>CM019064.1:231171929-233664429 GCA_009667805.1 Leptobrachium leishanense | reverse complement strand
TATCTCTCAATTTATCTAGCGATCTACTTATATATCTATCTTTCTATCTATCTACTTATCTATTTATTTATCGATCTACTTATCCACCTATCTCTCTACTTATCTATATTTCTATCTATCTACTATCTTTCTATATCTATCTATTTATCTAGCGAGCTACTTTTCTATTTATCTATCTATCTATCTATATATCTATCTATCTATCTATCTATCTACTTATCTAGCAATCTTCTTATTTATCTAGCGATCTACTTATCCACCTATCTATCTATATATCACTCTATCTATCTATCTATCTATCTATCTATCTATCTATCCATCGATCTACTTATCTATCTATCTTTCTATCTATCTACTTATCTATCTATCTATCTATTACTCTATCTATCTATATATCACTCTATCTATCTATCTATCCATCGATCTACTTATATATCTATCTTTCTATCTATCTACTTATCTATTTATTTATCGATCTACTTATCCACCTATCTCTCTACTTATCTATATTTCTATCTATCTATCTATCTATCTATCTATCTATCTATCTATCTATCTATCTTTCTATATCTATCTACTTATCTAGCGAGCTACTTATCTATTAATCTATTTATCTATCTATCTATCTATATATCTATCTATCTATCTACTTATCTAGCAATCTTCTTATTTATCTAGCGATCTACTTATCCACCTATCTATCTATCTATCTATCTATCTATCTATCTATCTATCTATCTATCTATCTATCTATCTATCTATCTATCCATCGATCTACTTATCTATCTATCTATCTTTCTATCTATCTACTTATCTATCTATATATCACTCTATCTATCTATCTATCTATCTATCTATCTATCTATCTATCTATCTATCTATCTATCTATCTATCTATTTCTCAATTTATCTAGCGATCTACTTATATATCTATCTTTCTATCTATCTGCTTATCTATTTATTTATCGATCTACTTATCCACCTATCTCTCTACTTATCTATATTTCTATCTATCTATCTATCTATCTATCTATCTATCTATCTATCTATCTATCTATCTATCTATCTATCTATCTATCTACTTATCTAGCAATCTTCTTATTTATCTAGCGATCTACTTATCCACCTATCTATATATCACTCTATCTATCTATCTATCTATCTATCTATCTATCTATCTATCTATCTATCTATCTATCTATCTATCTATCGATCTACTTATCTATCTATCTTTCTATCTATCTATCTATCTATCTATCTATCTATCTATCTATCTATCTATCTATCTATCTATCTATCTATCTATCTATCTATCTACTTTTCTATCTATCTATCTATCTATCTATCTATCTATCTATCTATCTATCTATCTATCTATCTATCTATCTATTTTATCTAGAAGTGCAACTTCTTTCAATTATTATTGATTAATATTAATTATTAATTACTGATATTGTGAATGGTGGTGTTTCTTTGCTCTGTGGCGTGACCACACCTGTTCCCTCATGCAAAATATATATTATCTCCATCTTATACAAAGTTTTTACATAGTCACACACATATATAATACAGGTAAATAGTCACTGGGAAGCAAATACTGTCAAAACTACATAATATTCACATCCGTCTTGCCAGAGACATAAATAATATATTGTAATTTTTTTTTTATATATTCGGCATCCCAACAACTCCCAGGGCTCACGCTAAGCCTCCCGTGCGGTCTTTTCCAGAAACAGCATTTGTTAGAAGGCCTCAGTGGGACGACTGCTTTCATATGTACAAAGGCCTAGACTTTTGACTTGAAAGGCGAGTTTCTCTATTCACAGCACGGCCAGCCTCTTTTGTGTACAGTGACATCACTATTTTTACGATACCTACAGATGGTCATCTGTCTTGTCAGACGCTATAGCCCACTGCCACATTTATTTATATGGCAGCACACTTGTCCTCAACTAGATCATGATGAGAAGTGAAATTAAAAAATGCCCTTGGCGTTCGAAAGTTAATATTTCACCTTGAAATGTGCATACAGACAATATTTAACTGTAAATTTGGATTAGCACCTGTAGGCTAGAGTGAAAAGTAAACAAATAGAAAAAGTATTAGGCGCAGGAAAGCAAAAGATTTAATCACCCGTATCTTCTTAGGTTTTGAGATTTCAGATTCTGGTTTAAGTAGAGTTAAGGTAACAGAACTGTAACTCTATAACTGTAGAGAGAGCCTGTGGATCACAGGTTCGATCCCAGCAAGAGCACCTCTCCAGTGAGTGTCCTTGGCCAAGACACCTAATGGTACATACTCCCCACCCAGGACATACTTGAAAACGAGAGAAATCTCAATGTATCCTTCCTGGTAAAATCCTTTCTCAAAAAAAATAAATAAAAAAATACTGACACTTTTTTTGGAATAGTCTCACATTTGTGACAAGTCAAATTCTCATAAATTCACAAAAGTAGTTAATTTCCCTATTGCATCGGAAAATCGCAGACAAAACCTTGGATTGGGTCTAACAACATGCTCAACCAGCTCATTCTGGCTACGCACAATGGAGGTTTTGCAGTCTCCATCCCCCTCGTATCCAAAATACTGGCCCAGTTCAAAAGGGACGTTCCCTTTGTAAAATGCTCCCAGGCACTTTACAAAACTACAAGGTGTTGCTGATACGCTTGTGAATCCATTTCACAATAATTAAAAATTGCCAAGACAAATATTACTCCCTGAAAGAAAGAATGAGCGATAAAACAAAAACAAGTAACACCTTTGCAAGGACAGCGATAATAAGGTGAGTGTACAGATGCAGTAGGTTCTGAGGGTGAAAACAATAAGGTTTGAAAGTTTGTATCATAAGTCATGCTCATTGCAACACTGTCATCGCTAAACCAGAACCTTTGGAAATGTTTTCATTCACAGGGATAGCTTTCGTTCATTGCTCCGTGGTTTGTGATTTTTTTTTTTTTTTTTAAAAAAGTGTTTCTATTACGAAAAATTATCTATATGCTATTGCGTTGGATTTCGATAGAAATGTGTATACATTGTGTGATTTTTTAATCTCGTTCACAGTTTTTACAAAATAATTTCAAATACGAGGCGACGCGTTTCATGCACAGAAAGCTGATCTCTCGGTATAACATAGAATTTGGTAGGTGGTCGGGTGTTGTCTGTTACTCTGGGTTTGGTTATTATATTGCAATGCCATGGTTGACAAATCCACAATGAAACACCGCTTGGTCATTAAAAAGTATTTTTTTCTACTAGACTTACAATGGCTTGGATAGGTGGAAAAATAAAGTCAAACTGTTTGTGTGATTGTTTCAAAATAAATAATAGAGAGAAATAAATAAAACGTCTGCTCCACTTTAAAGTATAGGATTGAAATATCTTTCTTGATTCTAGCCTCAAAAACAACTTTTAATAAGATAGGTCATTCTAATTCCAATTCATTGAAAGACTAACATGATTCCAATGTTGTTCAGTATGTAATTAAGATTTGGTGGTGTCTATTTCATAACACAGTGTTTCCCAAACCTGTCCTCAGGACCCTCCGCCTCGCCAGGTTTTCCAGATATCTGAAGCACAGCACAGATAATATGATTTGCTGCTCAGTGATTGCAGGATTCAGTCTGCATTTCCACAAGGTGATCTGCAAAATCTGGCCTGGTTGAGGGTCCCGAGGACAGGTTTGGGAAACACTGTGATAACATAATCTATTTATTGGAGCCTGTTTACTTATTCTTCAACTCATTTTCCCAGATTATCAACATATTGTGGATTTTTTCATCTTTTTTTAATTAATCAGTATCATGGTATGTTTCTAATGCTCTTTCCAAGTAACTGTGATAAATCCAAAAGGTATTGGTTCAGAAGAAACAATTCTTAAGGATGTGTATGAGCAATTAAAACACTCTCATTTATCTTTAGGTGTGTGAATTATCCAAGTATGTATATCAGTAATTAAATGGCACCTCTAAATACATACAGGTATGTTCAAAGAAAGGTGGCGCTCAGGAGAATGACTGGAGAATTGAAAATCTAGGTCAAAATATTCAAACCAGAAAACTCTCTCATTTATCTCACTTTCCAAATCGGCTATTTGGTCTAGATTGTTCTCTTCTCCAGCCACTTCTCCTGATTTTCACCTTTCTCTGAATAACCCTGATAGACTCGTTCCATTTGTGGTTAACTGCACATGAGAAGGATGCTATAGCAGTTTATAATTTACTTTGTCATCTAACCATTTGCTTCCAATAGACAGCTCTTGCAAAGGTCAGAGGCCTTATTTGTTTGGGATGTATTTTATTTGCACCTTTGGTGCATGACATTTAAGGCAGAGAGGATAAGATGTATTGTGCCACCCATACTGTCTCTTAAATGGATGTGCGCTAAGAGAATCATATGTGGGGACTGTATATGAATGATTGTTAGCTATGTGACTTTGTGTGACTGTCTAGGTGGAATAGGTAAATGTGTGGTTGTAGCTTTGTGGGGTGAAAGGGAGTGTGCAGGGGCGGACTGACCCATTGGGCCCTCGGGCACTGCCCGAGGGCCAGCGAGTCGGTAGGGGCCCGGTTTGGGGTGACACAGTGGGCCCCCGCCGGTTTCCCTCTGAAGATGACGGAAGCTGATAGGCAGCCAGCGGCGCACTCTGAAAATGCTGCGGTGGCACCTGCGCCGCGCCCCTCACGTGACGTGTCACGTGAGGGGCATTGCCAGTGTAACGTGGCATTTTCAGAGTGCGCAGCTGGCTGCCTGTTAATTGCAATCACCAGTAAATCAACTGCTGGTTAGATTCACCCCCCCAGTATAAAAACCGCTGGGCATTGGATTCCCCCCCAGTATATAAATTGCTGGGCATTAGATCCCCCCGTAAATAAATTGCTGGGCCCCAGCAATTTATGTACTGGGGGGGACCTAATGCCCAGCAATTTACAGGTATATACTGGGCGGGAATCTAATGCCCAGCAGTTTATATACTGGGGGGGTGAATCTAACCAGCAGTTTATATACTGGGAGAGGGGATCTAATGCCCAGCAGTTTATATACTGGAGGGGGGGGGGTGGAATAAATTGAGTTTTATTGCTGTGGATTCTGTGATTTGCTCATGCACAGTGCATATTACTGTGAGTTTTATTGATGTGGATTCTGTGATACGCTCATACACACTGCACATTACTGTGAGTTTTATTGCTGTGTAGCTCTGTGATACGCTCATACACACCACACATTACTGTGAGTTTTATTGCTGTGGAGCTCTGTGATACGCTCATACACACCGCACATTACTGCGAGTTTTATTGCTGTGGAGCTCTGTGATATGCTCATACACACCGCACATTACTGTGAGTTTTATTGCTGTGGAGCTCTGTGATACAATCATAAACACCGCCCATTACTGTGAGTTTTATTGCTGTGAAGCTCTGTGATACGCTCATAAACACCGCACATTACTGTGAGTTTTATTGCTGGGGAGCTTTGTGATAAGCTTATACACAATGCACATTACTGTGGGTTTTATTGCTGTGGAGCTCTGTGATACACTTATACACACTGCACATTACTGTGTTTTTTTTGCTGTGGAGCTCTGTGATATGCACATACACACCGCACATTACTGTGGGTTTTATTGCTGTGGAGCTCTGTGATATGCTCATACACACTGCACATTACTGTGGTTTTATTGCTGTGGAGCTCTGTGATACGCTCATACACAGCGTACATTACTGAGTTCTATCGATGTGGATTCTGTGATACACTCATACACACTGCACATTACTGTGAGTTTAATGGCTGTGGAGCTCTGTGATACGCTCATACACACTGCACATTCCAGGGAGTTTTATTTCTGTGGAGCTTTGTAATGTACAGTGTGTCAGGATTGTACAGTATCTTTAAAAGTGATCGGCAGTTTCCCACATTTCCCACAGGGACTTTCTGTGCCGTGGCGCAGCCGTAGCTGCAATGAGTGGGTGATGGCTGCTGCAGCAGTGCGGTGGTCATCTGTAAGTATAGAGGGGGCACAATGGATCCCCCAATTCGCTGCTGGGTCCAAGTGGATTTTCAAAAAGGTTATTTTTAGGAGTTCAGAAATAAATTCTTTAGCACAATAATGTACATGTGGGTGTTGTGTTGTAGGGGGTGGGGTTTTTTATGGGTGTGGCCTCCAGTGGGTGCAGAACAAGGGGGGCCCCTATTGCCCGGGGGCCCCATTAGTTGTCAGTCCGCCCCTGGGAGTGTGGTAATGTCTGAGACAGATGGGAATTGGTGTGGTGTGTTTTGTGTGGCTTGGGAGTGTGTGTGGCTTAATGGAGTGGAATTGCATGTGCAGATGGTTTGTTGTAAGAGTGTTTGTGTTTGGCACTGTGTAGGATGGGAATGTTGTTGTTTGTGTGTATGTGAGTGTCTTAGGAGTTGTCTGTTTGCCATTGGAGTGTACGAGAATTGTCTGTGTGCAATGGAAGTTTTTTGTTCATAATGGGAATGTGTGTAGGTTTGTCTATATGGAATGGGAGTGTGCACATCTGTGTTGGATGGGAGTGAGTGTGAAGCTGGTTTTGATTGATGGTAGCAATGTTGCAGTTGTATATTTGCAATGAAGTTGTGTAAGGATTGGCTTTGTGACTCTGGGTTTGCAGCGTATGTTCGTATGGTACATAGAGGTGGCTGTGTAGGATGAAGTGGGGTGCTGTGTATGCGGCGTGTGAGTGTGTGGCTGTTTGGGATTAGAGTGTGAGTTTTGGAGCCTTCTGACAGGTGATAACTCTTACACATACACGTACCTGAAGTCCTGGGTGAAATCCTTGTTTGCGAGTACCAGACAGAAAAACAGATTTCATCTATCGGAAAACAGGCCCTTGGTTTTATATTATAGTGCAATCGTAAATAAAATGTGTCTGACACCTTTAATTATCATGTAGTCCAGTATGATATCAATTGCACACGCATGATTTATTCTTTTACTTGCTCTTCCAGCATGTAGATAGCAGTGTTGTCTCAGAAAGCCATCTCTCCATTCATTTCTCATAATGTAATTCTCCACTTTTACGAGAAAGTATTTTCATGCACTTTAAGGCTGGGGTCAGACGAGCGTGATTTCTACGGACTGTACGTCCGTGCACACGGACGTATGTCAGTACGGAAGACGCAGTAGTGGCCACACAGTTGGTTTTTTTCACTGACATATATTTTGACGGATGTAGGAGGGAAAATAAATTTAAAAACAAAACCATTTTGTCCGTGAAAAATGCTGGACGTATAAATGCAGTCCGTCTGACCACGTTCCATCACTCACACACAAAGCTATGCAGACGTTGCGGACGCAGCGCACTTTGTGCGGCCGTTCTAGGGGTTGTACGTTCTTGCCTGCCTTGCGTCCGTTTGCCGCGGACGCACAACGGCCGCAGTTCAGTGCGGACGTACTTCATGTGTGGGGCTCCAATGGACTTTCTTTCATGCTATCACGGACGTACTTTTAGGCGCAATCACGGACGTGAACACTACGCTCGTCTGACACCAGCCTTAGTCTCTTGGACAAGTATGAGAGATGGTTAATACATGGTATAATTTGAGAAAATATAAGATAATTACACATTGTAGTCTTTACTCTACTGCAAATAAAGACCATGAAGACATAATATATTGCCGCTAACATATATTCATATGTTTTTGGTTTCCAGCATCAGTTGGTAGTTTATGTTCCTATTCCAGAAGCCAGCTGACCTTGTATAAAAATAGGCCCCTGGAGAGGAGTAATATTGTCTTGCTGTAGTATTAAATCTATTATATATTCCCTATATGTTATACTGTTTACTTATAGGAGGCCTGATTTAATGTAGCATATTCATGAGAAAAATATCCTCTCTGCTACACAAGTAACTCGTTTTGTTGTATGTTATACATTTCTATTGCCTCATAAAAAAAGAAATCTTTGAAAAGAATCTCACCATTTTGTAGCAATAACTATTGGTCAGTAGATAGGAATGAAGAGAGGTTTTGGAAATACAGGGACACCTTGAGGTTTAACTTAAATGAATCAATCAGTCCAATAGTTTTTAAACACTTCGCTGCGGAGGACGCACTGAGCGCGTCCAGCCGCAGAAAGCGTTGGCTGCGGAGGACGCGCTGAGCGCGTCCTCGCTTTTGCAGCCAGCGATCGGCCAGATTCCGACTGATCGCTGTGCCCCCCGGTGTGGGCTGACATCTTTGATGTCAGCCCAGCATCTGGGACTGCATCAGGCACTAATTAGATGTCATCGTGCCGTGCGCGATGACATCTAATCAGGCACCCCCCCACCATTGTGGGGAAGGTGCCTGAAGGGGAGGGGTCCTTTGGACCTCTCTCCCTCCCGATCGGCTGGGGGCACGGTCAAAAGCCAGGCACTGCTTGGAAGGGCACAGCCTGCCCTTCCAAGCGGTGGATGGCTTTAACCCCTTGGGGGCTGGATCACGATTCAGCTCTAACAGGCACCGTATCATGGTCCCTCCCAGACCTGGTCGACATTTTGGATGTCGGCCAAGCTTCCAGGATCTCCCACTGATGATTGACATCATCACGCATTCCCACTAAACATGAATTGGGGTCATTATCTGCTAAATTACAATGAGAAATTAAAAGAAAAATTGGCGCCAAAACAGGGAATTTCCCCGTACGGTGCAATTTCGGAGCCATTCTGCTATTCGAAAAGCTGACAGTTCGCCAAATATTGGCAAATTGCCAGCGAAATACAGTGCTCTTTGTAGGCAGTGAACTCCCCATAGAGAAGAAGTAATGGTTAATCTATTAAGAGGACATGGAACAGCAGTGAAATGTCAGTGAAATGTCCTGATTTTCGGGCATTTGACATATTTAATTAGGTGAATCCCTAAAAAATTTGGTAAAAAAATTCCCCATTTTTACTAAATATTTATTCAACTGCAGCACTTGCAGCAAAAAGTCTATTTATTTTTTAAACATTTCTCGGGATTTTTTCGGCAATTTTTTTTCAGATTTTTTAAAAATGGTGTAATTTTTTCTGTAACAGACCTTTTTATTATTATTCATAGGACATTATATATTATTTCCAGGCATTTTTGTACAGTATTTTTTTTCCAAACACCTATTAAAAGTTGCATTTTTCTTTTGTTTTACCCATTCGTCGGCTTGTCGGCTTTTTATAGAGGCTAGTTGGTGCTCAGTTCAGCGGGTCGTCGCCTTTTACTGATCAATTTGGTGGTTTTGTGGTGGATCGTCGGATGCATTTGGTGGGTTTTTGGCAGTTTTTGGATTGATTTTGTGTGTTTTTGGCAGGTTTTCAGATCGATTCGGCGGTTTTGCAGCCAAATTATTTTTTGGATGCGTTCTGTGGTTCGTTCCTTGCACTTCGGGGACCCTGAGGTGAATGTTAATTCACCCAGGGTTGTCGAATCAGACTAGCCCAGGAGTCAGCAACCTTGGCTCCCTGATGTTTTGTAAAATACATTTCCCATGTGGCTCAGTCAGCCTAATGGCTGACTGAGCATCGTGAGAGATGTAGTTCTCAAAACATCAGGGAGCCAAGGTTGCTGACCCCCGAACTAGCCGAATTGTAGGGAACGGGAGAGCACCAAAATGTCGGTGACATTTCGGTGCTCTCTGAATAACCCTTTGAAATTCTGGGTATGAAACAAAGTAATGGTTAGCATTGTATATAGATACTGTAGAAAGCATGAAAACCAGTACTCACAGACTACAGTGCGGCCCAAGGCTATAAGATCCAGACAAAGGTGGGAGGCTAGACCCACAGGTAATTATGTGGCAAGTTTATTAGATTCTGCTAGGACTATCAGGGTTATTCAAAGAGCTCCAAATTGCTTGAGAAAGGTACCTTTCTTCGCCATTCGGTTACCTTTCTTGGCCATTCGGCTATCCAGAGAGCAGGCAATTCGCCAAATCCTAGCGACTTGCCTGCACATACGGTGCCTGTTCGGTGCCTGTTCGAGGGCAGTGAAATCCCCATAAAAAAGCACTGCTTCGGCTATTCAGAGAACACAAACCAGCAGTGAAGGGTTCCCCTAATGCCCTGCCATTCGGTGGTTTAATTCGGCAAATTTATTCAGGAGAATCCCATAGGCTTCAATGTTAAAAATATTCCCGTTTTAATTCAATATCTAATAAACCGTTCATTATAAAATTATGCAGTAAAAAGTCTCTTTATTTATAGATTTTTTATGATATTTTAAGCATTTTTCAGATTATTTTTTCTTAAAAGTCCGTTTTTTTTTTTTTTGTTTTTTTTTAAGTTTACTTATTTTTTCTGTAACAGCCCTCTTTATTATCATTCCCTGGACCTCATATGTAAATTTCAGACATTTTCGCTCAGTAGTTTATTTGCAAAGAGCGTTTCACTTTTCAAACATTCATACAAACTGTTTTGCTAATTTAGGCTAGGGTCAGACTGAGGCAGTGCGAACGCGCGTGCAGGCGCACATAATCACGGCCGCACTAGCAGCAAATGACGGGCAATGACGGCCAATATACGATGTACGGTCGCACGAAAGTCCGGCTGCGCAACGCAAGTGGAAAATGAACGCATTTTTTCGAGAACGTAAAACCGCTAGTACAGACGTACAGAGTGCGCTGCGTCCGCTAGCGGCGTGTGTGCGTGAATTAGAGATGTCAGACGCTACTAATGTCCGGCCAACATAACGTCCAGATGCACAAAGTGTTTTATTGATGATCCGTACAAAATCACGGACGAAAAATGCGCATCGTATGACCGGTATCGCGTACTCCGTGAAAAAATACGTCCATTCGTTCGAACGCACTTTTTCACGGACAACGTGAAAATGCGTTCGTCTGACCCTAGCCTTATTCACTGCCTTGTCTGCGGTGTCGGCTTTCTCCAGAAGCTTCGGCTGCGTGTGATCGGCTCCTGCTCGGGTTTTTCGACGGGTTAACCCAGATGTTTTTGCGGGTTTTCGGCGTGCATGCGGTGGGTTTTGCGGTTCGTTTTCGTTGGGTTTGCGGCAGCCTTTCCCTGCAATTCTGGGACCCTGTGGTGCTTGCTGAATACACCGCAGGGTTGCCGAAATGGGATCGGCAAAAGGAACCGAATTGAAGAAAACGAAAAGTCACTGAACGTGCGGTGACTTTTCGAATCTCTTTGAATTAGCCCTGTATGTTTCGGCCTTTGACAGACTTTTTAAAGTCTGACGTTTTTGGCCGAATCGTTGTCCTAGCAGAATCTAATAAACTTGCCTGTAGTGACCTATGTACCTGTTCTCCCATCGTTGTATTGAAACTCTGGTTGAAATGCTGCTATTATCTATAAATGCCGCCAGCATTATGCATGGATTTACATTATTTCAATGAAAGTGATCTAGGCAGCTGTACATCATAAATGGTATAAATATTAGGCTTGGGCCTTGGTTTCCTGACAAATCGTGACTTGTCCAAATTCTCAGCAATGCGTCAAAATTACAAAGTATAGGACTGCCACGTGAACAAAATTGACAAATAAAGTTATTTCTTCGCTCATTAACTTGTTGATGTGACGTCCAACGGGAGCTGCCACTATAAAAAGTAAAAAATAACCAAATAAACACAAATGGGGTCATAATAACAAAAGTCAATTGATAAACGTATGTGGGGAGTGTGGGGTTTTAATGTGGCCTTTTTTGGGCCCAGAAAACCAAAATTGGAAAAAAGAAAACATAGAATGGTAAGTATAATGATTTTTTTGGGCTTCCTCACTATATGAGCGTGAGTGTGGTAGTTAGTTTTAATAACGGGTGGCCTGAGAGGCTATGGGCATAAGGACTTCTAGCCATGAGGGAGTAGCATATTTGGATGTTGGAAAATGGCATGTCCCCCACATTTTTATCAACAGCACCCACATGCTATGCATGTCTATTACTCTTCTAATTCACACCCATGAGGGACAAGGGCATGAAACATCGAAACACCAATAAAAGGAATGCTGAACAACTCTGACTGCAACAATGTTGAAAGTCACAATGAAAACTGTCAGGGTTATTCAAAGAGAATCGAAAAGTCACCACACGTTCGGTGACTTTTCGTTCTCTTCAATTCGGTTCGATTTGGCAATACCATTTCGGCAACCCTGCGGTGTATTCAGCAAGCACCACAGGGTCCCTGAATTGCAGGGAAAAGCTACCGCAAACCTGCCGAAAACTCACTGCAAAACCCGGCGAATGCACACTGAAAACCCGCAAAAACATCTGGATTAACCACGCCGAAAACGCCGGAAAAACCCAAGCAGGAGTCGATCACATGCAGCACAGCCGACGGTAAAACCTGACACCGCAGACGAATGGATTGAATAAATTAAAAAAACTGTTTGCTTGAATGTTTGAAAAGTAAAACGCTGTTTGCAAATAAACTACTGAGCGAAAAAGTCTGAAATTTACATATGAGGTCCAGGGAATGATAATAAAAAGGGCTGTTACAGAAAAAATAAGCAAAGTTGAAAAAAATAAAAAGAAATCAGAATTCTTTTTTAAAAAATAAAAATCCCGAAAAATGCTTAAAATACCCTAAAAAATCTATAAATAAAGAGACTCTTTACTGAAGAATATTATAATCAACGGTTTATTAGATATTGAATTAAAACGGGAATATTTTTAACATTGAAGCCTATCGGATTCGCCTGAATAAATCTGCCACATGAAACCACCGAATGGCAGGGCATTAGGGGAACCTTTCACTGCTGGTTTGTGTTCTCTGAATAGCCGAAGCAGTGCTTTTTTATGGGGATTTTACTGTCCTCGAACAGGCACCGTATGTGCAGGTAATTCACCAAGATTTGGCGAATTGCCTGCTCTCTGAATAGCCGAATGGCCAAGAAAGGTAACCAAACACTGATTTTCAGCGTTCGGTTCCCTTTGGGCAGCCATTCGGATCTCTTTGAATAACCCTGTATGCTGAACAACAACAGTTCAACTAACAACCTGTTTGTCTGCTCATCTGGCTATCTGTCTAGCTGTTTGATCAACTGCCTCACATTGAATTGTAATATTATTGTCAGTCAGACCTGTTCCTCTTTTTTGGAGTGTATTTCTGTAAATTCTCAGTATATACATAAATGAACATATTAGCATTTCCCTAAATTTCTCCATGGAAGCGCCCTGTAGGAATGAGATCTAAGGTGAAATCAAATTTTGCCTCCTGTGGCCATGAGCCTTTTATTTCTACACCAGTCATCAAAACACAGTTTCCTTTTATTATGCAATGCATGCTAATGCTTTTTGCACTCATGTATGTTTATGTTTATAGTACTTCTAGTTAACATTTATTGGCTCATCAATTTAATTAACATAGTATTTAATCTAGTATTTAAATAATTTTAGAAAACCAATATTACACTCAAAATAAACTGATAATCATAAAATCAAGCACATGGGGTGACACCTTAATAAATATCTTAACCAGTGCTTTTTTTTCTGGAAAATAGGTGGGGGTACTCTCACGCCCAGGGAAAAAATGATTATTATGACTATTTTCATGTCCTAATAAACAATAGTTTTAGCTCACTTAAAAGAAGACACTATAAAAGAGAACCATATTTTTTAATACTGTTAAATGAACTACAGCTATTGTTGTAACCCTATGGGGTTATCCACTAAGTGCCTCTGTTGCAAGAAAAATCTGTATTGCAGTGCAGTTAGCGGTTTGTTTTTTTCTGCGGATAATCCCCTAGCATTTGTGAGCACCACAGCAATGAAACTCACAGTTTTGCTGAGTATGTATGAGCTCCACAGCAATGAAACTCACAGTAATGTGCAGTGTGTATGAGCTCCACAGCAATGAAACTTGCAGTAATGCGCAGTGTGTATGAGTCCACAGCAATGGAACTCACAGTAATGCACAGTGTGTATGAGCTCCTACAGCAATGAAACTCACAGTAATGGGCAGTGTGTATGAGCTCCACAGCAATGGAACTCACAGTAATGCGCAGTGTGTATGAGCTCCACAGCAATCAAACTCACAGTAATGCGCAGTGTGTATGAGCTCCTACAGCAATGAAACACACAGTAATGGGCAGTGTGTATGAGCTCCACAGCAATGGAACTCACAGTAATGCGCAGTGTGTATGAGCTCCACAGCAATCAAACTCACAGTAATGCACAGTGTGTATGAGCTCCACAGCAATCAAACTCACAGTAATGCGCAGTGTGTATGAGCTCCACAGCAATCAAACTCACAGTAATGCGCTGCGTGCATTATGCATCTCCACGTTGACTCCTTCCTGACCATGGTTTATACATTGTGATGTGGCTGCAATCAAATTCAATCCTGTGAGTGACCAATTGGCGCTATAGGGTTAAGATATTTATTAAGGAGTCACACCATGTGCTTGTTTTTTATGATTACCAGTTTATTTTGGGTGTAATATTGGTTTTCTAATATTATTTAAATACTACATTAACCCCTTAGTGACCGGGCGGTTTTACACAAATCCGTCTTTAAGGTTGGGGTCAGACCAGCGCATTTTTAACGTGCGTTCTGACGCACTTAATCACGGCCGCACTAGGAGCAAATGACGGGCAATGACAGCCAATATACGAAGTACGGTCGCACGAAAGTCCGGCTGCGCAACGCAAGTGGAAAATGAACTCATTTTTTCGAGAACGCTGAACCGCTAGTATGGACGTACAGAGTGCGCTGCGCCCTCTAGCGGTGTGTGTGTGTGTGTGATTTGGAGACGTCAGACCCTGCTCGTGTCCGGCCAACATAACGTCCAGACGCAAAAAGTTTCCTGGTTTGGATCCGTAAAACATCACGCACGAAAATGCGCATCGTATGACCGTTTTCGCCTATTCCGTGAAAAAATACGTCAATGCGTTCGGACGCACTTTTTTACGTTCGCGTGTAAAAATGCTTTCGTTTGACCCTAGCCTTAGTGACCGCTGCTGTTTTTACATTTCTGCGCTGTTAGTGTTTAGGTCAAATTTTCCTCTTACTCGTTTATTCAACCCACACATATTATACACCCTTTTTCCCGCCATTAAATGGACTTTCTAGAAATACCATTATTTCCATCATATCGAATAATTTACTATAAAAAAAATATGAAATATGAGGAAAAATTGGTAAAAACACACTTTTTCGTAATTTAATCCCCAAAATCTACAAGCACCCAAAAAGACCCCGGCTAAATAGGTTCAAAATTTTGTCCCGAGACTAGAAATACCCAATTTTTACATGCGTTTGCTTTTTAACCCTTTCACTGCTGAGACAGTTCACCTATGTGCGCTGCGCTCATTCTGACCATTTTGTGCTAATTATTTTTAGATGACAGCCTAGGTCCTATTTAATTAAACTCCCCCCAGACAAAAAACTTTAAAAAAAAAACATTTTTTTATTTTATTTAATTTGTTTATTTTTTTTAATTTTTTTTTTGTAAAACCAAACCTGGTCATGTTTGGTATCATTGGAAAGGCCATAATCAGGCCTTTCAAATAAAGTCAAATATGACCATCTAGCTGCCATGGATCGGGAGATATGGGGATCCTTAGGATCCCCTTATCTCTACATGGCAGCTAGATGGTTAACTGGCACACTGACATTCTCACACATATGGTGAGGTTGTCAGTGGGTGGGGGGGGACCTGGAGGCTTGGCTGGCATCCAAGATGTCAGCCCCCCTCCAGGTTTGAATCGCGTTTTTGGCGCCAATTGGTGCCAAAACGTGATCCGGCGGCGAAACTGTTAATGCTATACACCGCTGAAAAGGGGTGCAAACAGCATCTCCCTAGCTTCAATGGTTGGGGAGATAGAGGGCTCCGAAGGAGCCCCCCTCCCCTCCATTGAATTGCATGGGGACGCCTGCTGATGACGTCACCACGCAGCGTGGCGACGTCATCAGCCTCGCCTGCCCATGTAAATCACATGGGCAGGCTTCCTCCCTGCCAGATCGCCGAGGGATCCAGCGAGGGAGGTGAGTATTGGGCAGGAGGGGGATTAGGCGCCGCTGACGTACCCTGTACGTCCGCGGGTCTAAGGGAGACCTGTGGACAGGACGTACAGGGTACGTCAAGGGTCCTTAAGGGGTTAAATAGGGATGTGCTCTGATTTTTTTATTCGATTCGTTTCGGTTCAGCTCGTTCTGTTTTTTAAAATTTTCGTTTCGGATTGTGTCGGTCGATTTTCGTTTCGGCTCGTTTCGTTTCAGCTCGTTTATTCATATCGACTTTTTTTTCGTGATATTGGAAATTTTCGGTCTTTTCGGATCATCTGTTCTCTTTGTTTCCAAGGGTCTATTAGTTTTGACTTAAACTAATGGTATTTCGGAAGCTCCGATATTTCGGTCGATACGGTAATTCTGCCGATTCTTTAGTATTTTTATGAAAGATCCTTTTTTCTAAAGAATATGCGTTGCACAACTTTATTTAATCATATTAAAATGGTATGAAAGGAAAAAAATGAACAAAACGATTTAAAAAACGCCAAAAGTACTGACCCAAATGGCCTGACTTTAAAAATCTAAAAACCAGAACAAAATGTTTTAAAACGGAAAAAAGCTGAGCAAAATTATCTGAAACGAAAAAAAAACCCAGAACAAAATAAATGATTTAAAAAAAAAAAAAAAAAATGAATGCAGCATATGAATCTGATTCTGCACACTGCCGGGCAGCACTTCTACAGAATAATGCAGCATATGATTCTGCACACTGCCGGGCAGTGCCTCTATAGTATAATTAATGCAGCATATAAATCCTCACACTGCAGGGCAGCACCTCTACACCATAATTAATGCAGCATATGAATCCGCACACTGCAGGGCAGCACCTCTACACTATAATTAATGCAGCATATGAATCCTCACACTGCCGGGCAGCACCTTTACAGTATAATTAATGCAGCATATGAATCCGCACACTGCAGGACACTACCTCTACACCATAGTTAATGCATCATATGAATCCGCATACTGCAGGGCAGCACCTCTACACCATAATTAATGCAGCATATGAATCTGCACACTGCTGGGCAGCACTTCTCTTCTCTGCAGTATAATTAATGCAGCATAGTTTTTTCAATTAAAAACATTATTTGCATTTTTAACTTTTTATTAAATATCTCTTAACCCTTTCGCTGCTGAGCCTTTTCACACCTCTGCGCTGAGCTAATTTTTACCGGTTTAGCTCATCATGTTTAAATGCGATTTGAAGTCACATTTTATTATACAACCCAGACATATTATATATCGTTCTTTCCGGGAGACTCTGCAGATTCATAATATATCATTATTATATGTATATGTTATGTCCTGTCTGTATATTATAACAAAAAATGCAATAAAATTCGAATTTTCAATAATTTACAACGTGTAAAGTGTTTTTTTTCACATTTTAACATGCGAGCATTTGCAGTTATATTTTCTATGGGTTGCGCTTGTTAAAAAAATTTGAAACGGGGAATCGTTACTTTTGGAGAAAATTACGTGTTTTTTAGCAAACGCCCCCCATAGAAAAAATCGTTAGTGCAGCATCATTGTTCTCATTATAATTGAAATGGGAACAATATTGCTGCACTAATAAATCAAAAACCAAAACCTTTTTTTTTTTTTTTAAATTTAATTTTTATTTTCAATTATTTTTTATTGTACATGGTCATGTTTGGTATCATTGGAAAGGCCACGCTCTATTTGTTCCAGTGATATCAAACATTAACACCTAACTGTCATGGATCGAGAGACAGGGGGTTCATTTGAACCCCCTATCTCCACCATAGATGGCAGCAAGGGGTTAATTGTGAAATTGGCGCCATCGCGCTATGCGCAATGACGCCAGTCATTAGGGGGATATCCCAGAAGCTTGGCCGACATCCAAGATGTCGGCCAGCTCCGGGAGGGGACCGCGATACGGTGCATGTTAGCGCCATATCACGATCCAGCCCCCTAGGGGTTAAAGACAGCTGCCGCTTGGAAGGGAAGATTGTGCCCTTCCAAGCGGTACCTTTCTTTAGCCGATGGCCTGCACGGATGGTGAGGGGGAGAGGTCCGAAGGACCTCCCCCTCCCCTTCAGGCACCTTCCCCACAATGGCGGGGGGGGGTGCCTGAAATAGACGTCATCGTGCAGGTGCTATGACATCTTTCGTGCCCGCCAGGGTCCTGGAGGCTGGGCTGACATCCATGATGTCAGCCCGCACCGGGGGGCCAACTGCGATCGGCCAAAATCCCGGCCGATCGCCGCTGCAAGCGCATCCTCCGCAGCAAAGTAGCCATGCAGCAGGACGCGCTCAGCGTGGAGAGGGTTAAACCATTTTTTTAGTTTCATCTGCAGCAATATGTCATTTTTTTTTGCGGTTTTTTTTGCCATTTTTTGGGAATTTGTGGGTTAATCTTTAGGGTTTCTAACTAATTTTAAACAAAACTATCAGGGTTATTCAAAGAGCTCCGAATTGCTTGAGAAACGTAACCGAACGCTGAAAATCAGCGTTCGGTTACCTTTCCTGGTCATTCGGCTATCCAGAGAGCAGGCAATTCGCCAAATCCTAGCGAATTGCCTGCACATACGGTGCCAGTTCGGTGCCTGTTCGAGGGCAGTGAAATCCCCATGAAAAAGCACTGCTTCGGCTATTCAGAGAACACAAACCAGCAGTGAAAGGTTCCCCTAATGCCCTGCCATTCGGTCGTTTAATTTGGCAAATTTATTCAGGAGAATCCCATAGGCTTCAATGTTAAAAATATTCCCGTTTTAATTCAATATCTAATAAACCGTTCTTTATAAAATTCTGCAGTAAAGAGTCTCTTTATTTATAGATTTTTTTAGGATATTTTAAGCATTTTTCTGATTTTTTTTTGTTAAAAGTCCTTTTTTTTTTTTAAGTTTTCTTCTTTTTTCTGTAACAGCCCTCTTTATTATCATTCCCTGGACCTTATATGTAAATTTCAGACATTTTCGCTCAGTAGTTTCTTTGCAAACAGCGTTTCACTTTCACACATTCATACAAACTGTTTTGCTAACTTATTCACTGCCTCTTCTGCTGTGTCGAAGGCCGCGATCGGCTCCTGTTCGGGTTTTTCTGTGGTTTTCGGCAGGTTAATCCAGATGTTTTTGAGGGTTTTCGGCGTGCATTCGCTGGGTTTTGCGGTTCGTTTTCGTCAGGTTTGCGGCAGCCTTTCCCTGCAATTCGGGGGCCCTGTGGTGCTTGCTGAATACACCGCAGGGTCACCGAAATGGGATCGGCAAAACAAACTGAATTAAAGAGAACGAAAAGTCACCGAACATGCGGTGACTTTTCGAATCTTTTTGAATAACCCTGTATGCTTTATTCCTCCATACTTTTCAAATGTAAAAAATAAAAATATAGTTACATTTTTAACTTTTCATTAAATATCTCTTAAAACCTTTTTAGTATCATCTGCAGCAATATGTCATTTTTTTTAAATTAATTTTTTAGGATTTTTTGGTCATTTTTAAGGATTTTTTGGGTTAATCTTTAGGGTTTCTAACTAATTTTAAACAAAAGTAGGCTTTATCCCTCCATACTCCATACAAAACGCAACTATATTTTTACATTGAAAAGCAAAGTATGGAGGAATAAAGCCTAGTTTTGTTTAAAATTAGTTAGAAACCCTAAAGAATAACCCAAACATTTCCAAAAAATTACCAAAAAATTGTAAAAATTATAAATAAGTAAGGAGACTTTTATTTTATTGGTAGTATAGTATCAATATCTTGAACTGTTAGACTGGGGATTTAGGGAAAAGCTAATTAAATATTTTAAATAATATATTATTGATGTAGAAATGAAAGAAAGCACTGGAACAAGTGAAAAGTGACTGACATTACGGAATCAGCAATGGAACCGGAACATACGATGTCCGAAATGACCGAAATCACGAATGGAACGAAAATGACTTTTACGAATTTCACGTCCATACGAAATAACGAAATTATTTTGTTTCGTATCGGAAATTATTTCGGTTGCTGTGTATTTCGGTGCCGAACCGAATTGGCCCGATTCATGAAAAAAAACGAATCGATCCGAATTGAAACGCACTTCTTAAGATTAAATACTGTTGTTTTGATGACTGATGTAGAAATAAAAGACTCATGGTCACAGGAGTTACATGGATCCAGTATTGGGTGATTTTATGAGATGCTTGTTTGATTTTAAATATTGTGAGTGCAATAAATTGTGATTTGCTGTAATTCCACTGGCAATCTGCACATTCTGGTCCCTTCTTCTATTTCCAAGGAACATATGAGAAGAATTCATTATGCATTGTGATGTGCCTGCAATCAAATTCAATCCTGTGAGTGACCAATTGTCACTATAGGGTTAAGAAGATATTTATTAAGATGTCACACCATGTGCAATCAAAATATAGAGATAGATAAATACATATACATACATAGATATGTTAACAATGGCTGTGCTATGGATATGAATTTACCTTTTGTTTTTATTTTGACATTCATTACATAGGAACAACATATATTTCTCCCATACCTTTGTTACATGCTCAGAATAGTGAAAGTATATAGGAGGAGTGGTGAACTGTCTGTATGACTTACACAACCTCTTAGTTTTACAAGGTTGTTGCTACATTTGTAGAATTTCAGATTGGCATACTTCCCAGATGACTACTATTAATTATAACCATGATTTAACAAACTGAACAAAATACAATTGAGTGCATAAAATGTGTTTACCAGCAGTGTATTCTCCACGTGTCCCCAATCTGTATGGAAGTTTTGGACGGAAAACCACCTATATTATTGTGTGCATAACTGATCCCTCAGCAAAATCCCTGCCTTGTGCAACATGCGCCTGTTGGTCAACATTTTTAGATTTGTCTTTATGCACATGAAACAAACTTCCAGCAAGTATATTATTATCGGAGTGAATGGCACGGCACAAAAAAAAAGCATTATTGGTATGACATGTAGATGTGTTTGGGCCATTAATACAGATATTAGAATATAGAATCTGCATTTTTCAGACAAGGCAACATTTGTTTATTGAAAAATGCTTCACCAATTTATAAACAAAATTTCAGCTTGCCAAAGTGCAATGCAGTGCCCCAAAGAACGAACGATGGACCGAAGTGACTTTACAGTTACAAGTATTTATAAAGTGACAACAAGTTCCGTAGCGCTGTACAATGGGTGAGACAGAATAACAACTATACATACACATATACAATATATTTCCTACATATTTATTTTCTTTTAATCTGTATATTTGTTTTGTTTTTTAATATCTCGCATTTTATTACTTTGTTTTGCTGTCTCTACTGTAACAATTCAATGTTCTTGAACCCAGGACATACTTGAAAATGATAGAAATCGCAATGTATCCTTCCTGGTAAAATCCTTTTATACATAAATAAATACACGTTACACACACAGAACAGTAGGAGAGAGGACCCTGCTCGAGCGCTTACAATCTGAGAATGCTTTTACGGGGATAGAGTAATACGTCACTTGAATTCAGAGATTTTTTTTTCTTCACCAAGTGTTCCTGTACTCTTTTCATATCTTCCTGTGATCATATCTGAATTTTAGTCCCCCCTTAAGAAACAAGAACTATCTAAAAACATAACAAAAAGAATGCTTGCATTCTGTTGTTATGAATGAAGTGCATATCAAAGGGCAATACGATGCATGATGTAACTGTTAATTAACAGTCAATTTAGGGAAACTGTTGAGGTTCTTAGGTACAAGACACAATTATCTAGCTTTTGTTTGATGTGGCTCTCTTTTGAGTGCAGAGGGGAGATGTAAATCAACAGCTCCATGAGACAATTGGGTTCCAGAGTATTCAAAGACAGAGTGTCTTGGCTGATACCAAGGATTATCTCTTTAGTTCACCTATCACCTACACACCCTTCAATCAAAGTTCTCGCATATCTAAAGAATTAAGACCAAAACATATGTAGGTGAAAATTCCTTTTAGATGTGCGACTGATCTAATCCAACAGCTATGAGAAACAAAAGTATGTCTTTCCAAGAGACAATCCCTGTCCATAGCTAAAGGAGGCAAAATATCTTGGCCTTTTCTAAATTGTGTTGGAGCCAGATGTCTTTCGCATGTCTAAGGGACAATATATTATTACATTACTTCTTATCTCTGCATTGGGATTTAGTCCTCCTAATTGGATTTAGGGAATGATACCCACCCCAACTGACCACATTCCTGTGTGACAAGTGCTTCAAGGTGAAGATCAAAGAGACACTCTGGATCAAATGTACAGCAAATGAAGGAATTATCTAGATGGAGAGGGAGAAAAAAATTAACAGGGTTGTTCAGAGAGCGGTGAAAAGCAGGAGAATGACTGGAGAATGGAAAATTCTAGGTCAAAATAGCCAATTTGGAAAGTGAGATAAATGGGAGAATTTTTCTGGTTTAGCTACTTTGACCTAGAATTTTCCATTCTCCAGTCATTCTCCTGCTTTTCACCTCTCTCTGAATAACCCTGTAAGTGTAAATGAGTTAGTGAGAGGCAGGAGTTCCTTCTGGGGAATAATGTAAACCTGCAGGGTTGTTCCTGTTGGTGACTATACAGCAGTGCTCCTATAAGTTGGGGTTCTTGTTTTGTATAATAATATTGATTGCAAGACTGCTTCAGGTATAGTTATGTAGGACAGTTGCAATTATCTATCACGCTCTCTTTTTAACATTTTTCTTATATAAATGCAGTGATAATTTTCGTGGTTTTCATCTGATTAAGTTATTAAGGATGATTTTTGTGTACATCCTTTATTTGTATATTGTATGTAACTCTATTATTGTTTATAGACTACTAGAATACAGAAGTATAAACAGATCATCTTTCATTTGTGTGTGTGTTTTACCTATCACAAATATTTCAATGCATTAACCCTTTAAGAGTGTCATTCTTCCACTTCTGTACATTGCAGTTTTGTCTCATCTTTTCATTCGCTGAAATTATCCTTCATTTAATTCCAAGTGTCCCAGAAATACCGCCAAAACCCTAATTGAAACCCACCCTCAAAATTTTTTAAATCATATTCATAACGTGTGTTTTTTATTGATTTTCAGATGTTTAGAACATGCAGGATATCAATTGTAATTTTTGCGCCAAGTGTAAAAGTTCTGCGCACGCAAATTACCGCTGGAATTACAATCCTCGCGCGTCGTTTCTTCCGCCGATCAATAACGCGCGCAAACGGGATTCGCCCAAATGCTCACGCAGTAAAGATGCGCGCAGAAATCAGTGTGCACACTGTTTTTTTCTCGCGATTCAGCCAATCAGAATTAAGAACCACATTTATCTCACGTTAAGAAATTGCGCCTGCCATAGTCAATCTGAGCATATATGCTGCAGCAATAATAACTGCACACACAACTTCTCCATTTTTTGGTTTGGTATGAGTAGAATGTGTAACTATACCTTGCTGCATTTTTTTTTGGGCTGGTGTATTTGGGTTCGGCCAGGTTGTTCAGATTTGCTATTAACACCAGATTTTAGGAGTTGCTAAAATTATGCGCGCAAAGGCTATGCGGTAATTACCGCGAATAGATTGTAATACCATCCGCGTACCAGCGCACATTCGCATTTGCGCTCACAATGTTAAGTATAGGACGCGCAAAGTACTGTAAGCTCACGCAGGTTCTCCCGCGGTAAGCGATTGCGCACGGTTGTTGCGATTACTATGTAATACGGGATTCGGCGCAAATGGTTTTACCCCTCCGTTAATGTTTTTTGTGACGGCGTAAACGTTTGTGTCAAGATTATAATTTAGCCCTACAATGGGTAAGCGTAAAACCTATTCCATCTTACTAGAGCAGTGTTTCCCAAACCTGACCTCAGGACCCTCTAACAGGCTAGATTTTAAGGTTTACTTTGAGGAAATGCAGACTGAATCCTGCAATCAATGAGCAGCAAATCATATCACCTGTGCTGTGCTTCAGATATCTGGCAAACCTGACCTGTCAGTGGGTCCTGAGGACAGGTTTGGGATACACTGTTCTAGAGCACAGAGAATCGACATATAAACCAACCACAAATATGTATTACAAAAAAGCGTTATTGGTCAGGGAAGATTCCGTCATGCAAAGGTGCCATGGAGCCCACATGGTAATAAATTGGGGATGAGTATTGGTTATCATGGCTGTCATGTCTCCCATGGCATTAATATATTCAATTTTAGAGAGGAATTGAGAAAAAGTAGGCACTCCACCCTCAAACATTTTTAAAGAAAACCAATAACTAAAGATTTAATCCACTAATAACAGAACTGCTATGGGTATAGCTTGGAAAAAAGACGAGACAGAGGAGATATGATAGAAACATTTAAATACGTAAAGGGAATCCACAAGGTAGAGGATGGGAGTATATTTAAAAGGAAACAAAGTAGCAAAACAAGAGGACATAGTCTTAGATTAGAGGGGCAAAGGTTTAAAAGTAACATCAGGAAGCATTATTTTACTGAGCGGGTGGTGGATACATGGAACAGTCTTCCAGTAGAAGTGGTAGAGGCCAAAACAGTAATTGAATTTAAGCAAGCATGGGATAGGCATAAGGCTATCCTAAACAAAAGATAAATCCAGGTAAAGTATCCATGTAATTGGGCAGACTAGATGGGCCGAAAGGTTCTTATCTGCTGACATTTTCTGTTTCTATGTTTCTTTGAATTCATAGGAGATTTAAAATAGGATGTCAAAAGGGTTTGTCTAACACACGTATCTGTTTACTTTAGAAAGTATCAACATTTTCAATCCAAAGTGAAACAAGGAGTGAATTTAACATGAAATCCTTTATATATTTCTCCAATGTTAAGCAAGAAACATCTCGTCTGTGACACATAAAACAGAGAACAGAAGCAGGAAATGATGCGTTTGGGAACCTTTTTTGGGTTGTCTAATCACAGAAGAATTCACAAGCTCTAAATAAACATCAGATTTTACTCAAAAAAAAAATGGAGGTGTATGAAATTCCTAATACCCATCACTAGGAATGATATTACTGCTAGTGCCATTGATTCTTGGCACTTTGCAAAGTCACTTATGTCCAGTATTTGTCAGGCGGTAACTTTGTTACTTCAGTCTGTCACTTACAACACTTTATGATGTGTGAAAGTTCACTGTCCTCCCAGACAAATGGAAGTTACCACTTGACTGGAGATATCAGCTAAGCCATGTCTATTTGATTTATTGACCGATTCGTAAATATGTACATCTTACTGAGAACAAATTTTCCTTAAGCAAGATCAATTCTTTAAATAGATGTCATGAAAATCAAAAAATTATCAGATGTTTACCTAAAAGAGTGTCCTTCATGCCAGATGAGGAGCAAACAGTATGCATGAACAGAAGGAGCTCCTCACCTATATTAAAAACCATTACCTTGGCAAACTGTTAGTCTTTCTCTACCATTTTAGAACTTTCCAGGTCATTAAGGCTAGGGTCAGACGAACGCATTTTTCGCGTTGTCCGTGAAAAAGTGCGTTCGAACGAATGGACGTATTTTTTCACGGAACATGCGATAGCGGTCATTCGATGCGCATTTTCGTCCGTGATTTTGTACAGATCATCAATAAAACCCTTTTTGCGTCTGGACCTTATGTAGGCCGAACATTAGCAGCGCCTGACGTCTCCTAATCATGCACACACGCCGCTAGGAGATGCAGCGCACTCTGTGCGTCAGTACTAGCGGAATCACGTTCTCTAAAAAATGCGTTTGTTTGCCATTTGCGTTGCCCAGCCGAACTTTCGTGCGGCAGTACTTCGTATATTGCCCGTCATTGGCCGTCATTTGCTGCTATTATGGCCGTGATAAAGTGGGGCTGCACGCGCGTTCGCACGGCGTTCGTCTGATCCTAGCCTTAACCTCACAACATCTTTCCCTAAAACCTCTTTTACTGTTTCCTCTGGACTTTTTGTTTAGTATTTCAAGGTGATTCATAACTCAAGCATTATTCCCTCACAATTACCTTTCTTTCCCATTGCAGCAAGCAATAGGCACAAGGTGTTGGAACAATTCACTGACTGGTCCAGAGCCCCAGCCCCCATTACTGGAAATGCTGTGATAAATTCAGAAGCAGGGCTGAATACTTCAATCTTAGTGATCCACACCATCTGACCCTGCTGTCTGTTTCTAAAGAAATATTTACAGGGATCACAGAAGTCACTACAGCAATGGAATCCACCATTCTAGGAGGGAAAACTCAAAACATGGCTGACAGTGACTGAGTTGAGTAGAGAGTACTGGCGCAAACTTTTACCAAAGGCCCAGTGTGTTCTAGTTAATCAAAGATAGGGTCCCAGGGTCAACCTGATTTAAAATGTTGTTAGGCTCCCATTGGCGAATAGACAACAATCAGAATATGCGAGAAAAAATGGCAGCCGAAAATGAATATGATGCGAACCAAGCAGGAAATACATGGTGGATGTGCAGAAGATACACAGTTGCAATTACAGTTACAAGTATTTATAAAGCAGTTCATGAATAAGTCAGAGGACGAAACGCGTCGAACTGACTTGCTCGTTTCTGCTATTTTTCGTTTGTTCGCCCGCCGGATCGTCCATTATTCGTCCGCGAGTCGGATCGTCCATCATTCATTTCGGATGGCTCCAGGTCTTCGGTTCCCCAATTGGTCGTTCTGAAGGACTGTGGTTCCACCTGGGACTTGGACTTCTCAGCACAGAGTGGTATCCTGGCCAGGCTCTCCTGCAGAAACTACGCTTTAAGGACGATGTCTTTCCGGCTGTGGTGACTATTCGAACGAATTGTTTAAATATGCGCTGTTGCACACTTTTTATCCATTGTGTGCCACTAATTTTGTGAGTGGCTTCTTTTTTGTGGTTTTATGTTTTATTAAATTTTTGGCAGTATTACGCTATGTTCTTGTGTATGCTCTGATTCTAGAGGCTTTGCACTTTCTTGAAGATCCTGTATCAGCAAACTTATTTGACCATCTATAAGGTTGTATTGTACTGCACGTTCTATTTTTTCTATATGTCTATATTCTAGCACGCTGGTGGAGAGTGCTGTGAACTGCAGTTTCTATTCCTCTTGGGGATACATCTTCACACTCTGTTTAGTATTTATAAAGCACCAACAAATTCCTTAGCGCTGTACAATGGGAGAGACAGAATAACAAATATACATACACATTACACACATGGAACAGAAGGCAGGAGGACCCTGCTCAAGAGCTTACAAACTGAGAGGAGAGGGGTGACACATTAGGTGAGGGTGAATTGGGTAGTTGAAATGGCAGGAAACAGGAGGGCTGAATGGGAAGAGGAGCAGGAAATGACAGTGGGGAGATCATGGTGTGAGCCTATAGGGACTTTTACATGTGGAGGATACTCATCATTCACAGATGACCCAAAATGGCATCAGACACCACGTGGTGCTGGGAAAACAGATTAAGATCAGCTGGGACAGATTGTTAAAGGGTTTTTAGGAGGTATATATATTAGGATAGGACTTGGACTTTATTATGGACAATTTTCCTTGATAAAGTCATTACTAAGTGACAAAACGTATAAATGTCCTTGGCCCCTGTTACATTCTTCGCGCATTTGTTTTTGCGCGTGCAAATGCGCATTTGCGCGGGGTGGAAAACCCTTTGCGCTGAACGTCGTAGTTCAACATTCGCGCAAACAATGCGCGTTATCGTTTAACGCGGATGGACCTGCGCAAGCGAGATGAACTGTGCGCATCCTATACTTAACATTGTGAGCGCAAATTTCTTCGTTCGCTGGTACGCGGATGGCATTCCAATCGATGCGCAACTTTTTACGAACGATGTTTGCGCGCATAATTTTTTTAACGTCTTTGAAAAGCTGGTGGTAAATGCAAATCAGAACGTACTGGCCAAATGGAAAAACACCAGCACGAAAAAATAAATACAGCACAGTATAACCCTTTCACTGCTGAGGATTTTCACGTCTGTGTGCTGAGCTCATTTTTACCACTTTCGCTCATGATGTTTAAATGCGATTTGAAGCCACATTTTATTATACGACCCAGACATATTATATATCGTTCTTTCCTGCAGACTCGTCAGATTCATAATATATCATATTTATTTGTATATGTCATGTCCTGTCTGTATATTATAACAAAAAATGCAGTAAAATTAGAATTTTTAATCATCTGCAGCTTGTAAAGTGTTTTTTTTCACCTTTTATCACATGAACATTTGCGATTATATTTTCTATGGGATGCGCTTGTACAAAAATTAGAAATGGGGACTCGTTACATTTTTTTGGGGGGAATTACGTGATTTTTAGCAAACGCACCCCATAGAAAAAAATCATTAGTGCAGCATCATTGTTCACATTATAATTGAAATGTGAACAATATTGCTGCATTAAAAAAAACAACACACAAAAAAATATTATTTTTTTATTATTATTTTAATTTTTTATTATTTTTTTATTATTATTTTGTTGTTTACTTTATACCTGGTCATGTTGGGAATCATTCGAAAGGCCATGCTCAGGCCTTTTCGAATGAAACCCTCCATGACTCCCTAGCTGCCACGGGTCTGGAGATATCGGGGTTCAAAGGAACCCCCTATCTCCACCAGGGGATTTCCTTGGGAAATCCCCGGGCTGCTAGGGGTTCCCCGGCTATCTGACATCATCACGCTATGCGCAATGACGTCAGGCAGCGAGGGGGGACCCGGGGGTGGAGCCGCCATCCAAGATGGCGGCCCCCACCGGAGCTAGGCCGCACTTCGGCGTCACAAGGTGCTGAAGTGTGACCAGGTGCCTAAGGGGTTAAAGCCAGGCACCTCTTAAAAGGGGAGACTCTCCCCTTTTAAGCGGTGCCTGGCTTTTCTTTGTGGGACCTCCCGATTGGGAGGGAGAGGGATCCGAACGGATCCCCCCTCCCTTCCAAGCGATCTCCGGCATTGCCGGGGGGGTCGCCTGGAAATGACATCATCGCGCATGGTGCAATGACGTCATTGACATCGGGAGGGTCTTAACTTCAGCGTCTGAGGAAGCTGAACTCAGACCGCTGTGGGACCCCGGACACAGAGGTGAGTATCTCCGCCGGTGGTCCCGCAAAGCTGATGACATGTGGGACACGTCCTCAGCATATAGCGGGAGTAATTGAGGACGTGTCCCACACGTCGTCTGCAGTGAAGAGGATAGTTACACATTCTACACATACCCAAACAAAAAAATTGTGAATTCGTGCATGTTTTTATTATTGCTGCAGCATATATACTCAGATTTGTGAATTCGTGCATGTTTTTATTATTGCTGCAGCATATATACTCAGATTTACTTTGACAGGCGTAAAAACGTAAGTGAGTCAATTAAGGTAAATTGATGTCAATTAAGTTTTTTTTCGGCTGAATCCAGCGAAAAAAACAGTCCACACACTGATTTGCGTGCGCTACGTTACTGTGCTCGTATTACTCTTCGTTTTGCGCTGCGAAGAATGTTATAGGGGCCCTTATGTTTTAATGCTATAAATACGGCTGTTTTTACTTTTATTCAGCTGTTTATTCATTTATTTTACTCCATTATTCCTGGAGGTTGCCCTGATCCCGCGGTCCCTTCTCCTAAGGCTAGGGTCAGACGAGCGCAGTGTTAACGTCCGTGTTGCTGCACATAAGTACGTCCGTGATAGCATACAATTGTGTTAAATGGAGCCCCACACACGAAGTACGTCCGCACAGAAGTGCGGGGGCTGACGGACGCTGCAAACGGACGCAGGTTAGGCAAGAACGTAATACTGCTAGAACGAACGTGCAGAGTGCGCCACGTCCACAACGTCCGCATAGCTTTGTGTGTGAGTGATGGAACGTGGTCAGATGGACTGCATTAATACGTCCAGCATTTTTGACGGACAGAATGTTTTTTCATTTTAATTTATTTTCCCTGCTACATCAGTCAAAAAATACGTCAGTGAAAAAAACGGACTGTGTGGCCACTACCTTGTTGTCAGTCAGAAAGTACGTCTGTACTGCACGGACGCACAGTCCGTACAAAATGCGCTCATCTGACCCTAGCCTTACTGGGTCGGTTGGAAGCCCAGCCCTACCAGATGGCTGAGTATTACATTTGATGTGCCTGATTTACTTGCTGATCTTGTGAGCATTTTTTAGCAGGGTTTTTTTGTTATACCATATCCTGCAATATTGCCCTATGTGGTTCTGTTTTGTAGAGTGATCCCTGTACTTTGCGATTGCGATTTTATGTGAGGAACCCCCATGCTGGTCCACATGTGTTTTGTTCTAACACAATGACAATTAAAATGAATAGAAAATACATCTCTGCTATTACTGCCAACAGCTATAAGAAGGTATCTACTGCCAGGAAACTGGAATTAATGCCCAATATGCAATAAAAGACAACCATTAAAAATATTTGCAACAATAAATTTGGCATCGAGGTTTGTCTAAACTGAAAGTGATTTCTACACGCAAAAAAAAGTATTTTAAAAAATTGTCAGTACAATATTACAGCGTGAAAGCAGATATTAATTCACACTACATATGTAAAGGCTGAGATATCACTCAGATCTGAGTCGAGGAAACTTGTATGACCATTGAGGGGTGTAGGGACAAATTGTCAATGTTCAGAACCAGGAAAATACACACCCGAAATGTCCAGGTTCGGCATCAAGCATGTACAAGTAAGGTCTGCAGGTACATTTTAAATAAGCAGCAAAGATGGTCAATAAAGAAATAAAGATGCTAAAACATTTTTTTTTGCATTGTCTTTACTTTTCTTTTAATTTCCTGTATATTATTTAAGGGGTTATTTACTAAACACCGCTGCAGGCCCGACGTTCACCAAAGATGCATCAATGCAAAAATACCACTTGTCATGAGCTTCGAGGATCCAGAGAAGCAAAATGCAGCAACAGCAGGCGAAGCCGCTGCAAATAATGGCAAACAATGCAAAACAATGGTACTACCAGTATCCTTCTGAAAAATGAGTAAACTATGGTTATTCTCCATTCAGAGTTGTCCTGCTGCTGGTTGCAACACCTGCGAATATACTTCAGAGATTTTAATGCGGCAGTCTTCATTGAATAGAAAAAATAATTATGAAAACCACGGCAAAAACAATGCTGAAACAATGTACAGCTCCTACAGTGAACTGTTGGTGTTCATTGCAGCGATCATGAAATGGAACGTATTAAGATCAATGTTTTGCAACTGGTGAATTATTTTATTTATTTATATAATATTTTACCAGGAAGGATACATTGAGATTTCTCTCATTTCAAGTATGTCATCAGACTCTAAAAATATATATTTATACATAAGACACAATATATAAAAACACACTTAATTTATGGTAACAAAATGAAATATATTTATATATCTATAGGGGTTATTCAAAGAGAGCCGAACTGGACCTGAAATTGCACGGAACGTGAATTTCTGAGTATGGTGCAACTTCTGAGCCATTTGGCTATTCAAAACCTGGCAATTCCACAAATATAGGCGAATTGCCAGCGAAATACGTGTGATCTTCAGCAGCACTGAACTCCCCACAGAGAAGCGATGGTTAATCTATTCAGAGAACACCGAACAGCAGAGAAATGTCAATGAAATGCCCTGATGTTTGGTCGTTTTATTCAGCAGGTTTAATCAGGCGAATCCCATAGGTTTCAATGTTAAAAATATTGCCATTTTCATTCAAAATCTATTAAACCATTCTTTTAATTTGCAGCAAAAAGCCTCTTTATTTTTTAAAGATTTTCTAGGCATTTTTCAGGATTTTTTCTCACAAAACTTTTCAGATTTTTGTTTTACATAGCATTTTTTTTCTGTAACAGACCTTTTTAATTATTATTCATAGGACCTTATATGTCAATTCCCAGACATGCCTAGTGGGCATGGGTGTGATGTCACTTTTTCTGTATGTATGTATATTTGTATGTATATAACACCAGTTAGGTCATTTTTGCTGCTGTTCCTTTTTCCATGTTTTTGATTTTAACCCCAAAGTGGAAGTATTTGGTGAGTGTATAAATAAAACCCACCATTTTGCCTCATAGCTGAGAAGCAGCAAGAGAGTGTGCAGTTGCTCAGAGGAGCGGCTTCTGGTTTCATTAGGTAGGCCTCACCTTACTAGAGGTGCCTTGACGGGGCAGGTAAGCTTACACTTCAATGGCCATTCAAGTAGACCAAAACCTCTGATTATGTTTTGTTTCACATGGAGTTGTATAGAAATGAGTGCAGATGACAATTTTTTTCGTGTTATGCTTTATACATGAACTGGGTTCTTACTCCTGATCGTTGCAGCCACCCTGGCGGGCATGGGTGCGACATCGCTTTTTCTGCATGTATGTTTATTCTTTAAATTTACAGCAAAAAAGTCTCTCTATTTATTTTCTTTGGATTTTTCAGACATTTTTCACGATTTTTTCGTCCAATTATTTTTTTTAATAGTGTTTTTTTTTCTGTAACAAACCTTTTTATTATTATTCATAGGACCTTATACGTACAGTAAATTCCAGACATTTTCATCCAGCAGTTGTTTTACAAACAGCCTTTAAAATTTGTAGTTTTTTTTTTTACCCTGTTTGTCGGCTGGTCGGCACTGTGTTCGGTGGATCGTCTGCTTTTTCCGGGCACAATCGGCAGGTTTTCGGCGGTTTATCGGGTGGAATCCGATAATTTCGCCGGTTTTGCGGCAGTTTTAATTTTCGGTTTGGTGGTTTTTCGGTGGATTTTCCCTGCACTTCGGAATGCTGAATTCACCGCAGGGTCGAGGAATTTGATTGCTCTTTGAATAACCCTGTATATTTTGTTTTATTCTGATGATATGATAATCCACGTGGAATAATCTGTTACATAAAACCCGTGAGGTGGGATACTATATCAATACACATAAACATCTTGTGCAACATTAGCATGCCTCATACATAAAGGACAGTACCAGTGGGATTGAGGTGATAATACATGCACTGGTGCCGTAGACCATATATTTTCCTAACAAGTATCATATATATATTTGTCTCTATTGACAGTGTAACCATCGCATTAATATCAGCTTTAAACCCATTTCATGTTTCCCTTGTCCCAGTGGGTGCAGATCTGCAGCAAGCGATGACACAGACACTTCTATTTGCAATCTGTTCGCTGGAGGGCTGCTGGAAAACTTTCTGTCAGCTTTTAGTTATAACATATGAACATCTGAGGGTTACCGCCTGCTTCAGATCGCTCTGCGTCTTGTGGCGAGAGAGCTGTGTTTTACACAATCCATGTGTGTTTGATATGAGATCAGGCAGAGAGAAGAATACATTTCACACCGCATACTGGCAATATCCTCCTTCTCTTCTCTTTTTCCTGTGCTACACGGCACAGGGTTCTCTGAAAAGAAGGGTAAAAGTCATGAATCGAGTCTTACAAACACACAACTCTTTGACTTAAAAACTGAGGCTTTAATGGCAAAACATCACTATGCATAAATATATTTAATTGCCGTCGCCACATTAAGAAGCAGGAATGCTTTGCCAACTTTAAAATGGACAAAGCATCAGGTGGTTTGTGTCCTATAACAGATGAAAACATTAATTTTATCCAGATCTAATCTACGACAACATTTTAAACTCGTCCATACAAATTATATTTTTAGATTCTTAGCTAGTGCTTTGTGTTATACCATCGAACACATCCACAATATATAACATAGCATTGCCACTACTTTGTGCACAGTATATTAGGGATGTGCATGGCTGAGAAATTTGTTTTGTTTAGTTTCGTTACGTTTTTAAATCATTTCGTTTTCGAAATTTCGTAAATAATTTCGTTTTGTATTTTGTCTAATTTTGTTTTGGATCAATTTGAAGTTTCAAATCGATTCGAATTTCATATATCAATTTGATAGTTGATATCAATTAGAATTTTGGATCACTAAATAAACCCCAATTAATCAAATTTTGCTGTTAAAAGATAATCTAGGGTTAAATTTTAAGCTGTGTCACAGATTTAGTATTTGAGTCAAATTAAACAGTGAAACAAAATTAATTTGTTTCATAAAGTCCTTTGCTGACTATTACTTGTATTGTAAGTTAAGATCAATTCGATAGTAAATTTAATAGTTCATTTCAAATTCGATAGTTGATGTCAATTTAATAGTTCATTTCAAATTCGATAGTTGATGTCAATTTGATAGTTCATTTCAAATTCGATAGTTGATATCAATTTGATAGTTCTTTTCAAATTCTATAGTTGATGTCAATTTAATAGTTCTTTTCAAATTCTATAGTTGATATCAGTTATTCAAATTTTTCTTTTATTATGATGACACAGTGTAAAACGAAATAAATTTGTTATTTACCATTTAGTTTCGTTTAGAATTTGTTTCTTATCGATTCGTTATTCGGAAGTACTTCCGAAATACAAATTATCAAATTTCGTTCCGAATTCCGAGTTTTTCCGAAACGAATGCACATCTCTACAGTATATCAATCCAAATGAAGAAAAAAATAATCATGCAAAAATACTTATCATATTCACTGATGCTCATTACGAGCTTGTCTGGCAGACAAAAATTAAGTAGAAAAATAAGCTAGGCATTCACAGGTCTTTTATGCAAATGCTGCTTTACTTTTTATATCACAGATGAAAAGGTGGAAATCCTTGTTGATTCTGGGTGGGATGAGCCCAAGTAGAAAGTGTGGAGATCGAAAATCTTCAGAAAACTTTTTCAAAAAGCTTTAGGTAGGTGAATAAATTGATTGAGGAAGGTATATAAATGAATAGTAAATTTATTAAAGTAAAAATGCCCATTTTTACTTTAATAAATTTACTATTCATTTATATACCTTCCTCAATCAATTTATTCACCTACCTAAAGCTTTTTGAAAAAGTTTTCTGAAGATTTTCGATCTCCACACTTTCTACTTGGGCTCATCCCACCCAGAATCAACAAGGATTTCCAGCTTCTCTACCTATTCATCTGTGTCCTTTATCTGGAGAAGAGTGGGAATACCTCCACGAGAAGCGGATCCAACATCTAAAGCTAAGTACCCTGTACCACATTTTTTCTTACTTTTTATATCAGCAATATAACAGCAATGTAGTTCAATGTTTCAGTCCCTGCTTGGGACTTTTGTCGGGATGCTAACACACCCCCATTACACATATAGTTAGATAGATATATATCTATAAAGCTTATCTTAAGCTTTTGATAGATACAGTATATGTGTATATATATATATACAAATGATAAGAAGATAAATATCAGTCACTCAGTCTTTATGCCCCGGTGCTAATACCTCCCTTAATTATAATCCACAATGAAAAAAGCAGGCACTCATGGGTTTTTGTTAAAAATTTCCTGGTTCCACCTTTATTTCGAAATTAAAAAATGGCGTCAACGTTTCGGCTCCATCAAGCCTTTATCAAGAGGTCTTTATGAAGAGGTCTTAGTAACGGCTTGTTGGAGCTGAAATGCTGACGCCATGTCTGAATAATGAAATAAACGTGGAACCAGGAAACGTTTAATGAAGACTCGCGTGTGCCTGGGAACTCACGGGTATTCACATAAAAGTCCAAACTTTATAGCAAATTATTGCTCAATGTTTCTGCTTGTTGAAGCCTTTATCAAGAATGAGCCAAAACATTGATGACTAATTTGCAATTAAGTTTTGACTTTTATGTGAAGACCCATGAGTTCCCTTGGTTTGTTGAAACTGTATGTGCTGTGGAGGTTGCAACAGGGTTGAATCTCTTAAAGGCTGTGTGCCTGCTTGTGAATAAATATATATATATTCGATTCCCGGCCAAAAAAAGTCACCACCTAGACTTAACTAAGCAAAACAGGTCTAAACCTTCACTTGGATAATTACTGCCGTGATTAATATGTTTCAGCTGGAAAAAAATGAGGTCAGCTGACTACCTGAATACCCCCAATGATGACGTTTTTCTATAAATTGACTTTTTCCTCCCTGATGGCACAGGCCTATTCCAAGATGACAGTGCCAGGATTCTTCAGGAGCAAACTGTACAGGAGTGGCTCAGGGAGCATTAGACATAATTTTCGCACATGGATTTGCCACCACAGACAACAGACCTTAACTGGATTGAGAATCTTTGGGATGTGCTGGAAAAGACATTACGCAGTGCTCCGACTCTCCCATCATCAATACAAGATCTTGGTGACAAATTAATGCAGCTCTGGATGGAAATAAGCTTATGTGATGTCACAACATCTATCGAAACAATGCCACAATGAATGCATGCTGAAACCAAAGTTAAAGGCAACCCAAGATGAAATTAGATTGTGTGACTTTTTTGGCCAGCATAGGCGTCTCTACAGGGAGGCAAGGGGGGGCAATTGCTCCCCCTAGGTTATTCCTTGCTCCCCCATGTGCCCCCCACCAGAAATCAGCATCCAACTTCTTTCAAATATTCAGACCGCGGTATCTCCGTCCGTGTGCATCGCATATGGACGATCTAGGTGTCATTTGAAAGGACAGATTATGGCCTTTCCAATGATAACCAACATGATATTCAGTGTAAAGTAAAAGTCATTAAAAAAAAAATTAAATAAAAAGGTGCATGTAGTAAACGTTTGCACAGGGTTGAAATGGTTCAGCAGTGAAAGGGTGAACGTTCAGACTATATATTACATTGTGTATTACTTTCATTTTTGGTTTAGTCGTGTATCAAGGGTTAATGGGCAGGCTTCATCCCTCACAGTATACATTTTATTTTTTTCCTTGATTTATGGCATTGTAGGGGTTTATGGGTAGCTACATGCCACGCTGTTTTTTTATTGTATTTCCCTGGGTTTATTGAAGTTAGAATCTAAGGCGTCTACTCATCTTTAGATCCTTTGCTTTTCGTCACATTTCGGGGAATTAATTTCACCGAAAATATTGCAAATTCCTTTTTTAGCGAATGGTCACTGTAATTTGCTGAAATTGGAGTCGCTGAAACAGTTATCGGACATTGGCGAACACCACCGAACTGCACCAAATAAAATATTGAATTTATGTATCAGGTTAGTACAATAAAAAGGTATCATTGCACCACATTACTCTGGGGTTTAGGAATCTTTTTATATATATTTATTTAGGGCACTATCACCTGGTGTGAGCTAACCCTAGCGTTGGCAAGTTTTTGCGTTAGCGCCAGGTTAATTCAGTCCAGCACCAAACCAACAGATCGTTTGCCTCTTGCTACAAATGGGTAAACTCACTTAGTGCGTCGCTATTAGCAATTCATAGCGCAAGCTTACTGTATTTTCCCCCGTCCTATACTTAACATGAGGAGCGCTAGAGATCTCTAGCGCTTTTGCAACTAACAGATCACTTTGGGCCTGCGCTAATTTCTGGAGCGACGGTAATCGCTAAATTTTACCTCCTGCTCAACCCTGGTGGTAACTCCAAAAAAACAGAAAAAAACAGGTCCTCGCCCAAAATTGACAGGCAATGGAAAGGAATGCAGCACAGGTGTTATCTTAGCCCATACACCATAGTAATGGATCTGGTCAGCAATGTCACTGCTGTTGCAGTAGGCTCTATTATACATGTATCCTTTATTGATGTATTCTAATATATTGCCTAATTCTAAACATTTTATGCTGGGGGTTATTCACAATATGGAAGCGGTAGATTATTAGGGTGACCATGTGGACCATGTTTAAAGGGACACATGGATAAGTCTTACCCTGAAACATGTATTGTTTATATGCTTGTGCAGGGAAGTTATTGTGGTTCCCATGGCCTTCCTTTTGGATCTATTAAATGCTGTGTAATGATTCTACATGCTGTTGGGTGGCATTTATCATGCAATGCCCATCAGCCTTAATTAATATATGTGTGCATATAAACATGGATATTGCGGCCATCTTGGAGGATTTTAATAATGCAGGGTGTGAGGGCTCTGCGCTGGATGTGTTCATACTTATACAAGCTTGTGAGGACAGGGGATAGGTATGGCCCGGCACTCTGCACTGGAAAAAAACAGTTCTATCCTGTACACAACCGCATTAGCGCTGGGTCTCAGCCGGGTCTTAGCGTTTCCATAACGTGTGCTAAACGACCTTGTATGTGGACTCCCGTGGACAAGGTGATCTGTTAGTAGGTTGTCAGGCACTAAGTTTTAGCGACTCGCGCTAAATCTTTCCTTTAGTGATGGTGTTTTACCTCACACCAGGTGATAGGGCCCTTAGTTTTATTCAATGGTATGATTTAGTGATGAAAATTATTAGTACCCCCCCAGTTTTGACTGTGGTATCTTATCTGCCCCCCTAAATATTGTTCCTAGAGTCGTCACTGTTGGCCAGGCTATGTATAGCTGTATATTATGATATGTATATTATGGATTTATAAGTGATGAGCTAAAAGTCATCCCAGCAATTCAGAGAAGTGCTTACAGAGCTCATGCGCTACTTTCCGTATGCAGCAAATAATTCTGGGTAGGATATACAAATGAAGTCCACAACTTCTCACGTTTTTTTGCATCTAGACTCTGTAATAACACAGACCCCTCCTTGCTCAATGCCCTGCCATATCAGACAGCTTTTTTTTTTTTTTAGCAAAGGCCAGGTTATGCAACCAGTCAGTCACTCCTGTACAGCTGTTTCAGACTCATTTGCCCTCATCAGCAGGAGATAGAATGTAACTGGTTGCTATTGATGCTCAACCCCTAGGGGTAAATCAATACATAGTAAGTACCAGTGCATATATAATCAAATATAGGTGTAATGGCAGTTCGGGATAGTTTGATCAAAACTAATCTTTTATTTTATACTAGTTTATGAAGTTGCTAAGTCAATGTTTTAGCTCCTCACATGAACTTTTTCCAGGACGAAAGGTCCAGTATATGATTATAGAAGGTGTCCCTAAAAAATTCTGTGAATGGTATCAGAAAAATAAAAACTGAAGTTACAAATTACCTTTATTGGCCTTCAAAATAATTGCCGTCCTTCACAAAATATTTTTGGCAACATTCATAAAGCTTCTGCACATATATACTGTATATATATACACATTTGGATTGTATGTCAAATTCCAGATGTCATTAATATAGTTCATCTAGAAGAAAAAAAACGTTCACATGGTCCCCTAAGTCATTCAGGTTTTTTTGCGACATGCTATTATTGCCAGGCAGCACTTTTCATGTTGTCGGCAGCACTAACAAATTATATCTGTTTTAATAAAAACACAGATTTTAGCATTAATCTTCTTCATGTCTTTTAATGTGGCTGACATTTACAGTAACGCTGTAAAGTGAAGCTAATGCAATATCATAACAGGGACCCAGCAGGGTCGCTAAGTACTGCCATACACGAGATTAACAATGTTAGAACATGTATTTAGATACTACTGAGAATAAATAAAGGTAAGGAGTTATGGAGAGTCTGGAATTAGACAGACAATTGCTTTCTATCTGCTCCTGTCTATTAGATTTCCCTATATAATTTTGTGCAAATTCTCAAACGTTCCCAATGTTTCTCCTCTAAATGATTCAAACTAGAATACTGCGTAATTTGTATCGAAATAAAGAGTGTATTTGAGGAATTACATTCAATTAGATTTACTTAATGGTACCAAAGTGGCAGAGAAAACCTAGCTTTTGAAATACATTTTGAATTTGATTAAGTGTTTTAAAATTACTCTCAATTTCACATCCCTAAGGGAGTTTGAGATTTATTTCAGAACATATATATCTGGTGTTTTTTTTTTTGAGGAAACACAAGCTTAATGCACATTGCTCAGAAATGGAATATGCATTCCCACAGCAATAGAAGATAGTATTAGATATAAATAGATCCAATAAAACACAAAATAACAAGTTGAAAATTTAAAACAATTAGGTTGCGCAATCAATCTGAGCCAAATCAATGAAAGTTGAATGGATTAAGTAAAAGCCTAAAGAAGTGCAAAAAATTTAAACTAAATTATCTTCTCTTTGAATCTTAACATTAAATGGATTAATGGGATTACACCATTTAATTTACAATAGCACACAGTAATTGTCAACATACTTGCCCATATGTAACCTGTAACATTAACAGTCCATATCTTCTTATCTAAGATTCCATTAGTTTAACAATAGTTAGAATGTTCAAACAGACACTGAAAGAAATTGAAGTCTTCCTCTTCCTTCCTCATTATTAAACACAAGTCCTTGTAATACCCTAGGGCCTTTATTCATTACAACAGTATCAGGAAATGCATAATAAGCAAGGATTCCCACCACAACAGCTCCTCCTCCACTGTTGTCTAATGGCCTCATAGTCCTTTCACCTACCTTGGGTTATTCCTTTAGTTTGTCACATCAAACATCACACTATCCACTGGATACAGGCACCATGCATTTTTGGTATCTGTCTTAATGGAACTGTTAATAAAATTAAATCTCAAAATGCAGTTGTGTAGAGACACCACAATGTTGGAATGTCACATGATCTCTTAAGCCATGACACGGAGGGAGGATAGCACTTATATATATATATATATATTTATTTATTTAATAACAAATCCATGGAGAGCACTCCAGACAAACACATTCAAAAACCTGCAAAACAGCTCCATGCATGGGTACATAATACCAGCTTTTACCACATGGTGAAAATTTCATAACTCTGAGCTTTGCTGAATAAAATGGTGGAAATTTGGTTTGCAATGAAATATATACAGTATATAAAAATACAAAGCAGCAGAAGGTTGCACTCAACCTCAAAACTAAGGGGGTACATCTAAGACATTAAATACAAAAACACCAAGAAAGAGCACTCCATATTATTGACCACCTTCTGTGCTTTTTTTGCCACAAAAAATTATGGAAGAAGGTGGTCAATAATGTGGAGTGCTCTTTCTTGGTGTTACATATATATATATATATATATATATATATATATATATATAAAAATAAAGAAACACGATCCTCGCACACCCAGTAATAAATCACCTGCTCCGGTGCTAGAAGATGGTATAAAGCATAGCAATAAGTATCCAAAAATTCCGCAACTCAGAGTCTTGATATAATTTTCAATATAACTGTGAAATTTATAGAAGATAGTCAACGTTTCAGTCCTATTAGGACTTTCCTCAGGACAACCATTGCTTTCTAGCAGAGATAAGGATTATGCAACTGGTCAAAGCCACTCCTAGGACAGCGCTGTTTTGGGTTTGTTGAACCCTCAACAAACCCAAAACATCGCTGTCCTAGGAGTGGCTTTGACCAGTTGCATAATCCTTATCTCTGCTAGAGAGCCACGGTGTGGCATAGCATTGATTTTAGGATTCTGTGTAATAACAGACCCAGGATGCATAAAAGTGAGAATGGGGTCATTTTCATATCCTACCCAGAGTTCCTTGCTGCATATGGGGAATGTGGCACAGGAGCTCTGGGATGCAATTCTTTGAATTGCTATGATGTGCATGTGGCTTCTGCAATAATAAACACACTTATTATAGTGTGGAGGCTTTTTATCTCACTTTTAGTCCTCAACCACAATATAAATATATAAATATATATATATATATATATATATTCTGTACTAATGCTCAAGAACCTGTATTCAAATGGATGTGCTCCAGGTTTGCTTGTGATAGCATGTGACAGAAGCCTGCAGACATTCAGAATCCACATGAACTAAAAAGGACATAGATATTCTTAAACTAGCTGAGGCTCAAGAAACGCAAGTTAAGGTTTAAACTGCTCCAGAAGATACAGGAATTATGATTTAAGGCTGGTACCCAGAGGAAGAAAAATAAGGCCCAAGATGCAAGGGCCCTTACAGACTTTCAGCCTGCCCCACACCATCAAGGGTGGTTGGAGGAAGGTCGATCTCAACAAACACTGATTTGAAATGCAGGGATTTAAGTGACATCAAAATTCTGTCTGATTTGAAGTAAAAATGTGTAGAGGTGCTTGGAAGGGAAGCAGTCCTTCCTGTACAGACATTGGGTGCCATTCACTAAATTTCGAGTAGACTCCAACAAATGCAACCTGACTATAAACAGAGAATCAACCTTGTCACGGTTGGTTTGGCTAATTGAGATGGTAAATTTTGGCAATATGAGTATTAACTGATGTTTCCCTATGCAAGTATCAAGCTGACACTGACAAGTAAATATACACTTTTAAAGAAATTAAAACACTTTCAAAGACTTACGAATGATCTTTCAATAGATAAACTGCCAGAATTTGGAGCTAAAAAATAATTTGTTAGTAGAAGTCTAAAACCTTTAGCAGAATCAAATGATTAATATCAATTCTTACATGTGACTTTGCTTTTGTTTTTATTAGCTGATTGACCGTTACCATGGAAATGCTATTTTGCTTCCTGGAATTCTACTGTCCTCTACAAAGTGCATTGCTGGAAAAGAGGCCATAACCTTGACCTAAATTTCACAGTTAACACATTCCTATGCACAGTGATTCTGAAGGGTGCTATTCAGTATGAATCAGGGAGGGGTGTAGAATAGCTGGATTGGAGGCTTGGCCATCTGTACTGTGGAGCAACTCTCTGGGTCAGGAGGCTGGAGTCCGCAGCTGGCTGACCCGTGTGACAGAGATCCGTCTGAGCTGTGTTTTTGGTCCTCTGACCTCTGGTGTCTGTCTGGGTTGAATAATGCTACGGCATATTAATGAGGCATGACGGAGAATGTCTATTGACAATTTCTAGGTGGCAGCGGCAGCTTTTGCTTTTTTTATTCTTTCAGTGGAGCCAATAATATACAAACAATACCAAAAGAGTGAGAAAATGTATCCCCAGGAGGTATAAAAACTGCGGTTCACAGCACACTCCACCAACGTGCTAAGATATAAACATATAAGAAAGATAGAACATGCAGTACAATACAACCTTATAGATGGTCAGGTACTTTTGATGATACAGGATCTTCAAGGAAGTGCATAGACTCTAAAATAAGAGCATACACGAAACATAGCATAATACTGCCAGATATTTAATAAAACATAAAACCACAAAAAAGAAGCCACTCACAAAATTAGTGGCACACAGTGAATAAAAGTGTGCAAAAGCGCATATTAAGCCGATTCGTTCGAATAGTCACCACAGCCGGGGAAGCGTTGTCCTTAAAGTGTAGTCTCTGCAGGAGAGCCTGGCCAGGATACCACTCCGTGCTGAGAAGTCCAACTGTCAGGTGGAACCACAGTCCTTCAGACCGACCAATTAGGGGAACCGAAGACCTGGATCCATCCGAAATAAATAATGGACGATCCGACTCGCGGACGAAGATGATGGACGATCCGGCGGGCGAACGAACGAAATGGCGGAAACAAGCAAGTCAGTTCGACGCGTTTCGTCCTCTGACTTATTCATGAACAGTTCATGAATAAGTCAGAGGACGAAACGCGTCGAACTGACTTGCTTGTTTCCGCCATTTCGTTCGTTCGCCCGCCGGATCGTCCATCATCTTCGTCCGCGAGTCGGATCGTCCATTATTTATTTCGGATGGATCCAGGTCTTCTTTTATAAAACGGGAATATTTTTAACATTGAAGCCTATGGGAATCGCCTGAATAAACCTGTCGAATGAAACCACTGAACAGCAGGGCAATTCGACAACTTTTCACTGCTGTTTTTTGTTCTCTGAATAGACGAAGCATTGCTTCTCTATGGGGATTTCACTGCCCTCGAACAGGCAATGAACAGGCACCGTATGTGCAGGCAATTCGCCAAGATTTTGCGAACTGCCTGCTCTCTGAGTAGCTGAATGGCCAGGAAAGGTAGCCGTACGCTGAATTTTGGTATTCGGTTACCTTTCGGCCACAATTCGCTTTGAATAACCTATCTCTTTGAATAACCCTGTCTGTTTAATCTTTTCTGTCAACAATACTGACTCCAAGCTGCTCCTCAGCTGCGATGTCAAAATAGTAAAGGATTGAACACCCCAGTCCAAAGGTATACTCTATATATATGTATAAATAATAATTTATGTGTAAATTTGACCTGTGCTACTAGTTTTATGTAGAAAATCTAAAGTCGCAAACACATTGACCAATTCAGCTTTGTGCACGAAATAGTGTGCCAGGTTGAGAAAATTTAAGTTCAAGTTCATGATGTGGAAAACCAATTATTTAATTATTTATGCTGGCCACTTGTCAACTCACCAGTGTGCGCTATTCAGTGATTGCAACCCTTGCTACTGAGGCCTGGAAATGTTAAATATCTTTTGAAAACGAAGGTAGAATATGAAATGATAGCAATGGATAACACTGATAGTACAATTTCTGTACATTGACAGTAGAAATTAGGTCTTATTACCAGCAACTGACAAAGTTCTCTTTGGTTGACCTATTGATATGGAAATCTGCAAAAAAGCACTGAGTCCTGCTGGTAAAAATGCAGAGGTCCCTAGGGCCAGACAGGATAACTCCTCTAGAGTATCTCTGAGATGTCTTTGAAGGGTTAGAAAGGATTATTAACATATACAAGGAATCCCAGCTTCTGTTTCAAAGCGAGTCATTCTATTCTCAGTGGAACCAAGAAACAGAAATCTGACCTATATTCTGGAGCATGCTTGTATACGATTGAACAATTTAATAACCTTCACATTGGACTAAAAATCTGTGGGCACCCAACTTATTTTATGACTTTGGTCTTCTGTGGAGCCCACAGTCTGGTAGAAACTTAAGAACACGTTCAGAAAAGGATGACTATTTTTCTTCTAAAGAAATAATTTATACCGTTGCCCCAAATTATAATTATAATATTAATTGTGTAATTTTGCACAGTGTTATTAGAATTAATATGTATCTGTGAAATTATAGCTCAATCATCTTGGTTTAACAAATTGATTTTTACTGCACCAAGTGAAAATGCATGGCGAAAAGACCCCAAAAGTAGACATTAAATTCAACTGAAACTACACACTACTACTGTCTCTGGAAGATACAGTGAAACCTCACCTAACCTATTCTATATTTAATTCATGGGATGTTAGGACTATCTATATAAATCTTGGACAAAGGAGAAAAATAGGTTATTGGCAATGAATTAGACCATTAAAGGATTATTCTACATAGGGCTGAAAAGAAAGAAACTCTTGTAATTCTTCATGATCGTGAAAAGAGCACACCACAGATTTATAAGACCTTCCAAACACATTAGTGGATAATATTTCAATTAATGTAAAGGACAGTGACAATACTTTGTGCAATATTATGTCTGAACAAGCTCAATTTTACAATTTTTCTGCCTTGATGAGACATTGTTGTCCACCTTTCAGATATAGTGGTTTTGTATGGTAATGCCAGGCTGAATTTTATTACATTAAAGAACTATGCAGTTTAAACACAAAACAAAGAGAAAATTAAAGTAAAAACAGGCAGTTGTGCATTTGTAAAGATTAGTAAATGTTACTTAGTAATTAAGATAGAGATTTTATGTCATTAAGCACGTGGGGCGCTATTCCATAGTTGGTACTAATGTAACATCTCGATGTGTAAGCGTTAACGCTAGAATAAGTGAGTTTAACGTGTGCCATCGATATTCCAATCCTGACGTTACACTTTGGATAAGATGCTTTGTGCTTTGCAGCTTGTGCGAGCTTACTGGTCTTAAATGTTTTCTATAGCTAACATGGGGAGCACAATATTTTTTAGTGTTTCGATAAGTAAGTGAGGGATTACAAAGTGCAGGTGCAAATTACTGTCGGGACGCGCAAAGCAAAATTTTAGCGAGGCCTTAAAGCTGGTGTTAATTGATTCTGCAAATGCAGAATCATTTTACAGCCCGTAAAACCCTCCCATTGAATCCCATACTCACCTTTCATCCCACGGCAAGAAGGGTTGCCTGATCCACTGCTTCTTCTGTCTGCTCCTAGTCTCCCTCTGCGATCACTCTGCGGCACTGCCCAATCTCCTATGGAATCCAGGAGGTGATATTTTGTGGCGCGGAAGCACTACGGTGAGTATCAGTGCGGTTTGCGCTGCGTTCAATGGCGAGGTGTTGAGTTAGGATCTGACAAAGAATACCATGTTAAAATAGGGACGCTATGGGAAAATTTGCAGGTGCAGACCAGGCAAACCTTAATATCGGATGAAGAGGTCCTCTTCACCTCTTATATTAACATTTTAGATGCTCCTTATCTAGTTCATGATGAGTAGCATAAAAACTGTTGTATCTCTTGCTTTCATTTTCTAATGAACAATGTGCATTTTGTGCAAGATCTTTTACAACAAATTGTAATACAATTTACATGAGTAGTACATACCCTAGTGCAATGGGCTGCGAACGCCAGTGAAAGATATGTTCTTGTCCACTGTCACTTTGGATCTATTACAATCATTAGTTTGTATTTTATAGTGTAATTTCAAAAATTATAAAATTTGATGTTAGTTTATATAATTCTATTCCACTTGACTTAATGCCTCATTGACAAATGGTATACATATTTACTGCCTCACTGGCAATTGTTATATTTCCCTCTAAGATGTGCACATGTACATACATGTTTTGAGAGCAGTGCACATAAAAAATAATGTTCACACAACCCTGGTGATCCATGCCTGCATACGATTTTGTGATCCACTATAGGCTCAGGGGCAGAACCTGTGCTCCTATATGCCCAGCTCCATGACTGCAACCCACATTTTCACGATATGCAAAGTTAATTTTGAATTATATTGTGGTAGCACGGCCAAGAATCATGGAGCAGAGCATAACGGAGCACAGACTCAGGGCCGGCCCGTCCATGGAGCAGGGTGGAACTGTGGCTCCAGGCAGCCCTTTGTCAGGAGCGGCATTTTGCCGCCAATGTCATAGGCTGTGACATGGAGCACCCTCAGTGCCTGCCCCAGACAAGGCACTGCCCTGAAGCATCCTGCAAAACCAGACCTCCTGCCCCGCCCCTCTCAGCTGGCCAGCGCCCACTCAGTGACCTGGTGCCCACCCCCTTCACCTCAGCGGCTGGCTCCTGTCCCCTTCACCTCAGCGGTCGGCTCCTGGCCCCTTCACCAGCACGAAATCCCCCCAGGGCCCAAAGGCCAGGCCCGAAGCCTGGAGACCGAGCCCAGAGCCTGGAGACCAGGCCCTAAGCTTGGAGACCAGGAAACTGGGCCCGAAGCTCAAAGACCAGGCATGAAGCTTGGATACCAGTCCCGAAGCCTGAAGACTGGGCCCGAAGCATGGAGACCAGGCTCGGAGCCTGGACACCAGGCCGGAGCTCGAAGACCAGGCCTGAAGCTCAGATACCAGGCCGGAGACCAGGCCTGAAGTCTGTAGCCCAGGGGCAGAGACAAGGCCGAAGCCTGGAGCCCAGGCCTGGAGACCAGGCCCAAAGCCTGGAGCCCAGACCCGGAGACCAGGCCCGAAGCCTGGAGACCAGGCCCGGAGTCAGAGACCAGGCCTCTAACAAGCTTTCCAGCTAGGTAAGTTTAAGTTTATGTGTGTGACTGTGTGTGGATGTGTGTGTGTGACTGTGTGTAGATGTGTGTGTGTGTGTGTGTGACTGTGTGTGGATGTGTGTGTGTGACTGTGTGGATGTACGACTGTGTGTGGATGGGTGTGTGACTGTGTGTATGTGACTGTGTGTGTGTGTCTGTGTGTGGATGTGTGTGTCTGTGTGTGTGTCTGTGTGTGGGTGGATGTGTGTGTGGGTGACTGACTGTGTGGATATGTGTGTGTATGGATGTGACTGTGTGGATGTGACTGTGTGTGTGGATGTGACTGTGTGTGTGGATGTGTGTGTGTATGGATGTGACTGTGTGGATGTGACTGTGTGTGCGGATGTGACTTTGTGTGTATGTGTGTGGATGTATGTGACTGTATGTGGAGTGGATGTGTGTGACAGTGGGCCCGGGTATGTAGAGCTCTGTGATACGCTCATACAAACTGCACATTACTGTGAGTTTTATTGCTGTGGCGCTCTATGATATAGTAATAGGCAGTGTGTGAGTGTATCACAGAGCTCCACAGCAATAAAACTCACAGTAATGTGCGGTGTGTATGAGTGTATCACAGAGCTCCACAGCAATAAAACTCACAATATCAGACAGTGTGTGAGTGTGAGTTTCATTGCTGTGGAGCTCTGTGATACACTCATACACACCTCCCGTTACTGGGAGTTTTATTCCTGTGGCGCTCTGTGATACGCTCACACAAAATGCACATTACTGTGCATTTCATTGCTGTGGGGCTCTGTGATACAATCATACATGCCACTTTTTGTTGTTGGGGGAACAGCATTTCATTCATTGCCCCAGGCAGCACAGTGGCTTGGGCCGGCCCTGCACAGACCCTTATCTTACCGCTCACAACAGATTGTTCTGATGGCCTTGGCCAGCTTGAGTCATTGCCAGCAGCCAGGGCCGGAATGGCATACCAGGATACCAGGAAGAATCTCGATAGGCTGGTTCATTTTGGCGCCACTGGGGATGTTTTACAGTGGTGGCTTTGTGGTTTTGGTAGGCTGCAGGATTCTTAGGAAGCACTGTGGCCTACCTAGGCCCGGCCGACCGGCACCTCTGATGTTGTCAAAGAGGGCGCGCCGGATATCTGTAGTCCATGCCCCTCCTGACTCCTGGCGGATTACACGTGGATTTGAGGCTGCACCCTGTAGCCACCACCTTCACTCGCTGCTCTGCTACTGAGGCCTGTCTGGGTATAAATGTATCTGAGCTTGTGGTCTTGGTATACATGTATCTGGGACCTATGGTCTGAGCATACATGAATCTTGGGCCTGTGGACTGGGTATACATGTATCTGGAGCCTGTGGTCTGGGTATACATGTACCTGGGACCTGTGTTCTGGGTATACATGTTTTTGGGGCCATTGGTCTGGGTATACATGTTTCTGGGACCCGTGGTCTGGGTATACATGTATCTGGCATTCATGTGGCATGCAGAGATAGAGTGGTCATTATCAGGAGAAATAGACCACACTGCACTGTTTTTATTAATGATATACAAACTAATGTTATATATTTCTCTACTTTGAAGCCGAAACGTCCATCTATTATATAGGGCTGGTCTAAATTTTTTTTCCAGGGCTGCTATTTATTCCAAGTTCGTCCTTGCCAGCAGCCCTTTGTATAGCTGGGGGAAGGCCCCAGATGCACAGAGGTCAAGTAGGAGGACAATATAAATTGAAATGGGTCAAAGTGTTCATAATTTTTTTTTATTTTTTCATACTGAACTGAATGTAGACAAACAGAAATCTGGCAATGTGGGCATAATAAATGAAAAGGGTCAAACTGAAATTAAGGAGGGCAAACTAATCATAATATTTCTGTGCACATCAACTATTAAAGTTATAGTAAATTTTGTTAGTATGGTACATTTATGGGGACAGTGGCAGGAAGAAAAGGTGTAATCCTGTGATTATGACCTTGTAAAAGGTGGGGGTCAGTGGTGTATAGAGCAAAATGTTAAGCCTTGAACTAATAGGCATCTGGATGAACTGAACCTACTTACAGGGTTATTCAGAGAGCGTGAAAATCAGGAGAATGGCTGGAGAATGAAAAATTCTAGGTCAAAATAGACGATTTGGAAAGTGAGATGAAAGGGAGAATTTTTCTGGTTTGGCTATTTTGACCTAGAATTTTTCATTCTCCAGTCATTCTCCAGTCATTCTCCAGTCATTCTCCAGTCATTCTCCTGCTTTTCACGCTCTCTGAATAACCCTGATGTTCACCTTTTAGATCTCCATATACGCTTATTTGGTGTTTCTTCTTTGGTTAATGATAAAGAGTATTGAAAATAATTTTTTTATGATTATTTACAATTTCTAACAGGGTTATTCAAAGAGAATCGAAAAGTCACCGCACGTTCGGTGATTTTTCGTTCCCTGAAATTCGGCGCGATTCGGCGATCCTAGTTCGCCGACACTGCGGTGTATTCAGCGAGCACCACAGGGCCACCACGTACTGCAGGCAAACCCGCCGCAAATCCGACGAACACCGACTAGCAGCGGATCACAGCGCAGAGCAGCTGCTGGAAAAACCTGACACGCAGACGAATTAGTTTAAAAAAAAAAAAGTAAGCTTGAAAATTTGAAATTTAAAACTCTGTTTGCAAAAAAACTACAGAACGAAAATGTCTGAAATTTACGTATAAGATCCAATGAATGATAATAAAAAGGTCTGTTACAGAAAAAAGAAAAAACGATTTAAAAGAAAAAAAAAGGAAAAAAAAGTTGACAAAGGAATCCCAAAACCATTGGTTACCTTTCGGGGCCAGATCGGCTCTCTTTGAATAACCCTGTAAGTAGTAAATGTTTCATGCGTGCACAGAATAATAGTTTGAGCTGTGCATGGCCATGCTTGACATTTGAAACTTTAATATTTTACATGCATATGGAATTTAGGCACTACTGCAGTGCTGTGATCATAAATGTACTTGCAGTGCTTTTGAGAATGATGAGTTTGGAATATTGCAGGAACAACAACTTTATGGTGGTATGTTAAAATGATGGGGAATGTGGTGTAAAGTAGCTTTCCGGAAATATAAGGGGTTATTCTGAAATTTCAGTGCTTTCGCATTCAACGCACTTTGGTGCATGTCGGCAATTCCAATTCATTATGCACCTAAGGGAACATGGAGTTGGCGAATGCAGCCGAACTGACCGTTGAAGGCCGCTGAACTGCTGCAAAGAAACAGAACTCTGCTTTTCTTCTAAAAGAAGAAATAATGTGAATAATAACAAAAAGGTCCTATAAAAAATAAAACGGTGTGTTACAGAATAAAAAAAGAGCCTTTAAATAAACTTGGGACTCAAAAATTTAGTCTAATAAATACAAGAAATACAAAAAATGTTCCAAAAAAATAAATAAAAAGACTGCTGAAAATGAAAAGAATAAACGGTTGAATAAAATAATGCGGTAAAAACTATAATATTTTTTTTATATTGACTGTTATGGCATTCGCCTGTTTAAACCTGTCAAACTGAATCACTGAAAATCAGGGCATTTCACTGACATTTTGGTGCAGTTCGTTATTCTTTGAATAGATTAACTATTACTTCTCTTTGGGATAATTTCACTGCCGTTGAAGATGCGGCGAACTGCACTGTATTTCGCACTTTCTGAATAGACAAACTGTCACAGAATTGCACAATATGATCGTGGCAAGTTCATGGCCTATTGAATAACCCCTATACAGGCTATGGCCCCTATTACACTCTTCGCGCAAATGCACTCGCGCAGCGCAATTTTTTTTGCGCACGCAAAAAAATGTTAGCGTGCGCAAATTAACGCGGTATTACGATCCGAGTGAAGTTTTTCAGCCTTCAACTTTTTCGAGCGCAAATCCGACGCGCAAAGTCAGGCGCAAATGACCGTTACGTGCAGGAATCATTGGGCAGACTGTTTTTTCACGGGATTCAGCCAATCAGAATTAAGAACCACCATTTGCTAGGTTTTGGTTGTTGCGCCTGTCAAAGTCAATCTGCGTATATGTGCTGCAACAAAAATAAAAAATGAAACAATTTATTAATTTTATTGTTCGGGTATGTGTAGAATGTGTAACTGTACTGTGCTGTATTTTTTTTTTGTGCAGGTTCATTTAGTTTCGGCCAGAAAGTTCAGATTGTAAATTAACACCAGGTTTTCAAAGACGTTACGATACTTCGCGCAAACGTCGTTCGTACTACGTTGCGCGAAGATCGTAATACCATCCGCTCGAACGCATTTGCGATGACAATGGTAAGTATGGGATGCGCGCACGCACTTGCGCTCACGCTGGGTTCGCGCAGGGACAATCGCGGTAGACGCTAACGCGCATCATTTGCGTGAACGTCGTAATATGACGTTCCGCGCAAATGGTTTTGTCCTGGCGCAAAAGCGCATTTGCGCGCACGCAAATGCACTGCACGAGGATTGTAATAGGGGCCTATATGCTCTTAGTATTATCAAATTTAGGCCTGGGGTTTGCAATTATTAGTTTTAAGCAACACTTACAATTTTGAAGAGGGCTATTAAGGTGGCATTCATTGTAATTCCTGTGATTCCTAGCTTGGCAAATTAATCACACCTATCTGTCAACTCCATTATCATTTTCTATTTAGTCTTTCCCAAAACCTATAACTGAGGACACAAAATTAGATATGAAAATGTACTCTGCAATGAAATTTTACTTTAATTATCGCTTATATTTCTTATTGAGAACTTTATTAGAGGAAAACTATCATTTCTGGCTTTGTGGGATTTCAAAAGCCCAAATCTATTCATTGATACAGGGCACTCATAACTTATACCGTTTTAATTATTAAAAAGTACCCTGACCCCCTTGTTGTTTAAAACAGCCACATGTGTGTAATTCTTCAAACATGGAATTAAAGGTTTGAAATTTAGTGTGTTTATAATATTAGCTACAGGAATATAAATAGTTACCCGGTGTCTCTTGATCATTCACATTTAATTATGATCTACTATGGGAATCCTTTTTTTCTCTCCACAATACTGTATACATTGCTATTCTGCATTTGTTAATTGATTCAGTATTGCTCAATTTTATGATGTTAATATACCTGCAATTATGGGAAAGCGGGGAATGTGGAAGGCGGGGGGGTTTAATGAATTGTTAATTAAATTAATTAAGAACTGTGGCTCCCCAGAGGAGGCTGTTCATGAGTTGTTGAGGGTAGAAGTGTTTTGCTGTGGATACTGTATTATTCTGTAAAGTGACTGGAGACTTAACCCCTTGCCAGTACTAAATAAGCGGGTCTGTTCTGATCCCTTTATCCCCATTTTGATACATATAGAAGAATAAAACCGTTGTAAAGAAATGTTGTGTGTAAGTGTCAGGATTTGCTGACTTCGTTTAAAATGAACACTTTAAAAGGGGACCTGCTATTTTAATAACCAGTTATGGTCCTTGTCAGGTTGTTGAGCAAGGAGGTCCCATGCCTTGCCTCACTTCATATTTTTCAGTATAGAGTATACATCCTGCAGCATCCAGGGGCGGCCCGACAATGGAGCGGTTTGGAGCAACCGCTCCAAGCGGGAAATTTTCCTGTGCAGCAAATTTTGCAGTGGATTCTGTGATACGCTCATACGCACTACACATTGCTGTGAGTTTTATTGTAGTGGATTCTAATACACTCATACACACCATACATTACTGCAAGTTTTATTGCTGTGGTGCTCTGTGATATGCTCATACACAATGCACATTACTGTGAGTTTTATTGCTCTGGAGCTCTGTGATATGCTAATACATGTCACGTGTTGTTTTTTTTGGCGGGGCAGCATTTCATCCATTACTCCAGGCAGCACAGTGGCTTGGGTCGGTCCTGGCACCCTCCCAATCATGTTGTCACATCACAGATGAAGCATAGTCTCCCCTAACACAAGAGACTTGGCCCAAACCATCCATTGAAAAAAGCACCCGCGGAGGCAACTGCCTCATCTACCACAGTCAGGAGGGGTGTTGGAGTGTGAGTTGGATGCTTCAATTCATGTAAGAGCTCTGACAAAGAAAGAAGACAGACCGCTGGCATCCAGCGAGTCAGGGTCTGTTCTGAGGTCTTCTTCTCTGGGGCCTGTAAAGTGGGGCATACAATGAAAGAGGAGTATGAAATGGCAGGCATAAAACAAAACAGGGATATGAGATAGGGCATGATGTAATGAGGCATGGAAATGTGCATAAAATGAAAGCGGGGCAAGAAATGGGCATAATAAAAGGGGCCATAAAATGAAAGAGTGGCATGAAATGGAGGCATGATGAAATGGGACATAAAATAAAACAAATGGGCAAAATGAAACTGTGCATATAATGAATGCTGGCCATAACAGGAAAGAGGGACATTGTTTAGGCATGATCTAAACATAATAAAAGGCGGCATACAATGAAAAAGGAATTTCAAAAGGGGCATAAATTGAGAGAGAAGAATGAAATGGGCACAAAATAAAATGGAGTCATTAAATGAAAGAGTGGCATGAAATGGGGAGCATAAAATGAATGAATGGACGAAATTGGGGCATAATGAAATGGAGCTTAAAATGAAAGGGGACATGAAAAAAGGCATAAAATGAAATGGTACGAAATTAAATAGGGGACTTAAAATGAAAGAGGGACATATGGGGCAGAAAACAAAATAAGGTCTTGAAAGGGGGCAGAAAATGTGAACATAATGAAATGGGGAATACAAATAAAGAGGGGCAGGAAATGAAGCTGCAGAAACTTAAACCGAAGGGAGAAAAATGGATTTTCACCTGTGTTCCCAAAAATAATTGCACCGGCCCTGCTGCACCTCCTATCCCACAGTGAATGTGTGGCACTCTGTGTATTAAATCGGTATTAAACTCATTGCACCCCAAAAGAGTACTGTAAACAGGACTAAGTAGAAAGCATTTTGTTTTGTTATTATTGAAATTTACCAGAACATAGCTCTGTTGCTGCTGTTCTGACCTCCTACCAGCGGGTGTCACTGCTGTGTCCTCAGCCACAGAAACTGTACTTAATACCATGTGGTTGTCTCAGTGATTCAGTAATCCTGAAGTTACCACTGGATGCAGTTAAGAGAGAGTGTGCACAGTGCATCCAGAGTAAAAACAGAATCTTTTATCTGTTTCAGGTAGGCAGAAAAGTATCTAAAGTCTAACAGTTAATGAGAAAGGTTATTAGAGATTTTATGTAAATAGGAGTTTGGTCAGACAGACCCCCGCAGACTGATTGCTGTGACAGGCCTGGTGTAATATGCATTGTAAACTGCAGTAGCTGTATTAGGCTAGGGTCAGAGTGGGGCAGTCGGAACGCGCGTGCAGACGCACTAAATCACGGCGGCAGTAGCAGCACATAACGGCCAATGACGGCCAATATACGCAGTACGTGCGTACGAAAGTGCGCCGACACCACGCAACCAGCAAATGAACGCATTTTTCTCAGAACGTGAAACCGCTGCTACTGACGTACAGAGTGCGCGGCGGCCGCATGGCAGCGTGTGTGCGTGATTAGGAGACGTCAGACGCTGCTAGTGTGCGGCCTACATAACGTTCAAACAGCCAGATTTCCCTAGAATTGCGTTGGTGAGTACCTGCGACTGTGAATGATGTCTGGACCAGAGATGGACGTCGAGAGGCTCATCAGCGCTGTGGGGGAGCATCCAGGGATCTGGGATACGGCCTGCGAGCGTTATAAGGACAAGGGGAAGAAGGCGAGCGCATGGGTCGAGGTGTCCCGTCAGGTGTACCCGGAGTACGATACGTGGTCCGAGAAGGAGCAGCACATACAGAGTGAGTATAATATTATTTAATTCATAATCCCATAAATGTAAATCACAATAATAATAATAAACAAACAAATGAAATCATTGATGTGAAACTCAAATGCTCCCCAGCTGCCAGGGCACCTCACCTGCATCACTGATGAAATAATTAGATAGAGCATCGCGATACCTGTTGCTGTATCTATTCACAGCTATGATGTCATAGTTCACATCATCCTCAAGACCGACAACTGTGAGGGTATCGTCAAAATTAAAACCATCCCTGGCCCGCACATAGTTCTGTAGAATGCAACAGCATTTCACTATGTCCACACAGAAGTCCACATTGACATCCAGCGGTCTATGTAGAATCCTCCACTTGTTGGTCAGTATGCCAAAGGTACACTCCACATACCGTCTCGCCCGCGACAGCCTATAATTAAACACCCGCTTCTTCACAGTCAGGTGTGTCCCTGAGTAGGGCCGTAGGAGGTGTGTGGATAGTCCGAATGCTTCGTCACCCACGAAGGCATAGGGGACTGTCACGTCACTGCCAGGCAATGGTGCGGCTCTGGGGATGTTCAGGGTCCCACTCTCAATTTCATTCCACAGTGTGGAGTTCCTGAACAGTGTGGAGTCAGAGTCCTTGCCGTATGAACCGACATCCACATACACGAAACTATAGTTGGCATCTGACACCGCCAGTAGGCCAATAGAAAAGTAATGTTTATAATTCTGATACAGTGAGCCACTGTGCGGTGGCTTCACTATGCGGACATGTTTGCCATCCACGGCTCCCAGGCAGTTTGGAAAGTTGGCTCTCTCCCAGAATCCTGCTGCAATTTCCAGACATGCCGTATGTGTCGGTCTTGGCAAACATTCGCCCTTCATGGTCTCCCATATTGTTTGGCACACCTTGCGGACGATCTCACCAGCTGTTGATCTGCCAACGCGGAAGCTATAATGCAGATCCTTCAAACTGCACCCACTAGCGAGATACCTAGAAGACAAAACAAAAATGTTTGAATATGATCACATACCATGAACACAAGCTAATGTCACTCTCATCATGTTTTGCAGCACAAGAGGCGATGAACAAATGGCGCACAGTACGCGACAACTACATGCGCGTCCAGAAGAAGCAGGCCATGGCTGCGCGCTCTGGAGCTGGTGCGAAAAAGGTCCGTGGCTACATATATGCAGAGCAGCTATCGTTCCTCCGCAGGACCCAGGAGCCGCGCAGGAGTGTCAGCAGCATGGACCAGCCATCGACCTCCGGCACCCAGGCACAACAAATGGTGCCAGGAGATTCTGCCAGCTGCCAGGAGGAGGAGAACCAGGGTGGTGCTGAGTCGCAGATGGAGGAGGATTTGGCGACACCACAGGTGGCAGGTACCGCGACAACGGTCAGCACCAGACCTGGCCAGAAGAGAAGGGCACAAGCTGCAGACCTCGAGCAGGCCATGCTCACCTTCATGGAGGCACAGACCACCCATGCACACCAATGCTGCATGCTTGCGGACTCCGTGGACATGTCTTTCTCCAATGCATGTACGCTCCTCCTGAACAAGATGAGCGAGGCAGAGAAAATGGAGTATCGCCACAGATCTCTGGCAATATTGGAGGACATCCTTTCACGTCCCCATCACGCAGCCGCCTACCATGCTGTGCCACAATCCGCCAGTGGATCTTCCGTCTCCAGTGAGGTGCTGTCCACCCACCCAGCCATGCCCCCTGGAGCCAGGCCACACACGGAGTCGGGGTCCAGCTGTAGCCACACCACCGGCCCTCATGACCCAGATGCTCTGCGGTATCAGCAACTTTGATACATGACCTAAATATGTTTTATTATTTGTTTGTTATGTGTTATTGTTTTGATTTTGTATATATACTGACCTTCAGTTTACGAGTTGTAATATATGTCCATAATATATTACAGTTTCTTTTCATATTATAGTATTATTTTTCAACATTGTTGTCGGAGTCATTTATGATTATGTACGTGTGATGTGATGCCCGTGTGTGTGTGTGTGTGCATGTAACAGTGGGCATGTGACTACAGACATGATGCACTCATGTCAGGTGACTGGCAGCGATGTCATGTATACAGGTGTGTGACAGTACGTACCTCAAAGTGATGACTATCATCTCCTCCGGTGGTATGGCGGGCCGCATGTTGGTGTCCCTCTTGGTCAGTGGCTCCCGTACCCGCGACAACAGTTCATCAAAGGAGGCGATGGACATCCGCATGTAGTTGAAGAACTTCACGGGGTCCCTCTCTCGCAGTGGCCTGTACAGCGTCACAAAGTGTCCATGCGTGGGTCTGGCAGCGTTGATTTCATGAACCCAGGTTCGCCGCTTTCTCTTCCTCTTTAGGTACAGGTACCCCATCACACCAAACACAAAGACGTGTGCAGGATCCATCTTTGAAAAACGCCACCATCCCCGAAACGCCTTTTTATAACCCTTGCCCTTATTTTTTCATTTCTCAAGTGATTAGATTCATCTGATTTTTACTCTTTTTTCACCCCACCGTCATGGAATACGTCCAGAATTGAGCATCGTCCGACCACTCAAGCGTATTCCGTGAAAAAATGCGTGCGCACGCATCGACGTACATTTTGACGGTGGCCGCAGAAAATGCTCTCATCTGTCCCTAGCCTTAATGTCTGTATAGTTGTTCTCTCCTTTAACATGGAGAATGTCATTTAACAGAATGAAGGAAGCATCAGTGTTTTATGCTGTTAAATCGGTCTGGTTACACAGATTGCTAAATGGATTCACTGCAGCCACGTGTTGTAATCAACATGGCTGAATTAGGAAAGCATGCTACTATAGTAACAGAAGCCTTATGTACGAGTAACTCCAGTTCCCAGAATCAGTTTTAAGTAGGTTTTATTTCTGAGAAAATGTGCAGAATGTTATTACTTGTGTATGATATTTGTTCTGTGCAATCTCCAACAGAGATTGAAAGTGAAACCAGATTATATTTTGTTGCTAGGTAGATTTGTTTAATTCTAGATATGTTTGTACCAATTGTTATTTAAGATAGACTGTATAATAGATTAGGATTTTATGTTATATAGATTCAGTAATCCTGAAGTTACCACTGGATGCAGTTAAGAGAGAGTGTGCACAGTGCATCCAGAGTAAAAACAGAATCTTTTATCTGTTTCAGGTGAACTCATAAAATAAATGTGTTGTACCAGAACAAGCTCCGTCTCTTATTCTAAAGAGTGCAACATATTTTGGCGAGCCAGTCAGGAGGAGTAAAGTAAAGCAAGAAAAGACTACTCCTTTTATCAGAGACGAATCTAGAAGTCAGTAGAAAGTTCTTGGAGGACAACGTGAGAAGATGGAGCAATTGCAAGATAAAGTGAGCACTACACTACTGCAGCTAGAGAAAGCTCATCTTGTTGAAGTTTGCCGTTTTCTAAAGTGCCCTGAAGAAAGCAGGACAGGTTTCTTCACTGAATCCTGACGAACCCTGATTAGGAAGGCAGAGACAGTTTTGGAGGAGATTGAAGGCAGTCAAGAGGAAGACGAGGTTTGCCAGTATTTAATAGACCTGTTGTCATTTATTTTAGGGGTCAAGCCCGGTGTGACAGATGCAGAATTAATGGTAAAGGAGGACACGCGGATTAGAGACCTCAGAGAAAAATACCTCCAACTGCAACAATCTCAAGAGGAAGCTCGCAAAGCGTTAGAAGAGGAGATGAGGACACTAGAGGATAGGATCAGCGTGAGTAAAGTGGGGGAAATGACTGTACCATTACCAGCCACGGTGCCAGAAGTAACTCTCCGGCGGGAATTCAGAATCTGTGGACAGATTGGAGAAGGGGGACAGAAAGACAAATTGTCATACACAAGCCTTATCCATTAGATTGATGCAGGAATCCGGAAGGGACATTCTGAAGTGGAGATTATTGAGGCAGTGATACGGGCAGTTAGCCCTGGACTTCATCTCAGAGATATGTTGGAGATTAAGAGTGGACTGACTCTCAGCACGTTGAAGATCATCCTGAAGGGACACTACGGTGAAGATAGCTCCTCTGACCTGCTGCATAAGCTGATGAATATCTCTCAAGAGCCCAAAGAGTCAGCTCAGAACTTCCTATTCAGAGCAATTGAGTTGAAAGAAAAGCTACGGTGGAAGTCAAGTGACAAAGAAACGGAAGATATGTACAGTACAGATCTTATTCAACGAAAGTTTCTTCGTTCTATTGAAACTGGACTTCTGAGTGACGCCATAAAATTTCAGGTAAAGCCTTACCTTAATGATATTGCTGTCACAGATGATGTATTGATTGAAAGAGTGAATGAAGCAGCTAATTTAGAGTTGGAAAGACAACAGAAGTTAAAGAAAACTGCTTATGGGAAAAATCCACGACTAAACGAACTCCACACGGAGGTAAACTGCCAGGAAAAGGAACCTTTGCCTGGAGCGTCAAAAGAGATTTGTGCAACAGCAAGGGGTGAAACTGCTAGAGATTTAAAGAAAACACCGGCAAACCTTAACCCCTTCCCGACCGCTGACGTACCCTGTACGTCCTGTGTTCGGGTCTCCCTTAGACCCGATGACGTACAGGGTACGTCAGCGGCGCCAAATCCCCCTCCCGCCCGATACTCACCTCCCTCGTCGGATCCCACGCCGATCTGACAGGGAGGAAGCCTGCCCATGTGATTTACATGGGCAGGCGAGGCTGATGACGTCGCCACGCTGCGTGGTGACGTCATCAGAAGGTGCCCCCATGTGTTTCAATGGAGGGGAGGGGGGGCTCCTTCGGAGCCCTCTATCTCCCCAACCATTGAAGCTAGGGAGATGCCGTTTGCACCGCTGGAGAGGGGAGAGCCTCCCCTTTCCAGCGGTGTATGGCATTAACCATTTCGCCGCCGGATCACGTTGCGGCGCCAATTGGCGCCAAAACGCGATTCAAACCTGGAGGGGGCTGACATCTTGGATGTCAGCCAAGCCTCCAGGTCCCCCCCCACCCACTGACAACCTCACCATATGTGTGAGGATGTCAGTGGGCCAGTTAACCCTCTAGCTGCCATGTAGAGATAAGGGAATCCTAAGGATCCCTTTATCTCCCGATCCATGGCAGCTAGATGGTCATATTTGCCATCATTTGAAAGGCCTGATTATGGCCTTTCAAATGATACCAAACATGACCAGGTTTGGTTTTAAAAAAAAATGTAAAAAAAAAATTAAATAAAAAAAAATAATAAAAAATTAAATAAAATAAAAAAATGTTTTTTTTTTTAAAGTTTTTTTTGTCTGGGGGGAGTTTAATTAAATAGGACCTAGGCTGTCATCTAAAAATAATTAGCACAAAATGGTCAGAATGAGCGCAGCGCACATAGGTGAACTGGCTCAGCAGTGAAAGGGTTAAAAGGTAAAAACATGTAAAAATTGGGTATTTCTATTCTCGGGATAAAATTTGGAAACTATTTAGCCGGGGTCTTTATTGGTGGTTATAGCTTTAGGGGATTAAATTACGAAAAAGTGTGTTTTTACCATTTTTTTCATCATATTTCATATTTTTTTTATATTAAATTATTGGATATGATGGAAATAATGGTATTTCTAGAAAGTCCATTTAATGGCGGGAAAAAGGGTGTATAACATGTGTGGGTTGAATAAACGAGTAAGAGGAAAATTTGATCTAAACACGAGCAGCGCAGAAACGTAAAAACAGCAGCGGTCACTAAAGGACGGATTTGTGTAAAACCGCCCGGTCACTAAGGGGTTAAAGAATCTGGCCCAGATCCGTATAAGTTAATGGAAGACCTCAAGGTAGAGATGTTTGAAATGAAGAAAATGTTCCTCACAGTCATGGAGACCAGTAATCTACTACGACCAAGAGAGTTTCCAATGATCCAGACACCAGCAAGACAGAGAGGTTGTAGGGAATGCCAAGGGGCCAATGCAGGAGCCACATGTAACCACTGTTTCCGCTGTGGTCAAGTAGGACACTTGTCACGGGGATGCAGAGTAAGGGCACAGCCGACGGAAAACTTGAACGGGCTGCTGAGACGGGACCCCCAGTAGCTCCTTACGACGTGTCCCACCGACACCAGCACACACCAGTCAGAACTCCGAAACAGAAAAGACATCAGCATCCTACTAACATTCCAAAACAGCAGGGTAGAGTGTCCAGTAATGAGGTTTCTATGAACGCAGTAAATTATTTATCACCACAACGGCAAGCCAAGCTAATAGCTCTGGTTGGAAGACGGTGCCTTGTCTGTTGCCGACTGGATGAGGTCACTATTGAAGCTTTGTGGGACACTGGGGCACAAGCCAGCCTTGTGAATGATGGGTGGAGGAAACAATATCTCCCACACACCACGATCCGGCCCATTGAAGAACTGCTTGGACCTGGGACTCTAACTGGACTAGCAGCTAACCAGACAGAAATACCATTCCTTGGATGGATTGAGGTGAGATTTCAATTGGTGGGTGAATCAGCATCAGTAGAGACACTGACAGTCCCAATTTTAGTCTCAGAAGACCCGCAAGTAGCTGAAAATCCAATTATTGGGTTCAATGTAATTGAAGAATTAATAAGTCAAGAGAAGAGGGTAGCAGAAACATCAGCCAGTGTTATACAGATGATGAGCAGGGCATTTTCAGTAACAGCAAAGACAGCTGAAACCATGCTGGGACTCATGCATACCTCAGCTACAAGTTATGATGAAGGCATTGTGAGAACAGGACAGAAGAAGATAGTCCTACCCGCAAACCAGACTACCTTTATACATGCCCGGGCTCATGTGGGAGTCCAAATCAAAGACCAAGAGATGATTTTTATTCCATCCGAACTGTGTCCCTTACCAGAAGGTGTGATCATCAGTGAAGTGGTAGTAGATGTTTGTAAGGGAAGTCCAATCTATGTACCCATCCCTATTGGAAACACCACCAAGCATGATATCACATTAGACCAACGTTGTCTTCTGGGTCACCTCCAAACTGTAAAAGCAGTGTATCCAGCAGCAGTACAACCAGTCAGGGATAGGGAGTTACAACGTGAACAAATAAGTCACCACTCGAACAATGTGCTGAAGCCACCAGAGGTTGAAGTAAAGAAGCGGGCTAACAGCGGTGGTAGAAGTAATCAGAGGTGGGATCCTCCGGTAAATGTGGACCACTTAAGTGAGGCTCAGCAGCAAGCAGTAAGACATGTGTTGAGAGAAGAATGTCATGCTTTTGCCTTCGATGATGACGATATTGGTTGCATCCCCTCTCTTAACATGCACATCACTCTTAAGGATACCACACCTGTCCAGAAGACCTACATGTCGGTTCCGAAACCCCTCCATCAAGAAGTGAAGGAGTACGTCCAGGATTTGCTAAACAGGGGATGGATAACTCAGTCAAGATCATCATACTCTTCACCTGTAGTCTGTGTCCGGAAGAAGGATGGAAGTCTGAGGCTCTGCTGTGACTATAGAGAATTGAACCGAAAGTCAGTGCCTGATCGCCATCCAATCCCGAGAATACAGGACATGTTAGACTCCTTGAGTGGCAGCTCATGGTTCTCTGTTCTTGACCAAGGGAAGGCCTATCATCAGGGATTTCTAGACACCGAAAGTCGCCCGTTAACGGCATTCATTACTCCATGGGGACTGTATCAGTGGGTCCGTATCCCATTTGGGCTCAGTGCAGCTCCTGCTGAGTTCCAACGGAGTATGGAAGAGTGTCTGTCAGGTCTGAGAGATGATATCTGCCAACCTTAAAAGAAAAGAAACCTGAAACAATAGGAGATTTGAGAAAGATGTTGGGATTTCTTTCGTACTACCGGTCCTACATTCCAAACTTTTCCAGAACTGCCAAGCCCTTATATGAGTTGCTATCTCTTACCGAATCTGAGCGAAATGGGAAAGACACAGTGTCCGTACAAGAGAGAGCCCCCCAAGTAAAGAAGAAGGGGCGAACAACCAAGCAGCAAGGACATCTACCGTCCCGCAGATCTATTAGCTGGACAAACTGCCACCAGGAAATTCTAAACCAGCTCATTGACTATTTGTTGAAACCACCTGTCCTGGGATATGTAGATTTCACACAGCCGTTTGTGTTACACTGTGACGCATCACAGGAAGGTCTCGGAGCGGTGTTATACCAAAGGCAAGGAGGCAAGATGGTAGTGATTGCATATGGCTCCCGAACACTGACACCACCGGAGAAGAATTATCATATGCATTCTGGGAAGTTAGAATTCCTAGCGTTGAAATGGGACATTTGTGAAAGGTTCAGGGATTATCTGTACCACGCATGCTCATTTGTTGTGTATACAGACAACAACCCTCTCACCTATATCCTCACCACAGCCAAATTGAATGCCACAGGCCACCGGTGGGTAGCACAGCTTGCAGATTTTAACTTCACGATTCGATACCGTCCAGGCAAGTCAAATGCAGATGCAGATGGTTTATCTCGGATGCCGTTAGAGATCAACAACTACATGAACCAATGTACTGAAGAACTCAAACGGGATATCATCAGCTCTTCAATACTGGGAATATCGGTAGAGTTGGAAGAACCATCTCAGGGAATAGGAACCGTTTTCACAAGGGCACTGGAACTGGTACAAGATGCACCACATAGTACAGTTACTAGCCCCCTGACTATGGGGCAGATTCGAAAGTCCCAGGAAGAAGACCCAATTGTTGGAAGAGTTCTGAGATACAAGACAAAGAATCAGCGTCCAGGAAATGAAGTCTTAAAGACAGAGCATCTGGATGTCCAGTTATTGCTGAAACAATGGACAAAACTGTTTGTGAACAAAGATCGGGTGTTATACAGGAAAACTGATCCTGCCCAAAGAGTATCACCCACTCGTCTTCAAAGAGTTACATCAAGAAATGGGACACCTCGGTGTTGAAAGGACACTTACTTTAATTAGAGACAGATTTTACTGGCAACATATGCAGAAGGATGTTGAACACTTTGTGACCAGAGTCTGTGAATGTCTTAAGAAGAAGAAGCCCAATAAGCCTACGAGAGCACCGTTGTCTACCATTACCACAACGTATCCATTTGAAATGGTATCCGTTGACTTCCTGCACTTGGAGAAATGTAAACAAGGGTATGAATACATCCTAGTAGTCATGGATCATTACACCCGGTTTGCACAGGCCTATGCCACAAGGAACAAATCCGCCAAGACAGTAGCTGAGAAGATCTTTAATGATTTTGCGCTCAAGTTCGGGTTCCCGAGCAAGATCCACCATGATATGGGAAAAGAGTTTGAGAATCAGATGTTTTTGCAAGGTTGAAAGAACTCTCTGGAGTTCGTGGCTCTCATGCGACACCCTATCACCCTCAAGGAAATGGCCAAGTTGAAAGGTTCAACAGAACACTGTTATCCATGTTGAGAACCCTGACGGAAAAAGAGAAGACAGACTGGAAGAACTCATTGGGAAAAGTTGTTCACGCCTATAATTGCTCACGCAGCGAGGCTACCGGATACTCACCGTATTACCTACTGTTTGGGAGATCCCCAAGACTTCCTATCGACCTTCTGTTCAATCGCGCGGTTGAAGAAAAACAAGAAACGTATGAAGACTACGTAACAGAGTGGCAAAAGAGAATGAGTGAAGCTTATGTTGTTGCATCTAGAACCGCAAAGAAAGAAGCAACAAGAGGAAAAGTATACTATGATAGGAGAATCCAGGGAAATGATTTACAACCTGGTGGTCGAGTGCTGGTTCGGAACTTAACTGAAAGAGGAGGACCTGGAAAATTCGTTCTTACTGGGAAGATAAAGTTCACGTAGTGGTACAAAGGAAAAGCAAAGAAAGTCCGTCTACGAGATCAAACCAGAAAATGGAGAAGGTAGAAATAGAGTAATTCACAGAAATTTGTTGATGCCATGTGACCACTTACCACTAGAAAAACCTGAGAAGGCTGCAGAACAGGCAATACCTAAGAAACGTGATTCTCTGGAGAAGAAAAGACAAGCAACTCGAAAGAGACAACCTCAAGATGACTCAGATAGTGACTCAGGTGATGACTACCAACTAGTATACAGACTCAGGCCCCTCGTAGAGAAGAATTCAAGAAATGGAGAACCCATGCTAAACCCGAGAGCTAGAGTTTTCCAACCCCAAGTCACCCAACAGTCAAATGACTACCTACCGGTTGATGAAGGTTTAGAGGATAACCGATACCATGGATGCGAGGATCAAGTTCCCCAGCCATCATTTGAAGCAGAACCGTCCTTCGATGAAGAACAAGAGACTCCTGAACAATCACCTAGGTCACACCCACAAAGGGAGAGACGCCAACCAAGGATGTTGACTTATGAAACTTTAGGGCAACCTTCCGTGATACAAAGAGTACCGGTGAAGGACATTCACACTAAATATTGCAGTTCCAGTTTTTGGAGGCCGTGGAATACAATGAACTTACAGATCGCTTATTAAAGTGATACTTAGAGATGTGACGTTGTAAATATTACTGTTATAGACATCAGAGTATACTGATCTAAACGAGGAAATGTCTGTTGACATTAAATTTTGTGGGGAGAGTGTGGCACTCTGTGTATTAAATCGGTATTAAACTCATTGCACCCCAAAAGAGTACTGTAAACAGGACTAAGTAGAAAGCGTTTTGTGTTGTTATTATTGAAATTTACCAGAACATAGTTCTGTTGCTGCTGTTCTGACCTCCTACCAGCGGGTGTCACTGCTGTGTCCTCAGCCACAGAAACTGTACTTAATACCATGTGGTTGTCTCAGTGATTCAGTAATCCTGAAGTTACCACTGGATGCAGTTAAGAGAGAGTGTGCACAGTGCATCCAGAGTAAAAACAGAATCTTTTATCTGTTTCAGGTAGGCAGAAAAGTATCTAAAGTCTAACAGTTAATGAGAAAGGTTATTAGAGATTTTATGTAAATAGGAGTTTGGTCAGACAGACCCCTGCAGACTGATTACTGTGACAGGCCTGGTGTAATATGCATTGTAAACTGCAGTAGCTGTATTAATGTCTGTATAGTTGTTCTCTCCTTTAACATGGAGAATGTCATTTAACAGAATGAAGGAAGCATCAGTGTTTTATGCTGTTAAATCGGTCTGGTTACACAGATTGCTAAATGGATTCACTGCAGCCACGTGTTGTAATCAACATGGCTGAATTAGGAAAGTATGCTAGTATAGTAACAGAAGCCTTATGTACGAGTAACTCCAGTTCCCAGAATCAGTTTTAAGTAGGTTTTATTTCTGAGAAAATGTGCAGAATGTTATTACTTGTGTATGATATTTGTTCTGTGCAATCTCCAACAGAGATTGAAAGTGAAACCAGATTATATTTTGTTGCTAGGTAGATTTGTTTAATTCTAGATATGTTTGTACCAATTGTTATTTAAAATAGACTGTATAATAGATTAGGATTTTAGGTTATATAGATTCAGTAATCCTGAAGTTACCACTGGATGCAGTTAAGAGAGAGTGTGCACAGTGCATCCAGAGTAAAAACAGAATCTTTTATCTGTTTCAGGTGAACTCATAAAATAAATGTGTTGTACCAGAACAAGCTCCGTCTCTTATTCTAAAGAGTGCAACAAATGCCTCCCAGCATTGACCTCACATACGTCTCTGATGAGCACACATGCCTCATTAATTTATTACAAACTGTAAACAATAAGAAACTGTTAATTTTCATGTTAATTTTCATGCCCTATGAAGAAGATGTAACAACTTAATTTTTCTTCTGTTCTATTGCAAATATACACTCACTTTATTAGGTGCACCTGTTCAATTGCTTGTTAACACAAATTGCTAATCAGCCATTCACATGGCAGCAACTTAATGCATTTAGGCATCTAGACGTGGTGAAAACAATGTACTGAAGTTCAAACCGTGTACTAGAATGGGGAAGAAAGGGTATTTAAGTGACTTTGAACATGGCATGGCTGTTGGGGCCAGACTGGCTTGAATATGTATTTCAAAAACTGTTGATCTACTGTGATTTTCACGCATAACCATTTCTAGGATTAACAGAAAATGGTCCGAAAAAGAGAAAATATCCAGTGAGCGGCAGTTGTGTGGAAGAAAATACCTTGTTGATGTCAAAGGTCAGAGGAGAATGGGCAGACTGGTTCGAGATGATAGAAAGGAGACAGCAACTCAAATAAACACCCGTTACAACCAAGGTATGCAGAATACCATCTCTGAATGCACAGCACATTGTTCCTTGAGGCAGATGGCTACAGCAGCAGAAGACCACACCGAGTGCCGTCCTGCCTATATACCTATCAACGGTTCAGGCTGGTGGTGGTGTAATGGTGTGGGGTTATATATTCTTGGTACACTTTGGGCCTCTTAGTTCCAATTGAGCATTGCTTAAATGTCACGGCCTACCTGAGTATTGTTGCTGACCATGTCCATCACTTTATGACCACAGTGTACCCAAATTCTGATGGCTACTTCCAGTAGGATAATGCACCGTATCACAAAGCTTAAATAATTTCAAACTGGTTTTGTGAACATGACAATGAGTTTACTGCACTCCAATGACCTCCACAGTCACCAGATCTCAATCAAAATAGAGCTCCTTTGGGATGTGGTGGAATGGAAGTTTTAAATAATACGGATATGGGAAAAAAAAACAGCAACCTCAATCTCAAACTCAATCTGTTGTCCAGGTCTTCAACAGCCTCCTGCAGGGCATCATACTTTCCCTCACCAATTCTGCACAGGTTGCCATCTGTTCTGCCTCGGCCTCTTCCGCACAGTGCTCCAGCGCAGACGTTCTCTTCCCCTGGACATCGATGTCAGCCCTGAGCCCATTGAGGCCTGCCCGGAGATCTGCTTGCAGATCATCCTTAACTGTCAAAGGAGCTGCCGCAGCTCCTGTGTTTCCCAACACATGTAGGGCTACTTTTCTCCTTGAGGCTCCTGCGCCACCTCCGCCATCTGGTCAGACACCAGCTGTGTTGAGATCGGGAGCTGGGGAAAACACCTATCGATGTCAGACTGGGCGGAATTGGGGCCTGACTTATTTCTGGCCATGGCATAGACCCCCAGTGACCAGCAGCAGGGACTATTTCAGGCCATGGAAGCTGAAAATCGCTGCTGTGGAGCATAAGTGGCACAGAGCGAAGATCTCAAGTAGCCATTTCTCGGTCTTGGCCAAACCACGCCCCTATATGAGACTCCTTTTAACCAGAAAAAAATAACCAGGAAACAAATGTAGAAAAAATACTTCCTTATAAACAATTCAAAACTTTTCTTGATAAAGTTGGAATTTCATAAAATCCTATATTGTGGAAGGACTTCATGCTCTAGTGATTCAATACAGAATGATTCTGGTTTTTAAGTGATATGAAGGTTACAGGTATTGTATAAAATTGTGAATTTATTTGCAATTCAGAAGAGAAACCAAAAAAAAAAGGAAAATCTTGAGTTCTATTTATTCTCTCTTACATTGTATCATTGGGATCTATACATTCTCATCATATTGCAGCATGGTTGAAGTAGAAAGTAAACTGATGAACATATGGTATACTTTTCACTAAGTCAGTGAACTTGTTGCATTGTCTTTTATTTAAAATTCAGATATGTTTTTACAATATAAACATATCTAAATAAGACTTGGCTATACTGTTTAAAGTTGACTAAGATGATTTGGTGCAACAGTCACTCTGTTATACAGTCCTTGTTTATAAATCAGGAACCTTGGAAAAGCTGAAGCGGATTAATCAAACTTCAAGGTGTGAAAACTCGTTCTTCGTACTCAGTGAGCAGAATAATATTGGGAAAAACAAACAAAAAAGCAGTGAAAAAAGAAAAGAATGCTGAAACTATTCTGTTCTCAAATGGTTGCAATATTGCTATATTTGACTGCAGCACTTGCTTTATACTGCAATTTAATGTAAAAACATAAAAATGAAGAAAGAACAAAAAATAAATAGTTACAAAAAACCCTGGGCTAAATTACAATCTCCACTCTAAAACAGAGGCGGTAGGGATAAAAAACGGCGCACGCAGTTTTCCCTCTACCGCCCTCGTTTTAGCGTGGAATTACAATGCACGTGCTTAAAAAGCTGCCTGCATTGTTAGCCCGCGCTACGGCTCCGCAATGCTTGCAGCAGTGCTGAGCGCAGCCACGAGCATCCACTAGATGGAGGCCATAGGACTCCATTGAGCCAGGTGCCGGCGGTCACATGACCTGCCGGATCTCGCCTCGCAAGATCTGGCCGGTCAGCGTAGTGATAAGCAGGGAGAGACTGGGGGGACTTTTTCCCCCAGTCTTTGCCTGCTCCCACCGGCTGGAGGAGGCAGACAGAGCCTCAGTCCTCGCCGCGGGACAGGAGGTGAGTATACGCTTCTGTTTTTTTATTTTTAGGCTGGTGTTAACGGATTCTGCAGAAGCGGAATCCGTTAACACCAAGTCCTGGCTCTGGTTAACTATCCGCTAACCAGAGCCGAACGTTAATCAGCGTTAGGACTTTTGTAATCCTAACACTGATTAACACTTTGCGCTCCCCATGTTAAGTATAGGGAGTGCAAAATACAGTAATCTTGCGCTGAGAATGGACAGACAGACAGTGGGATGTATGGACAAACTGGGATGTATGGATAGATAGACAGGCTTGGAAGCATGGATGGACAGACAGACGATGGATGGACTGACAGACTGGGATGGATGGATAGACAGAGACAGTGGGATGGATTGGCAGAGACAGTGGGATGTATGGATGGACAGACAGACTGGGATGGATGGATGGATAGACAGTGTGGCCTCTGTCACCCTCCCCAGCATCCATTGTTCCTCTGTCACCCTCCCCAGCCCTCAGTATGCCTTATGTCTCCCTCCCCAGCTCCCAGTGTGCCCTGTCTCCCTCCCCAGCCCCTGTGTTCTCTCTATCACCCTCCCCAGCCCCCAGTGTACAGTATCACCCTCCCTAGCCCCCTCTCCTACCCTTCCCAGTGCAGCCCCTGTTACCTGCCTCTGTCCAGATCCAGCATGTGCAGGGTGTCAGGGGGGGCAGCTGTTCCTGGGCCTGGCTTCTCTCCTCTCACATCCACAGGCACATGCTTGTGATGGTGATGGGTGAAGATGGGGCGGAGCAGTGTGCTGGAGGCTCCCCAGACTCAAAACCAGGGGAAGCAGGAGCAGCCATGATGGTGGGAGGGCTTTTCCCCCTCCTCTCCCTGCCGTCACATGGAGGGAGTGGGGCTTTTGCCGGCCAGGGTCGGGGTTTCTCCTCTGCACACTCAGCGCTGATCTCTCCCCACAGAGAGACAATGTGGAGAGCGAGCAAGCAAACACACCAAAGGCTGGCCCTGTGTGGTGTCACCCCCAAGAGGGTGTCACCCAGAGTGGCCCACCCCCACTTTGTGAGGCCACTGGGGTGAGGGCTCTTTGCTGTAAGCGTTCATACTTATACAACCTTGTGAGGGCAGAGGATAGGTATGGCCAGGCACTCTGCACTGGAAAAAAACAGTTCTATCCGGTGCACAATCGCTTTAGTGCTGGGTCTCAGTCTGGGTCTTAGCGTTTCCCTAGCGTGCACTAATGAATCTTGTACACTGACAACCGCGAACAAGGCAATCTGTTGGTGGGTCGACAGGCGCTACGTTTTAGTGACTCATGCTAGATATTTCATGTAGCGTTGGCATTTTAGCTCACACCAGGTGATAGGGCCCTGAGTATTTTCTTTCCAGTATTATTTAAAGAAGAAAGTGCCTAAATCAGAAGTATAAGGAGAATGTAACTAACAAGTAGGAATAACCTCAAATAATCATTTACATTTCACGTTCCTCTCTTACACAATGTGATATGGTTACATAAAAAATCTTGCGCAAGTTAATTGTTTCAAGTTCATAAAACCTAAACATAACAATGAAAGAGTTTATGCAGATTTCTCGTTCAGAAAATGATGCGTGCAGTTCTGAATTTTTGAATGGTGCATTATTGGAATGAACCACTGTGATCATGTACCTTAGATTACAGTTATTATCTCCCCTGCTTATCTGATTTACTTTAATCTACCACAATAAAACTAAGAGGTCATAAACATGCATTTAAAGGTATTGTTATAATGTGCTATAATATCGTTCTCCATTAGAATATAATAGAAACTGTGACTATGTCCTGACATTTACTGTGCTACAATAGACATTAAATGAAATACATGAAAATTAAAAATACATACAGCACGTTCCAAAAAGATTATCTGGACAATTTGAATTGTAAGAGATTGCTTGATTTTTGTTTTTAGCTTTAGTTGACCCCATGGCAATTGTAGAGATTCTTACTGATGCATTGGGCTTTAATACTGAATATCACATGAGGTGGTGTACTGAAATTGTTGATATTTTTCCTGTAATAAGCTTGCATGAAGAAAATTTTGAATATAGACTCTTCAGGTTAGATAGGTTTCTTGTGACAATGTTTTTTTCCTACAGATTTAAAATAAAAAGAGTATGTAACAATAGAGTTGAAACCTGAGCAAAAGTCAACTTTTTCTTAAAAGTTCTTAGCAATTACTGTACATATGTTTTTTGACATCCTCTCACAAGCATAAAAAAATTATTTACTATCTAAAATAATAGTAGTACATGATGCAAAATAGGGCAGAACACTTTATTAAAAGTCAGTATTATGCTGGACGCCGACCGAGCCAGACACATGGTGTAGGAGCTCCCGCACCTAGCCATCAAAACGGAGCATAGCAGCAGCACACAGATCAATCTGACCCACCATTTTAACCCCCCCTTACCGGGAGCATGCCGGGGACCACCCGAGGTGGCAAAAAGCAGGATCCCCCGACCCCAGTGGTGGCGCCAATTTTCCAGTGCCACAGCCTAGAAGACAGCCAAGATGGCGGCCGGAACCGCAGCACGGAGACAGGCTTGGACTCAGACCCAGGGGTGTCCCAACCAGCGTCTAGAGCCGATATTACTCAGGTTTTGGCCAGGATGGGTGACATGCAGGCGAGTCTGGCGATGGACATAGCCAAAATAGCCATGGAGGTACGTGCGGAAGTGGGGGCCTTGGGCCTACGCATTGGGGAACTGGAGGACGGCACGGGAGACCTCGTGGCGGCTCACAATACGCTGGCGCGCACGACTGACTCATTATCTCACCGCATGGACCGTTTGGAACTTGCCCTTGAGGATGTCGCCAATAGATCCCGCCGCAATAACATACGCCTGCGGGGATTGCCCGAGTCTATACAGACGCGTGAGCTGCACGAGACGGTGTTGGGCCTTCTTAAACGCTTGGTTCCGGAGGTGCCCCCGGCCAGGTTACTCATGGACAGGATTCACAGAGCACTGAGAGCTCCCCGGGCTGACTCCCAACAACCACGCGATGTCATATTTCGCCTTCATTATTACGCAGTTAAGGAGGAAGTCATGCGTAAAAGCAGAGAAGTGGAACTGGTGTATGAAGATGTAAAGCTCACCCTGTTTCAGGATCTGGCACCGGAGACCTTGCAGCGTCGAAGGGCCTGGCGCCCCATCACAGCCCACCTGGGCCATCATAACATCCGCTATGCCTGGGGCTTCCCGTTCAAGCTTTTGGCCTTCGCTGGCGGTAAAACCTCAACTCTAACCCTACAATCTGACCCACAGCACTTCTTCACCCGCCTGGATTGCCCTCCTTTACCGTACGCTGGTAACCTGTTCTCGTCCCCCTCCCTGGCCCCTCAGCTCACACCACGCTGGGAGAAGGTCCCCTCCCGGATTCGGGAGGAGGGAGACAAGGATCCGGGATGAGAAGATGGGGAGACCCCGGTGGTGATATTTTTATTTTTCTTGCCCATATGGTACCAGGTGGCTGCATTAGTTGAGTTGTGAATATTCACCAATTACCATATAACCCCGTAATGTTAGGCTATCAATGTTCATGATAATGGTGGGGGTACTGTCGTAGATGTAAAGTTTTGTAGCACTGTTTTTAGGTCGTTTTTTCATGCTCCGTTGCTTGATCGGTGACGTCCGTTCTGCGATCCTACTGGTCTTCAACCAGGGTCGCATCTCCTTTCTGACCATCCCCATGGTCGTTCCGGCAATGGATAAGTCCGGAAGTTTTTTCACTCATTTTTTCTTTTATGTGTCTTCTTCTTTTCTATCCTATTTTCCTCCTCTTCCTCTCCTCCCAGTCACTTGTCCCTCTGCTCCCTCTATCTTCCTTCCCACCAACTGGGTCCTCAGGGGTGCCGCCCTGCCCTGTGTACCTGTTCTGGCCTGCCCGTGGCAGGTTCCGTTCCCCTCCACTCCTCTCTAGGGATGTGCGTTTCGGGTTTCGGAATTTCGGAATTTTCACAAAATTTCCCGATTCGTGTTTTCGGATGCAGCCGAATTTCCGAAAAATTTTAGATCCGAAAATTTCAGATCCGAAATGTTTTCCGAGCCGAAACGAAATAGTTTCGGATTTTTCAAATGGACTTGAAATGTGTCAAACGAGGAGAACAGATGTTCCGAAAAACTAAAATTTTCCGAAAAACGAAAATTTTCCGAAAAACGAAAATTTTGTAAAAACGAAAATTTTCGGAAAACTAAAATTTTTCGAAAAAACGAAAAGTCGATACAAAAAACGGGCAAAATGACACGAAAAATACGAAAAATGGTCGATATTCCAAAAAATGTGCAATTCCGAAAAACGAAAATTTCCGAAATTACGAAAAGTCGATACAAAAACCGAGCACAGTGACACGAAAATACGAAAAATGGTCGATATTCGGAAAAAAAAATGTACCCGAAAAACGGGCCGAACCGAATCGAATCGAAACCGAAATCGGTCGAAACGAGCCGAATCGAAAAGTTTAAAAATCCGAAAAATCGAACCGAATCTAACCGAAAAAAAAATCGGTGCACAAGCCTACTCCTCTCATGATTCCTGATTGCCATATTTTGTCCCAAAATGTTAAGGGACTGAATTCCCCAGCGAAGAGGAGATTGGTCCTCCGTGAACTAAAACGCGCACAATGTCAGATAGCATTCCTGCAGGAAACGCATTTTGCCCGGGCACGCCAGTTCAGCCTCACAGACCGTACCTTCCCTCGCTCCTTCTTCACTTCCTGCACCGGTAAACGTCGGGGGGTTGCGATTTTATTGCATAAATCATGCCAGATGACGGTTCAACATGTGGACAGAGATGACGAGGGCAGATATATTCTGATCCGGGGGACTATTAATAAGGTGGCTATCTCTTTGCTGAATGTTTATGCCCCCAACACCCCGGAAGATGCTTTCTGGGCCCATCTTGCGACACTCCTACAGCTAACGGAAGGTTCCTTTCTGATCATGGGGGGGGACTTTAACGCGGCCCCTGCGCCAGCAATTGACAGGAAATCCGGAGCGTTAGGTACCAGAACTGCGGTATCTCCTCAGGATGCGCTGTTAGCTCGGTTTATACACAACGCGCAGCTGCTCGACGTTTGGCGACTCCATCACCCAGGTGACCACGATTTCTCCTTTTATTCCCACCCCCACTCCTCATACTCGAGGATAGACCTGTTCTTGTTGCCAGCCAGGACGATCCCATTGACTACCCGCACGGCGATCGGCTCAATTAGCTGGTCTGATCATGCGCCTGTGTCTGTATGGGTGAGACTACTGGGAACTCGCTCGGGTTGGTCCTGGTGCCTCAACTCTTCCATCTTACAAACGGCTGAAGTGAGGGAAGAAGTGTCTGCCCATCTAGACAGATACTTTGAGGAGAATGACCTAGACGACATTGGACCTGACTCCTTATGGCTGACCCATAAGGCGGTCATACGAGGCCACCTGATACAGATTGGTAGCAGGCTGAAGAAGGAGAGGACGCGTCTGCTGGTGGAACTGCAGGAGAGGCTGGCTGACCGGGAAACAGCACACAAGTCCTCTCACTCTCAGGCTGATTTTGATGCCCTTGCAACAGAACGCCAGGAACTCCGGTCTGCCCTATTGACCGATGTGGCCCGGTCCTTAGCTTGGACCAGGCGGACCTATTATGAATACTCTAACAAGGAACACACTATGTTGGCGCGCAAACTAAGGAACCAAACTAGATCTAAATTGGTGACCTCGGCCCATACGCCCCAGGGTTTGATCACTACTATCCCCAGCGAGGTAAACCAGATCTTTACTGCATACTTTGAGCAATTATACAACCACTCCCCGGATCACTCCCTCCGAAATCCGGACCATGTGCAGGAGGTGCGGGAATTCCTGGCCTCATGGAAGGGTCCGGAGCTCCCCCCCCCCTTGCTGGAGGGGCTGGGGTCTGAGGTCTCGGAGGCCGAAGTTGCATCTGTGATTAAACAAATGAAACCCCATAAGGCCCCTGGTCCGGATGGTTTCACAGCTTTTTATTATAAAAAGTTCTCTCCCCACTTGAGCAAATATCTAGTTAAACTATATAATGGAATTTTGGAGGGAGGGCCGGTGCCTCCGGATTTCCTCAGATCCGATGTGATCTTGATTCCTAAAGAGGGCAAAGACCCTTCCTATCCCCACAATAATAGACCAATCTCTTTATTTAATGTTGATTATAAGATATTTACGAAAATTCTGGCCAACAGACTGGGAGCAATTCTCCCCTCCATTATTCACCCGGATCAGGTCGGGTTCATTCCCACGAGACAGGCATACGAACATACAAGGAGAAACGTGGTCCAGATCGAGAGAGCTCGCGAGACGGGGAAGCCTTCTCTGCTCCTTTCTCTGGATGCGGAGAAGGTGTTCGACAGGGTGGGCTGGCCTTACTTGTTTCACCTACTGGAGCATTGGGGTTTTCCCCCTAGCTTTTGCGCAGCTATCCGGGTCCTTTATGACTTCCCTCTTATGAAAATAATCACCACGGGGGCCTCCCCAGAATCCTTCCCCATAGGTAACGGAACACGGCAGGGATGCCCCCTGTTACCCATGCTCTTCGCTCTGGCCTTTGAGCCCCTGCTGGATAAATTACGGTCCTCCACGTCCATCACGGGTTTACAGGTTGGAGGGGAGGAATTCCTGGTGTCAGTGTATGTGGACGACCTTCTCCTGACCCAGTCCAATCTGTGCCCCATTTGCTTTCCCTTCTTCGCGATTTCTCTGAAGTTTCCGGGTTTAAGATCAATATAGATAAATCCCGCGCGATGCCAGTAGGAATACCGACTACGGAGGTCGAGCGGTTGTGTATCCTCACGGGGTTTCAATTCTCCACCTCCTCTCTCACATATCTGGGAGTGAAGCTGACCAGTGATCCCGCAGCCCTGATTAGAGCCAACTATGATGTACTCATCCAACGTCTTATAGCTGATATGGACACGTGGGATGCCTTTAATGTCTCCTGGGTGGGTCGTATTGCTAGCGTGAAAATGAATCTACTCCCCCGAATCCTATACATGTTCCAAACCCTCCCGGTGCCTGTCCCTCCGGCCTCGTTGGCGCACCTACAGTCCCATGTGGACCGGTTCATCTGGCATAATAAACGACACAGGGTGGCGAGAAGGGTGTTACATAGACCGAGGGCGGTGGGAGGTTTGGGAGTTCCAAGTTTGTTACAATATTACCATGCTGCCCAACTAGCACAGTTTGTTACCTTTCATGCACCACCTGGTACGCACCGCTGGGCGGACTTGGAGTCGCATCTCTTTGCTCCTGAGTTGCCGCAATTCTATTTTTGGCTTCCCAAAACCTCTCATCCAATCCTTCGCTCCACCTGCACTGCCACCATTAACTCTCTACAAATTTGGGACACTGTGAACCGTCGCTTCACTTTTGCTAAAGAACATTCTGCTATGATGCCCTTCCTCCGCAATCGGAAGTTTACACCGGGCCTGTGCCCTCGCCCTTTTGCGAATCTGGAGGACTTGGGCCTTCAGAGGATCCACCACCTCTACTCAGCGGGTGCACCGCTTCAGTTTGCGGACATTCAACACAGAGGTCCAGTTGGACCGGCGGACTTCTTTCACTATTTACAGGTTATGGACTATGCACGGACGCCGGAGGTCTGTACGGCCACCACGTCTTCCTTGACGGCATTTGAAGCTCGCTGTAATGACGCTCGCATCACGAAATCGATGATCTCTTCGCTATATGTCTCCCTCTGTTCAGGCTCTCCGATATGGGGTGCAACTTATGTCGCACGCTGGGAGAGAGATGTGGGGGATGCCCTGCCCAGTGAAGAATGGGAGGATATTTGGGACAACATGGCACACTGCTCCATCAACGTGGCCCACCAGGAACAGGCTTATAAGATGTTGTTTCGCTGGTATGTTACCCCCTCACAGCTTTCTCACATGGACGGGTCTTCCTCTGACTTATGCTGGAGGGGTTGCGGCATTAAGGGCTCGTTTTACCACATGTGGTGGACGTGCCCCCTGATACGTCGCTTTTGGCTTCAGATTCATGCCCTCATCCAAGAGGTCCTGCAGTGCGGAGTGGCTTTCGACCCATGGACATTCCTTCTTCACCGCACCCAGGAAGCCCTATCGAGACCAGAGAATAAGCTGTTGCATAAACTGGTCTTGGCGGCAAGAAGAGCGGTGGCCCAAGGATGGAGATCTATGTCCCTTCCGTCTATGGCACAGGTGCTCCTTCGGATCAGAGACAATATGGACATGGACCGTTTATCGGCTCTTGTGCATGACACCATGCCCCAATATAGTAAGATCTGGAACCCCTGGTTGGAATTTGATGTGGGTTGAGGGCTGGACTGTTTGATTTTCTGGCGGGTTGTGATATCAGGGTTTTTTACTCCTTTGGGGCGGCACCCCATCCCCTCCCCCCTCCTCCCCTTCCCCGGTGGTCTCTTTCTCTTTTCCTTTCCTCTATGTTTGTGTTATCTTTGATCTTCTTCTTATTTCTTCTTCTCCCCTCTCTTGGGGGACCCTTCCCTGCGGTCTTCTGGCAGGGGCTTCTCAGGGCTAACCAGTAGCTGTCTCTAAGAATGTGTTTTTGTTGTATGATGCCCTTTTTGTCTTTGAAATATGGAAAAATAAAGAATTATAAAAAAAAGTCAGTATTATTATTACTATTATTATTAATAAGACATAAACTAAAAATAAACGTTACTGTTTTAATGATAAACCTATTTGTAATCATAAATTAAGATTACAGAGGTTTTGAGAAGGTGTTGTATTCCCCCCCCCTCTTGTTTTTGATTGTTCTGCTCCTCCCTGTTCTAAATAATTTGGGCCCTATCACCTGGTGTGAGCTAACCCTAATGTCAGCATATTTTCGTGTTAGAGCCAGGTAAATTCAGTCTAGCACCTGACCAACAGATCGTTTTCCGCTCGCTACAAACGGCAAAAAACACTTAGCTCGTGGTAATTAATGATTTGTAGCGTGAGCTTACTGTACTTACAACGTCCTATAATTTCCATGGGCAGCGCTAGAGATCATTTGTGCTATTCTAACAAAGATATTTTGGTCCCGACACTAAACATAGCGCCGACGCTAACCGCAAAAATGTATCTACTGCTCAACGCTGGTGTTAAATGACGGTAAAGGAGAAAACGAACCAAAAGGAAAAAAAAACTTGCACTCAATGACAAGGCAATCAACAAGCAATTAACAGCCTATCATGCGGAATGCAGCACAAGTGTCCTCTTGGCCCCATACACCATAGTAATGGACCTGTTCAATGAGGTGGCTGTTGTGATCCTATGCCTAGATATATTGCATTCCCTTCCATTCCAGAAATGTTCAAATGGTCTGTGATGGCAATCTGCGTAGCATGTCGCTGTTTGCTGCATTTCCTGGCAGTGCCCATGATTCATATATACACGGGCCTATGATTCCCAATGAGGACATTGCGCACCAAACTGTTACCTTGCTTGAATGGAGTGGTGTTTGATGGAGTTGTTGAGGGTTTTCATCACTCCAATATCGGAAATTTTGTTTATTCACAAAACCGGAGAGATGGAAATGTGCCTCATCGCTCATCCACAGGTTGTGAACAAGGTCCTCGTTTTCATCAAACATGTCCAACAACGTTTGACAAAAACGCCGTCGAGCTGCAAAATCGTTTTCATTCATAGCCTGAACAACCTGAATTTTGTATGGGTGATGGTGTAAATCTAACCTCAAGATTCTTCGGACGCTCGTGTTTGCCATGCCAAGCGCAGCACTCTGTCGACGCCCCGATCCCCGAGGGCTTCTTTCCACAGCAACTCTCACGCGGTCAATATTCGCGGGAGTTCGCACTGATCTTGCACTGCCACCCCTTCTGCTTCTCGTTTCACCAATTGCTTCAAAGTTTGTCACCCACAATTTGATTGAATTAACAGACGGCACTGGCTTATTTCGATTAATTTGAAAATTCTTCCGGAAACGACGCTGAGCGGCTGTATAACTACCACTTTGGTAAAACGCTTTCACAGCGAATGAACGTTGTTGTTTAGACCACTGCTCCATGACGACTGAAATGCTTAGTTGTGGGGGACACAATGGTAACCTTGCTAACTCGCTCCGCCCACTTTCACGGCTCTCCCGCCCTTTTCAAAAATGCAGGTTTGACTGGCTCACCCTGTATTACAGAATTCCTCTGTGAAATCTAATGTAAAGGATGGATACATACCAGAAGACTGGCTGATTGGTGAGTCCATTATTTTATTATATATATCCTAATTATGACATATAGCATAAATTTAAACATATGATGCTGGGGGTTAATCATGTAAGCATTTAAGTATTCTTGTAGGACCATGTTTAAAAGGACACATTATGCTAGCTCTTGCAGAGAGGTCCAAATGGATCAGTCTTGTCCAGAACCATGTATAATTTCATATGTTGCAGCAGGACAAAAATGGCTGCTCACCTGGGCTTCCATTTGGGATTGATGAGCACAAGTGGATGGTTTAAACATGCAGCAAGGCTGAATTTTCCATGTAATGGCCATCAACTGTAATTGATTATATGTCTATTTAAGAAAGATTTTAAGGCCATGCATGCCCACATTGGTTCAGGTTAGCCCACAATTCCCTCAAATACATGCAGGTTTTTATTGCCTTTTGTTAATGTGTACTTAGGCATGTGGGAATGATGTGTAGTTAACCATGTAGATCATGATGAACAGTGACCTGTAGGACAACATGGGAGACATCTATATTGACATTCACTGGGAGTATACAGATGACATGCAAGAAGAATCATATGCTAGGCAGACATTTACCCCAAGAGTCAGATCTCCTAAAAATGGTCAGATGTTAGAAATTACAGACAGACAGCTGTCATTGATGTTCAGGGGCAATACACGGTATTAAGAACTGGGGTATGTAAACTTTTGATCAGGGTTATTTGGGTAGTTTCTATTGTCATTATGATTTAAAAAGAGTAAACACATTTGATTGATAATAAATGGCTTCAGCCAAACACTAACCAAGAGTGAAAGAAAAGTTTTTGTGTTATTATTCATATTCTCTGAATAATAGCCAAGAAATCATAAATTTTGCCAGGGTATGTAAACTTATGAGCACAACTGTATGTATAGGTATTATAATATGTGAATGCAATATATGTATAGGTGTACTAATATGTGGATGAAATATATGTGAAGGTGTTATGTAAGGATAAGACAGGCCTCCTCATCCACCCTCTCGCCCAGCCCCTATCCTAATTATATAGGCTCCTTTTTGCAGCTGCTTCACTCCTCTCTTAACCTTTTCATGCCCAACCTCTTGCATCATGCAGTGTCTGCTATACTCTCTCTAGTATTTATTTCCACACTCCCCCTCTTCCCTTTTGTTTCACTTGCCTTAGACCTATAGATTGTAAACTCACGGGATGTCTGGCTGAGCACTTGTATAAAGTGCTGCATAAGCAGGACAATTATCCTACAGGCAGGGCTGTCTGTCCCTTATGTCTTATTATATATTATGTCACCTGGTCGTGCTTCCCCATTGTAAAGCTCTACGGAATCTGCTGGCGTTGTATAAATACTGGTAACTGTAACTGCGGTTGTGAGACAATAAGCTCTCTTCTCTAGTGTTTACTCCTCGTAAACAGTTTTAAAACGGTTACTGTGGCTGGTGAATCAACACTTTTAAAGCGATAAAGCAAAATATCAGACATGTACTTCACCATCAAATGGGTCTGGTCAATGGGTTGATGAAAACAATCCTTCAGGCATAATGATGGAGCTTTCAATCCCAAATTATTTTTTAGAACTCAGAGCAATAAAGAAGCAGTATTTTTAAGCAAATCTGATGAGTACACTTTTGCAATGTGTTTCTGATCACTTACAGCAGTGGTTCCCAACCCTGTCCTCATGTACCCCTAACAGGCCAGATTTTAAGGATTACTTTGGGGAAATGCGGATTGAATACTGCAATCACTGAGCAGCAAATCACCTGTGCTGTGCTTCAGATATCTGGCAAACATTTCTTGTTAGGGGTACCTGAGGACCAGGGTTGGGAACCACTGACTTATAGAATGCATGTATCAGTTACTTTCAACCACTGTGCTTTGACTGGTCCTCTCAGGTGTGCTGTGGGAATTTGCTGCGCGATAGCAGAATAAGGTGTGTGAGTATCAAGATAATGACAGAATGTGGGTGTAATGGAGCAATGGTAGCATGGGACATGTGCCGGCTGGGTGGAGTAGAGGCAACATCACTGCTCTGCCTGGAGAGTCTGTGGAGACATGGGTTCAATCCCAGCGAGCAACCTCTCCAGTAAGTGTCCTGGGGAAAGACACCTAACAATACATACTTGCCAACCCGGGACATACTTGAAAACGAGAGAAATCTCAATGTATCCTTCCTGGTAAAATCCTTTCACAAAAAAAATGTACCAATGAATAGCACTTTAAACAGAAGCTGAACATATTAATACTTGTTTTTTTTTAAAAATAAAATATACCCATAATAAAGTGCCTTGACTATTTTATGCTCCTTATCATTGTGTCCCAAGAGGAAATGTTTGAAAATCACTGTTTCATATTACACAAAAATATTGCAATTACATTTTAATGCAACCACCAGGTTAAATGCGACAAGCCTTAATCAGTGTATCAACTTATTATTCTGCCAAACCTGTTTGGCCCTCTTTTCTGGGTGTGATTACACATATCAATGGTAGCTGTCTCTTCTGTATTCAACCCAGTTTAGCTAGTAAACATCATTATGATCCAACTTAATTATGGCTAATTATCAAAGAGTTATACACCTTAAAAAGAAGGTTAATGTGGGTCACGCTTGATAACAATTTTATTTCCTCAGACTGTCATTTGTTGTTTAGGTATGACTTACATATATATTGAAAGTTACATAAATACTTTTTATCACCTTCACAATTTCTAAAAAAGAAATCGGTTGTGTGTTTTGGAAAGTAATATACTTATACACTATACTATACAGGCAGAATAAGCACACATACCCATTACTATCACATCTGTTGATGTAATACCTGTTGAAGCTTGTTTATGGAAAGATGAAGACTGAAGAATTATTTGCAGAAATACGTGGAATTTAACAAAAAGAAAACATTGTTTAAAATTAATCAAGTTGGGCCAATAGTTGTTTTCTTTTTATGCCTGAAACCCTAATTTTGCACTCACCGGATGCTATTCTGTTCTAAAAGAAAGCAAAAATGCCTGCTATCTCTTTCTGAAAGAAACCCCCCAGAGGTGTAGGATGCCCTGTGCTAAACTTATTTTTATAGTTAGACCACATTCTCTAGTGCAACTTGTTAGCAGTTTCTGACATGAGCCTCCTGTCTTGATGACCTAAGGCTCTTTGCTGTTGAAGAAATAGCAGATGCTATTAATTTTGGATTTGCTGCTATTCTAGACGATAGGTAACTTAACACAAGCCAAAATATATAACCTGCAAGCAAGGCATTGTGGGGTTTGAATGACCTCCATTAAAGGATCATTTGATTGGACAATATCATGCATGATTTTGACCCAAAACTCTGAAGGAATATGTGTTTATAGATACACCAAAACTTGCCTTCTAGTTGCACAGCCAATTCATGCATGAGTCATCTGTATGATGGCATTGGGAAAATTCAACTTGATCGGATGTTTGCTGATCATTGCATGAGTGTTAGACATGTGCACGGTGAAAAACATAGGTTTAGAATTGAATTCAGAGTTCAGACTCTAAATACTTCAGAGTACGAAATATTTTGTATTTAAAATATCCAAATCGTATCCTTACAAAAATATGAGAATAATCCAACATCAGAGTGGTTCAGGAAATTTGGAAATGCCTATTTGAGAAAATGAGGTTACTTTTAAGATTAGGTTTAGATTTAAATTCATTTTTTTTTATTTTGTGCAAAAGGTCACAGACTGATAAGCATGAAGGGCCTCGCAGGGTCAAAAAGCAGACTTATATAAGCGACGTATAAAACAAAACAGGGTGGCGAAGCTGCCTCAGCCCGTGTCTCGGAACTGGGGGGTCACCAAGGCACACGGGAGGATGTGAGGGAGGCAGTGTGTATCGCCATAGCTCCCTTCTTAGCTGGGGGTACATAGGGCACTGCACAGCCAGGTAGACTTCACAACCCCCCCCAGTGGCTCTGCTGCTCTAGGGAGAATGCAGCTGCTCATCGGCGGCCTGACCACAAGGCTCAGCCTGCGCCACCATCATGGCCGACCTGAGGGGAGCCACGGCAGCCACCGCGATGATCTCTGAGCAGTCCCGGACCTCACCGCCATCCAACGCAACTCCATCAGGTGGAACAGTGGACATTCATATAGATGGGTAAAGGACCAGCTCCTCATCAAGGCCTCCCGCCACCTCACCGATGACGTGCTGGCTGTCCAACACCTTGAGAGGTAAGGTGTCATCAGATTCTCCGCTCCATGGAGCCGCCGATCCCCGTCAGGCATGCAGGGTGTCCAACATGCTTCTCTTCAGCAGCAGTAGTTCATTGTCCCCGTAGAGGATTGCCAGGCAGGCATCCAGGCCCGACAAGGAGGCCCCCATTTCTCTGGCGTGGGGAGCCGCCCTGCTGCCTGCCTCCACGATCTCCTGCCACTTCCACCGAGGGCATCCAGAACAGTCAAGGGAAGTGGGACTTACACATGCCACTCCAAACACCCCACCAGGAGTGGGCCCAAATGGGCAGGAATCTGAGGAGCCATCAGACACCAGGGGTAGGTCTCTAAGATGGCCACCAACTGCACAGGTCAAGTAGCAACCCCGCCAACCAAAGTCTCCCGCCAACCAGGTCCAGAGGGGGGAATCCACAGGCTCCGGATTACACTAACCTGATGGTCAGACACAGAGGGACCTCTAAAGGTAGAAATAGCAACAAAAAACGCCAAAGTTACCCCAGTACAGGGACACAGAGCAGAGCTCTGCCAAGGCACATCCTCTCCCCTCCGTGGCCGACCACACCCTCTAGGTTTAGATTTAAGGTTATCCTTAGGGTTAGAGATACTTTAAGGGTGTAGGTTAGGTTTAGAGTTACTTTTTGGTTAGGGTTACTATTTCTGCTTGTTTTAGGTTTACGTTTAGGATTAGCTTGGTTAGCAGGATTTCTGCTTGTTTTACAGTTAGGGTTAATTTTTATGGATAGGAATACTAGTTATGCTTGTCTTAGGTGCAATTTAATCAAATAATCCAAATCAATCTGAATCGATTTTATTATATTTGAATTCAGGGTTATTCAGAGAGCGTGAAAAGCAGGAGAATGACTGGAGAATGACTGGAGAATGAAAAATTCTAGGTCAAAATAGCCGATTTGGAAAGTGAGATGAAAGGGAGAAGTTTTCTGGTTTGGCTATTTTGACCTAGAATTTTTCATTCTCCAGTCATTCTCCTGCTTTTCACGCTCTCTGAATAACCCTGATTGTGTTTGGATCAATTTCGAAACATTAATTTGGATTGGTTTGGATCTGTAACACAGCAATTAAGATGATTCCAAATCACCAAAATAGATGATATAAGGCCAAATTTGATTTGCAAATCGAATCTCACAAGTTTAGTGAGAGTGTTAACAATATAAACCTTTTGTCTGGGTTACAAGATATTCTTCATAGACCATCCTCACCATAATAATTAGTCCTTTTGGAATCAGACATGCTACTTTGTCACTAGATTATTCCTATAAACCAAGTTTCAGCAGAGACAGAAAATATATACTGTACTGGGATTCGTAGAACACCAGTTGGGGAATAACAAATGGCCACCATTTTACTTCTTCTTGACAAGCCGTTAAACATTTATGTCACAAAGAGGAGGACATAATGTTGTTTGACTAGTAATCTACCAAGTTAAAAGTTCTGCTGACCCCATAATTCCATCTTTATTAAATAAAAAGCTCCTGAACCAGACATCAGCTATTATACTGTATCCATCACCTTTCCTCCATTGCAGTTGATTGCTAGACATGTGCTTGTGAGTGTTTATGTTTGTATACATTCCCAAACTTTTCCTACCATTAATATCTTAAAACACATAACTAATTTGACTGCACTCAAACCCTCATCTTCTTTCCATAGAAAAAGATAGAGTACAAACATTGGACTTAAATAAAAGAAATATAAACAAAACAGAGTACATGTTGCATCATAAAATATAAGGACAATGGTGTATGTCCAGTTCTTTCCAGAAATGTAAGCTTCTGGGCTTGGTCCCAGTTAGTGACAGAACAAGGACATACTAGGAAGGAATGTACCTGGCTGGGACATTTTACAGGAAACGCTTACCTGAGCTCGGGACAGCTCAAGGCGAGCCACTGGGTATTGAGTCATACAGTTTTCCCACATGGATACTTAATGGTGAATTACTTGCAGATTCAATAGATTATTGTTGACAATTAACAGTGTTATGCTTGTGAGTCATTTGTTTGATGTCATCATCTATAATCAAGATTCATATTCTATATGAAATAATTTTAGCAGCAATTTCTGGGTTAAAAAATACTTTTGTCAATATACACTTATGTGTATTGTATATATTTATATACAGTATATATATAGATATATATATATTGCATTGGAATGTGAAAAAAATCAAGGTGAAAGCCCTTTCCTTTTGTTCTTTTGAAATGGACATAAGACAATTTTGTATAGTACATAGTACAATATGAGTACAATAGATAAGGAAAGAAGACGAGAGGTATTAATTTATTTATTTATAAAGTATTTTACCAGGAAGGATACATTGAGATTTCTCTCGTTTTCAAGTGTGTCCTGGGTTCAAGAGCATTGAATTGTTTCATTCGTTACAGAAATACAAAGTAATGAAATGTAAGAATTAAAAATACAACACAAATATACAGATTAACAGAAAATAAATATGTAGGAAATATATTCCTTATGTTACAGGTTTACAGGTGCATTCTGTATCCAGGTATGTTAATAGAGAGCTCTTAAATGACTTTAGACTGGGGGAAGATTTGATGGCGTTTGGGAGGTTATTCCATAATTGCGGTGCTCTGTAGGAAAAAGAGGATCGAGCCACTTTTTTTTTTTGTATTGTGGCATGCACGTAAGGTGCTGGTCCTGGATTGGAGGTTATATGAGGATGGAACTGCAGGGGGAAGCAGCCTATTCAGGTAGGGTGGTAGCTTCCCAGAAAACCTCTTAAACACCAGGTTGGAAAGGTGAAGAGTGCGTCTAGATTCCAGTGATGGCCAGTTAGGTAACCTGTATATCTTTCATTGCACTTTATGCCACAGGGAAATATCTGGTGCATTTAAAATATTAGAAGTACCCTTACCATTTTAAGATAAGGAGGTGAATTTCAAGTTGGACTTGTCTATTTAGTAGGCTTTTTTTCTACTCTACATTTGGGATTTTTATAAAGTAAATAACTCGTATAAACAGTAATTTCACTTTAATGTATCAATATAAGAAGAAAGATATATATATATATCTTATAAGAAGAAACTATAAAGGTCATTAAGTGAAAAATATATAATATTACCAAAGGGTTACCAAAATGTTGTATTTTTCTGAAAAAAATATGTTAGGTCAGCAGCTACACAGAATTACTGCAACCAAGTAACTCTCTCACAATCTCTCCCTCCCTCTACCTGGCTGACAGGCACAGAATAAAATATCCTTTTCAAAAGACAGCTTTTTTTGTAATGTCAACAAACAAATAAACACGCTGGAAAAACAAAAAAACGTGAATCAGCTTTCAGTAGGAATGTATGCCTGCTGACAAAAAAAATCATGTTTGAGAAGAATACATCACTTGGATGATTCTGAGGTTGCTGTTCATTGCACTTTTGCTATTTTTGTAATGTCTGCGTTTATGTGTATAGATATAAAGTCAGTGAAGCCACCAACTAATCCTAAATTATAGAATGTATCATAATAAAAATATGTTTACATGGTTTAAATTTACAGGTTAAAACATTAGCAAATATTTATGAATAGATAATGATATAAATATGAATTAGGGCTGTCTGAATCTTTTACTATGTCGGCACTATCTTTCAAAGATCAGAGAAATCTTGAATACCTTTTTTGTCCAGTCATCAGCTCCAGGGGTAGTCAATGTAATAGAGCAGCAGGAAATGCTAGCAGAATGCTTGGTTGTGTAGGGAGAGGTATTAGCAGTAGGAAAAGGGAAGTGCTCATGCTACTGTACAGAGCACTGGTGAGACCTCACTTGGAGTACTGTGTGCAGTACTGGAGACCGTATCTCCAGAAGGATATAGACATCTTAGAGAGAGTTCAGAGAAGGGCTACTAAAATGGTGTACGGCTTGAAGGAGAAAAGTTACCAGGAAAGGCTTAATGATCTTAACATGTACAGCTTGGAAAAAAGACGAGACAGAGGAGATATGATAGAAACATTTAAATACGTAAAGGGAATCCACAAGGTAGAGGAAGGGAGTATATTTAAAAGGAAACAAAGTAGCAAAACAAGAGGACATAGTCTTAGATTAGAGGGGCAAAGGTTTAAAAGTAACATCAGGAAGCATTATTTTACTGAGAGGGTGGTGGATACATGGAACAGTCTTCCAGTAGAAGTGGTAGAGGCCAAAACAGTAATTGAATTTAAGCAAGCATGGGATAGGCATAAGGCTATCCTAAACAAAAGATAAATCCAGGTAAAGTATCCATGTAATTGGGCAGACTAGATGGGCCGAAAGGTTCTTATCTGCCGACATCTTTCTATGTTTCTATGTTTCTATCTCTAGACTTTGTGTACAGGGTTTGTAGATGATAAAATAGTATCACTTAGATTTTTTATATATAGTTTAGGCACTATTACATTCTGCGCACAATTTTGCGCGTGCGCAAAAATGCATTAACGCGAGGGGCAAAACCCTTTGCGCAGAACGTCGTATTACAATGTCCGCGAAAAAAATACGCGTTAACGTCTACCACTGGTGAATCTGCACAAACCCTTTGCGAGCGTAATGTACGTTGTGTGTCCTATACTTAACATTGTGAGCGCAAATGTGTTTGTGCGCTGGTATGCGGATGGTATTACAATCTATATGCAAATTTTTACGGACAACGTTTGCGTGCATAAATTTAACGTCTTTGAAAAGCTGGTGTTAATGGCAAATCTGAACATCCTGGCCGAACCCAAATACACCAGCCCGAAAAAAAATACAGCACAGTATAGTTACACATTCTACGCATTCTCAAACAATAAAATGGAGAAGTTGTGCGTGTTTTTATTATTGTTGCAGCATATACACTCAGATTGATTTTGACAGGTGCAAAAACTGAACGGGAGATAATTTTGGGTCCTAATTCAGATTGGCTGAATCGCGTAAAAAAAACCAGTCCGCCCACCGATTTCTGCGCGCAGCGTTAATGCGCTCGCGTTTTTACACGTCTTTTGTACTCGCGTTATTTTTTTCACGGATGGAAAAATGCGCTCGGATTGTAGTACCAGCGTTAATTATCGCGCGTTAACGTTTAACGCTGCGCGCAAAAATTAATGCGCTGCACGAGCTATTTTTGTGCAAAGAGTGTCATAGAACCCTTTGTTGTTATTGACAATTGCTTTATCTCTATCTGTGGCGGATTTCACATATTTGTTGTGATCATGACCTGATTTTAACATTTTAAGGGGTTATTCACTAAGCGGCATGTGTTGAATTTCACAGTGCGGTGCAATTTCATGGCAGTTCGTCATTTCTCTAAACTGTCAATTTGCCAAATACTTGCGAATTAACAGCACACTACAGTGCAGATCGGCTCAATTCGGTGATCTACGGCTGCAGTGAAATTGTCCCATACAGAATTAATGGTTAATCTATTCAGAGAACACCGAACACCACCGACGTGTCAGTGAAATGCCCTGACTTTCAGTGATTTGGTTCCCACAGGATTCAATGTAAAAAAATATTGTCCTTTTTTAATATTATTCACCCGTTTATTTTCTACATTTTCAGCAAATCGTTTATTTATTTATTTTTTGGAACATTTTGTTGTACTTATTAGATGAAATTTCTGATTCCCAATTTTTTTAAAGGTGTTTTTTTAAATTCTGTAACAGACTGTTTTAATATTTTTTGTAGGACTATTTTTTTTCATTTATGCATTTTCATTGGTTTAAACACTTTTTAGAAGAATAGCAGAGTTCTGTTTTTTCTGCGGTTCGGGGGTGAGTGCGATGGTCTGATGGCCAGTCTTCAGCAGCGTTCACTGGTCTGATCAGTGGTGTTCAGTGATCTTCGGTGGCTCCATATTTGGCGCAATTAAATAGTGAATTCCCTGTAGGGTTGGCAAAATGGAATAGCCAAATTCCGCCGAAGTGTGCCGAACGAGAAAGCTGAAATTTCTGTGCTTTCTTAATAACCCCTTTAATGGATTACTCTGTTGTACCTGGAATGACAAACATCCCATTAGATGTATGTACACATACACATAAATACACATTGCACATACACAAACATATGTATGTGAACATTGTATGCACCCCTCCCTGTTCACAGGTGCCCCACTATGGCAGCCTATAAAGGCCTAGAGCCTGCTGGGGACCTCCAGGGTGAGTTGATCCTGTAAGTGCAGATTCGGTCAAGTTAGATAGGACCTGTCAAAGCTGGGGTACATTGGCAACTGTGACAGGCTTAAGCAAATTATGATCATACTTTGTGAACTGAATCCCCATCATTTATTACCTCAGTCAGGTGTTTTGAACATTTTTAAAACTGTGCCTTTTTTTGCCACAGAAAATAATGGAAGAAGGTGGTCAATAATATGGAGTGCTCTTTCTTGGTGTTTTGTATATATATATTTATATATATGAGAGAGAGATACATTCAAATTTGCTATTGCTATGTTCAGAGGCTTGCCCTTTGGTACTCAACGTGTTAGTAGTTGAATTGGCTGCTGTCTTGCAGGACTTGGTAATCAAAAATGAATATAGTGTAGAGTAAAGAGTACTGTTACACCACCATAGGGTATTGATGTGATTGCCTCTTTGTTACAGAAAGGTACACTGCAAATCATTTACAGCGAAAGCTTGTTCCCGCACACAACGTAATGATCAGCAGAAAGTCAAATTGCCCCCTAACAATAAAATAGATTGTTAAAATTCAATTTTTCATGGTTAAACGTGAAAAAATACCAGCTAGCAAAAAGTATGCAAGAATTTAGATAAAATAATATACACACTGGGATGGATTAACCTTTCAGTTTAAAAGGTTAATCTCTCCTAGTTGTGGCCTAGAGGACCTCTGTAAAGGATACAGTTATGCAGCAGTAAGACAGAGGGGTTTGAGTTGGTCCAGCATTAGGGTGAGGCAATAAAATAATCTTTTTAGTCAGAACTACTGTGTGAAGAAGAGCAGAAAGAAAAACCAGCAGAATAAAGAATCAGCTGTTTCCCGTTCTGAATCCGCACCATGGACAGCAGCCCCGTGGGGCTCCAGAGCTATGGTGCTGAAACATACAGGGTTATTCAAAAGTCACCGCACGTTCAGGGACTTTCTGTTCCCCGCACTTCGGGGGATTCGGCGAGTCCTGGTTCGCAGACCCTGCGGTGTATTCAGCAAGCACTGCAGGGCCCCCATAGTGCGTAGAACACTTGCCGAACACTCACCGAATACTCACCGAACACTCACCGAAAACCCACATAAACCGCCGCAAAAACCACACACCGGAAAAATATGAGCAACCGGAGATCACAGCGCAGAGCAGCCACTGGAAAAACCCGACAAGCAGACGAACGGGGGAGAAAAACCCAAAAACAGTTTGCTTGAAATTTGAAACGCTGTTTGCAAAAAAACTACTGAACGAAAATGCCTGGAATTTACATATAAGATCCAATGAATGTTAATAAAAAGGTCTGTTACAGAGAAATGAAAAAACGATTTAAAATAAAATAAAAAAAAACTATTTGACAAAAAAATCCCCAAAAATGTCTAAAAGATCTTAAAAAAAGTCAAAAAAATAAAGAGACTTTTTACTGCAGAATAAAATGCTAAACGGTTTATTAGATATTGGATTAAAACTGGAATATTTTTAACATTGAAGTCTATGGGATTCTCCTGAATAAACCTGACGAATGAAACCACTTAATGGCAGGGCACTGACATTCCTCAGCTGTTCGGTGTTCTCTGAATAGACAAACCATTGCTTATCTATTGGGGATTTCACTGCCCTCGAAAAGGCACCGCACGTACAGGCAATTCGCAATCAATTTCTAACCCTAGCTTCTCCCCTTAATTTCTAACCCTGATGATTTTCAGTGGTTCGTTCGACAGGTTTAATGAGGTGAATCCTATAGGTTTCAATGGAAAAAAAATCCCCGTTTTTATTCGTTTCGAATCATCATTTCTTTCCATTTTTTTTTTAGTTCCAATATTTCGTTTAGTTTTTTTCCGTTATGCTACTGCGATTCATATTTTCTGCTGATTCATTAATTCGGACAGCCAATTTTGGTGGTTTTCGTTCGAATTTAATGAATGAAACTAAAAGCACATGTCTAGTTATCCGTTCCCATTGTGTCAGGATATGGTGTGAGGGTATGAGCCCAATATGCAGTGATAGACGATCGGAGACGAATGAAGTCCAAATGGGGGTTTATTGTTTAAACACAGGCAATTGGTAGCAATAGGAATGGTAGCGAGTATATGGGAGGATGGTTAGTGACAAGGCAGGAAAAGGGCTGACTGGTTGCATACAAGAGACACGGCAAGCTGGAGGTACAGATGGCTGGTGGGCAGAGGGCACAGTCAGTAGGGCATCTGGAAGCTCCTAAATGTAAATTTGTTGTGCAAACTAGAAACACTATACAGACAACAAACACAGTCCCTCTAGACATCTCCATCATATTAGCCCTACTGGTGTCCCCTCTACCAACACCACATTCTTTTACGCTCCCCTTATCTCCATCAATCCAAGTTAACCAAGAAGGATCTCAATTTCTAGTGGCAGACACACTACTCAGCATGCCTTGGCACAAAAAGAAGCATGTCTATACTTCGCATTATGCTTTGTTGCTGCCATTGCCAGTGCATGCTGGGGTTGACATAGGATGCTGCATGGGCCACCAATCCCTCCTGCTCACAGAAGAACTTACTCATGCACTTGTCAAACTACATATAACATGTATTAAATTACGATTTAGGTTTTTTCCAGTTTGTACCAATTATACAAATTTGTTTTTATTATTTTTATGGTTTGTGGTTTAGAGAGAAAAAAAACTAGATCTTAAGAATGTTCATCCTATCCCTCCTTAGTAAATACAAAGTTATTCAAAAAATATTCTAGAATCACTTTTTTTGGGTAATTGAACTTATTTTGAGCCTCTAATAATCTCTGCTAACTGACAAAGCTCCATCTTATCTATCATACAGACTGACAAAGTGGAGAGGGCTTTAATATCTGAAGTGACTGTCAAACGCAGTGTTTGATTTGCAAAGTATACACACATAAACACAAATTTGCATTTACACAAGACGGGCTTTACATAGACTGATCTGGATGCAGTTGACTAAATGGTCCTTTACTTCTTGCCAGGCAATGGTAATGCAACACACACTGCCAGGATCTTAAAGGCTGGCAAAGAAAATTCACTGCCAATTCATTTTCTAGAGCTGTTATTATCGCCAACGAAAATAAAATGGTGATACCCTGAGGATATTAACCTTTGGCAAACACCCAGCTCCTGTCAGCACTCCTCTGGACTATGTCCAGATCCTGGGGGTAGAATTCTGCAACAACGTATTTTCATGTTGAGGCTGGTTTCTTTAGGTACAAATAAACAGAGAGGAACTGGGCTGGAGAGGGGGAGAGAGCATCCCTTTGATCTTGATGCATGCTGTGTTTTGGAAATGTGTAGACTCTCAGAGCAATAATTTTTGTTTGTTCGTGTAACACAATAAATGGATTCTACATCATGAACGTTCTGATGTCTTACCATGGAAGAGGAAGGGGCTCTTACAGGTGAAGCCTGGAAGGCAGAACGCAGAATGTGAAAATGTTTGACAAATTATGTGTATTAACTGGGGAGTTTCAAAGTTTTTTCTAAATCAGTTTGAGTATGAATGGGCATGTCTCAAGGTCACTGCATGGAGCTGATTGACTTCTTGCTGATTCGAGGATATTATCATATAGTAGAATCCCTACTGAAGTATTTTCAATATCTAGAATGTCCGTAAAGTGGGCACTTCAGGATAAAGACCTCTCCCATCCGATTATTTTATGTTGCCTTAGCCTGTGGGAATTTACATGAGTGTCTGTGTGTATAACCAGTGTGTAGAATTATTATTTTATTATTATATTTTATTTGTGTGTAAAATAAGGCCTTCAGTTGACTATAGTGTCTATGAAAGCTAAATTCTACTTTTAAGTAGTATGTTTTTATGCCTACATGAATGCAGTTTTGCATTTGTGTGGTGTCAGTTTCTTGTGCAAAGGAATGCAATTGCTTGGCCTCGCTACGTGAATCAATGTATATGTTTAGTATAGTTGTGCTTTTCTGCATTAATTGAAAGGAGTGTCACTGTGTCTACATGCTGGCGTGTACTTGTGTAAATGGTCTGCTCATAAAAGGAGGTATATTTTTTCATTGAATATCAGTGAGTAAAAAAATGCGGCAGTTTATCAATATGTATGGATGTGTTTGTGTGTTTTTAAGATTTATTATTCTGTGATTTTTTTTTTTCCTCTTTGACTACCAGGTGTCAATATCCCCACAAATTACATACTATAAACTATTTGTGTCATTCCTCCATTTTCAAAGTCTGTCCTCCTCAGCCTACCTTTTATCTCTTTAAACTCTTTCCACTTGATCTTCTCATCTTTTTCTCTTTTACATATTCATCCACTTATTTCGGTCCTGCCACCTCCAGTTTGTGTAGTACTTCACCTCCTTACCCACACCTTGGGTCTATTTCCAAGTGTACATATGGTATTGTAGCATCTTTCAAAATATATAATAAATTTGTTTTTCAACCTGTACACCAGATGGTGCTATAAGAAGATGATATAATAGGAAAGCTTGTTTTTCTGTTTCCTGCTCTCTATGCTTTGTCTGGTACACTTTATCATTTCTGAAATCTATTCTGATCTAACAGGCCATGGCTTTAAAACTTCCCTTACTGAATCTACAACCACTTCATAAAAGACAGTTTGGCTAAATTTATGTCACGAGGTCAAAGCCACCCATCACCAGGACAATCATCCAAATGGAAATGATCGATTTTGAATGTAAGATTAAAATATTGGATTATTTCAATTTAAGATGAATACAGTAGAATATACTTAACACAATAAGACAGAAAACTAAACATGCAAATACAATTATCACAGAGGAAAATAAACATGAGCATTTCGGTATATGCATAATGCTGAAATACTGCTCTTCCTAAATGAACTTTGCCATAATTGTTTTAATTACCTAAAGGTACAGAAGCGAAAAACATGCAAACAAACAGGAAATAGAACACAAATCTCAATACAGAAAATGTACATGGCAATATTTTAGCACCTGTGAGATAATTACATGCTATGGAGGGAGATATGAAGGGTAAATAAGCCTATAGAAGCGTTATTACTTAGGCAATAATGTCTCCACACTGATCAGTCACAACATCAAAACCACCTGCCGTTATATAGTGTAGGCCCCCTTGTACTGTCAAAATAGCTCTGATGCATTAGGACATAGCTGCAAAAGACCTCTAAATGTGTCCTGTGAGATCGGGCACAAAGACCTTACCAGCAGATCCGTAATCTCCTGAAAATTGCAACGTGGGCCCTCCATAGAGTGGATTTGTTGTTCCAGCACATCCAAGAGATGCTCAATTGATAGCTGGGCAATTTGAAGGCCAAGGCAACACCTTGAAATCTTTGTCTTGTTTCTCAAATCATTCCTGAACAAATTTTGCATTATCCTGCTGAAAGAAACCACTGCAACTGCCATCCTGACCAGAGCACCTCTCCAGTAAGTGTCCTTGGGCAAGACACCTAACGGTACATACTTGCCTACCACACAATGGGCTCTATTACATTCCTTGCACAAAAACGCTCGCGCAGCGCAATTTTTTTTGCGCAGCGTTAAACGTTAAGCAGCGTAAATTAACACTAGTATTACAATCCGAGTGCATTTTTTCCTCCGTCCGAAAATATCCTGCGTTAAAAAAAAAAAATATGCGCAAAAACTCGCATACATTTAACGTTGCACGCAGAAATCGGTGGACGGACTGTTTTTTCATGCGATTCAGCCAATCAGAATTAAGAACCACAATTGTCTCCAGTTTTTGCGCCTGTCAAAATCAATCTGAGTATATATGCTGCAGCAATGATAAAAACACGCACAACTTCTCCATTTTATTGTTTGGGTATGTGTAGAATGTGTAACTATACTGTGCTGCATTTTTTTTTGCACTGGTGTATTTGGGTTCGGCCAGGACGTTCAGATTTGCAATTACCACCAGCTTTTAAAAGATGTTAAAATTATGCGCGCAAACGTTGTCCGTTAAAATTTGCGCTACGATTGTAATACGATGTGCGTACCAGCACACGAAAGCATTTGTGCTCACAATGTTAAGTATGGGATGCACGCACGAACTTGCGCTCGCGCAGGGTCACTCGCGTTAGACGTTGATGCGCATTTTGTGCGCGAACGTTGTAATACGACGTTCAGCGTGAAGGGTTTTTCCCCTCGCGTTAATGTGTTTTTGCGCACGTGCAAAATTGTGCGCGGAGAATGTAATAGGGCCCAATATCGGCTGTGGAGTCCGTGGAGAAGCAAGTCAAAATTCCATTAAGCACATCCTTCCAATACAACTGTGGAGAAGTCTCGACTTTACGAGAAGCGGGTTCAACCTAACCACCAGGTCGCTGATCTACAATCATGGAAAGCAGACTCAATCCCACTCAGAAGACACCACCAGCGAGTGTCCTTGGGCAAGACTCCTAATGATATGGATGCGCCTACCTCACAAAAAATACTTGTACATCTCAGATTGTAAGTTCCCTTGGGAACAGGGTCACCCTGAATCAGGCCATATCATCCATGTGTGGTATTCCATTGTATCAACCCCTTGTACACTGATCTTGTAAAGTGCTGCAGAATTTGTAGCGCTATATAAATAAAGGATAATAATAATCAGGGAATACCATTGCCCTGAAGGGGTGCACGTAGTTTGCACCAATCTCTAGGTAAGCGATACGTGTGCAGTGTGTTTCGATGCCTTTTCATCATCTCAAGCATTATGTTTTTCAGCAATTTGAGCTACAGTAGCTCTTCAGACAGGCTAGCTTTCATTCTACGTGCATCAATGAACCTTGGGTGTCTATGGTCCTCCTGATTCTGATACACCCAGTTGTCCTTCCTTGAATCACTATTTGTAGGTTTTAAACAATGCACATTGCGAACACCCCACGAGACTTGCCATTTAGGAGAAGACACTTGTCAAAGACACTCAGATCTTTTCACTGTCCATTTCCCCTGCTTCCAACACATTTGTAAATTCGAGAACTGACTGGTCTCTTGCTGTCTCATATAGCCCCCCATGACAGGTGCCATTGTAACAATATAATCAATGATATTACTTCACCTGTCAGTGGTTTTAATGTTGAGACTGATCAGTGTATCTCAAAACTTCCAGAGTTATATACATAGTTACATAGTTATATAGGCTGAAAAAAGACATGCGTCCATCGGGTTCAGCCTCTCCCACATAACCTACTGCTGTTGATCCGAAAGAAGGCAAAAAACCCAGTCTGAAATGCTTGCCAATATGCAACATACTGGGAAAAAATTCCTTCTTGACCCCAGAATGGCAGTCAGATTTCTCCTTGGATCAAGAAGCTTTTACCCACATATTAAATATTATAACCCTTAATATTCTGTGTCTGCAGGAAGTCATCCAGTCACTTTTTAAAAGTCTGTACAGACTCTGACCCAACCACCTCAACAGGCAGAGAATTCTACAGCTTTATTGTTCTCACCGTAAAATAACCCTTCCTATGCTTTAAGCTAAATTTTCTTTCTTCCAGTCTAAATGGATGACCCCATGTCCTGTGTATAGTCCTGTTAATGAATAGGTTATCAGACAATGGTTGATAATGGCCCCGTATATATTTATATAAGGTTATCAGATCCCCTCTAAGGTGTCGTTTCTCTAAACTAAACAGGTTTAAGCTTGTTAGTCTTTCCTCATAACTTAACCCTTCCATTCCCCTTATTAATTTAGTTGCCCGTCTCTGCACTTTTTCTAGCACTATATCTTTTTTTAATACAGGTGCCCAAAATTGCACGGCATATTCAAGGTGCGGCCTGACCATTGATTTATACAGAGGCAAAATTATGTTTCCATCCCGTGAGTGAACTCCCCTTTTAATGCATGCCAATACTTTGCTGGCCTTGGCGGCTGCTGTTTTACACTGCACATTGTTACTTAGTTTGAAGTCTATGATTAATCCAAAATCCTTCTCCTGCTTGGATTTCCCTAATTCCATACCATTTAGGGAATAAATTAGTTGTGTGTTCTTCACTCCAAAGTGCATAACTTTGCATTTATCTAGATTAAATTTCATGTGCCATTTAAGTGCCCAGTGAATAGTATTGGTCCTATAACAGACCCCTGAGGGACACCGCTTACCACTGGTGTCCATCTTGAAAATGTACCATTTATGACCACTCTCTGTAACCTATCTTTTAGCCAGTTTTCTATCCAAGAACAAGTATTTTCATCTAGACCAATTTTTCTTAATTTAAATAGTAACCTTTTGTGTGGAACTGTGTCGAAAGCTTTGGCAAAATCCACTGCGACCCCCTGATCTATACTTCTACTTACTTCCTCATAGAACGTAATTAGGTTAGTCTGACATGATCTGTGTTTCATGAAACCATGCTGATTTTTGCCAATTACATTATACCTCCCAATAAATTCCTGAATATTATCCCTTAGTAACCCCTCAAATACTTTCCCAGCCACAGATGTTAAGCTCACAGGTCTATAATTCCCAGGCACAAATTTTAAACCTTTCTTAAATATAGGGACCACGTCAGCTTTTCTCCAATCCTCTGGTACTATTCCTGAAAGAAAAGAATCTCAAAAGATTAAGAACAGAGGTTTACATATTTCAACACATAGCTCTCTCAGTACTCGCGGGTGAATTCCATCTGGCCCTGGGGCTTTATTCACATTCACATTGTTTAATTTCTGCAAAACCTTGTCCTGAGTCAACCAGTCACTTTGTATTAGTAAGTTTTTATTAATGAATTTCATGTCTCCTGTTATAGGTTTCTCTTTGATAAATACTGAAGAAAAATAATCATTTAAAATTTCTGCTTTATCCTGATCTTCAGTTAACAATACCCCTGACTCAGATTTTAGTGAACCTACATTTTCACTCTTGGGTTTTTTAGAATTTATGTACCTAAAGAATCTTTTAGGGTTGGTCTTGCTCTCTTTGGCTATTTCTTTTTCATTTTCTAGTTTAGCCCATCTAATTGCATTTTTACATGCTTTATTGGCTGCCCTATATGCTTTATAGGATGCCTCAGATTTATCAAATTTAAAAGCTTTAAATGCCTTCTTTTTATTTTTCATTTCCTTAGTTACCTTCCTACTAAGCCACTTTGGTTTCAGTCTATTTCTTTCATATTTATTAACCAGTGGAATATATTGTGACGTGTACTTTTCTAGTGTTAGTTTAAAGATATTCCACTTATCCTCAGTGTTTTTCCCGTGAAAGAGTTTCTGCCAGTCAATGACATTGAGAGCTTCCTTTATTGTAATAAAGTTGGCCTTTTTAAAATTATATGTTTTAGCGTGCCCCTTATGAATGTGTTTTTTTTGAGTTTATTTCAAAAGTCACCATATTATGGTCACTGTTTCCCAACTGTTCCTTTACATTAATATTTGAGAAAAGATCCACATTATTTGTTATAACCAGGTTTACAATGCTTTGCAAAAGTATTCAGACTATTGACCAATTCTTACTTTTTACTGAAAAACGTTTTTATAACAAACTTTTGTTCTATGCTGTACATAATGTGAAAACATATAATTTAAAACATAGCTATTTTAAGATGATATTCCTTTTATGTTGAAAGACGTGATTATAAATATGAAGATTTCAAAAATATTCTCTTGTGCTGTAAGCTCTATGTTTACACTGCTAAAAATGTCCGACTGGCAATACAATTAATTTACAAATGACCTGTATATGTGACACAATAAAGCTACAAGCTGTTTCTCTAGGTAAATATAGCAGTCTGGCTAAGGATCTTTGGTCATGCTGCAGATGTGAAGGAAAGCTGTGATGACCAAGAATAGGAGGATTTCACAGCAGTAGGAGAGTACTAAAACTACAACAATTAGTAAAAGGGTACAAAGTAATATCCCAGTAAGTATTGTCAGTTCAATGACCAGTAACTGGAGGTTATATCTCTTTTCCCTACCCTGCCAATTAAAGGTTATCTTTAAAAACTCTGTAAGGCTAAGCATTGTAAGAAAGCCAAGAAGCGCCCATCAGGCACATTAACACTTGCAATGCAAAGGACTTTTTGGGAGGTCATCGGTTTTTCTTATGGAGTTCGGAGAACACTCCCTCTGTGTGCGTTGATGTCATGACATTAGGAAAACCCTTTATCAGCAGAGCTGGAGAAAATGTAGAAGTAGGGGAGGGATTGTAAATAACTTTGTATCTTCACTTTGGAGTATATTTTTTTGGTCTGTGAGTTGGCACTGGTGTGCTGCCTTTTAGCTCTTTAAGACTACAGATTTATTTGTTAATATTTATTTAATGGAGTAGACTAACCACTATGTGTAGCCAGCATTTAGGACTAATTGTCAGCTCTGCCTGCTGGCTGAGCATAATAGTATATATAGCTCATGAAGAATATTGTCTCATAAGCAATGATAGAAGACACAGACATGCCAGGAATATTATCATGCTGATAAAGATTTACAGTAATGCCAGCCAGGTAGCATGTATATTTATCACAGCTTATTTAACCCCTTCATTTCAGGTGACGTGCTGATTGCATCCTCCCGGCTACCCCTGCTTTGCGGAGTATACACTCACCAGGGTAATGAATGAACCAAGGGATGAGATGGGTGCAGGGGTCAAGTCCTGGGAAAAAAAGTGAGGGAACTCACTCAAGATTTCCACAATGAGCATGCGTGTCACACCTCAGCCACATATTGCACATGCGCAGGATACGTCACACTAACAAGTCACCCTGGAAGCACAAACCTCCAGCAGTGGTGACTCTAGGAGCAATATATAGAGAGGGCACATAAGATGCCATAGTCAAACCGTGGGGAGGGGGGCACTAATAATTTTCACCACTAAACCATACCGCTGAAAAAAACTAATATATATATATATATAAGACTACAAAATCCCAGAGTACTGTGGTGCAATGATACCTTTTTATTGCACTGACCTTATACTTAAAATACAAGCTTTCAAGAGTTTTACTTTCTTTCTCAGGTTTTGCTTCAGACCCGAGAAAGAGAAAAACTCTCAAAAGCTTATGTTTATAGTTTAAAGAAGTTTCAGCCAACACCAGGGCCATGTAAATTATTCACTATGTTAAATATGTCCCATACCCAAGACACCAAGCCATCCATTAGGTGAGAGGTAGAAAGCCATGGCCCTCCAGATGTTCTGGAAATACATCTCCCATGATGCTCAGCCCCTCATCAGGTTAGCGGAACCTCAAGGGAAACATAGTTCCAAAACATATGGAGGGCCCTGATTCTGGTGATCCTAACAGACCCAGCAGGTAAACATTAATGGCGTGCCAACCAGAAATGGCTGGCAACCTATAGGCTACAACTCTGCACTTCTAGCCAGCCAAGAATGGGAGCAAGTGTCCAACAGGTTAATGAAGATCCACAGGAAGCTCTAAAAATGAGCACAATCCACACACTGTGGAGGTGTACAAAGTGCTTAGAAGTACAAAGCACAAGCTTTGTGAACCCTATAGTGTATGATACAATAAAGCTGCTCTCAGGCATCACTCTCAGGCAGCTCTGTGTCCATGTATCTGTGGCCACTGTAGATAAAGGACATCGCTTTCTACATTTGTGAAAAAACTTTAACACACATGAGGGGAAGAAGCCCGATTTGTTTGGTAAATAGATTACTGCCAAGCCATTTCTAATAGAGGCCCCAAATGGAAGGTGCAATTTGTGTCCAAGAGCTAGCAATCCACAAATAGTTTAGGAATCGCTGAAGAATACACGTTCAGACGAAGAATTCTTTTTTTTTCTGGCCAACATTAGAGCAGTGTTACCTAAACCTGTCCTCAGGTCCCCCAAACAGGCCAGGTTTTAAGGATCACCTTGGGGAAATACAGACTGAATCCTGCAATCACTGAGCAGCAAATCATATCACCTGTGCTTCACATATCTGGAAAACCTGGCCTGTTAGGGGGACCTGAGGAACAGGTCTGGGAAACATTGCATTAGAGGAACATAAAAAATGAAAATGTAATTTTCCAAAAAAAAAAACCTCCAGAAAAGCACAACACAGGCCACTCTGGCGACAGCCAAAAATTACTTTATACAGTGTTTGGTGGGAGGTTAAAAATAAAAAAAAACCTTAACAACACACTCAAAGTTTGCTCAATTTGTATGGCAAATATAACCACACACATTGCTATCACCATGTGCTCTATAAAATGTCACTATAGCCCCTGCAAGGAATCAATTGATACATTACCAGAGCCTCTGTGAACATCACCAAGTACACCCAGGGCTCATTCTCCCTGGATAATGCCTATGGGGGAGCAGTATCAATCATTTAAATTCAGATTGCTTTATAAGTTTCTAAAAAGTGCCTTACAACAGGTCTGGCCGCTGCTTGTGTGAGGCTCCCTTGAGGATTCCAGCGCAGGCTGTGAGCACAGAGCGGGAGAGAGACTAGCATAAATCATGTGCTGGGTCACAAGTGATGCGCCTGCGTTCCGCCTGAGTTTCTTCTGTGGCGGAAGTGGGGGAACTCCGTTCCCACGTGTTCCTGCAGGACTCGAGCCCTGGATGGGTGCATAAAATGAAATGGGGCATAACAAATGAAATAATACAATACAAATCCCAGGTGAAGGGCTACTCCACGGAGTTCTTCGTACATTCTCTGTCTCTTAAATAGATCTCCAAAAAAATAGAATCAAAATGTAAGGGGTTGATTAAAGAGCACTGAAATCTCGGTGCTCTTTCATGCGGCGAGTTCAATTCGCTGTCCTTGCGATTAATTCATTATTCAACGCAGGGTTCCCAAAGTGCGCCAAACGGATCCCTCAAACTCTGACTATAAACCCACCAAACGGATCCGAGCAACTGCCGAACGCTGCTGAAAAAACACCGAAAGCAGCTGATAACCTGCCGAACACCTCCGATCAGCCGCCGAATACCAAGGCAGATAAAAGCTGACCAGCTGCCAAAAAAAGCCGACCAACCGCTGAACAGGGGTAACCCCCCTGCAATTTTTACAAGGAGTTTTAAACAAATACAAAAATAATATATAAGGACCTATGTATAACAATAAAAAGCTCTGTTACGGAATAAAAAACACCATTTAAAAAAAAAATCAGAATCAAAAATTTGGCAAAAATTCTAGAACAATGCCTAAAAAATTTATTTATAAAAAGACTTTTTGCTGCAAAAAAACAGAAAAAAACTTTGGAATTTTTTTAGGTAAAAATGAGAATTTTTTTTATGTTGCATATGGCAGGCCTCAAAATTTCAAGTCCTGAGCTACTAGCCAGGCCTTAAGAGTTACTCGCCACTAGTTGCCCCACCTAACCCCTTTCCAGCATTGCCTCTGCATTCCCACTCGCCCTCATGTAATTTCCACTCGCCAAATGCAAGCAGGCAAGTGGAAATTTTGAGGCCTGGCATATGGGATTCGCCAGTTTAAACCTTACGAACGAAAGCACCGAAAAGCAGGGCATTTCGCCAACTTTTCGCTGGGGTTCGGCGTTCTCTGAATAGATTAACCATTACTTCTTCTATGGAGAATGTCACTGCCGCCAAAATTCACTGTATTTCGCTGGCAGTTTGCCAATATTTGGCAAATTGCCAGCTTTCTGAACAGCCGAATTGCCACATAATTGTCCCGTACGGTATAATTCACTGTTCGGTCAATTTGGTGGCCAATTAGTCAGTCTTTGAATAACCCCTCTAGTGTATCAACTTGCATATAACAAGAAATAGGAAAGGGAAAGGCAAAATGCAAACTCACACTTCACTGAGTCTCAATTTGGGTTCACATTTCCATGCATATGGGTTCATGAGGGCACACCTATCAGCCACAATCCAGATGTTGGAATATAATTCTTCCTCCAGGTTCCAAGACCCAGCAGCATATGAAAAAAGAACAACAGTGGACTGCAATAGTGCAGACGGAATAAATCTAGTATGTTAACACAATAAATCACCTCCACTACTCACACAGCTCTGAGCCACACAACCAGGTGCTCAACCCCAACGAGGTTCAGTTATAAAGGATTCAACCTCTCAGAAAGGCCCATATCCAAGACAATCCAAAGGTTAATATGGAAAAATTAATTTTATTCATAAAAACATACAAAATAAAATTAAAAGTATAATATATATCACCAAAACAGAATTTTGCCTGAAATTATGGCATCCTCAGACGGTTGTTCATCTTTAGTGCTACATCCAACTATATATACAGTTAGATCCACATATATTTGAAGACAGAAACAATTTTAATATTTTCAGGTATTTACCAAAACAAATTCAAGCTATATAGTTCTATAATGGATATGTGCTGAAAGTGCACATTCTCAGGTTTAATTTCAGGGTATGTACATCCAAATTGGAGGAAGGCTTTAGGAATTACAGCTCTTAAGAGTAGCAACCCCCCCTTTTTCAAGGGACCAAAAGTAATTGGACGATTGAATCAAAAGCTGTTTCATGGCCAGGTTTGGGCTACTCCATCAATTAAGCAGGTAAAAGGTCTGGAGTTGATTCTAATGGTGGTATTTGCATTTGAAATCTATTGCTGTGACCCTACATCATGTGTTCAAAGGAGCTGTCCATGCAAGTGAAACAGACTATTGTAAGACTTCAAAAACAAAACAAATCCATCAGAGAGATAGCAGCAACATTAGGGGCCATATTACATAGTTGGTGCTAACTTAACCAGAGCTGTTGTAAACTTCCCAGAGCCATTATAGCTTATGGAGGTTTTCAGTTTTCATCATCTCTGGTTAAGTTAGCACCAACTATGTAATATGGCCCTAGGAGTGGCCAAATCAACAGTTTGGTACATTCTGAGGAAAGAAGAACGCACTGGTGAACTCAGCAACATAATAAGGCCTGGATGTCCAAGAAAGACAACAGTGGTGTATGATCGCAGGATCCTCTCTATGGTAAAGAAAAACCCATTCACAACATCCCGACAAGTGCAGGACACTCTCCAGGTGGTAGGTATATCATTGTCAAAGTCTACAATCAAGAGAAGACTTCATGAGAGCAAATACAGAGGGTTCACCACAAGGTACAAACCATTCATAAGCCTGAAGAATAGTAAAATCAGATTATTCTTAGCCAAAAAACATCTTGAAAAAAGCCAGACCAGTTCTGGAAAAGCATTCTTTGGACAGATGAATATTAATCTGTACCAGAATGACGGGAAGAAAACAGTGTGGATAAGGCTTGAACAGCTCATGATCCAAAGCACACAATGTTATCTGTAAAACATGGTGGAGGTAGTGTGATGGCAAGGGCATGTATGGCTTCCAGTGGCACTGGGTCATTGATGTTTATTAATGATGTGACAGAAGACAGAAGCAGCCAGATGAATTCAGCGGTGTTTAGAGATATACTGTCAGCCCAGATTCAACCAAATGCAGCAAAGTTGAATGGATGCCGCTTCACAGACAGATGGATCATGATCCAAAACACTCTGCAAAACCAACCCAGAAGATTTTGAAGGAAAAGAAGCAGAATATTCTGCAATGGCCCAGTCCATCAACTGATCTCAACCCAATTGAGCATGCATTTCACTTGCTGAAGGCAAAACTAAAAGGCAGAAACAAACAAAGAACTGAAGACAGCTGCAGTTAGATCCTGGCAAAGCATCAGAAAGGAGGAAACCAAGTCTTTGGTAATGTCCATGGGTTCCAGACTTCAGGCAGTCATTGCCAGTAAATGATTCTCAACAAAATATATTAAAAATGAACATTTTAATTATGATTATATTCATTTATAAAAATTACATTTGAGCCCCTGGAAATTGGATGACTGTGTATAAAATGGCTACAGTTCCTAAAATTTGTACTTGATATTTATGTTCAACCCCTTGAATTAAAGCTGGAAGTCTGCACTTCAAATTCATTTGGATTGTTTCATTTTAATTTTATTCTGGTGGCATACAGAGCCAAAAGTAAGACAATTGTGCCTGTGTCCAAATATATATATATGGATCTAACTGTATATCCCCTTAATTAAAAAAACTATTGCAAATAATTAAAACATGAGTAAAAATGCAATAGGAATTCCGGCGCAGAGACAGGATTACAAACACAGCGACCAAAATCCTTCCTGTCACCATTGCGCATGCGCAGAGGGCGGCGTTCCATTAGTAGCCCCCGCGCTTGCACAGAACTGGCAGTCCAGAGAACTCCTCCCTCATTCGCGCAAATGTGATCAGCTCCTCTTGTGTAGGTCTTCAAAAATGGCGCTCCGATTCCCCTTACCATGTATATGAACAGACTCTCTCTTTCTTTTTCCGTATTAAATGAGGGACATCCTGTACAGCACTCCCATTTTTAAACTAGGAAAATAATTGAATGTCAGTATTTCCAAGCAGATTCCAAAGTCCCTTATCTTCCAGTCCACAAATTACAAATCCTCTTCATTATACAACATTATTCATTATACGTTATATGGTCCACATCCAATATAATTTAACTTTTAGTCTATAAAAAGTGCCTAAAACATCCAACATAAAAAATATAATCTATAAAAAATATGTAATAGATCCTTGTATCATAAAAAATCTCAAAATCTGAATTAAACCCATTAGGTATCAAAGTTTGCAATCTAAAAATCCAACACATTTCTTCCTGATTAATTTTCTGTGTAAAATCCTCCCCCCTCACCAATTCCAATATATTTTCTTTAATGCAGTGAATGAAGTATTAGTAAACATACAAATATGTATTTCTTTAAAATATGCGGAGACCGAATGATTCTCATGTCCCCCAATGATACTCTTCAAATATTCACGTATTCTCTTATAACATGGTCTAATCATTCACCCCAGATAGTGGAGCCCACAAGGGCATGTAATCACATAAATTACATTCTAAAGGGATTATTCAAAGGGCACCGAATCGTACTGAACGGTGAATTTCCCCATACGGTGCAATTTCGTGGCCATTTGGCTATTCAAAAAGCTGTCAGTTCTCCAAATATTAGCGAACTGCCAGAGAAATATGGTGACTAGTGACTGATGAGCCGAACACCCCCGTGTTCGGTTTGCATTCGAACTCGAACAATTTCAAACGTTCGAATTCGAACGCGAACACGAACCGAACTCAATGCAAGTCAATGGGACTCAAAAATTTGATTTTATATGCAAGATATTTGCCATAAAAGGTGTATGGGGGTCCGGGTAGTGCCCTGGGGGACAGGAAACAAGGACAAAAAGTTTTTAAAAAAAACGTTTTTAAAGGAACAGTGAGTTTTCCATGAAATAAAGGTTAAGAATAAAAACGAAAAATTCCTTCAAATATCGTGCCTAGGAGGTTCCCTTAACCTGCCCGTGAAGTGGCGGATTTGTAGGATGTATAGAAACATTTAAAAACAAAAAAATGACATTTCAAATGACAGTAAATGTTTTTCCTTTAATCTATTCATAAACAACTGCTTGGGGCGGCAGCCTGTATGAAAAGAGGAGTCATTTTAGGACACGCAAAACAAGTTTAGTGATTTTTTTGGCTAAATTATGGTGAAACTTATGCAGGTTTTGGATGAAAGTAACAATAGGTGCTTTAAAATTGGGCCTTTAGGCTAGGGACAGATGAGCGCATTTTCTGCGGCCACCGTCAAAATGTACGTCGATGCGTGCGCACGCATTTTTTCACGGAATACGCTTAAGTGGTCAGACGATGCGCAATTCTGGACGTATTTCATGACGATGGGGTGAAAAGAAGTCTAGGGAAATCCGGCTGTTTGAACGTTATGTTGGCCGCACACTAGCAGCGTCTGACATCTCCTAATCACGCACACACGCTGCTATGCAGCCGCAGCGCACTCTGTACGTCAGTACCAGCGGTTTAACGTTCTCGAAAAAATGCGTTCATTTTCCACTTGCGTTGCGCGGCCGGACTTTTGTGCGACCGTACTTCGTATATTGGCTGTCATTGCCCGTCATCTGCTGCTAGTGCGGCCGTGATTATGTGTGCCAGAACGCGCGTTCGCACTGCCTCAGTCTGACCCTAGCCTAAGTGTCGGCAACAGTGCCGTCACACCGCAACCCCTCTGTGGTATTGTGGCAGAGTGCAGGGTTGGACCCTGCGGTCCCATATTAAAATGATACGAATCTGGTATAGGCATCAGTGGCAGTGCACCCAAATATTGTGCCTTTGGCGGCAGCAAGTTCCTTCACACCGTAAGTAACCCCTCTGTGGTATTGTGGAAGAGTGCAGGCTTGGACCCTGCAGTCCAATATTAAAATGATATGAATCTGGTACAGGCGTCAGTGCACCCAAATATTGTGCCTTTGGTGGCAGCAAGTGCCTTCACACCATAACCCCTTTGTGGTATTGTGGAAGAGTGCAGTGGTGGAGGTTTTGGGAATGCAGAAGAGATCCCCGATCTATTCAGTTACGTCAGCATCAGGGGATTGATAGCTGCTGATCTAGGACTGATTCATTTTTATAAATGTCAGCTGGTCTACAGAGTCGGTGGACAGACGCACTCTTTTGTCTGTGACAAAAGCTCCAGCGGCACTGAACGTCCTTTCAGAAAGCACGCTGGATGAAGGGCAACCTAGTAGCTGCATAGCATATTGGCTAAGTTCTGGCCAGTGATCCAATCTCAACACCCAGTAAGCCAGTGGATCATCTGCTGTAAAGGTATCCAGGTCTGCCCTTGCCCCTAGGTACTCCTGCACCATATGGGGAAGACGCTGGCAATGGGTGCCTACATTTGACGTCCCTGGGCGTCGTGGACTAAAAAAATTGGAAAAGGCAACAGTCAAGCGCCCCCTTCACCGCTCTTCCTCTGATAAACAGCAGCCTCAGAAGCACCTGTGTCATCAGTTGGTAACCTACCAGTGTCTGTAAAGGTGTTACACAGGTGTCGCTTTAGAGCGTACTCAAGTTGTTTCATCCGGTCTTTCCTCTGTGCGGGCAGGATGAGCTCTGCAACTTTCCCCTTGTATCGTGGATCAAGAAGGGTTGCCAACCAGTAATGATCCCTCTCCTTGATAGCACGAATCCTGGGGTCCATTAGCAGGCTTTACAGGATAAGGGAGCCCATGCAGCGCAGGTTGGAGGTGGCATTAGCTTCAGAGTGTTCCTGGTCACTGAGGATGACCGTAACGTGCACTACCTTCTCCCAGCCACGTACTAGTCCTTGGGTTTCTTGGCACACAAAACCCTCCCTTGAGGAATCCCCACCTTCAATGCCCCCACTACTTAAATATTCCTCCTCCTCCTCCTCCTCCTCGTGTCTGATCTGAGGACCCGCAGGAATGCTGTCTGCTTAAAGACTGGGGCCTTGAGAGCTAGGGAAGGCCTCCTCTTCCTCCCGCTGCTCTGCCTCTAGTGCCACATCTATAATTCCCCGCAGAGTGCGCGCCAGCAAGAACACTAAAGGAATTGTGTCACTGATGCATGCACTGTCCCTGCTCACCATCCTCGTTGCCTCCTCAAATGGTGACAGTACAGTGCATGCATCCTTGATCATCAGCCACTGCGGGGGGGGGAGTTGACCTGAACCTGCCCTTGTGCATACCTACACAGGTACTCATTGATGGCCCTCTGCTGCTTGTGCAGACGCTGCAGCATTGCTAATGTCGAGTTCCACTTGTTGGGCATGTCACAGATCAGATGGTTTGTGGGAAGGTGGAATTCTTTGAATTTCTGCCAGGCGAACACTTGCTTGGAATGACCGTCTGAAGTGGCTGCAGACTTTTCTGCATGTTAAAGGAAAGGATTGTTGAACATCTAAAAACACATAGATTACAGGATCAGAAACAACATGGGTTTACCTCAGGGAGATCATGCCAAACTAATCTTATTGATTTTTTTGATTGGGTAACAAAAATAATAGACACAGGTGGTGCAGTAGACATTGCTTATTTAGATTTCAGTAAGGCTTTTGATACTGTTCCGCATAGAAGGCTTATCAATAAATTGCAATCTTTGAGCTTGGATTCCAATATTGTTGACTCGATTAGGCAGTGGCTGAGTGACAGACAACAGAGGGTTGTGGTAAATGGAGTTTATTCGGCGCAAGGTCTTGTTACCAGTGGGGTACCTCAGGGGTCAGTACTTGGACCCATTCTCTTTAATATTTTTATTAGTGATATTGCAGAAGGTATTAATGGAAAAGTATGTCTTTTTGCTGATGACACAAAGATTTGCAACAGGGTTGACGTTCCTGGAGGGATCAGCCAAATGACAAATGATTTAGGTAAACTAAAAAAATGGTCGGAGTTGTGGCAATTGAGTTTTAATGTGGATAAGTGCAAGATAATGCACCTGGGACGTAAAAACCCAAGGGCTGAATATAGAATATTTGATACAGTCCTAACCTCAACATCTGAGGAAAGGGATTTAGGGGTCATTATTTCAGAGGATCTAAGGGTAAGTAGTCAATGTAATAGAGCAGCAGGAAATGCTAGCAGAATGCTTGGTTGTGTAGGGAGAGGTATTAGCAGTAGGAAAAGGGAAGTGCTCATGCCACTGTACAGAGCACTGGTGAGACCTCACTTGGAGTACTGTGTGCAGTACTGGAGACCGTATCTCCAGAAGGATATAGACATCTTAGAGAGAGTTCAGAGAAGGGCTACTAAAATGGTGTACGGCTTGAAGGAGAAAAGTTACCAGGAAAGGCTTAATGATCTTAACATGTACAGCTTGGAAAAAAGACGAGACAGAGGAGATATGATAGAAACATTTAAATACGTAAAGGGAATCCACAAGGTAGAGGAAGGGAGTATATTTAAAAGGAAACAAAATAGCAAAACAAGAAGACATAGTCTTAGATTAGAGGGGCAAAGGTTTAAAAGTAACATCAGGAAGCATTATTTTACTGAGAGGGTGGTGGATACATGGAACAGCCTTCCAGTAGAAGTGGTAGAGGCCAAAACAGTAATTGAATTTAAGCAAGCATGGGATAGGCATAAGGCTATCCTAAACAAAAGATAAATCCAGGTAAAGTATCCATGTAATTGGGCAGACTAGATGGGCTGAAAGGTTCTTATCTGCCGACATTTTTCTATGTTTCTATGCTTCTATGTTTTCTGGCCTGGCTGAGAAGCTGTCATGCCTGCTGGTGCTCCTGCAGTGCGGCCTTCCCAACAGAGAGGGCGCCAGTCTCTGAATCAGGCCACTTTGAATGTCACCCCTGGTCAGGGATCTAGGCCTTTAAATATCAGTCACTGACTATGCTCTGGGCCCTGACGTGGTTATTTCTAGCCCTCAGCGCATGTGTATAGCTTCTGCATATTGGTTTTCTGGTTTGACTTCTGGCTTGTATATTGACTGTGTTTTCTGTGATTATCCCTTGGCTTATGTTTATCTCGTGTACCGACATCTGGCTTGTTATTACTACGATATCTCTCCTGTCCCTAATCTGTACTTCTATGTATTTTATATTAGTACCTGGCCATTCTAAGGACCAGCTTCTCAGTTTAGGGTTTTTTCTTGCCTTTCTGGGTTTTGTCTGCGTGCTGGGTCACTCTATATCCTTACAGAAGCTCTTCCAGCCCTGGGTACCTGGTTAGGAAACACTGTACCATCAGATTTAGGACGTGTGCTAGGCATGGTACATGCGTCAACTAACCCTGGCGGAGGGGGGAGAGACGGTTGCTGCCATTATCACAGACAACCATTCCCAGCTCAAGCTGGCGTGGTGTTAACCATCTCTGCACCTGCCCCTGCAGAGCTGACAGAATTTCTGGCCCGGTGTGGCTCCTGTCCCCTAAACAAACCAGCTCAAGCACAGTATGGCATCTTTTTGCTTGAGCCATTGCGTAGCCCTTGCCACAAGTCGGTTTAACTGCCACTTCGCCAGAGACAGAGAAGGAGGAGGAGGAGGAGGAAGAAGAGGTGGTGGAACAGACAGACCTTATACAAGCAGCTTTCTGGAGGTGTGGTGGATGAACAAGCTCCAGCACAGAGCCCCGTCCTGGATCCCTCCCAGCTGCAAGCAGAGTTACCCAGTGTGCCGTGAAGGAAATGTAACGGCCCTGTCCATGCTTGCTGGACCACTTGTCTAAAGTCATGTGCACCTTGCTGCTGACTGCCTTTCCCAATGACTCCATAATATTGTGTTCCACATGCTGGTATAGTGCTGGAATGGCCTTCCCTCCTCCCTTGACTCCTCTGTTCGATCAGGCACCCAGGTGGAGTCAGTGACCTCATCATCGTCATCACCCCCTATCTCCTCGTCACTGGAGCCAACTTGGCAGTATGCTGCAGCTGCTGGGGCAACATGAGTGCCAGTTATTTGTGTGTCACTGGCTCCCCCTTCCTCTAGGTTGATTATACTCCCTTCCTCAACCTCAGAGTTTGAATCAGAGCACTGTAGTTACTCCACATCCTCAAGCAGCATGTCACTGTCATTGTAGTCAAACAATTCAGCTGACTCCTCCGTGTGTGATAATGAGGCTACTGCAGGAGTAGCTGTGGACATGGAGGCTGAATTAGATGTTTTGGCAGCTGAGGTGGACTGTAAACCACTACAAGCTTGGCTGGCAAAGGACTCGGAGGATGAGGATGGCCTGGTTAGCCATTCCTGCAAATCCTCTGTAAATTGCTGCTTCTTAAGATGGCCAGCACCAGTTAGAAAGGACAAGCGTGCCCCTGCAGAGGATGCACCATGTCCACGAAGACTAGAGGCATAGCCTCCCGACACAGAGGCTGCTTGCCCTCTTATCTGCGTCTGGGAGCGTCTGCCTGTCCTTTTTGGTCTTACTGACATGGTCAGTGATATATAGATTAAAGATATGCAGAACTCTGATTCAACTGTGTTATCTACATTAAAGATTTCCAGAACTCTGGTATAACTCAGTGAGACACCCTGATAGCTGGCAGCCAGTGACAAGACACAGATTAAAATTCCCAGAAACCACCTATAAATTAGTGAGAACCCCTGATGGGTGGCAGTGACAAGACACAGGTTATAATTCCCAGATATCTGCTACAAGTCTGTGAGGCCCCCTGATGGGTGACAGTGACAAGACACAAATTACAATTCCCAGGAACCTCCTATAAATCAGTGAGACCCCCTGATGGGCGGCAGTGACAAGACACAGATTACAATTTCCAGATATCTTGTAGAAGTGAGACCCCCCCAATAGGTGCTGGCAGTGAGAACACACAGATTACAACAATTCCCAGATATTTTATAGAAGTGACCCCCCCCAAAAGCTGCTGGCAGTGAGAACACACAGATTACAACAATTCCCAGATATTTTATAGAAGTGACACCCCCCCAATAGCTGCTGGCAGTGAGAACACACAGATTACAACAATTCCCAGATATCTTGTAGAAGTGAGACCCCCCAATAGCTGCTGGCACTGAGAAGACACACTAACAGAACAATCTCCTCTCAAAAAACACGTGCTGGGGCTGTGTGAAGCCTTATATAGTGTGCTGCGGGACAATTTGCCCAATCAGGGCTCTGAGCCGTGATTGGCATAGTCTTGCACCTGTCTTGCACCTGACCTGTGGTCAGGTACAAGGCTGTAGCCAATTACAAGCTTCAGGCCAGTGGAAAAGTGCATTGTGGTCCATTGTGGTGCATTGTGGGCGAACCCGAACCGAACACGCGGAAATGTTCGGAGTTCGGCGAACAGCCAAATGGCAGATGTTCGATATGAACTCTGAACAGATCGAACCGAACAGCTCATCCCTAATGGTGACCTTCGGCAGCAGTGAAATAATCTGTAGAGAAGTAATGTTTAATCTATTTAGAGAAAGCCGAACAGCAGGGAAAAGTCGTCAAAATGCCCTGGATTTTCAGTGGTTTCATTCGACAGGTTTAAGCAGGCGAATCCCATAGGTTTCAAATTAAAAAATATTCTCTATTTTTCTTCAACATTTATTCAACCGCTTATTCTTTTTTATTTGCAGCAAAAGTCTCTTTCTTTACTTATTCTTTTGCAATGTTTCAACATTTTTCTTGAATTTTTTCAGTGAAATTTTTGATTACGAGTTTTTTTTTTCATGGCTTTTTTTATTCTTTATTGTTATTCATAGGACCTTATAAATTATTTCCAGGCATTTTCATGCACTAGTTTTTCTTAAATCACCTTTTAAAAATTGTGTTTATCTTTTTTTTACCCCTGTTCGGCAGCTGGTCGGCTTTTTTTGGATGCATTCGGTGGTTGGTTCGATCAGTTCGGAGTTCGACTCGAACAATGGCAGTTCGAAAGTTTGCGAACTTTGAACTTTTTGGCGTGTTCGGTACAAGTTTGAAAAAAAAACACATTTTGAAAAAAGTATAAAAAATGCTTAAATACTAAAAAATCTAGAAATAAAGAGACTCTTTACTGCAGAATATTATAAGCAACGGTTTATTAGATATTGAATTAAAAACTACCTAATGTCATCTACTATAGGGGCAACGATTCTCACCTCTAAATGACCTGTGCTCTCAAACGGCGTAAACAACAGGTGTTTAATTTGTGTTTGGAAATAACATGTGCTTCTAATTAGCAATTAGAATTTGATACATTGCTTGCAGACTGGATGTGGCCTGCACATATTTGAACAAACACTGTTTGTTTTGAATTCTAAAAAGTATTAATTTCTACTATATGATCCTCTCTGATATGCTGTTTAACCCCTTAAGGACCAGGGCTCTGTAAAGCCAATCATTAATGATGTAGATGTTACGTCATTTGTCATCAAGGGCTTAATAAAATCGTTATCACACTCCTTAGATTTAAACGTAATATTCCAGTATTTGTATGTCATGTACCTCTCCCGAAGGGCCTATGTGAGCATACAATTATTATTGTGTAAGAAATGTCTATCATAAAGTGTACAAGCTGAGTCCCTAGAGTCTCTGACTATCCATTGTCATATATACCTTGCTTTATACATATAAAGCCCCGTTCACACTCTGCGATTTGAAAGTCGCGTGATTTTCCGCACGATTTTCATATTCGCGACATAGTGCTATAATGTGCAATTATGTGCAATAGTGCAATTTTTGCAAAGCACCACCAATGCAAATCGCAAAATCGCAGATAGCAAATCTCAAAAAAAGGGTCATGTACCAGCGACATGCTACCGCGTCGCGCGGTAAGATGTGAACAGCTCCATTGAAATGCATTGGAGAAGCTACACAGTGCGACGTCGCGCGGATTTTTCTGCGACGTTGTGGCAAAATCTGCACGATAAATCGCACAGTGTGAACGGGGCCTAATACATTCCCTCATCTAACAGGATAGTAGCCAGTCCCTGTGCATTTTAACCCCTTAAAGGTGGCTAGGTGTCGTGTGTGGGTCTCTGATGGCAATGTTTCTATACATCCTACAAATCCGCCACTTCACGGGCAGGTTATGGGGACCTCCTAGGCACGATATTTGAAGGAATTTTTCGTTTTTATTTTTAACCCTTATTTTATAGAAAACTCACTGTTCCTTAAAAACTTTTTTTTTAAACTTTTTGTCCTTAGTGCCCTGGGGGACACGAAACATCAGGACCCCTATACACCTTTTATGGCAAATATCTTGCATATATGCCCTCTTGGAGGGCACTCTAAAAATCGAACTTTTGAGTCCCATTGACTTGCATTGAGTTCGGTTCGAGTTCGAACTCGAACTTTTGAAATTGTTAGAGTTCGAATGCGAACCGAACACGGGGGTGTTTGGCTCATCCCTAATCACAATTCTATCCCTTGGTTTTACCCATGGTGATGAATAATTAAGGGAATGTTACCATTTTGTTACCATATATGTATACCCCTGTCAATTGAGAAATTGTATTTGAACAATTCCTGATCCTAGTCCCTCAGCTGTACTAAAAAAATGTAAAATATCAATTGGAGTATACTTCAATTATGCTTTTCTCATATGTATTCATAGGGATGCTAATAGATGAGCCAAACATATATTTAACAAAGATTTTTTTTTTTTAGAAACCGGTGGTTATGTTTGCAATTGTTTGTTTTCCATGAGAGCAGAGTATATTTGTGTAATTTTTGAACTAAAGATCAAAATGTAAAACAATAGAGACTTTTTTACAGTCTTTGCTCCTATTTACCACGGGTGCCAATATAAGTGGAGGGTGCATAATATATAATGTATAGACACATGCATACAATATTTTATACCGTTTACAAGCATGTCAATAAAAAGTTCAACACTTTTATCTGCAAGACATGCTTGACATTGTCATTCTTTCTTCATTGTAAGTCAGGTTATCTTCCTATGTATTGCTAAATGTTCAGCTGGCTCTGAAGGGCCTGGACCATTTACATCAATAGAACATCCCTAAATCATCCCTAACTGATTAGGGCATGGATTATCAGATTATTCAGAGTGAACGATCACAAGCAACTGCATGAGCCTAAACACTCTACGGCCCCGGCTCTCTGTTTTCCAACTCTGCCTGTCACACTGACTGTATTAAGAGTGCAATTGCCAAAATCTGCAGTTACATTCCAAATGTCATTAAAGCTCTGACAAGCATTTTTTCTTTCTTACAATCTCATTTCCTATGGGGTAGTTGAAATCAGTCACCACGAAAAGCTACATTGCATGCTCTGTTCATAATTAGAAGCCCAAGCAAATGCGGATCCAATTGCATAAAACAGGATCATGTATCATTAAAAAAACAGCTTGGCTAGTTAATCCTTTGATTGATTTTAAGGCTTTGCAGGAATGATGAAGCTATTAAAAGATTTCTGTTACTGATGCTACTTGGTGGAAATATATTTTCTACCCTTGCTCAACGACTGGGCATTTCTCCAATTTAAACAGGTATTTTCTGCTTGCGAATACTGATAACACAATTAGACAGAAACCAAACTTTTGGATTTTTCAGTTGTCCACCTCAGAAAGAAGAGCTTCACATGACCACCAATTTAGTTTTGGTGGATATGGAGAAAAGGATGTACATTTTACTATCCAATCTGGGTCTCTATTTAGTTGAGCTGATAACAGGGAGATGGTAATGGGCAAATTTGGTAGGTGCCATTAACAGTTAGCGACTCTATATACTCTAGGGGTGTGTGACATTATGCATGGATTGGTCTGTGTATTTTTATTTTAAGATGAAGGCATTAACCCAGAGGAGGGAATGTATTTGTTTTGCTGCAAGTGTCCCACCTTGCAATTAAGGAATAAATGGCTCCTGCATGAGCGAGTGAAAGGGGGAACATTGAGAGCTTGAGAGACACAGACAGGATGATGCTACTCCTGTCCTGAGGTGGGAGAGTCTGCAGTGTGTGCAGGATGTTAAACCAAAGTTATGTAGAGTCCCTGTTATAGAGAGGGATGATCAGTGAGTTAGTTAGTGCTCAGGTGAGCAAGGATTTTATTTTGTGTTAAGGTTTCTTTGCTGTTATTCAAATAAAATCTGTAAGCCACCACCTGTTAAAGAGACTATGGCCCCTATTACAATCCTCGCGCAGCGCATTTGCGTGCGCGCAAATGCGCTTTTGCGCAAGGACAAAAACATTTGCGCGGAACGTCGTATTACGACCTTCGCACAAACGATGCGCATTAGCGTCTACCGCGATTGACCCTACGCGAACCCAGCGCGAGCGTAAGTGCGTGCGCGCATCCCATACTTACCATTGTCAGCGCGAATGCATTCGAGCGGATGGTATTACGATCTTCGCGCAACGTAGTACGAACGACGTTTGCGTGAAGTATCGTAACGTCTTTGAAAACCTGGTGTTAACTTACAATTTGAACGTTCTGGCCGAAACGAAATGAACCTGCACAGGAAAAAAAAATACAGCACAGTACAGTTGCACATTCTACACATACCCAAACAATAAAATTAATAAATTGTTTAATTTTTTATTTTTGTTACAGCAAATATACGCAGATTGACTTTGACAGGCGCAACAACCGAAACCTAGCAAATGGTGGTTCTTAATTCTGATTGGCTGAATCCTGTGAAAAACAGTCTGCCCACCGATTCCTGTACGCAACGGTCATTTGCGCCTGGCTTTGAGCGTCGGATTTGCGCTTGAAAAAACGTGAAGGCTGAAAAACTGCGCTCGGATCGTAAAACCGTGTTAATTTGCGCTCGCTGACGTTTTTTGCGTGCGCTAAAAAAATTGCGCTGCGCGAGCGCATTTGCGTGAAGATTGTAATAGGGGCCTATATGTGATATAATTGCACTAGAGGATCATGCTATGGTGCCCTTTGACAGTGCTGGATCATATGTACCTGAGCATGATAGCAGATGTAGACAATGTGCTGCATGTTTCAGACAATATTACAGCTGCTTTGAAGCTTCACCGCAATAAAACCCACAGTAATGTGTGGTGTCTATGAGTGTATCACAGAGCTCCACAGCAATAAAACCCACAGTAATGTGTGCAGTTTGTATAATGTTATTACTGAGTTCCACAGCAATAGAGCTCACAGTGATGTGCTGTGTTTGAGTGTATCTCAGAATCCAGAGCATTGAAACTCACATACTGCCATCTATAAAGACACTCACAAACATATACTGCCAACCCCCACCCCATTCACCTTCACACTGCCAGCTCCTCCTCCGCACACACTCGGATTCAACACTGCCAGCCTCCCTCATTATATACACACCCTCACACTTCCAGCCCCCTCCCCATTCACATTGTCACGTTCTCTGTCCCGATCACCCTTCACAACCGTGGTGGGAATCCTTTTGGACAGACTTCTAAGCCCCGCGATCCTTGAATGGTCGGGACCACTAACCCTATCACTCCCAGCCAGGGAGAACAGACAGACCAGCAACAATGAGTACAACCTAGTAACAGTAGGTGGGAAACAGCCTGAAAAAGGCTTTAGCAGTGTATTCATACACCAGTGGTTAAAGGGATACTCCAGGCAATATGACCACCTCAGCTTTTTAAGGTGGTCATATTGCCTGAAGTATCCCATTTTTTCCCCCAGCCTTCTACCTTTTCCCCATCGGCTGATATTGCTGAGAGAAGCGGTGGACTTTACTCCGCCCTCCCAGCTGTCAATCAGCCGATCGGGTTCAAGGTCGCGTTGTGGAACTCTCGGCAAAGCTGGGATGTCATCGCGCTAGAAGCGCAATGACGTCCCACCACTCTGGCAGAGTCGCGGGAACGCGCAGGAGAAGGAGCTGGAGCTCCTGCCGTCTCCTCCTCCTTCTCCTCCGCCTAAGTTTTTAGACGAGCAGGCGGGGTGAACTTCAGCTCACCTCGCTGCTCGTGAACGTGCGCTGCTCCGCGCATGCGCGGTTGAATGAGCTGATTGGCTGGTTTACGTGATAGGCGCGCATGCGCGCTTTGCACGTAAACCTTAAGCCAAGTTCCAACTTTAACACGACGGGAGCGGAAGAGGAGGGAGGTGAGTAAAAAAAAAAAAAACGCCGTTGGAAAAGTGTAATTTTTAGGGTAAGTATAACATTAAAAAAAATATATATATGTACTGAATGACTAGTTAGGGCAATAGGTTTAATATAAAGTAAAAAAAAGTGATTTTCAGCTTGGAGTGTTCCTTTAACATAAGCATGGTCATATAAATGTTCCGTTTTGGCAACAGAGAGAGTTTTCATACAAGATGGTTTGGCAACAAACAAGGTTCTCATACACTCCGAGATGGCAACAGGACAGATTAATAGATCATCTGAGTCAGCGTTATGCAGGATTGATATACACTTTGAGTCAGTGTGGGGTAAGATCAACATACACTCTGAGTCTGCTCTGGGCATAACATACATACAGGCTTGGTCAGAAAGAGAATGGTCAGGAAGGCAGTCCGAGTCAGCAACAATCAGGGTCCTCATACAATCCGGGTCAGTAATAGAGCAATAAAAATCAAAAGAATCAGTGAATCGTAACACTAATTCATCAGGCGATGCGGGAACTCACTCCATGTCAGGGCAATGAGCCGAGTCGTGCACCCTGCATTTAAGGGTGGCGGCTCCAAATCATCATGCCGTGCCCCGCCCCTCCAGGCGCACAAACGGCCAGAACTCCTGGCACCCGGCCAGGCAGCAATGCCGCCGGGTGCCCAGACCCCCCTGAGGTCCTGCAGGTGTCACACACATACTCACACTTCCAGCTCCTCCTCCCCACACACACACTGCCTGCCTCCCTCCTCATACACACACCTTCACACTGCCAGCCCCCTCCCTATTCACACACACTCACACTACCAGCTCCCTCTCCCCATACACTCACGCACACTGCGAGCCCCTTCCCCGTATACACACACTCCCAGTCCCCCTTCCCCATACGCACACTCACATTGCAAGCTTCCTGTCCCCCCTCTCCCTGCTGAGCATCTGATCAGAAGATCAGACATGTGGCTGTGGGGGAGGGGTGGCCTTCCTGTACAGCATCCAGGTGATTAGCTGTGAAGGCAGCCTATCCAGCTCATATTTGCTCACAGAGTAAGCGCACAGGGCAGAGATCTGAATTCTTGGTCAGTGACTGGAAATTCAGATCCCACCCCATCACCCAGGGAAGTCCGCCCCCCCAACTCTCCCTGAGTATGATACTGTATGAGATTCCTCTGGTGGGTTTCTATACCACTCTGTGAATCAGTTGGCCTGATAGAATGCCGTTTTATCTTCGGATCGATATGGAAGAATCACACTGGTCGATTTCAATAAGAGAATCATTTTCCTATATATAGGTTAGTGTTTTATCCACCATACAATTCTTTCCCAACAGCAGAATAACATACCCTTTAATTCAGAAAGGCTATACAGGGACAGTATCACCAGAAACCATTCATTTAATATTGATGTTTTGTTTTCTCATTATGTGAAATGTAAATTTATCTAGTCTTTGCAATAACCTTCCATTGTATTGCATTTGTTATACAAAGCACTATGCTTTTCTGTTTTAATCCAAAGTAAGTGAGTTCCCATACTGAAACCCTATAATGTCCCATATGTCATATTGAGTCACACAGTTCTGTAATCATATTAAGACCTGCACCCACTCAATGGCCATTTTCAGTTAAGACATTGGCTCAGTCAATCATGCTCAGCCAAAAATCGCTCACGCAGCCGCCTACTATAACAGGCTCCACAGTAATAGTCATTCAGTTTGATTGAAACTCATCTATTCCCGGTAACCTCAACCTGTTATTTCTTCCTTAAAGGTCAACATAGTCACTCAGCAAACAGAATAAGTGACCTCAAGCTACCCTATCGTGTTTCTGATTACATTAAGTAGCACCCTAGCTTCATGGTTTATAAAAGAAATGCTGTATTGATTTTCTTGCAAAATTACAGAGGTGCGCAGCCAAGCTATATTTTGTATTACTTTCCAGATCCGGTGTTATATACCTTTGAGGGTTAGTTCTAGAATGCTAGTTTCCTATGCCTTTAATTAATAACTGGAAAGGTACCCATCCATTAAAAAAATAGGCAAATTTAATTCATGATTAGGTATATGGTTCAGATTTTGTTTTCACCTTTGACTTTCTAAAACATAACTCCATTACTTGCTGGAAACAAAAAGTGCAAATTTATGCAGAAGGTTACGTTAAGGACATGGATGACAACTTCTTGCAAAATCACTTAACACCAAAAAAAATAAACGTCAATACTCACTTATGGTCCCTCAGTGAAGAGGAGGGTATGATTCGCCGCATCCTCACTTTAGTGACTCAGATACTCATGTATTATTACACACGTGGATCTAGTGATTTTGATGCGGAATGCCTGCCGCCTGTGTAATTAATAAAGCAACCAGACTGGCATTATTCTAGTGACACCAATAGGCCTGTGTCATTGTTACACACACATTCTGGTGCACACGGATGATACTAGCCTTTCATAGCACTCCTGATCTGACTCATACTTCATTCCCTGTCCTATCTGCCACAGTCACATTGTGGGTGGCAGGCAAAACCCCAAATTGCAGGGGAAACATTGTACAAACAAACAGGTTACAGGAAAATCCAGGAGGTTTATTACAATTCTGAGACATGGCAGGCAGAATGTAGGATAAAAACATGGACAAGATTCAGAGCACAGGTCAAATGGGGATGTCAGGAACATAGTCGCATGCTGGATACAGACAGGAACACGGCAATACAGGAAAGGACACAAACAGAATGACAGGAAACAATCCAGAAAGCACCATGAACTGAACCTCAATACCAAGGCAAGTCCATAGAGGGGCAACAACCCTTAAATAGAAGGTTTTGGTTATGATGCTGGATTGAGAACAGCTGAGGCTTCTTTCAGGCTTAGTAAACAGAAAACCTGGATTGGATTGCAAAGTAGGGGCAGGACAGGAAAGATGCCGCCAGGTTATTTAATGACAGGATCAGCTCTAGCACAGGTCCCTTTGTGACCCCCAATGTGCTCCTGGGAAAGAATCCTGACATTATTTTGGTCCTATCTAGACCCTTTTAGCACATTCTTTGTATATTTGCTATTCTGGTATTGACTCAACTTCCCTTATGACCACTTCTGACTTCTGGACTCCTCGACTTGGCTGCGTTCATTACTCTAATCTTTGTACTCCTGTTTTGGCTTGTCACTCAGATCTTTCTTTTTCAGCAGTGTGTCCTGACCCTCTAAGGATCAGGCTTTGCTTGCCTCATTATTGCTCCTTCCCATTTTCTTTCTTGGTTTCCCTTCCCCTTATTTGTGGTTTATATTCAGCATGGCGGGCCACTCTTTGCCTTGTCACCATTACTAAAGCCAGCTGCTTTGAGGATTGGTACCATTCGTGGTTAAGAGGATTCTTAGTTTTAGGAGTGACTACGTCATGCCTGAAACCCTTACACTCTCTTCTGCAAACCGAAGTACATGAAGAGCAAATAGTTCTCTGGTGTCCTCCCGTTGGCACTGTGGGATCCTGTGAAATTATGCACTTGTGCTCACATTTGGGTCAATATAGTGTAGCGCTCACTCCCGGAGGAGCCGCTGAAATTGAACCTCGGGTCAGTCTCCCCGCACTAGGGAATAAATATACTCCAGCACCGTTGTGGATTTTATAAATTATATAGTTTACTAGAATAAATGGCATATAATGAATAACACGGTGTTCGTAGATATCTTTACAGTACTTCGTAATGCGGGAAACGCGCAGCGGAAAAAGAAATACGATGCTTCGTATTTCGAGGAAACGCGCAGCGGAAAATAAATACGATGTTTCGTAATTCGAGAAACGCGCAGCGGAAAATAAATACGATGTTTCGTAATTCGAGAAACGCGCAGCGGAAAGAAACACAATGCTTCGTATTTTGAGGAAACGCGCAGCGGAAAATAAATGGAAAATTATCTTTAACCCCTTTGTGATTGGGGAGTGAGTCCCGCACAGGTTGTGTCCCAGAATGTAAGTGTGTCTTGTCTCTCACACTCCCTGGCGCGCTCTGCCAGCTCTCTCCACGAGGCTCAGGATGTAAAGGTCTGTGTCCCACCCACTTCCTGTGTCCGTTCCCAAAGCATGCCGGGAAATGCAGTTCCAATGTAATATTCAGTGTCTCACATTGCGCTTGTCTCCCTCCGGTGGCCAAAAATAGGTACTGCCACAATAAGGAATTAAACACAGCGCTACAATAGTCTCCATGGAGAGAAAAGTAATGGTTGCGTGTGGTACTGTTTATGGTATTCTTTAGCAGCTCCATGATATTACAAGCCAATCTGTTAATAAAACGACCACATCATAACTGAGCTGGTAACTAGGAGGCACTAAGACTAAACTGCTCACACTAGTATTTTGTCTTTCTGGCTGTGTCAAAATATGGGCCATGTCCTGGATTGGATTGCAAAGTAGGGGCAGGACAGGAAAGATGCCGCCAGGTTATTTAATGACAGGATCAGCTCTAGCACAGGTCCCTTTGTGACCCCCAATGTGCTCCTGGGAAAGAATCCTGACATTATTTTGGTCCTATCTAGACCCTTTAGCACATTCTTTGTATATTTGCTATTCTGGTATTGACTCAACTTCCCTTATGACCACTTCTGACTTTTGGACTCCTCGACTTGGCTGCGTTCATTACTCTAATCTTTGTACTCCTGTTTCAGCTTGTCACGCAGATCTTTCTTTTTTAGCAGTGTGTCCTGACCATCTAAGGATCAGGCTTTGCTTGCCTCTTTATTGCTCCTTCCCATTTTCTTTCTTGGTTTCCCTTCCCCTTATTTGTGGTTTATATTCAGCATGGCGGGCCACTCTTTGCCTTGTCACCATTACTAAAGCCAGCTGCTTTAAGGATTGGTACCATTCGTGGTTAAGAGGATTCTTAGTTTTAGGAGTGACTACGTCATGCCTGAAACCCTTACACTCTCTTCTGCAAACCAAAGTACATGAAGAGCAAATAGTTCTCTGGTGTCCTCCAGTTGGCACTGTGGGATCCTGTGAAATTATGCACATGTGCTCACATTTGGGTCAATATAGTCTCCATGGAGAGAAAAGTAATGGTTGCGTGTGGTACTGTTTATGGTATTCTTTAGCAGCTCCATGATATTACAAGCCAATCTGTTAATAAAACGACCACATCATAACTGAGCTGGTAACTAGGAGGCATTAAGACTAAACTGCTCACACTAGTATTTTGTCTTTCTGGGTGTGTCAAAATATGGGCCATGTCTATAACATCTTGGCTTTCCTTCCTTAATTCATTCCTTTTCCTTCTTTGTAGTATTTTTTTTTCACTTAAATAATTGGGCAGATGTTACTGACAGCATTGACAGCAGTTGACAGCATCTGCTGAAACATTTTTTTTCTTTATTGCTTTTATCCTAGTTATAAATGCTCACCTTTTCTCTCTCTGTGCATGCTGCTCGTCCCATTCAACTTAGGACTTTCAAATGCAAAGGTCCCTGCAGCTTTTTTTTTGCAACTTCCTTACCTGAGCATCTTGCATGCGTAGAATCCGCAAACTGCGCATTGCATGGCAGTTACGTACTTTTTGTAGGCAAGTTCTGCAGTGCCTGTGCAGAAAGATGGACTGGACTTATGCGCACATGCACTGCAGCAATCTGTCGGCAGCCTTTCCTCAGGATGCTCACTCTTGTGAGCCGCCTGAGACACAATGACGTCAGCACACAGAGTGTGCTGATATCATCAGTGACCGAGTTGTTGACCGAGGGCTGGTTTCAAAATAGGGATGAGCTGTTCGGTTCGATCTGTTCGGAGCTCGCATCAAACATCGGCCGTTTGGCTGTTCGCCGAACTCCAAACATTTCCGCGTGTTCGCCTCATGTTCACCCACAATGCACGACAATGGACCACAATGCATTTTTCCACTGGCCTGAAGTTTGTAATTGGCTACAGCCTTGCACCTGACCACAGGTCAGGTGCAAGACAGGTGCAAGACTATGCCAAACATGGCTCAGAGTCCTGATTGGGCAAATTTTGCCCAATCATGGGCTCACAGAGCTAAGTCCCGCAGCACACTATATAAGGCTTCACACAGCCCAAGCACATGTTTTTTGAGAGGAGATTGTTCTGTTAGTGTGTCTTCTCAGTGCCAACAGCTATTGGGGGGGGTCTCACTTCTATAAAATATCTGGGAATTGTTGTAATCTGTGTATTCTCACTGCCAGCAGCTATTGGGGGGTCTCACTTCTACAAAATATCTGGGAATTATTCTAATCTGTGTTTTCTCACTGTCAGCAGCTATTGGGGGTCTCACTTGTAGGCTTGTGCACCGATTTTTTTTTCGGTTAGATTCGGTTCGATTTTTCGGATTTTTCAACTTTTCGATTCGGCTCGTTTCGACCGATTTCGGTTTCGATTCGATTCGGTTCGGCCCGTTTTTCGGGTACATTTTTTTTCGGAATTTCGACCATTTTTCGTATTTTCGTGTCACTGTGCTCGGTTTTTGTATCGACTTTTCGTAATTTCGGAAATTTTCGTTTTTTCGGAATTGCACATTTTTCGGGATATCGACCGTTTTTGTATTTTTCGTGTCATTTTGCCCGTTTTTTGTATCGACTTTTCGTTTTTTCGAAAAATTTTCGTTTTTCAGGAAATTTTCGTTTTTACAAAATTTTCGTTTTTCAGAAAATTTTCGTTTTCCAGGAAATTTTCGTTTTTACAAAACTTTCGTTTTTCAGAAAAATTTCGTTTTTCAGAAAAATTTCGTTTTTCGGAAAATTTTCGTTTTTCGGAACATCTGTTCTCCTCGTTTGACACATTTCAAGCCCATTCGAAAAATCCGAAAATATTTCGTTTCGGCTCGGAAAACATTTCGGATCTGAACTTTTCGGATCTAAAATTTTTCAGAAATTCGGCCGCATCCGAAAACACGAATCGGGAAATTTCGTGAAAATTCCGAAACCCGAAACGCACATCCCTACTCACTTGTAGCAGATATCTGGGAATTGTAATCTGTGTCTTGTTACTGCCACCCATCAGGGGGTCTCACTCATTTATAGGAGGTTCCTGGGAATTGTAATCTGTGTCTTCTCACTGCCAGCTATGAGGGGTTCCCACATACTTCTAGCAGATTTCTGTGAATTTTAATCTGTGTCTTGTCACTGCCACCCATCAGGGGGTCTCACAGATTTGTAGCAGATATTTGGGAATTATAACCTGTGTCTTGTCACTGCCACCCATCAGGGGGTCTCACTGATTTATAGGTGGTTTCTGGGAATTTTAATCTGTGTCTTGTCACTGGCTACCAGCTATCAGGGTGTCTCACTGAGTTATACCAGAGTTCTGGAAATCTTTAATCTAGATAACACAATTGAATCAGAGTTCTGCATATCTCCAATTTTTATAACAGAGTTGAATCAGAGTTCTGTATATCTTTAATCTATTTATCACTCACCATGTCAGAAAGACCAAAAAGGACAGACAGACGCTCACAGACACAGATAAGAGGGCAAGCAGCCTCTGTGTCGGGAGGCTTTGCCTCTGGTCGTCGTTGACGTGGTGCATCCTCTGCAGGGGCACGCTTGTCCTTTCTAACTGGTGCTGGCCGTTTTAAGCAGCAGCAACATACAGAGGATTTGGTGGATTGGCTAACCAGGCCAACCTCATCCTCTGAGTCCTCTGCCAGCCAGGCTTGTAGTGGTTTACAGTCCACCTAACATCTAATGCAGCCTCCATGTCCACAGCCACTCCTGCCATAGCCTCACCACCATACACGGAGGAGTCAGCTGAATTGTTTGACTACAATGACAGTGACATGCTGCTTGAGGATGCGCAGCAACTCCAGTGCTCTGATTCAAACTCTGAGGTTGAGGAAGGGAGTATAATAAACCTAGAGGGAGGGGGTGCCAGTGACACACAAATAACTGGCACTCATGTTCCCCCAGCAGCTGCAGCATACTGCCGAGTTAACTCCAGTGACGAGGAGATAGGGGGTGATGACGATGATGAGATAACTGACTCCACCTGGGTGCCTGATCGAACAGAGGAGTCAAGTGAGGAGGAGGCACAACAAACACGAGGCACAATGTCCTCTATGAGCAACCGTAGCCAGTCCAAGGCATCAGAAGTCACAGCTGCTCAGGTGCAGAGCGCTGTTGTCTCAAAGCACACATCCAGGAATTCTGCTGTCTGGGAGCTCTTTAAGAAATGTGCAGCAGACCGCACCGTTGCTATTTGTAATCTATGTCAGATGAGGATCAAGCATGGGAAAGACATCCCACGCTTGGGTACCATGTGCTTGAGGCGACATATGACCACCTGCCACGCATCCCATTGGCACAACACATTGAATAGGTCCTCCTCATCTGTCTCTACCCCCACTATATGTCCTGCCATGTCATTGCCTACAACCTCCACTGACAGGGATGATGCTACAGTAATGGGTGTACTAGGGATGTGCGTTTCGGGTTTCGGAATTTCGGAATTTTCACGAAATTTCCCGATTCGTGTTTTCGGATGCGGCCGAATTTCCGAAAATTTTTAGATCCGAAAATGGCAGATCCGAAAAGGTTTCCGAGCCGAAACGAAATATTTTCGGAATTTTCGAATGGACTTGAAATGTGTCAAATCAAAATTTATTGCTTTGAAACGAGGAGAACAGACGTTCCGAAATAATGAAAATTTCCGAACTTACGAAAAGTCGATACAAAAAACGAGCAAAGTGACACGAAAATCCGAAAAATGGTCGAAATTCCGAAAACATGTACAATTCCGAAAAAACGAAAATTTCCGAAATCACGAAAACTCGATACAAAAAACGAGCTAAGTGACACGAAAATACGAAAAATGGTCGATATTCCGAAAAAAAAAGTACACGAAAAACGAATCGAGCCGAACCGAATCGAAACAGAAATCGGTCGAAACGAGCCGAATCGAAAAGTTTAAAAATCCGAAAAATCGAACCGAATCGAACCGAAAAAAAATCGGTGCACAAGCCTAGGGTGTACCAGGTCCTTCCTCAGAATGTGACAGCATCCCATCAGCTGCAGATTTACCCAGTCAGATTACGTTGCCCCAGCTGCTGCAGTGTAAGAGAAAATATAGTCCCAACCATCCCCAAGCACAGCGTCTAAATGCCAGCTTAACAAAATTACTCGCATTACAGCTGCTGCCTTTCCAGCTGGTGGACACTGCTTCCTTACGTGAATTTGCCGAATGTGCTGTACCACAGTGGCAGGTTCCAAAACGCCATTTCTTTTCACGCAAGGCCATTCCAGCACTATACCAGCACGTGGAAGACAATGTTATAGAGTCATTGGGAAAGGCATTCAGCAGCAAGGTGCACATGACTTTAGACACGTGGTCCAGCAAGCATGGACAGGGCCGTTACATTTCCTTCATGGCACACTGGGTAACTCTGCTTGCAGCTGGGAAGGATCCAGGACAGGGCTCTGTGCTGGAGCTTGTTCATCCACCACGCCTCCATAAAACTGCTTGTATAAGAACTGTCTGCTCCACCACCTCTTCCTCCTCCTCCTCCTTCTCTGTTTCTGGCGAAGTGGCAAAAAACCAACACGTGGCAGGGGCTACGCAATGGCTCAAGCAAAAAGATGCCATACTGTGCTTGAACTGATTTGTTTAGGGGACAGGAGCCACACCGGGCCAGAAATTCTTTCAGCTCTGCAGGGGCAGGTGCGGAGATGGTTAACACCACGCCAGCTTCAGCTGGGAATGGTCATCTGTGATAATGGCAGCAACTTTCTCTCTGCCCTATGCCTGGGTAAGTTGACGCATGTACCATGCCTTGCACACATCCTAAATCTGGTGGTATATCGTTTGCTAACCAGGTACCCAGGGCTGGCAGAGCTTCTCAGCCAGGCCAGAAAAGTCTGCAGCCACTTCAGACGGTCATTCCCAGCAAGTGTTCGCCTGGCAGAAATTCAAAGAGAATTCCACCTTCCCACAAACCGTCTGATCCGTGATATGCCCACCAGATGGAACTCATCATTGGCAATGCTGCAGCGTCTGCACAAGCAGCAGAGGGCCATCAATGAGTACCTGTGAGTATGGCACAAGGACAGGCTCAGGTCAACTTGTTTTTTTACCCCCCCGCAGTGGCTGATGATCAAGGATGCATGCACTGTAGTGTCACCATTTGAGGAGGCAACGAGGATGGTGAGCAGGGTCAGTGCATGCATCAGTGACACAATTCCTTTAGTGTTCCTGCTGGAGCGCACTCTGCGAGGAATTATAGATGTGGCACTAGAGGCAGAGCAGTGGGAGGAAGAGGAGGCCTTCCCTAGCTCTCAAGGCCCCAGTCTTTACACAAACAGCATTCCTGCGGGTCCTCAGTTCAGACAGGAGGAGGATGAGGAGGAGGAGGAATATTTAAGTAGTGGGGGCATTGAAGGTGGGGATTCCTCAAGGGAGGGTTTTGTGTGCACAAAAACCCAAGGACTAGTACGTGGCTGGGAGGAGGAACTGCACGATGGGGTCATCCTCATTGACCAGGAAGACTCGGAAGCTAATGCCACCTCCAACCTATGCTGCATGGGCTCCCTTATCCTGCAAAGCCTGGTAAAGGACCCGAGGATTCGTGCTATCAAGGAGAGGGATCATTACTGGTTGGCAAGCCTTCTTGATCCATGATACAAGGGGAAAGTTGCAGAGCTCATCCTGCCTGGACAGAGGGAGGACCGGATGAAACAACTTGAGTACGCTCTAAAGCGACGCTTGTGTAACACCTTTCCAGGCAGTGGTAGGTTACCATGTGATGACACAGGTGCTTCTGAGGCTGCGGATGATCAGAAGAAGAGCAGTGAAGGCCGGGGCCGCTTGACCGATAGCTTTTTAAATTTTTTTAGTCTACGACACCCAGGGCGTCAAATGTAGGCACCCATTGCCAGCGTCTTCACCATGTGGTGCAGGACTACCTAGGGGCAAGTGCAGACCTGGATACCTTTACAGCAGATGATCCACTGGCTTACTGGGTATTGAGATTGGATCACTGGCCAGAATTTAGCCAATATGCTATGCAGTTACTAGGTTGCCCTTCATCCAGTGTGCTTTCTGAAAGGACGTTCAGTGCCGCTGGAGGTTTTGTCACAGACAAAAGAGTGCGTCTGTCCACTGACTCTGTAGACCGGCTGACATTTATAAAAATGAATCAGTCCTGGATCAGCAGCTATCAATCCTCTGATGCTGACGTAACTGAATAGATCGGAGATTTCTTCTGCATTCCCAAAACCTCGACCACTGCACTCTTCCACAATACCACAAAGGGATTACGGTGTGAAGGCACTTGCTGCCACCAAAGGCACAATATTTGGGTGCACTGCCACTGACACCTATACCAGATTCATATCATTTTAATATTGGACCGCAGGGTCCACCACTGCACTCTTCCACAATACCACAGAGGGGTTACGGTGTGAAGGCACTTGCTGCCACCAAAGGTAAAATATTTGGGTGCACCGATGCCTGTACCAGTTTCATATCATTTTAATATTTGACTGCAGGGTCCAACCCTGCACTCTTCCACAATACCACAGAGGGGTTACGGTGTGACGGCACTGTTGCCGACACTAAAGGCCCAATTTTAAAGCACCTATTGTTACTTTCATCCAAAGCCTGCATAAGTTTCACCATAATTTAGCCCAAAAAAATCACTAAACTTGTTCTGCGTGTCCTAAAAGGTCTCCCCTTTTCATACAGGCTGCCGCCCCAAGCAGTTGTTTATGGATAGATTAAAGGAAAACCATTTACCGTCATTTGAAATGCCATTTTTTTTTTAAATGTTTCTATACATCCTACAAATCCGCCACTTCACGGGCAAGTTATGGGGACCTCCTAGGCACGATATTTGAAGGAATTTTTCATTTTTATTCTTAACCTTTATTTCATGGAAAACTCACTGTTCCTTTAAAAACTTTTTTTTTTACTTTTTGTCCTTGTTTCCTGTCCCCCAGGGCACTACCCGGACCCCCATACACCTTTTATGGCAAATATCTTGCATATATGCCCTCTCGGAGGGCACTCTAAAATTCGAACGGTCGAGTCCCATTGACTTGCATTGAGTTCGAATCGTGTTCGCTTTCGAACTTGAACGTTTGAAATTATTCGAGTTCGAATGCGGACTGAACACTGGGGTGTTCGGCTCATCACTATTTCAAAACCCGGCTTCCTGGTGACACGTGTGTGGGCAGAGAATACTCAATTGTTTCACAAAGGATTTTCAGCCAAATAACACCAGAGGCAGGTGGGGGCACTCCACACTGCCTGACCACTTTAAAAAAATATTGTGGTTACAGTGTATGGAGTGCTCCTTTAGGATCCCTCTATCTCATGAGTTTAATTTTTCACCATATTGACTATTTCTTTTCTTTATTCTTATCCTATTCTTCTTATTTTTACTATCCAGTTTTGTAGATAAAAATGTAAAATAACTTTGTTAGTTTCAAGGAAGACTTATAAAATTGATTCACATATCCATTTTCAGTCTAGATTTGTTATGTCCATCTTAATGAGTCCATGTGGCATACAGTATAAAGACTGCACTTCCAGGAAACTGAAAGTTCGTATTATGAAACATCAGGGCTGGATTACGATCTCTATGACCTGGAGCGGAATATTTTGGTGTTTTCTTTGGAATTTTAGTGAAATGAAAGCATATTTTAGGTTATTTAATATTGCAGATACGGGTATATTTAACCAGGCAGATACTGTGCGATTAATTTTTCATTCAGATTTCAATCATTTACAGCGTGTAAAATTATTATGACACATTTTAACCAAACCTTTCTGGTTATATATTCTATACTGTATTCTTGTTCAAAAAAGTGAAATGGGAACCTATTACTGCATTTTTCTGAGAAAGTATACAATTTTAACCAAAAAAAATATATATTTCCCTTGTGTTTTGGAGGATGATGTTTTATGAATAATATGCCTATGTATAAAAGACTGACCTTGCTCTCAGAGTGGGAAATTAAAAGGTGAGTAATGGCAGAGGTATTGCTCATTTTATACGTGACAAATGGACAATGGCATCGCTTTGGAAAGAAAAATAAATATATAAAAAAAGTGGGGTTGTTTTCTTTTCTCTTCGATTTTACATGGTCATGTTTGGTATCAATGCAAAGGCCAGATTCTGTCCTGTCCAATGATGCCTCACTTGACCTTGTGAGGTGTAAAGATTAGTGACGCAGGGGTCCAAAGTCCCCCCAGTGCTCTTCGCTGCAGTGTGTCAATTTAGGTTTTTGATGTAACAATTCTGTGTTAGAAAGAATAAAGAAATATTTATTATTTTATATTTAATGTTACATAAAACCTGGTCATGTTTGGTATCGTTGGAAAGGTCCTGCTCTGTACATGACATGACCCTGTATCTGCCATGGATTTGGAGATACAGGGGTCCAAATGCCCATCACTGCAGACACAGTTATCCTTTCTCTGGGCCTATTCTGGGGCATGGGCCTGGAGCTGCTGCTCCATCAGCCCCTATGTTAATCTGGCCCTGTGAAACATATTAATATTATTAAAAACAATAAACTTAATAAAGCTGTTCCTGCACATTGTAGTCAATATAGATTTTTTTTAGTTTTAATTAATTTAAATTCATTGGTTTAGAGGAAATGAAACCATATTGGCAAGGTGATAATATCTATAAAAAGTTGGTAAAGGGAATTTTATTGGATTTTTCAGTTTGAAACCTTTCCACCATTGGGTGTGAAAGCGGAAGTAGATGTGATTTGTTTCCTGTTGTATCAGCAAAGGCACCACGATACACGTATTAATAATATATTTTCTGTTTTCTCCTTTTTCTTTTTAAGCTTTAGATTTATCGTTGTTTAAATTTTATGCTTTATGTCTGTTTTCATTGTATGTATTGTGGGTTAAGGCTTTCGCATTAGATACAATGTTTTAACATGCCATCTCAGGGTGTATTGCTCAGAATATTATATGTTGGACTCATTTCCATCTGGAGTACTCATTGTGATGGCATTGTGTGCATTATAACTTTATGTATTCAAGCGCCCGATAAATATCATGTGGCATTCAGATTTTTGGATGTATTGAAGTAGCAGGACCTAGCACTTCAGGAGTGAGTGTCACGCTGGATGTTTGTCCTCTCGGTACATTGTGTGAGCATGGCCTTTCTAAGTCGCTTCTGGGGTATTTCCGGAACAATGTCACATGGCTGTGTGGAAGCCAGGATTCCATCAAAGAACTGAGGCGCATGCACAGGTTATGACATTTTATGACCATAAATGGAAAATGGAACTGGATGACATAATGAAGATTGCATTTCCTAAGTCACATGATGAACTGGTATATACGAACTCAGGGTGGGAGGGGGTTCATTTTATTTAATTTCTAGCTTTATGCAATGCTGCTGATTTTCTCTTGAAGAAGTCTGCAAGTGGAAAAAGAAACACTTTTAACAAAATTGTAACTAAAACGGAAAAAAAAAATTCACTTGCATTTTGGTGCATTGTGTTTTAAGAATAATATAACTCTGTATAAAACACTGAACTTGCTCATGTTATATGTGACAAATGTACAATGCCATCGCTTTGGGACAAAAAAAAAATTAAAAACAATTTACAAAAATTATTTTAAGAATATTTCTGTGTTATTTTTTTACCTGACATTTAACATGGTCATGTTTGGTATCATTAGAAAGGTCAGACTCTGGCCTGTCCAATGCCACTTAACATGACTTTGTGAGGTGTAAAGAATGGAAATACAGAGGGTGTAAATACAGGGGTCCAAAGGACTCCCCACTGTCCTCGCAGTAGTGAAGCGGCTTCTGTTTTAGATGGACCAATGTGTAATAATGCTTTGCACCATCACCTCCAGATTTGATCCTGGTTTGGGAAATGAAAAGCTGAGTTAGGGCAGCAGCAGTGAGTGCTTTACAAGTAAAAGTACTGTATATAATGCCACCACCTTAGAAATGAGAAAAAAAAAAGTAAATTTTGCATTTAATTATTTTTTTCTTTCTATTTTTACACATTTCATGGTCATATTTTAAATCTTTGGAAAGGCCAGACTCTGTTGTTTCCAATGACACCTCACAGGACTTTGGAACCCTGCGTATCTGATTTTGAAACCGCAGAAAGGACCCCTGCGCCCCTCGCAGCAGTGCGCCGGGTTAGGTTTTTAATGGAAAAATGCATAATAAAGCATTATGCCATCACCTCCACACTTGCTGGCATCGTCAGATATGAGAAGGTTAGTTAATGCAGCATCACTGTTCACTTTATAACTGGAAAGTGAACAAGAGTGCTGCATTATATAAAAAAAGGGAAATTTGTATTTTATTAATATTATTTTTACAAGGAATTTGGTCATGCTCTGGCCTTTCCAACAATACCAAAAATGGCCTAGTATCTTCTGTATTAGGTATTTGTATTAGGTATCTGTATTTCCCTACCCCCCAGGTGGGGGAGGTCCCTTTATGATGTCAGTGGAGGGGATAGGTCCCAAGGAGGGGCATGACTCCCAGGATGTCAGACCAGGCCGGGATTCTCCCAAGACACAAGGAGGTCTCCCCCAAGGCTGCAGGGAAACCTTGACGTGTGGGGGACGTCCTCCGCATGCTGTGGGAAATCTCCATTATGTCCCCCACATGTCTTCCACAGCCAAGGGATTAATCTTACACACCCAGGAAAAATATAGCAGTAGAATAAACAGTACCCTGACAATGCCATTTATATTTTTTTAGTGGGAAGAATAAACACTAGGAGGACTCAGCCCCAGCTAACCTATGTAAATACTTCCACATTTTTCATTCTTCATAGAAGTTGTTTTACTTTTCAATTATATTTGTTTTCAGATTTGTAAATAACATACTTTTGTTGGAATTATTTATATTTTATGTATTTTATTATTTGTGTTTTATGTATTTTATGTGTGTTGTATGGCCATCATGGATCTTGATTACGAGACGGGTCTCTTATATGAGTTAACTCTAGTATGAGTTAATCTTGAAAAATACAATGCCCCTGATTTCATTAATGGCAATATACGGTATATTTATTGCTATATACAAAACATGTTACACAGTTTTCCATTTTAAATTAATATGCTGTCAGGCTTAAAGTATATTGTGGAAAATGGCGGTAGAAAAGAAAGGAAGCTAAAAGTTTTAAACAATCAGAATATAAGTATATATAAACCGCTTTTCATGTAACAATCAGAATTTAAGTATATATAAACCGCTTTTCATGTAACAATCAGAATATAAGTATATATAAACCACTTTTCATGTAACAATCAGAATATAAGTATATATAAACCGCTTTTCATGTAACAATCAGAATATAAGTATATATAAACCGCTTTTCTAGTGAGTACATGTGTCTTTGTGAATCAAGTATAAAACCTGGAAAGTTTACATAATCTTTAGCTGCATCCACAAATACAGCTATTTTAACCCTTTCCAGTCCTGTGTCAGATATCAGACACAACCTTTTGCAGCTTGCGGTCCAATGTTGGATATATCCCGACATAGGATAGGCCCACTTGGTAACAGGATTCTCACCTCTCTCCGGGGTCCCACAGAAGTCTGACTAATGTAAGTCAGACCTCCGGTTTTAAACCCCTCCCGGCACACCTTTTCAGTGATGTCTCTCTTTAACCTGTTAGTCACCGGTCCACAATGGCGCCGGATCCTGGACTGCTCTCAGAGGTGGCTGACATCTTGGATGTTAGCCAAGCCTCCGGGGCATCCCCCGCCCACTGATGTCACTGCTCTTTGGCGCAAATTGCATCAGTTAGGGAATTAACCCCTAGCTGCCAAGGTGATTCCCTATGGAACACCTATGCTGGAGATAAAGGGGTCCTTTGGATCCTCCCGATCAGTGGCAGCTAGAGGGTCATGTTTGATATCATTGGAAAGACCAGAGCGTGGCTTTCCCAGTGATACCAAACATGACCAGGTTGAGTGAAACTAAAATAATATTAATAAAAAAAATGCATTTTTGTTTAATTTATTAATTCAGAACTATTGTTCACTTTACAATTATATTGTGATGATGTTGCACTAATGAAAAATTTTGTTTTTTTTGTCTTAACTAAAATCGTGTATTTTCACAGAAAAATACAGTAAAAGTTTTCCATTTCTAAGTTTTTTTTAACAAGTGTACCCCACAGAATATTTATCTGCAAAGGCTTGTATAATAGAATGTGACAAAATTATTTTACACACTGTAGTTAATTGAAATTTTAATGGAAATTCTATTTTGTTTTTACATTTTTGTTATTGCATTCTGACAGGACATGACGTATACATATAATAATGATATATTCTGAATCTGCCTAGTTTGACATAAAAAGGATATAAAAGGATATATAATTTGTCTGGGTCGTACAATAAAATATGACTTCAAATCATGTTTAAACATGATGAGCAAAAATGGTAAAAAAAGGTTTTATGGTGATTATAAGCGAATTTGCAAATTGAAAAGATTCATGGCAATTACATGTAAGGCTAGAATTACTATGAGGAAAAGATTAATATTACTACTGAGATCTATTCTGCACATTACCAAATGCATCTTTCGCCAGCCATTACTTTGCATAGGAGGGATTTACTGAAGCAGTTCCAATGCATGGCAGCAAAGTATGAGCCTTCCCCTTCCAATTTGAGCAATCTGCAAATGGTAAGAATTTACTGATAATAGGTACCAAAGCTAAAGCATCTCAAATGATGACCCTCCCAGATGTTTCTGAACTACAACGCCCCTGGGTGCATCCCTTGAGTGCTGCCATTGTCGGTCTTCTATGGGTCATCTCTTCTGATCTCACCTGACAGGGCTATTGCTATTCCATGTAAGTATCTATGACAGGTGCACTTCTATATTACTTTCTATGCATTTGCATACGAGTGAGTATTCCTAATCCTTTTTTTTTATCAGTGATCTACACTATATTTTATTATTATATTTCCAAATTGCTGTGAGGATCTCTTTTAGAGAACCTCTTAAAATATGGATGGAAGACTGTTTTTGCATATAAGGCTGACGGTTGCCTACCTGATATTGTTTCAGACCCAACCATGAAGATCCTCTTTAGATAAGTGAAACTTTAAACTAGCAAAAATATTTTCCAAACTTCCTATCCTGACAGTACCTTTCATAACCCGGCCAACAAGCTAAGTTCCAACCAAACCTGACTTGCAGCAACATCTTAAGCAATCGTTAATTTACAAGTTTGACGAATCTTAACCCAACCACATTTCTCCATGTCTCGACATTATACCAGCGGAGGAAGCTTTTTTTGTTGTTGTTGTGGTTTATAACTATGACAAGGTGTTTGTACTTTTTCCATAGGATTATATTATATTAAATATCTTAATTTCAGCAGAAGATACTTGATCCCCTTGCAGCATGACAACATTTTATCACACAAGGGAACCACTTATTGGTTTCAATTTCCACATATGAGAATTAACCACGTCTAAAACAAATTACCAAACAATAAAATGAAAAGAAACTATTGAGTGACAGGCGAACGTGACAATCCTCTGTTATGAAGCAAGCCAAACAGAGGCAATGCACACAATAAAAGGCAATAAACCTTGCAAGGGAACATCACTCTTCTGTGAGCGAGGGTAATTGTCTAATTCCTGGCTGGAAATCTATGTTCTCTGGGAGGAAAATAATACATCCCTTCGTGCAGCAAGCAACACAGCTTGGCTAATAAAACAAAGCTCCCTTTTGATTAAAGCATGCTATCAAGGATATCTTTCCCCGTGAACAAGCAATGACATGCTTCCAAGTTTCCCAAGAGCTGACACTGATGCCTACCTGGAGAGTTTGTATTCTCAAAGCAGGTTGTCCAGCTCATTTCTTTACAATGAGAAGCTCTGATTGGTTTCTTCTTTTCAAAACGTTTTTCATAGGAAATATAACACATAAACAATTACACATTTGCAGAAATTCATAATTTGGGATTTTAATTTTGCTGAATGGCTATAATTCACTTCTGTAGAAATATGTGGAATAGCTAAGCACAGCTCTTCAATTTGCTACACGTGGAAGATTTTCAAGAGTGCCAGACAAGGATCTTGTAAACAGCATCTTAAGAAACATCCTTAAAATCCCAAAGTGGTGTGTGTAAGCCTTCAGATTTATACAACTGTAGGTGCTGGAGAATTTGTTTCACTTACGCTGGTAAGGATGCAAATTTTTTTCTTTCCAGCATAGTCTACATCACATTTTTTTCACCCTTCACCAGATTTTTTGCTGACTAACCACAAACATACGTAGCAGTTGCTACTTATTTTGTTGTCTTTTATATTTAACATGTTTTATTACACCATCATAAACACCGGTCGTAATTTGAAGTTCAGCTCGAAGGGTTTTTCCCCTCGCGTTAAGCTGTTAATGTGTTTTTGCGCACATTTTTGCGCGAATAATGTAATAGAGCCCTGAGTGTGCAGTGGATCAGGTGGTTTAGTCATTGTGGTATTGATAAACTTTAATTCTGGTATATGGTATCGGGTTCAAGCTATTGTGCCATTCTGAAGTTCGGGATGCTGCATGGAAATAAGGTATTACGTTTTAAGAGGTATAGGCTAGATTATAAGAGTGCAAGTTAGCAACAGTGCAGTGACGGCAAACACTGGTGTATTTTGGCCTAGGCCAACAAGGCCTAGGCCTAGGGCGGCACTCTCTATGGGGCGGCGCCCCGCCCCACCTTTTTTTTTTACTTTTGCAAACTATTTTACCAGGAAGGAAACATTGAGATGTCACTAATTTTCAAGTATGTCCTGGGTAGGCAATGCCTAGGCTTTCACTTTCCAGGGGGCAACAAAAAACCTCACCACTAATTGGGTTACTCACAGAGCACCGAAATGACGCCAACATTTTGGTGTTCTGTAGTTCCCTGCACTTCGGGGAATAAAATTTCCCCACCCTGCAGTGAATTCACCATTCACCGCAGGGTCCCCAAAGTGCATGGAGTCGGCCGCTGTATGCTGCCACTGCAAACCCATGGCCTGCTGTTTTCAAAAGAACTACTGAACGAAAATGTCTGGAATTTACATATAAGGCTAGGGTCAGACTGAGGCAGTGCGAACGCGCGTTCTGGCGCACTTAATCACGGCCGTACTAGCAGCAGATGTCGGGCAATGACGGCCAATATACGAAGTACGGTCGCACAAAAGTCCGGCTGCGCAACGCAAGTGGAAAATGAACGCATTTTTTCGAGAACGTTAAACCACTAGTACTGACGTACAGAGTGTGCTGCGTCCGCTAGAGGCGTGTGTGCGTGAATTGGAGATGTCAGACGCTGCTAATGTCCGGCCAACATAACGTCCAGATGCAAGAAGTGTTTTATTGATGATCCGTACAAAATCACGGATGAAACTGCGCATAGTATGACCGCTATTGCGTATTCCGTGAAAAAATACGTCCATTCTTCGAACGCACATTTTCACGGACAACGTGAAAAATGCGTTAGTCTGACCCTAGCCTAAGATCCTATGATTGATAATAAAAAGTTCTGTTACAGAAAAAGAAGAACCGATTGCCAAAAAAATTCTGAAAAATTACTAAATGGTACTAAAAAAAATAATCAATAAATAAAGACTTTTTACTGCAGATTAAAATAAGTGGTTTATTAGATATTGCATAAAAACAGGAATATTTTTAACATTGAAACCAATGGGGTTCGCCTGAATACCTGAACCTGCTGATTGAAACCACCGAACATCAGGGTATTTCACTGTCATTTCTCTGCTGTTTGGTGTTCTCTGAATAGATTAACCATTACTTCTCTATGGGGATTTGCACTGCCTTCAAACAGCACCGTACTTGCTGGCAGTTCGCCAAACTTGTGTGAGAGCATATCACCAGAGCAGTGGTGTACTTAGAGGAGTGGCGGAGGGCGGGCCGACCCAGGTACCAGTGATTATTGGGGTGTCATTAGGGGGTACTAGGAGGTGCCACTGTCACTGTGTGTCAGCTTTGAGCTGTGTTCTCAAACAACGAGCAGCGGAGCATGGCGTTTGCATACGGAATAAAATCGAATAGAATAAAATCCCCCTCTCCTCCCTCCATAGCTCCTCCCCTGCCCCGCAGCAGCTCAAGGAGAGGGGGATGTGATTTGTGTCCAGAGAGAGAAGATGACAGTAAACGGCAGGTAAAGGGGGGTATCAGCAGAATATGAAGCCTTGTCTGCTTACTGCTGTTTAAGGCTGGGGTCAGACCAGCGCACTTTTAACGTGCATTCTGGCGCACATAATTACGGCCGCACTAGCAGCAGATGATGGGCAATGACGGCCACTATACGATGTACGGCCGCACAAAAGTCCGGCCGTGCAACGCAAGTGGAATTTGAACGCATTTTTTTGAGAACGCTGAACCGCTAGTACTGACGTAATGAGTGCGCAGCTGCGGCATAGCGGCGTGTGTGCGTGATTAGGAGATGTCAGACACTGCTAATGTCCAGCCTACATAACGTCCAGACGCAAAAAGAGTTTTATTGACGATCCGTACAAAATCACGCCCGAAATTGCACGTCGTCTGACCGTTTTTGCGCATTCCGTGAAAAAATATGTCAATGCATTCGGACGCACTTTTTCACGTTCGCGGGGAAAAATGCTTTCGTCTGACCCTAGCCTAAAGTGGACCTTTCCTTAACCAGCACTGCAGTGATAGAAATTTGTCATTGAGCTGCCTGGCTCCTGGTGAGGCTGCGTGCGTGCAGGTCACACTCGGTCCGGCCAGTCAGGTGGTACTGAGTCTCAGTACCACCTGACTGGCTGAACCACGTGACACGCACGCAGCTGCTCACCCTTTCGTTAACATGGACTGTCACTCTATTCTGGACTGAACACCCACCAGGAAGGGAATCAAAGCCACGGTGCACCCTCTGGCAGTGGCACCCCACTGCTGACAAGATGGCTCCACGCACAGGCACAGCCGCGATCCTAACATGGCCTGGAGGGACCTCCTGCTGAGTCTGTACACAGTCCCTGCTGACTCTGCACACACCCCCCCGCGGACGGAGGCCGGTAAATGTAGAATAAATAATTGCTGTGTGCTCATATACACTCGGTTTGCTGGGAGTTTTATTGCAGTGGATTCTGATGCACTCATACACTCCACACATTGCATTGCTGGGAGTTTTATTGCCGTGGATTCTGATACGCTGACACACACCACAAATTGCATTGCTGGGAGTTTTATTGCAGTGAATTCTGATGCACACATACACACCACACATTGCATTGCTGGGAATTTTATTGCTGTGGATTCTGATACGCTGACCCGCACATTGCATTACTGGGAGTTTTATTGCTGTGGATTCTAATACACTCATACACACTGCACATTGCATTGCTGGAATTTTTATTGCTGTGGATTCTGATACTCTGACACACACCAAACATTGCATTGCTGGGAGTTTTATTGCTGTGGATTCTGTGATACACACTGCATAGTACTGTGAGTTTTATTGCCTTGGAGCTCTGGGATACACTCATACACACTGCACATTGCTGTGAGTTTTATTGCTGTGCAGTTCTGTGATATGCTCATACACAGTGCACATTTCTGTGAGTTTTATTGCTGTGCAGCTCTGTGATACGCTCATATGCAGTACACGTTTCTGTGGATTTTATTGTTCAACCAATTAGAGTGGCTGTGATCCAGTATACTTAACATGCGTGGCTGTTCTTTGTAAAAATGCTTGCATTTAAACATTTCATAATTTTATTTATCTCAATAGATACATTTGAAATGGTATACAAAATATACAAGTAGGCACTTGGTATCCACTTTTAATATAAAGAGAGGAAAAGGCGTAGCTCTAAGAGGAAAAGGTGGAGTTTAAAGAGGAAGGGTGGGGATTAACCAGGAAGAGGTGTGGCCTTGACAGGAAGGGGTGCCTCAAATTTAAATTAGGGGGTACACGAGTTTAGTCAGGCCTAGGGCAGCACAAAACCTAAATACACCACTGACGGCAAATGAATAAAGCATTATGTTTTAAGAAAGAAGGTTGTTTGGATATGACAAGAATAATATGATAATATAATATGTATATCTTGGGAAGGTTTCGAAGTGGTAAAAGTGGTGGAAAAATTGTGATTACATTCCTTACATTTTTTATAACATTAGTTTGTACAACAGTATGGGTAGGTGTATATGTATGATGGGTCTGTGTACATAATTGATGTGTATTATGTATATTGTGGTATAGCCACTGGACACATGAGTCAGTGCTTCAGTATTTTCTTTATTTTGGCAGCCACAGCACTTGCAGAGTACTCATTCGACAAAAATATAACAAATATAAAGCAAAGCCTACTCCTCATGCAGAGTCTAACAAAACATTCAGTATTCCTAACCATAATACTGGGCGGCTAAGCCGCTTACCAATAATGCAAAAAAAACCAGAATGGACTTCCCTTTTTAACGTCAGGGTTTTTCCTCCTTCTCCGCTGCACCCAGCACAAAGACTGCCCCTCTCAGAGGGAACCATAGTTCCTATAAGGGCAGTCTTAATCAAGCATCATCTATTTATTAAACCTATAGGGGAAAAAGGTTGTTTTCCATCCACCTGCTAATAAAACTGTGGTTTAATACTCTGCCCCTAATCACACTGTCACAGTATATACAGTAATATAAAAAATAAAAATGAGTATCAGAAATATTTTTTTTGCCCATGTTCTGTATAATATAATAATGGTAGTGGGACAAGAGTGGGACCTTCCTTATTAATATCTAGTTTATCCTTTAAAAAGCTAATTTCTTTCACACAACATTTTGCTTTCATGTTTGGAAACTCTACCCTTCAAAATACTTTCCCTCCCCATTTTGTATAACTACAACATATGTGATATGTACTTTTACAAGTTACAAAAGTGATTTATTTCAAGTTTGTAATTGGGTTCACACAAATATATACGTACCATATAAATACATATATATGCTCGTGAGTATACTATTTGAGTGTCTTTGTAACAGATCTAATATTATATATTGTATGTGTTGTATTAAAAAAATGTATATAACAAAAACAACCTGCATAAACAATACTATTTTCCTTCATTTAAATCTCAGTCACATACATTTTCTGTGTGTAACAATTGTTCAACATCTTTAATATTTTTATGCCATTATGTGTCACACTATAATACACTGTAGGTGTATCTGTCTCATGTATACTATTTTATATGATTGTTGATATAATTTGAACTTTCATTACGCACTAATAAATATTGTTAAAAAATATTAAAAAAGATTAAACAGTTGTAGATTTATAATTTCTAGATAGGTGAAGACTTACAACATGTTTTTTTTCCCCCAATTCAGAACTCAGGTCTACACCTTTTACAAACTCTTGAGACTTGACTTTATAAATAAAAGTACTGTGCCCTGGTGGAATTTACTCTTTGAGTATACATTGTATTTGGATGCACCCCGGAGGCATCCTGTGTTATCACCTGACAGATTCTATCAGGTGTGCTCTGTCTGTTACTGCGAGAACTGGGCCAAAAAACCAAACTGCTTACTTGTTAGTCATGTTGTATATTATTCAGCATTTCTGAGCCCAAAAGATCTAAATTTAACTGTTATATGTGATACTGAGGGCTTCCAGGAGATGGGGGGGGGGTGTTTTGCCTATGACATTTTCATATAGCTGACAGCTCCAGCTGCCCAGGGCCCCTGCCACTAGCATATCAACTGTAGAAGCCACAGATGCATCACACTAAGCCCATTCAAGACCAACCCAAGGCGGTCTGCTGCCTGGGTCCAAGGTTGAAATGCTGAGCCCCAAAACATAACCAACGTGTATTGCAGAGATCCAATAAAATGCACAGGAATGCTCAGTGTGTATGAGTGTATGATAGAGTGTCACTGCAATAAAACTCATAGGGGGTTATTCAGAGAGCACTGTAATTTCGGCTAAATTTCGGTGCTCTCTCGTTCCCCGCACTTCCCTGCACTTCGGGGAATCAAAGCTCCCCACCCTGCGGTGAATTCTGCATTCACTGCAGGGTCCCCAGAGTGCAGAGAAAACCCGCCGAAAACCCAATGAAAACGCACCGGAAGCGCTGCAAAAGACACGCTGAACACGCCGGAAAGAGCCAACGAGCTGCTGATCACAGTGCAGACCAGCCGCCGGAAAAAGCCAACAAGCCGACGAACAGGGTTAAAAAAACAATACGCTTGAAAGTGTCAAAATTTAAACGCTGTTTGCAAAAAAACTACTGAACGAAAAAATCTGGAATTTACATATCAGGTCCTATGAATGATAATAAAAAGGTCTGCTACAGATAAAAGAAAAAACGCTTAAAAAACAAAAAACGGGAAAAAAGTTTGCTGAAAAAAATCCAGAAAATTGCCTAAAAGATCCTAAAAAAAATCAATAAATAAAGAGACTTTTTACTGCAGATTAAAATAATAAACGGTTTATTAGATATTTAATAAAAACAGGAAAAATTTTAACATTGATGCCTATGGGATTCACCTGAATAAACCTGCTGAATTAAACCACCGAAGGGCACTTCGGCAACTTTTCATTGCTGTTCGGTGTTCTCTGAATAGATTAACCATTGCTTCTCTATGGGGATTTCACTGCCTTTGAACAGGCACAGTGCTTGCTGGCAGTTCGCCAAAATTTGTTGAACTGCCTGCTCTCTGAATAGTCGAATGGCCACTAAATGTCACCATGTGGGGAAATTCCCTGTTCGGTGACATTTCGATGCGAGATCGTCTCTCTCTGAATAACCCCTATAGTATTATGTGGTGCATAATAGTGTCGCAATTGCTATGAAATGCATAGCAGGTCATTCAGTAGTTGCTGGAGATGCAACTCTGATTAAGAACCGGTGATTCTCAAAAGCTAAGTTCAAATGGTGAAGGAGAAGCTGCACATTGAAGCTTCTTCTACTGTAGTTTGGACTTTCCTTTTTGTGAAACGTCTGTGTTTCTCAGTGTCAGAGTGTGTCACAGCACTCCAAAGTTGTAAAACCCACAGCAATGTGGGTGTATCACAGAGTTTCACCGCAATAAAAAGTAATATGCGATGTGTATCAGAGAGCTCCACAGAATTAAACTCACAGAAAAGTGCAGTGTATATTAGAGTATCACAAAGTTCCACAGCAATAAAACTCACAGTAATGTGCAGTGTGTATGAGTGTATCACAGAGCTCCACAGCATTAAAACTCACAGTAATGTGCAGTGTGTATGAGCGTATCACAGAGCTCCACAGCATTAAAACTCACAGTAATGTGCAGTGTGTATGAGCGTATGACAGAGCTCCACAGCAATAAACCTCACAATAATGTGCAGTGTGCATGAGTATATCACATAGATTGACAAAGACCTCACTCACACACACATAGAAAATGCATTTTCCCACCCCCTCTTATAATTAACATGATTTATACATGTACTGTATGTGTGTTATGAAAGTCATGTAATCGCATGTGTATGTTAATAGTTGTGTGGTAGAGTGAGATAGGCATTCTCACATTCAGTCTTAAGTGGCATTCGCATACACAGGTACATACACATTTCAAATATTGCAGTCAAAACAAGCTGTGCATACAATACTTTCTACACATACAGGGTTATTCAGAGAGCGGTGAAAAGCAGGAGAATGACTGGAGAAAGGAAAATTTTAGGTCAAAATAGCCGATTTGGAAAGTGAGATGAATGGGAGGATTTTTCTGGTTTGGCTATTTTAACCTAGAATATTCTATTCTCGAGTCATTCTCCTGCTTTTCACCGCTCTCTGAATAACCCTAATACTATATACCACACACAGGTACATAAAAACTGCATACACAGCTAAATATGCAGACAGATATACAGACAAAACAAACAAAACAGTATGCTATGCACATTGGCTTCGTAACCAAAAAATGAAATACCAGTCTGGACCTGATCAAATCGCAGCAATGCTGCTAAAATTCAGTGCACTGGCAATTGCAAAACCTGTTGCAACCCTAATCAATGGCAACTGGATACATACCCAAACTCTGGAAGACTGCAAGGGTGGTACCTATTCATCAAAGTGGCGACAATACTTTGGTATCCAACTACCATCCGATATCATTGCTCCCTGTAATGTCAAAAAATTTGGAAAAATGTGCACCACACAATTACGTGATTATTATCAATATTCAAACTATTTAACCCCACAATCAGGCTTTCATCCAAATCACTAAACTACAACTGCCCTTTTAAAAGTCTGCAGTGATATCTAAGCTGGCATGGAAGAAGGAAACCTAACTGGATCCATCTTCCTTGATTTTGCCAAGACCTTTGACACAGTAGACCATGGCATCGTATTACAAAAACTTAAAAACTCCGGTATTGGTGATTGCACGGTAATCTGGTTTCAATCGTATGCATCCGACCGATCGCAATATGTGTCCATTTCTGACAGCGCTTCCCTGCCCTCCCAGTCACGCGCAGAGTACCCCAAGGCTCGATACTCGGTCCCCTGCTATTCACCATATTCATAAATGATCTGCCCAACATCTGCAAAGCCTCAACTGTACAGATGTACGCAGACGACACTGTAACAGTGACGTGCGGTGAGGTCAGTGGCTGGTGAGGCACTGGCTAGTATCAGAGCCAGATATACACAGGGTAACGCAGTTGCAATTTACGCATTTGATTATCGTTATATAGGAGAATAGAGTTTCACTATTTATAAAGTTTGCATCCTTTTTTACAGCTAAGAGCATGCACTTACAATACTGACTAATAGAGGGCACTATTACACACATGCTGATTGCTGAGCTCTGCCTGCCCCCCCCCCACGACTGACGAGGACAGTCACATGAATGTCCTGCATCAATCAATCCACGGGGAGCTCTTCCTCCCATGGGGGGCGTTTTTTTCAAAATAGAAGTGCTTGAGACCAATGGAGCTTTCCCATTGGCTCAAGCTTTCAATTGCTCTCATTGCCTCTGGAGGCACTGGAAAGCGTAGAACCAGCTTGAGCTTCGCAATTAGTATAGCATTCAGGTGCGCAAATTGCATAGGCTAGGCTGGCTCAGTGCTGCCCCTGCTGTCTGTGTAGAGAATCACACACACACACACAGCAACTGAAAGTGCAGGAGAAAAAAAGCGGAGGGCAGAGAGAAGAAGAAAGCACAACGAGGGAGAGTGGAGCAGGTGAGTATGAGAACTTTTTTCAATAAATAAAATTTAATTTACAGTTTAAATATACATATCACACATGTCATTACAGCACAATGACCACATTAATTTACTGCTCTGCCTCCCCTGCCACCCCTGACTGTACGTCCCTGCACTGTAATCTATACCAGTAAACCAAATCTCCCGCAGCTGGAGGCTGTGCTGCAAGAACATTTCACAGAAAGTGAACAAACTTTTTCTAAATACTGACAAAACTGTAACGATGCTCTTTGGAACAGCACCTAAACTACATAAATTGCAAAATCCCCATCTATATGTCAGGACTAGGGATGGGCTGGCGGCTCGATCTGAACATGAGTTTGATTCTGCCGTTCGGTGAACATCAAACATTTCCACGTGTTCGCCCACAATGCTCCACAATGGACCACAATGCACTTTTCCACTGGCCTGAAGCTTGTAATTGGCTACAGCCTTGCACCGGACCACAGGTCAGGTGCAAGACAGGTGCAAGACTATGCCAATCAGGGCTCAGAGTCCTGATTGGGCAAATTTTGCCCAGTCATGGGCTCACAGAGCTAAGTCCTGCAGCACACTATATAAGGCTTCCCCACAGCCCCAGCACATGTTTTTTTTGCAGGAGTGAGAGGAGATTGTTCTTTCGGTGTGTCTCACAGGCGTCTAGCAGATTTCTGTGAATTGTACTCTGTGTCTTCTCACTGCCAGCTATTGGGGTCTCACAGACTTCTAGCAGATATCTGGGAATTGTAATCTGTGTCTTCTCACAGCCAGCTATTGGGGTCTCACAGACTTCTAGCAGATATCTGGGAATTGTAATCTGTGTCTTCTCACTGCCAGCTATCAGGGGGTCCCACATACGTCTAGCAGATATCTGGGAATTGTAATCTGTGTCTTCTCACAGCCAGCTATTGGGGTCTCACAGACTTCTATCAGATATCTGGGAATTGTAATCTGTGTCTTCTCGCTGCCAGCTATCAGGGGGTCCCACATACTTCTAGCAGATATCTGGGAATTGTAATCTGTGTCTTCTCACTGCCAGCTAGCAGGGGGTCCCACATACTTCTAGCAGATATCTGGGAATTGTAATTTGTGTCTTCTCACTGCCAGCTATTGGGGTCTCACGGACTTCTAGCAGATATCTGGGATTTGTAATCTGGGTCTTGTCACTGCCAGCTATTGGGGTCTCACAGACGTCTAGCAGATATCTGGGAATTGTAAACTGTGTCTTCTCACTGCCAGCTATCAGGGGGTCCCACATACTTCTAGCAGATATCTGGGAATTGTAATCTGTGTGTTGGCACTGCAGAGGAGTCATGTTCTCCCAGCAGCTGCAGCACACTGCTAAATTGGCTCCAGTGACAAGGAGGTAAGTGGTGATGACGACGATGAGGTCACTGACTCCTCTGGGTGCCTGATCGAACAGAGTAGTCAAGGGAGGAGGAGGAGGTGCAACAAAAACGAGGCAGAACGTCCTCTATGAGCAGTCATAGTCAGTCCAAGGCATCAGATGTCTGAGCTGCTCAGGGGCAGAGCGCTGTTGTCTCGCAGCACACGTCCAGGATCTCTGCTGTCTGGGAGTTCTTCACGAAATGTGCAGCAGACTGCAGTGTTGCTATTTGTAAGCTATGTCGGAAGAGGATCAAGCATGGGAAAGACATCAGACACTTGGGTACCACGTGCTTGAGGTGACATGACCACCTGCCATGCATCCCATTGACACAACACTTTGCATAGGTCCTCCTCCTCATCTGTCTTTACCCCCACTATATGTTCTGCCATGTCATTGCCTACAACCTCCACAGACAGGGATGATGCTACAGTAATGGGTGTACCACGTCCTTCCTCTGAATGTGCCAGCATCCCATCAGCTGCAGATTTATGCGGTCAGATTTCATTGCCCCAGCTGCTGCAGCGGAAGAAAAAATATTGTCCCAACCATCCACCTGCACAACGTCTAAATGCCGGCTTGGCAAAAATTATTCGCATTACAGCTGCTGCCTGTCCAGCTGGTGGACTTCCTTCCGTGAATTTGCCGAATGTGCTGTACCACAGTGGCAGGTTCCAAAACGCCATTTCTTTTCACGCAAGGCCATTCCAGCACAATACCAGCACGTGGAAGACAATGTTATGGAGTCATTGGGAAAGGCAGTCAGCAGCAAGGTGCACATTACTTTAGACACGTGGTCCAGCAAGCATGGACAGGGCCGTTACATTTCCTTCACTGGGTAACTCTGCTTGCAGCTGGGAGGGATCCAGGACGGGCTCTGTGCTGGAGCTTGATGATCCACCATGTCTCCAGAAAGCTGCTTATATGAGGTCTGTCTGCTCCACCCCATCTTCCTCTTCCTCCTCCTCCTTCAATGTCTCTGGCGAAGTGGCAGTTAAACCGACGCGTGGCAGGGGCTACGCAATGGCGCAAGCAAAAGGATGCCATACTGTGCTTGAGCTGGTTTGTTTAGAGGACAGGAGCCACACCAGGCCAGAAATTCTGTCAGCTCTGCAGGGGCAGGCGCAGAGATGGTTAACACCACACCAGCTTGAGCTGGGAATGGTCGTCTGTGATAATGGCAGCAACCTTCTCTCCGCCCTACGCCTGGGTAAGTTGACGCATGTACCATGCCTAGCACATGTCCTAAATCTGGTGGTACAGCGTTTCCTAACCAGGTGCCCAGGGCTGGCAGAGCTTCTCAGCCAGACCAGAAAAGTCTGCAGCCACTTCAGACGGTCATTCCCAGCAAGCGTTTGCCTGGCAGAAATTCAAAGAGAATTCCACCTTCCCACAAACCGTCTGATCTGTGATATGCCCACCAGGCGGAACTCGACATTGGCAATGCTGCAGCATCTGCACAAGCAGCAGAGGGCCATAAATGAGTACCTGTGTGAGTATGGCACAAGGACAGGTTCAGGTCAACTTGGTTCCCCCCGCAGTGGCTGATGATCAAGGATGCATGCACTGTACTGTCACCATTTGAGGAGGCAACAAGGATGGTGAGCAGGGACAGTGCATGCATCAGTGACACAATTCCTTTAGTGTTCCTGCTGGAGTGCACTCTGCGGGGAATTATAGATGTGGCAATAGAGGCAGAGCAGCAGGAGGAAGAGGAGGCCTTCCCTAGCTCTCAAGGCCCCAGTCTTTCCTCAGACAGCATTCCTGCGGGTCCTCAGATCAGACAGGAGGAAGGTGAGGAGGAGGAGGAATATTTAAGTTGTGGGGGCAGTGAAGGTGAGGATTCCTCAAGGGAGGGATTTGTGTCCCCAGAAACCCAAGGACTAGTACGTGGCTGGGAGGAGATAGTGCACTATACGGTCATCCTCAGCGACCAGGAACACTCTGAAGCTAATGCCGCCTCCAACCTACGCTGCATGGGCTCCCTTATCCTGCAAAGCCTGCTAATGGACCCCAGGATTCGTGCTATCAAGGAGAGGGATCATTACTGGTTGGCAACCTATCTTGATCCACGATACAAGGGTAAGGTTGCAGAGCTCATCCTGCCCTCACAGAGGGAGCACAGGATGAAACAACTTGAGTACGCTCTAAAGCAACACTTGTGTAACACCTTTCCAGACACTGGTAGGTTACCAACTGATGACACAGGTGCTTCTGAGGCTGTTGTTTATCAGAGGAAGAGCAGTGAAGGTGGCCGCTTGACTGTTGCCTTTTCCAATTCTTTTTAGTCCACGAAGCCCAGGGACGTCAAATGTAGGCACCCATTGCCAGCGTCTTCACCATATGGTGCAGGACTACCTAGGGGCAAGGGCAGACCTGGATACCTTTCCAGCAGATGATCCACTGGCTTACTGGGTGTTGAGATTGGATCACTGGCCAGAACTTAGCCAATATGCTATGGAGCTACTAGGTTGCCCTTCATCCAGCGTACTTTCTGAAAGGACGTTCAGTGCCACTGGAGGTTTTGTCACAGTCAAAAGAGTGCGTCTGTCCACCGACTCTGTAGACTGGCTGACATTTATAAAAATGAATGAGTCCTGGAGCAGCAGCTATCACTCCCCTGATGCTGATGTAACTGAATAGATCGGGGATCTCTTCTGCATTCCCAAAACCTCCACCCCTGCACTCTTCCACAATACCTCAGAGGGGTTACGGTGTGAAGGCACTAGCTGGCACCAAAGGCCCAATATTTGGGTGCACTGACACGTGTACCAGAATCCAATCATTTTAATATTTGTGTGCAGAGTCCACCCCTGCACTCTTCCACAATACCACAGAGGGGTTATTGTGTAAAGGCACTAGCTGGCACCAAAGGTCCAATTTTAATGCACCTGTTGTTACTTTCATCCAAAGCCTGCATAAGTTTCACCATAATTTAGCCAAAAAATCACGAAACTTGTTCTGCGTGTCCTAAAACGCCTCCTCTTTTCATACAGGCTGCCGCCCCAAGCAGTTGTTTATGAGTTGATTAAAGTAAAAACATTTACCGTCATTTGAAATGTAGTTTTTTTCTTTTTAAATGTTTCTATACATCCGACAAATCCACCACTTCACGGGCAGGTTATGGGGACCTCCTTTATTTCATGGAAAAATCACTGTTCCTTTAAAAACGTCTTTTTTTTCGATTTACCACATATACTGTAGACAAGCAAATATTGTAGGTGCTCGAAAGGCACAGTACTGTATATAAAGAAGCATTTATTATATTTATATAAAAAGAGGGAAACATTATATATATGTACTAGCTTTTGCCCGCGGCTTCGCTCGCGTGGATTTTAGGATTTGTTAAAATTGCTTTTTAAAAGAAAATTGAGTTTTTTTTTGTAGAACCCCCTTTCCCCCCCACTTGGGATTTTTGGAAAATTGTAAAACACGTGTTTTTTTATTTTTCAAGAAGAACGTAAGTGCCAAATTTCACACCTGTAACATCTTTGGTTTTTGAAATATAGGTATAGTGATAAAAGTATTCACATCCCTTTCCCCCCCCCTTAACTGGATTTTCGGAAAATGGTAAAACATGGTTTTTTTGCACGAAGATTGTAAATATCGAATTTCACACCTGTAACTTCATTGGTTTTTGAAATATAGGTATAGTGATAAAGGTATTCATCCCCCTTTTTGCCCCCCCACTGGATTTTTGGAAAATGGTAAAATACGTGATGTTTTATTTTCAAGACGAATCTAAATAACAATTTTCACGTCTGTAACATCTTCTGCTTTGGAGTTATAGGTATCCTGTTGAAAAGTGTTCACCCCCCTTTTTTCACCCACCACGTGGGATTCTTGGAAAATGGTAAAACGTGTTTTTTTTATTTTTCAAGAAGATTGTAAGTGCCAGATTTCACACCTGTAACATCTTTGGTTTTTGGAAATATAGGTATACTGATAAAAGTATTCAACCCCCTTTTCCCCCTCCCACTGGATATTTGGAAAATGGTAAAATAGGTGTTTTTTTGTTTAAGACAAATCTAAATACCAATTTTCACATCTGTAACATCTTCTGTTTTTGAGATGTAGGTATCCTGTTTAAAAGTATTCACCCCCTTTTTTTTACCCCCCCCACTTGGATTTTTGGAAAATGGTAAAACACGTGTTTCTTTATTTTCAGAAGATTGTAATTACCAAACTTCACACCTGTAACATCTTGGTTTTTGAACTATAGATTTACTGATAACAGTATTCAGACCCCTTTCCCTCGACCCCCCCCCCCTTATTTAGATTTGTGGAAAATGACGAAACACATATCAAATTTCACACCTGTAAAATCTTTGGTTTTTGAAATATAGGTATACTAATAAAAGTATTCAACCCCCCTTTTTGCCCCCTCCCACTGAATTTTTGGAAAATGGTAAAATAGGTGTTTTTTTGTTTCTCAAGACGAATCTAAATACCAATTTTCACGTATGTAACATCTTCTGTTTTTAAAATATAGGTATCCTGTTTAAAAGTATTCAGCCCCCTTTATTTCATCCCCCTTGGGATTTTTGGAAAATGGTAAAACACCTTTTTTTATTATTCAGGAAGATTGTAAATACCAAATTTCACATCTGTAACCTCTTTGGTTTTTGAAATATAGGTATAATGATAAAAATATTGAAACCCCTTTCCCCCGACCCCCCCCCCCCCAATTGGATTTGTGGAAAATGGCAAAAAACATGTTTGGTTTTTTCACAAAGATTGTAAATACCAAATTTCACACCCGTAACATCTTCGGTTTTTGAAATATAGGTATACTGATAAAGGTATTCAACCCCTGTTTTTGCCCCCCCCCATGAATTTTCAGAACATGGTAAAATACATGTTTTTTTATTTTTCAAGACAAATCTAAATACCGATTTTCACATCTGTAGCATCTTCTGTTTTTGAGCTATAGGTATCCTGTTTAAAATATTCAACCCCCTTTTTCACCCCCTTATGGGTGAATTTTCCAAAAATCCTTCCTTAGTGGGCGCCTAAATCATAAAAACAGTGCACCTTCAACATTTCACGTTCCTAGGTTAAACGGTTTCAGCTGAGCATTGATGAGTCAGTCAGTCAGTCAGTCAGGACTTTCGCGTTTATGAAAAAAGTATTCAACCCCCCTTTTTGCCCCCCCAAGGAATTTTCAGAAAATGGTAAAATACGTGTTTTTTTATTTGTCAAGATGAATCTAAATACTGATTTTCACGTCTGTACCATCTTCTGTTTTTAAGATATAGGTATCCTGTTTAAAATATTTTAAATATTCAACCCCCTTTTTTTGCCCCCCGTTGAATTTTTGAAAAACTGTAAAATACGTGTTTTTTTTTATTTTTCAAGAAGAATCTAAATACCGATTTTCACATCTGTAACATCTTCTGTTTTTGAGCTATAGGTATCCTGTTTAAAATATTCAACCCCCTTTTTCACCCCCTTATGGGTGGATTTTCCAAAAATCCTTCCTTAGTGGGCACCTAAATCATAAAAACAGTGCACCTTCAAAATTTCACACTCCTAGGTTCAACGGTTTTGGCTGAGCATTGATGAGTCAGTCAGTCAGGACTTTCGCGTTTATGATAAAAGTATTCAACCTCCCTTTTTCCCCCCAAAGGAATTTTCAGAAAATGGTAAATACGTGTTTTTTTATTTGTCAAGATGAATCTAAATACCGATTTTCACGTCTGTACCATCTTCTGTTTTTAAGATATAGGTACCCTGTTTAAAATATTTTAAATATTCAACACCCCTTTTTTGCCCCCTCAGTTGAATTTTTGAAAAACGGTAAATTAAGTGTTTTTTTGTTTTTCAAGAAGAATCTAAATACCGATTTTCACATCTGTAACATCTTCTGTTTTTGAGCTATAGGTATCGTGTTTAAAATATTCAGCCCCCTTTTTCACCCCCTTAGGGGCAGAGTTTCCAAAAATCCTTCCTTAGTGGGTGCCCACATGATAAAACCAGTGCACCTTCAAAATTTCACATTCCTAGGTTAAACGGTTTCAGTTGGGCGTTGATGAGTCAGTCAGGACTTTCGCGTTTATGATAAAAGTATTCAACCCCCCTTTTTGCCCCCCAAGGAATTTTCAGAAAATGGTAAAATGTGTTTTTTTATTTGTCAAGATAAATCTAAATACCGATTTTCGCATCTGTAACATCTTCTGTTTTTAAGATATAGGTATCTTGTTTAAAATATTTAAAATATTCAACCCCCTTTTTTCGCCCCCAGTCGAATTTTTGAAAAACGGTAAAATACATGTTTTTCTATTTTTCAAGATGAATCTAAATACCGATTTTCACATCTGTAACATCTTCTGTTTTTGAGCTATAGGTATCCTGTTTAAAATATTCAACCCCCTTTTTCACCCCCTTATGGGTGGATTTTCCAAAAATCCTTCCTTAGTGGGCGCCTAAATCATAAAAACAGTGCACCTTCAACATTTCACGTTCCTAGGTTAAACGGTTTCAGCTGAGCATTGATGAGTCAGTCAGTCAGTCAGTCAGGACTTTCGCGTTTATGAAAAAAGTATTCAACCCCCTTTTTGTCCCCCAAGGAATTTTCAGAAAATGTTAAAATACGTGTTTTTTTATTTGTCAAGATGAATCTAAATACTGATTTTCACGTCTGTACCATCTTCTGTTTTTAAGATATAGGTATCCTGTTTAAAATATTTTAAATATTCAACCCCCTTTTTTTGCCCCCGTTGAATTTTTGAAAAACTGTAAAATACGTGTTTTTTTTTATTTTTCAAGAAGAATCTAAATACCGATTTTCACATCTGTAACATCTTCTGTTTTTGAGCTATAGGTATCCTGTTTAAAATATTCAACCCCCTTTTTCACCCCCTTATGGGTGGATTTTCCAAAAATCCTTCCTTAGTGGGCACCTAAATCATAAAAACAGTGCACCTTCAAAATTTCACACTCCTAGGTTCAACGGTTTTGGCTGAGCATTGATGAGTCAGTCAGTCAGGACTTTCGCGTTTATGATAAAAGTATTCAACCTCCCTTTTTCCCCCCAAAGGAATTTTCAGAAAATGGTAAAATGTGTTTTTTTATTTGTCAAGATGAATCTAAATACCGATTTTCGCATCTGTAACATCTTCTGTTTTTAAGATATAGGTATCTTGTTTAAAATATTTAAAATATTCAACCCCCTTTTTTCGCCCCCAGTCGAATTTTTGAAAAACGGTAAAATACATGTTTTTCTATTTTTCAAGATGAATCTAAATACCGATTTTCACATCTGTAACATCTTCTGTTTTTGAGCTATAGGTATCCTGTTTAAAATATTCAACCCCCTTTTTCACCCCCTTATGGGTGGATTTTCCAAAAATCCTTCCTTAGTGGGCGCCTAAATCATAAAAACAGTGCACCTTCAACATTTCACGTTCCTAGGTTAAACGGTTTCAGCTGAGCATTGATGAGTCAGTCAGTCAGTCAGTCAGGACTTTCGCGTTTATGAAAAAAGTATTCAACCCCCCTTTTTGTCCCCCCAAGGAATTTTCAGAAAATGTTAAAATACGTGTTTTTTTATTTGTCAAGATGAATCTAAATACTGATTTTCACGTCTGTACCATCTTCTGTTTTTAAGATATAGGTATCCTGTTTAAAATATTTTAAATATTCAACCCCCTTTTTTTGCCCCCGTTGAATTTTTGAAAAACTGTAAAATACGTGTTTTTTTTTATTTTTCAAGAAGAATCTAAATACCGATTTTCACATCTGTAACATCTTCTGTTTTTGAGCTATAGGTATCCTGTTTAAAATATTCAACCCCCTTTTTCACCCCCTTATGGGTGGATTTTCCAAAAATCCTTCCTTAGTGGGCACCTAAATCATAAAAACAGTGCACCTTCAAAATTTCACACTCCTAGGTTCAACGGTTTTGGCTGAGCATTGATGAGTCAGTCAGTCAGGACTTTCGCGTTTATGATAAAAGTATTCAACCTCCCTTTTTCCCCCCAAAGGAATTTTCAGAAAATGGTAAAATGTGTTTTTTTATTTGTCAAGATGAATCTAAATACCGATTTTCGCATCTGTAACATCTTCTGTTTTTAAGATATAGGTATCTTGTTTAAAATATTTAAAATATTCAACCCCCTTTTTTCGCCCCCAGTCGAATTTTTGAAAAACGGTAAAATACATGTTTTTCTATTTTTCAAGATGAATCTAAATACCGATTTTCACATCTGTAACATCTTCTGGTTTTGAGCTATAGGTATCCTGTTTAAAATATTCAACCCCCTTTTTCACCCTCTTAGGGGCGGAGTTTCCAAAAATCCTTACTTTTAGTGGGTGCCTAAATCATAAAAACAGTGCACCTTCAAAATTTCACGTTCCTAGGTTAAACGGTTTCAGCTGGGCGTTGATGAGTCAGTCAGTCAGTCAGTCAGGACTTTCGCGTTTATATATATAGATATAAAACTAAATCACTGTTCCTTTAAAAACATCTTTTTTAAAACTTTTTTTCCTTGTTTCCTGTCCCCCAGGGCACTACCCGGACCCCCATACACCTTTTATGGCAAATATCTTGCATATATGCCCTCTTGCAGGGCACTCTAAAAATCGAACGTTTGAGTCCCATTGACTTGCATTGAGTTCGGACCGTGTTCACGTCCGAACTCGAACTTTTGAAATTGTTCGAGTTCGAATGCGAACCGAACACGGGGGTGTTCAGCGCATCCCTAGTCAGGACAAAATCAAATGACACACTGACCACAGTCACTTCTCTCAAATATCTAGATATGTGTTAGACCCAAATCTATCCTTTGGCCCCCACATCGAAAAACTCTTATCTAAACTTTATCCCAAACTAGGTGCCCTGTACAGAAACAAATCCTGCCTGAGTCCCATGGTAAGAAAGCAGATCGTACAACAATTGCTTATGCCGGCTGTTGAATATGAAGATGTTGTGTATGCAACTTCCCTGCAAAGGCACCTTCATAAACTTACTACATTGTATAGCTCATTCTGCTGCTTTGTGCTACAATGTAACTACATGACCCATTGTGGCATGTTAAAAGAGCTAAACTGGCCATCACTGGAATCTAGACGCACCCTTCACCTTTCCAACCTGGTGTTTAAGAGCTTTTCTGGGAAGCTACCATCCTAGCTGAATAGGCTGCTTCCCCCAGCAGTTCCCTCATCCTATAACCTCCGATCCAGGACCTGCACCTTACATGCAGTACCACAATACAAAAAGAAAGTAGCTCGATCCTCATTTTCCTACAGAGCACCACGATTATGGAATAACCTCCCAGACGCCATGAAATCTTCCCCCAGTCTAAAGTAATTTAAGAGATCCCTATTAACATATCTCAATACAGAATGCACCTGTAAACTTGTAACATAAGGAATATATTTCCTACATATTTATTTTCTGTGTTAATCTGTACATTTCTATTTTTGTTAATATCTTGCTTTTCATTACATTGTATTTCTAGAACAACTGTAACAATTCAATGTACTTGAACCCAGGACATACTTGAAAACGAGAAAAATCTCAATGTATCCTTCCTGGTAAAATACGTTATAAATAAATAAATACATTTGCTTATATATTTTGATATATACAGTGTATATATATATATATATATATATACTGTATATATGGCATTTATTATGTATAGACAAACATTTTCTGAATGAATTTATTATACATAGAAAGGTATTATATCTAGACAGACAGGCATTTATTATGGGGTTTATGCAGGCATTATATATAGACAGGCATTTACCACATATACTGTAGACAAGCAATTATTGTAGGTGCTTGAAAGGCACAGTACTGTATATAAAGAAGCATTTATTGTATTTATGTAAAAAGAGGGAAACATTATATATGTGTATATAAAAATAAATGTCTATATACCGTACATACATTTGTTACAATGAGGGGTAGCACTATATATAATGCCTCTCTCAACTCTACACTATGATATATATAATAAATGCATATATACTGTGTAGCGCTGTTTTAGTTCTGTTGCTGTAATTACCCATTTTTGGCCACCAGGGGGGAGATAAGCGCAATGTTAACTATACTGGACACATTGGGACTACGTTTTCCAGCATGCTTTGGGGCAGACACAGGAAGTGGGTGGGGAGAACGGACAGACATCCGCAGCCTCGTCGGAGGAGAGCAGAGCGCGCCGAGGGGTGAAGAGAGCAAGACGCACGTGAGACAGGGAACGATTTCGACCAGGCCGGAGAGCAGGTGCTGCCTTGCGGACACTGGAGATCGGTTTCAGTGACTTGCCAGAGACCTAGTATCCACCGCTGAGAAGTTTGCAAAGATGCAGAGCTGCAGATTGGACCCCGAGTTAGGAGACCGCGATGATCCAATGGGAGTGCAGGCGGTAAGCTAAAAATCTTGTTGCAAAGACGGACAAGCAAGAACAGCGGATCCGGTGGCACAGAGTCCCAGCCAAATCGAGCGGAGAGACGTCCTTGGTCAAGCAGCAGAGCAGATTGTCTGGCGGATGGGTGAGAGGCCTTCCAGGCCACAGTAAAGTTAACAAAGCACGCTGCAGTTTGCTTAAATCTACAGGGCCCCAACGTGACTAGTTGAAGATACACTGAATCCATTCACTGGCCAGTCGAATCTAGTACCCGGGTACCAACACACACATACACACACACCTTCTTGGGACACAACCTGTACGGGACTTACACTCCGGTAACGAAGGGGTTAAAATTTCCTTTTTTACCGCTGCGCGTTTCTTGCATTACGAATTCCTGTAAATATATATATATACCGTGTTTGCTTTATATATGCCAGTTTATTTGAGACCAGTAAACTATATATCTTATAAAATCCACAACAGTGCGGGTGTATATTTATTCCCTAGCGCGGGGAGACTGACCCGAGGTTAAATTCAGCGGCTCCTCCAGGAGTGAGCGCTACAACTGTATAATAAATGGCTCTCATAAATAAGAGGTAATTACATATTTAGAGTTATTTTATATAGATTGATATATGAGATTGCATAGGTTTTGCATTTTGATTATAAACAGGCTGTCATTATTTATGCAGGCATCTACTACAGGCAGATAGGCATTATACACAGGCAGGCATTATATACAAGCACGCATTTACTATACACAGACATGCATTATAAATAAGACAGAATCATGTATACCCAGGCACAGACCTCAAATACATGCATACCCAATAGACCTCAGATACATGTATACCCACTCAGACCAGAGACGTGTGTGTGTGTGTATATATATATGTGGCACAGGAACTCTGGGATGCAATTCTTTGAATTGCTATGAAGTGCAGGTGGCTTCTGCAATAATGCAATAATAAACACACTCTATATAGAGTGTGTTTATTATTGCAGAAGCCACCTGCATATCATAGCAATTCAAAGAATTGCATCCCAGAGTTCCTGTGCCACATTCCCCATATGCAGCAAGGAATTCTGGGTAGGATATGCAAATGACCTCTGTCTCACTTTTATGCATCCTGGATCTGTTATTACAAAGAACCCTAAAATCAATGCTATGCCACACTGTGGCTTTCTAGCAGAGATAAGGTTATGCAACTGGTCAAAGCCACACACACTTCAGACCTAAGATGCAGACACTGGGGCGGCTGACTGGCATTCTTCCATGTCCCTGCGGCTGGTCACATTCCATCGAACGGCCGCAAAGGTTTAGAGCGGCCACTTGGTGGTAATCCCCAGCCGCTATCTTGCGAGAATCTGCGCAGTTCAAGATCTCGCAAACTCCGAGATCTCACGTGATGGCGGCTGTGGGGGGGTCACCACCGAGAGGCTGCTCTAAGCCTTTGTGGCTGCTTGATGTAATGCGGCCAGCTGCAGGGGCATGGGAGAATGCCGCTGGAGCATTCAGAAGAGTCCTTCTCTCAATGCATTACATAGTACCTCTTATAATATCTAAGGAAAAAGTAAAACCAAAAACTGTGATTAATGTTTATCTACAGGAAAAGGAGGCATTCAGTAATTTATTTTTGTCCTTTAAAGTAGAAAAAGCAGTAAACAAAGAAGAGCTGTAGTTATGTACTGTAAAACATTCTTTGAGGTATTCTTTGGTCTCTGGTGCAATCACTGATTAGAGATCCCATACAATTGATTGGAGCGTAAAATAAAATGTCTGATTTCCAGTACAATATTCATTCACAATGGCAGCATTCACATAATGACAGTATTGTTCAGCATAATTGGAAGTAGCTATTTTTCTATTATTTCAAATGAAATGCAAAATCTTTCATCAACTGTACTCGGGAATCGGAGTACAATTTGTTTTCCCAAGGGGCATCTCTTCAGCTTTTCAAAAAAGAAGACATTGAAAAGAGCTTACAGAGATGCATACAGAATAAACAGGGCCCCATTAATTTAGATGCTTGGAATTCACTAATATGACCATACCAGTTTAAGAAAATGTATGTGAAGAATAGAAAAAAAAAAGGATTAAAAAATATTGATAAAATTATTATCGATTTATATATGTGTATTTGTACCTCAAGTTGCATCACAAAGAACTAAAAATATAATAAAGGGCTCTATTACATTGTTCGTGCAAAAATATGCGCGTGCGCAAAAACGCATTAATGCGAGGGGAAAAACCCTTTGCGCTGACCGTCAAATTACGACGTGCGCGCATACGATGCGCGTTAACGTCTAACGCGAGTTACCCTGCGCGAGCCAAAGTTTGTGCGTGCATCCCATACTTAACATTGTGAGCGCAAATGCGTTTGTGCGCTGGTACGCGGCTGGTATTACAATCGATGCACAACTTTTTACGAACGACGTTTGAGCTCTTAATTTTAACGTCTTTGAAGAGCTGGTGGTAACGGCAAATCTGAACGTTCTGGCCGAAACGAAAAACAGCAGCCCCCAAAAAAAAATACTGCACAGTATAGTTACACATTCTATGCATACCCAAACAATAAACTGGAGAAGTTGTGCGTTTTTTTTTTATTGCTGCAGCATATATATACTCAGATTGATTTTGGCAAGCGCAAAAACTGAACGGGAGACAATTGTGGTTCTTCTTAATTCCAATTGGCTGAATCGCGTGAAAAAACAGTCTGCCCACCGTTTTCTGCACGCAGCGTTAATTTGCGTTCGCTTTTGCGTGTCTTTTTTATGCGCGATATTTTTTGACGGATGAAAAAATGCGCTCAGATCGTAATACCTGCGTTAATTTATGCACGTTCCGTTTAACGCTGCGTGCAAAATAAATTGTTGCCGCGCAGTTTAACGTCCGTCGTAGCATAGAATAATGAGCAATAGAGACCCACACATGAAGTGCATCCGCACCGAACTGCGCACGCACAATGCACGTGGCACCGGACGCAAGTTAGGCAAGAACGTAAAACCGCAAACACGAAAGCACAGAGTGCGCCATGTCCGTGTAGCGTTCTGTGTGAGATATCAGACACAGTGCATTTGTGACGTCCAGCACCTTGACGCACACAATGGCTTTTCATATCCTTTTCAAATTTTTATCATTTTTCATATTAATTTTATTTCCCATAGTTCCCTTTTTTTTCCTACGTCCGCCAACAAAAACAGATTGTGTGGTGTCTACAGTATCTTCCGTCAGTACGTCTGTCCGTTGTGCACGCATGCCGAGTGCGCTCAGACTGCGTTCGTCTGACATTAGCCTAAAGCGTGTCACAGTGTGATTATGGGCAGGGTGCTGGACCATAGGTTTAATATCAGGCAAATGGAGAACGCCCTTTTCCCCCTATAGGGTTAACTCACAGCTAAATGCTTGATTAATTCTGCCCTGCCCATATAGGAGAGGTGGTCCCCTCTGCATTGTTTGTATGGTGCCCTACATAGCGCCTACCTGCAATGTGTTACATTTTACTGTGGTATCTGACTTCTGTTTGGAAAACAATAAAAAATTTACATAAAAAAAATGGGATGTCTCTTCTGTTCTGGTTATTGTCTCATACAAAATTCCACCTCCTCCATTCAAATGGTAGCTTGTATATAGCGGTTCTTGAAATTCCTTTCCTGGAAAATAATATTCACCTTTTCACACAGTGAACGAAATTCACCCCCTGGCTCCTTTGCTTGAATTTAATTATTTGAAATGGTAGAGACATACTTAAATGGCTACAGTATGTTAATGTGTAAAATTATAAAAGCATTCTTTAAATATAAAAAAAATAAGAACAAAAATCTTAATGCAATTTTTGTACAGAAGAATTATTTCATTTACTTAATTTTGCTGTAAAATAGGGAAAGGACTGTGCATACACCATAAAGAAGAATAAAAAGTCACATAGTCCAGATCAAGTGCATGTTATTTTCCCTACATTAAATGAGTTCTTGATACTATGACACTATCAGGTCTATTCACTAAAGGGTGAAGTCAAGAGAATTGGCAGAAGTGAACAAGTTACTGTAGGTCAAAATAGCCAAACCTGAAAAAGTCTCCCATTTATCTCACTTTCTAAATCGTCTGTTTGGTCTAGATTTTTCTCTCCTCCTGTCAATTCTTCTAACTTCACTCCGCTAGTGAATAGACTTGTAAATTTCCAAAGGAACTGAACGAAACAGACCTACATGTTCATTCATCTCTCATTGTATATTAACGGAGTCAGGCTTGTTCATAGTTCTTATTCTTATTTCACTGTGCATGTTCCAGTCTTTAAAACTCAGGACCTGATCATTGCTTTGCTTCTTGAAAATACAGACATCTGCCAGTCTAACCTCCATCTGCCTTTTGTATCCTGTTTTCCCATTCCACTGTGACCAGGCTTATTGTAAAAGAAGAAGGAACAATACAATGTCACAGATTCATGAGATCCACTCTGCCACCCGCTGGGGCATTCATCGAAAGAATTGTGACAGGAATCAAAAGACCTAATAGAAGGAATCTGTCTGATATTCACACCTTCAGAATGATCTGTCAGTAAATGGTCTTTGGGAGCATATCAACAGTGTACGCAACATAAAGATGCTGACTTCGGAAAATCCACTGTAACTGCACTGGTTTCTATGTTTTAAATAGTTTTGAACCAGGACTTACTTATTATTTAAAATGTGAGGTGTATCAAAAAGACGTTTTAAGTATCTTTTTAATGGATTAACGAGTGAACTTTTATGATGACCCCAATGAGAACTGAACCTTTACAAATGCAATATTGTGACAGAAAATAGCTCCCTCCGGTCTATGACCTGAAGTCTAGAGGAATAGACATCTATTTCGTGAGCCATGGGATGGGGATGCTGAGAACTCTGATAACACAAGCTTGTGCATTTGATGGTCATAAAACCTTTTTCAAAGTTTATGGAGTTTTTTTATGAATTTGGGGCAGTTGATACAAAAATTGCCAAAGATTTTCTCCATCATGTACAATATTTTCACAACTGGCTTTTTGTGTCGTATTATGAGACTGAATGAAATAATTATTAATGCAAGATTACCACATGAAACCTATTATGTGGCCACTTCTGAACATATTTAATAAATTATTTATGTTATTATAATCACTTTAAAGGTTGTAGAGTGGTCTTCTACACTTATCCCTAAACTATCAGGGTTATTCAAAGAGATCCGAATTGTGGCCGAAAGGTAACCGAACAGTGAAATTCAGCTTACGGTTACCTTTCCTGGCCATTTGTAAGGGCAGGGGCTGTGACCTCTGTATAATGTTGTGCGTATGGAACCCAATGGCAAGCCGTCGAAGAAGGAGACCAGGAGGTGTATATATAAGCAATTGAATATTTACTGAGAAGAAATGAAATATAAGTCCAGAACAAAAGACTATTAGTCAAAAGGTATTCTTCGTTAGTATAAAGTCCAGAACGGAGGATTGCGAGTAAGGGTCTTTCGGGTTTAGAAGTGATACAACGAAAGTCCAGAACGAAGGGTTGTAGAAGAGGGTAACGTGAGCTGTGGCCTTTGAGACAAGCCTGGGTTGAGGATCTGGAGCCGGTACCGTGGTCGTGGGAACAAGACTGGATATAGGAGCTGGAGCTGGTACTGTGGGAGCAAGCATGGAGGCAGGATCTGGAGCTGGTACTGTGGTCGTGGAAGCAAGCCTGGATATAGGAGCTGGAGCTGGTACCGTGGTCGTGAAAGCAAGCCTGCATATAGGAGCTGGTACCGTGGAAGCAAGCCTGGATGCAGGATCTGGAGCTGGTACCGTGGTAGCAAGCCTGGATGCAGGATCTGGAACTCAGGATTCACTTGGAACAGGAACGAAGAGGGAACACTGGATAACTGAAGCGGTGAAACCACAGTATACCCTGGTTAATGAACTGAGAAAGGCGGCAGGTTTAAATAGGGTTCAGAGGATCATAGGAACACTGTTCACCTGGGACTCGTAGGTGGAGTTGGGATACCTGAGTACTTGATAGGTTAATGGGAGGCAAACGAGGATCTTCAGTGCAGGTGTCATGCAGTACCCGTAAACTAGAGTACCAAGTTCTTCGTTTAAGGAGGTATGTGATCACGCATGCGCGCTTCGTTTCTCGGCATTCTCCTCCTGTCGGCAGCGTGGGGCGGACCTCGAGCGCTCTCCTGCTTGCGGGCTGAGAGCGTGGAGCGGGGTATGTAGTGCAGGCATTCAAACATGGCGGCCAGGGCCAAGAGCGGGCCATGACACCATTCAGCTAGAAACATAGAAACATAGAAAAATGTCGGCAGATAAGAACCTTTCGGCCCATCTAGTCTGCCCAATTACATGGATACTTTACCTGGATTTATCTTTTGTTTAGGATAGCCTTATGCCTATCCCATGCTTGCTCAAATTCAATTACTGTTTTGGCCTCTACCATTTCAACTGGAAGACTGTTCCATGTATCCACCACCCTCTCAGTAAAATAATGCTTTCTGATGTTACTTTTAAACCTTTGCCCCTCTAATCTAAGACTATGTCCTCTTGTTTTGCTACTTTGTTTCCTTTTAAATATACTCCCTTCCTCTTCCTTGTGGATTCCCTTTTACGTATTTAAATGTTTCTATCATATCTCCTCTGTCTCGTCTTTTTTCCAAGCTGTACATGTTAAGCTACTCAGAGAGCAGGCTGTTCGCCAAATCCTGGCGAATTGTCTGCACATACGGTGCCTGTTCAGTGCCTGTTCGAGGGCAGCGAAATCCCCATAGTGAAGCAATGCTTAGTCTATTCAAAGAACAAAAACAAGCAGTGAAAAGTTGCCGAATTGCCCTGTTGTTCGGTGGTTTCATGCGGCAGATTTATTGAGGCAAATCCCATAGGTTTCAATGTTAAAAATATTCCCGTATTAATACAATATCTAATAAACCGTTGATTTATAATATTCTGCAGTAAAAAGTCTCTTTATTTATAGATTTGTTAGGATCTTTTAGGCATTTGTCGGAATTTTTTTGCAAAAATAGTTTTTACGTTTTTTAAAATCTTTTTTCTTTTTTCTGTGACAGCCCCTTTTATTATCATTCATTGGATCTTATATGTAAATTTCCAACATTTTCGTTCTGTAGAGTCTTTGCAAACAGCGTTTCACTTTTCAAACATTCAAGCGTACTGTTTTTTTTTTTCACTCCATTCGTCTGCGGTGTCGGCTTTTTTCCGGCGGCTGCTCTGCGCTGTGATCGGTGGCTGCTCGGGTTTCTCCGGCGTGTTTGGCGGGGTTAATCCAGATGTTTTTGCGGGTTTCGGTGTGCGTTCGCCGTGTTTTGCGGTGAGTGTTCGTCGGGTTTGCGGCGGCTTTTCCCTGCAGTACGGCGGCCCTGTGGTGCTTGCTGAATACACCGCAGGGTCACCGAAAAGGGATCGTCAAATCGCACCGAATTGAAGAGAACAAAAAGTCACTGAACATGCGGTAAATTTTCCATTACCTTTGAATAACCCTGTATGTAATTAGAAAACAAAGACACAAGATACAGCTTCCGGGGATGCTTGACAGTCTTTTTTTCTAACTTATTAAAATTTTTAGGGATATGTGTTGATTTTCTAATTGTTAATAATTTATTTAGAAGTGGTGCCATCTCTTTATTTGTTCAAAATTTTTTACCCCCCCCCCCACATTAAATACTCAATAGAGTTGTAGAAAAAATATATAGCAATGGTAGACACCAGCTACCTAATCATACTTTATTTGGTGTACATAAACAAAAAACAACCGACCGTATAAAAACATATACTTGAAAAATATATCACCCAGAGGATGATGATTGACCAAACCGTCAGTTGTTTAGGCGGCGAAACATGTCGAGGTAAGGTGTTTTAACAGTTGTATGTTCCCATTACCAATCGTGTATCACTGTTATTCGCCCCTATCAATGAGGGTGCAGTGGTCATCACTCCAGTTATGATTACTGTGACATTGGCATGGTCTATTTGAACATAAGATTTTTGCAATCTTCACACTTCATAATGGGCTGGCTCATTATTGCTGCACTTGCAATTGTAGTATAGGAGAATATATTTATAGCTGGACGGCTGCTTGGGTTTTGGTTACCCACTCTTTAATTTTGTGATTTTGCCCCTATCAATGAGGGCGCAGCTGTCATTGTGCCATTGTGGGAATCTGTGGGAATCTGTGGGAACCCGCGTCGTTCAATTGTCTCCATTATTGCTGTGTACAACATTAGAGTATAACCATCACGTTGTGCCCTTCGGAATATTGCATCACATGCTCCATATCGCATTCAGGGTAATCTAATTGCTATTTTCCAATATTCTCAATATTGGTATTATACCACGTATGACAAGCAATTGGTTACCTATCCACGGTTTGGTCAATCATCATCCTCTGGGTGATATATTTTTCAAGTATATGTTTTTATACGGTCGGTTGTTTTTTGTTTATGTACACCAAATAAAGTATGATTAGGTAGCTGGTGTCTACCATTGCTATATATTTTTTCTTCAAAGTTATACTGGGTGATGCCCGTTTGTAGACACTAGTGTGATTAACCCCAGTGTTCTCTTGTTCATTCCAATTTTTTCTCAATAGAGTTGTGCATGGCTGAAAAACTTGTGTCGTTTCAAAATAATTTTGTTTTCGTTATTTAGTTTCGTAAATTCATTTTGTTTCGTTTGGTATATCGGATCACTAAAAACCACATTGTAAGTTAAGATCGATTCGATAGTTGATATCGAGTCGCATTTTGGTTCACTGAATAAAACCCAAATAAATCAAATCCTGCTGTTAAATGTTAAATGTTGAGCTATCCATTGTCCTGTGGTGCTGACAACAGATTCAGCACCACATGCCAATTTACAGGGACAGGGTGCTATGTGAAACAGTCAAACGAATCTAAACCTGTTTCATAATGTCGTTTGATTTAGTACTTGTATGTATTGTAAGTTGGGATCGATTCGATATTTGATATCGAATCGAATTACGGATCACTAAATAAAACCCCAATGAATCAAATCCTGCTCAGGAATCAATTAATCAATGGTTCCCTTGTGAAACAGTATAACGAATCAATTTTGATATATACCGTTTAGTTTTCGTTTAAATTCGGATGAAATCAATTCGTTATTTCGCAAGTACTTCCGTGATACGAATTAACAATATTTCAAACTAATTTCGATTCATTAAAAAAAGAATGCACACCTCTAAAACTCAATATACCTGTTGCTATGTATCTCAAACCCTGTCTATCTGTTACTTTTCCCGCTGTCCTATTACCGAGGACCCTGCATTCTGGTCTTTGAAACTAACAGAAAGTAAATGTCATTGTGGCGTAGAACAACTAAGAGGAGATTACATATGAAACATATGAGATAGTTTCAGTTTCCTGTATTATGCCGGAGAGAGGGATAACATTGCCTCCATGCTATTTTTTTTTTTTTTTTAGAAAGGATTTTATCAGGAAGGATACATTGAGATTTCTCTCGTTTTCAAGTATGTCCTGGGTGGCGAGTATGTACCGTTGGGTGTCTTGCCCAAGGACACTTACTGGAGATAAGTAAGTCTCCACAGTCTTTCTCCACGGTTAGCAGTGATGTTACCTCTACTCCACCCAGCCGGCACTACACTAATCTTGTATCAAAATTACATAACATCCGAGAACAGAGTTAGCTCACAAGACTAACATTAGTATACATACACATACAGTATCTTGTTTCTGCACTTTGTTGTTGCTACACAAAATGTATGCAATTTTTTTCTTCTTTTTCTCTTCTTCCTTCTTATAACTTTTAATTGAAAAAAATATATAATTTTCTACAACCTCAAAAGTGAAAGTAATAGTATATTTAAATTAGGGTGACCCCCGTCTATATTTGAAGGTTGTAGGGATTCTTTTATGCTTTTCGGTTTACTATTTTATTTTCATTGTGGTTTTGGTATATTTTGAATATAGTTAACCACAAGAAATATACAATTTGGTTACCTGGACTGTTGACACATCCACGGCTAACCATGTTTCACAACTGACTATAGTATGCAGAAAACAACAAGAGTCTCTCTTTTTTCACTGAATTCACTGCTATGACTCACAGAATTCAGATAAAAAAAATAAAACATTGAAATTATTCAAAACACTATAGGTAACAGAAGTTGGTATGTAGTAACAAAACAATGAAATTGTGAGAAAACTGTGGGTGCTATAACATTTTAAATGATATTTTCAAATTCAGCACCTAAAAATACATTAACCCCCTGCTGAGCCACTTCACCCCTGTGTGCTGAGCTGATTTTTGCTCAACATTTTTAAATGCAATTTGAAGTCATGTTTTATTATACGACCGAGGCAAATTATAAATCCTCTTTTTCGGCAAACTTGGCAGATTCACAATATATCATTATTATATGTATATGTCATGCCCTGCCAGAATGCTATAACAAAAAATAAAAAAAAAGGACTATTAATTTCTAATTATCTACAGCGTGTAAAATATTTTTTTTTCACATATTTTCATCCAAGCCTTGGTGGTTATACATTCTAGGGGGTACGCTTGCTGAAAAAATTTGAGACGGTTAACCCGTTACTTTATTTTTCTGAGAAAATACGCGATTTTAGCTAAAACTGAAAAAAATTGTTAGTGCAGCATCATTGTTCACATTATAATTGAAACGTGAACAATGGTGCTGCAATATTAAAGAAAAAAAAGGAAAAAAATAAACGTCATTTCTCTTTTTTAAAATTATTAATTATTTAGTTTACTTTTTTTATTTTATACATACCCTGGTCATGTTTGATATCATTGGAGAGGCCTTTTAAATTATATCAAACATGACCTAATAGCACTGGAGATAGGATGATAGGGGGGGTCCAAATGCCCCCACCTCTCCACCATAGGGAAAATCCTTGGCAGCTAGGACATACTTCACTAATTGACGTCATCGTGTGCATGGTGGGGGGGGCTGCCGGAGACTTGGCTGACATCCAAGATGTCAACCACCTCTGGGTGCAGTCCGCGATCCAGCACTGACTGACCCGGCACCTAAAATGTTAAAGTGAGGCTTCACTGGAAAGGTCACACTGTGACCTTTCCAGCGATGCCTATCTTTTCTTTTAATTAAATATTGATCAGGAGGGAGAGGGGTCCAAAGGACCCCCACCCTCCCTTTCTGGCACTCTCTGATGACGTCAGTGGGCTGGTCGGGTCCCGGAAGCAGGGCTGACATCAAAGATGTCAGGCCGCATCGGGAGACCCCAGCGACCAGAAATAATGGCCGATCGCAGGCTGCAATGCGAGGACGCGCTCATTCCGTCGTCCGCATGCTGGTCCCATCTGCGACAATGCACTGAGTGGGTTCTACATAACCAAGTGGTTAAACATATAACAGCTTGCAAAATGTTTTTTTTTATCACAGACCTGGGATTTAATTAACCCCTCATACCTTGCACCCTAGGTAAGAGTAAGCAGGACCAGTTAATCCAGGCAATGGAAGATGTTGGTAAAGCCTTGCTCTCTCTAATAAATATCTGTTTTGAATTAATTCTTTAAGTGAGTCTAGTAGAATTGAAAGCAGTATGTTAGGATCACGCATGACACCTGAAGACCTGATTCCTAAAATTCTCTGCCATCCTTGGAGGCATATAGTGGTAAATTACACGAGACTGACACTAGCTACATACAAGTGACAAACTAGTCAACTTAGCTAACCATGATACACAGCATTCAGCTTCTACAGGGCACTTCACAACAAACCACTCAAAATATCTTAAAGTAGGACTCTAAGAAGTTCTGAAAGACATGATCATTCATTAATTGACGAAAATGACAGAGAAAGTAATGGAGATGCCAACAAGTGAGGAAGGCAGAAGGACTATGAATGTGTATTGAACATAATAGGGGGCTAAATAAGCAGCTGGTTGAGCTCTAAAAATGTACAACAGTGTCCAAAGAACAGTGTGGCCTACAGCCTAACGTGAAAAGAAATGCTTTGAAATGCAAAGAGACAGTAAAGTGTGGAGGGATTATGTGGTTTACTATTTATAATTTCCTATGATGTAACCTACATTCTAACTTCCACAATAAGAAATCAATAATTACAGTGTATAGGATTCATTGTGTTCAAGTGTGGTTTTATCGGACCCTCCGTAGGATTTGCTGTTTTCAGGTGTTCACAGGGAATGTTTCATGCCTTAAACATTGTCAGTCCTGAGGTGGTACTAAGAAATTTTTTTTTTTAAAAAAATCATCGATTTTCTGTTTTCTCACTGTGGAAATTATAACCCTAGACACAGGCAGACTCAAAATAAACACTTAGGGCCCTATTACAATCTTCGTGTTAAAATGCTCGCGCAGCTCGTGGATTTGTGCGCAAAGCGTTAAACGTTAACGCGTGTAAATAAACGCTGGAATTACAATCCTCACGCATTTTTTCATCCGACGTGCAATAACGCGCGTTAAACGGACGCGCACAAATGTGCACGCAGCAACGTTGCGTGCAGAAATCAGTGTGCGGACTGTTTTTTTCACACGATTCAGCCAATCAGAATTAAGAACCACAATTATTCCACGTTAGATTTTTGCGCCTGTCAAAGTCAATCTGAGTATAAATGCTGCAGCAATAAAAAATGCAGACACAACTTCCCAATTTTATTGGTTTGGTATGTGTAGAATGTGTAACTATACCTTGCTGCATTTTTTTTTTGGACTGGTGTATTTGGTTTCGGCCAGGTTGAAAGAATTTGCCATTAACACCAGCTTTTAGGAGTTGCTAAAATTATGCGCGCAGCGTCTATGCATTAATCCCTGCGCATATATTGTAATACCATCAGTGTACCAGTGCACACATGCATTTGCGCTTACAATGTTAAGTATAGGATGTGCGCAGTACAGTACGCGCGCAAAGGGTTCGCGCAGGTTCACCCGCAGTAGACGATAAAGCGTGTTTGCTGCGCAAAGGGTTTTACCCCTCGCGTTAATGCGTTTTTGCACCGGCACAGACATTTGTGCGAAGATTGTAATAGGGTCCTTACAGTACTAACTGGTCTTCTTGAAAGCACTTTATATTGAGTGTCAAGTCATCTTGAACAGTACTTCGTAAGTGATCCCAGAACACATTATAATCCTAACAAAAAATTCTAATGTGGAATAAAGTACTCCAAAGACTACGTCAGAGAAAAACTTTTCATTTGAGAATTAGAGGATGAGCTTGCGATAAATTCTTCCCAGAAGTATCGTATAGAAGTGTGCACGGCAAAAAAAAAATTTGTTTCAAACTTTAGAATTTTTTTGTCTGAAACGCAATTAGATCACCTATTATTTCATTATTAGTTTTGTTTCAATCCGATTAGTTTTGTTTCAATTCGGATCAATTAAAAAAAATCAATAAAATCTGCTTAATAAGTGTTAAATTGCAGTTAGATGAGGGGTAAAAGCTATAGTTAATATAATTACCATTTTGGTGCACTTAGGAATCATTCATTTCAATGTTTCTCTATGGGACAATTTCACTGTTGCCGAAATGTGGCGAGTGGCGGTGAACTGCTCCGTATTTCACAGTCAATTGGTCTCGGGGTGCTGAATCTATTGGATTCAAATAGATTCAGATACACAGGCCAATTGACAGCGAAGTACGGTACAGTCCGGCACAGTTCAACACACATTTCGGAGGCAGCAAAATTATCCCATACAGAAACATTGAAATAAATGATTCCTACGTGCAAATTGCCGAATTGCACTGAAGTGTGGCAAGAAAAATCTCGGACTCAGGGTGAATGTTCAGAGACCCCTGAGATTCTGAACATTCACTCAGAAACTCAGAGTCTCTGGGTGTATGTTCAGAATCTCAGGGTCTCTGGATGAATGTTTAGAATCTTAGGGTCTCCGAGTGAATGTTCAGAGACCCTGATATTCTGAACATTCACCCAGAGACCTGATATTCTGAACATTCACCCAATTGGGGTAATGAGGGAATATTACACACCTTGACATGGAACAGCTGAGAAGCCAATTGTCCCATTACTTTTGGTCCCTTAACAAGTGGGAGGCACATCTGCAAACTGCTGTAAGTCCTACACCGTTCACCTGAGTTGGATGTACATACCCTCAAATTAAAGTTGACAGTCTGCAGTTAAACCACATTGTGTTTGTTTCATTCCAACTCCATTGTGGTGGTGTATAGAGCCAAAGATGTTAGAATTGTGTCGATGTCCCAATATTTATGGACCTGACTGTATATATATATATATTATATATCTCTCGTTGTTGTGTCGCATCTCTGCATATAGGGGCTTTTACTAGTACTAGGGCCTTACGCGGCGCAAGCCTGGTACCGCCACTGTGACACCCTGAGACTCGGAACATTCACCCTGAGACCATGAGATTCTGAATATTCACCCAGAATCTCCGAGTCTCTGGATGTATGTTCGGGGTCTCTGGGAGTATATTCAGAGTCTTAGGGACTCTGGGTGAATGTTCAGAATCCTAGGGTCTCTGAACATTCACCCTGAGATTCTAAACATTTGGTTGTGGGTGCTGGGGGGGGGGGGTTGACATGGTAAGGGCACGGAAAATAGCTTGGTCTGGCAGCTGTTTTTGGATACGTAAACCCTCAGCTGAAACGTTTTATATTAAAGAGAGTTATTCAACCAGACGATTGGAGAATCCGGAGCTGGTGTATCTTATAAATATATTTGTTTTTTCAATGTACATACAGTACTGTGCAAAAGTTTTAGGCAGGTGTGAAAAAATGCTGTAAACAATGCTTTCAGAAATATAAATAATGATTGTTTATATTTGTCAATTTTCAACACGCAAAGTGAGCGAACAAAAGAAAAGTCTAAATCAAATCAATATTTGGTGTTCCTACCTTTTGCCTTCAAACCAGCATCAATTCTCATTGGTACACTTGCACAAAGTCAGGTATTTTGTAGGATTATAGCCAGGTGTATGATCAACCAATTATACCAAACAGGTGCTAATGATCATCAATGTCACACATAGGTTGAAACCCAGTCATGAACTGAAACAGAAACAGCTGTGTAGGAGGCTTAAAACTGGGTGAGGAACAGCCAAACTCTGCTACCAAGGTGAGGTTGTGAAAGACCGTTTCATGTCATGGCAAGATTGAGCACAGCAACAAGACACAAGGGGCCATATTACATAGTTGGTGCTAACTTAACCAGAGCTGTTGTAAACTTCCCAGAGCCATTATAGGCTATGGAGGTTTTAAGTTTACAACAGCTCTGGTTAAGTTAGCAGCAACTATGTAATATGGCCCAAAGTAGTTACACTGCATCAACAAGGCCTCTCCTAGACAAAGATTTCAAAGCAGACTGGGGTTTCAAGATGTGCTGTTCAAGCTCTTTTTTGAAGAAGCACAAAGAAACGGGCAATGTTGAGGATCATAGACGCAGTGTTAGGCCAAGGAAACTTAGTGCAGCAGATAAAAGACACATCAAGCTTATTGCCCTTCGAAATCGGAAGATGTCCAGCAGTGCCATCAGCTCAGAACTGGCAGAAACCAGTGGGACCCAGGTACACCCATCTACTGCCGGAGAAGTCAGGCCAGAAGTGGTCTTCATGGAAGAGTTGCATCCAAAAAGCCATACCTCCGACGTGGGAACAAGGCCAAGCGACTAACGTATGCACGAAAACATAGGAACTGGGGTGCAGAACAATGGCAGCAGGTGCTCTGGACTGATGAGTCAAAATTTGAAATATTTGGCTACAGAATAAGGCAGTTTGTTCGTCGAAGGGCTGGAGAGCGGTACAATAATGAGTGTCTGCAGGCAACAGTGAAGCATGGTGGAGGTTCCTTGAATGTTTGGGGCTGTATTTCTGCAAATGGAGTTGGAGATTTGGTCAGGATTAATGGTGTTCTCAATGCTGAGAAATACAGGCAGATACTTATCCATCATGCAATACCATCAGGGAGGCATATGATTGGCCCCAAATTTATTTTGCAGCAGGACAACGACCCCAAACATACAGCCAAAGTCATTAAGAACTATTTTCAACGTAAAAAAGTACTGGAAGTGATGGCATGGCCCCCACAGAGCCCTGATCTCCACATCATCAAGTGTGTCACTACTTTTGCACACTACTGTATGATCACTGTTCCCCCCCCAGCTGACGATGATGTCAGTTTCAGGCGTCGTCCCCCGCCGGAGCAGCCCCACCTCCAGGACTCCCCACGTCCACTGACATCATCGGGTGTGCCACGATGACGTCAGTTAACCAGGGAATACCTAGCTGCCAAAGGATTTCCTAAGGACATTCCATGGTGGAGATAGGGGGGTTCATGGTGGCAGCTAGGAGATCATATGGGGTATCGTTTGAAAGGCCTTTTCTGTGCATGATTGAAAATTCAATTTTTTTTACATTTTTTGTTATAGCATTCTGGCACTGCATGACGTATACATATAATAATGATTATTATATACATAATAATGATGATGATATATTATTAATCTGCCGAGTCTGCCGATATATAATTTGTCTGGGTGGTATAATAATACGTGATTTAAAACCGCGTTTAAAAACGGTCAAAATGAGCCCAGCAAACTTCTAGTTCCCAAACTGCGCCGAAGTTGTAAAATTGCTCCTGTCCTTAAGGGGTTAAGGTAAGGCAGCGAAAGAAAAAAAAAGGGAAACAAAATAGTGTCCGAAGCGTCTGTGGGGTCTCATGAGCATGTCAGCAAGGTTCTAAAGAATAAGGGGTAAAACGGGGTGGCAAATCACATCGAGGGCTCAGAGACGAAATCGGCAAAACCGAATACATTCAACCAGGGTCCGAAGAGGGCAAATTCGAGGCACCAACCGTGGCAGGAACCAATCCCCTGCCAATCCCCAGGGAGTCAAAAACAGGCCACGCTTCTCCAGGATCTCCAAAAACATACGACACGTTATCCAAAACAAAAGTAAGTGTGCCTCCTGCTCCCCATCTATAGCAAATATCCTTAACACGGAGGCAGGCCACTACCTCCCGAAATCTCCGGCGAGCCGCCAATGTCAAGAACGGTAGGTCATTATTAGGGATGAGCGTTCGGTTCGGATCTGTTCGGAGTTCGATTCGAACATCGCCCGTTCGGCTGTTCGTCGAACTCCAAACATTTCCGCGTGTTCGCCGCATGTTCACCCACAATGCACTTTTACACTGGCCTGAAGCTTGTAATTGGCTACAGCCTTGCACCTGACCACAGGTCAGGTGCAAGACTATGCCAATCATGGCTCAGAGTCCTGATTGGGCAGATTTTGCCCAATCATGGGCTCACAGAGCTAAGTCCCGCAGAAACACTATATAAGGCTTCCCTGCCGGCAGCCCCAGCGTGTGTGTTTGCAGGAGTGAATCAGAGAGGAGAGGAGTTTGTTCTGTCAGGGTGTATCAGTGATGTTGTAGGAGATTTTTGGAATTTAGAATCTGTGTTGGCACTGCCAGGCTATCAGGGACAGTGTGTTGCAGTGAGTTGTAGGAGATTTCTGGGAATTTGAATCGGTCTTGGCACTGCCAGGCTATCAGTGAGTTGCATTCCCAAAACCTCCACCACTGCACTCTTCCACAATACCACAGAGGGGTTACGATGTGAAGGCACTTGCTGCCACCAAAGGCAAAATATTTGGGTGCACTGACGCCTGTACCAGATTCATACCATTTTAATATTTGACCGCAGGGTCCAACCCTGCACTCTTCCACAATACCACAGAGGGGTTACGGTGTGACGGCACTGTTGCCGACACTAAAGGCTCAATTTTAAAGCACCTGTTGTTACTTTCATCCAAAGCCTGCATAAGTTTCACCATAATTTAGCCCAAAAAATCACTAAACTTGTTCTGCGTGTCCTAAAATGTCTCCTCTTTTCATACAGGCTGCCGCCCCAAGCAGTTGTTTATGAATAGATTAAAAGGAAAACCATTTACCGTCATTTGAAATGTCATTTTTTTGTTTTTAAATGTTTCTATACATCCTACAAATCTGCCACTTCACGGGCAGGTTCTGGGGCCTAGGGATGAGCTGAACACCCCCGTGTTCGGTTCGCATTCGAACTCGAACAATTTCAAAAGTTCGAGCTCGAACTCGAACCGAACTCAATGCAAGTCAATGGGACTCGAAAGCTCGATTTTTAGAGTGCCCTCCAAGAGGGCATATAAGCAAGATATTTGCCATAAAAGGTGTATGGGGGTCCTGGTAGTGCCCTGGGGGACAGGAAACAAGGACAAAAAGTTTAAAAAAAAGACGTTTTTAAAGGAACAATGAGTTTTCCATAAAATAAGGGTTAAAAATAAAAACGAAAAAATCCTTCAAATATCGTGCCTAGGAGGTCCCCATAACCTGCCCGTGAAGTGGCGGATTTGTAGGATGTATAGAAACATTGCCATCAGAGACCCACACAAGATACCTAGCCACCCTTAAAGGGTTAAATTGCACAAGGACTGGCTACTATCCTGTTAGATGAGGGAATGTATTAGGCCCCGTTCACACTGTGCGATTTATCGCGTGGATTTTGCCACGACGTTGCAGCCAATCCGCGCGACCTCGCACTGTGTAGCTTCTCCAATGCATTTCAATGGAGCTGTTCACATCTTGCCGCGCGACGTCACATGTCACATGTCACATGTCACATGTCACGCGTCTCGGTAGCATGTCGCTGGTACATGACCCTGTTTTTGAGATTTGCTATCTGCGATTTTGCGATTTGCATTGGTGGTGCTTTGCAAAAATCGCACAAAATCACGATGTCGCGTGACATCGTGCGACATTATCGCACTATGTCGCGAATATCAAAATCGCGTGGAAAATCACGCGACTTTCAAATCGCACAGTGTGAACGGGGCTTAATATGTATAAAGCAAGGTATATATGACAATGGATAGTCAGAGACTCTAGGGACTCAGCTTGCACGCTTTATGATAGACATTTCTAACACAATAATAATTGTATGCTCACATAGTCCCTTCGGGAGAGGTACATGACATACAAATACTGGAATATTACGTTTAAATCTAAGGCGTGTGATAAAGATTTTATTAAGCCCTTGATGACAAATGATGTAACAGCTACATCATTAATGATTGGCTTTACAGAGCCCTGGTCCTTAAGGGGTTAAACAGCATATCAGAGAGGATCATATAGTAGAAATGAACACTTCTTAGAATTCAAAACAAACCATGTTTGTTCATACATGTGCAGGCCACAACCAGTCTGCAAGCAATGTATCAAATTCTAATTGCTAATTAGAAGCACATGTTATTTCCAAACACTAATTAAACACCTGTTGTTTATGCCGTTTGAGATCACAGGTCATTTAGAGGTGAGAATCTTTGCACCTATAGTAGACGACATTAGGTAGTTTTTTAATTCAATATCTAATAAACCGTTGCTTATAATATTCTGCAGTAAAGTGTCTCTTTATTTTTAGATTTTTTAGTATTTTTTAAGCATTTTTATACTTTTTTTTAAAAAAAATAATTTCGAACTCAAACCGAACACGCCAAAAAGTTTGAAGTTCGCAAACTTTCGAACTGCCAATGTTCGAGTCGAACTCCGAACTGATCGAACCGAACAGCTCATCCCTAATGGGGACCTCCAAGACACGATATTTGAAGGAATTTTCATTTTTATTCTTAACCTTTATTTCATGGAAAACGCACTGTTCCTTTAAAAAAGTAATTTTTTTTAACTTTTTGTCCTTGTTCCCTGTCCCCCAGGGCACTACCCAGACCCCCATATAACTTTTATGGCAAATATCTAGCATATATGCCCTCTTGAAGGGCACTCTAAAAAAAAAAAATCGAACATTCAGGTCCCATTGACTTACATTGGATTCGGATCGTGTTCGAGTTCGAACTCTAACTTTTGAAATTGTTCGAGTTCGAAGTCGAACTGAACACGGGGGCGTTCGGCTCATCCCTAGTCATTATATAAGGATACCTCTGTGATTCAAAAGTAAAGATGCCCCGAGCCGTGGGTAGCGACATCAGTCGTTGCTTCGTGGCAATGTCCCGAGACATTGCAATTATATCTCAAAATAGTTATTATTTCAAATAGATCGAATCACACTACTTGATTTATCAATTTTGGTTGGAAGCAATATATTTGAATGAATTAGATGCAGAAATGAAATTAGCATCCACTCACCTCATTCAGATGCCGCAGCAGTGAAGGCCTTGAGAAGGCTCAGAAAATAGATATACATTTGCATAAATTAATTTTAACTATTATTAATTTATGAAATAAAATATATTGACCTTACTCTAAATTGTAAAATGAGTTCCTTAAGTAACCATCAGTAGCTCATGAGAATCATAGTAATGCCCTTGGTAAAGCTATGCATTCAATAAAAACATTTGTTGCATAATACGATATACCCACATATAAACATATATGCAGAGTGCATTCTACTGTATATTATTTGTTTATATAAATATATATATATTTCTTATACTAGTATTCTCTTACAAATTCAGGACATACAATAGAAATAATTTAATAACTAATAAAAGCTGAGGACTCCATCTTATCTAAAACATATAGGCTTTTACTGCTAAAATAGAAAAAAAATAACAAATTCACTCTGGAGAATTAAGCATTTTTTTTATAACAACTGAAAGTCTTTATTTATGTTAAATGTACTAGGAGTTAATCCTGTTTATCCAGCAAATATCAGGATACTTCAGACTCTGCTGTCTCCTCTCTTATAACCCTTCTTGACAGTATAGGGTTGGAGTTTCTGCTGTTCTTTGTAATTGGGAAGGGCTCTTTTCTCTAGTGAACGCTAACTGTAATGTTTGAGTGAGTAAGCCTGCCAAAATAAGTGACTTTCATGCATGCCACCCGTATTACATCCCTAGCGCTAAACCCCTGTAAAATCCATTAGTGCATTGTTTATTCCGCTAGCTTTCATGAGCTTACTGTACTTTCCGCATACCTATACTTAACATGGGGCATGCAATCAGTAATTAGATTTCGGAAAAATATGGTTTTACAAAGTCCTAACGCTAACTGCCACACCGATGCATTAACCAAAAATGTTGTGACATCTAAAAGCTGTTGCTAACTGATTCCGCTTTTGCAGAATCCTTAAGCACCCACTAAATACCTCCCCAATAAATCCGATACTCACCTCTCAGGCTGGTCGTCCATTGGGTCTGTATTTATGCAATTGTGCGATCGTACGTCGTCGTCCCTGATCGTCCAACCAATCCCACAGCATACAAGTGATCCAGCCCTTGTCCACTGCCTCTGTCTTCCATCGGACGACTTCAGATGATTTTTTGGAACTACATCATACTACAGTTACAAGTTTTTATAAAGTGCAGACAAGCTCCATAGAGTTGTATAATGGGTGAGACAGAATAACAAATATACATACCAGTTAAACACACAGAATAGTAGGAGAGAGGACCCTGGTTTAGAGATTACAATCTAAGAGGAGAGGGATGGCATACTAGGTGAGGGTAAATAGAGAACCTGAAGTAGCGGGGTGCATGTGGATTGGGTGGGAAGATGGAGCAAGAAATGTACAGTGGGGAATCATGGCGTGAGCCATTAGGCTTCTCTAAAGTAATGTGTTTTCAGAGACTTCTTGAAGGACTGGATAGATGGGAGAGTCTAATGTTGCTGGGAAGGGAGTTCCATAGAAAGGGGGCAGCTCGGGAGAAATCTTGAAGGCGGGAGTTGGGGGTGCGGGTACGTGGCTCTGATAGCATCAGATCATTGGCAGAGCAATGTGGTTGGGACGGGATGTACCTGCTAATAAGGGAGATGTAGGCAGGGATGCAGTTATGGAGAGTTTTGTATGTGAGCTATTATTTATTTAATTAATTTGAATTGGATTCTAAAGAGAAAAGGGAGCAAGTGTAGAGATTGACAAAGGGGAGAGGTGCGTGACGTGAGGTGGATGAGCCTGGCACAGGCATTCATGACAGACTGCTGAGGGATAATCTAGGACCTCTTCAAGCCAGAGAGAAGGAGGTTACAGTAATCAAGGCGGGAGATAATAAGACCTTGGATGAGCATTTTAGCAGAGTCTTGGTTAAGACAGGGCTGGACGTGTCCAAGGTTTTTTAGGTGGAAGTAACAGGATTTGGTTAGCAACTGAATGAGAGGGGTGAAGGAGAGATCAGAGTTGAAGATGACTCCAAGGCAATGAGCCTGAGAGATAGAGGTAAGGGTGGCACCATTCACCTGAAGGGAAATGGGTGCAGGATGTTGGTTTTAGAGGGAGGGAAGACAAGAAGTTCAGTTTCAGAGAGGTTAAGCTTTAGAAAACTGGATGTCATCCAGTTGGAGACAGCCGATAGGAGGAGAGAGAGATTGTGGGAGGAAAGGTAGATTTGAATGTCATCAGCATAGAGATGATATTGGAGTTCATAGAAAGAAATGAGGTTGCCCAGAGAGGCAGTATAGATCGAGAAGAGTAGGGGACCCAAAACAGAGCCTTGAGGTACCCCAAATGAAAGAGTAACTGGGCAGAAGAAGCACCAGTGAAGGAGACACTGAAGGAGTGAAGAGAGAGATAGGAAAAAGAACCAGGAGAGAGTGGTGTGACAGGTCGATGCAGTGTGAGGAACAGAAGAGGGTGATCAACAGTGTCAAATGCAGCAGAAAGGTCAAGTAGAATAAGCAGGGAGAAGAAAACTTTGGTTATAGCAGCAAGTAAACCATTAGTCACCTTGATCAGAGCAGTCTCACTGGAGTGCTGGGAGAGAAAGCTGGATTGGTGTGAATCAAGTAGAGAATTAGCAGTGAGAAAACTGGTGGGTTGGTTATAGACCAGGTGTTCTAAGATTTTGGAGGCAAAGGGAGCAGAGAGATGGGACGGTAGTTCAAAGGGGAGGTGGGATCAAGAGATGGCTTCTTTAGAATGGGGGTGATCAGAGCATGTTATATGCAGAGGGGAAGAGTCCAGAGGAGAGGAAGAGGCTGAAAATATGAGTCAAAGCGGTGACAATGACTGGTAGGACAGACCGAATAAGATAAGAGGCGATGGAGTCAAGCGGACAGGTGGTCGGGCAGGAGGCCATGAGATCTGCAGAGACATCCTCCTTCGAGACTGGAAAAAAGGAAGACATAGTAGAGGGGTCAGGGAGTGACAGAGTGAATGAAGTAGAGTGGTTAATGTAGGAGGGCAGTGAAGAGACTTCTAGTATTAGTTTAGCAATCTTATCGGTGAAGTAGTCAGCAAAGTTGACAGCTGTGAGGTCCGTAGAAGGCTGAGTGGAAGTGGGGCAAATTAGCTGATTGAAAGTATGAAACAGACGTCTGGAATCATGAGAAAAGGTGGAGATAAGGGACGAGAAACAAGATTGTTTAGCGATGGACATAGGTAAGACTGTGAGAAGACCAGCGATCTTTCCCATTTGAATGGGATTTTTCAGGCGAAACGGGAGCATCTGGTACAATTTACATGAAAAAATGAATTGTATAGTTAAACCGCCATTCTGTGGCAGGGAAAGTGTCCCGTAGAGAAGTAATTCAGTTCAAGAGCAAATCCCATAGGATTCAATAAAAAATATATTCGTTTTTTTTTAATTGAACCATTTATTCTTTTCATCTGCAGCAAAAGCCTTTTTATTTATTGATTCTTGGGGATTTTTTGAGGTTTGTTTGTACTTTTAGGCAAAATCTTTGATTCCCAATTTCTTTAGCCCTTTCGCTGCTGAGGCTTTTCCCGCCCCTATGCTGAGGTCATTTTTACCTGTTTTGCGCATCATGTTTAAACGTGTTTTGAAGGCTTATTTTAGTATATGACCCAGACATATTATATATCGTTCTTTCCGTCAGACTCGGTAGATTCATAATATGTCATTATTATATGTATACGTTATGTCATGTCTGTATATTATAACAAAAAATGCAATAAAATATGTATTTTCAATAATTTACAATGTGTAAAGTGTTTTTTTTCACATTTTAACATGCGAGCAATTGCGGTTATATTTTGTATGGGGTGCGCTTGTTAAAAAAATTAGAGATGGGGTCTCGTTACATTTTTTTTTGGGGAAAATGACACTATTTTTAATAAACGCACCGCATACAAAAATCGTTAGTGCAGCATCATTGTTCACATTATAATTGAAATGGGAACAATATTGCTGCATTAACAAACCCAAAAAAATAAAAAAAAAGTGTTTAATTTTTTTTTTAATTTTTTTTTATTTTTATTTTTCATTTTTTTTTTTTTTACAAAATTTTTCACTGTAGTGTTTGGTATCGTTGGAACGGCCATGCTCTGGCCGATCCAACCATACCAAAATTTAACCCCTAGCTGCCACGGATTGGGAGATAGGGAGTTCATTGGAACTCCCTATCTCCACAGTTGGTGGCAGTTAGGGGTTAACTCTAGGACTGGCGTCATCGTGCTACGCACGATGACGCCAGTCCTCTGGGGGAGTTCCCGGAGGCTTGGCCGACATCCAAGATGTCGGCCAGCTCCGGGAAAGGATCGCGAACCGGCGCTTTTCAGCGCCGATTCGCGATCCAGCTCCCCAGGGGTTAATGCCAGGCATCATTTGGAAGGGCAGGCTGTGCCCTTCCAAATGATGCCTGGGTTAACCCCCTGTGCGCCGCCGATCGGGAGGGAGAGAGGTCCGAAGGACCTCCCCCCCCTCCCTTTCAGGCGCCTCCTCTGCACATGCGGGGGGGGCGCCTGAATTAGGTGTCATCGCGCCCCCGCGATGACACCTAATTCTGGCGGCTGCTGGTCCGGATGCCGGGCTGACATCCAGGATGTCAGCCCGCACCGGAGGGGCCAGCGATCGGCCGGAACCCGGCCGAACGCTGACCCCAATGTGAGGATGCGCTCAGCGCGTCCTCAGCACACCAGCGGGACTGCTGAGGACGCGCTGAGCGCGTCCTCAGCAGCGAAGTGGTTAGAAAGACATGGGCTCTTTTTTCCAGGCTGTATGTGCCTTTTTCCTTTCTTCAGTCCGGCTGCATTCTGCTCTCCTTGCTTCTGGAACCTATTTCAGCACCAGGGACAGGGTTTTTGGTTTTTTTCCCCGCAGCGTTCGGCGAAGATTCTTTAAAAAACTAATTTCTGCATTTCGCTGCATTCGGCGGTGCTGTCCTTGGTGCTGAAACCCCGTTTCAGCAGCAGGGACAAGTTTTTTTCCCCCTTGCAGGGTTTTTTTTTTCTTTGTTTGGTGGCCTGATGTTTCCCGCGGACGACCCTGGTCATGCAACGGTGTTGTCCGTAGTCAGAAGACCAAGCCGGTCGTCCGACCACGAACCCAGTGGACGGCTAGCCTCAGTCCGCGGCGAGAATGGTGGCCCAATCCACCACTTCTCATGGCCGCGGCCAGAGTGAGACTGGGGATAAATAGGATAAATAGGAACAAGTTTCCCCATTCGCATCCCCATTTTAGCAATAGGGAGTTAATAGGGCCCGAACAGTGGTAATTCCAGGTTACAGAGCTAAAGGGACACTCTATATATCCTGACTACATCAGCTTCCCTAGGTCAGGTAGCTTGGAGTGCCCCCCTCCGTCACCATTCCCCCCTGCAGCCCCATTTGGCTGTTGCATTTATGTGAATAAGTGGGGATTCCTCCAACCACACAGTTGTCACTCACAGGTGGGGTTTGAATCCCCTGCCTGTCGAGGACCAACTTGGCAACCAATGATTTTAACACACTTTCAGGTTGTCTCTGAACGTGCTTACAAGAGCGAGCAGTTGAGAATAGCACTGCTGTGGATTGGTGCTGCACCATGAAGTGAGAGCTTACCATACTAAGCGGCCACTCGTGGGGAACAGCATGCGTTACATGCACACAAGTAGCTCCAGGGACATATGCATATTGGAAGCTTATGAGCAGAAGAGGTGTAGGAGCTGAGCACCGTTGGAGGTAACGTAAGTTTTAAATTTTAAAATAACTATTAAAAAAAATAATTGTGCAAATGCTATCAGCAGTTACAGTTACAAGCACTTATACAGCGCCAACAGATTCCGCAGCACTCTACAATGGGGAAAGCACAAACCGGTGGCATGGTAAATAAGAAAACATAAGGAACAGACGGCCCTGCCCGTAGGATTATTGTCCTGCAAATGCAGCACTTTTATACAAGTGCTCAGCCAGACATTCTGTGAGTTTACAATCTAAGGGACTAAACCAAGTAAACAAAAGGGAGCAGGGGGAGTGTGGAGATAATTACCAGAGAGAATATAGCAGACACTGAATAACGATAGACCAAGATCTTGGGCATGATGAGGTTAAACCGAGCGAGGATTGAAAAAGGAGGCTATATAATTAGGATGTGGGCTGGGTGGGAGGTTGGATGGGGCAGGTGAGTGGGACAGTAGAGGGAAAAACGGAGGTGAAGTGTGTCTGTGGACAAAAACAAATACAGAGTTTAGAGGGGGTAGCCATTTATTTATGCAGAGTATTTACAACAGGGAGGAGCAGAGCAGACTTTGCATAATTATTTTAAGGAGAAAAATATATTAAAGTTTTGTGCAAGTGCTGTTTACAGTAGAAACAAATACAATTTGCAAGGTGCAATTAGAGATCTACCAGATGTAAGTTCTCACCTGTACATGAAGGTATAAGTGTACAATCTGCATTTCAGAACACTCGATACGGCAGAGTCAATTATAGGATGGTTATGACTCACATATGGTTAATTATGCATAATGGAAAATGCTCTATTCTTAACATATTACACTTGTTAAATAAATCTTTCACTAACCGTAGATAGGTAAATAGATCTGTATACACAGAGCTGAATCCGATCCAAGCTGTTTAATTATTCCCATTACTTTATAATTATGAGTAAATTACGGAGCTAATCATATTCCATTCTATTCCTTCCAGACAACAGGTTATAAATATACTGACACAATGCTTCTTAAACTGCTGAAAGATTGTGTTTGTCAAGACTGAAGCATCTCAGCCAGTTACCCTGGAATTAAGGCAATTACTTTTGTTGCATTTTGACAGTAAAACTAATGAAGTGAAATCTAGGAGCACAAAAGGAATTAGATGCAGAACAATGGGAGGATTAAAGAGAAAACAGCTTCTAATAAACAGCTTTACACCTGAGGATTGAAGAGACACAGCCGTGCACGAAGGATTACAGGATTTTATTTCTGCTCGGGTACTTGTGTCAGATTGTGATTACTTTTAGTATAGAAATGCCCCACTCTGCATTACCCCCAAACTGTGTACTGAATCTGCATACACACATTATTTAGCAATCTACTCAAATCTACATGGAAAGTCTTTTCACCCTGCCTTATGATTCAAATCAGGGGTCAGTAACCTTGGCTCGCCAGATGTTTTAGAACTACATCTCCCCTGATGCTCAGGCTCTCATTAGGTTTGTGGAGCCTCCTGGGGAATTATAGTTGTAAAAGAACTGGAGAGCCAATTCTGATGACCCCCAGTATAAATAAGGAGTTGGACACAGGTATCCATGGTTCAACTTGACAACAGTTAAGGTAACAAAGCATAGCATGGGGAAAACACATTGCTCTTGAAATGAGCTAAATGACATATGATAAGTAAAGTAAATACATTTTATAGTGGGTCAATTAAACCAAAGACATAGGACAACTGAGCATGCTCATACAAGGCTACATCATTCTGTTTGTACAGTTTATACATTCTTTTGATCATTCTGAGATTTTTCTTTGGCTCTTTTTACCTGTTGATTAACAGGGTTATTCAGAGAGAGCCGATCTGACCCCGAAATGGCACCGAACAGTGAATTTCCCCGTACGGTGCCATTCCCTGGCCATTCGGCTATTCAGAAAGCAGGCAGTTCGCCAAATGTTGGCGAATTGCCTGCAAATACAGTGCCTGTTCGACACCAGTGAAATCCCCCATAGAGAAGCAATAGTTCATCTATTCAGAGAACCCCGAATAGCAGTGAAGTGTCAGAGAAATTTCCTGCTGTTCGGTGGTTTCATTCAGCAGATTGAATCCCACAGGTTTCAAAACTTTCAATATGAAAAATATTCTTGTTGTTATTTAATATCTATTAAACTGTTTATTCTTTTAATCTGCAGTAAAAAGTCTATTTATTGATTATTTTTTTGGGATCTTTAAGGCATTTTTTGGGATTTTTTTTTCAGCAAATTCCCCACTCTTTTTTTAAAGCAGTTCTTTTTTCTATAACAGATCTTTTTATTATCATTCATAGGACCTTATATCTTAATTCCAGACATTTTCGTTTAGTAGTTTGTTCGCAAACAGCGTTTAAATTTTGACACTTTTTATCATTTTATTTATTTATTTATTTTACCCGTCTGGCGGCCTGGCGGCTTTTTTTCTGCGGCTGGTCGGTGCTGTGTTTGGCGGATCATTGGCCTTTTCATTTCGGACTCAGCAGATCATCGGATCGGATCCGATAATGAATCAGATTGCATTTGATATTTTCAGACAGTTCTCAGTGTATTATCGAATCCGATTAGATAATTTAGGGTCAGGCATATTAGCGGATCTGATAATTTAGGCGGTCTTTTGGGGTTTTTTTGCGGCGGCTTTTCCCCACACTCCGGTTGGGGAAATCAGTTTCCCCAAAGTGCAGGGATGCTACAGGGAAACCTACAGACATAGGTTTTCCCCATTAGCATCCCCATTTTAGCATTATGTTTGTAATCTGTCTCAAAGTGTTCTGTACACCGGACTGCACACTATATAACACATACACAAAAGAAAGGGGCACTAGCTCTCATTAGGCCATCCTTGAAGCCCAAAAGAATCGTGCCATCTTCCTTTTAGACAACTCCATGCCACAATATTTTCATTAAAAAATCTTTAAAAAGGTTACTTTCCATGTGCACCATTACATCGATGGAGGGTTTGGCTTGCCATATTCCTACACAAATTTATGAGACTGTATTGCCCCCTTAGATATACACACGGTGTTTTATCTACAGTTGAAACAGTTCCTCCTCACTCAATTACATGCCTTATCTCTAGGGATGAGCTGTTCGGGTTCGGACGGTTCGGACTTTGGCAGTTCGAAAGTTCGTGAATTTCGAACTTTTTGGGCGTGTTCGGTTCGGGTTCGAAAAAAAAAAAGAAATTTTGAAAAAAGTATAGAAAATGCTTAAAAAAATACTAACAAATCTAGAAATAAAGAGACTCTTTACTGCAGAATATTATAAGCAACGGTTTATTAGATATTGAATTAAAAACTAATGTGTACGTGGAAAGATTATCAACTCTAAATGACCTCTGTTCACAAACGGGCATAACACCAGGTGTTTTTAGTCTGGTAATCAATTTGATACATTGTACAAAATACTGAGGGTGGGGTGGTGTCTGCTTCTGATTGAGATTTGAGAATTAATTTCCCTAAAACATCCTAATATGCTGCATTTAACTGGTGTTTGAAAAAAATCTAAAGCAATGTTATTTTTTACCTCGGGTTTAAACATTCACAGGGTTATTCAGAGAGCGGTGAAAAGCAGGAGAATAACTGGAGAAGTGAAAATTCTAGGTCAAAATAGCCAAACCAGAAAAATTCTCCCATTTATCTCACTTTCCAAATCGGCTATTTGGTCTAGATTGTTCTCTTCTCTTGCCAGTTCTCCTGGCTTTCACCTCTCTCTCAGGGTTGTTCAGAGAAAGGTGAAAACCAGGAGAATGGCAGGAAAAGAGAACAATCTGGATCAAATAGCCGATTTGGAAAGTGAGATAAGGCTAGGGTCAGACTAACGCATTTTTCGCAGCGACCGTCAAAAAGTGCGTCCGAACGCATTGCTTTTTTTTTTCACGGATTGCGCGAAAACGGTCATACGGTGCGCATTTTTGTGCGTGATTTTTTACGGATCCAAACCAGGAAACTTTGGGTGTCTGGACGTTATGTTGGCCGGACATGAGCAGGGTCTGACATCTCCAAATCACGCACACACGCCGCTAGTGGACGCAGCGCACTCTGTACGTCCGTACTAGTGGTTCTGCGTTCTCGAAAAAATGCGTTCATTTTCCACTTGCGTTGCGCAGCCGGACTTTCGTGCGACCGTACTTCGTATATTGGCCGTCATTGCCCGTCATTTGCTGCTAGTGTGGCCATGATTAAGTGCGCCTAAATGCACGTTAAAAATTCGCTAGTCTGACCCTAGCCTAAATGGGAGAATTTTTCTGGTTTGGCTATTTTGACCTAGAATTTTCCATTCTCCAGTCATTCTCCTGCTCTTCACCGCTCTCTAAATAACCCTGGACAGGGTTATTCAGAGAAAGGTGAAACTCAGGAGAATGACTGGAGAATGGAAAATTCTAGGTCAAAATAGCCGAACCAGAAAAATTCTCCCATTTATCTCACTTTCCAAATCGGCTATTTGGTCTAGAAGTTTCCATTCTCCTGCTTTTCACCGCCAAAAAATCAGTATACTTTTTCTGCGTGTCCGAAAATGTCTCCTCTTTTCAAACAGACTGCCGCCCCAAGCAGTTGTTTATGGATGGTTTAAAGGAAAAGCATTTACCGTCATTTGAAATGTCATTTTTTGGTTTTTACATATTTCTATACATCCTAGAAATCCGCCACTTCACGGGCAGGTTATGGGGACCTCCTAGGCACGATATTTGAAGGAATTTTTTGTTTTTATTTTTAACCCTTATTTCATGGAAAACTCACTGTCCCTTTAAAAACTTTTTTTTTTTACTTTTTGTCCTTGTTTCCTGTCCCCCAGGGCACTACCCGGACCCCCATACACCTTTTATGGCAAATATGTAGCATATATGCCCTCTTGGAGGGCACTCCAAAAAACCGAATTTTCAGCCCCATTGACTTGCATGGGGGTTCGGGTTCGGGCTCGAATCTCCCACAAATTTAGCTAATCTGCTAGACACGCAAGTGCTCGTCCATCCCTCATCTCCTCCCTCTACCTCTACCATTTACGCACTTCTGCAATCCTCATTATCTACCATGACTTCCTGGACAGCAATGTCCAGATGGACCACTACTTTTCCGTATCTCTCTCCACAGAACCTAATAGACGCAACCTTGCTATCCAGACGTTTACTCCCCTCTGCCAACTAATGGGACATGTTCTGTAGAATACTGCACCGAGCATATATGGCACCCGACAGAATGGCCCGTGCTGGTCTTTCACCCAATGCAAACTGCCTGAAATGCCACCAGGCCCTGGTCGATCTGGAACACTGTTTAGGGTCCTGCCCCCCTCATCCAAGTATTTTGGACTAGAACTCCCTCACATCTCCGAATGGGCTATCTTTGGTCGTTTGTCCCACACCACCTCGCAACCCTTTTCTAAATGCCACCAATTTTGGTTTACCCTCTTGGCTGCGACCGGCAAGAAAGCAATCCTGTCGCAATGGATCTCTACCTCCCCCTCTTCCTTTCGCATGCTACAGTAAATATATATATTTTTTTTTGAGAAACAATTTTACCAGGAAGGATACATTGAGATTTCTCTCGTTTTCAAGTATGTCCTGGGTGTCAAGAATGTACCGTTAGGTGTCTTGCCCAAGGACACTTGCGGGAGAGGTGCTCCACCCTGGAATCGAGCCCATGTCTCCAGAGGCTCTCTCCACGCAAAGCAGCGATGTTACCTCTACTCCACCCAGCCGGCACAAGTATACAGTCAGGTCCAGAAATATTGGGACATTGACACAATTCTAACATCTTTGGCTCTATACACCACCACAATGGAGTTGGAATGAAACAAACAGTTTCACAATGTGCTTTAACTGCAGACTGTCAGCTTTAATTTGAGGGTATGTACATCCAACTCAGGTGAACGGTGTAGGACTTACAGTAGTTTGCAGATGTGCCTCCCACTTGTTAAGGGACCAAAGGTAATAGGACAATTGGCTTCTCAGCTGTTCCATGGCCAGGTGTGTGATATTCCCTCTTTACCCCAATTACAATGCGCAGATAAAAGGCCCAGAGTTCATTTCAAGTGTGCCATTTGCATTTGAAATCTGTTGCTGTCAACTCTCAAGATGAGATCCAAAGAGCTGTCACTATCAGTGAAGCAAGCCATCATTAGGCTGAAGAAACAAAACAAACCCATCAGAGAGATAGCAAGAACATTAGGCGTGGCCAAAACAACTGTTTGGAACATTCTCAAAGAGAAGGAACGCACCGGTGAGCTCAGCAACACCAAAAAGACCCGGGAGACCACGGAAAACAACTGTGGTGGATGACCGAAGAATTCTTTCCCTGGTGAAGAAAACACCCTTCACAACAGTTGGCCAGATCAAGAACACTCTCCAGGAGGTAGGTGTATGTGTGTCAAAATACAACAAAAAAATGTGGAGAACGAACACTTAGAGCAAAAATGAAAAATACGAAATATAACCCCGTCGCCCAAAGCACCACAAGTGCGGTCCCAATCCGCACCAAATAAACAAAAAAAGGGGAAAAGTCGGTGTTCGGCGTGTCCGCATACGCGGTAGGGGGAAATATCTAATACTAAAACAAAATGAACATGCAATGATTGTAAGAGGAGATAACATACAATATAGACAGCTGGGTTAGATGACTCGAAGTTCGTCAAAATGTTCCTAAAAAGGAAAAAAGAGTATAATAGTGAAGTCCAGTCATTAAAAAATGAGAAAATGAAGGGGGGAGATGGATCCACTCACACTTTCCAGAGCCTCGTTAGGCTCGATCACCTCGCCTGTGGGTGTTTACGTGGCTCACCCAGTAGCTCTCAGGGGTAGACCAGTCTCACAGCCTTGGTGTCCTTTCAGGATCCTGGGTCATCCACAGGTTCTCCAATATTTAGGTGCCAATGGTTCTCAACAACTCACTTATCTCAGGCCTTGGCATTCCTTTGGGGTCCTGGGTGTTCACAGGTCGTAACTTGTAATAGCTTGTAGAAATCGTCATATGAAATGTCTTTTTTTTTCTTTTTAAATGTTTCTTGTAACGGATGCCACTACTCGGAGGGAGTAGATACACCTTAGATGCCGGGGTAGCGCTGCAATGAGCAGAGGTAGCGAGCCGGCGTCAGGTTCCTTGCTGGAATATATTGAGTCAGCCAGGAGGAAATACCTAGAAGATAATCACTCTTCCCAAATACTCGTTGAGATGCAGTATAGGTTGTAGGTAAATCAGAGTGTCACTCTGATTTACCTACAACCTATACTGCATCTCAACGAGTATTTGGGAAGAGTGATTATCTTCTAGGTATTTCCTGTGAACACCCAGGACCCAAAGGAATGCCAAGGCCTGAGATAAGTGAGTTGTTGAGAAGAGGGTCTACCCCTGAGAGCTACTGGGTGAGCCACGTAAACACCCACAGGCGAGGTGATCGAGCCTAACGAGGCTCTGGAAAGTGTGAGTGGATCCATCTCCCCCCTTCATTTTCTCATTTTTTAATGACTGGACTTCACTATTATACTCTTTTTTCCTTTTTAGGAACATTTTGACGAACTTCGAGTCATCTAACCCAGCTGTCTATATTGTATGTTATCTCCTCTTACAATCATTGCATGTTCATTTCGTTTTAGTATTAGATATTTCCCCCTACCGCGTATGCGGACACGCCGAACACCGACTTTTCCCCTTTTTATGTGTGTCAAAGTCAACAATCAAGAGAAGACTTCACCAGAGTGAATACAGAGGGTTCACCACAAGATGTAAACCAGTGAGCCTCAAAAACAGGAAGGCCAGATTAGAGTTTGCCAAACAACACCCAACAAAGCCTTCACAGTTCTGGAACAAGATCCTATGGACAGATGAGACCAAGATCAACTTGTACCAGAGTGATGGGAAGAGAAGAGTATGGAGAAGGAAAGGAACTGCTCATGATCCTAAGCATACCACCTCATCAGTGAAGCATGGTGGTGGTAGTGTCATGGTGTGGGCATGTATGGCTGCCAATGGAACTGGTTCTCTTGTATTTATTGATGATGTGACTGCTGACAAAAGCAGCAGGATGAATTCTGAAGTGTTTCGGGCAATATTATCTGCTCACATTCAGCCAAATGCTGCAGAACTCATTGGATGGCGCTTCACAGTGCAGATGGACAATGACCCAAAGCATACTGCAAAAGCAACCAAAGCGTTTTTGAAGGGACAGAAGTGGAATGTTATGCAATGGCCAAGTCAATCACCTGACCTGAATCCCATTGAGCATGCATTTCACTTGCTGAAGACAAACCTGAAGGGAAAATGCCCCAAGAACAAGCAGGAACTGAAGACAGTTGCAGTAGAGGCCTGGCAGAGCATCACCAGGGATGAAACCCAGCGTCTGGTGATACGTTCCAGACTTCAGGCTGTGATTGACTGCAAAGGATTTGCAACCAAGTATTAAGAAGGGAAAGTTTGATTTATGATTATTATTCTGTCCCATTACCTTTGGTCCCTTAACAAATGGGAGGCACATCTGCAAACTGCTGTAAGTCCTACACCGTTCACCTGAGTTGGATGTACATACCCTCAAATTAAAGCTGACCGTCTGCAGTTAAAGCACATTGTGTTTGTTTCATTCCAACTCCATTGTGGTGGTGTATAGAGCCAAAGGTGTTAGAATTGTGTCGATGTCCCAAAATTTCTGGACCTGACTGTATGAGAGAGTTTATGCCATATCCCTGGCTGAATGGTCCGAAGCTGCTATGCACCTGGACGACAAGACGGACCCTTCTTTAGTAGATGGCCCCGTTTATTCGCGCACTCCCCAGCGAGACCAAAGACTCCCTACGACACACTTTCTTCTGCGCCCCTTGGTACTCCCTACAGATACTGCGGGGTGTCTCACCGATCTCTCAAGACTCCCCTACCCATTCCTTGTCTGATTTCCTTGCCCCCTCTTGCCCGGACACCTTGAGCGTCCATGCACCAACTCCAATTGATCACTAAAGGCTGTCACGCTCTGTCGGAGGGGAGAAAGGGTAGAGATTTAATAATGTTTATTATGACCATATTTTGCCTGTATTGCACTAAATGTCTCCAATGCACATTCCTTGTGTAATACCAGATGCCGTGATGTTAAGCCGTTCGGTTGTTTATAATCGCTGTATTAGATGTCCTTTACCTTTTTTTTTTTTCTTTTTTGCGTGACTTCCCTGTACTCTTCCTTGACAAATAAAAAATATGTTTAAAAAAAAAAGGTTACTTTATAAACAAATTCACGTATCACATAACTCTCGTATATACATGATTTTGCATTATACTGCAATGAAAAATAAAATTAACATGCAAACCCTGGCTGCATACCTTTTCAATGCAAGATTAGTTTGTACCCTGGGAAGAAACACAATTCTTTAAGATGTCACTCTCATCAATTCTACTACTGTAAAGGAGCAGCCTCCAACCTCGCTAACAAAAAGTTCAATAAATGTTAGTGCTGCATAGCTAGTGAAAGAGTGGGAGAGCGTTGGGGGTCACTCAGTACTTTACGGTGATAAAATTCAGGGCGTTATAAATGCTGAAAATCTCTATGTGGTAGAGAGACAAGAAGGGTTATTCAATAAGTACCGAACTTGCCACCGAATGTTACATGTAGGCTGTGCAATCTATGCAGCAGGTGTGGTTGTGAGCCCAATATGCAGTGCACTGAGGATATCAGGCAGGTTATAGCACAAAAAAGGGGTTTATTAGAATAAAACACAAGAACATAAGAGACATGAACTAGACAAGAGATCTGAACTAGACAATGGAGGACAGTGGCATAACTAGAAACCTGAGGGACCCGGTGCAAGAATCCATGAAGGGCCCCCCAACCCCCCCAAAAAAAAGATCTATATTTCTACTTTTTTTTTCCTGCAATATAAAAAAGATAGTATTGGCCCCAGCTGACACGGATATATACTGTATATTGCCCCAGCTCACATGGATATATATATTGCCCCAGCTCACATGGACATATATATTGCCCCCAGCTCACATGGACATATATTGCCCCCAGGCCACACATGGATATTTTTGCCACCAGCTCCTGTATAAATTTGCCCCCAGCTCCTGTATATATTTGCCCCCAGCTCATGGATATATTTGCCCCAGCTCATGGATATATTTGCCCCCAGCTCATGGATATATTGCCCCAGCTCATGGATATATTTGCCCCCAGCTCATGGATATATTGCCCCAGCTCATGGATATATTTGCCCCCAGCTCATGGATATATTTGCCCCCAGCTCATGGATATACTGCCCCAGCACATGAATACTGCCCCAGCTCATGGATATACTGCCCCCAGCTCATGGATATACTGCCCCCAGCTCATGGATATACTGCCCCAGCTCATGGATACTGCCCCAGCTCATGGATATACTGCCCCCAGCTCATGGATACTGCCCCAGCTCATGGATATACTGCCCCCAGCTCATGGATATACTGCCCCAGCTCATGGATATACTGCCCCCAGCTCATGGATATACTGCTCCAGCTCATGGATATACTGCCCCAGCTCATGGATACTGCCCCAGCTCATGGATTTACTGCCCCAACTCATGGATACTGCCCCAGCTCATGGATATATTTGCCCCCAGCTCATGGATTATGGATATATTGCCCCAGCTCATGGATATACTGCCCCAGCTCATGGATACTGCCCCAGCACATGGATATGCCCCAGCTCATGGATATACTGCTCCAGCTCATGGATATACTGCCCCCAGCTCATGGATATACTGCCCCAGCTCATGGATACTGCCCCAGCTCATGGATATACTGCCCCAGCTCATGGATACTGCCCCAGCTCATGGATATACTGCCCCCAGCTCATGGATACTGCCCCAGCTCATGGATATACTGCCCTCAGCTCATGGATATACTGCCCCAGCTCATGGATATATTGCCCCAGCACATGGATAACGCCCCAGCTCATGGATATACTGCCCCAGCTCATGGATATACTGCCCCAGCTCATAGATATACTGCCCCCAGCTCATGGATACTGCCCCAGCTCATGGATATACTGCCCCCAGCTCATGGATACTGCCCCAGCTCATGGATATACTGCCCCCAGCTCATGGATATACTGCCCCAGCTCATGGATATACTGCCCCCAGCTCATTGATATACTGCTCCAGCTCATGGATACTGCCCCAGCTCATGGATTTACTGCCCCAACTCATGGATACTGCCCCAGCTCATGGATATATTTGCCCCCAGCTCATGGATTATGGATATATTGCCCCAGCTCATGGATATACTGCCCCAGCTCATGGATACTGCCCCAGCACATGGATATGCCCCAGCTCATGGATATACTGCTCTAGCTCATGGATATATTGCCCCAGCTCATGGATATACTGCCACAGCACATGGATACTGCCCCAGCACATGGATATACTGCCCCAGCACATGGATACTGCCCCAGCTCATGGATATATTGCCCCAGCTAATGGATAGATTTGCCCCCAGCTCTTATGGGTATATAGGGCCCCCCAGCTCACCTCAGGCTCCTCTGCTGCCGCCGTTCCTCTCCGAGGTGAGCGGCCGCTGAAAGCATGCAGCCTGGCCGCTCACCGGAAACCACCTGACCAGCGCAGCCGAGTTCTAGCGAGATCTCGTGCACTGGTCAGCTAGTTCCCATCCCACGCGAGCAGCCAAGCTGCAAGCCAGCGGGCCGCTCGCAGGGAGGGGAACAGCCGGCGGCGCTGCTCCCAGATTCCGGCGCTTTTTGCCGGAATCTGGCGGCGGCGCTGGGCCCCCCTCCAGTGGCGGAATGCCAGGGCCCGGTCGCAACTGCGACCGCTGCGACCCTGGTACTTCCGCCACTGATGGAGGAGACTAGGCAAGATGGGGAATAGATTAGAGAAGAGAGGAGATGCAGGAAAAGGAGGTTGAGGTAATAGGGGGATGGCTGAGAGTAGTGGGAAGGGAGTTTAGGGAGAACTGAATATGGGAGTAGTTAGGAAACAGGAGAAACAAGGAATAGCAAGATGAGAATGCTAGAGAGGCGAAAGGAGAAATAGACGCAAGGGGAAACTAACAGCACATGGGGCAGACTTTGTATAAACAATAACACACTAAACAGATATATATATACATGGTATCTGGCAGGGAACAGGCAATAAGAATGGTCGTAATCCAGAGCAGGGGTCTTAGGCAACTGGCAGTCAGAGTGGTCTAGAGTCCAAGCAAGAGGTCTGGTAAACAGGGATCCAAGATGGGGGGGCACCGGTATGAAGAGTGAAATGAATGTCCAGATATCAACAGAGGGTATTCTCCGGAAGTCTTTGGCAAACAAGGAGAGTTCAGGAAACAGCTCTGCACAGGAACACAGTCTGCAACTTCAATGTGGAAGCATTCTAAGGAGGGCGTAGCTTCCTTAAATGCAGGCCTCGATTAACAGGATGCAGTTCAGGTGAGGCTGCAGGGCTTGAAAGCAGAAAAGTCCAGGAACCTGTATAACCCATTATTACAGGGATTAACGGGGGTGCCAGGGGCCAGAGCGTGGTGACCCTGACACAGAATTGCAACGAATGGTGAATTTCACCCTATGGTGCCAAACTGCAGGAAAAATATGGAACCCTACAATTCTTCTAAAAGGTTTTTATACCAACAAAAATGCATGAAAATGTTTTTGAATAATATAAAAAATTATGAAAAGGTCTGTTACAGAACAAATAAAAGCCTTTAAAAAAATATGTGGGAATCAAAAGGTTTGCCTAAAAATACATCAAAATGTTCCAAAAAAATATATATAAAAAGACAGTTTCCTGAAAATGAAAAAAGGAAATAGTTAAATAAAAAAATATATAGAAATGATGATTTTTTTTTACATTGTGCTGTCAGCTTGCCAGTATTTGGCAAACTGCCAGCTTTCTGAATAGATGAACTGCCATGAAATTGCACCATACTTTGAAATTCACCGATCGGTGCAATTCGGGGGCAAATTTGCCACTTATTGAATAACCCTTATCTGTCTGCATCATATTTACTACATTTCACAAAGGCTATTTCTATGTGTTTTCCATTAATGCAGGACTCACATAGGGTCATGCTTGGCTCCGTGATCTTCTGGACTGTTAGTGCGCATAATCAAATTCTGAATTAAACACTTTTTACTGTGTCATTAAAAAATTACCTTTGGAAACCACAAGTCTAGCGTTATGACCTGGGCAATAGCTGTAGGGTTACACCAAATTTGTGCAAAATGCAGTTTGCTTTTTACAGATTAAAGTGTACGCGAATGAAAAACTAGCAGGGTTATTCAAAGAGAATCGAAAAGTCACCGTACGGTTGGTGACTTTTCGTTCACTTCAATTCGGTGCGATTTGGCGATCCCATTTCAGCTACCCTGCGGTGTATTCAGCAAGCACCACAGGGTCCCCGAAGTGCAAGGAAAACCCACCGCAAACCAGACGAACACTCACCGCCAACCCGCCGAACACTCACCACAAAACCTGCCGAACACTCACTAAAACCCACAAAACAGTTGGATTAACCCCGCTGAACACGCAGGAGAAGCCCGAGCAGCCGCTGTTCACAGCGCAGAGCAGCCGCCGGAAATAGCCGACACCGCAGACGAACGGAGTGAAAAAAAAAAGCTTGCTTAAATGTTTGAAAAGTGAAACGCTGTTTGCAAAGAAACCACAGAACGAAAAAAAAACGGGAAAAAGGTTTCGCAAAAAAATCCCGAAAAATGCCTAAAAGATTCTAAAAAAAATCTAGAAATAAAGAGACTTTTTACTGCAGAATATTATAATCAACGGTTTATTAGATATTGAATTAAAAAGAGAATATTTTTAACATTGAAGCCTATGGGAATCGCCTGAATAAATCTGCCGCATGAAACCACCGAACAGCAGGGCAATTCGTCAACTTTTCACTGCTGTTTGGTGTTCTCTGAATAGACAAAGCATTGCTTCTCTATGGGGATTTCACTGCCCTCGAACAGGCACCGAACAGGCACCGTATGTGCAGGCAATTCTCCAGGATTTGGCGAATTGCCTGCTCTCTGAATAGCCAAATGACCAGGAAAGGTAACTGTACGCTGAATTTCACTGTTCGGTTACCTTTCGCCAGCAATTCGGATCTCTTTGAATAACCCTGTATATTTCTTTAGTTTTGAATTAGAATCCTAAAGTTACGTATTGTAGATAGGTTTCAGGTTATAGCCAACATTCTGGTGTATTGGATCTGGGGCTAATGCGGGAATTTTGTTATTGAGTAACACCATTGTAACTATTTCGTTTGTTGTAGATAAAGGGACCAGAAAAACTCCAAAATTCTGGCTGAAAATTCTTCGTAAAACAAAAATTGTTTGCAATCAGTGAAAGTGGGTTGTACATTCTTCAAACGGTGAGAAATTAAATTGTGTCAACTAACTTAAAATTCAGACGTTCAATATTTACACAGTATGTTCTAACGAAGACCAAGGAAAAGTCTTCTGTGTCTTACAGTAAGGGTTTGCAAAGCCATCTGGGTTTTATGAGGGATTAACAGGTCAATAGTTTTACTATTTCCTCTTCTCTTTTTGGTACAACAAGAGATCCACGCTGGGCAGAAGACAATAGGGAAAAGGAGATGGTTAGCAAATACTCGTGTGTATCCACGTGTGTGGGATGACCTGTACTGCTGTGGCCTTTTACATTAAAGAGGGTTTAGCAGGTTTCACCAGCTCGTTATGCACAGAATGAGGGTCAGAATACTTATTCAAATAATTCGGCATGATGCTTATATGAAATCCATTATTATTTTATTCCTTTTATAGTATAATTAAAGGAAAAGTAACGGAAAACAATAACCATTCTGGATATTTCCATATGACAGATTTTGTTACGGTAGCTTTCATTCTATATAGATAGGATTAAAGGCTTAGATGTCTTAGCAAGCCACTTCCAATTTGGTTTCTTCTTGGGGGTCAAAAATTAACCAGTTGACCCTTCATAACTGCTTTATGATGCTGTTATAAATGAATTACCTCTTTCCTTGAGAATGGTCTCTTTGATTTCAGCGTCCTGTTAGAGGTACTTGTTTATATGTCCTCAAACCCCCAACCTTTGTTGACATATAACACAGCTAGTTTAATAGAGGAGCTTGGACAGATGATGGGCCAATGATGGCCTAAATAACATTTGACAAAAGACCTTTGGCCAGCAAGCAAAAGTCGAATTGAAAAAAAATAAATACCCAATGTAATTCTTAAATAACTGTATTTTGGCTTTTACCATATTGAACGCAGATACACTGAATATTGAATATTGAATTGTCAGGACACTCGCTCGAGCATTCGTCATCCCTGTATCATGTGACATGCTGCTGTCTAAAGGAAACCATTACAATAGGACCAATGCCATAGAAGCCCAGCACTGGATCTAAGGTGAGTTTTAAATTAAACTTAAGGGTAAAAGATAGAAGAGGATTTTCAGAGTGGGTCAGGAATGATTAATGTTTAACCGCTGTTCCCCCTCCCATTTTTACCCTAGAGTATCCGTTTGAGTAAAACAAAGAGGAATAATGTGTATGCACATAGGATTGCACAGCCTATTGCATTAAGGTGTGCACCCAAAAGCTAAACACGTGTGTGTGTCTAATATATATATATATATATTAAACAACCACTGGATCTCCTGCACTCGGTAAATCTTTAAATCCCAAGCCTGGTTCAGCGTCTGGCTTCAATTTAGGAATATGTACACAATCGTACTGACGGCACTCACAGGACTTCTTCAAAAATAAAAACTTTTATTGAAAGTTCGACGTTTCAGTGTGCTCCCCGCAGTCTTTCATCAGGATACCAAATATACATATAAAAACTCTTATATAGCACAAGAAAATTACTCACCACACCAGGTGCTGCTGCCACCCCTCCCTGCAATCACGCCGCTCAGATGCCGTCTCTCCAGAGTGACGTTACAGCTTGTCGGCAATCACAACGTGACCCCATCACCATGGTCACTATACACAATAACATAAAACATCCCAATAGAATTAGAAGAATGTTTAAAGATTCTTAGATCTCACTATCTGTTACTTAACTAGGCTTACTATTTTACCCAATCTGTTCAAATACTAAAGAGGATCACTTTAAAATAAGGGGAACATTTACGGATCGAACATTGGACGGGATTCTGAGCTATCTCGTTATTGGTTTCATTGTATATATATACATCTCAAACTATACTGTTCTCTTGTCATATATTCTAATATTCCTATGCTAGTAGAGCATATTTGAAGCTATACCTATTACGCTCTTCGTTACTGGCACCTAACCCATATCAGCCACATGTTCTGGACACACCAAGTTACCCATCCAAATGTGGATCATGGGTTCCAGGGTCCAACTGTAGACCCCTAATAGTGTGCCCACGGCATACGGCATCCAACAGCCCTCCCTGGCAACAACTCTAGCACATGTGGTGTTACCGCCCCCTTCTTTTAAATGTACTGACTACTACCGGTTATAGAAACAATATCACAGAAATGGTTGATAGGACAGTCTCTCATTAAGGCCTCTGGGATACACCGTGTTCAATTCTCTAATCCAGAACGTATCCTTTCTCAAGAAAGTGTTGCTGCGGTCGCCCCCTCTCCATTGTGGGGGGACACGATATATATATATATATATACATATATATATATATATATATATATATATATATTACAGTAATACCTTGGATTAGGAGCATAATTTGTTCTGGAAGATTGCTTGTAATCCAAAGCGCTCTTAAATCAAAGCGAATTTCTCCATAAGAAATAATGGAAACTCTGACGATTGGTTCCACAACTATTTATTCAACGTAATGATCCCCTTCTTCTTGCCACCTTCGTTTTCAACCGTTTTTTTTTTCTTCATCGGGGGCATTGTTGCAGTAACAATGAAATGAAACAATGAAATGCTGCCCCACCAAAAAAAGACAAAAAAACACTTGTAAGAGTGTATCACAGAGCTCCACAGCAATAAAACTCAGTCATGTGCGGTGTATATGAGCGTATCCCAGAATCCACAGCAATAAAACTCACAGTACAGTAATGTGTGGTGATACACACAGGAGGGACAGAGGACAGGGCCAGATTGCCAGTGCCACCTCCTCCTCCTCATAGTAGGTGGAAAGTGTAATGGTAGCCAAAGCTGCTGCTGGGCTATGGTAAATTTTCATGAAATGCTGGGAGTTTTCTGCAGCTCTGCTATACACCTACATTTTCTGCATACTGTACTGTATAGCGGTACCTGGTGGTGGGTGTGAGTGAGTGTGGGTCTGTCCTGTCTTCTCCCTAGCTCTTTTCTTGCCGCATGTGCATTAACATGCCTCGCTGAAAGTGCCCCTACCGCGCATGCGCGTATGTGTAACGATGCTCACGCACTGCTCGTAGTGCAAGACGGCGCTCGTAAACCAAGACAAAAATTTCCGAAAAAAGTTGCTCGTTGTGTGAAACGCTTGCACACCGAGTTACTCGTAATCCGAGGTATCACTGTATATTATTATACACACAAATGCATTCATTGAAATATATCATTAGTATTTGTATAAGACATATCATCGCAGAATGATATGTCAAAGAAATTTCAATTTAGATTCGGATTTCAATCATTTGCAGCATTTCAAATTATTTTTCCAAACCTTACTATCTAAACCCTTGTGATTATATATTCTATAATTTAAGCTTGTTAAAGGGATACTCTAGGCAACATGACCACCTAAGCTATTTTAGGTGGTCATGATGCCCGGAGTATGCCGCCCTCTGTCTCCCCTCCCTCCGCTCGGCAGTTCAGCTGAAAAAGCTGAAAACAGCTGAGAGAGGCGGAGGAGTTTACTCCGCCCTCCCAGCTGTCAGTCAGCAGAGCGGGAATCATATTTCCCGCTTCTACCGACTTTTGCCGAGTAGGAGACTTCATCGCGCTTTCTGATGTTTTTAATCTAACTAATCCTTGTTTTACTTTTCTTTTCTCGTTTATGTATCTAAAAAATGTTTTGTCCCCCTTTTTTTACTGACTGAGCTATTTTCTCTTCTGCGTGTGCTTTGGAAGCTCTTATAAATTGCTTTGCCTCTTTCTGCCTAATCTTATAGGTTTGCCTATCTTCTTCACTCTGAGTTTTTGGCACTTTTGGCACAGAAAAATAACACCATTTTAAAAAATTGTTATAATAATATTACAGCCCTATTTTTTTGTATTTAATATTATAATAATCTTCTTTATATTAATAAAGGGATTATTCAAAAAGCACAGAAATTTCACCGAACCTCGGGGCTCTTTCATTCAGCGCACTTCGGTGATCTGAATTCGGCAACACTGCAGTGATAAACCGCCGTACATATCCTCAAACCGCCGAAAAACTGCCCAATGCATCCGATAAACTGCGTGAAAGACAACGAACGCATACGATAAACCACCAAATGCATCGACAGATCCGCCAAACAGACCGCTGGACACCTAAAAAAAAGCGGGCCAGCCACCAAACAGGGGTAAAAAATAAACACAAAAAACTTTTAAAAGGAGTTTTTAGAAAAACTAATGCATGAAAATGCATGGAAATAATAAAGTCCTATGAATAACAATAAAAATTGCTGTTACGGAAAAGAAAATGCCATTTAAAAAAAAAATTAGAATTAACAATTTCGCTGAAAAAATCCCGAAAAATGCCGATAAAATTCAAAACAATAAATTAAGACTTTTTTTTGCAAATGAAAAGAATAAACATTAGAATAATATTTAATAAAAACAGGGAATTTATTTTACATTGAAACCTATGGGATTCACCTGTTTAAAACTGTTGAAAGAAACCACTGCAAATCTGGGCATTTTTCCAACATTTCTCTGCTGTTCGGCATTCTCTGAATACATTAACCATTACTTCTCTATGAGAAATTTCACTGCCACCGAATTGCAACATATTTTGCAGGCCATTCGCCAATATTTGGCAAACTGCCAGCTTTTTGAATAGCCGAATGTCCACGAAATTGCAATGTACAGAGAAATTCAATGTTCGGCGTAATATGGTGGTCAATTTGGCAATTTTTAATAACCCCTTTAGTCATTCCAAACTCAGTCTCGTCAAATACTGTGTATAGTGAGTACACATTAATTTTAAATTGCTGGTATAACGGTGCCACATTTTACAGCTTCCACCCAGATTGCATAAGCGTAATATATGGCACTGTTGTCAGTTGGTTAAAGGGGCACTCTAATGAAAAAGTACCCCTTTTTTATGCTGACAGCATCTGTCCGATATTGTTTTTTACTTTACTTTAGGTGAAAATATTCACCTTTTCTCCCGTGACACGCTGCTCCTCCCCTTCAGCTTAGGGCTTACAGAATGTGGAAGTTCCTTCAGTTTTTTTACATAGTTTGCACCATTTGGAACTTGTGTACTTTTGAACACAAGTTCAGAAGTGCCTTCGCAGAGAGATGGATTGAAGCTGTGCAAACAAACAGAGCCAATCCAACAGCTGTTTTATCACCATCGACTGTCTTCAACAAGGTCTGAGAGAATGATGTCAGTTTAAAGAGCATGCTGACATCATTGATGACTGAGTCGGTGACCAGCAGCCATCCATGGAATTCAATTAGCTCGCAACACGACGGGGTGTAATATCCCCAACTCTCTCTCTTTGATAGGGTGTAAATATCCCAATCTCTCTTTCTATTCTAATGTTGCACATTGTATTGAAAATGATATGTAGTGATTTTAGGCCAATGTATCGAGCAGGATTCAAGTCCTAATGTAATGGACTCAGGCCAGAAGATGGTCGCCAACCTGAGCCAGGCGGCCATCTTGTTCAGAATATTGGTTCACTTGAATATAACTAGGTGGATATTAGTTGGAGTTAGAATGAAGCTTACATAGAATCTTCGGAATGTGTTAGACAAGCAGTAAAGCAATTAAATTAGAGAAGATCCCAGCCGTTGCTGGCACAGGGTGACGGGATGAAGAAGAGATACATCAAGGTCATAGGAGCCTGCAGCTGAGACAAAGAGGAGTGTGAAACCAGACCAGGCCTTATCTAAAACAAACAATAACCAAGTGCAAGGGAGGTGGGCACAGGCAGGATCCAGAGCAATAGTAAATCCTCTTGTGTCAGAATATCCTGAAGCCTGCCAATTTATGACCAGTGTATGGAATGTCTTTGTATTCGATTAAAGGAGGTATGGACCCACGTGGGGTGGGATAGTGTCACCGGGAGGTGGGCTAATTGAGATGTACCTAATTATGTATTCGGGGTATAAAACCTCATGTCACTGTGTAATCGGGGCTCACTCTTTGCGATTCAATCCTGTGTGAGCATCTGTTGTGATGTCACAATAAAGTTTGCCTTTCCTGAAGAGACTCGTGTCCAGTCAATCCTTGACTGTGCCGGCCCGGCTTCGTCCCGAGTGAACCAGGTGGGTTCCGGTAACATTTCTGGGGGGCTCGTCTGGGATCCAGGCATTTACCGGTACGGCAACGACTGCTGGACACCGTAGCGGTTGACTGCAAGTGCGAGTGATCCCGCCGGTTGGGCATCCGTTGAAGGTGACCTGACATCTGCAGGCGCCAAGCAGGATTTCTTGTTAAGTGGACCTCGTCTCGTCCCAAAGCTGGGACACAACCGAGTCCGAGGAAACAGCGAGCAGCGCGGCGATAGGTAAAGTGTCTTCTGTGTTTGTATGTGTATTGAGATACCAGTATAAGGGGAAAACGTCCGACCATAGTTGGATAAGGAGACCCGCGGCCACGGTCTCGTCTGTATACCGAACCCGCGGCATACAGCACGGACATTGCACGGCGGAAGAGAGTGCCCGTGTCTGGGCCCGGGGGATTGGATATAGACAAGGTGTAGTTCTGAATCTGAGGGAGAGGGTAGCCATGTGGAGAAGTACTGTCATAGTTAGTGTTTGTAAATAAAAATGCTGCACGTGGACAAGGAAAGGAGGAGGGATCCTGTGACTGGGCTGAGAGCCCGCAGTCAGTGCTAGTGTGTACGTCGTGTAGTGAAGGGGGCCAATTGAGGCCAGCGGTAGCTGCAGTGGGAGTGGTGCCAAGTGGGTGTATTGCCCATAGGCAAATTGGAATTGCAGACAGGAGTGTTGCCACAGAAGAGGGGCACACATATTCACAAGCAGATAAGAGTTAGAGTTCAATTAATTGGGTATAAGGAGCCAAGAGGAGGGTCGGCGTGCCCTCGGCTAGTAGAAAGAGTAGGATTGTTTATGTACTGTTTTGTGCTGAATGTATCTGGTACAGTACGTGCTGTGAGTGCTAAGAGTGTTGTGAGTGATTGTGCGCCTACTTGCCTAGCGAGGAAGCAAATCTGAGAGTGGACTCCGGAAGTACGTTTCCGACTACTGAAGGAGAAACTGAAAGCAACACGGGAGAACTGTTGCCTGAAGTACCAGACAGTTGAAATAAAGTGACTAAGTGATTGTGTTGAAAGAAATCTTTGCATTGTGAAAAAGTTACTGCTCACAAGAGTAACAATGGGTAACGGGTCGTCAAAACCCAAGAAGGCAAAAGAGGGTGAGACACCCTTGGAGTATATGGTACGAAATTTTGGAGCGTTTTATGAGACACATTACTATGGTGTGGATTTGAGTAAGGAAAAATTGAAATTGTTGTGTACAATAGTATGGCCACTGTTGGTTCCAGAATGGCCAGAAGAGGGGTCTATGGACCCGGAGTTAATACAGAGAGTGCACTCCCAAATAACCGGGAGATATGGTCATCCTGAACAATACCCGTATATAGATATATGGAGGTACTGTGTGAAGGATAAGAGTCATTTTATAATGGTGGCGGGACAAAACAAGAAACAGGTACCTCCGAATAATGAAAATAAAGGTGAACAGAGAAAGCCGGTATTGGTAGAATATCCGGAGGAGATTGATTCCCTTCCCCCGCCCTACCCATCGTGTTATGGGGCGGCCAGGGAGGCACTGAATGCCGCGGTTGCGCGAGCGGAGAGGAGGGAGCAAGCAGCTGCTATTTCCCGGCCAGCTCCCTCGGCTCCGGCTCGTGGTATCGCGGAAGAGGAGGGGGCTGTGGGAGGAGAGGATGAAGAGACCCCTCCAGAGAAAATAGAAATGCCCGATGGGAGTGTATACCACCGGGTGACCCCTGATGAGAGTGGGGATGTGGAGCAGGGGGCTACCACCCATGCGGCTAACAATATATTTAAGCCCCGTGATGTATATCAACATAATCCAGGTAAAAGTAAACTGCAGCTCCCCTTACGGGAGGTGCCAGGTCCCTTACTAGAGAATGGGGCACCCGGGCCAGTACAATACACATATGTCCCATTCACGACGACAGATTTGTTTAATTGGAAAACACATACACCACTGTACTCCACGAACCCCGCAGCAGTGGCTAGCATGATAGAATCAGTTATGCTTACACATAACCCCACTTGGGCAGATTGCCAGCAACTATTGCAGACAATGTTCACAACCGAAGAAAGAGCCCGTATAAACAATAGCGCGCGGAAAATTCTCCTCGCCCAAGCGGCTGAAGATAGCAAGCCCCAGCCAGACGCATGGGCGGAGGAACACTACCCCAAAACAGATCCCAAGTGGCCGTACAATACTAATGAAGGTATAGCTCATTTTCAAACATACCGGACAGCGGTAATGATGGGTGTTAAAGCGGGAGGGAAGAAACCCAAGAACATGGGGAAAATAGCGGACATTGTGCAAGATCTTAAAGAAACCCCAAGTGCATTTCTAGAAAGATTACTAGATGTATATAGGATGTATAGTCCTATTGATCCTGAGGCTGCGGAGAATCAGCGGTTGGTTAATTCCTCCTTTGTGAGTCAGTCACAAAGAGACATACGGAATAAAATACAGAGATTGGATGGGTTTTTAGGCAAAGGTATTAGCGAATTAGTAGAAATTGCTAATAAAGTGTACCATAACCGGGATTTAGAAGAGATACGGAAACAAAAAGGGCACACTGGTGTGGTCGGTTATATGGGAAGTGGAAATGGGAGGGGTGCCCCGGACAGAGGGAGAGCAAGAGGTCGAGGGGGAAGAGGGAGAGGAGCCCCCAGGGAGCTCAATCAGTGCGCATGGTGCCGGGGTGAAGGTCACTGGAAAAGCGAGTGTCTGGCATTTTAGGCTAAAAATGGGGTACAGGGAGAGGCTGGTGCATTGGGGGGACAAGCCTCAAATGGCCAGGTAACAAACGGCAGGTATGAAAGAAATGATGCTGCCGGATTAGTTGGTTTGGCGGGAACGTCAATTGAGGGACAAGGTATATATTGATACGGACCTGGGCCCATCCCACTCGGTAATCACAAGCCCACGGTCACAGTGAGGGTTGGAGACAAAGACGAAATTTTTATGGTTTTATGGTTGATACAGGTGCTGAATATTCTGTTGTAACGCAGCAAATTGCACCCCCAATGGGAAATGAGGTTGACATAATGGGAGCAATGGGGGTATCAGCTAAATACCCTTTTCTTGCCTCTCGAAAATGTAGCGTGGGTGGGCATAATGTAGAACATGAATTTTTGTATATGCCTGAATGTCCCATCCAACTCCTGGGGCGGGATATCCTTTGCAAATTGCAAGCCCAAATTACATTTCTCCCCGGGGGCCACGCTAGATTAGACCTGCCTGAGAGTGGCAGCTCTGTACGGCAGTACAGCCAAGCCAGCCAGAATACCCAACCTGTAAAAATTGAAGTAATTATGCCAAGAGAAGAAGAATGGCGCACGGCACCAATGCCGCCGGCCACCCCAGACCCATATACACTACTCTTGGGAATCCCTGGAGTCTGGGCAGAGGAAAACCCACCCGGACTAGCTGTAAATATTCCTGCAGTGTATGTTGATTTAAAACCTGGTGCAACGCCTGTGGCTCTAAGACAATACCATATCCCACAGAAAGCCAAGCAGAATATCCAAACGCATTTAAAAAGACTTAAAGATCACGGGATATTGAAATTCTGCATGTCACCGTGGAACACACCTTTGTTGCCAGTACAGAAAGAGGGCACACAAGAATACCACCCAGTCCAAGATTTATGGGCCGTTAATGAAGCCACAGTAACCCTACACCCTGTGGTTCCAAATCCATACAATTTATTGGCATTAATTCCAGGCGACACAAAATATTACACGGTGCTGGATTTAAAAGACGCTTTCTTTTGCACCGCTTGGCTCCGGCAAGCCAGACCCTTTTTGCTTTCCAGTGGGAGGAATCTACTACGGGAGCACGTCATCAAATGACCTGGACACGCCTCCCTCAAGGTTTCAAAAACTCGCCCACGATTTTTGGTTGCGCGCTCAGCCAGGACCTCCTGTCCTTCAACGCTCAGCCAGACAAGGTTGTTTTACTACAATATGTAGACGATTTATTACTTGCTTCCCCTACAGAAAAAGACTGTCAATCTGCCACCAAGGCCCTGCTACATCTGCTAAGCCAAGCAGGGTACAAAGTTTCAAGAAGGAAAGCACAAATATGTAAAGAAAGTGTAAAGTATCTAGGTTTTCAATTGACAGGTACTAAGCGTGCACTAGGAGCAGAAAGGAAGGAAGCAGTATGCCGTATACCCCAGCCAAAGACAAGGAGACAAGTCCGTGAATTCCTAGGAGCTGCAGGCTTCTGTCGCCTATGGATCCCTAATTTTGCGGACATTGCCAAGCCTCTCCATCAAGCCACAAAGGGGGGAGAGCATGACCCCTTCCTCTGGGAAGAAGAACAGGTGGCAGCTTTCCTGAAGTTAAAGACTCTATTGATGGAAGCTCCAGCATTGGGATTGCCAGACCACAGCAAGCCCTTCCAACTGTATGTGCATGAACATAACCAGACTGCAACTGGAGTACTAATCTATAACTTTGGCTCATGGCCAAGACCGGTGGCCTACCTATCCAAACAACTTGACCCTCTGACCTGTGGCCTACCCCCATGCCTGAAAGCAGTGGCAGCCACCGCAATGCTAATAGCGGAAACAGATAAGCTGACACTAGGACAGGTTCTTCATGTCAAAGTGCCACATGCGGTCAAAGCCCTACTCGATGTGAAAGGAAGTTACTGGTTCAGCAATAGCCGGATGACAAAGTACCAAGCCATGATGTGTGAGAATCCACGGGTTCATCTGGACCTCATCGCTACCCTAAACCCAGCTACTCTACTGCCTGACTGTGAAGAGGATCCAAATCACAAATGCCTCCAAGTCATGGAAGAAGTATTCAGTAGCAGACCAGACCTGAAAGACGTACCCCTAGACAAATACGATCTGCAGTTATTTACTGATGGTAGCAGTTACATGTGTGATGGGAAGAAAGTCTCCGGCTATGCAGTTGTCTCAGGTGAAGAAGTTATCGAGGCGAACCCCCTGCCAGGCCATACGTCAGCGCAATTGACTGAAATAACGGCCTTAACCAGGACCCTTGAGATCTCTGAAGGCAAAAGAGTGAACATCTACACTGATTCCAAATATGCTTTCATGACTGTCCATGCATATGGTGCACTCTACAAAGAAAGAGGCCTGCTCACTTCATCGGGGCAACAAATCAAGTATGCAGCTGAAATCACGGCCCTCCTGGAAGCTGTATGGAAACCAAGTGCTGTCAGTGTAATGCACTGTCGTGGCCATCAGAAAGGTCATGATGAAATCCCAAAAGGCAACAGGCGCGCTGACCAAGCCGCAAAAGCTGAAGCAAAACCAATGATTCCCCCTGACTATGTCTCCAAGGTTATGCTTTGCAAAGAAGAAGATCAACTCCCCATGCCAAACTACGACTTCTATATGAATTGGAGAAGATTTGATCCAAAAGGCGAATTCATTGAAACAATTTTACAAAAATGGCACAACAATTATGAGCTACTGGAAGGAAACCATGATTATATCCAGTGGCTATTTCCGACACAATCACAAGGCCGGAATTTCCACTCCTCGCCTCTACACCCCCGAGAAGCACGCCTCATGATTGACACCTCAGAAGTTCAGCAAAGACTACGCAGAGCTTACAAGATGATGCTGAAATTCTTCGGCGTAAAATTAATGGGGGAGGATGGAGAAAATACAGAAGTGACCAAAGTTGAATGAGCAGAAAATTTCACCGCACGTTTTGACAATCTAACAGCCAATCCTCATAACAATTTGAGGATTACACGTATACTGCTGAGCCTGGGAGAACTGGGAGCACAAGTATACCAAGCCCCTTTGGTAAGATTCTTTCTCAAAGAGACCCTTATTAAAGATAAGCTACCAAGGATGAAGAAAAGTGTGATGAATTTCTTTATACTAGCAGTAAAAGACACGGAGGAGAGACAAGATCTGCTGTTCTTTGCCTGGCGATATTATTTCACAAAGGAAGAATTCATTTGGGGAAACCAAGAGGAACTCGGAAGATACAAAGCAACACCAGTGGTGGCTGCGCTCCTACCGGCGCCACTGAGTGAATGGACACCTGTGTACTCAGAAAAAGAGAAGAAATGGCCATCAGAAGAAATAGGTGAATATGGAGAAGATGGATGGTTCCAGTTGGAGAGCAGACAAATGGTCCTCCCAGCAACATTGGCACCTGAGATCGTGAAGGCATTTCATGCAAGTACTCATTGAGGAAGGGAAATGATGGAACAACAGCTGGAGCCACATTTCTACGTACCAGGACTGTCAGTGATCTGCAAAGCAATAGCCCAGCAGTGTGTGACATGTGCCAAGAATAACCCAAGAACAGGCCCATCTCAACCTCCAGGGAAGCAGCCAATCGGGCTGTCTCCAATGGCATCGTTGCAAATAGACTTCACAGTGCTACCACCCTGCAAAGGATACAAGTATCTGCTCGTGATGGTGTGCACTCTGACGGGATGGGTGGAGGCTTTCCCCACTAGGACAGAGAAAACAACGGAAGTGGTAAAGAGTCCAATGAAGGAAATAATACCACAATATGGACTTCCTCTTGAAATAGGGTCGGACAATGGCCCAGCATTTATACAGAACTGTTTGCAGCAGCTTGCCCACCTGTTGGGCATCACCTGGAAGCTACATACAGCTTACAGGCCCCAGAGCTCGGGAAAAGTCGAAAGGATGAACCGTACACTGAAGACTTTGATGTCCAAACTATGCCAAGAGACGTCACTAGGCTGGTTGGATGTACTGCCATTAGTTCTATTGCACATTAGGTGCAGGCCAACCCCCCAATTGAAGCTAAGTCCGTACGAACTCATGTTTGGACGGCCTACCCCTCTAATTAATGGAATGAGGGGGGACCTTCGGGCATTGGGTGAAACTAAATTAAGTGAACAAGTTGTATTGTTGGGTAAATCAATGCAAAAGTTAAATACTTGGGTGGGAGATAATATACCTCACTTTTTATATCCCCCACTGCATAAGTATTGTCCAGGTGACTCGGTTTGGGTGAAGGAGTGGAAAAATTACCCACTATGCCCAAAATGGAGAGGTCCTTACCTTGTCCTGTTATCAACCCCCACAGCAGAGAAGGTTGCCGAGGTGGTTCCGTGGATACATCACTCCAGACTGAAGGTAGCTGCAGCCAATCCTGAACCAGAGTGGAAGGTCGTCACCAACGAGACCAATCCATTGAGGCTAAAGCTGACAAAGACCACAGTTGTGAGCACCTAAAAGACTCAACAAGTGGGTGTTTTGACGGACACAATAATGCCTGACCACCCACCAACGGAGAAGCAAAGGGATCCCCCGGGGGATACCCCAAAGGCTGTTTTTAGGGGCCCTGCCCCGACCCTTGATCAACCAGAGATGACTTTTACTTTTGAAATTCCGGTGGGGAGGGATTGGGTTTATGTGACTGTGAAAAGGATTGCCCAGGGGATTTTGACGCTTGGGGCATTCCTGGTACTGATATTGTACCTTGCAAATCTGATTTATGGACTATCCCATGGGACCTGCCCCAGGTGCCCAAGTACAACCAACAAAGTAGACATCTCCCAAGTTGGGAATGAGACACGTCCGATGGTAGAGAACTACACTATGCGGAGACATTGGCGAGATGCGGACCCAGAAATTACACCACGGGGACATTTACTTGTGAAATTTAAATATGAATATGCCAAAACGTCTGGGCAAACTGCGTGTTGGGTGTGTAGTAGACTGCACCCAGAGACAATCCATATACCATTTGCGTCGATCCCAATGAACTTAAGTATATTTGCGTCAGGAAATATCACAATATATGCTTTTGATGAACCACGAGAGAAGCCAGAGGCATTCACTCCTGGATACCCAATAACAGGACCAGTGTACCCACCAGAGTGGTGTTTCCAATTAGGACCAGATAGAGAAACAGGCAAGGAGGGGGGGTTGTGTAATTCAAGTAGATTCAATTGGACGTCATACACTTACAGATTCAACACAAAAGGTCAGGAAAATTTTATATACATCAGGAGAAAGAAGCTCACCAGAGACCAAGAACTGATAATTGCGAATGTGACTACTGGTAAGCAGAGTGCATTGGATTTGGTGAAACGATTGGGGCGGCTGATGTTAGAGATGTCAAAAGGGACACTACATTGATCACCATTTATACTAAGAGGAGGGTATCAGGTGTGCTGTGTACACATGGGTACCACCTACAATAACGGGAATGTGTTATTTGGCCAGACAATCCAGAGAGTAAGAGGGGATGACACTGATACAGACACTGCACTACACCCTAGGTACCCACTGGTAAACAGAAGAGAGAACTGTTCACTAAGAAAGATCGAATATGGGCATGGTTTCCAGCATGGACTGGATGGGGAAGAGAATTGATGGTAAGAATGAATAGTTATGCCAGTCTGATGGACGAGATTTTGAATAAGACCAGCATGGATATTCAATTGTTGAATCTGGAGTTGCGAGAGATACGAAAGGTACAAATGATACATGATATGGCACTGGAACAGATCAGTGCAGCTCTGAATGGGCTATGTGAGATGACAATGCATTATGAATGCTGCACATTCATCAGAAACACAACACATGATGTCCCTGATTATTACCAGGTAATCCAGGACCACCAAGAGAAAGTAGTACAGTTGCAGAGCACAGCTAGGCGGATTGCTGCTGAAGACTGGAATCCACTCCGTGGGTTCGGAGCATTCGGAGATTGGTTCGGATCCATTCTGAGATTTATCTCGCAGATTGGATCCATGATTCTAATGGTGGTGGTGATCCTGGTGGTAGGGATACTCCTGTATCGCATAGGGCTATGTCTATGGCCACTATGCAAGAGAGCACTGACACCTACACAAACAAAAAAGATACCACTGATGATCCCACAAGGCATGTTCCCAGCTAAAATGAGTCCTCTAAAATACAAGGTGTTCAAAGATAGTACAAGTGGAGTGTAGTGGCTACAAGCCTCAGAAGGAGAATCTGAGACTTGAGCCAAGGGGGGAATGTAATGGACTCAGGCCAGAAGATGGTCGCCAACCTGAGCCAGGCGGCCATCTTGTTCAGAATATTGGTTCACTTGAATATAACTAGGTAGATATTAGTTGGAGTTAGAATGAAGCTTACATAGAATCTTCGGAATGTGTTAGACAAGCAGTAAAGCAATGAAATTAGAGAAGATCCCAGCCGTTGCTGGCACAGGGTGACATGATGAAGAAGAGATACATCAAGGTCATAGGAGCCTGCAGCTGAGACAAAGAGGAGTGTGAAACCAGACCAGACCTTATCTAAAACAAACAATAAACAAGCGCAAGGGAGGTGGGCACAGGCAGGATCCAGAGCAATAGTAAATCCTCTTGTGTCAGAATATCCTGAAGCCTGCCAATTTATGACCAATGTATGGAATGTCTTTGTATTCGATTAAAGGAGGTATGGACCCACGTGGGGTGGGATAGTGTCACCGGGAGGTGGGCTAATTGGGATGTACCTCATTATGTATTCGGTGTATAAAACCTCATGTCACTGTGTAATCCGGGCTCACTCTTTGCGATTCAATCCTGTGTGAGCATCTGTTGTGACGTCACAATAAAGTTTGCCTTTCCTGAAGAGACTCGTGTCGAGTCAATCCTTGACCGTGCCGGCCCAGCTTCGTCCCGAGTGAACCAGGTCGGTTCCGGTAACACTAGAACCTTGTACTTAGAATTCACTGTTTCTCTCAAAAACTTATTTTCCCTTATCTTCCCCGATGACCAGTTTCTAAATTTTTTTTTTAAAAAAGAGAAAGAAATGACATAACCAACAAAAAATGTCTTTGATGATCATAATTTTATATATAGACAATTCACTTCAGAGCGTTTGCATTTTCTCTATCAAACTTTGCTTTCCTAGAAACTTCAGTTGACTCTTCACTACTCTTCCCCGTGTCTTTGTTCCTTTATCATGTGTTCTTCCCAAGTCATACCTGCAAACTTCATTTTAGGACAATTAGGCAGAGTGAGTGAAAAAAAGCCTTAAAAAATGACTGCTGAAATTGCAATCAAACGTCTGCAGTCATTGATTTCCAGCCCACGGCCAGACGTAGTATGTGATTGAAACTCCGGGCCTGTTACAGCTGGAAAACACTTTTGATTCCTCTCCTCTTACTCTGTACAAGATATAGCTGGAGGGACATTAGCAATCACTTAATTGACATTGAATTAACCATGAAATTCAGTATAACTCCTTTTCTTCTCAAGTACACTCCAGAAATACTTTAATAAGGCTTTTAATTATTGATTATAACTTACGACGTGGAGATGATGATCCGCTGCTTAAGTTACGTGCCCTTGGTAAGTCAGGTAGTGTCGTTAATTGCGACCTTCCAGATGAAGGGATAATTAAGACTGTTTGTTAGATGGTGCAGTTTAAAGGATCGTAATGATCTAAAAGACTAGAGATTTTGCTCTTGCTTTACTTCCAATTGCACACTTCAATTGTTGCACGCGGTTGTCACATTTAATTCTCCTCAGATTCTACCTGCTGCCTTGGTAATAGTGATGTTATATAATTATACTGTTAATTCTGATAATAACTACAAATTTGGGGGCGTAAATTGCCACACATTCAGGGTCCCTATACCTTATCCCAATATTCAATATAATTATTACTATGAAACACCTTCAGATACTCTTTTGTTTTGTTCCATCACCATAAATGACAGAAACAAAGTATTAATAGTGGCTGATATATTGCCAGGTCATGCATGATTACTGATTATAAAAACAGCAGCCACACTCGAAGATGTTGACAAGAAGTTATTTCATTGTCATCTCTTTTGAGATGAGAAGAGTCTACAAAGAAGCGTGTCTCAGGGTTTAGTCCTCATAGAATACCTGCATGTGGGTAAATTACAACATTTATATCTTTTAATGTTCATATTTTATCTCATTTTAATATACATTAATAGTTAATGGTGAATAAAGAGTTAACAAAATAATGTTAGGTTCAGTCCCTACTGACTTTGGCCAAGGAACACAGTTTAGGACATACTTGAAGAGTTGTAGTTAATTTTGTTTTGTTAGAGCTAAATACATTGCTTGTCTCCATCAAGGTATTTGCAGTTGGAACCAAGTAAGTTCATAGAGTTGGCAGTTGGTCATTCATGGGGTATTTTGGTTAAATTCAGCACCTGGTAACTACACATTGTTTATGGATGACCTTGGTGCTTCTTCTATCAGGCTATCTGGTACACTTACCACCTTACCCATTCTCTTACGAAGCTTTCTCCATGTTTAATACATGGAGTCTGCCATGGGACTATGGGCCTGTGATAATGGCTATCAGCTTTTGACCCCATGGAGTATATAATGATTATCTGTGGATGCTAACTATGTTTAATTTAATTTAATTAGTGTTTAGATCCTTGCTGGTTCATTTGGTAAATGTTTACTTTTAATTGATATTGCATTAACATGATTACAATATCATGTTATTCCATGGGCTAGGGGTGTTCAATCCTGACATATGTTGTTAGTAGGGGTGTACCAGGTAGAATGTCCCAAATACCTGGAGAAACAATGAGGCTGGACCAAGTGGAATGGAAACAGCTGGGAAACTGTGTGCATTCAATTTCAGGTTGAGGGGACCATGTAAGTAGTGGAACCACTCACTAAAGAATAGAGATACGATTCAGAAGGTTATAATTGCTGAATATCCCTGTACGAGGTGTTACTGTAATTTACATATACATTGATTATGCCACATACAGATATTCATTTTATATTCAATATGTTTTTTTGGATGTTGCGTTGCTAATAAACTCATTACCATTACAACTAATACCCATAGGCAGGATTTCTGTCATGAACCGCACCCTAGAGCATACAAGAAGGGCAGGTCTCGTGCTCGAGTTTGCTCTGTGGGGACATGAAACCCTGATTTCCACATTCTGTTGCATGTCAACTTAATTCCTGTGTTATCACTCTGCATGTCTATAAGATGATTCTCCATGCCTGGCTTATTTTCATGTAGCACTTGTAGAAGGCAACAGGTGTTGTGTCCTGACAGCTACAGGTTTACTCCTGGTGAAAGTCTTCTCTTTTTAAGGGTGTTACCCTGATCCTTCAGAGCTCTTGCATGCTTGTTATTTTTGTGCGTATGTCCCTGTCTATGTATTCTGCCTGCCTGAGACCCTGAAAATGTGATCCATTTCTCTGTTGAGTGCATTGCTGTGTTATAAAGTGTCTGCAGCACCTTGGTGTGTTCCAGTGTGTCCACTCCACCTTGTTGTGGTCCAGATTTCCAATATTTTGTAGTGTTACATACCTGCGATCCTATACAGACAAAGAACCCCCGAAAAAGAGAGCCCCTAAATGGGTGATACAAACCCCAAAAAATAAACCCTTATTAAAGCAACACATGCTAGAAACAAAAAGGTGCCAATATAAAACAACACACTGCAAACCATAACTAAAACCAAATGTAGCGCTCACTCCCGGAGGAGCCGCTGAAAATGAACCACGGGTCAGTCTCCCCGCACTAGGGAATAAATATACTCCAACACGCTGAACAGTTTTATATTTTAAAAGGTTTACTAAAAGGTTTGCAGCTCTTAAGACACGGTATATGCAGGAAAATTTACAGTACTTTCGTAACACGATAAACGCGTAGCGGTAAAAGAAACGAAAACACGAGGGCTTCGTATTTTCGGAAAAAACCCCGACCGAGCAGAAAATTAAAAGATACGAAATTCGAGGAAAAACCGCGTAGCGGGACAATAAAATACACAGTTCTCGTATCACGGTGGTAAACGCGCAGCGGGAACAAAAAAAGGAAAATTGTTCAGAATGTAACTTTAACTTTGCCCCCTTGTATGTATAGGAAAAAGGAAACTGAGTCCTGCACAGGTTAAGTCCCAGAACGTGAAGTGGTATGTGTTTGTGTGTGTAGGGTACCCGGGTACTTTTCAACTGGCCAGTGAGTTTACTTTAACGATGTCTTCGACTAGTCAGTTGGGGCCCTGTGGGTTTTAGAAGGAAAACAGCAGCGTACGTTCTTATTTACACACGGCCTTGGGGGCCTCTCACCCATCCAGCGCAAGCTTGAGGTTCCGCTGACCCAGGACGTCTCTCCGCTCGATATTGACTGGGGACGCCGACCACCGGATCTGTTGTCTGGCCTTCTGTCTGTCAGCCACGACTCAGCCAGCTTACCGCCTGCTCCCCGCTTCAATCGACCGCGGTACTCCTTACTCGAGGGGTCTTCTCTCCTTAGCACTGCACTCGGACAATAGATGGTGATGTCTATTCTCCCGCAAGGCTGGGTGACCCAATCCTAAGGTCCGATCCACTTTGTCTGCGCTCCGGCCTATCTGTTGGTCTCTCCTTCTCTGTACGTGCATCCACTCTCCTCTGCTCCCTGGCGCGCTCTGCCTGTTCTCCACGAGGTGCAGGATGTACAGCTCTCCACAAACCCACCCACTTCCTCTTTCTTCGCAAAGCATGCATGGACATGTAGTTCAAGTGTCCAGGGTCTTTAATCGTGATAGTCTCCATCTTGTGGCCAAAAATGGGTACTGCCACAGTAAACTTTAACACATCGCTACACTCTCCCCCTCCTAGAACTCTTGGGTCTCTCCAAGGAGGTACAACAGTTACATTATCCTTTTACAATATGCACACAGTTTATATACAGCATATACAGGTTCAGCAGCATACATGCAGTGGGTTAGAAACACTTTCTCAGCTGACTCATGTTCTGGGCTACCTCAGCTAACATAGCAGACACTTCGGGCAATCTCTGCACAGTGGTGATGGCCTCTTCAGTGCTATGTCCGGGTGAGTCATAGGTAAGTCGCTGGGCGCGGGGCGTCGAATAGAGCGTTTCTGTTCAGGCTCCTTCCGTTCCTCTTCAGGTGGAAGTACTATAGGTATAGGCTCAGTCCTTATGTCGGCCACTGGAGCAGACACTTCCTCCGAGTACGATCCCTCCAGGGAAGGCATAGAACTATAATCGTAAGGCTCGTCTTCAGGAGCTACAGGGTCTCTAACAGTATCCGGGACCCTTAACGGGAGTTCAAGGGTTTCAGGGAGTTCCATATTTTCGGGGAATTCCCACTGAAATTCAGGAGCCTCAGCCCTCAAGTTACTTTCCCACTGACAAGGAACTGGGACGACCTCTTCAGGTTCTGGTGAGCGTATCCAATCTAAACAGAAACTCTCTTCGTCGCTGTCTCTTTCGCTCTCTCCAAACACCCGAGTCTGTTGAGACCGAGTGACAGGAGGAACACGTGGAGCATGCGGATTCGCCGGAGGAAGTTCGTTTTCCACTGGTATCCTCACAGCCTCTCTCAAAGGTAACAAGTGATTTCGGTGCCAATTCTTGAGAGGACCAGCCTTTCCATCAGGGCGAATCTGATACACCGGCAGACCTGGCAGTTGTTTGCAAACAATGTAAACCTGAGAACTCCATCTATCCGCCAGCTTGTGTCTCGCAGCAGCACCCAAATTCTTCAACAGAACCCTATCACCGGGTTGTAGATCCTGTATTCGAACCTTCAAATCATAGTTCTTCTTGTTCCTTTGCTCCCTGTTACCTGAAGTCAAACGGGCCTGTTCAAACGCAGAAGCCAGATTCTTCCGAAGTCTATCCACATAGTTTCTATGAGAAGCTACCGACGTCTGGTCTAGAGATAACCCAAATGCCAAATCAACCGGCAGTCGAGCTTCTCTTCCGAACATAAGACGGTACGGTGAATATCCCGTTGCATCACTCTCCGTACTGTTATATGCATGCACCAGAGTAGCTATATGACGACTCCAACTCTGCTTCTCTACATTAGACAAGGTCCCCAGCATGTTTAGCAGCGTGCGATTAAACCTTTCAGGCTGAGCATCACCTTGAGGGTGGTATGGCGTAGTTCGAGTCTTTTGAATTCCCAACAACTCCAGCAATTGCCCGACCAATCTACTTTCAAAGTCTCTTCCCTGATCGGAGTGTATTCTTCTTGGCAGGCCGTAATGAACAAAGAACTTTTCCATCAGCACCTTCGCCACCGTCGGAGCGCGTTGGTCTTTTGTAGAAAAAGCTTGGGCATAACGGGTGAAATGATCAGTCACTATCAGAATGTTCCCTTGCCCACTAGCATCCGGCTCTAAGCACAGGAAGTCAATGCACACCAAATCCATGGGTCCCTGACTCTGTAGATGGCTCATTGGAGCAGCTCGGGTTGGTAGAGTTTTCCTCTGAATGCACCTCAGACAGGAATGGCAATAACTCTCAACTTCAGCCCTCATGCAAGGCCAATAAAACCTATCTCGCACCAACTTAAAAGTTCTCTCCGCACCCAAATGTCCATGCTCATCATGTAATGATCGCAACACACTCTCCCTGTGTTTAGTGGGGAGAAATAACTGCTGAATCTCTTCGGAATTGGTCGAGGGGCCCCTTCGGTAGACCACCCCATCCAACATCTTCAACCGCTCCACTCTTTGTAAACCAATCTGGCTCCATCCGGGGAATTGGTTAACAGAATCTCTCGCTGGTTTGCAGTCAGGGCCTTTATGGTCAATGCAATCAAAGGGTCTCTAGCTTGATCCGCTTTCAGGTCCTGCTTGGAAAAGGTAGGTAGATTTTCATCCCTCAATTGCGTAGGGTTACAGTAGAACTCAGGAACAGCCGCGGCCATGACTCCTATGGCCTCCGCTTCAACTCCTCCCTTGACCCGGCGTTCTGTTCCTTGACACAAAGCTTGCACCCCGTCTGGAGTCACCTGAGTCCATTCTGTAGTGTAGGGTCTTCTCGACAAAGCATCAGCATCTCGATTGTTCACCCCAGGGCGATACTTCAGGCTGAACCGAAACCCTGACAGAGCGGCCAACCACCGATGTCCCGTTGCGTCCAGTTTTGCAGTAGTAAGGATATAGGTGAGAGGATTATTATCCGTCTTGATCACGAACTCAGCTCCATACAGATAGTCTTTCAACTTGTCCACCACTGCCCACTTCAAGGCTAGGAACTCCAGTTTGTGAGTAGGATAGTTCTTCTCAGAGGGCGCAAGGCTCCGGCTCACGTACGCTACAGGCCTCAGCAATCCATCATACTCCTGATATAGGACTCCTCCCAGACCTTCTCGGCTGGCATCCACATGTAGTTCATACGGCTTGTGAGGGTCCGCGTAGGCCAGAACAGGAGCTCGGGTTAGATTCTCTTTCAGCTTCACAAACGCACCTTCACATTGACTAGTCCATTCACCTTGTATGGACTCTTTAGCTTTCCTTGGTCCCGGAGCGGAGGGATTTCGATCAGAGACCTTACAGCCTTCTTCGGTGGTTTCTTTCTGTAGGAGTTTGTTCAGCGGCTGAGCTATCTTTGCGAATCCTCCCACAAATCTTCGATAGTATGAGCAGAATCCCAAGAAAGATCTAAGTTCAGTGACGTTTCGAGGTCTAGGCCAAGAAGCTACGGCCTCCAACTTTCGAGGATCTGTCGAAACACCTTCTGCGAGACCACGTGTCCCAGATATGTGACTGACGGTAAACAGAACTGGCATTTCTCCAGAGACAATTTCAACCCCTCTTCATGGAGCCTCTTCAAGACCTTCTCCAAATGTTGCTCATGCTCTTCCAGAGTCTTCCCGAACACAATTATGTCATCCAGGTACACTAACACTTCGATTAGATTCATATCCCCGACTGTCTTCTCCATCAACCGTTGGAACGTAGCTGGAGCTCCCGTCAGACCTTGAGGCATTCTATTGAACTCAAAGAACCCCAGTGGACAAATGAACGCAGTTTTCTCTTTGTCTTCAGGGTGCATCGGTATCTGATGATATCCGCTTCGCAGGTCTAACACACTGAACCACTTTGCTCCAGACAAACACTGTAAGGCGTCTTCAATCCGAGGAGTGGCATATTGGTCGGGGATGGTTCTTCGGTTCAGGGTGCGATAGTCTATGCACAAGCGGACAGAACCATTCTTCTTCCTGACCAGCACTATTGGAGATGCATATGGACTCCTGGATTCTTGAATCACATTGGTTCTCTGCAACTCATTTAGCTGTTCTCGCAGATCATCCAAGTCTCCCAGCGGAACTCGCCTTGACCTTTCACGAAACGGCTTGTCTTCTTGCAACCGAATGCGATGTTCCGTACTCTTAGCCAGGCCCACATCGAACTCATCTTTCGAGAATAATTCTTTCCACTTTAGAACTTGACACTGAAAACGTTTCTTCACTCAGGTGAAATGGGGGCGTCCTTAGGGTAGAATCTTTCATCTGGGATCTCTTTATCCACTCCCCCTCCTAAATCGGTGGAGAGGGGTGTAGCAGACTCTACTTGCCCGATAGGCATTTGTGCTTTAAGGACTACTGGAGAATCTGTCACATTGCACACACTGACCGAGACTCTTCCTCGTGTCCTCTTCAAGGCTTTTGTGGAGATTATTTCAGGAATTACTTCAACTCCGGTTTCACTCCCATGACTGACATCGGTTCCCAGCACCACATAGGGACCTGGTTGCGATCCGTTCAACTTAACTGAAACCCGGAAGCTCGCTACTTCTCCTGCTTGCAGAACCTTCTCTGTCCCACCCAGTCTCCACAGTCTTCCCACCTCAGCAGGTGCTTTCCGTTCTTCCACCATCCTCTGATAGACCGGTCGTAACATGGGGTGCACTCCTTGAGTTGACCCTTCTTCCACTACGATGGGGGTCAGGAGACGCCGCACTAGGTCCGTATTCGTCCCCACTATCAGAGAGCTTCTGTTCGCACCCGAGGGTCGGGGGCACACAATGGCTAAGGCGTCACAGCCTCCGGACTGTCCGATGACTTCAGATCCGATCTCCAACCTTACTTGCAGATACCCGTCATAAGGGAGTTTCTCAGTGCCAATACCCCATATTTCCAAGTCCTTCAATTCTTGCAGAGGAATGTGCTTTAAGTGTTTCTCATAGAAGTCTTTATAAATCAAAGTCACTTGAGCCCCTGAATCTAATAGAGCTTTGGTGTAGACTCCCTCCACTTGGATTGGCACAATTGGAGAAGGACCTATCAGCTGGTCAGGAAACTTGGTGGAGGTATCCGGACGCTTAGACCCTGTTTGCTGGACCCTGGCCTTTTTCTTGGCCCGTGCAGGTTTTGGGTGTGCATTGCCTCCCCATGACGTAGACCCGGATGCTAAGGGAGTGACTCTTTCCATTCTGGCAGGCTCAGCAGTAGGCTTAACTTTGGGCCCTCTTGCCCTCTTAGCTTTAAATTGATTCTTGGAGCGAGATTCAACTTCTGGGCACCTAGGTTGCTCCTTTACTGGTGCCCTCTGGCGTTTCCCGCTGGCGGAGTAGATAACAGTCCCTCTAGGGCTTTCAGCAGCCACTCAACTTTGTCTTTCTCAGGCTTCCGGCCTTTACACTGCGCACGGAAATGGCCCATTTCTCCACAACCGAAACATCTCTTCCTCGAAAGTGGAGACACGGTTGCTTGTTGAGGTTCTAATAAGAGATTTGAACCAGACGCCACGGCAATCACTTCAGTCGTCTGCATACCTGTTAGGAACTTTTGCATTTCCCCCTGCATCTCGGTCACCTTCATCAACACCCTGCACAGTTCAGCGTGCGCTTTCTGCAGTTCAGTTTGAGCTTCCTGTACCTTCTTTACAGTCTTGAACAACTCGCTTCGTTCAGAAGAGTTCGATTCTTTCGCAGCCTTTTCGACGAATTTAAAACCGACTAACTGCTCCTGTTCATCCAGATCAGATCCATAGGTGTCTAACGAGTCATTTTCAGGCTGCAGACCGTCGTTATATCTTGCAGGTTGTGCATAAGCCCTTTCTCCCCGCCTGAAGGATTTCTCTTCCAGCAGAGCCTCCTCCTCTCGTACCACTCGGATCAGTTCCAGGTACTTCAACTCTTGATTAACTGCTCTGCTTCTCAGCTGCATCATCACCGGATCTAACGGTTGAGAGCCCCTCAGGATCTGCTTTATTCGTATCTTGTCTACGTCAGCCGGTTTGGCCCCTTTCTTGAGGAGTATTTGGTGCAGAATCTTATCCAAGCGCCTCATGTAATCAATCATTCTCTCACCTCTCTTCTGATAGGTGTGTTCGTACTGGTATACTAGTTCCGCTGCCTTTTCTGTTCGCCCAAACACTTCTTCAAGAACGTTCAGATAATCCAAAGCAGTACAATCTTTCCTACTCAGTTTTAGGTTTCTCACCGCTTCTGACGCAGGTCCCTTTAAACTCTCGGTGATCCTTTGCTTTTTCTGGGCCTCAGGGACGTCCCACTCATCCAGTGCCTGCATCGCCTGTTCCACCCATTCCTCAAAGGTTTCTTCTCCCGCTGGAGTTGGTACATTTCCTGTAAAGTTCCTTAACCGTCGATAACCGAAATTAGTGTGAGGAGGGCTTGTTTTCTGACATTTAGCCAGCAAATCTCCAATAGCCACAATAAATTCAGGCCCGATCATGGCCAACGGACCAGCGGACTGGGGGAACACTTTCGGCTTCGCCACGTGGCGCACTTGGCTGAATCAGTTGGACTTCCACCTCATCGGTCAGCTTCACGCTCGCGCCCCGAAAACATGCTGGAATACCTTTTCTCCATTCGAGAAGAACATGCGTGTGAGAGGTATCTGGGTTTTTCTTAATGTCCAGGATTAACCCCCGATGATCTGGTGCTAGCGTGGCCACGGCCTGGCGAATCTGATCTTCGGCCCAAGTGTCTGCGGAAATATCCATGACTATGCAACATGCTAACTGACTACTATGCTCCCCACACCATTCGGCAGCAGTGTCTGGATCCATATTTAACCCTTTAGATGCGGTTTTTCCAGAGACTGAATCCCGGACGAGCCCCCACGTGTAGCGCTCACTCCCGGAGGAGCCGCTGAAAATGAACCACGGGTCAGTCTCCCCGCACTAGGGAATAAATATACTCCAACACGCTGAACAGTTTTATATTTTAAAAGGTTTACTAAAAGGTTTGCAGCTCTTAAGACACGGTATATGCAGGAAAATTTACAGTACTTCGTAACACGATAAACGCGTAGCGGTAAAAGAAACGAAAACACGAGGGCTTCGTATTTTCGGAAAAAACCCCGACCGAGCAGAAAATTAAAAGATACGAAATTCGAGGAAAAACCGCGTAGCGGGACACAATAAAATACACAGTTCTCGTATCACGGTAAACGCGCAGCGGGAACAAAAAAGGAAAATTGTTCAGAATGTAACTTTAACTTTGCCCCCTTGTATGGATAGGAAAAAGGAAACTGAGTCCTGCACAGGTTAAGTCCCAGAACGTGAAGTGGTATGTGTTTGTGTGTGTAGGGTACCCGGGTACTTTTCAACTGGCCAGTGAGTTTACTTTAACGATGTCTTCGACTAGTCAGTTGGGGCCCTGTGGGTTTTAGAAGGAAAACAGCAGCGTACGTTCTTATTTACACACGGCCTTGGGGGCCTCTCACCATCCAGCGCAAGCTTGAGGTTCCGCTGACCCAGGACGTCTCTCCGCTCGATATTGACTGGGGACGCCGACCACCGGATCTGTTGTCTGGCCTTCTGTCTGTCAGCCACGACTCAGCCAGCTTACCGCCTGCTCCCCGCTTCAATCGACCGCGGTACTCCTTACTCGAGGGGTCTTCTCTCCTTAGCACTGCACTCGGACAATAGATGGTGATGTCTATCTCCCGCAAGGCTGGGTGACCCAATCCTAAGGTCCGATCCACTTTGTCTGCGCTCCGGCCTATCTGTTGGTCTCTCCTTCTCTGTACGTGCATCCACTCTCCTCTGCTCCCTGGCGCGCTCTGCCTGTTCTCCACGAGGTGCAGGATGTACAGCTCTCCACAAACCCACCCACTTCCTCTTTCTTCGCAAAGCATGCATGGACATGTAGTTCAAGTGTCCAGGGTCTTTAATCGTGATAGTCTCCATCTTGTGGCCAAAAATGGGTACTGCCACAGTAAACTTTAACACATCGCTACACTAATATCACCAGTACAGTAATGTAATAGTAATCTATTAGTAGTCCAGCAGTAGGTGGATTTAGTCCACCATTCCAGAGTCTCAATCTATCTGGGGATTATACATAGCAAACCAAGTATGTCCGACGTGCGTTTCGCTAAGGCTCACCAGGGACGCCCTGCCATCCTACACTACAGCCTGATTCTTATTCCAAATCTCCAATCTGAATTTATGTCGCCATATACATGCCTACTTCCATTCGTACCTGCCATAATATTCAAAATAAGCAATATTTCAGTCTGTTTTATTCTAACCAGTTCCGTCCTTCCTGTTTTGTGTCCTTTCCCAATAAAGACCCTGTAAAGTACTGCATTGGACTTACTGAATCATAACTCATACATTTATCCACTATATAGTGACTCTAGTCTGCAATACGATGACAATATCCGACATTTTTTATTATCATTCATTTTCAGTATTTGACGCAAACACCATTTCTGTCTGCATGCTGATAATGCAGATCAAGTTTGAAATAGTGTAAGATAAGGGACACCATCTGGAGTTGAGAACCATTCATCTCAGCAATATTGCTTTAAAGGATAAAATAATACTTGACAAATTAAAAAATAAGCCAAACTAATCATTTTAAGATTTCAACCTCAGAATAACAATATCTGTGCAAAAATGAATATTTTACTCTACATGCATCATGCACCATGCATCATGCACCATGTTTCAAATGAATATTCTGATAATATTTTTTCAACATTAAGGGGATTGTTCAAAGACAGTTAGTGCTTGCCGAAGTTGCAAGCAAAGTCAACAAACATCAGCATTTCACAAAAGGGGTATCCAAACACCATCTGGAGAAGCTTCACTGTGAAGCTTCATTAGCTAGTGTTTGAATTTCCCTTTTGAGAAACACTGACATTTGTTTCCGTTGCAACAATGACTGCCTTTATATTACTACAGAACTCACACTGTAGACTTTTCTGAAACATTTTCAACCCTAGCTAGTCAAGATTGATTTCAATTTCCATCAGCAAATGTCACCATTCTACGACTGCTCTTTGCTTTCCAGATCATAGTGACATATCCACATCTCAACAATGGTGACCATATCCTTAAAGATGTCCTGTTTCAAATATCTTTTGGATCTCCATGCAGTGCTCCACTTGATTAAAGAGCACATCAAACCTTAATTGCCCGGTCATCTATCTGGCATAGACATATACACGTTATTCAAATGATGCCATCAGTACTTGCTGAGACATGTATATCATACAAGATCAAAGAAGATGATGCTTCTGTCTCCACCAAATTTTACTCAACACAACATTTAGGGCCACATTACAATCTTGGTGCCAATGTTAATGCTGACCTGCGTGAGCATTAACGTTAGCTGCGGTGTCTACCGCATATTACAATCCAAACGCAAACGGGTTAAGTAACCCGTTAGCGTTTGGTACCTTGCACTTTCAGCACGAGGTTACTGTACTTTGCGCTCCCTATACTTAACATGGGGAGCGCAAAGTGTTAATCAGCATTAGGATTACAAAGTCCTAACGCTGATTAACGTCCGGCTGTGGTTAGCAAAAAGTTAACCACAGCCAGGACTTGGTGTTAACGGATTCCGCTTCTGCAGAATCCGTTAACACCATCCATAAAAAGATAAAAAACAATCAGATACTCTCCTCCTGTCCCGCGGCGAGGACCGCGGCTCCAACCGCTTCCTCCGTCCAGCTGGAGCAGGGAGAGACTGGGTGAAAAAGTTCCTCAGTCTCCCCGAGGCGAGATCCGGCAGGTCATGTGACTGCCGGCGTCTGTCTCAATGGAGTCCTATGGACTCCATCGAGTGAATGCTCGCGGCTGCGCTCAGCGCCCTTACAGTCTTACACTACAGTTTTTTTCAGAAATGTCAGTTTCCCTTCCATGGACTGATCCAATATGACAAATTGCTTAGTTCTTGTGGTGTTCCCATATTTTGTAAACAGGGTATCTTCCTGCCTAAAAACCCCAAAATAGCCATTGGTTTCCAAATAATTTCGATTCTGGGGAAAAATACATGAATAAAATATAGTTCCTACAGGACAAGCCCATTTCATAGAAACATAGAAACATAGAAACATAGAAAAATGTCGGCAGATAAGAACCTTTCGGCCCATCTAGTCTGCCCAATTACATGGATACTTTACCTGGATTTATCTTTTGTTTAGGATAGCCTTATGCCTATCCCATGCCTGCTTAAATTCAATTACTGTTTTGGCCTCTACCACTTCAACTGGAAGACTGTTCCATGTATCCACCTTTTCAACCTATGCCCTAAACTAACTTACTTGTTATAACATTGTTTTTCATACAAGCAGGCATTCGTTTTAGCATACCCCTATAGTATAATCACAGCATGTACTCTAAATATATTGGATATCAAATGGGATGCATCTCAGTGTCCCCCAACCTAATGATGCTTGCGTTATGAACAGTGCTCGAATAACAGGACACAGGTGGGAACAACATAATCACATCATCGCAACAATTGCTCTTGTGGTTTGAAAGTGCAGTTTTATTATAAACTAGCATTGAAAAAGCAAATAATATTTTGTTGTTATTTTAAAAAGAAGACAGAGAGACCCTAAACACTTCTTGTAGTGGATAAGAGTAGGACAGACCTCGCAGCCTTGAAAAGGGTTGGCTGAGAAGACATTTTTTGACATCTACCTGATGCCTTTTTCATTTTCAGACAGGTAGTTAGTTACATTAACACAACCGGCATCTGTCAAGAAATATGTTCAGGATCCCTGCCCCTGATGCTCTGTGGGTAGGAGTAGAAGTCAAGCTGCGCCTAATTTGTTTTATTAGTCAAATTGCCATCATTAGGCACCAAACCGCCTGAAGGAACTCAGCAGTGTATTCTCTCGTTTAAGGTAGCGTGGTGTTTTACTCTAGCAGGTGCAGAAGTCGAGCCAAGCAGTAAATTAGCCTGCGGCTCCGTTCCAGATGTCCTATGGTTCATGCGAAAACCTGCTTCGAAAATTTGGTGTTTTCTCGTAGTATTATGTCACTTTAACCTGTTGCAGATCTCCCGTGAGGTGGGAATGCAGCTGGATCTGGGCCGTGCTGAGAACATCTGGCTTGCACTGCAGAGAGTCTCTTTCAGTACTGTACTGTGACAGTGGAGTGATGAGACCTTATTAAGAGCAGGATGCATGTGGGAGAGAAAGAGGAGGTGAGAGGAGGGGGTAAATGGGAGGAACATGCAAGAATTTTGTATAGGATGGAAGAGAAGAACAAGAAACAACTTACAGAGGAGCATTAATATTAGAAAACATATTTCCATGCACCTTTGCACTGCTGCCACTTTCTGCATACATCATAGATGATTAAATCACATTTCAATGAAGTTCTTATGTCATGCCTGGTGTCTTCCTATACAGCTACATGCATGTTTTTGGGTTATTTTTAACGCATTCTGCCTCACATCCCTGAGAATTAAGAGCTGTACATCTTTGCAAAGCATAACAGACTCACAAAGCAATAAGGGAGTTTATTGAAATACTAGCGGGATACCTGTGCTTCGCGACGAAACATTGGGCTATGCAGAAGATATTAGGTTCACAATCCATTGGCTTAGTGGTGGTTGTTGATTGTTGATTGCCCTTTAATCCCACCAGTAACCCTGGGTTTTTTGTCCATGTAGCCGGACTAATTACTTGCATAGAATAGACTTCCAATTTGTCCCTCAGATGATTTGGTCAGGACCACCCTGTATATACCATTCCTGGTTTTACTCTCTGGCTGGAGGATGACCAGGCTGTCAGGTGAACTGACTCAGGAGCCGCCACATACAACTGGCCATGGGAGAAACAGTCACTCGTCAGATACACACCAGCCACTTTCAAAGTCTGTCCCTGTGCCTTATTGATGGTGATGACGTAGCACACCTTAACGGGAAATTGTAGACGTTTGAACTCAAAGTGGTAGTCTGAAGGGATCAGAGGAATTCTGGGTATGAAAAAGATTTCTCCCTGATTTACACCTGTGAAAATCGTGGCTTTGATTACATGTTTGTACAGAGTCTTCACCTGAAGTCTGGTCCAATTGCACAGTATTGGAGGGGTTAGATTGCGTAACAGCATGATTGGAGCGCTAACCTTGAGGTACAGGACATGAAGTGGTAATCATGGTGGGTTGAGGGCATACAAGAACTCCACAGGATAATGTACAGAATCCTCAATCTCCATTACCGAGTCCACAGATTCATACTTCATCTGCTCAGTGGGAAACTTCTCCAGCAGAAAGTTGTTGATGTTGTTGGCTGAGTCGTTTGTTTGACAATACTTTTTTCCAGCTTCCCTTACTTGTTTTCCTAATCGCATCTGTAAATCTTTTTCTGCGTTTTCCCTCTTTTCCCTTTAACTGTTGTTACAGTAGAAGAGACAGATCCGTCTGAACTGAAGAGATCAGTGTAAGAAGTGATTTGGGGCTGGGACACTATGCAGGAGAAATTTGGTACACAATGCGTTGGCTCAGTGCTGGAGGGTGATTGAAACTCAGAAGGGGATACATCCCCCCCACACCTTGATTTCGGAAGCAGTTCCATAGGTGGAAGGTGTGGACATGTTGGTGAGGTAGCTTAGGTTTAGTGCTGTAAGGATCCCCAGACGCTCCTGAGTGAAGGAGAGCAATGTCTGCCACTATGAACGGAGATAACGGCATGTGAGGCAAGTGGCAGTTGGAACAGATTTATTTTCAGGTGGGGAGGGAGAGTATAACTCCTTAGCATCAGAGCGTGTTAATAACTGATGCTCTGATGGTCATTTCAAAAAATCCTTTCTTGGTGAGCACCTAGACGCCGAGAGGAACATACGTGCCAAATTTCAAGTTCGTAGGCTTTACGTTTCTGGAGATATCATCATATTGCCCGAGTGGCATTTCGCTTTTATATACTGTATATATAGATTCTAAGGAGGCGTAAATAACTTTGAGGCCGTAATTAGACAGGTATTTTTAAGAGCAGATGGAACGTCTGTGAGAGTGGACGTTCCTTCCACTCTGACGTCCATCTGTCCACCTCTGCAAGGCTAGATCCTCCTATAGAGGATTGCACTTTGCAGCCCTGTCAAACTCACGTTGACAGGGAGGCTTTCAGCACGGCCGCAGCACGTCCGCTGTAGCACGTGCCATTCGTGAGCGCATGCAACGTGTGGCCGACCCTGTCAAAGCGTCTCAATGCTGCGATGGACGCCGAGAGGCACGTTAGTACGGGCGCACATAGTGCGCTCGTCTGACCCCAGCCTTAAATCAAAATATCATACAGAAGACCACCTTGGTGCCTCCCGTGGGTTTCTGGTTTCTTATATGACTGTCTCACTGCTTTTGGAAGCATCTACTCCTTATCTCTATCTATAAATAAAACAAGCTTTTTTAGTCGTTCTTACACTATGCCTTATCTTCTGTAGTTTCTCTCATACATTTCTCTTACCTGAAGGTCACACAGGCTGATGCACATATAAAGGAATATCTGCCTTGCAGAACTTTGCTTTGCAGTGACTCGCTAATACAGTGCACTGTACCCATATAATCCACACTATTTTATAGAGCGCCAACAAATTCTGATGAGCTGTACAAGTTATGTGAACAAGGAGTTCATATCTAAACAAGGATGATACAATACTTTGAAGGGGACCATTCTCAAGGGAACTTACAATCTTTAAAGGATACATACAGTATATATATTGTGAGATAGGTGCATACATATTGTTAGGTTTCTTTCCCCAGGATACTTTATGGTCAGCTGGTATGACTGGGATCCAAATCTGATCACCAGGGTTTTGGAGCCAAGACATTGTGGGGAGGTTGAACCTGCTTCTCCACAGATGTAAGGCAGCGACCTGCTACTTCATGGTTATAGAGGAAATATGTGCTGGTCAGGTGTTCTGATCAGGATTCAAACCTACTTCTCCATGGTTGCAAAGCAAAGATGTTGCCAGAATGCAGCTGATATTGGTAGGTAAGTAGGTGTCGTTAGGTGTCTTGCCCTAGTGATGTCACCTCTGCTCTACCCAGTCAGTATTTCAGTATACATACATAATGAAGCAATGGAGGCATGTTAATTTTCAAATTCTGTAATTTGGCAAGATCAGAGTGATAAAGACTAAAGGGGTTATTCAATAAAAGCTGAACTTGCCACCGAACGGTGATTTTCACCGTACGGTGCAATTTTGTGGCAATTCGGTTATTTAGAAAGCTGGCAAAAGTACCGGCTGGGTGGAGTAGAGGCAACATCACTGCTCTGCATGGAGAGAGCCTGTGGAGTCATGGGCTCAATCCCAACGAGCAACCTCTCCAGTAAGTGTCCTTGGGCAAGACACCCACGGTACACACTCGCCACCCAGGACATACTTGAAAACGAGAGAAATCTCAATGTATCCTTCCTGGTAAAATCCCTTCTCAAAAAAAAACTCTCTAATTTGCCAAAAAATCTTTTCATTCCCATTTTATTAATGCCGTTTTTCTTAAATTCTGTACCAGACCCTTTTATTATTATTTATAAGACCTTTTTATTATTTCCATGCATTTCCATACATTTTTATTGTTTTAAACACCTTGTAAAAAATTTGCAGTCGTTTGTTGTTTTCTTTTTACCCCCAGTTCGGCGGCTGATCAGCTTTTATTCTGCTGCGTTCGATGGTCTGTTCGGCAGCATTCAGCGGATCGTCGGCTGTGTTTGGCAGTCTGTGGCTGCATTTGGTGGTCTGTTTGGCGGCATTCGGTGAATCATCGGCTGCATACAGCGGATTATTTGTTGTTCAGCAGCTGTATTCGGCGGGTTGATTGTCAACGGTCAATGGATCCCTTTGGCATACTTTGGGGACCCTGCAGTGAATGCTGAATTCACCATAGGGTCGGTGAACTGAATTCACCGAAGTGCACCGAACGAGAGAGCACTGAAATTTTGGTGAAATTTCGGTGCTCTCTGAAAAAACCCTTATGTCTTTATATCTTGAATTACTTTATTGTGATATTTTACATTTAAAATAATTTTTTCACCCAATTAACAGTCTTTCCTAGGGGAACCCGCTTTAACAACACATTCTAGATTAGCCATGGGACTGTTCCAATTGTTAAGTAACTACTTTAGAAGAAAAGAATTTCTTTACGCAGATGAATATACATTTATTTAACCTCTTCAAAGCCACTGACAGAGACAGCATGAAATCAAGAGATTTGCATAACCCTGGTCCAAAATGTGGTTAATGCCTATTAATGCCTATTAACCACACAGTGTTACTGGGAGTTTTATTTCTGTGGATCTGTGTGATACACTCATACGCACCATATATTCTGAGCTCCCAAGACAGAGGGACATCGCATTTTAAAGAGGAACTGCCACTGCAATCAAAGGGCACTTGGGAGGTATGTGTTAAGTCAGTTTAATCAGCTCATTATTATGCATGCAGACAAGCAGTATTGCCTTCATACACAATTCCTATTCAAAGGCGCACTTCATGCTGCTTGTACTAAGCATCAATGGCTTGAGTCAGTTAGATGGCAGCAGGGCATCTCCAAGCCTTGCCTTGTCCTGCTGCTTTTTAGAATGCAAGTATATGAAGTATATATGTACAAACATACTATTATTAATATTATAATTATTGAGTTAATACTCTCGAAGGAATTAAAACACTACCTTGTACAAAAACAAATAAAATTTAACCCTATATGATCCAACCCATCACTTAATCCCTTTGCTTCCAACTAAATTTCAAATAATATGAGAAATATTTAAAACAAAAGCTACAATTGATACTAGTCTAGACCTTTGTATAATTTATTCCCATCTCTTCTAAATTTACATTGTAACATATATTGTTGCGAATCAGTGACTAAAATTCTCTTTTAGAAGAAACAGCTAAAGATATTGGGCTCTGTTACATTCAATGCGCAAATTTTTAAGCGCAGCACAATTTTTTTTGCGCGCGGCGCAAAACGTTAACGCACGTAAATTAACGCAGGTATTACGATCCGAGCGCATTTTTTCATCCGTCAAAAAATATTGCGCGTAAAAAAGACACGCAAAAACGCACGCGCATTAACGTTGCGCGCAGAAATCAGTGGGCAGACTGTTTTTTCACGCGATTCAGCCAATCAGACTTAAGAACCACAATTGTCTCCCGTTCAGTTTCGGCGCCTGTCACAATCAATCTGTGTATATATGCTGCAGCAATAATAAAAACACGCACAACCTCTCTATTTTATTGTTTGGGTATGTGTAGAATGTGTAACTATACATTGCTGTATTTTTTTTCGGGCTGGTGTATTTCATTTCGGCCAGAACGTTCAGATTTGCAGTTACCACCAGCTTTTCAAAGACGTTAAAATTATGCGCGCAAACGTCGTTCGTAAAAAGTTGCGCATCGATTGTAATACCATCCGCGGACCAGCGCACAAACGCATTTGCGCTCACAATGTTAAGTATGGGATGCGCGCACGAACTTGCATTTGCGCAGGGTTCACGCAGGGTCACTCGCGTTAGACATTAACGCGCATCGTATGCGCGAACGACGTTATACGACGTTCAGCGCAAAGGGTTTTGTCCCTCGCGTAATGCGTTTTTGTGCACGCGCACATATTTGCGCGAACAGTGTAATAGAGTTCATTATCTTGTTTCCTGTTTCCTTTCAAGTTTTACACAAATGTTAGGAAGACAGTTGTTAGATATTATATGCTATAGCTTATTATGCAACATTTCAGATGTCAAAATAGCTTCCTAGAAACATAAACAGATTTTTTTTTATATAAACCATAGATATTCTTATTTATAAGTGTAGAGGAAAGATAGGCCACACCGGTTTCTGCAGTTTAAAAATCTTTAATTCCACAACATCGCAAACACAGGAATTGAAGCAACGTTTCGGCTAATAAGCCATAATCACGCGTATTATTAGCCGAAACGTTGCTTCAATACCTGTGTTTGCGATGTTGTGGAATTAAAGATTTTTAAGCTGCAGTAACCGGTGTGGCCTATCTTTCCTCTGCACTTCTTCCTTTGGGATTGCGGATCCTACTAATAGAGCACCCGGCACCTGGTACTTAATTTTGGATTTCAGCCTCTTGGAGTGCAGCCACGCAATCGCTGTTTGTGTTATATTCTTATTTATAGGGAGACTCAAGGCAGAGTCGTATTCATATGTTCTAAGTAGGGACGTGTGCTCCTTCTCCCAGTAGAGCCAGGGGCGGTGAAGGGGCCTGGAACAACGGTTGCTACCTCAAACAACCCTGAGCTGATCAGAGGCTGGGTGACTCCAGGCTGCATGCATGGGGTGGGAGAAGGAGAGTCTCTGTGGACAGGGGCCTCATGGAATGGCACAGGTTGGGAATACAGTTATCCATGAAAAATAAAGAGACTTTAGGGGTTGTTCAAATTCCAATGGAATTTCGGTGCTCTTTCGTTCCCAATCAAATTCCCCGAAGTGCAGTGAAAATCCACCAAACGTACCCAAAAAGCCACTGCATCTAACAGAAAAATCGCCGCAGAGCTGCCGTAAAAAAAAAGGAGAATGCACCTGACGATGCCCCGCAAAACCGCCTAAAAAAAGCCGAACACATGTGAAAAACGCCGGCAATACACTTAACAGAGCGCCGACCAGCGGCTGGAAAAAAGCAGACGAAGGGGGTAAAAAAACAAAACAAAAAAACACTGCAACCTTTCAACGCCGTTTGCAAAAAAAACTACTGCACGAAAATGCCTGAAAATTACATATAAGATCCTATGAATAATAATAAAAAGGTCTTTTGCAGAAATAAAAAAAACGCTATTTAAAAAAAAGCTATATTGCCGAAAAAATCCAAAAAATAAATAAAGAAACTTTTTGCTCTAGATTAATAAATATTTAATAAAAACGGCAATATTTTTAACATTGAAACCTATGGGATTCGTCTGATTAAACCTGCCAAATGAACCAGCGAACATCAGGGCAAGGGCATTTCACTGACATTTTGGTGCTGTTCGGAATTCTCTGAATAGATTAACCTGTTCACTGCGGAGGACGCGTACAGCGCACCCAGCCGCGTGGGGTCTGAGCGCGTCCTCCCATTGCAGCCGCAATCTCTCGGAATTCCGGCCGATCGCTGTGACCACCCGGTGCTGGCTGACATCTTGGATATCAGCCCAGCCTCCGGGGTCCCGGCCGCATGAACAGAGACATCGCACTGGGCGAGATGACGTCTATTCCAGGCACCCCCCCCCACCAGTGCAGGGAAGGTGCCTGAAGGGGAGAGGGGGAAGCAAAGGGGCAGCAAAAAAAGGCAGGCACCGCTTTGAAGGGCACAGCCTGTCCTTCCAAGCGGTGGCTGCCTTTAACCCCTTGGGGGCTGGATCGCGGTCTCCTTCCGGAGCTGGCCAACGTCTTTCATGTTGGCCAAGCATTCCGGGATCTCCCCCTTCTGACTGGCATCATTGTGCATGGCAGAATTACGTCAGTTTGGGAGTTAACCCCTAGCTGCCACCTATGGTGGAGATAGGGGGTTCCAATGAACAGTGACAGCTAGGGGCTAATGTTTGCTGTCATTGGAACGGCCAGAGCATGGCCTTTCCAATGATACCAAACATGACCATGTTAAATGTAAATGAAAAATAATTTAAATTAAAAATATAAATAAAAATGTAAAAAAAAATTAAAAAATAAACAGGTTTTTTTTTTGCTTTATTAATGCAGCAATATTGTTCCCATTTCAATTATAATGTGAACAATGATGCTGCACTAATAATTTTTCCTATGGGGGGCGTTTGCTAAAAATCACGTAATTTCTCCCCCCAACAAATGTAACAAGTCGCCATTTCTAATTTTTTTAACAAGCGCACCCCATAGAAAATATAACCGCGAAGGCTCGGATGATAAAATGTGAAAAAAAAAAACTTTTCACACTGTAGATGATTGAAAATTCTAATTTTATTGCATTCTTTGTTATAATATTCAGGCAGGACATGACGTATACATATAATAATGATATATTATGAATCTGCCGAGTCTGCTGGAAAGAACGATATATAATATGTCTGGGTCGTATAATAAAATGTGACTTCAAATCACGTTTAAACATGATGAGTGAAACCAGTAAAAATTAGCTCAGCACACAGGGGTGAAATGGCTCAGCAGCGAAAGGGTTAACCATTACTTCTCTATGGGGATTTCACGGTTGCCGAAGGTCACCATATTTCACTGGCAATTTGCGAATATTTGGCGAATTGCCAGCTTTCTGAATAGCCGAATGGCAACATAATTGCACCGTACGGGGAAATTCTCTATTCGGTGCCATTTCAAGGCCAGTTCGGCTCTCTCTGAATAACCCTGTTTGAGACAGACCTTATATTTCTGAAATACACTCACTGTGGACAGAGCCTTCCCTTCTTCTGCTACCAAAACTGTTAGAATGCAGCCATGAAATTTGACCCCCTACGGTCAAGTATTACCTTGCCAAAATATAACACAGCAGCTATTGCGGAACTACAACTCCCAGAATGCTTTTTTCTTATTCCTGTAAACTGTTAAGTGTCCCCTGGGCTCTCCCTATATTCTGCCCTCTCTGGCTGTTTTAAGGCACCATTCAATTTTATTGAGCTTTATGTGGGGGTCTTTGTAGCTTCTTTAATGTAATACAGGGTGACAGGAGTACGATCTCACTGAGACGATTGTTAGTAAACAGGGGGCATTAATCTTGCATTAAAAAAGATATGCAATACAGGTTTATAAGCTAATTATTATTATTCTTTTCTTTCTAGTTCAGTTCAAAATCAATTATATGCGTTTTTGGTAGTAAAAGAGACAAGGTACCTCTTCTGTCCAGAGTACCTCTACGACAATTTTGAGAGACTTCCTTGTGATTTTCTTGTAATATTTTTATATTTATTGAAATGTCTATATTAAACTTAGTTCTAATTATATATATATACGAAATTTATATCAGTGATTTAAACTGTGCAGCATACCTGTGGAGTGTAAACCTGCTGAAAACGTGAAGTCTGAGAGACTCGCTCACTAGACAATAATGTAGAATGTCAAATAATCCTTTGTTTTCTGTAGGTTTGTATGTGTTGAGTGTGCTCATACACATCTTTGAGCATAGAACTTGACACGATATCAGAACTGAATTTCAAATATTTGTCGTAACATTTTGACTTTGATCACCATAGCTACAGCTAAATATTTATTTTAAAGGACAATAAAGTCAGATTAAGAGATGAACATTTGAATTAAGAGAAGATTTATTTATAATTTAAGAAAAGTGACAATAGTGACAGTTGATGCCGCAAAGTGACAGTTGATGCCGCAACAAATGTACAGTAACCTGCCATATAAGCTGAGCCTCAACAGGAGTTGCATCTCAGAACGGAATGTCAGTGGTGATGCTAACATTAAAGGAGCAATCCTTTTTTTCATGTAAAATAAATTGTTAGATATGAATACAGAGAAGCCCAAAAAAATGTACATACACTTCAACATGAAAAATATATGCATAACATTTTTATTTTTAGATTATTATAAACATCAAGGGGCAGCTGTAAGTCATATTTGAATTATGCAATCACATTAGGTGCTCAAAGTGGTCACCATTAGCAGATAGAAACACTTGATTTCGGTGCACTACTGCATGAAGAACATTGACTAACGTGTCCACAGGGATTCCTCTGCATGATATTTCAAGTTCTTCCCGTAGTGCAGTCAGTGTAGGTGTTTTTCTACAGTATACCACATTCTTTATTGTTCCCTTCTGATAGATATTGAGGGGTGCTAAGTCAGAGAAACGGGGTGGGAATTCAATAGCACCTCTGCAGCCTATCCAACGTCTTGGCAGAATGTCATCGAGATAGGCTCTTACATCTCGGTGGTAGTGAGGTGGCGCGCCATCTTGCTAGAAGTAAAATTGCTCATCCGCATACAGCGCACGAATGGCTGGTAAAATAGATGTGTGAAGCATGTTGAGGTACACTGGACCAGTGACCATGCCTTCAAAAAAGAATGATCCAATTAAACCCTTGGATGACAGTCCACACCATTTTCTATTCAAAGTCCTCATCTTCATGTACCATTTGTCGAAAGAACTTACAGTACTCCATTCTCTGATCAGGGTCATCTTAAATCATGGAGTGTAACAGTCTCAGAATGTAACATTTCCAATGGGCTCTCTTCAATATACGTTGTATGCTTGATCTGCTAATTCCTGTCTCATGTGCAAATTGTTTGACAGGCTTTTGGGGTGAGCGAGTAAACTGTTGCAACATCGTATCTGAGGGAGCAGGACTTGTTGCTGTCCAACACCTCCCAGATCTTTGCTTGTGCACATCACACACTTTGCTTGGGCCATCGGCTTCGAACTTATCACGAGTCTCTGCGATTGTTAGTCATGTAGGTGGTTCTGTTCCAAACTCCTGTCGCCATTATCATTGAACTTCACACAAGTTTTCAAATTTACAATACCACTTCAAAATGGTCTTGCGTTGCTTGAATGTCAAGCATTCCTCCACCATTTTCTTTGACTCTCTCCTGACAGCCAAATGTTGATATCAACAATGGTGGGACTTCTGATATCTTTAAAGGAAACATAATAATACACATTGCTGCCATAATATAATACAGGATTTAAAAAAAGAGTAAAGATAGCAACTGGTGAAGTATATATTCATATTTTTGGGCACTCTGTATATATTGACCATGAATGCAAATCTGTATCTGCCCTTTACAGAAAGATATATAATATGTAGGGTGCAAAAAATATGAAAGGGAAATATTTACATAGGACACAAGACACAGAGCACGACTAAAAAGCATTAGTCCTTAAGGGCTTAAATAATGTCATAACCCAGGTCTCGAAGTGTTTTTATAAAGTTTAATTTTAAGGTTACACAAAGGATGGACCATGCTACAATTTTACCAAGCCAGGGGTTTAATTGTGCTTTCTATGGATTTTGCTTGTAAAATGAAAATGTTTTCAAACATCAGAGAGGTTATTCAGAGAGAGCCGATCTGGCCTCGAAATGGCGCCGAATTGGGAAATACCGGTGCTCTCTGAATAACCCCCCAGGTATTGCAGTATTCATTTTTTAACTTTATCTTACTAAATTTAGCCTGCCAAATTGCAGCTAGATTTTGAAACACTGATTTGTTGTTCTTCATTGTTGTATCAACTTGTAGATAAAAATACATGACATTTACAAACTATACAGACATTACTTTATCCAGACTTTGAGAAATCCAATAAGAAAGGAGAAAAGCAGAAGCAAATCAAGATACTGAAGAGCCCAACAAGAAAAACGTAGGAGATCAATGAAGAAAACAAATAGAACAGAAAAACTCTTAGGATTTGGAGTATGATTGGGAAGGTAATGGACATCTACAGTACTAAAAAAAATCCTGGAAACCTTTTTAGTAGAAGCCTAATGGTAATTATAAATAATGACAGAATAGTTTAAGGATTGTTACCCAGTCACACAGAACCACAACCTAAAATACCCCGAATTTGTGATGCCAGTCCTATTAGTTTTGTACTACGAAACCTATGCTAGGCAGGGTAGTAATCTAGCCAAGGTTAAAGAGTAATAACTAAATTGAGGCGACAAGCCAAGATCAAAGAGCAAGGTATTAGCATGCATTAAAAGGGGAATTCACTCTCGGGATGAAAACATAATATTGCCTCTTTATAAATCAATGGTCAGGCCGCACCTTGAATATGCCGTGCAATTTTAGGCACCTGTCTTAAAAAAAGATATTATAGTGCTAGAAAAAGTGCAGAGACGGGCGACTAAATTAATAAGGGGAATGGAAGGTTTAAGTTATGAGGAAAGGCTGACAAGTTTAAACCTGTTTAAGGCGGCGTTTCTCTAAACTAGAGGGGTTCTGATAAATTTATATAAATATATACGGGGCCATTATAAACCATTGTCTGGAAACCTATTCATTAACAGGACTATACACAGGACACGAGGTCACCCGTTTAGACTGGACATAAGGAAATTCAGCCTAAAGCATAGGAAGGGTTATTTTACAGTAAGAACAATAAAGCTTTGGAATTCTCTGCCTGTTGAGGTGGTTGGGTCAGAGACTGTACAGACTTTTAAACAACAGCTGGATGACTGCTGGAAGATCACAACAGGGTATGGTAAACAGGAAATTTGCAAGTAAATACCCTGGTGAGAAATCCCATAGGCTAGGACACTAGAAGAATGTTCGGACAGAATGACTGAAATATTGCACCACTGAGTTGCTTCCGTAGTGTATGCTATCAGACCGATGCAAAACAAGAGTTGGTGTGTCAGAGCAATGGATGGTAGACTGAGCTGAAGGGTGAGGATTTCTTTCAGGTACCCTGGAATCTTACAAAAATCATATGTGTATGATTGAAGTAATGAATATTCTGCCTTTCGAGGATACGGAAAGATACAGAAAGACTTCCGGAGAGATGCAATGGAATAGGATTTGAAAAATATCTGAAGTTTGTGCAATTTTCTTGAATGTCAAATGACCTTGCGTATAAGGAAACAATAGCAACTATGGATGTCGTGATTGTGTTTCATACTCCTTATCCAATTTGGATCATGCAGTATTCAGGATCAGGTTATACTGAGTCCTGATTCAATACGGTATTGACACCACACTCCACCAATCCCCCCCATCCGTGTGACACCCTAACATAATGTAAACCTGGATAATCTGCTATTTTTCAGCGTCTTCCTGGTCTCCTCCTTTCCCACTGGGGTGGTGTGTTGCGGGTCATGGAGGATAACTAGGAACCTTTGGTGCTGACTTTCCTACAGTATAGGACTCGGGCGGTTGAATCAGCATTATAATACCAATTCACGGTCTCTGCAAAATCACACGATTAGGTCCAGATTCTATCAATTGGATCAGGACATACATTTGGCATCTTGTTACCCAGATATTTTTGAAGCTCATGTATGTTGTACCAGCTGTCAAATTTCACATATGGTATGATAATTTTAGGTTATGGGATTTTTCAAAATAGACAGTGAGACTTTTTAGATATGCCTTTGTGTGATTGTGTCAGCATCAACTTTTCATTTTACAAAAGTGCAATTAAATCACATGGTAGTATGCCCTATATTCATAGCTTTAAATTTACAAATAACATTTAAAATTAGAATTTACATGGCCATTTGTATGAAACGCATACAAATATTTATCTATAGCTATATCAGATAAGATTATCCCAAGAGCCTTTATAGGTAAACGAAATAAAGAGCATACATTACACAATTCAAGTGAGATACAAAGATAATGCCCCTAAACTGTTCTTAAGCCAAGCATAGCAAGCCATGTTGAAGAATTATATGCAATACAGGTAGACTTTCAAATAAAGTAAAAAATAGATTAAACTTCTACTATTGGTAGATTTGGTACATCTTTTTTCCTGTGGGAGCTGTCACGTGCCAAACTTGGATATGTTGTTGATATTACGATAATGTTTGTTTTCATGAAGATCTTAAAATAAATAGAGTTTTGGTCCCTTTTCTGTAATTACAATGTGTCAGAAAATAAAACAGAACCTTACAAATAGATTTCCATGGAAATATTCTCATTTGACATAAAAATAACTGCACTCATATATCTATTATTATTCTTACAATGTCATTTACCAATCCTAGATTATATTTATATTTTTTAATAATATATGTTTTATTACATATGCATATGTTCTGTTTCTCTCCTTCTTAACATACATACTTGCGTCTAGACAAGGGTTATGGTAATAATAAATATCTCTGGTAATAAAAATAATTTATTCATGGGCTGTTGCCATAAATGATTTATTAATGCGTGTTTGCATGTGTGAGTTTGCAGACATGCCAACAATGTGAAAAAAACTTAATCCAGGGACAGTTTGCATCTGGATTGTGCAATTTAGTGTAGAGTCAATAATAAAAAAAATACTCAAACATGTAAAACAAACACATTGTGAATGTATTGTACCATTTTTGGCACCTCAGATTGTAGTGTATTTATATGATATAGACCTTAATCTTGGCTTACACCATGAATGTATTAAATAGCAAAAGAATCTGAGATAAATTAAAACTAATGATAAAAAAATCTTGATAGAATCAATCAACGCGTATGTTTGGTACCCATGCTGTGTTTGGTTGGCCACAATCTCAGGGGTAAGAACTGACTAGTGAAATCAAAGTGGTGTTCTCCCGCTCTTCACACCACTGAGAAGATGAAAAGAATGTCCCTTGTACACCTTGAGACCCCTTCTTGGAGTTAATGGTCAGCATCAACCTCTACTCCTGAATGTACCAGTGCGTTGAACTTCTATATCTCTCAACTGACCCACCCCATACCTAAACTAGCTTTGTGTGATTCCAGTCTGGCCATATAGTAGTTAAATGGCAGTTAGTTGCAATAGTGCCTAGTGGCTGTTGTCACCTAAGAAAAACAACTGGATATCAAGATTTGTTGAGCATTTACTGTCTAAATTGAATGAACCCAAGGAATTCAGAACTAAATATATGAGAGCACCTACAACAGGATCGTCATAAGTGACCTGCCCTTTAGTGGGTTCCCAATCAGGTGTCATAAGATGGTGCCATTCTATATACATATCAGATTGCTATCTCCAAAAAGGGTGGAAATACATGAAATTCCAAAGAATTCTCTTCTGCACGTATGGTACTGTAACCACCAATGATCGTTTCAGTCACTGTAGGAAACCATAACTTAGTAGCCAGGATGCTGGACTAGGGACAAAGTTACATTCCTATGTAAAGATCATCTAAGAAGCCCTGATGCTCCATAACTGAGAAGGTAGCCAAACGTCCCATTTTTCAGACTTGAAAAAGATTATTTTGTGAGTCGTAACATCGTGTTTGATGCTATTCCAGTACTGCCTTCCTAAATTTGCAATGGAGTGCTCTTATCATCTCTTGTGTGGATAAATTTCCATCAGTGACTGGAAACATGGTTATTTCATTTTCAAATTATATTCAGACCAAAAATCCATATTTTTCTCTCTTACGATCACTGTATGATGATTTTGCTTGTGTGGAATGCTGAATTATACTGTATGATGATTTTGCTTGTGTGGAATACTGAATGATACATCATCTTCGTTCATCAATGTAAGGAAAACAGCTTAAAAATTCTCATGGAAGTGCAGAAGGTTTGCACATGGACAAGAATTAGTGCTGTTACACACCAAAACTGTAAATTGTGGGAAAAACAATTGACTTAAGTACGTTAGGCCAATATACTCGAACAGCAATAATGTTTTAGTAATCTACTGAAACATTTGTATGGTAAAACTTGTAACTTGTAACTGTAACTGTAAGATAGTTAGCAGTTGTGGAATACAAGCTCTTGCCTTCCCCAGTTTTCCATTCTCTTGAAATAAGACATTCAGGGTTATTCAAAGAGATCCGTGGCCGAAAGCTAACCAAACAGTGAAATTCAGCGTACAGTTACCTTTCCTGGCCATTCGGCTATTCATAGAGCTGGCAGTTCGCCAAATGATGGCGAGTTGCCTGCACGTACGGTGCCTGTTTGAGGGCAGTGAAATCCCCATAGAGAATCAATGCTTCGGCTATTCAGAGAACACAAAACAGTTGAGAAAAGTTGCTGAAATGCCCTGCTGTTCGGTGGTTTCATGCGGCAGATTTATTCCCATAGGCTTCAATGTTAAAAATATTTAAAAAAAATTAAATGTTTTTTTCTTTTTTCTGTAACAGGTCTTTTTTATTATCATTCATTGGATCTTATATGTAAATTCCAGACATTTTCGTTCAGTAGTTATTTGCAAACAGCGTTTAAATTTTAAAACTTTCAATTGTACTGCTTTTTGTTTTTTTTCACCTGGTTCGTCTGCGTGTCGGGTTTTTCCGGTGGCTGCTCTGCGCTGTGATTGATGGCTAGTCGGGTTTCTCCGGCGGGTTCGGCTGGGTTAATACAGATGTTTTTGCGGGTTTCGGTCAATGTTCGGCGGGTTTTGCGGTGAGTGTTCTGCGTGTTTGTGGCGGGTTTTGCCTGCACTATGGGGGCCCTGTGATGCTTGCTGAATACACCGCAGGGTCGGCAAAATAGGATCGCCAAATTGCACCGAATTGAAGAGAACGAAAAGTCACCGAACGTAGGGTGACTTTTCGATTCTCTTTAAATAACCCTGATAGTCCGAACCTCAACAGAATTTGAGCAGATTTGCATTAAAAGCTGCATAAAAAGGTATGAATAGCTGTCTGTTACTCTTAAGAAACTATTAGCCATCCACTAGGTTATGTCTTTACGAACAGAAATATTTTAACAACTAATGCCGTGAATGAGTGATTTTCAATCTGTTTACATGTTTTTATTTTTAATGCTTACATTTTGTAACTGAATGTCTTCATTGTAAGTGCCATACAGAAATTTCAAAGAGATATCTAAATATTCAACCTAATATGAAACATGGAAACACGTGTAATTAATATATGAAGTCAATGAATGACTGCTGAAATGGTGAGAAGTGGCGCAAGTAAAAACATAAGGGTCTATTCCATAAGTCCTGAAATTTCAGCTCTTTTCACTTCCGCGCAGCTTGGCACACTTTGGCGTTTGCATTTCGCGACAGTACGGTGATTTCACTATTAACTGGATGGTCATCGTAGTGTGCCAATGATGGAGTCGCCAAAGCCTCATGAAAAAGTTGGAGAACGTCGCCAAAGAGCAACAAACAGCACAGAAGAGCACTGAAATGGCCTTAGCAAAATCCACCAAACTGCAGAAAAAACTGAGCTCTCCTGTTTCCCTAAAAGGTGTTTAAACCGATAAAAATGCTTTAATATGTGTCTGAATAATAAATAAAGGTCCTTTAAAAAATAATAAAAAAGGTCTGTTATGGAATGGAAAAGAAGCGCCTTTTAAAAAAATTGGGAAACGAACATTTTGTCTAAAAAATACAAAAAGGTGTTCTATAAAATCAATAAATAAAAAGACTTTTTGCTGAAAATAAAAATTAGATTTTTGTTTTAAATTTTAAAAATGATATTTTATTTTTACATTGAAACCTATGGGATTCGCCAGTTTAAAACTGTTGAACTGAAACACCGAAAATCAGGGCATGTTTCCGACACTTCGGCATTCTGTGAATGGATTAACCATTACTTCTCTATGGGACAATTTCACTGCAGCCGAAGATCGGCAATCTGCAGTGATCTGTACAGTATTTCACCGTCAATTCGCCAGTATTTGGTGAATTGACAGTTTAGTAAATAGATGAACTGGTCTGAAATTACACCGTATGGTGAAATTCACCGTTCGTTGCAATTCCGAGTTAAGTTTTCCACTTTGTGAATAACCCATACAGTACAAAGAATATGCACAGAATATGTAACTAAATATGTGATCACGAGAAAGCTATAATTTGTAGCTTATGAAGTCTGAATTTACACATTTGCAACAGACATTAGTCTTTCTGTACTGTGTGGTTTTGTAGTGCCTTATGGATTATGTTCAGCTTCTTTCAACATGATGTTGTGATAGGATTCCCTGTTTCCAGGTTAAAACAAATTTCCAACCTCTTCACTGTAGAATGGGAATGTAACATATATAGATTCATGGGAATGTAGTCTTTAGTTCGATATCTACAATAACCCCTTCACTACCAAGATGGAGAATACGTGATTGTCATAGCACCTGCTGGTACCTTTATATAGAATATACTCCATTTGGTCTAATTCTGGAGCATTGCAAAGGAATATCTTTTAATCCAAAGAAAATTCATTTGCAAATGGGCTCCACAATGTCCCCTAAGGTTTTAGCACCTGGGGCATGACATTTGAGGTACATGAACAGTTTGAACAGCTGAGAATCTGTGTCTAAAACACGAATCCCCAGCAGATTCAGCATGGAGGCCCAGCTGCAGTAGTTCTTTTGGTCAGCAGATGGCGACATCTGCCTGTCAGATAGAGCTACTAAAGAAAGATTTCTCAAAGATTTTAATAACTGTATAATTAATGAAAAGAGATTTTCCCCAAAAAACATTGGTTCCTGGCATTACTTGGTAGTGAAATGGTTAAAATGGGAGCAAGTTAATTCTGGAGTTTTAATTTCTGAACTGGTGAATATAGTCAATCTATTATGGATATAAAACATGGTGAACAAGAAAGCCATTTCTTCTAAGTTCGAATAGCAAGTTTATCATTAATTAACAATTCACAGTCAACTTTTTTTGTGAATAAACCAAAATGTGTAGTTTTCTCTAATTTGACAAAGTGCATGTTGAAATTTAAACAATTTCTGCCGGGCAAGACTGGCTTTATTTCTGTGATTTTGGAAGTGTAAGTCTCTGAAGAGGAAATCTGGCCAACTTAACACACTGATGTGCTCAGATGCAACTTAAATTTTTCACAATGTCACTGCGATCCAGACATGTTACATACTAAAGTTGTTAAGGTTGCAAATTCTTCTACACAGGATTGACCTTTGGTAATGACAGGGTTAAATGTATCTAGTCACTGTCTAACACATAGAAGAAGCCTGCAGAGATAAAACAATCTGTGCATTCCTTCTCCCGATCTATTATCATCATTCATTATTTATAAAACACCAACATCTTCAGTATCACTGTATTACTAAACGGAATGTCAAACAGGAACAAAAACATTGCGTAGAATAAGGTACCATAGATGTTACTGTGAAGACCTCATATTTAAAGGGAATGCAACGAGAAAATCATCTCTCTGCATGATTGACACCCATAGGTGAATGCTCATCTTATTCTTCCAAATAAACACTTCCCTTCAAACAATCAGGAACCGAGCCCAGAATTAAGACGTTTCCACAAATATAATTAGATTACTATTAATTAGAGTTGTTAAATGCTAGTTACGCTTCTGCTGGTATCACCATTTGGAGACTTAACAAACAGCCCCAATGGGGCTACTTCTGTGCGAATTTAATTAGATCTGGCAATGCCTTCTACCCAAGAATCTTCTGAACATACATACCATCACTCATCAATATTTAATTTAATTACCACTATTGCGGTTGCAAGGCACATCAGGCATAAGAGACTAAATATGTTTATTTATTAATGAGGTAAAACATATACAACATGTCCTTTCTTTCTTTCTTTCTTTCTTTCTTTCTAGAAATTTGATTAGTAGAGATAACGATCATACAGAACCTAAAATTCAATAAAAACTGTCAAAAATTTATTTGAGCAAAATTTTAATTTTTTCCAATTCAATTGGAAATTAAGGTTTTCTAGTATATTCTTCTTTCATAGTTACGACATCATAATATCCTTCTGTTCTTGTAGATAGAATATTATAGAATTGCTGTAAGGTGACCGAGATCCTCTACATTTATACAATCTCACCATGTTGTGTTTATATGTACTGCCATGTACCATACCAATGGATAAATAAAGTATAGGAGTATTTGTACTTCCACTTAATGATTGATAAGTCCTCCTTGTTATCAATAACTCTATATTAATACAATACACCAAATAGATTAAAGAGATACAGAGTTTTAAAGGGGTGCTAGGGGGAATAGGGAACAATATAAGGAATTACAGTAGAGAGCTGACATGTACAGTGGAGCATAATATGGCTTAACAAAATTTTGCGACAAGACAAGGTTAAAGATATTATGGAGTGGAATGAGAAAGAGCAATAAGGAGTGAAAGTATAGAAAGAGCGAGGTTAAATGGGTAATGAGTTAGAGCTCTGATGAAAGCAAAGAACTGAACAGTAGTAGCTTTAGTAGCGATATACAAGAGGATACCCAGGATAAGGCAGAGAGATTAGTGGCATGTGGCAGAGAAGCAGGAAAGGAGAAACAATTAGATGGTAAATTTCAAGTATTACAGTAATCTGCAGACGTGGCCCCCACATGATTTTGAACTACACATCCAATGATACCTAGTCAGCTCAAAGAGTGTCAGAGCATTAAGTGAAATTTAGTTTCAAAACATCTGGGGGACCAAGATATCTGCCCCCTGCTGTAGTGAATCATAAGCTGACACAGTGATCGAATAAACAACTGCAGTCACACACTGAAACACTGTATATGGTATATTATTGTATACCTCTCCACCCATGATCTCTCTCCTCCTGTCTTTTCCAAAGTCAGTGACTGTTTATCTGGCATCTCCTCCTGGATAGTCTCTCACCAACTAAAGATTCACATGTCAAAGACTGAGCTCCTTATTCCTCCCTCTAATGCCTCCCCTCCTCCTGACTTCTCCATCATGGTTGATGGTATCACTATCTCCCCATCAAACCAGGTTCGCTGCTTCAGAGTTACACTTGACTCGGCTCATTCCTTTATCTCCCACATGCAATCTCTTTCCTCCTCCTGCCGCTACCAACTTTGTAATATTTCCAGAATTTGACCATATCTTGCCACTGACACCACAAAGCAACTCATCCATGCCCTTGTAATCTCCTGACTTGACTATTGTAATAATCTTTTAGCGGGCCTCCCTCTCTCCCGCAGGCTCCCCCCTACAATCCATTCTAAATTCCTCTGCCAGGCTCATCCACCTCACCCACCACTCTGTCTCTGACGCTCCTCTCTGTGAGTTCCTTCACTGGCTCCCCATCCACTGCAGAATTAAATTCAAAACCCTTACCCTGACCTACAAAGCTCTCACTAACTCAGCTCCCCACTACCTGTCCTCACTAATCACCAAATACACCCCAGCCCGCTCCCCAAGGTCAAACAGTGACCTGCGCCTGAACCTACCTCCCACCTCTTCCCATGATAGACTGCAGGAATACTCACGTGCAGCCCCCCCCATCCTCTGGAACGCTCTCCCTCGTATGGTCAGACTTTCCTCTAGTTTCCCTTCCTTCAAACGCTCCCTTAAGACATTCCTATTTCAGGAAGCCTACCACCCGACTCACTGACGCAACCAGTCCATCACTCTCATCTTGCAGTCCTCTCTTCCTCTTTCCACCCAAACCCTTCTAGATTGTAAATTCCCACAGGAAAAGGGTCTTCGTTTCCTCCTGTACTGGTTTGAGAAAATGTTGTTCAATGTATTGTAACCCTGTCTATACTGTGCCCATTGTACAGCGCTGCAGAATTTGCTGGTGCTTTATAAAATAAATAATAATAATATGTGCCTTCATATACATTACACATTTAATTGATTAGACCCTTGTTTGCATGTTTGTATTGTTATTATTATTTCTCAAACATAGGGCCAGAGCTTGTCTTGGGACCCAAATTGTTGTTAGTCCATTTCTAAGTAATTGATATTAACAATATAATAAGGCTTGCAATTTAAGTACCAAAAGATACATATATTAAATAAATATAAGGCTCAGGTCTTTCGATTGACCCCCTAGCTGTCTGGAGATATCGGGGTTCAAATGAACCCCCTATCTCCACCAGGGGATTCCGGGCAGCTAGGTGTTCCCCGGCTATCTGACGTCATCACGCTATGCGTGAGGACGTCAGGCAGTGAGGGGGGACCCGGGAGTGGAGCCACCATCCAAGATGGCGGCCCCCACCGGAGCTAGGCCGCACTTCAGCGCCGCAAGGCATCTCTATACACAGCCCCATCAGCATCTCTATACATAACCTCACAGCATCTCTATACACAAACAGCATCTCTATACACAACCCCCACAGCATCTCTATACACAGCCACACAGCATCTCTATACACAACCCCATCAGCATCTCTATACACAACCTCACAACATCTCTATACGCAACCTCACAGCATCTCTATACACAACCTCACGCCATCTCTGTTAACCCTCAAATGAACCCCCTATCTCCACCAGGGGATTCCGGGCAGCTAGGGGTTCCCCAGCTATCTGACATCATCACGCTATGCGTGAGGACGTCAGGCAGTGAGGGGGGCCCGGGGGTGGAGCCGCCATCCAAGATGGTGGCCCCCACCGGAGCTAGGCGCCGAAGTGCGACCCGGTGCCTAAGGGGTTAAAGCCAGGCACTGCTTAAAAGGGGAGACTCTCTCCTTTTAAGCGGTGCCTGGCTTTTTTTTGTGGGACCTCCCGATTGGGAGGGAGAGGGATCCGAACAGATCCCCCCCTCCCTTCCAGACGATCTCCCGGCATTGCCGGGGGGTCGCCTGGAAATGACATCATCGCGCATGGCGCAATGATGTCATTTACGTCAGGAGGAGCTTGACTTCAGCGTCTGAGGACGCTGAAGTCAGAACGCCGCGGGACACCGGACAGAGAGGTGAGTATCTCCGCCGGGGGTCCCGCAAAGCTGATGACGTGTGGGACACGTCGTCCTCAGCATACAGCGGGAGTAACTGAGCCCACACGTCGTCAGCAGTGAAGGGGTTAAAAACTTCATGTTTTTTAAACTTTTTGTCCTGGTTTCCTGTCCCCCAGGGCACTACCCGGACCCGGACATTGTTGTAATTGACATTGTATTGTTACTTTCATCCAAAGCCTGCATAAGTTTCACCATAATTTAGCCCAAAAAATCACTAAACTTGTTCTGCGTGTCCTAAAAGGTCTCCCCTTTTCATACAGGCTGCCGCCCCAAGCAGTTGTTTATGGATAGATTAAAGGAAAACCATTTACCGTCATTTGAAATGTCATTTTTTTTTTAAATGTTTCTATACATCCTAGAAATCCACCACTTCACAGATAGGTTATGGGGACCTCCTAGGCACGATATTTGAAGGAATTTTTCGTTTTTATTTTTAACCCTTATTTCATGGAAAACTCACTGTCCCTTTAAAAACTTTTTTTTTTTACTTTTTGTCCTTGTTTCCTGTCCCCCAGGGCACTACCCGGACCCCCATACACCTTTTATGGCAAATATCTAGCATATATTCCCTCTTGGAGGGCACTCTAAAAATCGAATTTTGAGTCCCATTGACTTGTATTGAGTTCGAGTTCGAATTCAAACTTCTGAAAAGTTCTAGTTTGAATGCGAACCGAACTCGGGGGTGTTCGGCTCATCCCTACTGGAAAGGTCACAGTCTGACCTTTCCAGGAATGTATTGCATTAACCCCTTGCCATTAAGGATGCAATCCCCAAACGGCGCCAGATCGCTGCCTATTTCCGGTGGGGCCGACATCTTGGATGGCAGCCCCACCTTCGGGTCTCCCCACGTCCACTGACGTCATCAAACGTGGTGTGATGATGTTAGTTAACAGGGAAACCCCTAGCTGCCCATGGATTTCCTAAAGAAATCCTGTAGTGGAGATAGGAGGGGTTCTCTGAATCCCCATATCTCCCAATCTCTGGCAGCTAGTGAGACATATGTGACATCACTGGAAAGGCCAGAGTATGGCTGTTCCAATGATACTAAACATGACCCTGGTAAAAGTAATAAAAAAATTAAAAAATAAAAATATTAATAATAAAATAAATTAATAAATAAATAAAACGTGGTGGTTTTTTTGTTTTTTATTAATGCACCATTATTGTTCACATTTCAATTATAATGTGAACAATGATGCTGCACTAATGATTTTTTTGGGGGAGTTTAGCTAAAATCACGTAATTTCTCAGAATAATAAAGTAACGGGTTCCCAGTTCTAATTTTTTTAACAAGAATACCCCATAGAATATATAACCGCAAAGGCTTGGATGATAAAATGTGAAAAAAAAATACGTTACACACTGTGGATGATTGAAAGTTTATTGAAAATTCACATTTGTTTTTACATTTTACAGCATTCAGGCAGGGTATGATGTCTATGTTACGGGTAAAGCCCGAAGTGCGGTTAATCCTAGGATTACCCGGGTAATCCTGATATTACCCAAAACCGCTGGGTAAAGCTGCAAAAAAAAGAAAATTTCGGACTTTACCCGGTTAATCTCAGAACTAACCAACTGCCCTTGGGTAACGGTCTGGATAATGTGCAACTCTGAAGCTTCACCTGGGTAATCTGAGGACTATCCACAGCTTCACCTGGGTAATCTACAGAGCATCCAACCCTGCTTGGGTAAAAGTGAATTTTGATATTATCTATGGATATTATCAATGAAAATGGCAAAACACAAACATTAAAATGTATTGCGGATATAATGAATATACAGAGTAACAGGATATGTTTCTTATATGAATGTGAAAGAGTTACATGATCTTTATTATGTGTCATATGTGCTTATATATCATTTATAAAACATAATAACCATCAGGTTACTCTTTATATAATATCTTTATCTTCATAAAATAATTTTCAGACAATTAATGCACAGAGTAACATGACGGTTATTTAGTGTGGCTTGTGACTGTGGATACAATTTCATTAAAAATAACAAAAAACACAATTTTGTTATCGGTCAGATGACAGTTTGCAGCTTTACCCGGGTAATCCTCGGAATTCAGTCAACTGTAACCTGCTGAAAACCCAAGAAAAGCGGAGAACCCAGAGGCGTTTGGATACTTTGCAGAATACCCGGATAAAGTACGATGTTACGTTGCACATCACACTTTATCCAGCAAGACTAGGGTAATATGCGAATTACCCGGTTAAAACAGAGCAGAAAACCGGAGTACCCAGTGGCCTCTGGATACTTTGCAGATTACCCGGGTAAAGTCTGAAATTTAATTTCACTTCGGACTTTTGCTAACAACGCCTGAGTAATGTCAGGATTACCCAGGTAATCCTAGGATTAACCGCACTTCGGGCTCTAACCATAACATATACATATATTAATGATTTATTATGAATCTGCTGAGTCTGCTGAAAAAAAGGGTATATAATTTGTCTGGATCGTACAATAAAATGTGACTTCAAATCGCATTTAAACATGATGAGCAAAAACTGTCAAAATGAGATCAGCACACTTTTACTTTTCGAATAGTGCCGAACTTTGCCCCCATCCTTAAGGGGTTAAACACGTTATTTTGTTAGTTGTTTTGGGGGATTCACAGGGAAATATCAGCAGATGACAGGAGCAGGTGGTGTATCGCCTTGCAGGACCTTGCTCGCTAGTGTGGGAGCCCAGGGTAAAAACAAGTGATGGAGACTCATCACACCAGGGATATCTCACACTGTGCCAAAGAAATACCCAACCCCAGCAAAAAATGTAAGAAGATGAGGGGGCTACAAGTCTTTTTTTAATAAAGTAATAATTAATTTTACTATATTTGTGGTTTTTGAAAGGGATATTCTAATGAAAAATAGAGCTCCCTTTTTCGCCCTTAAATAAATTGGCAGACCTCTGCCCAATTATTTTTTTTCTGCTTTCACCTCTCCACACTCACATCCTCCTCTACAACTCAGGAACTCCTGAACCCAGAAGTTCCTGAAGCTTTCTAACACAGTTTGTGCTCCAATACAACTTGCGTAGCGTAGGAACCGCACACTGTGCAGCGCTACGGGACTCGCACATTCTACATACACAAGTTCTGTAGCGCCTTCGCAGTGCTCCACACCCAGTCACAGATCCGATCCATCGCTGCATCTCTGAGTACACTCGCTACAGTGGTTGGTCTCCGAGAGTGACGTCGGCCGCTCTCTGTGTGTGACATCACTGTTGACCAATCTGATGACCGGCAGCCAGGAAGTTCCAAATCCTGGCTATTGGTGACGCTGGGTGGTGAGGAGGAAACTCCACCATTTCACACAGCGTTTTCTCCAGATTGTGGGAGTTGGAGGGGGTGCACTCCTCCCATCCTGACCATTTTATGTCTGTAACGTGGTCAGGATGAGTAGAGCATCCCTTTTAATATAATTACATAAATAATTTTAACCCAAACTGCTGCTGCGGGGCATACTATGCTGCCCCTCCTGCGGGAAGAACTGAACATCGTGGGGTGGCATAGCACACCCCGTTGGCGTCTATGGGCCACCAGAGGCCTGCCCAACAGTTGGCCGTGTCACCTGCTCCCGCGAGATGGCTTGAACTCAGGCCGTCCCCCTTCAGCCAATGAAGCATGCCACAGCAGCTAGCACCACGCCGAGGTTAACGCCCCCTTATTTTGCCCCTTTTTTCACTCATAATAGGTTCGCTTTAACCCCTTACCGCTGGGCGAACCCTTTATGGGCAAAAAAGTGTTTTTTTTTTGCTGACAATTATAATTGAAAAAAGGGAGATGGAAATGTTTGAAAAGGACTATCTCCCTCTTTGCAGTTATAAATGCCAACCCCAATAATGCTGCATGTATATAGGTTCTTATTAATTAACATCTTACACGCCACACATTAATGTGAGTTTTATTCCTGTGGTGTTCTGTAATACACTTTTATGATTTTGCAGGGGTAGAAAAGGGAGCACTTAAGGATGGAAAGAGTACATAGGGGTCCCATCTTGAGATTCAGTAAGGGGCCTTGAGATTTCTGATGGCTGCCCTGGTTAAGCAGGCCAAATATACATACTGCACATTCCCCTTCCATGCAGGATGGCTTGGCCAATGTCTCTCAATGCATTTGAATTTGGAATGGCATAGAGTTGGCTGTGTGCTCAACCCAGTGACATTGTATGCTGCACAAAGCTCTAGATGTGTCAGGTAGGAAGAGTGCAGGTGGAGACCCGTGAGCTAGACAGAAGGTAACCTTTAAAACACTTTAATCTGATGAAGGTTGGGGGTAATATGTATGTAAGCCATCTGGTCCTCCCCCTGTTTTAAGAATGTCGTTTTAAGAATGAAAATGTGAAAAAGTGCATGGAGTGGTTCATTCAACCAATGCCCTTTATTTTATTATACAAGGACTGGATAACATGTATTTTCATACAGATATTGGTGGCAATATCATATATGCATATAGGGAGATAATGCAGAAACATTGTAATTTTCGAATATTAAAAATTTCAAGGTATGTTTTGGACCAAAAAAGCATACGCCTGAGAATCCTTTTATTTTTTAATTAATATTCTTTTAATTTTAATCAGACATTTCTGCTAGTGGTTATAATACGCACTTTCTGAAGAAAGCCTTAAAAAAGGTTAATGATGCAAACACTACCTTTTGTCTTACAAAATATGAACTTCTGAAGAGTTAGGACTTGAATCCTACCTACCTACCTCGGCGCAAGGTCTTGTTACCAGTGGGGTACCTCAGGGGTCAGTACTTGGACCCATTCTCTTTAATAATTTTATTAGTGATATTGTAGAAGGTATTAATGGTAAAGTATGTCTTTTTGCTGATGACACAAAGATTTGCAACAGGGTTGACGTTCCTGGAGGGATCAGCCAAATGACAAATGATTTAGGTAAACTAAAAAATGGTCGGAGCTGTGGCAATTGAGTTTTAATGTGGATAAGTGCAAGATAATGCACCTGGGGCGTAAAAACCCAAGGGCTGAATATAGAATATTTGATACAGTCCTAACCTCAACATCTGAGGAAAGGGATTTAGGGGTTATTATTTCAGAGGATCTAAAGGTAAGTAGTCAATGTAATAGAGCAGCAGGAAATGCTAGCAGAATGCTTGGTTGTGTAGGGAGAGGTATTAGCAGTAGGAAAAGGGAAGTGCTCATGCCACTGTACAGAGCACTGGTGAGACCTCACTTGGAGTACTGTGTGCAGTACTGGAGACCGTATCTCCAGAAGGAAATAGACATCTTAGAGAGAGTTCAGAGAAGGGCTACTAAAATGGTGTACGGCTTGAAGGAGAAAAGTTACCAGGAAAGGCTTAATGATCTTAACATGTACAGCTTGGAAAAAAGACGAGACAGGGGAGATATGATAGAAACATTTAAATACGTAAAGGGAATCCACAAGGTAGAGTATATTTAAAAGGAAGGACACCATATACAAACAACTCAGGGGTAGGACTATGGGGTCCAATATGGCCCCAGCTTATGCAAATTTGTATATGGATGCATTTGAAAACCAGTTTGTCTATCCACACCCCCTTTTCAGTGAGTTTGTCCACACATGGTGGAGGTATATTGACGAAGTTTTTGGGATTTGGAAGGGGAGTGAGACTGATTTAATAACCTTCTTTACGGAGATGAATTCAGTCAATCCCTGTATACAATTTACTATGACGTCCAATATATCAGAAATTAATTTTCTAGACCTCACTTTGAAAGTAGAGGGAGATCACCTCATCAGTGACCTGTACGTCAGACCCACAGATAGAAATAGCCTTCTTCATTTCTGCAGCTTCCACCCTGAGAGTACGCTTAAATCATTACCTCGTAGCCAGTACACTAGGGTCATTAGGAATGTCACTAACTACAACTTGTGACGTTAGATTGAAACAAATGACTCAAAAATTTAGAAATAGAGGATATCCCAAAAACCTCTTAGACAAGGAATTCACACGATCAAAAACCTTGGATCGCACTACAATCATCTCACAATCAAAAGATAAGAAACAGAAAGAATGTTGCGCTCCCTTTATTTCGAAGTTTAATCAGGCTAGTAGATCCATTAATCAGATAGTAAGAAGACACTGGCAGATCTTACAAAAAGCCTATAGTGAGATTCCATTCTTCCAAGTAGCTCCTATGTTTGCCCACAAGAGAAACAGAAATCTGAGGGATTCCCTAGTTAAGGCAGATGTTGGGTCTTTTAAAAAGAACCAACAGGGCCTGTTGGCATCTCGCAAGCATGGGACCTTTCCCTGTTTAAATTGTGCTTTGTGTAACGCCGGGATTAAAGGCGATTTTCTTTTGCACCCACAGACAGGGGTCAAGATCCCTATTCAGGGTTTCTTTACCTGCGATTCTTCTTTCGTCATCTATGTTTAGAGGTGTCCTTGTGGACTCCTTTATGTAGGGGAAACAACTATGAAAGTGAAGGACAGAATTAGCAAACACAAATCGACGATTTGCACTAAACGACTAGAGCTGCCAGTGGCAGAACATTTCCATACCTTTTCCAATAGTGTAGCGCAATTGCATTTTCAAGTGGTGGATCAGGTTCCACCCCTTAGATGTGGGGGAGATAGGACCCGTTTGTTGAAATGTAAAGAAAAAAGTGGATACATAAATTAGACACCTTATGGCCAAAGGGGTTTAACAGGGAATTTGATTTGAATATAGGCTTCTGAAATCTTCTGAACCCTCTGTCTTCCTTTTTTCCCTTCTTCTTTATCTCCTCAGGAAGGTGATATATGTCCCCCACACTTATGGGGGATTTACGTGAAGGTTGTCGAGACACACTAATACGGTACAGATACATTAGTCAAATCTAGTCAATTTACAATGGATGGGCCCACCATATCCCCCTTCATAGAGACAATAGTTTCCTTTCTAGATACATCTAAATATGGTCATGATTTGACATTGTTGTGAATGTACAGATGTAAAATCATATTTTGTCCTCTTCTGTAAAGGAAACAAATAGTAAAAGTAGAAATATATGTGTATATAAAAAAGAAATCTATAAATAATTCTTAATCTTTCTAAAATAAAAAAATCCCACAAAAAAATACAAACAAGTAAGTTCAAAATAAATATATACTCTGCATTTAATGTTTGTTATTTGGAATACATCTCCCCACTTTTCTTTTAAAGTCACATGATTTTATATTTTCCAATCTTGCCTTTAATTATGTACCTTGCACAGTTTTTTTTGATAGCTTAATTGCTTTATTGCTTAATGAGATGTGATCATAGGCAATTAGATCAGGTAGATAAGGAAGGCTTTTTGGTCTTGTGTTAATATGTATGATTAAGACCTTCGGGTCGAAACATCACATGCTTTTTTGGATGGGGTGTGCTGTCCCCGAATAAAACTCTCTTCAGTGAAGTTATCCACTTGAAGTCCTGCTCTTTTTATTTCTCGGTAATTAGCGTTAAGACTTGGCAATCCTAACGCTAATTAACACTTTGCGCTCCCCATGCTTAACAAGGGGAGCACAAAGTACAGTAAGCTTGCGCTGAAAAGTGCAAGATCCGAATCGGTAATGGGTTTTGTAACCCATTAGTGTTCAAATTGCAATATGGTGCACCCGCGCTAGGGCCACCAGGGCTAACATTAACGCTCCCACAGGTGAGCGCTAGCGTTAGCGTTAAGATTGTAATATGGCCCATAGTGTATAGGTTATTTAACGACTCCATTCTGCAAAGTTAATTTTTGGGGGATTTGGTGGCATGATACAGTGTGCAGCCCACCACTGCATCAGTGTACCCCATGGTTGGTGGATCCTAGTCTATATTTCCGCTTGTGAAAGTGTGATACATTGTTTACTTGAAGAAACACTGCATAAGTTTTTTTATTTTTTATTTTGAAAGGATTTTACCAGGAAGGATACACTGAGATTTCTCTTTTTTTCAAGTATGTCCTGGGTGGCGAGAATGTACCGTTGGGTGTCTTGCCCAAGGACACTTACTGGAGAGGTGTTCTTGCCAGGATTGAACCTGTGTCGCCACAGTCTCTCTCCACGGTTATAGAGCAGTGATGTTACCTCTACTCCACCCAGCCGGCCTCGGGCCTTGCAATAGTGAAGACTGAACAAAGGAATAACATATTTTAGATCAAAATAACCAATCTGGTTTGATTTCTTTATTCTCTTTCACTGCTTTTTTATAAAAAGATACAATTCCTTTTGTCAAGCCATTCGCAGTTTAGTAAATAGACCCCAGAGATTGAAAACCGTCGCTCTATTCTGCTCAGGTATTTTGCACACTGCTGTCCTGTAAAACCTTTTATATTTTATTTGTTCCATATTTGTGCAGTGCTGCAGAAAATGGGTTAATGGAGCTGCCACGTGTATACAGGTAGCTATGGAGCCTGAGGCTTCAGCAAAAGAAGAGGTTTGGGAGAGAGATAGCTGTATGGTTCCCAGGCCTCAGGGAGAATAAACTAGCATTCAAATATGAGACTCAGTCCTCAAGCTAGAAGCTGTTGCCGGATATAACCTCACTGTTCGAAGACATACTCTGTTCTGGAATGATTTCTGTAGAAAGCAAAACTATTTAAACCTGTGGTTAAAATACTGCTGCCAACGGTAGTCAAAGTGGGCAGTATCGACCCTTCCTTCTTTTCCTTTAGTTTCATAATTTACTTATTACCTAAAATCATAATGAACTTTTAGAAGCAGGGAAATGCTATCGATACATTAGTCAGTGCTATGGAGCCATCCAGATCAAGTGGGCCTGTTATTATTATTATTATTATTCTTTATTTATAAAGTGCCAGCATATTCCGCAGCGCTGTACAATAGGCACAGTATAGACAGGTTACAATACATTGAACAACATTTGACAAACAGTACAAGAGGGGATGAGGCCCTATTCCCGTAGGAACTCACAATCTAGAGGGGTTGGGGTTGGAAACAGGAGGAGAGGACTGCAAGGTGAGAGTGATTGATGGTTGCGTCAGTGAGTTGGGTGGTAGGCTTCCCTAAATAGGAATGTTTTAGGGGAGCGTTTGAAGGAAGAGAAATTAGGGGAAAGTCTGACCGTACGAGGGATAGCGTTCCAGAGAATGGGGGCTGCGCGTGTGAAGTCCTGCAGTCTATCATGGGAAGAGGTGATGCGGGGAGAAGCTAGGCGCAGGTCGCTGTTTGACCTTAGGGAGCGGGCTGGGGTGTATTTGGTGATTAGTGAGGACAGGTAGTGGGGAGCTGAGTTAGTGAGGGTTTTGTAGGTAAGGATAAGGATTTTGAACTTAATTCTGCAGTGGATGGGGAGCCAGTGAAGAGAGTCGCAGAGGGTAGCGGCAGAGACAGAGCGGCGGGTGAGGTGAATTAGCCTGGCGGAGGCGTTCAGGATGGATTGTAGGGGGGAGAGGCAGGACAGACGGAAGGCCAGATAAGAGATTATTGCAATAGTCGAGTCGGGAGATTACCAGGGCGTGTATGAGTTGTTTTGTGGTGACAGCGGTAAGAAATGGCCGAATTCTGGAAATATTACGCAACTGGTAGCGGCAGGAGGAGGAAAGAGACTTGATGTGGGGGATGAAGGAAAGAGCAGAGTCAAGTGTAACTCCAAGACAGCGAACTTGGTTTGATGGGGAGATGGTGATACCCTCCACCGTGATAGAGAAGTCAGGAGGTGGGGAGGCATTAGAGGGAGGAATAAGTAGGAGCTCAGTCTTGGACATGTTGTTCTTTAGGTGGTGCGAGGCCATCCAGGAGGAGATGCCAGATAAACAGTCACTGACTTTTGAAAGGACAGGGGGAGAGAGATCAGGGGTAGAGAGGTAGATCTGAGTGTCATCAGCGTAGAGGTGGTAATTAAAGCCAAAGCTGTTGATGATTTTGCCCAGGGAGGAGGTGTAGATGGAAAAGAGCAGAGGACCAAGGACAGAGCCTTGAGGTACACCAACAGATAAAGGCAATGAAGAGGAAGAGTTACCAGCAAAGGACACAGAGAAGGACCTGTTGGATAAATAGGAGTCAGCCCAAGCAAGTGCAGTGTCACAGAGACCAAGAGAGCTGAGGGTCTGCAGAAGGAGGGGGTGGTCAACAGTGTCAAAAGCAGCCGAGAGGTCAAGCAGGATGAGAATAGAATAGTGGCCGTGTTTTTTAGCAGTTAGGAGGTCGTTGGTGACTTTGGTGAGGGCAGTTTCAGTTGAGTGTAGGGGACGCAAGCCAGATTGCAGGGGGTCAAGTAGGGAATTGGAGGACAGGAAGAGGGAGAGGCGGTTGAAGACTAGTTTTTCTAAGAGCTTAGAGGTAAAGGGAAGCAGGGATACAGGGCGGTAGTTGGATGGAGAGTTGGGATCGAGGGATGGTTTCTTTAGTAAAGGGGTAACTAGCGCATGTTTGAAGGCGGATGGGAAGGAGGCGGTGGAGAGAGATAGGTTGAAGATGTGTGTGAGAGCAGGGGTGAGGGAGGAGGAGAGGGGAGGAATGTGAGAGATGTGAGGGAATGGGGTCGAGCGGGCACGTGGTGAGATGTGAGGAGGACAATAAGGATTGGACTTCCTCCTCAGTGGCTGGGAGGAAGCGGCAGAGGGTGGCAGAGGGGACCTCTGGGAGTGGAGGTGGCAGATAACTATCTTGTGTTGGGATGTCGCTTCTCATAGTTAGAGTTTTACTAAGGAAGAAATCTGCCAGGTCTTGAGCGTTGAAGGCAGCTGAGGGGGGAGGTGCGGGTGGGTGGAGGAGGGTGTTGAAGGTGGACCAGAGCTGTTTAGGGTTAGAGGACAGCGTAGATATAAGAGATGAGAAGAAGGATTGTTTGGCCAGGTGGAGGGCAGAGGTGTATGACCGGAGAATAAACTTGAAGTGAACAAAATCAGCTTCAGAGCGGGATTTCCTCCAGGCGCGCTCTGCAGTGCGGGAGCATCTTTGCAGGTAGCGTGTCTGGAGGGTGTGCCAGGGCTGAAGCTGGCGGCGTGGGACCTTACAGAGTCGAAGAGGAGCAAGAGTGTCTAGAGCAGAGATAAGCGTAGTGTTGTAGTGATTAGTGGCAGCATCAGGGCAGGTGAAGAATAAGGTGTGAGGGAGGTGGTGAAGTAGATTGGAGAATTGATGGGGATCCACGGCATGTAGATTTCTGCGAGTGTGTGTGCGGGGTGGGGGAGCAGGGTGTTTAGGAAGTCCAGATAGGTTGAAAGAGAGAAGGTGGTGGTCAGAGAAGGGGAAAGGGCGACAGGTGAACTCAGAAATGGAGCAGAGGTTGGAAAAGACAAGGTCAATAGCATGACCATCGCGGTGGGTAGGGAGGAGAGAGGATTGCGTGAGTCCAAGGGAGGACGTGAGTGAAAAAGTTTGGAGGCAGCAGGGGCAGAAGGATCAACAATGGGAATGTTGAAGTCCCCGAGAATTAGGCATGGAAAATTAGAAGACAGGAAGTGAGAAAGCCAGGTGGCAAAGTGGTCAAAGAACTGGGAGGTTGGTCCCGGTGGGCGGTAGATGACTGCCACCCTGAGAGCCAGGGGAGAGAACAGGCGGATGCAGTGTGTTTCAAAGGAGGAGAAGGAGAGGGATTGGGGTGGAGGGAGATGCTGGTAGGTGCAGGTGTGAGAGGTGGGTTCACTTTGTAGTGTATCACGCAACACATAAATCATGGCAGCAGGGAGCAAAAAATCTATTTGGCACAGTCTTGTCTTGCACAGTCTTGTGCCACTTTTATATGGTATTTACTATTGAGATGTTTGGTAAACGTGTGAAATGACAGAGTTGTGATAGCACTAGAATGAGACAGTTCCATAATAATATGCAAAGACCATGATGACATATAAATTATTCTATAAATATGTTTTAGACAAGTAAGATGCTTGGTGAAAAATAGAAGATTTAAAATCAACTCTGACACTTGTGTTCATTTGTTTTAGAATCATTCTCTGCTACTAATAATATAGATGTCATTCATATTCCTTGATGTAAAAGAAGTGTTATACTATCAGGTTTATTCAGGGCTATCTTTCGAAACAATTTCCCTGATCCTCCGGTGAATTTAACATTCACCGCAGAGTCCTCTGAAGTGAAGAGAAAATCCACCAAACACATCTGAAAAACTGCCGCAAACCCGCCGATTAGACCAGAAAAAACACTGCAAAACTGCCAAAAAAATCCGAACGCATCCGAAAAAACACCAAAAACAAGTCGCGGTATCTAATGGAAAAACTGCCGCAAAACAGCCAAAATTTTTTCTAACGCATCCAAAAAAAAGCTGACGATCTGCTGCAAAGACTCCGAAAAAACCTAACAGAACCGAAAAAAGCCGAGGATCAGCCGTAAAACCCACCGAAAAATACCCGAACGCATCCAAAAAAAAGCCGACAATCCGCCAAATAGAGCGCCGACCAGACGAGAAAAGATGACAAGCTGAGAAAAGGGGTAAGAAAAAAAACAACAAACCAGCACCACTTTTAAAAGCTGTTTCCAACAAAACTACTGACAAAAATGCCTGGAATTAATATATATATGGTTCTATGAATAATAATAAAAAGGTCTATTACAGAAAAAACCCCAACTATTTTAAAAAAAAATTCGCAAAACAATCCAGAAAAATAAATAAATAAAGAGACTTTTTGCCGCAAATTAAAAGAGTATTCAGGCTAATAGATATTTAATAAAAACAGGAATATTTTTTACCTTGAAACCTATGGGTTTCGCATGATTAAACCTGCCGAATGAAACCACCGAACATCAGGGCATTTCACTAACATTTCGGTGCTGTTCGTTGTTCCCTAAATAGATTAACCATTGCTACTCTATGGGGATTGCACTGCTGTCAAACAGGCACCGTATTTAGCTGGCAATTTGCCAATATTTAGCCAACTGCCAGGTTTTTGAATAGCCGAATGGTCATGACATTGCCCCGTATGGGGAAATTCCCCTTTCGGTGCAGTTTTGGAGCCAATTCAGCTCTCTTTGAATAACCCCTATTGAGTACAACACATGTATATATACATTATAATTAGTAAAACAAACCGGCTGGGTGGAGTAGAGGTACCATCACTGCTCTGTATGGAGAGAGCCTGTGGAGACATGGGCTCGATCCCGGCAATGGCACCCCTCCAGTAAGTGTCCTTGGCAAGACACCTAACGGTACATACTCGCCACCCAGGACATACTTGAAAATGAGAGAAATCTCAATGTATCCTTCCTGGTAAAATCCTTTCTCAAAGAAAAATATATATATATGTCATACAATATGAAAGTACTTCATTTTACACTAATTCTAATTACATTGCATAATAATCCAAAAACACTTTGCCCTCGGAACCCCTTACAGTTCACGTTTTGTCCCTTCCAAGCGAGCCCTCAGCCCACTTATCTTTTTATTTTTTTACAGCATTCAGTATCTTTCCTGATAATCCTGCTTGGTTACTGTTTTATGATACTTCTCTTAAACATCCTTACTATAGAACACATCGCCTCCAGGTATCCATTAAAAATAGCTCTTTGGAAAAAGTGAGTTCAAAGTGTCAAGAGACGCTGCGATGGGGCTGTGTTTACAAGTGCACAGCTTTAACAGACTGGCGTCGATTTTCGAGCTGTTTTTGATGTCTCTGTCAGGGTTAGGGCCTAGTTATATACAGTATACTGGCTCACTTTTTATCCTCACCTTTTGAGTTAAAGGTTAATTGGAGGTCTGCCTGAATTTAGTAAGACACAAAAAGCTCTAAAAAAAGGCAGTCTGTGGTCTACTAAAATCTTACAAGGATGAGTGTGATGCGTCACGTTAAAAAGCATCTACTTTGTATGTAGCAGGTTAAGGCATTATTTATTATTACCTCAGGGCTCATGGGGCACATGCACTACCAATGTGTGCCTCGTGATCTTCTGAACCCATTATTAAGAAGGAGCTCTTATAACAAAAAAGTACAATATTTATCAAGATATTTTTAGTTGTTAACTGTATACCTTTTTCTATACGTCTTATAGTTCATTAGGGTCAACCATTTGCTAAAAGCGTGCTACACGATGCTTATCTTGAAGTCTTACTTACTGTAATAAGCATTGTTTGGGCATCATGCTGGCTGTGACAGATTGCATACCACCCTAGTATGAGCTTTGTCATTCAGGAAGTTAATATGGGATTTCTATTGATTCCTTCTGCCGGGAAGATCTCTATTTTTTCAGCTCCCAATTTCTTAGATAAGGAGCTTATGGCATTAAAACATGTTTTTGTCGATTTAATGGAACCTCCTGTGGTCAAGGGCACCCTACTGTATGCTTTTTGTTTTTGGAAAAAGGAATATGCGTGAGGAGGAGGTCAGAGGGAAGATCCACCTAAAGTGCAGGACACCACCGAACACCACTGGGGTGCATCAATAGTTAGATTAGCAACTACATTGTTATGGAACTGGGAAACCTCAGCAGGGAATGTTTGCATTGTTTCCTTTTGTCTCTATGATGACATCTAACTCATGTCCTAATTCAAGGACAGAAAATACATTTAAAGGAATTAATTGCTTTAAGGATAACCGGTTCCTTTTCCTAATTTTTGGGTTTACACCTTCAGTCTGCATAAGAGGATAGACGTTCGGAAAGAGTTACCATTTGTCTTATCGGAAAAAGAATTATGGAGGATAGTGACTATGATAAGGAAGGGAGAGTTGTGTCGGATAAAGGCTTGTAGTTTATTATGGAGAATGTAACAAACCACAACTAGACATGGTCAGTAAAAATTAGAGCATATCCATATACTTATAATTTTTGACACCACAATGAGATTTATTGATCAGATGCATTAGTGGAAGGATCAGCAACCTTGGCCATCCAGAGTTTTGGAATTACATTTCCCATGAGACTCAATCTTATGACTACCTGAGTATCATGGGACATGTAGTTTGAAAACATCTGGAGGGCCAGGACTGCCGACCCCTGCCTTAGTGTAACATAAGTATTGTAGCAATGATAATGCATCACTTCCAAAATCATTCTACACTAGCGCCACAAAGGAAAATTGGGAGAGCGCTTGTAAGAGCACAAAAAATGTTCAGTCCCTGCCTCCATTGTCTCTGTGATACTGTTTTGTTTTTTTAAATATTTTTAACAAAGTGTTTTCATATTTTTAATATGAGAGCAATGTGCACATTAGTGGAATCTCTTCATCTGCTCACAAAGTTTGATTTTGCCTTTATTAAAGCCCCTTTAAGTTGATTAAATGGTTATGGCATATGGTTATTTAACATATTTATAAAAATATATAATAAATGGCCTTGCTATTCAATGAAGACTGAAATAGGATGTATGCACCCCATGTCCTGTGCGTCCAATTCAGACCAGCATATGGCTGGTACAAAAATAGGATCCATGTACCACTGGGTATATCATACAATGATAACGCCTATTGTGCGATGCTGGCCAGACTCTTTGTATTATACTAGCCATAATTCACAGAATAACTGCAATTCAATAATTAGGCATTTAGAAGTGTTTTCAGCACCTAGATAGCCAATTAAGTGCACTAATTATTGACAAATATGGCGCACAATAGGCATAATTTTTAACTGCAATTACTGGGTGTTTTTTCGTAATTGTAGGAAGACATTTATTACGCGAATCACTGTTTACTCAAAAGCAATTAAAGTAGCACACTTTTATACCATAAACTGTAAATTCAATTGTCACAAGAGCCGAGGTCGAATATTTTCCCTCGGCCGTCTCAAGTCATTCGCCTTCGCGAGTTCCCGGATTCTCCCCTCAGCCCGCAGCGCCGAAACAATGTCAGATCTTAATTTCTCCCAATAAAGTAGACGACACTCTTCATATTGAGTTAAGCAGACTCTCTGGCCATAACATTCCCACCCTCCAGACAACTCGGCACAACCGTTCAGCCTGCTCTCCATCAGGTCCTCTCAGATTGCAAGCTCTTGGGCATGGGTTTCTCTGATACTGTTCTATGTGTTTAACTTGTATGTATATTGGTTAGCCTGTCTCTCCCATTGTACAACACTACAGTACTTGGTGGCGCCTTATAAATAACTATAACAGCAGTTATACAGAGCAAGGGTCCTTGTTTGGGGTGATTCCAGGGGAGCAGCAGCAATCCAGTAGTACAGTTTGATAGCTCGGGCCCCTAGGATGTCACAGTCCAAAAAGCACCCAGATCTGCAGGCAGGGGCCAGGATGGCAGCGTGTAGCAGTTATTCCCAGTGGATGCCACATGGCCGGCTGCTGCTGTGTGAGATCCTGGAGCCAAGAAAGGCTCAGCAACGTGGGTTCCCAATGGAGCTCCCTCCTGAGACTAATAGTGAGGAGAAGGGGGGGGGTTGTGAGGGTCCTGAGGACAAGCAACAGCACTAGTGGCCTGCTCTACGGTGGGTCCTCAGCACCCTCACAAACCCCCCTTTCCTTCACTGTAAGTTTACAGGGTCATCCAGACGAGGACCCCTTGCTTGATGTGCCTAGAGTGGTGTCAGCTATACCCTCCTGACGAGGCCTAACAGGGCCGAAACGATCGTCGGGGGTTGCTGCACCTCTTGTGCAAGGATGATGTCCTTGGCAATCAGTACCTGCCACTCTTTTTGGGTGAGAACAGGCTGATTTGCATAAGGAGCATTCATCCCTGTAATGGCACAAGCAAGCTAAAACCTTGTGAGACCTGAGCGGGCACCCACCGTACAGCAGGCCACAAGTGCTGTTGCTCGTCCTCAGGATCCTCACAAACCCCCCTTTCTCTCACTATAAGTTTACAAGGTTATCCAGACGTGGACCCCTTGCTTGGTGTGCCTAGAGGGGTGTCAGATATACCCTCCTGACGAGGCCTAACAAGGCCGAAATGATCGTCGGGGGTTGCTGCACCTCTCGTGCAGGGATGACATCCTTGGCAGTCAGTACTGGCCACCCTCATTGGGTGAGAACAGACTGATTTGCATATGGAGCATTCATCCCTGTAATGGCACAAGCAAGCTAAAACCTTGTGAGACCTGAGCGGGCACCCACCATAGAGCAGGCCACTAGTGCTGTTGCTCGCCCTCAGGACCCTCAGAAACCCCACTTTCCCTCACTATCCTGTATATCCTGTAAATCTCTCCTATAATTTATCAAATCTGTCAATATCCTGAATTTTTACAGGTAGCAGTTTTTAAGTTCACCTGTCATACTCACCTGTTGACACCTCCACTTCCTATATCCTATAGGCCTGTTCTTCCAATCTCACCTAAAATTTAACCATCAGAGGTTCTGATTGGACCTGACTGATAGCGCTCAATTCATAGAAGGCTGTCCACCTGCCTTCATGGCAGAGGAAAGATCTGACACATAAACCATAGATGGGGCAGTCTAGAGTGGTGAAGACATTCTAGCCACCATGACCATTTAAGTTAACTTTAGTAGTCATGGCAGCTTAAATGTCCCTTTAACAGTACAGCAAGTTTGCTTTACTCCTTATTTTAGCTTCTCCTTTTAATGTATATTACTTTTGCACGATGACCTCTTCCTTGTTTATGCCCATATTTATTTCTTGAGTGTTGCATGTATCACTATGGCATGCTAGTTTTGACATGAGCAGTTGTGTAACTATGTCTTCATGTTCTTGTTTTGCCTCTATTACTGCTAGTCAACCATCATCCTCACCATGTCTAATGGATAGTAGCTGATCGAGAGTGTGATCACATACTTCGCAGACAAATATTCCGAAAAACAAGTAATATGAAGCTATTTTTCTAGGATTTTTTTAGTTGAGAGTTAGTTTTGGGCTACATTTGTGCGATTCTATGTTTTATATCTGCTAAACCTTTTAACTACAGCTCTGTTCCAGTAATCGTTTATCAGCTTGAAAGAAAATGTCCTTCAAAGTCATTCTGATTTGTGCTAAAATGAATTAGTTACACATAAAAAATGGAATATATGTGTCCAACAAGACCTCTCTCTCTATCTATCTTAAAGACTTTACCCTTTTTTTGAGAAAAAGCTGAGTGACTGTAGCATAGATGATCACTATATGTAGGAATGTCAGTGAGGTAGGGATGAGAGAATATAAATGTGTGCTGCTCCTTGCTATCCTTTCCATATTGATAGGCAGTGAATATAGCAGCACCAATTCATTCTCATCAAGACTGACCTGAAGTGGAGAATAAAGGGGAATTCTATGGCTCCTAATGGCACAGGTTGGAATCAATGCATTTCAAAACCGCACTATATCCATATTACTGCTATCTGTGGATCTGATGGAGCATTTATAAAGAGACCATCATAATATACTACATCATAATTTCCATAATGCTTGTCTAATGTATAGAGCTCAGTGTAGAGAATGGACTCCGTTTCATCTTAAAATGTTATTTTAATTAATTCAGTTCATTAATACAGCTCGTTATGTGAAAAACTCCTGAGATGTAAGAGGTGGAGGCTGGCTGGAGGGGAAGGGGGGGATAGAGGGTTGGGAGGAAAAAACTTAACTTTCACACTTGTCAACACATTCTATTGAAACCTGTGTTTTTGAGTCATTTTTCAAAGCCAGCTTAGTTTTCATATGCAGAGTGCTGTACTTAGCTGTATTAAATTAAGGATATTTCCATCCTCAAGGTTTTTTATTATCTTGGTCTTGAATGTGGTGGAGCCAAAGGAGGAGGGGGTTTGGCGCAATTTATGGCTTTCTAGTTGTGAACTGTCTCGTGGCAGTATTGATTGTGGATTTCCATGTAATCTATGAAGTACACTAAACATGGTTTGATGGTTAACGCTTTCATTTCTGGAAAAAGAGAATACGTTAAAACCCTCCATGGTTGCAAACCCTTAGGCAAATCTGTAAACAATAAGCGATATAGGGGTCAATTAAATAACTCGCTGTGTGTTTTTTTTTATTGATTTATCGATGCTTTCAAGTGTAACCTGTGGTATAAACATACATTAACCTGCAATCTGCTAATAGCCAGTGGGTAGGAAACAAGAAAAAGTTACTATTGTAATTAGAGCAATGTGGTAGGAACTGCTGAATTTGATTGCATATAATAACGCATGATAGACATTGTTCTTCCATAGATGAAAAAAAATTGCTGACACAAGAAATATTTAATTATTAGTGTGTATAACTGTATTTCACAGGTTCCCCTCGTTACAGTGGACAGTATATAGAAATGTCTTTTGCAAAAATTTTGGAATAGGAAAGGCACGTTTTTAACCTCACAAGTAGAATTATTTAATATCATTTTTTTATTATTCATATTAAGCCTAAATTCGATGTGCAACTTCTATGCAAAGTACACAGGGTGTGAGAGCATGGATTGTATAGGAATAGTTACAACACCAGATAAACATTCAGCTATGGTGAACGCAGTCTTGAGACGTTTGAGATGATTAACCCCTTCACTAACAATTTTCCAAAAAAACATTGTCAGAAACCAGTGTTTTTTTTGTAAAATCATTTTTAATTAATTACACAGTAAGAAATATTTGGGCATATTCCAATTGTATTTCTTACTGTAAATAAACTATTTGGCCAGTAGATGGCACCATCTACTGCCAAACTGAGTTACAGCTGCAGTTCGATTTCCCCACCCCCTGCATTGGCTGCTGAATGTCCGATTTCAGGGCCCAGAAGGCTAAAACTTTGGGGCACCTTCTGCAGCCCAAAAGCAAATGAAATTTAACATGGGCTCCCATACTTCATTGTTTCATATTTTGTATTCCAGAACTGTTCTTGTGCACCATTAAAGTGCACTTGTCATGCTCAGTGGTAGCTGGGATATTTTCTGCTTTGGACCCTTAGGACACTATCATCTGGTGTGAGCAAAAACGCCAATGCTACATGAAAAATCTAGCGGGAGCCACTAAAACGTAGCGCCTGGCGACCCACCAACAGATCGCCTTGTTCGTGGCTGTCAGTGTACAAGATTCATTAGCGCACGCTAGAGAAACGTTAAGACCTTGGCTGAGAGCCTGCGGTAATGCAGTTGTGTACAAGATAGAACTGTTTTCCAATGCAGAGTGCCGGGCCATACCTATCCCCTGCCCTCACAAGCTTGTTTAAGTATGAACACATCCAGTGAATAGCCCTCACACCCCTGCATTATTAAAATCCTCCAAGGTGGCAGTATCATCCATGTTTATATGCACACATACACTTTATTGCCAAAAGTATTCGCTGGTCTCAGGTGTATAAAATCAAGCACCTAGACATGCAGACTGTTTTTACAAACATTTGTGAAAGAATGGGTCGCTCTCAGGAGCTCAGTGAATTCCAGCGTGGAACTGTGATAGGATGCCACCTGTGCAACAAATCCAGTCGTGAAATTTCCTCACTCCTAAATATTCCACAGTCAACTGTCAGCTGTATTATAAGAACATGGAAGTGTTTGGGAACGACAGCAACTCAGCCACGAAGTGGTAGGCCACGTAAACTGACGGAGCGGGGTCAGCAGATGCTGAGGCGCATAGTGCGAAGAGGTCGCCAACTTTCTGCAGAGTCAATTGCTACACTGTGTGACCTCACAAATGCGCTTCTGGAAGAATGGTAAAAAATTCCCATAAACACACTCCTAAACCTTGTGGACAGCTTTCCCAGAAGAGTTGAAGCTGTTATAGCTGCAAAGGGTGGAGCGACGTCATATTGAACCCTATGGATTAGGAATGGGATGTCACTTAAATTCATATGTGAGTCAAGGCAGGTGAGCGAATACTTTTGGCAATATAGTGTATATTAATTAAGGCTGATGGACATTGCATGATAAATGCCACCTGACAGCATGTAGAATCATTACACTGCATTTAATAGATCCAAAAAGGAAGGCGAGGTGAGCGACAATAATGCTGCTGTATATAACATGTTTTGGAGCAAGACTTATCCATGTACCCCTTTAAACATGGTCCAAACCCTAATACTCAACCACTTACATACTACGAATAACTCCCAGCATAAAATGTTTAGAATTAGCCAATATATTCAAATTAGGATATATTTCAATAAAGGAAACATTTATAATATAGTCTACTGCAACAGCAGCACATTAATGACCATTACTGATCAGATCCATCGCTATGGTGTATGGGCCAAGAGAACACCTGTGCTGCATTCCTTTCAATTGCCTGTTAATTGCCTGTTAATTTGGTGCAAGGACCTTTCCCCCCATACTTCATTGTTTCATATTTTGTATTCCAGAACTGTTCTTGTGCACCATTAAAGTGCAATTGTCATGCCCAGTGGTAGCTGGGATATTTTCTTCTTTGGACCCTTAGGGCACTATCACCTGGTGTGAGAAAAAACGCCAATGCTACATGAAAAATCTAGCACAGCAGCACATTACTGACCATGGACCCTCAGGACCCACAATTGTCCTTGGTCATTAAGTCGCGACCCAAAAATAATTGAATTACTGAAACAGTATAATTTATTCCACAAAACAACTTGTGCAATATTCTACAATGTATGCACTTTTTAAACAATTTTATAAACCGGGATTCTTTCCAAAAAGTATAGTGCAGTAATCACAGCACTAGTGAAAACTAAAGTGTTTGCTGTAATATAAACTAATTGAAACATATGAAATTGATTAGAACTTCTTGGAAAACTGGGGATGCCTCTTGCTCTTAAGTGTCTCAAGTCTGGGGTGATGGTAGACAAAACAACTCTAATTTAAATCACTACTGAATGAATAATAAAATATTAAAAAAATCTTATCAAACTCACCTGCTCCATGCTCCCCCCGCCGTCTGTCTCTGCCGCTGCGTACATTATTTTTTCACAGCAGCCTGCCCTCCCTGAGCCTACACAATTTGCGTAGCTGAACGCTACGCTAATCGCATAAACTCAAGCTGGCCAAGAGATTGTGGTCTGCAGAGTGCGTCTGGCACCGCCTACTTCCTGAATCTACGCTCTGCAGTGCCTTATAGAGGGACTGAAGAACAATGGAATTGCTTGCATCAATGGGAAAGCATCATTGGCCCAAGCCATTCAAAAAACGCCTTTTTGGGAGGCTGGCCTCCCATGCATTGATTGACGTAGGACAGTCATGTGACTATCCTCGTCTCGCACAGTCAGTGGATGTGGGGCTGTGCTCGGGGTGTGACTGTTCACTGTCGACACCTCCTCCCTGCAGGTGGAGGGGGCAGCGCGCAGCTGCTTGGAGTGGACTATGCAGATCCAGGGGAGCACTGAGAGCAGCCAGTTCCTGGGGAGCACTGAGAGCAGCCAGTACCTGGGGAGCACTGAGAGCAGCCAGTTCCTGGGGAGCACTGAGAGCAGACAGTTCCTAGGGAGCACTGACTGCAGCCAGAACCTGGGGAGCACCGAGAGCAGCCAGATCTTGGGAAGCACTGAATCTATGTAAGCTGTGTATATCTGGCTCTGATACTAGCCAGTGCCTCAGCAGCCACTGACCTCACCGCACGTCCCTGGTATGCAGGGAGGCCAGGATCAGGAAGCAGTGTGTGATTTTGCTGAGAATTCTCAGTGTACATTCTAGTTTTCTGCAGGGATTATTACATCAGGAGGAAGGCAGGAAAGGAAGAGGAGTGAGAGATTTATAGAGTAAAAGGGAGAGAGTGATAGAGGGAGAAAGGAGAGCGATGAGGAGAAATGGAGAGTAAGACAGATGGAAAAATACGCAGATGTAGATGGACAGACAAAATACCAGATATTCAGAAGAAGGATGCATAAAGAGGTAAAAAGACAGAGTAACAAAAGGACAGAGAAAAACACAATCAAATATACATAGGGAGCCCCCCTCCCCTACCCAACAGCCTTTTGCTTCTCTGAGATGTGCATTGTGCACAGTGGCTCATGGTGGGGAGTACTGAGCTGCTGCCAGTCACTGAGTCCCACCCCCACAACTTCCCTTTACAGATTCTCTCCCCCCCACCTTGCAATTACAGACTACGTTACCTGATGGCACCTGGGAGCATTCAGAGGTAGCCGCAATGCCTGGGACCTGCTGCTGCAGGTAAGATGTATCAGCGGGTCCCATACATTAGAGAGGCCTGGGGGCACTTGCACCGTGACCCAGTCTGCCCCTGTTTGCGACCCACTTTTGGGTCGCGACCCACCACTTGAGAAACACTGCTCTAAACCTTACTAAAGTATTGCCATTTAGATACATTTTTATAAAATTATATGCATTTATTTTTCCCATTTTCTTTCCTTTTTTTTCTAGAAGAAAAAGAGTATAGTGGACTATTTCTGCAACCTGGTCTCAATCCATTCCCCCTCCTCTTCAACACTGAACACAACTCTACAGTAATTCCCAACCCCAGGTCTGGGGAGATAAGGAGCAGAGAGCCAAGCCTGTTGGCTGTTTATGGCTAACCATCTATCAATCTATCCATCCATCAATCAACTTTTAGTGCATGCCTAGATCTTGCTTTCTATTTATATAAGAATAGCTGTATTTATTGTGCTATTTATAAATAATTATATAAAACAAATGTATCGCTCTCCTTTTAAATTAAGGGCTATTATTCATAGGTCTGGGGCAATCTTACTTGTAATTTAATTTATGTTAAATGTCTAAAAACGGGAAAATTATGCAAGGCACACTTTCCATCAGATTTTATATATTCCACGCACAATACTCATTTCCATGTGTTTCCGTTTGGATTTAGTGTTGATTGTCCCTGGAGGAGTGGTCATAGTGATAGTAATAGTTTCCTTGGGAGTATAATGCTTTTTGGATGATGCTGGATTTCACCTGTAACATGGCTTTCAAAAGGCAGAACCAGTATTTGTTAGTTTAAGTGATTACAAGACCAATAAATATATAACAAATGTGTTTTAAAAGATTCACATTAACGCACTGGATTATTTAATCCATCTGTATATAAGCTACAGCACCGAGGCATGTTAGAGCAGCTATCCGTTTACCTACAGAATTATTTTAGCTACGGCAAACCTTGGTGAACCAGATGTTTTGTAACTACATTTCCCATGGTGCTTTGCTGATCTAATGGCTTAGAGCTTCATGAGCTCGAAACATTGCAGATTTTAGTGCATTAGTGTACCATTCCTGAGATTTAGATCAGTTGTAATAATATCATACCCTAAAAAATGGTTATAAAATATATGTAAAAAACTCACGACCAAGAATTCTAGCAAAATGTGTCATTTTACTTGTGATACATTATTTTGTGATGTCGAAGAATTTCTGTATTGTCCTGTACTTTTTGCAAAGGACTTTCCCAATTAACTCTTCCAATTATCGTCATCAAGGGTCATCCACATTGGCCCTTCAGACATTTTGTGACTACATTACCCATGCGGTTCTGCCAACCCAACAAGTAGCTGAACATTTTGAGAGATGTAGTTCATAAACACCAATGGGGCCAGGGTTATTGACCGTTGATCTACATGGACATTACTCACCGTGTATTTGCAAATGCAGTTTAAAATGATCTTGAAACTGAATATATATTTTATTTTCCATTAAACACTGTATACATATTAAATCTTGCAGGTAGTTGATGCATAAATGTGCCCTTCATATCTTTTAATATGTTTACAATTGTTTTTGATTCCAAGTAAGACAATTTAATATAACACTAATGTATGACCGAGATAACACAAGCCGCAAAAATAAGGCCTTATACCAAGGGACTGAATACTTCTATTAAATTAATAATATAATCCAAACAAAAATAGAAAAAAAAATGAAACATTCTTTTAACAAGACTAAGTAAATAGAATCCATTGTGTATTAGTGGTTTACATGGCAAAAAAAAATAGCCTTTGGAAATCAATATTATTGTCCTTGAAAATATACTGGAAATATTGACAGAGAAAGGCCAATTTAATTATAATACATCTGACCAAGCAACAAAGGAATTTTTTTTTGTTCCTTACGAAGCTAAGCCTAAAAACCGAGAGTCGAATGTAAAATATTTGTAATATTTAGGAAAGCCAGAGTTTTACATAAAAGTAAACAGCAGTGCCTAAAGGCACAATTTCCAGCAACACAATAAAATGTGCAGTGAATTTATGGCGCCCATCCATTAGCTCTTACCAAGCCGGCATCACCCCATATCTGCAGTCCATCATTATAATAGAGGGTTAATGCACCAAATTTACATAAAAAAGTCATATTGTCTGCATGAATTATTTACGCTCTCAGCTGTTTTTACAGCTTGGATTCGGGGAGGGATTCTGCCAGTAAATTACTCTGTAGAGACCCGACGGTATCTGCAAACAGAGGTTAGGAAGGAAATAAAATGTGCAAGGCGTTAGCTGGTGGCTGGGATGCAATGACATGAAGCGTTGGTGTCTTTGTTATGATCAGGCCAGACAGTCGCAGGGTGGACGGATGGACATTCAACTAGACAAGAACACTGCTTCATGGATGGGTGATAATCTAACTCCAGGGAGCCTGCTTAAAGTGTTCTAGCCACATTCACATATTATTTTCAGCTTTTATTAATATGTTTTTTTTTTGCTTTGTTCTCTGAAACTTGTAAGCATAAAAACTGACATCTGATAGGAACAGATTGTTATATGGCTCATCGTTATTATGGCTACAGGCACTATTTGACCCTAGGGCTTCTTTGATATGAACAGATAGCAAGATAAAAATAAAAAAAGTGCACTAGTGCACTTCAAGCACTGCGACTGTGCTGAATGCTTCCTATTTCTATGGGACCAACCTAAATGCAATGCTGTGTTGGGGCTGCTTTAAATGTGAGATTACAAACTCTTAGTAACTCATAATTTTATCCTTCCCACGTTCCTTGGCAGCTTTCTAAAAGTAATTGGCAAAACCACTCCACCGGTGCCCCAGTATTGCTATTTATTCCAATTTCCTTACTGAATAGTATTTGTATATATTATTTTTTTTAACAATACAACATATAACATTTTTTAAGTCAGTCAGACGATAGACGTCTGCTTATCTAATATTTTGGTTTCATCTTTAGTTTTAAAACTACTTACTGTTCTCTAAACGGGGTGTATTCGAGCCGATATGGGTGCATTGTGCCCCAATGTCAACGTTTTTCATTGCACCTCATGCACAAAGCACTCAGATCACTCTGGGACGTAGCGCAATCCTATTACCTCAAAGTGCAGCGTTGGAAGTCGTGGGTCAGGTAACATTACGGTGAATTACACGGCTGTGTTGTTATGCAACCCTGTCCAGAGAACATTGGGTATAAGGCATATAAGGCATATAGGTGCCCGTGTGTCAGCCCTAGGATTTTCAGTGAAGGATTAATATATAGAGCGGGTCAGGAAACGGCAAATCATCCAAAAAAATCCAGGGCCCCTAAGGGGTTAATTACATAAAGTAACAGCCAACCCCATAATGTCCAAATTACGACACAAAAATGAAACCTTAATAAAATAAAATGCAAGCCCTCATTAACCCTAAATAATGTAAAGGTCCCCCACCCCCTTCATCTAAGTCTGTTAAAATCTCAAGCATTTTTTAAATACCTGTGCTTGACACTTGACAGCCCTATAATAAACATGTCCCTTACCCCCTTTACTCCCCCTAGCCTAAACCTGTTGTTAAATCCCCTTAAAATTTCTTAATATGATCTAAACCCACCATGGTAAATTATGTTTACTATCTGGTGACTGGTAATGCCAAGGAGGTCCTGCAGTGCCAGGCTCTTCCTCTTGAATGAGCTGGATAGGCTCAGGGATATTTACCTAGAAATGCTATCCAGTAGCATTCCTTGTTAAATATTTGATTCGGCCATTGAGAGAGGTCCATAGATCGAGCTTCTGTCATTGGCTGATGTATTTTGACCACGTGTAACCGTTTTCAGGAGAATAGGCTCTCTGATTGGAAAATTGGCACACATGGCCACTCTATATCTATGTAATATTTGCATAATATTTGCAACATTACAATCACTAGAGAAGAGGAGAAAGGATATCTTGAGTAGGGCCCTCTTTTCCTACCGTTCTCTCTATGGTAAATTTTTATGTTTGTTTTGTCCTACCCACTGTACAGTGCCGCAGAATATGTTGGTGCTTTTTAAATAATTGTAATTGTATTTGTTCTGCTGCAGATAAAAGGATTTAAGACTGAAGAATGTGACAAAATAATAATGTAATAAAAATAAATGGTGAACCTTCAAAAAATACATAAGCCTTACAATTCCAAAAGAAAACTGCCAGCGCAACTAACTTACAGTGTGCCAATAGTGAACTTGATGCCAAAAATTATATGAAACAGAAAACAAATATTTATATTTCAAATATCCAAGGAAAATTCACAGTCCATTCTTACAAATCCATATCTGAATAGTCGAGTACATGTAAAATAATCACAAACACAAAATAAAGGAAAATAATTGTGCAGTATCTTTATATTTTGTGAAATTTATTAATCATATAACCGCCCCTCCCTTGGAGATTCACTCACTTTTTCGTGACCCTGGATATTTAAGGCTCTTTTTATTATATAGTAGACAAGTAGGGGTGGTTTCCCCTCTCTTTATTCATAATTGTCCACTCAAACCACACATCTAAAAAAAAAGCAGGCAATATATAATAGGGCAAGGCGTCTATTTCGAACAAATGAAAAAAGGCCAAATGGAGTTGGTCCCTCAAGGACCTTACTCGCGATATCCAGAGCTTCTTCAGGCTCTCATCCAGTATCTGTGGCACCTCTCAGAGATATCCTGGGGATGGCTGTTTTTATATTCTCCAACAGTGGCTGTGTCCCCTTATGACGAGGCAGACAGCAGTTACCTGGAGCTGTTGATATCTGTATTAGGCAGTCTAGCCCCGCCACTCGTGTCCTTATACACAGCTCACCGTCGGGGCTGCCGTTTTTTTGTATTAGTTAACCTCGGAGATTACATCACGATGAGCTGATAAGAACCCTAGGATATTCCCTGGATGTCTGGAGTATAAGCATTTTTTTTTCTGTTTTACATATTTTTTGGCATATGGATCACTATTGGCACATTGTAAGCTGGGAGTTTCCTTTTTTTTAAAAATATATTTTTATTTGTCTCAGATCAGTATAAAAATACAGGAAAAAGAATAACAGTTTTTATGTCACTTACAATCAGCAACAATGCAAAATCACAGCATTCGAACTTTATCGAAAGTATTGCACCCCAAACCGGAACTGACATGACAGATCATGGCGATATATCATTCAAATAGAAAAGCAGAGGGTTGGCACAATTTCAAGTATAGGATACAACGGTGAAAAGAAACAAAAATATGAGACCCAACAATTCAGTGAAAAAGCAAAAAATTTAATACTGTATGGGACCGAGCCATGAAGGTAAGTGAATCAGTCACAAAGTGACGATCCCACAGCATTCAAAGCGTAGAGGTGGACAACTGGGCTAGGGTATCTCGGGAAGTGGAGGCAAGAAAATTAACTAACAAGTGGTCTGAGGAATCTGGGGGGATCGGCGGAGATCCCCGCAACATTTGTAGGGAATACCACGGAGCATCGGAGAATGTGTTCCGCAAGGAAGTTTTAACCTCAGGTGGTAAGGCGCAAATAAGAGGGGACCAGTGAGTAAAGAACTTTTGAGTTTTCTCAGTCTGGTGTAGTGAGGCATCAGACCAGTCAGCTAAGAATATGGAATAAATTCTGTCGTATATCATACGGAATGAGGGAGGGGTACTAGATATCCATTGAGATAATATGGCCTTTTTGCCCGTCGCTGCTAGGAGACCTAACCAAAACCGGTGGCACTTAGAGAGGGATTGAGGAGTCGGGGGAGTTGACAAGTTAAAAATAGCCCAGTTCGAAGTGAAAGGAATCTTGAGTCGGAGAACTAGAGAACTAAATCGACATACAGTGTCCCCAAAACAATTGAATAAAGGGACATGACCATAGACAATGGTGAAGGTCAGCTGGGGACAAATTTCATTTTAAACAGTTGGCATTAGGTAAAAGTCCCGAATGGGCCATTCTGTCCATCGCCATGTAGGCTCGGTGGAGTATCCTATAGAACATGTCCCAATAGTTGGCAGATGGGAGAGTGCGTCTAGATGCCAAAGTAGCAGATACCAGGTTGTGGGGGGTAAGGTCTGGAAAAGTATTAGCCCATCGGGAGATAGCCGTCCAGGGTTTCGAGGTAGGGAGCGAATGTTGTAGAAGTGTGTAAATGGTTGAAGTCGAGGGAGGAGAAACACTATATATAAGTAATTGTGTGTCTAACGGGTTAGTTAAATCAGTGGGGGATAAAGTGTGTAATTGAGTAAGGAGGAACTGTCTGAGTTGCAAGTAGTAAACAGGGTGCAATGCGTTCTGTCAAAGGTGTGTAAGAGTAAGGCAAACCCGATATTCTGTCTAGGTAATGGTGTAGATGACTAAAACCTCACTGGGCCAGAGTTCGAAAAATAGGGTCTGGGGAGGCATTTTGAAAATTAGGGTTGTGTAAGATAGGGGACCAAAGGGATGTATGCCAACACAATTGGAGGCGTTTACGGATTCTAACCCAAGCTAATTTCGTCGTGGAGAGCAAAGGGTTATCGCGTAGGGGAGAAGGGATGGTGGGAGAGTGTTGGTGAAGAAATGCTAGTAAAGAGGAGGCAGGGTGCAGTGCCTGTTCCACATGAAAGGCTGTGAAACGTGAAGTATCGCTCAGCCAGTCAGAGACATAACGAATAATGATACTGCGCTGGTAGGTTATAATCCAGTAAATTGGGGAAGTTGATACCTCCTCTCGCTATTGGTTGCTGAGGGAGTTTCCTTTTTAGTTTGTATGGTTTATATTTTAATTTTGATTTTGGAGTTTTGTGCACTATTTGCTCTATTTCAGTTTCACCAGGTGAAATTAGTATCACACTATTATTATTTAGTGAGCGCTAGTTGTACACCCTTCACTGTTTATATCAACTTTCAAAAAAATAATCAAGAAACCGTTTTGGTATTTTTTTGCAGGAGGTTCCAGTGTCGTATGCAAAAACCTTTTCACAAAACTTGGGAGTTGTCCAAAGTATGTTAATATCTGCCATTTCATCCACAATGCTCAAAGCTCCAAAGAGATAATTATTTGAATAATCTTAAACAACACCGTGTAGCCCAAACCCAGTATTTCTCCTGGTCACGATTGCAAAAAGGTCACCAACTCCTTCATTCCAGAGATCGAGTTATCTCGATCTGCAGTCCAGCAGGGCAAAAGCAAATTAAATGTGTCTGTTGCCAATGAATTTTGTTTGCTTTTGGGCTCCAGAAGGTGCCCCATAATTTTTAGCCCTGTGGGCATAATGCCCAAGGTGCTAAAACTGTTTAAAATCGGCTAATTGTATGTCCCTGTCGGACTTTCAACAGCTCATGCACAGGGCCTTGAACTGCAGTTCTAACAGCAGTAACTCCTTTTGGCCAGCAGATGGCGAAAGGTGCCTGCCAAATAGGTTATTACAGTAAGGAATACATTGAGAATATTCTCAACTATTTCTTACTGTGTAATTAATTAAAAACTGGTTCCTGACAAAGGTTTTTTGGAAAATCACTTGGTAGTGAAGGGGTTAACAGTAAGCTCCATTCTAAAATCCTAATCACTCCCGTTCTATTCCAAGTGGAGCCACAAATCCTATTGGACCTTGACATGTGGAGGAGTAACTAAGATTACATTTACAGGTCCAATACAATATATAGCAAATAGGGATGAGCTGTTCGGGTTCGGACTGTTCAGAGTTCGACCCGAACTTAGCCTGTTCTGGCGGATCGCGAACCCCGAACATTTCCGGGTGTTCGCCGCATGTTCGACCACAATGGACCACAATGCATTTTCCCACTGCCTGAAGCTCCTAATTGGCTACAGCCTTGCACCTGACCACAGGTCTGGTGCAAGACTGGTTGAACACTATGCCAATCACCGCTCAGAGTCCTGATTGGGCAAATTTTGCCCAATCATGGGCTCACAGAGCTAAGTCCTACAGCGCACTATATAAGGTTTCAACGCGCCGATTCTGCACGCATTTCAGAGGAGATTTCAAAGCAGATAGTTGTGTGTGTTGTTACTGCCGGTCTGCCACGCTACTGGGGGGGTCTGGGGGGTCTCATTTCGACCAAATATCAGGGAATTTAGGTGATGTGTGTCTTGTTACTGTGCCAGCAAGTTTTTTTGGCGTTTACAACTTTATTTAAAACATTTGTGTATTGAGGTGATTTTCTGGGTCTTGTCACACTGTGCCAGCAAGTCTTTTTGGGTCTCATTTATACCAAATATCAGGGAATTTAGGTGATGTGTGTCTTGTCACTGTGCCAGCAAGTTTTTTTGGGGTTTACAACTTTAAAACATTTGTGAATTGAGGTGATTTTCTGGGTCTTGTCACTGTGCCAGCAAATCTTTTTGGGGCTCACTAATTTCTTTAAAACACTTGTGAATTAAGGTGATCTTCTGTGTCTCGTCACACAGCCAGCAATTTTTTTTGGGGCTCACTAATTTCTTTAAAACACTTGGGAATTAAGGTGATCTGTGTCTCGTCATACATACAGTACCACGCTGTATTTTGGGGCTCACTAATTTCTTTAAAACACTTGGGAATTAAGGTGATCTGTGTCTCGTCATACAAAAAGTACCACGCTGTATTTTGGGGCTCACTAATTTCTTTAAAACACTTGGGAATTAAGGTGATCTGTGTCTCGTCATACAAAAAGTACCCCGCTGTATTTTGGGGCTCACTAATTTCTTTAAAACACTTGGGAATTAAGGTGATCTTCTGTGTCTCGTCACAAAGCCAGCAAGTTTTTTTGGGGCTCACTAATTTCTTTAAAACACTTGGGAATTAAGGTGATCTGTGTCTCGTCATACAAAAAGTACCACGCTGTATTTTGGGGCTCACTAATTTCTTTAAAACACTTGGGAATTAAGGTGATCTGTGTCTCGTCATACCAAAAGTACCACGCTGTATTTTGGGGCTCACTAATTTCTTTAAAACACTTGGGAATTAAGGTGATCTTCTGTGTCTTGTCACACAGCCAGCAATTTTTTTTGGGGCTCACTAATTTCTTTAAAACACTTGGGAATTAAGGTGATCTGTGTCTCGTCATACAAACAGTACCACGCTGTATTTTGGGTCTCACTAATTTCTTTAAAAGACTTGGGAATTAAGGTGATTTGTGTCTCGTCATACAAAAAGTACCACGCTGTATTTTGGGGCTCACTAATTTCTTTAAAACACTTGGGAATTAAGGTGATCTGTGTCTCGTCATACAAACAGTACCACGCTGTATTTTGGGTCTCACTAATTTCTTTAAAACACTTGGGAATTAAGGTGATTTGTGTCTCGTCATACAAAAAGTACCACGCTGTATTTTGGGGCTCACTAATTTCTTTAAAACACTTGGGAATTAAGGTGATTTGTGTCTCGTCATACAAAAAGTACCACGCTGTATTTTGGGGCTCACTAATTTCTTTAAAACACTTGGGAATTAAGGTGATCTGTGTCTCGTCATACAAACAGTACCACGCTGTATTTTGGGTCTCACTAATTTCTTTAAAACACTTGGGAATTAAGGTGATTTGTGTCTCGTCATACAAAAAGTACCACGCTGTATTTTGGGGCTCACTAATTTCTTTAAAACACTTGGGAATTAAGGTGATCTTCTGTGTCTCGTCACACAGCCAGCAATTTTTTTTGGGGCTCACTAATTTCTTTAAAACACTTGGGAATTAGGGTGATCTGTGTCTTGTCATACAAAAAGTACCACGCTGTATTTTGGGGTTCACTAATTTCTTTAAAACACTTGGGAATCAAGGTGATCTTCTGTGTCTCGTCACACATCCAGCAATTTTTTTTGGGGCTCACTAATTTCTTTAAAACACTTGGGAATTAAGGTGATCTGTGTCTCGTCATACAAAAAGTACCACGCTGTATTTTGGGGCTCACTAATTTCTTTAAAACACTTGTGAATTAAGGTGATCTTCTGTGTCTCGTCACACATCCAGCAATTTTTTTTGGGGCTCACTAATTTCTTTAAAACACTTGGGAATTAAGGTGATCTGTGTCTCGTCATACAAACAGTACCACGCTGTATTTTGGGTCTCACTAATTTCTTTAAAACACTTGGGAATTAAGGTGATCTTCTGTGTCTCGTCACACAGCCAGCAATTTTTTTTGGGCTCACTAATTTCTTTAAAACACTTGGGAATTAAGGTGATCCGTGGCTCGTCATACATACAGTACCACGCTGTATTTTGGGGCTCACTAATTTCTTTAAAACACTTGAGAATTAAGTTGATCTGTGGCTCATCATACATACAGTACCACGCTGTATTTTGGGGCTCACTAATTTCTTTAAAACACTTGGGAATTAAGGTGATCCGTGGCTCGTCATACATACAGTACCACGCTGTATTTTGGGCTCACTAATTTCTTAAAACACTTGGGAATTAAGGTGATCTGTGTTTCGTCATACAAAAAGTACCACGCTGTATTTTGGGGCTCACTAATTTCTTTAAAACACTTGGAAATTAAGGTGATCTGTGTCTCGTCATACAAAAAGTACCACGCTGTATTTTGGGGCTCACTAATTTCTTTAAAAACACTGGGAATTAAGGTGATCTTCTGTGTCTTGTCACACAGCCAGCAATTTTTTTTGGGTCTCACTAATTTCTTTAAAACACTTGGGAATTAAGGTGATTTGTGTCTCGTCATACAAAAAGTACCACGCTGTATTTTGGGGCTCACTAATTTCTTTAAAACACTTGGGAATTAAGGTGATCTGTGTCTCGTCATACAAAAAGTACCACGCTGTATTTTGGGGCTCACTACTTTCTTTAAAACACTTGGGAATTAAGGTGATCTTCTGTGTCTCGTCACACAGCCAGCAATTTTTTTTTGGGGCTCACTAATTTCTTTAAAACACTTGGGAATTAAGGTGATCTGTGTCTTGACATACAAAAAGTACCACGCTGTATTTTGGGGCTCACTAATTTCTTTAAAACACTTGTGAATTAAGGTGATCTTCTGTGTCTCGTCACACAGCCAGCAATTTTTTTTGGGGCTCACTAATTTCTTTAAAACACTTGGGAATTAAGGTGATCTGTGTCTCGTCATACAAACAGTACCACGCTGTATTTTGGGGCTCACTAATTTCTTTAAAACACTTGGGAATTAAGGTGATCTGTGTCTCGTCATACAAAAAGTACCACGCTGTATTTTGGGGCTCACTAATTTCTTTAAAACACTTGTGAATTAAGGTGATCTTCTGTGTCTCGTCACACAGCCAGCAATTTTTTTTGGGGCTCACTAATTTCTTTAAAACACTTGGGAATTAAGGTGATCCGTGGCTCGTCATACATACAGTACCACGCTGTATTTTGGGGCTCACTAATTTCTTTAAAACACTTGAGAATTAAGGTGATCCGTGGCTCATCATACATACAGTACCACGCTGTATTTTGGGGCTCACTAATTTCTTTAAAACACTTGGGAATTAAGGTGATCCGTGGCTCGTCATACATACAGTACCACGCTGTATTTTGGGGCTCACTAATTTCTTTAAAACACTTGGGAATTAAGGTGATCTGTGTCTCGTCATACAAAAAGTACCACGCTGTATTTTGGGGCTCACTAATTTCTTTAAAACACTTGGAAATTAAGGTGATCTGTGTCTCGTCATACAAAAAGTACCACGCTGTATTTTGGGGCTCACTAATTTCTTTAAAACACTTGGGAATTAAGGTGATCTTCTGTGTCTCGTCACACAGCCAGCAATTTTTTTTGGGGCTCACTAATTTCTTTAAAACACTTGGGAATTAAGGTGATCTGTGTCTCGTCATACAAAAAGTACCACGCTGTATTTTGGGCTCACTAATTTCTTTAAAACACTTGGGAATTAAGGTGATCTGTGTCTCGTCATACAAAAAGTACCACGCTGTATTTTGGGCTCACTAATTTCTTTAAAACACTTGGAAATTAAGGTGATCTGTGTCTCGTCATACAAAAAGTACCACGCTGTATTTTGGGGCTCACTAATTTCTTTAAAACACTTGGGAATTAAGGTGATCTTCTGTGTCTCGTCACAAAGCCAGCAATTTTTTTTGGGGCTCATTAATTTCTTTAAAACACTTGGGAATTAAGGTGATCTGTGTCTCGTCATACAAAAAGTACCACGCTGTATTTTGGGGCTCACTAATTTCTTTAAAACACTTGGGAATTAAGGTGATCTGTGTCTCGTCATACAAAAAGTACCACGCTGTATTTTGGGGCTCACTAATTTATTTGAAACAGTTGTGAATTAAGGTGATCTGTCTCTTGTCACTGGCTGCCAGCTATCAGTGTGTCTCACTGAGTTATACCAGAGTTATTTAAATCTTTATACCAGAGTTGAATCAGAGTTCTGTATATATTAATCTATATATCACTCACCATGTCTGAAAGAACAAAAAGGACAGGCAGACGCTCCCAGCCACAGATAAGAGGGCAAGCAGCCCCTGTCGTGGTGGACGTGGTGCATCCTCTGCAGGGGCACGTTTGTCCTTTCTAACTGGTGCTGGCCGTCTTAAGCAGCAGCAACATACAGAGGACTTGGTGGATTGGCTAACCAGGCCATCCTCATCCTCCGAGTCCTCTGCCAGCCAGGCTTCTAGTGCTTTACAGTCCACCTCAGCTGCAAAAGCATCTAATGCAGCCTCCATGTCCACAGCTACTCCTGCCGTAGCCTTGCTATCACACATGGAGGAGTCAGCTGAATTGTTTGACTACAATGAGAGTGACATGCTGCTTGAGGATGCGCAGCAAGTACAGTGCTCTGATTCAATCTCTGAGGTTGAGCAAGGGAGTATAATCAACCTAGAGGAAGGGGAGTGCCAGTGATGACACACAAATAACTGGCACTCATGTTGCCCCAGCAGCTGCAGCATACTGCCAAGTTGGTTCCAGTGATGAGGAGATAGGGGGTGAAGATGACATTGATGATGATGAGGTCACTGACTCCACCTGGGTGCCAGAACGAACTGAGGAATCAAGTGAGGACGAGGGGGAGGAGGAGGAGGAGGCACAGCAAACACGAGGCACAACATCCTCTGTGACCAACCGTAGCACTAGCCAGTCCAAGGCATCACATGTCAGAGCTTCTCCAGTGCAGAGCGCTGTTGTCTCAAAGAACACATGCAGGAAATCTGCTGTCTGGGAGTTCTTTAAGAACTGTGCAGCAGACCCCACCGTTGCTATTTGTAATCTATGTCAGAGGAGGTTGAAGCGTGGGATAAACACCGGACACTTGGGTACCACGTGCTTGATGCGACATATGAACAAGTGCCACACATCCCATTGGGGCAAAACTTTGCGAAGGTCCTCCTCCTCCTCATCTGTCTCTACCCACACTGTATATCCTGCCATGCAATTGCCTACAACCTCCACCGACAGGGATGATGCTACAGTAATGGATGTACCAGCAGGTCCTTCCTCACAATGTGACATCATCCCAGTAGCTGAAGATTTACGTAGTCAGATTACGTTGCCGCAGCTGCTGCAGCGAAAGAAAAAATATAGTCCCAACCATCCCCAAGCACAGCATCTAAATGCCAGCTTAGCAAAATTACTCGCATTGCAGCTGCTGCCTTTCCAGCTGGTGGACTCTGCTCCCTTCCGTGAATTTGCTGAATGCGCTGTACCACTGTGGCAGGTTCCAAAACGCCATTACTTTTCACGCAAGGCCATTCCAGCACTATACCAGCACGTGGAAGACAATGTTATCCAGTCATTGGGAAAGGCAGTCAGCAGCAAGGTGCATGTCACTTTAGACACGTGGTCCAGCAAGCATGGACAGGGTCGTTACATTTCCTTCACGGCACACTGGGTAACTCTGATTGCAGCTGGGTGGGATCCAAGACGGGGCTCTGTGCTGGAGCTTGTTCATCCACCACGCCTCCAGAAAGCTGCTTGTATGAGGTCTGTCTGCTCCACCATCTCTTCCTCCTCCTCCTCCTTCTCTGTCTCTGGCGAAGTGGCAGTAAAACCCACGCCTGACAGGGTCTACGCAATGGCTCAAGCAAAAAGATGCCATACTGTGCTTGAGCTGGTTTGTATAGGGGACAGGAGCCACACCGGGTCAGAAATGTTGTCAGCTCTGCAGGGGCAGGTGCAGAGATGGTTTACACCATGCCAGCTTGAGCTGGGAATGATCGTCTGCGATAATGGCAGCAACCTTCTCTCTGCCCTACGCAAGGGTAAATTGATGCATGTACCATGCCTAGCACACATCCTAAATCTGGTGGTACAGCGTTTCCTAACCAAGTACCCAGAGCTGCCAGAGCTTCTCATCCAGGCCAGAAAAGTCTGCAGCCACTTCAGACGGTCATTCCCAGCAAGCGTTCACCTGGCAGAAATTCAAAGGGAATTCCACCTTCCCACAAACCGTCTGATCTGTGACATGCCCACCAGGTGGAACTCGACATTAGCAATGCTGCAGCGTCTGCACAAGCAGCAGAGGGCCATCAACGAGTACCTGTGTGAGTATGGCACAAGGACAGGTTCAGGTCAACTTGTTCCCCCCCCCCGCAGTGGCTGATGATCAAGGATGCATGCACTGTACTGTCACCATTTGAGGAGGCAACGAGGATGGTGAGCAGGGACAGTGCATGCATCAGTGACACAATTCCTTTAGTGTTCCTGCTGGAGCACACTCTGCGGGGAATTATAGATGTGGCTCTAGAGGCAGAGCAGCGGGAGGAAGAGGAGGCCTTCCCTAGCTCTCAAGGCCCCAGTCTTTCCGCAGACAGCATTCCAGCGGGTCCTACTCAGATCAAACAGGAGGAGGATGAGGAGGAGGAGGACTATTTAAGTAGTGGGGGCATTGAAGGTGGGGATTCCTCAAGGCAGGGTTTTGTGTGCCCAGAAACAGAAGGTCTTGTGCGTGGCTGGGAGGAGGAAGTGCACGATACGGTCATCCTCATTGACCAGGAAGACTCGGCAGCTAATGCCACCTCCAACCTACGCTGCATGGGCTCCCTAATGATGCAAAGCCTGCTAAAGGACCCCAGGATTTGTGCTATCAAGGAGAGGGATCATTACTGGTTGGCAACCCTTCTTGATCCACGATACAAGGGTAAAGTTGCAGAGCTCATCCTGCCCGCACAGAGGGAGCACAGGATGACAAAACTTGAGGACGCTCTAAAGTGAAACTTGTGTAACACCTTTCCAGGCACTGTTAGATTACCAAGTGCTACTGCTGACACACGTGCTTCTGAGGCTGCAGGTGATCAGAGGAATAGCGGTGAAGGCCTGGCCCGCTTGACTGATGCATTTTTTAATTTTTTTAGTCCTCAACGCCCAGGGACGTCAAATGTAGGCACCCATTGCTAGCGTCTTCACCATATGGTGCAGGACTACCTAGGGGTAAGGGAAGATCTGGATACCTTTCCAGCAGATGATCCTCTGGCTTACTGGGTGTTGAGATTGGATCACTGGCCAGAACTTAGCCAATATGCTATGCAGCTACTAGGTTGCCGTTCATCTAGCGTGCTTTCCGAAAGGACGTTCAGTACCGCTGGAGGTTTTGTCACAGACAAAAGAGTGCGTCTGTCCATCGACTCTGTAGACCGGCTGACATTTATAAAAATGAATCAGTCCTGGATCAGCAGCTATCAATCCCCTGATGCCGAAGTAACGGAATAGATTGGGTATGTCTTCTGCATGCACAAAACCTCCAGCACTGAACTCTTCCACAATACCACAAAAGGGTTACGGTGTGAATGCACTTGCTGCCATGAAAGGCACAATATTTGGCTGCACTGACGCCTGTGCCAGATTTATATCATTTTAATTTTTTGAACAGCAGGGTCCACCCCTGCACTCTTCCACAATACTACAGACGGGTTACTGTATGATGATACTTGCTGACCTGCCATTAAAGGCACAATATCTGGGTGCACTGACGCCCATTACCAGATAAAAAAAAAAATTCAATATAGGACCAACCACATGGTCCACCCCTGAACTCTTCCACAATACTACAGAGGGGTTACTGTATGATGATACTTGATGGCCTGCCATTAAAGGCACAATATCTGGGTGCACTGATGCCCATTACCAGATTCATATCTTTTTAATATAGGACCGCATGGTCCACCCCTGCACTCTTCCACAATACTACAGAGGGGTTACTGTATGATGATACTTGCTGGCCTGGCATTAAAGGCACAATATCTGGGTGCACTGACGCCCATTACCAGATTCATATCTTTTTAATATAGGACCGCATGGTCCACCCCTGCACTCTTCCACAATACTACAGAGGGGTTACTGTATGATGATACTTGCTGGCCTGCCATTAAAGGCACAATACATGGGTGCACTGACGCCCATTACCAGATTCATATCTTTTTAATATAGGACCGCATGGTCCACCCCTGCAAACTTCCACAATACCACAGAGGGGTTACTGTATGATAGTACTTGCATGCCTGGCACTAAAGGCACAATATCTGGGTGCACTGCCATTGACGCCTGTATCAGATTCATATCCTCAGAGGGGTTACGGTGTGACGGCACTGTTGCCGACACTAAAAGCCCAATTTTAAAGCACCTATTGTTACTTTCATCCAAAGCCTGCATAAGTTTCACAATAATTTAGCCCAAAAAAACACTAAACTTTTTCTGCGCGTCCTAAAATGTCTTTTCATACAGGCTGCCGCCCCAAGCAGTTGTTTATGGATAGATTAAGGAAAAGCATTTACTGTCATATGAAACGTCATTTATTTGTTTTTAAGTGTTTCTATACATCTTAGAAATCCGCCACTTCACGGGCAGGTTATGGGGACCTCCTAGGCACGATATTTGAAGGAATTTTTGGTTTTTATTTTTAACCCTTACTTCATGGAAAACTCACTGTCCCTTTAAAAACGTTTTTTTTAAAACTTTTTATCCTTGTTTCATGTCCCCCAGAGCACTACCCGGACCCCCATACACCTTTTATGGCAAATATGTAGCATATATGCCCTCTTGGAGGGCACTCTAGAAAACCGAATTTTCAGCCCCATTGACTTGCATGGGAGTTCGGGTTCGGTCCCGAACAAATGGGAAGTTCGGGTTCGGGCTCGAACCGAACTCAGGGGGTGTTCGGCTCATCCCTAATAGCAAATTCAAATGTTGAGGGAGCCATTGAATAATGAGTGATGCCCAGTTTCTCCTTATCCCCTTGGCTGCCGATGATGATGTGTGGGGGACATCCTAGCGTTGCACTGCAACATGTAGAGGGAGGACGTCATTACTTACTGGCAGCGCTGGGGGAGATCTCTCAGGCTCTGGGGGGAATCCTGCGTTGATCTGAGTTCCCCCCAACAACTGACATCATTGCGCATGCATGCTATGATGTCATAAATGGGACCACCCACCTGCTGGGCAGTGGATTCCCTATGGAAGAGATACAGGGGTCCTTTGGAAAAATAGCAGCTAGAAGGTCAAGTGAAGTATCATTGGAAAGACCAACGCATGATACCATACATTTTCTATAAAAATTATAAATAGATAAAAGCAAATAACAATTGCTTTTTTTTCCATATTGCAGCACCATTGTTCACTTTTAACCCTTTCGCTGCTGAGGCTTTTCCCGCCCCTATGCTGAGGTCATTTTTACCTGTTTTGCGCATCATGTTTAAACGTGTTTTGAAGGCTTATTTTAGTATATGACCCAGACATATTATATATCGTTCTTTCCGTCAGACTCGGTAGATTCATAATATGTCATTATTATATGTATACGTTATGTCATGTCTGTATATTATAACAAAAAATGCAATAAAATATGTATTTTCAATAATTTACAATGTGTAAAGTGTTTTTTTCCACATTTTAACATGCGAGCAATTGCGGTTATATTTTGTATGGGGTGCGCTTGTTAAAAAAATTAGAGATGGGGTCTCATTACATTTTTTTTTGGGGAAAATGACACTATTTTTAACAAACGCACCGCATACAAAAATCGTTAGTGCAGCATCATTGTTCACATTATAATTGAAATGGGAACAATATTGCTGCATTAACAAACCAAAAAAAATAAAAAAAGTGTTTATTTTTTTTTTTTAATTTTTTTTTTTATTTTTTTTTTTTTTTTTTACAAAATTTTTCTCTTTCATGTTTGGTATCGTTGGAACGGCCATGCTCTGGCCGATCCAACCATACCAAAATGTAACCCCTAGCTGCCACGGATCGGGAGATAGGGAGTTCATTGGAACTCCCTATCTCCACAGTTGGTGGCAGTTAGGGGTTAACTCTAGGACTGGCGTCATCGTGCTACGCACGATGACGCCAGTCCTCTGGGGGAGTTCCCGGAGGCTTGGCCGACATCCAAGATGTCGGCCAGCTCCGGGAAAGGATCGCGAACCGGCGCTTTTCAGCGCCGATTCGCGATCCAGCTCCCCAGGGGTTAATGCCAGGCATCATTTGGAAGGGCAGGCTGTGCCCTTCCAAATGATGCCTGGGTTTAACCCCCTGTGCGCCGCCGATCGGGAGGGAGAGAGGTCCGAAGGACCTCCCCCCCTCCCTTTCAGGCGCCTCCTCCGCACATGCGGGGGGGGCGCCTGAATTAGGTGTCATCGCGCCCCCGCGATGACACCTAATTCTGGCGGCTGCTGGTCCGGATGCGCGGCTGACATCCAGGATGTCAGCCCGCACCGGAGGGGCCAGCGATCGGCCGGAACCCGGCCGAACGCTGACCCCGATGGGAGGACGCACTCAGCGCGTCCTCTGCATACCAGCGGGACTGCTGAGGACGCGCTGAGCGCGTCCTCAGCAGCGAAGTGGTTAAATTATAAAGTGAACAATGGTGCTGCACTAATTCATCTCGTCATTTCCCATGATGACAGCAAGTGTGGAGACGATGGCACAGTGCATTATTACGCATTGCTTTGTCGAAACCCTAAAGTCTGGCTTGACCGCTGGGAGGAGAGCGGATTTCCTTTGGACCCCTGTGTTCCCTTTCTTTATGTAAGATACAGGGTTATCCAAAGAGATCCGAATTGCTTGAGAAAGGTAACCGAACGCTGAAAATCAGCGTTCGGTTACCTTTCCTGGCCATTCGGCTATCCAGAGAGCAGGCAATTCGCCAAATCCTGGCGAATTGCCTGCACATACGGTGCCTGTTCGGTGCCTTTTCGAGGGCAGTGAAATCCCCATAAAAAAGCACTGCTTCGGCTATTCAGAAAACACAAACCAGCAGTGAAAGGTTCCCCTAATGCCCTGCCATTCGGTGGTTTAATTCAGCAAGTTTATTCAGGAGAATCCCATAGGCTTCAATGTTAAAAATATTCCTGTTTTAATTCAATATCTAATAAACCGTTCATTATAAAATTCTGCAGCAAAAAGTCTCTTTATTTACAGATTTTTTAGGATACTTTAAGCATTTTTATGATTTTTTTTTTTAAAAGTTCGATTTTTTTTTTTCTTAAGATTATTTATTTTTTCTGTAACAGCCCTCTTTATTATCATTCCCTGGACCTCATATGCAAATTTCAGACATTTTCGCTTAGTAGTTTCTTTGCAAACAGCAATAATTTTCACAGATTCACACAAACTATTTTGCTAACTTATTCACTGCCTCGTCGTCTGCGGTCTCGGCTGCTTCGGCTGTGTGTGATCGGCTCCTGCTCGGGCTTTTTCCGTGGTTTTCGGCAGGTTAATCCAGATGTTTTTGAGGGTTTTCGGCATGCATTCAGTGGGATTTGCGGTTAGTTTTCGTCGGGTTTGCGGCAGCTTTTCCCTGCAATTCGGGGCCCCTGTGGTGTTTGCTGAATACACCGCAGGGTCACCGAAATGGGATCGGCAAAAGGAACCGAATTGAAGAGAACGAAAAGTCACCGAACGTGCGGTGACTTTTCGAATCTCTTTGAATAACCCTGTGATTGGACAGGTCAGAGTCTGGCCTTTCTAATGATACCAACATTACCATGTAAAATGTAAAACAAAAACCCACAAGCAGCATGAATATTATTATTTTTTTTATTTTTTTTATTTTTTTCATTTCAAAGCAATGGCATTTTCCATTTGTCACGTCAAAATGAGCAAAACCACTGCCATTACTCACTTTCTCGTTTCCCACGCTGGGAGCAAGTTAGTCTTTTATACATAATCATATCATTCATAAAACACAATCCTCTAAAATACAAGCGAAAATCTTCCTTTTTGTTCAGTTTTAGTTAAAATTGTGTATTTTCTTTGAAAAAAGCAGTAACAGGTTACCATTTCTATTTTTTATAACAAAAGTGACCCATAGAATAAATAACCACAAAGATTTGGATGATAAAATGTGAAAAGAAAAAAAAAAGCTGCAAATGACAGAAATCCGAATGGGAATTTGCATTTTGTTTACATTTTTTGTGATAGCATTCTGACAGAACATGACATATACATATAATAATGATATACTTTGAATATTCAAAGTCTGCTAAAGATAAGGATATATAATATGTCTGGTTCCTACAATAAAACATGACTTCAAATCGTGTTTATACATGATGAGCACAAAACAGTCAAAATGAGCTCAGCACACAGGGGTGAAATGGTTCAGGAGTGAATGGGTTATTCGATGCATATGGACCCCAAGAGAAAACACCAGCAGCATTATTCTGTGGCATAGTACAATTATGAGTCCGGCTGCTAATAAAACATCCAAGTCAGTATTAAGGTGCCGCAAAGACTGTCAGATGTTATAATAGCTGTATTATAGCTGTGTATGCACAGGTTATGATTAATTTAAGAACAAGAATAATTGGTTATTAATAACAACAATAATAGCAACATGAAAATACACATTTGTTTAATCAGAAATTAAAAAAGCCATTAATTCCAAAATTCTTTCTAATGTCAGAGTAAACATATGCAATCACCTTTGAATCTAGATTTATGTACTTAGCATACTGTGAGATTGTATAAAAGATCAGATTCTCAATTATGCACAGAAAACGTTGTATATGAAGAGGGAATCAAACAGCTCTTGATTATGCTCTGAGTTTGACATCACATATTACATACTGTACACTGTATATGAATGTGAACTTCCTTCTGACCTTTATTTATTTGCTCTATGTAATAATAAGCATTTGCTGTGAGAACACACATCTTTCCTTAATCTGCATTATGCAGAAAAGAGAGAAGTGGATTGTCCCTAGTACAAAAAAGATCTAGGGCTTTTATATTGCTAAGAACATTGGCAAACACGGAATAAAATGTATTGACAAGTCCAGAAAAAAGTCAGATAACTCTTTAGTAAACAAGATGAATATATTCTTTTGTATAGAAAAAAGAAAGAAGAAAGAAGAAAAAAGAAGAAGGGTACGGCGCTTCCCAGTGCAAGTAGATATAAAAAAATTAGTTACCCAATAAGTAACAGGCGTCTTCAATTGAAGGAGGATCAATACCTCAAAAAGAAAACACACATAGTACAATATTGCTAATATACAAATATATGATTTGGAAGTATAGTGGCTCTCACTCACGCTAAAGAGAGCCTCACCCGGCTCTGGCAATATTCGCCCGTGGGTAGAATTTAGATAGGCCCTCCCACTGGCCACTTCAGTAGAAGGAGGTTTTCAAGGAGTATGTGCAGATGTTGATTCTCAACGGATATGGAGAAAGGAGAGAAAATGCCAACATCGGGTGATACCGTAAAAACTTTGCAATATTAGTTACAGAAAGTCAGACCACTCAATTGTTCAAGAGCCACCAGGGCTCAAATAGAGAAGCCCAAAGGTTGTTTTGATGGGCACAGACCTTAATGAAAGCCCCAATGGATCCGCATGGCAGCATGCAGTGGAAGCCAAATAGTAGTGAGAACCAATTGGTACCGTTGTGTTCAAAATTAGTCAACCCCCAATGCTGTAAAGAGTTTTAGGGAATTTAGTGTACATTTGTAATTGTATTCAGAATGAAATCCTACAAGGACTTTTTAAAGAACCATATGCAACTAAAATGACATCAATTGGTTTTGTAATACAGTAGTAAATGTTTCTTTTGTGAATTCTTCATTGACACAATTATTCAACCCCTTAAAGACTACCACTCTGAAGAACAGAGGTTCATTCAAGTGTTTTCAATCAGGTATTGAAAACACCTGTGGCTGTCACGGAGCAGCAATAAAGCATAAGGCTAGGGTCAGACTAACGCATTTTTCACGTTGTCCGTGAAAAAGTGCGTTCGAACGAATGGACGTATTTTTTCACGGAATACGCAATAGCGGTCATACGATGCGCAGTTTCATCCGTGATTTTGTACGGATCATCAATAAAACACTTTTTGGGTCTGGACGTTATGTTGGCCGGACATTAGCAGCGTCTGACGTCTCCCAATCACGCACACACGCCGCTAGCGGACGCAGCGCACTCTGTACGTCAGTACTAGTGGTTTCACGTTCTCGAAAAAATGCGTTTGTTTGCCGCTTGCGTTGCGCGGCCGCACTTTTGTGCGACCGTACTTCGTATATTGGCCGTCATTGCCCGGCATCTGCTGCTAGCACAGCCGTGATTAAGTGCGGCTGCACGCGCGTTCGCACTGCCTCAGTCTGACCCTAGCCTAATAAGCACCAATTAGGCAGCTTTAAAATGACTGTGATACTCAGCTCCTTCTAGACATTTACTGGTGTGGTTACAAACATGGTGAAGTCAAGAGAATGGTCCAGGAAGACAAGAGAAGAGGTGATTACTCTTCACAGGAAGGGCAATGGCTATAAGAAGATTGCAAAGATGTTAAACATACCAAGAGAGACCATAGGAAGCATCATTCACAAATTCAAGGCAAAGAGCACTGTTGAAACGCTACCTGGTCGTGGCAGAAAGAAGATGCTGACTTCGACTGCTGTGCGCTACCTGAAGCGTAGAGTGGAGAAAAGTCCCCGTGTGACTGCTGAGGAACTGAGAAAAGATTTGTCAGATGTGGGTACTGAAGTTTCAGCTCAGACAATACGGCGCACACTGCGTAATGAAGGCCTCCATGCCAGAACTCCCAGGCGCACCCCCTTGCTGTCTCCAAAGAATAAGAAGAGTCGACTGCAGTATGCCAAAAGTCATGTGGACAAACCACAGAAGTTTTGGGATAGTGTTCTGTGGACTGATGAAACAAAATTAGAACTGTTTGGGCCCATGGATCAACGCTATGTTTGGAGGAGGAAGAACAAGGCCTATGAAGAAAAGAACACCTTGCCTACTGTGAAGCATGGCGGGGGGTCAATCATGCTTTGGGGCTGTTTTGCTTCTGCAGGTACAGGGAAGCTTCAGCGTGTGCAAGGTACCATGAATTCTCTTCAGTACCAGGAGATATTGGATGACAATGTGATGCAGTCCGTCACAAACCTGAGGCTTGGGAGACGTTGGACCTTTCAACAGGACAATGATCCCAAGCATACCTCCAAGACCACTAGAGCATGGTTGCAGATTAAAGGCTGGAACATTTTGGAGTGGCCATCGCAGTCACCTGACTTAAATCCGATTGAGAACCTCTGGTGGGACTTAAAGAAAGCAGTTGCAGTGCGCAAGCCTAAGAATGTGACTGAACTGGAGGCTTTTGCCCATGACGAATGGGCGAAGATACCCGTAGATTGCTGCAAGACACTTGTGTCAAGCTATGCTTCACGTTTAAAAGCTGTTATAACTGTAAAAGGATGTTGTACTAAGTACTAAGATTGAATGTCACTTGGGGGTTGAATAAAACTGATAATGATGTGAGCACAGAAAAGACATTTGTGGTTATTTCATTATAAATGTTATGTTATATTTGTCTGACCTACACGTGCCTCTTTGATTTAATTGTAAGCAAGATGACTGAATGATCAAAATCAATGTCTAACTGGCCAAAACACTCAATTTCAGTGGGGGTTGAATAATTTTGAACACAACTGTAGGTTAAAAAATGAATGGGGATAAAAATAAAAATAAAAATAAATAAATAAAATAAGTAGAATTAAAAATGTATTTTTAATACATATTCATATTCATATAATGAAATAAAAATTGAGCTGAACGCGTTTCGCCTGAGTCTAAATAGACTGTACGGCTTTCTCAGCAGCAGCAATAAAAATCACACACACACATCTTTCCTTAATCTGCATTATGCAGAAAAGAGAGAAGTGGATTGTCCCTAGTACAAAAAAGATATAGGGCTTTTATATTGCTAAGAACATTGGCAAACACGGAATAAAATGTATTGACAAGTCCAGAAAAAAGTCAGATAACTCTTTAGTAAACAAGATGAATATATTCTTTTGTATACAAATATATGATAGGCCTTCCTGATGATGCCTAACAAGGCCAAAACAATCATCAGGGGTCGTTGTAACTCTAGTACAGAAGAGACTTCCTAGGCATTTCAATTCTGGCCATACTTTTTGGTGACAGCAGTCGGATTTGCCTTGTTTGTAATGAAGCCATTGAGCTAAAACCTTGTGAGACATGAAAGGGAATTTACAAGCAGAGCACTTATGACGTTGCCCTATCTCAGTGTTCTCTCATAAACTTGTTTTTTAACACCATAGTGCGGACTGTATATATTCACTAGATCAGATGTGGGCAACTACGGTCCTCCAGATGTTTTGAAACTACATTTCCCGTGATGCTCGGCTGCTCATTAGGTTTGCAGAGCCTCAAGGGAAATATAGTTCCAAAACTTTTGGAAGGCCAGGGTTGCTGAGCCCTGATTTCTAGGAATATTTAATATTCCAATATGTCATTTTGCTGCGCTGTCCTGGGATACTTGTAATTATTAATAGAAATCCTGGCGAAATTTGTTTCTGATATTTATAAAATGTTTATCAGAAACAAATTACACCAGTATTTCTATTAATTACTAGGGATGAGCTGTTCGGTTCGATCAGTTTGGAGTTCGATTCGAACATCGGCAGTTCGAAAGTTTGCGAAATTCGAACTTTTTGACGTGTTCGGTTCGAGTTCGAAAAAAAAAGTATAAAAAATGTTTAGAAAATACAAAAAAATCTAGAAATAAAGAGACTCCTTACTGCAGAATATTATAAGCAACGGTTTATTAGATATTGAATTAAAAACTAATGTCTAGGTGCAAAGATTCTCACCTCTAAATGACCTGTGCTCTCAAACGGCGTAAACAACAGGTGTTTAATTAGAAATGGGGACTTATTAAATTTTTTGGGGGGAATTATGTGATTTTTAGCAAACGCACACCATAGAAAAAAATCATTAGTGCAGCATCATTGTTCACATTATCATTGAAATGTGAACAATATTGCTGCATTAATAAAAATAACACACAAAAAATACATGTTTTTTACTTTTTAGTTTGTTACTTGGTATTTTGATACTTACTTTTACTTACTTTACTTTTATTTTGATACCTGGTCATGTTGGGTATCATTCGAAAGGCCATGCTCAGGTCTTTCGATTGACACCCTCCATGACCCCCTAACTGCCACGGTTCTGGAGATATCAGGGTTCAAATGAACCCCCTATGTCCTCCAGGGGATTCCGGGCAGCTAGGGGTTCCCCGGCTATCTGACATCATCACGCTATGCGTGAGGACGTCAGGCAGTGAGAGGGGACCCAGGGGTGGAGCCACCATCCAAGATGGTGGCCCCCACCGGAGCAAGGCCGCACTTCGGTGCCGCAAGGCGCCGAAGTGCGACCCGGTGCCTAAGGGGTTAAAGCCAGGTACCACTTAAAAGGGGAGACTCTCCCCTTTTAAGCGGTGCCTGGCTTCTTTCTGTGGGACCTCCCAATCGGGAGGGATCCAAACGGATCCCCCCTCCCTTCTAGGCGATCTCCCGGCATTGCCGGAGGGTCGCCTGCAAATGACGTCATCGCGCATGGCGCGATGACGTCATTTACGTCGGGAGGAGCTTGACTTCAGCGTCTGAGGATGCTGAAGTCAGAACGCCGCAGGACCCCGGACAGAGAGGTGAGTATCTCCGCTGGGGGTCCCGCAAAGCTGATGACATGTGGGACACGTCCTCCTCAGCATACAGCGGGAGTAACTGAGGACGTGTCCCACACGTCATCAGCAGTGAAGGGGTTAAAAACGTCTTTTTTAAAACTTTTTGTCCTTTTTTCCTGTTCCCCAGGGCACTTACTGGACCCGGACATTGTTTTTAAATGTTTCTATACATCCTACAAATCCGCCACTTCACGGCCGGTTATGGGGACCTCCTAGGCACGCTATTTGAAGGAATTTTTCTTTCTTATTTTTAACCCTTATTTCATGGAAAACTCACTGTCCCTTTAAAAACGTTTTTTTAAAAAACTTTTTGTCCTTGTTTCCTGTCCCCCAGGACACTACCCGGACCCCCATACACCTTTTATGGCAAATACACTATATTGCCAAAAGTATTCGCTCACCCATCCAAATCAGGAGCTGGGCAGGTGAGCGAATACTTTTGGCAATATCTAGCATATATGCCCTCTTGGAGGGCACTCTAAAAATTAAACTTTGAGTCCCATTAACTTGTATTGAGTTCGTGTTCGAATCTGAACTTTTGGAAATTTAGAGTTCGAACGCGAACCGAACTCGGGGGTGTTCGGCTCATCCCTATTAATTACAAGTATCCCAGGACAGGGCAGCAAAATAACATATTGGAATATTAAATATTCCTAGAAATCAGGGCTCAGCAACCCTGGCCCTCCAAATGTTTTTGAACTATATTTCCCTTGAGGCTCTGCAAACCTAATGAGCAGCCGAGCATCACGGGAAATGTAGTTTCAAAACATCTGGAAGGTCATAGTTGCCCACACCTGCTCTAGACTGTAAGCTCCAATGAGCAGGGGCTATGTCTGTTTATCTGTATATCGCTCCCTTTGGTTATTGAAAGCGCTGCGGAAACTGTTGGTGCTATATTAATGATTATAATAATAATAATAATATACCACCATTAAACACATAAGTAAAATCCTGTTACTCACAAACACCAGAGCACTTAAAAAAACTTAAAAGAACTGTTCTGCAGTTGGTGACATCAATAAGGGAGCACTGAAACTATACCTATACTATCAGTATGAACCAAGGACATAAAAACACGTTTTGAAAATGTTGGCTTCCTGTTGGTACGAGGGACTGCCTGTGGCTATTGAACAGCTCCATTTCCTTAATAATTATAGTAAAAGTAAAATTCATAGCATTTTATTTTTTGCCGTATTCTAAAATGACTATACACCGCCAAATTATATATTTGTTAGAGCCCAGAACTCAATAGTAATGACAGTAATACTTCACAATTTGAGAAAACTCAGTGGCTGGGTGTTGGTCAACATATATAGATCTCTAGTTGTATGGAAGAGGTATGTCTTGCTACTAATGAAGTGTGAAAGCCTATTGCTAGTCTAATTGGAGCAATATCCATTCCCCCTTAGGCCATTTAATTGTCAATGACAACTTGACTGAGCTAACAGACCTTGAAGCCATAACACAGAATTCAATACATGAACGTATGTTTTACAGCATGCTAATCAATGCTTCTCAGCAATTAGCATAGCAATGTCCAGAATATCTCATGCCATTGCCGTAAACATTTCATATCCCAGCCAAAATATAGTAAGTTCGTTATAATATTCATAAACCTCCTTACATGTAGAGGACAAAAATACTATTTTTTTTTCATACTAGATTTAGCATTTTCAGACTGTTTTGCAATATTGATTATTATAACCATCATGTAATAGAAACATTATTCTATGGAGGAATTGAGTCAATAACACAGAATTGATAGCATATGCACAAAATAGGTACATATCCAGCATAGAAATATGTATATGAATTTTTAGCCCGTAAATCCCATTTGGAACGGGATCCTCTATTCCAAATGTATCAATTTTATCCACTTTTGTCTTGTTCGGTTATATTTATTGCACCCTTGTCCACATGACTATGTGCAACTAGTCGATTTGGCGAGCAATAGAGGACATGTTGGTGCTCTGTAAATAAATAATAAAATTATTGTGATTATTAGTATTTTAGAATACTATGATCAAATTAACTATTTGGTTGCATTGAGACTGTCACAATTTTTCTTAATTTGATTATTCTTAATTTTAGGGCATAGCTTTTGTTCATTTGTTGGGCTGAACACGAGCAACAGCCATGAACTTTGCTCTAAATTAGCATCGAATACGGGACTTAACCCCTTACTATCAAGCGGTTTTAGTTGAATTTTTTTATCAACATTTATTTGAAACATGGGATGCAAAGTTAACAATTAATTATAGGGTAAAATAGCAATACTGCACAGAGATTGTTGTTCTGAGATTAAAAAATGAATATAATGTAAAATTTGCTCTTTTTGATTTTTCTTGCATTCATCCATTACAAAAACATTGTTCAAATGAAAGATTCTGAACTCTAGATGGTGTCCTTTATCTTACACAGTATCACAGGGGTCTGCATTATTAGCATACACACAGGAATATCCTTTTTGTCAAACACTGTAACTGTGATAAAGGTGAATAATAAAAATGGTCAGATCTCCTGCTTATAGGGATCATATAGTGATCATAATGAGATTATTAGCAATGCAGCTTCCAAACATGTACCAATAGAATATAAAAATGATATCTGTATGTGACATAATGCCTGTTTATGTAAATTACAGTAGCACCTTGTTTCTGTGCTCTATAGCTATTTTCAATCATTATAACCCCCTGAATTGTATCCCTGTACAGAGGTGAGTGACCCCAGAGCTCTCCCTGTATTCTGCCAAATCCCTGGCTGCCATAATACAGCAGCAATGTGTTTTTGAACATTTTGTTACAGTGAGGTTTGGGAATACTATATGCAGCTTCTTTTATCTGTTTGCAGAATGCTTGGAGATAGATAAGACAGTGGAATTTGTTTCTTCACAGGGGGGCACACTATTCCTGCTTTAAAAAGTGTGAAAATTGGGTTTTGATATGCTAATAAGTGCTTTTCAGAGTATAACAATGCAAAATCGAGATAACTTGACTATGGGAGTGAAGGAGTTAAACACATGGTTTTGTTGTAACTGTAGATCTGGTGCAAAGTTTGGGAGATTATCAAATCAGCAATCTGTCAAACTTGGGAAACAAAGATGAAAGGTGTCATATGGAGAATCGTGCTCAGAAATTGAATCACTAAAGCTGCACATGACAGTAGTCTCAATGCCATACATACCAAAGGTATCACAGATTCTTTCCTTCCAGGTAAATATTTTTGTCGTTTAGAAGGACAAAAAACTAACTTCCTGTAGGAATTCATTAAGTGAGAAAAAAGAGGTTTGTGAGGGTCCTGAGGACGAACAACGTCACTAGTGGCCTGCTCTACGGTGGGGCCCGCTCAGGTCTCACAGGGTTTTTGCTCGATTGTGCAATTACAGGGACGACTGCTCCATATGCGAATCATACTGCAAGGTATATTAATTCATTAAGGTATATTCAATAACCACTGTTCTTTCACTGAAAGAATGGTGGTTTTGTCAGGTGAACTTTGGGGTACTACTGAGGATCAAGTATTGTGAAACATCAGTAAATTCCTTGCTTATGGAGCTGCTAACCATAATTTCATTGTTCTTCCTACCATAGTTTCGATCGAAGTTGTCTGCCATCATTCTCAGCAGCAAGGAGTTATGTGGATCAGTGTTTCTGCCCAATCCTTTTGAACCTCGAAAAATGGAGAATATATATATTGCAGATGGTATATTCAGATGAAACATAAAGCTGCAAGTGGAATAACACTCACGTGATGGAGAGCCTTCTAACTTATGGCTCAATAGTCGCGCCTATGGACCCGTTAGAGGCGGTCCTCCCTTCTTTAAAGGATAACCTAAGGGTTCCTCCAAATGGCTCCAAGGTATATCCCTCAAATAAAGCGCAAGGTACACAATTGTGCAGTTTTGCTACACCATTCAACTACAGTTTAAAGATAAGCCAAAGGGTTACTCAGATTCTATATTATTAGGGATGCTCTTTTGCCTATATACATAAGAAGCCTACAAGCCCATAATGGGACACAAGAAAATCAGGAACACTTAGTGCGCCATACCCTCACCCTATTTTTGTAGATCATTCTCAGCAGAGTTTCCTATGGGGAGTCTACCAGTGTTTCCACCATAGTTTCTGTCATTGTTATTTAGATTTTAATGGAAATACAGTATATGGTCTATACTCAGGCAGGTAAACAAGTGGAAGCACGAAAGAAAAACCCTGCAGGAATAGTGACAGTCAATATTCAGCAACAGAAATTATAAATAAAAATAAATAAATGTCACATAGGTTACTAGGCGCACCTAGATAAATCTCTCATATGGGATTCAAACAGACAAACAACCTAAATTCTGTCAACTCCTATCAAAGTAAAGAAACGGGCCTTCGTGGGTCCGCACAATAGGACAGAGAGAAGCCTGCTATAGAGAGAGTTCCCTATAGGAGGAGTGGCAAATGAAATTGCATTAGGTAGAGGAAAGGTTGAGGCCCAAAATCAATGCTGGGAGCACTACCAGATTAGAGCCAACCTACCCAAAGATTAACACCAAGCCCCAGAGACTAAAAAAATATTAAAATAAAAAACATAATCTGCATGGGAGTAGGCACTCCATCACTCGACGCGTTTCGCCACAAACACTGGTGTTCTAAGGAGCATGCAGGAAGTAATGATCAGTCTGGCAGCATAACAAGAAATAAGCACTTTCTTATTTAGATTTCACCGCATTTCCCTCTGGTGTTTCAGACAAAATTACCAGAGTTGTTTTTAACCATATATTTCAGCGTTCTATCTACTGGAGTTCGATGGGGATCAACGCTTTAAAATTGCTGAAGTATATTCACCGGCAGTGCAAACAATAATAGAACAACGTGAATGGCCAACAATAGTCATAGTTTGACTCATTTTACAGATGAATAACATGGGTACCATTGTTCAGTATTGCTTGCTATTGTTTATAGCAACTTCCCCTGCCCTTTTTGGATATCCTTATCTGGGTTGCCAATTGTAACAACCTTGAACATCAGCAGTTGTGAATAACCTCTTAAGTGTCAATTCCCAAATGTGGCTCAAGAACAACCCAAAACATACAAAGTCCATGTCTACTTATATAGATGGGAAAGCTTACATATTATATATCAGCTTTAGTCTGGTAAAAACCAGGGCCATTTATTGTAACAAATACTTAAGTACTGGCTGGATGGAGTGGAGGTGACACCACTGTTCTATAACTGTGGAGACATGGGTTCAAATCGTGGCCAGAGCACCTCTCCAATAAGTGTTCTTGGGCAAGACACCCAGCGATACATACTTGCCTACCCAGGACATACTTGAAAACAAGAGAAATCTCAACGTATCCTTCCTGGTAAAGTACTTTCTCAATCGAGGACTACATTTAGTCATTTTGAATTGTACGTAGTGGGCAGGACTCGCTGGTAAGGATCTGCAAACTACATATAGACTCTCTAGAAGTTTGAAAAAAGTTCTACCATTGTTGTGCAGCAAACCATGTTTCAAATTATAAGACTTATCATTTGAACTACTGCATTTGTTTGGTCTTCTCATACATTCAGGTCAAGTGTTTGTGCCCATTTTCTGTTATAATATTTCATTTTGATGGCATATATTTGCAAAAAGCTCCTGGGTGACAGAGCGATCTTCACCTTTCCAGTGAGGATATGACTAAAACCACAGTTGTTTAAATTTTTAAAAATTTATATTTTTTGTAACAATGTAACTGTTTTAACAGGTTTGAGGCTGCTGTTTTATTCTAAATTGATTTCTTCGTTTACTGTTTTGATCCTGCAAACCCCAATAATGAGTGTTAAAGTGTGAAAACACAAACTAAAATCCTATTGGTAGTGTATTCCCTGAGTGGCCTTCGTGCAAAGGTGCCCAGGTTATAACAACCAGGAAATGTAGTACTTTCAAAGTCAGGTCTTGTATTCATAGGTTTTAGCAGTAAGTGCAGTGGCGTCACAAGGGGGGTGGGGGGTGTGGCCCGCATCGGGTGACACCACCCTCTAGGGTGACACCCTAAAAAAAAATATATATATATATTTTACCAGGAAGGATACATGGAGATTTCTCCTATGAATGATAATAAAAAGGTCCAGAAGGATGTAGACATCTTAGAGAGAGTTCAGAGAAGGGCTACTAAAATGGTGTACGGCTTAAAGGAGAAAAGTTACCAGGAAAGGCTTAATGATCTTAACATGTACAGCTTGGAAAAAAGACGAGACAGAGGAGATATGATAGAAACATTTAAGTACGTAAAGGGAATCCACAAGGTAGAGGAAGGGAGTATATTTAAAAGGAAACAAAGTAGCAAAACAAGAGGACATAGTCTTAGATTAGAGGGGCAAAGGTTTAAAAGTAACATCAGGAAGCATTATTTTACTGACAGTCTTCCAGTTGAAGTGGTAGAGGCCAAAACAGTAATTGAATTTAAGCAGGCATGGGATAGGCATAAGGCTATCCTAAACAAAAGATAAATCCAGGTAAAATATCCATGTAGTTGGGCAGACTAGATGGGCCTAAAGGTTCTTATCTGCCGACATTTTCTATGTTTCTATGTTTCTATGGTCTGTTACAGGAAAAAAACAAAGTGCTTTTTTAAAAAAAAAATTAAAAATGCCTAAAGGTTACTAAAAAAAAATCAATAAATAAAGAGACTTTTTACTACAGATTAAAGGAATAAACGGTTTATTTGATATTGGATAAAAACGGGAATATTTTTAACATTGAAACTATGGGATTGAATAAACCTGTCGAATGAAGACACTGAACATCAGGGCATTTCACTGACATTTCTCTGCTGTTCGGTGTTCTCTGAACAGATTACGCATTACTTCTCTATGGGGACTTTCACTACCTTCGAACAGGCACCGTACTTGCTGGCAGTTCGCCAAAATTTGTTTGTGAGCATATCATAGAGCTCCACAGCAATAAACCTCACAGTAATGTGCGCTGTGTGTATGACCATTCAGTGTTATATGGGAGTACTGATTTATGAGTAAGAGTAGTTAAAAAAAGAAACCGTAAAACACAGGGGGGTGAAACCATGAGTTACCGCACCGGGTGACACCAACCTTAGTGACGCCACTGAGTAAGTGCATGAAGACCAGGCTGGGTGACATAGCAATATATGGGCTGTTCTCACATTTTGGCAAATGGATATCAGACCTATAAGTAAACCACTGACTGGTGCTCGTCTTCAAACTACACAAACAACCTGCTGTTGTTAACAGTTTTTTGTGTTTTACAGTTGGGTAGATAGGACAATTATGCAACAGACTTGCGTTGTTCAGGTTCTAGAAGTGACTATTTTACACCTCTTAAAGGATGCAGCCTTCATGTACCTTGAATAAATGGATCCTAAAGTCTCCCTGACACATAGAAAATGGGATGTTAAAAAACAGCGCAGATGACAGGAGATGTTGGGGCGAGGGGGGAGGAATTGCTCAGCTTTCAAGATCCAAGAGCTGTAATTTTATTTGTTTATTTATTTATTTTAGACGTCAGACTGCCCATACATATTTATGAACCCTCAACACTCATAAATACAATTCATATATAATACCATATAACTGTCTAATTAAGACTTCCTTTCCTACCCATTGACCGAGTTATGAAGAGGGACAAAAAAAAGATGTATGTGTATATACAATATATATATATATATATATAAAAATATATATAGTGTTATTATTCATGTAATAAAACACACACATATATATAATATATATAAATATATATATACTAAAAAGATATATATATAGCAAACCTAATGTAGAAAAGATGAGGAATTCTAAGCACCGAGTTTATTATTCATAGGAAAAAAAAGTCTTATAATCTACCATTCGGAAGCTGAAAAAAATTATTTCCTGCTGCAATGGTATTCACCAACGCTCTGCCTTCATCACAATATAATCATAATAACTGAAACAGGTTTTCCTGTGGGATTATACCTCTGTGTGATTTAATCCTTAAATTTGTTTGGCTTTCATCCCCCAGAGAAGACAGATTTCCGTTATAAAGTATTCTTGCTTCAAATATCAGACGAGGCACCATGCATCTATAATCTTTCCCAAGATTTGCAAAGCCTAGGGCAGGAGGTGAGATCAACTATAATACTGTGAGCGCACTTTATCACTTCATTTCAGGGACTCATAAAAACGAACACACTCTTGCGCACTCGCCTACATGCACACATGGGAGGAGCCAGTTATTATAATGGATGGATCTCTATTTACCATTCAACGCACAAGAGCCTGGAAACTATCATCAAAGCAAATAAAATAACCGGTTACCAGCCAGTCTCTCTGCTGATGTAGCAAGGCAAGACACAAAGCAGGCAATGGCCTCCAAATTGCATATATATCCATCCCCTTATGCTAACTAATTAATTAACTGATTAATTATTTAAAACTAGATTTGTTGAAAGGCCTTTGACCATATTTTCATATACTTCTTTGTCCTGTTTTCTCGCCTTTCTTCCAGCTTTTTGTGTTATCCATCATCTCTGCCTTTTCTTCATGTTTATCTGTGTCCATCCTTTCTCCCTTTTAATACATACAAAATATGTAAGTATTTCGATTTTGTCACATGAAAGACATGGTACTACAGATATTAGAAAAAATAAGGTACATAACGATATGAGGAGCATACGGCAACAGAAGTGCAAAATGAGCTCCGCATGTGTCCTGTAGGTTCCCTTTAACATTATGTATATATATAATAAAGTTTATATTGCAGAGGACATTTACACTTCCCAGCAATTCAGAGAACTGCTTACAGAGCTCATGTGCTACATTCCCCACGTGCAGCAAAGAACTCTGGGTAGGATATGCAAATGACGTCCACGACTTCTCACTTTTTTTGCATCTAGGCTCTGTAATAACACAAAACCCGCCTTACCCAATGCCATCTCCACCACAACTTAAATGCTGAAAGGGACCAGCGGGTCACATGAGGGGTGTAGTGGGGAACATACATTTAGGAGATTGGCAGTGAACAAAAGGGGGGGGCATTGAGGAACAGGGACACATCAGGGTGGCAGTTAGTGGTGAATTCGAGGAGCAACACTTGGGAATGCAACTCCTCCACTACTTATGCAGAGAGAACTAAGTTCCCTTTAGGTACACACAATGTAAAGCTATTATTAGGTTTCAGTCATATAGTTTCTTATTAAATCAACAGAAATATATAATATTTATTACAGTTATAATGAATTCTTGAGACTCAGTGCGACATTATGTTAAAACATTAATATCCAATTGTAGTGTGGATTGATTGATTAAGTGTGGCATGTCAATGGTTAATTAAGGAGTATAAATCTTGGTGACTTACCAAACATATTTTTTTAGGACTTGCACCTGGTGGCAGTAACGTCACAGGGACACATGAAAGGTCAATGAGTCACAGAAGAGATATGAGGGGGCAGTGAGTCAAAAGAAAACATGAGGGGGGCAGTAAGTGACAAGAGACACATAAGGAAATGGGAGCATGAGGGGGAAGGGAGGCACAGATATGCATGAGGGGGCAGTGAGTCACAAGAAAACATGAGGGGGGCAGTAAGCCACAAGAGACACCTAAGGCAATGGGAGCATGAGGGGGCAGTGAGGCACAGGTATGCATGAGGGGATAGTGAGTCACAAAAAAGCATGAGGGGGCAGTAAGTCACAAGAGACACCTAAGGCAATGGGAATATGAGGGGTAGTGAGGCACAGGTATGTATGAAGGGGTAATGAGTCACAAGAAAACATGAGGGGGCAGTAAGTCACAAGAGACACATAAGGCAATGAGAATGTGAGGGGGCAGTGGGGCACAGAATACATGAGGGGGCAATGAGTCACAAGAAAACATGAGGGGGCAGTAAGTCACAAGAGTCACATAAGTCAATGGGAGCATGAGGGGCAGTGAGGCACAGGGAAAACACAAGGGGTCTTTGATGCACAAGGAACACACAAGGAACATGTGACACATGAGGGAAGCAGTGAGACAGTAGGGACATATTTGAGGGTTTAAGGCACAGGGGCATACACGGTGGCATTGAGGTGGAGCAGATGCTTTTGGGAGCAGTAAGCCACAGAGAAATATGGGGGAGTTAATGGTCTCAGGGGAAGCAGAAGGGGTCTTGAGGGAGCAGTGAAAGCCAGAGCCAAAAGAGGCACATGTGTCATGGGGGGGGGGAGTGAGACTCAGGAGACAAATGAAGAAAAGGATTTCTAAAAATGAAAAAAGCAGCTCTGCATTTTTACCTTGGACTTGGCCCACAGTCATAAGTGAGGGAAGGCAGTATATAATTGTGGATTATTCCAGCCTTGGTGTTAGCCTTGGCATGCGCATTGAAGGCTCTAACATCCGAAACTCGTCTAAAGGACACCAAACATAAAAGGACTGTTAGTTTCGCCGAGAGCTGACGTAGGTACAGCGAATCCTTATCCGGCCAGTTACACAGGAACTCTAAAACAAGCGCCACATCCCAGAAGTGAGCATATTTGGGGGCCGGCGGGCGAGTGAGCCTAATGCCCCAGAGGAGACGACACACAGAAGTATGCCGACCCACAGGAAGCCACCCAGGGGAGCGCGAGTCGGCGAAATGGCCGAGCGGAACAAATTGACTGTACGGTAGAATTTCCCGACAGTGGAAAGGTCCGCCAAAAAATTAAGAATTAGAGGCAGAGGGGCAGTAGCGGGATCAGCCTGTTGTTGCACACACCAACTGCGGACTTCCTGGATCGTGTGTGTGATCATCGGGAATGGGGGAAAGGCGTTGGCTCCCGATGGGGGCCATGGTTGGAGGAAGGCATCCACCGCTGCCGCCTGCGGGTCTGGAAGCCAACTGAAGTAGGCCTGCATCTGGTGGTTCAAGTGGGAAGCGAACAGGTCGAGATGAAAAGGACCTCTCAGCATTGACAGGTGTTGGAACGTCGCGCCGTCCAATTGCCAGTCGCTGGAATCTCTCCAGTATCTTGAAACCCAGTCCGCTACATAGTTGGATGATCCAGGTAGGTATTCCGCTGTGAGGGAGATGTTCCGTTTCAGACAATAGTTGAAAAGGGAGAGAGTAAGGTTTGACAAGAGCTTGGAACGGGAGCCCCCCAGCCGGTTGACATATTGGACTGCAGAGACGTTGTCCATCCAGAGGAGTAGAGAGCAGTCCCTGAGATCTTGGGTAAAACTGCGGACGGCGAAGGAGCCGGCGATGAGTTCCAGGCAGTTGATGTGAAGCTGCTGCTCCCCGGGCGTCAATGCACCGCCCGTGGACACGGACCCGCAGGTCGCTCCCCAGCCTGATTGGCTGGCATCTGACTCCAGTACGAAGTCTGGTAGAGAGCCGAAGATGGCACGTCCATTCCAGCCTTCCATGTGGCGCAGCCACTACAGGAGTTCCACTCGAACCTCTGGGGTGATAGGGACCAGCTGGTGGTAGGAGGGTTTGACGTGGAGGTACGTGGTCTTCATATGTTGCATCGCCCGATAATGCAATGGGCCAGGAAACGTCGCTTGAACGGAGGAAGAGAGTAGGCCTACAACCCTCACCAGATCTCGGAGGCAGATGGTGTCTGTCATCAGGACGCCTTGTAGGGTCTTCTTGATGGCTCGAAGCTTTTGCGGAGGGACACGTAGCTGGCAAGACAATGAGTCTATTTCGAACCCTAGGAAAGTGATGACTTGAGCTGGACGAAGTGCTGACTTGTCCATGTTGATGATGAACCCGAGGTTTTGCAGGAGTGTAACCACCAGGGCCGTGTGATGGGATGACTGGATGGGATCCTGAGCCAGTATTAGTATTTTGTCCAGATATATGATAGTCCTGATGCCTTGTGCACGTATGAAGGCCATGACCGGTTTGAGGAGCTTCGTGAAGCACCATGGCACGGAGCTGAGGCCAAACGGTAGTCAGGTGAACTGCCAGAGGTCGTGGTGCCAATGGAATTGCAGGTACGGCCGATGAGCAGGATGGACCGGGATCGTAAGGTACGCATCTGTGAGGTCTAGTCTTGTGAACCAGTCACCGTCTCGAAGGAGATCCCTGAGTAGGTGTATGACCTCCATTTTGAAGTGGCGATAGGACACGAAGGTATTGAGGGCTTTCAGGTTTATAACCGGACGAAGGTCCCCAGACTTTTTGTGTACCAGAAACACATTGCTTATGAAGTGTGGGGGATCTAGCGCGGGGAGGATGGCCCCTTTCAACTGCAGGGAGCGAAGTACCCTGTCTATCAATGTCATTTCTTGTGAAGAATAACGGGCCGGTGGCGGGGAAGCAGGCTGGAAGGGAACCTGGGAGAAGTCTATCAAAAAAATAGATACGGTTCGTAGGACCCAAGAGTCGGACATGAGCTTGCGCCATTTGGGAAGGAAATAACGTAACCGACCCGCGACCGGTATGTGTGGGAGCGGAACGCAGGAGTACTCAACAGCGGAATAGCGACGTCTGGGCTTGCTGAAGCCACGACCGACGGGTACTCCCCGAGCAAGGATCGGACTGAGTCTATATTGCACGTCCGTGCTTCGATTTGTGGTGAGGCGAGGTCTATAGGAGCTGTTGTATCGGCTGGCGACCCGACCTCTTGGTGCGCCAGCCCTGGAGGAAAAACGAGTCTGGGGCGGAAGACTCTTTTGATATTGGATTGGACCTTTCGTAGGTTGGTATAAATGTTAACTTTACGATTTAACTCTTTTAAGAAGAGATCCCCAAACAGCAACCCCTTAGCTACAGGACACCCCTTCAGGCGATCTCCCGGCTTAGCCGGGGGGGTCGTCTGAAAATGACGTCATCACGTCCGACGTAATTACGGTGGGGGTCTATAAAAGCGGCGTTTGACTTCGAGGAAGTCAGAACGCCGCAGGACCCCGGACCAGAGAGGTGAGTATCTCTCTGGCCCCCCGCTGAGCGGAAGATGTGTGGGGAACGTCCTCCGCATACAGCAGAAAGCAATGAGGACGTTCCCCACACGTCTTCAACAGTGAAAGGGTTAAATATTTTATCAAATTTTAAACTTTTCAGGATTTCAACGGTATACCCAGTCAAGAATTTTTACAAGATTTTTAACCCTAAGCTCTGTTAGAAAATTATGGGAATTTAGTTCACAATATATGGCCATAAATTGCTTAAGCCTGTCAACACCGTCAATGTATCCCACCTTTGACAGGAACTATTCTTGTCACCTAATATATGCTATTATGGGATCAACTCACTTACTGAGGAATCCTTTCTGGAGCTCCCTGCAATTCAAGGTTATATAGGGCCTATGGGTGGAACAACTGTGAAAGGGAGAGGTGCTTGCCAACTTTTGACAATGAAGTTTCATGTGGTATTGCTTGGTATCACACACGTTTGCCCCATCCGTTACTTGGCAAACATCAAAGTGATAATCTACCTCAGACCAGACTCTCTGCAACATATCCAGTATGATTGAGTTTCCAGCTTCAGTGATGCGTTCCTGCAGATCATGCAGGGTTGCAGGTAGTGGAGAGACATACACTCTGTCCTTCACGTACTCTCTCTATTTTCAAGTTCGGTTTTCTCACAAACCATATATTGTTATCTGTCCTGCTGTCTGCCTTGACTGACTTTGAGGATGTTATGACCCCCACACCCTCTTCTGATCCTCTCTGACCATACTTTCTCTTCCAGCAAATCCTTTCACATTCTCACCCTCAGCCAGGAAGCAAACACAAGCAACCACCTCTCCCTGATTCCACCTCGACTTTGTTACCTGCTTACCGGCTGGATAGAGTAGAGGTAACATCACTGCTCTATAACCGTGGAGTCACAAGTTCGAATCCTGGCCAGAGCACCTCCAGTAAGTGTCCTTGGGCAAGACACCTAACGGTACACACCTGCCTACCACACAATATCGGCTGTGGAGCCCAGTGATAACATCTCTACCCTTCGTCCGTGGAGAAACAAGTCAAGGTCCCGTTCGGCACATCCTCCGGTACAACTGTGGAGAAGTCTCGACTTTACGAGAAGCGTGTTCAACCTAACCACCAGGTCACTGATCATCGCTACAATCATGGAAAGACGACTTGATTCCACTCAGAAGACACCACCAGCAAGTGTCCTTGGGCAAGACACATAACGATATGGATGTGCCTACCTCACAAAATACTTGTACATCTCATAGATTGTAAATTCCCTTGGGAACAGGGTCCCCCTGAATCAGGTCATTATCCATGTGTGTGGTATTCTAATGTATCAATACCTTGTACACTGACTTGTATAGTGCTGCGGAATATGTGGCGCTATATAAATAAAGGATAATAATAATAATGCTTATCAAATTACATTACTCCATCATGTGTTGCACCACTCAGTTCAGTTCTCTCATTTGCTCCTTGCATCCTTCTTGTCTCATCTTCTCTCTCATACTTGTTCTCCTCCTCCCACCATCTTCCCTTATAATGCTCTTTCCCATCTTAGTCCTCTTTTCTTTCTCTTGCATTTTCCCTAAACTTGCCCTTTCCTACTATGTACCTATACAACCTTACAAGCTCAGTATTTCTCCTTCACTCCTTCCTTCACTCATTCTGTCAACTCCTAGCTTCATTTTCTACTCAATCCTTGTTCTCACAAACTCAGGCCACAGTTGTCAGCACGCGCACTGAACTCACACTCTGACATCCTCTCTCTTATTCTCCTACTACTTCTGCTCACCGGCGATGTCTCATCTAACCCAGGCTCTATCCCTACTTCTCAATCTGCCACTAGGAATGTTGCTAATCTTATCCATATTCCCTCCTTACCCTCCACTGCTCTGCCGATACACTGTGCCCTCTCGAATGCCCATTCTACTCTCACTAAATCTTCCTTTATTCACAACCTTTTTATCTCTCGTTCCCTCCATCTCCTGGCTCTCACAGAAACCAGGCACTCCCCTTGCAACAGTGTTACCCCAGCCTCTCTATCCTGCAGTGAACTCCAACTGTCCCACACACCAACATCAGGGGACCACAAGGGTGGGGGCGTGTAATTTTTACTCTCTCCAACCTGCACTTTCCAGTCTTTTCCTTCCATACCCTCTCTCCTATTCTCCTCCTTCGAATTTCATGTCATCCTCCTTTTCCATCCCACACCCCTATGTATTGTGAAAATCTACCGCACTCCTGGTTCTCCTGGACCCTTTCTGGAACATTTCTCAGCCTGGCTCCCTCACATACTCTCATCTGACAGTCCATCTCTCATCCTTAGAGACTTTAACATTCCCATCAAGTCTCCTACCAATTCCCCACATCTCCAAATTCCTTTCAATCACCTCCTCCTTGGGGCTCACAGGGTGGTCCAACTGTCCTACCCACCCAGATGGCAACAACCTGGATCTTATTTTCTCCAGCGTCTGTACTTTTCTCACACACCTCTCCCCCTTTCTGATGACCACCTCCTATCCATAGAAGGCCTGGTCAATAACCTGTTCACTGGTTTTCTTGCTGCTAACTCCCTTCTTGACCCACGCTACTCTGAATTTCACTCCCAGCATTCTACTGAGGCTGCTCTGACCAAGGCGACTAATGATTCAGTTGTTGCTAAAACCAAAGGTCACTTCTCCCTGCTAATGCTTCCTGATATTTCCACTGCATTTGACACTGTTGAGCACCCTTTTCTGCTCGTGAACTTGGCAGTTACACCGCTCTCTTGGTTATCTTTCTATCTCTGTCTTCGTTCCTTCAGTGTCTCCTTTGCAAGTGCCTCTTCATTCCCAGTTCCTCTCTCGGTTGGGGTACCTCAGGGCTCTGTTCTGGGTCCCCTACTCTTATCAATCTATACCACCTCTCTTGGCCACCTCGTCTCTTCCTATGGGTTCCAAGATCATCTCTATGCTGATGACACCCAATGGATGACAGTGGAAGGAATGCACACAGATTTTGCAGGGAGAGAAATGTTTTGAGTTAATGAATTTGGATCTGCGGTCACCATATTTATAAATATATTCGAATAAGTTTTGATTTTATAACTACTTGAAATCAAAGAGTGTTTTTGTGCTCACCTCGTATATAAATATATACACATAAATAAGTAGAGGGAAGCCAGGCACTTGTTTCCACGCGAGATATCTGTAAGCCAGAGCTGCTTACGGAATAGTACGTGCCCAGGTGCGGTCTCCTAGAGTAGGGTCGATATATAGTCACTAGGTAGTGGAGGGAGGCACACAGAGACTTGAATAAAACCAAAAATCTTTTATTGGTTACATGTAAAAAACGACATTTTGATAAAGCCCACTGGGGGCTGAAACGTTGGCTGTTTTTTACATGTAACCAGTAAAAGTTTTTGGTTTTATTCAAGTCCCCGTGTGCCTCCCTCCACTACCTATTGACAATATATATACATAAATATATATACCTACATACACACTAAATCAGAATGACTGCACTCAACCAGAGCATACATTATTAATAGGGGTGCATCTGAAACCAGTGAAAACAACATACAAAATTCAGAGCACTCTAATATAATATATTTTTGAACCCCTGACAAAAATATATGATAGGGATGAGGTTACAAAATATGATCATACATTGCAGAGATCCTCAGGGAGCTGTATGTCCCAGGTGAGTTGATCTCACAAGAGTAGGGATGGGTAGGACCTGCCATGATTGGTACAATGACGTTGTGGCAGGCTTACGCAAAGTATGATCATATTTTGTAAACAAATCCCACAGTTTTGCGTAAGTTAGATGTTATGAAAAAAACATAAAGCTACGTTTCAGCGGAGTTTGCTGCTATATACAGTATATATAAATATATACACATGCAAGTATACAGCAATATAATTATATCACAGTGGTTGTAAAATAACTGAATATTTATTCAAAATGTAAGTGTGATTAAACAGCTTTAAACAATATATTCTGTAGTTACCAGTGAATTGGCCACAGATCACAGATTTGGTATTCATTCTTCAGTTTACACAAAAAACTTCTATTAAACTCTTTGGTACAATTTTAATTTAAATCTAAACAAAAAATAATTCTACAATATCTAATAAATACATTTCACTATTCGGAGGTAGAATTTTATTGACTGATTAACACGTGAATGTGTGTTGCAAAGGTAATTATATTCCTTAAAATCTATTTCAAGCTAATATTAGTAAATGAATATCCACAAGAGGAAACAGACAGGCCTATGAATATTTTGCAGCAACTAGGAAGAAAAACCCTATAAAAGCCTTTAGGGTCTATCGGCCAAAGATTGAGAGAAAAAAAAAGAGAAGAATCCTTGCTTTCCCAAACAGCCCCCTAGACATTAATCCCATCCACCAAAACACAAGCAGAACACACATTACAGATGTCAGGACTGTGCTTCAAACCAATTTCTCCTTACAAAAACTGCTCCACTGAAACATAAATTAGCTGCTGCATTAGACAGCAACGAACAAGCGTCATAAATAAAGGAGAACCGTAACACCACCATAAAGAGAGTGGAAAAGCCACAAAATGAGATAACGCAAGCAAAACAATATCACAAAACCAGTATATTTTACCCACACTCGAATATAAGCATAATGCCCATTCTCCCCCTGGGTGACGTATATCTTTGTTGTTTTTATTAGACTGGAAAGCAGGAATGTACAGTGTTACAGGGTAGAGTACCATAAAAGCGCTTTATTCCCTCTCTGATATATATCACATCTCAACACGGGGAACAGTAAGTGACATTACAGCATCAGACCAGTGGTTTTAGGGTGGTGGATTGCAAGACTAACCTCTCTGTTATATGTCACAATTTAAGTCTTGGATATGATATATAAGGGAAATAAAAATTTGACAACACAACTATACGGTTGTTGGATTTTGACCCACAATAAATTTTTGTTTGAGAAAAAGATTGAGCATCCCAGCAGCATCTGGAATTTTGACAAACATATCATGAATTCAAATGAATGCCAGCTTTACTTATACATTCTCATTTTTTTTTCCATAGAAATTTGTTCTATTTAATTTGATCACCTGTAGCAGATGTTGCTTTGAGATTTGTGATCCCAAATCTTTTCTATAGCAATTAGAGACGTGACAGCCTCTTGTTTGTGTTCAGAAGGATTTATAGCCGACATATGAAGCTCCGTGAGACTGCAAATAGATTAAACCTTCCGAGACTGTTGTGCAAATAATGAAGTTGGGCACCACAAGTTTTCAAGTATAAACATAGAAACATAGAAAAATGTCGGCAGATAAGAACCTTTCGGTACATCTAGTCTGTCCAATTACATGGATACTTTACTTGGATTTATCTTTTATTTAGGATAGCCTTATGCCTATCCCATGCTTGCTTAAATTCAATTACTGTTTTGGCCTCTACCACTTCAACTGGAAGGCTGTTCCATGTATCCACCACCCTCTCAGTAAAATAATGCTTCCTGATGTTACTTTTAAACCTTTGCCCCCTCTAATCTAAGACTATGTCCTCTTGTTTTGCTACTTTGTTTCCTTTTAAATATACTCCCTTCCTCTACCTTGTGGATTCCCTTTACGTATTTAAATGTTTCTATCATATCTCCTCTGTCTCGTCTTTTTTCCAAGCTGTACATGTTAAGATCATTAAGCCTTTCCTGGTAACTTTTCCTTTCAAGCTGTACACCATTTTAGTAGCCCTTCTCTGAACTCTCTCTAAGATGTCTATATCCTTCTGGAGATACGTTCTCCAGTACTGCACACAGTACTCCAAGTGAGGTCTCACCAGTGCTCTGTACAGTGGCATGAGCACTTCCCTTTTCTACTGCTAATACCTCTCCCTACACAACCAAGCATTTGCTAGCATTTCCTGCTGCTCTATTACATTGACTACTTACCCTTAGATCCTCTGAAATAATACCCCTAAATCCCTTTCCTCAGATGTTGAGGTTAGGACTGTATCAAATATTCTATATTCAGCCCTTGGGTTTTTACGTCCCAGGTGCATTATCTTGCACTTATCCACATTAAAACTCAATTGCCACAACTCCGACCATTTTTTTAGTTTACCTAAATCATTTGTCATTTGGCTGATCCCTCCAGGAACGTCAACCCTGTTGCAAATCTTTGTGTCATCAGCAAAAATACATACTTTTCCATTAATACCTTCTGCAATATCACTAATAAAAATATTAAAGAGAATGGGGGAGTTGGGGTTGAGGAAGACAAGAGGAATTGCACTAGATTGCAGGATCATTAGTGCCAGTGGTTTGGGAATGGTGGGGCCATAGAAGCAGCTTTAATCATGCTTGAGTAGGTGAGCAGAGGGATGAGTTGCATCACAACCCCTATTGACTAAGAAGTAAATACATATGCAACTGCTCTGTTCAGTGCTTGCCCAGTTTTACTGCTCACTGCTGCTGTGCACATTCTACAGAAAAAAAAAGTTTTTAAAGTAAAAATACATTCATCACTTTAGTGATGCTTCCTTACTTTACCTCTATAGGGCAGACTAGGGATGAGCCGAACACGTCCGAGTTCGGGTTCGTACCCGAACCCGAACATTCCAAATGTTCGAATCCGAATCCGAACCTGAACTCAATACAAGTCAATGGGGCTGAAAATTCGGTTTTTAGAGTGCCCTCCAAGAGGGCATATATGCTAGATATTTGCCATAAAAGGTGTATGGGGGTCCGGGTAGTGCCCTGGGGGACAGGAAACAAGGACAAAAAGGTTTAAAAAAAACGTTTTTAAAGGGACAGAGAGTTTTCCATGAAATAAGGGTTAAAAATAAAAACGAAAAATTCCTTCAAATATCGTGCCTAGGAGGTCCCCGTAACCTGCCCGTGAAGTGGCGGATTTCTAGGATGTATAGAAACACTTTAAAACAAAAAAATGAGGTTTCAAATGACGGTAAATGCTTTTTCTTTAATCTGTCCATAAACAACTGCTTGGGGCGGCAGTCTGTATGAAAAGAGGAGACATTTTCGGACACCTAGAAAAAGTTTAGTGATTTTTGGCTAAATTATTGTGAAACCTATGCAGGCTTTGGATGAAAGTAACAAAAGGTGCTTTAGAATTGGGCCTTTAGCGTCGGCAACAGTGCCGTCACACCGTAACCCCTCTGAGGATATGAATCTGATACAGGCGTCAGTGGCAGTGCACCCAAATATTGTGCTTTTGGTGCCAGGCCTGCAAGTACTATCTTACAGTATCCCCTCTGTAGTATTGTGGAAGAATGCAGGGGTGGACCTTGCGGTCCTATATTAGAAAGATATGAATCTGGTAAAGGTGTCAGTGCACCCAGATATTGTGCCTTTGGTGCAAGACTGCCAGGCCAGCAAGTACTATCATACAGTAACCCCTCTGTAGTATTGTGGAAGAATGCAGGGGTGGACCATGTGGTCCTATATTAAAAAGATATTATTCTGGTCAAGGCGGCAGTGCACCCAGATATTGTGCCTTTGGTGCCAGACTGCCAGGCCAGCAAGTATCATCATACAGTAACCCCTCTGTAGTATTGTGGAGAAATGCAGGGGTGGACCATGTGGTCCTATATTAAAGATATGAATCTGGTAAAGGAGTCAGTGCACCCAGATATTGTGCTTTTGGTGCCAGACTGCCAGCAAGTACTATTATCATACATTAACCCCTCTGTAGTATTGTGGAAGAGTGCAGGGTTGGACCCTGCTGTTCAAAAAATTAAAATGATATAAATCTGGCACAGGCGTCAGTGCAGCTAAAATTTGTGCCTTTCATAGCAGCAAGTGCATTCACACCGTAACCCTTTGTGTATGTGGAAGAGTGCAGGGTTGGACCCTGCTGTTCAAAAAATTAAAATGATATAAATCTGGCACAGGCATCAGTGCAGCCAAATACTGTGCCTTTCATGGCAGCAAGTGCATTCACACCGTAACCCTTTTGTGGTATTGTGAAAGAGTGCAGGGTTGGACCCTGCTGTTCAAAAATTTAAAATGATATAAATCTGGCACAGGCGTCAGTGCAGCCAAATATTGTGCCTTTCATGGCAGCAAGTGCATTCACACCGTAACCCTTTTGTGGTATTGTGGAAGAGTGCAGGGTCGAACCCTGCGGTTCAAAAAATTAAAATGATATAGATATGGCACAGGCATCAGTGCAGCCAAATATTGTGCCTTTCATAGCAGCAAGTGCATTCACACTGTAACCCTTTTGTGGTATTGTGGAAGAGTTCAGTGCTGGAGGTTTTGTGCATGCAGAAGACATCCCCGATCTATTCCTTTACGTCAGCATCAGGGGATTGATAACTGCTGATCCAGGACTGATTCGTTTTTATAAATGTCAGCCGGTCTACAGAGTCGGTGGACAGACGCACTCTTTTGTCTGTGACAAAACCTCTAGCGGCACTGAACGTCCTTTCAGAAAGCACGCTGGATGAAGGGCAACCTAGTAGCTGCATAGCATATTGGCTAACTTCTCGCCAGTGATCCAATCTCAACACCCAGTAAGCCAGTGGATCATCTGCTGGAAAGGTATCCAGGTCTGCCCTTGCCCCTAGGTAGTCCTGCACCATATGGTGAAGACGCTGGCAATGGGTGCATACATTTGACGTCCCTGGGCGTCGTGGACTAAAATTTTTTAAAAATGCATCAGTCAAGCGGCCCTGGCCTTCACCACTATTCCTCTGATCATCCGCAGCCTCAGAAGCACGTGTGTCATCACTTGGTAACCTACCAGTGCCTGGAAAGGTGTTACACAAGTGTCGCTTTAGCGCGTCCTCAAGTTTTTTCATCCTGTGCTCCCTCTTTGCGGGCAGGATGAGCTCTGCAACTTTACCCTTGTATCGTGGATCAAGAAGGGTTGCCAACCAGTAATGATCCCTCTCCTTGATAGCACGAATCCTGGGGTCTTTTAGCAGGATTTGCATCATAAGGGAGCCCATGCAGCGTAGGTTGGAAGTGGCATTAGCTTCCGAGTCCTCCTGGTCAATGAGGATGACTGTATCGTACACTTCCTCCTCCCAGCCACGCACTAGACCTTGTGTTTCTGGGCACACGAAACCCTCCCTTGAGGAATCCCCACCTTCAATGCCCCCACTACTTAAATATTCCTCCTCCTCACCCTCCTCCTGTCTGATCTGAGTAGGACCCGCTGGAATGCTGTCTGCGGAAAGACTGGGGCCTTGAGAGCTAGGGAAGGCCTCCTCTTCCTCCCGCTGCTCTGCCTCTAGAGCCACATCTATAATTCCCCGCAGAGTGTGCTCCAGCAGGAACACTTAAGGAATTGTGTCACTGATGCATGCACTGTCCCTGCTCACCATCCTCGTTGCCTCCTCAAATGGTGACAGTACAGTGCATGCATCCTTTATCATCAGCCACTGCGGGGGGGGAAAAAACCAAGTTGACCTGAACCTGTCCTTGTGCCATACTCACACAGGTACTCGTTGATGGCCCTCTGCTGCTTGTGCAGACGCTGTAGCATTGCTAATGTCGAGTTCCACCTGGTGGGCATGTCACAGATCAGACGGTTTGTGGGAAGGTGGAATTCTCTTTGAATTTCTGCCATGCGAACGTTTGCTGGGAATGACCGTCTGAAGTGGCTGCAGACTTTTCTGGCCTGGCTGAGAAGCTCTGGCTGCCCTGGGTACTTGGTTAGGAAGCGCTGTACCACTAGATTTAGGACGTGTGCTAGGCATGGTACATGCGTCAATTTACCCTTGCGTAGGGCGGAGAGAAGGTTGTTGCCATTATCGCAGACGATCATTCCCAGCTGAAGCTGGCGTGGTGTTAACCATCTCTGCACCTGCCCCTGCAGAGCTGACAGAATTTCTGGCCCGGTGTGGCTCCTGTCCCCTAAACAAACCAGCTCAAGCACAGTATGGCATCTTTTTGCTTGAGCCATTGCGTAGCCCCTGCCACGCGTCGGTTTAACTGCTACTTTGCCAGAGACAGAGAAGGAGGAGGAGGAAGAGGTGGTGGAGCAGATAGAATTCATACAAGCAGCTTTCTGGAGGCGTGGTGGATGAACAAGCTCCAGCACAGAGCCCCTCCTTGGATCCCTCCCAGCTGCAATCAGAGTTACCCAGTGTGCCGTGAAGGAAATGTAACGGCCCTGTCCATGCTTGCTGGACCACGTGTCTAAAGTCACATGCACCTTGTTGCAGACTGCCTTTCCCAATGACTGGATAACATTGTCTTCCATGTGCTGGTATAGTGCTGGAATGGCCTTGCGTGAAACGTAATGGTGTTTTGGAACCTGCCACTGTGGTACAGCACATTCAGCAAATTCACGGAAGGACGCAGAGTCCACCAGCTGGAAAGGCAGCAGCTGCAATGTGAGTAATTTTGCTAAGCTGGCATTTAGACGCTGTGCTTGGGGATGGTTGGGACTATATTTTTTCTTACACTTCAGCAGCTGCAGCAATGTAATCTGACTGCGTAAATCTTCAGCTGATGGGATGATGTCACATTGTGAGGAAGGAGCTGGTACATCCATTACTGTAGCATCATCCCTGTCAGTGGAGGTTGTAGCAGGCAATGACACGGCAGGACATACAGTGGGGGTAGAGACAGATGAGGAGGAGGAGGACCTATGCAAAGTTTTGCACCAATGAGATGTGTGGCAGGTGTTCAATTGTCGCCTCAAGCACGTGGTACCCAAGTGTCCAGTGTCTTTCCCACGCTTCAGCCTCATCTGACATAGATTACAAATAGCAATGGTGCGCTCTGCTGCACATTTCTTAAAGAAATCCCAGACAACAGAGTTCCTGCATGTGTGCTTTGAGACAACAGCGCTCTGCACCGGAGCAGCTCTGACATCTGATGCTTTGGACTGGCTAGTGCTACGGTTGGCCATAGAGGATGTTGTGCCTCGTGTTTGCTGTGCCTCCTCCTCCCCCTCCTCCTCACTTGATTCCTCTGTTCGATCTGGCACCCAGGTGGAGTCAGTGACCTCATCATCAATGTCATCTTCACCCCTTATCTCCTCGTCACTGGAGCCAACTTGGCAGTATGCTGCAGCTGCTGGGGCAACATGAGTGCCAGTTATTTGTTTGTCATCACTGGCACCCCCTTCCTCTAGGTTGATTGTACTCCCTTCCTCAACCTCAGAGATTGAATCAGAGCACTGTACTTGCTGCGCATCCTCAAGCAGCATGTCACTCTCATTGTAGTCAAACAATTCAGCTGACTCCTCCGTGTGTGATAGTGAGGCTACGGCAGGAGTAGCTGTGGACATGGAGGCTGCATTAGATGTTTTGGCAGCTGAGGTGGACTGTAAAGCACTACAAGCCTGGCTGGCAGAGGACTCTGAGGATGAGGATGGCCTGGTTAGCCAATCCACCAAATCCTCTGTATGTTGCTGCTGCTTAAGAAGACGGCCAGCACCAGTTAGAAAGGACAAGCGTGCCCCTGAAGAGGATGCACCACGTCCACCACGACCAGAGGCACAGCCTCCCGACACAGGGGCTGCTTGCCCTCTTATCTGTGTCTGGGAGCGTCTGCCTGTCCTTTTTGTTCTTTCAGACATAGTGAGTGATATATAGATTAAATATATACAGAACTCTGATTCAACTCTAGTATAAAGATTAAAGATTTACAGAACTCTGGTATAACTCAGTGAGACACCCTGATAGCTGGCAGCCAGTGACAAGACACAGATTGCAATTCCCTCCTATAAATCAGTGAGACCCCCCTGATGGGTGGCAGTGAGAAGACACAAATTACAATTTGCATAAATCTGCTAGAAGTATGTGGGACCCCCTGATGGGTGGCAGTGAGAAGCCACAGATTACAAATCTCAGAAACCTCCTATAAATCAGTGTGACCCCTTGATGGGTGGCAGTGAGAAGCCACAGATTACAAATCTCAGAAACCTCCTATAAATCAGTGTGACCCCCTGATGGGTGGCAGTGAGAACACACAAATTACAAATCGCATAAATCTGCTAGAAGTATGTGGGACCCCCTGATGGGTGGCAGTGAGAAGCCACAGATTACAGGTCTCAGAAACCTCCTATAAATCAGTGAGACCCCCCTGATGGGTGGCAGTGAGAACACACAAATTACAATTCGCATAAATCTGCTAGAAGTATGTGGGACCCCTTGATGGGTGGTAGTGAGAAGCCACAGATTACAAGTCTCAGAAACCTCCTATAAATCAGTGTGACCCCCTTATGGGTGGCAGTGAGAACACACAAATTACAATTCGCATAAATCTGCTAGAAGTATGTGGGACCCCCTGATGGGTGGCAGTGAGAAGCCACAGGTTACAAGTCTCAGAAACCTCCTATAAATCAGTGTGACCCCTTGATGGGTGGCAGTGAGAAGCCACAGATTACAAGTCTCAGAAACCTCTTATAAATCAGTGTGACCCCCTGATGGGTGGCAGTGAGAAGCCACAGATTACAAGTCTCAGAAACCTCCTATAAATCAGTGAGACCCCCTGATGGGTGGCAGCCTGTGAGAACACACAGATTATAACAATTCCCAAATATTTTGTAGAAATTAGTGACCCCCAAAATACTTGCTGGCAGTGACAAGAGACAGATCACCTCAATTCCCAGATATTTAGTAAAAATTAGTGACCCCCAAAATACTGCGTGGCACTGGCTGTGTGACAAGACACAGATCACCTCAATTCCCAAATGTTTTGTAGAAATTTGTGAGACCCCCCAAAATACTTGCTGGCAGTGACAAGACACAGAAGATCACCTCAATTCCCAAATGTTTTGTAGAAATTTGTGAGACCCCCAAAATACTTGCTGGCAGTGTCAAGACACAGATCACCTCAATTCCCAAATGTTTTGTGGAAGTTTGTGAGACCCCCAAAATACTTGCTGGCAGTGACAAGACACAGAAGATGACCTCAATTCCCAAATGTTTTGTAGAAATGAGACCCCCCCAGACCCCCCCAGTAGCGTGGCAGACCAGCAGTAAGAACACACAACAACAATCTCCTATGAAATCTCCTCTCAAATGCGTGGTGAAGCCGTGCGTGGAAACCTTAAATAGTGTGCTGTGGGACTTAGCTCTTTGCCCAATCAGGACTCTGAGCCGTGATTGGCATACTGTTGAACCTGTCTTGCACCAGACCTGTAGTCAGGTGCAAGGCTGTAGCCAATTACGAGCTTCAGGCCAGTGGGAAAATGCATTGTGGTCCATTGTGATGCATTGTGGTCGAACAGGCGCCGAACATCCGGAAATGTTCAGAGTTCGCGAGCAGACCGAACAGGCTAAGTTCGGTTCGAACTCCGAACCGTCCGAACCAAACAGCTCATCCCTAGGACAGACACCTTGCGGTCCACATCTAACCCTGAGGAACTAAAAAAGGTATTCTAAAAAAATAAACATTCCTGTTGTATTTCAGTTTGCTTCAGCACACAAATACTGCACACTACAAGACATTGCAGGACCAAATCTTTATTCTCTGACTCTCCAAGAACAAACAGAAGAAAAGGAATCAGTTGTTCTCTGAGAGGCACGGCCCAGTCACTTCAGTCTCTCACAAGTAGAGAGGAATGACAGGGGCCTACCAAGTCACACAGCACAAATGTTTTACTGTCTCCATTAATAGCTCAAGTCAAAGCGCAGTGAAAAAGTCCTGCTTTGGAATTTATAGATTTTACCGACCTGTCTTTATCTTCCCTCAATTGGTCAATTGCCCTGTGATAAAATAAACATTTACTTGCTGTTCCTTAAACATCAATAACACATTTTCTACCTAAGGATTGGACAAGGGGCTTACATCCCATATCATCATATACTATATAGATCCCTTTTACATCATGCCAAACTAATGTGCAGATTTGCCGAACAAATTTAGCTACTACTTTATTCCCATGACCACGACCCTTTTCTGGTACCATGAATAAAAATGAGTTGACAAATTGATGCAAGATTTCATCTATTACGAAGTCGTTCGTTGTTCATTTTGTTCATGACAAGCTCTGTTGCTTTGTAATTCTGACGAATCAACAAAGAACTCAGACAAAGGCACAAGTCTACTATCTACTAGGGATGGGCTGCCGGTTCGAAGTTCAATTTGAACATCGGCTGTTTGAAAATTCGCGAACTTCGAATCTTTAGGGACATTTGCGGAAAGTTCGAGAAAAGATAAATGGCAAAAAAAATCCCCAAAAATACTTAAAAGATCCTAAAAAAATCGAAAAAATAAAGAGACTCTTTACTGCAGAATATAATAATAAACAGTTTATTAGATAGTGAATTAAAATGGGAATATTGCTTAACATTGACGCCTATGGCATTCATAAACATTTCCCACTCCTTGTTGGTCAAACATTTCCCACTCCTTGTTGGTCAAACATTTCCCACACCTTGCTAGTCAAACATTTCCCACTCCTTGTTGGTCAAACATTTCCCACACCTTGTTGGTCAAACATTTCCCACTCATTGGTCAAACATTTCCCACTCCTTGCTGGGCAAACATTTCCCACACCCTGCTGGTCAAACATTTCCCACTCCTTGTTGGTCAAACATTTCCCACTCATTGTTGGTCAAACATTTCCCATGGCTTCAAATTGCCGGTGCAGTATCCGAACCCCCATACACCTTTTATGGCCAATATCTTGCATATATGCCCTTTTGGATGGGACCTTCATTTTTGAACGCTCGGGCCCCATTGACTTGCATGGTGTTCAAATTGTGCTCGAGTTCGCGGTGAAACTTTTTCGGGTGTTCGAGTTCGAATGCAAACCGAACATGGGGGTGTTCAACCCATCACTACTATCTACCTTACCTCTCTACCATTCCAAACCAATCCCATCCCAGGATCTTCTTCTAGGCCAGGATTTCCCAAACCTGTCAGGCCCCTTTTACAAGACAGTTTTGCCATGTATCTGACGTACAGCACAGGTGGAATGCTTTGCTGCTCAGTGACTGCAGTAATCAGTCTGCATTTCCACTAAATGATCCTGGCCTGTTAGCAGGGCCGTATTAACATCTCAAGAGCCTGTAGGCAATGAAATTTGGACCACCCCCCCAAAAAAAAAATGCACAATCTAAATGATTAATTTTTGTTTTGGGGAAACTAAAAAAATATATAGGGCCCTATTACATTGTTCACGATAACATTAGTGCTCACCTGTGTGAGCGTTAACGTTAGCCCCAGTGGCCCTAGCGCGGGGGCATCATATTACAATCCAAACGCTAACGGGTTAAAAAACCCGTTAGCGATTGGTATCTTGCACTTTTCAGCGCGAGGCTACTTTACTTTGCACTCCCTATGCTTAACTTGGGAGCGCAAAGATTTAATTAGCGTTAGTATTACAATATACTAATGCTAATTACCATCAGGCTGCGGTTAACCCAACAGTTAACCACAGCCTGGACCTGGTGCTAACGGATTCTGCTGCTGCAATCTCCCCCAAATTAATCACATACTCACCTTCCATCCCCTGGCGGGAAAGGCGGCTCCAACCGCCTCCTCTGTCCGCTGGGAGCAGGGAGAGACAGGGAAAAAAGTCCCCTGTCTCCCTCTGCAGATCACTACGCCAACCTGCCCGATCTTGCGAGATGAGATCCGGCAGGTCATGTGACTAGCAGCGTCTGCCTATGGACTCCATCGCAGGGATGCTAGCAGGGGTGCTTAGTGCTGCCTTGCGCATCCTGGGGCTTAGCGCAAGCTTACGATGCAGGCTGCTTTTCTAGCGATTGCATCGTAATATCATGCTAAAACGTTGACGCAAAGGAGAAACCGTCAGGCGCAGGTTTTTCTCCCTAGTTTCCCCATTTTTGCGCGATGAATGTCATAGTGCCCATATTGGTTAAAGAACCTGAAAACCAGTTTCTCTCTGTGCACGCATCAAAAGAAGGGGCAGAATCTGTTGCCTTAAAATGGAGCAGAATGTTAGGGCTTGGGGTAACCTTAAATCAAGCACAAATAGTAACCGGATGCTAACCTTAATTTCTAAGCCTAATTGTCATTTCTAACCCTAGCTATGTAAAATGATGCTCCATTTCAGCCTGCAGCAACCAAAATTCAGGGCAGCAAAATACAGCTGAGGGTAGTTTTTAACACTCCAGTTTTTGATGCTGCTTTATTTTCTCAATCAGAAATTTCTCAATAGGATATCAAAACTTGCTTTGCTCAAAAAAATAATTACGTTTTACATGGTCATGTTTAGTATCAATAGAAAGGCCAGACTCAAACCTGTCCAATCACACCTAACTTGAACTTGTAGAGTATAACCAGGACCAGGAGGCCCTGGAAGATGAGGTCCACTTCCTCCTACAGTGCCCCAAGTACTCAGCACTGAGGGAAACTCACTTCCAGAGACTCTCCGCTCTCATCCCGGACTTCACCTCTATAGAAGAGACGAGGAAACTCCACATCATACTGGGAGAAGAGGAGCTGGCGGTGAAAATATCTGCCCAATACGTCGCAGAATGTCACAGACTGAGAGGAACATGAGAGATCCTGGACTTATAAATCCCCAACACGGACTCGCCCCCATCCCCCTTCACATTATCCCTTACCCCTGATAATGTCCATGGACTTGCCCATTCCCCCCATATATATGCCCCACTACCCCCCTCCTCCCCATATGCTTTGGCAATGCTAAAATGTATTTGGTCCTGCCAATAAAGCTTATTTTGATTTGATTTGATTTGATTTGATAAGGAATGGAGATACAGGTGACCAAATGCGTCCCACACTCCTCGCAGCAAAGCTTGTGTTTTAGATCAGCGTTTCTCAAACCTGTCCTCCGGACCCCTTACCAGGCCAGGTTTGCCAGATATCTGAAGCACAGCACAGCGGATATGATTTGCTGCTCAGTGATTGCAGGATTCAGTCTGCATTTCCACATGTGATCTGCAAAGTCTGGCCTGTTAGGGGGTCCTGAGAACATGTTTGCGAAACACTGTTTCAGATGAACCAATGTGCAATATTGTATTGCACCATCACCTCCACATTTGGTCCTGGCGTTGAAAATGAGAAGGTGAGTTAGGGCAGTGGCACTGTATTTTTAAAAGTAAAAGCACATAATGCCACTGTCTTAGAGCAGGAAAAGGTCAGTTTTGCATTTAATTTTTTTATTTTTATTTTTACACATTACATGGTCATATTTATTATTATTATTATTGGAGAAGTAAGGCTCTGACCTCTCCAATGACACCTCACTTGACCTTGTGCAGTGTAAAAATCAGAGATGCAGGGTTCCAAAGTCCCCTTATCTCTTCTCTCTGCAGTGCCACTGGGTCATCACCTTCACACTTGCTGGCGGTGTGGGAAATGGGAAGGTGAGTTAGTGCAGCATCAATGTTCACTTTATAATTGTAAAGTAAACAATAGTGCTGCATTAGAAATAAAAGCGAACAAATATTTTTATTTTATTTATTTTTTATGATAAGTTTATATAAATTTGATGATGATTTTTAGTATCCTTGGAAAGGCCATAATATAATCTGGCCTTTCCAATGATACTGTAGGACCCCAGAGATACAGGGGTCAAAATGATTGTAAATTGTATTTTTTTTTATTATTATTATTTTTTACAGAGCAAGACACTCGCTTGTGGCAGGAGCCACTAGGCAAATGCCTACTCTGCCTAATTCTAAATCTGGCCCTGGCTGTTAGTGGGACCTGAAGACAGGTTTCAGAAAAAAATGTTCTAGGCTACTCCTACCATAGTAAAGAGAGCATGAGTCCCAGCAGAGTCTGTGTTACTATATTTGTACTGGGTACATAGCTTGTTTTATGATGCAGGATGTGTCACTGTTTCTCATCATGTGACATAAACTGTGGTCAGTGAATAAAGTTTTCTCACAGCGTACATGACACAAGTGCCTGTAGAAGATGTTGAAAAATGAGTGATGCAATAAGAAAACCAAATGTATTTTCTGTAAAGGCACAAAGAGCTGATGCTGGTTGCTCGAATCAACAAACACTGTGATTATTCACAGAAATAGACAACAAAATAGAGAGAAGTTGTAGGTTTTAGGCCAAAGCAATATATAAAAAAATATTCGTGTTTGGCATATTGTTTGTAAATCAGTTGTGCAGAGATTGTAAATATTAACCTCAAACATTTAAAACTGAGATTAACCCTTTCGCTGCTGAGGCTTTTCACACCTCTGTGGTGAGGTCATTTTTACCGGTTTTGCTCATCATGTTTAAACGTGTTTTGAAGGCTTATTTTAGTATATGACCCAGACATATTATATATCGTTCTTTCCGTCAGACTCGGTAGATTCATAATATGTCATTATTATATGTATACGTCATGACCTGTCTGTATATTATAACAAAAAATGCAATAAAATATGTATTTTCAATAATTTACAATGTGTAAAGTGTTTTTTTTTCACATTTTAACATGCGAGCAATTGCGGTTATATTTTGTATGGGGTGCGCTTGTTAAAAAAATTAGAGATGGGGTCTCGTTACATTTTTTTTTTGGGGAAAATTACACGATTTTTAACAAACGCACCGCATACAAAAGTCGTTAGTGCAGCATCATTGTTCACATTATAATTGAAATGGGAACAATATTGCTGTATTAACAAACCAAAAATTTTTTATAATTTTTTTTTTAATTTTTTTTTATTTTTATTTTTCATTTTTTATTTTTTTTTTACAAAATTTTTCACAGTCGTGTTTGGTATCGTTGGAACGGCCATGCTCTGGCCGATCCAAGAGTACCAAACTTTAACCCCTAGCTGCCACGGATCGGGAGATAGGGAGTTCATTGGAACCCCCAATCTCCACCGTTGGTGGCAGCTAGGGGTTAACTCCAGGACTGGCGTCATCGTGCTATGCACGATGACGCCAGTCCTCAGGGGGAGTTCCCGGAGGCTTGGCCGACATCCAAGATGTCGGCCAGCTCCGGGAAAGGATCACGAACCGGCGCTTTTCAGCGCCGATTCGTGATCCGGCACCCCAGGGGTTAATGACAGCCACCGTTTGGAAGGGCAGGCTGTGCCCTTCCAAGCGGTGCCTGTATTAACCCCCTGCTCCCCGGCGATCGGGAGGGAGAGAGGTCCGAAGGACCTCCCCCCCTCCCTTTCAGGCGCCTCCTCCGCACATGCGGGGGGCGCCTGAATTAGATGTCATCGCGTCGCCGCGATGACATCTAATGTCCCCGCCGGGCTCCCGAGTGCTGGGCTGACATCCAAGATGTCAGCCCGCACTGGGGGGGCGCAGCAATCCGCCGGAAACCAGCGGATTGCTGCCGCCTGTGCTCGGACGCGCTGAGCGCGTCCGTAGCACAGGAGAACCACTTGGCTGGACGCGCTGAGCGCGTCCATAGCAGCCAAGTGGTTAAGGGGCTCAATTTCTCTGATTCTTGTTTTCTCTGTTTAACATATTAAAGCTGAATATAATATATATTCCTCGTGTTAAAAAAAAAGGAGGAGAGAGATGTGGTCAGATAATTCACAAGAGCTGGTGTTCATTTTGGGGCTCTCTGTCTAACAATACTCATAGTCAGTGCTGGATTAAGAGTTTCATCGTCTTAGAGCTGAAGATATTGGTATGCGTCTGCCACATGCATCTCCGGTCCACTGTACTTTCCATTTTTACTCTGCTCCATTCTTTTCACCCACCTCTGTTTCTCTGTCACATTCCACTGTGTCTCTGCCTTATTTTTCACTCCTCTCATTCAATCTAGGCCCCATCCTTCATACTCTCATTGTATTGGCACCCATTGGTGTTGCTGTAGTCAACTTTTCACTGGCTTACATTGGGGCATGGACCTGGAGCTGCAGCTCCAATAGCCTCTATGTTAATCTGGCCCTGCTCATAGTACATCTAATTTCAATCTGATATGAAAGAAATACTGACGTGTCACTTCAAACTCTCAAGCAATGTTCTGGAGAACTTCCTTGAAGTCAGATCCCGCTTTTATACCTCCTCCCGGCACACTCATGTCAGTTTCAGGCATCCCCCAGCAAAGCCGGAAGAGCGCCTGAAAGGGGGGAGTCCTTTGGACCCCTCTCCCTCCCAATCGAGAGGAGATATTAGTAAAAGAGAGGTAGAACTTTAAAGTTCAAAGTGTGACCTTGCCAGTGCTGCCGCTCTTTAACCCCTGAGGTGCCCAGAGGTGGCTGCCATTTTGGATGGCCTCTCCCCATCCACAGACGCCATAGCGCATGATGTTATGACATCAGTTGGAGAATTAACCCCTAGCTGCCAAGGGGTTTCCAATGGACCCCCATATCTCCCGATGAATGGCAGCTAGAGGGCCATGTTTGGTCTCATTGGAAAGGCCAGAGCATGACCAGGTTACAACTCAAGTAAAAAATAAAAATATTAAAAAAATAAAAATATTTGTTAATGCAGCACTACTGTTCACATTTGAAGTATAAAGTGAACAATGATGCTGCACTAACGTTTCTTTTCAGTTTTAGCTATAATCACGTAATTTCTCCGAAAAATAAAGTAACGGGTTCCCAGTTCTAATTTTTTTTAAACAAGCGTACCCCATAGAATATATATAAACGCAAAGGCTTGTATGATAAAATCTTAAAAATTTTTTTTACATGGTGTAGATCAATGGAAATTCACATTTGTTTTACATTTTTTGTTTTAGCATTCTGGCAGGGCATGACGTATATATATAATAATGATATATTATGAATCTGCCGAGACTGCTGAAAATATGATATATCTGGGTGGTATTATAAAACGTGACTTCAAATTGTTTTTAAACATTATGAGCAAAATCGGTAAAAATGAGCTCAGCACACGGGTGGAATGGTCCAGCATTGAAGGGGTTAAACTAAATTGAATATTTGAAGGACTAGCCAGTGTTAGATATTTAGAGTAACGGGATAAGTGTGAATGCATGGAATAAGACACACTGCAGTCCTATACCTCCACCAGTTACAATAGCTGTTAATTGCCTTTATTGCAGGGATATCTAAATTCCGAAAGTTTTAGGTTTAGCAGATCTTTGTTTTTGTTACTTCATTGATTGCATATTTCACATTTTACATTTCTACGTCCTATTATTTGTAAACTGTAAGAAGGATAAAACTTCACATCTCAATTCTCCATGATTAATTATTTATTGGATAAACTTGCTTGTGCTATCACAATTATACTGTGCCAATGTCAGGACGTTCCGCGGATCTACCAACACATTTCTTTTATTCGAAATGTTCAACGTGTACAAAAATAAAAACAAGGTCTTCTTGCAGAAGATTTTTCCAGGAAGGAACCTGTAAATTTACATCGTCTATGCACGGGTTTATACCGCAGGGCGGGTATTTCACGCACAGTTCTTTCTGACCCAGGACGTCGCTAACGCACTAAACAGCAAAACTTTAACTCTGTGCATTTTAATAACTGGCAAATTAAATGGATTGTCGCAGTCTTAGAGCCGTGATGCCTTATTATTCCTGTCTTTATGCAAAGAATGAAATTATGAAAGGCTATGAGGGGAAATAAACATTTGTCTAATGAAAAGAGCTGTCTGGAGGGAGGGCTTGCCGAGGAGCAGAATAGACATGAAAGATAAAGCTTACTCCTATCTTCACTGCTGTTGCCAACATGAATAGGTTTTTGTCTGCCAGAAAGGCTTCAAGTCAAAGATGCTCTCTCAGAAGCAAGCTGATTTTATGCAGTTCCAAATGGCTCAGTGGATTTCAAGTGCCGAGAAAGCACCCGACACTTATGGCACCTGCAACCTGCCCAGAAACTTTTTTACAGTTTTGACGATTTATTACTGATAAAAACACGCTGACCCGGGCTATTTCTAATTTTATTTCAAATCTGCGTTTGTAACAGTTACTGTTATATTTTTTTAAAATGCTGGATGGATAAAATAAATAAATAAAACGAATGCGGACTGTATGCAAAAACAAGCACAGAGTGCTTCTACAGGTAATACTGAGAAGATAAGAGAAGAAATGTCTATTGGTATTTCGAGCCCTTTGAGTACAATATATATATGACATATCTGTCACTAATATCGCTACTCTCCTTTACTTTAAAAAAATGCTTATAATAGGACTTCTTTCTGTCTCTCTGGGGCTTATACGTGGTGAAATTAAGGACCTGGAAAACACACAGGGAGGTTTCATCAATAGAAATTAACCACTGCCTTGACTACAGATAATTAGAGTTTGGTGGATAGTCGTCTTAAAACAAACAAACAAACACACAAACAAAAATCAACATATTTCAGCAATGTGCTACGTGAAGTTAGCAGTGATACAGGTGCACAATCATTGATTAAAGCTGCTCTGTTTAGAGCATGTTAAAGTAATAAACCAATTTTTAGAGTCTTTTTTATTCATATTACCTATTAAGATTTATGAGTATGATATACTGTATATATATATATATATATATATAATTTAATTATAATAATAGGTGATTAAATATATATTTGTCTTGATAAATGTCCAGGGGCCCTATTACATTCTTTGCGCAAAAAAGTGTGCGTGCGCAAAAACGCATTAACGCGAGGGGCAAAACCCTTTGCACAGAACGTCGTATTACAATGTTCGCACAAACAATGCGCATTATCGTTTAACGCGGATGGACCTGCGCAAGTGTGATGAACTGTGCACGTCCTATACTTAACATTGTGAGCGCAAAGGCATTCGTGCGCTGATACGCGGAAGGTATTACAATCGATGCGCATCTTTTTACGAACGACGTTTGCGTGCATAATTTTAACATCTTTGAAAAGCTGGTGGTAACTGCAAATCTGAACGTTCTGGCCGAAATGAAAAACACCAGCGGGAAAAAATATAATACAGCACAGTATAGTTACACATTCTACACATACCCAAACAATAAAATTGTGAATTTGTGCGTGTTTTTATTATTGCAGCAGCATATATACTCAGATTTACTTTGACAGGCGCAAAAACTTAAGTGAGTCAATTAAGGTAAATTTATGTCAATTAAGGTTCTTAATTCTGATTGGCTGAATCCCACGAAAAAAAAAACAGTCCGCACACTGATTTACGTGCGCTACATTACTGCGCGCGTATTACTCTTCATTTTGCGTGTCGTTTTTACGAACGTTATTTTTTTGACGGATGAGAAAATGCGTTCGGATCGGAATACCACCGTTAATTTTCGAGCGATAACGCGTAACGCTGCGCGCAAAGAAAATTGCGCTGCGCGAAGAATGTAATAGAGGCCCAGGACTGAAACGTTGACTTGTCTTTTTTCACTTAAGATGGAATAAAAAAAATTTTTGTACTTTTTATAAGCAAGCCTTTAGTGTGCGCCCCTTCCTTAGGAGTTTATAATAATAGATGAATATACAGTATATATATGAAAACCATAAAAATAGGTGCTCACAGAGACTTGATAAAAATGTTTTTTAAATTTTATTTAATATTCAATGCAAGAGTCAACGTTTCAGTCCTCATCGGGACTTTTCTCAAGAATAATAGATGAATATATGGATGAGATAACATTTATCATTTGAATGGCTGCTAAGACAATACATGCAAATAACATTATATTTTTCACAATATCGTTGTTGTCAGTGAGAGTGAATAAAACTCAAAAAAATTACTGTTGAAAAGATAAAAGGTACATTTGCATAGCAACTGAGTGCACCTCATTTCTAGCACATAAGTTCTGTTAGTTTGTACGTGGGTGACAGTTGTATAATAAGGTATTTAATACTTTGTAAATTTAATTACTAAAGCATGCAAGTATGTTACGATTTTGAGCTTTGTTTCCCCTTAATATCTGGGTAGATGTAAAAATCTAAAGGAATATTAAAAAAAAAAGATTAATTCTAGTAGAATAGTTGTTGTACTTTGAATTAAGAAGTAGTCACATCCTTTTTAATACCTTCTATTTGGATTGTTCAAAATCTATTACTTTGCTTGCGGGGTACCTAGGTCCAACTCCTTTAAAATGCACATGGATGAAGAAACCTATTATACTTGATACAGAATTAAAGGTTTGTCCATCAATTGCTTTTTCAATACGGAAATAAGCTAAATACTATAGTGACATATAGGAAGGAATTTGCTATATCTGTAAACTCTTCTTTCACCATCATATAATGTCTCGTTTGTATATACAGTAAAGTAGATACTATAGAGATAAACATGAACAAAAACAGAAAAAAAAATTATGAGCTAATTCTATTTCTGCATAAATGTAGAGCACAAAGATAAATTATAGAATTGGTGAAGGGGAGGCAACAACATCCCCATGATCTGTTTCTTTGTTAATATTATCTGGTAATTACTAATCTATGCGGTAATTATGCTTCTGTCATTAGACAAACACAACAGGAAAATGCCTGGGTGAGCCAACCGTCTGTACTAACTGGCAGTGTAACTACTTACATTTCTTTATACAAGGCATTGTGACGTTTACACGTGTGATAAAGTGCAACATTTATTATAAGGTTATTTTGACAGTGATTGCATTTAGTGCAGTAACTAAAAACATCATATACAGTATTCCTTTTACATGATAACACGTGACAAGATAACTCATGCATACTGATTACAGATCTGTGGAGGCTCGGTTGTTTTTAAATACATAGAAGAAACATAAATATAAAAGATGCATGCAGGTTATATAAACAAATACACAAAGACAAATACAAACAATACATAGAGAGATACAATAAAGATACAATGTAAATAGAACCTATTTTGGATACGTGAAATTAAACCTCCAATTCTGAGTACAATTTAACCTGTTAGGAATTAAGAGGTGCAAGACACATTATACAGGGTGAGCCAGTCAAACCTGCATTTTTGAAAAGGGCGGGAGAGCCGTGAAAGTGGGCGGAGCGAGTTAGCAAGGTTACCATTGTGTCCCCCACAACTAAGCATTTCAGTCGTCATGGAGCAGTGGTCTAAACAACAACGTTCATTCGCTGTGAAAGCGTTTTACCAAAGTGGTAGTTATGCAGCCGCTCAGCGTCGTTTCCGGAAGAATTTTCAAATTAATCGAAATAAGCCAGTGCCGTCTGTTAATTCAATCAAATTGTGGGTGACAAACTTTGAAGCAATTGGTGAAACGAGAAGCAGAAGGGGTGGCAGTGCAAGATCAGTGCGAACTCCCTCGAATATTGACCGCGTGAGAGTTGCTGTGGAAAGAAGCCCTCGGAGATCGGCGCGTCGACAGAGTGCTGCGCTTGGCATGGCAAACACGAGCGTCCGAAGAATCTTGAGGTTAGATTTACACCATCACCCATACAAAATTCAGGTTGTTCAGGCTATGAATGAAAACGATTTTGCAGCTCGACGGCGTTTTTGTCAAACGTTGTTGGACATGTTTGATGAAAACGAGGACCTTGTTCACAACCTGTGGATGAGCGATGAGGCACATTTCCATCTCTCCGGTTTTGTAAATAATCAAAATTTCCGATATTGGAGTGATGAAAACCCTCAACAACTCCATCAAACACCACTCCATTCAAGCAAGGTAACAGTTTGGTGCGCAATGTCCTCATTGGGAATCATAGGCCCGTATTTTTTTGAAAATGACAGGGAGCAAGCAGTTACTGTGAATGCACAACGCTATTCGGAAATGTTGCATTCGTTCTTCATTCCTCAGCTTCGTCAACATGGAATAAACAATGAAACCTTATTCCAGCAAGACGGTGCCACAAGTCATACAGCCCGTGTGAGCATGAATGTTCTCAACAATGTTTTTCCAAATCGGGTGATATCCCAAAATGGAGCAATTTCTTGGCCTCCCCGATCGTCCGACCTCACAGTGTGCGATTTTTTCTTGTGGGGGTACCTGAAGAGTAAAGTCTTTGAACAACGACCTCCAACGCTTGGGGAACTCAAGAGGAGAATCCGGTTGGAAATCGAGAGAATTCCTCAGCGTATGCTCCGTAATGCGATGGGCTGTTTCAGAAATCGCCTACAAGAATGTCTCAATCGGGAAGGACACCATCTTACTGGAGTTATTTTTAAACAGTGAATGTTGTTTCTTAAATGCTTTTTAATGTACATTAAGATAGTAACAATAAAAATTTGAAATATCCATCCGTTTATTTTTTACAGTCATTTCAAAAATGCAGGTTTGACTGGCTCACCCTGTACTTTATATACACAGAGAGAAAGGGTCAAATAGAGTATTTCACAAATACAAAAAAAATGAGACAAAAATGGTTGAATGGTTGCCACAAACTTATGGATAAAATATTTGGAGTAAGCGTAGACCAACAGGTAAACACCCCAAAATCACATGATGACAAAGTGCAATATTATGCAACATGACATCTCAAAATGACACAAAGTGAATTAGCAGTAGAAGAAAAAGATAGAAATTGATTTAACAACAAGATGTTTGGGGTTGTTCTATATGACAAGGCTAGTCCACACCACAGCAAAAGGAGCAAGTGTCCATGGAACCATCATGCTGCACGTGGACATAACTAGATGGTGTTAATAAAGGTTTTCTAGCAACTTTTGATACCAAACAACATGAAAATCTCAGTATGACAACATTTTGCTCCAGACATGTTCATCTGCAGTGTAAAACATGGAGAACAAAAAATAAGATAAAAAAAAATGGAAAGCTGTTCTGTCAAACTACAAAAAAATATTGATACTGATATTTCTTTACAAGGGATCTTTTGCATATAAATCAATAGGAGTTGAAAAATAACTTTGTGATTCTGTTGACAGCAAAAAGGCTTTGCATGACAAATAACAGCTTTTTAAACTATTCCGGTGTTAACCGGGCCTGGTAAAAACTCAGTAAAACTCTGCAAAATAGCATGTGATGGAGTGGTTACGCATGCCCTAAGTAACCACTTGATTTCTCAATATATTAATTTGCCGCATAGATACATGTCAGTTAACCCATTCGCTGCTGAGGCTTTTCCCGCCTCTGTGCTGAGCTCATTTTTACCGGTTTTGCTCATCATGTTTAAACGTGTTTTGAAGGCTTATTTTAGTATATGACCCAGACATATTATATATCGTTCTTTCCGTCAGACTCGGCAGATTCATAATATGTTATTATTATATGTATACGTCATGACCTGTCTGTATATTATAACAAACAATGCAATAAAATATGAATTTTCAATAATTTACAACGTGTAAAGTGTTTTTTTTTCACATTCTAACATGCCAGCAATTGCGGTTATATTTTGTATGGGGTGCGCTTGTTAAAAAAATTAGAGATGGGGTCTCGTTACATTTTTTTTTTGGGAAAATTACGCGATTTTTAACAAGCGCACCGCATACAAAAATCGTTAGTGCAGCATCATTGTTCACATTATAATTGAAATGGGAACAATATTGCTGCATTAACAAACCAAAAAAAAGAACAAAAAACTTCTTTATTTTTTTTTTTTTTTTTATTAAAACTTTTTTTATACTCATGTTTGGTATTGTTGGAAAGGCCATGCTCTGGCCGATCCAACAATACCAAACATTAACCCCTAACTGCCACGGATCGGGAGATAGGGGGTTCATTGGAACCCCCTATCTCCACCATTGGTGGCAGTTAGGGGTTAACTCCAGGACTGGCGTCATCGTGCTATGCACGATGACGCCAGGCCTCAGGGGGCATTCCTGGAAGCTTGGCCGACATCCAAGATGTCGGCCAGCTCCGGGAAAGGATCACGAACCGGCGCTTTTCGGCGCCGATTCGTGATCCGGCCCCCATGGGGTTAATGCCAGGTACCATTTGGAAGGGCAGGCTGTGCCCTTCCAAACGGTGCCTGGGATAACCCCCTGCACGCTGCCGATCGGGAGGGAGAGAGGTCCGAAGGACCTCCCCCCTCCCTTTCAGGCACCTCCTCCGCACATGCAGGGGGGCGCCTGAATTAGGTGTCATCGCGCCCCCGCGATGACACATAATTACTCCGGCGGCGGTTCCGGGTGCTGGGCTGACATCGAGGATGTCAGCCCGCACCGGGGGGGCCAGCGATCGGCCGGAACCCGGCCGAACGCTGGACCCAAAGAGAGGACGCGCTCAGCGCGTCCACCGCAAGGAACGTTACCTGCAGTTGGACGCGCTGAGCACGTCCTTAGCAGCGAAGTGGTTAAGTAGTTTGGTTATTTACACATAAACCAGATATTTAGCTAATCAATACCTTGCACAACTTGTAAAATTTAAAAAGAACATCTACATCTAATAGATTAGCTATAGGTTACCCCAACACTGTACTGAGAGAGTATTCCACCCACTTTGAAGTCTAACACTCCACATTGAGTATAATGATCACTAGTACAGACCTGTAGGGTTCCCATATTCCACAAGCCTAATGTATGTAATTGTAGAAAAATGTATCCCTGTGGAACACTGCATCTGCATATAGATGTTAGTGACAACACCTAGCTCCCATTACAGCACCACTTGTCTACTAAATGTGATATGTTGTCACTTCAGCCAATGATCAATTAAGACTGCGTTCGAAAGCAGTGACACAAGACATTAATTGCCTATTTACCGATTATTTATCATGCATGCTAGTTTGTCTTACATTAACGTAATATAATAGCACATATTAAATTAGTCATATGTTAAATTTTAAACTTTACTAAACACTCAGAGACCACAATTCTCAGCAAAAATATTTATTAATATTTTTCATGATCCAGTATGGGGAAGCTGACCGAGATTGTGGTTGTGGTGGATCTCCTTCTGCCATTCCCGTGGGGATTGGACAAGTTTAATCACCTGCAGATGGGGTTGGTGTGAGGTCTACGATATCAGTGGACAATCGTATATAGTCCCCAATGACTCCTGTGATTGGTTTGGTTGTCCTTTTCACCAGGCTACCAAGGATGTATGCGTTGTTGTGCCTTATAACATTCAGTCCTCAAATCCATGCCATGATTGTATTTTTACAGTAATTCTGGTGAGGGCATGAAACGTTCTCTTTAATTTTTGGACACTTGATTCAGGAGATCGTGTGTAGTTGCGGTTTTCATAGATCCGGTTGATTGGGGATGTCATCTATACAGATCAGCTACAAGCTAGGTGGGTAGTGACATGACAGACAGGCTGTATGTCTACAGCAGTGGTTCCCAAATGCGGTCCTCAAGTACCCCTAACAGGCCAGATTTTAAGGATTACCTTGAAGAAAAGCAGACTGAATCCTGCAATCACTGAGCACCAAATCATATCACCTGTGATGGGCTTCAGATATCTAGAAAAACTGACCTGTTAGGGGTACTTGAAAACCGCGGTTGGGAACCACTAGTCTACAGCATGGATCGATGTAGAAGGCTTGAGCATTTGATGTCCAAATAAAAAAAATTAAAGCGTTCCAAAGGCATGTAAGGCAGCAGGTGCAGTCAATGCAGCGCTGGTAGGGTAGTGGTATTGCCTCATCTGCCGTATGGAAACTTAAGGCAGGATTCACTAAACGAAGATACAGGTGCATTCTGTCCTGATATCAACTCAAAGCTGTCGACCTAATGCGTGATGTAGTGGATTGCAGCGAGATCTGAGTGCATGACTGTGCGGCTTCCTGGTTGTAAAGTACAACCAAGAGGTCAGTGTCATAATACATTGGGGCCATTTACATGGTTGTGATGTTCACCAGAGCCAAGCTCACCTGTTTAAGGCCTCAGTCTCAGCAATTATAAAAAAAACTACTGTACATAGCCCAGGGTGGTATCTACAGTGGCATAAGAGTTAAACAGATTTACAGCTTGACTGCATGGTAAATTCGGAAGTCGGATGAGTCTATTGCTGCTACTCTGAATATCTCTTCAGCTTTCACCTGTGGGTCTCAGATAATGTTGTTGCATGCATCTTTCCCTCGAACGCTGGCTGGTATCAGCACCACATACTCTAAATTTACTGCCAGGGCCTCACGATGAATTAAATCAAAAAACTATTTGAATTCTACAACTGATTTCCACACATATTATGACCTCGACCCTGCTTTTCTTTCAGCAGACTCCCTTCCCCCACCTCCCCTCCACCCAAAATCGTAACTGCACTGATTGCATGAGAACTTTCCCTCTCTCGGCTTCACAATGATAGCATCTAAAACTGAAATGAGGTTTCAAGTGTGAAATGGAAACTCTTAATACTCATGTGATATGAATTAACAGGTTACTTCTAGGTCCTATACCCGCCCATGCAATGTAGATGTAGAAACGGTTGTGTTCTGTTCTACGTGCAGGACAGTTCCCTTCTTCTGAGAACATTTTCACTGAGACAGCTTTGTACCTCATGACAAACAGGTTCTTATTCAGGCAGCATAATGAAGGGGAGAAACCAGCTGCAAAACAGAACACATGGGCACCTGCCTTATTGGTTATTGTTAAACAATATAAATGGCATGTATAAATTATAAACTGTTAGGGGTATGGAGTATTTTGCCCACACTTTGCTGCAGAAAACTATTATATTATACACAAGGGGCTTGATTACAGGAGAAGCGGTAAGTGAAAAAAATTACCGGTTGTGGTAATTGATTTCCTCAAGCCAATTATTATAGCAGTTATGAGCCATTGGTAATCAAGGTGGACACTTGTGCAGTTATATCATGCAGGAAAATTGCTGCTGCAATCAGGTGCAAATGCAGCAGTAATATTCCTGCTTGGAGGCCACACTTAAGGCTCCATTTGACCCTTCTATGCAGGGGGCACTACATGAAGTCCACTCCTCTCTAAATACCTCATCGAGGAAGGAGACAATGGCGACTGCTCATCCATTCTGTTATTTTAACCCTTTTTCTACCTTACTTGGAATGCACTGAGGTATAAATAATATCAAATTTCAGATACCAGTACAATTTTAGCTTTCTTGTGTGAGATTCAAATGACTATCACGTGTTGCTTCTCTTGCTCAAGCTTGCCTTAAACTACGGCACTTGACATAGCAGAAGAACTGTGCATTGGGAGAGACATGAAATCTGTTTCCATGGCCAAGCCAGCTAGCTGTAGCTGTTCACTAGCTTTACATCAACATGTGCAATGCCAAATGTCGGATAGAGTGGTCACTGGACTCTGGAGCAGCAGGAATATGATTTCTGGAGTGTGGAATCAAGCTTCGCTAACTGGCAATCGATGGAAGAATCTTCGTGTGAAGGTTATGGGATCTACAATACTTAATGTAAAGTAGACCTTTTGATATGCCTTCCCAATAGAGCAGCAGCTGTTACATTTTTGGCTATAGCATATACAAGTCTATTCACTACAGGTGAAACTCAGGAGAATTGCCAGGAGAAGAGAATAATCTAGACCAAATAGCTGATTTGGAAAGTGAGATAAATGGGAGAATTTTGATCTAGAATTTTCACTTCTCCAGCCATTCTCCTGGTTTTACCGTTTAGTGAATAGACCTGATAGTGTACGTATAAAACATATTTTTTACATATCTATAAAGAGATGCACTCACTGTATCTATATAATAATATAGTTACCTAGGCATACAGTATGTGCTTATATATATATAAATTTGATAGGCCGTGTTAATCCAGATGCCAAAATCCCGAGTATAGCAGTACGTAGTGATACCTTTTTTTATTGGACTAATGTTACATTTAAAAGACAAGCTTTCGAGAGTATATATATATGTTTATATATACACATACATACATACATATATAGTCAATATGCCATTCGCTCTTTCTTTTCCGAGACAAGATTGCAATGCCCGGTGCCTGCCTTCTGGCTCAATAATATACAAAGATCGAATAAGATGATAGAGGCACTTCTGGACAGCGAAATAGTCCTTTGTTGTTCCATAGGAGTCAACATTTCAGCCCCATTCCAGGGCTTTCCTCTGGACATACATGTATGTCCCAGGGGCGGATCCAGGGGGTGTAACGGGCCAATTGCCCCCAAAGAAAATCGCTGCCGCCGGCGTTCTTCTCATCTCCCTTTGAGGCGAGCGGCCACTGGCATGCAGCTTTGCCGCTCGCCTGGGATGGGAACCACCTGACCAGCGCGCGATCTCGCGAGAGTGCGGCTGGTTCCCGGTGAGCGGCCAAGCTGTATGCCAGCGGCCGCTCGCCGAATGGCGAGAAGAACGCCGACAGAGCCTGGGGCCTGGCAGCAGAGGAGGTGAGAGCTGGGGCAATATATATATCCATGTGAGCTGGGGGCAAATATACCCATGTGAGCTGGGGCAAATATACCCATGTGAGCTGGGGCAAATATATCCATGTGAGCTGGAGGCAATATATATATCCTTGTGAGCTGGGGCAAATATATCCATGTGAGCTGGGGCAAATATATCCATGTGAGCTGGGGGCAATATTTATATCCATGTGAGCTGGGGGCAAATATATCCATGTGAGCTGCTTGTGGGCAATATATATATCCATGTGAGCTGGGGCAAATATATCCATGTGAGCTGGGGGCAATATATATATCCATGTGAGCTGGGGGCAAATATATCCATGTGAGCTGCCTGGGGCAATATATATATCCATGTGAGCTGGGGCAAATATATCCATGTGAGCTGGGGGCAATATATATATCCATGTGAGCTGGGGTCAAAAAGGTTGACTCCTATGGAACAATAAAGGATTATTTAGCAGTCCCGGAGTGCCGCTATCATCTTATTCGATCTTTATATATAAATATATATATATATATATATATACAGATAGTCAACTGTGGTATTGCCAGCAGCAATCTAAATGTCCCCTATGCTCTCGAGACCACTACTGCCACCTCAAGACTGTGGTCTTGCGGGGAATACAACCCTGGTCATGTACAACTTAGCTTCCTCCCTTTAAAATTTACTGTCTTCTTATACTTATTCATACCATTGATGAGCCCTTTTTTTTAGCTCAAGAGCTCACCCGCACATGGTCCTTGCACACTCCCATCGACTTTCCAGTCTAGTATATTCATATTGCTAATATATATGTATATAAAAATATATATTTATTCGTTTAGAAATATAATACAAATCACAAAACCATATTGTGTATAGAAAACATTAAAAACAAGGGATGAAATGGTCCCATGTAGTCCTTCAGATGACACATTCCTGACAGATCCTTTGACAGAAATAAACCACTGCATGATTAATGTGTCAGATTTAGGCTAATGCCGACACCATTATGGAATAGATTCCATAAATTGAAACACTGGCACATTTAACTTTGAATTATAATAAAGTGCCAGGAATCAAACACGTATTGAGGTTTTATCTAGATGTGAACATGTCCAAATAAGTTTTACAAATGATTATTTATTCATATCTTTTGTACGTCATTAGACCTGTAATTCAGTGTTAAAACAGCAGAAAAATCGCTGTAAAATGACTCATTTTGATCTGCTATCGCTTTGAAAACTTGTTCCTAATTATAAAAAAAAAAATCCCTTCGCCGGTCCGTTATAACTAGACATGAAAAAATAGCAATTTCAAAAAACAAAAATCGAATGAAAATGCTCACTCTGAAAAAAAAAGTCTCTAAGTGTACAATTTGCAGAGGTGAGTCGGAAACATAAATATCCTGATTAAGTGGCATAGAACACAAATCTTTATATAACACAAGCCGGCAGCTGGAACGCTGTCCTCTATCCTAATTGCATTGCTACGCTGTGAGAAGTGACGCTCTCTCTCTCTGATCTCCCAGGGCCCCATTCATGTCGGTAATTACACAGAGAAAAGAAACTAACACACTTGTAATTAAATGATGCGCAGCAGACAATGAACTAGTCTTTGTAAAGGGAGAATCAAAGCGGGGTGTATTGAGGGAGGGGAGGGAGCTCTGGAAGGGATGCATTTTCAGATTAGACACATTAAGAAGAGCTACTTTACTGAATGAGTAGTGGATTCCATGTGAAGACAAACAGAGGAGGTGGTTAAAGCCAATAAAAAAATAAAAAAGGCATGGAACTCCACTCTCCCACGTTTTTTAGCCTCTTGCTGAAGGGCAAAGTACTTTGAGGTCCTGTTCCTTGTTGAAGGATTCAGTTTTATTGATTTTCTGTTTTTTTATGTTAGACAGATTGACACTTCCAATATATGTGGCCTTAGTATAGTTTAAAGACCATACAAGAGAAATCCATATGGTGCATCAATCAGTGAATAATACTGTATTACAACAAATAAAAATATAAATATGTTTCCCTTCCTTCAAACGCTCCCTTAAGACATTCCTATTTAGGGTAGACTACCAACCAACTCATTGACGAACCAGTCCATCACTCTCACCGGTCCATCACTCTCACCTTGCAGTCCATCACTCTCACCTTGCAGTCCAACACTCCCACCTTGCAGTCCCCTTACAACCCTAAGGACAAGATTACCAGCTGAAGAAGCCTGTTTGGTGAAATGCGTTCTGGTAGCTATATTCATTTTGTTTTAAATAAATGGTTTTATTTATTGCTGATTTGCCTTGTCCTGTCTAAAGAAGGTCTCGGGGATTCCTTATAATTCCCGGAGCACATTCCAAGGAGCCTTAGAGGCTCATGAATATGTGAGTGCTGTACTTTAGCATATATTTAATCTTACTCTTGAATTACAAGATTGCACTAGGGGTATCCCCAATATATCTTGCTTTACTGCAGGGGTATCCTGTCCACTACCTATTGGATGCTAAAAGGGGTTAGATGGGTGCCTGAAGACCATAATAAGACCCATAAAGCCTTCCATCCTAGAGCCAGGTGATTGGCTCATAAGAATGTGAGTTTTCTGTCATTTATATATCTACATTTGGAGTGGCATACTGCACAATTTTTGGTTCTCCTGTTTTTTTCCAGCAGTTTGCTGTTTATCTTCTATAAAAGAGGGTAATCCCTGAACATACGGAATAATCCACTAATGGACATGTAGTACACGCATCCTCACTTTCCAGTGAACTTTCGTTCGCAGGCGCTACTTTGTTGTTTCCCTATATGTTTCCTGTCTATATTGTGCCCATTGTACAGCGCTGCAATGGATAGCATGGATAAATTGGTGGATAACGGGTCCGTGAGGTCAAACAGTGGCAATAGTCAAGTGAGGAAAAGTAGTAGCAAAGTTGAAAAAAATACTCATAAAACAATGGGACAGTCCTCCTCAAAGTGCTGGTGCTTGTGGTCAGACTCCTCGATGTTTCTCAAAGAGAAGAATTGGAAACAAACAAATGGTGCAGAATATCAAAATGGCCCAGTACCTTTAAATTCAAATGCAGATAAACTCACATTTCAGAGAGCTGTAGTAGGTCCTGGCTCTAGGTTAGTATCCATCTGGCCAAATAAAGAGTGGCTCTTCCATTCTTAGTTGGTGCAGGTCACTTGAACGAAAAAGATACAAGGAGACAGCGCTCCCATAGTAAAACACTGTGTATCACTGGGTCATATCAGAGCTGCAATAGCAGTGACCAATTTGTAGGCCTTGTAACTCTAATGGGTTCAGAGTGTGCAATGTCAGGCAGTGGCGTAGCGTAGGGGGGCCAGGGGGGAGTTGGTCCCAGGTGCAAATTTCTTAGGGGCGCATAAATTCAAAAATAAATGTGTGCCCCTAAAAGTTCCCAGCAACCGGTCAGGATCACTGGTGTCCGTGAGCCGCCGCAGCCCTTGCACCGCGTTGTTTGATCTACTGCGCTTTGAAGGAGGAGCAGGGCACAGGAATCAGGATGATGCTGCTGTCAGCAGCTGACTTGAATGAGTCACCTGACCCCCATCACACCTGTGCCACACTTCCCAACTGGGACGAGGGAGGGAGCAGCCTGCGTGCCGAGCTGACCAGGAGGCTGAGGGCGACTGCGGCTGAGTGTGAGTATCCCTCTCTGTATATCTAAAATGTCAGAGGGAGTCTTTGATAAACAGTGTAAGCTCTGACAAAAAAAAGTGTAACAGGATCAAAGGATATTACATCACCAGGCTCCAGCCCGAATGAGAGAACGTGATTCTCCTGGCTCCTCTTGCACTGACAGGCAGGAAATCAGAAGCACTCGGCAGCTCATGCTGGCTGCCAAACGCTTCTGATTGTTAGAAGAGGAGATATGGGGGGGCGGAGCTAGTGCCCAACCAAGATGGCCGCGTGATCCCGAGGCTCCCGCACACCTAGCGCCAAGACCTTTGTTTCTGAGCACCCCTGAGCCTTTTTTCTTCACCTCGAGTCTCCTATAGCTCCAGCAACATGCCAGCCTCAAAACCACTAAAAAAAACGCGGCCGCAGGACCCATCCGTAGCCCACCATTTCGTCCCGGCCAAACGACAGGCCGAAGCCTCCCAAGATGGCGGCCACTGTGATACGCTGTACCCGGAGGAAGAGTTACCCACTTCAGCTGACTTAGCGGTTCCGGCCTCCAGGGGAGATGTGGAGCGCCTCTTTACCAAGATGTCCCAGATGCAGACCTTTCTGGCGGGTGAGGTGGCGAAATTGGGGACAGAACTGCGGGGGGAGATTGATTCGCTGGGAACACGCACGGCTGAACTAGAGGACCAGGCCGCAGAGATAACGCAGGCCCATAACGAATTGGCGGAGGGAACCCGGGGACCTAGCCAAAAGAGTCTCCTTTTTGGAGTTCAAGATGGAGGACTTGTCCAACCGTTCCAGAAGGAATAATATAAGGTTGAGAGGTCTCCCGGAATCTGTGTCACCTAAAGATCTCAATGGGACGGTGCAGGGTATACTGCGTCGCCTTGCACCGGACATAACGGAGTCCCATCTGTTAATGGATCGGATTCACAGAGCCCAAAGACCCCCGAATCTTTCGTCTCTTATCCCGCGGGACGTGATATTCCGCATGCATTATTTCACGGCGAAACATCAGATCCTTCAAGCCGCATGCACCTTCCAATTGGATTTTGAGGATAAACCCCTACAGCTGTTCCAGGATTTGGATCCGCGACCCTCCGCCGACGCAGGGCTTGGCGCCCCATTACAGAACACCTGTCTGCTCACGACATCCCCTACACGTGGGGATTTCCCTTTCGCCTGCAGGTGTCGGTGGCAGGCCGACAAGTGGCCCTCACCCCCTCCTCAGATCTTGCCGCCTTCTGGGCCGCAGTGAAGTGCCCACCTCTGGAGGATTTCGTCGCCCCCGTGCTCCCGCCTTCTTCCTTCCCTCGTCTACAGCAGCGCTGGATTCGAGTTGGTACCACGAGCGGGGAGGGCTGATGATGATTTTGGGGCCTGGAGGCCCGTTTCTTCTCTTCTCTCTCTAATTTTCCCTCATTGGAGGGTTATCTCTCAGGAGACCTGATGGTGGTGGACCACCATGTGAACCATACGGGAGGTCTGAGTGCTGTTGCTCTCCAGTTTTTTCTTTTTCTTTTGCTTTAATTGCCCTTGGCTCAGGGCCATTTAATGATGTCAATGATGTTTATATGTTATTAGATCTAAAGCTTCTGGTATGCCTAATTGAGTTTTTACTGTCTTGCAGGGGCTCCCTGGGGGAGGTTAGCCCCGACGGTTCTATTCAGGACGGGTCGGGGGACCCTCCCGGAATTCCCCCCATTGGTTATAATGTCATATCCAGGTATTGCTCGTGTTTCTCAACTTGGGTCGGGTGTGGAGGTGTGGGTGACTGGGGTTCGGGGAGTTTTGGTCTCCCTTGTCCTCCCCTCCAAGGTCGGCCTGGCACTCCATAAGTCCAGGCGCTTTTTGTGTTATGTCGTGTTTTTGTCTAATGTTGTCGGTGGATCTTTGTTTCTCGGGCGTGCCACCCGCTCCTATGCTTTTCTCTTCTCTTTTCTGACTTCCCTCACCTCTCTTTCTCCACCTCCTCTCTTGCCCCTGACTCCAGTTTCCCTCTCCTGCCCTCAGACAGGGATAGGGGGGGCATCTTTGGTGCCCTACTCCCTTTTCACCTCCCCCTTGTTGTTGACTCTGTATGGGGGATAGGGGCCTAAAGATTTTGTCCCTTAATGTTAAGGGATTAAACACACCCCAAAAAAGGCGTCTGTTGTTAAGGGAGCTTGAAAGATCCGCGTGTCATATAGCAATGATTCAGGAGACTCATTTTGCTTCATCCCGCCAATTTTCACTAAGAGACAAAACCTTCCCTGTTGCCTACATGGCGTCATCCCCACAAAAGAAAAAGGGAGTGGCTACCCTGATCCACTCCTCCTGTCCCTTTAAAATTCACCTTCAAGTTTCGGTTCCGGCTGGACGTTATTTGATGCTAGTGGGTCAGATAGCTTCCACTACCCTAACCCTATTTAACATATATGCCCCTAATGGTTATGACCCCGACTTCTGGACAGAAATATCATCTTTACTGACAACTAGAGCTGACGGTCGAGTTATTCTTGGCGGGGATTTTAATGCCGCCCCCCAGCCCTCTCTGGACAGAAAGGCATCGGGGGACTCCTCGGGGACGCCTTCGGGATACCCCCAGGATGCTTCCCTTGAGTCCTTCATGCTTGACCATTCCCTGGTGGACGCATGGCGCCTCCACCACCCAGGTGATAGGGACTTTACCTTTTTTTCCAACCCCCACCGCTCTTACTCCCGAATAGATCTTTTCCTGGTGTCCCTGTCGACGATGCCTTTAATTCCGACCTCAAGCATAGGTGACATCACGTGGTCGGACCACGCTCCGATCTCCATGACATTGTCCATACCGTCCTACAAACCGGCGTGGTCGTGGCGACTGAATTCCTCATTGCTACACAAACCCGAACATATCATAGAATTGCGGCAACAGCTTAGAGAGTATTTTCTGGAAAATGACACCCCCACCCTTTCCCCACCACCCTGTGGCTGGCCCATAAAACGGTGATACGAGGCCATCTTATACAATTAGGTAGTAGACTCAAAAAACAAAAGCTAGCTTCCCTGGTTTCTTTGACCAAGGACCTGTCTAAATGGGAAGCTCTGAACAAACTTTCGCCCTCAGAAGTCTTGACCGCCCAGATTAAAACAATCAGGACCGCAATCCGTCAACTGCTCTGGGAGGACGCGGCCCGCTCATTGGCCTGGTCCAAGCGGACCTATTTTGAATTTGCCAACAAATCTCACACCCTTTTAGCGTCTAAACTTCGCAATAAAACTAGGTCCAAACATATAACGGGAGCCAGAGATGGGGAGGGAGTCCTGCACACGTCCCCAGCTACAGTTAATAAATTGTTTACCTCATACTTCCGGACATTATACAACCATTCCCCGACCCACATTTCTGACTCTGTACCATTGGGCCAATCTATTGACCGTTTCCTGTTGAATGCTCCTCTTCCCCGGCTATCCCCCGCACAGAGACAGACGCTTAGACACCCTCCATCTGAGGAGGAGATTGCTGAGGTCCTTAAATCATTCAAACCCCACAAGGCCCCTGGCCCGGATGGGTTCTCTGCCTTTTATTATAAAACATTTGCACAAACTTTGTCTCCACATTTACACAAATTTTATCTGTCTCTGTGGGAGGGTGCCCCAGCCCCAGCTGATTTTCTCCGCTCTGACATTATTTTAATTCCAAAGGAAGGAAAGGACCCGTCCTATCCACAAAATAATAGGCCTATTTCCCTTTTGAATGTTGATTATAAAATATTTACGAAAATACTTGCAAATAGACTGAACTCCTTCTTAGCCTCTATAGTCCACCCGGATCAAGTAGGGTTTATCCCGGGCAGACATGCATTTGCTAATACCAGACGTGCTGTGGTGCTGATGGAGCGAATGACTGGCACCCGACTGCCTTCTCTGCTCATCTCCTTGGATGCGGAGAAGGCGTTTGATCGACTAGAATGGCCTTTTTTGTTTCGACTTCTGACCAGGTGGGGCTTTCCAATGTCTTTTCTTTCGGTCCTCCGATCCCTATATAATTCCCCTACCTCTGCTGTCATTACCCCAGGTACTGTTCCCACGGGTTTCTCTATCGGAAATGGGACACGACAGGGATGCCCTTTGTCTTCCCTCCTTTTTGCCCTATCTCTCTAACCCCTTTTATCGGCCATTCGTCACTCCCCCCACATTACAGGAGTGAAGGTAGGAAAAGAGGAATATAAGGTATCGGCGTACGCCGATGATGTCTTGCTTACTCTCAGCCATCCCTCCGCCTCCATTCCTCACCTGCTCTCCCTCCTGCACGACTTCTCAGCAGTCTCGGGTTATAAGGTCAACCTAGAAAAGTCAGTAGCTATGCCTTTTTCTCTCTCGGACTCGACCTGTCAGGAGATTGAGCGGTCTTCGGGATTCCGTCTTACTCGCTCCTCTTTGAAATACCTGGGAGTGTGGCTTACACCTGATGTGAATGGATTGCACTCCTTAAACTATGAGGCAATGTTTAAGCTTCTGGGGGAGGACCTGGAGAGGTGGGAGAGAGAAGGGGTCTCCTGGATTGGCAGGATCAATTGTATAAAGATGAACCTGCTCCCTAGATTACTATATCTATTTCAAGCCCTGCCAATCTGGGTGTGCCCCCGATCTCTTCGACAGCTGCAGTCCCAAATTGAAGGTTTTGTGTGGGCAGGGGGCAGGAAAAGGGTTTCTAAATATGTCCTATACCGTCCTAAAGAACGAGGGGGTTTGGGCCTTCCACACTTGTATAAATATTTTCAAGCGGCTCAGGTTGCACAGTTTGTGATGTTTCATCTGCCCCAACACTCCCAACTTTGGGCCGATTTGGAATCCGACCTATTTGCACCAGACCTCCCGCAATTTTATTTTTGGCTACCCAAGGAGTTCCGCCCGTTATTGCAGTCCACTTGTACAGCGACTCTGACCTCATTGAGGGTATGGGACTCCGTCCGGGACAAATTCCACCTCTGCTCTTGTTACTCACCTCTAATGCCATATCTTCGCAACAGAGCTTTTACTCCGGGATTGTCCCCCTCCGCTTTTGCAGCTTTTGAAAATATCGACCTGCAGAGGGTAAAGCATTTCAGATCTTCAGGAGATGACTGGCTCTCTTTCTCGGACCTACAATCGAAGGGAGACCTTCGGACCTTTGACCATTTCAGATTTTTACAGATCCGGGACTTTCTATCTCAACATAACATTTCACAGGCAGCGAGACGGAAACTAACGTTTTTTGAATTCATGTGTGATTCCAGGAGGGCTCCGAAAGCTCTGATTTCCACTTTATATAACCACTTTTCATGCGAGGATGTCTCCTGGCTGACCCCAGGATTCATTGCCCGTTGGGAGGCGGATATCGGGGAGGAGTTGGAGGGGGAGGAATGGCAAGATATGTGGGAAAATGTTGCAAAAGTGTCTATATGTGTTACGCTGAAAGAACAAGCATATAAAACGATGTACCGATGGTATACTACCCCGGTCTTGCTGTCGCATCTGCAACCGGGTACCCCTGATGTTTGTTGGAGGGGCTGTGGGGCTCGGGGTACCTTGTTTCACATGTGGTGGCTTTGCCCGAAGGTGCGTACTTTCTGGGACCAGATAGGTGACTTATTAGAGGAGGTGTTTCAACAGCCTTTCCCACTTGATCCTTGGGCCTTCCTGCTCCATAGGTCTCCGGCATCCCTTCAGGGGCCGGATTGTAAACTCTTTCACAGGATGTGTTGGGTGCTAGGAGAGCTCTCGCTAAGCACTGGCGAGATGGGGATGTGCCTTCCGTTGAGGTGGCCCGGGCTTATATAGCCGAGGCGCACCACATGGATAAACTGTCGGCGGTAATCCACAACTCGCTTCCCTCGTTTTACAAAACCTGGAGTCGTTGGGAAGAAACCAATTGAAAACCGATTAATACCTGAAGTGGGTTAGATGAGTGAGGTTCCCCCTTTCTATTTTCCCTGTCCTTTTCTTTCCTTTTCTTTACCCTCTTTTGTCTTACGTGGTTTAATGTTTGTCCCGTTTTAGCCGGCTGCGTGGCATGCCAAGCGTTGGGCATAAGGGCTTATCTGCTACATGTTATCCGAACTCGACTGTTATGTTTAGTTGCTTACACCTTAATTCTGAAAGTTGAGCTAGGTCAAGCTTTACTCGGCTTGCCCTCCCTGCCCTGCGAGGCGATGTCACGGTGGCTGTTTACCTGTTTTCTGTGTTTAAAGCTTTTCCAAAATAAAGAATTATAAAAAAAAAAAAGAAGAGGAGATATGAGGGGACAGATACCCCCTACCATCCCAGTAATTCACGTGGAAAAACTGGTTAAGAAAACCCCCCTCACCCTCAATTTGTTGGTGAGTGGTCCGGAGGATATATGCTGCAGCCCCTTCCCCCTTGGAAGCGTCAGTGATTCATAACCTGCCGGCCCGAGACTGAGCAGCAAGAGTTCAGAAATGTGACCATAATTAACAAAGTGGGCACATACAGGGTTATTCAAAGAGAATCGAAAAGTCACCACACGTTCGGTAACTTTTCGTTCTCTTCAATTCAGTGCGATTTGGTGATCCCATTTCGGTGACCCTGCAGTGTATTCCGCTTGCGATGATCTCTTCCATTGTGTCTTCCATGCATATGTATCCACAAGAATCTGCCGAGAGGTGACGGGGTCATCCTTGAAAGGACCCACCGCTAAATTACTGAGCCTTAACACTTTAGGCTCTGATCCATGTGAGTGGTCATTCGCTAAGCACATATTCCCAGTATTTGTATTTGTTGCGCTATGTTATTTTCTTTCTCTCTTTAGTTTTGCACATGAGGAAATTGGTATCTCGTTCATATCTGGTCGTACACCCCATTTGCACCAAAAAGGTTAAAACTCTATATGTTAACACAGTGTTGAGGTGTTTTATACATAACATATATGCACCCAATTGTTTCGTACACTCTATGGGCTATATAGGCGCTTTCCCAAACTGTATTGCATAATGTGTAATAACGCTTTCCTCCATCACCTCCACATCAGTGATACATGGAACATATTTATGGCATATTATATTAATTGTGTCTACATGCATTCCTTATTGTTCAGACAGCAAAGAGGAGATTGTGCTGGAAATCTGTCGCCAAGTTACAAAATACGTGAAAAATCATTGCTTCAGCTTCAAGGTAAGATACTTGGAGGCTGGAACTGGTAGCATCAGGGACGTTGCGAGCCCTAATATATGTCCTGTTAAAATTATTTTCTTTAAAAAGATATACACAAGTTTACAAACATTTGAGGGTTTATTCACTAAGTGCCGAACTTGCCCCTGAATTGTACCAAACGGTGAATTTCACAGTGCGGTGCAATTTGTCTATTTACCACAGGGGGGGGGGGCGCGATTCTTGCCTTGCCCCGGGCGCTGACAACCCACGCTACGCCACTGATGTCAGGTACCCTTAGGGTGGGTGCTCAAACTCCTTGAACTGCCAGTCTTCAGGTCCCAAGATGCAGGGTTCGAGGGAAGTTGTTAAGTGCAGGAATCAAGAAGCAGAAAAACAGATCGGCCATTGAAGGGATAAAAACTCACTAATTTATTAAAAGATGAATAAATACAAGAGTGGTAGACACATAGGCCCCTATTACATTCTTCACGCTAACGGTAGCGCTCACCTGCGTGAGCGCTACCGTTAGCTGCGTTATCTGCCGCATATTACAATCCAAACACAAACGGGTTAAAAAACCCATTTGCGTTTTGGACCTCGCGCTGTTCTGCGCGAGGTTACTGCACTTTGCACTCCATATACTTAACATGGGGAGCGCAAAGCGTTAATCAGCGCTGGATTACAATGTCCCAGCGCTGATTAACACCTGGCTCTGGTCAACGAAAAGTTAAAGCAAACCAGCCGAAATTATTGGATCCGATAATTTTGGCAGTTTTGCAGCTTTTATTTATAAAACCATGCTGAAATTATCAGCTCCAATCTGATCCGATAAATTACCGGATTGGATCCGAGCCGATAATCTGTCGTAAATCTGCTGAACCCGCCAGAGAAAGCCAACGATCTGCCGAACCACAGCGACAACCAGCGGCTGGAAAAAGCCGACGATCCAACGAATGTGGGGGGACGGGGGGACGATTGAAAGTGTCAAAATTGAAACGCTGTTTGCAAAAAAACTTCTGAACAAAAATGAGGAACTAACATATAAGGTCCTATGAATGATAATTAAAAGGTCTGTTATAGAAATAAGAAAAATATGCCGAAAATTCCAGAAAAATGCCTAAAAAAAATCAATTAATAAAAAGACTTTTTGCTGCAGATTAAAAGAATAAACAGATTATTGGATATTGAATAAAAACTGGAATATTTTTAACATTGACACCTATGGGATTTGCCTGATTAAACCTGCCGAATGAAACCACCGAACATCAGAGAATTTCATTGACATTTATCTGCTGTTCAGTGTTCTTTGAATAGATTAACCATTGTTTCATTATGGAGACTTGAACTTCCGTTGAACAGGCACTGTATTTGCAGGCATTTCGCCAAAATTTGGTGAACTGCCTGCGTTCTGAATAGTCGAATGGCCCCGAAATGTCACCGTACAGGGAAATTCATTGTTCGGTGCCATTTCAGGGCCAGATCATCTCTCTCTAAATAACCCTGTAAGTATAGAGCTTGATAAAAAGTTTTGGGCTGGGGCTAGGATTACAGGGTTTGAACTATTAGGAAATATACAGATCTATTCAAAGAAAGGTGAAACTCAGGAGAATTGGCAGGAGAAGAGAACAATCTAGACCAAATAGTCAATTTGGAAAGTGAGATAAATGGGAGAATTATTCTGGTTTGGCTATTTGGCCTAGAATTTTCACTTACTCCTGAGTTTCATCTTTCTTTGAAAAGACCTGTTAGAGCTAAATGCGGGCACATTAGAGTTGAATGACCTACTGTATTACCTATCTGAAATAGAATAGGAATAGCAGTTCATCTTCTTGAATGCAGGTTCTCATTATCTCTATTTCCACTTTAACCCTCAGTCACCCATACTCAATTTCCTACAACGATTTAACATTTCCCTTAAATCATTCCAACCTAGATATTGATACAAGTTTACTGCATGAGGTGCATTACTTTACCAATGTGCAATTACAGAGCAGACGCACCACTGTACTGTGCATAGTAATAATGCTTCCTGATATAAGTGGTTCAATAATCATACTGCCGTCTGTCATTATGGTAGCATCATAGTGTTGCTATAGTGACTAGAACTTTTTTGTAAGTCTGCATTTTACATTAACAGTGTTAAGTGAATAAGCCCTATGTACACATGTACACATGTAATGAGAGGAGTAGATTAGTAGATGTAGATGACAAAGAACTTTTTAGGGATGTGCGTTTCGGGTTTCGGAATTTCGGAACTTTCACGAAATTTCCTGATTCGTGCATTCGGATTCTGCCGATTTTCCGAAAATTTTCGGATCTGAAAACGGCAGATCCGAACAAATTTCCGAGCCGGAATGAAAACTTTTCGGAATTTTCGAATGGACTAGAAATGTGTAAAATCAAAATTCATTTTCGTTCCATTCGTTATTTCGGCTCCATTCCTGATTTCGGTTCCATTTCAGTAATTTTGGACATCGTATTTTGTCGGTTATACATTCCCATCTCAATGTATCCTTCCTGGAAAACCAGAGAAATCTCAATGTATCCTTCCAGGGGAAACCAGAGAAATCTCAATGTATCCTTCCCGGGAAACCAGAGAAATCTCAATGTATCCTTCTTTTAGAACATGAGAAATCTCAATGTATCCTTCTTGTAAAACATGGGAATCTCAATGTATCCTTCTTGTAAAACATGGGAAATCTCAATGTATCCTTCTTGTAAAACATGAGAAATCTCAATGTATCCTTCTTGTAAAACCAGAGAAATCTCAATGTATCCTTCTTGTAAAACATGGGAAATCTCAATGTATCCTTCCCGGGAAACCAGAGAAATCTCAATGTATTCTTCTTGTAAAACATGAGAAATCTCAATGTATCCTTCTTGTAAAACATAAGAAATCTCAATGGCAGAATTATCGCATTGGCAGAATTATCGTATCGACAGAAATATCGGATCCGAAAAACCATTAGTTTACGTCAAAACGAAGGGAGAACAGATATTCCGAAAAACACGAAAATTTCCAAAATCACGAAAAAAAAATCGATACGAAAAACAAACCGAAACAAAACCGAACCGAAACGGAAATCGGCCAAAACGAGCCGAAACGAAAAATTACAAAATCCGAATGAACCGAATCGAATGGAAAAAAAAATCGGTGCAAAAGTCTACTAATTTTCTTCCTTTTCTCCCTCCCTAGATTTCAGATTTATTTTCCTCTTTTATTATTTTCCCTATTGGCCATTCATACATTCCCTTATACTTCCACTCATTTACTTAACACATCATTCCATCACTTAACGCATACGTCTTCACTCAATTCTTCATGCCTTATATACTGTAACCAGGCTACCAGCTATACCCTTCTGACAATGCCTAAGTAGGCCAAAATGATCATCAATGGATGCTGTATGTGCTGTGCAGAGGAGACGTCCTTGGCATTTCAGTACTGGCCACTCTATTTTGGGTGATGGCATCTAATTTGCATATGGTAATGTCGTCTCTATAATGGAAGCATTGAGCGAGACCTGAGTGGGGTTCACCATAGGGCTGGCTACTAGTAGTGCTGCTCTTTCTCCGCAATCTCATAAACTTTTTTGTTCGTTTATATTTATTTACCCTACCCCATTTATTTCCCTCCATTGCTCTATAGCAAAACAAAATAAAAAATAAATAAAATATAATTCCTCTTACCATCACATGGTTCTGGACAATCCCCAATTCTTACCATACTATAAATAAGTAATTTTCACTTTTACTCTTGGGGCACAATGTTAAGGAGCAATTAAATTGTCAACGTACACCAGCAAGGTATAGTTTTCCATCTAAAAACAAAAGTATTATGATGATTCTGCGGAATCCGACAGCACCAGCCAAAAATAAAAACAAAAATAAGATACTCCCCTCCTATCCCGCGGCGAGAACAGTGGCTCCATCCACTTCTTTTTGCCGCCGTGAGCAGAGAGAGCCCGTGGGGGAAAAAGTCCCCCCCAGTCACCCTCTGCGATCACTCCGTCGACCTGCCGAATCTCGTGAGGCAAGATACTGCAGGTCATGTGACCAGCAGTGTTAGCCTCAAAGGTGCCTTAGGGAGTCCATGGAGGGGATGCTCGTGGCCACGCTTAGCGCCACCGCATGCATCCTGAGGCTTAGCACCGTGTTACTGTGCAGGCTGCTGGATTAGCGCCTGCACTGTAATATCACGCTAAAACAGGGACACTAAGGAGAAATCTGCAGGCGCAGGTTTTTCTCCTTAGTGTCCCCGTTTTAGCATGATGATCATAATATGGCCCCATGTGTGACATCGTTCTTCCCCAGATCCTGGGTCTGGGAGCAGCGCCAAGATAGGACTGACATGAAGTACTCTGCTCTAGGACTCGGCATATCATATCATTTCTATAAACTCTGCATTGCTGTGCTTTATTGACATATCAGTTGTTAAATACAATTTAGTTGCAAGATTTCAAGCTATTTGCCAGCCCCTGTGTGGTATTATTTACAGTAGGATAATCGTACAGTATGAATATATCATAAAGCACTGCAGGCCTCTAGATGCCTTGTAATTAAATATGATATATGAAAAAGCAAGCAGTTTTTATAGCCTGTTCTCTTCTTGGGTGAGATAAATACAACCACAGGGACAAGAGCCTGTTCATATCAAAGCAAAGTGTGCTCAAGACGAGGGCCGGATTAAGATCTCAATGGGCCTGGAGCTGAATATTTTGGGTGGGCTTTTTTTGGAATTTAGTGAAATGAAAAGAGATTTTCGGTTATTTAATTGTGCAGATACGGGTTTATCTAACCAGACACTGTGTGAGGAAATTTCCATACAGATTTCAATCATTTACAACGTGTAAAATTATTATATCACATTTTATCATCCAAACCTTTGTGGTTATATAATCTATGGGGGGCTCTTGTAAAAAAAAAAAAAAATGGGAACCTGTTACTGCATTTTTCTGAGAAAATACACAATTTTAACCAAAACTGAAAACAGAAAAAGAAAATGCTCGTTTGTGTTTTGGAGGATGGTGTTTTATGAATAATATTAATATATATATAAAATACTGACCTTGCTCGCGGTGTGAGAAATGAGAAGATGAGTAATAGCAGTGGTATTGCGAATTTTATATATGACAAATGGACAATGCCGCCACTTAGGAAATAAAAAAAATTAAATGGTTTGTTTTTTTCAATTCTTTTCGATTTTACATGGTCATGTTTGGTATCATTGCAAAGGTCAGACTTTGTCCTGTCCAGTGATGCCTCACTTGACCTTGTGCGGTGTAAAGATTAGAGACGCAGGGTTCCAAAGTCCCCCCTGTGCTGCAGTGAGGCGGTTTGGGTTTTTGATGGAACAATGCATAAAAGCAGATTATGCCATCACCTTCACACTTGTTGGTGAAATGAGAAGGTGAATTAGTGCAGCATCATTGTTCACTTTATAATTGAAAAGTGAACAATATTATGGTGCTAGAAAAATAAAAAATATATTATTTTTACATAAAACCTGCTCATGTTTGAAATCATTGGAATTGTCATACTCTGGCCTTTCCAGTGATACTTCACATGACCCTGTAGCTGCGATGTAGTCAGAGATATAGGGGTCCAAATGTCCACCAATGCAAACACAGCTATCCTTTCTCTGGGCCTATTATGGGGCATGGACCTGGAGCTGCTGCACTAATAGCCCCTATGTTAATCTGGCCCTGCTCAATGCACCAAAATATTTATACTGCTACTAATAGTGCAAATATGCACGAAGACTAGAATGGGAGATGTGGAAGGATGACTACCCAAGTTTTAACCAGTGGGAGCGTTGAGTCAGCATATGTTAACATTGCAGTTAAACCCCCATGCAACCTATAGATAAGGATTATAAATCAATATCTGTAAACCATTCCCTATCTATTTATAGTGTGTTACTAAAACTCAAGCCTTAGGGACAGCAACCTTGGCCCTAAAGATGTTTTTGAACTACAGTAAATCTACCATGATGCTCAGTCACTCAGATGATTTGCTGAGCCTCATGGAAAACCTAGATTCAAAACATCTAGCAGTCCAAGGTGTCTAACCACTGCTTTAAAATGATACTATGATCAATATCATTTAATGGACAATTTTAACACACTTGCAAAACAATTATTTATTTATTTGCAAAGGAATTTACCAGGAAGGATACATTGAGATTTCTCTCGTTTTCAAGTATGCCCTGGGTACATACACTGGTCAACACACTTTTTCTGGCATAAGGTATTCCAACGGTTTTAAGGTAATTTTTGGGTGCTGATTCCAAATCTGGCATCAGTTTTTGTCTATCACATCAGGTTTTTGAGATATCAAATATTGCATTTTCAATTAAAACAGCAAATTGATCCTGCAAAGTGAAGTTGCCACAGGTGTAGCAAAAGATATCTGGGTCATTACTGCATTTTCTTCTTTCGGACATTGTAGCCATTGTTAGATCACACCCTGCAGAAGTATAATATTAACCCCTTCCTGACTGCTGACGTACCATGTATGTCCGATCGGGAAGTCTCCCTTAGACCCGTGGACGTACATGGTACATCAGGGGTCTCCTATCCTCCCTCCCTCCCGCCCGATACTTACCTCCCTCACTGACTGCCACGGCGGTAGGGCAGACTGGAAACCTGCCCCACCATTTTAGGGGGGCCGGCAGGCACGATGATGTCATCACGCTGCGTAATGACGTCATCAGCAGGCGCCCACCGGCGCTTGCAGTAAAAATCAGGAGGGGGCGCTCCTTTGGAGCCCTCGATCTCCCCAACCATACATCGTAGGGAAAAAAATTTGATTGCTGGAAAGGGGAGAGTCTCCCCTTTTCAGTGGTTTATAGCATTAACTATTTTGCTGCTGGATCGTGCTGATTTGCTGCTGGATCAATTCAAACCTGGAGGTGGCTGACATCTTAGATGTCAGCCAAGCCTCCAGGTCACCCCCCCCCACCCACTGTCACCATCACCATATGTGTGAGGACGTCAGTGGGCCAGTTAACCCCCTAGCTGCCAAGTGGAGATAGATTGGCGGTTGTAGATTTTGGGGATGAAATTTCAAAAAAGTGTGTTTTTTTATTTTTTTTGTCATATTTCATATTTTTTTATAGTAAATTATATGATATGATGGAAATAATGGTATCTTTAGAAAGTCCATTTAATGGCGGGAAAACGGTGTATAATATGTGTGGGTTGCATAAACGAGTAGGAGGAAAATTTGAACTAAAAGCAGAGACATAAAACAGCAGCGGGCACTAAAGGACGGACTTTTGTAAAACCGCCCGGTCACTAACGGGTTAAATATATGTGGATATCTACATAAAACGATACTATAAACACATTATCCTAAAAATGCAGCACCATATTTTAACACTAAAGCAGCCACTGACTCGCAACAACTTTCAATCATAAGTAGGGATGAGCCGAACACCCCCGTGTTCGGTTCGCATTCGAACTCAAACAATTTCAAAAGTTCGAGTTCAAATGCGAACACGAACCCAACTCAATGCAAGTCAATGGGATTCAAAAGTTTGAGGCTAGGGACAGATGAGCGCATTTTCTGCGGCCACCGTCAAAATGTACGTCGATGCGTGCGCACGCATTTTTTCACGGAATACGCTTAAGTGGTCAGACGATGCGCAATTCTGGACGTATTTCATGACGGTGGGGTAAAAAGAAGTCTAGGGAAATCCGGCTGTTTGAACGTTATGTAGGCCGCACACTAGCAGCGTCTGACGTCTCCTAATCACGCACACACGCTGCCATGCGGCCGCAGCGCACTCTGTACGTCAGTAGCAGCGGTTTCACGTTCTGAGAAAAATGCGTTCATTTGCTGGTTGCGTGGTGTCGGCGCACTTTCGTACGCACGTACTGCGTATATTGGCCGTCATTGGCCGTTATGTGCTGCTACTGCCGCCGTGATTTAGTGCGTCTGCACGCGCGTTCCGACTGCCCCACTCTGACCCTAGCCTTAGAGTGCCCTGCAAGAGGGCATATATGCAAGATATTTGCCATAAAAAGTGTATGGGGTCTGGGTAGTGCCCTGGGAGACAGGAAACAAGGGCAAAAAGTGAAAAAAAAAAGTTTTTAAAGGAACAGTGAGTTTTCCATGAAATAAGGGTTAAAAATAAAAATAAAAATTCCTTCAAATATCGTGCCTAGGAGGTCCCCATAACCTGCCCGTGAAGTAGTGGATTTGTAGGATGTATGGAACATTTAAAAACAAAAAAATGACATTTTAAATTATGGTAAACGGTTTTCCTTTAATCTATTCATAAACAACTGCTTGGGGCGGCAGTCTGTATTAAAAGAGGAGACATTTTAGGATACGCAGAACAAGTTTAGTGATTTTTTGACTAAATTATGGTGAAACTTATGCAGGCTTTGGATGAAAGTAACAATAGGTGCTTTAAAATTGGGCCTTTAGCGTCACCGTCACACCGTAACCCCTCTGTGGTATTGTGGAAGAGTGCAGGATTGGACCCTGCTGTCCAAAAAATTAAAATGATATAAATCTGGTAATATAGGCGTCAGTGTCAGTGCAGCCAAATATTGTGCCTTTGGTGGCAGCAAGTGCCTTCACACCGTAACCCTTTTGTGGTATTGTGGAAGAGTGCAGGGTCTGATTGAACTCTGTTATGAAAATTGGAGATATGCAGAACTCTGATTCAACTATGGTATAAAGATTAAAGATTTCCAGAACTCTGGTGTCACTCAGTGAGACACCCTGATAGCTGGCAGCCAGTGCAAGACACAGATTACAATTCCCAGAAACTTCCTATAAATCAGTGAGACCCCCTGATGGGTGGCAGTGACAAGACACAAATTACAATTCCCAGAAACTACCTATAAATCAGTGAGACCCCCTGATAGGACCCCCTGATAGCTGGCAACAGTGACAAGACACAGATTACAATTCGCATAAATCTGCTAGAAGTATGTGGAACCCCCTGATAGCTGGCAGTGAGAAGGACTCAGATTACAATTCCCAGAAACCTCCTATAAATCAATGAGACCCCCTGATGGGTGGCAGTGACAAGACACAGATTCAAATTTGCAGAAATCTGATAGAAGTATGTGGGACCCCCTGGTAGCTGGCAGTGAGAAGACACGGATTACAATTCCCAGAAACCTCCTATAAATCAGTGAGACCCCCTGATGGGTGGCAGTGACAAGACACAAATTACAATTCCCAGAAACCACCTATAAATCAGTGAGACCTCCTGATAGGACCCCCTGATAGCTGGCAACAGTGACAAGACACAGATTACAATTCGCATAAATCTGCTAGAAGTATGTGGGACCCCCTGATAGCTGGCAGTGAGAAGACACAGATTACAATTCCCAGAAACCTCCTATAAGTCAATGAGACCCCCTGATGAGTGGCAGTGAGAACACAAAGATTACAACAATTCCCAGATATTTTGTAGAAATGAGACCCCCACAATTGCTGGTGACAGTGAGAACACAAAGATTACAACAATTCCCAGATATCTTGTAGAAGTGAGACCCCCCAATAGCTGGTGACAGACTGGCAGTGAGAACACACACTAACACAACAATCTCCTCTCAAAAAACACGTGCTGGGGCTGCAAGGGACGCCTTATGCGCTGTGGGACTTAGCTCTGTGAGCCCATGATTGGGCAAAATTTGCCCAATCAGGACTCTGAGCCGTGATTGGCATAGTCTTGCACCTGTCTTGCACCAAAACTGTGGTCAGGTGCAAGGCTGTAGCCAATTACAAGCTTCAGGCCAGTGGAAAAGTGCATTGTGGTCCATTGTGGTGCATTGTGGGCGAACATGCTGTGAACACGCGGAAATGTTCGAAGTTCGCGAACATACGAACTGGCGATGTTCGAATCGAACTCCGAACACATCGAACTGAACAGCTCATCCCTAATCATAAGTGACAAAGAGTTAATTTCGAGTGAAATCAATGAAAATGGGGTATGACGATAGCATAAAAATGAGATGTGATAGAGCAAATCTGAGATCAGATTTGGAATCAGCACCCTGAAATTAATCTAAAACAGCTGCAAAAGTCCAGGCCAGAATTTTTATTTTGTTGACCAGTGAATTGATACATAATGACCTAAGGCAAAAGTAGTAAAATATTAAACTCCCAGCTGTTAGTGGACTCTGACTCTCATGAATCCTTGCAAGCATCCAGCAATTCAACTCTTCTGTGTTTAAACCGAAAAGATTGATTGATGGATTGATCTGAGCCTTGCGAGGTCATGAGTACGACTGAGCTTCAGGACCAAGGACAGCAACATTACAGAGCACAAAAAAGTCAAAGGTTTTTCAATTCTACTTCTCTATTAGGCTAGGGTCAGACGAAAGCAGTTTTAACGTGCGTTTAGACGCACGAAATCACGGCCGTGCTAGCAGCAAATGACGTCCAATGCCGAGGAACACACGAAGTACGGCCACACGACAGTTCGTCCGCGCAACGCAAGTGGCAAACGAACGCATTTTTTCTAGAACGTCAAACTGCTAGTACGGACGTACAGAGTGCGCTGCATCCGCTAGAGGCGTGTGTGCGTGATTGGGAGACGTCAGACGCTGCTAATGTCCGGCCAACATAATGTACAGACACAAAAAGTGTTTTATTGATGATCCGTACAAAATCACGGACGAAAAAGGCGCATCGTATGACCGCTATCGCGTATTCCGGGAAAAAATGCGTCCATTCGTTTGAACGCACTTTTTCACAGACAACGCGAAAAATGCGTTAGTCTGACCCTAGCCTTAGAATGATACCGTTAATTCACCTCTTATCTAAAAAACTAAACAAACAGTTTTTCTTTTTTTTTAATATACCTAAATTTTATCAGCATCATAGAAGATTATCTGGAAGTAACTAATGAGTAGGACTGCAAAAAAAATACACAACAAATTGAAGGAATGCTATATTCATGTAAACTGCTCTATATTTTTAAACTTAATTCACACAATAGGTCAGTTTTCTCACAATTACTTGAGACAAATGTTTCTTTTATAGCAGAATTTTAGAAATAAAGTTAACTTGGGATCGAAAACATCAAATGTATCAATCTTGGGGTTGGAAATAATTTATTAACTGTAAATATGTTTTGTGATAACAATATTATAGCCTTTTACATGTGCTTACACCAATTTTCCCTAAAGAATGATCATCGTGTAATTTTGTGCGTACAGTAGTGTATTAATAATTGATGAACATGGTAGTTTATTTTATGTGCTGTTTTTTTTCTCTCTTTTTTGCCTCCAAAAATAAAAAAGAACAGCTAATTTTAGTTTATATATTATTACATTTGAGGCTTGAGGGAGAGGGGTAGTAAAAAAAAGTATTGGCAGCTCTCAGTATATCGGAACTACTATTCCGAGGGCCCTATATCAAGCATGTCATTATGATTAACGATCGAGCCTGTAGGTGAGTAGCTAGGAGAGAAAGACAGGTAAAGGTACAATTTTGTTTTTCAACATAAATTGCTTGTTCTCAGACAACACAAAAGAAAAACATATAACCTTAAGACACACCTGTGTTGTTTGCAAGCTGAAATGGAGACTTTCAGCTTTGAATATCATGTCCTTATATTAAAAGGGTTCAGGATGCACTCCTGTTAGCAGATCATTTTTATAGGGGAGTCTTGCAGCATTCAGCGTCACAAGCAAAGGCAAACGCAGAAAAAACCCAAGATGTTTTTCATTGGGCTCTACTTGCCCTCTCCCTCCTCTGCAGGACCCTATTCCATTTTTTGTAATGAAAATTTTTATTAATAAAAATTGCCATCATCACAACAAGCAGCCAGAGAAGAAGGCCACGCAGAGCCAGGCAACAGGGGTTCAGAGATACACATCATAAAACAGTACAAATATGTATATATGAGCATCTTAGTTAGTGAAAGAGAAAAAACAAAGGGAGGAGAAAGAAGGGGGCAAAATCGGAAAAAATTTCAAAAATCGGGGAAAGACGCTACGGTCACAAGAAGGCATCGTGCAGGCACACAGGGACAGGAGAGAAATGAAAACTAACTAAATAAATAAAACCAAACCACCCTCTCGGAACGGGGGGATAGGGAAAGTGGTGAACTGCCAAGGGTTACGTGGCGTTGCCAGCTTACTCCGCACCCTGAAAAAAATATACCCGGAGGTCAGACAAGAAGCTACATGGCTGGGGAGGCCCGGGTCCAAAAAGAGTGGGCAGAGCCACTGTAGCCTCTCAAAGTGGCTCAACCAGACCGACCCCATGTTCCCGCACAGAACAAAACAACAACAAAAAAAAGTGAGCGTTACCACTAGGTTAAATGAGGTGATAGCATTACGCCTAGATCACCTCCCAATCGCTAACCGGTTAAAAAATCCATTTGTGCACCAGTATTAGCATTTTAGCGCGAGCTTAATGTACTTTGCTCTCCCTATGCCTAACATGGGGAGCGAAAAGAGTAAGCAGAGAGGAATTAGTGTTAGGATTACAAAGTCCTAACACTAATTACTAACAGGGGCGTCGCTACGTGGGGGCGGGGGGTGCGGCCCGCACCAGGTGACACCCGCCTTTAGGGTGACACCGTCACCCTAAGGGCGGGTGTCTCACCCTCCGCCACATGTTCGCTCCCTGCGAGCGTCCGAAGCTGTGCAGCTTCGGCGCTCGCCTGGGGGTAACACGTCACCAGCCAATTGCGGCTGGTCACGTTGCTCCCCCAGGCGAGCGCCCAAGCTGTACGCCGCCAGACGCTCAGAGGGAGCGAACACGCAGCGGAGGTGAGCTGGGGCCATTATCCATGAGCTGCTGGGGCATATCCATCTGCTGGGGCATATCCATGAGCTGCTGGGGCATATCCATCTTCTGGGGCATATATCCATGAGCTGGGGTATATCCATGTGCTGGGGCATATCCATGAACTGGGGCATATCCATGAGCTGGGGCAGTATCCATGTGCTGGGGCATATCCATGAACTGGGGCATATCCATGAGCTGGGGCATATCCATGTGCTGGGGCAGTATCCATGAACTGGGGCAGTTCCATGAGCTGGGGCATATCCATGAGCTGGGGCAGTATCCATGAGCTGGGGCAATATCCATGAGCTGGGGGCAGTATCCATGAGCTGGGGGCAGTATCCATGAGCTGGGGCAATATCCATGAGCTGGGGCATATCCATGAGCTGGTGGCAGTATCCATGTGCTGGGGCAATATCCATGAGCTGGGGGAAGTATCCATGTGCTGGGGCAAATCCATGAGCTGGGGGCAGTATCCATGTGCTGGGGCAAATCCATGAGCTGGGCAGTATCTGTGAGCTGGGGCATATCCATGAGCTGGGGCAATATCCATGAGCTGGGGCAATATCCAGGAGCTGCTGGGGCAGTATATCCATGAGAGCAGCTTAAGACATATAACATGTATGCTTCGTAGGTTATGTGTGCAAGTAGTGTGTGTACATACATAACTGTCAATTTCACCTTTATTTTGTAGGCATCAGGCTACAATGAAAGTATTAAAATGTGCTATGCGTGCTATATTAATGAACTCAAAGCTAACTGAATTACATCTATAATTGCGAGTAATCTAGCAAGCATTGGATTTCATAAATAGTGATGCTTGGCCACTGAGTGGCCCGTTGCCAATTATGGCACTGTCTCAGCAATGAAACCTGCCAAAAATGGCAAAGCCTCTTTACTTTCTCAGTATGCTAATTTTTTTTTCTGATATGCAAATAACTCCTAATTGGGGTCACAAAGAACTGGTCATGCCAATTAATGACACTGATACCCCTTTTATTTAGAGGGGGAAAAAAAGACTGGATCAGAAGCGGCCTTATGTAAAAGGAGCATCCATACAAACTAGTATATAGCATCTCTTGCTTAAACTAACAGGGTTATTCAAAGAGATTCGAAAAGTCACTGCACGTTCGGTGACTTTTCGTTCTCTTCAATTCGGTTCCTTTTGCCGATCCCATTTTGGTGACCCTGCAGTGTATTCAGCAAGCACCACAGGGTCCCCGAATTGCAGGGAAAAGCTGCCGCAAACCCGACGAAAACGAACCGCAAAACCCAGCGAATGCACGCCGAAAACCCTCAAAAACATCTGGATTAACCTGCCGAAAACCACAGAAAAACCCGAACAGGAGCCGATCCGATCGCAGCCTTTGACACAGCAGAAGAGGCAGTGAATAAATTAGCAAAACAGTTTGTATGAATGTGTGAAAGTGAAATGTTGTTTGCAAAGAAACTACTGAGCGAAAATGTCTGAAATTTACATATGAGGTCCAGGGAATGATAATAAAGAGGGCTGTTACAAAAAAAAAACAAAATCAGACTTTAAAAAAAAAAAAATCTGAAAAATGCTTAAAATATCCTAAAAAATCTATAAATAAAGAAACTCTTTACTGCAGAATTTTATAATGAGCGGTTTATTAGATATTGAACTAAAACGGGAATATTTTTAACATTGAAGTCTATGGGATTCTCCTGAATAAATTTGCCGCATGAAACCACCGAATGGCAGGGCATTTCGGGAACCTTTCACTGCTGGTTTGTGCTCTCTGAATAGCCGAAGCAGTGCTTTTTTATGGGGATTTCACTACCCTCGAACAGGCACCGTATCTTCAGGCAATTCACCAGGATTTGGCGAATTGCCTGCTTTCTGGATAGCCGAATGGCCAGGAAAGGTAACCGAACTCTGATTTTCAGCGTTCGGTTACCTTTCTCAAGCAATTCGGAGCTCTTTGAATTACCCTGTAAGTTCTGAGATGTCACAGTGGTGAAAATTAACTCCTTATCTCAACCAACTACCCAGGCAGGCTGATATACTTTGCTGCATGATTCAATTTAATTTGACATATTTCTGTTTCCCAAGTCACTTTCCCTAGTGGACAACTTGAAATGTAGTAATTATTAACACTTGCTTTCAAATGCTTTAATCCCCCATTTTTGCATTTGGAGTATCTGCAAATATTATGTTTCACTTCTTGCTTACTATGATTGGATTTTGTAAAAAACTTTACCAAAATTCCAATTTTACCTACTTTTCTTGTGCAACTAAGGAATAAACAACTCATAATAGATGCACGTTTTATGTCATCACTCATGAATCAGTTTTCAACAGGGGATCTATATCACATGTGCATCATAGTTTCAAAAGTTTAAGGTGAAGTGATCATCCACATTTTAATATAGTTCAAAGATAATATATTGCAAATTCTATATATCCTGTTAATCTTTTGTCTTGGTCACAAATGCAGGCAGAGGTCAGTAAAATAGAGAAAAGTCAGAAAGGCAGGGGGCAGTTAAGTTTTATTGTTTAAAGCAAGGGTTAAAATGAAAAATCAAGCATTGCATGAATACAGGATACGTGTAGCTTTGTTTGTATAGAACAATAATAGAGCACTGTACTCACCTGCATGCTAATCTTTTATAGTTCTCAACCGCCCCGGCCTGATGGCCTGGATGCAACATCAGCCAGGGCGGTTATGTTGGGTCTGACCTGTGGTGTTGTTAACTACCACAATGTCACACCCATGCACGATTGTGTAAGGAAGAAGCAGCTAGGCTCACTTGGCTAGTGAGCATGCTGATGATGAGTGGACAGCAGTCAGCTCTGTAGAGTCTGACAGGATATGAATATACAAGATAAACCCCTTGATAACGAAAACACACAGGGTTCTGTCCAAAATTCCAGGATCAGAACAAGCCCGTTATTCGTCCGTCCCTTCTCTGTCCCAGAACCACTCCAGGAGATTCACAGTCACCTTCTGGGCTACCACACTCGTAGCCCTGACACTGCAGAGAGATTCCCTAATGAAGCCAAGATTCAACACACAAGACCAGCGAGACATGATCATTTGTAAAAGTAGGCATAGGATGGCTTTATTTTCCAGACAGACAGTATGTTAATACAGTTTGCACAGTGTATGTTTGCTATCTGGGATGGGTCTAGAACAATACCACTCTGCTGTCTGATAGACATGTGCACAGCACAAAATTTCGTTTTGAACTAATGGATTAGTCCTAAAATGCAATTTATTTAGTTGCTAAAGAAATTCGTTTTCAGTTCTTTAGTATGAAAACTAATTTCATTCATCCGAAAACCAGTGGATACAATTACTATTGTAGTGGTCCCTCTCTGTATAGAACATCCTCCTCAATTTATACCTTTCTCTGTATAATGTATACAACATCCTCCTGCATTGATTAATGCCCCTCTCTGTATAGAACATCCTAATGGATTGGCATGTGGAGGGTGCAGAACTTCAGAATGCAATGCTTATCCAGCACAGGAGAGGGAACTTTTACTTAAACTTTGTATCTCTGTGGGGGAGACACAGGAATATAAAAGCAGGGAAGAGGGAAAATATTAACGTAAAATCGGTCTGAAAGCTCAGAGAAGAGATGACTGGTGCAAATTTATTTTTATAATAAAATAAAGCACTTTAAATCCAGGGAAAACATTCAAATAAATCACACTGAAGGCTCATAATGACAGAGTAACTGGGATAGCTGGATACTAAATGTATCAGACATAAAAAAAACTTTATAACAAGCAGCACTGGGAGAGGAGAGGGACTTTATCTAAAACGTGTATTATAGATGAGGAAAGGGGGATAGTGCTCCTGGATAATATAAAATGTATCAGACCTAAGCCCCTATTATGCAGAGCGTGAGGGGAGATAACACACGTTTTATAAAGTCCCTCTATTCTCCCATCGCTGCTTGTTATAAAGGGGTGTTTACTATCCAGGCCTCCTCTGTCATTAGCTTTCAGTGTGATTTATTTCATAATCATGCAATGGTTAAGTAAAGGTTTCCTCTGCTGTGCTGGCTGTCTGTGCTGCGAGTGAGTATTCTGGAGCTCTATCACTGTCAGATTTTTGGGTAGGGGTCGGGAAGGATTACGCATACAAACCTTTTCTGTAGCTTTGTGATGTTGCTCTCTTCATTACTGGTCTCCTTCACTCAATGTAATATCACAAAAAGGACTGAAACTAAAATGTAGTCCATTTTATTTTAGTTTCTTTCGTTTTTTGTACTGAGCAGTTTCGTATCTCTTGAGTCATACGAAAACGAAATTATCCCAAAATTCGGACTAAATCATTTTAGTACTAAAACAAATGCACATGTCTACTGTCTGAGCACCCCCCCCTCCTCCCAGTGATAATGATACCTGTCCAGTACAAATCAATTCCAGGGGGGAAGATAAACTAATACAAACAAACAATTTTTGGAACTGCACCACAGAAACCTGCTTTAAAACAAATCACAAACCATGGCAATGCCCAAATGCTCCATGGATAGTCCTTGCCATAATCACACATAGTCTGTGGTCATGAGACTGGCATCCGCTTTTCCCCATACGACCCAAAGTCTATATGTAGTGAGGGCAATGTTGTGAGTGCCAGCGCCAGCCAGTCTCTGACACCTGGAATCCATGTCCCTCAAAAGGTGGTGGAGGCTTTCGTCAAACCCCTACTATGTAATTGTTTCAATACACCTCATAATTTGATCATAAAATTGAAGAGTGTTAGAAAATTTCTATACTAAATGATTACAAATATAGTATCACTCCATTCTATAATTTATAAATGAAAGTAAAAGGTAAGGACATATCAAATATATATTCAAGCAGTAAGATAGCAAACACCCTTTTATTTACCAATAGGAATAACAAATAAATACAGGAACATAAGTATGGTCACCTTTTGTAACCAAATACCCATAATTTATCCCTAAGTTAGGTGTCTTTTGATAGGTTTAATGCAATATTAAAGTGGAGCTCTCTGAATTTGCTTTGTTGTGTTCATCGGTCTCAGATGGACCTTTAGGAGAAAGCACGTTCATGTTGAGTGCAACCATTCTGGTTTTGTATGTTTCATTTTGAGAACTGACCAAACTCTCTGGATTTGCACTTCACCCTGTCAACAGTACCTCTTTGCAGGACCCATTTAAACCTTGAGTTGCAGAGAGCTCTAGGAGGATGCATGATCCATGATTTAATCGCACAAGGGCAATCACTAGGTTAGAAGGATAACCCATTCCATAATGAGATACATGATGTTGTGGCAGGATTATGCAATGTGTGATCATATTTTGTAACCAAATTCTGATCAATTTATCCAAATTTAGTTTTTTCTAAACCCTTTAAAACTATATTTAGGTGGAGTGCTTTGTACTTGGCATGTCATAATGAAAGATTGATCGTGTTTGATTTGTCTCCTGCAACTTGTAGGGTTATTACTTTGAATGACATAATCACTTCACTTATAGCTGTTTAAATGATGAGTTGATCACTGTGTTTCTTGTGTTCTAGAAACTATTTTTATTCATCCCATGATTTGGATATTTCTACATTTGGTTTTTTACAACCTGGAATTTTATTCACGTGTTACTTACATAATGTTCCTAACACCCAGAAGGTGTAAAATTATATTGCTGTGATATAAAGTTAACAAGAAACACACATTTCTTGATTTTTTTTAATATTCACCCCTTATTGCTATGGTCCCCTAACTAAACATTGATGCAACTAGCTGAAGCTAGGAGTCACAAGATTTATGATAGTCTGAGTCTTAAAATAAATACTCTTGTTTCTAAATAGATCACAGAGCTATCAAATCATGTTCAGGATAAAGTAATGGAAATCCACCCATCAGGATTGGGTTTGTAATACATTGTTTTTATCAAAAATATATTTTTTCCGTCTTTTAATTTTTTTAAAAGGAATCAATATTTGCTTGTGACTAGGTAAGACTGTCAACCAAAACACACTTATAAGGTACTAAAGTCAAACAAAAGATAAACAGTTACCAGGCATCTCAACTCTGGCCCCCAGATGTTGATGTTCTACAATACCATGAATCATTTGAATGCAATAGATGGTTAGAGAATCATGTGAACTGTAGATCCATGGCAACAGAGTTGGAATCAATGCTATAAAAGACCTGGAAGGCTCCAAATCTGAAATGAGTACTAATTGATACCATGCGCAGGGATGTATGCCATTGCTGATAAAAATATTCTGTTTTGTATTTTGTAGACGTCTTGGGATAGACGAAGCTAATAGGGTTTTTCTGGTCTGAGCAGACTGACATCAATAAGTGTAAAACGCGTTATGTGGAGCAATGACAAGACTGTTTACTATTTTTGAAACACTATCCACAAAATGACGTATGATGATTGTAGCATTATGTTGAACAGATGTGTATTATTACCAGCAGCTCTTACCTTGGTCTAGTTACATAGTGATAAAGGTTGAAAAAAATATCAATGTTTATCAAGTTCAGCCTTCCACATATTCCTATGGATGATCCAAAAGAAGACAAAAAAAATCCTCTTGGTGCACTTTCCAGTTGTGTCCAGAAGTTGATGGGTAACATCTGGAATGCCAAGGTGCTGACCCTGCCATCATGGCAATCAGATTCCTCTGTGGATCAAAAGCAAAGCTTTTATAGCTGAGACAACTGTTATAGATATATGAAATGGTCCACGCCATTAAAATAATCATGTTAAGAGGTGTTCACATAAAAATACCATGGTTTTAAAATGTATTAACAAATTGCCACAGAAGTGCAGTCCTAATCATTAAGCACTGTGTTGCTGGTTAATTGTCATGGAGAATGGCTAATATAGGAGTTCACATTAACGAAAGGAAAGATAAACAATCACTCACAAAAAGTTGTGCTTCCAAAAACAGGGAGTGGAACATTTGAGAAGAAGGGTAAAGACATGAAAAAAAAATCAAGCAGTTACGCAGCAAATAGCAATATTGCGTACAGGAGTTAGATTGCCTGCAGGTTTAGTACAGAAAGATACAAAGAAAATGCAAATATATTGTTATCCTAAGGGTAGACAAAGAAGTGAGGATAATGAATAGCAGAAAGTAGTAAAGGCACTGCAAAGTCTACAAAGACAGATTGATCTTCATGTGAAAAAAGTGATGTTTTCAAAATTCCTTAAATTTTTGATGACCCAACAAGTATAGTTTTCTGTTTGACATATTCAGTACTTAATTTCCAGCTATCATAGTCACCCTTTTCGTCTTGTAACTTGTCATGTGTATTAACTTTTCTCTCCCTGTTTTAGATAATTTGGTGTCCAAATAGTGACATCCTTATAGTTACTATACAGCAACCGTTTTCGTAAAACGAAGCCCATTATGTTCTAAACAAAGAATATTCTGCCTGATTCCTCAGCACACGTGCCCTCTGCCTGAATAGTACAGATGAGTAGTAAATGGCATTCCAGCGGCTGCCCATAACCCATAACCTTTCCAAATGACAAAGGATAATGATCCTAAGAGACGGGCCCATGATGAACATCAGGGGAAAGCAAAGAGAGCAATTAGCAGTATCTCATAGACTGCATTCAGAAAACATCTGCTTCGTTTAGGAAAGATCACAGAGCTGCGTTCAACACATATGCTGTTTTTCCTATTTTTGCTTAACCCTTTCAGTCATTGGTCGAGAGGTCCTGGAATAAGAAATAGTGTGATGGGATCCTGTATCGCAAATCTAAAAGTGCGACTAGAGATAAAATAAGCCTTAACCTTAATTAACTGATGAGAAGTCTTTAAGGTTCAACAAAATGACCATAATGTTTAGGTAGCTGTAAGTGTAAATTAGATCAATAATGTGTATGTATGTGTATTAACAAATAGAGAACTTGTTAATAAGTGTTACATGATTAACTCTGTCTTTGGAAAATTTCTGTGCGCCGTTATATACTTCTAGAAGATGATGTAGCAGGAATAGATAACTTCAGATATGATGTCGAATTTATTATGCTATATGGCACATTAATTCTTTGAGTGCCCCAATGGACTGACCAACATATTCGTGGCACTAAAGGGGTAATAAGAGGTTTAAGAGACCTTAAGAATTTGAATCCCTGCCAATATCTCCTAATAGCACAGATACAGTAGGATGGAAAAAACATACTCATTCCTCCCTTCACACTCCCTTACTCTTTTCTTTGGTACCACAAACATCCCATACAATTATATAAAGCAATACAATTCCATTACATATTTACATGGTTATTAAACACTGCAAGTAATGCAGAGCCGGAATTCTAGTAATTTTTAAACAAGTTTTTTATTTTTATTATAACACTATCAAGAAGAATATAAATGTGTTCAGTAATATGTCAAAGTTGAAAGATAAATAAAAACTGTGGTCTGAGGACCCCAAGAGAAACCAATGGTATAAGTGGCACATCTTAGGCTGACCGTCCACTGGGTCCGTATTGCTGCGATGGTGCGATCATCCAATATCGTCTGAAGTCGTCAGACCGATCCTACAACATGCAGGTGAATCCGCCCTCTTCCACTGCATCAGACCACCGACGGACAGTTTCAGACGATTGTATGCGTTTACAACAGATATACGATCCTTTCAATTTCAATAGATTTTATCGGACAATGCTGGGATGATCTGGTACAAGTTTACATGCAAAAGATACACTGTATACTTAACCCTTTCGCTGCTGAGGCTTTTCCCGCCCCTGTGCTGAGGTCATTTTTTACCTGTTTTGCGCATCATGTTTAAACGTGTTTTTAAGGCTTATTTTAGTAATGACCCAGACATATTATATATTCGTTCTTTCCGTCAGACTCGGTAGATTCATAATATGTCATTATTATATGTATACGTTATGTCATGTCTGTATATTATAACAAAAAATGCAATAAAATATGAATTTTTAATAATTTACAATGTGTAAAGTGTTTTTTCCACATTTTAACATGCGAGCAATTGCGGTTATATTTTGTATGGGGTGCGCTTGTTAAAAAAATTAGAGATGGGGTCTCGTTACATTTTTTTTTGGGGAAAATTACACTATTTTTAACAAACGCACCGCATACAAAAATCGTTAGTGCAGCATCATTGTTCACATTATAATTGAAATGGGAACAATATTGCTACACTAACAAACCAAAAAAAATAAAAAAAATGTGTGTTTATTTTTTTTTTAATTTTTTTTTTTAATTTTTTTTTATTTTTATTTTTAATTTTTTTTTTTTTTACAAATTTTTTAACTTTCATGTTTGGTATCGTTGGAACGGCCATGCTCTGGCCGATCCAACGATATCAAAATTTAACCCCTAGCTGCCACGGATCGGGAGATAGGGAGTTCATTGGAACTCCCTATCTCCACACTTGGTGGCAGTTAGGGGTTAACGCTAGGACTGGCGTCATCGTGCTGCGCACGATGACGCCAGTCCTCTGGGGGAGTTCCCGGAAGCTTGGCCGACATCCAAGATGTCGGCCAGCTCCCGGAAGGATCGCGAATCGGCGCTTTTCAGCGCTGATTTGCGATCCAGCTCCCCAGGGGTTAATGCCAGGCATCATTTGGAAGGGCAGGCTGTGCCCTTCCAAATGATGCCTGGGTTAAGCCCCTGTGTGCCACCGATCGGGAGGGAGAGAGGTCCGAAGGACCTCCCCCCCTCCCTTTCAGGCGCCTCCTCCGCACATGCGGGGGGGGCGCCTGAATTAGGTGTCATCGCGCCCCCCGATGACACCTAATAATGGCGGCTGGTGGTCCGGATGCCGGGCTGACATCCAGGATGTCAGCCCGCACCGGAGGGGCCAGCGATCGGCCGGAACCCGGCCGAACGCTGACCCCAAACTGAGGACGCGCTCAGCGCGTCCTCAGCACACCAGCGGTAATGCTGAGGACGCGCTGAGCGCGTCCTTAGCATTGAAGTGGTTAAACCGCCGAGTCGGGCAGGGAAACCTGAAAAAGAGGCATTGTATAGTCAATCCGCCGAGCCGCGGCAGGAAACATGTAAAAGATACAGGGCTAAATTACAAAGTTCGCGCAAACGTTTGCGCCGGTGCAAAAAAACATTAAGGTGAGGGGTAAAACATTTTACATCGAATTACATTTTCAGCGCAACAAACGCGCATAATCGTCTACCGCGGGTGAACCTGCGCAAACCCTTTACTATACTCATCCTATACTATACCCATCCTATACTTAATATTGTGAGCGCAAATGTGAATGAATGCTGGTACGCGGATGGTATTACAATCTATGCGCAGGATTTAACGCATAGACGTTGAGCGCATAATTTTAGCAACTCCTAAAAGCCGGTGTTAATTGCAAATCTGAACAACCTGGCCGAACCCAAATACACCAGCCCCAAAAAAAAAATGCAGCAAAGTATAGTTACACATTCTACTCATACCAAACCAATAAAATGGAGAAGTTGTGTGTGCATTTATTATTTCTGCAGCATATATGTTCAGATTGACTTTGGCGGGTGCAAAAACATAACGTGAGATAATTGTGGTTCTTAATTCTGATTGGCTGAATCGCGTGAAAAAAACAGTCTGCACACTGATTTCTGTGCGCAACGTTACTGCGCGAGCATTTGTGCGCATCTGTTTTACGTGCGTTATTGCTCGACGGATAAAAAAATGCGCGAGGATTGTAATTCCAGCGGTGATTTACGCGTGTTAACGTTTAACGCTTGGTGCACAAATTCACTCGTTGCGCGAGCATTTTTACGCGAAGATTGTAATGTAGCCCACATTGTATAGTATCCATTTCAGCATCATAGACAATTTTTTTTCCACCCCGCAGCAGTTTGTTTTTTTCACACGGCGGCCTGTCCATTGGCTGATCTGGGTTGCCCACAGATACTTCCAGTGGACGACCCTGATCAACTGATGGCGTTGTCCATAGTCAGTTGACCAAATCGGTCCCCCGACTACGGTGCCAGTGGATGGCCAGCCTTACTGTGAGTCCCAGCAAAAAGGATTTAAGGATATTAATTTGTTTTTAAAACACATGCTGCACTTAGTCAATATTGAAGGAATACTCTAGTCACTACGACTATTCAAGGAAGATTGAATGGTGACGGTGACCTGGATGTCCTCTACCCTTTGCTCCTTGGTGGGGGATCCCATCAGACTGATTAAACACTTCCAGCAGAGGGACTAGATCTGCCCACAAAACTCAGATCTGGTTTCTTAGAAAAAGGTCTGGAATTAACACGTCTTTCTTCCTACCGTTAACCAATGACTCTCAATGTGCTCACTTAAAAAGCCACTAGATTGCTTGGATGCTCACTCAAGTGCCCAACCTCCTCCCAGTCAGTCACATAACATTCTGCATCTTGAGAGGAAGCTGCAACATGCCACTTCTGAACTTGCACTAAAGAAGCCCAGCACTAGAATTAAGGTGAGTTTTAGCATCATCAAAGTATAAAAGCAGGATGGCGGACTGTGGGGGTATCACAACAGTTGATGTTTAGCCCTGACATTCCCACCTCCTGTTTTAACCCTAGAGTATCCCTACAAGATTGATAAAGGCCTGACCTCAGATTGAAATGTTAATTGTTGTTTTTCTGTATGAAGATTTTTATTATCACAAGAGACAGTCAGCAGAATGTATATATGGCAAGAGGCCTCGCAGGGCCAATATGTGTCTTCAAGGTCAAATGAGAAATGGTCGCGCAGGTCCAACATACGTCAGCTGTTAGAATATACTATATGTTAGTAGGATATATAGTCTCAAAAGTAACGAGCGAACCGTTATATACTCTGTATGAGAACAGGACATCAACATAAGAGGGAGTCAGCTATAGGCATCTAGCATTAGAAGGGGGGGAGAAAAAGGAAGCAGGAAAAGAAGAAAAGAAAAAAAAAGGGGGTTGGAAAGATGGCAATGGCCAGAATTGTGCCTGCCCAGGCGAAAACCCATACCACCAAGAAGACCTCATGGTGGTCACGGGGGGAAAATGGCACTTAGGCACGGGCATTCAGGGGCAAAGACAGGCACCAGGTCACGTCTGTGCCTCCCAAAATATCCAGAAAATAAACAGAAAGAGGGGGGAGGGGGCAAGAAACACAACAAAAGAAAGTAACGTCAGCTGTGAGGAGAAATTAAAACAAGAAAAAGCAATAGCTACGAGGCGTCTCAGCATGTCATCCATTGTAAAGTAAGATAAGTCCTCTATGAAGGATAAAGAATAAATCAGGAAAACTAAAAACCACAAAAATAAAGTCCACAGCAAGTAATAGACAGACAGCGGGGTGGGGAGTCATCATGTTGGGGGGTATCATCAAAAGTTGGGAGAGGGGGAACAGTGTGCAGCCAGGGATCAGCATCTAGAAAGGCAGGGTGGAGAAGCCACAGTTATGGAGAGTCAGCCAGTGCCCAGCAAAGGAACGAGCCATGCAGCCCCCACAGGAACAAACAACAGCCAGCGGTGACACTCCACGTCCCGGTACAGAAACACGTGCTGCTGTGCAACTCCATCCACCAGCAACTTGGGACAAGGCCACAGACGGTGCCACAGCGGGGGACAGCAGGAGAGGCTCAAATGAAATCTCCGTCGTCACTGAGATGAGGGGGAACTCCATTGCCACTAGGCTCTGGTCGGCACTAGGAGGCTTCACCAGGACATCCACCGGCTCCACCCGGACAGGCGATTCCCAGCATTCGGGTACTCCCAAGACACGCGGCGGGAACAACTTCTCCATCTTGCCATCTGGCGCACCAGCCTCTTCCCACAGAACTCCGGTCACCACTCTCACTGGTACCTCACAGCTGCGCAGGACAACAGCAGGCCTTCCTCCACCAGGAACACCGCCAGTCAAAGCTTCCTCTTCCTCTGCAGTCTCCCGTCCAACTACCATCACTGCCATAAGCCACCGCCATGCGCCTCGAGTAAGTGGCGTCTCCTCGTCCCCTGGCAACTGTGTCAGACAGGCCTTGAGAGCCGCAAACATAGCCTCCATTCCACCAGCAGGTGGGGGTGCTTCAAATCGCGCCGCTCCAAGCGTCCCTCCACTTTACCCACCCAAGGGACATCAAGCGCAGCTGGAGGATGGGGGCCCTCTATCCTCGCAGCCTGCGAATAGTAAGCTCCCGGTGAAGGCTCTCTCTGCAGGAGGAAGCAGGAGGGACAATGAGCGAAGGCGTCCAAGCTTAGGTCTCAAAATGGCTGACGGACGATCAAGTCTGCTGAGGGTTTACAGAAAAATACTCGGCTGTGCTCCGGAGGGGGGACAAGAACGGGCCCTGGAGTAATCCCTGTAATGGCCAGCCGTGCAGGGACTCCACTGGTGGGCATTCACATAAAAATTCAGGCTAAAAAAGCCCTTGTATCAGGAGAATCATGCAGAGCTCCACAAAAGCATGTCTTCTCCCATGCAGGGCCAGCCACGCCCCCCTTGTTGATTGTTGTTTTGTTGTGAGGACCAAAATTCTGAGAAGTGTTTCTTCACTGAAATTTTTGTTTTTATAGTGATTTCCAACTCATGTCTCATAACGGTTTAGCCCATTAGTTCTATTACAGAGAACACTACCATATACAAATCAGACCACATACACCCTAAAGGCCAGCAAGGACTACAATGCCAATGAAGTCTACTTTGCACAAGAAACATGTCAACGCTGATGATAGTTTCCGCCCTGATTGGTCCTTGTCAGGGAGGTGAAGCTAATACCTCTCTAGGATTCACCTTTAGATTACACTCTAGACTCAACAATAACTGTTCTGTGAAAACACTGGGACTAGACAATGGCAAAAGCGGCTCGACCATGGAGGAATGCTCCCACAGATCCAACTACATAATTTTGTGTATTTTAACTATCGTACCTCTGAAAAGAAGGAGAGTTAGCCAGGAGATCAGTGAGTTGCTAATTATACTCAGTCTAGTAAGACTCACACCCTGCAGAGCACTCTGCAAAATCTGCTGTTGCTCACTGCTACAAGGCTGACAAGTAGACATGTGCACAATGAAAACATATGTTTTATTTCGATTCATTCTGTTTTTTAGTTTGTTTCAATGCATTCTCTATGTTACCGTAATTCGTGTTTCAGATCGATTTGTTAATTCCGGAGAATAGTAATTCGTATTTTGTATTATTTTGTTAATTCGTTGTGAGTCATTATTTCATTTGATACATTATCTCTGAATGGTGAAACAAATTAATTAATTACTGTTAGTTTAGGGTTAAAAGAAGATGGTTAAAAGATATGTAATCCCCTTGTCCTTGGTGCTGTTGCTTGTTTCGGCACCAAGGACAGCAGCAACTTGGGGCTCTGGAGCAGCATCAAGGACAGCAGCAACGTGGGGCTCTGGAGCAAAAAAATCCCCCTGTCCTTGGTGCTGAAATAGGTTTCATCACCAAGGACAGCACCTGCCAAACGCAGCCAGGCTGAAGGAAAGGAAAAAAAACGCTGCATTCAGCAAAGAAAAAAAGCCTTGCCTTTTTAAAATAATTTGGAATCCAAAAATATCACTTAAGAAAATACTCAAACAATTCTAAAAAAATCAATAAATAAAAAGGATTTTTGCTGCAAATGAAAAGAATAAATGATTGAATAAATATTTAATAAACACAAGGTATTTTTTTTACATTGAAACAATGGGATTCACCTGTTTAAACCTGTCGAATGAAACCACTGAAAATCAGGGCATTTCGCTGACATTTCAGTGCAGTTTGGCGCTCTCTGAATAGATTAACCATTACTTCTCTGCGGGGAATTTCACTGCTGTGGAATCACACCGAACGTCACTGTATGTCGCTGTCCATGGCCCGTGGTGCTGAATACAACAGATTCGGCACCACGGCCATTGGACAGGGTGCGGTGCTGACTCAGTCTAAGTGAAAACGAAATCAATTCGTTATATACCACTTTGTTTTTGTTCCGATTTGGACGAAATCGATTAATTATTTTAGAAGTGCTTTTGAAATATGGATCGGTATAATTAAGTCCGAATTAAGATTCAGAATGAAACGAACCGCACATATCTACTGACAAGTTACTGCAGCCTTTCTAACTTTTAGTTCAGATGCTACACAGTTGTAAGAGGATGTGTGTGTGTTTTGCACAATTTACTGTAGTACATTTTAAATCACAAAAGTAAAATCATCTGCATTTCAATAAAAAAAAGTGTATTTATTTTAATACCAAGTACATAGTTTGGTTCCCTGGCAAATAAGATTAAGGGACACTGGTTTAAAGGGTCACTCTGACCTTTAGTATGCTAAAAGCTGAGAACAATGATTGTGTACAGCAATGGGGAGAACAATTTTTGTGTGCAAGATTGGACTTGGGTAGTGAAATATTTGGACTTTTGGAAAGACTTAATTTTATAATTTTAATCTAAACTTTATACCAATTCAAAAGGATCCAAAAATATCAGACCAATCCCATATTGCATTAATTTGGCAAATTTCGACGTTTTTCCTGCTTTATTCCCCTTTTCCTTTCCTCTATACTCTTACACCCTCTGTACCCCACTCTTTACTTCCTCTATACCCTCTGCTATTCCCTCATACCAGAAGTTAATTATGGTCACTTTTAAGCTTGGGTTTACTTTTAGGATTAGAATTAGGTTTCGGATTATTACTAGGGTCGGTATTAGGGTTGCTATTAGATATAGGGTTAATGTTATGTTTACCTTTAAAGTTAGGTTTAGAGTTAATGTTACTTTCATGGTTAGGATTAGGTTGAGGTTTACCTTTAGGAGTAGGATTAGGGTTACTTTTGGGTTTAGGATTACCTTTAGGGTTAAGGACTTTGCCTTGCACACTGAGTGCAATTTTTTAGTCATCCAAATGACCTGGAATTATATTTAGATAATTTCTGATCAGTTTGGAATATTTATTTCGGAAACGATTCGGTTCAGCAATTCAGATGCTTTCTAATCACTGGTATTTGGCTAAATAGTTATTCAATCTGAACTGAATCACACAAATCTACATGTGTATTTACAGATGCTGCAGACCTAATCAGAGCAGTACAACTCAACTTTTCAGTTGGATGACCCATGTTGTGTTTTGAGATAATTGTAGTGACAATTACAATTTTTAATACATATTTCTCTTAGAGCTCTTGCTCCATGATTTCATTACTGTTTTGATCAGCTGTTCTTGGTACCTTCTAAGAGATCTGCTTATATCTTTTATTATTTAAATACCCAATAATTTTGTTTAATGCGATCCTACAGTAACGAAATAGGGTTATTACATACACTCTCATCTTTATCTATAAACATACTTTAATTTTCTTGTATCAAGAAAATCCTAACGTAAAATTGATACAAACAACAGGAAAATCACGTGATATTTAATTATAATTCTACAGAAAGAAAACGCTGGTCTATGAAATGTGTCATTGGGAGACACCCAATCTGTATTCAGAATACATACAACATGCCAGAGGGGGTTGTCATGGGTAAGACATGTGATTTGGGAATGTGATGACAGAGCTTTGCCACTGAACGTCACTAAGCCTTCGGGCACATTCACAGAAGCATATTTATTTTAGGTACACTTGAAGACAGGGAAAGACTGCCAGCCCTCAACACCTGTACCTAAAATGTACTACTTACTTGCAAAGTGTAATAAAAAATGGAATCCTGAAACATGAGCCTTTCCTAGACAGAAATAAAATCAGTTTGACAACATCACAGCATCCTATATCTTAATAAAAATAACTGAATTTAATAATTATTATAATTACAATTTACTTTATGATTATTATGCTTTGATAAAGAGACCTTACTATACCTTAACCCCTTCACTACCAAATTGTTTTTCACAAACCAGTGTCAGGACCCAGTGGAAAACAACTTTCCATTGCAGACAGCAATTAAAATGAATCTACCTTCCATAAAATACATTTTTGAGTCTTTTAGAGGCAGAAAGACTATTTAACAAAAAGAAAATGTGCTACTACATGTATAATAAAAAAAGCTGGCGCTCCTTATTTTTATAAAAGAGAAACAGGTCTCCAAGCTGTTCAATTAGTTTCATCACCTTGGATGAATTGTCCAAGGTGCTGAAAATTCAAGGCACTTTCTGGAGCCCATGTGCAAATGAATTTCATGTGCAGTAAACAAAATTCCTTTGCATTGCTCCAGAATATTACCAGGTTGAGTTTACTCAATGTTGGGCTCCTGCAGGAGCTTATCCCCATCATGTATGTTCGACCATAGCAGAGAAAGGGCTAGTTGAGTTCAGTACCACTAAATAATAAAGTCAATTATTGCTAAACATTTGCACACTGGACTTTTTAAATTTTTGTTTTGGGACAAACTACAAAAAATAAAATAAAAACACTTTTAATCCACTGAAATACAGGTTTTCTCTGCGCTCAAATCAAAACAGGGGGCAGAATCGGTTGCCTTAGTTGAGTTAGTGCAGTGGCATTGTTTGTTTTCTGTGCAAAAGCATATTTTGCCTCTGCCGTAGAACAGAGAAAAAAAATAGATTTTGCATTTACTTGTTTTCAATTTTTTATTTTTTACACATTACATGGTCATGTTTGGTATCATTGTAAAGACCAGACTCTGACCTTTCCATTGACACCTCACTTAACCTTATGCGGTGTACAATACAGAGATGCGGCGTTCCAAAGTCCCCCTGTCTATCATCACTGCAGAGTCTAGGTTGTCAATTAAATAAGGTGTTGTATCATCAGCTCCACACTTGCTGGCAGAGTGGTAAATGAGTTGAAGGTGAGTTAGCGCTGCATCACTGTTCACTTTATAATTGAAAACTGAATAATATTGCTGCATTAGAAAACAAAAAGGATTTTTTTTATTTAATGATATATTTTTACATAAATCTATCCTAGTTATGTTTGGAATCTCTAGAAGGGTCATAATCTGGCCTTTCCAATGATATCTCAAATGCCCCTCTAGCCCCAAGGGCTCTAGAGATACAATAGTCTAAATAATTGCGAATTGTAAAAAAAATATATATTTATTTATTTTTTACACAGGGCAAGGCGCCCCCTTGTGGCAAGCCCCTGTAGGCCCATGCCTACTCTGCCTAGTTATAAATCCGGCCCCGGACATACATATTTATGTAGCACCTTCCTATATAGTACTGATGTGAATAAGAAGAGATGGAGCTGCCAGTTAGCAGCAGTGAAACGTGTTAAGATGGAGATGAGTTTTGTTGAGTTGATTGTATTTGTGGGACACCCTGTTCTGTAGTTGCCATGTTCTTTCCCTTTCGTTTAAGGAGAGCCAAAATTTGTGGGTACTTGTTCACTTTACTATTATATAGGAAGGTGCTATATATATTTATTGTATTGGTTAGTGATAACTAGGAGGTGATATGTATTTAATGGATATCTGTTTTGGATGCTGATTAAAGTTATATCTCTATAATTAGAGAATTGGGTTGTCTTCTTGTTGGTATTGACCAGTAAGGTTATCCTGGAACTTCATTCATACTACTTTCACACTCACATATGGTTTTTTATTATTACTATTTTTGTTTGAATAAAGATTTAATTTTGTTTGTAATAATATAATTTGGGTATGGTAACATTTTGAAGGGTTAAGCCCGTTGCTATTTACAATTTGTATATATTTCCCATTTGTTTAAAAATATGTATCACATTTCTTGCATCAGTGTGAATTGTGTTGCTTTAAAGCTTGTTGGTTCATTCATATATAGCAAACATTACTGCAAGTTTTAATGGTGCTAAATCTGCAATCCAGTCATATAAGCAGAACAACACTGTGAGCTTTATTACTGTTTGGTCAATAATATACTCATACATGTTGCATATTACTGTGAGTTTTATTGCTATTTATCTCTTTGATACACTCATATACATTGCAATTTATTGTATGTTGGATTGCTGTGAAGGTCTATGATGTTCTTCTGTGTAACCACTGAGGTTTTTTTTCTTTTTCCTGGTCTCATCTATAATAAATCTAAACAACCTGCAGTGCACAATACTTTGAATTTATTGTCAATGAACTTTGTAATATTATAATGCACACCAAAACCTTTTAAAAAATGCATTTGTGCTTCATTAGATGATATACTGATTGCTGTTAGCTACAGAGTTCTGGTTCTACATGTTGCACATTATTATGAACTTGATGGGTTTTTTTTGCTGCTGTGGAGTTTTGTGCTACAAACAGCAAATTAAATTTTTTTTTAATTAAAAACGAAATAATTAAAAAAAAAAAAAAAAAAGTGTAAACCTTTTCATAAACACCTTCTTTTAACATAAGCCCATTTTTACATAAGAAAACTTTCAGGGTTATTTAGAGAGCACTGAAATGTCACCGCCATTTTGATGCTGTCCCACTAGCAGCACTTCGGCAAGTTAAATTTGCCGACCCTGTGGTGAATTCAGCATTCACCACAGGGTTCCCAAAGTGCGGCGAATAGATACGCACAGAACGAATCGGAAACACAACAGCAAAACAGCCGAATCGGTCTGGAAAACCACCAAATGCATCAGACGATCTGCCAAAAAACGCTGAATCAATGCGAAAAAAGCTGACATCCTGCCGAACAGCTGCCGGAAAAAAACCACAAGCCACCGAATGGGGTAAAAAAAAGCAAAAAAAACCTGCAACTTTTAAAAGCCATATTAAAAAAGCTACTGCATGAAAATGCCTGGAAACAATACATAAGGTGCTATGTATAATAATAAAAAGCTCTGTTACAGAAAACAAAAATTTACACTTTTCCCAATAAATAGATAAATAAAGAGACTTTTTGCTGCAAATGAAAAGAATAAATGGTTGAATAAATATTTAAGAAAAACAGGAATTTTTTTTTACATTAAAACCTATGAGATTTGCTTGATTAAACCTGCCAAATGAAACCACCTGAAAATCAGGGCATTTCAATTACATTTTAGTTCTGTTCGGTGTTCTTTGGATAGATTAACCATTACTTCTCTATGGGGATTCCACTGCCACTGAAGGTCACCATATTTCGTTGGTAATTCGCCAATATTTGGCAAATTGCCAGCTTTTTAAATAGTCGAATGGCCATGAAATTCAATGTTCGGTGCAGTGGCGTCACTAGGGTTGGTGTCACCCGGTGTGGTAATATATGGTGTCACCCCCCCCGAGTTTTACAGATTTTTTTAACTATTCTTACTCCTAAATCAGTACCCCCATATAACACTTAATGCTCATACACACAGCGCACATTACTGTGAGGTTTATTGCTGTGGAGTTCTCTCATATGCTCACACAAATTTTTGCCAACTGCCAGCAAGTACGTTGCCTGTTCGAAGGCAGTGAAAGCATACATGGATATATATTGCCCCCAGCAGCTCTGGATATATTGTCCCCAGCAGCTCTGGATTAGACTGGATATATATTGCCCCCAGCAGCTCACCCATGGATATATATTGCCCCAGCTCACATATGGATATATTGCGCCTCAGCTCACATATGGATATATTGCGCCTCAGCTCACACATGGATATATTGCCCCAGACCAACTCACACATGGCTATTGCCCCAGCTCTCATGGATACTGCCCCCAGCACACATGGATATGCCCCAGCTCCTCTCATGGATATTGCCCCAGCTCCTCTCATGAATATTGCCCCAGCTCCTCTCATGGATATACTGCCCCAGCTGCTCTCATTGATAATGCCCCAGCTGCTCTCATGGATATACTGCCCCAGCTGCTCCCATGGATAATGCCCCAGCTCCTCTCATGGATATGCCCCAGCACATGGATATGCCCCAGCTCATGGATAAACTGCCCCAGCTCATGGATATACTGCCCCCAGCTCAAGGATATACTGTCCCAGCTGCTCTCATTGATAATGCCCCAGCTGCTCTCATGGATTTTGCCCCAGCACATGGATATGCCCCAGCTCATGGATACTGCCCCAGCTCATGGATAATGCCCCAGCTCATGGATATACTGCCCCAGCTCATGGATGCTGCCCCAGCTCATGGATATACTGCCCCCAGCACATGGAATGCCCCAGCACATGGATACTGCCCCCAGCACACATGGATATGCCACAGCACCTCATGGATATGCCCCAGAACCTCATGGATATGCCCCAGCACCTCATGGATATGCCCCCAGCACATGGAATGCCCCAGCACATGGATATGCCCCAGCACCTCATGGATATGCCCCAGCTCACTCATGGATATGCCCCAGCTCACTCATGGATATGCCCCAGCAGCTCATGGATATGCCCCAGCTCACTCATGGATATGTCCCAGCTCCTCATGGATATGCCCCAGCACCTCATGGAATGCCCCAGCTCACTCATGGATATGCCCCAGCAGCTCATGGATAGGCCCCAGCTCACTCATGGATATGCCCCAGCTCCTCATGGAATGCCCCAGCTCCTCATGGATATGCCCCAGCTCACTCATGGAATGCCCCAGCTCCTCATGGAATGCCCCAGCTCCTCATGGAATGCCCCAGCAGCTCATGGAATGCCCCAGCTCACTCATGGAATGCCCCAGCTCCTCATGGAATGCCCCAGCTCCTCATGGAATGCCCCAGCTCCTCATGGAATGCCCCAGCAGCTCATGGAATTCCCAAGTTCACTCATGGAATGCCCCAGCTCCTCATGGATATGCCCCAGCTCCTCATGGAATGCCCCAGCTCACTCATGGAATGCCCCAGCTCACTCATGGAATGCCCCAGCTCCTCATGGAATGCCCCAGCTCCTCATGGAATGCTCCAGCAGCTCATGGAATGCCCCAGCTCACTCATGGAATGCCCCAGCTCCTCATGGAATGCCCCAGCAGCTCATGGAATGCCCCAGCTCACTCATGGAATGCCCCAGCTCCTCATGGAATGCCCCAGCTCACTCATGGAATGCCCCAGCTCCTCAAGGATTGCCCCAGCTCCTCATGGAATGCCCCAGCTCCTCATGGAATTCCCCAGCAGCTCATGGAATGCCCCAGCACATGGATACTGCCAGGCCCGCAGCTCACCTCTGCCGCGTGTTTGCTCCTTCTGAGCGTCCGGCGGCGAGCAGCTTGGGCGCTCGCCTGGGGGAGCCACGTGACCAGCCGCGATTGGCTGGTGACGTGTTTCCTCCAGGCGAGTGCCGAAGCTGCATGCTTCGGACGCTCGCAGGGAGCGAATACGCGGCGGAGGGTGAGACACCCTCCCTTAGGGTGACGGTGTCACCCTAAAGGCGGGTGTCACCTGGTGCGGGCCACACCCCCCACCCCCACGTTACGACGCCACTGGTTCAGTGCAATTTCATGGCCAATTCGGTGCTCTTTGGATATTTTACAGCTATATCTGTTACTTTAATTCTTCAATTTTGGTAGAAAGTATTTGTCAATATGTGTGTAAACCTAGGCAAACAGGCAGACTGATCAATATATGTGAACGAGGAACTGGATTACACCTACACTTCTATCTATCTATCTATCTACAGTATCTATCTATCTATCTATCTATCTTTCTACACTGCACTGATTCTGCATTTAGTTATTTGTTGAAGCGACAAAGACCTACACATATACCAGGATGAGTCTGCTGCTCTCAAAATTAAACATGAATCAAATGGGAAAGGGCCGTTGAGGGGGAGGCCATAGCTAGGGGGTGAACGAATATACTTACAGTGTTATTCAAAGAGATCAAAATGGCTCCCGAAAGGGAACCGAACGCTGAAATTCAGCGTACGGTTATCTTTCTTGCCCATTCGGCTATCCAGAGAGCAGGCAATTCGCCAAATCCTGGCGAATTGCCTGCACATACGGTGCCTGTTCGAGGGCAGTGAAATCCCTATAGAGAAGCAATGCTTCAGCTATTCAGAGAACAAAAACCAGCAGTGAAAAGTTGCCGAATTGCCCTGCCATTCGGTGGTTTCATGCGGCAGATTTATTCAGGCGAATCCCATAGGCTTCAATGTTAAAAATATTCCCGTTTTAATTCAATATCTAATAAACCATTGATTATAATATTCTGCAGTAAAAAGTCTCTTTATTTATAGCATTTTTCTGGATTTTGTTTTGTTTAAAAAAAAATCCTATTTTTTTTTTAACTTTACTTATTTTTTCTGTAATAGCCCTTTTTATTATCATTCCCTGGACCTCATATGTAAATTTCAGACATTTTCTCTCAGTAGTTTCTTTGCAAACAGCGTTTCACTTTTCAAACATTCAAACAAACTGTTTTTTTTAATTTATTCACTCCATTCGTCTGCGGTGTCGGCTTTTTCCGGCGGCTGCACTGAGTGTGATCGGCTCCTGCTCGGGTTTTTCTGGCGTTTTTCGGCGGGGTTAATCCAGATGTTTTTGCAGGTTTTCGGTGTATATTCGTTGGGTTTTGCGGTTAGTTTTCGTCAGGTTTGCGGTGACCTTTCCCTGCAATTACTCGCCACCCAGGACATACTTGAAAACAAGAGAAATCTTAATGTATCCTTCCTGGTAAAATCCTTTCTCAAAAAATAAAATAAAAATTCGGGGACCCTGTGGTGCTTGCTGAATACACCGCAGGGTCGCCGAAATGGGATCGCCAAATCGAACCGAATTGAAGAGAACGAAAAGTCACCAAACGTGCGGTGACTTTTCGATTCTCTTTGAATTACCCTGTTATAAAGTACATACAAATTCACAACAATATTCCAAATCTTTAGTAAAGGTATATCAGCCCTTTGAGCATCAAATCTCTTCACCTCAACTGAAAAATTAAAACAACCATATGGTGCAGGATATTCCGACAAAGAATGGTGGAAAAGAGTATAGGAATGCACTCAAAATTTTCTAAGGCCCCCCTTACTCTGGTATATTCACTTGCAGGCTCCTTCTTCCTTTTCTCAGCCACCCGTCCACCTTTTCTACCACTATTCCATTTTCTACAAAAGTTAATTTGAATGTTAATCATAAAAGGGATACCCTTAGCATGATTCATTAAAAACCGTACCCAGAGAATAAGGGGTAGGGGTGACAAGTGCCAACTCCCACGTTCTTGAGCCCGCCCTGGTTCTAATAGTAACACATGTGGTATTTTTAGAAAGATACAATACCACTAAACCTTCCACAGAAAATCACAACAGCAGGACCAAGAAATATTTCATATTTGATATTGAAAACAATATGCGTATAGCTACCAGAACCCGTTTCCCCGGGTGGCTTCATCAGCTGGCAGCTGACCATATGTCCTATGAAAAAATATCCATATGTCCTATGACCAAATATTATATGACCATATGTCCTATGACCAAATATCCTATGACCAAATATCAGATGACTATATGTCCTATGACCAACTATCCTATGACAAAATATCCTATGACCACAGGTCCTTATGCCCAAATGTTCTTTATGACCATGAGTCCTTAAGACCATATGGCTATGACCATATGTCCTATGACCAAATGTCTTATGGCCATTAGTCCTAACACCATTAATGTCGCATATAAGAAAGGAAGAGTGCTCATTAGGGTCAAGCACAGACCTATGAAGTCTAAAAGATGAGTTAGAATTGGGACTCCCCTGGCTTTGACTAGCAATGGGGCATGGAAGCAAATAAGTACAATATGGGTGGGAGGACCTTCTGAAGTGCGTTTCCAGGCAAACAAACTACCTCGGGGGAACTCTGATGTAAATCAGCATATAGGGAGTGTCGTATGTATTAAATATTTAACCCTTTAACATTGAAAGAAACTATTTTCATACTTGGCAAATATTGCAGAGTATAAAAATGCAAACATGGCCATAGGCTGAAAGGGAAATCCCTGAGCCTCAGCCAGGGATGCAATTTGTGGACCTTGGGAGGTAACGCCAGCTTCTCCGGTATGGCACTTGAAGTCGTGTAGAGCTGGGACGGTCACTTGAATTGTTTCCATAATTGGAAGGTGGATATGGTGCAAAAAAAAAGAGAAGGGTTACAAGGGGAGAAAAAGAGGCACTAAAAGAGGGATGGGGCGGGGCAAAGGAAAAGCAATAAAGTCAGCACAACAAGCAGCCGAGCAGTATGTAGATAATGACTCCTAAGCCACCGAAGAAATCCTGGGCCTGCCCCATAATCCATGGAGGAAAGGTGGGGAGTATGGCCATGTAATGATGAGTCAAATCAAAGAACAGTCAGCGAAACAATCTTGGAAAGTTAGAAAAGAAATGTATACCCAGCAGCTGATGGTCAGCTTTGTTTTAATAAGTGACCAGGCAACAAGTGCCTGTTTCATGCAGGGTTATCCAAAGAGATTCGAAAAGTCACCGCACGTTCGGTGACTTTTCGTTCTCTTCAATTCGGTTCCTTTTGCCGATCCCATTTCGGTGACCCTGCGGTGTATTCAGCAAACAGCACAGGGCCCCCGAATTGCAGGGAAAGGCTGCCGCAAACCCGACGAAAACTCCCCGCAAAACCCAGCGAATGCATGCCGACAACCCCAAAAACATCTGGATTAACCTGCGAAAACCACGGAAAAAACCCAAGCAGGAGCCGATCGCACACAGCCGAAGCAGCTGAGACGCAGACGAGGGAGGTGAATAAATTAGCAAAACCATTTGTATGATTGTGTGAAAAAGAAACGCTGTTTGCAAAGAAACTACTGAGCGAAAACGTCTGAAATTTGCATATGAGGTCCAGGGAATGATAATAAAAACAGCTGTTACAGAAAAAATAAGTAAACTTAAAAAAAAATCTGAAAAATGCTTTAAGTATCCTAAAAAATCTATAAATAAAGAGACTTTTTACTGCATAATTTTATAATGAACGGTTTATTAGATATTGAATTAAAACGGGAATATTTTTAACATTGAAGCCTATGGGATTCTCCTGAATAAACTTGCCGAATTAATCCACCGAATGGCAAGGCATTAGGGGAACCTTTCACTGCTGGTTTGTGTTCTCTAAATAGCCGAAGCAGTGCTTTTTCATGGGGATTTCACTGCCCTCGAACAGGCACCGAACAGCACCGTATGTGCAGGCAATTCACCAGGATTTGGCGAATTGCCTGCTCTCTGGATAGACGAATGGCCAGGAAAGGTAACCGAACGTTGATTTTCAGCGTTCTGTTACCTTTCTCAAGCAATTCGGAGCTCTTTGGATAACCCTGTTAGGATTTCACCTCATCACCAGAGTTTTTAATTGTCCTTCACCCTCCTATGCCACTTTAGTATCTCATCATGTTTGGAGGTAAATGTGCTCAAGCCACACAAACACAATGTGGGGCATTTCTCAATGGTAGCAAATATATAAATTGTGGTTTAGCATAACTATATGTACATAGTCATACTTTTATAATACGCACCCTTTCCTGTCTCCTTGTATCATCAGTTGTAAAGCAATTCAATGCTTTAATGACTCCAGCCCAACCATAAGTATCTTGTATATCAATTATTATTATTTATGTTCATTTCATAACTCTATTAGGTCCCAGGTTTCTGCATATCATGCATGCTATTATTTCATCATTTCATTTCATATTATGATCACATTCCAAACATTTTCTTTTTATATTTTCTCCATATTTCTGTGAGTCCAGTTAAAGTGCTTAATGCTTAAGATTTAAAGCGTCTGACTCCTCAGTCAAGTACAAGGGTTCCCTTCTCAATCCCAAATGGTTATCTTACTCATAACATTGCAAACTTAATCTGACTGCAGAGAAGACTAACCTACACAACTGTCAACTATTTAATGGAACAAGAGGCAAAACTAAAGACACCCCTGTACTTTGTGAAAAGAAGAAACAGGTCATCAGGCTCGAATAACCCAGTTTATAATCGCCCTTGCTGATACAGGTAAAATAATTGATATATAGAAAACACTGGCATAGATTGAACACTGTCATATATAGATCATTGACAGATCTAGGACACTGACATTTATAGAACACAGCTAACAAAGAGCTGATGACATTTAAAGAACCCTGCTAGAGACATAATACAGGCACGTACAGAGCACTGACACAGATTGAATACTGGCATGTAAAGAACATTGCTAGACACTGAAATGCTGGCATTTGGAGAACACTGTCAGGTAGCGAAAGTAGAGAACCCTGCAAGGGATAAAACACTGGCAGAGACAGAACACAGATGTCAAGCAGTTAACAGTGGTAAATGTGTCAAAAACAAATGTTCTGTCAAAGAGAGAACAGCGAGCACGAGTGTATTTTACAGAGTGCGCTTAGAGAGTGACATACAGATTAAACTGCAAGGGACAGAATAAAAACTCTATAAAATGCCAATCTAGTGAATTAGGATGTCCTGTAAAATGCAATGGCAGTTTATTTATTTGGTCGGCTGTACAAATGTGTAATCATGCTTATCGCTCTTTTAAAAATGTATGTGTGAAAATTCTTTCCAGCTTCCCCTTCTTATTTTCTTCCCTTCTACTTTTACCTTTTTTTATTTCTTTCTGAAAACCCTACTCCTGGTAATAATATATCTATATATTTTGACCACATGGTTATATAATTATATATTATATTTAATATAGAGAAAAAACAGATAGGCGCTGATGGAAAACCTGGAAGAAAAAGGTCCCAATGCTGCTGTCCACTTCTTGGGGTTGTTCTTGTTCGGCACAACCAAGAATAGTCGAGTTGAGGATAGCAAGTGTAGCGCAAAGGGAACTCCAATGGTAGATAATCACTTTGTCTCTTCAAAAAAACCTCAGGAGGAGCAAGAGAAAAAATATTATGGTGCAGATTATAGCAACTCTATAGTGGGTAGCACATAAATTGATCTCACTCACATTGATTGGAGCCAGCCGGCTCTAAGTTCTTGAACCTTAGGGTTATTTATGGCCACCAAACCGCCCTCAGGATATTGCAATCAGCACTAGATCTTGAACAGAAATATATATGGCGCATAGTGCAGACCGTACAAATAATTAGCATATTAAATGTGTAATTGGATTCACTCACGTGATTCAGGACCTAATCCAGGTCCGTAGAATATAGCCTGGGTAGTTGTTTTAGGGTACAACTTCCGAATAAAACCCTCTTTCGTTGAACTGATGTAGAATTCAGCAGTGGGTAAAATAAAAGAAATTTTATTACATAAAACATTTAAAATTAAATAAAAATGCCAAAACGCGTTTCACCTAGGACATAACATCCATGTGGCTCTCGTAGAGCTAACTGATGTTGGCGAATTGCCTGCACATACGGTGCCTGTTCGTTGCCTGTTCGGAAGCAATGCTTCTATTCAGAGAACAAAAACCAGCAGTGAAAAGTTGCTGAAATGCCCTGCCATTCGGTGGCTTCATTCGACAGCTTTATTCAGGCGAATCCCATAGGCTTCAATGTTAAAAATATTCCCATTTTAATTCAATATCTAATAAACCGTTGATTATAATATTCTACAGTATAAAGTTTCTTTTTTCTTAGATTTTTAGGATCTTTTAGGCATTTTTTGGGATTTTTCTGCAAACTTTTTTCTGGTTTCTTTTAAATCGTTTTTTCTGTACCAGCCCTTTTTATTATCATTCATTGGATTTTATATGTAAATTTCAGACGTTTTCGTACCGTAGTTTCTTTGCAAACGGCATTTTCATTTTCAAACATTCAAGCGTACTGTTTTTTGTTAACTCCATTCGTCTGCGGTGTTGGGTTTTTCTGGCGGCTGCTCTGCGCTGTGATCGGCTCCTGCTCGAGTTTTTCCGGCGTGTTTGCGCGGGGTTAATCCAGATGTTTTTGCAGGTTTCGGTGTGCGTTCGCCGGGTTTTGCGGTGAGTGTTCTTCGGGTTTGCGGCGGCTTTTCCCTGCACTACAACGGCCCTGTGGTGCTTGCTGAATACACCGCAGGGTCGCCGAAATGGGATCGCCAAATCGCACCGAATTGAAGAGAATGAAAAGTCACCGAAAGTGCAGTGACTTTTCAATTCTCTTTGAATAACCCTGTATATAAATTGCCGAAACTTTACATCATTTGTTCAAAAACATGTATGAGAACTGCCCTTTTTAAACTGTCACCTGGATCTTATGTTTGAAGATTGTCTCTTTTCTTTTGACTTGATGTACATGGTCAGTGTGTTCTGTGATGAAAACTGCATTAATAATAATTATATACACAGTCCAATCTTTACGCAAACAGTGCCAGCTGTTAATAATATAATTATCTCTTAAATATAGTACACCTGACAGATGTTTTATACATCGTAAATGGATGTAGTAGTGTCATTAAACTTCATGGCAATTCTAAGCTTCTACTTTTCTGATTATCACAGAATTCTGTTACATTGTCATCTCTTTGGCTTAATGTCAGATGCAGACATACAGGGCTATTCAGAGAAAGGTGAAAACCAGGAGAATTGGCAGGAGAAGAGAACAATGTAGACCAAATAGCCAATTTGGAAAGTAAGATAAATAGGAGAATTTTTCTGGTTTGGCTATATCGACCAAGAATTTTCACTTCCCCAGTCATTCTCCTGAGGTTCACCTTTCTTAGAAAACACAATATATGACCAAACAATAGCAAAAAGGAAAAAAAGGAGTCAAGATTCAGTTCTGAAGATTTTGGAATGAAAAGAAAAAAGTTGTCAGTGAGTGCGATTCTGCAATGAACAAAATACGTAGTGAGATGAAACACTAACTGGAAGAGAACACTAGAGGGAGGAAATATTTTTCAGTAGAGACTACAGGAGGGACACAGTGAACAATACATCAGATAAAGAACATTTTTATTTTCTCAAACAACGTTAAACAGTGGCAAGAGAAGACACAAAAAGTGACAGTAAACAGACTGCGACGTTTAGTAGGCACCACGGATAAATACAGAAAAATTACCAGGAAGGAGCACATTAACAGTACAAATCTTAAACTTTTGCATTTTTCATCAGTTTGAGTGCACAGGATGGGGCACAGTGAAGCAGGCATTTAAAATAAAGACTATGCTCTTCACTAGGAAACAAAAGAGAAGTCCTCTTACTTTAATCTTCATAGTGTATGTTATTTTTTTTAATGTTTTGATAAAATATGCAGAATAAATGAGATTGTTATGAAAAAAATAAACCTAGCACCTTGTAAAAGTATTGTCCACAATGGAAATATACTGTATATAGTCATCGACACGTACTTGCATTTTTCCTGCTATTTCAAGAGTGTACCACTTGCATAGAAAAGGAGAGATTCATGTGCTTAATGATTAATTTCAACTCTGTCATATGTATGTTGGTGAATAAATCAATATTCTTCAAATAAACATCTTCCAGTCTTCAAAACACCATCTCCCTGTAATATGTCTCCTGGAGACCCAACTAACTGAGTGGAACCTTACTTGGACATCTGATGCTGCATGCCAACCCTGCCATGGAGCATTGCATTGTGCAATCATAAAAGCCCTTCTGTATACCGCAGTTGTAAAGAGTACTTGTTTGAGTTTATTGCTTTAGTGATACAGTCTCATTTTGCTTCTTTGCTACTGAGAGGCAGGCTCGGACTGACCATCGGGCACACCTGGCATTTGCCCGGTGGGCCGATTGCCTTAAGGGTCGGTTGGCTAGGGCATACATAAGGGCTACTAACTCTATATAGGATGACTCAGACCAGTCGCATGGGATATTATTTTTCTCAAGACCTAGGTGCAGCATTATGTTTATAGTGTTTTATTCAGTGGAAAATCCAGAAAGATATTCTGATAAGTAAACAAATCTGTGTATAATATATATATATATATATATAAAAATCATCAGAAAGGGACGCACTCCAGGGCTTAGATCTCATTATAATAAAGCATCACTTTTTATCTTACCATTTAAAAGTGCCCAATAGCACTGACCGATGTTTCGGCCCTCTATGGAGCCTTTATCTACCTTGATAAAGGCCCCATAGATGGCCGAAACGTCGGTCAGTGCTATTGGGCACTTTTAAATGGTATTATAATAAAGCATCACTTTTTATCTTGAGATCTAAGCCCTGGAGTGTGTCCCTTTCTGATGATTTTTGCATGAATTTATGGACTTTGCACCCAGGCACTCATAATTCATTGTGGTTTTGTGCAGGTTGCCATTGGTTTTCATATATATATACAGTTGTGTTCAAAATTATTCAACCCCCAATGCTGTAAAGGTTTTTAGGGAATTTAGTGTACATTTGTAATTGTATTCAGAATGAAATCCTACAAGGACTTTTTAAAGAACCATATGCAACTAAAATGACATCAATTGGTTTTGTAATACAGTAGTAAATGTTTCTTTTGTGAATTCTTCATTGACACAATTATTCAACCCCTTAAAGACTACCACTCTGAAGAACAGAGGTTCATTCCAGTGTTTTCAATCAGGTATTGAAAACACCTGTGGATGTGACGGAGCAGCAATAAAGCATAATAAGCACCAATTAGGCAGCTTTAAAATGACTGTGATACTCAGCTCCTTCTAGACATTTACTGGTGTGGTTACAAACATGGTGAAGTCAAGAGAATGGTAAAGGAAGAAGACAAGAGAAGAGGTGATTACTCTTCACAGGAAGGGCAATGGCTATAAGAAGATTGCAAAGATGTTAAACATACCAAGAGAGACCATAGGAAGCATCATTCGCAAATTCAAGGCAAAGGGCACTGTTGAAACGCTACCTGGTCGTGGCAGAAAGAAGATGCTGACTTCGACTGCTGTGCGCAACCAGAAGCGTAGAGTGGAGAAAAGTCCCCGTGTGACTGCTGAGGAACTGAGAAAAGATTTGTCAGATGTGGGTACTGAAGTTTCAGCTCAGACAATACGGCGCACACTGTGTAATGAAGGCCTCCATGCCAGAACTCCCAGGCGCACCCCCTTGCTGTCTCCAAAGAATAAGAAGAGTCGACTGCAGTATGCCAAAAGTCATGTGGACAAACCACAGAGGTTTTGGAATAGTGTTCTGTGGACTGATGAAACAAAATTAGAACTGTTTGGGCCCATGGATCAACGCTATGTTTGGAGGAGGAAGAACAAGGCCTATGAAGAAAAGAACACCTTGCCTACTGTGAAGCATGGCGGGGGGTCAATCATGCTTTGGGGCTGTTTTGCTTCTGCAGGTACAGGGAAGCTTCAGCGTGTGCAAGGTACCATGAATTCTCTTCAGTACCAGGAGATATTGGATGACAATGTGATGCAGTCCGTCACAAACCTGAGGCTTGGGAGACGTTGGACCTTTCAACAGGACAATGATCCCAAGCATACCTCCAAGTCCACTAGAGCATGGTTGCAGATTAAAGGCTGGAACATTTTGGAGTGGCCATCGCAGTCACCAGACTTAAATCCGATTGAGAACCTCTGGTGGGACTTAAAGAAAGCAGTTGCAGTGCGCAAGCCTAAGAATGTGACTGAACTGGAGGCTTTTGCCCATGACGAATGGGCGAAGATACCCGTAGATCGCTGCAAGACACTTGTGTCAAGCTATGCTTCACGTTTAAAAGTTGTTATAACTGTAAAAGGATGTTGTACTAAGTACTAAGATTGAATGTCACTTGGGGGTTGAATAAAACTGATAATGATGTGAGCACAGAAAAGACATTTGTGGTTATTTCATTATAAATGTTATGTTATATTTGTCTGACCTACACGTGCCTCTTTGATTTAATTGTAAGCAAGATGACTGAATGATCAAAATCAATGTCAAACTGGCCAAAACACTCAATTTCAGTGGGGGTTGAATAATTTTGAACACAACTGTATATATGTATGTATGTATTTGGGATGTTTTGTACTTTTCAAAAATAAGTGTCAGTTCCATGTTCAGTGTTTCATACCTAGTCATTTTATACATGAAACACAAAGTGCCAAACAAAAGATAAAAATTTCGCTATTTTAACATTGGTTAAAATTGCTATTTCTTTACCCCATAGAATACAGTTGTGTGAAAAAGTGTTGGCCCCCTTCCTGATTTTTTTTTGTGCACGTTTGTCACACTTTAATGTTTCAGATCATCAAACAAATTTAAATATTAGTCAAAGATAACACAAGTAAACAGTAAGTAAGGTAAAAGTAAGGTTTTTATTATTAAGGGAAAACAAAATCCAAACCCACATGGCCCTGTGTGAAAAGGTGCTTGCCCCCTAAACCTAATAACTGGTTGGGCCTTCCTTAGCAGCAAGAACTGCGATAACTTGCAATGAGTCTGTTACAGCGCTGTGGAGGAATTTTGGTCCACTAATCTTTGCAGAATTGTTGTAATTCAGCTACATTGGAAGGTTTTCGAGCATGAACCGCACCCCTCCTTTTTTCACTTATAAATTAACACTAAAAAAGAGGGTCGAGCATAGTCTATTGATTGGGCTCTTTTCCGACCATGGTGTAAACCTATCCAGAGCTGTTGTGAACTTACCACAGCTATTGAAGTCTATGTAGTTGCTAAGTTTAAAACAGCTTTGTGTAAGTTTACACCAAGGTTGGAATAGAGCCCCCTTACTGTTATCCCAAATCTAAAAAAAAAAGGTATTAAGAGAGGCTATAATTAATAAATACACTAAAAATAATTAAAGATGTAAATCCATATGTCTCACTAGCTAAAAAAAAATTATGACTGAAACTTCATAATGTTAGAGCAGTGGTGTACTTAGGGGGGCTGGAGGGCAGTCCGCCCCGGGTACCAGGTGGTGGCCACTGATAGGGGGGTGCCATGGGGTGTCGCATTCTGGGAAGTGAGGGCACCGCGGCACTAGCCACAAGCAGCCTGCCACACACTGTGACGCCGAGGCAGGTGCCAGATCTGGATAATGCAACTGCCGGATCCGGCCTGCCCGGCCTTCGAATGTGTGTGTGTGACTGGCACGCGTCAGGCCGTGGAGCGGCTTACAACATGCTGGGCTGCATGGGGGGGAAGTAGACAGTGTGCAGGCGTGTGGATGAATCCGCTCAACCTGCACTGTCTGTTGCCTTGTCCTAACCTGCCCAGTCAGTCACCCACAGCCCGCCACAAGAGAAGCAGCAGCCAGGAATTTGGGTCGGGTCCACACCACAGGGTCGTGTGTGAGCTGTGACGGGTTGGGTTGTCAGCCAGGCCAGCATCTAAAACTAACAAACCATGCACCAAACGCACCTGCCACTGCCTGCACACTGGTAACGAGCCTTTCCTTAATTTTCTATAGAATGCTCATGCTGTTAACCGTCAAATGAAATCAATATGCATTAGGTCTGTTTATGGAGGTATATATATATATATGCATGAGGTCTGCATATGGGGTATATATATATGCATGTGGTCTGTGTATGGGGGTATATATATGCATGAGGTCTATGTATAGGGATATATATATATATATACACATGGGGTCTGTATGGGGGTATGTATATGTATGTGTGAGGGGGTGCCAAATATAGGATCCGTCCCAGGTGCCAAATGTTCTAGGTACGCCCCAGTGTGAGAGCTCCCTGTTCCTGAGCACTGATGTCACTGGTCAAGTTTCCTGAGAAAACATTTGGATTAGTTAGCTCTATTGTTTGTTTATTTTTGCTTCACATTGTAAGAAGCTTTGGAATCTTGTGGAATCTTATGCCAGGGCAAACAATGCTCTAGTAATGGTCACGCAAAGGCACTCTAATGAACAGCACAGTGTTACAACTTCCATTAAACATTCAGTCATTAGCAAACATCCAAGCCAGTGAACTGAACACTAGATGTGCTATAGCATATTATAATCTATTAATACATTTTAATTTAAGCGTGAAATATGCAATGCGTATATACTCGGGTATAAGCCGACCCGTGTATAAGCCGACCCCCCTACTTTTTCCCAAAAAACCTGTGAAAACTTATTGACTCGCGTATAAGTGGGAAATGCAGCAGCCACTGGTAAAGAGAGATCCACAGCAATAAAACTCACAGGAATGTGCGGTGTGTATGAGCGTATCCCAGAGCTCCATAGCAATAAAACTCACAGTAATATGCGGTGTGTATGAGTGTATCACAGTGCAACTGTTACTCACCATCAACTCGGTACTCGGAGAGTGCTCTCTGTCGTCCTGCCTCTTGCCTGTCCTCCGATATGAGATTGAAAAACGAGTCACCGGAATATAATTTTTTATTTTACAGCTGCCCTGCCCTGCCTGCGACTGCATCTAGCTTGCTCCAGGGCATTGGCCTCTTCTGTTCTTTCAGTCCCGCGGGGACGTCGTACGAAGGTCCAGCCTCCATTACGAAGGTCCAGCCTGCTGCTGTAGCATGCCTCCCAGCTACATATCTCGAGGCTGGGAACAGCACGCTGCACTGGCGCCGCCCCCTCCAGCATGATGACATCACTGTGCGTCGCACACAGCCGCAACCGTTTCCAGCCTCGTGATAAGTAGCTGGGAGGCACGCTGTAGCAGCAGGCTGGACCTTCGTAAAGGAGGATTTCTAAAGTGGACCAAAAATGGAGCACAGCCTACCGGGATACCTTGACTCGCGTATAAGCCGAATTGCGTTTTTTTGACTCAAAATCTGAGTCAAAAAACTCGGCTTATAAGCGAGTATATACGGTATATTATATTTTTACAATTTTACTCACAAAATCAGCTTGTTACTTTTAAATTGAACATATTACATTCAACAACAAAACTTGAATAAATTATTAGTAGAATTATGATGATGAACACACCAGTCTGTGACATACACATATACATACACATATGAAATGTCTTGTCCCTATGGTGACTCTTGTCACCTCATCAGCTAGGTCCGCATTCCTTGTTATTTGTGGTATCTTGTCTTCCAATGTAGTTTTTCCTCTGAGGCTGGCAGGAAGATAGTTTATGGAGAACATATTCTGGCTTCTTTCAGTCCTCACAGGAGAAACAAAAATGTATGGTCTTTATAATTAAAGTGAAATAATATTATGCTTTTCATTGTTAGAATTGAGGAATATTTGTAAAGAATAGAACAAAATAATCATTATTTGGCTTCTCCTTGTCATATTGTGTCAGTACTTTTTAGATGCCTTGACATATGCATAAATCGGTGTTAAATGTTTTTTAGAAGAATGATTTCCTTACATAATATACAATATATGTAAACTAAAAAAACTTGTAGTTTAAGTCTCTGGTTCTTTTAATTGTGATGATTTTGCTCATATTTAACGAAAACCCACCAATTCACTATCTTTTCTAATTTATTGATATGCACCTGTATATTCCCAGGTAACCAAATACCAACACACACACAAGTCCTATGTGTTTTGTGATAGCTAACATCTGCAAAACTTTAAGCATGTATGCATTGCACATCTTTTTTATGTTTGCTCAGAAATAAAGGAAAATAGAAGTTCTTGTCATTAATAAATAAATTCTGCATGTAATTTTTTATAAACATATGTTAGATGGAAAAGCCAAGCCTATAATAGTACAGGAGGGTTTGATTTCCTCGATGGATTAATTTTACTAATATGTATTCTAATTTCAACTCCCAATATTCCAGAATAAAATGTGCTAACCTGGCCAAAAGAGGGTAATGTGCGGGTTAAATGCCTGCTTGAAATCTGAGCCAGCAAAAGTAATTAAGATCAATTATCATTAAAGTTTAAGTTATTCGTAGAATGCATCTATGTAATCTATAATGGAAGCTGATTAGTGCATGTGACATGCTAATCAAATGACACTGGCAGAGGTGCAGGAAGGTCTAATCTGGGGGCTGATTGGCATAAAATACATCCTAAACTATATGCAAAAAAGAAAGAAAAAAGAGGATGTTGCCTCTTTCCCATGTTTATTAGTGTACAAACTCCCGTTGCAACGACTGTGTTTGACACGACTTTGGCAAACTATGAAAATCTTACACACATGATTAAAAAGTTAAAAGTATAATTTTATGAACTTATTTGTGTTGAAATAGTATTGGGAGTTAGTTTGTTTGTTATTTTTTTATGTCCTACTCATTAGTCTCTCAGAAGTACCCTTATGAAAATGCCTGTTCTGATTGAGTGTAGCCATTCTGGGTTTTTATAGTACATGTTAAAGACTGGCCACTCTCTTTTGTTTTTGCACCCCTCCCTGTCTCAGGTGCCTCTTGCAGGTTTTATTTAAACCTTGTTCAAAAGGGGGACCTTTTGAAGAATCTGCTAGTTCAGTTGACAAACGTTTTGTCTCTGTTCCCTGAAGTGGAGTGCCATTGAGGTGTCAAAGTTGACATTCCAGAAGCACCTTATGAAAATGCATGTTCAGGTTGAGGAAAGCCATTCTGATTTCAGCACTTCAGCAATTTGCACACTCAATAAATCTCTTGCCCAGCAACAGAGCTAGGGAGCGTGTGTTACACATGGCTGAGCGGAACCTTGAGTGCAGAGTGATAGTGTTTACGATGCAGCCACTGGTGACTGGCTGGAAGTTGGTATTAACAGTCTAGTCTACCAGTGACTGTTGTAGTAAGTCTAAGCTCATGGTACAGATGAGGTGATCTCCAAATGGGTAGCCATTGTCAAAAAGGCAGAGGTGTAAATCTATTGTTACTATCAGAGCGATAACTCATCGTCCAGCATCTTCTTAAATAGTGGAGTGCCACTAGATGACCAGGAGATGTCAGGAGCATGTGTTTCTTTATCAACGTGTGCCAAATCTGCCACTGTGTCATAGGTATCACGTTCACTATAGCGCTCACCCCTGATAATTGTGATTTGGATTCTTTTGGACAGATTTCTTTGATACTTGATTTTGCAGCAGTCAGGACTGCCAATCCTAGCACTCCCAGCCAGGGATGTCAGACAGAATATCAATACTAAATACCACTCAGTAGCAAATGATTTCGTGACCAAGTGTCTGAGTGAAAACACTTTAACTATATATGAATAGGGATAGTACAAAAAAGTCATACATCGGTGGTTAACACAATCATGGTCAAATGTGTAATCTGAGTTGGCACCAGAGCGGGTAGTCATACATGCAGGGTTGGCAACAGAGAGGACTCCCATATATTTAGTCTCAGCAAGGCGGGTTTGAGTGGGTGCGGGTTCGATGGATTCAGTATCCTGCAGGGCAGACCCACAATCAGAGACCATACGATATGGTGTGCATATCGACTTGATACTAGCAAGGCAAAGTGAAGAGTTTAAAAATTCAGCAACCTGCTCGGCAGGCCCACAATCGTCAGTAGCGTGAAAGAACCTGCACATACACTCAGTGTCCGCAGAGAGCACTATGATCATACAAAGGGAGTCAGAAAGAGAATCGTCAAGTAGGCAGTCTGGGTCAAACACAAGCAGGTTCCTCATACAGGCAGAATTGGCAACTAGGCAAAGAAAACACTGAGACACACAAGTGAACACAGCTGGCTTTTGCGGGAATAACTCCACGTCAGGGCGACGAGCAGAATCTCGCGCCCTGCATTTAAGGCCGGCAGATCCGTGTCATCATGCCAAGCCCCACCCCCTCAGTTGCCGATTGGCAAGCCTGAACTCCTGGCACCCGGCCAGCCAGCGATGCCACTGGGTGCCCAGACCCCCCAGAAAGCCCCACAGGAGCAGAGGATGTGACAATAGGGCCAGCAAGGGTACATATGCATGCACGTATCATTCATCAAGGTCTGTTCATGTGATACAGGGGTCCTGCAATGCTCCAAGACTTCTCAAGGACAGCTCTGGTCTTCTCCCCTGACCTTCAGGCCTTCAAGAAATCCCTCAAAACCCATCTCTTCAGATTAGTGTACCACATCACTGATGCAACTCATCCCTCTGCTCACCTACTCAAACATGATTGAAGCTTCTTCGCAGACTCCACCATTCTTGAACCACTGGCACTAATGATCATGCCGTCCAGTAAAATTTTCCTTATCTTCCTCAAACCCAATCCTTCTAGACTGTAAGCTCCTATGACCAGGGTCCTCTACACCTAGTGTTTCCATCCTATGTCCATTTATCTGTATCTTGTTCCCTTTGGTTATTGTAAAGCGCTGCAGAAACTGTTGGCGCTATATAAATGATAATAATAATAATAATAATTGTATCAAGTGTCCAGGGAGAAAGAGATTTTTAGTTGGTCGCAACCCCGTGGTAGATGTGCGCTTTTGAAGCCATACACTGCAAAGCAACGTGGGTGAGGGAAATTAAAAAAAATGGGGGTATCATCAGTCTGGTTCAGGTATATTTGACACTGAGGGAGAAGTAGAATGACAATCAAGAAAATGTATGAGGCAATGCTAGTCTGCTAGGAGAGATCTGGAAAGAAAGCAGCAAGATGGCCATATCCTCATAACTGGAGTTATGGTAAGTGCATATGTAATATCTTATCACACAATGGCATATCTGAGATCTTTATTCCTAATGAAATGTTTATAGATTTATGAATTTGCATGAGATGTCGTATTCATGACAGTTTCACAATGAAGACTCACTGCTGCAAATATTATTGCCTGATTGCTTAGGATGAGAGAGTATTCATCCAAATTTTTGTCCATTTTCTGTTTCGTCTTAATCACAAAGAAACAAATGGTTCAACTTTTTGGCCATTGTTTAGTTTTTGCTCCCCTTTATCCTGGTGCCAAGACTAGCAAATGAAGGAGTTGCTCAATTCCTTTGCTAAATTAGCACATCACTTTGTCATGATGTAACAGAGTTCTGTCTAATGTCCAATCCTTGACTAGAAAATGGATGATTGATGCTTCTGACAGCCAGTATTGTTGATTTTGTCACAGTGAAACTGAGCAATTGAAGTAAAAAAGTGGGACAGTGAATCTATAAATGTAGATGTATTATATATTTAACGTAATAGATTATTAGACCTAATAGTAATCTAATATAATTAACAACATTTTGTAAAAATATTGTGTCACATTAATTAACCATTTAGTTAATACACTAGGCGCTCTATTCCATAGTTGGCGCTGATGTCACCGGTTGATATGTAAGCCTTAGTGCCTGGATAAGTGTGTTTAACACATGTCATCCTTATTACATTCCTGAAGCTACCCCCGTTAGTAATCCGGTAGCGCATAATTTTTTGGGCTAGCTTCCGCAAGCTTACTGTACTTTGTGCATCCTATACTTAACATGGGGAGGGCAAACGTACTTTAGCATTTCGATAAGTAAGGTATTACAAACTGTTAGCACTAATATTGAATTCACCGCAGGGTCGGTGAACTGAAATCGCCGAAGCGTACCAAAGTGCGCCGAACGAGAGAACACTGAAATTTTCGCTGCAATCCAGCCGGTCCAGCTATGTGATTCTATACTTGAAAGAATATGAAATAAGATGTAATGTCCTCTTATTTTGCAATGGTGAGGCCTTATAGCATGGAGTTAAATGGATGTTCTTTAAACTCTGCGCAGTATCAAAAAAATCCCCACAGCAGGCCTTGTTTAGTCAACTATTTACATAGTTTTACAGCTGTAATAATTTGATAAGTGAAGTAAACATAGTGTACACTCACTGCATTGAAAGTAACCAACTTTTTAGGCATGCTGACCTTGCATCTTCATTTTTAGACTTCCATTCACAAAAATATATGAAATCAATTTCACAGGTTTCATATTTCATATGCCTACAGATGAGGAATACAAGCTACACACTAAGACAGTAGTCACCCATGAGAGTTGCCATGTTGATGTAGTAGGTCAGAAAGGTGTAATGCAGGATCTTTAGAGTGCTCAGTTGCCAGTTCATATTTCACCTAAAACCACTAGATGCGTTGCAGTTGAGCATCTGAGGATAATTGTTGATCTTTACTATTCATCATAAAAAGACAACGCTGTGAATAGGTCGCAGTCCCACAAGTAGCAACACAAGGTTTCAAGTAAAAAGGAGACCACAACGAAAGGTTGCCATCATAACTGTTATTAGGACAATGCTGATTTGTTTTTTTGCAGTTTATGACATCTAGATTTTGCTTACTATCATGGTACTTACAGTATCTAGTAACCATTTACATTAGCAGAAGAACGATGTTTGTTGGACTTGTAAAGGTAATGTTTTTGCAATAGCAAACTTTTTCGGTCCAATAACATCTTTATCAAGATAACAACAGTGTGATGTATTCTGATTGTGCTTTACAACAAAGAAAACCAAAGAAGAAGAATAACAAGAAAAGAGCATACATCCCACCAAGAAAAACACAAAAATAAAGAGTATTTAAGGATAAGAGTGATGGTGATAGTCACCAGCAGGATCATGCAGGGCCAATGGAAGGACACTGGAAAATATTTGTTCTTCATGTCCTTTGCTCTGCAGGTAGAGGATGAAGGATGAAGAAAGAGAGGTGAGTTTTGAATTTTTGACTATATTTTTAATCCAATGTTCAGTAATTCTTCTGACATTAATAACTGCAGCTGTTAGTCCTGACGCGTTTTGTCCCGCCCTAGGGACTTCATCATATGCTCTGATGAAGTCCCGAGGGAGGGACGAAACGCATCAGCACCACGTCACTCAATCACCGCGGATCCACGCCTTTTAACAACCACCACGGAAGCAGACCGGGAGCTCCTGGTGGCTTTTAAGGACTCGTGAGACGCAGCATTTTTATGCTTGCCAGTGGGTGAGATCATTTCAACAGCCCACTTGCTATTCTGTACATATATACATATTGTTAGCAGGTCAACCGTTTAATAAAGGGTATAACACTATCAACATTCTCTCTTTTTTATGGGATATACATTTCACCGGATATGGATTACCAAGAAGTGATTTTCGTTTGAAAAAGATTGGGAAATACGAACTCCCCCTTTTTCCAGCAGGAGCCGAAACTATGCAAACGGGCTTTTTGATAAGAAAGGAGAGCAATATAAGTATTTTCCTTCCTTTTTGTTTTTATTTTCTCTTTTTTTCATAGGACTGGTATAATTGAGACAATCGTATGGTATTTATCGTCTTTTTCCCATATTTTAGCGCGACACCACTTTTTGTTTTTATTTTGACTTTATCTGATTTGAGTGGATATCAGGGTGGTGTGTGCTGCTCATTTGTAATAGGTGTTCCTTCTCAGTATTAACCCTTTTCTCATTATAATGAACGGTTTATTAGATATTGAATTAAAACGGGGATATTTTTAACATTGAAGCCTATGAGATTCGCCTGAATAAACCTGTCGATTGAAACCACCGAACATCAGGGCAATTCAGCAACTTTTCACTGCTGGTTTTTGTTCTCTTAAGAGCCAAAGCATTGCTTCTCTATGGGGATTTCACTGCCCTCGAACAGGCAACAAACAGGCACCGAACAGGCACCGTATGTGTAGGCAATTCCCCAGGATTTGGCGAATTGCCTGCTCTCTGGATAGCCGAATGGCCAGGAAAGGTAACCGAACGCTGAATTTTAGCGTTCGGTTACCTTTCGGCTCCAATTCAGAGCTCTTTGAATAACCCTGTATATGTGTGTTCCTGTGATTTTGTGTGTGTACCTGCGTCTGGCTGCATGCATCTGGGTTAGTCAACATGTCTTTAATTCTAACTTTTCCAATTTATTCATTTAATTATCATTTAATTACTATGAGTAACATATTATTATTATAGTTATTAAGGGAAGTCACATAATTCCTAGTGAAAACCTATGGCATTGTATTTTCTTTTTTACCATAAAGTTTTCTTTAAAACCAGAAAGGTCTACTGTGCCCAATCCCTATTTTGTCCCAATCCCACCATTTTTCTCCTTCTTACCTTTGTTGGTAATTCATAAACTTGATTCTAACTGACAGTTCATAATTTACTATCCCGATTTTTGACATTCATTGTAGTTGGTGATTGCAATTCCAAGTTGTAGAAAATCATCAGAGAAAAACTGATGTCCAGATATATAGAAGAGACACAGAGACCTGATGAAAAATGATAGAAATGTATGTTGAATAGAATTCTCTGTTTATTGTATCGCCGTTAATTTTATAGGCATATAGGCATCACTAATAACAATTTCACATATACAGTTGTGTTCAAAATTATTCAACCCCCAATGCTGTAAAGGGTTTTAGGGAATTTAGTGTACATTTGTAATTGTATTCAGAATGAAATCCTACAAGGACTTTTTAAAGAGCCATATGCAACTAAAATGACATCAATTGGTTTTGTAATACAGTAGTAAATGTTTCTTTTGTGAATTCTTCATTGACACAATTATTCAACCCCTTAAAGACTACCACTCTGAAGAACAGAGGTTCATTCAAGTGTTTTCAATCAGGTATTGAAAACACCTGTGGATGTCACGGAGCAGCAATAAAGCATAATAAGCACCAATTAGGCAGCTTTAAAATGACTGTGATACTCAGCTCCTTCTAGACATTTAGGCTAGGGTCAGACGAACGCATTTTTCACGTTGTCCGTGAAAAAGTGCGTTCGAACGAATGGACGTATTTTTTCACGGAATACGCGATAGCGGTCATACGATGCGCATTTTCGTCCGTGATTTTGTACGGATCATCAATAAAACCCTTTTTGCATCTGGACGTTATGTTGGCCGGACGTGTGCAGCGTCTGACATCTCCCAATCACGCAAACACGCCGCTATGCGGCCGCAGCGCACTCTGTACGTCAGTAGTAGCGGTTTGACGTTCTCGAAAAAATGCGTTCGTTTGCCACTTGCATTGCTCGGAGGAACTTTCGTGCGGCCGTTCGTCGTATGTTCCCCGGCATTGGACGTCATTTGCTGCTAGCACGGCCGTGATTTCGTGCGGCTAAACGCACGTTAAAACTGCTTTCGTCTGACCTTAGCCTTACTGGTGTGGTTACAAACATGGTGAAGTCAAGAAAATTGTCCAGGAAGACAAGAGAACAGGTGATTACTCTTCACAGGAAGGGCAATGGCAATAAGAAGATTGCAAAGATGTTAAACATACCAAGAGAGACCATAGGAAGCATCATTCGCAAATTCAAGGCAAGGGCACTGTTGAAACGCTACCTGGTCGTGGCAGAAAGAAGATGCTGACTTTGACTGCTGTGCGCTACCTGAAGCGTAGAGTGGAGAAAAGTCCCCGTGTGACTGCTGAGGAACTGAGAAAAGATTTGGCAGATGTGGGTACTGAAGTTTCAGCTCAGACAATACGGCGCACACTGCGTAATGAAGGCCTCCATGCCAGAACTCCCAGGCGCACCCCCTTGCTGTCTCCAAAGAATAAGAAGAGTCGACTGCAGTATGCCAAATGTCATGTGGACAAACCACAGAAGTTTTGGGATAGTGTTCTGTTGGACTGATGAAACAAAATTAGAACTGTTTGGGCCCATGGATCAACGCTATGTTTGGAGGAGGAAGAACAAGGCCTATGAAGAAAAGAACACCTTGCCTACTGTGAAGCATGGCGGGGGGTCAATCATGCTTTGGGGCAGTTTTGCTTCTGCAGGTACAGGGAAGCTTCAGCGTGTGCAAGGTACCATGAATTCTCTTCAGTACCAGGAGATATTGGATGACAATGTGATGCAGTCCGTCACAAACCTGAGGCTTGGGAGACGTTGGACCTTTCAACAGGACAATGATCCCAAGCATACTTCCAAGTTCACTAAAGCATGGTTGCAGATTAAAGGCTGGAACATTTTGGAGTGGCCATCGCAGTCACCAGACTTAAATCCGATTGAGAACCTCTGGTGGGACTTAAAGAAAGCAGTTGCAGTGCGCAAGCCTAAGAATGTGACTGAACTGGAGGCTTTTGCCCATGACGAATGGGCGAAGATACCCGTAGATCGCTGCAAGACACTTGTGTCAAGCTATGCTTCACGTTTAAAAGCTGTTATAACTGTAAAAGGATGTTGTACTAAGTACTAAGATTGAATGTCACTTGGGGGTTGAATAAAACTGATAATGATGTGAGCACAGAAAAGACATTTGTGGTTATTTCATTATAAATGTTATGTTATATTTGTCTGACCTACACGTGCCTCTTTGATTTAATTGTAAGCAAGATGACTGAATGATCAAAATCAATGTCAAACTGGCCAAAACACTCAATTTCAGTGGGGGTTGAATAATTTTGAACACAACTGTATCAACATGCTGCTACAGGCAGACATGTTCTGAGAACAGACAACTGTATCGTTATTCTTTGGCACAGTTTTATGGGGGAGTGCTGTGAAGTTGGCACAATGCCTTATCACCACATGTAGGTCATTCGTTAATCATGTATGATTTATTTCAGATGCCTCATGCCAAAACAATTTAACCCTGGTTCTCTGTTACATCTCGTTGGCCCTCTGGGTTGTTTCAAAGTGTATGTCCTGCATTTGGGTTGAAATTATGTATTGGGGTCATGATGCGGCACAAATTCTTCCGGGATATATCTGTCAACAATATGGATGTGGTACCACTGATTTTTATAATTACAATTTTAAGTAGCATTTCATTGATAGATCCACAAAAAACATACTAATTATCCATCTAAAATCATATGAAGATATGATTTTTTTCACTATTTTTTTTAAGGATAATTACTGTTCTACATGTATGTTTAATGTGTGCTAATATGTGTATATAATTAGACACAACATCATTATTAAAAAGATAAATGGTCATGGTCATTGAGTGACAAAATCATCAATGATTCCTTGCAGCTATCGTGACCGACAGTTATCCAGAGAAGCAAAATTCGATCAAAAATCAGGTGAAGTTGATGCAAATAATGAAAGCTGAACAGCTCGTTCCATTAAATGTTTTTCTTATTTTTTTATGATGCAGCCTTAAGCTAACATTACATTTTTTTTCACATCAAACTACACTCAATACCCAAAAATGACAAAGCAGAAGTTGTATTTTTGACAACACTGCAAATTTATTAATAAAGTTTATAAAATAAATAAAATATCATCTTGACATAAGTATTCACACCCTTTGCTATGAAACTTAAAATTTAGGTTGGATGCATCCCATTTCTCTGGTTCATCCTTGAGACTTTTCTACACTTTGAGGCTCGGGTCAGAGGAGCGCAGTGTTCACGTCCGTGTTGCTGCACATTTTAACATCCGTGGTAGCATCCAATTATGATCAATAGAGACCCACACACGAAGTACGTCCGCACAGAAGTGCGGACACACAACGGATGCGGCAAACGGACGCAAGTTAGGCAAGAACGTAAAACCGCTAGAACGGACGTGCGGAGTGCGCCACATCCCCAACGTCCTTATAGCTTTGTGTGAGTGATGGAACGTAGTCAGACGGACTGTATTTTTGACGTCCAGCATTTTTGATGGACAAAATGTTTTTTCATATTAATTTATTTCCCTTCTACATCAGTCAAAAAAAATGTCAGTCACAAAAACGGACTGTGTGGCCATTACCTTGTCGTCAGTCAGAAAGTACGTCCGTTGTGCACGGACGCACAGTGCGCTCAGAATGCGCTCGTCTGACCCTAGCTTAAGTTCTCTTGAGGCAAATTCAGTTCAATTGACATGATTTGGTATGGAACATGTGTCTATATAAGGCCTCATAGCTGTAAATGCAGATCAGATCAAAAATCAAGGTGAAAGGAACTGCGTGCAGAGCTAAGACAGAAATGTGTTGAGATATAGATCCGTGGAAGGCTATAAAAACAAATCGGTTGCATTGAAGGTCCTCAAGAATACAGTGGCCTCCATCATTCTTAAATGAAAGCTGTTTGGAAACACTTACTAGAGCCAAACCAAGTAATCAGATTTTCATGGCTTTTCAAACAAGAGACAACCAAGGACCATGTGGTTGTTCTGAACAAGATCTGGAGATAATCTTTGGAGTTGCGAAAAACCTGCAGTAAAGCTCGTTGTTGCAACTATGGTGAACCTTGACTTTTCACAGAAACTTCAACAATGGCAGTCGAAGTTGCTTCAAACAGTGAATAACAGTACAACCATTATTTTGCGATAGAAAAACTGATCTCAGTCCACATCTACTGTACAAAATGTTTCAGTGGTGGATATAGCTCTCCAATGTATGAGAATAAATGAGGTATGCAGGAGAACTTAATTAAGTTAAAACATTACAAGATGTCATATGCGCTTATTAACCATTGACTCCATATGAAACAAAACACAATCAAAGGTTTTGGTTTACTTGAATGGCCATTGAAGTTTAAGCTCACCTGCCACGTCATGGCACCCTGGTAGGTGAGTCCTACCTAATGAAACCAAGAGCTGTTTTCTAAGCAAGCCACATATGCACAGGCTGCTTCTCAGTCATGAGAGAGACTGGTGGGTTTTCATTTATAAACTCACCAGAAACGACTCCACTATGGGATTAAAAGCAAAACACGGAACGGGACAGCTGCAAGGATCACCTGGCTGGAGACACGACAAAATATGCATACATACAGAAAAAATGGTGTCGTGCCTGATCCCTACCAGGCCGGCTGCAACTACCAGGAGTATCCAGCCCAGTAACATGTATAAAACATAACAAGAAAAAAATATGTCATCTACTATTCCCAGCCATTGCCGACATGCTTGGCTTGTACTTTGTTTAGCAATTCACCTTTGACCTGGCTTAGCAAAATATATTTACCAAGGTTACCAGTCAGAGTCAATATTTTCCATTAAATGAAATGCAGCTGATTCATTAATAGGATGAATTTGAAAGGAATTATAAAGTACATGGAGACATATTTTCAATATTTTATACAAGGCTGTAAAGGCATGACAGAGAGAGTAATAACTTAATATTTCCTGTGGTGCTTTTATATTTTCTATGCAGGTAAATACTGCCCACTATACACCACTTATAACGATGAGTGGTTCCCTATGCCACCACAACAAAGTTCCACCATACAAACAATAGGTGCAAAAATCAGATAGTCTTACTCAATATACGTGTCCAAATGTATGGTAAGCCTATCTGATTTTTGGTGTGGTGATCCGGATGGAAGCGCAGCATCTCTTGTTTGTAGGATGGAGACAATGTTTGCACTATTTTCTATTCCTATGATAGTGTAACTTTTACCTTTAACATATAGATACTACAAATCCAATTTGGACGTTTTAGAAAAGTAGACATGATCTTATCATAGATTAAAATCATTGCTTTGCAGGGTAATTTCTTTAGAAGCAGAACTCCAGGTCTAGTTTGATTACGTGTCAAAAAGTGCTTTGTGAGCCAGTATTAAATAATTATAAGCTATATTCCCACACTATACTACAAACACAGCTTATTATCTGTCTCACAGGAAACATTACTATTTTAATGGAATCTCTGAACATATTTGGCACCAGGCCCTCTATGCCCCCATGTCGAGGTTATTAACCAGTCCAAACCCATTTCCTTGGTTTATTTTAAAATAATTATGAGCTAAATATGTTCTGTAAAGATTTAAGTTAGTAATATCATCGAATATACAAATGAGGTCTATAACAACCAGATCTACAGCTACGGTTATCAGTTTAGGGCTCTCAGTGGACCTCTTAGATCAAAATCTAACAAAGGGTTTCCACAGCAACTCATACCCTGTAACAGCATGTTAATGGCCCCACAATGAGTGTCAGGGAAGGGGCATGTGGGTAATACAAGCATGGGGCCCTTTTGACCCAAGACCTTTGCCCTTACTTAGGCCAGGCTATACTGCAAAACCTTCAAAACCTCATGTAGCTGTTATTTGTGGTGGAGCAGTACCAATAATAAAATATTTGGCCTAGCACTTATTAGACATTTGCTTATACAACATATTGCAAAAAAGGTTATACCTGGTGTAGCTGCTGTCTGGGTTTTTTGGTTTGTGGTTGGGGGCAGAGGACTGTTAAATATGTCCATGATTTTAAATGAACGAAACATTTTATTATCTTAATATTTAGTGAGATATTGTAGATATCCATTCCAGCATGCAGTAGATATTATTATACACTCATTAGTTTGCTCCATGGATCTTTTGTTAATTGCAAACGTATGTTGGAAAAATGTGCTTAGAAATTTCAACTAAAAATGTACATTTGTGCTCAATAGTAACCAATAGTTGTTGGAATGTGCCTATGATCTCTCACTTTTTCAGAAACATTCAGGGTTATTCAGAGAGCGGTGAAAAGTAGGAGAATGATTGGAGAATGGAAAATTCTAGGTTAAATTAGCCAAACCAGAAAAATTCTCCCACTCCCACTTTCCAAATCGGCTATTTTGACCTAGAATTTTCCATTCTCCAGTCATTCTGTTGCTTTTCACCGCTCTCTGAATAACCCTGATAGTCATATAGGTTGTAAAATACCATGGTCCAACATGTTCAACCTTCCACTCAAAGTCATGATTGCGGTTGATCGAAAAGAAGACAAAAATCCAACTTTTGGGGCCTTTTTCAATTGTGTCCAAAGAAAAAGGAATATAAAATAATTTTTTGGTTCCATGATGACAATCAGATTTGTCCTTAGATCAATAAGCAATACTTAGGAATTTTATTTCTCATATCCATTTATATCATATTACAGTGAGGTCTGAATTGTCCTGCATTGTAAAATTGAACTAGAATTGGTCTCGAATTACACACGGTTTGGTTATTTTGTTCACAAAAATTGGGAATCTGGAAAAAAATGTGTGAATGCCATAAAAAGTATTAAACAGATTTCAAATACCGGCTGGGTGGAGTAGATGTAACATCACTGCTGTGGAGACTGTGGAGACACATGTTCAAATCCCAGCAAGAGCACCTCTCCAGTAAGTGTCCTTGGGCAAGACCCTTAACGGCACATACTCGCCACCCAGGACATACTTGACAACGCGAGGAATCTCAATGTATCCTTTCTGGTAAAATACTTTCTAAAAAAAGACAATATTTATTATTATTATATTTACAGAGAACATATAAATGAATTTCAGAGGAACACCTTTAACAATTAATTTCTTTTGGATGTTATTGAAGGACCACTGCAATACTTAATTTGACCAATGCCCATTATTACCAGAAGTACAAAAATGTCCTCTAAATTTAACTGAATAATGAGTTGTAATGGGAGAATTACTAACAAAGGAGAAGATTTTGAGATAAGAACAACTTGACTGTAGGGACTGGTTATAGAACCCCTTGTCTTTTGTCAGAATATGATATTATTAAGATGAATGGCTTCTTGACTTTTCTGATCTAAAACAAATTGAAGCATTCATAGCACCATCGCTGCAACAATGTTAATGGTAAGTAAAAGGTCAGGTGCCTATGTATTACCTTAAATAAATTGCTGAACTGTCTTTTTTTTTCTTCGTGTAGCACCGTATAGAAGCTAAAAGTCACAGGGTCTAAGCTACTTAATTTAATAAACAGTGAGACAGAGACAGCACTGACCTTGCAGCCAATGCTACAAGGTGATTATTGATGCTGCGGTGAATTAGTTACCTTTCCATTGTAAAGGTGACATCTCTTTATTCAGAAACAAAGTATTATTTTATTATTAGATGTTATTAAATGTGAAAATAATAATAATAGTAATATATATATTCCTTAAAAAATATTATGATAAGAAATTATAGAACTCTCTTAAAATATAAACTGACACAAAATATCCCAAATTTTGGCAAAATGAGAAATACAAATAAAATAATAAATGAGATATAATATTACATTGTATTTTATAGGTAAAATATATTTCAGAAATAGCTTTGATATTTCCATTGGTTGAGTTTGCACAAAAAGATGCCTTAGAAATTTGGGGCAAAGTATCAACTGTAAAACAAAAAGTGGAAAGATATAAGCACATAAATTAAACACATATTACAGGGTCATTCTTGTGAAAAAAAAGACAATTTATTTAGATAATGTGCAAGTCAGTTTAGCCTGGGTGGTGTAGTGAAGAGTTAGTTTTAACAAAGGGGTAATGGGGAACTCAGGGCTACAAATGGGGGCACAAAGGGTTTAATTATTAACCCAAGAAAACACATACAACTCACCAGCACAACCAAGTGCAAGGGGAGTTACTAAAGGGATGTGGGTCCCCACTAGGGATGAGCTGTTCGGTTCGATCTGTTCAGAGTTTGCATCGAACATCGGCCGTTCGGCTGTTCACGAACTCTGAACATTTCGGCGTGTTCGGTTCGAGTTCGCCCACAATGCACCACAATGGACCACAATGCACTTTTCCATTGGCCTGAAGCTTGTAATTGGCTACAGCCTTGCACCTGACCACAGGTCAGGTGCAAGACTATGCCAATCACGGCTCAGAGTCCTGATTGGGCAAATTTTGCCCAATCATGGGCTCACAGAGCTAAGTCCCGCAGCGCACTATATAAGGCTTCACACAGCCCCCAGCACATGTTTTTTGAGAGGAGATTGTTCTGTTAGTGTGTCTTCTCAGTGCCAGCAGCTATTGGGGGGGGGTCTCACTTCTACAAGATATCTGGGAATTGTTGTAATCTGTGTGTTCTCACTGCCAGCTATTGGGGGTTTCACTTCTACAAGATATCTGGGAATTGTTGTAATCTGTGTGTTCTCACTGCCAGCAGCTATTGGGGGGGGGTGTCTCACTTCTACGAGATATCTGGGAATTGTTGTAATTTGTGTGAAAAGACTGCCAGCAGCTATTGGGGGTCTCACGTCTACAAGATATCTGGGAATTGTTGTAATCTGTGTGTTCTCACTGCCAGCAGCTATTGGGGGGTCTCACTTCTACAAGTTATCTGGGAATTGTTGTAATCTGTGTGTTCTCACTGCCAGCAGCTATTGGGGGGGGTCTCACTTCTACAAGATTTCTGGGAATTGTTGAAATCTGTGTGTTCTCACTGCCAGCAGCTATTGGGGGGTCTCACTAATACAAGATATCACTGCCAGCAAGTATTTTGGGGGTCACTAATTTCTACAAAATATTTGGGAATTGTTATAATCCGTGTGTTCTCACTGGCTGCCACCCATCAGGGGGTCTCACTGATTTATAGGAGGTTTCTGAGACTTGTAATCTGTGTCTTGTCACTGCCACCCATCAGGGGGTCTCACTGATTTATAGGAGGTTCCTGGGAATTGTAATTTATGTCTTGTCACTGATACCCATCAAGGGGTCTCACTGATTTATAGGAGGTTCCTGGGAATTGTAATTTGTGTCTGTCACTGCCACCTATCAGGGGGTCTCACTGATTTATAGGAGGTTCCTGGGAATTGCAATCTGTGTCATCTCACTGCCAGCTATCAGGGGGTCCCACATACTTCTAGCAGATATCTGGAAATTGTAATTTGTGTCTTGTCACTGCCACCCATCAGGGGGTCTCACTGATTTATAGGAGGTTCCTGGAAATTGTAATTAGTGTCTTGTCACTGCCACCCATCAGGGATCTCACAGACTTGTAGCAGATATCTGGGAATTATAACCTGTGTCTTGTCACTGCCACCCATCAGGGGGTCTTACTGATTTATAGGTGGTTTCTGGGAATTTTAATATGTGTCTTGTCACTCTAGCTGCCAGCTATCAGGGTGTCTCACTGAGTTATACCAGAGTTCTGGAAATCTTTAATCTAGATAACACAGTTGAATCAGAGCTCTGCATATCTCCAATTTTTATAACAGAGTTGAATCAGAGTTCTGTATATCTTTAATCTATATCACTCACCATGTCAGAAAGACCAAAAAGGACAGGCAGACGCTCCCAGACACAGATAAGAGGGCAAGCAGCCTTTGTGTCGGGAGGCTGTGCCTCTGGTCGTCGTGGACGTGGTGCATCCTCTGCAGGGGTACACTTGTCCTTTCTAACAGGTGCTGGCCGTCTTAAGCAGCAGCAACATACAGAGGATTTGGTGGATTGGCTAACCAGGCCATCCTCATCCTCTGAATCCTCTGCCAGCCAGGCTTGTAGTGGTTTACAGTCCACCTCAGCTGCCTAAACATCTGATTCAGCCTCCATGTCCACAGCTACTCCTGCCGTAGCCTCACTATCACACATGGAGGAGTCAGCTGAATTGTTTGACTACAATGACAGTGACATGCTGCTTGAGGATGTGCAGCAACTACAGTGCTCTGATTCAAACTCTGAGGTTGAGGAAGGGAGTATAATCAACCTAGAGGAAGGGGGTGCCAGTGACACACAAATAACTGGCATTCATGTTGCCCCAGCAGCTGCAGCATACTGCCAAGTTGGTTCCAGTGACGAGGAGATAGGGGGTGATGACGATGATGAGGTCACTGACTCCACCTGCGTGCCTGATCGAACAGAGGAGTCAAGGGAGGAGGAGGAGGCACAACAAAAATGAAGCAGAACGTCCTCTATGACCAACCATAGCCAGTCCAAGGCATCAGAAGTCACAGCTGCTCAGGTGCAAAGCGCTGTTGTCTCAAAGCACCTGTACAGGAAGTCTGCTGTCTGGGAGTTCTTTAAGAAATGTGCAGCAGACCGCACCGTGGCTATTTGTAATCTATGTCAGATAAGGATCAAGCGTGGGAAAGACATCCCATGCTTGGGTACTACGTGCTTGAGGCGACATATGACCACCTGCCATGCATCCCGTTGGCACAACACTTTGCATAGGTCCACCTCCTCCTCATCTGTCTCTACCCCCACTATATGTCCTGCCATGTCATTGCCTACAACCTCCACTGACAGGGATGATGCTACAGTAATGGGTGTACCAGGTCCTTCCTCAGAATGTGACAGCATCCCATCAGCTGAAGATTTACGCAGTCAGATTACATTGCCCCAGCTGCTGCAGCGTAAGAAAAAATATAGTCCCAACTATCCCCAAGCACAGCGTCTAAATGCCATCTTAGCAAAATTACTCGCATTACAGCTGCTGCCTTTCCAGCTGGTGGGCTCTGCTTCCTTCCGTGAATTTGCTGAATGTGCTGTACCACAGTGGCAGGTTCCAAAACGCCATTTCTTTTCACGGAAGGCCATTCCAGCACTATACCAGCACGTGGAAGACAATGTTATGGAGTCATTGGGAAAGGCAGTCAGCAGCAAGGTGCATATGACTTTAGACACGTGGTTCAGCAAGCATGGACAGGGCCGTTACATTTCCTTCACGGCACACTGAGTAACTCTGATTGCAGCTGGGAGGGATCCAGGACGGGGATCTGTGCTGGAGCTTGTTCATCCACCACGCCTCCAGAAAGCTGCTTGTATGAGGTCTGTCTGCTCCACCACCTCTTCCTTCTCCTCCTCCTCTTTCTCTGTCTCTGGTGAAGTGGCAGTTAAACCAACGCGTGGCAGGGGCTACGCAATGGCTCAAGCAAAAAGATGCCATACTGTGCTTGAGCTGGTTTGTTTAGGAGACAGGAGCCACACCGGGCAAGAAATTCTGTCAGCTCTGCAGGGGCAGGTGTAGAGATGGTTAACACCACGCCAGCTTCAGCTGGGAATGGTCGTCTGTGATAATGGCAGCAACCTTCTCTCCGCCCTATGCCAGGGTAAGTTGATGCATGTACCATGCCTAGCACACGTCCTAAATCTGGTGGTACGGCGTTTCCTAACCAGGTACCCAGAGCTGGCAGAGCTTCTCAGCCAGGCCAGAAAAGTCTGCAGCCACTTCAGGCGGTCATTCCCAGCAAGTGTTCGCCTGGCAGAAATTAAAAGAGAATTCCACCTTCCCGCAAACCTTCTGATGACATGCCCACCAGGTGGCCCACCAGGTGGAACACCAGGTGGAACACGACATTAGCAATACTGCGGCATCTGCACAAGCAGCAGAGGGCCATCAATGTGTACCTGTGTGAGTATGGCACAAGGTCAAGTTCAGGTCAACTTTGTTTTTTTCCCCCGCAGTGGCTGATGATCAAGGATGCATGCACTATACTGTCACCATTTGAGGACGCAATGAGGATGTGAGCAGGGACAGTGCATGCATCAGTGACACAGTGACACAATTCCTTTAGTGTTCCTGCTGGAGCGCACTCTGCGGGGAATTATAGATGTAGCACTAGAGGCAGAGCTGCAGGAGGAAGAGGAGGCCTTCCCTAGCTCCCAAGGCCCCAGACACGCAGACAGCATTCCTGCGGGTCCTCAGATCAGGCAGGAGGAGGATGAGGAGGAGGAGGAATATTTAAGTAGTGGGGGCATTGAAGGTGGGGATTCCTCAAGGAAGGCTTTTGTGTGCCCAGATACCCAAGGACTAGTACGTGGCTGGGAGGAGGAAGTGCACAATGGGGTCATTACTGGTTGGCAAGCCTTCTTGATCCACGATACAAGGGTAAAGTTGCAGAGCTCATCCTGCCGGCACAGAGGGAGGACCGGATGAAACAACTTGAGTATGCTCTAAAGCGACACTTGTGTGACACCTTTCCAGGCACTGGTAGGTTACCAAGTGATGACACACGTGCTTCTGAGGCTGCGGATGATCAGAGGAAGAGCGGTGAAGGCCGGGCCACTTGACTGATGCCTTTTTAAATTTTTTTTAGTCCACGACGCCTAGGGACGTCAAATGTAGGCACCCATTGCCAGCATCTTCACTGTATGGTGCAGGACTACCTAGGGGCAAGGGCAGACCTGGATACCTTTACAGCAGATGATCCACTGGCTTACTGGGTATTGAGATTGGATCACTGGCCAGAACTTAGCCAATATGCTATGGAGCTACTAGGTTGCCCTTCATCCAGCGTGCTTTCTGAAAGGACTTTCAGTGCCGCTGGAGGTTTTGTCACAGACAAAAGAGTGCGTCTGTCCACCGACTATGTAGACCGGCTGACATTTATAAAAATGAATCAGTCCTGGATCAGCAGTTATCAATCCCCTGATGCTGACGTAACTGAATAGATCGGGGATCTCTTCTGCATTCCCAAAACCTCCACCACTGCACTCTTCCACAATACCACAGAAGGGTTACTTACGGTGTGAAGGCACTTGCTGCCACCAAAGGCACAATATTTGGGTGCACTGACGCCTGTACCAGATTCATATCATTTTAAATTTGGACCGCAAGGTCCAACCCTGCACTCTTCCACAATACCACAGAGGGGTTACAGTGTGACGGCTGTTGCCGATGCTAAAGGCCCAATTTTAAAGCACCTATTGTTACTTTCATCCAAAGCCTGCATAAACTTCACCATAATTTAGCCAAAAAATCACTAAACTTGTTCTGCGTGTCCTAAAATGTCTCTTCTTTTCATACAGGCTGCCGCCCCAAGCAGTTGTTTATGAATAAATTAAAGGAAAAACATTTACCGTCATTTGAAAAGTCATTTTTTGTTTTTAAATGTTTCTATACATCCTACAAATCCACCACTTAACGGGCAGGTTATGGGGACCTCCTAGGCACGATATTTGAAGGAATTTTTTGTTTTTATTCTTAACCTTTATTTCATGGAAAACTCACTGTTCCTTTCAAAACTTTTTTTTAAAACTTTTTTTCCTTGTTTCCTGTCCCCCAGGGCACTACCCAGACCCCCATACACCTTTTATGGCAAATATCTTACATATATGCCCTCTTGAAGGGCACTCTAAAAATCAAACTTTCGAGTCCCATTGACTTGCATCGAGTTCAGTTTGTGTTCGAGCTCGAACTCGAACTTTTGAAATTGTTCGAGTTCGAATGCGAACCGAACACGGGGGTGTTCGGCTCATCACTAGTCCCCACCTCGAACACAATTTCTTGAAATCAAAAAACCAAATAAAGAAAAATTCAGTCACACGTCACATATAAAAACAAGGAGATGAAAAATGGATATACAGTTGTGTTCAAAATTATTCAACCCCCACTGAAATTGAGTGTTTTGGCCAGTTTGACATTGATTTTGATCATTCAGTCATCTTGCTTACAATTAAATCAAAGAGGCACGTCTAGATCAGACAAATATAACATAACATTTATAATGAAATAACCACAAATGTCTTTTCTGTGCTCACATCATTATCAGTTTTATTCAACCCCAAGTGACATTCAATCTTAGTACTTAGTACAACATCCTTTTACAGTTATAACAGCTTTTAAACGTGAAGCATAGCTTGACACAAGTGTCTTGCAGCGATCTACGGGTATCTTCGCCCATTCGTCATGGGCAAAAGCCTCCAGTTCAGTCACATTCTTAGGCTTGTGCACTGCAACTGTTTTCTTTAAGTCCCACCAGAGGTTCTCAATCGGATTTAAGTAAGGTGACTGCGATGGCCACTCCAAAATGTTCCAGCCTTTAATCTGCAACCATGCTCTAGTGGACTTGGAGGTATGCTTGGGATCATTGTCCTGTTGAAAGGTCCAACGTCTCCCAAGCCTCAGGTTTGTGACGGACTGCATCACATTGTCATCCAATATCTCCTGGTACTGAAGAGAATTCATGGTACCTTGCACACGCTGTAGCTTCCCTGTACCTGCAGAAGCAAAACAGCCCCAAAGCATGATTGACCCCCCGCCATGCTTCACAGTAGGCAAGGTGTTCTTTTCTTCATAGGTCTTGTTCTTCCTCCTCCAAACATAGCGTTGATCCATGGGCCCAAACAGTTCTAATTTTGTTTCATCAGTACACAGAACACTTCTGTGGTTTGTCCACATGACTTTTGGCATACTGCAGTCGACTCTTCTTATTCTTTGGAGACAGCAAGGGGGTGCGCCTGGGAGTTCTGGCATGGAGGCCTTCATTACGCAGTGTGCGCCATATTGTCTGAGCTGAAACTTCAGTACCCACATCTGACAAATCGTTTCTCAGTTCCTCAGCAGTCACACGGGGACTTTTCTCCACTCTACGCTTCAGGTAGCGCACAGCAGTCGAAGTCAGCATCTTCTTTCTGCCACGACCAGGTAGCGTTTCAACAGTGCCCTTTGCCTTGAATTTGCGAATGATGCTTCCTATGGTCTCTCTTGGTTTGTTTAACATCTTTGCAATCTTCTTATAGCCATTGCCCTTCCTGTGAAGAGTAATCACCTCTTCTCTTGTCTTCCTGGACCATTTTCTTGACTTCACCATGTTTGTAACCACACCAGTAAATGTCTAGAAGGAGCTGAGTATCACAGTCATTTTAAAGCTGCCTAATTGGTGCTTATTATGCTTTATTGCTGCTCCGTGACATCCACAGGTGTTTTCAATACCTGATTGAAAACACTTGAATGAACCTCTGTTCTTCAGAGTGGTAGTCTTTAAGGGGTTGAATAATTGTGTCAATGAAGAATTCACAAAAGAAACATTTACTACTGTATTACAAAACCAATTGATGTCATTTTAGTTGCATATGGTTCTTTAAAAAGTCCTTGTAGGATTTCATTCTGAATACAATTACAAATGTACACTAAATTCCCTAAAACCCTTTACAGCATTGGGGGTTGAATAATTTTGAACACATCTGTAAGTGTCAATGTAGGTAAGCCTTACAAACTGTAGTAAATGACCACAATGATACATGAAGAACAGGTCACAAAAATGTCACATTATCGACATACTAGGTGATCCAAAATTAAAAAACAAAACAAGGGAGTCAACATCTGAACAATCAATTAATTTTACAACTCAATTCACAGAGCAGTGCTCAATTCCATGAAGAATCAAATTGTTCAGCTAATGCATCAATCAAAAAATATATATACTGCATTTTCATGTCATGTACCTCTTAAAGGGACGACATGTTGCTAATCACAGAAGCTGCCCATAACTAAGGATAGTCTCAAAAGCCAGGATATAACAGCAAAAAGGCAGCTAATTCAAACCAAATACACAACAAACGTAATGGGCAGTGTATGTCTCGGGCCTACCCACACAGCCACCAATGAAACCAGAACAATGGGGATTTGAAGGGCACCCCAATCAGTTAAAACCATTATAAGAGGCGAGTTATATGTGTTCTGTTTGAAAATTGGAGGGTTAGGCCCTTTGGATAGTGTGGTAGTGCACCCTCTGGTGGTTCGCCGTGGAACCACCTTTAGATTGTTTTTTGCATCTGATTATTTACCCAGCCTGAACCCCCACAGTCCCACCACTGTTTGTTTTTTTAAAAATGAACCAATCACCAATGACTGCAACTAGACTAATGACTTGGTATGTGCAGATTTTCCATATTCAGCTATTCCATGCCGAAGGGCCCTATTACATAGTTGTTGTTGTTATGGTAGCGTCTAGATATGTAAGCGTTAGTGCTATCATTATTACGTTTAACGTCCGGCAATGATATTCCACAGTTGACACTACAATGGCGTGAAATCAGTTGGCACTTCGCAGTTTGTGGGAGCTTACTGTACTTTACGTCTCCTATACTTAACATGGGGAGTAAAATCAGTTTTTAACATCTTGAGGTGGGGGTATTCCAAAATATTGGTGCAAGTTTCCATCGAGGCGCAAATGACAAATTTTAACAACTTCTGACAGCGTTTTGTTAATTCCAAACTCGGATATCCTGGCCAAACGCTGGATCCTGAGCCTATAAAAAGGAATGCAGCACAGCCCATGAATGTTGCCAGGCATGTGAGAATTTTAGCATGTGCATTCTTAATGGTATGCTGCTATATTAGATGCAACTGTTTCTGACGCCAGCAGGAATTAGAAATGGTGCAACAAATTACATGGGCACCTCGTGTCCCTACAACATGCCCAACACTGCATGGTGTGAACGATACGGAGTGCTGCCTGTGTTACAGGATTAGCCATGACCATAAATACACACAATGGTTCTGAAGATACTCAGGCTTTGTATTGATCCCCAGGATGTCTCCTCTACTACTTCATCCAATTGAAACTAAAATCCATATGTAAAAAATTGGGACTAAAATCCATATGTATCCATATCCATTGTTTACATGGATTTTAGCCATGACCATATCTGCGTTCTCAATCAAGAGCTGCATAATCATCTTAACAGGTCTTGCTTGTGGATATCTGTGCCAGGGATCACAGATGACAGAGTTGTTCTGCTGCCTCAGGTTCCTGGACACTGGAACATTCCAGCATCCCCTGTCTGAGCTAGCCGGTGTCAGCAAGAGCACCTTTTTCATGATGCTCCACAGCTTCCTCGTAGCTATGAGGGCAGGCATGTACTGGCCATCGGGACTACCGGGAGGATTCCGGTGGGCCGATGGCTCAGTGGGCCGGTTGGCTGACTGGGTCCGCAGCCTGGGGCTTGCCTAGATCGGCCAGCCACCTGAGGCTTATCTAGGTTGGCCGCCAACCTAGGTAAGCCCCAGGCTGCGGGCCTAGTTAGGCGGCCTGCCGGCACACTTTAAGTGATGTCGGCCCTGTCCAGTGTGTGGGCAATAGTCCTCCACGCTCCAACTGCACTGGCCACTTTAGTTCCTCACCGCCTCCTCCCATCAGCAATTGCACCCACACGGCGCAGCTGCAATGGCACAGTCTGCCATGCATAGGAGTGTGCCACAATACCAGTCTGAGTCTGACATGCATACTAGTGTGCCATAATACCAGTCTGACATACATTCCATTGCCAATTTTCCTTGGCAATTTGCCACACATAGAGTAAATAAATTGAACCCAACACAAGAGTGTTCAGGTTTGGCTTGAAGAAAAGATAGCAATCTTATCCCCATGAGACCAAGAGGAGTTGGGGCTGCACTGACACCAGGGTCCGGCACCTGTGCTTGGAATCACTGAAGAGCGACAAAATGCAGGGAAACCCAAAGCACAGAACTTGCACACAATTTTAAATAATATAACATTTCTTCATTTTATTAAATGCCACAAAATACAAACAAATCCTTAGATCCAGCCCATAGAGATCTTAATCTGGCCCTGCAATGAAGTCCATGGCCAATTTTTTGTCCCAGTCCAGCCCTGTATGAGAGGCATGTGTCATCAATACATTGGATACCCTACCACCCCTGAGGGATGGCGCAATTTTAAACAGGGGTTTTATGAGAATGGAGGGTTTCTCAATGCTCTGGGGGCAATCAATTGCACCCACATAGAGATCCGTGCACCTCAGAAGGATCCTGCGGTTTATATCAATCGCAAGCCTTAATACCAAGCACTTCCATTCATTAAACGTGCCAATGGTTTGCAATACCAGCATGCGCATGATGAATGTGTCTGCAGAATTTCCGGGGAGTGCCTTGATTGATATATCCTGGCTAATTCCTCTGTGATGTGTGGTTTCCAGGCCAAGTTATTCCCTGATGGCTGGTTGCTAGGTGGGTATACGCTACAAACAAAGCTGTCCAACCACTTTAACATTCAGCTGCTGTTTGTCCTTATGACAATGATTCCTGTTGGACTTTAGGAAACAATTATATCATCACAGGTATGTAATGTGTGATGGTACTCATTTTTCTATTATTGTCTATTAGATATTGCCAGAATGGTAAGAAAACAAAGGTAACTAGATAATATGTTAAATATTCATACATGATGGACATTTGTTGGAAGATTTCAGAGGTTGGGCCTACATATAATTCTGAAGCTATGTGACTGTCTAAAATAGCTAAGTCTTAATTTAGTACTATATTTCTATGTTGTTGAATTCCCACGCTTATATGAAAGTCTTTTGAAGCAGTTCCTATGTTTATATGATGACAGATTTCTAAAATAAGCTGTTTGCTCAGACAGATGGAAGATATTTCCCTTACAGCGCGCGATAACTGCATGACATATTTGAGACACCTAATTCAAATATAAGTAAACATTTTTTTTAAAAATTCTCAGTTTGATAATTAATTTATTTAAAAAATTTATTTTCTTGCATATTTCAAACTAGATGCCTGCGACATCCTATTGCTCATGAAAAGAAAATACCTGGGGATCTCTCATGATCGTACGGTTTTCTGCATATGTGCAAAAGTAGAAGTACCCCTATGAAGTGATTATGGAAGGTGACCATAAGATAATGGTTCCAAAGGGAAGAAGTTTGAGTTGCCACTCATTTTTTTAGGGAAAGCATCAAAATGAGAATGGAATCTATTAGGATCTTTGCAATGTAATATTCCTAGTCACAGTGGAAGTCTACTGCTTTGTTTTAAATCGATAATATCCATTGTATCATGGTTCTGATGTATGATTTACAGGGTTATTCAGAGAGAGGTGAAAACCAGGAGAATGACTGGAGAAGCGAAAAAGCATGGCATTCCGGTGCTTTGAATTTCGCCATATTTTGCGAGTTCACTTTTTAGCAAAAGGTCATTGTATTTTGCCGAAATTGGAGTCACCAAAGCAGCTATCAGATGTTGACGAAAACTGCCGAACTGTGCCGATACCCACCGAACTGAGCCACATCGACATCGGTGTTCTGCACCGAACTGCAAAAATAAAAAAAAGGAAACAGAACGCTCTTATTTTCCTAATAGGCGTTTAAATCAATAAAAATTTATTAAAATGTGCCTAAATAATACAAAAGCTCCCTTAAAAACAATAAAAGGTCTGTTACAGAAAAAAACAGAATTTATAAATTGGGAAATAAAAATGTCTTCAAAAAAATACAAGAATTACAAAAAATAAAGTTGCAATAAGGGTGATTTGTAACATCAGTGCTTAAAGGGTTATTCAAAGAGCACGGAAATTCCCCGACCCTGCGTTTAATTCTGTATTCACCGCAGGGTCCCTGAAGTGCAGGGAAAATCCGCCGAAAAACCGCAATTGAATAAAACCAGCCGAAATTATCGGATCCGATCTGATAAGCCACGGGAACCCGCCGTAAAACATCGGATTTGATCCGATAAGTCGCCGAAAACCCGCCGATTGCGTCCATAAAAAGCTAATGATCCGAACACAGTGCCAACCAGCCACCATAAAAAGGCAACAAGCCGACGAGGGTATTCAAAAAAACAAAACAAAACGACTGCAACTTTTAAAATTTTAAACGATGTTTGCAAAAAAACTACTGGATGAAAGTGTCTGGAATTAGCATATAAGGTCCTATGAATAATAAAAAAACAAGGTCTGTTACAGGAAAAAAACTTTATTTAAAAAAAAAAAATCAGGAATTTTTTTTCCCCCCGAAAAAGCCTAAAGAATCCAAATAAAAAAATAAAGAGACTTTTGGCTGAAAATTTAAAGAATAAACGTTTAATAGATATTGAATAAAAAGGGAAATATATTTTTTACATTGAAACCTATGGGATTCGCCTGATTAAACCTGATTAAACTCGACTGAAAGTACGAAAATAATGAAATCAGGGCATTTCACTGACATTTCACTGCTGTTCGATGTTCTCTGAATAGATTAACCATTGCTTCTCTATGGGGCGTTTGCTGCTGCCAAAGATCACCTGTATTTCGGTGGCAATTCGCCAATATTTGGTGAATAGCCAGGTTTTGATTAGTCGAATGACCCCGAAATGGCACCGTATGGGGAAATTCACTGTTCGATGCAATTTCGGGGCCAGTTCGGCTCTTTGAATAGCCCCTTTAGTGAATAATTCCTTAAGTGAGGTCTATTCTGAAAGTCCAGTAATAATATAACCTCCAGACAAAACATTACCAAGGGACAGACCCACCAAGCACTATAGTCTTCAGATGTACAGGAAGCCTAAAGGGTAAATATTGATGCTATGCGTGTTGTTTTTTTGTTATTTCTTCATGTTTTATCTTGATCTCACAAAATCACTTAACTGCAAGGTCTGGAGAAAAAGACTTGGAATTTTGAAATGATGATTCTTGTGCTAGTGCCACCTTTGCACAAGATCCTTTACAAAGTCCAAACCAGGTAAAAGGACATTAAAGTGCACCTTCATGGACAAAGAAGTTTAACAGAAGCCATTTAACAGGACATCTTTCCTTTAAACATATAAGCATTTTTCTGCTGATCTTTATAACTGAAAAAGGGGGATATTTGTTTTCAAAGATTCAACCTCTCTCACATGGGACATTGCCATCTTGCAGGGGGTAGGGACCACTGGGAGAATAGCCATCCTACAGGACAGCCCAATGCTCAGTGTGCTGCTTTGGCTGTCACTCAGCTCACGACTGACAGCTGACACAGCACCCTGAGTAGGGGGCTGCCAGTAGGATGACTTTCTGTTTTCATTAGTCCCTCCCAGCTGTACCATAGTGCGGATGATGTGGAGACTGGGTAATGTTAAAAGGCAATATATAAATTTTTCAATTTTTTGCAGTGACAAAAGTTGTTCTAAATTGAGTGATTTTCTGTTAAATGGACAAAACTTGCTTTATCCATGACCATTGCACTTTAAGGGTGAATAAGAACTAAATGTGTATGCAGGTTACCACTTTATCTGGAATAGCAAGTTAAGCTGTAATGATTGTGTGAGGACCCATGCGATTACTACGCCTCACGCATTTCATATTGTGAAACCTGTAATAAGATTTTCATCTTACATACTCCATAATCAAAAAAGTTGATTTCTTCTAACTTTTACAACCTAAGACAACAGATCAAAATTCTGTAGCTGTTATAAGTTGATTGAAGACAGAAACTACACTTGAGGAGATGCTGTAAAATGTTGCAAAGAAGCAATTTATTAACAACATGCAGGGACTCGGGCACCGCCTTGACCTGGGAAGGAGTGCATACGACTTGGTATACTGCCTGTACCCCCCCCCAGTCCTCTGCACAAAGGCTGCCATTTTATTAGGAGTGGGAACTGTGAGGAGACTGGCATGCGATACAGCAAGAGAGAAGGGGAAGGTTGCAACTCAAGAGGTCAAAAAATTCTGCTGCCAGCAGCTTCCAGGCCTTCATCGGGGTACTGCATGTATAGAGACAGAGATGCAGCTGAGAGAAAGAAAGAGCTCCTCCTTAGCACTACAACTCTTCCAGGATACAAGGAGAACTTCCCCGAGCAGCAGCAATGTCCCCCTCTGACTCATCATCAACGGCAGACCAGAGAGGAAGTGCCCCATGGGAGCAACTGCGTGAGCAGTCTTCCCACGCGTGGCCATGAATATTACACAGTGTCGGAGATGCTGGGCATGTAGTGATGGCTGATTCATGAACGAATCGTTCTTTTGACCCGGAACTTTTCACTGAACTGAGTGGTTCGGCTCATCAGAATGAATGATTTGTTTGTAACAGTTCAGTCTGTGAATCATTAACTGCATGTGTAATCTAATCCTAGAGTGAGTGAGTTCTGCCCTGCAATGAGTGGCTGGTTCTGCCCTGCAATGTGTTAAAATGTAAAAGGTGCAATGACTCAGAGATCCATTTAGAACCATTCTTTGAGTCATTAGTCCCTGACTCATGGATCCAACAGTTCTTAATCTTAACAGCAGAGCAGTACATTCATGCTGGTATATACAATGTGCCCTGTGAGTTACCCATTAACCTATGCTGGGATATAAACTGTGTGCCCTATGAGTTGCTCATTAACTCATGCTGGGATATAAACTATGCCCCTGTGAGTTGCCCATTAACCCATACTGGGATATAGGCTGTGTGCCCTGTGAGTTGCCCATTAACCCATGCTGGGATATAAATTGTGTGCCCTGTGACTTGCCCATTAACCCATGCTGGGATATAAGCTGTGTGCCCTGTGAGTTGCCCATTAACCCATGTTGGGATATAAACTGTGTGCCCTGTGATTTGCCCACTAACCCATGTTGGGATATAAACTGTGTGCCCTGTGATTTGCCCACTAACCCATGTTGGGATATAATATGTGTGCCCTGTGAGTTGCCCATTAAACCATGCTGGGATATAAGCTGTGTGCCCTGTGAGTTGCCCATTAAACCATGCTGGGATATAAACTGTGTGCCCTGTGAGTTTCCATTTACCCATGCTAGGATACAAGCTGAGATTAACAACATTAATCCTCTTTTTTTTCTATTGGCCTAAGACTGTACTAAAAGGGACTGTTCCAAGTGCCGGGTGTGATGGGATGATTTACCTTACTTCTGTCTGCCTTCAGTGCACAGACACCAGCACAGTAGGCAGGGATAAGGTTAACTGATGCAATGGAAGGGGGTTGGAGCCAATTCATAGTGGGGGAGTGACTCAGAGAAGCAGTTACTCGTGAACCCCCTCCTCTCCAATCTGACTCAGTGACTCAATAATTCGGTTCATGATCCGATTCATTTCAATGAATCACTCATAATGAACCAAATTACTTCACTATTCCGGACTTTCCACCACTATGGGCCTGAGGCAGGTCAGAAGCAGAAGGAGCCCTGGGGCCCCAAAGAGGATAAGAGGCTGCCTGCAGCTCCAGCCACTCCCAGCATGCTTACACAACATGTATAGAGGCTTCTTCCACTAAATTGCCACCAGACAGAGGGGGGACACACTGCAGTATGTAGACCAGACAGTCCATATACAGAACTGCCACCTGACATGGGCTCTGCAGCACCATGAGTTCAGAAGAGAAGCCTGATTTAACAACTCACTATGATTTCAAGTGATGAATCAATGACACACAATCCATGCACATTGTCACATACTACCCATCAAACATTCCATACACACTCTCCCTTACTGCCTATCACATTTTCCACACACAGTGTCACACACTGCCCACCACACATTCCACACACACTGTCACTCACTGCCTATCACACATTCAATGCACACTGTCACTCATTGCCTATCACACATTCTACGCACACTGTCACTCGTTGCCTATCACACATTCTACGCACACTGTCACTCGTTGCCTATGATACATTCCACGCACACTGTCAGGGTGCATAGAGTCCCTTTTAAGCTATTTTTTTTAAATAAAAGATTATCAATGGCGATGTCAGTGTCAGTGTGATGAAGACAAACCAGTAAATCCCAGTCTCTCTGTATTATATCCTCTCTGTGTATATGCGTAACGCAGATATATCAGTAAATCCCAGACTCACTGTATTGTGCCTCGTAGATTGTAAAATCATGAGCAGGGTCTTGTCTCTCCTACTGTTCTGTGTGTTTAACTTGTATGTATATTTGTTATTTTGCCTTTCCCATTTTACAGTGCTATGGAAATTGTTAGCACTTTATAAAAACTTGTAAATGTAACTGTGTCCTCTGTGTGTATTATGTGTAGCGCTGACTTAATAGTAAATAGTAAAGTAAAATATACTGAGTCCCAGACTCAGTATATTGTGTCCTCTCTGGCAGGGCCGGATTAAGATCTCTATGGGCCTGGAGCTGAAGATTTTGGATGGGCTTTTTTTGGAATTTGGTGAAATTAAAACATATTTCAGGTTATTTAATAGTGTAGATACAGATATATCTGACCAGGCAGATACATTGTGAGGAAATTTCCATTCAGATTTCAATCATTTACAGCATGTAAAATTATTTTTTCACAATTTATCACCCAAACCTTTGTGGTTATATATTCTATAGGGAATTCTTGTTAAAAAAAATTGAAATGGGAAGCTGTTACTACATTTTTCTGTGAAAATATACAATTTTAACCAGAAAATGAAAAAAAATATTTCACGGATTTTATGAATATGACCTATGTATAAAACACTGACCTTGCTCCCAGCGTGAGATATGAGAAGGTGAGTAATGGCAGTGGTATTGCTCATTTTATATGTGACGAATGGAATTAAAAGTGAGTAAAGTTTTTTTTTTCTTTTAGATTTTACATGGTCAAGTTTGGTATCAATGCAAAGGCCAGACTGTGACCCGTTCAATGACACCTTTGACCTTGTGAGGTGTAAAGATTAAAACTATTGCTGTTAGAAATAAATAAATAAAATAAATATTATTTTATTTTTACCATTACCAAACATGACCAGTTTTTATGTATCTGGCCTTTCCAGTGATGCCTCACATGACCATGTAGCTGCTATGGAATTGGAGATATAGGGGTCCAAATGCCCATGAATGCAGACAGTTATCCTTTCTCTGGGCCTATTCTGGGGCATGGGCCTGGAGCTGCTGCTCCATCAGCCCCTATGTTAATCCGGCCCTACTCTCTGGGTATGTGCCACTCCAAGCGTATGTGCCACTCCAAGCAGCCTGAGCTGCACTAACTAGATTATGGCCTCTGCAGCATAGGGGCCAGATTTAAATCTGGAAAGTGCCTGGCAGCTTTCCACATATGCCACGAGGACCTTTCTGTACTGAGCCTCAGGTGCAGTGGGTGGGTGAAATGTGCTGCAGTATTGCCATATGTATACATAAAGTCTGACACTTACCCAGTTTGCCTGTAGGACCTGTTGTGCTCCTGAGCTGTGCTACATAGATTATTTTAGTTTATAAGAACATTTACCATGAAAATAGTGTGAAGAAATGTTATTTAACACCAGGAATGTACGTGAGGGTGTTTCTTGTATGTGGATGTGGCTTGTGTGTGTTAAAAGGCATAAGGAGCCCAATTCTCTCCTACTGTCCAGGCGCCCCATCAATTGTCAGTCCGCCCCTGACAACATGAGTCTGTCATATTCCCTCAGTATTTCACTTTTCTCATCCTAGGCCTCGTCCACAAAGGAGGTTAGAGGTGACTTCTTTCCCGAGGCACGACGACATGATGTTGGTGCAGGAGAGTCATTCTCATGGAATCCTACTTGTTTCATTGCATGGTGCTAAATCCTATGCATCAAGGTGAGCTTCGAACATAGATGCTGAATTCCGGTTTGGTGCATAGATACCCTAACCTAGCCCATCAGAATCATCCTTTGGTGCAAGCTACAAGGTACTATTGACATATGTACCAAAACCAACAACGCATCCTGATGCATGAGAGGAGCATGGGAGTGACACAGGAGTCTCCAGCAACCTGCTTGATAAAACACAAATCTGACAGCATGGGTGTTTGCCAAGCCTCGAGTCCATAAAACCACACTACACCTTCAGTTCATTGCTTGGTTATTTAGTTACTCCTCCTATCATAACCCAGGTAGTGTTCCAGAACTCCTGTCCCTTGTTACTACACTTCTTGTTCCAGATTTGGCTCCCAGACACCTGACCTTTGGCTGCCTCTTTGGACTTCACCTGTCTCCTGCCCGTCCTCTGGCTTCATTCCTGTTAACTGTGTCTGCTGCACCTCATGTTTGGCTTTATATGACTTTGCTCATGTATCTCCATGTGTGCCATGCCTGGATTCTACTTAAGATCTTTTGAATGCAAACTTTCAGAATTCTGAGGATAATAAGACTTTCTACCTGTTGTACTAAATGTGGATATAACAGAGCTAGTGAGTGTGCAGGATTAAAAAATAATAAATATTGTGGGAAAATGATGAATCTATCTGATAACATTTTCAATGCCATCAATTATTTTAGCTAGATAGACTAAAAATGCTAGAAATTAATCTGCTTTCTATTTACAAATAAATTTTTTCATCATTTTTATAGCATGCATTATTTGTTTTTGCAGCTACTTTTCTGTTCTTTTTTATAAGTAGATACTTTGCGAGAGTGGTTTTCTTTTGAGTTTTTCAACCTATTTTGCTGTAGGAAGTACGCTGGTGTATTTTAGTAGTCTAGTAAACCAGCCTAGGGTTAATTCGTTTTTTTATGTATGTGTTAAACATATGTTTTTAGTGATTTTAATCAATATATTATCTGTTTTGATTAATATGCAGGCATTTACTTGAAAACGAGAGAAATCTCAATGTATCCTTCCTGGTAAAATACTTTCCCAAAAAAAATATATATATTTTTTCTATTGTCCTACTACATCACCTAAAACACATCAGAAAAGAATATTTTGAGAATTCCTGAAAGAATTCATATTTTTAAGACAGCTTAAGTATGTTACTGTATTAGGTAAATGTGTGTTATTTGTAGGAGTTTCATCTCATCGTCAATCATCATCATCATCATCATCATATCTATCTTGTTTCAGATGGTGCTTTGCTTGTATATCTCCCTATTGCCTCCTGCTGGTCCCCCATCGCCCTCCAGTCTTGAATGTCCAGATTTACAGACATTCCAACCCTTAAATAGCAGCTGGGAGCTGGGAGATTTTCCCATGAGATGTGCAGGTGAAGGGTGGGAGTGGGTCAGACCCTCGGAAGGATGCCATCTGTCCCCCTCTCTCTTGGTGTCTGGAAAGGAGGGGCAGGTTTCACAGCATCGCCCTCCACAGTGCCAGCCCAAGCGTGGCAAATCAACGACCGCTGTCATCCCAGAACAAATTCATTTGTTAGCGTCCCCCCCTTCTCTGTACCCTTTCACTGCCAGATCCCTTGGCTAGGCTTTCTTCTCACTTCTGTAATATTTGACAGCAGATCCTCATAGCCCACCCAGCTTGTCCTATTATTTAAGTGTGCATTGTAACATAAGAGAAAAATAAAACCTTCCAGGACCATTTATAAATTGTTTTAATCTACCTCTTTGCATACATAATGTCATTTAAAAATATTAAAAATAAGTGCATACACATTGATTTCCTATCATCTTGAAGTTTAGATAATGTAATATTTTAATCTTTAGTTTTTACATAAAACACTGACTTTAGCAAGTCTACATGTGTCTTGGGTAAATAGCCATTTTTTTTGGGATGAGTTAGGACTATAGACATTGCATATAGTGAACAATTTCTGATTTATCGTGCACACTAAAATAAGGTAGCGGCCCTTCGGATCACTGAGTTTTCTGTGAAGTTGAAAGGTCACCCTATCATGTAGTAGGATGGATACCCCTCTAGACTTGGTGGGGCCCGTAGCATGAAATTGCGTAGTAAAACGAGGCACCTGTAACAACAGGTGAGACAATCTACGAAAGTGTGTCTCCTGTAGACAAACCAAGTCGGGGTCTCCCCTTTTTATCTCTGAATATAAGGCATGTCTTTTAAACAGAGCATTTAAGCCCCTAACATTGAAGGACATAAGTTTCATAAAACTGAGAGTAAAAACTGTATACGGATCCTGGGCCAAAAGAGCCCCCAATTCACATTCTGTAAAGTCAAAGCAGCTCCCGTGACTCGGCCCGAGTTGCGACGATGTTGGAGGGTAGTTCTAGACAGATCTGGGAAAATAGCAATGTGATGGTAGGCCGGGGATAATACCCCAGGGTGTTTCAGGGCACGTAGTATGTCATCGCGAGGTTTATAGTAATGAAGGCGAAGTAGGACATCTTTAGGCGCCTTAGCCGGAGCTGACGGGGGCTTAGGAAGTCGATGAATTCGATCAAAAAGGAGGGAATCTGAGGTGGCTTCTGGCAGGAGATGTTGAAAAAGTTCAGTAACATAATCAGGGAGGTTATGAGCTGAAGCCGAGTCTGGAATTCCTCTCACTTTCAAATTATGGCGACGTGATCTATCCTCCAAGTCCGCAATTTTAGTAAGTGCCCCCAGAAGTTGAGCTTGCAAATCCTCTACCTGTTCTGTCAAATGGTTGTGTGCCCCTGCAAAATCCACCATCTTTGTTTCCAATCTGTCTGTGTGGTCACCTATTTCTTTGATATCTTTTTTGATGTCTGCCGCCACGCTATCTAGTCGAGTCGATAATGCCTCAGATAGAGCTGTCAGCATAGGTGCCAGTTTGGCCGTCACCGCATCGACTCCCGAGCTCTCCTCAGCGGGGGAGGCAGTTGCTCGTGGGGACGAAGAGGATGAGCTACCGCCATCTTGGGAGGCCACGATACCGCGCTGTTTCTGGCTCTTCGGATCAAAAAAGTCAGCAGAACCCGCCTTTTTGTTGCCGCTGCGGGAGGACATACCGTGCTCCAATAGTTCCCCGGGTCGTGGGTCTCAGTTGCGCTGTCTCACCGTCGCTTTTCCTCGCTCTTAGTGGGTCCCTCGTGCGGAGCTCTGGCGCTACACGTCCACCATCGAACGGAGTCAGGCCACGCCCCCCCCCAATAGCCATTTTTTTTTATAGACAAGGTGGCAACATTGTTTTTTATTTATTTATTATTTTTTATTATCCCACACAGGATCAGTGGATTGGATGTTCTGTGGTGTATATATATATATATATATATATATATATATATATATATATAATGAGATTATCAGGTCTGTTCAAAGAAAAGTGAAAATCAGGAGAATTGGCAGGAGGAGAGAACAATCTAGAACAAATAGCTGATTTGGAAAGTGAGATAAATGGGACAATTTTTTCTGGTCTGGCTATTTTGACCTAGAATTTTCACTTCTTTAGTCATTCTCCTGAGTTTCATCTTTCTTTGAATAGACCTGATAGACTATATTGCTTACCCAATAGTCCGTACTATAAATAATGGGGTTGATGGAGAATAAATAATAATAATTATTGTAATTTGAATAGTTCTTGGGCCAGATATTACTCCATCCTTGTTATTAGCTGTCACTTATCTTTCAAACGTCCCAGAGGAGGAAACTAATGCACTGTGCTTTCATTGGTCTAGTTTCACCATCAGGGTTATTCAGAGAGAGGTGAAAACCAGGAGAATGACTGGAGAAGTGCACATTCTAGGTCAAAATAGCCAAAATAGCCAGAAAAGTTCTCCCATTTATCTCACTTTCCAAATCGGCTATTTGGTCTAGATTGTTCATTCTCCTGGCAATTCTCCTGGTTTTCACCTCTCTCTGAATAACCCTGTAAGTGTCAGTATTAGCATCGAATGCCTTGATATTGATGCAAAGCCACCCATAATATTCACAATGCATTGGATTGCAGTGGAATCTGTGTGCAACGCTATCAGGGTTATCCAAAGAGATCCGAATTGCTTGAGAAAGGTAACCGAACGCTGAAAATCAGCGTTCGGTTACCTTTCCTGGCCATTCGGCTATCCAGAGAGCAGGCAATTCGCCAAATCCTGGCGAATTGCCTGCACATACGGTGCCTTTTCGGTGCCTGTTCGAGGGCAGTGAAATCCCCATGAAAAAGCACTGCTTCGGCTATTCAGAGAACACAAACCAGCAGTGAAAGGTTCCCGAAATGCCCTGCCATTCGGTGGTTTAATTCGGCAAATTTATTCAGGAGAATCCCATAGACTTCAATGTTAAAAATATTCCCGTTTTAATTCAACATCTAATAAACCGTTCATTATAAAATTCTGCATCAAAAAGTCTCTTTATTCATTGATTTTTTAGGATACTTTAAGCATTTTTCAGAATTTTTTTTTTTTTTAAAAAAGTCCGATTTTTTTTTTGATTTTTTTTTCAGTTTACTTATTTTTTCTGTAACAGTCCTCTTTATTATCATTCCCTGGACCTCCTGTGAAAATTTCAGACATTTTCGCTCAGTAGTTTCTTTGCAAACAGCGTTTCCTTTTCCCAGATTCATACAAATGGTTTTTCTAATTTATTCACTGCCTCCTCTACGTCACAGCTGCTTCGGCTCTGTGTGATTCGGCTCCCTTTCGGCTCCTGTTCGGCTCCTGTTCGGCTTTTTCGAAGGTTAATCCAGATGTTTTTGATTGTTTTCAGCGTGCATTCGGTTAGTTTTCGTCAGGTTTGCGGCAGCTTTTCCCTGCAATTCGGGGACCCTGTGCTGTTTGCTGAATACACCGCAGGGTCACCGAAATGCAATCGGCAAAAGGAACCGAATTGAAGAGAACGAAAAGTCACCGAACGTGCAGTGACTTTTCGAATCTCTTTGGATAACCCTGTATGGGTTGTTCCTAGTGAAAATCTGAGGTCTGCCCACCCATGAGGTAGCATAACATCATTTCACCCTACTTTCCTCTTGATTGAAACGCATAGGCTCAAGGCTATTTAACTAGGAATGCTCTCCAAAAGCATTCCTTGTTTAAAATTCCTGTCAGGCAATGAGACAGCTCCCTTGATGGAACGCCTCTTATTGGCAGATGTATTTTAGCCATGTGTAACCTATTTGGCCAATAAGAGAACCCTCTTTTCAGATTGGCGATTTAGGTACACATATCCACCCTACATCAAACCAATCAGAGAAGAGGTGAAAGGATATATTTCACCTCTTCTCTCTGTTTGATTTTGATGTAGGGTGGATATGTGTACCTAAATGCTCAATCTGAGAAGAGGGTTCCTTAAACTCTCACCATTCACTAAAGTTTGCACATATTTTAAAAATATTGCATGTGCTTCCAAAGGGGATTGGGGCACATTGGAAGGGTTTTTAAATTTCAAAAGGTTTATTTTCCCTGCACAAAGAGCTCTATCATGCAGGAAGGGTTTCTAGAAGCGCCAATTTGGGTGCCACGTACAGGAGCTCGCACAGTCCATCTGTTAAAAGTTCCTATAACTACAATAGCTGGCATCTCATAGCACTGAAAGGCAGGTACATATTTTAGCAAATATTGGGATTACTAAGCGACAATTTAATCAATGCGACTCAGCTACATACGATTTTGGGAAATAGTGAATCTACCCCAATAGATCACACTGTGAATTTTCAATTGAGTTGCAACCATCGCGGACTAAATTTTTTTGCTGTTTTGCCTATTAGTGATCAGTTCATTGATGACAAAATGCGATACATTGTGAGTTAGGAGAGTCTACTCCCAGATTGGCTGGGTACCATTGTGGGCATAATGACATTAAATGAATTCCACCTGAGTTTTTTTCCTTCATACTTCACCCATTCTCACTCCTTATGGGCAATTAGGCACAGATGTCCTCAAAAGGAAGCAGAGGGCTCTTAGTATCTCATTGGCTGAATGAGACTGAACGATTATGACATGTTTGGTGAAGTGTAGTAATAAGTTGACCAGACTACATAAACTGTAAGGGTTATTCACTTAAGGCCATTGTTCACTGTTGTTGCAAGCAAACGTGAAAATCGTTGGTTTTGCAACTACAGTGAAACAACAGTAGACATACTGCAGCAATTTTAAGGTGACAATATCCAACGACCTGCCATACAAATTACACTGACCAGAACAGTAGAGAACAGCGCTGGACATCTGCACCTGAAATAATGGTAAAATTAACTCATTCTATATAGGACAACAGCTACTGGGGCAGTACATATTCATGTTTGAGCTACTGGGGGCAAATATATTCATGTTTGAGCTGCTGGGGCAAATATATTCATGTTTGAGCTACTTGGGGCAAATGTATTCATGTTTGAGCTACTGGGGCAAATATATTCATGCTTGAACTACTGGGGCAAATTTATTCATGTTTCATGGGGGCAAATATATCCATGTTTGAGCTACTGGGGGCAAATATATCCATGTTTGAGCTACTGGGGGTAAATATATTCATGTTTGAGCTACAGTGGGCAATACATATTCATGTTTGAGCTACTGGGGCAAATATATTCATGTTTGAGCTACAGGGCAAATATATTCATGTTTGAGTTACTGGGGCAATATATATCCATGTTTGAGGTGCTGGGGGCAGTATTTATCCATGTTTGAGCTACTGGGGGCAATATATATTCATGTTTGAGCTACTGGGGGCAGTATTTATTCATGTTTGAGCTACTGGGGCAGTATTTATCCATGTTTGTGTCAGGATTGCCCCCTGGTACCGCCTGGTCCCCGCCGGATCCGACCCTGATACCGTCCGTCCCATCATTCGGCGGGCCACGATCGGCCACTGTGCTTGCCGCAGCTCCATCCTCCGGCGCCTCATCATCTAGGCAACGGCCGGCGCACGCATGTGCGCTATATCGGTGAAGACCCCGGCAAGGGATTAGGTGTCCTTGGCGCCGGGAGATGACGTCAGACGCTAGGGACGGCGGAAGGGCGGGAGTCAGCTTAACAGAGGCTACAGAACTTTGAGTAAATGCCCAATTATTAAGTGTGATTCCTAGTACATGGACTGTGTATGATTTGTCTCCAAGTCATACAGCGGCCGCACTTCAGCCTTTCCATCCATCTCGCCGAGTCTCAGACCTTCAGCCTGCTGCAGCATCTCCAGCACCCTAATCTGCTTAAAGCACTTCAGCCTTTCCAGCCGTCTCGCCGAGCCTCAGACCTTCAGCCTGCTGCAGCATCTCCAGCACCCTAATCTGCTTAAGCACTTCAGCCTTTCCAGCCGTCTCGCCAAGCCTCAGACCTCCAGCCTGCCGCAGTATTTCCAATGCCCTCCTCTGCTCCAGCACTTCAGCCTTTCCAGCCTTCTCGCCAGCCTCAGGCCTCCAACCTGCCGCAGTATTTTCCATCTCCTAGCCTGCCTCTACAACAGTATACAGCAGTATCCTACGTACTTCCTATGCCTCGACATACCTCCCGTCTACCGTGAGTACTACGATCCTATACGGACATATTACTGCACTCCTGTGTTTTCATATATTACGTACTGTTCGCCGTGTCAAGTCTCCAGTTCCCCCGTGCCTATACTTCTACACCCATCAACACCCGACGTCTCGGCCACTGCCACGAATAGGGTTGTACAGTTCCATCCCACCCTTCGTGTAGTGGCTCTTACGATCTGGTATACTCCGCCTTCTGGGTTCCCACCATTCTGGTATCGCAGCTTCCCCGTGACAGACCGTGACAGAATAATTGGGCCTAACATGGAACCCGCGGGTATACCAGACACCCTAGCTCTCATAACAAACCAGCTATCTAATCTGACCCGTTCCATTGTGGACCTACAGAACAACCAGATCACTACACAAACCCACCTGAGTCGTTTGGAGCAAGCACAAGGCGCCGAAGGGACAGCCGAGCCTTCTGTTGAAGCCCCACCAGTTACCGAAGCCGCCCCTACAGGTCCTGAACCCTATGTATCTCCACCGAATAAATTTGACGGGGACAGGAAGCAATTTCGAGTTTTCATCACGTCGTGTCAAATTTTTTCTCCATCCAACGGAGGACATATGCGTCTGACTTAGTGAAGATCAGGACTGTGATATCCCTCCTTACTGGTAAACCTCGAGTATGGGCTCATCACCTGCTACGCACCGCTCACCCCTCGTTGCGCACCTGGAACACCTTCTATATTGCCCTTGAAGCCATGTATGAGGATCCCAATCGTCTAACCTCCGCGGCTCAAGCACTGGAATTACTGAAACAAGGAAAGGACGATGTAGAAGATTATATCACTGAATTCAAGCATTTAGCCCTGGATTCGGAGTGGAACGAGCCAGCCCTGCTAGCACAGTTCAGAAAGGGATTATCCGAGGTACTTAAGGATGAACTACCCCGTACTGGAATCCCCTCCACTCTGGAAACTACCATGATCCTTTGCACTCAGATAGATAGAAGACTACACGAACAGAGGGCAGAAAAATCCGCCTCCCATGCTCATGTTCCGGTGAAGAGATATGTAAAGGTACCTCCGGTGACTACTCCTAATACTTCCGCTAGCGAGGAAGAACCTATGCAGATCGGGGTTGTGCGAGGACCTCTAACAGAAAATGAAAAGTCCAGGCGCAGATCCCTAGGCCTCTGCATGTATTGCGGGCGTCCTGGCCATCAAGTTCGAGAATGCCGAGTCAAGCCTGCCAGTTCAGGTGAGCCTATACAACCCATCACGTCAGTCGCCACCCATGGACTTTGTACCGTGACACCATCTCATCTAATCGTATCCTTACTATTACAGTGGGACCAGTGCGCCGTTCCCCTCCGGGCTATGATTGATTCCGGAGCCAGCGGCTGTTTCGTGGACGAAAAGATTGCTATCTCCTTAGGAATCCCGATCACCTCCAAACCTCACCCTTACGCTATCCAACTGCTCGACGGAAGTTCCCCCATATCCGGCACAATCATCAAAGAAACCAGACCGTTGCTAGTATCTTTAGGCACTGAACATCGCGATACCATAGTCTTTGATGTGGTATCCTCTCCCGTGTTTCCCGCTGTACTAGGCCTCAATTGGCTACGCAGAAAGAACCCTATTATAAACTGGTCATCTGGTGCAATCACCTTCGCCACTGAAGCTGATATTCCGACCACAGATCTACATGCCTCTACGACCCCTGCTATAGCTATGTGCCTTGAGGTACCCGAGCCGTACCGAACTTTTAGTCATGTATTCGAGAAAAAAGGTGCTGATACACTACCTCCTCATAGACCATACAACTGCCCTGTGGATCTGCTACCCGGGGCGCCCATTCCTTATGGAAGAATCTTCCCCCTGTCTGAACCCGAATTACTAGTATTGAAAGACTATATCGACGAAAACCTACAAAAAGACTTCATCCGGCCGTCTACCTCACCTGCTGGAGCCCCTATTTTCTTCGTAGGGAAGAAAGATGGAGGACTTCAGCCCTGTGCTGACTATAAAGCCATGAACGCCATTACGATTAAGAACAAATATCCTCTCCCCCTAATATCAGAATTGATGGATCGCCTCCGTTCCGCTACCATATTCACGAAACTTAATTTGCGAGGAGCCTATAACCTGGTACGTGTCAAAGACGGGGATGAGTGGAAAACTGCGTTTTGTTCTCGTTATGGCCACTTTGAGTATATGGTCATGCCGGATGGGCTATGTAACGCTCCTGCCACATTCCAACGTTTTCTGAACGATGTCTTCCGGGATATCTTAGACAGCTACATCGTAATATACCTGGATGACATACTAATATATTCTGAAGATCTAGAGACTCATCGAAAACATGTAAAGACAGTACTGCATAGACTACAGGAACAGAGACTGTATGCCAAGGCCGAGAAATGCATCTTCGACACCGACAACGTAGAATTCCTTGGATTCATTATCAGCCCTGGGAGCATCCGTATGGATATAGCCAAGACAGAATTTTGAGCTACTAGGGCAGTATTTATCCATGTTTGAGCTACTGGGGGCAATAGATATTCATGTTTGAGCTACTGGGGGCAATATATATCCATGTTTGAGGTGCTGGGGGCAGTATTTATCCATGTATGAGCTATTGGGGGCAATATATATTCATGTTTGTGCTAATGGGGGCAATATATATTCATGTTTGAGCTACTGGGGCAGTATTTGTTCATGTTTGAGCTACTGGGGGCAGTATTTATCCATGTTTGAGCTACTGGGGGCAGTATATATCCATGTTTGAGCTGCTGGGGCAATATATATCCATGTGTGAGCTGTTGGGGCAACATATATCCATGTGTGAGCTGCACATTACTGTGGGTTTTATTGCTGTGCAGCTCTGTGATACGCTCATACACTCTGCACATTACTGGGAGTTTTATTTCTGTGGAGCTCTGTGATGTGCAGTGTGTCAGGATTGCACAGTATCTTCTAAACTGATCAGCAGTTTCCCACATTTTCCACAGGGACTTTCTGTGCCGCGGCACAGCCTTAGCTGCAATGAGTGGGTGATGACTGCTGCAGCAGTGCAGTGGCAATCTGTAAGTATGGAGGGGGGCACAATTCGCTGCTGGATCCAAGTGGATTTTCAAAAAGGTTATTTTTAGGAGTTCAGAAATCAATTCTTTAGCACAATAATGTACATGTGGGTGTTGCGTTGTAGGGGGTGTTTTTTTTTATGGGTGTGGCCTCCTGTGGGTGCAGAACAAGGGGGGCCCCATGACCTCCTATTGCCCGGGGGGCCCCATTAGTTGTCAGTCCGCCCCTGACAACAGCTAAAGTGGAAACACTGCTTGACAGCTCATTGAAAACTATACAATCTAATACTACACAAACTAAGGAAAGAACTCTGGCAGTTCATTAAGAATGAAATCACTGGATTTTTTGTCATAGTCAATTCCCGAAATTTGCTGAATTGAAACCACCATTCTTTTTATGAAATAAAATGGTCTGTTTACTATTCTGGAGTGCCTGGTTACTCTGTTACATCAAGTGTCTGTTGCGGTGGGCTTCCCCTGGTTCCCTCAGCACTGGACTACTATGAAGTTTAAAGTAAGGATATCTAAGTGAGTGCATCCCTCCTCTACCCTATGCTGTATTTTAAATATAGGAACCAGCGACTGTGGGCAGCTAAGAGAGTGCGTACATATCAACTAAATGGAGTCGGGGTGAAAGCCCCAGCCCCCATAACATCAGCCTAATGTAGCAAAAACAAAAACAAATAAAACATGAGAAGACAAAAACAAATTTGTGTTTCAAATTCGTTGGCATACCCACAAAAAAGATCCAATTTTCAAAGTTAAAATTGTTCATAAAAAGGCCAAATCGCTAACTCCAAAGTGCTGATCCTCAGCTGTGACAGGTAAAAGCTCACGTGACTAGTAGTTGTGATCTGCTCTCATTTGCAATATGAGATGTATAGTGATTTTGGAGAGTCTCATCACACCGTGGATAACTCCCATCGTGGACATAACTGCCTTTAGAGAATCTATGCCATAATCAACTATTAATAATATCCATATCCATATACTGTATATATAGGCTTGGTTTAAACTTAAAAATAAAATAGTTTAATGTTTCTTTTCTTCTGAATCTATGTAACAATAAAATAAAATAGGCTAACACTAACAGAATGTAATTACATACATAACATTAAAAATTAAATAGCAAAAGAATACATTTTGGATAATGACATTACACCACATGGCCATTTATACTCAACATCATCATACTGCAGTCAATGTATAGATCCATACAACAGTATTACTCCGCTTGGCATTATTGTAAATTATCATTTCATTACTCTATAAAGCATCATCTACATTTTTAGTGGAATTTTCTCCGTACAGTACATTCTCTTTTTCAGTTTGGAACATAATACTGCAGTATACTCAGTGCTAGAATATAAAACCATACATAATATAAAGCATTGCATTGGGGGGGGGGGGTTTAAGCGCAGTGCTCCACAAACTTTATTAAATACATACAAATCTTTGCCTTCATAACAAAGTAACATATTTAGTTTCACCATGATTAAAAAGGATGCCGTGTTTTTGTAAGTTTTCCCATACAAAAGCTATTTTATCTGAGATTTATGTGCCATCATCTATTCTTCAGGGTTCCATATTAATCTTGATAAGGATCCCATTTTTTTCCAAATGCGGGATGTGAAATATACTATAAAGTAGCGATTTTACTTATGGAGTGTTATTTTGAAATAGTTAAAAGTGCAAATAATGAGAATGTTCACATTTTTATTTTGTCATTTACTAATTCATCATTTCCAGAAATATTGGTGAGATGACAAGTTGTAAACACTATGGTACACCTGTGTCCCTTATCTTGCGCAATCTGAAACAGGGTTTTCATTATTAGCAGACAGGCAGACAAAGGCGGCCTTTGTGTTAAATCTAGTAAATGTGATTAAGGTACAGGATAAAGTGGTCAGATCTCATGCTTATGGAGATTTGTAGTGATCCTAATGAGATTATTAGCAAAGCAGCTTCCAAAAAATACCAATAGACTGACAGGGTTATTCAAAGAGAATCGAAAAGTCACCGCACATTCGGTGACTTTTCTTTCTTTTCAATTCGGTGCGATTTGGCAATCCCATTTTGGCGACCCTGCGGTGTATTCAGCAAGCACCACAGGGCCGTCGTAGTGCAGGGAAAAGCCGCCCAAACCCGCCGAACACGGAGAAAGCCGAGCAGCCAATCACAGCGCAGAGTAGCCGCCGGAAAAACCCGACACCGCAGACGAATGAAGGGAAGAAAAAAAAACAGTACGCTTGAAAGTTTGAAAAGTGAAACGCTGTTTGCAAAGAAACTACAGAATGAAAATGTCTGAAATTTACACATAAGATTCAATGAATGATAATAAAAAAGAAAAACGATTAAAAAAAAATGAAAAAAAATTGCCAGAAAAATGCCTAAAAGATCCTAAAAAATCTATACATAAAGAGACTTTTTACTGCAAAATATTATAATCAACGGTTTATTAGATATTGAATTAAAACGGGAATATTTTTTAACATTGAAGCCTATGGGATTCGCTTGAATAAACCTGTCGAATTAAACCACCGAACAGCAGGGCAATTCGGCAACTTTTCCCTGCTGGTTTTTGTTCTCTGAATAGACGAAGCATTGCTTCTCTATGGGGATTTCACTGCCCTCGAACAGGCACCGAACAGGCACCGTATGTGCAGGCAATTCGCCAAGATTTGGTGAACTGCCTGCTCTCTGAATAGTCGAATGGCCAGGAAAGGTAACCGAACGCTGAATTTCACTGTTCGGTTACCTTTCGGCCATGATTCAGATCTCTTTGAATCACCCTGTATAAAAATAATATCTGTATGTGTCATAGTGACTAAACAGTTAACTATTATAATCGCCTGAATCTTATTTCTCAACAGCATAGAGTGAAACCACCACTCTCCTGTATGATCTCTCCCTGACTGTTGTCATATAGTGATAAGGTTTGTTGATTATTTTTTGTCAGAGAGGGTTGGGACACTTCCCTACAGTTTCTTTGTAGTAATACATTGTGACTGGAGTGTGGTCTAAATGAGAATTTAATTTCTCCCCAGGGAAAACATTTGTTCGCTTCAATATAGCGCGATTTGGCGTGATTTGGCGATCCTATTTCGGCGAGCCTACACTCACCGCAGCAAGCACCACAGGGTCCCCGAAGTGCAAGGGAAATCCGCCGCAAACCCGACGAACACTCAATGCCAACCCGCCGAACACTCACTGCAAAACCCGCCGAACACTCACTAAAAACCACAAAACAGCTGGATTAACCCCGCTGAACATGCCGGAGGAACCCAAGCAGCCGCCGGTCACAGCGCAGAGCAGTCCCCGGAAAAACCCGACAAGCAGACGAATGGAGTGAAAAAGAAAAACTGTTTGCTTGAATGTTTGAAAAGTGAAACGCTGGGTCAGCAGAGGGAAACATGGTGGTGAAGAGTGACTGTGGGTAAAAGAAATACATAGTTTAGAGGGGGTAGCCATTTATTCATGCAAAGTATTTACAACAGGGACGAGCAGAGCAGACCAAGATTCAGCACAGAACCAAACCATCAAAAAAGGAAGGGGGAAAATAAATAAACTAGTGGCAGTAACAATATGACAAAAATGAGTTGATGAAGTAGACCTTTCTGGCTTTCTTGCAGGGAGCAGAGGGAGAGATAGCTTTGAATATGGCTTGCTATTGTTTCAGGGGGAAAATGGGTGAATTGGTTATTGGGTGTTTCTTTGTCTCTTTTAAATCTCTTTTTCATGTCATGTGATCAAGAAACATAACTTTTTGGTTTTACTTATGAACAGTTGTCTTCTCCAATGTCATCTGTGGATTACCTGTACTTTACTGTTGGCCTTTTCATGGTGCTACTGTTACCCTTTTGCAACAATCAATTAATCTTTGCATTTTGGATGTCTTTTGTCTAGGTCTTGATGGTGCCCTATTTTTTAGTTTTTTAATATAATATATTTTATAGTACTTCAGAAGAAGGACTGATATTAAAGATATTTTACGTAACCCAACCCTTATTAGAGCTTTGTACCTAACCTGTTTTGATAGTGTCTTGGTCTTTCCTTTCTTCAGATGTGCTTTCTAACAATAATCAATTTTTCAACTTCAAGAAACAGTTACTAGACTTCACTTGAACACAAATGGATTCATTTAAGTTAATTATTGATTTTGACAGCAGCTGGTTGCCATACAATGTAAAGTTCAATTATAGTGGAGAAGGTATGAATGTTATGTTATATCAAAGTAATTTTCAAATTTAAGAAGCAAATTTAGTTTGGCATTGTCAATGTTCATTTTAAAATACGATTCTATTTCTGCTTCAATTTTAACACAGGATAATTAAATTCCATTAGTGAACCCATTGGATTTACATGGAATGGTGATGTTTATCGGTTATGTAATATTAAAAATTATATTTCACAAAGACGGAAAACTTTGTAGTTCTCTCCATTGGTGTATATTTAATATCATCAGTAACATTTTTAGCAAATTTCCACTTTGTTCTTTGCAAAGATGTACAAATTATGTTTGTGACCTGCAGCTGATCAGAAAGATTTGCATTTAAGTGGAATTCACAGTACAATGATACTGCGAGCATCTGAAATTTCCGGAACAATTTAAATCAATCATGGTCTTCAAGAATGTGAGGAATCATGCTCCTTAATTTTAGGAATCGGAACATATAGAATATATCAAAAGTAACAGAACATATCATAGATCTCTGAATGGTAATATTGGTACAGTGAATTATATAATCTATAGTGAATTGTACTGCACATAGGAAATTTGAATGGATCTGAATGACATCTCATACAATGTGCGCTCATTCATTGTGCTAATAGCACATGATACGCACAGAGCTAGCACTACAATCAGGATGTGCTTGAGTTCCACCCAGGTGGTACAAGTAATACCTATTCTTTTCCTGGTCTTTGAGTTGGTAGTGCTATTGACTCCATGAACAGAGGCAGGCTGTCAGATTTGTATTCAAACCAGTCAAGATAGGATGATCGAAAATAGTCCTTTTCAAAGTGTAATCCATAAGAATAAATCTTCCATACTTTAAAAATACTAGTATTTATATATTTTATATATTATTATAATATATGTATTTTATAAGTATTACAAAATGTATAAAAAAATTAAAATAAGTAATCAACAATTCAATAAATTCATAATCGTAACCCAAAATGTGCAATGTATCAAGTACACATGTGAAAACAATTTGCACAAAGTGCAACAAGAGTGGTAATGTAATAAATTTTGTATACGTACGATATGTTCACTTAGCAACTTCAGGTTTCTGGGTATTGAACACATTAAGCTTGGCCCTCGAAAGGGCAACCTTGATAACAAGTTACTCAAACGTGAAGCCTTCTGGATATACCGCCTTAACACCAGATCACCGTCAGGTCTTAATGAAGGCTTCACATTTGTCCCCTTTATCTGAATGTTCATTGCAATGTCTTCTATAATTGTCCTTTGTGTATTATATTGAATTATTGCTACTGTACCACTATTATTGTTCTTTGTATTGGTTATACATTAAGCGTTCTTCTTTCGGTATTTTATCCCATCTCCCCCGTGTGCCTCCATCCCTTTCAATACATTCTCTACTCAGCGTTATGTGGGCCCCTTTTTTACACCCTCCCTGTGTTTTTAAGGGTCTTCATTTATTATTATTTTTTCCTTATATTATAAGCGTGGTTATCATTGGGATATTAGTACTTTTTTCTCTGCATTACACTGGCATTTTAGGGGTTAAGGAGTCCATTTATATCAAGACAGCTATGCGATAGGTAATTGACATTTTATGTTTGCTGTCTTTATAAGCCCTCTGTCCTTGTTGTATATGCCGTCATTTGTACCCAGGTTTTTTCACCAATCGGATCATTAAGTGACCGCTGTATACTTTGGTTTATCCATACAATCTATTATTATGTGTTTATGCGTGTCTGGCAGCCATCGGCGATCCCTTCTATTGACAATATTGCTATTAGGGTCCGTGAGTACTATCATGTCTCCGGTTGCCTGGATATTATCAACAAGCTATCTTATTGGCTCTTTGGTACCACATGTTCGCCTCGTATCAGGAAGCTGTTCCCGGTAATTAGCTTTACGAATACAAACGGGTTTTTTCTATCGCACTTATCGCATTTTCTGTTACTGTGATATCAGTAATTGGTTAACTATTGGTTCATCGATGCCACATGATTATTCGCGCTTCACATTATGCGTTTCTGACAGCTTCGTGTACAAATCAGTAGGGCTCCCAGCTGACTGCACTTCTAATCATGATTTTGGAGGTATTTATAGGGCGAGTTTGGGCGGGCAGTGTATCTCCAGACTAAGCCCTGGTTAGGCGAAACCGGTCGAGACATGCCTTTCTCTTGTTTTTAACAGTCCTATTTTTGACTTCTAATTCTGGTGGACTTTGACCCTTGGTTATATTGTTACTTATTGTGCCTTCTGATTGGTCTTTTGGGTGGCTTGCACCACTGTGGTATAGTGAGCCATCATCAGCTACTTATACGCCTTTGCTACCAATTTATACAACTAACAAATTACTTGTCTCCTTGGGTGACTTTAACTATTAAGATAGTGGACCTTGCTATCGGTTATATAGGTGGCTTGAACCACCGAGGTATAGTGAGCTTTCGCTACTATTTCATTAACTAATAACTAATTTCTGTCCCCTTGGGCGACTTTTTTCACTGAGACTGGTAGCCTTTTTGCTTATTAATTTTCCACCTTGATCAGTTGGTACAGCAATAGTCCTCCCATTTGGGCCATTGTCCACTAACTTTTTTCAATCCTTTTTTACATTGTTAGATGCTTATTTACCGTTAAAATTTATTACATTACCACTCTTGTTGCACTTTGTGCAAATTGTTTTCTTTTGTAATTGTTGGGTCATGCCCTGTGGAGTGGTTTCTTGAGCCTCATCTCTCTTTTGTGTTGTTTCAAGTACACATGTGTAATGATATGATGGGGGGTATATCTGTGTTTCTCGGCAAGCCTCTTAGCAAAATAACTCAGGAAATATAAAACAAGTTACGTATAACATTATGGTTACAATTATTACTATTTAAAATTAATATATTTGCGTTATCATAGGGGTGAACAGCATTGACCTTCCTCTGTAAGCTGTGTTAATACATCCAAAATCTTTATCTTTGATAATACTGATGTTACGTTTATTCTATCAAGTGGAGAATTCATGAGAAAATATCTTTGTCAATAATGAGCATAAGATACCATATATTTAACTCATCACCATGCATGCATGTATGAGGGTACACCAGTTAGGCGAGATGAAAAAGATCCAAAAACAATGAATGAAAAGCATCAGTATATTTTCAAGAACGGATTGAGAAGAGTATTAGGAAAATATAATGTACCTCTTTTCTAACTCCCCACATCAACTTTGTGCAATTGAACATATCAACTGATGACCTAACAAGCAACAGATCCTTTTCTTAAATTCTTTAGTTTGTAAAAACAATGCCTAGTCCCAAAAAAGTCACACACTATGCTAGACGCCTTTTGCTTCAATTCTCACATGCATTTACTGTGGCATCATTTCGGTAAGCTTATGCAATGTCACAACAATGTCACAATTTAGGCCGGGGACACACAAGCACAGGAAGTACGTCTGTTGTAACAGACATAGTTTAGCACAGACATAAACTTGAAAAGGCAGAGGGATGAACCTTACTCATTAGATCTGTGGGAAAAGAAAAGAAAGATGGTAACACAGCAACCTTGCAACTCGAGATGGGCATTTAATACTGACATTAGGGGCTATGCAGATATGTTTAGCCCCTAATATCAGTATTAAAAGCCTATCCTGACACGCAAGGTTGTTATGATACCATCTTTGGTTGCTTTTCCAGCAGATCTGCTGGGCAAGGTTCATCTTTCTGCCTTGGATAAATTCCCAGCATAGAGTAATTTCTCCAATATTTGTATACTAGCTGGATACCGTGCAGGTTCACAATCTGTTGACTTAGTGGTGGTTGGTGACTGAAAAACATAAGGGATGATAATAATAATAATAATAAACAATAAAATTTATGGGCTATAGCCCTTTAATCCCACCAGCAACCCTGGGTTTTTTGTCCATGTAGCCTGACTAATTACTTGCATAGCATAGACTTTCAATTTGTCCCTCAGAAGAATTTCTTAGGACCTCCCTGTAAACAACATTCCTGGTTTTACTCTCTGGCTGGAGGGTGACCAGGCTGTCAAGTGAACTGACTCTGGAGCACGCCACATACAACTGGCCATGGGAGAAACAGTCACTTGTCAGATACACACCAGCCACTTTCAAAGTCTGTCCTTGTGCCTTAGTGATGGCGTAGCCATAAGTTGCTGTCAGTTCTTTTTATGGCATCCTTCAGGTGCCCATACTCCTCACTTCTCAGCTTTTTTGGGTTTCTACGAATCCAGTTGAGTCTTTCACTCTCAATTTTGGCATACATATCAACCAGAAATTGATTGAGAAGTTTCGAAACAGCAATAGGTAGCATTCTTTGCCTTCACGCTACATTATCCTGTAGCTTTAAAAGGCAGCAACAAACACAGTCTTCTTGAGAGGACCCTTGGTTTTTGGGTCAAAATGAGGTATGTTGATGTAATAGCCATCTTCTCCACAGCAGAACATCAGAGGGTACTGGAGAGCATCATAGGCACGGTGCATCTCACTGATTCGTAACAACCTGTTGTCTCTGCTATGGAGAACGATATCTTTCTTCTCAAAATCCTGCCCAACAAAGAGAACAGCCATTTCTATACTCATGGGAGCATTGAAATGACCTTGGTGCTCGCCAGAAGGCTTTCTATCGGCCTTACCCACCACTTGGAAGCCCTTGTGATCCTTAGGAACAGAATCAACAGCTGCCTTAAGTTCCAGAATATATTTGTTGTCTTCACGCAGCAACTTCTGCAGTTGGCTAACCAGTTCTGGATTAACAAGGGAAAAAAAAAATCCAGTTCTGGATTAACACCGGGTTGATTCGACAACGGATGTCCCTCTCCTTGTCATCATCACCAACAAAAGTATATCTGCAAAAATGAAGTCTGATGCTTTGGCTCCGCCATGATACTTCCTATCCTGTGGTAGACCTGCCCCTGCACTTTGAATGATGGCATAATATTTCCCTCCTTCACCTCTCTGGCTCCAAAATATGGCATTTTTAAACATCCGTTGTACTTTCGGGCAGCAGAAAGAAAGTGCTCTGCCAATGGATGCTGGTGGGTGAGAAGGCTGTGTAAGGGTTCAGGGTAGGGCTGAAGGGGAGGGAGCTGGACTTTCCTGCCACTGCAGCACATCCCAGGACTCTCATCCTGCCACTTCAGATCACGGCACCAGGCACAAGGTAACCGAGGTCCGAGATCAACAACCTTTTCCCTGGAGTAATTAATCTGAGACTCATATTTAAAACCAGACAAATACTTATTAGTCCAAGGTATTGATCTCATTAGTGACTCATTAATGTAGGGGTTATTAGATGCATACTTTATTACAGCCTCTCTACTAATTCAGGGATGAGTTTGACGTTACTTTTTTCCAGCTTCCAGCTTCCGACAGACCTACAGACAATCTGTGTGCTGGATGAAGCGAGGAGAGGAACTCCTGACGTTTATGTGCTAGAAAAAGGGGAAAGTATTTGAAGAACTCCGTTGCGGGTTTATGGGCACCTGAACATCCTTTTGAAGACCCATATTTGCTATCCATCCTAGAGCCAAGGTTGGGCTCAATAGAATGTGAGTAGGACTACAATTGTTGCATTTTTCCTCCGATGGTGGATCGATATACTGCGCGATTATATTTTCTCTCTTCTGCAGAAATTTCTCTCATCTGGAGTAGGGGTTTCTTCTGAATGGATTAGAAGACATTGATTGGACATGTATATTGACTAACCGTACATCCAGTTCGCTGGCGCTCCATTGACTATCTATAACACTTGTTTTCAGGTTTTTAGGAGAACCTCCATGTTCAATGTGTAGCGAGTACGTTTAATCCCTTTTTTCTGAAGGCGCTTCACTGTTTTCTTTCTTGTATTGATCTCTTTAGTGACTCATTAATGTAGGGGTTATTAGATGCATACTTTATTACAGCCTCTCTACTAATTCAGGGATGAGTTTGACGTTACTTTTTTCCAGCTTTCCTTGTGTTTTCCTAATCGCATCTGTAAATCTTTTTCTGCGTTTTTTCCCTCTTTTCCCTTTAACTGTTGTTACAGTAGAAGAGACAGATCTGTCTGAACTGAAGAGATCAGTGTAAGAAGTGATTTGGGGCTGGGACACTATGCAGGAGAAATTTGGTTCACAATCCGTTGGCTTAGTGCTGGAGGGTGATTGAAACTCATATGGGAATACATTCCCCCCACACCTTCCTTTCAGATGCAGTTCCATAGGTGGAAGGTGTGGACATGTTGGTGAGGTAGCTTAGGTTTAGTGCGGTAAGGATCCCCAGACGCTCCTGAGTGAAGGAGAGCAATGTCTGCTACTATGAACTGAGAAAACGGCATGTGAGGCAAGTGGCAGTTGGAACAGATTTATTTTCAGGTGGGGAGGGAGTGTATAACTCCTTAGCATCAGAGCGTGTTAATAACTGATGCTCTGATGGTCATTTCGAAAAATCCTTTCTTAGTGAGCACCTAGAAGCCGAGAGGGACATACGTGCCGAATTTCAAGTTTGTAGGCTTTACGGTTCTGGGGATATCATGATGACGTGCGAGTGGCATTTTGATTTTATATATGTAGGGCTCACCCCCGGAGGAGCCGCTGAATAGACCCAGGATAGTCTCACCGCACTAAGAATTACTATGCACCAGCACACTGTTGTGGATTTTTTAAGTTATATACTTTACTGAAGCAATAAAGTGGTATTGAATACACATATACTTTGAGGCATAAAGCAATTAGCTTGGATAGATAACTTGATGCGCAACGCGGAAAACAAGCGGCGGAAAAGAAACGGTTAATACCCCTCAGTTCATGGGTTTAAGTCACACTCAAAAAGGCTCATAAATTGGTGTCCTAGGGTACCTGGGTACTAGATTCAACTGGCCAGTGAATGAACAAAAATATCTTCGACTAGTCAACGTTGGGGCCCTGTAATTTGAAGCAATCAAGTAAATGCGCACTGTTATGGAAGTGCAGGCCTTGAGGCCTCTCACCCATCCAGTGAACAACTTGTCCAGATCCAAGGACTCGACCAGAAGATCTCTCTCAGCCGACTGGAACCCGGTGCCAATGAAATCCCCTCTCCCGATGCCGAATCTCCGCAGTCAGGAATCGATCCACGGCCTGTACTCCTGTTCCGTCCGCGGCCTCCTTACTCGAGGTCCTCATGGAACATGTTTGTTGTCCGAACTGCTCAGCGGAATGTGGTACACGATGACGCACACTCTTTCCCCGATTTCCAGCACTGGATAACGCCACCTGTATACGCTCCAACCTGGTTTCGATCCCGGACAGTGTCTCTCATACGTCTCTCTCCACACTCTGCTCTGTGCATTCTGACTATGCCATGCACGAGGTTCTGATCTCTTTCCTGGTGCCAGCACGCCCACTTCCTGTTCTCTCCCCCTGGGTTTCTGGGAGATAGAGTCCTATAGTCTAGCATAGTCCTTTACACAATTATGCTCTGTCTCCCTCTAGTGACAATATCATTTCAGTCCAGAGAGCCAAACTAAACACAGCGCTACATATATATAGATTGAGCTCTGAGTGCCTGGATGAAGAGGAGCCATCCTGTGGGATTACTGATAAGATACGTATTGAAGATTTGGTAATTAAGAAAATAGTTTTTATATTTATATATGTGAAAAATAGTTTTCATACCTATATATGTATTGATCCTGACTGTAAAACCTTGTGTTTTTTTGTCATTTCAATACACTTGAACAGCATATGATGCGCATGAATTTTGACATTGAAGATAAAACAGTCGAGAAATACGGAAGCTGAAGAAACGAGCCTGTTTTGTAGTCTCTCAGTTTCCTACACCTGTGACGGATGTCAAATGAGCGCTTATCTGATGTCTGGTACTTCCACCTATAGAAAGCATCAAGTCTGTAGACATGTCTTAAACGCGTGTCCTAGCAGTTTGACACCGACCAAAAATCTGTGTCCATTGTAATGTGAATGAAAAAATGCACGCATTCTTTGTGTGTTGTTCCCATGTATAATTCACCAAAATTCTATGACGGACCCATAAAGTGCATTAAAATGAAAGCATTTAGTTTGCACGTGTGGCCTCAGCCTTAATTTGTCACCAAGATCATCGTTGCAAGAGGTGGTGGACCAGAGAAAGTGCTGAAAGTGATACACAGCTATGATATCTACTAGGATATCATTTATTCTTGTTTTAGGACCTGAATGACTAAAATAAGTAATAGCCAGAGTAGGATTTCTGCACTAAATCTGTATATTAATACTATGATTATGGAGTCGAACCGTTGCTTATAGTCATTTCCTGCAAATACCAATTATTCTCAATGGGTTTAAGGTCTGGACTCTGTGGTGAGCAATGCATGTGTAATGTCTCATGCTCCCTGAATGGCTCTTGCACAATTTGAGCTAGATGAATCCTGAGATCTTGGAATATGTCCGTGCCATCAGAGAAGAAAAAATCCATTGATGAATAAATCTGACAATTCAGTATATTCAGGTAGTCAGCTGGCTTCTTTTTTTGCCAGCTGAGGCCGGGGGCACACTAGGCGTTAACTTTTGCGCACTAACGCGCGTTAAAAACAACGCACCCATGCGTTAAAAATGACGGAAGAGATGGTAGACGCCAGACGATGCGTTAATTTTGACGCACGTTGTAAAAACGTGTATTTTTGAGCTGGGGAAAAAAAATCTGGGCTGGAAGAAAATAAATTTTAATAAAGTTGAAAACATTTATGTGTCGAAAAAAAAATAAGCGTGTTGTGGTGAGGTGTTTGTTGCAAGATGGACGGGAGAGATGCAGTTCTGTTTACTCTGTTGGCATATGCAAATTCGCAGAAACTAAAGAAGAAAAGGAAGTGGTGGGTTCATCCCATAAACTCCTTGAGAGACACTCATGGACATTTCCATATGCTGTATAAGCCGCTAAGAGAGGGAGATCCGGTGAAATTTTTTAATTACCTCCAGATGTCCATAGTCTCCTTCGATGAACTGCTGGCCAGTGTAAAGAAGCCACTGACCAAGATGGACACAAAAATGCGGGGTGCCATATCACCAGAAGAGATGCTGGTCATCAACTTACGGTAAGGAAAATGTTCGACCAACAATGAGTGGAAAATGTTTTATTACCAACAAGGAGTGGGAAATGTTTTATCACCAACAAGGATTGGGAAATGTTTGATTCAGTCTCAAATAACTTATGAATCCAACAACAAAGTTTGATGCCTAAACTTTTTATAATTTTTTTTAAAAGGCAAAAGAAATATGTTTTTTTATACAGCTAGAAATAAGATTTCAAAACTTTTTTTCAGAAAAATTAACAATAAATTGTAAATTTATAAATTTCTATACTCCTGCACATCCTCGTCATACGGCACGGGTGGCGGCTGCTGATGTCCTGCAGCATACGGGACGGGCGGCGGCTGCTGATATCCTGCAGCATACGGGACGGGCGGCGGCTGCTGATGTCCTGTAGTATACGGGACGGGCGGCAGCTGCTGATGTCCTGCAGCATACGGGACGGGCGGCAGCTGCTGATGTCCTGCAGCATACGGGACAGGCGGCAGCTGCTGATGTCCTGCTGCATAGAACAAGCGTGGGAGTTGGGGGTTCAAAATACTATATATATTGTGCATGGTTTGCATCCTGAAATTAATGTTTTGATTCAGCGTCATCTGACACACCAGAGGCAGTATGGAGTTGAAGAAAGCAACATGATCATCGTCTTCCCTATTTGCTTGTTCTGGACGCATTTGTACCTCCATAAATCTCAGGATCGCCTGCTCCAAACTAGTTCCCCTTTGGCACCTGGAAGATGCGGTCGGAGGTGCAGCAGTCTCTGCTCCTTCCACCACAGCCTCCACTCCTTCCACCAGATCCTCCGCTCCTTCAATGAGAGCCTCTGCACCATGGCCCAGATCCTCTGCTCCTTCCACCAGATCCTCCAAGTCTCCTTCCGTTGCTTCTGTATTTATTGACAGGCTAAGTGTTGGTGGGGTGGCTCCTGGGTCCTGTGAGCAGGATGGTGTCGCATCTATGCTGCTCACAGTGTGTCTCGGCACCTGATTTTTCTTTAAAAAAGAGCTGTTCAGCAAATATATAGGAACCTCTTGGCCCCTGAGCCGAACCGTCCACATTTGTCGATTTTTTTTTTTGGTTGCGGACATAGTTGTCCCGCACAGTTCGCCATTTTGCCATGACTTCTTGTACTAGAAAGCAAAAAGAATGACATAATGAATGTTAATTGGAAGTACTCATAACCAAAAACATCTAATTTTTTATTACAGGTATCTTGCATGTGGCTGCAGTCTGCAAGATCTTCACTTCAATTTCAGGATTGGACGATCAACAGCAGGCAAGGTGGGGCGAAAAGTGTGCCAAATGATTTGGGACACCCTGAAGGAGAAATGCATCCCTACACCAAATGAAAATACATGGGCCGATATAGCGGAGGGGTTCCAAGATATAGCCAATTTCCCTAACTGTATTGGGGCAGTGGACGGGAAACATATCTGTGTTGTGAAGCCAGAATTGAGCGGTTCTCAATACATGAACTATAAACATTTTTTTTCAATCGGACTCAGGCAGTTGCTGATACCAACTATAGATTCACATATGTTGAAATTGGATCATATGGAAAAGACTCTGATTCAACATTATTTCAGAATTCAACACTCTGGCAACAAATACGGAGCAATAGCTTAAATATTCCAAAGCCAAAGATGTTGCCTGGTACAGATATTGCTGTCCCTTTCGCTTTTGTGGGGGATGAAGCTTTTCCGTTATCAACCAATTTATTGCGACCATACGGAGGGAGACAACTAATCGTATTTTTTGATTATATCGCTGATTCTGTAATTTTGTATCATTCCCATCTCAATGTATCCTTCCTGGAAAACCAGAGAAATCTCAATGTATCCTTCCTGGAAAACCAGAGAAATCTCAATGTTTCCTTCCCGGGAAACCAGAGAAATCTCAATGTATCCTTCTTGTAAAACATGAGAAATCTCAATGTATCCTTCCTGGGAAACCAGCGAAATCTCAATGTATCCTTCTTGTAAAACATGAGAAATCTCAATGTATCCTTCTTGGAAAACCAGAGAAATCTCAATGTATCCTTCTCGGGAAACCAGAGAAATCTCAATGTATCCTTCCCGGGAAACCAGAGAAATCTCAATGTTTCCTTCCCGGGAAACCAGAGAAATCTCAATGTATCCTTCTTGTAAAACATGTGAAATCTCAATGTGTCCTTCTTGTAAAACATGAGAAATCTCAATGGCAGAATTATCGTATCGGCAGAATTATCGTATCGACAGAATTATCGTATCGACAGAAATATCGGATTCCGAAAAATCATTAGTTTACGTCAAAACGAATAGACACTTTGAAACGAGGAGAACAGATGTTGTGAAAAACCCAGAAATTTCCGAAATCACGAAAAAAAAGTCGATACGAAAAACGAACTGAACCGAAACAGAAAATCGGCAGAAACGAGCCGAAACGAAAATTTACGAAATCCGAACAAACCGAATCGAACCGAGAAAAAAATCGGTGCACAAGTCTATTACCTATGATGGTAAGGTTGCTGAACCTTTTCTCACAATAAGGGTATGGGCTGCTCTTTGAAGCTTACTTACATTAACACAGAGTGGCAGGAGTGAAAGCTCATTGATAACTGTATTTCTCTACATCGAGAACACTAATCTTGCTTTAACAAAAAAACAGGTTTGCACATTGGTATTACCTGCTAGTTTTTAGATTTCATTGTATTTCAATGCAAAATCAAGTACACACATTCTTGGTAGTGAATTGGTACTTATTAATTGAGCTTTAATTGCTAATTGTGTGACAATCATGCATATTAGATGTTTCAATTGCATTTAATGGCCTAATTTTGTGCCTTGTCTCATGCTGAAGAGACTTTATCCCTTATGCTTATGTATTTGCCTGCTTGATTTGTACATGCAGTAAAGGTTCAGGCCAATTGTCCCCATCGGATCCATGCATGTATAAAATTATCTGACGTAAAACTAGTGGCACTGATAGTGCAATGCACCTGCGCTGCCAATTCCTTTAGTGATTCAAGCTGGATAAAAAAATAAAATTTGCTGATTTTTTTTTCACATATTAAAAATACTTTTTCCCCCTAGTTATTAAATGGCTAAACAACTGAAAAGTATGTCTTAAATTTTTACATTTGTTGCACGTCTCACTTAACAGAATACATACCTCATAATAAGTATATTCTCAGTGCTTAAATGCAGAGCCATCAATCAGCAGGGCCTCTAGGACATTTTGAATATATTGATATAACCCCTTAGTGACCGGGCGGTTTTACACAAATCCGTCTTTTAGTGACCGCTGCTGTTTTTACGTTTCTGCGCTGCTCGTGTTTAGATCAAATTTTCCTCTTACTCGTTTATTCAACCCACACATATTATACACCCTTTTTCCCGCCATTAAATGGACTTTCTAGAAATACCATTATTTCCATCATATCCAATAATTTAATATAAAAAAAATATGAAATATGATGAAAAAAATGGTAAAAACACACTTTTTCGTAATTTAATCCCCTAAAGCTATAACCACCAATAAAGACCCCGGCTAAATAGTTTCCAAATTTTATCCCGAGAATAGAAATACCCAATTTTTACATGTTTTTACCTTTTAACCCTTTCACTGCTGAGCCAGTTCACCTATGTGCGCTGCGCTCATTCTGACCATTTTGTGCTAATTATTTTTAGATGACAGCCTAGGTCCTATTTAATTAAACTCCCCCCAGACAAAAAAAACTTTTTTTTAAAAAAACATTTTTTTATTTTATTTAATTTTTTTATTATTTTTTTTTATTTAATTTTTTTTTTACATTTTTTTTTAAAACCAAACCTGGTCATGTTTGGTATCATTTGAAAGGCTATAATCAGGCCTTTCAAATGATGGCAAATATGACCATCTAGCTGCCATGGATCGGGAGATAAAGGGATCCTTAGGATCTCCTTATCTCTACATGGCAGCTAGAGGGTTAACTGGCCCACTGACATCCTCACACATATGGTGAGGTTGTCAGTGGGTGGAGGGGGACCTGGAGGCTTGGCTGACATCCAAGATGTCAGCCCCCCTCCAGGTTTGAATCACGTTTTGGCGCCAATTTGGAACGCGCTGTAAAACTCCCATGTGTGAACCAGGCCTAAGTGATGTTATAGCACCTCAACCTGAATCCACATGATTATATAGATAGCACATGATTATATACATGGCATAGTAAGCCACTATTAAAAAATTAATTATAACTTACAAAGCATCAGTTATATATCAACAATAAATATATTTATATTGGAAACGCAACAAATACTAATAATGACATAGTTCAGAGAATTAAATGTTATAGATCGTGACCTTGGTTCCTTGACAAAGTGATCCAGCAGGGATTTGTCCAGTGTGCCTGGGAGAACTAAACTCTTATTCCTTCACTACAAGCAGAAATATCACAACTTCCTATGGGAGCAGTGCATTAAGGTTTTCCTAACATGTATTCCCATTCTCCTACCAAAGATGACATTATTTCTCCTGTAGGGTTCACTGTTACAGCTTCACTCACGCATTTTATTTGCAGATTTCTAAACATGGAATGCAATTCCACGTTCAATTAAATAATCCTCAATTTGCTCATTTACAAAAGGCAAAATGAAAACATATCCTAAATGTGGTATACGATCGATAAATGATAAAAAAAATTACCTCTTTTTCTCACTAACTCGTCCCTGTCAACTCACATGGTCTAGCTATATGACACTCGATATTCCCTCAGTCCTGTCGATCACCCAGCAACCCTAGGCTCTCATCCGGTTTTCAGGTGCCCTGAAGCAAAAAGCACTGTTTGCATTGTTTAATGGCTCACATGGTGCTTAAGTGGTTAAATCAGGGCTTTCGATTCCCACAGACAAGCTGTTCTGACTCAAATTGCATCATGCCTCCTCAGTGGTCTTGCCCCTGTCATCCAGTCCTAGACCTGACAAAGGTGAGTACATCTGATAGTTTAACCATTTCACAATTTAATAAACAGAAACTCTCATAATCAGTAACTTTCTGTATTTCAAGTCTGCTAACTATCAGGATTATTCAGAGAGCCGATCTGGCCCCGAAAAGACACTGAACAGTGAATTTCACCATAGGGTGCAATTTCGTGGACATTCAGCTATTCAGAAAGGAGACAGGTCGTCAAATTTTGGCGAAGTGCTAGAAAAATACAGTGCTGTTCCACGGCAGTGAAATCCCCATAGAGAAGCAATGGTTGATCTATTCAGAGAACACCGAACAGCAGAGAAATGTCAGTGAAATGTCCTGATGTTCGGTGCTTTCATCCGGCAGGTTTAATCAGGCGAATCCCATAGCTTTCAATGTTAATAATATTCCTGTTTTTATGCAATATTTGGTAAACCATTTATTCTTTTAGTCTGCAGCAAAAAGTCTCTTTTTTTTAGGATCTTTTAGGCATTTTTCGGAAATTTTTCGGAAAAGTTTTTTCCCGATTTTTTTTAAACAGTGTTTTTTTTTGTAACAGACCTTTTTAATACTATTCATAGGATCTTGCATGTTAATTCCAAGTATTTTCGTTCAGTAGTTTTTTTGAAAACAATCCTTCAAATCTGACACTTTCAATCATTTTTTATTTTTTATTTTTACCCTCTTCGTCAGCTTATCGGCTTTTTCCGGCAACTGGTCGTCAATATGTTTGGCGGATCTTTGGCTTTTTCTGGGAGCGGTCCGGTGGGTTTGCGGTGGCTGACAGATCCGATCCGATAATTTCTTCGTATTTAAAAAACAAAATGCTGCAAAACCGCCGAAACTATCGGATCCGGTAAGTTCGGCAGTTTATCGAATCGGATCTGATCCGATAATCTGCAGGACCTGCAGAAAGTATCAGAGCCGATAATTTTGGTGTTTTTGCTTTGTTTTTGTTTTATTAATTGTCTGTATTGCGGCGGCTTTTCCCTGCCCTTTGGAGACCCTGCGGCGAATGCTGAATTCACAGGAGGGTTAGGGAATTAGATTTCCCGAAGTGTAGGGAACGAGAGAGCCCCGAAATGTCTGTGACATTTTGTTGCTCTCTGAATAAACCCTTATATCTCTATGATTTCCATTTCCACTATATTTACTATAGTTTTTTTATTTTGCCACTACTGAATTCATAATGAACATGCAAAGGCCCTGATAACAAAGTCAAGCTCGCAAACTCACAGATACACTTATTCACAGAAGGAAACATGCTACTTTCTTGACAGAAATAAATGATTACACTATCAGATCTACTCATCGGACATGCTCACAAGCATGCTTACAGTCTTAGAGACCCCTTTTCCAGTCATGTTCACATTCACACACTCTAATCCATATTTTGTCATGATCTCAGAGATTCACATGTGAATGTGCTCATAATTATACTCATTTTTCCTCAGACAAATGGACATTCTTATGTCACCTTTTCAGAAACAGCCTCACAATTTAATCAACAGAAACTCTCATAATCAGCCAGGGTTATTCAAAAAGATCCGAATTGTGGCTGAAGGGTAACCGAACAGTGAAATTCAGCGTTCGGTTACCTTTCCTGACCATTCGACTATTCAGAGAGCAGGCAGTTCGCCAAAAGTTGGCGAATTGACTGCTCATACTTTTTTTGTTGCCTGTTCGAGGGCAGTGAAATCCCCATAGAGAAGCAATGCTTCGTCTATTCAGAGAACAAAAACCAGCAGTGAAAAGTTGCCGGATTGCCTGCTGTTCGGTGGTTTCATTCGACAGGTTTATTCAGGCGAATCCCATAGGCTTCAATGTTAAAAATATACCCGTTTTAATTCAATATCTAATAAACCGTTGATTCTAATATTCTGCAGTAAAAAGCCTCTTTATAGATTTTTTAGGATCTTTTAGGCATTTTTCAGGATTGTTTTGCAAAATATTTTTTCAGCTTTTATTTTTTATATCGTTTTTTCTTTTTTCTGTAACAGCCCTTTTTATTATCATTCATTGGATCTTATATGTAAATTTCAGACATTTTCGGTCATTAGTTTCTTTGCAAACAGCGTTTCACTTTTCAAACATTCAAGCGTACTGTTGTTGTTTTTTTCACCTCCTTCGTCTGCGGTGTCGCTTTTTCCGGCGGCTGCTCTGCACTGTGATCGGCGGCTGCTCGGGTTTCTCCGGTGTGTTCGGCAGGGTTAATCCAGATGGTTTTATGGGTTTCGGTGTGTGTTCGCTGGGTTTTGCGGTGAGTGTTCGTTGGATTTGCGGCTTCTTTTCCCTGCACTATGACGGCCCTGTGGTGCTTGCTGAATACACTGCAGGGTCGCCGAAACGGGATCGCCAAAACGCACCGAATTGAAGAGAACGAAAAGCCACCGAACGTGCGGTTACTTTTCGATTCTCTTTGAATAACCCTGTTTATCTGGGTGGGAATCTTCAAAAGACTGGCCAACTACACCACTGCTCATTCCCAATGTTGTCATGAACTTATTTTTGCTCTCCTCGTGGTAGGGTTAATCAAAACATCTGACCTCAATCTAACATTGGAAAAAACTCATGGAGAGGAAAAGTATGCACTCTTAATGCTCCTCTATCCCCTTGTTTTTGGAGCCGGATGAAATGCTCATGAAAGCAACCAGAGCTTTGGTTCAGGATGATCTCCAAACCAGTGCAATCCTAATAGTGCTTCAAGGAGTTAAAAAATGGTAAACTTGAGCTAAGTAGGTCCTACTGTCCCCTGTCTTATTTCAGCTTTTTTTCCTGCATTTCTTTGCATGGTGAGTATGTAAAACTAGGTTTCTTTTAGCTTGTGCAGAGAGCTTGGAATATGCATGTCTGTGCAATGGATGCAGAGTACAGTCTGTATCTTGATTGCGCTCAGCAGGGATCCCTTCTTGGTGATGAGAGAAGAGAGTGTAGGGAGGGGGAGATGAGAACAAACACACAGATACAAGCTGTCTATTCCACTCATTGTTTCTTTTTTTTTCCTTGGCCATATGCAGGCAGTGGGAGGGAGATATGAAGGATCCCAGACTGCTCCCAAATTTGTAAAAGCGTCGTACAGAGCAATACACAGAACAGCAGGAAAGTTACTGAGATGAGATGAGAAAGCCTTGATTATAAAAGTGTGATTTCTTCTTTTACTGCCGTATGTATCGAAATACGTACAGTGCAACGTCTGTACACAATATTTATATTTTAGATACATATTGGACATATGCAGAGCTAGGGCATGATTGTTGCCTTAAATATCTTTTAAGATCCTGATGACTGAACAAAAAAATGAAACACAATGCTTTGGACATAAAGATTCTTCATCTTTCACTCTTTCATTTTTAATAGTTGAAAGAAGTCAGGTAATAAAATAGCTGTATACGAAAACTTGTAATGTGTCGAACGATGATAGAAACGTGATCAAAAGTCAATAAAGTTTCTTGTTTGAACACATGAAAAACTATAGTACATTTTTATCTTACAAATAACAAAAAGACTTAAATCTCTTAAGAAACCTACATTTATAATATATGTGTAACACCAACAGGGCTATTCAGAGAGAGAGTCGATCTGGCCTCGAAATTGCACCGAACAGTGAATTTCCCCATACGATGCAATTTCGTGGCCGTACGGTGCAATTTCATGGCCATTTGGCTCTTCAGAAAGCAGGCAGTTTACCAAATTTTGGTGAATTGCCAGCAAAATACAGTGCCTGTTCGACGGCAGTGAAATCCCCATAGAGAAGCACTAGTTAACCTATACAGAGAACACTGAACAGCAGTGAAATGTCAGAGAAATGCCCTGATGTTCGGTGGTTTCATCCGGCAGGTTTAATCAAGTGCATCCGATAGGTATCAATGTTAAAAATATTCCTGTTTTTATGCAATATCTAATAAACCATTTATTCTTTTAATTTGCAGCAAAAAGTCTATAGTTATTTAAGAAATTTTTAGGCATTTTTCGTGATTTTTTTTAGCAATTTTTTTTTAATTATTCTTAAATAGCGTTTTTTTCTGTAACAGACCTTTCTATTATTATTCATAGAACGTTATATGTTAATTCCAGACATTTTTTCGTACAGTAGTTTTTTTGCAAACAGTGTTTCAGATTTGTAAACTTTCAATCGTTATATTTTTTTTACCCCTTTCATCAGCTTTAACGGCGGCTGGTCAGTACTCTGTTTGGTGGGTCATCGGCTATTTTTGGATGTGTTCAGCGGGTTTGCATCGGATAGTTGGGTACACTCGGTGGGTTTTCTGTGGCTTTTCGAATCGCTCTGAATTTTCGGATCGTATCGGTGGCTTGTCGATGGACTTTTAGGTGGATTTCCGGTGATTTTTCTGCGAATTTCCGGATCTGTTCCCTGCACTTTGGGGACCCTGCGGTGAATGCTGAATTCACCACAGGGTTGGGGAATTTGATTTCTCAAAGTGCGGGGAACGACAGAGCACTGAGATGTCGGTGACATTTTGGTGCTCTCTGAATAACCCTTCAAATTTTAAGTCATTCAAGAGGAACCTATTGCGGTTACTTTTATATGCGCCAAAGCGGCGGCTGTCCTAGAGGTTGGTGGTGGCGGGTGACGGGTTTGCGGCAGTGGCAGGCAGGCTTACAGTGGGTTGGCGACGGCATTTGGTGGCCGATTCGCTGCACTTCAGGGACTTCGTGGGTAAATTTGACTCCCTGAAGTGCAGGGAACGACAGAGCACTGAAATGTCGGCAACATTTTTGGTGCTCTGTGAATAACCCATTATATATTTTAATAGAGCGTTCCTTTTAATAATAAATAAAACAAATGACCAAGTCCTTGTAGAGCTAATGGCAGATCAGTAAAATGTCTAGAAAGTATGGGATAAAAAAGGACAACAACTTTTAGATGTTAGTCTTTTTTATTGGGGTTATTGCCGTGGAATCTTTGTCCGTTCCTTTGCAGTCTTTAATGGACATTCAATTGTTGAAATTCATTTTTTTTAACTTAGCCACCTTGGACATACATTTTCCTGGCATTGTCAATTCACTACAAGTTAATATTTAGTGGATAATGCCTTTAAAAGGTACCGGATGGGTGGAGTAGAGGTAACATCACTGCTCTGCGTGGAGAGAGCCTGTGGAGACGTGGGCTTGATCCCAGCAAGAGCACCTCTCCAGTAAGTGTCCTTGGGCAAGACACCTAACGGTACATACTCGCCACCTAGAACATACTTGAAAAGGAGAGAAATCTCAATGTATCCTCGCTGGTAAAATCCATTCTCAAAAAAAAAAACACTGAACATGATCCCTATATTAGATGGATCACATTTATTTGTGTAGTGCTGTGTTAGGCCTCCAGGTCATCCTCCGTGAATGAGAGGTGTCAATCTTAAAATAGATTAAAGTGAATTCCGGTTTCATTTTATATCTTCACAGCATTAAGAGCAAAAATAGGCAGGTGTCTAAAGATGCCACGAAGATAGGCACTGTTTTATAGGTGAAAATGATATTTCAGGTATTTTACATCTACTGGAAAGTCTTTGACTTGGTCAGGCAATTAATCCTGCCATCAAATTATATTTTTTGCAAGATTTATTTCAAAGAGCTACATTCAGATTGTAAAAAATGTATGGTATTAAAAGCTGGCATTGCAATAAACGAATCTCTCAAGTCGGTCATGCAATAATTTAATGGATTAATTACAATTCTTTTTAACCCTGCTGCGGTGAGAGCGAGGAAATGGTTAAAAAAATGATTGCTGAGTTGTATTGCTTACAATTTTCTGATGGATTATTTCTTTCCCGTATAATGTATAATATTGTAATTGCGTTTCAATGCTCCCTAGGGTCATTTATCATACACTCCTTGATCTGAGACCATCACTGTTTGATCTGTATTATACGCAGAGGCTTTTTTTATGGTTCTTATGAGCAAAATAACAAATAAATAAATAAGGATAAAATAACACAAGATCCACTCTATAACGGGTTGCCTTTTTTTTTTTTTTTAAATGCTCAGCGGTTTTTGAAATGCAATCAAGCCTCGGTTCTCCATATTTTATGTATGAAAGGTTGATGCAATGCTTTGAATTGTTTATTTAAATGGCCTTCAAATAAAACAGATTACATCACACGTAAAAAACAAGCAATGCTTCAGACGCAATGTGGCAGATTAAACGGGCATTTTGCCAAAATATATCCCAATTTTTTTTTATTTTATTTTTTTAAGAAGACATGCATTATTAATATTACATTTTAACATCAAATGATTGAGTTTGGTGGAAATAAGACCTCAAGTTTTCAAATTTCATTAACTCCTGTCCTTCACTGCAGTTTATGTTTCTGTGTTGCTGATGAATATGTTGTATCTTTTAAAATAAAAATTATTAGTGTTAATGTCAATAAATATTTTTTTTTATTTGTAAGACTTCACTGAATAGAAGAAGAGATCAGTGTTTGTATTTAAGCGTTCCCCTTTTACCAAACCTGATGGAAAGCTATTCTACTGTCTCTAGATTGTAAGCTCCTATGAGCAGGGCCCTCTACACCTGTTGTATTCATCATATGTACGTTTATCTCGTTCCCTTTGGTTATTATAATACGCTGTAGAAACTGTTGGCGCTATATAAATGATGATAATAATCATATCATTTGGTCATAATCCATGATATTCAAATAGTTACAAAGTAGACTGCACTGATAGCCATTACTCCTACTCACTCGCACTCACTCTTCTCGCTTTTTCCCTCCCTCTCCTCAACACAAATGCTTGTCACACAGTCACTGTCTCTGTCAAAATACAGAATGTGGGGGAAGAGATCTGCCGAGTGTGTAGAATTTAAAGCAAAGCAAGAGAAAATCGGGACATGTCACATAACACGAATCCACTATAACTGCTGAGTATCTTGCGGAGTTTTAAGCTTCACATTTAAACTCTGAATCTATATATATATATATATATAATGAGTATAGCAGTACGTAGTGATACCTTTTTTATTGGACCAACATTACATTTAAAAAAAGGTATCACTACATACTGCTATATTCGTGATTTTGGCATCTGGGCTAACACGGCTTATCTAATTTAAATATATATATATATATATATATATATATATATGACAAACCTTGCAGTCACCTCCCACTGATATGCAGGTTTTTCACGCTAAGCTTTTTCTTAACATCAATGAGATTTCAATTGGGAAATTAGCATAAGGCTGCACTTGCTAAGGCAGTTTGAGTGGTTTCTTTACATTATGATTATCAGGGTAATTCAAAGCGATCCGAATTGCTTGAGAAAGGTAACTGAACGCTGAAAATCAGCGTTCAGTTACCTTTCCTGGCCATTCGGCTATCCAGAGAGCAGGCAATTCGCCAAATCCTGGCAAATTGCCTGCACATACGGTGCCTGTTCGAGGGCAGTGAAATCCCCATAAAAAAGCACTGCTTCGGCTATTCAGAGAACAAAAAACCAGCAGTGAAAGGTTCCCCTAATGCCCTGCCATTCGGTGGTTTCATGCGGCAGATTTATTCAGGCTTCAATGTTAAATATATTCCCGTTTTAATTCAGTATCTAATAAACCGTTCATTATAAAATTCTGTAGTAAAGAGTCTCTTTATTTATAGATTTTTTAGGATATTTTAAGCATTTTTATTGATTTTTTTTTTTAAAAAAGTCAGATTTTTTTTATTTTTAAACTTTACTTATTTTTTTCTGTAACAGCCCTTTTTATTATCATTCCCTGGACCTCATATGTAAATTTCAAGCATTTTCGCTCAGTAGTTTCTTTGCAAACAACGTTTCACTTTCAAACATACATGCAAACTGTTTTTCTAATTTATTCACTTCACTCGTCTGCGGTGTCGGCTTTTTCCGGCGGCTTCGCTGCATGTGATCGGCTTCTGCTCGGGTTTTTCCGTGGTTTTCGGCAGGTTAATTCAGATGTTTTTGCGGGTTTTCGCCGTGCATTCGCAGGGTTTTGCGGTTAGTTTTCGTCAGGTTTGCGGCTGCTTTTCCCTGCAATTTGGGGACCCTGTGGTGCTTGCTGAATACACCGCAGGGTCACCGAAATGGGATCGGCAAAACGAACCGAATTGAAGAGAACGAAAAGTCACTGAACGTGCGGTGACTTTTCGATTCTCTTTGAATAACCCTGATAGTTTTGGAAATCTAGCTGCCAGTTTGAGTACAGCAGTGCCTATTTAAAGAATTTCTGATCATGGAATATTAAAGACTTATTAACCACTTTGCTGCGGAGGACGCGCTCAGCGCGTCCTGCCGCAGGAAGGGTTGGCTGCGGAAGATGCGCTGAGCGTGTCCTCTCAAAGCAGCCTGCGATCGGCTGGATTCCGGCCAATCGCTGTGCCCCCCGGTGCGGGCTGACATCTTGGATGTCAGTCCGTCACTCCGGGACCGCCGCATACACAATAGATGTCATCGTGGCGGCGCAATGACATGTATTTCAGGCGCCCCCCCCGCGTGTGCGGAGGAGGCGCCTGAAAGGGAGGGGGGGGAGGTCCTTCGGACCTCTCTCCCTCCAGATTGCCGGGGTCCTGAGCTTAATGCCAGGCACCGTTTGGAAGGGCACAGCCTGCCCTTCCAAACGGTACCTGGCATTAACCCCATGGGGGCCGGATCACGAATCGGTGCCGAAAAGCGCCGGTTCGTGATCCTTTCCCGGAGCTGGCCGACATCTTGGATGTCAGCCAAGCCTCCGGGAACTCCCCCTGAGGACTGGCGTCATCATGCATAGCAGGATGACGCCAGTCCTGGAGTTAACCCCTAGCTGCCACCAATGGTGGAGATAGGGGGTTCCAATGAACCCCCTATCTCCCGATTGGTGGCAGCTAGGGGTTAATGTTTGATATCGTTGGATCGGCCAGAGCATGGCCTTTCCAACGATATCAAACATGACCATGAATTTTTTATTTTTTTTTAAATAAAAATTAAAAATAAAAAAAAATAAACAAGTTTTTTATTTGTTTTGTTAATGCAGCAATATTGTTCCCGTTTAATTTATAATTTGAACAATGATGCTGCACTAACAATTTTTGTATGGGGTGCGTTTGTTAAAAATAGCAAAATTTTCCCCCCAAAAAAAGTAACGAGACCCCATTTCTAATTTTTTTAACAAGCGCATAGAAAATATAACCGCAAACCATCGCATGTTAAAATGTGAAAAAAAACACTTTACATGTTGTAAATTTTTGAAAATTCTAATTTTATTGCATATTTCGTTATAATATACAGACAGGACATAACGTATACATATAATAATGACATATTATGAATCTGCCGAGTCTGCCGAAAAGAACGATATATAATATGTCTGGGTCATATAATAAAATAAGGCTTCAAAACGCGGTTAAACATGATGAGCGAAACCGGTAAAAATGACCTCAGCACAGAGGCGGGAAATGCCTCAGCAGCGAAAGGGTTAAAGTAGTTTAAGCAAATTAAACTATTTTGTTTCTGCTTGCAAATAGTTAATTCTGGGGATTTTCACAAAGCACCAAAATTCGGTCTGCTTTGACGATTCCATTTCGTCGACCCTTCTGTGAGTTCAATAGTCACCACAGGTTCACTGTAGTGCAAAGAAGATAGAGTCACTGAAGATCGCTGAACCAGATGAACTGGCTACCAAACACCGCCGAGATGCAGGACGAAATAAAAATAAAACGGAACTCTCCTATTCTCCAAAAAGGTGTTTAAACCAAAAAGAAAATGTCTTAAAATGTGTCTGAATAATAAAAAAGGTCCTTCAAAAAAATTGTGAAAAGGTCTGGTACAGAAAAAAAACACCTTTTAAAAAAATTGGCAACCAAAAATTTTGTCAAAGAAATACAAAGAGGTATTCCAAAAAATTAGTTAAATAAAAGGACTTCTTGCTTAAAATGAAAAGAATAAGGGCCGTGTGAACGTTAACGTTAGGGTAAAAGGCCCTAGCATTTTCCACCCGTATTACAATCTGAATGCTAATGGGTTGAAAAACTTGTTAGCGATTCGTAGCGTCCGCTTTTCAGCGCCAGCTTACTGTACTTTGTGCTCCCTATGCTTAACATGGGGAATGCAAAGTGTTAATTAGCGTTAGGATTAAAAAGTCCTAACGCTAATTACACCCCGCTGTGGTTAACTGAAAGGCGAGATCCTGCAGGTCATATCCTATGGACTCCATGGAGGGGATGCTCATGGAGGCGCTTAACGCTGCCTCAAGCATCCTGAGGCTTAGCAGCCCCATCGAACACAAGTCCTAGCGCTTCCACTTGGAAGCTTGCAGCACAGCCGTAGCATGGCTGCTGTTGCACGTACAATTCGTGCGTTCGCAACTGCATGTGGCCGGCGCTGTCACAGTGTCACAACGCTGCGTCGGACGCCGGGCACGTCAGTACGGTGCGCTCGTCTGACACCAGTCTAAAACCTGTTGAACTGAAAAACCGAAAATCAGGGAATTTCACTGACACTTCAGTGTAGTCTGGTGTTCTGTGAATAAATTAACCATAACTTCTCCATGGGTTAATTGCTGTCAAAGATTGCTACACCATATTTCGCTGTCAATTGGCCAGTACTTTGTGAATTGACAGTTTCGTGAATAGACAAACTGCCCCTAAATTTCACTGTACGGTTCAATTACATTTTTCGGTGGCAAATTCGCTGCTCACTGAAGCAAATGGGAACAACTAGTAAAATATATATATATGTATATTTTTTTTGTATTCAAAATTTCTTTATTAACCCTTTCGCTGCTGAGGCTTTTCCCGCCCCTGTGCTGAGGTCATTTTTTACCTGTTTTGCGCATCATGTTTAAACGTGTTTTGAAGGCTTATTTTAGTATATGACATCGACATATTATATATCGTTCTTTCCGTCAGACTCGGTAGATTCATAATATGTCATTATTATATGTATACGTTATGTCATGTTTGTATATTATAACAAAAAATGCAATAAAATATGTATTTTCAATAATTTACAGCGTGTAAAGTGTTTTTTTCCACATTTTAACATGCGAGCAATTGCGGTTATATTTTGTATGGGGTGCGCTTGTTAAAAAAATTAGAGATGGGGTCTCGTTACATTTTTTTTTGGGGAAAATGACACCATTTTTAACAAACGCACCGCATACAAAAATCGTTAATGCAGCATCATTGTTCACATTATAATTGAAATGGGAACAATATTGCTGCATTAACAAAACAAAAAAAAAAAAAAAAGTGTTTATTTTTTTTTTATTATTATTTTTTTTTAATTTTTTTTTATTTTTATTTTTTTTTTTTTTTTACAATTTTTTTTACTTTCATGTTTGGTATCGTTGGAACGGCCATGCTCTGGCCGATCCAACGATATCAAAATTTAACCCCTAACTGCCACGGATCGGGAGATAGGGAGTTCATTGGAACTCCCTATCTCCACACTTCGTGGCAGTTAGGGGTTAATGCTAGGACTGGCGTCATCGTGCTGCGCACGATGACGCCAGTCCTCTGGGGGAGTTCCGGAAGCTTGGCCGACATCCAAGATGTCGGCCAGCTCCCGGGAAGGATCGCAAATCGGCGCTTTTCAGCGCCGATTTGCGATCCAGCTCCCCAGGGGTTAATGCCAGGCATCATTTGGAAGGGCAGGCTGTGCCCTTCCAAATGATGCCTGGGTTAAGCCCCTGTGAGCCGCCGATCGGGAGGGAGAGAGGTCCGAAGGACCTCCCCCCCCTCCCTTTCAGGCGCCTCCTCCGCACATGCGGGGGGGGCGCCTGAATTATGTGTCATCGCGGGGGCGCGATGACACATAATAATGGCGGCCACTGCTCCGGATGCCGGGCTGACATCCAGGATGTCAGCCCGCACCGGAGGGGCCAGCGATCGGCCGGTACCCGGCCGAACGCTGACCCCAATGCGAGGACGCGCTCAGCGCGTCCTCCACATACCAGCGGGAATGCTGAGGACGCGCTGAGCGCGTCCTTAGCATTCAAGTGGTTAAGGAAGTTTTTACACATTACAAGCAAATGTGAATCATAATACTAAGAATGTCACAGTGATCTAAAGAAAGAGGTTCAATACATGCATATGGAATATCATGTAGCAAGAAACAATATAGGGCATAGCAGTGAATTACTATGTGAAACCTTTGGTCATAGCCCAGGTACAAAAGAAGACCAGTAGGCAGAAAAGAAACAGAATATAGAGAAAAAAGGACAGATCAGAAGAGAGAAAAAAAAATATTTGGGGAGGGAGGGTAAATAGAGTACACACGAGAGGGGGAGAAAGGTGAGGATGGGAATGTAAGGGAGAGGGGAGAGTGGAATGGCTGTTGTCTCGTAACTAGAGCGCCCAGAGTAGCCCTTGTATAAGGGTTTAGCCTTGGCCCCCAGAAGACCCATTACTCCCCACCAGGGACTGAGCCCAACCTGCTGTTAACCCATGGAAGGCTATGGACGTCGAGGAGGTGTTCCTATAGAACCATGTCTAGATTGTAAGTTCCCACGGGAATAGGGTCCTCATATCATCATGTATCTGCTGGCAGGAATACTGACCTGTCTCCTGTATGTATTGTAGAATTGTCCTGTCTTTACCCATTACACCTTGTACAGTGCTGCGGAATGTGTTGCAGCTTAATAAATAATAATAATAATAATAATAATGCCGTCATAAACTGCTGTTGTGCGGTATCGGCGGAATCCAAAGACTCTTCTGCTGATTGGATCTCATTGACTTTATCCAGCAGTTCTGTAATGGAGGGAAGCGGGGAGTCTGCCAACATCTTGAATCCAGGGCACGGGTGCCCAATAGAATAGGCAACAATAAGGAGCGTCGCAGTTGAGACGTGGGGATCGCAATGTGGAAGAGGAGAAAAACTTCTGGGCGAAATGACAGCATCGTCTCAATCAGTATAAGAATTAAAGATGCAATCATCTTCCAGAAACGGTGAATCGTATTAATGAGATTAATTAACTGAGATAGGCAAGAAAAAGTCCCGAAAATAATATAACTGAAATTGTTATAAGATATTCTAAGGCAGCAACACAACTGAAAACAATTATTTCTCTTTATGAATATAAGGATGCAGCAGACATAAGACCAGTGATACCAGCTGAAGAAGCTCTGAGGAGCGAAACGCGTTCTGGTAATATATTTTATGTATCAATAAATTTATTTTTATTTTTAAACTACTGCTGCCTCCTGTAACGTGATTAAGAGAAGGCTTTGGAATTGCCTTAATATTCCCATGCGACATCTTGGAGCCAATGCGGCTCATTAACATGTGAGTGTAACCATATACGAGTACCAACTTTACCATTATATTTAAACGATATTGCACCAGAAAGTGCGTTGCTATTTTTCTGATCCACTGCAGGGGAAAGCGTTTGAAGAATCCGGTTGTGGGTATATGGGCACCTGAGCATCTTTTGAAGACCCATAATTGCTATCCATCCTAGAGCCAAGGTTAGGCTCAATAGAATGTGAGTAGGACTACGACCGCTTTACTTTCCTCTTATGGTGGATCGACATACTGCGCTATTATATCTCTTCTCTTCTGCAGAAATTTCTCTCATCCGGAGGAGGGGTTCCTTTGAACGGATTAGAAGACATTCATTGGACATGTATAGAGATTATAATAATCACCAAAATTAAGATATGCCATAATCCAAAATTCATCAGTCCATTCAGAAAAAAAATGTATAATGATGTGAAAAATATAATAAAAATAATATACTAAACTAGATGATCGGTATGGTAATATTCATATAGGTAATTAAGTCTTAAACAATGAGAGCTCCACTGGATGTACAAATTACAAACCTTGGCTCCTTCTGGACTCAATGAAGATAGGGACGTGAGTCCCTTCCTTTAACTTGATAGCGTCTTTCAAACCTATTTGTTTTTATAATTAATCTATTGTAAAAAAAATTATACATTTTTAGGATTCGTAATTTCATTGGGAGAGCCATATGCTTAAGAACATTGATCCACATGAAGAACCCTCCTTTAAGACTTAATTACCTATAAGAATTTTACCATACCGATCATCTTGTTTAGTATATTATTTTTATTATATTTTTCACATCATTATACATTTTTTTTCTGAATGGACTGATGAATTTTGGATTATGGCATATCTTAATTTTGGTGATTATTATAAATTCTGTTTTACTGATTATTGTGATGTGACTATGAATTTTGCTTTATTTACTGTAATATGATCATTAATATCAATTGTATTATTGACAGAGCATTTATGTAGTTTCTGGAGGTTGGTAATGGTGGGATAGTTTATTTATTTGGATTATATTTATGTTAATCATTACTTAATGTTTTTTCTTTAAATATTTTTCTTTTATTATTATATATTTTTTTGTCCATATACTTTCTGTCCTTTTTTCTATTTTTGGTTGCGAAGGTATGGTGTTTATAATATAGGTCTATGCCATTGGTTATGGATATCTCTGTTTATATGCGCTTGTATTTATCATGCAAATTGCTATACTATACATAAGTCCATTTATCTGTACTTTAACTGTGAGCGTTATTCCCCATGGACACTCATTGCGCAAGTGCCTAATACTTGTTACGTTTACTATCACACTACGAGTGATCTGGCATTGTTTTTCTTCTATGGGGATCCACAGCGCATGCGCCGAATTCTCTAGGTGCGTGTGCTTGGTTCCCTTGCCGACGCCTGACGATCGTTATGTTTATCATGTGCGACTTCAGGCGCCGGCTATGGCGGCCGCCGGCATCTGATTCAGGTGCATTTAAGTTAACTATATGTTTGATTGGTTCTCCCTGATCATGACGTATGTATATATACTGGGTGCGCTTTTCTTACTCCTTATCCCTTGATAAAGACGTTTGTCGGCGAAACGTTGGGATCCTTGGCTCCATTTTTTCCTGTTTACTATCTTCCAAGTGCTGGGTAATTTTTGTATGGTTATTGAATTTGTATCTTTCCCTTGAAGGGTTATATTTGCCTGTGGTAAATTACTGCTTTTGAATTATATACATTTATCTTGTGTTTTTACTATTGTGTGACTAGTAAAGATTATTTTATACTACATGAGTGCATCGCCTATATCTAATTATATTCATTACTTGAGGTCTGGGAAGCCTTTTTTGGTGATTGCACCTTATTTGTGTTCAGTGTACGGATTACTGCTCTTTTTGGATTTGACTGGTATTATGACACACTGATATGCATGTCAGACTGATATTAAGGCACACTGGTATACATGTCAGGCTGGTATTATGACACACTGATTAGGGATGAGCTGTTCGGTTCGGAGTTCGATTCGAACATCGCCTGTTCGCGAACTACGAACATTTCCGCGTGTTCGCCGCATGTTCGCCCACAATGGACCACAGTGCACTTTTCCACTGGCCTGAAGCTTGTAATTGGCTACAGCCTTGCACCTGACCACAGGTCAGGTGCAAGACAGGTTTAAGACTATGCCAATCACGGCTCAGAGTCCTGATTGGGCAAATTTTGCCCAATCATGGCCTCATAGAGCTAAATCCCGCAGCACATTATATAAGGCTTCACACAGCGCTTCAGCACGTGTTTGAGAGGAGATTGTTGTTGTGTTAGTGTGTGTTCTCACTGCCAGTCTGCCACCAGCTACTGGGGGGGGGTCTCATTTCTACAAAATATCTGGGAATTGTTCTAATCTTTGTGTTCTCACTGCCTCCAAGTATTTTGGGGGGTCAGTAATTTCTACAAAATATCTGGGAATTGTGGTAATCTGTGTGTTCTCACTCCCAGCAACTATTTTGGGGTCAGTAATTTCTACAAAATATCTGGGAATTGTGCTAATCTGTGTGTTCTCACTGCCACCAAGTATTTTGGGGGAGTCTCATTTCTACAAAATATCTGGGAATTCTGGTAATCTGTGTGTTCTCACTCAAAGCAACTATTTTGGGGGTCAGTAATTTCTACAAAATATCTGGGAATTGTGGTAATCCGTGTGTTCTCACTCCCAGCAACTATTTTGGGGGTCAGTAATTTCTACAAAATATCTGGGAATTGTGGTAATCTGTGTGTTCTCACTCCCAGCAACTATTTTGGGGGTCAGTAATTTCTACAAAATATCTGGGAATTGTGGTAATCTGTGTGTTCTCACTCCCAGCAACTATTTTGGGGGTCAGTAATTTCTACAAAATATCTGGGAATTGTGGTAATCTGTGTGTTCTCACTGTCACCAGGTATATTGGGGGTCTCATTTCTACAAAATATCTGGGAATTGTTGTAATCTTTGTGTTATCACTGCCACCCATCAGGGGGTCTCACTGATTTATAGGAGGTTTCTGGGAATTGTAATCTGTGTCTTCTCACTGCCAGCTATCAGGGGGTCTCACTAATTAATAGGAGATTTGTGGGAATTGTAATCTGTGTCTTGTCACTGGCTGCCAGCTATCAGGGTGTCTCACTGAGTTATACCAGAGTTCTGGAAATCTTACATCTTTATACCAGAGTTGAATCAGAATTCTGCAGCATATCTCTAATTTTTATAACAGAGTTGAATCAGAGTTCTGTATATCTTTAATCTATATATCACTCACCATGTCAGAAAGACCAAAAAGGACAGACAGACGCTCCCAGACACAGATAAGAGGGCAAACAGCCTCTGTGTCGGGAGGCTGTGCCTCTGGTCGTCGTGGACGTGGTGCATCCTCTGCAGGGGCACGCTTGTCCTTTCTAATTGGTGCTGGCCGTCTTAAGCAGCAGCAACATACAGAGGATTTGGTGGATTGGCTAACCAGGCCATCCTCATCCTCCCAGTCCTCTGCCAGCCAGGCTTGTAGTGGTTTACAGACCACCTCAGCATCTAATGCAACCTCCATGTCCACAGCTACTCCTGCCGTAGCCTCACTATCACACACGGAGGAGTCAGCTGAATTGTTTGACTACAATGACAGTGACATGCTGCTTGAGGATGCGCAGCAACTACAGTGCTTTGATTCAATCGCTGAGGTTGCGGAAGGGAGTATAATGAACCTAAAGGAAGGGGGTGCCAGTGACACACAAATAACTGGCACTTATGTTGCCCCAGCAACTGCAGCATACTGCCAAGTTGGCTCCAGTGACGAGGAGATAGTGACCTCATCATCATTGTCATCACCCCCTGACTCCACCTGGGTGCCTGATCAAACAGAGGAGTCAAGTGAGGAGGAGGCACAACAAACACGAGGCACAACGTCCTCTATGACCAACCGTAGCACTAGCCAGTCCAAGGCATCAGATGTCAGAGCTGCTCAGGTGCAGAGCGCTGTTGTCTCAAAGCACACATCCAGGAACTCTGCTGTCTGGGAGTTCTTTAAGAAATGTGCAGCAGACCCCACCATTGCTATTTGTAATCTATGTCAGATGAGTCTCAAGCGTGGGAAATACACCGGACGCTTGGGTACCACGTGCTTGAGGCGACATATGACCACCTGACACGCATCCCATTGGCGCAAAACTTTGCGTAGGTCCTCCTCCTCCTCATCTGTCTCTACCCTCACTGTATGTCCTGCCATGTCATTGCCTGCTACAACCTCCACTGACAGGGATGATGCTACAGTAATGGATGTACCAGGTCCTTCCTCGCAATGTGACAGCATCCCATCAGCTGAAGATTTACGCAGTCATATTACGTTTCCCCAGCTGCTGCAGCGTAAGAAAAAATATAGTCACAACCATCCCCAAGCACAGCATCTAAATGCAAGCTTAGCAAAATTACTCGCATTGCAGCTGCTGCCTTTCCAACTGGTGGACTCTGCTCCCTTCTGTGAATTTGCTGAATGTGCTGTACCACAGTGGCAGGTTCCAAAACGCCATTACTTTTCACGGAAGGCCATTGCAGCACTATACCAGCACATGGAAGACAATGTTATAGAGTCATTGGGAAAGGCAGTTAGCAGCAAGGCGCATGTGACTTTAACACGGGGTCCAGCAAGCATGGACAGGGTCGCTACATTTCCTTCACGGCACACTGGGTAACTCTGATTGCAGCTGGGAGGGATCCAAGACGGGGCTCTCTGCTGGAGCTTGTTCATCCACCACGCCTCCAGAAAGCTGCTTGTATGAGGTCTGTCTGCTCCACTACCAACTCTCCCTCTTCCTCCTCCTACTCCTTCTGTGTCTCTGGCGAAGTGGCAGTTAACCACTTCCATGCGGAGGACGTGCTCAGCGCGTACTCCGCATAGCTCCTGCTGTGCGGAGGACGCGCTGAGCGTGTCCTCCCTTTGGGGTCAGCGTTCGGCCGGGTTCCGGCCAATCGCTGGCCCCCCCGGTGCGGGCTGACATCCTCGATGTCAGCCCAGCATCCGGAACCGCCGCCGATGAAATTAGGTGTCATCACGGCAGCGCGATGACACCTAATTCAGGCGCCCCCCCCCGCATGTGCGGTGGAGGCGCCTGAAAGGGAGGGGGGGAGGTCCTTCGGACCTCTCTCCCTCCCGATCGGCAGCGTTGCGGGGGTTAACCCAGGCACCATTTGGAAGGGCACAGCCTGCCCTTCCAAATGGTGCCTGGCATTAACCCCTGGGGAGCTGGATCGCGAATCGGCACTGAAAAGCGCCGGTTCGTGATCCTTTCCCGGAGCTGGCCGACATCTTGGATGTCGGCCAAGCCTCCGGGAACTCCCCCTGAGGACTGGCGTCATCGTGCATAGCACGATGACGCCAGTCCTAGAGTTAACCCCTAACTGCCACCAACGGTGGAGATAGGGAGTTCCAATTAACTCCCTATCTCCCGATCCGTGGCAGCTAGGGGTTAAAGTTTGGTATGGTTGGATCGGCCAGAGCATGGCCGTTCCAACGATACCAAACACTACTGTGAAAAAAGTTTTTTAAAAAAAATACAAATTAAAAATAAAAATAAATTAAAAAAAAATTATAAAAAAAAAATAAACATTTTTTTTTCTTTTTTTTGGTTCGTTAATGCAGCAATATTGTTCCCATTTCAATTATAATGTGAACAATGATGCTGCACTAACGATTTTTGTATGCGGTGCGTTTGTTAAAAATCGTGTAATTTTCCCCAAAAAAAAATGTAACGAGACCCCATCTCTAATTTTTTTAACAAGCGCACCCCATACAAAATATAACCGCAATTGCTCGCATGTTAAAATGTGAAAAAAAACACTTTACACGTTGTAAATTATTGAAAATACATATTTTATTGCATTTTTTGTTATAATATACAGACATGACATAACGTATACATATAATAATGACATATTATGAATCTACCGAGTCTGACGGAAAGAACGATATATAATATGTCTGGGTCATATACTAAAATAAGCCTTCAAAACACGTTTAAACATGATGAGCAAAACTGGTAAAATTGACCTCAGCACAGAGGTGTGAAAAGCCTCAGCAGCGAAAGGGTTAAACCGACGCCTGACAGGGGCTACGCAATGGCTCAAGCAAAAAGATGCCATACTGTGCTTGAGCTGGTTTGTTCAGGGGACAGGAGCCACACCGGGCCAGAAATTCTGTCGGCTCTGCAGGGGTAGGTGCAGAGATGGTTAACACCACTCCAGCTTCAGCTGGGAATGGTTGTCTGTGATAATGGCAGCAACCTTCTCTCCGCCCTATGCCTGGGTAAGTTGATGCATGTACCATGACTAGCCCACGTCCTAAATCTGGTGGTACAGCATTTCCTAACCAGGTACCCAGGGCTGGCAGAGCTTCTCAGTCAGGCCAGAAAAGTCTGCAGCCACTTCAGATGGTCATTCCAAGCAAGTGTTCGCCTGGCAGAAATTCAAAGAGAATTCCACCTTCCCACAAACTGTCTGATCTGTGACATGCCCACCAGGTGGAACTCGACATTAGCAATGCTGCAGCATCTGCACAAGCAGCAGAGGGCCATCAACGAGTACCTGTGTGAGTATGGCACAAGGACAGGTTCAGGTCAACTTGGTTCCCCCCCCTCGAAGTGGCTGATGATCAAGGATGCATGCACTGTACTGTCACCATTTGAGGAGGCAACGAGGATGTGAGCAGGGACAGTCCATGCATCAGTAACACAATTCCTTTAGTGTTCCTGCTGGAGCACACTCTGCGGGAAATTATAGATGTGGCTCTAGAGGAAGAGCAGCGGGAGGAAGAGGAGGCCTTCCCTAGCTCTGAAGGCCCCAGTCTTTCCGCAGACAGCATTCCAGTGGGTCCGCCTCAGATCAGACAGGCGGAGGATGAGTAGGAGGAGGTATATTTAAGTAGTGGGGGCATTGAAGGTGGGGATTCCTCAAGGGAGGGTTTTGTGTGCCCAGAAACCCAAGGAGTAGTACGTGGCTGGGAGGAGGAAGTGCACGATGGGGTCATCCTCCTCAATGACCAGGAAGACTCGGAAGCTAATGCCACCTCCAACCTACTCTGCATGGGCTCCCTTATCCTGCAAAGCCTGGAAAAGGACCCCAGGATTCATGCTATCAAGGAGAGGGATCATTACTGGTTGGCAAGCCTTCTTGATCCACGATACAAGGGTAAAGTTGCAGAGCTCATTCTGCCCGCACAGAGGGAGAACAAGATGAAAAAACTTGAGGACGCTCTAAAGCGACACTTGTGTAACACCTTTGCAGGCACTGGTAGGTTACCAAGTGATGACACAGGTGCTTCTGAGGCTGCGGATGATCAGAGGAATAGTGGTGAAGGCCGGGGCCGCTTGACTGATGCCTTTTTAATTTTTTTTAGTCCACGACGCCCAGAGATGTCAAATGTAGGCACCCATTGCCAGCGACTTCACCGTATGGTGCAGGACTACCTAGGGGCAAGGGCAGACCTGGATACCTTTCCAGCAGATGATCCACTGGCTTACTGGGTGTTAAGATTGGATCACTGGCCGGAACTTCAATGTTCTTGAACCCAGGACATACTTGAAAACGAGAGTAATCTCAATGTATCCTTCCTGGTAAAATCCTTTATAAATAAATAAATAAATAAATAACTTAGCCAATATGCTATGCAGCTACTAGGTTGCCCTTCATCCAGTGTGCTTTCTGAAAGGACGTTCAGTGCCACTGGAGGTTTTGTCACAGACAAAAGAGTGCGTCTGTCCACCGACTCTGTAGACTGGCTGACATTTATAAAAATTAATCAGTCCTGGATCAGCAGCTATCAATCCCCTGATGCTGATGTAACGGAATAGATCGAGGATGTCTTCTGCATTCACAAAACCTCCACCACTGAACTCTTCCACAATACCACAAAAGGGTTACAGTGTGAAGGCACTTGCTGCCATGAGAGGCACAATATTTGGCTGCACTGACGCCTGTGCCAGATTTATATCATTTTAATTTTTTGAACCGCAGGGCCCAACCTTGCACTCTTCCACAATACCACAAAAGGGTTACGGTGTGAAGGCACTTGCTGCCATGAAAGGCACAATATTTGGCTGCACTGACGCCTGTGCCAGATTTATATCATTTTAATTGTTTGAACCGCAGGGCCCAACCTTGCAGTCTTCCACAATACCACAAAAGGGTTACGGTGTGAAGGCACTTGCTGCCACGAAAGGCACATTATTTGGGTGCACTGCCACTGACGCCTATATTACCAGATTTATATCATTTTAATATTTGACCGCAGGGTCCAATCCTGCACTCTTCCACAATACCACAGAGGGGTTACTGTTGCCGACACTAAAGGCCCAATTTTAAAGCAACTATTGTTACTTTCATCCAAAGCCTGCATAAGTTTCACCATAATTTAGCCAAAAGCCAAAAAATCACTAAACTTGTTCTGCGTGTCCTAATATGTCTCCTTTTTTAATATAGACTGCCGCCCCAAGCAGTTGTTTATGAATAGGTTAAAGGAAAAGCGTTTACCATCATTTGAAACGTCATTTTTTTCTTTTTAAATGTTTCTATACATCCTACAAATCCGCCATTTCATGGGCAGGTTATGGGGACCTCCTAGGCACGATATTTGAAGGAATTTTTCGTGTTTATTTTTTTTTTTGAAATTCAAAATTTTTTTTTATTTTCAGAGCAATATAAACATCGGGATACAAAAAGGAAAAAATAAGGGGGGGTAAGACATTTCGTAACATAAAAGGGGGATAATACAAAAACATTAAATAATAATAAGAGAGAAGAAAAAAAAAAAAAAAAAAAAAAAACACACACAGTGAGAGCAATAATAATAGTCTCTGCCAACAGTAGGTAATACACAGACCAAAAATCTAGAACTATCCAATACCAGTATTGGAACAAAACCATGCAACAATCGCTGATTATAACCTGCACGCGCATGAGAGGGTTATGATGACCCCAAAAGGTCCCAGAACAGCCAATGATCCTTCTGTGGTGGAGGAAGGCCACTCGTCACCTGAACCTGTAATTCATATTCCCTCATAGATGTAATCATCTTTCGGACCTCAACAATGCTAGGGACTGCCGTCTTTTTCCAATGTCTTGCCACCAGTAACAAAACTACGCTGATAATAACATTAAACATTTTACGTTGCGCCACCGAGAGTTCCGACGACGGAGCACCCAAAAGGTAACCCTCCGGAGTGAGGGGGATCTGATCACCACCGCCCCGGTCACTAATTCCGCCGTGTCCTGCCAGAGCGTCTGAAGATCCTTGCATGCCCACCACACATGTAACATAGTGCCCACTTCCGAGAGACACCTCCAGCAAGTAGAGGACGCCCCTGATATGTGTTTCTCCCGGGCGGGAACCAAATACCATCTATACATCACTTTCCGTCTCACTTCTCGCAAAGACGTACAGCTATATGCCCCCTTATCCGCTTCATATGCCTTATGCCATGTCTGGGTAGTAAGCTCCTGCCCTATCTCCTTCTCCCACGCCTTTTGGAAATTCCATTTATAGTTTGGAATAAGCGCATTCAATGCAGCATAACACAGTGATACCAGTCTAGTCGATGCCTCCGGGTTCAGTACGAAACTTTCAAACCCCTTAAGATAACTTTAGAACCAACGAGGATGTTTGGCAAGTTCGTAGTTTTCCACAAAGAATGCAATTGGCGATAAGAAAACACAAAAGTGTCTGGCAACCCGTATCGTCCAGACAAATTTGCAAATGACGCTAGCGAGTCTCCCAACACTAGATGCCAGAGATGGGTAACTCCCTTCCCCACCCATCTGGAACACGGAAACCCGTCTATCCAATACCTCAATACGTCCGTAGGAGTCGCTAAAGACGGGAAAGGGTTATTCAGTAACCGACTACGATATCTATCCCATGTCTTGAAATATAAAGCAGTAGAGGGTAGCATGTAAGGTAGCTCTGGCCTCTGTTTAGGAGTAAGCCAGATCAGAGAGGTAACCAGATGTGTCCCCACACAAGTCTGTTCTACAGAAGTCCACCGAGGAGTCGACGACTGCAGGAAAAACTCTCCCATGGAGGCCAATAATGTTGCGTTATAATAAGAAGTAACGTTCGGCATAGCCATACCCCATTACAACGTGACAAATATAACAGCTTAGCCGGCACTCTGGGACGTCCCCTCCGCCATTCATAAGTCAGGAAGTAGGACTGTATCTCCTCCAGATAGGATGTGGGTAGAGGCAATGGAAGGGTGCGGAACAGGTATAAAAGCTTGGGTAATATTGTCATTTTAATGGAGGAAACCGGCCCACCCATGACGTCTTTGCATGCCGCCACTGGTAGAAGATCTGTCTCAATTTCGATAAAAACGGTTTATAATTATAGTCATATAAACGGAAAGGGGAAGCCGTAAGTTTAACCCCCAAATAGTTTATATAGTCTGTTCTCCATTCATAGGGGTAGATATTTTTAAGTAGTTTCAGTACAGGGATAGGGATGTGGATGGGCATTATCTGCGACTTAGATACATTTACCTTATGGTACGAAACTTTACTATATTCTGCCAAAACCGAATGTAGCCTGGGCAGAGAAGTAAGGGGATTCGTCAGGGTCAACAATACATCGTCTGCAAAAAGGCTTATTTTAAAACTGTCTGGCCCGATATCAATACCCGACACCAACGAATCTTGTCTTATATGTTGAGCTAATGGTTCAACCGCCAAGGCATATAGAAGGGGCGACAACGGGCAGCCCTGCCTTGTCCCGTTAAAGATTTCAAACGGTTCCGACAAAAAACCGGCTTGTATCACCGCCGCAGTTGGATGATTATAAAGTGCAAAAATGTTAGTTATCACCGCCTCAGGAAAGCCAAATTTATCCAAAACCCGCCGCAAAAAAGCCCAGCACACCCTGTCGAAGGCCTTTTCTGCATCTAAGGCCATAACAATGCACGGGAGTCCAGAGCGATGCGCAACCGATTGTAACCCAATGATCTTTTTAGTATTATGTGGGCCTTGCCTACCTCGAATGAACCCAACCTGATCATTACACACTAATGCCGGCAAAAAAGCTGCTATCCTATCCGCCAGTATTTTGGCGTATAACTTCACATCGATATTCAGCAACGATATCGGTCTAAAGTTGGCAGGTACCGTTGGGGTTTTGCCCTGTTTAGGAAGCGGGACAATAACTGTCCGCAGCATTTCAATCGGAAAAACGCCGTTAGCAGCCGCCGAATGAAATACCGACAGCAATCTCGGGGCCAGAATACCAGCAAATTTTCTATAATAACCGTCCGAGAATCCGTCCGGGCCCGGCGATTTGTGAAGTGGTAACTGATTGATAGCCAACCGAACGTCCTGTAGCGTTATAGGTGAGGCTAAAGCCTGGGACTGCGAAGGAGACAGAGAGGGTAAATGTAGAGACGAAAGGTACTTATCTATAAGTTCCGAGGGATGAGATTGTAGCTGTTCATCTGTCTGGAGATTGTATAATTTACTATAATATGCCGCCAGTTCGTTACTAATATCTTGAGGCTTAAACACCTTCTGTCCCCCTGGTCCGTAACTAAATGCGAGATGTTCTTCGTAGGTTGGGATACGCGCAGACAATTAGCCAAAAGACGTCCCGGTTTGTTACTAAATGCATAATATTTAGCTTGCGTGCGTTTTTGAAAAAAAAGTAGTCGTTTCTGATTCAGTTCCGTCAACTGCGCCTGTGCCGCCGAAAGTAAACCGAGGTTAGTGGCTGAGGGGTCCAATTTATTTACGCGCGACAAATGTTGTATCTGAGTTAAAAGTTGCACCCTGTCAGTGCGTCTAGTCTTATTTAAGTGGGATGCCCATTTAATACATGCCCCCCTAAGTACTGCCTTGTGTGCCAACCATAATATGTCGGCTGACATGTCTGGAGTGGTGTTCAAATCGAAATATTCTGTCATAATTTGTTCAAGATCTTTCTCGATCGCAGGGTCGGACAATAAGGATTCATTTAACTTCCAAGGTGGACGATTCGTGTACCGATAACTGTCATGAAGAGTAAGAAGAAGAGGGGCATGATCCGACCAAGTTATATCTGAAAGGGAGCAATCTAGAACCCTAGGCAGGGTGTCACCAGGCATAAAGATATAGTTTATCCTAGTGTATGAATTGTGTACCATAGAGTGGAAAGAGAAATCCCGTTCCCCGGGGTGAAATACTCTCCAAACATCATACAACCCGTAGGACTGCAGTAAATCAAAAAATTTGGTACCTTGGCGAATCTGCCTAGCAGATGGAGTAGGGGTCTTAACCGAGCGAACATCCATCTTGGGATCCATATTACAGTTAAAATCCCCGCACACCAGCAGCGTACCCGATAAGACCTTTTGAGCCTTAGCCAACACGCTGGGCACAAAGGACATTTGGTCTACATTTGGAGAGTAAAGATTAACTATCGTGAAAAGCTCATGGTTTACTGAACACACTATTATCAAATATCGTCCCTGAGGGTCTGATAGTTTTCGATGTAATTGAAAAGCCACCCGGTGGCTTACCAAGACCGAGACTCCCCGTGCTTTCGCCGGACCTGTAGCATGATATTGAGTCGGGTAGGTACGGGGATCCAAATTCGGTGGACCAACCTCTTAAAATGTGTCTCCTGGAGGCACACTATCTCTGCCCCCATTTCTTGAGATCAGCGTACAACACGTGCCTTATTATGGGGTATTCAACCCCTTAACGTTGTAAGAGACATTTTCATAAAACAGTTTCAATAAAACAACCTGTAGAATTTCAAAGCTGTCGGCAGACCGGAAGACATTTAAAAAAAAAAAGGGAGAGGCAAAGGAAAAAAAATTGAAACATGTCAAACCAAAGTCCAAATAACTCTTGGACGAAAAACTATATACAAACCCATGCGGGTAAAACTCCTGTGGGAAGCCCCTCGAGTCGGGACTGCTTCCCATACTCCTCAGCCGAGGAGGGAGACAGGGGGTATAGGCCTGGGACCGTCGACCAGCTCCAGGGAACCGACCATCTCCATCAGTTTGGCCTCCAGGTGTACACACCAGACACAAAAAAAAAAAAAAAGGGAAAAATAAGCGTCATATAAAGAGAGTGTGAGAAAACGGGACGAGCCAGGAAATATCCAGCTGAAAGTAACCTCAAGAAGAAATCCGGCCCTTAACACGCCATTCCGGGTCTAGCTTTCTAGACGCTGTACGCAGTCGGACCGGAGACTTTTGTGGCACTAGGCCCCATTCGCCGAGCAGTGTCATTCCGGCTTCCATCGTAGACACGACGTGCGTAGTACCGTTGCGGAAGATCAGCAACTTGACCGGGAAGCCCCATCGATAGTTAATTCCCCGATCTCTCAGCACCGTTGTGACGTCCTTTAATGCTCTTCGATACTGGAGGGTCGCTCTAGACAAGTCTGGGTAGACGGAAATATGAGCATACTCCGGCGCGAGCGAGGAAGGATCCCTCAAGGCTTTCAATAGGTCCTCACGCGGCTTGAAATAATGTAGACGGAGCAATACGTCTCTAGGTGCTTTAGACGGAGCTGAGGGTGGCTTTGGCAAACGGTGTATCCGGTCAAACAGCAGTGAGTCCGGAGTTGCATTTGGAAGAAGTGTTTGAAAAAGATCAGTCACATAGGTAGTGAGCTCAGATTGAGCAACAGAGTCCGGTACTCCCCTCACTTTTAAATTATGTCTACGCGACCTGTCTTCGAGGTCCGCTATTTTAGTCAAGGCGTCCTGTAATTTTCCTTCCAGACCCTCCACTCTCTCCTCCATAGCATTATGTGCCCCTGCATATTCCGCCATCTTCCCTTCCAGTTTGTCTGTTCTATCCCCGATATCTTTTATGTCCCTCCGAATCTCTGCAGAGACCCCGTCTAAACGAGCTGTTAATTTATCTGAAAGTTCACCAAGCATCTCCGACATTCGATGGAGCACAGCCTCCAAGCTTACTGACCGAGTATCTGAGTCGTGATCTGCACGTGGAGAGGACCGCGGAGATCCGCCGCCATCTTGCGCGGCCATCTCCTCCTTGCGCTTAGGGGTCCGAGGCGTGAAAAATTCGGTTTTCGCTGACTTCTTTGTGCCCTTCTGTGATGCCATCTCACCCTCCCTCTCGTTCCCCACACAGAAAAAACTGTTTGAGGGTCAATTCGCTGGGTGGATATGCGTGGATGGAGCTCCCTGTGCCGGAGCCGAGCGATCACGCAGCCGCCATATTCCGCGGTCAGGCCACACCCCCTTCGTGTTTATTTTTAACCCTTATTTCATGGAAAACTCACTGTCCCTTTAAAAATGATTTTTTTTTTACTTTTTGTCCTTGTTTCCTGTCCCCCAGGGCACTACCCGGACCCCCATACACCTTTTATGGCAATATCTTGCAGGGCACTCTAAAAACCAAACTTTTGAGTCCCATTGACTTGCATTGAGTTCGGTTCGTGTTCGAGTTCGAACTCGAACTTTCAAAATTTTGTTTGAATGCAAACCGAAAACAGGGGTGTTCGGCTCATCCCTAACACTGATATGCATGTCAGGCTGGTATTATTACACACTGATATGCATGTCAGACTGGTATTATGGCACACTGGTATACATGGCTACTCCTATTCATGGCAGACTGGTATTATGGCACACTGGTATTACGGCACACTGGTATGTATGGCACATTGGCATGCATGGCACACTGGTGTTATGGCACACTGGTATGCATGGCAGACTGGTATTACGTCACAATGGTATACATGACAGACTGGTATTATGGCACAAGACACTGTTATTAATAAGAGAGATGGTGAAAATTTAAACTTTTCATCAATTTTAATTAGTTTTCACATTTATTGCTGGGTTGGAGGAGTCTGAGGAATGGAATGGATTAGAATCAGATTCTAGAATGATGCTGGGCTTGCGGGCTGGCAGGCGCACAGCAGAGAATAGCTGCTGCTGCGCACACAGCAACTCATCTGTGGAAGAAGCCGGGCACGCCACAAGCAAGCACGTGGCTTCTTCACGTCACGTGTGCCACGGTCGCTGCACCATGCGTGAGCAAGTGGCTGATAAGAGGAGGTGGGGAGGAAGCCAGATCATCACACCACTCCCACATGTCAGTAACTGGTTGAGTGGGCAGTGCGGACATAGCGTGGCGGACCGTATTGGACAGGGCTGACGTCACTCACAATGGGCCGGCTGGCCGCCTAACTAGGCCCACAGCCTGGAGCTTACCTAGGTCAGATGGCCAACCTAGGTGAGCCCCAAGCAGACGACCAATCTAGGCAAGCCCCAGGCTGTCTCTCTGAGCAATATTCTGGGGAGAGTGAGTGTGACGAAATCAGCCTGCGATTTGGTGCATGCTTCACCTGTCACTGCAAGCTGAACAGCAGCTCTTAACCAAACTCGATAGACTGCCCCTCCCGAAACGTGCGTTTGGATCCACCTCACTTAGTACATCATACCAACTCAAACTTGCAGCCAATTCATAAATCTTGATAACGTACTGTTCTAGGGACACTAGGGGAGATTAGCGAATCCAAATGCAGATTTGGACCATGGCGGGTGGGATATGCAAAATCCCATCTGATGAGTGACAGCTGCGTGGGTGGAGGAAACTCCTACACTTCACACAGCAATATCAGCAAAACAGGTGGTCAAGGTACATAGAGTGTCCCTGTCAGGGCCGCTGGCCCGTCGGCTCCTGGCGCAACCGCCTCTCCGGTTTCCTGGCGTTTCCATTCGGGTCTCGGCGAGGCGGCCTGCAAGGGCATCCGGTGGTGAGTTTCGGGCCAGGGGGTCAGGGTCTCACCTCCTCGTGGTGTCCCGGGGTCCCAGGGGGTAAAGGTACCGGCTCCCTCGTGGGTGGCGTCGCCGCAGCCGGGTGGCGGCCTCCGCCGCAGTGCTAGGCTTCAGGCCTTGCCTAGGTCTCTGGTCAGGTGCGCGTGCGCGACTGGGCTCCAACAAGATGGTGCCCAGGGCGTGGTGTGCACTGATGACATCACAGGCCTCCTATTGTAGCAGAGGGAGCCTCAGGGTTTAAAAGGCCAGAATGCCATTCCATCTTCGCTCCAGTATTGAAGCAGTTCTCCTTTGCCAAGCTCTGTCTATTCCTGCCTTATCGAGATCCTGTGTATGACCCAGATTGTGACCACGACCGCTGATTCCTGCTTAACCCTTTTGTGCCTTGGGTCTCAACGACGTCCCTTGAGTTGTCTACCATCACCAAAGGGATATAAATCCTGACAGTCCCTTTAATTACGTTTATCCTTCCTGGAATATATATTGGGATAATTCAGCAACTTTAGGATGGTAAATCAATGCATAAACCTTATTCGTTTAACAAATTCTTATATCCACGCACACACTGTGTACATATCTATGAATATAACTGGATGGGATCTGCCCCCCATCCTCATCAAATCCTATGCCCATGAATTATTTAATTTCTTCTTGATACATTACAGACACAAATGTCTTATTCTTACTATTATTATACATTATTATTGTATACATCATTTCCTATTTAAATAACAACTCAATGAAGACATTTTTAAGCATGAATGATATTTTTTTAATACAGAAAATAAATCTAGTAAGTAAAGAATAAAATAAACCTGGATTAACATACTGTAATTTATATAAGATGAATTACATCCAGAGAGAAATAAACACTGTCTTAGATTATTTGTTTTGATCAGGCTGATTTGATGAGAGGAAAGAGTCTTAAGTATCAGCCCTGGAAGCGATAGCACTGTCAGTGTTGAGGTCTCAGGTACATCAGGATGGGATTCAATCAATCAAAGTCCAAGACACAGGAGATAGATTTGGGCAGGCACCAATAATCGAAGTCTAGTTGAAGGTCAAACACACTAGAGAATATAGCATGCATCTCAAACACTACAGGTACGATGTGTTCATAAAGATATAGAAAAGAGGCCATATCTGTCTCACAAATGCTTGGTAACATACTGTACCTGTGGTTAACCTTTCAGGGAATTGGTTTTCCCTGTTGATTAGAAGTGTCACGACCGGGTTGTGCCGAGGTTGCAGGATCGAGCCCAGGAGCGGTGACAAGGGTAGATTGAGGTAAATTATCAGGATAAAACAGTTTTAGGGTTCCTACACAGGGAAATTACAGCAGGAGAAGTAAACCAAAAGGGAGCACTGGGCAATGTATAAATTATAACAGGTGGTTGGGCAAGATGGGAACTGGACTGACATACAAGACACCAGATACAGGATAGAATACACCAGGTGGACAGGACAGGAACTGGACTGGACAAAATATAAACATAATACTTCAACAAGAGACAGAGGGGCAGCACATGAAGAGGGCTGACTGTAACAGAAAGGGGAACACAGGGGAACTGGAGAAACACATGGACACTTACTGGGAATCAGACACAACAATGGGAAGGGGCTCAGGACCAGGAAACATGATGGGTAAAAGTCCGGGCAATATGGGGAATCCAATAGTGGGGTGTGGGTAGGTTCAGTAGGATCTTTGGGAGAGGTCTGGTTGGAGATGTGCAACGCACGCTGGTTCAAGGGAACTGAGGACTTCAGTGAGATACAGAAGAACTCCATCTAGGGTGGAGTGCCACTATAAAGGAGATCCAGGCCCAGCCCACACCTGAAGGTTGGGAAACACAGGTGAAACCTGGAGTGGATTCCTGGATATGGAGCAGGGGAAAACCTGGTCCGGACTATTTCTGGAGAATGGCACCTATTTTGCCGATTTTAGGCTCCGGTGGCAAGCACCGTGACAATAAGGTGCAATGTCTGTTTTACTACTTAATTTAGATCAGTGTTTCTCAAACCTCTCCTTGCAACCCCCAACTAGGCCAGATTTTGCAGATCACCTTGGGGAAATGCAGACTGAATCCTGCAATCACTGAGCAGCAAATTATATCACCTGTGCTGTGCTTCAGATATCTGGAAAAGGTGGCCTGGTTGGGGGTCCCGACTGATCTAGATAAAAAAAAAATAAGGATAGAATTAAGTCAAATTTCAGGGTTATATATTCGATTTCAAGTAGCTCAAAACCATGATCCAGCCCATGTAGAGATAGACTTTGCTTAATCTCTGTTAGTATGGCAACTTTTTTATAGATAGATCAAATTACATATGTAAGATGCATTGGTGATTGAGCCAGGTTAGCTTTTGCAACAATCTTAGAATATCTGGGCTATTTGGTATGGAGCCATTTCCCCTCCCGTGGTTTTATGTCTTGGTCAGTCTTTTATATTGTTTCTTTTTCTATTTTTTTATTGTGTGGGTTGGTCTTTAAGTTATGTTAAATTGTTTCTAACCTTTATTTTGAACCTGGTGCACATCTGCTCCAAGTATCAAACATTCAAAATAAAGAATTATAAAAAATATTGTCTGTATTAGAAGTAGGAAATACATGTATAAAGTGTAATTGTAATTAATTGCAGCTCTGTTGTAATGATGACACTATTCGTGTGCCTAACTTAACACGTCACGTATGCTTTACTCCTTAATTGTATTTGTTGTCTTCTCTACAGATTAAATGTTGTTCTCATTTTTGTGTTCTCACTCATGAATATCGGAAACCTTAAAGAGGTGATGTTAGGACATACAAAGCTCAAGAATAGAAATCAAGGAGATGTATGGCAGAAGACAAAGACGTAGTACTTATTCTACCTGTCTGGAATCAGTCTAGGCTGGAGACACAATTAATATGGGTATTATGTAAAAATAACCATGTAAAACTCAGCAGGAGAGATAATATTACCAGAATGCCTTTCTTTACGTGGAACACCCATAGAGATCCCGACAAGTGCAGTCTTAGAAATAATAGTGGAGAGAGCCAGAGTCGTCCATCACTAGGGTGTAGTTCCTTTTTTTACTTTTCAATAGCCTGGAAAGAAAATTTTCCAGTTGCATCTAAATGAAAAAAAGCTTCTGTTGACATAGAGGAATCATACAGCCAGTGATACATTTGTTTGCTTCCGAGTACCAGCACCTAGTTAGTATATATTACAATGTATAGACTACAAAAACATTAATTTCTTCTAGGTAGAAGTGAGGGTAAATGCATACTTTTTAAGCAAACTATAGTTGCAAACTAATTGGAGGCAGACGAAGGCACAATGTGCGTGCTGAGAGGCATACAGAAACCATGACAGGGCACAGAGCTCTTTTAGATACTGTTATTTAACCCCTTAGTGACTGGGCGGTTTTACTCAAATCCGTCCTTTAGTGCCCGCTGCTGTTTTCACGTTTCTGCGCTGTTAGTGTTTAGGCAATTTTTCCTCTTACTCTTACTCCTTTTATGCAACGCACACAATTATACACCGTTTTACCACCATTAAATGGACTTTCTAAAAATACCATTATTCCATCATATCGTATAATTTACTGTAAAAAAAATATGAAATATGAAGGGAGACCCGTGGGCAGGACGTACATGGTACGTCAGCGGTCGGGAAGGGGTTAAACCTCAAGGCCTTTAAGGCCTATGATTGGTCATGGCAGCTATAGAGGACAGTTGTGTAGAATAGCACACTGCCTCCGCAGGAGGCCTGCCTATAGCAGGAGCAGTCACAGCAACACCAGTTAATGATGTGCTTGGTTACTGAGAGAAGATATAAGTGTTTAATCCCTTCACTACCAAGTGATTTTCCAAAAATCCAGTGTCAGAAACCCGTGGTTTTTTTGTTTTTAATTAATTATATACAGTAATAAATAGTTATTACTGTAAATAACCTATTCGGCCAGTAGATGGCACCATCTACTGCAAATTGAATTACAGAGGTTTGAGCTGCAGGTCTACCCTTCCCCCCATCGACTGTTGACTGGTATTTCAGAACACACATCAGCCGATTTTACAGCGTTCTAGCTCTTTGGGCATTATGCCCACAGAGCTAAAACTATGGGGGCACCTTGTACAGCCCAAAAGCAAATTAAATTTGTTTGCAGCAAACAAAATTTAATTTGCTTTTAGGCTGCAGATCAGCAGATGGAGATATCTCGATATCGGGGACCAGATGGTGCCATTGAAGCCTCGAGATAACTTGATCTCAGTAGTGAAGAGGTTAAAGTAGGACTTGAATATATCACCAATCAATATTTTTTAAAAGCTGTTTTTCTTGGCTGCTTTAATAGAAAAAATGATTGCCCCAAGCAAGTAAAGACCCAGTGAAGTACTATATTGAATTTAAAATCAAATAGGGCTGGATTCCCAAAAGGTTGCATCTTTAAAAGTGTGACCCATAGGGAATCCATGCCTTGGTGATTTTACATTTTTAAGGCTGATAATTCCCCATGAGATCTCAACACACATTTCTAGATCTATCAGGAAGCTTTAGTGAACATAGCCCAATGTCCTTATCTTACAGAGTGTTCACCACATATGCCCTATCTCATCTGATCCTGACTACTCCTCACCCATCGAGACTCATACTTATCTGTGTAGCTGCTCCCCTACCCACTGAAGCCCCCAAAATTCAGTGGGATTTGCAATTTTACCTCCACTGAGGCCCAATATTGTCTGTGAGCTGCCCCTCACCCACTGAGGTCTAGCATTAATCTGGGGTGCTCCCAACCAGTGAAGCCGATGATTGTCCGCGGCCCCCACTCGCCCACTGATTCCTAGCCTCACATGTGGGCTGCCACCCCCACCCCCAGAGCTGCGAGATCTCCTGTGGGCTTCCCACTGAGCCATGTCACAGCCTTTGGGCTGCCCCCACCTAGCCATAACATCAGCTGCGGGCTGTCCAATAAACCACAACATCACCTGAATACATTGTTGTAAGTTTGTATCACTAGTCATATAAATACTTCAAATAAGGATCAAGATTTATTTTAGGTGGTAAATAATTATTTTTCCCATGTCCCCATTAAAAATATAGATTTTTGCTATTCTCCTTTGCTACGTTGTGTGTGTGTGTGTGTGTGCGCATATGTATATTAATGTTGTGAAAGCATATTGCCCAAATACAATGATTAAGTGGACAGATTTTGCAGAATACATAGACATATATGCACCCAGACATAGGGTAAATGTATCAATAAAAGACATAGCATCTGAGCTCATTGTAATTCCTTCTACGGATAAATCCCTTAGATGAATGTTTTAAATCAGTAACATTTATTTCTGTGATCAATAAAAATCTTATTTGAATAAATCTCTCTCAGGCCGGAATACACCTTGCATTCTCTTTGCATTCTCTTGCTAGCTATGTTTCAAAAATAAAAAAATAGAATGTTTTCTGCTATGATATAGTTTTGCCATCATTTACATGTAATTATGTTTTAATTAGAAGTTTAAACCCATTCAAAAGAGACATCTAAAATTACATGAAGCAACAAGGGATACTGTTGAAAAAACATTTGATTTGTTTTCTTTTTTTTTTTTTAAAGAAAAGCATACAGTTTGGTAAACAACCATAAAGATTAATTATATTTACAGTCATAACAATTCTATGTTCTCTTTATCATAAAGGTTAATGCCAATACGCTCAATATTGTTTTGAGTTATTTTTAGAGACATTGAGCTATATTTAGATTAAATTATACATAAAATAACAATGGATAGCTGGAATGTTAATGATTATGATAAGACATTGCATTTTATAATGGTGAAAAATCTGACTATATCCATACATTATTTGTTTCATCATTGACAAACATCTTTACTAACTCTCCGTCCATAAAACCAGAGGTGATCATAAGAGACCTAATCGACATCAGTATGTATGGGTGATTATATTTATCTACGATGTTAATTTAATGTTTTAATAATTGCTTTATGGTCTAGTGGGAAGATAAAAGAATTATTTTCAATTTCACCCTAAATAGCAGAAGTCAAGTATAATTATATACAAATAATTTAATGGCACTCATTATTTTTCTATAGTAAAATAACAATTATTTAAATCGTTAACTACTTTTTTGCTCTAGGTCATTTGGATTTTCAAATATATTTAATTAATGCAGTTCCCTCATACCACAACCTCGGATCCAGGACCAGCACCTTACTTGCAGTACCACAATACAAAAAGAAAGTGGCTCGATCCTCATTTTCCTACAGAGCACCGCAAATATGGAATAACCTCCCAGACGCCAAGTTTTCCCAGTCTAAAGTCACTTATGAGATCTCTATTAAGTAACATACCTCAATATAGAATGCTCCTGTAAACATGTAACAGAGTGAATATATTTCCTAAATATTTATTTTCTGTTAATAGGTATATTTATGTGTTGTTGTTTTTGTTTTTATTAATAATTAGTTTTTAATATTTTGTATTTTATTACTTTGTATTTCTGTACCTACTGTAACAATTCAATGTTCTTCTACCCAGGACATACTGTACTTGAAAATGAGAGAAATCTTAATGTATCCTTCCTGGTAAAATACTTTATAAAGAAGAAATAAATAAATAATGTCATAGTGTAGGCTAGAATAGGTAAAATACTAAGGGCTAAATTACATTCCTAATGCTAAAACGGGGGGGGCTAGAGAAGAAAAGCTGTGCCTGCAGTTTTCCCCCTAGTGCCCCTGTTTTAACGTGGAATTACAATGCAGGCGCTAGTAGATTGTAATCCTAACGCTGATTAACACTTTGCGCTCCCCATGTTAAGCATAGGGAGCGCAAAGTACAGTAACCTAGCGCTGAAAAGCGCAAGGTACCAAACGCTAACGGGTTACTTAACCCGTTTGCGTTTGGATTGTAATATGCGGTAGCCACCGCGGCTAACGTTAATGCTCACGCAAGTGAGCGTTAATGTTAGCACCAAGATTGTAATGTGGCCCTAACTTTTCTTTTTTTTTTTAAATAAAAATAATTTTTTATAATAAATTCCAGTTATGCAATTGTTCCTTTATAAAGTGGGCAATAAAAACTAAACATGATCTATCTATCTATCTCTCAGCTTTGCTACCAATATATTACACTATTGTATATTATGAACATATGGCTAAAAGGTCCTTCTTTCAAAAGTCAAAGAACACATAAAAAACACTGTAATATCCTTTCAACATAATAAGTTGGGTATGTTCAATATTTCTATCCTCTAGCAGAGTACGATCCTTCTCTGTTTCCCTGTATTGATTGCTTTCTGTAATCGAGCCGAACAAATATAAAACTCCCCAATTGAATCGTCGGACGCTGCTGATATAAACCTAAACCTTGTTAAATTTATTGACAGAACAGTGAAATAAATTATGATAGGTCCCGAGGGAATGTTTCAGGTCATTGATTTCTTCAAGGAAATAATAAAATGGTGGACGAGCCACACAAGCCCCCCTGCTTCTTTTCTCTCAGTATATTACTCTTGAAATAATCGGAAAATACGCTCACTGTCTGATGTGTGCTGCATGAAAAAATGTCCTCTGCTCCCTGAGGAAGCCCAGGTCAAAGTATAAATCTTTTAAAATACAATTTATATATTTTTTTTGCACTAAACCATGCAGTCGCCTCCCATTAGAAGTCCATAATGTTTATTATAGTGGTGGTCGACCTCGGAATCTCAGCCAAAATAAAACTACAACTCTTGCCACCCTCTGATAGGACTTTCGTTTTGGACGTGGTTTGAACAGTGCTCTTGGGTCACATGCAACACTCAGATATGGCTTCAATTATGACACTCAATTAAATCTTCACAATACAATTCTCATGATTGACAAGGTCATATTCAGGCAGGCATTACTATTAAATTTATAGATTATGCAGCAAACTCATTGGCCATTGTATAGATTAAATGTTGCTCTGATAAGTTGATTGCCTTTGCATCCTCTATGAATATGGCCAGATCACTGGATGCACGAGCATCTAACTATGTTTTCATTCCAATGCTGAATATGGTATCATACAACAACTAAAATAGTCAACAGTTTGAATGATTTGTGCTTTTGTTTCTTTCTTTTTTTTAACCCCTTCACTGCTGAGTCGTTTCACCTCAACGTGCTCAGCTCATTTTCACCATTACGTGCTCATCGTGCTTAAAAATGACTTGAAGTCATGTTCTATTAGGTAAATTTTATATCCTTTTTTTCAGCGGACTCGGAATTTTCAAAATATATTTATTTATTTATTTATTTATTTATAAAGGATTTTACCAGGAAGGATACATTGAGATTTCTCTCGTTTTCAAGCATGTCCTGGGTTCAAGAACATTGAAGTGTTACAGTTACAGAAATACAAAGTAATACAATGCAAGATATTAAAAAAAAAAAACCACAAATATACAGATTAACAGAAAAAATATGTAGGAAATATAGTCACTAGGTTACATGTTTACAGGTGCATTCTGTATTGAGGTATGTTAGTAAGGAGCTTTTGAGTGACTTAAGACTGGGGGAAGATTTGATGGTGTCTGGGAGGTTATTCCATAATTGTGGTGCTCTGTAGGAAAATGAGGACCGAGCCACTGTCTTTTTGTATTGTGGTATAGCAAGTAAGGTGCTGGTCCTGGATCGGAGGTTATAGGATGAGGCAACTGCTGGGGGAAGCAGTCTATTCAGGTAGGGTGGCAGCTTCCCAGAGATGCTCTTAAACACCAGGCTGGAAAGGTGAAGGGTGCGTCTGGATTCCAGCGATGGCCAGTTTAGCTCTTTTAACATGTCACAATGGTGGGTCATGTAGTTACATTGTAGCGCAAAGCGGCAGAAAGAGTTATACAATGTAGTAAGTTTATGAAGGTGTGTTTGCGGGGCGGCTGCATACACTACATCTCCGTAATCAATAGCTGGCATAAGCATTTGCTGTACAATCTGCTTTCTTACCGCGGGATTCAGGCAGGATTTGTTTCTGTACAGGGCACCTAGTTTGGGGTAAAGTTTAGATGAGAGTTTTTCGATGTGGGGGCCAAAGGATAGATTAGGGTCCAACCACATACCTAGATATTTGAGAGATGTGACTGTGGTCAGCGTGCCATTTGATTTTGTCCCAACACATAGATGGGGATTTTGCAATTTGTGTAGTTTAGGTGCTGTTCCAAAGAGCATCGTTACAGTTTTGTCAGTATTTAAAAAAAGTTTGTTGTTTTTGATCCACTTTTCTACCTCTGTGAATTGTTCTTGCAGCACGGCCTCCAGCTGCGGGAGATTTGGTTTGCTGGTATAGATCACAGTGTCGTCTGCGTACATATGTACAGTTGAGGCTTTGCAGACGTTGGGCAGATCATTTATGAATATTGTGAATAGCAGTTGGCCTAGTATTGAGCCTTGGGGTACACCGCAAGTGACTGGGAGCGGGAGGGAGGAGCTGCCAGAAATTGACACATATTGTGATCGGTCGGATACATATGATTGAAACCAGGTTAGCGTGCGATCACCAATGCCAGAGTTTTTAAGTTTTTCTAACAAGATGCCATGGTCTACCGTGTCAAAGGCCTTGGCAAAATCAAGAAAGATGGCTCCAGTTAGGTTTCCTTGTTCCATCCCAGCCTGGATATCATTGCAGACTTTTAGAAGGGCGGTTGTAGTTGAGTGATTTGGACGAAAGCCTGATTGATCCGGGGTTAAGTAGTTCCAATATTGATAATAATCACGTAATTGTGTGTAGACACATTTTTCCAAGACTTTTGACATTACAGGGAGCAACGATATCGGACGGTAGTTGGATACCAAAGTAATGTCACCACTTTTATGGATAGGTACCACTCTCGCAGTCTTCCAGAGCTTGGATATGTATCCAGTCGCCAGTGACTCATTTATTAGGGTTGCAACAGGATTTGCAATTGCAGGTGCACTGATTTTCAGCAGCATTGCTGGTATTTGATCAGGTCCAGACTGGTATTTGTCATTTTTTGCTTACGGAGAAGTTTAGTAATGACACTGACAGGCACTGGTCTAAAACTGAATTCCTGTCTGATACAGGGACTTTGCACAGTTGGGGGGGCCTGACCTGCATGAGGCCTCTCTGATTGCATGTCATTTCCTAGCTTGGCAATCAAAGTGGTGGCACATCCAACAAAATAATCATTAAAGGCATTTGCTACATCTAGGGGGTGTTGCAGGGTTTGGTTGTTTACTTTGACAGCAGCTGGCTGGGAGTGGACTGGGGGTGCTTGTATGTTACTTATGGTTCTCCAAAAGTTTCTAGGGTTTGATATGTTAATGTTTAGATTTTCATTGAAGTAATGGGCTTTGGCCATTTTTGTTTGTTTTCTGCATTCATTCCGGCATTTTCAGTATTCGTAGTGATCGTTCATGGAACCAGTACTCTTGAAATTTGACCACCGTGAATCTCTAAGCTGGTACATTAGTGTAAGATCAGCTGTAACCCAGGGGAGATGAGTCCCTTTTACTCGCACTTTACGCAGCGGGGCATGGGAATTCCAGACTTGCAGGAGCTCAGACTGAAAGTATTCAACTGCACAGTCTAGGTCTGGGATTAGGTTTAGCCTGTACCAGGGGAGCTGTTTGAGATCACTTAGGAAGGATTCAAGAATAAATTTCTTGAAAGACCTGGTGGTTATTACCTTTGGGGGAGATTTCAAGGCCTTAATTTTGCGCACGCAGTACACTAGACAATGGTCACTAAAGCTATTAGCAAGAACACCTGCCTCCTGTATTCTATCAGGAGATGAGGAGAGAATCCAGTCCAGCAAGGTATGGTTAGGGCTTTTCATATTAATGCGAGTGGGGGAGGAGATTAATTGAGTTAGCTGCAAAGTTTTAAACAGCGATCATTATTATCTGTATACGTAATGTCATGTTAGAATTTCAATCATTTGCAGCATGCAAAATTGTTCTTCCACATATCATCCAAATCCTCCCTGGGCAAAATCATCAACAGCTTTGGCTTTAATTACCACCTCTACGCTGATGACACTCAGATCTACCTCTCTACCCCTGATCTCTCTCCCCCTGTCCTTTCAAAAGTCAATGACTGTTTATCTGGCATCTCCTCCTGGATGGCCTCCCACCACCTAAAGATCAACATGTCAAAGACTGAATTCCTACTTATTCCTCCCTCCAATGCCTCCCCACCTCCTGACTTCTCTATCACGGTGGAGGGTATCACCATCTCCCCATCAAACCAAGTTCGCTGTCTTGGAGTTACACTTGACTCTGCTCTTTCCTTCATCCCCCACATCAAGTCTCTTTCCTCCTCCTGCCGATACCAACTGCGTAATATTTCCAGAATTCGGCCATTTCTTACCGCTGTCACCACAAAACAACTCATACACGCCCTGGTAATCTCCCGACTCGACTATTGCAATAATCTCTTATCTGGCCTCCCTCTGTCCCACCTCTCCCCCCTACAATCCATCCTGAACGCCTCCGCCAGGCTAATTCACCTCACCCGCCGCTCTGTCTCTGCCGCTCCCCTCTGCGAGTCCCTTCACTGGCTTCCCATCCACTGCAGAATTAAGTTCAAAATCCTTATCCTTACCTACAAAACCCTCACTAACTCAGCTCCCCACTACCTGTCCTCACTAATCACCAAATACACCCCAGCCCGCTCCCTAAGGTCAAACAGTGACCTGCGCCTAGCTTCTCCCCACATCACCTCTTCCCATGATAGACTGCAGGATTTCTCACGCGCAGCCCCCACTCTCTGGAACGCTCTCCCTCGTACTGTCAGACTTTCCCCTAACTTCTCTTCCTTCAAACGCTCCCTTAAAAACGTTCCTATTTAGGGAAGCCTACCACCCAACTCACTGACGCAACCATCAACCACTCTCACCTTACAGTCCTCTCCTCCTGTTTCCAACCCCAACCCTCCCAGATTGTGAGTTCCTACGGGAATAGGGCCCTCATCTCCTCCTGTACTGTTTGTCAAATGTTGTTCAATGTATTGTAACCCTGTCTATACTGTGCTTATTGTACAGTGCTGCGGAATATGCTGGCGCTTTATAAATAAAGAATAATAATAATAATAAATCTTTGTGGTGATATATTCTGCGGGTTACGATTAAAAAAATTATCAGAAACGGAGAACCTGTTAATTTTTTCCAAGAAAACTGAACTTGATTCCTTCGTGGGAAATGAGAAGGTGAGTAAAGCAAAGGCTTTGTTCACTTTATACATGAAGTGGACAAGGCCGTTACCTTAGAATAACAAAAAAAAACTTTTTTTTTTATTTTACATGGTCACGTGACATTGTAGGGTGTAAAGAATGGACATAGAGGGGTTAAAATAAAGGGGACTTGTGCTTTCGATGAAACTGTGTAATAATGCACTGCGCCATCACTTCTACTTTTCTTCCGGCATGGGAAATGAGTAGCTGAGTTACTGCAGTGGCAATGTCTGATTTGTAAAGAAAAGTAGATGATGCCATTGCCTTAGAATAGAAATCTAAAACAGGATATTTTTTTTCATTTGTTTCTTTGTACACATTACATGGTCATGTTGGGTATCTTTGACAAGGCCAGACGCTGACCTTTCCAATGTAATCTCACTTCACCTTGTGGGATGTAAAGAATGAAAATGCAGAACTGTGCCTCGCCATGCAGCAGTGTGGCAGCTTATGCTTAAAATGAAACAATGCGTAAAAACGCACTGCGTCATCACCTCCACACTTGCTGCCACCATAGGAAATAAAGAGGTGAGTCATAGCTGTATCATTGTTCACTTTATATTTGAACGGTGGACAGTGGTGATAGTTGCTTTCAGGGTTAGTATTAGGAAAAGGCTAGGTTTAGGGTAAGGGAAAGGATTACGATTACTATTTCTTGCTTTACAATTAGGGTTAAGGTTACTTTTAGGGTTATGGATAATATTTCTGCTTGTTTTACACTTATAGTTAGGGTTACTTTCAAAATTAGGGTTAGGTTTACAGTTAGGCTTACTATTTCTGTTTGTTTTATGATTAGGATTAGGGTTACTTTTAGGGATAGGGTTACTTTTAGGGTTAGGGATACTAATACTGCTTGTTTAAAGATTACGACTATTAATTTAGCATCGCACAGTGAGTATCATTTTTTTCAGAAATCTGAACCAATCAAAATCAATTCGATTATATTTAAATTTATTTGGATCGATTCAGAATATTTAGATTTAATTGATTTGGTTCAGCAGGTCGGCAGCTTTGCAATTAGGAATTCAGAATTTGTATGCAGACAGAACTGAATCGCACAAGTCTATTCAAAACCATTAAAAAAAATCTTAAAAGCATCCCTTGACCCTTTAACTAGCAATTTCAGAATTACCTCTCTTAGGGCACTATCATGTGTCTTAAGCTAAAAAGGTGATGCTAAGGGGAAAAACTTGCGGTAGCAAATTTTGCCTTAGCATCCTCGTTGTACAAGCATGCTATGAGGCAGGCACGGAATTCAGCAGCTTGCCCCATAACAACAACTAACCCTCCAGGATATTTGTAGCAGCATTAACGTGCCACCACAAGTATCACTTCCTGGAGTCCATAGGACTCCATGGAGGCTTGTGCTGCCGGGTTGAGTGGCTGCTAGATCACGCTCTCGCAAAATCATGCAGGTCTGTGGAGTGGTCGCGAAGTGAGACCGGGGACTACATGTTGGACCACCATTCTTACCGCGGGATGAGAGATAAGTAGTGATTTTTGGGGTGGGGATCTAGCTGGTGCTGACTGGTTCCGCAGAAGCAGAATCAGTTAGCACTAGCTTGGAGCCGTGGCTAGCATTTCAGTTAGCCGCAGCAGTGTGTAACTAGAGTTAGGACTTTGTGATTCTAATGCTAATTACTATGCTTACTCGTTGCACTCCCCATGTTAAGTATAGGGAGCGCAAAGTACAGTAAGCTTGCACTAGAAAGCGCTATTACAGATGCGCTAACAGATTTTCTATGTTAGCGACTGGGATCTGATCTGGGCATCCCCCAATTACCTCTTTTAACCTAGTGCTAATGCTTACATATGTGAGCGCTAGTGCTAGTGTTAAGGAGGTGATAGAGCCCTAAATGTATAAGATAACAATAATTGACCTCAACATTATTTTCACAAATCCATATTTCTATTCCAAAACTCATAACAAAAATAGTATGAGCGGATGCCATTGGACTTCATTAACATAATATTATATATGATAAATGCGCGAACACTGACAGATCCTAAAAAAACATGCATATGATGTAATACAATAAAAGATGAACATTGATCAAAAATGGAAAAGACTCATAAAATCCTTAATGGGCTGGTAAGGACTGCAAGACTCATATTCCCAGGACCCAGACTCTTAATTCCAAGCACCCACCAAGGTGGAGCATAGATACCAGGAACAATGATAGTTTATAAAATATTGGGATATATTAATGGATAATTAATACTGGTAAAAGCAATAAATAAAAGGCTGACACATTTTGTCTGACTAGCATATTTTCTCAAGGTAATCACAAACAATAATAAAAAAAATTCAGTTTATTAGGTATCGTTTATTTATACTCCAGTTTTGGTTGTATTTATCAAATTAACATTTGGGGTTTTATTGTTTTTCTTTATTCTTGTGATATTTACATATGGCATACATATAATATAATAGAAGCACTGTAATTGTATTTTGTACAATTTCAGACCTTTCTTGAAAAACAAGCACTGACTTAAGCCCCCTCCAGCTACATAGGGGGACAGTATAGTCAGTCAAAGTTTTAGTCTAATATTATTAGCCCCACAACTGAATTGATGCACCCAACTATCTTACTCTCAAAAATATTACTGCATTATGAGTGCTTAATTTAGCTCTATTTGAAAGGTCAACTTAATCAGTATCAAATCAAAGAATTGGTGAGAGCTCAAGGGCATTCCAACAAGTATATTACTGGGTAAGAGTCATTTATTCTAAATGAAAAGAGAAGCTAATCTGTTATTAGCCTTCTTTCCCTTTCTTATTTTGTGGTTCACATGCCTTTCTATTATGTTCCAATAAAATCAAAGTGGAAGTATATAATATGGGTTAGTGAAATATATAGATAAATATATACTGTATATATATATATATAGATATATATAAAACTGATCAAAAGAGGGGGACGCACACCAGGATTTAAGAATAGGAATAAAAATGATGCTTTATTAAATAAACATTAAAAAGATGCCCATATGTACCGACCGACGTTTCGGCCCTCACAGGGGCCTTTATCAAGGTAGTGGGCAGAGGGTGGGTGACCAATTTTATACAGCATGTACAAAAACATCGACAAATCACTTACCCTGCTTGTTGCGTCCCGCCGGGCGAGAGGAGCAGCAGAGACAGAGCAGCAGGTGAGGTGGATGAGCCTGGCAGAGACTTTCAGAATGGATTGCAAAGGGGTGAGGCGGAAGATAGATACATACATAGATACATAGATAGATAATTCTAGAGCATCAAAAGCACTATTAGTTTTTTTAAACAAATTTATACATATCTGGTGAGCGCAAATACAAATGCTCTGGAGTTCAGATGACTCATGCAGGTCCGCAATTCATCATATGGTTATATGTAAGAAGCAAACACAAGAAACATAGTGCAAATTGCAAAATACTGATAAAGCCATGTGATATATAAAATATTCCACTCACAAACACTGAGCCCCAACACTGGCTCTGAGTGGAACTGCGCTTCTGGGTAATTTGTCTTCCTCCTTGTTTACAGGTGACCCCCACCTTTGCATGGCAGCGATCTTCAGGCACCGTATATTGGTTGGAATAATTAAAAGAAAATATAAAATAAACAAACATGACCTCCAGGACGCGTTTTGCTGCTTGAAGCAGCTTCCTCAGCTGGTAGCTCCTATCAGCTGAGGAAGCTGCTTGAAGCAGTGAAACGCGTCCTGGAGGTCATGTTTGTTTGATTTTTTCATATTTTCTTTTAATAAAGTTTTTAAAGACCACGTCCCAGTATCCAGAGTGGTTTTTTATTTACATTTTTTCCACAAAAAAAATCCATGGGCGTTCCATTTCGAGCTATGGTAGCTCCACCAGGTGTAAGTTTTGATTCAGCAAAATAGATCTTGCCTATTTTAAAGTCAGATTTACACTAGGAGAGTACTTTTTGTCTGTTCCCTCTATTCCAACCAATATACGGTGCCTGAAGATTGTTGCCACGCAAAGGTGACGGTCACCTGTAAACTAGGAGGAAGACAAATTACCCAGAAGTGCAGTTCCACTCAGAGCCAGTGTTGGGGCTCAGTGTTTGTGAGTGGAATACTTTATATCACATTGTTTTTATCAGTATTTTGCAATTTGCACTATGATTCTTGTGTTTGCTTCTTACATATAAACATATGATGAATTGCGGACCTGCATGAGTCATCTGAACTCCAGAGTATTTGTATTTGCGCTCACCAGATACGTATAAATTTGTTTCAAAATATATGGTGTAGGGGAAACCACTACTTGCTGGTGTAGCATTGGAGTTTGGGTGGTTACGGCGTGTTGTGTGGCGCTTACCATTTTTTAAAAAATATATATATATTAGTTTTTTTGCTTTTATTTGGAATACATTTTTTTATACACTGGTCAAAGTATTGTGAAGGATCATGGACCATTCAATGTATATCATAGATCAAGATTTTTTTTCAGCACAGCAAATATAGTTGTAGCCTGGAGAAGCAGGTTTGAATACCAGTCATAAAACGTTACCAATACATTTATGTCTATAACTGTAGAGGAGCAGACCCAGATCTTGATCACCAGCAAGTGTCATTGAGCAAGACACTTAAAGATATATACTTGCCAACCTCACAGTATATATACGGTATATTCAAATATTTTGTTGATTTACATTCCCTTGGGAACAGGGTGCCCCAATCATGCTGTGTCCTCATTGTTAAGCTGTGTGTTTCTAATTTATCATCCCTTTGTTCATCTTGTCTGTACAGCGCTTTGGAATCTACTGCTATATAATAAAGTGCAATATAATTATAATATCATATTTCCAGTGAGATGACATGGACATACAATATATTGTTCATCAATTTCTTCGCTTCCGTGTAAACCTCAGTCCACAGCTAAGTTTTTCCATAATCAGACACGTACATAAAACAAGTTAATCTCTATTTAGTTGGTTATGGTTTAATTCCACCAAAATTGTCAGTCACAGCCATGCTTTTCAACTTCCTCGTCCACTCTTGCCTTGTCTGTGCCTTTTGGATCCTAGGACCTATACTGGTTGACCAATATTTGTCTGCGGTTATAAACCCATAATGGCTGTTGCCAAACAAACATAGAAGATAGAAGTCAGAAGTTATTTTATGCTTTCTTCTGTGCTTTATTTAGAGCAGTGTTCCCCAAACCTGTCCTCAGGACCCTCCGCCTCGCCAGGTTTGCCAGATATCTGAAGCACAGCGCAGGTAATATGATTTACTGCTCAGTGATTGCAGGATTCAATCTTCATTTCCCCAAGGTGATCTGCAAAATCTGGCCTGTTTGAGGGTCCCGAGGACAGGTTTGGGAAACACTGATTTAGAGGGTAAAAAAACACCCCTCATTATAAATGAGAAAATTTCTTCTTTTGAATGAGGAGTCACATCATGATAAGATTTGCACACGGCCACAATAGTAATAGCAATGATCAAAAAGTCGATGACTATTTTAGTTGGGGGTGAGAGATTTTAGGCATTCTTGTTCCTTTCAAAGAACACTCAGAATGATTTTGGAACCTGGATTGGAAAGGAAAAAAACTACGGTGCTTCTTTCTGATAAGGCTTCACGCTCAATGGTGACTCTCAGGAGATCACAGTAGCAACAGTGATCTCATAATAGCACTGTGTGCTGATTGTTAAAACAATGATAAATTATTAAGACAATTATATATATATTGTGCTTTTGGAGGACTTTTGAAAGGACCTTTATCGCATCCTCATTATTGAAATATACAAGATATGTGAAAAAGATTACTCACAATTCAAAAGAGGTGTTTCTTCAAATAACTGCATGTCAAGTGACCATTGCAGTGAAAGTGAACCCCTGACAGCAACCACCAAAATCAATTTTATAGTGATTTAAAGCTAGGGCTCTGATTAATTTTTTTTAAGGATATAAAGAGGTTGAAGATGTCGATACTGTTGGATTAACTGAGTAAGTGTAAAAATAAATAGTATTTTATGAATTTCTGTCTAGAAATATGTAGATCTATGATTATAGTGCATGCTGTTTTGGAGTAGTGTGTATTTTTTCATAAATAATAACTTCTCGGAGTTAGTTTGGACAAACATATGAACACTGATACAATGTCAAAATGTCACAAACCATTAGACACATAAAGCATTAAATAAAAAAAATATATAACAATGAACAAGGGTCAACATCAGCAGATCATTATATCAATGTTATGTATCTTGATAAAAGTCCCTGTGAGGACTGAAACGTCAATTTAATAAAGACTTAATTCATTTCATTGCAAAGTCTCAGTGTTGCGGGTTATCGTGGCTATATATATATATATATTATATGGTTTGTATTATATGTATATTTATATATGTCCTGATGAAAGATATGTAGAATTTCTACATGTTCTAGAATGTTATTGAACCCAGGACATACTTGAAAACAAGAGAAATCTCAATGTATCCTTCCTGGTAAAATACTTTATACATAAATAATAAAAAAGAGATGGTAAGCGCCCACAACATGTATCACCACTAAAACCTCAATGCCAAATCAGATTTGTAGTGGTTTCCCCTCAAACAAAAATACAGTATACGTAATACAGAAATACGTTCTGAAACGTTGACAAACTGTAGCACATGTGATTAATTGTTTGTTTGCTGAAAAGTCTCAGGAGTGCCATTTTTTTTTGCTATGATAAATATATTTTATTTATTTATTTATTTAGGAGGTTATTCAGAGAGCACCGAAATATCACCAACGTTTCGGTGCTCTCTCATTCGCCACACTTCGGTGAGTTAAATTCGCCAATCCTGCAGTAAATTCAGTATTCCTCGCAGGATCCACAAAGTGCGGGGAGTCGACTCGACAGAAAACCGCCACAAACCCGCCAAATGAAACAAAAAAACGCCAAATCGATTAGAAAAACTGCTAAAAAAACGCTGATTGCATCCGACAATCCGCCAAACAGACCGCCACATCTATCGGGATAAAAAATAAAAAAATACTTTTAACACACGTTAAAAAAAACTGCATGAAAATGCCTGGAAATAATATAAAAGGTCCTATGAAAAACAATAAAAAGGTCTTTTACAGAATTTTAAAAAAAGCACCATGTAAAAAAACATTGAAATTAAAAATTACGCCGAAAAAATCCCAAAAAATCGGTAAACAATTCTAAAAACATTAATAACGATACTTTTTGCTGCAAATGAAGAGAATAATTGTTTGAATAAATATTTAGGATTTTTTTTTTACATTGAAACCTATCAGGGTTATTCAAAGAGCTCCGAATTATTTATTTATTTATTTATTTATAAAGGATTTTACCAGGAAGGATACATTGAGATTTCTCTCGTTTTCAAGTATGTCCTGGGTTCGAGAACATTGAGTGGTTACAGAAATACAAAATAGTAATTGCTGGTGAAAGGTAACTGAACAGTGAAATTCAGCGTTTATACAGGCGAATCCCATAGGCTTCAATGTTAAAAATATTCCCGTTTTAATTCAGTATCTAATAAACCGTTTATTATAATATTCTGCAGTAAAAAGTTTCATTATTTATAGATTTTTTAGGATCTTTTAAGCATTTTTCGGGATTTTTTTGCAAAACAAATTTTTCTGTTTTTTTAAACGTTTTTTTTTCTTTTTTCTGTAACAGCTCTTTTTATTATCATTCATTGGATCTTATATGTCAATTTCAGACATTTTCGTTCTGTAGTTTCTTTGCAAACAGCGTTTCACTTTTCAAACATTCAAGCATACTGTGTTTTTTTTTTCACTCCATTCGTCTGCAGTGTCGGGTTTTTCTGGCGGCTGCTCTGCGCTCTGATCGGCCCCTGCTCGGGTTTCTCCGGCATCATTGGTGGGGTTAATCCAGATGTTTTTGTGGGTGTGCGTTCGCCTGGGTTTTGCGGTGAGTGTTCGGTGGGTTTTCGGTGGCTTTTCCCTGCACTACGATGGCCCTGTGAATAGATTAACCATTGGTTCTCTATGGGGATTTCACTGCTGCAGAAGGTCACCATATTTCGCTGGCAATTCGCCAACATTTGGTGAATCGCCAGCTTTTTGAATAGCCGAATGGCCATGAAATTGCACCGTATGGGGAAACTGGTGCAATATCGTGGCCAATTCGGTGCTCTTTGAATAACCCCTTAAATAAAAAATAAAATACACTGGCATAGTGGGTTAATAGCAATAATACTAAATACACAGAGTCCCAGATCCTCAATTGATGCACATTTTGGTGTTCTACCATCTTCAATCAATTGACACATGATTTGCCTACTGCCAGACAAATCACTCTGATCGCTGGCCAATCCATGTAGCTGTGTGCTTGATAAGATTGGCTGTCACACTGACCACATAGAATCTTGACATGAAGAGTTTTTTGACCACTGGACGCAGAACACTCTTCAGGTTGAAAGGGGTAAAGACTTGGGTAGCCTTAAGGGTTTACCATATAGAACATTTTATTGTATGCCTACAGATTCACTAAAGTTCTGCATCTCAAGTCATTACTACCTCAGAAGGAGATGCTCTACTAAAATATTAATGACGTTTTCCAACTGGTATTACTCTTTACTCTTCACCTTTTTCGTAATAATACAGATTATAGAGAAGAAAATCCTTTGAGTTTTGTAAGAAGCTTCCTCATTTATAAATGCAATACGTTACACCTTAATTCCTTTGCACCTCTCAAACAATCCATTGATGCAGACAAAATATTCAATCCTAACACAGTGAAAACTCCACTTGTTTTAAGAAGCTTGAATTAAATCTGTTTTGGCTTGGGATATGAAATCTTGCTGAGAACCATTTCCCCAAGATGCCGTTGCCTCCCTCTGCTGTGATACTAGGTAATGTCAGGAGGAACCCTCGCCTGGAAATAATTAAGAGTGTTGAATTTGAAAAAGTCGTGCTCAATTTCCATTATGGGATGAGCCTCAGAGAGCAAGAAAGCTCACGCAGTGAGAATCACAGCTTAGAGGTCTGTGAGATGCTGCTTTGTCGCTTTAATACGTACACAACAAGTTGTAAAGTCACAAAAAGACGGGAAATGATGGGGACTACTTCAAACTTGGAAACAGCTGGAATGGCAAAATGTACAGCTCAGCAATGCAATTACTACACTAATAATACAATAAAGCAACAGGCTTAGTGTGTTATATGTGCAGCCAGTCTGGAAACTGTAATGTGAGGCACTTCAAGGAAGCTTTTAGAGAATGTTTTCATCTCTACTGGCATCTGATGTCTCCAGCTAATGGACCTCCTACAAAGTGCATGGAGTTTAAAATTTCCTTTCTTTGGCATTCGTTTTTGTAAAAGATAATATAGCGAATGGGAAAGTCAGGAAAGGCAGACGGCAGAAAATGGCAGTTGGCTTTGTACTGTACATTGAATTTCTCAATTTTTTGTTTTTGGTCTTTACATTTGGCATACATAAAGAATAAAGGTCTGCAATTAGACCTGTAAAGTAATGTACAGTAAAAGAAAGGGAAACATTGCATTTCAGATCTTCTTTTAAAATCATTATGCACCATCTTCAGAAAACAAGATTGAACTAGAATATTAGAGGACCAGACGAAAAGAAAGAAAAAATATGGATTTACAAACATAAACATTTGTATACAGAAATTCAGATAGATATGTTGATAAACCAACTGATGGACAGACTGACAGAAACATATGTAGCTGTATGCCACCCTGATTACAGGTTAATTTTAAGGACGTTCAACGTGGTTTTAAGCACATCATCAGCTGGGGCTTCAAGTTAGATTATGTATTACAAATTTCATACTTTTCACTTCCTGTAACCCTTTCTCTGCAGACAATGTGTAGGAGACGTCATGGAGTGTCTACATTGTATGCGAAGGATGTCCCCCACACACCATCCGGTCAGTGGGAATTTTCTCCTAATACTTATCTCTCTGTCTGGGGTCCAGCCATGGTCTGACTTCCTTGAAGTCAGACCCCACTTTTATACCTCCTCCCGGCACACTGACGTCACCGCGATGGGCACGATGATGTCAGTTTCAGGCACCAGAAGAACACCTGAAAGGGTGTGGGGTCCTTTGGACCCCTCCCTCCTGATTGGGAGGACAGATAGATTCAAAAGAGGCATCGCTGGAAAGGTCACAGTCTGACCTTTCCAGCGATGCCTCTCTTTAATACCTTAGGTGCCGTTCCGTGATCTGGCACCGACTGGACCGCTTCTTGAGGTGTCTGACATCTTGGATGTTAGCCAAGCCTCCAGAGCATTTGGCTGCCCACTGACATCATTGCGCATGGGAGCGATGATGTCCATTGGGGAAATAACCCCTAGCTGCCCTATGAACCCCTGTATCTCCTGACCGGTGGCAGAGCATGGCCTTTCCATTGATATCAAACATGGCCAGGTTACATGTAAGCATAAAGTAAAAAAAATAATAATAATAAATAAAAATTTTAATAAATATATTTCTTCTTTTTTTAAATGTATTAATGCAGCACTATTGTTCACTTTTCAGTTATAAAGAGAACAATGATGCTGCACTAACGAAAAATGTCATTATTTTTACTTGTACATAAAATCACGTATTTTATCAGAAAATACAGTAACAAGTTCCTATTTCTAATTTTTAAAACAAGTGTACCCCATAGAATATATAACCATAAAGGCTTGGATGATAAAATGAGAAAAACTAATTTTACACGCTGTTGATTATTTTTTTTTACATTTTTTGCTATAGCATTCTGGCGCGTCAAAATCAGTCTGAGTATATATGCTGCAGTAATAATAAGAACACGCACAACTTATCAATGTTATTGTTTGGGTATGCCTAGAATGTGTAGCTATACATTGCTGTATATTTTTTTTTGGGCTGGTGTATTTGGTTTCGGCCAGGACGTTCAGATTCGCCGTTACCACTGGCTTTTCAAAGACGTTAAAATTATGCGCGCAAACATTGTCCGTTAAATTTTGCGCTAAGACTGTAATACCTTGCCCGCACCAGCGCACAAACGCATTTGCGCTCACAATGTTAAGTATAGGACGCGCAAAGTACATTACGCTCACAAAGGGTTCGCGCAGGTCCACCCGCGAAAGAAGTTAACGCGCATTTTTTTGTGTGGACATTGTAATACGACGTTCTGCGCAAAGGGTTTTGCCCCGCACGCGTTAACGTTTGCGCGAAGAATGTAATAGTGCCCAATATCTTTTTTTTTTTTTTTCAGCAAAATCTCTTTCTATCATTTTATTTTTTTAGAAATCCTTTTTGTACTTTTTGTACTTTTTGGACAACATTTTTATTTTTCTTACTTTTTAAAAGATGTTTTTTATTATTTGGACACATATTTAATACATCTTTACTCCTATTAGGAAAATAGGAAACGTCTTTTTTTTTGTTTTTTTGCAGTGTGGTGAAATTCACCAATGCCAATTACTCGTGCAATTCAGTGGTTTTCGCTGACGTCCGATAATTGCTTCATTGACTCCAATTTCAGAAAAATATGGTGACCCTTCACTAAATACTGAAACCACTATATTTTAGCAAAATGGAATTGCCGTAATGTGGTGAAATGGGCCGAAACGCAAAGCGCTTTCTGAATAGATCCGTAAGGAATTTTATTGTTCATAATTATTTTTGTTTCCTTTGGAGGAGAGTAAGTTTCCGCCACAGACATTGGTAAAATTACCGTAACCGGATGTAAAATATAAAACTGATGATGTGAAAAGGATATAAAATCAGATTGTTAGAAGTTAACTTAGAGGTTTATCAACATTCTGAGGGCAAGATGCACTAAGGGTTTGATAAGTGAGCGATGGGCTCATTATCAATGCCAAGCATTCCTCTCAGTCACTGAATTGAAGAAGCCATTCTCTGATTGGCCTAATTGGTTACACATTGCCAAAATATGACAAACCAATCAGTGAAGCAGAGAAAGATGTTCTTTCTGTCATTGATTTGCATAGGTGGGTATATGAAAACAACTGGCTAATCAGATCTCTTGAGTCCCTGATTGGCCAAAAATGATCATATGTACATTCTGGTTCAAACTAAGGGTGGTGCGCCATCTCTGAAGCTCTCTCATTGCTTGCATGTCTTGCAGATGGATAGAGAAAAACATTATGGACTACTATATGTATAATAGTATACCATTTTCCCCAAATATTGCTAATATTTGCATCTGAATTACCTGCTTTGTTGATTCTGATGTTCATTAATGATGTTCTGATTGGTCATATTCTGGATCGTTATATAGTGCATTCTATTTGTTTTTTTTGTTTAATTTTGTTTATGTTTTTTCTGTGATACCCTTTAAGAACATGGAGCATGCTGGGAAATGTAGTTTGTGTGTTCTCCTTCAATTTCCATGTTCTATTTCTATTGCTATTAATAATGAGGTGGACACATTGCAGCCCACAAGATTAGAGAATTTGACATGAACATGTTTTTTGAAATATGCTTTGTGCAATGGCAGAATTGAAAAGAACATGGAGCATGATGGGAAACAGTTTGTGTGTTTCTTTCTCCTCCTCCTGTTTGTACTAATGCAAAGACTTAGCTAATTGTGTATATAAAGCAACATTGAATATATTATGTTGTATGACATCATTAAGGGCCGAAACGTCGCCTTGATTTTTTCCCCATTTCAATAAAGATATATGTACACTACTGTTACGGTGCCTCTCATCTTCTTGGAATCGCTGAATGGTAAGTTCTACATCCTATGAGGAATTTATGTAATTTTAATGTTAAAATTAAGTTAATTTAGTGGCTTTTTGAAATAGATTAAGCTGGCTGGGGCAGCAATTGATTTTTCAGAAACCACCGGCATGACACAATGGTTTTACAGAAGATCACTTTCCATTACCCAAACATTAAAAATAAACAGGAACGATTGAGTGTTTATTTTTTCTCTCATTTGTCAAGCAGATAGCTTCCTATTCTGGCCGAAAAGTGCTGCTACATGTACATTCAGTTGGGCTCTGTGTTTGCTTTAAAGAAATAACGAACCTCTAACTTTTCAAACAATTTCAACAAATTGGCTTCATGTCCGATATTTTAAAACGTATGGGGCACATTCTGGAGAGCATATGCAAATTAATTTTGTTTGCAGTAAGCAGAATTCCTTTGCGTTGCTCCATAATAAAACCAGATCGAGCAGGCTTGATCTTGGGGCACCTACAGATGTTTTTATGGATGAAGTATACTCAGTCATTATAGTGAAGGGGTTAATCCCCTTTTTCAGAAAATGAAATCCTTTTGAAACCTGTGACTACAGGGACGAGGTCCTTGCACTGTAACCATTCTAATAAGCTGTTGTTGTTATAGTGCCTAACGTGTCCCTTTTATTATTATTATTATTCTGTATTTATAAAGCGCCAGCATATTCCGCAGCGCTGTACAATGGGGGAGTGCAGACATGAGACCTACTAGAACACATAAGGAACAGATGGCCCTGCCCTTAGGATAATAGTCCTACTGATACAGCACTTTACACAAGTGCTCATCTAGACATCCCATGAGCTTACAATCTAAAGGACAGGGGGAAGTGAAACAGAAGGGGAGCTGGGGAGTGTGGATCTGGTGGCTAGAGAGAGAATAGCAAGCCACAGGTTGATTAGAATAAAGTGGCAGCAGGTGGAGGGGAATGAATACGTTTGGGCCTAGGACTGGGTGGGTGGATGGATGGGGCGGGCAGGTGGCACTGCAGAGTCTGGAGTGGTGGCTGTGAGTGATGAGCTGAATGAATGAAAGGCAGAGCTTTTAGGTAATGAGATGCAAGGGGGAGGAAGGGGAGGAGGAAGGGGAGGAGGAGGTGGGGGAGGGGAGGCAGAAGCATGGTGGAGAAACATGGGATTTGATATTACAAAAACTAACAGAAATGGAGGGAAGACATTAAAGGGAAAAATAATCAGAATGGGGATGATACAAAAAATGCAGAAAAGTATGCACGCAGCAGGAGTGAAGCAGAGGAATGGCTTCCATGAAGTCATGGTCGATTCGTGGATACCTTTGAAGTCCTTAAGCGTGCAGAGTCTGGAGTGGTGGCTGTGTGTGATGAGCTTTGAAGTCCTTAAGTGTGCAGAGTCTGGAGTGGTGGCTGTGTGTGATGAGCTTTGAAGTCCTTAAGCGTGCAGAGTCTGGAGTGGTGGCTGTGTGTGATGAGCTTTGAAGTCCTTAAGCATGCAGAGTCTGGAGTGGTGGCTGTGTGTGATGAGCTTTGAAGTCCTTAAGCGTGCACAGTCTGGAGTGGTGGCTGTGTGTGATGAGCTTTGAAGTCCTTAAGCGTGCAGAGTCTGGAGTGGTGGCTGTGTGTGATGAGCTTTGAAGTCCTTAAGCGTGCAGAGTCTGGAGTGGTGGCTGTGTGTGATGAGCTTTGAAGTCCTTAAGCGTGCACAGTCTGAGTCCCTTTAGGTTGCAACACATATTTAAAGGTGTGGTTAACATTTATTTTACAATGGCTTTGTAACAATGCCCATGGAAGTCATACAGAGGGTATCAAGCATACAAAATAAAGTTCCTTAATTCTATTTCTGAAAAATAAATTAATTTCATGTACTAATATATATGCATTGTAGCTGGATCTTGAAAAAATGGATGACTGATACAGTGTAACTATGCTATCCATGGCTTTGTAACATTAGTCCTTAAAATACAGTGAATTGCTATCAGTGAGTGCTCCTAGACCTATCTGCTAAATCAAGGTCTTATTATAATACATTATTTATAAATGTACAGAACCTTGACTGTGCACCCAGCAATAAAAATTACAAATAAACTCACATCCAGGTAACGTCTGACACAAATGGTAGTAATACGCCCTGCTCATGTGACCTTTCAATCTTCTGGGAGTAGGAGTAGGAGTGTACATGAAACAAATTATGAGCAGCTGGTAAAGTGGAGCAAATATAAAATAGTTATCGTTTATTGGATTATGTGAAATTTTGTCTAATGTGTCAGTGTGAATTTGGTAGCTGTATTGAGACGTGTCACTACACATTTACCAACATTTATGAAACAAGTTAAAAGCATTAAATAATGATTTTAGATGTAAAGATGTAGAAAGTCCCAATTTATAAGTCTTAATAACCAACAGGTCAAATTTAGTGGATGCCTTGTGGAGAGAATAAATCTAAGGGAAATCATGTTGCTCTCTGTGCATACTATATAAAAATATTTATTTCATCTAATTTATATCCATCTGTCTTTCACAAACAGACCCTTCCATAAAACACTTTTGTTTTTCTTTAGATCAGTTTATTATAATATAATTAATTTCTTGAATATCACTGTCATACAGTGTCAAGCCTTTATAGTATAGAGATATTTCTAATTTATGCTATATATAATTCCTTCATTTAATGTATTGTTGTGATTTGTTATCTTCCATATTGTAATTAGTTTATTATAATGCACTTTAGAATATGTTACTTTTTATCCATCAATCTTATGGAAACCTCCTATATAGAAGTTAGCACAACTTAAAGACAAAAATATTTTAATACTAATTTAAACATGACATATAAAGTTGATCAAATTAATCATTAGCTCCTTTTTATAAGGTACAGGAAGAACGGGGTCGCACCTAATCCCCACTGGGGCGGGTGCAACCACCAGATGTATCAGCCCAGCAACATGCATAAAACATAACAAGAAATAAAGGACATCTGCACTTATTCCTATAACATCGTGTGAAACAAAACACAATTAGAGGCTTTGGTTTTATTGCAATGGCCATTGGAGTGTAAGCTCACCTGCCAACGTCAAGGCACCTCTAGTGAAGGTCAGTTCTAACCAATGAAACCACAGGCTGCTGTGTAGCGAACCATATACGCTCATGCTGGTTTTCAGTCTTCCTCATGACTGAAAAGCAGCATGAGCATATGTGGTTCGCTATACAGCAGCCTTGGTTTCATTGGTTAGGACTCATCTTCTTCACTAGAGGTGCCTTGATGTTGGCAGGTGAACTTACACTCCAATGGCCATTGCAGTAAACCAAAGCCTCTAATTGTGGTTTGTTTCACACGATGTTATAGGAATAAGGGCAGATGACACCTTTTTTTCTTGTTACCTTTTTATAAGGTATTTAAATGATAGCTTGACATACCTTTTGTGTCAACAGCATTTAACGGTGTTAAACTGGCATTCCCAAAGTGATAGTTAAGATCTGACAATCAATATCAAATCAACAAGGTCCTCAGCCTCACATTCCCTCATAGTATCCTGCATGTGGTCCAGGCCCCAAAACAGCCCCAAATCATGATGCTCCCTCCACTGTACTCCATTGTTGGGGTTATTTTTTTCAGTATTGATTGCGGTACACTTTTTACCTCATGAACAGCTCTGATTGTTTTTCTTACATGACTCAACTTTAGTTTCATAAGTTCACAAAACATTTTCCCAGTAGCGTGGAGCATGAAAGTGGACTTGGCAAAAATCAGGCTCACAGCAATGTTTACTCTGGAAAGTAGTGGCTTAATTCATAGTGTCCTGCTATTGACACCATGCCTGTTCAATGACTTCCATATAGTAGACTCATCAATAGAGATGTTACCCATTTCCAATAATTTCTTCAAGCCTTTAGTTGTCACCCTAGGGTTCTTTTTTACCACAATGAGAATTGTGCAGTGTGCCATTTGAGTCACATTTTGAGATAGTAGCCACAGTACTAAATCATCTCCATTTATAGACAATTTGTGGACAGATGGCTAGCTAAGCTCTTTGAAGTAACTTTATAAGCCTTCTGGCTATATAATATCTCGATACAGAATGCACTTGTAAACATGTAACATAGTGACTTTATTTCCTACTTATTTATGTTCTGTGTTAATCTGTATATTTGTTTTTTAATATCTTGCATTTATTACTTTGTATTTCTGTAACGACTGTAACAATTCAATGTTCTTGAACCCAGGACATACTTGAAAATGAGAGAAATCTCAATGTATCTTTCCCTGTAAAATACTTTGCAAATAAATAAATAAATATGCAATGCAACAGTTCTTGATTGCAGGTCTTCCGAGAGCTATTTTTTGTGAGAGAGTGCACATCAACAAGTGCTTTTTGTGAACAGCAAACTCAACAGGCACTATTCCCTATTGAATGCTAATGCTAGCATCTGAATATGTAAGTGTTATAGCTAGGATAAGTGTGTTTAACACATGCCACCCATATTATATTCCTGATGCTACCCCCATTAGTAATCTGATAGGGCAGTGGTTCCCAACTGTGGTCCTCAAGTCCCCCTAACAAGCCTGGTTTGCCAGATATCTGAAGCACGGTACAGGTGACATAATTTGTTGGTCAGTGATTGAAGGATTCAGTCTGCATTTCCCCAAGGTAATCTGTAAAATCTGACCTGTTAGGGATTCTTGAGGACCGCAATTGGGAACCACTGCATTAGCGCATCAGTTTTTAGTTTCCACATGGGGATTGCAATCATTTTGCATTTCGATAAGTAAAGTATTACAAAGTGCTATGGCTAATTACTTTGGGGACGCGCAAGGCAAACATTTTAGCGAATCCTGAAAGCTGGTGCTAAATGATTCTGCAAGTGCAAAATCATTTAGCACCCCCTAAAAACACCCCCAATAAATCCGATACTCACCACTTATCTCGCAGCGAGAATGGTAGCCCAATCTGCTGCTTCTTGTAGCTGGGAGTTACAAATTGTTCACAGTCTCCCTACGTGATCACTCCATTGCGCTGCCCAATCTCACGGCCCGAAAACGCAAGTGTCCATAGAGTGCTATGAACTCCAGGAGGTGATACTTGCAGTGGAGCAGAAGCACTACCGCTAATATCACTGTGGTTAGCATTGCGTTCCGGGGTGAGTTGGTGAGCTAGCTCCTGCCCAGGAATATCGTGTTAACATGAGGACACTACAGGAAAGTCTGCAGGCGCAAACATTCCCCGTTAGTGACCCATATTCATGCAAGAAAAGGAATAGTGCCAGAAATATTTCAGTGCTTTTTAGAAGTCAAAGCTTTACCCACACCTCCAATCTTGCTTCATTAAATGTACTGAACTGAAAGCGAAATATGGTGCAGTGCACCGCAGACCACCGCAATTCGGCAATCTTTGGTGGCAGTGAAATTGTCCCATAGAGAAGTAATGGTTAATCTATTTAGAGAATGCCGAACTGCATCAAAGTGTCAGGGAAATTACCTGATGATTTTTGGTGATTCAGTTTGACAGGTTTAAACAGGTGAATCCCACAGGATTCAACGTAAATAAGTCTTACAGGTGTTGTTAATTTTTTATTCAACTCTTTATTCGTTTCATTTTCAGCAAATCATCTTTTTATTTATTTATATTTCGGAACATCTAGTTGTATTTTTTGCATTTTCCAGATGAGATTTTTGATTCCCAATTTTTTTTTTAAAAGGCGTCTTTTTTTAAATTCTGTAAAAGACCATTTTATTATTTTTTTATAGGACCTTTTTTTATTATTCAAACACATGATCATGCATTTTTATTGCTTTAAACATCTTTTAGAAGAATAGCAAAGTTCAGTTTATTTCTTCAGTTTGTCGATGTTTGGTGGTCACTACGGTGGTCTTCGTCGGCTCCATGTTCGACGCACCTCGGGGACCCAGCGGTGAATAGTGAATGGAATAGCCGAAGCGCACTGAAGTGCACCGAACGAGAAAGCAATGAAATGTCACTGAAATTTTAGTGCTTTCTGAATAAGCCCTTAACTAATTAAGTAGTTAGTTTTATTGCTGAGTATCAACCAGGTGAGGAACACTTAAAAACATGTAGCTAGGGACCTGAACCTTAGACAAGCAGCAAGCACCCTGCCTACATGTCTGTGCTTACATTTTTTAAAGTAGCCAAGCAGAGCTTAGCATATGCATTTTTGCTTTAAACACTGTAATATATAAAGGTATATCAAGTGAATTATCAACGTGGAAATCGGAGTGTTTACAAGATGATATTTAACATGGACTTGATTTTTCGTGCTTGACACTATATGGATAGAAAAATATATGAATAATAATAAAAAACGGGAAGGGAAAGAGAGAGAGAAAGAAATACATTTTTAAACATGACCCACAGGCAAATATAATATTTATACTTATTTATCATCCCAGCTCACTCATCAGACTCAAAACATGCCTAATGAGCTAAAATTGCCAAACGGCCGTCTGGGCTGCATTGTGCTATATACTAGTTTAACTACAGTCCTGTTTGCCTCTGGTTTTCAACACTGGGACTGCTGCAGGCAAGAACTGTAAGGATAACACTGAGGGATCTGTGTACACAAAGTCCCTGCAGGATTACACTGCAAAACTGCCAAGCCATGGAAAACAAGGCTTGTACAAAATAGCAAAGACGCAAAGTGGTTACAATAAACTGTTCTGACTTCCTGGGAATGGATAGCAAACTTTAATCTTTCCAAGAACATAGTTTTCTGTACATACAATCTGTATCGTTAAAAGTTTACAAAACACACACACAATTTACATATTATCTGTCTGTTTATCTACCTACCTGTTGCCATATTTATATATCTATCTGTCTATATATCTACCTAGTTACCTACCTATATATCTATCACTATCTAGCTATCTATTTACCGATCTATCTATATATCTATCACTATCTTTCTACCTATTTACTTATCTATCAATCTATCCATCTATGTAATAATCTATCACTATCTATCTATCTATCTATCTATCTATCTATCTATCTATCTATCACTATCTATCTATCACTATCTATCTATCTACCTACCTGTCTATCTACCTAGCTATCAATCTCACTATCTACCTACCTATCTAAATACCTATCTATCTACGACTATATATCTAACAATCTACCTATCTATCGATTTTACTATCTAACCATCTATTGTTCAACCGATCTACCTATCTTATTTCTATCCATCCATCTAGCACTACTATCTATTGAGCTACCTATCAATCTACCTACAGTATCTACCGATCTTACTATCTACCTACTTATCTAACTACCTATCTATCCATCTATCTATCTCACTATCAATCTACCTATCTACTCCTACCTACTTATCTACCTCTATCTATCTAACTATCTGACGATCTACCTACATACCTATACCTACCTACCTACCTAACTATCCTTCTTGGTTTTACTTAGAGCTAGCAACTGTTCTGACTTTAAAAAGTAACAGATCTATTTATTTGCAATATGGCATACATACCTATCATACTCTCCACTTTAATAGAGGCAAAACATTATGGAATTGCTTAAAAAAAATATGATCAATAAATTGCATTGGCATGATGCAACGTCAATGTACCCCACACTGGAAGATGTATTTAAAGTATATGTGTCATTGCTTCACAAAAGGCTCCTATGTTAACTAACAGTAAGACTTTCTTCACAGTCTTGCCATAAGAAATCATCTATATAATCCTGTGACTGGTTTGTGAATATACTGATTATTATGCAAGTTAGAGTTTAAGACTATACATTACAATGAGGGACATTCGGTCAGGTTTTTTCCCAGTGAGTAAATTGTTCACAATAGCTTAGTTTGTAGCCGTTGGGCAGTGCAGCATAGGTGAAAAAAATTACCACTCAACCTAACAGGCAATGATGCCTAACAGGCTAAAACTGCTGTATCAGCTATACAACTACTAAAATATTAGACCAAAATATGGGCTATTTACACATTTGCAGTTTTGTGTGTACCAATATTTCTTGCAGTTATTTACTCAGCTCAAGTCTGCAATTAGACCCTCTGCGTACACACTGGTACCAAGGGACATTTTGATGATGGCTAATTCAAAGAGCATCGGTGCAGATGAGCATTGATAAGCCAGGAAACACCTATATTTAATATTAACCGATTTTATGGCTGTAAACAGAAAGTGGATAAGAAAAAGGTTTAAGCCACACAATGATGAATGTGCATTCCTGAACTGCCATAATGTGTTTCTTAACAACAAAAGGATTCTAAGTGTGCACAGACCTTTTATTAGGTTATGTACACGTTACATTTATTACTTACAAACTGTACATAAGCATAGAGTTTTAATTTTCAGGTTGTTTATCATGAACCAAATATGAAAACAACAAAAAGTGTATAGAGGTACCTAAAAAGTTGAATGCAGGAGCATTAACCATGCAAGGTGTATACACGCACACCTATGAAAAGCATGTGGATCTTTAGAACATCATTCAAACTATATTATGGGGAATGGAAATAAGATTTAAGAGTTAGAATATTGAGAACAGGAAACAGCACTAGTGGCCTGCCTTACAGTGATTCCCTGCTCAGGTCTCATAAGGTTTTAGATTGATGGCGCCATTAAAGAGCACATTAAACAATATGCAAATCAGATGATATCACCCAAAAAGGGCAGGCAAAGCTGAAATGCCAAGGAAGTCTCCTCTGCACGAGAGATACGACAACCCCTGACGATAGTTTGAGCCTTGTTAGGACTTATCAGGGGGGTATAGTTGACACCTCTCCTTGTACTTAACCCCTTCACTACCAAGTGATTTTCCAAAAAAACATTATCAGAAACCATTAGTTTTTTGAAAAATAATTTTTAATAAATAATACAGTAATAGCTATCTATTACTGTAATAACCTATTTGGCCAGTAGATGGCGAGATCTACTGCCAAACTGAGTTACATAGGTTTTACTAGAAGATCTATTTTCTTCTATTTCTCCCTGCATCGGCTGCTGAAAGCGTCTGAAAGCCCGATATTTCAGAGCTTTGAACAGCTGATTTTACACAGTTTTATCTATTTGGGCATTATGCCCACATGGCTAAAACTTTGTCTGCACCTTCTGCAGCCCAAAAGCTAAAGAAATTTGTTTTCAGCAAATTAATTTCATTGTGTTTTGGACTGCAGATCAGCATATCGAGATATCTTGATATAGAGGCACCAGATTGTGCCTTTGAAACCCAAGATATCTCAATATTGGTATTGATCTAAAAACATAGCTGCTACTACTCTCAAGGTGAACAGGGAAAGAAAGGGACTATATTAATGCTGGCAGGCATATACTGTCTGTTGTTAATTGAGAAGTCTAAACTTAACTAGAAATCAAACTAAATTAGATAAACTAATCTGAAATCTTAGTACCACAGATTTTAGTTGGCATCCTATCCGAAGGTCACACCTTGTGGCCGGGGATAAAATCGCTACAAAATCGGAGTGAATTTAATGCTACGAGAGAAAAAGTGTTGGATATTTTCCAATGCAACTACAGTCTTCCGATGTGAGTTCAGTGTAAAATAGATTCACCTTATTAATTTTAGGGTTAGTGCTAGTATTGGCATTTATTACTTTGAATTGTTACAGTCGTTACAGAAATACAATGTCCTTGAACACAGGACATACTTGAAAACGAGAGAAATCTCAATGTATCCTTCCTGGTAAAATACTTTATAAATAAATAAAGATTATGGGTTAGTATTAGAGTTAGTGTTAGGGATGGCATTTGTGATTGTTTTAGGGTTAGGGTTACTTGTGTAGTTATCCTGATGTTTTAGCCTTAACCAACAGATTCTGCCCAATTTTTGCAATATTTTTGGGCAACAGAGTCTGTTTCTAGTAAGAAAAAAGAATCATTGCTTGTATCTCTTTTCAGTTTTTCTAATTTCTGTATCTATTGCTCTTCTTTTCATACAACAAAAACCAGAGAGGATTTGGTTAAAAATGCTTTGACAAGGGATATAGCCTAGGAAAAAGAATCAGAGGTGAAAGGAAGTAAAACATTTAAAAGCATATTTTCCATTTGGATAATACACAAGATTTTCTTAGCAACACATAATCTGATCACAGATTACAGGGATTTAAAATAATATTTAAAAAAAAAATATATATATATATATATATATATAAAGCACTGTTAATATAAAAAGGATCTGAATGGTAAATAATTAAGCACAATTTAAATATTCATATGTTTTCAGGGGGCATGGCCTTTTTATCAAGCGTCTGTGGATACATTAGTTAAATTCTGGGCATTTTTCTCTGGTTCACTTGGAAGATATAAAGATGGAGAGACAGGTGGTTAATATATATCTACAATATCCTATCTAGATAAAGTACAATATCACAAAGAGCTGATGCATAGTAGGCAGCTCGGGGCAATATTAGAAACATTAATTCCTTTTGACGAATCTTAATATATATTTTATATGTCTTTGTCCCTCAGAATGCCCGTACGGGAACCTATCCTCATCATAGGCATCTTTCGTGATGAAGAGAGAGAGAGAGCGAGGAAAGAAAGAAAGAAAGCATGTAATGCAGTAGAAAGCCCCTGTTTTAAAATATATGCAAAAACTTAAAAACAACCAAAAAAAAAACATCTTTTATTTGGAGCTAGATATCCAGTGATTAGTTAAACGACATTGTACCTACTGGGCTTAATTTCCAGAGGAGGAAGTGATTCATTATTCTTATTATTGTTATTCAGTATTTATTTAGCGCCTAAATATTCCATAGTGCTTTACAAATCGGAAATACAAAATAGACATAGACATTCTATTTAGAGAGCATTGAAATGTCACAGACAGATCGGTGCACTATTGCTCCCCGCACCTAGAGGAATCAATTTCCCCGACTCTGCGGTGAATTCAATGCAATATCCCGAAAGTGCAGGGAGAATCCGCTGCAAAACCGCAGAATTAAAAAAAAAAAAAGCGTCAAAATCGCTGAAATTATCGGATTTAATCCGATAAACCACCAGGAACCTGCAGGCCAAATATCAGATCAGAAGAAGGCAACCATATGGCGCATAAAATAGATAAATTAATGCAGAATAAACATGCAGATACTCATTTCAATTATTCAGAAAAGTGCAACAGTGCTTATTGCCATACATCAGTCAGTGCAAAAGAGAAAGCATAAGTGCATTAGTGCATAATTACTTTGAGAAAAAGTTCAATGCAGTAGAGAAAGTTCTAATAAAGTGCTCCAGTATATAATTGTCCAAAAAGTAGTTGGTCCTCCTTACTGCGCTGCTATTGAGTCCGTATTGACGTCGGTACTCCTCAAAGAGCAAGGGGGGAGACACAGAAAAAAATAATAGTGCAGATAATCATGACAAGATGGTCCAAAAAGTGGTAATAAAAGAGTATAGGCCACTCACATTTGCAAGAGCCTACAAGGGTCCCGGCTTTAGGAATAAATGCGTTTGGCCAAATATAGAGTGGCACCTCCCTTCTTTTATCCGTGGGAATCACTATATAGATCAGAAAAAATCTGAAGGCAGCGCTCCTATACCGTATTACTGTATAATTGGGAATAATATTGTATGTTAAAAAACACACTCCCCAATTCCGGAGCCTTGTTATGATAGGCTCAATCAATATCGCATTAGGCGTTCTTTGAGGTAAAAGCCCGAAACCTCTTTGTCCCAATGCCTTGTAATCCATAGTAGAGCCAAGTGAGTAGGAGAAGGTGGCTGATAAAGGGTTAAAATACAATGAAATTTATTAAAATAATAAACAATAATAAAAAATGGACATGCTGTCTACCGAGATACGTTTCGGCCTGCTACAGCCTTCCTCAGTCGGTATTAGAGTCCTTTAGTGTCCATAAAGTAGAAAATGAAATTTCATTCTCCCATCCCCCAGCAGCATCTCAATTCATTCTCCTATCCCCCAGCAGCACCTCAATTCATTCTCCCATCCCCAATCAGCATCTCAATTCATTCTGCCATCCCTCAGCAGCACCTCAATTCTTTCTCCCATCCTCCAGCAGCACCTCAATTCATTCTCCCATCCCCCAGCAGCACCTCAAATGATTCTCCTTTCCCCCAGCAGCACCTCAAATGATTCTCCAATCCCCCAGCAGCACCTCAATTCATTCCCCCAGCAGCATCTCAATTCATTCTCCAATCCCCCAGCAGCACCTCAATTCATTCTCCCATCCCCAGCAGCACCTCAAACCATTCTCCCATCCCCCAGTAGCACCTCAATTCATTCCCCACAGCAGCCCCCTCACTTCGCTCTTCCCCAAATCTTCTCAATCTGATGATCCCTCTGTCTCCTCATCCACCCTGCAGGGGCACCGGGCACAATCTAGTGGTCAATGGCAGCGGGTCACTCACCAATCCATAAAGTGTTGAACATCAGTCCTGAGGAGCGTTATGTTCCTCTGCCGCTAAGTGCTAAGTTAGCAGCTTGCCACTGAATGCCGTTCTGCAGCTCAGCGCTCAGCACTGCTAATTTAGCACTTGCAGCCAGATGGAAAGGTGCTGCGGGGTTAGCTGAGCGTGACATAGGAAAGATGGCCGCCTCCACGCAGCAAATAATCCAATAAGGAAATGTTCAGTTTGAAGGTTTGGTGGAGCAAAACACCAAGGGCTCTATTACATTCTTGGTGTTAAAACGCGGGCTTCAAGGGAGGAAGAACTGCACCCGCAGTTTTCCCCCTTGCGCCTGCGTTTTAACGCTGGATTAGAATGCAGGCGCAAAAAATGCTGCCTGCATTGTTATCGCTCGTTAAAATCCTGGATGCTCGCGGCAGCGCTGAGCGCAGCCGCAAGCATCCACTCGATGGAGTCCATAGGACTACATTTAGTTCCCTCCTGTCGGTTACATGACCAGCCGGATCTCGCCTCCCGAGATCCGGCCAGTCAGTGTAGTGATACGCAGGGAGAGACTGGGGGGACTTTTCCCCCAGTCTTTCCCTGCTCCCGCCGGCCGGAGGAGACAGTTTTATTTTTTAGCCTGGTGTTAACGGATTCTGCAGAAGCGGAATCCGTTTACACCAAGTCCTGAGCCCCGTTCAATAACTCAGCAGCTGCTGAATTGCTGCAGCGCAGCAATTCAGTTTGCTGCAGCAATGTCATTGAACGCTTTGGATGCGAATTTCGAAGTAAAATGGCCGACGGTTTCTTAATGAAAGCTTCAGATTGTTTTTCGTATGACTCGGACAACAGTTGAGGTATATATGATAAAGAAAAGCAGTCACCACAATTCCGTTTTGTATGCACACACCACAAATGATAGTTTTTATTGCATAAACGTTATGTTTACTTCTGAAACAAAATATAAATTGAACGGTAATATATGTCTAAGTGCAGGGGTAAATAATAAATAAATATTTTGTGCTTTTGTGAACAAAAACCTCAAAATTAACATTGCTGTATGGAATTGTTACTTGCTGAGCTAGTGCTGAGCGCTGAGCGACAGAACTGGTTTCAATGTCAAGTTGCTAACTTAGCACTTGCAGCGGCTGAGGTACTGAACGTGCCTCAGGCTCTGGTTAACTTTTCGCTAACCAGAGCCAGACGTTAATCAGCGCTGGGACTTTGTAATCCAGCGCTGATTAACACTTTGCGCTCCCCATGTTAAGTATAGGGACTAGGACTAGGAGCACAAAGTACAGTAACCTTGCGCTGAAAAGCGCAAGGTACCAAATTGAAACGGGTTTGTTAACCCGTTTGCATTTGGATTGTAATATGCGGTAAACACCGCAGCAAACGTTAATGCTCACGCAAGTGAGCGTTAAAGTTTACGTGAAGAGTGTAATAGTGCCCCAAATATTTATTGGAACATGGTAAACAGTAAAACTAAAGTGGTAATAAAATGGACAAAAATGAATTTTGCAGAAACAGCACCTTTCATTAACCCTTTCGCTGCTGAGGCTTTTCACACCTCTGTGCTGAGGTCATTTTTACCGCTTTCGCTCATCATGTTTAACCGCGTTTTGTAGCCATATTTTGATATATGACCCAGACATATTATATATCGTTCTTTCCGGCAGACTCGGCAGATTCATAATATGTCATTATTATATGTATACGTTATGCCATGTCTGTATATTATAACAAAAAATGCAATAAAATTTGAATTTTCAATAATTTATTATGTGTAAAGTGTTTTTTTTTCACATTTTAACATGCGATCCTTTGTGGTTATATTTTGTATGGGGTGCGCTTGTTAAAAATATTAGAAATGGGGTCTCGTTACATTTTTTTTGGGGAAAATTTTGCTTTTTTTAACAAACGCACCGCATACAAAAATCGTTAGTGCAGCATTATTGTGCACATTATAATTGAAATGGGAAAAATATTGCTGCAGCTGCATTAACAAAGAAAACCAAAAACTTGTTTATCTTTTTTTAGAATTTTTTTTAAAATTTTTTTTTTTTTTTTTTTTTTTAAAACATTTTTCATTTTCATGTTTGGTATCGTTGGAACGGCCATGCTCTGGCCGATCCAACGATGTCAAATATTAACCCCTAGCTGCCACGGATCGGGAGATAGGGGGTTCATTAGAACCCCCTATCTCCACCATTGGTGGCAGCTAGGGGTTAACTCCAGGACTGGCGTCATCGTGCTATGCACGATGACGCCAGTCCTCAGGGGGAGTTCCTGGAGGCTTGGCGACATCCAAGATGTCGGCCAGCTCCAGGAGAGGATCACGATTCGGCGCTTTTCAGCGCCGATTCGTGATCCGGCTCCCCAGGGGTTAATCACAGCCACCGTTTGGAAGGGTAGGCTGTGCCCTTCCAAACGGTGCCTGTATTAACCCCCTGCTCCCCGGCAATCGGGAGGGAGGTCCGAAGGCCCCTCCCTTTCAGGCACCTCCTCCGCACATGCGGGGGCGCCTGAATTAGAATTTTTTTAAAAAATATTTTTTTTTTTTTTAAAACATTTTTCATTTTCATGTTTGTATCGTTGGAACGGCCATGCTCTGGCCGATCCAACGATGTCAAATATTAACCCCTAGCTGCCACGGATCGGGAGATAGGGGGTTCATTAGAACCCCCTATCTCCACCATTGGTGGCAGCTAGGGGTTAACTCCAGGACTGGCGTCATCGTGCTATGCACGATGACGCCAGTCCTCAGGGGGAGTTCCTGGAGGCTTGGCCGACATCCAAGATGTCGGCCAGCTCCAGGAGAGGATCACGATTCGGCGCTTTTCAGCGCCGATTCGTGATCCGGCTCCCCAGGGGTTAATCACAGCCACCGTTTGGAAGGGTAGGCTGTGCCCTTCCAAACGGTGCCTGTATTAACCCCCTGCTCCCCGGCAATCGGGAGGGAGGTCCGAAGGGCCCCTCCCTTTCAGGCACCTCCTCCGCACATGCGGGGGGCGCCTGAATTAGAATTTTTTTAAAAATATTTTTTTTTTTTTTTAAAACATTTTTCATTTTCATGTTTGGTATCGTTGGAACGGCCATGCTCTGGCCGATCCAACGATGTCAAATATTAACCCCTAGCTGCCACGGATCGGGAGATAGGGGGTTCATTAGAACCCCCTATCTCCACCATTGGTGGCAGCTAGGGGTTAACTCCAGGACTGGCGTCATCGTGCTATGCACGATGACGCCAGTCCTCAGGGGGAGTTCCTGGAGGCTTGGCCGACATCCAAGATGTCGGCCAGCTCCAGGAGAGGATCACGATTCGGCGCTTTTCAGCGCCGATTCGTGATCCGGCTCCCCAGGGGTTAATCACAGCCACCGTTTGGAAGGGTAGGCTGTGCCCTTCCAAACGGTGCCTGTATTAACCCCCTGCTCCCCGGCAATCGGGAGGGAGGTCCGAAGGGCCCCTCCCTTTCAGGCACCTCCTCCGCACATGCGGGGGGCGCCTGAATTAGAATTTTTTTAAAAATATTTTTTTTTTAAAACATTTTTCATTTTCATGTTTGGTATCGTTGGAACGGCCATGCTCTGGCCGATCCAACGATGTCAAATATTAACCCCTAGCTGCCACGGATCGGGAGATAGGGGGTTCATTAGAACCCCCTATCTCCACCATTGGTGGCAGCTAGGGGTTAACTCCAGGACTGGCGTCATCGTGCTATGCACGATGACGCCAGTCCTCAGGGGGAGTTCCTGGAGGCTTGGCCGACATCCAAGATGTCGGCCAGCTCCAGGAGAGGATCACGATTCGGCGCTTTTCAGCGCCGATTCGTGATCCGGCTCCCCAGGGGTTAATCACAGCCACCGTTTGGAAGGGTAGGCTGTGCCCTTCCAAACGGTGCCTGTATTAACCCCCTGCTCCCCGGCGAAGGACCACCCCCCCTCCCTTTCAGGCGCCTCCTCCGCACATGCGGGGGGGGGCGCCTGAATTAGATGTCATCGCGTCGCCGCGATGACATCTAATTGAGTGCTGGGCTGACATCGAGGATGTCAGCCCGCACCGGGGGGCGCAGCAATCCGCCGGAATCCGGCGGATTGCTGCCTCCTGTGCATGGACGCGCTCAGCGCGTCTATAGCACAGGAGAACCACTTGGCTGGACCCGCAGCCAAGTGGTTAAGCAATCCTCTGCCCTTTCGCTTCCATATTCACAGCCAAACCGCTCAGTGAGACGGCTGCAGCAAACTGAACTGCTGCAATGGAACAATTCAGCAGCTGCTGAGGAACTGAACGGGCCTTTGGCCTCCCAGTCTTCCTTCCAGTGGATGCAGGCTGGCTTCCCACGCACACCCTTTGATGTTGAACAAGGAAGTGTTCCCTCCTCTTCTGACGCTGAGCAGTGCATCATGTGGTGAAAGGGGGCGGTGCCAAATGCCGAGCTCATGCTTTCAAAGTGGGAGGCACGCTGCAGACTTGTGAGTGACTCTCATTGTTGTGACTGTGTGCGCCGCTCGCACTGCAGATCGTGATCAGACACCGGAGCTGTGGGAAACCGGCGGCAAGGCCCATTAAGCTGGCCAGCGCATGCCAAAACCGGGCTCCTACCAACTACGGTCAGTCCACCCCTCCTCTTATTGTACACTGCACACAGGGCCCCTCAAACTCATTCATCTCACATTACACATGCTCCCATAACTCTCGCATATAGCCCCCACATAGTCACACAAATTTCATCATATAGATATACAGGGCTATTCAGAGAGAGATGAAAACATTGAGAATTGGCAGGAGAATGAACAATCTAGACCAAATAGTCAATTTGGAAAGTGAGATAATGGGAGAATTTTTCTGGTTTGACTATTTTGACCTAGAATTTTCAATTCTCCAGTCATTCTCAAGGTTTTCACTTCTTTCTGAATAACCCTGATAGTCTTCTGACATTCATAAAAGTGAGTACCAATTGACGCAATACTGATATAATAGTGACAGCTATAGGTCCACCTACAACCAACATCTAAGTGTTAAATATTTATTGAATGATTTTTTATTAAAAAATATCACTTCACATGTTACTTTTCATTAATTTGTGAAATGTGAGAATTTTGTAAATGAGAATAAAATGAGCAGATTAAAGTGATTAAAAGATACAACACAATTAATAGACAATGATAATTTGGTTCATTATTCTGCTCATTCTGCCATGAATTTCTCTATTCTTCTTTTAAAAGAATATATAAATTATTATTCTCCATCTTTAAATGCCTGAACTTTTTTTTCTTTCTCTCCAACCAGTTCCATGATATGTGTAAAGGGAACAATAGAAAATAAATAAATAAATAAATGACATTCTTCAGGACACGTAATTTGTCATAGAATATATCCTCTTTTTCAGTTCGTGTGCAGTGACTCAAGAGGATAAATCAGGTTTCTTCCATTCTTTAATGCTTTGAGATGACAGAGTTATCATTACTATAACCTACTGTTTCAAAATGTGCCCCCATTCTTGTTTAATGTACCCCTGGCCCTCTGTTTATCTGTAGGGATGTGCGTTTCGGGTTTCGGAATTTCCGAATTTTCACGAAATTTCCCGATTCGTGCATTCGGATTTGGACGATTTTCCGAAAATTTTTGGATCTTAAAACAGCAGATCCGAACAAATTTCCGAGCCGAAACGAAAACTTTTTGGAATTTTCGAATGGACTAGAAATGTGTAAAATCAAAATTCATTTTCGTTCCATTCCTGATTTCGGTTCCATTTCAGTAAGTTCGGACATAGTATTTTTCGGTTATATTGCTGATTCTGTAATTTTGTATCCCATCTCAATGTATCCTTCTTGTAAAACCAGAGAAATCTCAATGTATCCTTCTTGTAAAACCAGAGAAATCTCAATGTATCCTTCTTATAAAACATGAGAAATCTCAATGTATCCTTCTTGTAAAACATGAGAAATCTCAATGTATCCTTCTTATAAAACATGAGAATCTCAATGTACCCTTCTTGTAAAACATGAGAAATCTCAATGTATCCTTCGGGAAACCAGAGAAATCTCAATGTATCCTTCTTGTAAAACATGAGAAATCTCAATGTATCCTTGTAAATCATGAGAAATCTCGATGTATCCTTGTAAATCATGAGAAATCTCAATGTACCCTTCTTGTAAAACATGAGAAATCTCAATCTATCCTTGTAAATCATGAGAAATCTCAATGTATCCTTCTTGTAAAACATGAGAAATCTCAATGTATCCTTCTTATAAAACATGAGAAATCTCAATGTACCCTTCTTGTAAAACATGAGAAATCTCAATGTATCCTTCCGGGAAACCAGAGAAATCTCAATGTATCCTTCTTGTAAAACATGAGAAATCTCAATGTATCCTTCTTATAAAACATGAGAAATCTCAATGTACCCTTCTTGTAAAACATGAGAAATCTCAATGTATCCTTCCGGGAAACCAGAGAAATCTCAATGTATCCTTCTTGTAAAACATGAGAAATCTCAATGTATCCTTGTAAATCATGAGAAATCTCAATGTATCCTTGTAAATCATGAGAAATCTCAATGTACCCTTCTTGTAAAACATGAGAAATCTCAATCTATCCTTGTAAATCATGAGAAATCTCAATGTACCCTTCTTGTAAAACATGAGAAATTTCAATGTATCCTTCTTGTAAAACATGAGAAATCTCAATGTATCCTTCTTGTAAAACATGAGAAATCTCAATGTATCCTTCTTGTACAACCAGAGAAATCTCAATGTATCCTTCCAGGAAACCAGAGAAATCTCAATGTATCCTTCTTGTAAAACATGAGAAATCTCAATGTATCCTTCTTATAAAACATGAGAAATCTCAATGTATCCTTCTTATAAAACATGAGAAATCTCAATGTACCCTTCTTGTAAAACATGAGAAATCTCAATGTATCCTTCCGGGAAACCAGAGAAATCTCAATGTATCCTTCTTGTAAAACATGAGAAATCTCAATGTATCCTTGTAAATCATGAGAAATCTCAATGTATCCTTGTAAATCATGAGAAATCTCAATGTACCCTTCTTGTAAAACATGAGAAATCTCAATCTATCCTTGTAAATCATGAGAAATCTCAATGTAGCCTTCTTGTAAAACATGAGAAATTTCAATGTATCCTTCTTATAAAACATGAGAAATCTCAATGTATCCTTCTTATAAAACATGAGAAATCTCAATGTACCCTTCTTGTAAAACATGAGAAATCTCAATGTATCCTTCCGGGAAACCAGAGAAATCTCAATGTATCCTTCTTGTAAAACATGAGAAATCTCAATGTATCCTTGTAAATCATGAGAAATCTCAATGTATCCTTGTAAATCATGAGAAATCTCAATGTACCCTTCTTGTAAAACATGAGAAATCTCAATCTATCCTTGTAAATCATGAGAAATCTCAATGTACCCTTCTTGTAAAACATGAGAAATTTCAATGTATCCTTCTTGTAAAACATGAGAAATCTCAATGTATCCTTGTAAATCATGAAAAATCTCAATGTATCCTTCTTGTAAAACCAGAGAAATCTCAATGTATCTTTCTTGTAAAGCATGAGAAATCTCAATGTATCTTTCTTGTAAAACATGAGAAATCTCAATGTATCCTTCTTATAAAACATGAGAAATCTCAATGTACCCTTCTTGTAAAACATGAGAAATCTCAATGTATCCTTCTTATAAAAAATGAGAAATCTCAATGTACCCTTCTTGTAAAACATGAGAAATCTCAATGTATCCTTCTTGTAAAACCAGAGAAATCTCAATGTATCCTTCCTGGAAAACCAGAGAAATCTCAATGTATCCTTCCCAGGAAACCAGAGAAATCTCAATGTATCCTTCTTGTAAAACATGAGAAATCTCAATGTATCCTTCTTGTAAAACATGAGAGACAATGTATCCTTCTTGTAAAACCAGAGAAATCTCAATGTATCCTTCCTGGAAAACCAGAGAAATATCAATGTATCTTTCCTGGGAAACCAGAGAAATCTCAATGTATTCTTCTTGTAAAATATGAGAAATCTCAATGGCAGAATTATCGTATCAGCAGAATTATCGCATTGACAAAATTATCTTATCGACAGAATTATCGTATCGACAGAAATATCGGATCCGAATAAACAATAGTTTACGTCAAAACGAATAGACACTTTGAAATGAGGAGAACAGACGTTCTGAAAAATGCGAAAATTTTCGAAATCACGAAAAAAAGTCGATACGAAAAACGAACTGAAACGGAAATCGGTTGAAACGAAAATTTTCAAAATCCGAACGAACCGAAAAAAAAATCAGTGCACAAGTCTATTTATCTGGTAAATATAAGCAATGGATAAACGCTCTTAAATTAAGCATGTAAGAGTACTTTAGAAGAAAAATAAAGCAAAGATAAAATTGTAGTGCTTTAACATCAAATTTATATAAAAAAAGCTACAAACACATATCATAATTAAAAAGAAAAATGTTAAGTCTTGGTGTCCAGAATATGGCTCTCTGGGCAGGATTTACGACCTCTCATGGGGATTGGTAATTGATATAACAATTATTTTAACATTACATAGTTACATAGTTACATAGGCTGAAAAAAGACATGCGTCCATCGGGTTCAGTCTCTCCCACATCACCTACTGCTGTTGATCCAAAAGAAGGCAAAAAACCCATGGTGTCCTTTTTTTTTTCCATGCAAAAATATCTTGGTTGCAAATGTTTTTTTATAAACGTGACTATTTAACAGTGGCTGCTGTTTTATAGTCACAACAAATTCTTTCACTGAGCTATAAATTCTGAAAATTATGTGTGAGAACATGAAAATGTTCACACTGTTTGATCTGCACGCATCATCTGAGACCTTGTGATGCAATTCTAAATCTGCAAGAGAGCTTTGATGAATCCAGGACAATGTCATCTTGCTGTCAATCCTATTTATTTTGTTGAGTTGATATACCATTTAAAAACAATTTAACGTACGTAGGTATAACTCAAATGTCAAACTTGTGACACTCAATGGCCTCGATTCTCCATTGGTCATTGTGAACATGATCGGAGTCATCTGTGGTGTGGGAAGACTCTCAAAAAGTCACAATGCATCCCATATCCTTAACGTGTCAGCTAATTGCTTATGGGTGTAACTGCCAGGACAAAGATGCTGCCCATGGTGACTGCACTAGGCACTATTTCCCACCACTCACTGCAAATGTTTGAATGACTGTGTGCAAAATCTCACAGCTGAGAAACCATTGTTGCTTATGTTATCATTATGTTAAATTCACCTGTACTTTCATACAGAGTTCATTTTCTGTTTTGGTGACTTGTTTCAGCTGCACTAGGCTAATTTAATTCTAGCCCCTTCCACTGAAAAAAAGCATACAAATGCCATGCAGGATCCCTGAAGCATAAATGTGCAAAAACCATACTAAAGGCATAATATGAGATAAACATCATAAAACCAGTCAGTAACACCTTTACATAATGGTAAAACGAATCCCTACTCAATACAAAAGAAACAAAACTACTATGATACATCAATAGAAAAGAACAAAACAGAGCCCTGTTTGAACAAATACATTTCAAGTTATGTGAATATCTTACAAAATAGCACACATTAGAATTGTAGAAGACCAAGGGTAGGAAGGGTCCCCCAACGTTTCAGTGCTCTGCCTTCATCAAGGGGTTCTCTTGAGGTGATTGGTTCACTAAATCCATGAGCAACACGTCTTTTCTATACTGTGGAATTTTGGCTTGAATACAACTCCCTCTCTCTGCATTGCTGTTTAGTATGTTTATTTAGAAGGAGTGTTTTCTTACTGTTCAGTGTTTATCTCACAGTGGACACTTGTGTTTGTTTCTTTTTTGAGATAACACCAAGATAACACTCATTATCTAATAATGTGATAAATACACATTTCAAAAGAAATCACGACAAGCAATACAAAGTTAATATACACTCTCCTAGACAGAATCATTTGCGTCTTTGTATCATATTTACACTTTTACTTCAAAAGTAACATTTAAGTCTGGTTATTTGACCATTTCATAAATATTTCCTGTGCATTCCGTCTCATACTGGTATCCCTACTTACTGAATACATTAATTTAAATTCACTAGATATTGGTTTGCTGAGGTAAAAAAAAGATGGCATTCCTAATTGATCTCTTCGAATGGAAGCCCTGTTGTTGTGGGTCGACCTCTGACACACTGTGGCCCTGAATTCACATTCCCGAGACACAAATCAGAACTCAGAGTGTAAATTAATGAGATTGGCTGATTTCACTTAAATCCATGTAGGGAATTTGGGTCTTGGAGGATATTCTCTTTCTTTTAATGTGAAGGAGATTGGCTTCCTGAGAGAGATCCTAATGGCCTTGCTGCCCTGCTCTTTGGATTTCTGATACCGACTTATATGAGGGATGTGCATTCAATCTACGCCACACAACAACATAGATCTAGCAATTACTACATGGCTAAATCAGTCAGTTTAGTAGATGGAGAAAGCAAGGATCTAAAGAGCACACTAAAATACATTTTATAAACACAGAAGGAAAGACATAGAATTCAACATTACGACTTTTAAATAGGATTTATTTAACACTGCTCTTTAACAGCTATAGTATGACTATTTTTTAGCTTGTTGGCAGTCTTTACCAATGGGGAAATTACTCTACTTTCTGGATAATTATGTTGCCAAATCCACTTAAGTGAATGCTGGTTTTTAAGATTGTTTGCATTTAGTCCCATTCCAGTGTAAGACACGTTCTTTTTTCCTTACTAGTTACAAACCTGGAATACCTACTCCACCTCCTTTCTGATGCCTTCCTGGAGAAGATGTGGAACGCAACTTAGCATGTAAAGACTTTGGGCATTTACAAAAACTGCCCCACCAGAGGCCTTTTTAGACATGCTCAGTTTGGGATTTATGTAGTAAATTTACTCCAGGACAGGTGAGGATTATTGGCAGAAAAAAAATGGTATTTTATCATATTTTCTATTAGGGGAATACTGAAAGAAAAGTAAAGAAGAGCCAAAGTGAGAGTAGAATTCCTTGGAGTTTAACATTAGCTGACCAACGTTGGGAAAAGAAACACAAGTTCGTTTGTACCTACATTTAAGTTCAAAAATATTATATGATGGTGTACAGCATTGTTGTGTAGTCAACCTTTAAATTAAGGTCAGTATCAGTAATTCTGAAATGATACATTCTTTTAACATCCTCCTTACTCACCCAATTTCCCAGTGTTTGAATTGTTTCATATGCTTTTATTGTATGTAAGTAAAACAAGCACAACTCTGCATGCAAAGTTGAACTTCACGCCATGTCTCTGTCACTACTCCTACATCTAGCTCTACGTGCTGGTGTCATTTCCAGTCTGCAAACTGGACGTTTGAGCCATGTAGATGCTGGACACTCGTCCATGTCAATCCTTTAAAGATGCTGCATCATTGTGTTATACCGATGCACCTTTTCCTCGCTGCTTTTATGCCCTGCATCATTCACACACTTTCTAGCATTTAAAAGTGGTGTTAACCAATGATTTTGTTTCTGCTTTTATTTAACCTCCCGGCTCACTTTTCTGTGTCCTGTCAGGGATTTGACTTACCCTCAGTGCATTCCATAGTTTTTTGTGCTTACTGTGTACAAGACCCTGACTTTCCTTTGACCTTCATACCTCTCCACTGGCTTATGTTTTCTCTCTGTTCTGTGTCTCTCTTGTCCTGACTTAGTCCTGTTTCATTGACTATTCTTTATCAAGCCTTAGACTCACATGGACATTTTAGGAACTGACTCTTTCATAGGCTTTCTGCCAATTTCTGTGTTGTCTGCTTTCAAGGAAATGAAAGTCCCACCATCACTCTGACCTCTTTGCCAAACATTGACAGTCCTTTATCTAAATAATTACGGCATGTTAAAACACTCATCCTTCTAATTTACACTCAATAGTTATTTTCTTTTATTTTTTTTGTAAATATATGTTTTATTAAAATAAAATAAACAAAACAAATTTAGACATGTATGCAACAGGGGCGCGAAGAACCCATAACGAATGATTAGGAATATGTCTAACAGATCCTCATAACAAAGTATCATATGTTGGGAAAATCAGGGAATTGGAAAGAAGGGGGGCATGCGCTGTTGGATCAGGACCATGTGACTATCTCTAAAATCAGTAGTGTAACAAAGCACGGAATTTGGTGGTCGGAGAAACAAGCAACCTTCTGGACCAGATCTGCGTGAGACTCGTCATCCTATCGGCAGCTGAGTAATATAGCGATTCCAGAGAGAAGAGCTCGCTCATACGGTCGTACCATGTCATCAGGGACAGGCAGGAAGTCTGCTTCCATAGCAGCGGGATCAGTTCCTTAGCTGTATTTAAAATGCGAATGGCAACAGACTTATTATACTTCTTCCCCACTAATGTACACATGGGTTTTGCTGAGTCCCCGTGTCGACTCCAGCACCTGCGATGTGACTCGCACACAAGTGAACAAAGTTTGTTGGTAAGTTAAATGATTAGTTTAGGAAGGAGACATCCACAGACTCTTTAAATAGGAATAACTTCCTAAAGTACATAGAAACTCAATAGTGGATATAAATAAGGAACAAAAATGACCTTTTTAACATTTGGGGTTGAATACGATAAATTTGAAAGGCTGCTAGACTATCTTTTAATGACTGTTTTTTAAATTTTCTTTTTTTATTTTGACAAAGATACAGTATATATAAATAATAGCATGATAAATGGTTAAGTATAACCTCATGTCCGTGGTCAGCTCAAGTTTTTGAGGGGCCAGGTGCAAGGTAAAACTTGGGGCCACTTTTTTATAGAAATGAAAGTGAATGAATGTGATGGAAATGGGGGCTGAGTAGCATGGGTGTCATAGAGATTGATGAGAGTGTGTGGCTGGAGTGAAATAGGAGTGAATTTGTGAGGAGGAGTGAGGTAGGGTGAGTGTGTGGCTTAGTGTGATGCTGGCTTAGTGAAGAAGGAGAAAGTGTGTTGGCCAAGTGCACACTGCATGCACAGAACACATTATACAGTTACATACACAACACACTGCACATACTACTTATACACCGGTACGTACACATTCCCCACAGCGGTATAATTTGTCTCGTTCGGTTTGTATTACTGAGGAATCCAAAAATACTGGATTCTGAAATAAATGAAATCAGATGATTCAGAATATCAGACACTTCTGCTATTTTGGTATAGGTTTGATTTAAAATACCGGAAACATCCGATTATATTTGTTTCTGATTTTCGAAATCTTTATGTATAATACTTAAAATATGGTCAGGGTTAGTGTTAGGGCTAGGGTTTTTGTTTCTGTGTGTGACATTATTAGAGTTAGGTTTATGGTTAGGGCTAGGATTATGATTAGGTTAGGGCTAGGGTTATTGTTTTTTTTCTATTCTGATTAAATTTTTACATTTTGAAATTGGAACGGTCCACGGGACTTTTATCCGATTTATGCAATGTCGCCACTTTCTTCAGTCCAGCGACAAACGTGCAGCAGCTATTGGGCCCTCTCGTTTTTTTAAAAATTGCACATGAAAGGCTCTTACCCCAGCGGCTTCATCTCCTTACTAGTTTCTCAACTTCATGCGGATCACCAACCGGACGGCTCCCTTATATAGCTGCCTGAGAGAGGGAATTAGGGCCAATGGATGAAGAAGAGTGCCCAGACATATGGGAGGCAACTCATAAAACATCAATTAGTGTCATCTACCAGGAACAGGCTACTAAAACGCTGATGAGGTGATACGTTACCCCAAAATTCCTCCATAAGGTTATCCCTACCTATCCGGAGTACTGTTGGCATAATTGTGGCATGAAAGGCACTCACTCTGATATGTGGTGGCACTGTCCAGCGATTTCACCGATATGGCGACGGGCTCATTCCCTAGCACTGAGAGTACTGGATGTGCCAGTGGAGTTTTACCCCTGGACTTATTCTCCTTTGGCCTCAGCCGCACCTCAAACCTCACCAGTCTAAAAGTCGTCTGGCATGTTTTTTGTTGGAGGGGGGAGGCACTCCACATTTCTGTGCCTACAGGCTCCTGAGATGCAAATCCGGCCCTGGCCCTGATCATGTCACATAGAAAATATTTCTATTTTGAATCATTCTCTTCAAAAAAAGCTTGGCATTCTTACACTAGTATCATGATACAATCTACTGTTTCAGCTTTAACCATCTGAAAAGCTGGTATTGAAAAGCAGAAAATGATTGTTGCAGTATGCCCATTTCTTTTTCTGAATGCTACCTTTGTCACTTTCTGATCTCACAACATTTCAATATCTCTCACCTCTCTCTTGCTAAATCTTGCAGGTAGCTATTTTCATGTGCTATATTTAATTTTCATTTGATATCCAGTGTTTGTTGCACCCCTGAGATCCTGTAAGCTGGGTAGCATAATAAGCGCACCCTCTCATTGATTCAGAAACCATAGGGATCAAGTGACCTTCATATCTGACCCCTTCCTGAACTTAATAGATTAAAGCAGTAAAGGGAATTTCTGACCCTTGGAGATGGTCAGGTCATGTAAGAAATACTACCCAATTAAAAAGTGAGATGTCTGTACTGTTTTCCAACCTTTGCAATTATAATATAATGTAGAGGATGCTATAGACTCAATGAGGCATGGGAATGTGTATATTATGGACATTCATATATCACAATATATCTAAACTCAAAGCATATAAAAACTGGCACTGACGCTACCTGAAATCAGAACTACAATGAGATTTGTAGTAACCGAATTGTTCAGCTAACTCATTCACAAGTATGTATATACAGTATACAAAAACTCAGGAAAGAGGGTTTTGCATTTTACGGTTCACCTTGTTCATCCAAATCCTGTTGCTAAGCAGTGGCCTCCATCATACAAAGTCAGAAAATGTGACAGCATTCTGGGGCCAGAGTGCTGGCACATTTTCGGACATACTGTATATACATAAAGATATACACTATATTGCCAAAAGTATTCTCTCACTTATCCAAATAATCAGAATCATATGTTCCAATCACTTCCATGGCCACAGGTGTATAAAATCAAGCACCTAGGCATGCAGACTGTTTTTACAAACATTTGTGAAAGAATGGGTCGCTCTCAGTGAATTCCAGCTTGGAACTGAGATAAAATGCCACCTGTGCAACAAATCCAGTCGTGAAATTTCCTCACTCCTAAATATTCCACAGTCAACTGTCAGCTGTATTATAAGAATGTTGAAGTGTTTTGGGAACGACAGCAACTCAGCCACGAAGTGGTAGGCCAAGTAAACTGACGGAGCAGGGTCAGCAGATGCTGAGGCACATAGTGTGAAGAGGTCGCCAACTTTCTACAGAGTCAATCGATACAGACCTCCAAGCTTCATGTGGCCTTCAGATTAGCTCAAGAACAGTGCGCAGAGAGCTTCATGGAATGGGTTTCCATGACCGAGCAGCTGCATCCAAGCCATACATCACCAAGTGCAATGCAAAGCGTCGGATGCAGTGGTGTAAAGCACGCCGCCACTGGACTCTAGAGCAGTGGAGACACATTATCTGGAGTGACAAATCGCGCTTATCCATCTGGCAATCTGATGGACAAGTCTGGGTTTGACAGTTGCCAGGAGAACGGTACTTGTCTGACTGCATTGTGCCAAGTGTAAAGTTTGGTGGAGGGGGGATTATGGTGTGGGGTTGTTTTTCAGGAGCTGGGCTTGGCCCCTTAGTTCCAGTGAAACAAACTCTGAATGCCTCAGCATACCAAGACATTTTGGACAATTCCATGCTCTCAACTTTGTGGGAACAGTTTGGAGCTGGCTCCTTCCTCTTCCAACATGACTGTGCACCAGTGCACAAAGCAAGGTCCATAAAGACATGGATGACAGAGTCTGGTGTGAATGAACCTGACTGGCCTGCACAGAGTCCTGACTATCCAACCTGATAGAACACCTTTGGGAAGAATTAGAGCGGAGACTTAGAGCCAGGCCTTCTCGTCCAACATCAGTGTGTGACCTCACAAATGCGCTTCTGGAAGAATGATCAAAAATTCCCATAAACACACCCCTAAACCTTGTGGACAGCCTTCCCAGAAGAGTTGAAGCTGTTATAGCTGCAAAGGGTGGACCGATGTCATATTGAACCCTATGGATTAGGAATGGGATGTCACTTAAATTCATATGCGAGTCAAGGCAGGTGAGCGAATACTTTTGGCAATATAGTGTATATATACTGTATATATATTTATCTTTATCTTTATGTATATAAATTTACTTGTTAGGAATAATAAAAATAATAACAATCTTAATCTGAGATATTAATCTGATTTCATAATGTTAAAATGTATTAAGATGAGACACAGATTCAATAATGGTCATTAAGGCCATGACGGGAGTCATCCACGTTGTGGGGGCAAATGCCAATTTCACAATACAGCTTGTAACAGATCTCTGTACCCCGACTGGGTCACATCTGTTAACTCCGCTTTCTTGCCGGACCACCATTTCTCCCACCAGCAGTGCCTTTATCCAGCCCTTAGCCAAAAATTAAGGCTGGGTATATGCAAAGAGCGGTAATAGCATCCCCCAGAAATGTGGCACCACGCAGATTTGGATCTTTTTAGAACAGTCAACGACAACTGAACACTTTATAGAATCACCTGATCCAAATATATACAGTCCCAGAAGGGACCTAGGGATCAATGGGAAATTACACTCTAGCACCCACCCCCTCCTCAAGTGAACCAGACATGAGACTATAGGGTGCCATGTAATCATAGCCTGAGCATCAGACTGTCTGAATACAATAAATAACAGATGAGAAGTTACATAAGTAGACAATAACCTGATCCAAAAGTCTGTCACAGATTTAAACATATTCCTGATAGTGGGAGTTGGGAAACAGTTGGCTACAGTGACCACACAGTTATCCTATTAGCAGATAGTAACAGATAAACATAGACAACAACTATAGTGAAAAATATTCATACATAACACAGATTACACAAACACCCTGCACCCTACAGGTACAGGGTGACTTCAAAATAGGAGAGGTCAGGGAAATAATATAGAACATCAGGCCTGCACATCACAAATACATCTCTAGGCCCATGTACCCCAAGTTCAAATATCACATCTCATATGGCAAAAGCACGAGCTGATCACTAACGGACACAGCTGCCAGAAAAAAACTGGCAACAATGGCCATGAGTTCAACTATAGCCCAACACTTGACTTAAGAGTCATGATGACTGTGTGCATCTCGAGGCCATGAAACCATTAGTACTATTTGTATGGATAGTTTGTTTTATGTTTTTTTTAACTTGCATGTTGAAAAGTGACATGTGCAGCATAAATAGCTTGTTTGGGATGTTTCCGACAGTTTTCTGACATCCATTCTTCTTGCTTTGGGTGTCTTGTTTTGATTGAAGATGAGAGATCATTGTCCTTATTAATCTGCTTATGGAAGGAACTGCACAGGGGCTTCCTGGGTTTTCTCTCATTGGAAGATGAAATAGTATGGACATTCAATAATCAGGGCCAGATTAACATAGATGCTAATGGAGCTGCAGCTTCAGGCCCATGTCCATAATACCCCCAGAGAAAGGATAACTATCAGGTCTTTTCAGTACAGGTGAAACTCTGGAGAATTGGCAGGAGACGAGAACAATCTAGACCAATTTGTCGATTTGGAAAGTGAGATAAATGGGAGACTTTTTCTGGTTTGGCTATTCTGACCTAGAATTTTTACTTCTGTAAATTCCCCTGAGCTTCACCTTTAGTGAATAGACCTGTATGTCTCCATTGATGGACTTTGGTTCCAGACATACAGTGGTCCATAGCGGTACAGGGTCATGTTAAGTGTCATTGGAAAGGTCAGAACATGGCCAGGTTTTATGTGAAATTAAAAAAATAGCAATTTATTTTCTTTCCTTTTTTTCTAACACAGCACTATTGTTCAGTTTTAAATTATAAAGTTAACAATGATGCTGCACTAACTCACCATCTTATTTCCCATGTCACGAGCAAGTGCGGAGGTGATGGCACAAAGCGTTATTATGCACTGTTCCATCAAAAATCGAACCCGCTGCAATGCAGCGAGGAGCTATGGGGATCTTTTAGAGCCCAGCATCTCTAAATTTTACACTGCACAAGGTCAAGTGTAGTGTCATTAGCAATTTCAGAATCTGGCCTTTCTTACAATTCTAAAAATGACCACATTACTTGTAAAAATAGAAAGAAAAAATACGCAAAATGTACTTTTTTCTCTGTTATAAGGCAGTGGCATTAGGTGTTTTTGCTTATAAAGCAAACAATGCTGCTGCACTAACTTACCTTCTCATTTCCAACAATGGGAGTAAATGTGGAGGTGATGGCACAATGTGTTATTATGCATTGGTCCATCTAAAACACAAGCCGTCGTACCACTGTGAGGAGAACCGGGGTACTTTGGACCACTATATCTTCATTCTTTACACCCCACAAATTCAAGTTAGATGTGATTGGACAGGTCAGAGTCTGGCCTTCCCAGTGATACCAAACATGACCATGCAAAATCTAAAGAAAAAAAACCCAAGAAAAAGTTGTTTTTACTTTTAAATATTTATTTTTTTGTTCCACAGCAGCGTCATTGTTCATTTGTCATGAATAAAATGAGCAATACCACTGCCATTAGTCTTCTTATCATTTTCCATACTGGGAGCAAGTTCAGTGTGTTTTATACATAGTCATATTATTCGCAAAACACACAGGGTTTTTCAAAGAGATCCGAATTGTGGTCGAAAAGGTAACTGAACAGTGAAATTCAGTGTACGGTTACCTTTCCTGGACATTCGGCTATCCAGAGAGCAGGCAGCTCGCCAAATCTTGGCGAATTGCCTGCAAATACGGTGCCTGGCAGGTGCCTGTTCGAGGGCAGTGAAATCCCCATACAGAAGCAATTCTTCGTCCATTCAGAGAACAAAAACCAGCAGTGAAAAGTTGCCGAAATGCCCTGCTGTTCGGTGGTTTCATGCGGCAGATTTATACAGGCGAATCCCATAGGCTTCATTGTTAAAAATATTCCTGTTTTAATTCAATATCTAATAAACTGTTGATTGTAATATTCTGCAGTAAAGAGTCTCTTTATTTATAGATTTTTTAGGATCTTTTAGACATTTTTCCGGATTTGTTTGGCGAAAATATGTTTTCATTTTTTTTTTAAATCGTTTCTTCATTTTTCTTTAACAGCCCTTTTTATTATCATTCATTGGATCTCATATGTAAATTTCAGACATTTTAGTTCTGTAGTTTCTTTGCAAACAGTGTTTCACTTTTCAAACATTCAAGCGTACTGTTTTTGTTATTTCACTCCATTCGTCTGCGGTGTCGGGCTTTTCTGGCGGCTGCTCTGCGCTGTGATCGGCGGCTGCTCAGGTTTCTCCTGCGTGTTCGGCAGGGTTAATCCAGATGTTTTTGTGGGTCTCGGTGTGCGTTCGCCGGGTTTTGCAGTGAGTGTTCGGCGGGTTTGCGGCGGCTTTTCCCTGCACTACGACGTCCCTGTGGTGCTTGCTGAATACACCGCAGGGTTGCCGAAATGGGATTGCCAAATCACACCGAATTGAAGAGAACGAAAAGTCACCGAACGTGCGGTGACTTTTCGATTCTCTTTGAATAACCCTGATAATCTTCCAAAACACAGGTGAAAATTTTAGTTGTCAGTTTTGGTTAAAATTGCTTATTTTCTCAGAAACTGCAATAACAGGTTTCCATTTAAAAAACTATTAACACCCCAAAAAAATATAACCACAAATTTTTGGAGGATTAATTCTGAAATTTTTTTTTTTACAAGCTGTAGATGATTGGATGACATGATGTTTACACATATAAATTATATATTTTGAATCTGCCGAGTCTGCTTAAAAAAAAGGATATATAAGAGGGTAGAAGCACACCCAACTCTTCTGTTCCAGGCCCTTGAAGGCCTTACTCCAGCACTGTCAATAATGTATGTAGCATTTTGCTGGTGCAAGTTCCTATAGTTATAACAGTGAGGAGATCTCACCTCGGTCCTCAGCTGGGCATTCTCTGTTTTTTTGCGCATTTTGCAGGTTTCCTGTGACGATTTGCTTACGAGAACTTTCAACTCTCTCAACAAAATCAAAGAATAATTTATATAGCCCGAAGATAAAAAATGTTTTACCATGAATGAAGTGAGTTATAAATTAATCTTTGTATTGGATTACAAACAATACAACAATAGTATTAGCATAACATTAACAGTACCAATTGGCTTCTAAAATACTGTAAAGCAAAGGAAAGCTTTAGGATGCTTGAAGGGGCACTGTGACCACTCAATAATATATGCTGTCACAGTGCCCTGAGTGCTTTCACCCTTCTCCAACCTCCAGGGAAATTTCATCTAGCAGTGAAATTTTTAATTTATAATTCAAAATACTTGGGTTTCGTTTTTTTCTTCTCCTGACATTCATTTAGCTCATCTATCTTGGTGACAAATTTGCAAATATCTTGAAATTATTTTACAATTCAGTTATGATGGAATTGAAACTATGCAATCAAAAATCTAATACACTTTTCCTATCTTCTGAAGTACAGAAAAACTCTGCATCAGTCGATGATTGACAACCATCAAGGCAGAGCTAAGACCTTGAGGGACAAGTGGGATGGATTGGCAAGCTTCTGTACGTAAATGGTCATGATGGCTATAGTGTCCCTTCAAATCTGGTCACACTGTGGGGGAAGTTAGAAAGGTCTTTTTACCCATATGTCATATTACCCATATGGCAACTGTTCAGCAGAGAGCTGCCCAAATCCAGTTCTAATTGTCATACTCTTCATCATCCTTGCCTACATTAGTAATGAAGCAACATCCACAGTGACTCCATATAATTCATCCACATCAATGTTCATGATCATCCTGGAACTCTACAGACTATTGCAAGCAAGTAAGCATATTATTATACAAGAGGATTACAACATAGCGCTCAAAAGACCAAGGTCAATGAGAAAGTGAGAAAAACACTGTATGTCCACAGACAGTTCTTATCTTCAAGCGAGAATCTTCTCTGTTATGTAGGTAAAAAGACAAGCACTGCAGGAAAAAGCAGAAAGAAAGGGCCACAATTGCACAGTACTGAGTTTGGGGCACTTTGGTGAAAAATTCAGAGTACCACTTTTGGCGATACCGAAGGAGCAGATCGAGGGGTTCACGGGCACCTGGTACAAGTCCCTACCTGCTATATTCCCGAGAGCCGGTTGTGGGCTCCCTAGAATTTGAGTCAAATACGAACAAAATTCTACTCCATTGGGTGTTGATGTACTGCGCAATTGTGACCCTTTCTTTCTGCTTTTTCCTGCAGTGCATGTCTTTTTACCTACATAACAGAGAAGATTCTCGCTTGAAGATAAGAACTGTCTGTGGACATACAGTGTGTTTTTCTCACTTTCTCATGGACCTTGGTCTTTTGAGCGCTATGTTGTAATCCTCTTGTTTAGTTATCCAGGTGTTTAGAGAAACCTCCGTACACAATATTTAGCGAGTGGGTGAGACACACGTTTTCAGTGGGCGCTTCACCCTTTCCCTGCCAGGCATATTATTATGTTTCAAATAATTTATTTAATTGTCGCGGAGTGGCACCCAAGGGGATAAAAAAAATGCTCCCGATCGAAAGGACCCCTTCCCTTTCAGGCACTCTCCCAGCTCTGCCAGGGGGGAACCTGAAACTGACATCATCCCACCCGGCATGATGATGTCAGTGCACCTGGAGGCTTTTAACAGTGGCATATGACTTTGGGGAAGTCAGACCACCGCGAGACCCTGGACAGAGAGGTGAATATGGAGCGCTAGTCCCCCTTTTCCCAATGAACTGTGGGGGACGTCCTTAGCATATAGCAGTAGCGCATGAAGACATCCCTCACACGTCGTCCACAGGGAAGGGGTTAAATAAATTGAAATAGTCATGGTGTGCAGAAAGTCCTTCTCACTCTGCCCCTCTACAAAGTCTGTGACTGAAGGCTCTGAGAATCCTTCAAATTGCAGTTCTTCCCTCCACCCGGTAATAGTCAACATACTAGACAGCAATTTAAGGCTTAGATTAACCTGTAATAACCAAAATAGTCATCCAATGTGCTTCTACATAGAGATGTATCTGAATGACTGCATTGGCATTAGTTGCTTCAATTCACAGAATGACAAATGTTGCAACGTCTTGGATTAACACCTACACGACTGAGGCACAGGAGAACAAGTAATTATTATGCAATGGCAGGCAAAAATAAGGAGAGAGAACCAGGGTGGACAGGGGGAGTCAGGAGAATTTAATAATTAACCTCTTCTGTTTTCTCTCCACCCTCTCCTTAGCCAAGTGCCTAAGTATGTGTAGAACAGTGTTCCCCAAACCTGTCCTCGGGACCCTCAACCAGGCCAGATTTTGCAGATCACCTTTGGGAAATGCAGACTGAACCCTGCAATCACTGAGCAGCAAATCATATCACCTGTGCTGTGATTCAGTATATATCTGGAAAAAGTTGCGAGGTAGAGGGTCTCAAGGACAGGTTTGGGAAACACTGGTGTAGAAGGATGTGCCTGCTTTGTCAGGTGTTCCTGCAATGTTCCCATTTATATTTCTTGTGTTTTTCTCATTAGGTTCATAATAAAGAAAATGAAAATAAACAGTTTGTGATTATTTACAGTTTGTAAGTAATCAATGAAACATATGTGCACACCCTAAAATAGGGTCTGTGCAGGCTTATGGCCAAGAGTGTTCTTTTAACAGACTTATTTTTAATAAACCCTCCATACTTTGGTTTTAGAGCACTATTGTTGTATAGTAAACATTTTTAATGCTAACTAATTGTATTAAATACTTTAATTTAAACATCTCCTTAATGCAATGAAAATTAGAGATGTGTTGAAAACACTGCCGTATATCATATCTCTAGGGCAGCACATTGCCAGAGGGCATCTTATGGACAATGCTGCCCCAGAGCATATAACTGATTTGCTTTGCTGTCAGCATGTGATGGTCATAGAATGGCCTACTTTATCAAATATATCATTATAGCTAATGAAATTAATCAACATAGAAATGAATTATCTGCAAAGATTCACTGCTGCATTTGTGTTTAAACACTAGCTAAGCTTGCTGAAATACATCGGTTCAGGTGTGATATATTTAAGAAGAAACGAGTGTTTGCTTTTTTCACACATCCGCCTTTTCTTAAGTTTGACATATAGCACCCTGGTTTTATATATAAACTGATACTTTACACAAAGTGTAATTGTAGGCGCTTCAAAGTGCTTCCAATGTTCTGTACAGCAAATATTACAAAGATAACTTTGCCTATTTCTTCTGTATCAAATCGTTCCTCTCCTGCTTCGATACAGTGAGAGTATGTCCTATGGTAATTACTGGGAAGAAACCAGCTGGGTATAAATCTAGCAGGCTTTTTGGCCTTGTCAGATTAAAACTTACCTATCAACCCGCTTCAGTCCTTTACATCTTCCTAAATCCGCGCTGGTGGCAGAATTTACGACCAGGAATTGCATTTTGCAAAATGATTAAACTTCCCAAACATCTATAAAAAAAGTTGCAAGCGGTTGTTCTATGGATTTTATTTATTTTATTTTTTGCTCACAGGCTGCTTAATTTATAAGGTTCTAGGAGGTGGGGGAGGATGGCATTAATAGTTCACTGGAAGCAGAAATTCTCCATTTCTCTCTCCCGGTTTACTGTTTTGTATATGGTCTTCTTGTCATGTACAATAATGGATTAGCTATGATAAAATACAAGAGGAGACATGGTGCTGCAGAAATTAACCACTACCGTGCAGCAACAGAAAAACTCTTATAAGCGCCAAATAGGTATTTAGAGACTGCACTATGACATTCGAAGTTTGTCACTGGTGAATTAAATTGTGAATGTGATGGAAATACTGATTTTATAATATGTCATTGTATTACCTTATCTAACAGTATTAATCCAAATCTCAAGGGCTTTCATCACGTGGGCTTTCTTACTGCCCAAAATCCTGTATCATCAGCTAATAAGAGACAATGGTCACATACCACACGTGGATATTGTCACTGTGCTCTCGCAGCGCGCACTGTCCGCTGCCTCTTTGTGTAATTCTTCTAGTTTTGCATGCAGAAGCCATCCTCCTACAGCTCACGTTGCAAATCAATTATAAATAGTTTGGGCAGGATGCCAGCTGTCTCTCTGTAGCACCTTCCCGGTTTTGACACAAGGATTAAAGAACAAGCCATCTATACGTTTGTTTAGCAGATGGTAATTGAAAAACCTTGCTCCAGCATCAGAGTCGTGGAATGGAATCTATGCTCTGACTCAGGACGAAGAGTGAAGGTGCCTAGATCTTCTGCCCCGTAGAAGATAAAATGTTAGCTCTTAAGTCCCTTCTGGGTTACACTGAAGACTGTAGCACCGAGGAGATGCAATGATGCGGCACTGCCACAATGAACACGTGTTGTGTGTTATTCATATAAAATCCTAGATTATTTTTGTTGCCGATAGGTGATCAACCTTGAAGCCAAATGCAGCTGGCTAATTAAATGTTAATGGAAGGGATTTTTAAAAATAATAAGAATAAAACTGTATTTAACCTGTAAGGCCTTCACAATAAACCATGGCTGTATACTGTAGATGCATTTTAATGCATATTATAATCTGTAGACCAAATAACTAAGCTCACAGGTAGCCTACCTGTCGTATTGATTTGAATGCATTGACAATCAGACTAACGCAAACATTCCCCTATAGAAAATGTAAACAGCACCCATTATGTGTGAATTATACCTACCCACAAATATGTATGGGGGTCCGGGTTCTGCCCTGGGGGACAGGAAACTATGAAAAAAACCAAAATATTTTTTTAACTCTTTCACTGCTGAGTGCTGAGCCATTTCACTGCTGTGAGCTGAACTCATTTTTACCACTTTTACTCATGTTTAAACGCGATTTGAAGCCATGGGAAATGTTTGAGTCACAATGAGTGGGAAATGTTTGAGCCGCAAGGGGTGGGAAATGTTTGAGCCACAAGGGGTGGGAAATGCTTGAGCCACAAGGGGTGGGAAATGCTTGAGCCACAATAAGTGGGAAATGTTTGAGCCACAATGGGTGGGAAATGTTTGAGCCACAATGATTGGGAAATGTTTGAGCCACAAGGGGTGGGAAATGTTTGAGCCACAAGGGGTGGGAAATGGTTGAGCCACAAGGGGTAGGAAATGTTTGAGCCACAAGGGGTGGGACTTGTTTGAGCCACAAGGGGTGGGAAATGTTTATGTCCCATAGGCTTCAATGTTAAAAATATTCCCGTTTTAATTCAATATCTAATAAACCATTTATTATTATATTCTGCAGTCTCTTTATTTCTAGATTTTGTAGGATCTTTTAAGCATTTTTTGAAAAAGAATTTCTCGAAATTTCCGCGAACGTCCCGAAAAGTTCGAAGTTCGCAAACTTTCAAACTGCCAATGTTCGAATCGAACTTCGAACAGATTCGAACCGGCAGCCCATCCCTAACTAACAGCAGATCTTTGATGTATTCCAAGTTGTGAGGTCAGGTAGCCATGGATCAGATGCTCAAATTCAAGGAAATTCAAGGCCAAGGCAACACCTTGAAATCTTTGTCATATATATCAAACCATTTCTGAACAATTTCTGCACTGTGAGAGGGTGCATGATCCTGCTGAAAGATGCCACTGCCATCAGGGAACACCATTGCCATGCAGGAGTGTACAGGGTAGTGTGAGCATCTCTAGGTAGGTGGTACATGTCAAATGTCTTCAGATACCTTTCTATCATGGCCAGTGTGACAAGAGTCACTTTGAACTGGGGGTACCTGGACCTGGCATCACTGGTGGGTCCTGGGGCACTAGACACATCATTTTGTTCCCCAGCCCTCTCCTATGTCTAAGTCATCCTGTGCCTATAAGGGTACAGGGTGTCTGTATTACGTGTGAATATTGTTATTGTTAATATTGTTATTGTCTGTATTTATGTTACTATTATTATTTCTAATATCATTATGTGTGTCAATGCGGCCCTTTCCAAGAATTTTCAATTTTGAGTGGTGTTTGTTTGCCAAACATTACCACTCCATTAGACAGTTGTCTGCTCCTCCAAATCTCCTATTCGTTACCTAATGTAATGAGAGAGTCTGATGCTCAGGCTGTGATTACATTACACCCTATTGTTTTATGTCTGGAAATTAAAATGGGGTATGGCTAGAGACTGGTCATTTGATAAGGGGGGGCAGGGTATCATCTTCCTTTGGTTTCCAGGTCCCTCGTTGCACTGTTTTTAATTGGCTCATATGTTTCATTAAAGCTCCAGCTATTGAGTGGGTGGGTTTGGCCCAGAAACAGCACACCTTCGGTATTGTGACAGTGAGTGGAGCCTAATTTGCACGTGGAAACCGATCCTGGGTACAGATCCTCATGTTACAGCCAGCATTAAGTGTTTTCAGAAATTTGAGCTACAGTAGCTCCTCTGTATGATTCAGAGGGGTATTCCTCGGAATACTAATCTCTCCCCAGGGTCTGCTTTTATACCCCTTCCTGGCGCAACACCAATGCAACGTTCACAATGATGGCAGTTTCAGGCGCCCCCAGTGATGCCTTTCCAGTGATGCCTCTCTTTAACCCCTTAAGGCCTGGTCCACAGTGCGGCGCCAATTGACGCAGGATTGTTGACTTCTCCTGGAGGTGGCTGACATCTTGGATGTCAGCCAAGCTTCTGTGGCCTCCCCTTACCGACTGACTACATCGTACATGGGTGCAATCACTTCATTTGGGGGAATTAACCCCTAGCTGTCAAAGGATTTTCTATGGAAATCCTTATGGCTTAGATAGGGTGGGTCCTTTGGACCCCCATATCTCCCAATTGGTGGCAGCTAGAGGGTCAGGTTTGGTATCATTGGAAGGGCCAGAGCATGTCCTTTCCAATTATACCAATAAAATGTTTAACAATATTAATAAATAAATAAAAATTTAAATAAAATATTTAAAAAACATATTTTTTTAATTTATTAATGCAGCATTATTGTTCACTTTGCACTTATAATGTGAACAATAGTGCTGCACTAATGAAAAATGTTCTGTTTTTTTACCTACTATCACATATTTTCTCAGAAAAATATAGTAATGTGTTCCCATTTTTAATCTTTTTAACAAGCATACCCCATAGCATATATATAACTGTATAGGTTTGGGTGATAAAATGTGAATGACGTATAAATATAATAATGATATATTATGAATCTGCCGAGTTTGCCAAAAAAAAAGATATATACGTTGTCTGGGTCGTATAATAAAACATGACTTCAAATCGTATTTAAACATGATGAGCAAAAAAATGGTAAAAATTAGCTCAGCAGACAGATGAAATGGCTCAGCAGTGAAGGGGTTAAACTAATAATATATACATATAGCCCAAGGTGTAAATATGCCTACCTTCTTTAAGTCTGCTTTCCAAACCCTTGTTCCTCATCTTTGGCCTTTCGCACAATCAACCTGCCTTAAAAATTTAAATATATTCCCAAAAACCTTAACAGATATTTAAAACTAATGTGCAAAAAAAGCCCAAATCTATTCAGCTTGATGGTCTGGTGATAAATTAGGCCTGTAGGACCTCTAGAATAAAATTGTCTCTTATGGGCAGTAGGACTTATTCTAGAATGCTACCTGTCGCATGGAGATCAGTACCCAGGATGGGTTTCCACGTGTATAAAGACTCCCTCGTGCTGTCAGTATCCCAAAGGAGTCCTGATTCTTACCCAAACACATCCCGTCAATAGCCAGAACTCCTTGTTGGGTGAAAACAAAACTTGGAATGAATTTATTTAGAGTTTACAATTACAAAGACAGGGCGATGTGCAGAATACAAAAGTATAATACGCCCCAGCTTTTCCATATTGAATAGCCTCCAAAAGCCTTCCTCCTCCCCCACATATGCCCTGGCTGGGGTTGGGGCAGTGAGATTTGGTTTAAGCCAGATCCTGGGGATGAGACGGAAGCAAAGGGAAACTAAGGAATCAATAAGTTAAAGTGTATATAACATGACACGACAATAAACACATCAGGGAATAATAAAATAACACAGTCATCAGGGAAAAGGGCACAGGAACCACAAACACCCTGGACCTAGAATTGTAGGTACAGGGTGGCTTTAACATAAGAGAAGGCTGGAAAACAATATAACACATCCCACACCTCCCAAATGCATACATAGGTCCATGTACCTCAAGTTTCAAGTGACTACCGTCACACTACAGTACCATTTTTATGACAAAACAGTCATTGATCCAATTAGAAAGCGCCATCTAGGAGGTATTCTCATTAGTCTGATGTCACTTGGCATGTTTTGCTAGGATAGACCAATCAGAGAAAAAAACTATTCTTAGCCTTTCTGAGTGGTCATTACATGTAAATCTTCTCATGCTATATTGACCAGGTGGACTGTGGTGTTACAGGGGATGTTTAGGCAACTTGCACTCACTCATATTGACCATCCAGTACTTATACTTTTATGGAGGCATTATCGCAGATAGCAGGTGCGGGTTTGAATCTGGGGAAATCCAACAGATATCACCACTATCGCATTTTTCTTAAAATGCATACTTTAGGGAATTCAGCCCAATGGCTATTTAGCAAGCATCTGTAATGTGTATTTATGCCAAAGACCTGCACAGAACCTATGTAGATTCTCTCTTTGAGACTTTTGATAGATTCAATTATCAAGTTATAACCAAATAATTTACGTCTTCGTGTCATTAGGTTAGTGCTGTTGGTGGTGGAGTATGTTTTAACCAAATGCATTTGCTTGAAGAGGAGTTGAAAAGACACTACAAAAAATTTAAATAAAGTATTGTGGGACAAATATGGAACCAAGAATATATTGAATAGACTAGGCAACTGTGCTTTCAAGTAGGGATGTGCATGACTTATTTTTTCGTTTCGTTTTGTGTTTGGGTCTTTTGTATTTCGCTGTCATTTCGGACAGTTTTTGTTTAGTTTCGGTGCGGATCGATTAAGTGATTCGGATCGATTCGGGTGATTTGGATCAGTTAGTTTTTAATTTTTTACGAGTTATTTTGTTTTTTATTGATTATTTAAGAATTGGCAGTAGATTATTACCAATAGAATGTAAGTTTCTTTACTTATTTATTTTTTTAGGATTTTTTTTGCCATTTTTGGGTGAAATTTTAGGTTTCCTAACTTTTTTGTAAAGAAACAAGGCTTTTTTACCCGTAGGTTTCAATGCAGCATATGAATCCAAACAATGCTGGGAAGCACCTCTCTGCAGTATAATTAATGCAGCATATGAATCCACACACTGCTGGGAAGCACCTCTCTGCAGTATAATTAATGCAGCATATGAATCGGCACACTGCAGGGCAGCACCTCTGCAGATTGATTCTTGCAATAAGCAGTCTCAAAAGCTTTGTTACGTCCTCGGCCCCCGCGGCGCTGCCTGGGGGTCTGGACATGGTTCTGTGTCGCTGGCTGGCCAGTACTTCGTGATGGCCGATCGGCATCTGAGGGGGCGGGGCCTGGCATGGTCACGAGGAGCCACCAAGTTTAAAGCAGGGCATGAGAGATTGCTCAGTGCCCTGACGTGGAGTCTAGTTCCCGCATCGCCTGTTCAGTATATTGCTTTGTTTACCAGTTGCCAACCTTTTTCAGTCTCCTCAGGAATGGATCCTGCTCACGTTTTTGACCCGGCTTTCCGTTCGACCATTCTATTGCTTATTCCTTATTGGTGTTCTGTATAGCAATTTGTATGTTTTACCTCATGTGTGTTGGCTGGGATTCTGCCCGCAACCTTGGCAAATACCCATCTCGCTCTTGGTCACTCTTGGTTACATTATCCGGTTTAAGTCCTAATCACAAGGCATCCGATCATGTGATATTATGTCGAGTTGTGAGATTATGGGAAAATAATAGTGGTTTGTTTTCTGCCCTGTTTGGTTGCTATATATACGCAAAGTGTATGTACTGAGGTAGCGACCATCCTGAAGCCTGCACGATTCATATCAGATTATTGTTACAACGGTCTGCTTTCTGCCTGGTTTGGTTTCAACAAAAACACTAAGTCTGCCGGTTATGTGACTGCCCTGCAGCCTGCACAACTCATAAACCGTAACAAGACTCTGCTCGAAAACCGATGTGAAAATAACTATACTCAGGTATCCAGGTTATGTGTACTGTTGACTAAACTTTATGTGTTAGCACTAAGTGGTCTTTTGGTCATGAAACCATTTGAGCTTAAGTGCTACTCTGGCTTGTTCATAAACTCCCTGGCTTGGGAGATCAGGTCAAATAATACGTTTTGCTCTGTAAAATCTGTCCATTACAATCCCAACTACGCTACTCCAGTGTGAGCGCCATAGCGCCCATTGCATGCTTAAATGCTTATTTTGCCATTTCATTCTGGGGCTGGCTTCCAAGTCAGATGCCAACTTAAGTACCCACTCGGAATCTATCCATGGATTTATTAACTCACTTTGACAACATCTGTCCCTTTAATATTTGGTTAATGCATGCTGATATTGAACTTCTACGAATCTGCAATAGAATAACCATATTGTGTGACTAAATCTAATAGAGATGTTTAAAAATCAGTTTTTTTATCTATTTAATTTTAAAATTTAGACAATTTTCCACAGTTAACCATGGCAGACTCAATTTTGCATTTAGGTTGTCATCTAACAACCCTCTGCAGCGTGAACAAATATGAGCTTTGGAGCATTGGACAAAGTAAATATCCTGAGAGACCTCAGCTGTGATTACGCTAAAGAAATTAGTAGACTGTCTACCCATATCTGCCTCTTTAAATCTGGGCTCTGTTTTCACACGCAATAATTGAACTCTCATATGTAAATGTCAACAAGTCTCAAAATTCCAATTTTCTGTAAATCGCCATCATTAACCTAATAACAGCAGCATTTCTTTTTGCTTAATTTATTTATTATTTTTTTTATTTTTTCATTTTTTTTTTTTTTAGACACAAAGCTGACTTTTTTTTCCCCTACTCCCGGACTAATTAAAGCCATGCTGATTTATCCTTGAATGAAATCCAACATTTTCTCCCCGGAGCATAATATTTTTGCTTCTAGTTAATTGAATTCAATGTGCTGTTTATGATGTATTTTTAAGAACCTCTTAAATACAAACTTGGATTGCTCTGTTCATTAATTTTGAATTTCATCTTGTTGGAAACGCAGTTTTATCTGTAGGGAGGGATGGTGGATATCAATTGGCAATTTTAATAAAAAACCAACTGCTTTTTAATAACTGAAGTTAAAAGGCAGTAGTTATTATCACTGGCTAATTAAAACAATACGCTGTTAACTGGTGTTTTAAAAGCCATTACCAAAAAGCGGCATTTTTCATTTAATTTTCTTTCTCCATATTTATTTATTTATTTTGAAAACAGTTAAACCAGAAATTGCATCTCGTTGGCTAGACAACTTCTTTCTCTGCTGTTGTTACAACAATTTAAACAGCAATGTTTCTATTTAAAGAGACAGTAATATTTGCGTGAGCACAATTCTTTGCGACATTGATTCAACAAGGGGATGGCAACATTCCTGACAATGTTAACCTTATAGAATCATACAGTTGTTTCATATTTGGAGTCTGCACATTTTTGGTGAAAATTATCTTTTTTTCCAAATCTCGAAGGATTTTTCTCTCTCTGATAGAGGAGGGTGCTGGATATACAAAACATATAGTAATATTTTTGGAACCAACTTGAGATGATATGTGCTTTGTTGCATGACATATTATCCTGATAGCTCTCTGTAGTTATGATGTAGTCGCCATGGTGTATGGCATAGTCACAGGACTACTCGATCCATTCAATAGAAACAAACTGTAAAGACCAGGCAACACCAGTATATCCAGGACAGCTGTTATTCCACCCAGGTGGACCAGGCAATGGTTTGACTTGGTTGCCTGGTTTCTTTCAGAGATTTGTTTATGCATATAAAATGCGTAAATGTTTAGCCATTCTTTTTTTTCACAAAAGTTAGGGCATTCTTTCAAGCCATGACTGAGAAGAAGTTAGTCGTTAGATATAAAGGTATTTTGCCTGGAATGATAGGGGTCTTTATTATGATCTACAACAGTGGTTTCCAACCTTGATCCTCAAGTATCACTAAGAAAGCCAACTTTTGACAGTACCATTTCACCTCTGTGCTGAGCTCATTTTGACTGTTTTTTGCTCATCATGTTTAAATGTGATTTGAAATCCTGTTTTATTATACGACCCCAACAAATTATATATCCTTATTTTCACCAGACTCGGCAGACTCATAATATATCATTACTATATGTATACGTCATGTGCTGTCAGAATGCTATATCAAAAAATAATAAAAATGCAAATTTCCATTTAGATTTCAATCATTTACAGCTTCTAAAATTACTTTTTTCACATTTTTTATCATCCAAACCTTTGTGGATATATATCCTATGGGGTACTCTTGTAAAAAAAATAGAAATGGGAACCTGGTACTGCACTTTTCTGAGAAAATACACCATTTTAACTAAAGCTGAAAAAACCCCTAAATTTTTCGCTTCTATTTTGGCGCATTGTGTTTTATGAATAATATACAGTAACTCTGTATAATAATACACTGAACTTGTTTGCAGCATGGAAAATGAGAAGGGGAGTAACGGCAGTGGTATTGCTCATTTTATACTTGACAAATGGACATTGCCATTGCTCTGGAATACAAAAAAATTAATTTAAGTTTTATATAATTATTTTATGTATCTTTGTGTGGGTTTTTTACCTGACATTTAACATGGTCATGTTTGGTATCATAAGATAGGTCAGACTCTGATCAGTACAATGACACCAAACCTGACTTTTGGGGTGTAAAGAATAGAAATACAGTGGTTCAAAGGACCCCTTCTGTTCATGCAGCGGTGAAGCAGCTTGTGTTTTAGATGGATTAATGTGTAAAAACACTTTGTGCCATCACCTCCATATTGGTAGGGGTATTGTTTGCTTTATAAGTAAAAGCACATACTGTCACCATCTTAGAAAATGAGAAAAAAAGTAAATTTTGCATTTAATACTTCTAATTTTTTTATTTTTACAGATTACATGGTCATATTTGTGGCCATGCGCAATGACGTCAGTGAGCAGAGGGAGTTTGCAAGATGTGGTCTGACTTCCAGGAAATTGGGCCAGCCTGGGATTCCTCCCAGACCTGGAGAGGACACCCCCGAGGCTGTGGGGAAACCATAATGTTTGGGGGACATCCTATGCATGATGTGAGGAATCCACATGACGTCCCCCACACATCTTCCACAGGCAAGGAGTTAAGTATTGCTTTGGGGAAATGCAGACTGAATACTGCAATCACTGAGCAGAAAATCAAATCACCTGTGCTGTGCTTCATACATGGTAAACCTGGCCTGTTAGAGGTACTGGACAACCAGAATTAGGAAACACTGATCTACAGGATTCTCAATCATCTAGGGATAACAGTAAGATGTAAGACAGTAATAGGAGTCAGTATCATTATGAACAACTTTCCTCCAGTCCTCACATTTCACTACATCTCCCACTTGACCCCATCCCCTCACATCTAATACCTCCACTCTCCTCCTCCCTCACTCCTGCTCTCAGAAACATTATCAACCTATCTTTCTCCACCGACCCCTTCCCATCCGCCTTCAAACACGCGCAGGTTATCCCTACACTAAAGAAACCCTCCATCGATCCCAACTCTCCATCCAACTGTTGTTCTGTATCCCTGCTTCTGTTTACCTCTAAGCTCTTGGAAAAAATTGTTTTCAACCACCTCTCCCTCTTCCTGTCCTCTAATTCCCTACTTGCTCCCCTGCAATCAGGCTTTTGTCCCCTACGCTCAACCAAAACTGCCCTCAAAGTCACCAATGACCTCCTAACTGCTAAAAAACACAGCCACTATTCTATTCTCATCCTGCTTAGCCTCTCAAATGCTTTTGACACTGTTGACCAGCCCCTCCTTCTACAGACTCTCACCTCTCTCGGTCTCTGTGGCACTGCGCTCTCTTGGATTGACTCTTATCTAACAGGTTCTTCTCTTTGCCATTTGCTTGTAACTCCTCCTCTTCAATGCCTTTATCAGTTGGTGTAACTCAAGGCTCTGTCCTATGTTCTCTGCTCTTATCTATCTATGGGTCCTCCCTGGGAAAAATCATTAACAGATTTGGCTTCAATTACCACCTCTATGCTGATGATACTTAGATCGACCTTCTCCATCCCTGATCTCACTCCTCCTGTCCTTTCCAAAGTCAGCGACTGTTTATCTAGCATCTCCTCCCGGATGGCCTCTCACCACCTAAATATTAACACGTCAAAGACTGAGCTCCTACTAATTCCTCCTTTGAATGCCTCCCCACCTCCTTGCTTCTCTATCATGGTCGAAGGTATCACTATCTCCCCATTAAGCTAGGTTTTCTGTTTTCGAGATACACTTGACTTTGCTTCTTTTCTTCATCCCCCACATCCAGTCTCTTTCCTACTCCAACTACCAATTACTTAATATTTCCAGAATTCGGCCATTTCTTACCGCTGACACCCCAAAGCAACTCATCCACGCCCTATCTCCCGACCTGACTATTGTAATAATCTTCTAGCTGGCCTCACTCCCACCTTTCCCCCTTCAGTCCATTCTGAATGCCTCTGCCAGGTTCATCCACCTAACCAGCCACTCTGTCTCTGCCACTCCTCTCTGCGAATCCCTTCACTGGCTCCCCATCCACTGTAGAATTCAAATTACTTACCCTGACCTACAAATCTCTCACTAACTCAGCTCCCCACTACCTGTCCTCATTAATCAACAAATACAACCCAGGCTGCTCCCTAAGGTCAAACTGTGAGATGTGCCTAGCTTTTCCCCGCATCACCTCTTCCCATGATAGAAATGGAAGAAATGATGGATCTCCAGTGCATAAGAAGTGCCAAACGGTTTATTCATGGAACAGCAACCTTCAAAAAATCAGTGACGTTTCGACCCTGAGGTCTTAATCATACATCTTTTCCTCTATCCCATGATTTTTTCTCTATCCCATGATAGACTGCAGAATTTCTCACACGCAGCCCCCATCCTCTGGAACACTCTCCCTTGTACTGTTAGACTTTCCCCTAGTCTCCCTTCCTTCAAACTCTCCCATAAGACATTCCTGTATAGGGAAGCCTACTAGCCAACTCAGTAATACACCCCACTGGTGCAACCAGTCCATCACTCTCACTTTGCAGTCCCCTCATTCTGTTTTCCGCGTAAAACCATTCTAGATTGTAAGTTCCCAAGGGAATAGGGCCTTTGTTTCCTCCTGTACTAGGGATGTGCGTTTCGGGTTTCGGAATTTCGGAATTTTCACAAAATTTCCCGATTCATGTCTTCGGATGCGGCCGAATTTCCGAAATTTTTTAGATCCGAAAAAGTCTAATCCGAAAAGTTTTCCGAGCCGAATCGAAAATTTTTCGGAATTTTCGAATGGACTTGAAATGTATCAAATCGAAATTTATTTTCCCTCTATTCATGATTTTGGTTCCATTCGGGATTTCGGTTCCATTTCGGTAATTCTGAACATCGTATATTTAACTATTATCGGTTATATCGCTGATTCTGTAAATTTTGTATTTGTAAATGTGCTGGGGCAAATCAATGTGCTGGAGCAAATCCATGAGCTGGGGCATCCATGTGCTGGGGCAAATCCATGTGCTGGGGCAAATCCATGAGCTGGGGCAAATCCATGTGCTGGGGCAAATCCATGTGCTGGGGCAAATCCATGTGTGAGCTGGGGCAATATCCTATGAGCTGGGGCAAATCCATGTGCTGGGGCAAATCCATGTGCTGGGGCAAATCAATGTGCTGGGGCAAATCCATGTGCTGGGGCAATATCCTATGAGCTGGGGCAAATCAATGTGCTGGACTGCTGGGAACAGATGTTCCGAAAAAAAAGAAAATTTCCGAAATAACGAAAAGCCGATACAAAAAACGAGCAAAGTGACACGAAAATACGAAAAATGGTCGATATTCCGAAAAATAAATGTACCCGAAAAACGAATCGCGCCGAACCGAATCGAAACAGAAAGCGGTCGAAACGAGCCGAATCGAAAAGTTTAAAAATTAGAAAAATCGAACCGGATCGAACCGAAAAAAAAATCGGTGCACATCCCTATCCTGTACTGAATTGTCAAAATGTTGTTCAGTCTCAATGCATTGAAACCCTGTCTATATTGTGCCCATTGTTCAGCACTGCAAAATATGCTGGCGATATATAAATAAAGAATGACTATAATAATAACTATACTACTTGCACAAGGTTCAGTAGCCTTCACATAGTGTGCAAACCTGTTACACAACATGATACTATGGGGGTTATTCAAAGAGATCCGATTTGTGGCCGAAAGGTAACCGAACACTGAAATTCAGCGTACGGCTACCTTTCCTGGCCATTTGGCTATTCAGAGAGCAGGCAGTACGCCAAATGTTGGCGAATTGCCTGCACATACGGTGCCTGTTTGATGCCTGTTCGAAGACAGTGAAATCCCCCATAGAGAAGCAATGCTTCGTCTATTCAGAGAACACCAAACAGAAGGGAAAAGTTGCCGAATTGCCCTGCTGTTCGGTGGTCTCATTCGACAGATTTATTCAGGCGATTCCATAGGCTTCAATGTTAAAAATATTCCCGTTTTAATTCAATATCTAATATACCGTTTAATATTATATTCTGCAATAAAAAGTCTCTTTTTTTACAGAATTTTTAGGCATTTTTGAGGATTTTTTTTACAAACTTTACCGTTTTTTTTTAATCATTTGTTTCTTTTTTCTGTAACAGCCCTTTTTATTATCATTCATTGGATCTTATATGTAAATTCCAGGCATTTTCATTCAGTAGTTTTTTTGCAAACAGCGTTTCAAATTTCAAACTGTCAAGCGTACTGTTTTTTTTTTTCGCCCTATTCGTCTGCGTGTCGGGTTTTTCCGGCGGCTGCTCTGCGCTCTGATCGGCGGCTAGTCGGATTTCTCCGGCGTGTTCGGTGTGGTTAATCCAGCTGTTTTCTGTGGGTTTCGGTGAGTGTACGGTGAGTGTTCGGCGGGTTTGCGGCGGGTGTTCCCTGCACTACGGGGGCCCTGCGGTTCTTGCTGAATACACCGCAGGGTCAGCGAAATAGGATCAGCCCAGAAGTGCAGGGAACGAAAAGTCACTGATCGCACGGTGACTTTTCGATTCTTTTTAAATAACCCTGATTGTCAGCACAACTGTATATCACTAGAACCAGGCCAACCAGAGCTGGTTGCACAACATTGCATGTGACAGTACAATATAAGTAGTTCAAGCCACAGACAACCGTGGTAAACACCAACCAAAAAAATAAATAAACCTTCTCTTTGTTATCACATTCAAATCTATATGCAACCTAGTTAATGCATACTAAAGGTGCTTAAACATAATAAATGTAATCATATTGTATATAATTATATATAAACTGGTTTTTGGTTTTAATTATTATTAATCTTTATTTATAAAGCGCCGGCATGTTCCGCAGCGTTGTATTATGGATTTTAATAGACAAAGATCCCCTTCTCAAGTCACTTAGAGATAAACTGTTAGTAAATCAGTAAAATAACAATGATAATAATAATAATTATAATAATATACAAGTCTGTAGATCAATGGTAATTTAAAATTCTAGTCATAAATGCTACTTTTAAATATATCACCCATTTATATGAAAGTCAGTTTTAAAAACAATACTACACAGCACTGGCTAACTCAGAGGGATACATTTGAAAATTCTTGCATTCTGTTTGGTTGTGAATGGGTCAATTCACGTACTTGACAGGACCTTTCAATTTTCAAAATAAATGCATTGAAGAATTACTGCATTTCTGTGCATTACTGACAGCCTTTCAGAGTAGATTTCCCAGGGCAGGAAGGTGTATCATTTGTTTGTGGTCTCATAAAAAAATCAATGCTCTTTAGGCTAAGTGGCCGGCATTTATTTGGCTTTAGTGTTGTTTAATTCCAGGCATCAATTAAAGATGGTGTAATGCGCCTACATCGCTCCATGGATTGTGTGTGTGTTTACATCATCTCTTTGATATCGGTCATCTTTTGTTTGCTGGAGTATTTCAAGGACATGTGGCCAAAATGGAAAATTCTTAAAGCCACAGTCTATGTGGTTCTGTGTGTCAACTAAAATGCTTCCAAAAGAACTTAGGACATCTTCCTTGCCATCTACTAAGGGATACAGTAAGTGCTGAAACAGATGCTTGACTAGTTTTTGGAACAAGTAAATATATGTCCCTAGCTTCCTGCATAGATTTGCTTCAATTGCATAAAGTACATCATCTACAGCAGTGGTTCCCAACCACGTTCCTCAAGTACTCTTAACAGGCCAGGTTTTAAGGTTTACCTTGGGGAAATGCAGACTGAATTCTGCAATCACTGACCAGCAAATCATATCACTTGTGCTGTGCTTCAGATATCTGGAAAACCTTTTTCTGAATGACCGCGGTTGGGAACCACTGATCTACGGGCTTGCTCTTTTAGTCCCTGACAACATATGAGATGTTTAACCTCCCTGGCGGTAATCCCGAGTGTGGCTCGGGTTTAAATTTCAGTTCCGAAAACGGTAACCCTGAGCCACACTCAGGCTGGTACATACCTTGTCCCTGCGTTCCCTCGATGTCCTCCCGCAGTCTCCTCCGGCCGATCATGGCATCCTTCTTCCGGGTTCCCTTCCCTGAGCGCGCCGCGACACAGGGGGGCAGGACCCAGCGGGAGATACAAATTTTTTTTTTTTAGAAATGATAAGAAAAAATAATTCCTATCCAAAACAATGTACCTCTTTGCCATTAAAAATAATGTCATAATCAGACCGACAGGTAGGTTAAATGTCTTAATTTTCTCATCCGAACAATTGAACATGTTGGCGCACTGATCAAGTAATGACTGTGTTTGACATTGCCTCTGAGGAAACCTAGTCCATGACTTTGTTGAAACAGTTTGAAGGCTGTTCATGGTCACAATTTACAATTGAGTGGCACTAGTAATGCAGCTTTTTAACACATCCAGGATTTTTTTTTTAGAATGCATCCACAATGAAAGGCTACATAATACAGAAGAAATGGCACCGGAATGTCACTTCCTAACCTAGAGGATCTTCTACCACATGCATCAAAGCTTATGAGATTGCAGCCACAGTGAGAACATTATCTTGAATTTAATATTTTGCATGTTTCTGAATAAATTTTATATCTCATGTTTAAAAAAAAAATAATTGGCCAATTCCACCTTGATTTGACCTCTGAACCATAAAACCTAATTGACAGAATTTGTCACATTTACTGCAAAACTCAAGAGTATCATGTATGTATTTAGTATGCTTGTGCACTCCTTTTTGGATACACCACAATCAGTCAAAAATGTAGGTGATTCACGCGTGGAGGCTGGGGGGCTACATGCCCCTGTTCATATACGATGATCCCATATACAGGGTGAGCCAGTCAAACCTGCATTTTTGAAATGACTGTAAAAAATAAACGGATGGATATTTCAAAATTTTATTGTTACTATCTTAATGTACATTAAAAAGCATTTAAGAAACAACATTCACTGTTTAAAAATAACTCCAGTAAGATGGTGTCCTTCCCGATTGAGACATTCTTGTAGGCGATTTCTGAAACAGCCCATCGCATCACGGAGCATACGCTGAGGAATTCTCTCGATTTCCAACCGGATTCTCCTCTTGAGTTCCCCAAGCGTTGGAGGTCGTTGTTCAAAGACTTTACTCTTCAGGTACCCCCACAAGAAAAAATCGCACACTGTGAGGTCGGGCGATCGGGGAGGCCAAGAAATTGCTCCATTTCGGGATATCACCCGATTTGGAAAAACATTGTTGAGAACATTCATGCTCACACGGGCTGTATGACTTGTGGCACCGTCTTGCTGGAATAAGGTTTCATTGTTCATTCCATGTTGACGAAGCTGAGGAATGAAGAACGAATGCAACATTTCCGAATAGCGTTGAGCATTCACAGTAACTGCTTGCTCCCTGTCATTTTCAAAAAAATACGGGCCTATGATTCCCAATGAGGACATTGCGCACCAAACTGTTACCTTGCTTGAATGGAGTGGTGTTTGATGGAGTTGTTGAGGGTTTTCATCACTCCAATATCGGAAATTTTGTTTATTCACAAAACCGGAGAGATGGAAATGTGCCTCATCGCTCATCCACAGGTTGTGAACAAGGTCCTCGTTTATTTAGATTAATTTGAAAATTCTTCCGGAAACGACGCTGAGCGGCTGCATAACTACCACTTTGGTAAAACGCTTTCACAGCGAATGAACGTTGTTGTTTAGACCACTGCTCCATGACGACTGAAATGCTTAGTTGTGGGGGACACAATGGTAACCTTGCTAACGCGCTCCGCCCACTTTCACGGCTCTCCCGCCCTTTTCAAAAATGCAGGTTTGACTGGCTCACCCTGTACTTGGTGACTGGACAGAAATGCCTGCTCAGTTGCTACTTGCTAATACTGTATTCTCATCAGAGGATACGCCCGCACCTGCCATGTGCGGAGGGGCACAGGATGTTATGTCATTATTTCTGGCTCACATATGTTTTTATTTATTTATTTTAAAATTTTGACGTCGTGGCTGGTTAGCTAGTGCCAGCCTGCCAACACTAAATTAATCCTTGTGGCACTGGGCTTCATGCTGCAACCTTTTTCTGAAATTAATGATTAATTTTTCATACAAATCAAATTGCGGCATAAGCAATATTCATTTTCAACCAAATTGTTTTCAGATGAATCGGTTTACACAACTGTATTTGTTGCATACGAATAAAAAACAGTTTGTGCTCTACTCCCAACTTGCACGGCAGTATAAACGGTTTGTGTCCAGCCCCACTTCTTGTATAACACATGCAAAAAAAATATAGTCAACTGAATAACTGCTATAAGATAACCACGCTAAACTAAAACAGAGGTTTTTAGTTTAACTTCAATGGCCATTAATGGGGTTTGGGTTAGGGCTGGGTTTAGGGGGGTTTGGGTTAGGGCTGGGTTTAGGGTGGTTTGGGTTAGGGCTAGGTTTAGGGGGTTAGGGTTAGGACTAGGTTTAGGGGGTTAGGGCTAGGTTTAGGGGGTTAGGGTTAGGGCTAGGTTTAGGGGGTTAGGGCTAGGTTTAGGGGGTATGGGCTAGGTTTAGGGGGTTAGGGAGTAGGGTTCGTGTTAGTGTTAGCCGCTGGGATTTTGGATGTCTGGAAGTTGCCTGTCAGGGAGTTGTCTGTGTAGGGAAGTTGGCCGTCGGGATTTTGGCATTAGGGAACCTGGCTGTAGGGATTTCAACCCAAACCCTATTCTTATATATAACCTTTCACTATTACTCTTACATGGTTATTCAGAGAGAGGTGAAAAGAAGGAGAATGACTGGAGAAGTGAAAATTCTAGGTCAAAATAGCTGATTTGGAAAGTGAGATGAATGTGAGAATTATTCTGGTTTAGCTATTTTGGCCTAGAATTTTCCATTCTCCTACTTTTCACCGCTCTCTGAATAACCCTGTTAATATTTTTGTTATGTGTGACCCTGCGTTCTTACATTGATATTACTATAAGCAAGTCAGCCCTGTTGAACGGTAAAATAATTAATTAATAATCAACAACCACCACAGATCAGTCTGGGTCAGACCTTCATTTAGGAAACTGCAAAAATAGTAATAATTTCTTCCACTTCAAATAACTACAGTATACGAATACAAAAACTTTATTAACCCATTAACTACCAAGTGATATTCCAAATAAACATTGCTGGAAACCAGTGTTTTTTTTATTTTTATTTTCTTTTAATAAATTGTACAGTAATACATATCTATTACTGTAATAACCTATTTGGCCACTAGATGGCACAATCTACTGCCAAATTGAATTACTGAGGTTTTTAAAGCAGATCTATTTTCTTCTATTTCTCCTGCATTGGCTGCTGACAGCTTGTGAACGCCCGATATTTCAGATCTTTGAGCAGCTGATTTTACAGTTTTAGCTCTTCTGGCATTATGCCCACAGGGCTAAAATTTTGGGGGTATCTTCTGCAGCCAAAAAGGAAATGAAATTTGTTTTCAGCAAACAAATTAAATTTTCATTTGGGCTGCATATCTGCATACAGAGATATCTCAATATCAGGACACCAGATGGTGCCTTTAAAGCTTGAGATATCTCTATCGGTAGTGAAGGGGTTAAATGGCTGGATATGTTTGACTCCTTTCTAGGATTACCTTAGGGAAATGCAGATTGAATACTGCAATCACTGAGCAACAAATCATATCACTTGTACTGTGTTTCAGATATCTGAAAAACCTGGCCTGTTAGGGGTTCTTGAGGAGGATCAGGGTTGGGAACCACTGTATTAACCTGAAATTAAGTTTACCAAAATAAATTTGTTTGTAGTAAAATAGAAGAAATGTGACATCAACTAAATGTCAAAAAAAGAACAAAAGCATATATCCAAATACTATACAAGCAATGAGTTAAAAACACAAAATGTTAAAAAAAACAAATGAATTGCACAGAAGCAGATATATCATCATCAATGATCATTCAGCCATGAGTGTTATAGGTACTGTCTGCTGAACAGTTAGTCAACTAGGATTTCATATTTACTATATCTGGCATGAGCTAATATTGTTACATGACACAATGAATGTAAATTAATGAAATTAAATAGGAACAGAAAATAAAATGTATCAATGAATATGAGTAAACATACATATCAATATTTTCAGTGATAGTTTCATACTATTGACTAATAGTAATACCGTAGAACGACTAAACTATATATTAGCTTATATGTTGGTAGTTGTAGGACTTGAGAAAACAATAACTTAAAGCTCACAAAGCTAATTATAGACTTGGCAAGTGTTCAGAAGATCACTGGGTTTGGACGGAGGCCAGACATACAAAGTAACGAGCTTTTGATATTAATAGTAGAACAAACTATTGATCCCACAGACCGATGTCTATATGTCCAGCAAAGAGACTGCTTTGAGTCACTTAAGGTTGTGTTACAAGGAAGCCATTTATTGTTCTAATAGTCTACTGTAGGTAAAAAGGAAATTAAAGTGTCTTGGATCACGACTCTGGCTTTCTGCTTAACAGCGAGCTTTTACAAAGCAGACACAGACAAGGGAAAATCTTAAAGCTATTTCTTTTTGCTGTAATTATTCAAAATTTATGCCGGGATAATTACTATCAGCTATCTAAATCAAGAAATGCTGAGGTAACAGTGTATGTATATGTGACGTTCTGGGTCCCTGGCGCCCCCTCTGGCATATGTGGACATTGCCATTGCTGTTCTGGACTTTCGTTTACTTTTTGACTTCAAGCCCTGGATACTCACCTGGACTCATTTGGTTCATTCAGAAATCTGTATATAAGGAGGCATCGCCCAAAGAAGGGCGCTGCCTCATTTTGATCTTCACTGTGATTCAAGCCTCATTGTGATTCTGACTCTGATTCTTTGCGTATGCAGTTCTGAGCCCCGTTCAATACCTCAGCAGCTGCTGAATTGCTGCAGCGCAGCAATTCAGTTTGCTGCAGCAGTGTCATTGAACGCTTTGGATGCGAATTTCAAATCCAAAATGGCCGACGATTTTTTAATTAAAGATTCAGATTGTTTTTCGTATGACTCGGTCAAAATATGATAAAGAAAAGCAGTCAGCACAATTCCGTTTTGTATGCACACACCACAAATGATAGTTTTTATTGAATAAACGTTATGTTTACTTCTGAAACAAAATATAAATTGAGCTGTAATATATGTCTATGTGCAGGGGTAAATAATAAATAAATATTTTGTGCTTTGGTAATCAAAAACCTCAAAATTAACATTGCTGTACGAAATCGTTACTTGTTTCATGGCGGCGGCCATCTTGCTGTACGGAATTGTTACTTGCTTCATGGCGGCGGCCATCTTTAATACATCACACTCAGCTACTCGCAGCATCTCCTCGGGTCGCTGCAAGTGCTAAGTTAGCAGTGCTGAGTGCTGAGTGGTTGAACGTCGTTCAATGGCAAGTTGCTAACTTAGCACTTGCAGCGGCTGAGGTATTGAACGCGCCTCTGGTTAGGTGCTGTTTGCTCTAGACCTCCTGTCTGTATTCAGGTTCATGTTCTTGATTTATGTTAATTTATGCTTTAGGTTCCTGTCTGATATTGTATCTGGTCTATTTCTGGTTTATGTTCTTGTCTCATGTTTGCTCTAGTTTAAATCAGGTTTATGTTGTTGCTTATATTGCTCTAGTGTTTAGTCCTCTCAAGTTGTTTTAGTTTAGCAATCTGTTTTCTTGTATTCATTCTGATTTGGTTCTATTTGTGGTATATTGCTCTTGCTTTAGTTGTGTTTATTTGGGTTACAAATAAACCTAGTTGCCTTTTCTGTTTTATATCTGTTTCATGTCTGTATTCATGCCAAATCGCTGCACTTTAAGCTCACACCCTTTCTGCACCATGTCAGGCCACGTCCACCGTAACAGTATACTAGTTCACATGGTTCAAACCGTATTATCTCCAGCCTTGACTACTGTAACCTCCTTCTCTCTCTGGCCTTAAGGCTAGGGTCAGACAAACGCATTTTTCGTGTCTGTGAAAAAGTGCGTTCGAACAAATGGACGTAATTTTTCACAGAATACGCGATAGTGGTCATACGATGCGCATTTTCGTCCATGATTTTGTTTGGATCATCAATAAAACACTTTTTGCATCTGGACATTATGTTGGCCAGACATTAGCAGTGTCTGACGTCTCCTAATCACGCACACATGCCACTAGCGGACGCAGCGCACTCTGTACTTCAGTACTAGCGGTATCACGTTCTCGAAAAAATGCGTTTGTTTGCCACTTGCGTTGCGAGGCCGGCCGTATTTCGTATATTGCCCGTCATTGGCCGTCATTTGCTGCTATTACGGCCGTGATAAAGTGCGGCTGCACGCACGTTCGCACTGCGTTCGTCTGACCCCAGCCTAAGAGATCCCAGATTCTCCCTCTGCAGTCTGTTATGAATGCCTGTGCCAGGCTCATCTACCTCACCTCCCGCACCTGTCGCACCTCGCCACTTTGTCAATCTCTACACTGGCTCCCTGTTTCCTATAGAATCCAATTCAAAATACTGGTGCTCACATACAAAGTGCTCCATAACTGCTCCCCTACCTACATCTCCTCCCTTATTAGCAGGTATATCCCATTCCGACCACATCATTCTGCCAATGATCTGATGCTATTAGTTCCTTGTACCTCCACCCCAACTCCCGCCTTCAAGACCTCCCTAGCTGCCCCCTTTCTATGGATTTCCTTCCCCTGAAACATCAGACTCTCCCCGTCTCTCCAGTCTTTCAAGAAATCTCTGAAAACACATTACTTTAGAGAAGCCTATTGGCTTACTCCCTGAACCCCCTCTGTTCATTTTCTGCTGCATCTTCCGATATGCACCCCACTATTTCACATTCTCTATTAACCCTCACCTAGTGTGTCACCCCTTTCCTTTTAGATTGTAAGCTCTTGAGCAAGGTGCTCTCTTACTGTACTGTATGTTGAACCTGTAAGTATATTTGTTATTCTGTCTCCCATTGTACAGCGCTACAGAACTTGTTAGCGCTTTATAAAAACCTGTAACTACACTGTCAGTGTAGAGAATGAAGAAGACACATCACTAATATGATAAAAGTTTTATTTATTTATTATAGAGACTTACTGGAACCAGGCACAAATCCAAATACAAGTTTCAGGAGGGACACTAACAATTTTGGCTAAGAGCTGATGTTCAGTTCACAGTAACAGTGAAAGGCATAGCAGGTGCTGTATCCAGGCTGTGCTCATCACCAGTGGTGTATTTAGGTTTTGTGCTGCCCTAGGCCTGACTAAACTCGTGCACCCCCTAATTTAAATTTGAGGCACCCCTTCCTGTCAAGGACACACCTCTTCCTGGTTAATCGCCACCCTTCCTCTTTAAGCTCCACCTTTTCCTCTTAGAGCTCCGCTTTTTCCTCTCTTTATATTAAAAGTGGATACCAAGTGCCTACTTGTATATTTTGTATACCATTTCAAATGTATCTATTGAGATAAATAAAACTATGAAATGTTTAAATTCAAGCATTTTTACAAAGAACAGCCACGCATGTCAAGTATACTGGATCACAGACGCTCTAATTGGTTGAACAATAAAATCCACAGAAACGTGCATTGCATATGAGCGTATCACAGAGCTGCACAGCAATAAAACCCACAGAAATGTGCACTGTGTATGAGCATATCACAGAACTGCACAGCAATAAAACTCACAGTAATGTGCAGTGTGTATGAGCGTATCCCAGAGCTCCAGGGCAATAAAACTCACAGTACTATGCAGTGTGTATCACAGAATCCACAGCAATAAAAGTCCCAGCAATGCAATGTTTGGTGTGTGTCAGGGTATCAGAATCCACAGCAATAAAAATTCCAGCAATGCAATGTGCAGTGTGTATGAGTGTATCAGAATCCACAGCAATAAAACTCCCAGTAATGCAATGTGCGGTGTGTGTCAGCGTATCAGAATCCACAGCAATAAAACTCCCAGCAATGCAATGTGCGGTGTGTATGAGTGCATCAGAATCCACTGCAATAAAACTCCCAGCAAACCGAGTATATATGAGCACACAGCAATTATTTATTCTACATTTACCGGCCTCCATCCACGGTAGGGCTGTGTGCAGAGTCAGCAGGGACTGTGTACAGACTCAGCAGGAGGTCCCTCCAGGCCACGTTAGGATCGCGGCTGTGCCTGTGCGTGGAGCCATCTTGTTAGCAGTGGGGTGCCACTGCCAGAGTGTGCACATGGCTTTGATTCCCTTCCTGTGGGTGTTCAGTCCAGAATAGAGTGACAGTCCATGTTAACGAAAGGGCGGGCAGCTGCGTGCGTGCGTGTCACGTGGTTCAGCCAGTCAGGTGGTACTGAGACTCAGTACCACCTGACTAGCCGGACCGAGTGTGACCTGCACGCACGCAGCCTCACCAGGAGCCAGGCAGCTCAATGACAAATTTCTATCACTGCAGTGCTGGTTAAGGAAAGGTCCACTTTAAACAGCAGTAAGCAGACAGGGCTTCATATTCTGCTGATACCCCCCCCCTTTACCTGCCGTTTACGGTCATCTTCTCTCTCTGCACACAAATCACATCCCCCTCCCCTCTCCTAGAGCTGCTGCGGGGCAGGGGAGAAGCTATGGAGGGAGGAGAGGGGGATTTTTATTCTATTCGATTTTATTCCATATGCAAACGCCCTGCTCCGCTGCTCGTTGTTTGAGAACACAGCTCAAAGCTGACACACACTGACAGTGACACCTCCTAGTACCCCCTAATGACACCCCAATAATCACTGGTACCTGGGGCGGCCCGCCCTCCGCCACTCCTCTAAGTACACCACTGCTCTGATGATATGCTCACACACAAGTTTGGCAAACTGCCAGCAAGTACGGTGCTGTTTGAAGGCATTGCAAATCCCCATAGAGAAGTAATGGTTAATCTATTCAGAGAACACCAATCAGCAGAGAAATGGCACTGAAATGCCCTGATGTTCGGTGGTTTCAGTCAGCAGGTTTATTCAGGCGAACCCCATAGGTTTCAATGTCAAAAATATTCCCGTTTTTATGCAATATCTAATAAACCATGTATTATTTTAATCTGCATTAAAAAGTCTTTATTTATTTATCAATTTTTTTTCTTTAGTACCTTTTAGTAATTTTTCAGAATTTTTTTAGCAAAATTCCCCCCCCCCGCTTTTTTTTAATAGCGGTTCTTTTTTCTGTAACAGAACTTTTTATTATCAATCATAGGATCTTATATGTAAATTCCAGACATTTTCGTTCAGTAGTCCTTTTGAAAACAGCAGGCCATGGGTTTGCGGTGGCAGCATACAGCGGCCGACTCCATGCGCTTTGGGGACCCTGCGGTGAATGGTGAATTCACTTCAGGGTGGGGAAATTTTATTCCCCGAAATGCAGGGAACTACAGAACACCAAAATGTTGGCGTCATTTCGGTGCTCTGTGAGTAACCCATTTAGTGGTGAGGTTTTTTTTTGCCCCCTGGAAAGTGAAAGCCTAGGCCTTGCTTACCCAGGACATACTTGAAAATTAGTGACATCTCAATGTATCCTTCCTGGTAAAATAATTTGCAAAAGTAAAAAAAAAATAAAAAAAAATATATATTTTTTTTAGGGGTGGGGCCACCCAGCGGGCCGCCGCCCCCTGGAAAGTGCCGCCCTAGGCCTAGGCCTTGTTGGCCTAGGCCAAAATACACCAGTGCTCATCACACTCACTCACAAAAAGACATATACTCATAAATAGCTTTATACACACCGATACATACACCAGGGGCACTATTACAATGTTTCTCCTTAGTGTCCCCATTTTAGCGTGATATTACAGTGCAGACACTAATTCAGCAGCCTGCACCGTAACATGGCACTAAGTGCCGCCTCAAGCATCCCCTCCATGGAGTCCAAAAGACTCCAAAGGTCGGCGTAGTGATTCGCAGAGGGAAACTGGCATACTTTTTCCTCTCAGTCTCTCTCTGCTCCCGAAGACAAGAGGCGGATAGAGCCGCCTTTCTCGTCGCGTGATGAGAGGTGAGTATGTGGTTTATTTTTGGGGGGGGTTTCATATGGTGCTGAATGAATTCGTAGAAGCGGAATCAGCTAGCACCAGGTCCTGGCTGCGGTTAACTTTTGAGTTAACCGCAACTGGACGTAAATAGCATTAGGACTTTGTATTCCTAAAGCTAATTAATATTTTACTCTCCCCATGTTAATTATAGCGAGCGCAAAGTACAGTAACCTCGCGATGAAAAGCACAAGATCCAAATCACTAACGGGATTTTTAACCCGTTAGTATTTGGATTGTAATATGGTCTGCCCGCGCTAAGGCCACCAAGGCTAGCGTTTACGCTCACACAGCTGAGCGCTAACGTTAGGATTGTAATATGGCTATATATAAATATATATATACACTCCTACACATTTACAGATATAGACACACAGGTTTTAACATACAGTTAGACACTATAGAGATATAAAATAGCCTGTCAAGGCAACTCCAGTGGTTAGATACATAGAATTTAACCCCTTTGCTGCTGGGCCATTCCACATCAGAATACTATTTAAAAAAATGTCAAATGTGTAAATTTCTATTCAGATTTCAATCATTGCAACATGTAAAATTATATTACAGTTAGATAGATGCTCCAACATCAGTTTTAAAACTGGCAGAAGCTCTTAGGCTAGGGTCAGACGAGCGTGATTTCTACGGACTGTACGTCCGTGCAGTACGGACATCGTCAGTACGGAAGACGCAGTAGTGGTCACACAGTCCGTTTTTTCACTGAAGTTATTTTTGACGGATGTAGGAGGGAAAAATAAATTAAAATGCAAAACCATTTTGTCCCGTGAAAAATGCTGGACGTATAAATGCAGTCCGTCTGACCATGTTCCATCACTCACACACAAAGCTATGCGGACGTTGCGGATGCAGCGCACTTTGTGCGGCCGTTCTAGTGGTTGTACGTTCTTGCTTGCCTTGCGTCCGTGGGCCGCGGCCGTTGTGCGTCCGCAGTTCAGTGCGGACATACTTCATGTGTCAGACTCCGATGGGCTTCCTGTCATGCTATCACGGACGTACTTTTAGGCGCAATCACGGACGTGAACACTACGCTCGTCTGACAGCAGCCTTATGGTCATGGCTGTACCTGATATGGCTAACGGCTCCAGCCGGTAGCTTGATGACTTAGTTGTGATTTAGCAGGGTTATTCAGAGAGAGGTGAAAAGCAGGAGAAAGACTGGAGAATGGAAAATTCCAGGTCAAAATAGCCAAACCAGAACAATTCTCCCATTTATCTCACTTTCCAAATCGGCTATTTGTTCCAGATTCTCTTCTCCAGTCACTCTCCTGGTTTTCACCTCTCTCTGAATAATCCTGTAAGCCTTTAAAGGTTCCGGTAAATTCACAACATCTCTGGTTAAGCTTACACCAGGATTTGAATACAGCCACTGATGTACCCTTAGTTAATTTTAATGTGCAAACCTCGACTTGGGCAAATTAAACTTCTTGATAAATCTTTGGTAGAGGTCATCCCAGAAGGGATTATCAAATCACCCTTACTGACATGTCAAACACTCAGTCGAATGCTGTAGAATCAGCTTTTTTAATGCTACTACCCTTCATTAACACAAATGAAGATTTTTGAGGTTTGTCATGATTACAACTTTTTTTAAAAAAACTGAGAAAATGATGTACTTTGTGAGATCAATCAAAAACAGAATTTTTAGCTTTTTATAAAATTTATAATTATAAACTCGAGAAAGAATAACTGCAGACAGATAATTTGCTTTGTGCAAAAGAAGTGATAATTGTAGGATGCTGGATCATAGAAATAACAGGCTTCAAAATCTTGTAAAAGGCAGCGAAAGTGATCCGTGATCTCACATATCCTGTCAGCATCCTAAATTTACAGCCTGTTTTTGTAGAGAGCAGAATTATCTGGATTCATAGCAAGGCTATTGTGTTCTACACACTGAGTTTATATAGAAAAAAAACTAATATTTTCAGAGATTAATTCAATCATTTCTCAATTCAAATCTGTAAGGATATGAAAATCCTGCTATAAAGTCTTTACGGCCTCTTTCTGTTCATCATTTTGTAATATTCCTAGAAAGCTTTTAACAAGTTACAATATTTGTGTCAAAGTGGGTTTGTGTGTGAGTGCTTGTATAGGTGTGTTTGACCTGTATTATTTGTATCAATATTTGGTTCTAATGTCCCAGTAACACACAGGGTTATTCAAAGAGAATTGAAAAGTCACCGCACGTTCGATGACTTTTCGTTCTCTTCAATTCAGCGCGATTTGACGATCCCATTTCGGCGACCCTGCGGTGTTTTCAGCAAACACCACAGGGCTGCTGTAGTGCAGGGAAAAGCCTCCGCAAACTCAACAAACACTCACCGCAAAACCCGGCGAACGCACACCGAAACCCGCAAAAACATCTGGATTAACCCCGCCGAACATGCCAGAGAAACCCGAGCAGTCGCCGATCACAGCGCAGAGCAGCCGCCAGAAAAACCCGACACTGCAGACGAATGGTGTGAACAAAAAAAACCCAGTATGCTTGAATGTTTGAAAAGTGAAACGCTGTTTGCAAAGAAACTACTGAGCGAAAATGTCTGAAATTTACATATAAGGTCCAATGAATGATAATATAAAGGGCTGTTACAGGAAAAAGAAAAAACGATTTAAAAAAAAAAAAGGAAAAAAATTTCGCTAAAAGATCCCAAAAAATGCCTAAAAGACCCTAAAAAAAATCTATAAATAAAGAGACTTTATACTGCAGAATATTATAATCAACGGTTTATCAGATATTGAATTAAAACAGGAATATCTTTAACATTGAACCCTAAGGGATTCGCCTGAATAAATCTGTCAAATGAAACCTCCGAACAGCAGGGCAATTCGGCAACTTTTCACTGCTGATTTTTGTTCTCTGAATAGACGAAGCATTCCTTCTCTAAGGGGATTTCACTGCCCTCGAACAGGCACAGTATGTGCAGGCAATTTGCCAACATTTGGCGAACTGCCTGCTCTCTGAATAGCCGAATGGCCAGGAAAGGTAACCATAAGCTGAATTTCACTGTTCTGTTACCTTTCGCCAGCAATTCAGATTTCTTTGAATAACCCTGACAGTGTTATTCAGAGAGAGATGATAACCAGGAGAATGACTGATGAATTTTCACTTCTCCACTCATTCTCCCGGTTTTCACCTCTCTCTGAATAACCCAGATAATTTTTGGCAATACAGTGAATTGCAATGTAAAGTCTTACCTGAAGGATGGATCTATGCCTTCTTCTTTGGACACTTGGTCCTGAGCCTAGAAAGCTTTTACTATACTTTTACTGCATATAAATGTCATGATTATGATTTCCAGTGTGATATGGTCTGAAGTAACTACTGGTATGATCATTACGGTGAGTCAATGGCAGTGATAGATGGCAGTAGATAAAACTGAACAGGAGACAGGTCCTAGAGAGAAGTCTTTGCTAACATTAGATACTACAAATGTTATTTCCATTTAGCACATCAAACCCTACACACTTCAGTGACTTATACATACTGAACACTTGACAGCAATGTCTTAGGATCTATTTGCTGAAATGTCACCTCTGTCATCTGTATCTGGTAAGACAGAACTTAAAACTGGATCTTACAAGGTATAATGCATTTTAACATCATTAAGATAAAAGGATGAACTGTTAAAGTGGGTCAAACTGCAAAAGGAGGTTGTTCAAGGGTATCTTTGCATAGGAGAGCATCATATTAACACCACAAGAATAAGCATTTACATCACTTTACTGAATTCCCATGGGGAAAATATATATTGATAGAGAATGAAAGGCATATGTCGCAGATTGTTCATAAATATGTTTAGCTTCCTCAGGGTGCTGAAATACATTAACCCTTTCACTGCCAAGCATTTTTTGTTAAAAATATATACAGTATATCAAATTGAGAAATGTGGGGCACAATGTGGGGGAATAATGTCTGCATATGGAAATTATAGTGGTAGCTTGTATCTGTACTGTACACGGATTTTCAGCAATTATTACTCCCTGAATCGTATCCCTGTATAGTAGTGAGTGACTCTAGCCCTCTCCCTGTATGCTGGCTCTCCCTGGAATACTTTTCCGCATTTTCCATCTTTTTTTATAGTGCCATAGTATGGAGACATGTACAAAGTCCAGATATATCATGTGAATGTCTAGTTTCCCATTAGTCCAGAATTTATGGGATGTTATTGATGTGCTGTAGGAAGTGTTTGCAATTGTATATATTTATCTATCTATATATATTTATCTGTATTCCGCAAAATTTGCACCACTGCACGTTGAGATTCCAATAAATAATTTAGAATGAATATTTGGAGAAATTTGTGCACAGTCAACATATTGGTACGTACTAGAAATGACTAGAGAGGCAAAAACAAAAGTGGCAAAAATCACAAATTTTAAATAATGTTTGAATGCTATTTTAGTGCTTTAACCCCTTCACTGCCGAGATCAAGATACACTATATTGCCAAAAGTATTTGCTCACCCATCCAAATAATCAGAATCCGGTGTTCCAATCACTTCCATGGCCACAGGTATATAAAATCAAGCACCTAGACATGCAGACTGTTTTTACAAAGATTTGTGAAAGAATGGGTCGCTCTAAGGAGCTCAGTGAATTCCAGTGTGGAACTGTGATAGGATGCCACCTGTGCAACAAATCCAGTCGTGAAATTTCCTCGCTCCTAAATATTCCACAGTCAACTGTCAGCTGTATTATAAGAACGTGGAAGTGTTTGGGAATGACAGCAACTCAGTCACAAAGTGGTAGGCCACGTAAACTGACGGAGTGGGGTCAGCGGATGCTGAGGCGCATACTGCAAAGAGGTCGCCAACTTTCTGCAGAGTCAATCGCTACAGACCTCCAAACTTCATGTGGCCTTCAGATTAGCTCAAGAACAGTGCGCAGAGAGCTTCATGGAATGGGTTTCCATGGCCGAGCAGCTGCATCCAAGCCATACATCACCAAGTGCAATGCAAAGCATCAGATGCAGTGGTGTAAAGCCTGCCGCCACTGGACTCTAGAGCAGTGGAGACGCGTTCTCTGGAGTGACGAATCACGCTTCTCCATCTGGCAATCTGATGGACGAGTCTGGGTTTGGCGGATGCCAGGAGAACGGTACTTGTCTGACTGCATTGTGCCAAGTGTAAAGTTTGGTGGAGGGGGGATTATGGTGTGGGCTTGTTTTTCAGGATTTGGCCCCTTAGTTCCAGTGAAAGAAACTCTGAATGCTTCAGCATACCAAGACATTTCGGACAATTCCTTGCTCCCAACTTTGTGGGAACAGTTTGGAGCTGGCCCCTTCCTCTTCCAACATGACTGTGCACCAGCCGACTGAGGAAGCCACGTTGTGTGGCGAAACGTGTCTGGGTATACTGGCTGAGCCAGATTGATCCATTTTATCTACTTTTATTTGTTTTTATGTTTAAATAAATTTTTGTATCTGCATCAGTCCCTGGTGTTTTGCTGACTACAGAGGTTTTCTATGGGCTTTACCTCAAATAAGTCCACAGGCGTCTGACCCCAGAGCTTGGCTTTAAGCTCCAACACATGTGAGTGTAATCCCTTCATATGTACCTTAATCGTGTTTCCAACGGACCTATGCAAGGAAGTCTCTCCTTTCTTTACATGTCTCTTCATGCACTGGCATCGGAAGTGGACCACCATCTCTGAGGGTTGTAGGTCGCCTCCTTCAGAACAGGACTAAATGACCAAATGTGCTGACCCGCTCAGAGCCAGCGTTGGGGCTCTTCCTTTGTGAGTGGGAGCAGTATAACACGTACTTCTATCGATAATTTCATTTTGTCTACACTATTGTATTTTTTCATTGTTTTTCATATCATATGTGGACGGCACTACAAAAGAGAACCACCATAAGATCCTACAGCGACTGTCATCGCGCCGCCAATTACGTATTTGTTTTCCATTGTTCACTGGTTTGGGGGAAACCACTGATTGCTGGCTGGCTTTGGAGCTTTGGTGGCGGTACTTGCGGGGGCGCCTACCACTTTGGTTGTATTGTACATGGATGAGAGAGTCTGGTGTGGATGAACTTGACTGGCCTGCACAGAGTCCTGACCTCAACCCGATAGAACACCTTTGGGATGAATTAGAGCGGAGACTGAGAGCCAGGCCTTCTCGTCCAACATCAGTGTGTTACCTCACGAATGCGCTTCTGGAAGAATGGTCAAAAATTCCCATAAACACACTCCTAATCCTTGTGGACAGCCTTCCCAGAGTTGAAGCTGTTATAGCTGCAAAGGGTGGACAGACGTCATATTGAACCCTATGGATTAGGAATGGGATGTCACTTAAATTCATATGTGAGTCAAGGCAGGTGAGCGAATACTTTTGGCAATATAGTGTATCTCAGACTTCAAAGGCACCATCCGGTGCCCAATATCGAGATATCTCAATCTGCAGCTCTGAAAGACAAACAAAAATGCAATTTGTTTGCTGGAAATAAATTAAATTTGCTTTTGGGCTGCAGAAGTGCCCCCAAAGTTGTAGCCCTGTGGGCATAATTCACAAAGAGCTAAAACTGTCAGGGTTATTCAGAGAGAGGTGAAAAACAGGAGAATTGCCAGGAGAATGAACAATCTGGACCAAATAGCCGATTTGGAAAGGGGGATAAATGGGAGAATTTTTCTGGTTTGGCTATTTTAATCTAGAATTTTTACTTCTCCAGTCATTCTTCTGGTTTTCACCTCTCTGAATAACCCTTGTTTGTAAAGTCGGCTGAAGAATGCCCTGACATCGGACATCCAGCAGTCGATGCAGTGAACCTCGAGATGCAGCTGTAAAAGTTGTAACTCAATTTGGCAGTAGATGGCACCATCTACTGGTTTAAATAGGTTATTACAGTGAGAAATATACTGGGAATATGTCCAAATATTTCTTACTGTATAATTAAATTAAAAATTATTTCCCAAAAAATCCTGACAATGGTTTATTGGAAAATAACTTGGTAGTAAATTGGTTACTTGCTCTAATTTTTGTCAGTTCTCCAGATTTTTGGTTTAGTGAATACATCCCATTGTTAATGGTTTGTTATCTATTATTAAATTTTTATTTGTAGAACAAAAATAAACATAAGTAATATCTGGAAATTTGTTTAAAAAATAGCCTAATGCTTAAATTTTTTTAGGTGTGTGTAAACACTGATAGTGATGCTGTTGTTAGTAGAACAACAAAACATGGGTTGTAGAATTGCGAGGAGGGTTAGCGCTGCAAAAAATTTGAAGCACTAGCAACTTGAATGCAAATGTATAGCTGTTGAATAAATTTAAAAGGATGCAAATAAATACAACGAATGTATTTCACTACTCTACTCAAAACAGCATTTAAACATAAATGTGATTAGACAAAATATTAATGATTCATTATTTTTAATATATCAGCGTCTACAAACTCTACCAGGGACTTCATGAATCCCACAGACAAAAAAAAAGAGGCAAAAATCTTCACCCCCTTTGGGAAACCTGGCACAGAATCAATTGTTGAGACATTTTGTATCTAGCACTGTTTCTTTTTCAACTCCCTTATGCATTGTGGTTAGATTGAATTAAAAGAACAACATCACCATACACTACGCCTCGACTTGATAACAACGCTAACAAACACATAACAACAGCAAAGTTATAAATCCTTTAACATTCAATTGCTTCGTTTTTATTTTCCCTTTCCGACTTGACGTGAATGGGCACATGCTTTAATTACAATAATCTTTTCCGATATACTGGACGTTCCATCATGTTGAAAGGGTTTTCATGCCTCCTGTATTAAATATTTACATACAAAAGGTTCTGGAAGGTGTGTGGAAATGATGAATTATGTAGAACGGCGTTGGTCTAGGCTAGAGCTAAGAGACCCAAATTGTATCATTATAATACATTATTCACATATAATGCATCTACGCTCTGCCATTAATGTTGCCCACATGGAATTTGAGAGAGCGGAGGAAAAGATGCGAGATATAAACAAACAGGGGTTGTGTCTCGCAGCTAGAGATGTGTCAATTAAATTTCAGCTGCTACCTGGACTTAACAAGTCATGACAAAGTGAGCATGATGTAAAACTAGGGTAGTCTGAGTACAGGGGCAAACAATGAACTTTAATGTGCTAATCCAAAGGGAGATTAATTCTGTGGGGCTTTTGGCACGGAGAGACGGCATACTCTTTATATATTCCATCTAGGGCGTCAAACCATGTTTACAGAACTTCATTTTATTTCCCTTAAGCAGGTTATCTAGAGATATGGGAGTTTACAATTCCTGTAATACATAGGGTAGATAAAACAATCATGCAGTATAAAGTATTGGGAAAAAAGCAAATAAAGAATTTACAACAATATTTCAAGTGTGATATATAGCTATGCTAATATTTGTGGTCATTAAAGATTTAATTTGTTAGATGTCAGGTAAATATGGCTATTAATTAGTTGGGGAGGGTGTAGATTTAAATCAGCAGGAGAATTAAAAAAAAAATAAGCTTGGAGAAAGGATTTGAGGTGTTTGGCAGGCAGCCTAGAAGGGATGGTAAAGGGCTGAAGGAATGGGTGGTTGGAGAAGAGGAATATACAATGGTTACAGGACATGTCATCTACATGACATGGGAATTAAACGCCTAGGAAGACTGGGGATGATTTTGGTGACTGGATGGACACTGACAAGAAGGAAAAAAATAGGGAGTTGAGAAATCACAGGGGTTTATGGTTGAAGAACATAGGTAAGTGTCTGAGATAGGGAATATGTGAAATGGATTGTTAATTCTGTTCATTACATATTTTGTGCAAATAAAGGATGTAATCACACAGTCGTAGGGAGTGAAGAGCAACAAAAAATACTAATACGTAACTTAGAGTATAGGTGGCTTCTCCTGTCTTCATCCACCATACACAACCTGTCACATCCTCGGCCCCCGCAGCGCCTGGGGGGCCTGGGCGCCCGGTGGTATCGCTGGCTGGCCGGGTGCCAGGAGCTCGAGCTGGCAGATCAGTGTCTCAGGGGGCGGGGCTTGGCGTGATGACACGGAGCCACCGGCCTTAAATGCAGGGCGCGAGGTTCTGCTCGTCACCCTGACGTGGAGTCATTCCTGCATCGCAAGCTGATCTCGTTACGGTCTCAGTCTGTTTTGCTTAGTTGCCAATTCTGCTCGTACGAGGACCTTGCTTGTGTTTTGAACCCAGACTGCCTGTTGACTATTCTTACGCTCTTGCCCTTTATTGTTGTATGTTGTACTTTGCATATACGAAGTGTATGTACTGATCATACCGCATGGTCTCTGATTGTAGGTCTGCCCTGCAGCTTGCTGAATCTATCAGCCTTTCATGTCAACCGTCTGGTATTAAGCCAATGCACATATCATACCGCATGTTCTCTGATTGTGGGTCTGCCCTGCAGGTTGCTGAATCTATCAACCCTTCATGTCAACTGTTTGGTACTAGGCATATATACACTGCATTTTGTATTATCACGCATTGCGGGCCTGTCCTGCAACTTGCTGAATTCATTGTACGTGCTTTATACGTTGCTGAGCACAAGAATTTGGGAGTCCTCTCAGTTGCCAATCCTCCTTGTATGACTACCCTCTTTGGTGCCAACTCAGAACGTACTATTGACTACGCTTTTTCTGAACCAAGTTCTGTTTCTGTCTTACTATACAATCTCTGTGTATAATTAACTTGCCTTCACTCAGCAGACATTTGGTCACAAAATCACTTGCTGCTGTGTGGTATCTAGTATTATACAGCACCCTCCCTGGCTGGGAGTGCTAGGTGTGGCAGTTGTAACTGCTATCAAGTCAAGTATCTGAATAATCTGTCCATAAGTATCCAAACAACACTGATCTTAGGTGAGCACCATTGCGAACGAGACACAATCATAATAAACAATAAACATATAAAACATAAACAGAAACCATAAATGGCAATACAGCGAGAATGCAAGTTAGCAAATCAAGCCACTGCTGTTAAGGATTGCTCACAAGATCTAAGTACTGTATAGGCACATAAAATGTAATACTCAACCATCAAATGGTACTGGAGGTCCTTGGAGCCAACCCAATGCAAAGAAGGAACCACGGGATCATCACAATTTTGGATGCTGTTTTGAATCACCATTCTGGCAAGCTGTTTTGATCCTGTAGTTCCTTCTTTGCATTGGGTTGGCTCCAAGGATCCCCAGTACATTTGATAGCCCTAATTTGGACGCCTCTCCCTCCCTACCGGTAAGGAGTAGAGAAAAAAGAGAGGCATCACTGGAAAGGTCACAGTTTGACTTGGGTGTCAGCCAAGCCTTTGGAGCCTCCCCCGCCCACTGACATCATCGCGCATGGGCACGATGACGTCAGTTAGGGAATTAACCCCTAGCTGCACGGGGGCTTTCCTTATAGAAATCCCTGTGGTGGAGATAGGAGGTCATTTGGATCCCCATATCTCCCAAATGACCAGGTTAAGTGCAAAAAAATTATTAATAAATAAAAATGCATTTTTTTATTATTTATTAATGCAGCACTATTATTCACTTATCAATTATAATGTGAACAATGATGCTGCACTAACGAAAAAATTAGTTTTTTCAGTTTTAGCTAAAATAACATATTTTCTTAGAAATGGAACCTGTTACTGTATTTTTCCATTTTTTTTTTTAACAAACGTACCCCATAGAATATCTAACCACAAAAACTTGGATGATAAAATGTGAAAAAAAACTACACACTGTAAATGATTGAAATTTGAATGGAAATTCAATTTTTTTGTTATAGCATTCTGGCAGAATATGACATATAGATGAAATAATGATATATTATGAATCTGCCAAGTCTGCTGAAAAAAGTATATATAATTTGTCTGGGTCGTACAATAAAACGTGACTTCAAATCGCGTTTAAACATGATGAGCACAAAACGGTAAAAATGAGCTCAGCACAGGGGGGGGGCTGAAATGGCTCAGCATCGAAAGGGTTAATTACATGGGCTTTATGTTAATTACCTTTTTTAATTATATATATATATATATATATAGTAAATTAAAACATCTACAGTAATTTGCTCTGTTTTGTGTATTGTTTCATCCTGTTAAGTGACACCTGAACAAATCCCTATCGCTCTAGTATAACCTGAGCCGGAAAGGATCACTGGCTTTTTAATGTCACAGATAACCAGACTGCCCTGGCACACAGGTCACAGTCCATCTGTTAATCTGGCACCTTCCATCCTCTATTTGTTGTATGTCAGCATCATGAAAGACTGAATAAAGCAGAAGCCAAGACCATGGCCTCATCACCACACCACTGGATACAGAAGGGTCAATACAAGTTTGTGTTTTCTCATTGAAACATGCAAATATTGCTTGAGGTTAAAAATGGACAACTTTAGGAGTTGTTTCCTTGGGAAAAAAAATATTGCAGTGCTAAATTGGTATCTTCACTCAAGATCTCTTTGTAAACAATGACACCAAGTAAACAAGAGTGCAACCTAACAAAATGATTACTAAATGCAGAAAACTGAAACTAGTACTAACCAAAGAATATGCGTTATATTCTTTTTCACTAATTACCATATACTAGGGTCAACAGACCCGACTGCCAGGTGTTTTGAAACTAAATTTCCCGTGATGCTCACCTCTTCTTTAGGTTGAATAAATATCTAGTGAAATGTGGTTCCAATTTCTTTAACGAGGGGAAACATGATGTATACTGTTGGTTTTCAAAATGAGTGCATAACGAAGAATAAATCTAGCGGAATCAGCAGAAACATTACATTTTATTTCAGTGTGATTGTTCCACTCTTAGATTTTTTCCACCGCGCTATATTCTTTGACAGACCCATGCAAAAGAATATAAAGACGAAAAAATTTGCATTTTGGTGACTGTGTCGAGACATGGCCGGCTCTACGTTTAAGAAAGAAAAAAAGAAAAGTCATAAAATACCCCCATTGAATGTTTCTTTGTAGAGCAACTGTAGTTTTCAATCCAGTTTTGCAAGCTGTAGCACTTTGAAAGAAAAAAAAATGTTGCAAACTGCCACAATAACATTTTCTTTGGCGTGTTCTTCTGCTTTCATACAGCTACCAATAATCCCTTTGGCTATTCCATCCAGGTGTCTCTCAACGCCCTCGGCCATGTTTAAAACTGCCGACTCATCCATCTATCTCACCCCTTTGCTTTGCTGCCCTGAATAATATTTCTGTAAACAAACCCATCGTGTCAGCACTTGTTACAATGTTTCTCTGTTCAAGAACTGAGAAAAAGAACAGATATTGGTCAGTCAGTGGCTTCATTACTGAAGTGTCGAAGTAGTGAAATGTCTACATTGTGAAACTTCATAGCTGTACACAATATAAGACAAACAATTGTATATTCGGATATCCTTCTGTATTATCCAATTATGTATAGCATTGCTTAATTTAATCAGCCTGCACTCTTGGCTTTAAGCCTTTTATATTTGTATGTTTGTACAGTGTATATAATATATAACGGTGCATTCAGAAAGTATTCTGCAAAGTTATTACATTTTTTTATTAAAAAATTTAAATATCACATTGATATTTAGACCCTTTACTCGGTACTTGGTTGAAGTAAATTTGGCAGAAATTACAGCCTTAAGTCTGTTTTGGTATGAAGCAACAAGCAGTGTACATCTAGGGACTTATTCTTTTCTAGACAATAAAATTATAAATGGGGCATTAAATTCCAACCGAGCTGCAAACTTTGCAACAGTCATTAGACCCACCACTCTTTTTTTCATTTTCAGTTCTAGGGACTTCATCAAACAAGAAACAAAATTCAAGATATAAAGACTCTTTCTCAGGTCGCAGTCTATACTCTCATACGGCCTTCTAGCTGTCCTTGGCAATCCCTGGCCAGGAATTGCTGCAGTGCTGCAGTCCCTACGGAACTGTACAGTAGCTGCAGCCAGGTGTCAAGTCCTAAAAAAACCAACAGGTCTAATCAAAGAAAGGTTGAACTTAGGAGAATGACTGGAGAAGTGAAAATTCTAGGTCAAAATAGCCAAACCAAAAAAATTCTCCCATTTATCTCACTTACCAAATCGGCTATTTGGTCTAGATTGTGTTCTTCTCCTGCCAATTCTCCAGAGTTTCACCTTTCTCTGAATAACCCTGCAAGTGTAGGAACTTACCATGATTCCTGTCCCCCAGTTAGCAATTGTCGTCTCACACATAACATAAACACACACTCCAATGTGATATATTAATATATATTTGTGTGTGGATTTTAAAGAAAATATATGATAAATCCTATATATTTTGTTACTTAACAGCGAATCATATATACAAGCTTTATAGTGTATGGGACCAATGGGAACTCCATTCCCTCTGCAAAAATAGTGAAGGAACTGCGTTCCCACAAGTTCCCCCTCGACTTGACCCCTGGCTGCGGCCCAGGATGGTGGTAGTATTGGAAAGTCATTAATTTAATATTAGACCACTTGGGAATAACAGTGATGTCATACTTTGCGTTATGGGATTGAAGACATGATCTGTCCCTAAAAATGTCTGACAATGTCACGGAACTAGATAGACTATAGAGAACTGTACTGCCTAGGTTTCAGTATAAAGTAACGTACTGGTAACAAAAACCTTTTCATGCAAAAGGAAAAATAAAAGTACATTTAAATATCAATATAAAAAACCCCGTTTTATTAACCCATGTTTTCTTTATTAGCAAACTGCTGATACTTTAGCACTGCCGGTATAAACAACATTATAAAGACATATCCATTTATTTTGCATCCCTTTCTTACAGTGTAAACATTTTCCCTGAGGCTGTGGCAGCTATGACATCACAAAAAGAAGAAGAAAGAGTCATTTTCAGCTCAGTTTAGCTTCAAGAATTCTCTCTTGGGTGAATCGTCTCAGGTGGCGTGGAATACAGAGGGATATGTCTTGCGAATATTGATTTATTTTTTTTCTTCAGAAATGGTAGCAGTGTTGTTTCAGTAGAATATTTGTTTTCATCTACATAAAACTAAATGCTGAAATACCATGGGACGTGACACCATTTTTCCATTGTCCTTATGATAAATCTCCTAAAATGTCTGATTTATCACTACTGTTTGGATTGCCTTCACATTACACATACTTTGGCACGCTAGAGGTTAAGCCATCGGGAAACACTTGCTGGGACAGGCAAATCATACGTAACATATCATACATAACTTTATTCACAGCTGGCACATGTAGTACACTCTGATTTCATAGATTTCAAAAATGTTATCTCTTCTCACGTCTGTGAGGTAAATTATCTGGAGACAGATGCTGCTCAACCCTTCTAAGGACAAGGCTGAACACTTTATCTGCCGGTGGTTTCTTGACTAGAAATCTTTAATTAACAGATCTAGTTCATTTGTACCTCTGAGCAAATTAAATCTTGGCTCATGAGCCTTGATTAGGTTCCAGGAGGGATCACGCCGGCACTTGTTCCACTCAGCTTGGACTGACATGAATCAAGCATTAGCTTATCGTTTTTATTTTGAGGCAAATATTTACATTTCATCATGGCTAAAAGTTTCAAGTTTTCCTTAGCAACCTCCTCCAACCACTGGTGTCTCTCTTTTAATGATTTGATGACCTCCTTTCACAAAGCAGGTTTTTGACATTAAGAGATAAATTTATAATTTCTTTCTTTGGAAATCAGTGCCAACAACTTCCTATATTGGAAAAGGTATCGGTCTTAGTTATTTATAATCCCACTGCTAAAGAAAATTATATAATGCCTACCGCGGCAAACTACATTTAAAATTTTTTTTTTTGGTTTGTTTGATTAACTTTTTTTTTTTCATGCACTGGAAAAAAAAAGTCAGGAAAACAAAATAGTTTTCATTTGTTTTCCTGGCTTTTTTTTCTTCATACACTGTTAGTAAGGAAGCCCAGAGAGGCTATTTTCAGTTGGGAAGTGTCATAGAGAGGAAGCACACACTGAATGCAGCTACTTTGATCCTGATTCACAATACTGATCCAGGTAGATCTTGAGGAATAGATTTCCTTGCCTTGATCACTCTTAATTCTCTCACTTCACTAAAGTGCCTATGAAGTCTTCTTCATCTACATATATGGAAGTACAACTAGTCAAAGAAGGGAGTAGAGAAACACAAAACAAAAAGATAGACAGATCACGGATCCCAGAGTTTAGAGGACAGACAGATAGCCAGTAAAGTGAGAGAATTAACAGTAATCAAGGCAAGGAAATCTATTCCTCAAGATCTACCTGGATCAGTATTGTGAATCAGGATCAATGTAGCTGCATTCAGTGTGTGCTTCCTCTCTATGACACTTCCCAACTGAAAATGGCCTCTCTGGGCTTCCTTACTAACAGTGTATGAAGAAAAAAAAGTCAGGAAAACAAAATAAAACAATTTTGTTTTCCTGGCTTTTTTTTTCCAGTGTATGAAAAAAAAGTTAATGAAACAAACAAAAAAATAATAATTAAAAATGCATGGCCTTTCTGGGCTTCTGTAGCAAACAAATATCTAAAATTAAATAAATAAATGAAGTAGGTAGTAATAGGGGATATTCCAGTTTGTTTAACCACTTCGCTGTGGAGGACGCGCTCAGCGCGTCCTACCGCAGGAAGGGTTGGCTGCGGAAGACGCGCTGAGCGCATCCTCCCGAAGCAGCCTGCGATCGGCCGGATTCCGGCCGATCGCTGTGCCCCCCGGTGCGGGCTGACATCCAAGATGTCAGCCCGTCAATCCGGGACCGCCACGGGCACAATAGATGTCATTGCGGCAGCGCGATGACATCTATTTCAGGCGCCCCCCCCCCCGCATGTGCGGAGGAGGCGCCTGAAAGTGAGGGGGGAGGTCCTTCGGACCTCTCTCCCTCCCGATCGCGTGGGTCCTGAGCTTAATGCCAGGCACTGTTTGGAAGGGCACAGCCTGCCCTTCCAAATGGTACCTGGCATTAACCCCATGGGGGCCGGATCACGAATCGGCGCCGAAAAGCGCCGGTTCGTGATCCTTTCCCGGAGCTGGCCGACATCTTGGATGTCGGCCAAGCCTCCGGGAACTCCCCCTGAACACTGGCGTCATCGTGCATAGCACGATGATGCCAGTCCTGGAGTTAACCCCTAACTGCCACCAATGGTGGAGATAGGGGTTCATTGGAACCCCCTATCTCCTGAACCATGGCAGTTAGGGGCTAATGTTTGATATTGTTGGATCGGCCAGAGCATGGCCGTTCCACCAATACCAAACATGACTATGAAAAAAGTTTTTTTAAAAAATTAAAATAAAAAAATATTTAAAAAAAAATTATAAAAAAAAATAAACAAGTTTTCTTTCTTTTTTTTGGTTCGTTAATGCAGCAATATTGTTCCCATTTCAATTATAATGTGAACAATGATGCTGCACTGACGATTTTTGTATGCGGTGCGTTTGTTAAAAATCACGTAATTAAATGTAATGAGACCCCATCTCTAATTTTTTTAACAAGCGCACCCCATACAAAATATAACCGCAATTGCTCGCATGTTAAAATGTGAAAAAAAAACACTTTACATGTTGTAAATTATTGAAAATTCATATTTTATTGCATTTTTTGTTATAATATACAGACAGGACATGACGTATACATATAATAATGACATATTATGAATCTGCCGAGTCTGACGGAAAGAACGATATATAATATGCTTGGGTCATATACTAAAATAAGCCTTCAAAACACGTTTAAACATGATGAGCAAAACCGGTAAAAATGACCTCAGCACAGAGGCGGGAAATGCCTCAGCAGCGAAAGGGTTAAAAAAAAAAAAAAAGAAATTCAGAAAAATGCTTAAAATATCTTAAAAAATCTATAAATAAAGAGACTCTTTACTGCAGAATTGTATAATGAACGGTTTATTAGATATTGAATTAAAACGGGAATATTTTTAACATTGAAGTCTATGGGATTCTCCTGAATTAACTTGCCGAATTAAACCACCGAATGGCAGGGCATTAGGGGAACCTTTCACTGCTGGTTTTTGTTCTCTGAATAGCCGAAGCAGTGTTTTTTCATGGGGATTTCACTGCCCTCGAACAGGCACCGAACAGGCACCGTATGTTCAGGCAATTCGCCAGGATTTGGCGAATTGCCTGCTCTCTGGATAGCCGAATGGCCAGGAAAGGTAACCGAACACTGATTTTCAGCGTTCGGTTACCTTTCTCAAGCAATTCGGAGCTCTTTGAATAACCCTGTAAGTTTAAAGAGTTTCTAGGTTCACCAGAGCTTTGGTTAATTTTACATTAGGCTTAGAACCTACACTTTACTTTACAATTGTAATTAAAGGCACAAAAGAAGATTGGGGTTGTAGTTAAACTAATAGAAATCCATGGAAACAGATTTCAGAAATGTAGTCCACAAGAAAGTCCAATAGCTTTGAAGATGACAGTGGAGCAGTTTATAAGATCCCCTTGTTGCCTTTGAATATGTTTATTCTGTCTGTACACATCTGGAGCTCATATCGAGTAGGGGAGATGTCATCATTTTAGAAGCCATTTTCTTCTGTCTTTGGCATCTTTCTCTGATCTTTTTCTGATTTCTGTAGGGACACTTTGAAGCTCTATTTTGGGGCCCCAGTCTTCTCCCATAATGACTCTATGATAATGAGTGCTAAGAGTTCCTTGATAAAAGTTAGATAAAAAAAGAATAATAAGTATTTACAGAGTCTAGAATGTATAGTAACTTAGAAACCATGATAAAATTAATACACGTGCTCAGAGCCAGGAGACTGGTCGAAAAGTGTTAAGTATTTAGTCTCCCTTGCTGTGGTAGCACCAGAAAAAAGTCTGAAAGGTAGGTAGTTGTGAAGGCTGGAAAGCTGAAAAGAATGGCAAAAACTTAACAATTAGGTCAACAAAAGTATTGACAAAGTTCGTGAGAGGGTTGCTGAGAACCTATAGTACAGCGTTTGGTTGTACAAGAAGAGGGAGAATGTGATAATTGAGACACTGTACATTGTTACTGGAGTTGCCTGGAGGAAGAGCTGCTACCGTTCATTGAGTCACCATGTAGGTGGACATTAGCATTATTTGAAAGCTCTAGTAAGCAACTGGAAGGCTTGGAGCACACTGAAGGCCATGAGTGTGTCATACCTGCAGCATCGTGCCCGCAAGAAGGGCAAAAAGACTAATAAAACTTCACATTAACCCTTGCAATACCTGCCTAGTCCATTCTGCCTAAACCTGATTCCTTCTATAGTTCAGCTGTTGCTTCAGGTGTTTCCACTGATCACCTAGCTCTCCCCTACTAAAGGGCTAAAGACCCTTCATGCAGTGGTTCTGCATTGTTAAGACATTGCTGATTCAGTGTGTTCTTGCTGTCTGCTAAGCCTGCCTGTTTTGGATACCTGTGTACTGGATCTATTGCTTGTTAGCCTACGACCCTTTAGATTACAACTTCGATATGCCCTTTTGATACCGCACTTGAGTACCCTACTTCTATTTTGCCAAGGACTTTATTTTGTTGCAAGTATTCTATTATTATTTCTCTAGACTTTTCATAACTCCCTGGAACCTACAGCCATATTACTCTCCTGGACTCCAACTCCCAGTATCCCTGCACCTTCATCATATTCTGTTTATACCAGTGTTTCTGAATTAATTCCTATTCCTGCTTCGTTATCTTCAGTGTATCCTCTTTAAGTTAACCCTTTATTGTTTGTATCTCTGGAGTCCTGTTTATTCCTGTAGTGTCCCTCTGTTACTATCCTAATATTGTACGTACTTTAGTCAGCCTCTTTATTGCTCAGTTTAATTCAGTGCTCTGTTACTCCTATTGTTACTTATCCTCTTGTTGTTTTGTGGTTATGATCTATTCAGTGTCTGCCCCATTTCCTGTTTATTACTTAACATCTACTTTTTACTGTGTTGCCTTTTGCTTATGTCTATTGTCTACTTGCTTAATAAACCCTTCAGTTTATATGTGCCTGCTCCACCTTTGTGTTACCGCACACTAAGCTCGAACCCCACAACCCCGTACGCTGAAACAGATCTGACAGAGTATTACATACTACACGTGCCACTGCCTCAAGGCCACTCAGTATGGGAGAGTTGATGGCTTGATACAGTGTGCAAAGTATTAATCTGCACCCAGTTTAAGGCAAGGTAGGTTAACTGGGTGGGAGATCAGTCCTTGGGAAATCATGGAAATATTTGCAAAGCTGAGGATGCATATGATGGATGCAGGCTTCAAAAATGGAGCAACGTCCTCTTGCAGCATTCTCCAACCCCCGTCACAATACTGAATTATTAATTTTTTGCAAATAAACTACAATAGACCTTTCTTTTCCCCACAAGCCAATAAGTAAAAAATTTTTTACACAGAGTAAATGGCAAAATACTTAATATTGTTGCTCATCACAAGTTATCTGTGCTATAAATCCCAAATATCCACATTAAAACATACACGTTTTTAGTTTAATTAAATGGCCATTAAAGTTTTAAACCCAGCTGCCAATGTCAAGACAGATCTCTTAAGGTGAATTCCAACCTGATGCCAATACACAGCCTCCTGTCTTTGTTCAGTTAGAGAAGACTCTAATTACAAGTAATTATAAGGAGCTCTTCGGTTAAACTAGAGTAATGAGAGATTTTGTTCCCATTTGACTAATTTGTTATATTTGTTTATCGTGGATGCCAATGCGAAATTGTTAATTACCGTTTAGATCATCTAATATTTGCAGTGAAAATGTATCGTATTTTAATTACTGATATTTCTATTTCACTTGTAATCTTCATCAATAGTAATTGTACCTAAAGCAGTGTAATAAATATGTGAAAAAGTCTTCTCATTCCAATCATCATTATGCCATGGTCCCTATTCTTTCCTGCCTGTAGTGTGTGTGTATACTGTAGTTGGCACAGGGGGGGGATTTCAAGGTAACAGATTTACTATAAGTCTGAGACAATTAAAGTGACAATGTACTGTACATCAATGAGTTTGAAGCATACTTGAACCAGGTTATTATTGATAAACATACAGGGTAATTCAAAGAGATCCGAATTGCTTGAGAAAGGTAACCGAACGCTGAAAATCAGTGTTCAGTTACCTTTCCTGGCCATTTGGCTATCCAGAGAGCAGGCAATACGCCAAATCCTGGCGAATTGCCTGCACATACGGTGCCTGTTCGGTGCCTGTTCGAGGGCAGTGAAATCCCCATAAAAAAGCAATACTTCGGCTATTCAGAGAACACAAACCAGCAGTGAAAGGTTCCCGAATTGCCCTGCCATTCGGTGGTTTAATTCGGCAGGTTTATTCAGGAGAATCCCATAGGCTTCAACGTTAAAAATATTCCCGTTTTAATTCAATATCTAATAAACCGTTCATTATAAAATCCTGCAGTAAAAAGTCTCTTTATTTATAGATTTCTTTAGGATATTTTAAGCATTTTTCTGAATTCTTTTTTTTTTTTTCAAGTTTACTTATTTTTTCTGTAACAGCCCTTTTTATTATCATTCATTGGACCTCATATGCAAATTTCAGACATTTTCGCTCAGTAGTTTCTTTGCAAACAGTGTTTCACTTTTCTCATACAAACTGTTTTCCTAATTTATTCACTTCGCTCTGTCTGCGGTCTCGGCTTTTTCCGGCAGCTGCGCTGCGTGTGATCGGCTCCTGCTCGGGTTTTTCCGTGGTTTTCGTCAGGTTAATCCAGATGTTTTTGCGGGTTTTCGGCGTGCATTCGCCGGGTTTTGCGGTTCGTTTTCGTTGGGTTTGCGGCAGCCTTTCCCTGCAATTTGGGGACCCTGTGGTGTTTGCTGAATACACCGCAGGGTCACCGAAATGGGATCGGCAAAAGGAACCGAATTGAAGAGAACGAAAAGTCACCAAACGTGCAGTGACTTTTCGAATCTCTTTGAATAACCCTGATAGTTTATGTAATTATGTGAATATTAGGCAGACAAATAAAAGTCTGTGCGCAAAGCAAATGTAATCAGTAAATGACACATTAACTCACAGTAGCTGTATAATGTAATACATATAAAATCTACCGTATCACTTCTATACGTGTTCCAGTCTAAAGACTCTTTTGACCCATGTGTAAATCTCACAACAGCAGATGTAAAGTTAATCTGTTACAAAATGTGTGGATGACAAGGTCAAATTCAAGCTAGTATTAAAATCCAATCAATGAAATCTGCAACTGGGACACAGTAACGTTTTTACTTTTATATCCTGTGCTTGTATTTGAGAAATAAAATATTTTTATTATATTTATTTGCAATCTGACATTGTATATAATGAATAGATAAAATTCCTATCATTCTATGGCCCCTATTACACGCTTTGCGCAGTGCATTTGCGTGCGCTCAAATGCGCGAGGACAAAACCATTTGCGCGGAATGTCGTAGTACGACGTTCGCGCAAACGATGCGCGTTGTCGTCTACCTCAATTGACCCTGCGCGAACTCAGCACGAGCAAAAGTTCGCGCGTGCATCCTATACTTAACATCGTGAGCGCAAATGCGTTAGTGCGGATGGTATTATAATCTTCGCGCAAAGTTGTAGGAGCGACGTTTGCGTGAATTTTTGTAACGTCTTTGAAAACTTGGTGTTAACTGCAAATATGATAGTTGTGGCCGAAACGAAATAACTCAGCATTAAAAAAAAAATACAGCACAGTACAGTTACACATTCTACACATAAAAAATTAATTTGTCAATTTTTTTTGCTGCAGCACATATACGCAGATTGACTTTGACAGGCGCAACAACCTAACTTTAGAAAATGGTGGTTCTTAATTCTGATTGCCCACCGATTCCTGCACGCAACGTTCATTTGCGCACAAATTTGCGTGTTGGATTTGCGCACGAAAAAACATGAAGGCTGAAAAAATGCGCTTGGATCGGAATGCCGCAGTAATTTTCGCGCGATAATGTTTTTTTGCGTGCGCAAAAAATATGCGCTGTGCGAGCGCATTTGCACGAAGCGTGTAATAGGGGCCTATATGTGTAACTAACCTGTAAAAGTAATTTAATTTTAGCAGTTGTCAAACGGTTTTCATTCCTACGCTCATTGCACACAAGCTTATTTTTAACTCGGTTGTCGACAAATTGATACCATAATGTAAAAATGCAAAAATAAATACAAAAGAAATTTCAAATCTTTGAAAAACCAGTGCAGCTCAGAATAATTCAACTGTAAGTATACATAGGTTATCACTTGCTTAAAATAACTTACAGGGTTATCCAAAGAGATTCGAATTGCTTGAGAAAGGTAACCGAACGCTGAAAATCAGCGTTCGGTTACCTTTCCTGGCCATTCGGCTATCCAGAGAGCAGGCAATTCGCCAAATCCTGTCGAATTGCCTGCACATACGGTGCCTGTTCGGTCCCTGTTCGAGGGCAGTGAAATCCCCATAAAAAAGCACTGCTTCGGCTATTCAGAGAACACAAACCAGCAGTGAAAGGTTCCCCTAATGCCCTGCCATTCGGTGGTTTAATTCGGCAAGTTAATTCAGGAGAATCCCATAGGCTTCAGTGTTAAAAATATTCCTGTTTTAATTCAATATCTAATAAACTGTTCATTATAAAATTCTGCAGCAAAAAGTCTCTTTAAGCATTTTTCTGAATTTTTAAAAAAAAATGTAAAAGTCCGATTTTTTTTTTTTTTTTTCTTTTTCAGTTTACTTATTTTTTTTGTAACAGCCCTCTTTATTATCATTCCCTGGACCTCCTGTGAAAATTTCAGACATTTTCGCTCAGTAGTTTCTTTGCAAACAGCGTTTCATTTTCCCAGATTCATACAAATGGTTATTCTAATTTATTCACTGCCTCCTCTATGTCACAGCTGCTTCGGCTCTGTGTGATTCGGCTCATGTTCGGCTCCTTCGAAGGTTAATCCAGATGTTTTTGCTTGTTTTCAGCGTGCATTCGGTTAGTTTTCGTCAGGTTTTGCGGCAGCTTTTCCCTGCAATTCAGGGACCCTGTGGTGCTTGCTGAATACACCGCAGGGTCACCGAAATGGGATCGGCAAAAGGAACCGAATTGAAGAGAACGAAAAGTCACCGAACGTGCGGTGACTTTTCGAATCTCTTTGGATAACCCTGATAGTGTAGAAACAACACATTTTTCTCATTCCAGACCATAATTCTGCATGTGCCCAGATCCTCTGTCCATGGTACTGACATTGTAAAACTGAACAGCATGTCCTGCAGGAGCTTAAATTTTGCCGTCCTGTAGTAGAAGGCAGAGTCATACAATTATACACCATATTCATACAAAAAGCATTCTACTTTTAGAAAGGATTAAGGTTTTTAGGCATATGGTAACAAAATATGAACCTGCCTCCAAGTGAATGTACTCCATCACCTTGGAACTCTCTACAACTTAATGTTTAAATAGGACTCAGAGTGTGGTCTGCAGGACCAGGAGGGTAGTAATTCCACGATTTGCAGAAAAAGAGGGTTGTACTGAACTTGAACATTAGCTGTTTTGCACCCTTTTCCCTTCAGGTGAATAGTGCCACCATTGCTTCTACCACACAGGCTCGATGCCTCATGTTGTCCTCGACTCTGATCTTCTTTTCACTCCTCACATTCAGGCACTAACCAAATCTTGCTACTTATACCTAGAAAAACATTTCACACATTTGCACACATCTTAATCAGGACTCTTCTAAAATGCTCATCCAAGCTCTTAACTCCTACCTACTGTAATCCTATTCTTGCTGGCCGTTAGAGATCCCAGACTCTCCCTCTGCAGTCTGTTAGGAATGCCTGTGCCATGCTCACCCACCTCTCCTCCCGCACCTCTCACAACTCGCCCCTTTGTCACTCTACACTGGCTCCCTGTTTCCTTTAGAGTCCAACTCAAAATATTGATGCTCATGTACAAAACTTTCCATAACTGTGCTCATGCCTAAGCTCCTCCCTTAATAGCAGGTATGTCCCATCCCGTCTGCATCACTCTGCAAATGATCTGATGTTATCTCCTTGTACCCGCATCCCTAACTCTTGCCTTCAGGACTCCTACGGAGCTGCCCCCTTTTAATTCAACACCCTCCCCTGCAACATTCAAGAAGTCTTGAAAACACATTACTTTTGAGAAGTGTCACGGCGGCACCGGGCATGGGCCATAGTGGGGCCTTTGTTCAGGAAGTAGTTAAGCTCTTGAGGCAGGTTAGCTGTTGGTTAGCTGCTGGCTGCATGGACAGATTACAGCATACAGAGATACACAGATACCAGACAGGATATACCAGGACTGTAACAAGACGTTCACGAGGGCACAGAAGAAATCTAAAGGAATCCCTAACATTCGGATAAGATCCTTGAATGGTCTTCTGCCTATGGAAACTGAACAAAAGAATAACAGAGTCAGGAGAACAGGAAGGGCGAGGGTTAAACAAGACAAACATACACGAAACCATGAACAGAATAGAGGTCCTTATACTGGCCTCTATGTTAAGAATAATTATATACTGCTGGGTACATATACGAAACAAGGATAGAATAGTCAGGACTGGAGCAAAAGGATACAGAACCAAGAAGGAACATCAGGCTAGCAGAGGTTGGTACACAGATCAATAATATACAGAGTACTGGGGCAGACAGAGTAGTCAGGAAAGCCAAGATCAATAAACCAGAAAAATCCAAAACATCATATAAAATATAAACAGACAGATACATGAACCCTCAGGAACAGGACACTAGGAACCAGAACTCATGCCAGAGCCATGGGCCTCTGTGCTGCTAGCCACATACTAACGAGAGAGGACTAGTAAAAGGAAAGAGCTAAATAGATTAAACAGAGTATGAGCAAAGAATATCTATAAGTACCTATATAAAACAAATACAGAATACATGGGAAACAGAACTAAGACAAAACTGAGGTAGATACAGGAACAATAAGTATAATTGAACTTGCAGGTATCGTAGTCCAACTGAGCAAAATATCACAAACAAGTAGGTGTATACAAATACTTAACTCAAAATACTAGGACAATCTTCCAGGAGGTGGTTCAAATACTCCTCAATAGTACAATAAGAGATATCACGGAAGATATAATGTCCCATAAAGTCAATGAATCGTACAGATCAAATTTAGAGTTGTTCAGATAACTCCACGGATTCTTGAAAGAGATGAAAGTCCTTAGGATGGATAAGGCATTTCTCTCAGGATCGGTGTGAGTCTGTGGTCTTTTCACATCCCATGGATGGTAGTCTCTATCTATATCCCTTACCAGGAAAATTGCCACACAAGGTAAAAATAAAAATGGAATTTATTTTGCATATAAAATGTGCATAGGCCCAACGCATTTTGTCTGGAGTACCAGACTTCCTCAGGGGCAATGTATCAATCGTATAAAATGCAAGTAATACAGCACAATACTTTTAACAGTGTTTAAATACTCCCCCAATCATTTCTGATTGGATGGAGTCATTAAGTTCATTGTCCTGGCGTTCTCCATATATGGTAGGTTTTGTGTCTCAAAGGCTTTAGACCAATAGGGCAGTTCCATTTTCCAAAGTCTCTGCTCCAATCGGAAAGTTCCTTTTGCCTCTGTTATTGCTGGATCGTCACTTCCGCCAAAGACCCAATACGTCACTTCCCGATTATGGTCTGCACAATTTAATGAAAAACAGACTTTCTGGATATCACCTTTTTTTGTTCTGAAAATCAAATTAAAAGTAAATGTTTTTTCAAACCCACGGATGGAAATGGGTATATCCACTCAAGTAGCCATTACAAACCTTGGCTGAAAGGGATTCCGCGAAGTCAGGCATTAAGAATATGTAGAAATTGTACAGGTTTTAAAAGACTATCAAGAACAAGTTAGGGTCATTAAAGACAAACTAACAGAGTGTGTACCAATGCGGCAACTATGGACAGGCACCAACTTTTGGGGCAAAGTGGCCCAAAAAAAGAATACACGAATGAAAGATTTCCAATTTACTTTTTGTACAAAATACAATATCAACAAATAAAAATTTTACAAAAAATTTTGTTCATTTTAAAAAGGGATCCATATATAGGTAACATCATCCCAGATAAAGCAGATGTGGTATTTAGAAGAGCTAACAATTTAAAATCGTTAATAGCCCCAAGTGCGACGAATACCGATGACCATAATGAAACAAATGAGAGATGTGTTTGTTTTTTTTAGATGTTCCAGGTGTAAGGCATGCAGATTCTTGAAGAAAAATAAAACTGTCAATTTTAAAAGTACTGTGATGAAGGAGTCATATACAATTAAACAAAGGATCACGTGTGAAACTACATATGTGGTCTATTTATTGACATGTGGCTGTGTTAGACAATATATTAGGAAAAACTATACGTAAACTGAAAGAAAGAATTCTTGAACAACATCAGGGAAAATTTTTTTAAAAACTCTCAGTTCCTATTCACTGTAACAACTGTGCAATATACAACCCATGTCTTTTAATTTTATAGGCATTGAACATGTTACTTTTACGAGAAAAACTTTGGACCTAAGAAAGGATCCAAAGTTAGGAATGGAGCTTGAATACCAGCATTAAAGGATTAAACCTCATTAACAAGTATTGAAACAAAAAAGTGGAAAAAAAAAAAAAAAAAAAAAAAAAGTGGCTATTTTATCATGCCTATTGGCTATTTAATTAATGCCACATATGCTGGTATAATTTAAAAAATAAACAACTGTACATAAATAAAATTTGAGTATTCATGTTTAATTACATACATAAGACTTAATTAACATAAGAGAAATAGTTCACAATCGTTTGGATAAATTCCCGGTGGTCCCCAGTATCAAGCTGAACAAATCTCTCATATACCATGGGTTGATTAATAGCTGTGCTGTCCTTAAATATAGTTCTTATAGATATAATTACTAAATACTAAATACTAACATTCACTTTCTAATAGATTATTCCCACAGTATCAGATGTCATCAGGTGCAGTGAAATCTCATAATCACTACTACAAATAAACCCATAGTTCGCAACAATATATGATATCTTGATTATGTATCACCTACAATGGCAATTGCCATATACTTGAAGATAACAGTAGATGCTTTGCAATTAGACACATAGTTTGTCATGTATATAAAATCATGTTACGGAATATAGCTGTATATCTATCCTTAGTACAAATTTTAAATAGATCTAATATCACATCAGCTGTCCATGCATAAGGTAGGCTACTAGAGGATCGTATATAATTATTCATGAGGACATCATATTGATTACCATAATGATGGAGTCCATCAATTAAGAGCTAGACCCACATTTCATTTGAGCCCCTCGATCAGTCTGATGTTAGGATCTATTCGTATCACCTTTAGTCTTGATGGTTATAAAAATGTGGATATGAATATTAAGACCAGGCAAATTGCAGTGCTGTATAATCTGCACCAATTAGTTTTCAAAAAAACTTAAAATACCTGAGGGAATAAATCTATTGCTCCAAAATAAGAACTCTATCAACAATTGAAAAATCCAACAAGCCAATTGTTTTAACCCTTCAAATATCACAGGTTCAATACAAAGAACAACATAGCCCTAATTCCTCAGATTTCTATGCTGTCCCTGAAAGGCATTTGAATAACCGAGGGAATAAATCTGTTATTCCAAAAATCAACAGTTGAAAGGTCCAGCAAACAACTTTTTACCCCTTTCAATAACACAGGTTCAGTACAAAATTCTGTACCCTTGTATCTCTGGAACTGTGCAATGTAGGAGGTCAGTTAAGGTTTCATTGGAAAGGCAAAATTCTGGCAGGTTCAATGATATAAAAAGGATATTTGTGAAAGGTAAAAATTTAATTAAGCAGCTCGAACAGCGCAGGGGGTCTTTTGGATACACAATGAAAGCAAACATGGCCATATAATGTGAAAAAGAAAGAAAAAAAAAAAAAACAATCTTTTTACTTCTTTAAAAAGCAGTGGCAATATTCAGTTATAGCACAAATAATTCCGCTGCACTAATCCACTTTCTCATTTCCCACACTGGGGGAAAGTTTGGAATTGATGGCATAATGCGTTATTACACTGTAAGGATCCGGTGCTGCTTCATTGTTACCTCCACTCTGGCAGCATCCTTCCACTCTGGCTGAGTACCCCTGTCCTAAGCATGGACTTTTCCTGTAATACTGCAGCTGATGTAGGTGCTCCTAATCAGTGATCTGGCTCTTCTTTAATTAAGGGTAGAGCACCCACAATGCAACGCTTCTGCATTGCACTGGCCTTCAGTGTGCATCCTGATCCCAGAGCAGCCTGTTGTCAAAAAACCCGTGCACCAGACCTTTTTAGCATTGTTTATATGGACCCTGCTTGCCTGCTACTGATCCTCGACCTTGGATTTGCCTGATGGATTTGCCCCTTTGTCACAGCGCCTGAGTACCCCCGCTTTGCTTTTTATACACTGCCTTTTGTTAGAAGGACCTTGCCTTTGCATTACCGAACCCTACAGTTATGCCCAACATCGTATATGACCTCCTGGAACCTCAGCATTCAACTTTCCCCGAATTCCCACACTCAGCACTCTTGGATTCTCAGTGTATCCCAGCACACCAGATTTAAACCCTATTTCTGTTCCATCTGTCTAATGTGTTCTGTGAGTGTTTCCTTAGTTAACTCATTCTTGTTTGTCCTCAGTATCTATAGTCAATCCTGTTCCTGTAGTGTACCTCTGTTTCTATCCTAGTTCTGTGTATCTTCTAGTCCGCCCCTTTCCTGCCTTTTTATTTCTGCTATTGGTTAACCATATTTGTGACCTTGGCCCTTCTTCCTTTATTCAGTGATTATTACCTATCCATTGTCTGCCCTATTTCTTGTCTCGCACAGACACTTATACTTTATCCTGTATTGCCTTTGTCTTGTTAGTTTAAACCTTATTATTCTACCACAAAATACCCGCCTACTCTATTATTCACTGCATCCTCCATGGAGGTGTGACACCTCCATGGAAGGGGAAACAAGGCATTGCTTGGCATTAGATCGGGATAAGTATCTGCTGTGATATCGCCCCAAAAGATGAGATGTTGAATTGACCAGTGTAATATCACCACTAAAGGGATATTACAAACAAAGTTTTACCGGGGCAGTAGAGGTATACTTTAACATGATGTACGTTCTTCTCCATCAGGAATGTACCCAGAAGATGTAAATAAAAGCCAAAAAACAAACCAGAAAAATAGTCTAAGAGCAATTATAATATAAAAAAATGTTACTTCCAAGATATTGTCATAAGGAGAAGAGGTGACTTCAGTTCCCCAAAGTTTCTATTTCCAAGTAGGAGTTTTTTTTAGCTCCAAGATGAGCTGGTGGCCAAGCAAAAGCATTGATGCCCTCAGTAATCTTTGGAGCTGGACAGCACTGGATTAGCTTCATCAATCCCTTTCTACAACATCCCCTTCCCTTACTCTTGCATTTCCCTTTCATTACGTGTTCAAAGTTATATAAACCATTTCCATTTTGACAGACTAATTATAAGTTAATTAAATTGATAATGGATTAATGAATGGGTGAGCCAACTAAAAAGAAGAGCTTGTGTCCTCAGACAAAAGGGCATATGTGATATAACCCTTTCTGACCCTCTCTGCCTAACATGAACTTACTTATGTTTGTGGCATTTTCACACTCAAAAAGCTTGATATTTCTTACAGCACTAGATATCTGAAAATAAATAAATTAGAAGCATATGGTCTGTTTCTAAAGGAACATAGTAGATTTCTAATGAGAAACCCAGGCTGCATATTGTCAACCTATTGTGTGTGGGGGTACTTTTGAAAGGTTCAAGGGGATATAACAGCTCTTCTATTTCATAAGGTTGGCGTATTTGGATAAATACTGTTAGTTGCATTTGTAAGATAAAAGATCTATGAAGTTGTAAGGTACCAGCGTGACAGGTAAGATTCCGAACCCAGGATGCAGTGACACACGGAGACCAGGTTAGGGAAAACAGGGGTTTATTGTAGGATTCAGATAAATAATAAGTCCAGGTTATGTAGGATGCAGGGCAGAACTTAAAGATGAAAGAGACCAACTGGAATATGGAATCTTTGTGGATACGAGGGGATGCAGGAAACAATACAAGAAGACACAGAGGGCAGACACACGGAGGAGACTTACTGGGGATACGAGACAGGACAGGAAAAGGGCTGGATGGTTTCTTGAATAGCTGAGGAATCAGGAGACAGTTGATCAGCGGGAAACCAGGATGCAGGGATCTAGGATGAAGTCTCTGGATGGCTCGGGAGACTTGATGCAGATGGGAAGCACAGGATAGATTCTGGATCAGTGTGCTTGGCTTGCTGGCTCAGGAACCATAATGCAGAAGCATTGTCTTCTGGGTGCTCCACCCTTAAGTAGGGATTAGTCTCTGTGTAGATTAGAGGCACCTGTTATGCCTGCAGTCTGAGAGCAGGGTGGGACATGGGATACGCCGTCTTGTGGAAGTGCTGCCCTGCATTCAGGACAACGCAGCACCAGGTTTGCCTTTCTTCCTTTTACGGCGGGCTTTACGTGGGGTGCTGGGGGGCTCCAGACAGGGGTCCTGACAGATCCTCCCCTTTAAGGCCACGCTCCGAGTGGCCCAGGCTTGACCACCAGCTGAAAAATCCACAGTAGGAAACTGGTCAATGATACCCTTACTATGGGTTAGGTCACGATCAGGGCACCTGACAATGGTTCCTTGAACGGTGTACGGGGTGGTCATACACCCAGCTTCCTCCTCACTGGATTCCAGGGGAATTAAGTCCAGCTCTGGTTGGTAGGGAGGAGCTGATTGCTGGCTGAGAGTGATAGGCGCTGTAGCGGTTGATGCCAAAATAGATTCTGCAGGTACATCTGCAGCCTTCCTTTGCAGCAGGGCCTCCTCAAATCTCTTAACATCCTCTCTACGCACCAAAGTCCCGTTAGAGGCAAGGATACAACCTGGTGGCAAGGAGTCAATCTTACGGTGGTCTTCAATAACCATGCTCTTACCCAGTGGCGGTTGGCCGGGATTGGGTACCTCGGGGCTTCCTGGTTCAACCTCCTCCATGAATAAGGAGGGAACCGGGTCAGGGGTATCGGAGGCTATGGCACAGTGACCCGGAGAGCCCTGAGGGAGCTGGGTTACCTTCCTATTCGTGGTGGTTCTGTCGGTAGTGGGGTCCGGTACAGGAGTCACGGAACCAGGCTTGGACTTCACGTTCTTGCTGTGTGGAATTGGAAAGTCCACTTTTGACATTCCAGGGACACCTTTGGACGGGATTGAGGCACAAAGATAGGTCTCTGGATTCTTGGATGGTTCAGGCAACAAGGCATCCAGGTGGGTACAACGTTGACCAGGTGGCCCTTGACTACGCCGTGCAGTCTGTGGTTGGAAGTCAGCCTCAGAGTCCGTGGCTTCCCAACCAACATCCGAGTTGCTGTATACAGGGACCACAGTTGCGGCGCTACTGGCTTTGTTGGGTATGTCGTACCTGGCAATGGTGGGTTCACCGGTATGGCATTCTGTAGGATCCGATGTTGGCACCATGTTGTTCTGCTGAGATGCCACGTTGCGCCGGATTCCTTCCATCGCTTGAGCAAAGGTCTTCACCTGCCGTTGGAGGGTGGCAATGGTGTGGGCAGTCTCTGCAGATACTGTAGACTGGTTCAAGACAATCTCATCAGTCTGAACCGCGGCTTCCGTGGGGAGCGGCACTTCTGTTTTGGTAGTGGGCACCTCAAGGTCTCCTCGCTCGACCCCCGGGGTTTCTGTGGGGGGAGCTGGGTCACAAGTGTCCTGATCAGCAGAGACACCTAGTCCCAGAGAACCATGAGGGCGGTACTGGGCACTACCTGCAGTGAAGTCCGGCAACGGGTTCACGGTCTTGGCACAGATAGACATTATATCCATCGGTTCAGCTGGATTATTCTCTATGAACGCCGTAGGCTCTGGATATACTTGCTCGACGTCCATGAGTTCAGTAACGTCCTCAGATCCATTTACCTGGGGTCCAAAAGGGCTCAGTTACCGGTGTTGGTGAGGACATCGGTGTTGGCATCGATTGGACATGGGGTAGGGGTGCCTGATCAGTCTTTGATAGGGGAGCAGTCCTTGATGCCGGAGTGGTTTTAGGCACCGAGGATTTTTTTGGAGCATACCTTCTTGCCGAAGTTAATTTTGGCAACGACTCCTCAGGAGTAAATCTTTTGGGGGGCCGCACTGGGCAAATGGGGAGCCAGTGGCCGGAATTTCCACAATAGATACAGAGGTCTGCCGCTATTCTTCGGGCACGCTCCTCTGCGGATAAGGGTCCTTGCCTTTTTCTTGCTTCAGGAACGCACACTTTAGCAGAAGGGGCCCCTTTTCTTTGCAGCAGACTTGAAAGGAATTCTATCAGGTGGGCGATTAACTCTTGGAAGGATTTGTGAAATAGCTCCATTATAGCCTGTGTCACTTCGGGTTCGGTGGGTTTGGGCTTCTGCATTCTGTAAGGTACCAGCGTGACAGGTAAGATTCCGAACCCAGGATGCAGTGACACACGGAGACCAGGTTAGGGAAAACAGGGGTTTATTGTAGGATTCAGATAAATAATAAGTCCAGGTTATGTAGGATGCAGGGCAGAACTTAAAGATGAAAGAGACCAACTGGAATATGGAATCTTGGTGGATACGAGGGGATGCAGGAAACAATACAAGAAGACACAGAGGGCAGACACAGAGGAGACTTACTGGGGATACGAGACAGGACAGGAAAAGGGCTGGATGGTTTCTTGAATAGCTGAGGAATCAGGAGACAGTTGATCAGCGGGAAACCAGGATGCAGGGATCTAGGATGAAGTCTCTGGATGGCTCGGGAGACTTGATGCAGATGGGAAGCACAGGATAGATTCTGGATCAGTGTGCTTGGCTTGCTGGCTCATGAACCATAATGCAGAAGAATTGTCTTCTGGGTGCTCCACCCTTAAATAGGGATTAGTCTCTGTGTAGATTAGAGGCACCTGTTATGCCTGCAGTCTGAGAGCAGGGTGGGACATAGGATACGCCGTCTTGTGGAAGTACTGCCCTGCATTCAGGACAACGCAGCACCAGGTTTGCCTTTCTTCCTTTTACGGCGGGCTTTACGTGGGGTGCTGGGGGGCTCCAGACAGGGGTCCTGACAGAAGTATTCTTGGTTAATAATAATAAGTATCAGTTCTTGTTTGGGAAAGTGAAAAACAAAGATATAGGTTGGGGTGCATCCATAAGTACAATCAGTCCACATTATTTGGTTGTGAACCATGGAAAGTTATACATTCCATTCTACTAATAGCCACAAACATTCACTTGTCCTGCTGTTTGTGATGAACCCTGGAAGGAAAGTGTAGATTGAGTCTAACAGGTGTACAAGCAGGTCCATTTCACCCAACAGGCACCTACTCTCTGTACATATATGGGTTTACTATGTATTTAAACCATTAGGAGCTGACAGAGGAAGTACTTGCAGAACCTTTGCAGTAGGTGGGAAAATGGGTTCTTCATACTGAATATTTACAAGTACCATTCTTTACAGCTATTAACATAACTTACATAGGTTTAATAACATCAGTTATACCCCAGATATTTAAAAAACAACTGCCCTTGTCATATTATTTAGTATTTTCTACTCTTGTAAACATCCCAGAGCCACTGATGTCTATAAAGTTGGCAAGTTTACCAGAGCACTCTTTGGGCTAAATTACAATCTTCACGCAAACGTTTGCGATGGCGCAAAAAAACATTAACACGAGGGCTAAAACCATTTGCGCCTAATCCCGTATTACATAGTCAGCACAACAACCGCGTGCAATCGTCTACCGCGGGCGAACCTGCGCGAATCCTACGAGAGCTTACTGTACTTTGCGTGTCCTATACTTAACATTGTGAGAGCAAATGCGAATGTGCACTGGTACGAGGATGGTATTACAACCTATTCGTGGTAATTACCGCATAGACTTTGCGCGCATAATTTTAGCAACTCCTAAAAGCTGGTGCTAACGGCATATCTGAACAACCTGGCTAACCCAAAAAACAGCCCATAAAAAGGAATGCAGCACCAATATAATGGATGATGGCCGGTGTGTGTGTGTGTATTATTACTGTAGCATATGTGCTAATTTTGCATCATAGACGTAGAACCTGTCTCCGATGTCTCTGGCAGATGCAATTCAGTTGCGTTTGATAGGTGCGTTTTTTCATTTTGATTGGCTGAATTGGTGCAAAACACTGCTCGTGCAAAGATTTTTGCGCGAGACAGTACTGTGCCTGCATTTGTGCACGTACTGTTTGCGCACGCAATTGATCAGCGGAAGCAAAAAGCCGTGAGGATTGTAATTCCAGCAGTGATTTCGCGTCGAAAAGTTTAACGCTTGGCGCAAAAAAATTCACTTTGCGCGAGGGTTTTGGCGCAAAGATTGTAATATAGCCCTTTACGTTTACTCAGAATATGTAATCTAGTCCTATGATTTTGAAATTTATTTATTTATTTATTTCTAAAGTATTTTACCAGGAAGGATACATTGAGATTTCTTTCGTTTTCAAGTATGTCCTGGGTTCAAGAACATTGAAATGTTACAGTCGTTACAGAAATACAAAGTAATAAAAGCAAGATATTAAAAACACAAATATACAGATTAACACAGAAAACAAATATGTAGGAAATATAGTCATTATGTTACATGTTTACAGGTGCATTCTGTATTGAGGCATGTTAATAGGGAGCTCTTGAGTGACTTAAGACTGGGGGAAGGTTTGATGGCGTCTGGGAGGTTATTCCATAACTGCGGTGCTCTGCAGGAAAATGAGGATCGAGACACTTTCCTTTTGTATTGTGGTATTGTAAGTAAGGTGCAGATCCTGGATCAGAGGTTATAGGATGAGGGAACTGCTGGAGGAAGAAGCTTATACAGGTAGGGTGGCAGCTTCCCAGAAAAGCTCTTAAACACCAGGTTGAAAAAGGTGAAGGGTGCGTCTGGATTCCAGCGACGGCCAGTTTAGCTCTTTTAACATGTCACAATGGTGGGTCATGTAGTTACATTGTAGCACAAAGCAACAGAATGAGTTATACAATGTAGTAAGGTTCTGAAGGTGCGTTTGCGGGGCAGCTGCATACACTACATCTCCGTATTCAATAGCCGGCATAAGCATTTGTTGTACAATCTGCTTTCTTACCGTGGGGCTCAGGCAGGATTTGTTTCTGTACAGGGCACCTAGTTTGGGGTAAAGTTTAGATGAGAGTTTTTCGATGTGGGGGCGAGAGGATAGATTTGGGTATAACCACATACCTAGATATTTGAGAGAAGTGACTGTGGTCAGCGTGTCATTTGATTTTGCACTGACTCATAAATGGGGAGTTTGTAATTTATGCAGTTTAGGTGCTGTTCCAAAGAGCATCGTTACAGTTTTGTCAGTATTTAAAAAAAGTTTGTTATCTGCGATCCACTTTTCTACCTTTGTGAATTGTTCTTGCAGCACAGCCTCCAGCTGTGGGAGATTTGGTTTGCTGGTATAGATTACGGAGTTGTCTGCGTACATGTGTACAGTTGAGGCTTTGCAAACGTTAGGCAGATCATTTATGAATATCGTGAATAACAGGGGGCCGAGTATTGAGCCTTGGGGTACACCGCACGTGACTGGGAGGGGGAGGAGCTGCCAGAAATGGACACATACTGAGATTGGTTGGATACATACGATTGAAACCAGGTTACGTCCAATCACCAATACCGGAGTTTTTTACGGTTTTGTAACAAGATGCCATGGTCTACTGTGTCAAAGGCCTTGGCAAAATCAAGGAAGATGGCTCCAGTTAGGTCTCCTTGTTCCATGCCAGCTTGGATATCATTGCAAACTTTTAAAAAATCAATTACTTATTTCTTTGCTGCTCTTTTCTGACCTCAAACATATTCAGAGGTCAAAAATAATGTAAGCAACAGGCACTGTGATCTTACATTATTTTACTAAAAAAATAAAACTTTGCATTTGTAAGGATACACTAACTAACCCATCATTTTGTATGCATGTTTAAATATTGTAACTAAATCCAAAGAGTTTTAAATAAACGTTTTACTGCATTTTGTGAGTGGTATTTATACTAAAGGTGTGCACAGCTGAAAAATTCGTTTAGTTTCATTTAAAAATAATTTCGTCTGAAACAGAATACGTTTGAATACTGATTTGTTTCTTTTTGTAATTTTGTTTCGTAATTTCATTTGTAATTTGGGATCGATTCGAAATCGATTTAAAATCGATTTGGATCACTAAAAAAAAACAATAAATCAATTCCTACTCAATTACTGTTACAGTAGGGCTATTATGTGGGTTAAAAGGCAAGCTAGGGTTAAATATTGAGCTGTCTATTGGCCTGTGGTGCTGAATACAACAGATTCAGCACCACAGCCAATTGACAGGGACAGGGTGCTTTGTGAAACAGTAAAAAGAAACTGATTCATTTTCATTATTTCATTTTTACTTTGGTATCGATTTGAATTTGATTCGAAATTGATTTGGATCATTAAAAAAAAACAATAAATCAAATCCTGCTCAATTACTGTTACAATAGGCTTAAGCACGAGGGTTAAAAGGCAAGCTAGGGTTAAATATTGAGCTGTCTATTGGCCTGTGGTCACTGGCCTAGCGTGGGGTGCAACCAGGGCGTTACCCCAGGTGCAATTTTCTTAGGGGCGCAAAATTTCAAAAGAAATTTGAGCCCCTAATAGATTCCAGCAGCTGGGATTGGCTTGGCAGGGTGTCCGCGAGCGCATTGTCTTCCGCCGCTGCTGCCTGTATTGCTGTACCCGGCGGTGACTAAAGCCTGAGATACACTCTGACCGAGTCCAGAAGGGAGGATCAGGTTGGATAGTCCCATTCTGGCTCCTCCTTGACGCCGACTGTCAGCGGCTGACTTGCGTCACATGTGGTGATGCAGCGTGGTGGCGGGAAGGGGCAGGAGGAGAGCCGGGACTCCATCAGGCTTCCCTGGGCTGGGTACCACCATCAGTCCCTCATTTCATCCACAGAGTACCCTGAAATCAGCCAGGATTTAACACATGACTTGTAATTGGTCAAACAATCCCTATATCTCACCTCCCAAATGTCCCGAATAAGAGAAGACAGTCCCTATTTTGTGCCATACACCTCTCTCATACATATACATAACATATATATATTTTTCAGGATGTGCAGGTGTCTTTTTAGGGGGTCCTCTATATATTAAGGGTGTGCGGGTGTTTTTAGGGGTTCTTCCATATATTCAGGCTGTGTGGGTTTCAAATTAGGACTCCAACCGAGTCCAGAAGGGAGGACCAGGCTGTCCCACCTGGACTCCTCCTTTACACTGAGTTGAGTCACATGCGGTGACGCAGCACGTCGGCTGGAAGGAGTATGAGGAAAGCCACTGGGTTAAAAGGCAAACTAAGGTTAAATATTGAGCAGTCAATTGGCCTGTGGTGCTGAATACAACAGATTCAGCCCCACAGCCAATTGACAGGGATGGGGTTGTTTGTGAAACAATAAAACAAAACTGATTTGTTTTCATAATTTTGTTTGCAATTTGGGATCGATTCAAATTCGATTTGAATTTGAGTCAAAATCGATTCAGATCACTAAAAACAAAATCAATCATTCAATGAATGGTTCTCTTTTGAAACAGTATAACAAATCAATTTGGTTATATACCATTTTGTTTTCATTTCAATTTAGATTAAACCAGGGGTCAAGTCCTGGGAAAAAAAGTGAGGGAACTCACCCACGAATTCCACAACCCCTATTACCTGAAGAAAATATATATATATTACGAGTATAGCAGTACGTGGTGATACCATTTTTATTGGGTTAGCATTACATTTAAAAGACAAGCTTTCAAGAGTGTAAACTGGAAACTATACTGATCAGTGAAAGGTATCACTACGTACAGGTATACTCGTGATTGTGGCAACTGAACTAACGCATTTTATATATATATATATATATATATATATATCTCCAGGCACAGACCCCCCCAGAATTATATACACAGCGCTGAATCCCCAGAATAACATACACAGCACTGAGCCCCCAGGATAATATACACAGCACTGAGCCCCCAGAATAATATGCACAGCACTGGGCCCCCAGAATAATATGCACAGCACTGAGCCCCCAGAATAATATGCACAGCACTGGTTATATGGATATATTTTCCCCAGTTCACATGGATATAATTGCCCCCAGCTCATATGGGTATATATTGCCCCCAGCTCGTATGGATAATGCCCCCCAGCTCTCATGGATAATGCCCCCCAGCTCTCATGGATAATGCATCCAGGTCTCATGGATAATGCCCCCCCCGCTATCATGGATAATGCCCCCCAGCTCTCATGGATAATGCCCCCAGGTCTCATGGATAATGCCCCCCGCTCTCATGGATATTGCCCCCCAGGTCTCATGGATATTGCCCACCCAGGTCTCATGGATATTGCCCACCCCCAGGTCTCATGGATAATGCCCCCCAGGTCTCATGGATATTGCCCCCCCAGGTCTCACGGATATTGCCCCCAGCGCTCATGGCTATTGCCCCCAGGTCTCATGCATATTGCCCCCAGGTCTCATGGAAATTGCCCACAGGTCTCATGGATTGTGCCCCCAGGTCTCATGGATATGCCCCAGGTCTCATGGCTATTGCCCCCAGGTCTCATGGCTATTGCCCCCAGGTCTCATGGAAATTGCCCCCCAGGTCTCATGGCTATTGCCCCCAGGTCTCATGGAAATTGCCCCCCAGGTGTCATGGCTATTGCCCCCAGGTCTCATGGCTATTGCCCCCAGGTCTCATGGAAATTGCCCCCCAGGACTCAGGCATATTGCCCCAGGTCTCATGGATATTGCCCCCAGGTCTCATGGATATTGCCCCCCAGGTCTCATGGAAATTGCCCCCCAGGTCTCATGCATATTGCCCCCAGGTGTCATGGAAATTGCCCCAGGTCTCATTGATTGTGCCCCCAGGTCTCATGGAAATTGCCCCAGGTCTCATGCATATTGCCCCAGGTCTCATGGATATTGCCCCCCAGGTCTCATGGATATTGCCCCAGGTCTCATGGAAATTGCTCCCCAGGTCTCATGCATATTGCCCCCAGGTGTCATGGAAATTGCCCCCAGGTCTCATTGATTGTGCCCCCAGGTCTCATGGATATTGCCCCCCAGGTCTCATGGATATTGCCCCCCAGGTCTCATGGAAATTGCCCCCAGGTCTCATGGAAATTGCCCCCAGGTCTCATTGATTGTGCCCCCAGGTCTCATGGATATTGCCCCCCAGGTCTCATGGATATTGCCCCCCGTGTCATGGATATGGTCCCCCCAGTGTCATGGATATTGTCCCCAGCTCACCTCTGCTTCTTCTGTGGCTGCTGCCGCCGCCGCCACACATTGCAGGCAGCCGCGTGCTTCCTGCTTCAACGCCGCTGACAGGAAGTGAACCCGAGTGGCTCCACTTCCGGTCAGCGGGCCGTTCTAACAGGATGCACGCGGCCGCCGGCAATGTGCGGCGGCGGCGGCGTTCAGGCTCGGGCCACAGCGGGAACGCTGCGTTCCCGCAGCGTTCCCGCAGCGTTCCCGCTGTGGGAGAAGTGCGGGAACGCCGTTCCCGCGCGTTCCCGCTCGACTCGAGCCCTGGATTAAACCAATTAGTTATTTTGGTAGTATTTCCCAAATATGAATTAACGAGTTTTCAAACAAATTGAGATTCGTTACGAAATGAATGCACACCTCTAATTTATACCATGATATTACTCCTTGTGGTGGATGCTATGCTAATGTAGGAGGTTAATAATGATCCTCCATGAGTGAATTACCTCAGCAGTACAAAGGTGTTTTGGACAGATAGAGTAAGCTGTGTTCCTTCCTATCACTTACTGTGCAGATGTGGATTGAAATTTTTCTAGATAGACAATAGGAGATAGTAGTCATAGACCTCCAGTACTATTTGGAGTACTCCTATAAAGTATGATCATTATTATAATATTATATCATTATAAGTTATGCATTTATTATTAGACATGTGTAGAATGAAAAAAAAATGTTACGTTTTGGATCGGGTTGTTACATTTTTCAATTTGTTTCAGTGCATTTATTATCTTACCATGATTTGTATTTCGGATTGATTTGTTAGTTTAGAAGATCGGTAATTCGTATTTCGGGTTGATTTGTTATTTTGTTTTTATAGGTAATTCATTTTTCGGATCAATTCGTATTTCGTTTTTATTAGTTATTTCGGAATGTTAAACGGCGCTCTGTTTTTTTCAAAATTTCTTGTCTATAAGCGGTCTATTTTTAATTTTTTTTTGCCCCCCCTAGCGGTATCCCGAGTGTGGCTCGGGGTTAAATTCCTATGTTTGAAACGGTAACCCCGAGCAACACTTGGAATGCCGTTGGATACATCACCTGTTCCTGCGCTCCCTCGCTGCCCCCCGCAGTCTCCTCCGGCGATCGCGACCCTCATACTTCCTGGTTCCCTCCTCGCGAGAAGGAATCCAGGAAGTAAAACGCTGCGATCGCCGGAGGAGACTGCGAGGATCAGCGAGGGAGCGCAGGGAGAGGTGATGTATGCAGCCTGAGTGTGGCTCGGGGTTCCCGCTCTCAGCAGTGAAATTTAACAAACTCAGGATAACCGTCAGGGGGGTTAAAATTACTTAGATTAAGGTAAAAAGATAAATGCCTAATCCCCCTGTTTTTGGTGCTGAAACCTATTCAGTACCAAGGACAGCAGCTATTCTTGGTGCTGAAACCTATTCAGCACCATGGATAGCAGCTCCGCAGGACTCTGCAGCCCCCCAGAGCTGCAATCTATGATGCTGAAACCTATTCAGTGCCAAGAACAAAAGCTATTCTTGGTGCTGAAACCTGTTCAGCACCATAGAGAGCAGCTCCGAGGGGCTCCATAGCTGAAAATACATTAATGAAATACAAATTGGGAGAATTTTGTCCGAATTTTGATTCGGAACGAAACGCACATCTCTATTATATATTGTTTTATTTTACATTTTTAGTTTTAAGTCTCTAAACAATGGCTCAATATCATGTAATGTTGTACGCAAAGTCATAACTGTCAACTGGCACAATACAGCAGTATAATAACTGCTAATTGATTGAAAACTTATAGACAGGCAGAGACAATAACATACTAACATTAAAATAAAACATTTGCATTTCTTCGGTAGTTAAAGGGTAAGGGAATATAATATTTAGACGTACAGTGGCAAGAAAAAGTATGTGAACCCTTTGGGATTACGTGGAGTTTTTCATGAATTGGTCATAAAATGTGCTCTGATCTTCATCTAAGTCACAACAATTTGAAAAACACAGTCTGCTTAAAATAATATAACACAAACATTATATGTTTTCATGTGTTTATTGAACATAACATGTAAACATTCACAGTGCAGGGTGGAAAAAGTATGTGAACCAGTAGCCTAATGACTTCTCCAAGAGCTAATTGGAGCCAGGAGTGAGTCAACCTTGAGTCCAATCAGTGTGATATTATTGGATGTGTTGCTGAAAGCTGTCCTGCTCTTTAAAAACACACACCAGTTTTGGATTTACTGGTTTCAAGAAGCACTGCCTGATGTGAACCATGCCTCGCAGAAAAGAGCTCTCAGAAGACCTACGATCAAGAATTGTTGACTTGCATGAAGCTGGAGAGGGTTACAAAAGTATCTCCAAAATCCTTGATGTTCATGTGGCCACGGTAAGACAGACTGTCTACAAATGGAGAAAGTTCAGCACTGTTGCTACTCTCCCTAGGCGTGGTCGTCCTGTAAAGATGACTGCAAGTGCACAGCGCAGAATGCTTAATGCGGTAAAGAAGAATCCTAGAGTGTCAGCTAAAGACTTACAGAAATCTCTGGCACATGCTAACATTTTTGTTGACACATCTACAATAAGGAAAACATTAAACAAGAATAGAGCGCATGGGAGGACACCACGGAGGAAGTCATTGCCATCCAAAAAGAATATTGCAGCACGTCTGAAGTTTGCAAAAGAGCACCTGGATGTTCCACAGCACTGCTGGCAAAATATTCTGTGGACAGATGAAACCAAAATTGAGTTGTTTGGAAAAAACACACAACACTATCAGGGTTATTCAAAGAGCTCTGAATTGCTTGAGAAAGGTAACCGAACGCTGAAAATCAGCGTTCGGTTACCTTTCCTGGCCATTCGGGTATCCAGAGAGCAGGCAATTCGCCAAATCCTGGCGAATTGCCTGAACATACGGTGCCTGTTCGGTGCCTGTTCGAGGGCAGTGAAATCCCCATGAAAAAGCACTGCTTCGGCTATTCAGAGAACACAAAAAGGTTCCCGAAATGCCCTGCCATTCAGTGGTTTCATTCGGCAAGTTTATTCAGGAGAATCCCATAGGCTTCAATGTTAAAAATATTCCGGTTTTAATTCAATATCTAATAAACCGTTCATTATAAAATTCTGCAGTAAAGAATCTCTTTATTTATAGATTTTTTAGGATACTTTAAGCATTTTTCTGTATTTTTTTTTTTTAAAAGTCCGATTTTTTTTTTTTTAAGTTTACTTATTTTTTCTGTAACAGTCCTTTTTATTATCATTCCCTGGATCTCCTGTGTAAATTTCAGACATTTTCGCTCAGTAGTTTCTTTGCAAACAGCGTTTCATTTTCACACATTCACACAAACTATTTTGCTAATTTATTCACTGCCTCGTCTGCGACGGCTCCTGCTTGGGCTTTTTCCGTGGTTTTCGGCAGGTTAATCCAGATGTTTTTGTAGCTTTTCGGCGTGCATTCGCTGGGTTTTGCGGTTCGTTTTTGTTGGGTTTGCGGCAGCTTTTCCCTGCAATTCGGGGACCCTGTGGTGCTTGCTGAATACACCGCAGGGTCACCGAAATGGGATCGCCAAAATGAACCGAATTGAAGAGAATGAAAAGTCACCGAACGTGCGGTGACTTTTCGAATCTCTTTGAATAACCCTGTATGTGTGGAGAAAAAAAGGCACAGCACACCAACATCAAAACCTCATCCCCAATGTAAAACATGGCGGAGGGAGCATCATGGTTTGGGGCTGCTTTGCTGCCTCAGGGCCTGGACGGATTGTTGTCATTGATGGAAAAATTAATTCCAGAGTTTATCAAGACATTTTGCAGGAAAATGTAAAACCATCTGTCCGCCAACTGAAGCTCCGCGGAGGATGGGTGATGCAACAGGAGAACGACCGAAAGCATACAAGTAATTCAACAAAAGAATGGCTTCAACAAAACAAAATACGCCTTCTGGAGTGGCCCAGTCAGAGTCCTGACCTTAACCCGATTGAAATGCTGTGGCATGACCTTAAGAGAGCGATTCACACCAGACATCCCAAGAATATTGCTACACTGAAACTGTTTTGTGAAGAGGAGTGATCCAAAATTACTCCAGAACGTTGTGCAGGTCTGATCTGCAACTACAGGAAACGTTTGGTTGAGGTTATTGCTGCCAAAGGAGGGTCAACCAGTTATTATGTCCAAAGGTTCACATACTTTTTCCACCCTGCACTGTGAATGTTTACTTGTTCTGTTCAATAAAAACATGAAAACATATAATGTTTGTGTTGTATTATTTTAAGCAGACTGTGTTTTTCAAATTGTTGTGACTTAGATGAAGATCAGAGCACATTTTATGTCCAATTCATGCAGAACTCCACGTAATCCCAAAGGGTTCACATACTTTTTCTTGCCACTGTAAAAATCCAAATGGGAATGCAGCATAGTAGAAATTTATTTATTTATATATTTATTTCATTAGCTTTATTCTGGCTTAAAAAATAAAATTTTCAGTTTATTCAACTGACATGTCATATATATTTTTCACTCCAAGGAAGGAAAATGTTGCTATTAAACAAGAATAGCTAGTGTTTAGTTACATTTTATTGCATGGTCCATGGATTGTCTTTTTGTCTTGGAAAAAAGTCCCTTAAGGATTAAAATATTGACAAGACATAAATAAATAAACTTGGCTGAAATGTTTCAAAGATCTGCAAGTGGCTGTGCTCTGTTCATTTATGTGATTCAGCACACAGCTGTGGATGTTGGCAACTACATATCCACTGGGACAATAGTATTGTATCATATATAGAAATATAGAATAGAACATATACCTGACACACATGCCTCAGGATGTGATTTCACCTGTTATATAAAATGAATAAAAGAGGAAATTCTTCCTTTCTCTCTGTCTCTTTTTATTAGATAGTATGTATCTTGTTTTGACCAACATTTCATGTTAGAATTTTAGGTCATCCTATTACAAAATTGGTTTTGTAGCTTTACAATTGCCAAACAGGAAGCAAGTAGCTGTCAACATCAAACCACTTTGCCCACTACACTTCATTTTTTAGGTGAGTTTTCTTTTATCAAAATCACTGTTGTAAAATAAAATAGTTCTAGAAGTGGGCATGGACAGAACAGCATTACTTCTTTAATTTATCATAGTGCATAGTATTATAGTACATATAGTATATACAGTATATACTGGCGTGCGCAGCCCGTTACGTTAGGGTGTGCACACATGGAATATTTATTAACTGAAAACTTGTGTTCAGAGTTTTTGCACAAAATGCACATTTTTCATTAGAAAAAACAAATCTGTAATCAGAGATACAGTTAGTTTTTATGTTATTCATCATGAGCCAGATAAGGGACATCTAAAATGTCAATGAAAGAGGACCTCTTTACCCAACATTAGGGTGTGCCTGGGCACAATGGGCACACCCCCTGCGCACACCTATGACAGTATAGCACACCAGGAGGGCAGCACTCATCCTTTACTAAGCACAGAGGGCAGGTGCTTCTTTACATAATATATATATATTATTTATTTTTTCTTTGAAAGATCCTGCACCCTGGCTCTCTTCTTTGGAAACATAGGGCTAGATTACATACTGATCGCTAACTGTAGCATTCGGATATGTAAATGTTAACGTTAGGATAAGTGACTTTAGCGCATGCCCCATATTATATTCCTAACATTAAACCTGTTAAAAATCAATTTGCTGATTGCACTAGCTTCCATGAGCTTACTGTACTTTGTTAACCCTGTACTTGTCTTGGGGTACGCAATCGGTAATTAGCGTTAGGATGAGTAAGGTATTGAAAACGTCCTAGCACTAATTACAGCACCAATGGGTTGAACAAAATTTTAGCTATACCTATCCACAACCTAAGTGTATATAAATGAGGATGGGTATATAGGATGACAATGGGAATATAGTAAATGTATATACTGTATATACTATACAGGATGATGATGGGAATATATGATGAAGATAAATGATCTATTGATATACATGAAGATATATTATCTATTTATCCTCATCCTATATACACTTACTATCTATACTTATCCTCAACCTTAGTGTATATAGAAATATGATGGGTATAGAAGACAATGTATTAAAGATGAGAATAAAGTTGCTATTCCAAACGAGCCACCAACATTACATGCTGCTCGACTGTTAAATCTCCCTACTGTTAATGAATGCTTCCTATACTTTGTATGCTTTTTGTAGGAAGGTTTAATTTGCAAGCATCAAGAGAGTAACAAGTGAATTTATTATTCTCATCACGTACTAGTATTTACAAAGAAATACCGGCTTTGAGACCCTGGAATGAACCAAATTAGCAAAATCGTTAAAAAAAAAGACCTCTTCAAAAAGAATCTACACTCCCCTCTTGTCCCACATTGCAGAAAAAGGCACAATTGACCACCTCTTGAAAAAGAAGACGGCTCCACCAGTGTCGACCTGGAAATTTGAAGGATCTGCACAGATTTTGTATGGAGAAATGGTCTCCGAACCCTTCCTTGCATATAGATTCTTAGGATATGTACAGTATATACAGAAATGAGTCCTCACCTGTGCATATTAAAGTATATATTGTCGGATATTGTCAGGGCCAGCCAGGCTGGGTGGGTGAGGGTGCGAGCCCAGGTTGCAGTCAGGGCCGGATTAACATAGGGGCAGATGGAGCAGCAGCTCCAGGCCCATGCCCCAGAACAGGCCCAGAGAAAAAATAACAATGTCTGCTTTGATGGACATTTGGACCCCATTATCTCCAACACCATAACAGCTACAGGGTCATGTGAGGTATCAATGGAAAGGAGAGAGTATGACCTTTCCAATGATACCAAACATGACCAGGTTTTATGTAACAATAAAAATAAAATAATAAATATTTCTTTATTTTTTCTCTCTAACACAGCAATGTTTTCCACTTTTCAATTATAAAGTGAACAATGATGCTGCACTAATTCACCATCTCAAGTGTGGAGGTGATGGCATGATCCGTTATTACAAATTGTTACACCAAAACCTAAAACGCCGCACTGCAGCAAAGTGCACTGGGGGGGACTTTGAACCCTACGTCACTAATCTTTACACCTCACAAGGCGAATGGAGGTGTCATTGGACAGGTCAGTGTCTGCCCTTTGCATTAATACCAAACATGACCATGTAAAATCAAAAGGAAAGAAAACCAAAAAAAAATTATCTACTTATTTTCAGTTCCAATGCAATGGCATCGTCTATTTGTCATGTATAAAATGAGCTCATTTTATACATGTGCTCATTTTATACATGACAAATAGACGATGCCATTGCATTGGAACTGAAAATAAGTAGATACATTTGTTTTGGTTTTCTTTCCTTTTGATTTTACATGGTCATGTTTGGTATTAATACAAAGGGCAGACGCTGACCTGTCCAATGACACCTCCATTCGCCTTGTGAGGTGTAAAGATTAGTGACGTAGGGTTCAAAGTCCCCCCCCCAGTGCACTTTGCTGCAGTGCGGCGTTTTAGGTTTTGGTGTAACAATACCACTGCCATTACTCACCTTCTCCTTTCCCACGCTGGGAGCAAGATCAGTGTTTTATACAGTCATATTATTCATAAAACACCATCCTCCAAAACACAAGGGAAATATTTCATTTTTTTGGTTAAAATTGTATATTTTCTCAGAAAAATGCAGTAACAGGATCCCATTTAAATTTTTTTTAACAAGAATGCCCTATAGCATATAGGGATGATAAAATAATTTTACACGCTGTAAATGATTGAAATCTGAATGGAAATTTACTCGCACGGTATCTGGTTAGACATACCCGTATCTGCACTATTAAATAACCTAAAATATACTTTCATTTCACTAAATTCCAAAAAAAGCCCACTAAAATATTCAGTTCCAGGCCCATAGAGATCTTAATCCGGCCCTGGTTGCAGTGACACGAAGCAAACGGTGCACGTTATCGTTTAACGCGGATGGACCTGCGTGAGCGTGATGAACTGTGCGCGTCCTATACTTAACATTGTGATCGCAAATTTGTTCGTGCGCTGGTACGCGGATGGTATTCCAATCGATGCGCATCTTTTTACAAACGACGTTTGCACGCATAATTTTAACGTCTTTGAAAAGCTGGTGGTAACTGCAAATCGGGAACGTTCTGGCCGAAACGAGAAACACCAGCACGAAAAAAAAAATACAGCACAGTATAGTTACACATTCTACACATACCCAAACAATAAAATTGTGAATTCGTGCGTGTTTTTTTTATTGCTGCAGCATATATACTCAGATTTACTTTGACAGGCTCAAAAACCTAAGTTTTAAGGTAAATTGATATCAATTAAGGTTCTTCATTCTGATTGGCTGAATCCGGCGGAAAAAACAGTCCGCACACTGATTTACGTGCGCTACGTTACTGCGCGAGTATTACTCTTTGTATTGCGCGTCATTTTTACGAACGTGATTTTCAGACGGATGAGAAAATGCGTTCGGATCGGAATACTCCGTTAAGTTTTGCGCGATAACGCCGGACGATGCGCGCAAAAAAAAGAATGTAATAGGGGCCCTAATGTGTGGTGTAATTCTGTTTGTCATCCCTTATTTCTATGTGATATTAAATATTATTCTCTTTTCCAGTGTCCTATGTGAAAAGGCAATTCTTCAAACCGCTAGCAGCGCCCGACATCCATTCGTGGTGAATCTGTTCGCCTGCTTCCAGAGTAAAGATCGTATTTTCTTTGCCATGGAATATGCAGCTGGTGGAGATCTAAAATCACTCCTCAACAACCACTCCTTCAGGATTCCCTGAATATCTAGTTGAGTAAGTATGACACGTTTTGTGGTTGTAAGAGTGTGCCTCGAGCCCAAATCCAACCCAGAGCAGCCAGTAACTTTATGGAGTAAAATAAATGCATTGTAATCTAGTCTGCCATGACATAAAGATGACTGCAGATACCAAGATGACACTAACAGGAAATAACTTTGGATACACACATGTACCTTCTGACTATCCTGCCCCTTCAATCTCTCACCATGCCACCAAGACATCGCTAAACCTTTCATACAGAATCACACTGGGCACCGCGTTCACATCTATGTGCAACGCTTCCTTAAGACCCTGCTTCCATTACATAGATTGCATGCAGTATTTCCATATTTCCAAGCACTCATTATGGTGAAATCATTCACTGCTTGTGGTGATATCGGAAAGCATAGACACTAACCTGATGTTTTCTTTCTTCCCTGCAAGTTTTATGCTGCTTGTATCGTGCTGGGCGTGGAGTTCCTCCACGAAAACAACATCGCCCACCGGTAAGTCAACTTTAAAGGAAAAATGGCATGTGCAGTCCTAACGTTTGTGGTAGATTAAGCTTTGTGGTTGTGTGTTTCTTGAATGGATTGCTGCTTGAAATTACATTTTCAAATGTATTTTTCTTTAAGACTGAAGAAAGAAAATAAGAAAGTTTACTAAATACTATTATTTTATTACTATTATTATTTTAATACTATTATTTACTAAATCCTACTAATAAATAATGTCAATTAAAAAATCCTCTGTTTTTTCCTTTATTCTAGAGATCTGAAGCTGGCGAACATTGTCTTAGATCACCATGGATTCGCGAAAATTGCCGATTTCGGAGTTAGCAAAGCAGGTATACATTTATATACTTTAATTTATGATTATATGAACAGAGTGTGAGATTCTAGAATAGAATTATTTAAATGCATAAGATAATTATTTAATGAAATATATTATTCTGAAATGCAAAGTAACAAAATTATAAAGAATTGCATAATTAACATCTATTATTAGAAAGAACCTTTGCTTAGTATGCACAAAAAACTACTACTCATAAAATCAATAATACATATTATCAATACATTAATGAATTGCAGTTAAGTGAAAAACCAAATGAATGTAGCCACTTTTGTGTTAGAAAACCCCGGTCTAGTCACAAACATTAACCACTGATAATTCTGATAACTGAAAAAAGTAGTGAAATGAAATACATGAAGGGTTATTCAAAGAGCACCGAATTGGCCATAAAATTCAACCGAACAGTGAATTTCCAAGTGTGGTGCAATTTCGTGGCCTTTCGGCTACTCCAAAAGCTGGCAATTCGCCAATTATTGGCGAATTGCCAACACAATACGGTGATCCTTGGCAGCAGTGGACTCCCCATAGAGAAGCAATGGTTAATCTATTCAAAGAACACAGAACTGCACTGAAATGTCAGTGAAATGCCCTGATTTTCAGTGATTTCATTCAACAGGTTTAATCCGGCGAATCCCATAGGTTTCAATGTAAAAAAATTCAGTTTTTCTTAAATATTTATTCAATCATATATTCTTTCCATTTGCAGCAAAAAGTCTATTTATTTTTTAGGATTTTGTAAGGTATTTTTCGTCAAAAAAAATTCAATTCTTTTTTTAATGTCCTTTTTTTCATGTAAAAGACTTGTTTATTATTATTCATAGGACCTTTTATATTATTTCCAGGAATCTTCATGCAGTATTTTTTTAAAAAAGCTTTTTGTTTTTTTTTTACCCCTGTTCGGCAGCTTCTTGGCTTTTTAAGGCGGCTGGTCGATGGTCTATTTGTCGAGTCAGCGGCTTTTTTCGGAGCGATTTGAAGGTCTGTTCGCAAGATGCATTTGACAGTTTTTTCAGCGTTATTTTGGATCGAATCAGAGTTTTTTAGGCGTTTTTTTCGATTTATTTGGTGGTTTTGCGATTTGATTTTGCGGTGTTTCGGATATATTCGGCGGGTCGATTTGCCGCACTTTGGGGACACTGCAATGATGCATTCACCACAGGGTCGGCAAATTGAACACGCGGAAGTGCAGCGAACCGGAGAGCAATGATATGTCGGTGACATTTTGGTGCTCTCTGAATAGCCCTGTAAAAAAGAAAGAAACTAAAGCACAGATTTATAGATCAAGAAATATAGGAACTATCCCAGTGTCATTGTAGAAAATTCATATATTGGAAATCATTAGTACAGTAACATATTGCTCGCTGTGATACAGTCGGAGATGGACAAACTTACATTAACTAGAGTAGCTAGTTGCTCGTAATTTGAATAGCGCCTGCATATACTAGGCTTGTGCACCGATTTTTTCGATTTTTCGGTTCGATTTGTTCGGATGTTTAAAAGTTTCGATTCGGCTCGTTTCGACCGATTTCTGTTTCGATTCGGTTCGGTTGGACTCGTTTTTCGTGTACATTTTTTTTTCGGAATATCGACCATTTTTCGTATTTTCGGGTTACTTTGCTCGTTTTTTGTATCGACTTTTCGGAAATTTCGGAAATTTTCGTTTTTTCGGAACTTCTGTTCTCCTCGTTTCAAAGTGTCTACGATAATTCTGGCGATTCTATCGTGTTTTTTTTATTAAATAAAGATCCTTTTTTTCTTATGAATAATTGAATATACATTTCACAACTCTATTTAATCATATTAAAATGGTATGAAAGCCAAGGAACAAAAAAAATGAACAAAACGATTTAAAAAACGCTAAACTGACCCGAATGCCACAAGAAACAAGTGATACGCATTTACAAATACAAAATTTACAGAATCAGCGATATAACCGATAATAGTTAAATATACGATTTCCAGAATTACCGAAATGGAACCGAAATCACGAATGGAACCGAAATCATGAATAGAGCAAAAATTTATTTCGATTTGACACATTTCAAGTCCATTCAAAAATCCGAAATTTTTTCGTTTCGGCTCGGAAAACTTTTCGGATCTATCGGTTTTCGGGTCCGATCAAATTCGGAAATTCAGCCGAATCCGAAGACACGAATCGGGAAATTTCGTGAAAATTCCGAAACCCGAAACGCACATCCCTAGCATATACTGCAGCACTCTGCGGATGTGGAATTCAACCATGAGACATAACAGCACTTAAGGAACAGAGGGCCCTGCCCGTGGGATAACTGTCCAGCGAATACTTTATACAAGTGCTCAGACAGAAATCCGACTTTCTAAAGGAATTGAAGTGACACATGAAACAAAATGAAGCAGAGGGAGTGCGGAGCTGGTGCCAAGATAAAGCATAGCAAGCAACTGCGTGAGGAAAGACCAGAAGCTTGGTTTAAGAAGATAAATCAGGGAGAGAAGTGAAAGCACCAGCAAGTGAGAGATGTAAAATTAGGATGAGGGCTGTGTGGGCAGGGCAGCGGAAAGATAGTGATAATGGCTGGGGGTAACGTGCTATGGAGAAGGAAACATTGTGCTAGAAGGGCTTGTGCATCTGAGGAGTTTAACCCCTTCCATGTGGAGGACGCGCTCAGCGCGTCATGCCGCATGGCCACTTCGCTGAGCGCATCCTCCCTTTGCAGCGGTGATCGGCCGGGATTCTGGGCGATCGCGGCGGCCCCCGGTGCAGCCACCGGGACCCAGGCGGGCACGATAGTGGTCATCACGCCTGCTATTACAGGCACCCCCGCCCCGCCATTGCGGGGAAGGTGCCTGAAGGGGAGGGGGGAGAGGACCTTTGGACCCCCCCCCCTCTGTGCAGGCCATCGGGAAAAGGCAGGCACTGTTTGGAAGGGCACAGCCTGCCCTTCCAAGCAGCGGCTGTCTTTAACCCCTAGTGGGCTGGATCGCGATATGGCGCTAGCATGTTAACATCCAAGATGTCGGCCAGCTCCGGGATATCCCCCTGACGACTGAGGTCATCGCTTTTTTAAAAATATTTTTTTTTTTTTTTTTTTAAAAAAACTGTTTTTTTGGGGGGGTTTGTTTTATTAATGCAGCAATATTGTTCCTATTTCAATTATAATGTGAACAATGATGCTGCACTAACGATTTTTTCTATGGGGGGCGTTTGCTAAAAAACACGTAATTTTCCCCATAAAAATGTAACGAGTCCCCATTTCAAATTTTTTTAACAACTGCACCCCATAGAAAATATAACCGAAAAGACTTGCATGATAAAATGTGAAAAAACCACTTTACACAATGTAGATAATTGAAAATTTAATTTTTATTGCATTTTTTGTTATAATATTGAGGCAGGACATGACGCATACATATAATAATGATATATTATGAATTTGCCGAGTCTCTCGGAAAGAACGATAAATAATATGTCTGGGTTGTATAATAAAATGTGACTTCAAATCGCATTTAAACATGGTGGGAAATGGCTCAGCAGCGAAAGGGTTAATGCACAGAGTAGAGATGTTTCAAAAAAATAAAAGTATCAAACACTTACGTGACAGCAATATGGTATCAAAAAGTCACAGAACAGCATAACGTTAGAATCAAAAAACAACCCACATACAAAAAAACAAAAAGTATCTTGTATAGAAGAACAACACAAATATCAGCCGTAAGTTTATAATGTTTTTTAGGTTTCTCTGTTTCTTATGGATGGGCCTCAATGACAGAACAAGATCTTTCTGTGGATCCCTTGCATATATGGCACGAGAGATCATTAAAAGACGCTCTTACGCTCGCGTTGTGGACTGGTGGAGTGGGGGAATCAAGATTTACGAGATGCTGGTTGGGAGGGTAAGCATATCCTTGTGTTTAGGTTTTGTTGAAGGATCCCTGGTTCCAAAAGCAAAAAAGGGGTTAATTGTTTCACAAATCGAGCAGTGACATAATTCATCAGATTCACCAATTAAAGTAATGATGGTCTACATGTGCGACATCGCATGGCGAGATAAGAAACAGACATTCCTGCAGTCTAATATTCTGTATCTCATTTTTAAGAATTGAATCATTAATATTGTCTTTATTTTTCATTTGTTTTTAGAGGCCCTTCATTGGTAAGAGTGAACAACACCTGGCCAATCGAATCACCGATTCCGGCATCTTGTACCCGCACTTCCTGTTTTATGAAGCCATCGCCCTGGTAAGAGCCGTACGTTTATTGGTTTGTAATTGAAAATAGGGACACACAAGGCAAAAAACAGTGGAAAAGAAAGAGGGGTTACTTATTAACCTGTTTCTTGCCTATCATTGTAAAATTTGCCTGTTCTCAGGCTCCTTAGTCATCCTGCAGATTTTACGGAAGCCGGTGTCTCACTGCAAGATGCAGATTCCAGACTCCTAAACGCTCATACACACTGCACATTGCTGTGAATTTTATTGTTGTGGAACTCTGTGATACACTCCTACATGGCACATGTTGTTTTCGTTGGTTTTTTTTTGGGGGCGGATGCAGCAATTCATCCTTGGACACAGGCAGCACAGCGTGTTGGGCTGACCCTGCATGTGTGCCCATTCCCTGAAAAGCTGCCCAGTTGTTGCAGACTGACAGATCTCTGGATTGAAGGAATACTTTTGCTGTGAAGGTCTGTGAAAGTGACCTGGGATTGCCTGGGAGGGAAAATCAAACACTATGAAGCCACCAGGAGAATTATTACCTTATGATCATGTTGGCTGCAGTTTTCCTTTAAATATAGAGGGGAGGTAGATATTCTGATTATCAGGCAGCATGAGACGCAGCAATAAAATATTTACCATGAGGCTCGGGGAAGACGAGCGCAGTGATCACGTCCGTGTTGCCGCACATTTTAACGTCCGTGGTAGCATACAATTATGGTCAATAGAGACCCACACGCGAAGTACGTCCGCACAGAAGTGCGGATACACAATGGACGCGGCAAACGGACGCAAGTTAGGCAAGAACGTAAAACCGCTAGAACGGATGCACGGAGTGTGCTGCGTCCGCAACGTCCGCATAGCTTTGTGTGTGAGTGATGGACCGTAGTCAGACGGACTGCATTTATGACGTCCAGCATTTTGACGGACAAAATGGTTTTTCATATTAATTTTATTACCCTACATCAGTCAAAAAAAAGTCAGTCACAAAAACGGACCGTGTGGCCACTACCTTGTCGTCAGTCAGAAAGTACGTCTGTTGTGCACGGACGAACAGTTCGCACAGAATGCGCTCGTCTGATCCTAGCCTCAATGTGTAGAAAAAAAATCACAAAGCTCATTTTGTTCTTCTTTTTCAGCTTTTGGGAAAAAAACCTGCCTGACGTCTGGGAGCCAAAGAAAATGACGTGGCTTTGGTGAAGCAGCAGCCATTCTTTGAAGTAAGTCCATACTGCTGACATTCCAGCCAAGAGGTGGACATTGTGCCTGTTATTTACATGTTTAGCTTAAGGGAAGAAAGACACGCGCACACATTGCTTTTTGTGTTTGCACATTCAATTACACAAATTTTTCATTGCCATTTCCCATCATGCACTAAATGCTGGCTCTAAGGGCACATCCTGGCATGAAATGCAAATGCACATTGTCCCATAAGCCTCAGGGAATCCTTGGAAAAGTACAGGAATAAAACACTGAACATCCAGCATTAGTAACACTGTATTTGCATCCATGGCTTCTCGCTGTGCCTTCGATAAAACTTTAACCCCAAAACCCAACACAAACTCCCCAAATAACAACCGCCTAGGGAATTCCCATGGGATTTTTACAGACTCTCTGTGTGAGTGCGAGGGGTGGAGGAGACGCTGGGCTGGCTGCCTCCCTGGCACACTAAGGGGGAAGGACTGTCCGCTCCGGTTACCTTGGATTTGATGGTGCCCAGTCGGGAATAACATGAGAGCCGCATTGAGGAAAGGGCATGCGGCTGCGTGTGTGTGCAGGTCACGCTGTCCGGCCAGTCAGGTGGTACTGAGTCTCAGTACCACCTGACTGGCTGGACCGTGTGACCTGCACATGCATGCAGCCGCATGCCCTTTCCTCAACATGGACTCTCATCTTTGCACTGAGTGCTGCCCAGATGGCTCCGTGCAAAGCCGCAACCCTACCACAGCCTGAAGGGACCCCCTGCTTCCGAATCTGTCCCCGGGCTCCCCACACCCATCAGAGAAAGGAGTGGGAGTCTGCACACAGCCCTACTGCGGACGGAGGCCGGGAAAATATATAATAAATGATTGCTGCTTCTGTGTGTTCATATTCACTGCCTTTGAGAGTTTTATTGCTGTGGATTCTAATATGCTCACACACACTGCTGGGTGTGTTATTGCTGTGGATTCTGATATGCTCACACACACTGCTGGGTGTTTTATTGCTGTGGATTCTGATGCTCACACACACACACACACTGCTAGGTGTTTTATTGCTGTGGATTCTGATGCTCACACACACTGCTAGGTGTTTTATTGCTGTGGATTCTGATATGCTCACACACATTGCTGGGTGTTTTATTGCAGTGGATTTTTTTTTCTGTTGTGCTTTTTTTTTTCCCCCTGAGTGACTGGTGGCTTGTTAATTGGGGGCGTGTAGCCTGTCAGGTGATTTCACTTGTATGGCTACATAAACTCACTGGCAGCTCACTGAGCTTGCTCACAAGGGCTTGTCTAAGTGGGCTTTTTTCAAGTGGAGTTTAAAAACAGGAGTTCAAATAACAGGTATTAATTGTTATTTATATATTTGTTATCTTGTTGTGGGGATGAGTGTTAGCAAACTTGAAGGTTTGACCCAGTGCACATCCTGCTGCATGTATGCATGTCTGGAGGAATCCTTCCAGGGTCCATATCTGTGTAGCAGGTGTGAACGTGTAGCTCTTCTGGAAGCTCATATTGGAGATCTGGAAGGACAAATCGTAATGCTGAGGCAGATTGACAATCTTGAAAGGAGCCTGCTTCTCGGGGAGCAAAGTATAGTTGAGGAATCTAGGGGTGTGGGAGGAGTGGAGTTAACTGGGGAACAGGTTGGTAGCTGGGTGTCAGTGACACGTGGTAGCAGGGGGGGGAGGGAAGAGGAAAAGGTTGGCTAGTCCTGATCTTGCGCACACCAACAGATTTGCCCCTTTGAGCGAAGATGTTGGGTGCATCAGCTCAGGTGTAGCAGTACTGGAGGAGGCTGCTCCCTCTAACAGCAGGAGGATCAGCCCACCAAGTAAGGGAGGGACAAAGAGGGCAAGTAAGCCTAGACAGGTTGTGGTGGTAGGGGACTCTATTATAAAGAGAGTAGACAGGGTAATCTGTCGCGCTGATCGCCTTAACCGGACAGTTTGCTGTCTGCCGGGTGCCCGTGTTAGGCATGTGGTTGACAGAGTTGATAGATTATTGGGAGGGGCTGGAGATGACCCAGCTGTCATGGTCCATATTGGTACCAATGACAAAGTAAGAGGAAGATGGAAGGACCTGAAGAATGATTTCAGGGAATTAGGAAGTAAACTGAAGAAGAGGTCCTCCAAGGTAGTATTTTCTGAGATCCTACCTGTGCCACGTGCTACAGTGGAAAGGCAGCGAGAGATCAGGGAGGTCAATGCGTGGCTTAAAGCTTGGTGCAGGAAGGAGGGCTTTGGGTTTTAGAGCACTGGGCTCATTTTGCACTGGGGTACAATCTGTATAGTCGTGATGGATTGCACCTGAATGGAAGAGGGTCTGCTGTGCTAGGGGAGAGGATGGTTAAAAGGTTGGAGAAGACTTTAAACTAGTGGAAGGGGGGGGAGGGATACAGTAGCTTACAAAATGGATACAGAGCAGATAGCGGAAGGGTTTCAGCTCAGACTAAGGGGGGTGGAGCCGGGGGGATGGGTAATGTCAGAACAGTGGAGGCATGTAATGTAAAGTCGCATTCAGCATGTGTGGGTAGAGACAACATTAAATGTATGCTTGCTAATGCAAGGAGCCTCAATAACAAGATGGGGGAACTAGAGGTAATAGCACACACTAAGCAATACAACATAATAGGAATAACAGAAACATGGTGGGACGAAACGCATGACTGGGCTGTAAACTTAAACGGTTATACATTGTTTAGAAGGGATAGGAAACATAAGAAAGGGGGTGGAGTATGTTTATATGTAAATCAGGATTTAAAGCCTAATATTACACAACTGGAAAGGGATGAGGGAAATGTGGAATCCTTATGGGTAAATATTTCGTTGGGGAATAAACAGGGAAGTCAACTATTGGTTGGCATATGCTATAAACCACCTAATATAGATAATGATGAGGAAGAACAACTGTTAGAGCAAATTAGGAAGGCTGCACATCATGGTAGCACTTTAATTATTGGAGATTTTAATTACCCGGACATTAATTGGGATAGTGGGACTAGTAAATCAGCAAAAGGAATCCGGTTTCTGAACATTTTAAATGATACCTTCATGACACAACTGGTAGAAACACCAACTAGAGAGGATAACTGTCTGGACCTGGTTATAACAAATAATGTGGATCTTTTCTCAAATATTAATGTAAAGGGACAGTTGGGAAATAGTGACCATAATATGGTGACTTTTGAAATAAACTCAAAAAAACACATTCTTAAGGGGCATGCTAAAACATATAATTTTAAAAAGGCCAACTTTATTAAAATAAAGGAAGCTCTCAATGTCACGGGAAAAACACTGAGGATAAGTGGAATATCTTTAAACTAACACTAGAAAAGTACACGTCACAATATATTCCACTGGTTAATAAATATAAAAGAAACAGACCGAAACCAATGTGGCTTAGTAGGAAGGTAACTAAGGAAATGAAAAATAAAAAGAAGGCATTTAAAGCTTTTAAATTTGATAAATCTGAGGCATCCTATAAAGTATATAGGGCAGCCAATAAAGCATGTAAAAATGCGATTAGATGGGCTAAACTAGAAAATGATCAACCCTAAAAGATTCTTTAGGTACATAAATTCTAAAAAACCCAAGAGTGAAAATGTAGGTTCACTAAAATCTGAGTCAGGGGTATTGTTAACTGAAGATCAGGATAAGGCAGAAATTTTAAATGATTATTTTTCTTCAGTATTTATCAAAGACAAACCTATAACAGGAGACATGAAATTCATTAATAAAAACTTACTAATACAAAGTGACTGGTTGACTCAGGACAAGGTTTTGCAGAAGTTAAACAATGTGAATGTGAATAAAGCCCCAGGGCCAGATGGAATTCACCCGCGAGTACTGAGAGAGCTATGTGTTGAAATATGTAAACCTCTGTTCTTAATCTTTTGAGATTCTTTTCTTTCAGGAATAGTACCAGAGGATTGGAGAAAAGCTGACGTGGTCCCTATATTTAAGAAAGGTTTAAAATTTGTGCCTGGGAATTGTAGACCTGTTAGCTTAACATCTGTGTCTCGGAAAGTATTTGAGGGGTTACTAAGGGGTAATATTCAGGAATTTATTGGGAGGTATAATGCAATTGGCAAAAATCAGCATGGTTTCATGAAACACAGATCATGTCAGACTAACCTAATTACGATCTATGAGGAAGTAAGTAGAAGTATAGATCAGGGGGTCGCAGTGGATGTGATTTAGTTAGATTTTGCCAAAGCTTTCGACACAGTTCCACACAAAAGGTTACTATTTAAATTAAAAAAATTGGTCTAGATGAAAATACTTGTTCTTGGATAGAAAACTGGCTAAAAGATAGGGTACAGAGAGTGGTCATAAATGGTACATTTTCAAGATGGACACCAGTGGTAAGGGGTGTCCCTCAGGGGTCTGTTATAGGACCAATACTATTCAATTTATTTATAAATGACCTTGAGATAGGCATTGAAAGCCATGTATCAGTGTTTGCAGATGACACAAAACTAGGAAAAGTAATACAATTTGAGCAGGATGTTACTTCGCTGCAGAGGGATTTAGATAGATTGGGGGACTGGGCACTTAAATGGCAGATGAAATTTAATCTAGATAAATGCAAAGTTATGCACTTTGGAGTGAAGAACACACAAGTAATTTATACCCTAAATGGTACGGAGTTAGGGAAATCCTGTAACGTTGGGGGCTTCCAGCCCTACCTGTGTGCTTGAGGACAGCAAGTCTGATGCTGCTCGCTGACCACTGCCCGGTTTAAATGGAGACAGGCAGGGAGGTGATTTCATGAGGTGTGGCTTGAGTGGGGGGCATGGCCTGGTGAAGGTCTTTAAAAACCCTCAGTTAGTTTCAGAAGTTGCCAGATCGTGGTTATCCATCCTGAGCTCCTTGTACCTGACTGCTATATTGATTTAACCTGTCACTGACCTCTGCTTGTGTTCTGACCATTCTGCCTTCTGTTGCCCTAGACTATTTGCTTGTACTACGCTACTGCTCTGATACCAACCCGGCTATTCCATTTGACCATTCTGAACTCTGTATTCCTGATTCTGGTTCGGCTGACTCCTCTCCGTATTGTTAACCCTTTTCTGTCTAGCTAGTTTACCTGGCCAATTCTAAGGACCAGACAGATAGGGATCATTCACAGCTACACTGTTGGTAGCCTCTGGGTTTTGTGGAGTGTTGGGGGTTAAGTACTGCGTGGTGGGATCCGGGAACCGTGACATTACGATCTGGCCAATATGGATCCCGCAGATTTAACACAGCACTTGGCTACCTTTGTATCCAGACAGGATGAGCAGGATCATAGGATGGATCAGTTTGCCATTGCCTTACAAACTATCCTGAATCGTACTGCACACCTGGAACCAGTTGGGGTTGCACCCCTGCTTGATATACCTGTGTCCCCTGTCGTTCAGACATCCCAGGTACACATAATGAGGCAGCCAGTACATAGTGAGCGAGCAGTAATTCTAGAGGTGCTGGAGATCCTGAGAGGGGCTAACAAGCTCATTACTCAGCACCTGGATATCCTGTATGCAAGTTTGCTGCAACCTCCTAGGGACGTCTTCCCAAAGGAGCCTGTTCCAGTTCCAGTTAAAGGTTCCAGAGGACCCCTGACCCTGGAGGAAAGGGTATGGAGGAAGACTCAGGGCTTATGCTTTTATTGCGGTTCTTTCCTGCATAAAAGAATGGACTGTCAATTGCGCCCCCAGAAGTTACCCTCCATGTTCCAGCCTTACCAGGCCCCAGAGTCCACTGCCCTGCACGTCGCAGGATGTTCAAAATCCACTGCCCAACAGGGAGAGACCAGGTGTAATGCCCAGCAGTGGGAAGTCAAGAGTGCTGCCCTGCAGCATGAACAATCTAAGGTGGCTGCTCAGCAGCACAAAGAATCTGAGTCTGCTGTTTGTCAGCTTCAAGTCCTGTCCATGTCTACTTTGCCTAAGCTAGCAGTTCCAGTCAAGAGTGCTGCCCTGCAGCACGAACAAATCAAGTCCACTGCCTCGCAGTGCGAGATCTGGTCCACCGCTAACCAGTTTGAGAGCCAGTCCACTGCACAGCAGTTAAAGAGACAGTGCCAAGCCAAGGTGGTTGCAAAGCACTGTGAGATCAAGATTGTTGCAGAGCGGTAGCTGCCAAGCCACGCTCACCCGAGCCGGTAGCTGCCCAGCCACCCTCACCCGAGCCGGTAGCTGCCCAGCCACCCTCACCCGAGCCGGTAGCTGCCAAGCCACGCTCACCCGAGCCGGTAGCTGCCAAGCCACGCTCACCCGAGTCGGTAGCTGCCAAGCCACGCTCACCCGAGCCGGTAGCTGCCAAGCCACGCTCACCCAAGCCGGTAGCTGCCAAGCCACGCTCACCGAGCCGGTAGCTGCCAAGCCACGCTCACCCGAGCCGGTAGCTGCCAAGCCACGCTCACCCGAGCCGGTAGCTGCCAAGCCACGCTCACCCGAGCCGGTAGCTGCCAAGCCACGCTCACCCGAGCCGGTAGCTGCCAAGCCACGCTCACCCGAGCCGGTAGCTGCCAAGCCACGCTCACCCGAGCCGGCTGTTGCCAAGCCACGCTCACCCGAGCCGGCTGTTGCCAAGCCACGCTCACCCGAGCTGGCTGTTGCCAAGCCACGCTCACCCGAGCTGGCTGTTGCCAAGCCACGCTCACCCGAGCTGGCTGTTGCCAAGCCACGCTCACCCGAGCTGGCTGTTGCTGCCATGTCCAAGTCACCACAGAGTCGTGCTAAAGGCGCTGCCCCTCCTGTCCTTGCCAAGGGTGCTACCCAACCGGTCCACACCAAGGGCGCTGCCCCACCGAGCCCAGCTGTTCCGGCGTCTTCGAGCCCAGCTGTCCCGGTGTCTTCGAGCCCAGTGGTTCCAGTCCAGTCGCCGCAGAGCCGTGCCAAGGTCCCTGACCCACAGATCCGTGCTGTTGCCGCCATGACTAAGTCGCAGCAGAGCCGTGCCGGGGTCACTGACCCGCAGATCCGTACCACTGGTGCCGTGTTCATGTTGCCGCAGTGCAGAGAGGACACTGTTGCTGTCCATTCCGCGTCCTGTACCAGGGGTAGGAGACGCAAAAGGACTGGTGCCAGTGCCTTCCAACCTGGACCCAGCTTTGGCTCCCAAGAGGTCTGTACCTCAGGCCCGCAAGCCCGAGAGTCGAGTCCTGTCCCTGCTGGATGTTTCCGAGCCTCTAACGGTGCTATTATATGCCTTGAGGACCGAGAGGTGTATGAGAGGGCTCTACGTATCTACAAGACCCATTGACTTTTTCTTGTCATTTTTCTTGTTGTCCTCTTTTGAGCATCCGGCGTCTGCTCGTGGAGAGGGGGGTACTGTAACGTTGGGGGCTTCCAGCCCTACCTGTGTGCTTGAGGACAGCAAGTCTGATGCTGCTCGCTGACCACTGCCCGGTTTAAATGGAGAGAGGCAGGGAGGTGATTTCATGAGGTGTGGCTTGAGTGGGGGGCATGGCCTGGTGAAGGTCTTTAAAAACCCTCAGTTAGTTTCAGAAGTTGCCAGATCGTGGTTATCCATCCTGAGCTCCTTGTACCTGACTGCTATATTGATTTAACCTGTTACTGACCTCTGCTTGTGTTCTGACCATTCTGCCTTCTGTTGCCCTAGACTATTTGCTTGTACTACGCTACTGCTCTGATACCGACCCGGCTATTCCATTTGACCATTCTGAACTCTGTATTCCTGATTCTGGTTCGGCTGACTCCTCTCCGTATTGTTAACCCTTTTCTGTCTAGCTAGTTTACCTGGCCAATTCTAAGGACCAGACAGATAGGGATCATTCACAGCTACACTGTTGGTAGCTTCTGGGTTTTGTGGAGTGTTGGGGGTTAAGTACTGCGTGGTGGGATCCGGGAACCGTGACAAATCCAAGCAGGAGAAGGATTTGGGAATAATCATAGACTTCAAACTAAGTAACAATGTGCAATGTCAAACAGCAGCCGCCAAGGCCAGCAAAGTATTGGCATGCATTAAAAGGGGAGTTCACTCTCGGGATGAAAACATAATTTTGCCCCTGTATAAATCAATGGTCAGGCCGCACCTTGAATATGCCGTGCAATTTTGGGCACCTGTCTTAAAAAAGATATTATAGTTCTAGAAAAAGTGCAGAGACGGGCAACTAAATTAATAAGGGGAATGGAAGGGTTAAGTTATGAGGAAAGACTAACAAACTTAAACCTGTTTAGTTTAGAGAAACGGCACCTTAGAGGGGATCTGATAACCTTATATAAATATATACAGGGCCATTATCAACCATTGTCTGATAACCTATTCATTAACAGGACTATACACAGGACAAGGGGTCATCCATTTAGACTGGAAGAAAGAAAATTTAGCTTAAAGCATAGGAAGGGTTATTTTACGGTGAGAACAATAAAGCTGTGGAATTCTCGGCCTGTTGAGGTGGTTGGGTCAGAATCTGTACAGACTTTTAAAAAATGACTGGATGACTTCCTGCAGACACAGAATATTAAGGGTTATAATATTTAATATGTGGGTAAAAGCGTCTTGATCCAAGGAGAAATCTGACTGCCATTCTGGCGTCAAGAAGGAATTTTTTCCCAGTATGTTGCATATTGGCAAGCATTTCAGACTGGGTTTTTTGCCTTCTTTTGTATCAACTGCAGTAGGTTATGTGGGAGAGGCTGAACCCGATGGACGCATGTCTTTTTTCAGCCTATATAACTATGTAACTATGGATTCTGATATGCTCACACACACTGCTGGGTGTTTTATTGCCGTGGATTCTGATGCTCACACACACACTGCTGGGTATTTTATTGCTGTGGATTCTGATGCTCACACACACACTGCTAGGTGATTTATTGCTGTGGATTCTGATGCTCACACACACACTGCTGGGTGTTTTCTTGCTGTGGATTCTGATATGCTTGCACACACTGCTTGGTGTTTTATTGCTGTGGATTCTGATGCTCACACACACTGATGGGTGTTTTATTGCTGTGGATTCTGATATGCTCACACACACCACACATTGCTGTGGTTTTCCTTAGACGTGAGTGTACCCCCACCTATTTTTACAGAAAAAATGCACTGGCAATTCACCTATAAGAGGTGCGGTGCTAGAGGTGTGGGAGGTGAGGTGGATGAGCCTTGCACATGCATTCATAACAGACTGCAGAGGGGGAAACTGGGATCTCTTAAGGCCAGAGAGAATGAGGTTACAGTAGTCAAGCCGGGAGATAATATGAGCTTGGATGAGCCTTTTAGCAGAGTCCTGATTAAGACAGGGACAGAAGCGCGCAATGTTTATTAGCTGGAAGTAGCAGGATTTGGTTAGCGATGGAATGTGAGGAGTGAAGGCAAGATCAAAGAGGACACAGAGGCAACGGGCCGGTGATCCCATAGACTCCTGTGAGTACTGTCTGCGAGCTCTAGGAATTTAGCAGGGAGACTAGGAAGGATTTGTTCCCAGTCTTGTTCTGCTCACGATAAGAGGAAACAGCATATGTGTCGCCCTCTCCATCGCGGAAGGAGAAGTGAGTATGGGATTTTTTGGGGGTTAGGACAGAGTATTAAGGGATTTTGCTAATGCAGAATCACTTAACGCAAGCTTTGAGAAGACATTATTTCTCATTGAAATACCGTCTTCTGGGTGGAAGCGCAAGCTACCATGGAATAGCTTGCGCTTCCGTTTCAGAGCCAAAATGTTGACGCCATGTTTGAATTTTGAAATAAAGTTGAAAGCAGGAAACGTTTAGTGAAGTCCATGGGTTACTTGCTACTTTTTTCATTGTGGATTATAATTAAGGGAGGTATGATCATCAGGCCAAGAAGGCTGAGTGAAATTTGCCTTCTTACAAACTGAGTGCCTATCATTTGTGTATTTGTGTATATACAGTTGTGTTCTAAATTATTCAACCCCACTGAAATTGAGTGTTTTGGCCAGTTTGACATTGATTTTGATCATTCAGTCATCTTGCTTACAATTAAATCAAAGAGGCACGTGTAGGTCAGACAAATATAACATAACATTTATAATGAAATAACCACAAATGTCTTTTCTGTGCTCACATCATTATCAGTTTTATTCAACCCCCAAGTGACATTCAATCTTAGTACTTAGTACAACATCCTTTTACAGTTATAACAGCTTTTAAACGTGAAGCATAGCTTGACACAAGTGTCTTGCAGCGATCTACGGGTATCTTCGCCCATTCGTCATGGGCAAAAGCCTCCAGTTCAGTCACATTCTTAGGCTTGCGCACTGCAACTGCTTTCTTTAAGTCCCACCAGAGGTTCTCAATCGGATTTAAGTCAGGTGACTGCGATGGCCACTCCAAAATGTTCCAGCCTTTAATCTGCAACCATGCTCTAGTGGACTTGGAGGTATGCTTGGGATCATTGTCCTGTTGAAAGGTCCAACGTCTCCCAAGCCTCAGGTTTGTTACGGACTGCATCACATTGTCATCCAATATCTCCTGGTACTGAAGAGAATTCATGGTACCTTGCACACGCTGAAGCTTCCCTGTACCTGCAGAAGCAAAACAGCCCCAAAGCATGATTGACCCCCCGCCATGCTTCACAGTAGGCAAGGTGTTCTTTTCTTCATAGGCCTTGTTCTTCCTCCTCCAAACATAGCGTTGATCCATGGGCCCAAACAGTTCTAATTTTGTTTCATCAGTCCACAGAACACTATCCCAAAACTTCTGTGGTTTGTCCACATGACTTTTGGCATACTGCAGTCGACTCTTCTTATTCTTTGGAGACAGCAAGGGGGTGCGCCTAGGAGTTCTGGCATGGAGGCCTTCATTACGCAATGTGCGCTGTATTGTCTGAGCTGAAACTTCAGTACCCACATCTGACAAATCTTTTCTCAGTTCCTCAGCAGTCACACGGGGACTTTTCTCCACTCTACGCTTCAGGTAGCGCACAGCAGTCGAAGTCAGCATCTTCTTTCTGCCACGACCAGGTAGCGTTTCAACAGTGCCCTTTGCCTTGAATTTGCGAATGATGCTTCCTATGGTCTCTCTTGGTATGTTTAACATCTTTGCAATCTTCTTATAGCCATTGCCCTTCCTGTGAAGAGTAATCACCTCTTCTCTTGTCTTCCTGGACCATTCTCTTGACTTCACCATGTTTGTAACCACACCAGTAAATGTCTAGAAGGAGCTGAGTATCACAGTCATTTTAAAGCTGCCTAATTGGTGCTTATTATGCTTTATTGCTGCTCCGTGACATCCACAGGTGTTTTCAATACCTGATTGAAAACACTTGAATGAACCTCTGTTCTTCAGAGTGGTAGTCTTTAAGGGGTTGAATAATTGTGTCAATGAAGAATTCACAAAAGAAACATTTACTACTGTATTACAAAACCAATTGATGTAATTTTAGTTGCATATGGTTCTTTAAAAAGTCCTTGTAGGATTTCATTCTGAATACAATTACAAATGTACACTAAATTCCCTAAAACCCTTTACAGCATTGGGGGTTGAATAATTTTGAACACAACTGTATATATATACAGTATATATCAGGGCCCCCACATTGAATAAGTTATAGAATAAATACAGTTAAGTTTATTCATGTAAGGGCAGTGTGCGAATGCAACATTAGGTTCAAATACAGTATATATATATATATATATCTCCGTGTAACAGTCTCCGTGTACGTCTGGATTTTGGTCTCTTTATATATATATATATATATATATATAAACATAGAAACATAGAAACATAGAAAAATGTCGGCAGATAAGAACCTTTCGGCCCAGCTAGTCTGCCCAATTACATGGATACTTTACCTGGATTTATCTTTTGTTTAGGATAGCCTTATGCCTATCCCATGCTTGCTTAAATTCAATTACTGTTTTGGCCTCTACCACTTCAACTGGAAGGCTGTTCCATGTATCCACCACCCTCTCAGTAAAATAATGCTTCCTGATGTTACTTTTAAACCTTTGCCCCTCTAATCTAAGACTATGTCCTCTTGTTTTGCTACTTTGTTACCTTTTAAATATACTCCCTTCCTCTACCTTGTGGATTCCCTTTACGTATTTAAATGTTTCTATCATATCTCCTCTGTCTCGTCTTTTTTCCAAGCTGTACATGTTAAGATCATTAAGCCTTTCCTGGTAACTTTTCTCCTTCAAGCCGTACACCATTTTAGTAGCCCTTCTCTGAACTCTCTCTAAGATGTCTATATCCTTCTGGAGATACGGTCTCCAGTACTGCACACAGTACTCCAAGTGAGGTCTCACCAGTGCTCTGTACAGTGGCATGAGCACTTCCCTTTTCCTACTGCTAATACCTCTCCCTACACAACCAAGCATTCTGCTAGCATTTCCTGCTGCTCTATTACATTGACTACTTACCCTTATATCCTCTGAAATAATAACCCCTAAATCCCTTTCCTCAGATGTTGAGGTTAGGACTGTATCAAATATTCTATATTCAGCCCTTGGGTTTTTATGCCCCAGGTGCATTATCTTGCACTTCTACACATTAAAACTCAATTGCCAGAGCTTCCATTTTTTTAGTTTACCTAAATCATTTGTCATTTGGCTGATCCCTCCAGGAACTTCAACCCTGTTGCAAATCTTTGTCATCAGCAAAAAGACATACTTTACCATTAATACCTTCTGCAATATCACTAATAAAAATATTAAAGAGAATGGGTCCAAGTACTGACCCCTGAGGTACCCCACTGGTAACAAAACCTTGCACCGAATAAACTCCATTTACCACAACCCTCTGTTGCCTGTCACTCAGCCACTGCCTAATCCATTCAACAATATTGGAATCCAAGCTCAAAGATTGCAATTTATTGATAAGCCTTCTATGCGGAACAGTATCAAAAGCCTTACTGAAATCGAAATAAGCAATGTCTACTGCACCACCTGTGTCTATTATTTTTGTTACCCAATCAAAAAAATCAATAAGATTAGTTTGGCATGATCTCCCTGAGGTAAACCCATGTTGTATATAGTAATACCTTGGATTGCATGCATAATTCGTTCCGGAAGCTTGCTTGTAATCCAAAATGCTCTTATATCAAAGCGAATTTCTCCAAAAGATATAATGGAAACTCTGACGATTGGTTCCACAACCATTTATTGATATGACATTGATTACAGTAATACAAAATACTGTACAGTATAAAGGAAAAACGAATCCACAGCAATAAACCACCTCACAGTACTGTAATGTGTGGTGTAACACACAGGAGGGACAAAGGACAGGGCCAGATTGCCAGTGCCACCTCCTTATCTGTTTACCTAATAGGGGGAAACTGAAATGGTGGCCAGAAATAGAGCAGAGGCTAGCACTCCTAGCCCCCCTAGCACATACAAATTTACTGTACTTTCTCCTGTACCTTGTGGTTGTTATCAGCGAGAGACGCTTGATGAGAGGGCACTTCATGAGAGACGATCGGAGTTGAGTGGCTGGTGATTAGATCCGCCCCCACCACGCATCCTTGCATTGATCTGACTTCTCCCCACCTCTGGCCGCATGTGCAACAACGTGCTGCCGTCTGCCACTGCCCCGGCCACGCATGCGCGGATGCACACGCACTGTTTGTAGTGCAAGACGACGCTCGAATTCCAAGGCAAAAATTTGTAAAAAGAGTTGCTCATTGTGCAAAACACTCACACACCGAGTTACTCGTAATCCAAGGTATCACTGTATATATAAAATGTCTCTCTCTTTATGGCTTGACTTATGAAGAAGATTTAGGAAATGGGCTGTCCACGTACGCTGCAGGCTAACTTGTAGCTGACTAGACCAATGCGGGACAGGCTATTCCGGCCACAGCAGCTGATTGGAAATTCTGGTCTGAATTTTATTTTGAAGACACAATGTCGCAGACCTTCCTTTGTTTCCTTTTACCTCCAGATCTGCTGTGCGTGCATTCTCAAAGGAAGAGATGGTGTGATAAATCATGTGTCCCCAGGTCTCACAGTCGGAGTCTAGAGTAGGCCATTGCTGATGGTCGATGTGGCAGGCACTTAGAGATTTCTTCAGAGAGTCCTTGTACCTCTTCTTTGGCACCCCTCTGTTGCGGTGACCAGTGGAGAGTTCGCCATACAGCACAATCTGGGGTAAGCCAAAAACTTCCATTCTGCAAATATGCCCTGCCCAGTGCAACTGTATCTTCAAAAGCATTGCCTCTATGCTAGTAACCTCTGCTCGTTGGAGAACTTGGTAACAATGTCATTCCATTGGATGTTGAGTATGGAGTGGAGGCAGCACTGGTGGAAGCGCTCAAGGAGTCTCAGGTGGTGGCAGTAGGTAACCCATGACTCAGAGCCATATAGGAGTGTGGTCAGTACGATTGCTCTGTACACACTGATCTTTGTGCCTCTCTTCAGGTGCTTGCTGTTCCAGACTCTTACATTGTCTACCAAAGGCACTGTTTGCCTTTGAAAGCCTGTTGTCTAATTCTTTGTCAACCTTGGCAACTGAGGAAATGGTGCACCCAAGGTAGCTGACCTGATGGACTATAGCTCTGATTTGCCAATGGTGATACAGGGGTGATGATAACCTTCCTAATGGAGAACTTCTGTCTTCTTCAGGTTGATTTCTAGTCCGAAGAGTTCAGCAGCCTCTGCAAAGCAGCATGTCATTCATTGCACAGCTGTCACTGTGTGGAAACAAGGGCAGCATCGTCAGCAAAGAGCAACTCATGGATTAGTTGATCTGCTGTCTTGGTGTGGGCCCTTAGTCTCCTCAAATTGAATAGGCAGCCATCAGTGCGATATCAAATATATATATCAAATATAAATACCATCCTCATCATCAAGGTCTGCAGTGGCCTTTTAAAGCATCATACAGAAGAAAATTGTGAAGAGAGTTGCTGTGAGGAAGCAGCCTTGTTTGACGCCATTGCCTATTGGAAAGGGGTTTGAGAGTTTGTTGCCCTGACTAACTTGGCCACATTGATCTGTAGCTGGATGATCATGTTGAGGAACTTTGGGGGCATCCTAGGCGCTCCAAGATTTGATACTAACCTTTTCTGCTCACAGTGTCAAATGTTATGGTGAGATCAATGAATGGCACATACAATCGTTTGTTCTCTTCCCGACATTTCTCTTGGAGTTGTCTGAGGACAAAATACCATGTCAGTAGTGCACCTTTTGGCTTGGAAGCCACATTGGTTCTCTCGAAGTTATTCTGCAATTGTGGGTACTATATATGTATATGTATATTTTTTCTGTGATGTTTACCTGCTAATTCTATCAAGGTTGGTAATTGATAGAAGTACATAAAAGGGACTCTTCTAGAAAAAATAAATGCACTGGCTTCAGTAGCAGTGTGAGTACAGTAAATAATTTGTGTTTAATTATCATTAATTTTACGGATAATTCCGCCAGCTTGTTTTACTGGTGCCTGTTAGTAACACTAATTGTATATGATGAAAGGAGAAGGCGTGGCCTTAAACCATCAGATGTCATGTGAGAAAGGAATCGTGTGTCCCCCTAAACATATACACATGCACACATTAGAGGTTATTCAAAGAGACGAATTGGCCACTGAATTGCACCGAACTGTTAATTTCACCATACAGTGCAATTTTGTGGCAATTCGGCTATTCAAATAGCTGGCAATTCCCCAAATATTGTTGAAATACAGTGCAATTTGGCGGCAGTGAATGAAGTGAAAGAAGTAATGGTTAATGTATTCAGAGAATGGCAAACAGCAGTGAAAAATTGGCGAAATGCCCAGATTTTCGGTGCTTTCGTTTGACAGGTTAAACCAGGCAAATCCCATAGGTTAAAATGTAAAAACAATTCCCTGTTTTTACAAATTTTTTATTCTACCGTTTATTTTTTTTGTTTGCAGCAAAAAGTCTCTTTATTAATATTTATGGTTGGGTTAGGAACTACAGGTTTCAGTCTTGATTGCACCTGTGTTTGGGGCTCCTGCTGGACTCACTTTTTTGTTGTAATATATGTAATAACTTTTTTTAATAAAAAATTCAAAGACCATTTGTTACCTCAAGGCTCTGTCCTAGGTCCTCTGGTCTTTTCCATCTACACCTCCTCCCTGAGCAAAATCAATAACAGCATTGGCTTCAATTACCACCTCTATACTGATGATCTCTCTCTTCCTGTCCTTTTCAAAGTCAGCGACTGTTTATCTTGCATTTCCTCCTGGATGGCCTCTCACCAACTAAAGATTAACATGTTGAAGACTGAGTTCCTACTAATTCCTCCTTCTAATGCCTCACCACCTCCTGACTTTTCTATCATGGTTGATGGTATCACTATCTCCCCATCAAACCAGGTTCGTAATCTCGGAGTTACACTTGTACTTGACTCTGCTCTTTCCTTTATCCCCCACATTCAATCTCTTTCCTCCTCCTGCCACTACCAACTACGTAATATTTCCAGAATTCTGTCATTTCTTACCGCAGATACCACAAAGCAATTCATCCACGCCCTTGTAATCTCCTGACTTGACTATTGCAATAATCTTTTAGCTGGCCTCCCTCTCTCCCGCCACTTCCCCCTACAATCCATTCTGAATGCCTCTACCAGGCTCATCCACCTCACCCGCCGCTCTGTCTCTGCTGCTCCTTTCTGTGAGTACCTACACTGGCTCCCCATTCACTGTAGAATTAAATTCAAAATCCTTACCCTGTCCCTGACCAACAAAGCTCTCACTAACTCTGCTCCCCACTACCTATCCTCACTAATCACTGAATACACCCCAGCCCACTCCCCAAGGTCAAACAGTGACCTGTGCCTATGTTTTCCCTCATCTCCTCTTGCCATGATAGACTACAGGATTTCTCACACGCAGCCCCCATTCTCTGGAACACTCTCCCTCGTACGGTCAGACTTTGCCCTAGTTTCTCTTCCTTCAAACGCTCCCTTAAGACTTTCCTATTTTAGGGAAGCCTACCACCCGACTCACTGACACAACCAGTCCATTACTCTCACCTTGCAGTCCTCTCCTCCTGTTTCCACCCCAACCCTTCTAGATTGTGAGTTCCCACGGGAATAGGGCCCTCGTTTCCTCCTATACTGGTTTGTCAAAATGTTGTTCAATGTATTGTAACCCTGTCTATACTGTGCCTATTGTACAGCGCGGAGGAATATGCGGTCTCTTTACAAATAAAGATTAATAATAATTAATAATATTTATTTTTGTTTTTTTACAAAAAAAACTTTATTTTTTAAAATACTTTTTATAAATTTTTAACAGACCATTTCATTATTTTTTTAAATACTTTATTATTTAGATACATGCACAACAGTTTTATTGGTTTAAACTCCTATTATGAGAATGGAAGACTTCCTCTTTTTTTTTTTCTTCGTTTAAAGCCTCCTAGGCAATTTCAGCACAATTCTGCACTTCTTTCCTGATATCCGATACCTGCTTTGATGACTAAATTTTCGGCAAAATACAGTGACCATTCAGTGAATAGTGAATGCATCATATTTTCGGCAAACTTAAAGTGAGTCGAATCAGGCTGAAATGCAAAGCACTGAAATGGAGCTAAATTTCGGTGCTTTGTGAATAGACCACTAAAATTATAGAATAGACCCCGAAAATTATTACTATAACAGAGCGGTCCATTCAGAGCCACGTCTGTAGCCTCCTACTCCATTTATGGAGCACCATAAAACATTAGGGCAGTAAAAGTTATCCCCCCCAGATTTTTTGCAGTCCCTATGCCTTAGAGTTATTGCTAATAGAGATTAGGTCCTCCTTAGCAGAATAACTTCTTTGTGTGGTCTCATTATTAATTGGGTTCCTTTACATTGTTTACTATGCCATTTTAGGTGGTACACAAAAAAATTAAGATGCAAGATTTAGGAACCAAAGTAGAAACTAAGAAACCCCAGGGTAATTATCTCAAGTAATGAGACTTTTTTAATACAAAAATCAATTGTTCTTTTAATGGGAATAGATTTCTTAGCTCCTGCAGGGCTAAGCTTGCAAATCTTTCCATCTGGATTTAAAATACAACCGTCGCACTTCCCTCTGCAACCCCAATTTCACTTTGTTGAGGACGGGGTGGGGTGAAACAAATTAATTTTGCTTTTAAGAAGTATAAATTGAACAGTCTTAATCAAAAATAGATTTAATGTTGAAAAAGACTAACACCAATTTCTGTGGAAATAATATATAGAAAAAAGGGTTTGGTACTATTAACACCCACTTCACATTTGCTGTAGCTTGCTATAAAAACATTTTGTTCTCATTCTGATTCTTCCAGCTTAGACAGTTGATGAAAGTGAGAGGTCGTCCTCTAAAATAGTAGTGTAGCTATCTTAAGGTACCTGTCCGTTATGCTTAGTACAGGAAGAATGTTGCCTCTATTGTTTATAACTGTTTATAAAGTGTTTAATTCTAAAATTACGAGTATAGCAGTGATACCTTTTTTATTGGAGTAACATTACATTTAAAAGACAAGCTTTCGAGAGTGTAACTCTCTTCCTCAGCTCTGGATGCTTTCTAAAATGATGAATACTAATAACAATAGCAATAATAATAATTACAATCTGAGCCTCATTAGATAGCAGACAAATTAACTTTCAGACATATATTTTATATAATAATTGCAGCTTGCTTAAAATTATTAATAATTATTAGATTATTTTGTGAATTATTCATAATTATTAGATTATTTTGTGAAATTAATTTCCATATTAATTAAACATGTTTATGGTTATCACGATAGATGCAGGTCATGGGACTTTTAGTTTGCAGTTTACCTTAAATTGGATTGTAAATTGTTTAAATGTTGAATTATGAAATGAATGAAGGACTACCTCCCAGAAAATATTTATAATAATAATTATATTATTATTATGCAATAATGTGAACATTAAACTGTTCATGTCAAGCATCAATGCCAGTGCTTTTTCAAGCAGCACTGTTGTTGTGTTAGACATGCTTTCTTACTAACATAAGCGTCACGGAAACATTAATTTATGTACCTGCATTAGTCATTCCCACAGCGAATTAAAGTTTTTGAAACAATGGTTAGTAATGATTGTTTTGAACACTTCAAGTTTGGAATACCTTTGTCTCTCTTTTAATAAAAATTCAATATCAATGTGTAAAATACAGAAAAGATTTTGTTTTCTCACTCGCTCCCTCTTTCTTTTTGTGTCTCATTGCAGGGCTTATTAAGGTCTTTTGGTCTTTCCTGATAGATGCACAGTGCTTCTAGTTGTTAATTATTTCCCTTGCTTACGCTCAGCTGAGCCTCCAAGAGTGTAGCAGTGATCGTGGCAGATCAGGTGGGTGAGTAATGAGTGGTGAGTTCACGCCGTGGCCTTCAGCATGCAATGCAGTAGAGCTACTCTTCTGCATACCATATTAAATATTACCATGAATAGGTCTGCAGTGAATATCTCTGATATACATTTACCTTGAAAATAACTCATTCCACCAGCCCGCAGGATGCAATCTGACACAAGGGGAGAATAAAAATACTCTTAACCCTATCTCTTTGCTGTGGGATCTTGAAGAAAAGACGTAGAAAATCAAATCTCATAAATATTCATCATTTTTTTTATGTCCTCCTAGAAAGCAAACAATAAGAATTTAATCAAGTCACAAAAGAACATTACACAAGGAAAGAGCAGCCATTTTAAATGCCCATGGAAAGTATGAATAGTAGATATACTGTACCAAATTAAATAAAGAAACCCGAGTGTCTCCATGTTTAAGTGAGCTTTGGAGAGAATTTACAAAACTCCTGCAAGAATTTTAATCCAGTAATAGAGAGCAAAGTAAACATTTGCAAGGATATTTCTGTAGGCTGGAAGGTTTGTGTCCCAAAACGGAGGAGGACAGTAACTTTTGAACCAGCGGCAAGTGACACAAAGGGGTCCTAGTAGAGGGACTTGTCCTTTTCAATTTTATTTAAATGCAGGTGTGTCGTGTACACCTTCGAATATATTTATTGGATATTTCAATGTATGGGAAAGTAGCTTGCGATCACATCAGTAAATCTTTATTATTTTGTGATTGACAAGTGTAATGACGGTTGTGAAACTGTGTAGCTGTTAGTCTGGAAGGTGAGGGTATGCTGAAGTGAATGTGTGTGATGTTAGCAGCAAGTGGAATGTGGAGAAAGTCTGCTCATTTTATAGTTACTTTATTTGCTGTTTGTTTATATCTACTGCATTCTGGACTCCAACCTACAACCCCACACCATGTACAAGACTGAAAGACAGACAAATGCAGATTATTCAGAGAGCGTGAAAAGCAGGAGAATGACTGGAGAATGAAAAATTCTAGGTCAAAATAGCCAAACCAGAAAAATTCTCCCTTTCATCTCACTTTCCATATCGGGTATTTTGACCTAGAATTTTTCATTCTCCAGTCATTCTCCTGCTTTTCACGCTCTCTGAATAACCCTGCTTGATATGTAAGGATAATTGTGTTTAGCAGAAAACCACAAAAGTGATCCCACCTGGGACCACTCGATGGTGCCAAGCCACATTCCCTAAGGGCCTAACCCTCCTAGATACAAGAAACCAAGAACAACCATATAGTAATCCAATACAAAAATTGCATGGATTGCCAATAGAGGGGATGTGGGTCCCCAATAATACACAATTTATTGCGGGTGTAAATAATCAAACCCATAAATACACATGCTAAAAAAAACACATAAATTAGAGTATATTGTATGTGGAGAGAATATAACACACAGCGTGTAATGATAGGTGGAGACTCTTAGAAACCAAAGTAATGGTGATGAATTTCATACAAAGCAGAAATGGTTTTAAAAGAGGGAAAAAAAACTGCTCATTTGGCTATATCACTCAAAAGCCAACAATATTAGCTATCTCCCTACTGCAAGGTCATTATAATTTCATATGTGTCAGATGGCATACAACTTGGCATACACACAACATCCAGTAATTACACCATATGACTAGTGATGGGCCAAACACCCCCGTGTTCGGTTCGCATTCGAACACGAACAATTGATAAAGTTCGGATTCAAACGCGAACATGATTCAAACTCAATGCAAGTCAATGGGACTCGAACGTTCGATTTTTAGAGTGCCCTCCAAGAGGGCATATATGGAAGATATTTGCCATAAAAAGTGTATGGGGGTCCGGGTAGTGCCCTGGGGGACAGTAAACAAGGACAAAGAGTAAAAAAAAAAACGTTTTTAAAGGAACAGTGATTTTTCCATGACATAAAGGTTAAGAATAAAAATGAAAAATTCTTTCAAATATCGTGCCTAGGAGGTCCCCATAACCTGCCCGTGAAGTGGCGGATTTGTAGGATGTATAGAAACATTTAAAAAGAAAAAAATGACATTTCAAATGACGGTAAATGGTTTTCCTTTAATCTATTGATAAACAACTGCTTGGGGCGGCAGCCTGTATGAAAAGAGGAGACGTTTTAGGACACGCAGAACAAGCTTAGTGATTTTTTGGCTAAATTATGGTGAAACTTATGCAGGCTTTGGATGAAAGTAACAACAGGTGCATTAAAATTGCATGAGCATTAACATTTGCTGCGGCGTTCACTGCATATTTGTAACGATTCCCCAGGACAGACCTGGTAGGATCCCTGGTAACAGACCTCTAACCCTCCGATCCATAGGATGGTCGGAACTCGGGACCACTAAACCTAACCTCTAGCAGCCACACAGGCCAGGGAGACAGCACCAACAATATACACCACAGACTGAGATCAATATATGTTTGTACTGCGCTATAGTATATGGCAGGATGGAAGCACACCAGCAGTAACAAGCAGCGGAATATACCAGACAGGGGCGCAGATCGAGAGTAGTTGTTATAACAAAACCGAGTCAGCAACGTTTAGGCACTTGTACTGCGCTACTGTATATGGTGAGAATCGGCGCACACCAGTAGCAACAGGAGGCAAACAGAACAGGCAAGGAGTACACAGAGAGAATAGTCAAATGGCAGGCAAAGCCGGCAACAGATCTGGTCCTCAGAACAAGCAGGGTAAGTAACAAGTATACTTCTGGGAAGATACGTGTAGCGAGGAAGCCGGCTGCGAATTTTGCATCGCTCCCTCTACACTAATAGTGTATCTTCTCAGAAGCTTCACACAGCGCGCCGGTGTATGCAGCATCTAACAGTGTGGGAGACGGGAGGCTGCGCTTGTTGGTGGATCCAGGAATCAGGTGAGTAATAGAAAGAAAAGAAAAAAAAGTTTTATTTTATGTTCCTTGGGACATTTAAAAATGTCCTCTGATTTTATTTTTTTTAGAAATGTGTCGCCTTACCTTAGCCTGGTGGTCAGTCAGTGGAGGCTCCCTGGATCCTGGTTGTGGAGGGGGGGGGGTCTGCCGTGGCCGCAGGTGCAGTGGCTCCCTTCCTGCGCCACCTCTCTGCCACACCCTCTGCACCCGGCCGGCCTGCCTGCACAGTCCCAGCTCTGTCATCCGGCGGCCGCATGCTCCTCAAAGGATCCTTGGGAGGCCCCGGCGGGCTGCCCTCTACAGTGTCTGATTAAATGGCCTCGTCTGCCTGATGTTTTAGCAACAATAGGCTTCAATGTTAAAAATATTTCCATTTTAATTCAATATCTAATAAACCATTGCTTATAATATTCTGCAGTAAAGAGTCTCTTTATTTTTAGATTTTTTTAGGATTTTTTTTAAGCATTTTTTAAAAAAATTCTAAATTATTATTTTTTTTCGAACTTTTGGCGAACGGCCTGAAATGTTTGAAGTTCGCCGAACGGGCGATGTTCAAATAGAACTCATGTTCGATTCGAACCGAACGCCCATCCCTACATATGACCATATATAGGAGAGGGAACCATAAGAAAAAAATTTAATTCAACACCTATTGATGGTACCACACCAAATATACATCAAAGTATCAAATTATCCATCCCATCTTGTGCATAGACTCATTATTCCCAAAGGGAACTACAAAAAACAACCAGAAAAAGACAGGGGATTTGAAGGCACCCCAAACAGACAGGGGATTTGAAGGCACCCCAAACAGTTAAAAACATCTAAAAATCAGGACACACTCAACGCTTTTCGGCTGCGTGGCAGGCTTTTTCCAGAGTGAGTGTACAGAAAAACTTGTCTGGTATAAATACCTTTATCAAGTGTGTTTAGCACATGTCACCTATATTACATTCCTGACGCTACCCCTGTTAGTAATCAGTTTGCGCATCAGAGTTTGCGCTATAGCTTCCATGAGTTTACTGAACTTCGGCCTGCTATACTTAACATGGGAAGTGAAAACATACATTAGGGTTTCATTAAGTAAGGTATTACAAAGTGCTGGCGCTAATTACCGCAGGGATGTGGACAGCCGAAAGTTATCACCTTCTAAAAAGCTGGAACTACATGATTCTGCATTTGTAGATAAGCCGCAATTGTACAGAAAAGTTAGTGAAAACAGCCGTAATTCATCACATTAAGTGAGTAACACCGTGTCTTCCATGGTCAAAGGGGTAACCCAAAATCAATATTGTATGTATGCAAGGGAAGAATACAGTGTGTTGCTACAGACACAGGGTCAACCCTGTGACCATGTGTCTGTAGCAACACACTGTATTCTTCCCTTGCATACATGATTCTGCATTTGCAGAACCATGTAGCACCCCCTATACCCTCCCAATCATGCGGTGAGAAGGGTGGCCCACTCCACCACTTTTTCTGGCTGCAATCAAAGTGAGACTGGGAACAAATAGTTCCCAGTGTCCCTCCATGATCTCTCCGCAAGGCTGGGCGATCTCGCAAGAGGGTCTGCTCTAGTGTTAGAGGAGCCAGGTGCAAGGTAAAGAAGAAAAATATTTTCAAGAGAGTGAAAGTGACTGAATGTGATGGAAATGGGGGGCTAAGTAGAATGGGTATGAACATGTATGTCAGAGATTGATGAAAGTGTGTGGCTGGAGTGAACTTGGAGTGAATTTGTGGTTGGTGAGTGAGCTCGGAGTGTGTGTCTGGGTGTGATAGGAGTGAGGGTGTTGGTAACCGAGTGTGATGCTGGCTAGTGAGAAAGAAATATGTTTCCTTTATGCACACTGTACAGTAATCCACACACTGCATGCCAGGAACACATTACACAGGTATATACACAACACACTGCACATACTTCTCATAGTTCACACTACACATACAGATATACATAAATTTCACACACTGCACAAAAAACAACACTGTTGCTTTTAGAATAAAGAAAAAATTATATTTATTTATTTTTACATAATAGATGCTCATGTTTGGTATGATTGGAAAGGCCAGTCTCTTCTAGCACTTACGTTTCCAGAGATACAGGGTTCTAAAGGACCCTTGCACTTCCTGTAATAGTATTCCACTGTCAGCCAGGGGGAATCCCCATTTGTGACATCATCAAGCATGCGCGTGATGACTCCCATATACGGAGCAGTCCCTCAGCAACATGACATAACCAAAAAACGTACAATATTTAAAAGATCAGATGCTATTTTCATCAATCTTGGCATGTGGGCCTTACAGCAACAGAGATAAGGAGGATCTAAAAGCTACCCTCCCACTGCTGTATAGCCTATTCTTCTAGTTATGGTAATCAAACTCATCAACATATCGATGGGGCAGAACTTAACCCCATAGTGACCAGGCGATTTTACTGTTGTCTGTCCGAAAGTACACACTGCTGTCTGCATTTTTGTGTTTAGCTCTAATTTTCCTCTTACTCGTTTATGAAACCCACACATACAGTATTATATACCACTTTTTTGCCATTAAATGGACTTTCTAAAGATACCATTATTTTTATCATATCCTATAATTTACTATGAAAAAGTTTATGAAATATGATAAAAAAAAAATGGAAAAAACCCACACTTTTTCGAACTCTGACCCCTAAGACCTACAACCGCCAAAAAAAGAACCCGGGTAAACAGTTTCTAAATTTTGTCCTGAGTTTAGAAATACCCAGGGCAGTATTACATAGTTGGTGCTATCTTAACCAGAGCTGTTGTAAACTTAAAACCTCCATAGGCTCTGGTAAATTTACAACAGCTCTTGTTAAGTTAGCACCAGCTTTGTAATACTGCCCCCAATGTTTACATGTTTTTGCTTTTTAACTCCTTTACTGCTGAGCCATTTAACCTTTTTCTAATTTTTTTTTATTGTTACACCAAACCTGGTCATGTTTGGTATCATTGGAAAGGCCATGCGCACTAGCATGCACTCAGCGAGGTAGCCACATGGGCATCCGAGAATGATGTTCCCTCCGTGCTCGTCTGCACTCGTGTGACCACGGCCTTGGAGTGCTCTATTGACTGCATATATTTCACGCACTATGACTGTGCAGTAATTGCTGTACCTGGCATATGTATTCATATATTACACATTGTTGTATATGAACCCTGTGGGTATCACTTGTTCTCTTACAACTTTGGTGTCTAGTATTTAAAGTTATTTTGCACTAATTCTCACATGTTCATTGGCTGCACTACAATATACACATATTATACTAAACCATTTTACATATGATATAGCACTCTGTGTTACACAGTTTCTTTATTTCCTGTATTTTTTATCTCATGAAGCAAATTTAAATGATATATAAAAACATCCAAGTACAAAAGATGTTTGGTGGAACCGTGGATATGTGTTGTTGGAAATATCTTTATAAAAGACTTGAAAATTTAAGACAATAAAAATCACTGGAGGGTTTCAGTTATGGACACATGCTGTTTATGAGTTGCCTTCTATGTCCATCTCCTGCTTGAACAAGGGCTCTACTGTAATGTTCATTAACTTAAGGTACACAGTAAACCATCAAACTATTATTATTACACGCCGTCCATACTTCGTATTAATGAATAGATTAAGTGATACAAACTCATCTTTAGATATCTCTTTAAAGAACATAAATATCTCTATCTGAGCATCACATCAAGAAGCGCGAGTAAATCTGGAATGAGACATTAACGGAGATATCACAATCAGAATTCATAAATATTTCCCCATGGGGGTCTGCCCTCGGTTTTTAGAGCACGATTAATGCCTTTGAATGGCATGCAATCAAGAAATTTCATCTACCAATTGGGGTTTTTTCAACAACCATACAAAGATTTAATTCTGGGTTCTATTCGCTTCATCCTTGTATGGTACAATGAGGCAATCTGAGTCTTAAATAGGCCAAGATGTGCAAATTAGACCCACTATCATGTCTCTCGCACGCACACTGTTCTGAAGATGCATTGTTCACATGCCCTCTTCAGAAGAATCAAGTTCTGTTAGGAGATTTTGGTTTAAAAATGAGCTTTAAGAAGTAGGTTCTATTTTTAAACAAGGGTTTTAGGAAGAAAATAAGATGCTACATTTCAGCCTGATGATCTTGAAAGAAAAAAAAATAATCAAGCCGTGTGCTCAATTCCAGATGCAAAATAATGACAGAACGAAAGATATAAAGAGATCTGACTTGTGATTTGTGAGGAGGGTTTGCTTGACTTTAATTAATCCAATTTTTGGCGGTGGATTGTTCAACTAATGCACTTATAAAGTGTGCTTGTATTAAACCTATTCCCTACCAGATGCCTACTATTGAAAGAAAATATTATCATAACATTTATTTGCAGCATGGGATGTGTAGTTAACACTTGAAGGGAAAAATAGAATTTTTTCATACAGATTGCTATTCTGAAATAGTTAACAGATTAAAATAATGTATCCTATTCAATCACTGCCAGCCATCCTACATCTCACTACAGCGCGCTCACATCCAGCAGCCAAACTGAGAGCCTGCAGGCCTCCACGATGCACTACATCAGGGGACAACGAATCCCTGCAATCAACGTCCTGAAATTATTATATTTTCATTGCTATTTATTAATCGCCAACACATTCCGCAGCTCTGTACAAAGCTACAGTGGGTAAAGACAAGACAATTCTACAATTCACCAAAAAGGGAAGTCGATATCACGGCAAATCACCAACAGGTTCAGGAGGAATTGAGGGACCTATTCCTGTGGGAACTTACAATCTAGATGGGTGGAGGGGTTAAAAACAAGAGGGGATGACTGCAGTGATGAGAGTGATGTTAATGCAAAGTGAGAAATGGACCGTTTTTGGATAGGGCGATTGCTTTGTTACAGAGTTGGTTGGTAGGCTTCCCTAAACAGAAGTGACTTTAGGGAGCGTTTAAAAGAAGCCAGTTTGGGGGACAGTCTGATATTGTGAGGAAGCGCATTCCATAGGGTTGGCGCCCTTGAGAAAAGTCCTGCAGTCTGGCATGTCAAAGGGTAATGATGGAGGATGCCAGGAGCTGGTCATTCTTGGATCTTATGGTGGTGGACTTTGGTATATTTATTGATTAGTGAGGACAGATAGCTGGGAATTGTGTTATAAGGACTTTGTAGGTGAGTAATTTGAGTTTAATTCTGCTGCCGATGGGGAGCCAGTGTAGGGAATCACAGAGAGGGCAGCAGAGACAGAGCAACGGGTGTGACGGTCGGATAATCAGGGCTGATGCATTTAGGATGGACAGCAAGAGGGAAAGGCAGGAGAGAGGAAGACCCATTAGGAGGTTGTTGCAATAGTTGATTGGTGAGATTACAAGAGTGTGGATAAGTTGTTTCGTGCTGTCAGCAGTCAGAAAAGGACACATTCTGGCGATACTTTGAAGGTGATTGCAGCAAAATGAGAAGAGTCATTAGATGTGGGGGCTGAAGGAAAGACCGGAATCAAGAGTAACGCCGAGACAGCGGACTTGGGCAGAGGGAAGCATAGTGATACCAGTAACAATTATAGAAAAGTCAGATATCAGAGCAGAGTTAGAGGGGGGGATAAGAAGGAGTCCAGTATTAGACATATTAATCTTCAGGTAGTGAGAGGTCACCCAGGAAGAGATACCAGACAGTCACTGACCTGAGAGAGAACAGAGGGAGAGAGGTTGGGACCGTAGAGTTAGATTTGGATGCCATCTGTGCATAGGTGCTATTTGAAGCCATAGCTGATGATGAGTTTACCCAGTGAGGAGGTATAGATGGAAATGACCAGAGGACCCAGGACAGAACCTTGAGGTACATTGACAGAGGCCCTGAAATTCGGGTCTGTGGATGAGTTTTGTCTTGTCTGCAACAGAAAACTGGTACTACTATCCCACACGGTCAGCCAATTGTCCAACAAAGTAATTTCCTGCATCCCCCACGTTGTTTCCTTGACAATGTTTGCCCAAAATAGCACCATAGACAGTCTCTGTCTTTGGGTTATCCATCCAGCCATGTTCCCTCCTGAAATATTAAAGAGACAGGCTATTCCCCTTATTTTTGTCTGCCAGCTAATTGATTCAAGACCCCTCTAAATTAGTCAGCATGCAGGGCTTCATTCGTTGATTTGTATTTAATAAGAGTCAATGAATCACTACGAATTTAATCTTAATTTGCCCTGTAACATTTACACATGTCTAGTAAATATATCTATATATTATGCTAGTGAATAGACAAGAACACCTGTCAAATTGGTGTTTATCATAAATTGTAATCATGTTAATCAAGTATTTGCCTTGCAAATCTAACATAAGTCCAGACATAGTCCCAGTCACATTTATTTGGGACTCACTGTCTCCTGGAGCTCTCTGCAGTGCAAGAACTTGTAAACTATGTGACAGGGAGGAGACAGTAAGTCCCAAATAAATGGGTTAATCTCCTAAAAATAGGCATTATGTTTATAGAACGAACCTGCCGTAATGAATAATTTGCCATTATGGGCGATATAACTTACGATCCTATTTTGTAATCAAATCTCCATTAATTATATATGTTCTTTTAACATCTTTAATATTATAAGTGGAGTGTCTTGTTTATGATATTTTGTATTAATTGGTCTCAATAGCACCATTGAAATACATATTAGGGGGAGTGCAGCCTCTCTCAGTCTCTCTCAAACAGTAAATCCGAAATAATTGGGTTAATCTCATAAGAGTAGACTTGCAGATAAGACCTGCCATGACAGAGAACATTGATGTTGTGGCGCTTTAAGGACACTACCACTTACATAAACTGTATCTACAGTAGATTACTTCAGCATTACAAATGAAACTGCTTTATAAAACACATGCTGCTGTTTTTTTGTTTGAAGTAATTGCATATAAAAATAAAAAAATAGTTAGATTTTTTAGTCTCCTGTTTCCATTTTGTGGATTTTTCCATGATTCGATATTTGCCAAAATCTGTGCAAATGTTATATTTTATTGCTGGTTTATCTAATCTACAGCATTTAACAGTTAATGAGGTGGAGGATGTTTAGATAAGGCAGCAGGGGGCTATTGTGTTGCTGAGATAAGAGATGACTAGGGATGGGACAAACACCCCCTAGTCACACACATTCACCCGGTGCTCCCCCAGGTCATCAATGGATGCGATCAACTGCTGTAAGGACTCGTCATCCACTGGTTGTGGGACAGGTGCAGAAGGTTGTGGCGCCGGCTCGGGAGCTGGCGCAGGTGCAGGCCGTTTACGACGGTGATATAGTGGCAATGGGGGAGCAACTACAGAGGGGAGCTGAGTCTGTGTTGGAGCAGATAAGGGAGCTGAGGCAGTTGCATTTGGAGCAAAGGGAGGGGTGGCTTCTGTGGAATGTATGAATAGGGACCTCATCTCCTCCTGTACTGTTTGTCAAATGTTGTTCAATGTATTGTAACCCTGTCTATACTGTGCCTATTGTACAGCGCTGCGGAATATGCTGGCGCTTTATAAATAAAGAATAATAATAATAATAATGTATCCCGCTTGTGTCATCCAGAGAGAGTAGCAGGTGGGAGGACTAATCAGCCATAGGTTGTGCCACTGTACCACTGAATAGGACATATTCTTCATCCACCAGGAGTTCAAGGAAGAATTTGGTGCTGTCGTAGCTTACGTCCTTCTCCTGGGTGTGCAAAGGTGTGACAGGGTGCCGTGGTGGTTATGGTGTACCTGTGAAAAGAGGATAAAATATTTTTACTACAATGCTCAAAAACACAGTTGAATCTAGCCTGGATCTGCTGTAAGCAATGAAAAAAGTTCACAGATGCACAGGTGCCAAAACGAAAATCAAAGCAAACAGGTAACAACAAATATTTTTAAAAATTCACGAAAGAAACGAAAAAAAAAAAAAGAAAAACCCCACAAAAAATGCCAAAAAAAAACAATGCCGAAATAAACCCTTTTACATTATAATCTAGATTCATTTTGTGCAACCTTGCGCTTTCAGATGTTTTTGAACTACATTTCGCATGATGCATTTTGAGCATGTGAGTGGCTGAGCATCATGGGAGATGTAGTCTAAAAAACTGTGAAGGCGCAAGGTTGTATAAAACTGGTTCTAAAACAAGAATGCATGACATTGGAGACATTCATTGAAAACATAACTCATGTTTGAGTGTCGCAGGCCTTGCTCCGGTGTCAACGTATGGGTCTATGTGTATCTGTATATGCTGCTATGTGTGACGAGTATTTACATGTAGTGAAGGGTTAATGGAATATGTAGTGAAAGGTTTAACAAAGGTGACAAGATAAGACACAGAAACATTCCTTCCTATGCTTGTAAAATTCACTCCACAACTTGTATACTCACGATTAACCACAAAACGCCCAGATACCTGTGTCTGACTCAGGAAAGCTTGATCACAGTTATTGTTTTGAGCGTGCAGCCGATGTTATTAGCACCTGAACGGGAAGGGGCTGGCGAGAACAAACAGGACAAAAGCCTCGCGCACAACCTTAATTGCACTTGGCGATGCTAACTGTAGCCTCCCGAGGTGTAAAGTATAACGCCTTGCATCGAGACACTAACCGATCGAGGGCCCACACCTGCGCGAACTCTGTAATACGCTCAGTAATTGGCAGGCGCTAACATTTAACACCTTGTGCTAATGTCTTACTGTAGCATCTGCCTTTTAGCGTTAACTATGGAATAGGGCCCTATTAGCTTGAGAAACCCCATTTTCAGTATTAAATGTATTTTGCTGTGATAGTTACATAACATTGTTATTGGAAAGTCCTTTGTACTAAAGTTGTTGTTTGGGTTTTTATAGCGATCCATATTATTATTACTTTTAACCCCTTCACTGCTGACGACGTGTGGGACACGTCCTCAGTTACTCCCGCTGTATGCAGAGGACGTGTCCCACACGTCATCAGCTTTGCGGGATCCCCGGCAGAGATACTTACCTCTCTGTCCGAGGTCCCACGGCGTTCTGACTTCAGCATCCTCAGACGCTGAAGTCAAGCTCCTCCCGACGTAAATGACGTCATCGCGCCATGCGCGATTACGTCCTTTCCAGGCAACCCCCCGGCAATGCCGGGAGATCGCCTGGAAGGGAGGGGGGATCCGTTTGGATCCCTCTCCCTCCATATCGGGAGGTCCCACAAAAAAAAGCCAGGCACCGCTTAAAAGGGGAGAGTCTCTCCTTTTAAGTGTTGCCTGGCTTTAACCCCTTAGGCACCGGGTCCCACTTTAGCGCCTTGCAGCGCCGAAGTGCGGCCTAGCTCCGGTGGGGGCCACCATCTTGGATGGCGGCTCCACCCCCAGGTCCCCCCTCACTGCCTGACATCCTCACGCATAGCGTGATGACGTCAGATAGCCGGAGAACCCCTAGCTGCCCGGGGATTTCCCAGGGAAATCCCCTGGTGGAGATAGGGGGTTTGTTTGAACCCGGATATAGAAACATAGAAACATAGAAAAATGTCGGCAGATAAGAACCTTTCGGCCCATCTAGTCTGCCCAATTACATGGATACTTGACCTGGATTTATCTTTTGTTTAGGATAGCCTTATGCCTATCCCATGCCTGCTTAAATTCAATTACTGTTTTGGCCTCTACCACTTCTACTGGAAGACTGTTCCATGTATCCACCACCCGCTCAGTAAAATAATGCTTCCTGATGTTACTTTTAAACCTTTGCCCCTCTAATCTAAGACTATGTCCTCTTGTTTTGCTATTTTGTTTCCTTTTAAATATACTCCCTTCCTCTACCTTGTGGATTCCCTTTACGTATTTAAATGTTTCTATCATATCTCCTCTGTCTCGTCTTTTTTCCAAGCTGTACATGTTAAGATCATTAAGCCTTTCCTGGTAACTTTTCTCCTTCAAGCCGTACACCATTTTAGCAGCCCTTCTCTGAACTCTCTCTAAGATGTCTATATCCTTCTGGAGATACGGTCTCCAGTACTGCACACAGTACTCCAAGTGAGGTCTCACCAGTGCTCTGTACAGTGGCATGAGCACTTCCCTTTTCCTACTGCTAATACCTCTCCCTACACAACCAAGCATTCTGCTAGCATTTCCTGCTGCTCTATTACATTGACTACTTACCTCCAAAACCGTGGCAGCTAGGGAGTGATGGAGGGTGTCGTTCGAAAGGCCTGAGCATGGCCTTTCGAATTATACTCAACATGACCAGGTATAAAGTAAAAAATAATAATAATAATAATAATAAATTGTTTTAAAAAAACAATAAAAAAAATAAAAACATGTATTTTTTTGTGTGTTATTTTTATTAATGCTGCAATATTGTTCACATTTTAATTATAGTGTGAACAATGATGCTGCGCTAATGAATTTTTTCTATGGGGTGCGTTTGCTAAAAATCACATAATTCCCCCTAAAAAATTTAATAAGTCCCCATTTCTAATTTTTGTACAAGCGCACCCCATAGAAAATATAACCGCAAATGTTCATGTGATAAAAGGTGAAAAAAACACTTTACAAGCTGCAGATGATTACAAATTCAATTTGTATTGCATTTTTTGTTATAATATAGAGGCAGGACATGATGTATACTTATAAAAACGATATATTATGAATCTGCGGAGTCTGCCGGAAAGAACGATATATAATATGTCTGGGTCGTATAATAAAATGTGGCTTCAAATCGCGTTTAAACATGATGAGCGAATGCGGTAAAAATGAGCTCAGCACACAGCGGTGAAATGCCTCAGCAGTGAAAGGGTTAAATGAAAAGATGCTATTATATATTTATATTAAAAATGAACATCCATGTGGTTAAACGTACAATATATAGCAGGAGCATAAAGCAAAAGCCCCCTTTATTAGCAAGAGAATCTGGAAGTATTTTAGGGTTAAACTCTGCATTCAGGACTTGCTGAGCTAACATTTGTAGACAATAGTAGCTGTGGCCGAAGTCCATCTGATTAATGTCTCATTTGTGTTTAACAAAACAAGGCTAAGGGTCGGCTTGCCGCTGGCCCTATAAATATCCTGTTAATGGTGTTTTCCAAACAAGCTGTCCTTAAAAAGGCAGCTCTCAGCCCTCTCGCTGAGGATATTAAGATGCAAATGGATGCAGGCGCGTGTCCTTCGGAAGAGCTGTCTGCGTTTAACCTGTGACCTCCTAGCCTTTAGCCAGAGATTCTGCTCATTTGTATAGTTCCTGTATCGGCTTCGGCCTCTGGTGTAACCTATATGAAACAATGCTAAGAACAAGGAAAGGCATCTGATTTGATACACTCAATTAATCAAGACAATTTTCTTATTGCAACAAAATACAAGACATCGTCTAAAACACTGTCCCAAATCCTGTATAGTTTTCATAGACAAAGATGTAATAAAATATGAGGGGTTAAATTACAATCTTCCCGCAAAAAGCCTCGCGCAAAGTGAAAATTTTGCGCCAAGCGTTAAACTTTTGCGAGCGCAAATCACCACTGGAATTACAATCCTCGCGGCTTTTTTCTTCCACTGATCAATTGCGTGCGCAAACAGGACGTGCACAAACGCAAGCTCAGTGCCCTCTCGCGCAAAAATCTTTGCGCGCGCAGTTTTCTGCACCCATTCAGCCAATCAAAATGAAGAAACACACCTATCAAACGCAACTGAATTGCGCCTGGCAGAGGCATCGGAGACGGGTTCTACGTCTATGATGCAAAATCAGCACATATGCTACAGTAATAATACACACACACACACCGGCCATCATCCATTATATTGTTGCTGCATTCCTTTTTATGGGCTGTTTTTTTATGGGTTAGCCAGGTTGTTCAGATATGTCATTAGCACCAGCTTTCAGGAGTTGCTAAAATTATGCGCGCAAAGGCTTTGCGGTAATTACCGCGAACAGATTGTAATATCATCCTTGGACGAGCGCACATTCGCATTTGCGCTCCCAATGTTAAGTATAGGATGTGCGCAGTACAGAAAGCTCACGCACGGGTTGCGCAGGTTCACCCGCGATAGACGATTGCACGCAGTTGTTGCACTCGCTATGCAATATGGGATTCGGCACAAATGGTTTTACCCCTCGCGTTAATGTTTTTTTGCGCCGACGCAAATGTTTGCGTGAAGATTGTAATTTAGCCTGAGGAGTATTGATTGATATTTGTCATTATTTCACCGTAGTTGGAGGTTTCCTACTACAAATTTGATGGCGACAAACAGAGGCATTTTCTGTTGCATGATACCATTTGCTGTGCTGTGAATTCCTTTGCTGGTTTATATTTTTCTGTTAGACAGGTTTCTACCTGCCTGCGTTCACCTTAAAAGATATACAATGCTTAAGGTGTGGTTGAGCTGCGGGGGTGTATACAGTTTACTCAGTGTATTCACTTTGTAAAATCACTTTATATTTAAATTACCTTAGTGACATAAGTCCATTAACACTTTGGAAATATTGCAGGAATGTTAGAGGCAGCATATCAAGAGTGAAACATCATATGTTGACATTTTCTGGACATCTGAGACACTTCGGATACAGACGGGATCATGTTTAAATCTCTCTTTTGAAGAGAGTTAACAAAACAAACACTGTGCAGAACAGCACATAATAACTGCTATTGGTGGCTGCTGTTGAGACAAAAGAAAGCCAAAAAAATCCACTCTTTTGGAGAATTTATAATTGTGCCAAAAAACTAGAACTGCTCTTGATCTCAGACTTTAAAATATTGGCCATTATTCTAAAATATTTTGTTAAAATATTCAACGAAAACTGTAAAAGTGAACTCAAATTTTTTGTTTGAAATTAACTTTATGTTTTGTCATTGCAAATCACGGTCTTATTGTCTTGTCCATTATTGTCACTTAGTTTCTTAGAAGGGATAGTGATGCATTTGTGGAATCAAGAGGCAGAGCTTGTTCTAATACAGCACATTTATTTTTGATTTTTCATTCTGAAACAGAGAAATAACTCAGGTTTTTACTCTGGACGTGCTGATTCTCTCACACTGCATTCAATGGCTGTCTCAGAACTAATAAACCACTAACTATACATAATATTCTAATCTAAAATCATAATACATTTCTGTCTTTAATAAATAAATGGGTACAAACACATCTGGAACTAAACAAATCTATTTATATATATATATATATATATATATAAACTATTTATATATAATATATTAGTATAACCTCTGGACAACAGCCTCTGTCACTTTAAATCCCTGTGGGAGTTTGTCCAGGACATTTATTATATAATGTAAACATATTTTAAACAGATTCTGGCTACTAGATTCTTTGACATAAAGCCTCTATAGCTCTACCAGTCTCCGCTTGCTTCATACTTCAGCAGTGTCATACATGTGGCTGCAGTGGATCCATTATACAACCTGTTTATCCAGGTGGATCCCACTGAATATAACCAACAGACTCTCATAAGATTTCAGATTAACTGTCATCCTTGGATGCTTTTCTACCTACCTGAAACAGAGAAATAACTCAGGTTTTTACTCTGGACGCTCTTATTCTCTCCACTGCATTCAATGGCTGTCTCAGAACTACTAAACCACTGAGACATCCACATGACACCAATTACAGTCCCTGTGGCTGAGACCACAGAAATCGCCACCTGCTGGTAGGAGGTTAAGGCAGCATCAACAGAGCTATTGACAATACAGTTATGGGCTTGTCAATAATGACAAAATAAAAAAAATGCTTATTACTTCATTCTGCATACTGTATTCTCTTTTGGGGTGTGATGTGTTTAAGACACAGAGTGCCACAATAGCAAGGTCAATTAGTTCCAGGACCACACATAGGGGTTATTCATTTTAGTGCTCTCTCGTTCCCTGCACGTCGGGGAATCAAATTTCCCCACCCTGCGGTGAATTCAGCATTCACCGCAAGGTCCCCGAAGTGCAGGGAATTGGCCGCTGAATGCTGCCACAAACCTGCCACAAACCGACGGCCATTGCCGCAAACCCGCTGCAAACCTGCCGCAAACCAACTGCAAACCCGTCGCCCACTGCCGCCAACCCGCCGAACGTCCTCTGCAGACTCGAACATCCACCGCAAACCCGCCGGAGGGCTGCCAAACGCAGCCAACAAGAAGCTGGACGGGTAAAAAAAAACAAAAAGAGCAATACAATTAAAAGTATCAAAATTTAAATGCTGTTGCAAAAAAACTACTGAACCAAAATGCCTTTAATGTACATATAAGGTCCAATGAATGAGAAGAAAAAGGTCTGTTACAGAAAAAAGAAAAAAACGCTTTTAAAAAGAAACGTAAAATAAAATTTGCAGAAAAAATCCTGAAAAATGCCTAAAAGTTACTAAAATACAATAAATAAAGAGACTTTTTACTGCAGATTAAAATAATAAATGGTTTATTAGATATTGAAAAAAAAGGCAATATTTTTAACATTGAAGCCTATGGGATTCTTCTGAATAAACCGGATCGAATGAAACCACCGAACAGCAGGGCACTTCGGCACCTTTTCATTACGGTTCAGTGTTCTCTGAATAGAATAACCATTGCTTCTCTATAGGGAATTTAACTGCCGTCGAACTCTTGGATTTCAAAGTTATCAGATTTTTTTTTAATAGCTATTGCTGTTTCCTAATGCATTACTTGACTTTACAACTCTTAGGCCGGGTGCACACTAGGCGTTTTTTTGTGCGCACTAACACGTGTTATCGGCGTGGGACGCAGCATATAATTACGCGGATAGAGAAGAACACACGCATAACGTGTGCTACGCATAACGCACGCTGACGACGTCCGTCATGGAAACACCAAGGCGTGTGCGCTAGGACTGACGCGACGTTGACCGCGTGCTGAACGTCAATATATCCATCATATATTATATATCGGTGAGTTTTATTGCTGAGGATTCTGTGATACTGAAATGTGCTGTGTATTAGGGATGAGCTGTTCGGTTCGGACGGTTCGGAGTTCGACCCGAACTTAGCCTGTTCGATTAGATCGCGAACACCGAACATTTCCTGGTGTTCGCCGCATGTTCGACCACAATGGACCACAATGCATTTTCCCACTGGCCTGAAGCTCGTAATTGGCTACAGCCTTGCACCTGACCACAGGTCTGGTGCAAGACAGGTTCAACACTATGCCAATCATGGCTCAGAGTCCTGATTGGGCAAATTTTGCCCAATCCTGGGCTCACAGAGCTAAGTCCCGCAGCACACTATATAACGTTTCCACGCCCCGATTCTGCACGCATTTCAGAGGAGATTTCAAAGGAGATAGTTGTGTCTTGTTACTGCCGGTCTGCCACACTACTGGGGGGGTCTGGGGGGGTCTCATTTCTACCAAATATCAGGGAATTTAGGTGATGTGTGTCTTGTCACTGTGCCAGCAAGTTTTTTTGGGGTTTACAACTTTCTTTAAAACATTTGTGAATTGAGGTGATCTGTGTCTTGTCACACAACCAGTACCACGCATTATTTTGGGGCTCACTAATTTCTTTAAAACATTTGTGAATTGAGGTGATCTGTGTCTTGTCACACAAACAGTACCACGCATTATTTTGGGGCTCACTAATTTCTTTAAAACATTTGTGAATTGAGGTGATCTGTGTCTTGTCACACAACCAGTACCACGCATTATTTTGGGGTTTCACTAATTTCTTTAAAACATTTGTGAATTGAGGTGATCTGTGTCTTGTCGCACAACCAGTACCACGCATTATTTTGGGGCTCACTAATGTCTTTAAAACATTTGTGAATTAAGGTGATCTGTGTCTTGTCACACAACCAGTACCACGCATTATTTTGGGGCTCACTAATTTCTTTAAAACATTTGTGAATTGAGGTGATCTGTGTCTTGTCACACAACCAGTACCACGCATTATTTTGGGTCTCACTAATTTCTTTAAAACATTTGTGAATTGAGGTGATCTGTGTCTTGTCACACAACCAGTACAACGCATTATTTTGGGGCTCACTAATTTCTTTAAAACATTTGTGAATTGAGGTGATCTGTGTCTTGTCACACAACCAGTACCATGCAGTATTTTGGGGCTCACTAATTTCTTTAAAACATTTGTGAATTGAGGTGATCTGTGTCTTGTCACACAACCAGTACCACGCAGTATTTTGGGTGTCACTAATTTCTTTAAAACATTTGTGAATTGAGGTGATCTGTGTCTTGTCACACAACCAGTACCACGCATTATTTTGGGGCTCACTAATTTCTTTAAAACATTTGTGAATTGAGGTGATCTGTCTCTTGTCACTGGCTGCCAGCTATCAGTATGTCTCACTGAGTTATACCAGAGTTCTTTAAATCTTTATACCAGAGTTGAATCAGAGTTCTGTATATATTAATCTATATATCACTCACCATGTCTGAAAGAACAAAAAGGACAGGCAGACGCTCCCAGACAAAGATAAGAGGGCAAGCAGCCCTCTGGTCGTGGTGGACGTGGTGCATCCTCTGCAGGGGCATGCTTGTCCTTTCTAACTGGTGCTGGCCGTCTTAAGCAGCAGCAACATACAGAGGACTTGGTGGATTGGCTAACCAGGCCATCCTCATCCTCCGAGTCCTCTGCCAGCCAGGCTTCTAGTGCTTTACAGTCCACCTCAGCTGCCAAAGCATCTAATGCAGCCTCCATGTCCACAGCTACTCCTGCCGTAGCCTCGCTATCAAACACGGAGGAGTCAGCTAAATTGTTTGACTACAATGAGAGTGACATGGTGCTTGAGGATGCACAGCAAGTACAGTGCTCTGATTCAATCTCTGAGGTTGAGGAAGGGAGTATAATCAACCTAGAGGAAGGGGGTGCCAGTGATGACACACAAATAACTGGCACTCATGTTGCCCCAGCTGCTGCAGCATACTGCCAAGTTGGCTCCAGTGACGAGGAGATAGGGGGTGATGATGACAATGTTGATGAGGTCACTGACTCCACCTGGCTGCCTGATCGAACAGAGAAATTAAGTGAGGAAGAGGGGGAGGAGGAGGCACAGCAAACACGAGGCACAACATCCTCTGTGACCAACCGTAGCACTAGCCAGTCCAAGGCATCACATGTCAGAGCTGCTCCGGTGCAGAGTGCTGTTGTCTCAAAGAACACACGCAGGAACTCTGTTGTCTGTGAGTTCTTTAAGAAATGTGCAGTAGAGCGCAGCGTTGCTATTTGTAATCTATGTCAGATGAGGCTTAAGCATGGGAAAGATACCGGACACTTGGGTACCACGTGCTTGAGGCGACATATGAACAACTGCCACACATCCCGTTGGCGCAAAACTTTGCGTAGGTCCTCCTCCTCCTCCTCCTCTGTCTCTACCCCCACTGTATGTCCTGCCATGTCATTGCCTACAACCTCCACCGACAGGGATGATGCTACAGTAATGGATGTACCAGCTCCTTCCTCACAATGTGACATCATCCCAGCAGCTGAAGATTTACGCAGCCAGATTACGTTGCCGCAGCTGCTGCAGTGAAAGAAAAAATATAGTCCCAACCATCCCCAAGCACAGCATCTAAATGCCAGCTTAGCAAAATTACTCGCATTGCAGCTGCTGCCTTTCCAGCTGGTGGACTCTGCTCGCTTCCGTGAATTTGCTGAATGTGCTGTACCACAGTGGCAGGTTCCAAAACGCCATTACTTTTCACGCAAGGCCATTCCAGCACTATACCAGCACGTGGAAGACAATGTTATCCAGTCATTAGGAAAGGCAGTCAGCAACAAGGTGCATGTGAATTTAGACATGTGGTCCAGCAAGCATGGACAGTGTCGTTACATTTCCTTCACGGCACACTGGGTAACTCTGATAACAGCTGGGAGGGATCCAAGACGGGGCTCTGTGCTGGAGCTTGTTCATCCACCACGCCTCCAGAAAGCTGCTTGTATGAGGTCTGTCTGCTCCACCACCTCTCCCTCTTCCTCCTCCTCCTCCTCCTTCTCTGTCTCTGACGAAGTGGCAGTTAAACCGACGCCTGACAGGGTCTACGCAATGGCTCAAGCAAAAAGATGCCATACTGTGCTTGAGCTGGTTTGTTTAGGGGACAGGAGCCACACCGGGCCAGAAATTCTCTCAGCTCTGCAGGGGCAGGTGCAGAGATGGTTAACACCACGCCAGCTTTAGTTGGGAATGATCGTCTGCGATAATGGCAGCAACCTTCTCTCTGCCCTACGCAAGGGTAAATTGACGCATGTACCATGCCTAGCACACATCCTAAATCTGGTGGTACAGCATTTCCTAACCAAGAACCCACGGCTGCCAGAGCTTCTCATCCAGGCCAGAAAAGTCTGCAGCCACTTCAGACGGTCATTCCCAGCAAGCGTTCGCCTGGCAGAAATTCAAAGAGAATTCCACCTTCCCACAAACCGTCTGATCTGTGACATGCCCACCAGGTGGAACACGACATTAGCAATGCTGCAGTGTCTGCACAAGCAGCAGAGGGCCATCAACGAGTACCTGTGTGAGTATGGCACAAGGACAGGTTCAGGTCAACTTGTTTTTTTTTCCCCCCGCAGTGGCTGATGATCAAGGATGCATGCACTGTACTGTCACCATTTGTGGAGGCAACGAGGATGGTGAGCAGGGACAGTGCATGCATCAGTGACACAATTCCTTTAGTGTTCCTGCTGGACCACACTCTGCGGGGAATTATAGATGTGGCACTTGAGGCAGAGCAGCGGGAGAAAGAGGAGGCCTTCCCTAGCTCTCAAGGCCCCAGTCTTTCCGCAGACAGCATTCCAGCGGGTCCTACTCAGATCAGACAGGAGGAGGATGAGGCAGAATATTTAAGTAGTGGGGGCATTGAAGGTGGGGATTCATCAAGGGAGGGTTTCGTGTGCCCAGAAGCAGAAGGGCTAGTGCGTGGCTGGGAGGAGGAAGTGCACGATACGGTCATCCTCATTGACCAGGAAGACTCGGAAGCTAATGCCACCTCCAACCTACGCTGCATGGGCTCCCTAATGATGCAAAGCCTGCTAAAGGACCCCAGGATTTGTGCTATCAAGGAGAGGGATCATTACTGGTTGGCAACCCTTCTTGATCCACGATACAAGGGGAAAGTTGCAGAGCTCATCCTGCCCGCACAGAGGGAGCACAGGATGAAAAAACTTGAGGACGCTCTAAAGCGACACTTGTGTAACACCTTTCCAGGCACTGGTAGATTACCAAGTGCTGACACACGTGCTTCTGTCCTGGATCAGCAGTTATCAATCCCCTGGAATAGATCGGGGATGTCTTCTGCATGCACAAAACCTCCAGCACTGAACTCTTCCACAATACCACAAAAGGGTTACGGTGTGAATGCACTTGCTGCCATGAAAGGCACAATATTTGGCTGCACTGACGCCTGTGCCAGATTTATATCATTTTAATTTTTTGAACAGCAGGGACCAACCCTGCACTCTTCCACAATACCACAGAGGGGTTACTGTATGATGATACTTGCTGGCCTGGCACCAAAGGCACAATATCTGGGTGCACTGACGCCTTGACCAGAATCATATCTTTTCAATATAGGACCACATGGTCCACCCCTGCATTCTTCCACAATACTACAGAGGGGTTACTGTATGATGATTCTTGCTGGCCTGGCACCAAAGGCACAATACCTGGGTGCACTGACGCCTTGACCAGAATCATATCTTTTCAATATAGGACCACATGGTCCACCCCTGCAGTCTTCCACAATACCACAGAGGGGTTACTGTATGATGATACTTGCTGGCCTGGCACCAAAGGCACACTAACTGGGTGCACTGACGCCCATTACCAGATAAAAAACTTTTCAATATAGGACCACATGGTCCACCCCTGCACTCTTCCACAATACTACAGAGGGGTTACTGTATGATGATACTTGCTGGCCTGGCACCAAAGGCACAATATCTGGGTGCACTGATGCCCATTACCAGATAAAAAACTTTTCAATATAGGACCGCAAGGTTCACCCCTGCATTCTTCCACAATACCACAGAGGGGTTACTGTATGATGATACTTGCTGGCCTGGCACCAAAGGCAGAATATCTGGGTGCACTGACGCCTTGACCAGTATCATATCTTTTCAATATAGGACCACATGGTCCACCCCTGCACTCTTCCACAATACCACAGAGGGGTTACTGTATGATGATACTTGCTGGCCTGGCACTAAAGGCAGAATATCTGGGTCCACTGACGCCTTAACCAGATGCATATCTTTTTAATATAGGACCGCTAGGTTCACCCCTGCATTCTTCCACAATACCACAGAGGGGTTACTGTATGATAGTACTTGCAGGCCTGGCACCAAAAGCACAATATTTGGGTGCACTGCCACTGACGCCTGTATCAGATTCATATCCTCAGAGGGGTTACGGTGTGACGGCACTGTTGGGGATGCTAAAGGACCAATTTTGAAGCACCTATTGTTACTTTCATCCAAAGCCTGCATAAGTTTCACAATAATTTAGCCAAAAAAATCAGTAAACTTTTTCTGCGTGTACGAAAATGTCTCCTCTTTTCATACAGACAAGCAGTTTAGCGTCTTTAGCATTTACCGTCATTTGAAACATAATTTTTTTGTTTTTAAGTGTTTCTATACATCCTAGAAATCCACCACTTCACGGGCAGGTTATGGGGACCTCCTAGGCACGACATTTGAAGGAATTTTTCGTTTTTATTTTTAACCCTTATTTCATGGAAAACTCACTGTCCCTTTAAAAACGTTTTTTTTTTTACTTTTTGACCTTGTTTCCTGTCCCCCAGGGCACTACCTGGACCCCCATACACCTTTTATGGCAAATATCTAGCATATATGCCATCTTGGAGGGCACTCTAAAAACCGAATTTTCAGCCCCACTGACTTGCATTGAGTTCGAGTTCGGGTTCAGGTTCGGAACCGAACATTTGGGAAGTTCGGGTTCGGGCCCGAACCGAACTCGGGGGGGTGTTCGGCTCATCCCTACTGTGAATGAGTGTATCACAGAATCCACAGCAATAAAACTCACTGATATATAATATATGATGGATATATTTGCCCCAGCTCACATGGATATATTTGTCCAAGCTCACACATGGACATATTTGCCCCTGCTCACACATGGATATATTTGCCCCCAGCTTTCACCTCGTGCCGCTGCGTGCTTTGCTCCCTACGAGCGTCCACCGGCATGAAGCTTGGCCGCTCACCTAGGGGAAAAGAAAAACTTTAAAAAAGGATATAACATTGCTCCACGGTAATAAAACTCACTGAGTTTGAGTGTGAGTTTTATTACCGTAGAGCGATGTTATGTCCTTCTTTTAAGTTTTTCTTTTCCCCTATGTGAGCGGCCAAGCTTCATGCCGGTGGACGCTCGTAGGGAGCAAAGCACGTGGTGGCAGGAGGTGAAAGCTGGGGGCAAATATATGTGAGTTTTATTACTGTGGAGTGATGTTATGTCCTTTCTGTATGTGCGTTATAATTAATCGATTAAAAAAAATCGATTAATCGAACACGAAAATGTTAATCAGTACCAGCCCTAATATATATATGTTACGGGTAAAGACAGGAGTGCTCCTAGAAGTACTCGGGTAATCCCGACATCACCCAAAACCACTGGGTAAAGCTGCAAAAAAATGAAAATTTCGGACTTTACCCGGTTAATCTTAGGACTAACCAACTGCCCTTGGGTAACAGTCTGGAAGAGCTGAAAAACGCGCACTTTACCCGGATAATGTGCAAGTCTGAAGCTTCACCCGGGTAATCTGAGGACTATCCACAGCTTCACCTGGGTAATCTGCAGAGCATCCAACCCCGCTTGGGTAGCAGTGAATTTTACCATTATTATGTGTCATATGTGCTTATATATCATTTATAAAACATAATAACCATTAGGTTACTCTTTATATAATATCTTTATCTTCATTAATTAATTTTCAGACAATTAATGCACAGAGTAAACTTATGGTTATTTAGTGTGGTTTGTGACTGTGGTTACAATTTCATTAAAAATAACCAAAAACACAATTTTGTTATCGGTCAGATGACAGTTTGCAGCTTTATCCGGGTAATCCTCGGAATACAGTCAACTGTAACCTGCTGAAAACCCAAGAAAAGCGGAGTACCCAGAGACGTTTGGATACTTTGCAGATTACCCGGATAAAGTCTGATGTTTCGTTGCACATCACACTTTATCCAACAACACTAGGGTAATGTGCGAATTACCCGGTTACAATACAGCAGAAAAGCAGGGTACCCAGAGGCCTCTGGATACTTTGCAGATTACCTGGGTAAAGTCAGAAATTTCATTTCACTTCGGACTTTTGCTAATGGAGCCTGGGTAATGTCAGGATTACCCGGGTACTCCTAGGGTTAACCGCACTCCTGGCTTTACCCGTAACATATATAAAAAAGAAAATAGAGGTTTCAGTTACAGAATATGCACATATATTACACAAGCCCCCCTCTTCACCAATAAACCTCACCGGCAAAAGGTTGTGCTCTATGCTGACCTAATACCTGCTGTTATTTTTGTAACTAAACCCGCATCAGTTTAAAACCTAAGTCCGGTGATTTTAAATCATTAGATGTATGTTTGGATAGAGTTCTCTGAATTTTACGTTGTACTGTATTTATCATTTTCAGTTTCACCTTTATGAAATATGCCTGTTTAGATTGAGTGTATATTATATATATATAAATATATATATATTCGATAGGCCATGTTAGTCCAGATGTCAAAATTACGAGTATAGCAGTACGCAGTGATACCTTTTTTTTTTGGACTACGTAACATTTAAAAGACAAGCTTTCGAGAGTATAACCTCTCTTCCTCAGGTCTTGATGCTAACTGATCAGTTCCTAGAATTGAACATTAGGACATTAGGGGTCACATGGGTGAGGGGATTGGATGATATATATATCTTCACGACAACCTGCAACACAGATACTTCTAAAAAATATAATACATTTTTTATTGTAGTTCGACGTTTCAGTCCACACAGGGACTTTTATCAAAGTACCTGTGTGGACTGAGACGTCGAACTACAATAAAGAATTTATTATAATTTTAAGAAGTCTCTGTGTTGCGGGTTGTCGGGAAGATTTAGATGGTGGCAGTCAGTTCCCAGCACCGGGGCATTTGATGTAATACAGATGGAGTGCGGAGACCGTGGATGATTTTATATATACAGTATATATATATATATATAATATATATACATATATATATATATTTATATATATGTATATATATAACACCAGGAGGGCAGCACTCAACCTTTACAAAGCATAGAGGGCGGGTGCTTCTCAAGACAAAAAATACAACAAACCGGGAGGAGAGCACTCAACACAGTCAAAGACTTCAACAGTAATTTATACATTTAAACATTTAAAGATTTTACCAAATTTTAACCCTTTAACCCTTTCGCTGCTGAGGCTTTTCCCGCCTCTGTGCTGAGGTCATTTTTACCGGTTTTGCTCATCATGTTTAAACGTGTTTTTAAGGCTTATTTTAGTATATGACCCAGACATATTATATATCGTTCTTTCCGTCAGACTCAGTAGATTCATAATATGTCATTATTATATGTATACGTTATGTCATGTCTGTATATTATAACAAAAAATGCAATAAAATATGAATTTTCAATAATTTACAACGTGTAAAGTGTTTTTTTTCACATTTTAACATGCGAGCAATTGCGGTTATATTTTGTATGGGGTGCGCTTGTTAAAAAAATTAGAGATGGGGTCTCGTTACATTTTTTTTGGGGGAAAATTACGCGATTTTTAACAAACGCACCGCATACAAAAATCGTTAGTGCAGCATCATTGTTCACATTATAATTGCAATGGGAACAATATTGCTACACTAACAAACCAAAAAAAAGAAAAAAAAAATGTTTTGTTTTTTTTTATAATTTTTTTTTAAAATATATTTTTATTTTTAATTTTAATTTTAATTTTTTTAAAAAAACTTTTTTCACATTCAAGTTTGGTATTTTTGGAACGGCCATGCTCTGGCCGATCCAACCATACCAAACATTAACCCCTAACTGCCACGGATCGGGAGATAGGGAGTTCCAATGAACTCACTATCTCCACAGTTGGTGGCAGTTAGGGGTTAACTCTAGGACTGGCGTCATCGTTCTACGCACGATGACGCCAGTCCTCAGGGGGAGTTCCCGGAGGCTTGGCCGACATCCAAAATGTCGGCCAGCTCCGGGAAAGGATCGCGAACCGGCGCTTTTCAGCGCCGATTCGCGATCCAGCTCCCCAGGGGTTAATGCCAGGCATCATTTGGAAGGGCAGGCTGTGCCCTTCCAAATGATGCCTGGGTTAACCCCCGCAGAGCCGCCGATCGGGAGGGAGAGAGGTCCGAAGGACCTCCCCCCTCCCTTTCAGGCGCCTCCTCCGCACATGCGGGGGGGTCGCCTGAATTAGGTGTCATCGCGCTGCCGCGATGACACCTAATTCTGGCGGCTGCAGTCCCGGATGCGCGGCTGACATCGAGGATGTCAGCCCGCACCGGGGGGGCCAGCGATCGGCCGGAATCCGGCCGAACGCTGACCCCAATGGGAGGACGCGCTCAGCGCATCCTCCGCACAGCAGCGGGAATGCGGAGGACGCGCTCAGCGCGTCCTCCGCATTGAAAGGGTTAAAGAGTCTAAAATATCTTATCCCTTTCAGCTTTTCAACAGTACTTAGCCATTCAATGGGAATATGGAAAATTATGGGAATGTATGGGAATTTAGTTCACAATATATGGCCATAAATTGCTTGAGCCTGTCAACATATATATGTTGTATATATTAGATTGGATAAGTCGTGTTAGTCCAGATGCAAAAATTATCAGAGTATAGCAGTACGAAGTGATGCCTCTTTATTGGACTAACGTTGCATTTAAAAGACACGCTTTCGAGAACATATTTACTGCTATACTCTGGTGATATATATATACATACTGTATATACATATACATTGAACAGTATCCTGCAGTAAGGTCCAGCACCATAGTTTTTCTGTGATTATCCTTGCTTCTTGATAGAATGACAACCTCAAATCAGGAAAACAATTGTTAGAGAGCTTCAATTCTATGAAGTGACATGTTATATTTACAAAGCTATAGAGAATCTAGAAGTGCCTGGCGTCACAAAAATTCAACCTTCGCGTTGTCAAGAACACATGATTTGAATACAACAATTTCTTTAAAATGGTAGGTTAAATTGTTTTCTTGGAAGACACCGGTGAGTCTAACAACTAGCACTTCAAGATGACCTCTTGGTCTGAAAATATTGGAAAATGTGTCTAGTTTTCTGTAAAATCAATGGGAAGCAGTAATAGTTGTTTGCCTCGGAAAAATAAAAAAATATAGAGTCATATATATTAAACTCCCAGAAAGCCCATTTTGGTGTTAAACTGACACTAAAACAGTCATTTAGAGATTGTTTCAATGTAATTTATTGCCTCAATAGACAATATATTCACTGTAAAAAGCTATGGTGAAAGAAATAGGTGGACACGTGTGAAAGATAAAACAGACTGTGACTTTAAAGGAACAGAGAACATATTTGTGTAGTGGTAGAGTGGTGCTTCTAAATGTTATATTCATGATATGAATGCAGGACATAAATATATAATCACTGGACCTTGCACACATTCAAATTATAATGTACAACGACTTACTAAAATTTAGGTAAGTAGGCTTGTTTTTAAATTAAATAGGTTATCCATTAAGTGCTGGTGTTTGCTGTCTCTGCAAAAACCGCCAAAAGTCGTCTGTATTGCAGTGCTGAGAAACCATGGCGCTTCTCAAAAGTAATAACTAAACAGCAAAGGGGAGAAGGTTTACTGTAACACTGGTGATCTTTACCTTAGCAACACTGGTGATCTTTACCTTAGCAACACTGGTGATCTTTACCATAGCAACACTGGTGATCTTTACCATAGCAACACTGGTGATCTTTACCTTAGCAACACTGGTGATCTTTACCTTAGCAACACTGGTGATCTTTACCTTAGCAACACTGGTGATCTTTACCATAGCAACACTGGTGATCTTTACCTTAGCAACACTGGTGATCTTTACCTTAGCAACACTGGTGATCTTTACCATAGCAACACTGGTGATCTTTACCTTAGTAACACTGGTGATCTTTACCTTAGCAACACTGGTGATCTTTACCATAGCAACACTGGTGATCTTTACCTTAGTAACACTGGTGATCTTTACCTTAGCAACACTGGTGATCTTTACCATAGCAACACTGGTGATCTTTACCATAGCAACACTGGTGATCTTTACCTTAGTAACACCGGTGATCTTTACCTTAGCAACACTGGTGAAAATCCACGGTTAGTGAATGAAGTCTATAGTGTAAGGGGCTGCATGTTTTCATGGACTAATGGGTTATTAGTTTTGGGTAACAAAAAGCTGCGTTTAAAAAGAAGCCGATATCAATACATTTTATTTTTGATTGTAGGAAAATGTATTGTTGCAATGAGAAGACAGACTGTGCCAACAACTAGTTAGTACTATCTGATTCAAATTTTATATTCACAAAAATAAAAAATAATTGCACCTTTCAACACCATGCAATTCTAAAACACATCTCTCTTTAAGGCAGCACCGGAAAAATAATACAGGTACATTTTAAAAAAGGCAGTAAGTAGTCTCACATTCTACTCTTTATATTGCACTGCTATTACCACAGCTTACCTATATCAGGAGTTAGGCCCCACCATCACACTCATCCCGAGTTGGGATCCAGGACTCCCAAGAAATAATTATGGAAGGGCCCCAACTACCTACTTCCACTATTTCCCATTTGCCAAGCCAAACCTTAAGGCCCCTCCCTCCACCATCCCAAGTGATCTCCCGCATCGTTTCCCATTCATAGGGCTTTCCTTGCTCATTGCCTCCACCTTACACCCATCCCCTGCAATATTTATGGTCCTTGGCAGAAGACCAAGCTTTTTTTCATTATAATACATTATATTATAAGACATTTCCAAAAGTAACAAGCACAATGCAAAATTTAAAAGAGCACTACCACTTACATAAACTGTAACTAGATTTCTTGTGCATTACAAATGAAACCACATTATAAAACACATGCTGCTGTTTTATTTTTATTTTTTGAAGAAATTTAATGTAAAAAGGAAATATAAAGTAATGTTTTGATCTCTCGTTTCCTTTTTTGTATTTTTCCCATGATGCAACAGTTAATGAGGTAGAAGTAGAATATTTAAATAAGATGACAGGAAGGTATTGGTCTCCAGGTTAACTGAGATAAGAGCTGGCAGTTGGATGACGTATGGCAGGGAGCTTAAAAGACTTCTAATCTACGCCCTGGTGATGTCCTTTGAATACATGCCACACAATACAATGATTTGAGTGATTGACCAATAGACTCCATTATATGGCCAAAGCCAAAGAATTAGGACCAAAGGAAGGTAAAGATACTGTGAGGGGCAATTTACAACACAAAAGATCACACAATGGATGCACCCAGTGAAATGTATGGAGTTAAATATTTTCCCAAGTAAGCAAACACGATAAACACAAACTACATGTAAGATATCAGCAACATAACAAACAAAATAAGGACATTTCCTTTTTTTTGTGCAGTGTCCCTTTAACCCCTTAGTGACCGGGCGTTTTTACACAAATCTGTCTTTTGGTGCCCGCTGCTGTTTTTACGTTTCTGCGCTGTTAGTGTTTAGGTCAAATTTTCCTCTTACTCGTTTATGAAACCCACACATATTATACACAGTTTTTCCCGCCATTAAATGGACTTTCTAAAAATACCATTATTTCCATCATATCCTATAATTTACTATAAATGAAAATATGAAATATGATGAAAAAATGGTAAAAACACACTTTTTCATAATTTAATCCCCAGAATCTACAACCGCCAAAAAAGACCCCGGCTAAATAGTTTCAAAATATTGTCCCGAAAATAGAAATACCCAATTTTTACATGTTTTTGCTTTTTAACCCCTTCACTGCTGAGCCAGCTCACCTATGTGCGCTGAGCTTATTCTGACCGTTTTCATTATTTTTAAATGACAGCCTAGGTCCTATTTAACTAAAAAAAACACAGACAAATTTAAAAAAAAAATTACATTTATTTTTATTGTTTTATTTATTTTTTAGAGCTTTCTTTACATTAAACCTAGTCATGTTTGGTATCATTGGAGAGGCCATGATCAGGCCTTTCCATTGTTGACCAACATGACCCTCCAGCTGCCACGGATCGGGAGATAAGGGGATCCAGCTAGGGGGTTAACTGGCCTATTTGGCAGCTAGGGGGTTAACTGGCCTATTGACATCCTCACACATATGGTGGGGATATCAGTGGGTGGGGGTGACCTGGAGGCTTGGATGACATCCAAGATGACAGCCACCTCCAGGTTTAAATCATGATTCAGTGCCGAGTCGCGATCCGGCAGCAAAATGGTTAATGCTATACACCGCTGAAAAGGGGAGCCTCTAAAACAGAGGGGCAGGCTTCCTCCCTGACACAACTCCGTTGGAGCCAGCGAGGGAGGTAAGTATTGGTGGGAGGGAGGTTAGGAGCCCGCTGAAGTACTATGTACATCCGCGGGTCTAAGGGAGACCCGTGGGCAGAACATACATGGTACGTCAGCGGTCAGGAAGGGGTTAAATAGGATTTTAAAAAAGTACTCTGCAAACCTGGATGGCAAACAAATCCCTGTGTGCCCAGGTCAGCCCAAAATCCGCCCATAGTCAGGCCCCATGATGCTATATCCATGGTGCCTTGCTTTGGGCCCTGTCTCACCCTGGCCACCCACGTTTCCAGGCACTTTTTTGGCCCCAGTACGGGCAATATCATGTGCCTTGAGCTAAAACGAGGATGCTAACAGGAAAAAACAGGTTTCCCCATACCGTCCCCTCTTTAAAACCAGATTACGAGGCAGACGCTGAACTCAGCAGCCTGCCCGTAACAAGCAATACCCTGGCTCTTGCAAGATTGTGCAGGGCCGCGGAGTGATTCACGAAGTGAGACTGTGGAATATTTGTCCCTAGTCTCACTCTGCTCCCAGCAGCCAGAAACAACGGATCATACCACAGGTTCTAGCCGCATGATGAGAGGCGATTATTCTAATTCGGGGGGGGGGGGGTTCCAGCTGGTGCTGACAGATTCTGCAGAAGTCAGCTTGGAGCTGTAGCTAACATTTCAGTTAGCCGCAGCAGTGTGTAATTAGCGGTAAGACTTTGTAATCCTAAAGTTAATCACTCTTTGCGCTCTCAAATATAGGGAGCACAAAGTACATTGAGCTTGTGCTAGAAAGCGCTATTACCGATGTGCTAACAGATTTTTTAACCAATTAACATTTGGGATGTAATCTGGGCAGCCTACGGGAACCTCTTCTAATTTAGTGCTAACACTCACATATGTGACCGCTATAGCACTAGTGTTAAGGAGGAGATCGAGATCTACAGCTCTTATTTCATGACAGACACAGACTAGGGATGTGCGTTTCGGGTTTCGGAATTTTGGAATTTTCACGAAATTTCCCGATTCGGGTCTTTCGATTCGGCCGAAAATCCGAAATTTTTTAGATCCGAAAATGTCGAATCCGAACAGGTTTCCGAACCGAATCGAAAATTTTTCGGAATTTCGAATGGACTTGAAATGTGTCAAATCGAAATCTATTGCTTTGAAACGAGAACAGACTTTCCGAAAAAAACGAAAAGTTTACCAAATCGAAAATTTTTCGGAATTTTCGAATGGACTTGAAATGTGTCAAATCGAAATTTATTTTCCCTCTATTCATGATTTCAGTTCCATTCGGGATTTCGGTACCATTTCGGTAAGTCTGGACATCGTATATTTAACTAGTATCGGTTATATGGCTGATTCTGTAAATTTTTTTATTGTTTCCAAAGATCCGATCAGAATTTTCGTATTTTGGTCAGATCCGATTCGTCCGCGGGTCGCGCATGCGCGCGCGCGCACATGTCGTAACTTTATTGAGCCAGTTTTATTGACAACTTTTTGAACAAATTTTTTTTTTTATTATTCTTCATAATGGCCGCTGCCAGAGAGGAGACCTCCTCGTCATCTCTTGATGAAGAAGCTCCACCTGCAGTGCCTGCACCCAAGAAAAAACGCGCCCAAAATATGGCGTTTGAGGAGATGTTGGAGCTGGTCCGCATCTTTGATAGAAAAGATTATGACTGCCAGAAGGGACCTTACCGCAGCAAGAATAACGCCAGGAAGGATCGTATCCTGGACAAGCTACGCGCCACCATTATGGAGAAGTTTGGGAAGGACCGGACGAAGGACCAGCTACGGAAACGCTGGTCTGATTTAAAAGTACGCGAGGAGGAGCAGTTGAGACGCATCCGCCGCGTCATAGCGAAACGTAAGTGTCATGTTATATTGTAAAGCGCTGCGCAAACTGTTGGTGCTATATAAATCCTGTATAATAATAATAATGTGCTTGCATGTGCTAATGTGCGCAGAAATACGCTGATTTATCTAGTCCTTTTTTCATGCAATGTGATTGTGTATAGCTTTGCGTTTTCACAATTCGTCATACGTGCAGTTTTGCCATAACTTTTCTTTTTTGTGATTTTACGTATTCGTGAAAATTTTGATATTTGATGTATGTAGATGAAGTTACAATGCTGGATTTCTTTTGGCACTGTGTGTATAGTCTGTAGTGTGCTGGGGGGGGAGGTTGTTGTGATTGAGTGATGCATACGAGATGACCCGCAGCTTGCCCAATATTGACTCCCACCTGCGCATCAATAAAAATCTCTGCGTCTCTGCTAAGTGATAGGATGGGACATGTAGTTCTTCTGAAAGTGCATCCAAACAGAGCTGCGTTCAATACAGCCTCAGCAGCTGCTGCAGCAGTGTCATTGAATGCTTTAGATGCAAATTTCAAAACAAAATGGTGGATTTCTGTTGTTGTTTCTGCAATATCCACTTTTATTATTCGCAGAAACTGAAAGTGAAACTGAGGCTGAGGCCTTCTATAAAATAACTAAAAGCAGTCACACAATGCGCTTTGTACGCACACAACACAAATAATAGTTTTTATTGAATAAACGTAATGTTTACTTCTGAAAAAAAATATATAAATGAACGGTAATATATGTCTATGTGCAGAGGAAATAAATAAATATTTTGTGACTTTAGAACTATGAGATGGGAGTAGTGGGGGGTTAAGTTGGTAGTGGGGTAGTGGAGGGGTCTCGCAATACTTTCGGCAATATATTGTATAGATATACCATTTTTTCCAGTCTGCATTATTTACGTGTTATATTTTTTGGATTTGGCAGAAGACAGGAAGAGGGCACAGGACGCCGAATCTGCCCGGGCAGGGACCAGTGCCCCAGCGGAGGAGGAGGAGGAGGAGCCACGGGCGTCCACCAGCGCTGGTATATACTGTTTTATTTAGCAACGACTTTTGGTCAAAAACAGAAACATTTGTTGTTTACTGTATTTTTTATTTCTTTAATTTCTTACATATAGCACTGGATATACAGACGGTGGTGGTGGGGGAGGAGGAGTCGGAGGAGGAGCAGGAGGAGGCCGCCAGCTCTGGTATATACTACTGTTATATTTTTTCAAGACTTTCAGTCAAAAATAGAAACCTGCTTTACTTACTGTATTTTCCTTCTTTCATTTATTGGATATATCGAAGAAGCCAGACCGAGCAATCAGGAGGCGATTGGCGAGCTTCGCCTGGCAGTCAGGACACTGGATTCCATCCATGAACTGCTGCAGCACCTCCGGGAACACCTTAGTAACACCGCGGACATCCTGGAGCGGCAGTAAGAGTCAATACGGATGTGCCTCAGCTGCTCCTGCTCGCCTGCTTTGAGGTCGGACCAGCGTTTTCTGATCTGGTCCTTCGTCCCGTCTTTCCCAAACACCTCCAGGATGTGTGGTGCGCGTAGCTTGTCAATGATACGATCCTTCCTAAAATTATTCTTCCTGCCGTAAGGGCCCTTACTGCAGTCATAATCTTTGTAATCAAAGATGCGGACCAGCTCCAACATCTCCTCAAATGCCAGTAATACTAAAATGTATGTTTGTTTGTGTTGTTTGTGCCCCTGTTGGGCAGTTTGCCATCCTTGGCATGTTCCCTTCCCTTCCCCATTTTGTAAATAAATTTTCTATTTTTTCTATATTTTCCTGTTTGTGTGCGTTGCTTTACGTTAATAAGTTAATTATGTATTGCTTGGTTTCCACACTGTTAAACACGTCGATGCGGAGGACGCGCTCAGCGCTTCCTCCGCATGGCTGCTGGTATGCGGAGGACGCGCTGAGCGCATCCTCCCTTTGGGGTCAGCGTTCGGCCGGGTTCCGGCCGATCGCTGGCCCCCCCGGTGCGGGCTGACATCCTCGATGTCAGCCCAGCATCCGGAACCGCCGCCGGTGAAATTAGGTGTCATCGCGACCTCTCTCCCTCCCGATCGGCGGCGTTGCGGGGGTTAACCCAGGCACCAATTGGAAGGGCACAGCCTGCCCTTCCAAATGGTGCCTGGCATTAACCCCCGGGGAGCTGGATCGCGAATCGGCGCTGAAAAGCGCCGGTTCGTGATCCTTTCCCGGAGCTGGCCGACATCTTGGATGTCGGCCAAGCCTCCGGGAACTCCCCCTGAGGACTGGCGTCATCGTGCGTAGCACGATGACGCCAGTCCTAGAGTTAACCCCTAACTGCCACCAACGGTGGAGATAGGGAGTTCATTGGAACTCCCTATCTCCCGATCCGTGGCAGCTAGGGGTTAAAGTTTGGTATGGTTGGATCGGCCAGAGCATGGCCGTTCCAATGATACCAAACACTACAGTGAAAAAAGTTTTTTTAAAAAAAATTAAAAATAAAAATATATTTTAAAAAAAATTATAAAAATTAAATAAACATTTTTTTTTTCTTTTTTTTGGTTCGTTAATGCAGCAATATTGTTCCCATTTCAATTATAATGTGAACAATGATGCTGCACTAACGAGGTGCTGGGGCAATATCCACGAGGTGCTGGGGCAATATCCACGAGGAGCTGGGGCATGTCCACGAGGTGCTGGGGCATGTCCACGAGGAGCTGGGGCATATCCACGAGGTGCTGGGGCATGTCCACGAGGAGCTGGGGCATATCCACGAGGTGCTGGGGCAATATCCACGAGGAGCTGGGGCATGTCCACGAGGAGCTGGGGCATGTCCACGAGGTGCTGGGGCATATCCATGAGGTGCTGGGGCAATATCCACGAGGAGCTGGGGCATGTCCACGAGGAGCTGGGGCATATCCATGAGGAGCTGGGGCATATCCATGAGGATGTCGGATGTCGGCCAAGCTTCCGGGAACTCCCCCTGAGGACTGGCGTCATCGTGCATAGCACGATGACGCCAGTCCTGGAGTTAACCCCTAGTTGCCACCAATGGTGGAGATAGGGGGTTCATTGGAACCCCTATCTCCCGATCCGTGGCAGCTAGGGGTTAAAGTTTGGTTCCAACGATACCAAACACTACAGTGAAAAAAGTTTTTTTAAAAAATTAAAAATAAAAAATATTTAAAAAATTATAAAAAAAAAAAAAAATTCTTTTTTTTGGTTTGTTAATGCAGCAATATTGTTCCCATTTCAATTATAATGTGAACAATGATGCTGCACTAACGATTTTTGTATGCGGTGCATTTGTTAAAAATCGTGTAATTTCCCCCAAAAAAAAAATGTAACGAGACCCCATCTCTAATTTTTTTAACAAGCGCACCCCATACAAAATATAACCGCAATTGCTCGCATGTTAAAATGTGAAAAAAAAACACTTTACACATTGTAAATTATTGAAAAATCATATTTTATTGCATTTTTGTTATAATATACAGACAGGTCATGACGTATACATATAATAATGACATATTATGAACCTGCCGAGTCTGACGGAAAGAACGATATATAATATGTCTGGGTCATATACTAAAATAAGCCTTCAAAACGCGTTTAAACATGATGAGCAAAACCGGTAAAAATTAGCTCAGCACAGGGACGGGAAAAGCCTCAGCAGCGAAAGGGTTAATTAAAAAAACACGATAGAATCGCCAGAATAATCGTATCGACAGAATGAATTATCGGATCCGAAAAACAAACCAAAAATTTATTATAAAATAATATATAAAGTAGTATAAAAAAGTAAACCATAGTAGTTTTCATCAAAACGAAAAGAGTTAGACAGCTTTGAAACGAGAACAGACGTTCCGAAAAAACGAAAAGTTCCGAAAAAACGAAAAATTGTCGATATACCGAAAACCATGTACAATTCCGAAAAACGAAAAGTTCCGAAATACGAAAAGTTCTGAAATACGAAAAATTGGCGATATGCCGAAAACCATGTACAATTCCGAAAAACGAAAATTTTCCGAAATAACGAAAAGTCGATACAGAAACCTAGTAAAGTGACCCGAAAATACGAAAAATGGTCGATATTCCGAAAAATAAATGTACCCGAAAAACGAATCGAACCGAACCGAATCGAAACGGAAAGCAGTCGAAACGAGCCGAATCGAAAAGTTTAAAAATTCGAAAAATCGAATCGAAAAAAAAAAATCGGTGCACATCCCTAACACAGACAAAGTGACAAATATGCGCTCACAGACATAAACAAGCACACATACTTTCTATGATATAAAAAATACTACAACTTCTGGTTTGATTCACAGCAGCATTAGCTTCTTTCCAAGAATTACAAAATAAGAGCATTCATTTTTGTAATTATTATATCATTCATAGGCTAGGATCATCTAGAAATACATGATTATGATAACTGTCAGAAGATTAGTATGCAACAGCAGCTGAAGCACTACTTTAAGTAGGAGAATGCTATTCCCTGGGCAAATATACAGAAATTATTATTTCCATACATTCGCAATGTTCGCTAGCCCTGGAAACACCCTTATAATTGTGTCTGAATAAGAAAGCATTGCAGCTTTCCAGTATGTTATTCATGTGAGAACTGATCTCCCCGTGCTGATAGTGGGGAATCGGTGTTGACCCCTGATTATAAGTAATTTTAATCATTCTGGTAACGTAGAAGTTCATTATTTGTTCTTTGAGGCCTCCTATTTTCTGATTTAGATCTTGCAGAATATATTGATAGAATCTGGACTGTTTATTGAACAGATTATTTTAAAAGAGTATAGTCCTACATTACAAAAAATGGAATTCAGTTGTGTTTTGACCAGGATGATGATGTGGTACAGATATAGAAAAGGTATTAAAAGCATAATTCAAATCCCCCAGTTATTACATTTGCCTGAATAAAAACCTTCCCACTGTGAATATAAAAACTGGCAGACCCACCGTTCATGTTGATGAATTCTACATTTTTATCAGCTATGTAATTAAAAAGGATGGATGCAAACTTTGGTTAGCTTGATGCTCCTTTTTGCTAAGGATGCAGGAAAGAAAACGTACGTACCTGCACAAAGCACATGAGGACCACATTAAAATCGCTGTTGCTCTTTTATTATTCATCTTTATTAATCTTGAGATTAAAGGGAACCTGATTACCTTTCTCAACATATAACATGGCTATGCTGTATTATGCTTATTATACGTTTAATTAGTCCAAGTTGTATGTGGACAATGAAGAAAAGCATGTACCTCTGGAAACAGTGTTAGTCAATTGATTTTAATAGGACTGCTAATCATTACCAGACATTTATTTCACAGTCGCTAACAAACTATATTAGAACTGTAAAAAAACTTTGATGCACTGAGCATTAAGCAGACATATAACAAAGATGTTCATGTTTCCATCAGACCAACCGGCAGCTTTCGCCTCTGCTAATTATTACGGACAAGCCTCTTTATTGAACCAAATCTTGTTATTGGCATCAGGATGCATGAGCTGTGGTTCTTGTTTAAAATGCACTCATTAGCCGTACAAATCAACCTCGTTGACAGAAAGCTTCGGAATTAAGCATCCGACGTTACTCATTGGACAAGGGGCAATTTATAATGCCATTAGCAACACTTGCGAAGGTTACAGACATCAAAAATTGTTCAGCCATAATTATTCCTAATGGATACAAGGAATAAACTGACGTGGGACAGCATTTTCATTAGCTTTCAATCAAGGCTGATAGCTGTAAAGAAACAGACATGTGGTTATTTTATTATTATTTTTATATATTTTTCTGTGGTGGTGGAGTTGACTGGAGGTTAAAAAAAAAAGAGAGAGAGAATAAGAAAATAATGATGCACCACTGGGAAGAAATGGTCTCTGAGCAGAACTTATCTTCTAACAGCATTAATGATATGTGATTAAAATAAATAGATGTAGGTGTTAGGAGATCTGGAGTGTGCAGTAAGTGATTATGGGTTTAAAACCTTTTCTCTACAAAAGGGGTTAATGCAGTTTGTTCAAACCATTGCAGGACCAGAATGACTGAATGACTGAAGGATTATGTTGTTTAAATAGAATGTAAATACAATTTGTAAATATTATATTATTTGAATTACAACATTGGGTGAATAAGGACAAAAAGAAAATAATGAAAAGACATTAATGGCTCTGGAAAGTTTACACTTGGATCAGTATCTAAACTGTGGTGTATTTATTAGTTAAAATGAAATATATATTCCAAGTCTCTATAAGAACTTGCCCCTTCACTATTTCTAACATTACTCATCCGAACGCTACAGTTGGTGCTGCCTAGCGCTAACAAGATTGCGCATGCAAATTCTGGATGGGATTTTCTCATATATCCTCGCCCAACCCCACCTGTTCACAGCCAATAAATACCATCTGCGAATGCAATGCTGTGACTGTGATCATGCTTTTTCAAGTCAGACACAGGGCCCCAAGTGTTTGGAGGTTAATTGTGAGTATAGAGGGTGTGGAGTGCATTTGCAGTGTGTAGGAAGGAGTTACTTGTTTTGTTTTCCCGTCATCTGTGTTAACCCATTCATCTCACATCACATACAGCCATCATTACACATAACTGCATATACAAATACACCTATACAGTACTACACATCACATTAACCCCTTAACGCCGCAGGGCGTTCCATGCCGTCCTGCATTTGGCGGGCTTTAATGCCGCAGGATGGCATGGAACGTCCTCGGCATTAGGAGCCCAGCCGGCGGTAATACTTACCTCCCCGGCGGCTCCCACGCTGATCTGGCTTCGATGAAGCCTGATCTGTGTATTTTCAAGCCTCCCGGCGCACTGACGTCATCGCGCTGGCGCGATGACGTCAGTTTCAGGCGCCCCCCCCCTGCCGGAGCATGGGGAAGCGCCTGGAGGGGAGGAGAGGGATCCTTCGGATCCCTCTATCTCCCCATCGCCGGGTGCTACAAGGCTGTGGCCAGCATCGCTGGAAGGGTCACAGCCTGACCTTTCCAGCGATGTATGGGGGTTAACCCATGAGTTGCCAGGTCGCGACCGGGCACTAATTTGTGCCCGATCGCGGCCTATTTCCGGTGGGGGCCGCCATCTTGGATGGCAGCCCCCACCTCTGGGTCCCCCCCCGCGTCAACTGACTCATCGCGCCATGCGCGATGATGTCAGTTAACTGGGGAAGCCCCTAGCTGCAAAGGGATTTCCTATGGAAATCCCTTGCAGGAGATAGGGGGGTTCTTTGAACCCCTTTATCTCCTGATCGGTGGCAGCTAGGGGGTCATGCCTGATATCGATGGAAAGGTCTGAGCATGGCCTTTCCAACGATATCAAACATGACAATGAAAAAAGTAAAATAAAAGTGTAAAAAATAAAAATTAAAAAACAATTAATTAATTAATAAAAAAATAAAAACGTGCTTTTTTTTTTTGATGCAGCATTATTGTTCACATTTCAATTATAATGTGAACAATGATGCTTCACCAATGATTTTTTTTGGGGGGGGGTTTAGCTAAAATCACGTAATTCCCCCCCCCCAAAAAAAAAAATGTGTTCCCAAGTCTACCCCATAGAATATAACCGCAAAGGATCGGATAATAAAATGTGAAAAAAAAAACACTTTACACACTGTGGATGATTGAAATTTTATTGAAAATTCAAATTTTTTTACATTTTTTGTTATAGCATTCTGGCAGGACATGACGTATATATATAATTATGATATATTATTAATCTGCCGAGTCTGCCGGAAAGAACGATATATAATTTGTCTGGGTGGTATAATAATACGTGACTTAAAACCGCGTTTAAACATGATGAGCAAAAACATCAGCAAACTTCACTTCCGAAAGAGCGCCAAAGTCGTAAAATTACTCCCGTCCTTAAGGGGTTAATACCTGTATTACCCATAATTTACCCCCCTCTTGTACCCACCCTGTCCCCTTACCCCTGTGTATTCTCAACTGCCATTGTCTGTCATTGGTTGTCATGGAGGGTGTTGGGCGAGGAGATTAAGGTAGGAGAAGGAGTGTCGGTGGGGAGGAGGAAGAGGACATGAGGAGAGTTAGAAAGGTGTAAGTACATAGAGGTGAGGGTGAGAGGAGACGTGGTGGTGGTGGATAGAGGAGATGTGGGGGGAGAAGATGTGATGAGGGGGAGAGGAGGGGTGACAGGGACAGGAGTCCCAAGGGGTGCAGCAGTGGTGACAGGGAGATGAGGAGTGAGGGGGAGAGGAGGTTTATGAGTGAAAGTGATTGAGTGTGCCATGCCAGGCCCATACAGCCAAGGGACAGATTCTGGGAGAGGGATAAGACAGGTAGTTATTGTGATATCACACTCATGGAACACAGGAGTCCCAGGGTACCTCATCCAGGAAGAGGGGTACAACCTGGAGGAGAAGTAGCCTACAGTTGCAAGAAAAAGTAAGTGAAACCTTTGGGATTACGTGGAGGTTTGCATGAATTGGTCATAAAATGTGCTCAGATCTTCATCTAAGTCACAACAATTTGAAAAACACAGTCTGCTTAAAATAATACAACACAAATATTATATGTTTTCATGTTTTTATTGAACAGAGCATGTAAACATACACAGTGCAGGGTGGAAAAAGTAAGTGAACCTTTGGACTTAATAACTGGTTGACCCTCCTTTGGCAGCAATAACCTCAACCAAACGTTTCCTGTAGTTGCAGATCAGACCTGCACAACGATCTGGAGTTATTTTGGACCACTCCTCTTCACAAAACTGTTTCAGTGTAGCAATATTCTTGGGATGTCTGGTGTGAATCGCTCTCTTAAGGTCATGCCACAGCATTTCAATTGGGTTGAGGTCAGGACTCTGACTGGGTCACTCCAGAAGGCGTATTTTGTTTTGTTGAAGCCATTCTTTTGTTGAATTACTTGTATGCTTTGGGTCATTGTCCTGTTGCATCACCCATCCTCTGCGGAGCTTCAGTTGGCGGACAGATGGTCTTACGTTTTCCTGCAAAATGTCTTGATAAACTCTGGAATTCATTTTTCCATCAATGACAACAATCTGTCCAGGCCCTGAGGCAGCAAAGCAGCCCCAAACCATGATGCTCCCTCCGCCATGTTTTACAGTGGGGATGAGGTTTTGATGTTGGTGTGCTGTGCCTTTTTTTCTCCACACATACAGGGTTATTCAAAGAGATTCAAAAAGTCACCGCACGTTCGGTGACTTTTCGTTCTCTTCAATTCGGTTCCTTTTGCCGATCCCATTTCAGTGACCCTGCAGTGTATTCAGCAAACACCACAGGGTTCCAGAATTGCAGGGAAAAGTCACCGCAAACCTGACGAAAACTAACCGCAAAACCCACCGAATGCACGCCGAAAACAAGCAAAAACATCTGGATTAACCTACGAAAAACCCGAGCAGGAGCCATCACACGCAGCGAAGCAGCCGAACAGGAGCCGAATCACACAGAGACGAAGCAGCTGAGACGCAGAGGAGGCAGTGAATAAATTAGCAAAACCGTTTGTATGAATCTGTGAAAATGAAACGCTGTTTGCAAAGAAACTACTGAGCGAAAATGTCTGAAATTTACACAGGAGGTCCAGGGAATGATAATAAAGAGGGCTGTTACAGAAAAAAGAAGTAAACATAAAAAAAATCGGACTTTTAAAAAAAAAAATTCAGTAAAAAGCTTAAAGTATCCTAAAAAATCTATAAATAAAGAGACTTTTTGCTGCAGAAGTTTATAATGAATGGTTTATTAGATATTGAATTAAAACGGGAATATTTTTAACATTGAAGTCTATGGGATTCTCCTGAATAAATTTGCCGAATTAAACCACCGAATGGCAGGGCATTAGGGGAACCTTTCACTGCTGGTTTGTGTTCTCTGAATAGCCGAAGCAGTGCTTTTTTATGGGGATTTCACTGCCCTCGAACAGGCACCGAACAGGCACCGTATGTGCAGGCAATTCGCCAGGATTTGGCAAATTGCCTGCTCTCTGGATAGCCGAATGGCCAGGAAAGGCAACCGAACGCTGATTTTCAGCGTTCGGTTACCTTTCTCAAGCAATTCCGATCTCTTTGGATAACCCTGATAGTGTTGTGTGTTTTTTCCAAAAAACTAAAGTTTGGTTTCATCTGTCCACAGAATATTTTGCCAGTAGTGCTGTGGAACAGCCAGGTGCTCTTTTGCAAACTTCAAACGTGTTGCAATATTCTTTTTGGACAGCAATGGCTTCCTCCGTGGTGTCCTTCCATGTACTCCATTCTTGTTTAATGTTTTCCTTATTGTAGATGTGTCAACAAACATGTTACCATGTGCCAGAAATTTCTGTAAGTCTTTAGCTGACACTCTAGGATTCTTCTTTACCTCATTAAGCATTCTGTGCTGTGCTCTTGCAGTCATCTTTACAGGACGACCATGCCTAGGGAGAGTAGCAACAGTGCTGAACTTTCTCCATTTGTAGACAGTCTGTCTCACCGTGGACACATGAACATCAAGGCTTTTGGAGATACTTTTGTAACCCTTTCCAGCTTCATGCAAGTCAACAATTCTTGATCGTAGGTCTTCTGAGAGCTCTTTTCTGCGAGGCATTGTTCACTTCAGGCAGTGCTTCTTGAAACCAATAAACCCAAAACTGGTGTGTGTTTTTAAAGGGCAGGGCAGCTTTCAGCAACACATCCAATAATATCACACTGCTTGGACTCAAGGTTGGCTCACTCCTGGCTCCAATTAGCTCTTGGAGAAGTCAATAGGCTAGGGGTTCACATACTTTTTCCACCCTGCACTGTGAATGTTTACATGTTATGTTCAATTAACACATGAAAACATATAATGTTTGTGTTGTATTATTTTAAGCAGACTGTGTTTTTCAAATTGTTGTGACTTAGATGAAGATCAGAGCACATTTTATGACCAATTCATGCAAAACTCCACGTAATCCCAAAGTGTTTACATACTTTTTCTTGCAACTGTATATGCAGAGGGAACACCAGCTGGATGACCTGTAGCTCTCTGGGCACCTGCACCTCCGCCTGTGAAGTGAGAACCAGAGCCTACAGTCCATAAAGCAATGGTACCAGGACTGTAAGACAGAGTTAAAGGCCAAGATGGCAAGAGAGTGGTGGGAGCCCAGGAGGAATGGTGGTGGTCCCCCAAGGCGCTACATGTATGATCGGTGGGAAGGGATGCCAATGACAAGAATATCAGAAGTCAGCATGGAAGGTTTTGAGGGAGCAGTGGACAGCAGTGCCATGCCAGCAACTCTTGAGTGTGAGTAATGCTGTCTTTGAGATTGTTCAATGTGCTCCCTTCCTTTTTATGGACTGAGGATTTTACGCTTGGCCAGGATCCTCGAGTTTGGAGTTAGCACTTGCTTTGAGGAGTAGCTAAAATTTTCAACATCGCATCCCAGGGCGCCAACACTTTGTAATACCTTACTTATCGAAGCTCTACAGGTCACTTGCACTCAGGGCTGGATTAACATAGGGGCAGATGGAGCAGCAGCTCCAGGCCCATGCCCCAGAATAGGCCGAGAGAAAAAATAACAATGTCTGCTTTGATGGACATTTGGACCCCATTATCTCCAATACCATAACGGCTACAGGGTCATGTGAGGTATCAATGGAAATGAGACAGTATGACCTTTCCAATGATACCAAACATGACCAGGTTTTATGTAACAATAAAAATAAAATAATAAATATTTCTTTATTTTTTTCTCTCTAACACAGCAATGTTTTCCACTTTTCAATTATAAAGTGAACAATGATGCTGCACTAATTCACCATCTCAAGTGTGGAGGTGATGGCATGATCCGTTATTACAAATTGTTACACCAAAACCTAAAACGCCGCACTGCAGCAAAGTGCACTGGGGGGGGACTTTGAACCCTACGTCACTAATCTTTACACCTCACAAGGCGAATGGAGGTGTCATTGGACAGGTCAGTGTCTGCCCTTTGCATTAATACCAAACATGACCATGTAAAGTCAAAGAGAAAGAAAACCAAAAAAAATGTATCTACTTATTTTCAGTTCCAATGCAATGGCATCGTCTATTTGTCATGTATAAAATGAGCAATACCACTGCCATTACTCACCTTCTCCTTTCCCACGCTGGGAGCAAGATCAGTGTTTTATACAGTCATATTATTCATAAAACACATCCTCCAAAACACAAGGGAAATATTTCATTTTTTTGGTTAAAATTGTATATTTTCTCAGAAAAATGCAGTAACAGGATCCCATTTCAATTTTTTTTAACAAGAATGCCCTATAGCAAATAGGGATGATAAAATATGATAAAATAATTTTACACGCTGTAAATGATTGAAATCTGAATGGAAATTTACTCGCACGATATCTGGTTAGACATACCCGTATCTGCACTATTAAATAACCTAAAATATACTTTCATTTCACTAAATTCCAAAAAAAGTCCACTAAAATATTCAGCTCCAGGCCCATAGAGATCTTAATCCGGCCCTGCTTGCGCTCCCCATGTTAGGTATGGGACGTGCAAAGTACAGTAAACTCACGCAAGCTTGCACAACTTCTGATGCAGTTAGTGATTTCTTACAGGTTTAGCGTAAGGTATGTAATATGGGGGCATACGTTACTTACTTATCCTAGCGTTAATTCCTACACATCCAGACGCTAACATTAGCGTTAACTATGGAATTCTGTCCTTAGTAAAATATATAGTAGATATTACATTGCGATTAAAGAATCTGCAATTTAGGTAATGATGCAATCAAAGAGCAAGTTAAAATCCCATTCAATTAATCTTACCTTTTTGGCAAATAAACCCACATAAGGCTCTTACAGCACATTTGTTGATAAAATTAAACAAACTAGCATCCTTTTAAAAGTTTTGTTATCTCATGATAACTCATTTGTGATTATCTCTTGCTTTTTGGCTTAGAGACAGTGTAAACAATAACTACTGGACTCCAGACAATTAGATTTCTTATGAAAGTCTGCTTTACAGGCACTCAACTACATATCCATTAATCCAAAAAACATATACTTTGATATTTTGTATCATGTCTTGTCTCTTCATGTCTGGCATGTCTCCTTTATCTTACTTAAAGCAAATATTATCCAAGTACAACTGTATTTGTTTATAAATGCTAATTTAAATTAAGATTTTGCTTAAGTTAGTCCACTCTTCTGAGACCTTAGGTTGATTAATCTGTATCTTTTTGAGCAAAATGACACATACTTGTCTTTATTCTAAGCTCTCGGTCTCAGAACTTTAGTCCACGACCTCTTGTTCTTGAATGTATTCTTTTGTATAAGCACAAAGTGTTTTCATAAGGTTAACCTGTTTCTAGCAACAGATACACTATATCACTTCCTTTCTGCTATGGGTTTCAAACCTACTTTTTTTCTTCTCCTGTATCACACGTGTCTGGGTTTTAGAAATCCAGTAACAAACCCTCTGCTTCCTTATCTCCCACGTCCTCCAACCATTACTCTTCCATCAACCTTACGTCTCCGCTCAGATTAAGACTCTCTCTGATAAACGTCCGCCTATCTCCACCAATTATTCACTTATTCCGCAAGCCAAGAGGCTAGAGGAATCAGTAGTTCTATCAGAACGCGCAAAGCCAGGTGAAATACATTTCTACTCTGCCAAGCTGAATATTTAAACGCAGCAATATCTCTAACCATTAACTAATATATTTCCTTTGCTTGCTGAAGTGTTTCAAACTCACCCCCTTCCTTCCACCCCACTGAAGAAAAAAGATTATGTGTTGAACTAATGCTGGCTTCAAAATATCACCTTCAATTTTACGTCTCAAGGTGTTGGGAACTGGATTTGATCCCAGAGATTGGAGCTGGTACAGTGACTGTGAGTACGGTTTCAGATGTCCATCTCGAGACATGTGTTCTGAATCTGAAATTAATAAAATGAGATGATGCTCTATTATTGTCAACCAGCGCAAAATCTATCTATACAATTTAAATCTGGTTGTCCTGAAGCACATCTATTTTGTGCAAATATGCCCAATGTAGTCTTTATCTATTTTGGTTTATCTATTCCTCAACAGGCCAATGAGATAGCTTTGTTGGATAATACAGTGCTATAGGGTTTCTGTTACATTCCTAATAGAGGCTACTCAACTGCTCATTCTTTAAAGGTTAGCAAATAGAGTGGATTGACATAATGGTACCGCTTATTAATCAAATGATGATCTGAGGTATTAGTATAATCATTTAGTGCTATAATGCTGAAGCTACCAAACCTTACATTGTAAAGTCCATTGGACTATTTAACGTCATCAACAAATAATTAGGAAGGCTATAATGTCCAAAGGTAATGTGTTGGAGATGAAGTCAAACCAAACGAGATTCTTCATCAAACACATTCAATGACGTTCAACTGCTTCTTTTCTGCATTTCTCTTGTGTATGCCTGTATATGCCCTATCTTTATCATCCAGTGGCAAGGCTAATACATTCATAGGTAATGAGCTTATTATAATGCATACAGGGCAATAGTTCTGCATGCATACATAATTTCTAGGTTTATCCATCTACGTTCCTGGTAAAGGGCACTAGGTTTATTTAAAAAAAATAAAAAATAGGCCAGGCTTCATGGTCACATTTGAACAACGCATAGTTTAAGAGTTCAAAATGTTTTTTTAATCCCTCATTTTTATGATGATTACCAATATATCATAGTGTTTTTTTTATCATGCCATACATAGCAGGAAATGTCTATGTTCCCCTACAATCTCACATCTCTACCGATAAAATCACAATTTAAATCAAATTATAACAGCCTAAATGATACATTTTGGAAATTCCAAGCGACTTATACAAGATTCAGTCACAGAATAGGTTTTAGAAAATATACATTTAACTTATTCTCCAATTAAAACATTCTATATTGCTAAACATAGCACCTCATACTTCCATTGGACCCGAAACATGTAAAAGGCAACTGCCATATTTCTGCCAGGTACCTAATCCAGGAGTGTATAAGAAACACCAAAAGGTCCATGCCTGCACTTCTGCTGCTGTATCCTGAATCCTGGTAGTACGTTTCCTGCCCTTTGTTCCAGTCCAGATTTTACAACACCTCGCCTGTGAGGAGCTATTAGTGCAGCCTGACTTGATTGAACTACAATATTAGTGTGGTACATCAGCATCCCAGACGTAATGCTTTAGCATTGCTCTTGTGTTATGGTGTGTCCTGAAAGCCGTGTATATTGTGTACCTATATTTCCAAGTCTACCTTGTTCCTGCTGTGTATCAAGTCTGCTGTGTCTCTGGTAACCCTCTATTGTAATAAACAATCTGATTTATTTTCCACTGAGTCCTGCTTGTTTCCCATTTTTCCCATCTGTCCATTACACTCTGAGCTCTTATCTGATAAAGCCATCAAGCACCCTGACAATTTGTAAGGCGTGTAATCCCCATTTATTAATCCTATATTTTTCTTTAGAACATCCATCAAAACATTATCTTGTTCTTCCATCTTGAACTCAATATTCAACCATTTTCTGACATTCTAAAGTTGGTGGCATCGATCTTCTTTGTATAAGAATGCATCTATGTGTGGCTTATTCCATACATCATGCAATTGCCCACTAATTTTCTGATTGTGAGCATTGTGCCACATGTTAGTATTGTTATAAAGCACCAGAATGGCTGCGCTCAACTTGAACATGCATTTTTCTTAAGGCTTCTTCTGAAACCAATGAACACAACATGCAACATTCAGAGCACTACACTTCTATATAGCTTTAAATATTTCAGAACACCTAACTTGGGGATAAAATATTGTCATGCGACTGGCCTAGCATGTGCGCAGAAGTGTGGGTGTGAGCCCAAGATGCAGTGATAGGAGCAGATTAGGCAGATTACAGGGTAACAGAGTTTATTAAAGGAACAGACAAGAGATAAACCAAAGTACAACAGCACAAGAGAACTAAATAACAGGTGGAGACTGGGCAAGATGGGAACTGATTGCAGAAGGGAGGAGAAGCAGGAAGAAAAGGGCTTATAGTTAACAGGAGGATGGCTGGGGGTAGTGAGAATGGGAGCTCAAGATTGGAGGCAGGATAAACAAAGGGTAAAGGGGACTGAATTACTAGAAGGGGGCTAGAGTAGTATACAGAGGGAATTCAGATAATAGGAAGGGGGGACGCTGAATATACAATACTAAAATAATACAAAGTAACACATAACGTATAATCCAGGCAACGGTACAATGGAACAGGCAAAAGAGATGTCAGGATCTAGCAAGGATCTGGTACACGGGTATATCAATCAAATAGCAGAGGGGCACTGGGGGGGGGGCAAAGGAGGATACCGGTGAGAAGATAATGTCCAGGAATAAACAGAGGGTTTTCAGGAAAGTCTATGGATCAGGAGGGTTTCCAGTCAGGGAGATCAAGAAGACAGGTCTGCACTTAGCTGAGCTAGCAACGTCAATGAGGAAGCGTCTTAGGGAGGGTGTAGCTTCCTCTTATGCAGAGGTAATCAGGCAGGATCGAGTGCAGATGAGGCTCCAGGGCTTGTATGGAAAGTTCAAGTATGTCCTGGAACCTGTATATATCATGCAGGATTTGGCATGAAAAGGGTATCAAAGGGGGCGCCAGGGGGTCAGAGTGTCCAGGTCCTGACAAATATGGAAATGCAGTTGCAAGATATGCTCATATATTACTCTACGATGCAAGGAACCCCTGACGAATGCATTTCCCAGGTAAGTGCATTGATCATGTAATGGCAGGCTGGTTGGCATAGCATATGACCTGCTGTGGTGGAGTGCAGTGACACTCAGGGTTATTCAAAGAGAATCAAAGTCACCGCACGTTCGGTGACTTTTTAGTTCTCTTCAATTCGGTGCGATTTGACGATCCCATTTCGGCGACCCTGCGGTGTATTCCGCAAGCACCACAGGGCCATCGTAGAGGAGGGAAAAGCCGCCGCACACCCGACGAACACTCACTGCAAAACCCGGCGAAGGCACACCGAAACCCGCAAAAACATCTGGATTAACGCCGCCGATCACGCTGGAGAAACCCGAGCAGCAGCCGATCAGAGCGCAGAGCAGCCGCCGGAAAAAGCCGACACCGCAGACGAATGGAGTGAAGGAAAAAAAAACATTACGCTTGAATGTTTGAAAAGTGAAACGCTGTTTGTAAAGAAACTACAGAACGAAAATATCTGAAATTTACATATAAGATCCAATGAATGATAACAAAAAGAGCTGTTAGAGAAAAAAGAAAAAGTGATTTAAAAAAAAAATAAAAAAAATTATTCGCAAAAAAATCTCGAAAAATGCCTAAAAGATCCTAAAAATATCTAAAAATAAAGAGACTTTCTACTGCAGAATACAATAATAAATGGTTTATTAGATATTGAATTAAAACAGGAATATTTTTAACATTGAAGCCTATGGGATTCTCCTGAATAAACCTGTCGAATGAAACCACCAAATGGCAGGGCATTTCGGCAACCTTTCTCAGCTGTTTTGTGTTCTCTGAATAGACGAAGCATTGCTTCTCTATGGGGATTTCACTTCCCTCGAACAGGCACCATATGTGCAGGCAATTTGCCAACATTTGGCGCACTGCCTGCTCTCTGAATAGCCAGGAAAGTTAACCGTACGCTGAATTTCAGCGTTCGGTTACCTTTCGGCCCCAATTCGGAGCTCTTTGAATAACCCTGATATTGGCAAGCTTGTGAAGTATATCATATCGTGTAGCCAAAACTTCATCCCTAAGTAAGGTGTTTTTAAAAATCTTTAAATCTTCAAGTGAAGTGGAATGCTCTGATTTTTTTTTATGGCAGCATTGATAACTGGCAATACTCTTTTTGGAAATGAGCATTGAGAGTCAGCTGTTGCTAGATCATAGACTAGCTACAAAGTTAATACTCAGTTTTCAGAGTTCACTTCATACATGATGCATTGGGCAACTGCACACAACCCTGACAAGTTGGGATGTAACAAGAAAAAGTTAACAATTTACAATTATGTTTGGTCTTTGCAGTGGTACCGATACAATGTGTATAAGTGAAAAGGGCTTGGTGACAGCTTGGTATATAGACCATGGAATTCATAAATTTCCATGGTGTCGCTAATCGTAATATATTCAAAAGTTTAATTTCCTTCTCTAACACCATCCACACACACACACACACATTAAAGATCCTTTACTTACAAATAACTATAACTTTTCTGCTGTTTAATTGGCTGCCACTACACCACCTATTTTATTTCTGTCCTTCTAGAAAAACGGCCTCAAGAACTAGACTTTTAAGTAGCTCTGGCAGAGGTTTTTCCATAGACCTGTGAATCACATCTGAGATTTAAAATGCTACCTCTTATTTACGTCCTCATCAGAAAAGGCATCACAGAATTCACTTTTCTGACCCCACCACTGATTATACTGGAATGTTTAGCTATATACTAAGAAAGAAGGCAAATTCATACATCCTTATTCCACTAATTAGGCTGCAAAACATGTTTGTTGCCCTGAATGGAGTATTATAGAAATATGCATTGGCTTTTCCGTGATATACAATATTTCAAGGCTAGTGAGGCACTTTGAATATTATAGACTGCCTTTTTGCAATGCAAATACAGTGCCTTTAACCAGAAATCAGGAGGAAAAAAAGTTGATAAACTTCAGAACTTGTAACAAACAGCACAAGGGAACACAGCCAAAACAGTGGGAAAATTGAAATTAAAAAGACAAAAAAATATAGAAATAAAAAGTACAGTTCAAAAGTCAATATATTAGCGGTCAAAAGACTCAAGTGTTAATCATTTTGAAAATTAGTTTTCTATTGAAAAATCTATATGCTAATTAACTCTATGGCTTTTTCTAATGGGTCTACTAACAGGTCATCAGGAAGCACTGAGTTGTTGCTGTTTAAAATTCCATCTTATTAAGAGTTGGAAGTTAGGAAATGCTTTGACGAGCAGTGCTTGTGGTCAATAAAGCCCTTAGTTTGATGCATTTATAAAATAGGATCGGCTTGTTGAGGAAAGGGATTGTGCACATAGGTTCATCAAAATAAGAAGAAGTTCATTGCTACATAAAAATATCAACCTACAAACTGTTTATGTACACTGGTGGCCAAAATTGTGGATACACCTTACATTTTTACAAACTTTTGCAGTTTAAAGTACTTTTTATATAAAAATCTCAAAAAATGTCATATCACAAGTAACAATTTAATATAGTGTAGCGCTCACTCCCGGAGGAGCCGCAGAATTTAACCTCGGGTTAGTCTCTCCGCACTAGGGAATAAATATACACCAGCACTGTTGTGTATTTTATAAATTATATACTTTACAGGTCTCAATAAAGCGGCATATATAATGTAAACACGGTGCATAGAAAACAGGATTTCGTAATACGAGAAACGCGCAGCGGTAAAATAAAGTTTAACCCCTCCGTTTCTGGTGTGTAAGTCCTGTGTAGGTTATGTCCCAAAAAGGTGTGTGTGTGTGAGCTCAGGTACCCGGGTACTATATTTCAACTGGCCAGTGAATGGATTTAATAAATCTTCGCCTAGTCACTAGGGATGAGCCGAACACGCCCCGAGTTCGATTCGAGCCCGAACTTCCCATTTGTTCGGGACCGAACCCGAACCCCCATGCAAGTCAATGGGGCTGAAAATTCGTTTTTTTAGATTGCCCTCCAAGAGGGCATATTTGCCATAAAAGGTGTATGGGGGTCCGGGTAGTGCCCTGGGGGACAGGAAACAAGGACAAAAAGTTTTAAAAAAAACATTTTTAAAGGGACAGTGAGTTTTCCATGAAATAAGGGTTAAAAATAAAAACCAAAAATTCCTTCAAATATCGCGCCTAGGAGGTCCCCATAACCTGCCCGTGAAGTGGCGGATTTCTAAGATGTATAGAAACACTTAAAAACAAATAAATGACGTTTCATATGACGGTAAAGGCTTTTCCTTTAATCTATCCATAAACAACTGCTTGGGGCGGCAGCCTGTATGAAAAGACATTTTAGGACGCGCAGAAAAAGTTTAGTGGTTTTTTGGGCTAAATTATTGTGAAACTTATGCAGGCTTTGGATGAAAGTAACAATAGGTGCTTTAAAATTGGGCTTTTAGCGTCGGCAACAGTGCCGTCACACCGTAACCCCTCTGAGGATATGAATCTGATACAGGCGTCAATGGCAGTGCACCCAGATATTGTGCCTTTAGTGCCAGGCATGCAAGTACTATCATACAGTAACTTCTCTGTGGTATTGTGGAAGAGTGCAGAGGTGGACCATGCGGTCCTATATTGAAAAGTGTTTTTTTCATCTGTTAATGGGCGTCAGTGCACCCAGATATTGTGCCTTTAATGCCAGGCCAGCAAGTATCATCATACAGTAACCCCTCTATGGTATTGTGGAAGAATGCAGGGGTGGACCATGTGGTCCTATATTGAAAAGTTTTTTATCTGTTAATGGGCGTCAGTGCACCCAGATATTGTGCCTGTAATGCCAGGCCAGCAAGTATCATCAAACAGTAACCCCTCTGTGGTATTGTGGAAGAGTGCAGGGGTGGACCATGTGGTCCTATATTGAAAAGATATGCATCTGGTTAAGGCGTCAGTGCACCCAGATATTGTGCCTTTGGTGCCAGGCCAGCAAGTATCATCATACAGTAACCCCTCTGTAGTATTGTGGAAGAGTGCAGGGGTGGACCATGTGGTCCTATATTGAAAAGTTTTTTATCTGGTAATGGGCGTCAGTGCACCCAGATATTGTGCCTTTAATGCCAGGCCATCAAGTATCATCATACAGTAACCCCTCTGTGGTATTGTGGAAGAGTGCAAGGGTGGACCATGTGGTCATATATTGAAAAGTTTTTTTTAATGGGCGTCAGTGCAGCCAGATATTGTGCCTTTCATGGCAGCAAGTGCCTTCACACCGTAACCCTTTTGTGGTATTGTGGAAGAGTTCAGTGCTGGAGGTTTTGTGAATGCAGAAGAGGACATCCCCTATCTATTCCATTACTTCAGCATCAGGGGATTGATAGCTGCTGATCCACGTCCTTTCGGAAAGCACGCTAGATGAAGGGCAACCTAGTAGCTGCATAGCATATTGGCTAAGTTCTGGCCAGTGATACAATCTCAACACCCAGTAAGCCAGTGGATCATCTGCTGGAAAGGTATCCAGGTCTGCCCTTGCCCCTAGGTAGTCCTGCACCATATGGTGAAGACACTGGCAATGGGTGCCTACATTTGACGTCCCTTGTTCGTCGAGGACTAAAAAAAATTAAAAATGCATCAGTCAAGCGGCCCTGGCCTTCACCACTATTCCTCTGATCATCCGCAGCCTCAGAAGCACGTGTGTCGGCACTTGGTAATCTACCAGTACCTGGAAAGGTGTTACACAAGTGTCGCTTTAGAGCGTCCTCAAGTTTTTTCATCCTGTGCTCCCTCTGTGCGGGCAGGATGAGCTCTGCAACTTTCCCCTTGTATCGTGGATCAAGAAGGGTTGCCAACCAGTAATGATCCCTCTCCTTGATAGCACGAATCCTGGGGTCCTTTAGCAGGCTTTGCATCATTAGGGAGTCCATGCAGCGTAGGTTGGAGGTGGCATTAGCTGCCGAGTCTTCCTGGTCAATGAGGATGACTGTATCGTGCACTTCCTCCTCCCAGCCACGCACAAGCTCTTCTGTTTCTGGGCACACAAAACCCTGCCTTGAGGAATCCCCACCTTCAATGCCCCCACTACTTAAATAGTCCTCCTCCTCCTCATCCTCCTCCTGTCTGATCTGAGTAGGACCCGCTGGAATGCTGTCTGCGGAAAGACTGGGGCCTTGAGAGCTAGGGAAGGCCTCCTCTTCCTCCCGCTGCTCTGCCTCTAGCGCCACATCTATAATTCCCCGCAGAGTGTGCTCCAGCAGGAACTAGGGATGTGCGTTTCGGGTTTCGGAATTCTGCAATTTTCACGAAATTTCCCGATTCGGGTCTTTCGATGCGGCTGAAATTCCGAAATTTTTTAGATCCGAAAAAGTCGAATCCGAAATGTTTTCCGAGCCGAATCGAAAAATTTTCGGAATTTTCGAATGGACTTGAAATGTGTCAAATCGAAATCTATTGCTTTGAAACGAGAACAGACTTTCCGAAAAACGAAAAATTTTCCGAGCCAAATCGAAATTTTTTGGAATTTTCGAATGGACTTGAAATGTGTCAAATCGAAATTTATTTTCCCTCTATTCATGATTTCGGTTCCATTCGGGATTTCGGTTCCATTTCGGTAATTCTGAACAGCGTTTATTTAACTATTATCGGTTATATCGCTGATTCTGTAAATTTTGTCTTTGTAAATGTGCTGGGGCAAATCAATGTGCTGGAGCAAATCCATGTGCTGGGGCAAATCCATGTGCTGGGGCAAATCCATGAGCTGGGGCAAATCCATGTGCTGGGGCAAATCCATGAGCTGGGGCAAATCCATGTGCTAGGGCAAATCCATGTGCTGGGGCAAATCAATGTGCTGGGGCAAATCCGTGAGCTGGGGCAATATCCTATGAGCTGGGGCAAATCCATGTGCTGGGGCAAATCCATGTGCTGGGGCAAATCCATGAGCTGGGGCAAATCCATGTGTGAGCTGGGGCAATATCCTATGTGCTGGGGCAAATCCATGTGCTGGGGCAAATCCATGTGCTGGGGCAAATCAATGTGCTGGGGCAAATCCATGAGCTGGGGCATCCATGTGCTGGGGCAAATCCATGTGCTGGGGCATCCATGAGCTGGGGCATCCATGTGCTGGGGCAAATCCATGTGCTGGGGCAAATCCATGAGCTGGGGCATCCATGTGCTGGGGCAAATCCATGTGCTGGGGCAATATCCTATGAGCTGGGGCATCCATGTGCTGGGGCAAATCCATGTGCTGGGGCAAATCCATGAGCTGGGGCATCCATGTGCTGGGGCAAATCCATGAGCTGGGGCATCCATGTGCTGGGGCAAATCCATGTGCTGGGGCAATATCCTATGAGCTGGGGAAAATCCATGTGTGAGCTGGGGCAATATCCTATGTGCTGGGGCAAATCCATGTGCTGGGGCAAATCCATGAGCTGGGGCAAATCCATGTGTGAGCTGGGGCAATATCCTATGTGCTGGGGCAAATCCATGTGCTGGGGCAAATCCATGAGCTGGGGCATCCATGTGCTGTGGCAAATCCATGTGCTGGGGCAAATCCATGAGCTGGGGCATCCATGTGCTGGGGCAAATCCATGTGCTGGGGCAAATCCATGAGCTGGGGCATCCATGTGCTGGGGCAAATCCATGTGCTGGGGCAATATCCTATGAGCTGGGGCATCCATGTGCTGGGGCAAATCCATGTGCTGGGGCAAATCCATGAGCTGGGGCATCCATGTGCTGGGGCAAATCCATGTGCTGGGGCAAATCCATGAGCTGGGGCAAATCCATGTGCTGGGGCAAATCCATGTGCTGGGGCAAATCCATGTGTGAGCTGGGGCAATATCCTATGTGCTGGGGCAAATCCATGTGCTGGGGCAAATCCATGTGCTGGGGCAAATCCATGAGCTGGGGCAAATCCATGTGCTGGAGCAATATCCTATGAGCTGGGGCAAATCCATGAGCTGGGGCAAATCCATGAGCTGGGGCAAATCCATGTGCTGGGGAAAATCCATGTGCTGGACTGCTGGGGCAATAGAGTTAGACAGCTTTGAAACGAGGAGAACAGATGTTCCGAAAAAACTAAAATTTCCGAAATAGCGAAAAGCCGATAACCAAAAAACGAGCAAAGTGACAAGAAAATACGAAAAATAGTCGATATATACCAAAAACCATGTACAATTCCGAAAAACGAAAATTTCCGAAATACCGAAAAGTCGATACAGAAACCTAGTAAAGTGACCCGAAAATACGAAAAATGGTCGATATTCCGAAAAATAAATGTACCCGAAAAACGAATCGAGCCGAACCGAATCGAAACAGAAAGCAATCGAAACGAGCCGAATCGAAAAGTTTAAAAATTCGAAAAATCGAATCGAATCGAAAAAAAAATCGGTGCACATTCCTAGCAGGAACACTAAAGGAATTGTGTCACTGATGCATGCACTGTCCCTGCTCACCATCCTCGTTGCCTCCTCAAATGGTGACAGTACAGTGCATGCATCCTTGATCATCAGCCACTGCGGGGGGGAAAAAAAACCAAGTTGACCTGAACCTGTCCTTGTGCCATACTCACACAGGTACCCGTTGATGGCCCTCTGCTGCTTGTGCAGATGCTGCAGCATTGATAATTTTGAGTTCCACCTGGTGGGCATGTCACAGATCAGACGGTTTGTGGGAAGGTGGAATGCTCTTTGAATTTCTGCCAGGCGAACGCTTGCTGGGAACGACCGTCTGAAGTGGCTGCAGACTTTTCTGGCCTGGATGAGAAGCTCTGGCAGCCCTGGGTACTTGGTTAGGAAACGCTGTACCACCAGATTTAGGACGTGTGCTAGGCATGGTACATGCGTCAATTTACCCTTGCGTAGGGCGGAGAGAAGGTTGCTGCCATTATCGCAGACGATCATTCCCAGCTCAAGCTGGTGTGGTGTTAACCCTCTCTGCACCTGCCCCTGCAGAGCTGACAAAATTTCTGACCCGGTGTGGCTCCTGTCCCCTAAACAAACCAGCTCAAGCACAGTATGTCATCTTTTTGCTTGAGCCATTGCGTAGACCCTGTCAGGCGTCGGTTTAACTGCCACTTCGCCAGAGACAGAGAAGGAGGAGGAGGAGGAAGAAGTGGTGGTGGTGGAGCAGACAGACCTCATACAAGCAGCTTTCTGGAGGCATGGTGGATGAACAAGCTCCAGCACAGAGCCCCATCTTGGATAACTCCCAGCTGCAATCAGAGTTACCCAGTGTGCCGTGAAGGAAATGTAACGACCCTGTCCATGCTTGCAGGACCACGTGTCTAAAGTGACATGCACCTTGCTGCTGACTGCCTTTCCCAATGACTGGATAACATTGTCTTCCACGTGCTGGTATAGTGCTGGAATGGCCTTGCGTGAAAAGTAATGGCGTTTTGGAACCTGCCACTGTGGTACAGCGCATTCAGCAAATTCACGGAAGGGAGCAGAGTCCACCAGCTGGAAAGGCAGCAGCTGCAATGCGAGTAATTTTGCTAAACTGGCATTTAGACGCTGTGCTTGGGGATGGATGGGACTATATTTTTTCTTTCGCTGCAGCAGCTGCGGCAACGTAATCTGACTGCGTAAATCTTCAGCTACTGGGATGATGTCACATTGTGAGGAAGGACCTGCTGGTACATCCATTACTGTAGCATCATCCCTGTCGGTGGAGGTTGTAGGCAATTGCATGGCAGGACATACAGTGTGGGTAGAGACAGATGAGGAGAAGGAGGACCTACGCAAAGTTTTGCCCCAACGGGATGTGTGGCACTTGTTCATATGTCGCCTCAAGCACGTGGTACCCAAGTGTCCGGTGTTTATCCCACACTTCAGCCTCCTCTGACATAGATTACAAATAGCAACGGTGGGGTCTGCTGCACAGTTCTTAAAGAACTCCCAGACAGCAGATTTCCTGCATGTGTTCTTTGAGACAACAGCGCTCTGCACCGGAGCAGCTCTGACATGTGATGCCTTGGACTGGCTAGTGCTACGGTTGGTCACAGAGGATGTTGTGCCTCATGTTTGCTGTGCCGCCTCCTCCTCCCCCTCCTCCTCACTTCATTCCTCAGTTCGATCTGGCACCCAGGTGGAGTCAGTGACCTCATCATCATCAATGTCATCTTCACCCCCTATCTCCTCGTCACTGGAGCCAACTTGGCAGTATGCTGCAGCTGCTGGGGCAACATGAGTGCCAGTTATTTGTGTGTCATCACTGGCACCCCCTTCCTCTAGGTTGATTATACTCCCTTCCTCAACCTCAGAGCTTTAATCAGAGCACTGTACTTGCTGCACATCCTCAAGCAGCATGTCACTCTCATTGTAGTCAAACAATTCAGCTGACTCCTCCGTGTGTGATAGCGAGGCTACGGCAGGAGTAGCTGTGGACATGGAGGCTGCATTAGATGCTTTGGCAGCTGAGGTGGACTGTAAAGCACTAGAAGCCTGGCTGGCAGAGGACTCGGAGGATGAGGATGGCCTGGTTAGCCAATCCACCAAGTCCTCTGTATGTTGCTGCTGCTTAAGACGGCCAGCACCAGTTAGAAAGGACAAGCGTGCCCCTGCAGAGGATGCACCACGTCCACCACGACCAGAGACACAGCCTCCCGACACAGGGGCTGCTTGCCCTCTTATCTGTGGCTGGGAGCGTCTGCCTGTCCTTTTTGTTCTTTCAGACATGGTGAGTGATATATAAATTAATATATACAGAACTCTGATTCAACTCTGGTATAAAGATTTAAATAACTCTGGTATAACTCAGTGAGACACACTGATAGCTGGCAGCCAGTGACAAGAGACAGATCTCTTTAATTCACAAGTGTTTTAAAGAAATTAGTGAGCCCCAAAATACAGCGTGGTACTGTATGTATGATGAGACACAGATCACCTTAATTCCCAAGTGTTTTAAAGAAATTAGTGAGCCCCAAAATACAGCGTGGTACTGTTTGTATGACGAGACACAGATCACCTTAATTCCCAAGTGTTTTAAAGAAATTAGTGAGCCCCAAAATACAGCGTGGTACTGTATATATGACGAGACACAGATCACCTTAATTCCCAAGTGTTTTAAAGAAATTAGTGAGCCCCAAAAAAAATTGCTGGCTGTGTGACGAGACACAGAAGATCACCTTAATTCCCAAGTGTTTTAAAGAAATTAGTGAGCCCCAAAATACAGCGTGGTACTTTTTGTTTGACGAGACACAGATCACCTTAATTCCCAAGTGTTTTAAAGAAATTAGTGAGCCCCAAAAAAAATTGCTGGCACAGTGACAAGACCCAGAAGATCACCTCAATTCACAAATGTTTTAAATAAAGTTGTAAACCCCAAAAAAACTTGCTGGCACAGTGACAAGACACACATCACCCAAATTCAATGATATTTGGTATAAATGAGACCCAAAAAGACTTGGTGGCACAGTGACAAGACCCAGAAAATCACCTCAATTCACAAATGTTTTAAATAAAGTTGTAAACCCCAAAAAAACTTGCTGGCACAGTGACAAGACACACATCACCTAAATTCCCTGATATTTGGTATAAATGAGACCCAAAAAGACTTGCTGGCACAGTGACAAGACCCAGAAAATCACCTCAATTCACAATTGTTTTAAATAAAGTTGTAAACCCCAAAAAAACTTTTTGGCACAGTGAGAAGACACACATCACCTAAATTCCCTGATATTTGGTATAAATGAGACCCAAAAAGACTTGCTGGCACAGTGTGACAAGGCCCAGAAAATCACCTCAATACAAAAATGTTTTAAATAAAGTTGTAAACCCCAAAAAAACTTGCTGGCACAGTGTCACGGATCCCTCTGATTACCAGAAGTGTGGTCCCTTTACGCAGACCGCTCTCTACCCTTCCGATCCTTGAATGGTCGGCGAAACTAGAAAGACAATTAACCAGACAATAGATAGACAAGGGGTAACACCAGACAGAGGTATGGAATAGAGTATCGTCACGAATCCTTCTGACTACCAAGATATATATCTCTTTCTGTAGCTCCCTTTCTACTCTTCCGATCCTTGAATGGTCGGCAAAGCTATGTAGACAATGAAGCAGGTAACAGACAAAGAAAGGGAAATACCAGACAGGGGTACAGAACAGATCACAAGTCCTCCCTAGGACTTTAGTAATAGCAGAGGTAATCTGATGCGTGCTTAGGATGCCACATAGACTGACCTCAGTACCAACGTTAAGGGCAGAACCTAGAGCAGAGTAAATGCCAATACCAGGGGTCATACACAGGAGGGTTCGTTTGCCAATACCAGGAGTCATACACAGGAGGGTTCGTTTGCCAATGCCAAGGGTCATACACAGGAGGGTTCGTTTGCCAATGCCAAGGGTCATACACAGGAGGTTCGTTTGCCAATGCCAAGGGTTTACACAAGAGGATTCGTTTGCCAATGCCAAGGATCATACACAGGAGATAGCCAAAAATCACAAGAGCTCTGCGGGAGGTGAATACCACGTCAGGGCACCGGTGTATGGGAGAGACTGGTTTTTAAACCCGGCGGGTCCGCGTCACAGCGCCAGGCCCCGCCCCTCGGCGTCCCACGTGAGCGGGCCCGGAAGCGCTTACATTCGGCGCCTGGCCAGCGAGCAGCGAGGAAGCTGCTGCCAGGCGCCCCATCCCCTGAGCCACCGTGACAGAACCCCCCCCTCCAGGGGCGGCCACTGGACGACCCCAGGGGCACGGGGATGCGCTAAATAGAAGGCCTTCACTAGCCTAGGAGCATGGACTTCCGCCCGGTACCCAAGAACGATCCTCCGGACCGTACCCCACCCAATCGACCAATACTGCAAGGACCCCCTAGACAGCCTGGCACCCAGAATGGCCTGAACTTCGAATTCCTCCTCGCCCTCCACAGAGACAGGAGGCGGTGGAGCATGGACTTTGGTGTACCGGTTACATAACAGCGGCTTCAAAAGGTTCACATGGAATACATTGTGTATTTTAAAATGGGGGGGTAACGCCAAAGCATAGGAGACAGGGTTGAGTCGCCGTAGTATCTTATAGGGGCCGATATACCTAGGAGCCAACTTCATGGAAGGCACTAAGAGCTTGATGTTACGTGAAGACAGCCAAACCCCCCCAACTTGATACACTGGTGCCTGCCTCCTGTGTCTGTCGGCCTTAGTTTTCTGGATGGCACTACTTTCCTCCAGTGCCCGTCTCACTCTCCCCCAAGTCTCTTTCAATGATGCCAGTTGTTTATCTAAAGCAGGAATCGTGGAATCAGGAAACGTATCGGGGAGCATGGGAGGATCAAAGCCATAAACAGTGAAGAAAGGAGAATGTCCTGTGGATTCACTCACTGCGCTGTTCAAAGCATACTCTGCCCACGGTAGCAGATCTGACCAGTTATCTTGTTGTTCTGAGATGAAGCACCTGAGATATTTCTCTACGTTTTGGTTTGCCCGTTCTGCTGCTCCGTTGGTCTGGGGGTGATAGGCCGAAGAGAAAGAGAGGTCTATCCCCACGTTCTTACAAAACCCTCTCCAGAATCCTGAGATGAATTGGGTCCCCCTATCAGAGACTATCTCCCGAGGGACACCGTGAATGCGGACCACATTGGCAATGAATATGGGCACCAATTCAGCTGCCGAAGGTAGTTTCTGAAGAGGAACATAGTGACCCATCTTGGAAAATCGATCTATGATCGTAAGTATCACTGTATCCCTCTTGACTCAGGTAACTCTACGATAAAATCCATGGCTACATGTGACCAGGGTCGTTCGGGGATCGGCAAAGGCTGGAGTAAGCCAATGGGTGCTGTTTTGGGACTTTTCTGCCTTGTGCACACTTCGCACACGGCAATGTAATCTTTGACATCTCGGCGCAATGTGGGCCACCAGAGGAGTTTACTGATACTAGACACAGTCTTGGTGATACCCATATGCCCGGAAGTTTTATTATCATGATAGATGTTAAGTACTTCCTCTCTTTCGTTCTCAGGTACAAAGAGTCTCGCAGGAGGTTTTCCCCCAGGAGCTGCGCCCTGGACGGTCTGCAACCTTTTCATTAGAGGAGACGAAACACTAATCGTGGTAGCGGCTATAATCCTCTCCTGGGGTACAATGGGATGCTGATCTTGGATATTATGTTCATAAGACTCATACTGTCTCGACAATGCGTCTGCTTTGATGTTTCTGGACCCAGGTCTATAGGTGAGTACGAAATTAAAACTTGAAAGAAACAATGACCATCTCGCTTGTCTGGAGTTTAAACGTTTGGCATCTCCAATGTACGAGATTCTTATGGTCGGTTATGATAACAATGGGGTCCTTAGACCCTTCTAATAAGTATCTCCATTCAGCCAAGGCCGCGATGACTGCTAACAATTCTCTATTTCCAATGTCATAGTTCTTCTCTGCCGGGGACAACTTCCGAGAATAGAAGCCGCATGGATGCAAGGGTTTGTCAGGAGCCTCCCTTTGGGACAAGACTGCACCAAGACCTAGTTCGGAGGCGTCAACTTCTAATTGGAAAGGCAGAGCCGGATCTGGATGCCGGAGAACAGGGGCAGTAGTAAAGGCTTGTTTTAGTGCCTCAAAGGCTTGAGTGGCTTGAGGTGTCCATTTCTGGTTTCCCACCCCTTTCTTTGTCATAGCCGTGAGGGGGGCCACCAAGGCCGAAAAATCTTTAATGAACCTTCGGTAATAGTTCGTAAACCCCAGAAACCTCTGAATGGCTTTAAGTCCTTGGGGTAGAGGCCAGTCAAGAATAGCTGAGAGCTTCTTGGGATCCATTTGAAAACCCCCAGGAGTTATAATATAACCAAGGAATTGCACAGTTACTATGTCGAATAGACATTTTTCTAGCTTACAGTACAATCCAGCCTTCAATAGTTTTTTCAACACTTGTTTCACGTGGACATGATGAGTGTCCACATCAGGAGAGTATATCAGGATATCATCCAGATATACTATGACGAATTCTTGCAGAAAGTCCCTTAGAGTGTCTTATAAGGTCCTGAAAGACGGCTGGCGCATTACACAACCCAAAAGGCATCACCAGGTATTCATAATGCCCGCTACGTGTATTAAAAGCCGTTTTCCATTCGTCTCCCTTTTTAACCCTGACCAGGTTGTACGCTCCGCGTAAATCAAGCTTAGTATAGACACGAGCCCCTTTTAATCGGTCAAACAATTCTGTTATGAGAGGTATGGATATGCATTTCTTATAGTGATCCTATTTAACCCCTATAGTCGATGCAAGGTCGCAGATCTCCCTCTTTCTTGGAAACAAAAAAGAAACCTGCTCCTGCTGGAGAGGAGGACCGTCTAATGAATCCTCGTCCAGATTCTCCCTTATATATTCCTCCATAATGTCGTTCTCCCTTTGTGACAAAGGGTATACGTGACCCCTAGGAGGCATCGTACCGGGGAGTAAATCAATGGCACAGTCATATGGACGATGTGGTGGTAGGACCTCAGTCCTGGCTTTAGAGAACACCTCCTTTAATGCCAGGTAACATTCCGGAACCTCCGTGGACAAAGGAGGAGCTGTGGCAATATTGAGGCTACCAATCACATTAACTGTGCCTAGGCACTTAGACTGACAACTCTGACCCCAACATTTTATGTCTCTCTGGACCCAATCGACTACTGGGTTGTGCTCTGTTAGCCATGGAAACCCAAGGACGACAGGACATGAGGGTGATTCAATGATTTGAAATCTTATTGTCTCCTGGTGTAAAACTCCTACTTTCATACATACATCGACTGTATCGTGAGTGATATGTGGACATGCCAGGGGGTTACCATCTATGGCCTCCACCCTTAGAGGTCTTTCCCTGAGAACCAGTGGTATGAGGTTTTTGGCAGCAAAATTCTTATCCATAAAATTGCCTGAGGCCCCAGAGTCCAAAAACGCCTCAGTCTTGAGGTGAACCCCCTCCCAGGTTAGGGAGACCGGTAACAGAATCCTGGATTTTTTTTTCTCATTATCCACAAAGGAGGCACACAGAGAACCGACAACCTGGGTGTCTCCTGTTCTGAATCCCACTCTGCTATGTTCAGCTCTGCCACCCTGGGTCTCTGAGGACATTGAAGGCGGAAGTGATCTGCCCCCACAATAAAAGCAGAGCCCCTTTTCTCTTCTGTGAGCTTTTTCTGCTTCTGAAATACCTGTCCTCCCTATTTGCATGGGTTCAACGACCGGTAAATCTGTTTTTACATTCTCCGAACCACCTGATGTACTGGGGTGTCTGGGTAACGAGGGTAAAGGAGGCAAGACCCTTCTGGGTCTATCTCTGGGGTGTCTCCTTTCCCTGATTTGATCGTCCATGGCTATACAGAAATCTATCAGGTGGTCCAGACTTTCTGGTAATTTTAAGGGAGCCAGTTCAAACATAAAAGCCTCGTTCAAGCCTTCGGTAAAGGCTAAGGTTAAAACGTCGTTCGGCCAAAGTACTTCAGAAACCAAAGTCTTAAACTCTATGGCATAATCGGCGACCCTCTTATTACCTTGTTTGATGTGAAACAAGGACCTACCCGCATTGGTAGCCCTTCTAGAGGGATCAAAGGTACGTTTTAACTCAGAGGTAAAACCCTCATAGTCATAAATGATGGGTTTCTTATTTTCCCACAACGGCGTAGCCCACAATAAAGCTTTTTCTGTTAAATGATTAATCAGATATCCTACTTTGGCTTTATCAGACATACAAGAACCTGGATTGTTCTCAAACAAAATCTCGAGTTGAGTCAAAAACCCCCGACATAGGCTTGGTGTACCATCATAGCGTAGGGGTGCCTTCATACTAAGCCTATGTCCTTCAGGGGGGACGGGACTGACCCTAGGTAACACTGGATCTGGAGGGTTTGTGATACCTGTATTGGACCGATTTAACAGGGTTTGCAGAGCGAGAGAAATCTGGTCCATCCTATGGTCTTGTTCCTCTTGTCTGGCTGCGATACGTGCCAGCTGGTTAGAGAGGTCTGCGGGATCCATTGGCCCTGACGTAATGTCACGGATCCCTCTGATTACCAGAAGTGTGGTCCCTTTACGCAGACCGCTCTCTACCCTTCCGATCCTTGAATGGTCGGCGAAACTAGAAAGACAATTAACCAGACAATAGATAGACAAGGGGTAACACCAGACAGAGGTATGGAATAGAGTATCGTCACGAATCCTTCTGACTACCAAGATATATATCTCTTTCTGTAGCTCCCTTTCTACTCTTCCGATCCTTGAATGGTCGGCAAAGCTATGTAGACAATGAAGCAGGTAACAGACAAAGAAAGGAAATACCAGACAGGGGTACAGAACAGATCACAAGTCCTCCCTAGGACTTTAGTAATAGCAGAGGTAATCTGATGCGTGCTTAGGATGCCACATAGACTGACCTCAGTACCAACGTTAAGGGCAGAACCTAGAGCAGAGTAAATGCCAATACCAGGGGTCATACACAGGAGGGTTCGTTTGCCAATACCAGGAGTCATACACAGGAGGGTTCGTTTGCCAATGCCATGGGTCATACACAGGAGGGTTCGTTTGCCAATGCCAAGGGTCATACACAGGAGGATTCGTTTGCCAATGCCAAGGGTTATACACAAGAGGATTCGTTTGCCAATGCCAAGGATCATACACAGGAGATAGCCAAAAATCACAAGAGCTCTGCGGGAGGTGAATACCACGTCAGGGCACCGGTGTATGGGAGAGACTGGGTTTTAAACCCGGCGGGTCCGCGTCACAGCGCCTGGCCCCGCCCCTCGGCGTCCCACGTGAGCGGGCCCGGAAGCGCTTACATTCGGCGCCTGGCCAGCGAGCAGCGAGGAAGCTGCTGCCAGGCGCCCCATCCCCTGAGCCACCGTGACACACAGTGACAAGACACACATCACCTAAATTCCCTGATATTTGGTTGAAATGAGACCCCCCAGACCCCCCCAGTAGCGTGGCAGACTGGCAGTAACAACACACACAACTATCTTCTTTGAAATCTCATCTGAAATGCGTGCAGAATCGGCGCGTTGAAACCTTATATAGTGTGCTGCGGGACTTAGCTCTGTGAGCCCATGATTGGGCAAAATTTTCCCAATCAGGACTCTGAGCGGTGATTGGCATAGTGTTCAACCAGTCTTGCACCAGACCTGTGGTCAGGTGCAAGGCTGTAGCCAATTACGAGCTTCAGGCAGTGGGAAAATGCATTGTGGTCCATTGTGGTCGAACATGCGACGAACACCCGGAAATGTTCGGGGTTCGCAATCCGCCCGAACCCCGAACCGTCTGAACCCGAACAGCTCATCCCTACTAGTCACGTTGGGGCCCTATAGATTTTAGCAGTGCTGCAGCGTGCTTCTTTAAACTTTAACTGTGGCCTAAGGGGCCTCTCACCTATCCGCCAGACAATCTGTTCCGCTACCTGATCAAGGACGTCTCTCCGCTGAATAATGCTGGGACTCTGTGCCACCAGATCCGCTTCTCTTGCTTGTCCGTCTTTACAACAAGATTTACAGCTTACCACCTGCACTCCCAGTGGATCATCGCGGTCTCCTAACACGGGGTCCAATCTGCAACTCTGTGTCTGTGTAAAACCTCTCAGCAGTGGATTACTGGGTCTCTGGCACATCACTGTATCGATTCCCAGCGTCGGCAATGCAGCGCCTGCTCTCCGGCCTGGTTACAATCACTCACAGTCTCACGTGCGTCTCACTCAGTTCACTCCTCGGCTCACACTGGCTCTCCTTCCACGAGGCTGCGGATGTCCTCTCCTCCTTCCCCACCCACTTCCTGTCTCTGCCCCAGAGCATGCTGGAAAACGTAGTCCCATTGTCCAGTATAGTTTACATGCGCTTGTCTCCCTCTGGTGGCCAAAACGGAACATTACAGCAACAGAGTTTTAAACAGCGCTACAATAGTAAATGAATGCCTTAACAAAAAAAAAATCTTTAACTAAGTTACATTTTGGCTGGAAATATACCATAATGCATCTTGGCTATTATATGGCATAAAAATTATAATTTCAAGTTTGTCACAATGTGTTTTTTCAATAACGTGTTGGATAGCCTTTGGAACCATAACCTTACAGAACCATTTGTAGCCACCCCCTTACAACAATGTTCCTCACAACCTCCCTGCATGCTTCCGTCTCTGCAACCTACTCCAGCACACTGCTCTTCGATAGGACACATATATTTTAGACAAAATATATTTTTACTGTTTGTGATTACCTCTGGCCACCTGATAAGTGCTTTTCTTGCATGGGAAAAACACAGGACCTCAAAGTCTAAATTGAACTATATTTGTACTAGTTTGTATTCCACAGATCTCCACAGCAATAAAACTGACAGTAATGTCCAGTGTGTATGAGTGTATACACAGCAAACCACATCTATGATACACATAGTTATACTTCAATAACAATTGTTTACAAATTGCTACTCTAAAGCAGAGGTCAGCAGCCTTGGCCCTCCAGATGTTTTGGGGCTGTACGTCCCATAGTTCTCAGTTACTTATTAGGTTGGCAGAGCTTCATCGGAGATGTAGTTCCATGGCATTTGGACAGCAGAAGCTGCTGACCCCTGATCTAAAAGACCGTTGTCCTTAACCCAATTATTTTGTCCTGCCCATTGCTATGAGGGTTAAAGGGCCACTAATTCCCGAATAATGAAATGTTCTTATTTTGCTTATGTTATGTTACTGATATCTTACATGTGTTTTGTTTTTCTCATATATAGTTAGTTAAGAAAAAGTCTTACTCTAAAAATAAATAACGAAATAAAGCTCTGATGTAATAATGTGTGGTGTCTGTGTTTGATGTATGTGCTAATTGTGTGTGAGGGCCCCAAACGCCATTGTAATAATCTGCTGTATATGCACGAGGAAATGATGGATTGCAAAGCTATCTGCACTGCAGGATCAGGGGTACCTTTAGGATTTTTGGTGCTTATATTTAACGATTTATGTAATTTGGCAATTGCAAAATAACTTAAGACCAGCAGAATACTGGCTCCAGCTGAAGCCACTGAGCTACCACGGAATAACTTTCTGATTCACGTTGAGCCATTATTAAAGGTTCCTAAAGTATAGGAGCCATTAATGTACTAAGCAGACACTAATTCTGAGCCTAAACAAAACTGGTGGCTCAGTTGGAATAGTAGCTCCAATTTAATAAATCAATTGGGATTAGGCTAAAAATTGGAGACAAAAGGAAAAACAGGTATAGAAAAGGGAAAATACCTCTTGCATCAGTTATAACTCATACATTACTAATAATCTCCTAATAACTGTTAAAAAAAACTAATAAAAGAAACTAAAAAACATTTAATCTGCTATACAGTTTTTGTAGATTACCATTTTCTTTCAGGCTAGCTGACAGCCCTAGACATACATAATACAGTAAAAAGTGTCTCCAATTATCAATTTATAAATAATACTATTGATTCTGTTATATGCACAGAATGAATCTTCAGTGGAACACTAATATTATTTTCTTTATAAACAATTAAAAACAAACAATAAAATGAACAAAGAATGATATTGGGAAGCCTGCAGGTCTTTCCCTAGACCTGAATAAAATAAGAGCTCTATGGTCGGAATAATCTATTGTAAATTAAAAAACAAACTGTAAATGTTAGCCTTATTTAACAAGTCATTAAACCTCAGTTATAATCTGCCAAGACTCCCTTAATTGAGTAATGACATATGTTAGGAAGGCAGTTATAGCTTAATGTTCTTTGGTGAGATGGTGTGAATGAAAGGACATTCCTCAGAAGGGATGTATCATTACTAATGAGGAAATCAGATAATGCTGCTTACTCAGAGAAATCTAAACGAGTTTAAAGTGTGGTGCAAACTGTTAAGTGGCAATGTAAAAAAACAAAACAGTAAAGCTTCTATATATATATATATAATTCAGTCATGCTATAAAGCAATAGAAAAATATACTGTACGTATATATCAATGCCAAGTAATTAATGCATGAACAAATGTGTGAAGTGCATCCGAGCAGAATACGGTGAATGAAATAAACTGTTAAAAAGATACAGGTAGAACAGTAATTCCTGGTCTTAAAAAGACATATTACCAAAATCCAGGATTCCAAAAAAGTGGTAAACTGGACAACATCAGTTAAGTATGTACAGCTTTCTGTTATGGGGTTTGTGGAAAAAGGAATAAAGAGAGCTGAAAGGGAGAAATAGAGAGGGTTGCCTAGGGAGAGAGGATAAAATGTAGAAATTATGAGGCGATGTAGGTAAATAAAGAAAGAAGACAGAAGAAACAGAGGGTGGAAGGAGGAGGTGCAGAGGGGAGGGGAGAGAAAGAAAAAGAAAGGAAGAGAGGGATAATGGCAATGAAGTAGGCGCAAAGGGGGTATCAGGGGAAAAAACATGAGGTCATCACCTTGTGTTGTCGGTACCCAGACCAGAAGATCTAGTACCAAAAGAAAAAAACACAAGGGCTCAAAATCCAGTGGTGCCTACAAAATTAGATTTTTAGTTAACACTGCTCTGCGTGGAGAGAGCCTGTGGAGTCATGGGTTCGATCCCAGCGCGCAAACTCTCCAGTAAGTGTCCTTGGCAAGACACCTAACGGTACATACTCGCCACCCAGGACATACTTGAAAACGAGAGAAATCTCAATGTATCCTTCCTGGTAAAATCCTTTCTAAAAAAAAAAATTATAAGGATTAAGTTCGCTTGCCACAACAAGGCAAATCTCTAGAGTGAGTGAAAAATGTAAAATACCAACAAAAGTGCAATTATGACAAAATATCAGAAAAAAGTGTCTAATACAGAGACTAACTCTCAATAAATTCCAATAGGAAGTGGCAGTTACTTATTTCTATATTATAATGTGCACCTCAATGCGTTACAGTAAAATATGTAAGAGAATGGCATCTTTGAGATTCTGCCAAAGCACCACCCTGGCACCAGTTGTCAACCCAGTCAATTGCACTAGGTGTGTAAGGAGATAATAGTGGTGGACGTCTGGAAATCAAACACCAACAAAGTTTTGCAAATGTATAAGGATACACAACTAATCCATGCATGGGAACATTTCCAAACAAACCAGATGCTGGCAGAGTGAACAGTTTGGAATAAACACAGTGGTTCAGTGATCCACTGTGATTGGAATAAATATAGCATGTAATGTGGGATAATTGTTTTTACGATGTTAACCCTGCCAATACAGGAGACATTCAGGGAGCTCCATTCAACCAATTCTCAGATGATAACTAAGCACAAGGGTTCGAAATTTTCTGGGAAAAGAGTGCCCGGATCTGGGGTTAGCCATATCCTTAAATGTTTAATTTTTTGCTTGCACAGAAGTTTGTCTCTGGCAGAGGAATACCACCTCTCCCTCCCTGACATGACAATATTAAGGATCTCTAATGCCCTATGGACTCCAATATCATGCAGATTATACCCAAATCTACCTTTCCTATCTTGATCTCTCTCCTCAAGTGTTACTGCCTGCCTATCGACTGTCTCCGACTGGATGAACTCCCGTTTCCTAAAGCTCAACCTCTTCACAACTGAACTTCTCGTCTTCCCTCCCTCTAAGGCTGGCGGCACACGAGCAGAGGAAGGAACGTCCGTAAAAGTGGACGTTCCTTCCACTCTCTGCGCTCAGCGTACAAAGCGCGATCCTCCTATGGAGAATTGCGCTTTGTATCCTTTCAGCGTCCGTTTAGCTTTTTGACGGGGAGGGCTTTTCCACGTACGGTGGAGGACCTTCCCCATCAAAACCCCACGGACGCAGGGAAGTGCGGGCGCATTTGAGCCATAAATACGCTCGTGTGCCGGGGGCCTAAAACTTACATTTCCCTTCAGGTGAATGGTGCCACCACACTGGCTTGCGCAGTCCATCACGTTAGGGTGTACACCCATAGAACATTTATTAACTGAAAACATATGTTTAGAAGATTTTGCACAAAATGATAATTTTTCATTAGAAATAGGTCTGGAACCAGAGATACTGTCAGTTTTAAGGTTATTTATCATGAACCAGATAAGGGACATGTGACAGACCGCCTGCCCCACTGACCGTGTACCTCTGTCAAACCTCTAGCTTTCTCCAGCTGGGGTCCCAAATCTAGCAACTTCTGCCCCAAAATAATAAAGATGTACCCCCAAAGCACTAGGCAGAACCAGCATTGGGAACAGCATAAGAAAGACTGACTCTATATTTGAAACACACAGCTAAAACAAAGTTGAGACACAACCTCCTTCCTTCCAGAATACACTACAGATTAGACCAGATAACATCAGTTAAGAACAATGGAATAGTCCTAGCAGGAGGGGGGGTGAGAGAAGCAGGGAGAACAAAGGAAATTTTTCTACACTATACAGAAAGCAAGGATACAATATACAGAGAGCGGTAGATACAGAAGAGTACAATATAAAGACAGAGGACAGCCAATACAGAAACACAGTCAACATAAATACTGGATTCCCTGGGCAATCCAGCTGGCAAACCCCAGTTAGCACGTTGGTCCATAGTCCATAGGAAGGAGGCTAGCCCCCAGGCTCCTCCAACTGGCCCAGAGACAGCTGAGTCTGTCACATTTCTCCCCTCCCAATGGTAGACTAACCAGGTACCAGATCACAAACTGGTCTGGACCTGTGTTAGTCTGCACCCAAGTCCCAAAAAGTTTGCTTCTTTCAATTGGCACTGTGGTCTTGTCCACACCCACAGATGCCCTCATCCCCTCTTTATATTCCTTCAGGAGTCCCAAAGGGTTAACCATTTGAAAAGTGAGTCATCAGCATAAGCCATTATTTTATGTGCATCTAAGGTACCCACTAGACCTGCAATCTTATTGTTTATGCAAACTGATCTCGGGAAAGGCTCTGGAAAGAGAGCAAAAAGAAATGGGGAAAGGAATAAACTTTGACATGTGCCATTTGCAATGTTGAAAAGGTGTTCAAGAAAATGTCTTGCTATTGACAAATCAAATGCCTCACTAATACTGGATTATAGAATCCAGGAAAACGATTTCAAAGATTTTTCAAAGTACTCAAAATAACAAGCTTGGACATGCACAGAGGCACCTCCTAGCTCTCACATGATATCCCAGAAGACCAGAGGTGATAAGGGGTCCTTGGAACAATAGAGGACTTACTCATGTGAGTTTCTTGGAACTACAGTAAGTGTGTAGAGCAGACATAAAATGAGATGAGATAAGACCTTGTGATCTCTTATCAGGTGCGGTCTGATCACCCTTCCTTGATATGACGGCACACATAGGACCTGGGAGAACCACGAACCACGTAGAAAAGGTAGAAAAAGGTTGAAACCGAGCGACATGGGGTAACCTATGCAGCACGTGGATGCACGGTGCAGAAGAAGTTCCCAATTGAATCCTCACATGTTAGACAGAAACTATGGGTTTTCACAGTCCTTTTGAATTGTGTGGCACGGATGGAGCAGACCATTCAATCAGTGAAATATTATAATTAATTAAAGGGATAATTATTCTTGTATTGTTGAAGAGTACTACATTTATCTCTGCTGTAACCTCCCTGGCGGTAATCCTGAGCCAATATCAGTACCAAAAGCAGTAAACCCCCGAACCACACTTGGGATTACACTGTAGTATAATTTACCTTGTCCCTGGGATCCCCCGATGTCCTCCCACTGTGTCTTCCAGCTGATGCCAGACAAATTGATATAATATAAAGATAATGAAATAATTAGACCGCCAGGGAGGATAAGTAATAAAACCTGACTTATACCTTCAAATAAACCATAAAGCTAAGACTAGTACTTGTCTGTGTGTGATGCTATATTGTGTGTGAATGTACTTAATATCTGAGGTGCTCTATTGAGTCCCTCGCTAAAAGCCGAGGATAAGTCTGAGTATGGCAATACAAGGGGGTAACAGAACTCCATTCACCCACACCCCAGTATTATCAGAGGTGCATAGCAAGGCTATCCTTGAACAGAAAGCCCTTGAAATGCCCATGGCATTTAAGGTAGCACACAGAAAAGGCCAAGAGGAGCGGTTTAAGGCCTTTTTGGTGTTCGGCTATATTAAGAGAATGGTGGTGCAAGTAGATTCCATTCCAGACCCGGACCATTCCATCTCGGGCCTTACAGCAGGGGAAAGAGCCCACCTGTTTGTTGAGGGAGTAGGGATTGAAGTCATCACACCTGAACTATAGCAAACAGCTCTGGACTGCAGTTAAGCACAGATATGGAATGATAACTGGACCAAGATGGAGGGCCCTTCCCCTGTTTTGGAATGACTAAGATTGATGCAGAAAGCGAATGTTAGTGAAATCGAGAGCCAGCTCTCAGTGCTTTCAGATCTTCTGTCAGAAGTGAGATTTTACGATATCACTTGCAATAGTCAGTGGGCAGGCCATCAGGGCCAGGCAAGTTACCATTTTTTTGGCATTTAGGTGCAGTCGCCGGTTCTTCTACCATAATATCAGTATTGAGGGAGTCTCTCTGTCTCTCTAGCTAGTTGTTTGGTCGACAAATACTCAGATATGGCTTGATTCAATGTAAGGGTCGAGCCAATTATTATTTATTACCATTTATTTGTTTAGCGCCACAAATTCCACAGCGATTTACAAGGTCAGTGTACAAGGAGTCGATACATTACAATACTACATATGGATGATACGGCCCGATTCAAGTGGACCCTGTTCCCAAGGGAACTTACAATCTATGAGGTGTACAAGTATTTTGTGAGGTAGGCGCATCCATATGGTTAGGCGTCTTGTCCAAGGACACTGGCTGGTGATGTCTTCCGAGTGGGATCTAGTTGACTTTCCATGATTGTAGATCAGCGACCTAGTGGTTAGGTTGAACCCGGTTCTTGTAAAGTCGAGAGTTGTTTCTCATCAGTTGCATTGGTGGTATGCGCTGCACGGGATTTGACTTGCTTCTCCATGGTCGAAAGGCAGAGACATTACCAATGGACTCCCGAGCCAATAACTGGGACTGGCATTTGAACCTGGGTCTCCACAGTTATAGAATACTGATGTTACTTCTACTCCATACAGCCGGTACAGATGGGCGTCACTGGATCTGAGGTCTTTGAATAGGTTGTGGAAAGTAAAAACTCATCCACAGGGCTATTTGTCATCTTCTTTGGTCGATGAGGTATTCTCAGATTGCAGACGTTTCTTTTCATCTAGCTATCCTCAGAACACCACCTGTGAGCGTCATAACTGTTGGAGGGTACTAGAGAAGTTGCCATTTTGCTCAGAGGCTTAATCACAACACCCGACATCAAATATATTTTGTCCGCATATGATTTAATGTTTTTTCCGCATGCCTTTGTTAGGATTTTACAAAAAACAATAATTACCCAAATATAAATTACCAAATATGAAGGGTGCAAATGCTACTAGCATTGATCCAAATCCTAATATAAGCACAAACACCTTAAAGAGGTCATGCATGCCTCCTTTATTGCAAGCAATTATTTTTTATTTGTGTGTTTGCTGTATATGAAAAACAATTTAACTACCATGAAATTCTTTTGAAGTTTTTTCCTGTGAATTGTACACAACAGCAGAAGACAACTGCTAAAAAACACTTAACCAATAGAGATAGAGGATATAAAATAACTGACAAATTCACAAATCTTTGAAAAAAGCAGTCAAGTCCGAGTGTGTATTATTTTAAGGCAATAGGTGGACAAGTGAGTATACTGACTATTTTTCCAACAAGATATATGTATTTCTGTATGTATACTACATTCAAACCCTTTCTATGCTGGAAGACGCATTTAGCATAAGTTCCTCACAAAGATATATAAATTATACATGCAATCTGCAACAGATCAAGGCAATTTGACAGTCAGCAGACTTTCTGTGAACTGCAGAGCCACACAAAATTGCTGTACAAATGAAATCAACTGAATTTGCCATGGATACACAAAGGTGCGGTTTTGCGTTTCCATGAAATCACCTGGTTTGATCTGAATTTGTTAAACCGTGAATAAAAAAATAAACGAGGACTGGAAAAAAACAGAAATAAAAACACATATGTTTTAGCAGTAAGTCAAAGGATTTTGTCGATAAAGTAGCATTTTTATTGGAAATAATAATAGCAGTGATATGATTTGGTAATTTGAAAGGGATTATTCAATAAGCCCTGAATTTGGCACCGAATTGCACTGAATGATGAATATCACAGTGCAGTGAAATTTCGTGTCAGTTTGTCTGTTCACTAAAATGTCAATACCAAATACTGGCAAATTGACAGCGAAATACAGTGCAGTTCACTGCAGATCGCTGCAATTCGGCAATCTTTGGCAGCAACGAAATTGTGCCATATGGAAGAAATGGCTAAACTAATCAGAGGACGCCGAACTGCACCAAAGTGTCAGGGAGACACCCTGATGTTCGGTTATTCAGTTTGACAGGTTTAAACAGCCGAATCCCAATGGATTTAATGTAAAAACATGTTATCGTTTTGATTAGATTTTTTATTCAACCGTTTATTCTTTTCATTTTCAGAAAACCGTTTATTTATTTATTTACTTTTTGGAACATTTACAAGGTTATTCAAAGAGATCCGAATTGTGGCCGAAAGGTAACCGAACAGTGAAATTCAGCGTACGGTTACCTTTCCTGGCCATTACAACAAAAAAATGTGGAGAACGAACACTTAGAGCAAAAATGAAAAATACGAAATATAACCCCGTCGCCCAAAGCACCACAAGTGTGGTCCCAATCCGCACCAAATAAACAAAAAAAGGGGAAAAGTCGGTGTTCGGCGTGTCCGCATACGCGGTAGGGGGAAATATCTAATACTAAAACGAAATGAACATGCAATGATTGTAAGAGGAGATAACATACAATATAGACAGCTGGGTTAGATGACTCGAAGTTCGTCAAAATGTTCTTTCCAGAGCCTCGTTAGGCTCGATCACCTCGCCTGTGGGTGTTTACGTGGCTCACCCAGTAGCTCTCAGGGGTAGACCCGTCTCACAGCCTTGGTGTCCTTTCAGGATCCTGGGTCATCCACAGGTTCTCCAATATTTAGGTGCCAATGGTTCTCAACAACTCACTTATCTCAGGCCTTGGCATTCCTTTGGGGTCCTGGGTGTTCACAGGTCGTAACTTGTAATAGCTTGTAGAAATCGTCATATGAAATGTCTTTTTTTTTCTTTTTAAATGTTTCTTGTAACGGATGCCGCTACTCGGAGGGAGTAGATCCACCTTAGATGCCGGGGTAGCGCTGCAATGAGCAGAGGTAGCGAGCCGGCGTCAGGTTCCTTGCTGGAATATATTGAGTCAGCCAGGAGGAAATACCTAGAAGATAATCACTCTTCCCAAATACTCGTTGAGATGCAGTATAGGTTGTAGGTAAATCAGAGTGTCTCTTCTAGGTATTTCCTCCTGGCTGACTCAATATATTCCAGCAAGGAACCTGACGCCGGCTCGCTACCTCTGCTCATCCGTTACAAGAAACATTTAAAAAAAAAAAAAAAGACATTTCATATGACGATTTCTACAAGCTATTACAAGTTACGACCTGTGAACACCCAGGACCCCAAAGGAATGCCAAGGCCTGAGATAAGTGAGTTGTTGAGAACCATTGGCACCTAAATATTGGAGAACCTGTGGATGACCCAGGATCCTGAAAGGACACCAAGGCTGTGAGACGGGTCTACCCCTGAGAGCTACTGGGTGAGCCACGTAAACACCCACAGGCGAGGTGATCGAGCCTAACGAGGCTCTGGAAAGAACATTTTGACGAACTTCGAGTCATCTAACCCAGCTGTCTATATTGTATGTTATCTCCTCTTACAATCATTGCATGTTCATTTCGTTTTAGTATTAGATATTTCCCCCTACCGCGTATGCGGACACGCCGAACACCGACTTTTCCCCTTTTCCTGGCCATTCGGTTATTCAGAGAGCAGGCAGTTTGCCAGATCTTGTCAAATTGCCTGCACATACGGTGCCTGTTCGAGGGCAGTGAAACCCCCATAGTGAAGCAATGCTTTGTCTATTCAGAGAACACAAACCAGCAGTGAAAGGTTGCCGAATTTCCCTGCTGTTCAGTGGTTTCATTCAACAGGTTTATTCAGGCGAATCCCATAGGCTTCAATGTTAAAAATATTCTTGTTTAATTCAATATCTAATAAACCGTTGATTATAATATTCTGCAGTAAAAAGTCTATTTATCTATAATTTTTTTAGGATCTTTTAGGCGCTTTTTGGGATTTTTTTGCAAAAAATTTTTTTCCGTTTTTTAAATTGTATTTTCTTTTTTCTGTAACAGCCCTTTTTATTATCATTCATTGGATCTTATATGTAAATTTCAGACATTTTCATTCAGTATCTCTTTGCAAACAGCGTTTCACTTTTCAAACATTCAAGCGTACTCTTTGTTTTTTATTTTCTCTCCATTCGTCTGCGGTGTTGGTTTTTTCCGGCGGCTGCTCTGCGCTGTGATCGGCTGCTTCTCGGGTTTCTCCGGCGTGTTCGGCGGGGTTAATCCAGATGTTTTTGTGGGTTTCGGTGTGCCTTCGCCGGGATTTGCGGTCAGTGTTCGTCGGGTATGCGGCAGCTTTTCCTTGCAGTACGACGGCCCTGTGGTGCTTGCTGAATACACCGCAGGGTCGCCGAAATGGGATCGCCAAATCACACCAAATTGAAGAGAACGAAAAGTCACCGAACGTGTGGTGACTTTTCGATTCTCTTTGAATAACCCTGACTGTTTTATGTTTTTTTAAAAATTTTATTCCCAATTTTTTTTTAAGGTGTTTTTTTTGATATTCTGTTAAAGACTTTTTTTATTATTCACACGCATTTCCATGCATTTTTATTGTTTTAAACACCTTTTAGGCTAGGGACAGATGAGCGCATTTTCTGCGGCCACCGTCAAAATGTACGTCGATGCGTGCGCACGCATTTTTTCACGGAATACGCTTAAGTGGTCAGACGATGCGCAATTCTGGACGTATTTCATGACGGTGGGGTAAAAAGAAGTCTAGGGAAATCCGGCTGTTTGAACGTTATGTAGGCCGCACACTAGCAGCGTCTGACGTCTCCTAATCACGCACACACGCTGCCATGCGGCCGCAGCGCACTCTGTACGTCAGTAGCAGCGGTTTCACGTTCTGAGAAAAATGCGTTCATTTGCTGGTTGCGTGGTGTCGGCGCACTTTCGTACGCACGTACTGCGTATATTGGCCGTCATTGGCCGTTATGTGCTGCTACTGCCGCCGTGATTTAGTGCGTCTGCACTCGCGTTCCGACTGCCCCACTCTGACCCTAGCCTTAGAAGAATAGTAGAGTTGAGTTTTTTTTCTGCAGATCGGCGTTCAGTTCGGCGGTCTTCTGCGGCGTTTGGCGGTCTGATTACGATGTTCAGCGGCTCCATGTTCGGCGCAATTTGGGGACTCTGCGGTGAATAGTGAGTTCACCGCAGGGTTGGCGAAATGGAATCGCCGAAGCGCACTGAAGTGAAGTTTCGGTGCTTTCTGAATAACCCCTTAAGTGTTCTCTCCTAGAAAGTTGACGGAGTGTCTTAAAAAATATTGGTTGGAGATATTTAGTGCAACAAAACAAATTTAGGTGTTACAGTATAGCAAAAATATGTACATCACATGTGATGATGTTTGTTTCTACCAAGAGGAAAACGTCATATTTCTACTATAGCAAATCAATATGTTTTATTAAGAATGCAATATTTCGTCTTTATTATTTATTTTTTGGTTCTTTCTGTAGAACTAGTTAAATTAACATTTGTGATGTATCATGTATTTTATGGATCATCCATTCCTACAAAAGTTTCCTATTGTTGAAAATATCATTACTTTATTTGATTAAGCTTGTATAACATTTCTAAAATTGCATGCTAAAACTAATATATACACTCACCGGTCGCATCAGCAGTTGGCATAAACAACATGACGGCATGGATCCATCCTGCCTTGTATCAATGGTTGAGGCTGGTGGTGGTGTAATGATGTGGGGTTATATTTACTTGGCACACTTTGGTCTCCTTAGTATCAGTTGAGCATCATTTAAATGCCACCACCTACCTGAGTATTGTTGCTGACCATGTCGATCCCTTTATGACCACAGTGTACCCATCTTCTGATGGCTACTTCCAGCAGGATATTGCACCATGTCACAAAGCTCAAGTCATCTCAAACTGGTTTCTTGAACAAGAGTTCAATGTACTCCAATTGCCTTCACAGCCACCAGATCTCAATCCAATAGAGCACCTTTGGGATGTGGTGGGTCGAGAGATTTACATCATGGATGTGCAGCTGACAAATCTGCAGCAACTGCGTGATGCTATCATGTCAATATGGACCAAAATCTCTGAGGAATATTTCCAACATCTTGTTGAATCCTTGAAGAAGAAGCAAAGAATTAAGGCAGTTCTGAAGACAAAAGGAGATCCAACCCGGTACAAGAATGGTGTATAATAAAGTGGGCAGTGATTATATATAAATATACATATTGGTTTGTTATATATATATGAATCTCTTGGGTATGCACCCCTCCCTGCCACAGGTACTCCTCCTCCAGGTTCTATTTAACATTGATCTGCGGGGAGCTCCAGGATGGACTGGTTCCTCAGTAACAGAGTTTATCCCATGAAGAGCAGTCATTAAGTTTGCAGAGTAGGACCTGCCAGACGGTGGTTTACATTGACGTTGTTGGCAGGTTTAAAGCAATTCACGGCTGTTCATTGCAAACTAAATTTCCACCATTTTATTCAACAAAGCTCAGATTTAAGAATTTCTCAACATGTGGTAAAATCTGGTATAATGTACCCATGCATGAAGCTGTTGTTGTTGGTTTTTGAAAGTGTTGACTGGAGTGCTCTCTCCCTGGGTTTGTTCTGTGAATATATATATATATATATATATATATATATATATACAATATAGGCACAGGTTACCAGCACTCCAACTAAATAAGAGAGGTTCGAATAACAGTTCACTAATCTCCTCGGAGATGGTGGTGACTAGTTGGAGAGCTATCTAACCAATATGGGATTAAACCCTCCTAAAATATAAACGCGAAAGTTCAAAAGTAAGTGGAGAAAACCACTCCCAGAGCTAATTTGTGGTTAGAAATGAAAATAAATTTTATTAATGGACATCGCCAAAATGTGAAGAAACGATTTATTCAACAAACAATTACATAAATTTAAAATTCACAAAATAGATGAGAAAATAGGTAATGAATCGTGGGCTCTTATAATCGAGCTGCTAGCTATAAGGACAATAGTGCATGAATGCTCCACAGGGTAAGCATAAGTATATACTGGTGAGTAGCAACATGCAATGATGCTCAATTGGTATCGCTAGTGATTTGTAGTCAATAGCCAGTGTATATGAACAACCTAACCAATTAATAAGAGGCTTGGATACAGGGGACATCCATTGATAGTTGGATAGTAATAAGTGGATATTGAAGTGCCAACTAGGTGATCAGGAAATGGACTCTAGTCATATGCTCATAGATTTAACCCTTAATGCATATAGATATATTACTAGAGCATCATAGAAATAGTCCAATCTTATAAATAAAGGAATAGTTTCCAAGATTGGACCTAATTAGACAATATACCAGTTATTATATTGTAGTTAGAATTGCAAAATTAAACCAAGTTGTTTATCAGTGGGTACAAGGATTGTTTATGTAAATAATGGACTAAATTCCAATAAGCAATCTTGCGCCACAAAGCGGGAACATCCATATTAGTGAAAAAGGAATAAAGAAGTTCATAGATGGAATAAACGGATATAACCAGCTTGCTTGCTTTTCACCAGTTAAACACACAATTAGTGATATAGTCCCAGTAAACCCCTGTTAGGCGTTCAACAATTTGTACTCTATTACAACCGATAATTCACAATAGGATCTCATGTCATAGTGAATATAGTGAATCAACGATTTCATGTAGCAATCATGCTGAGCAATGTAAACATAGATAACCGCACCAGACAGATAGCAATAAGAAGTCAGATTGCTAATCTCTCCCGGTGTGCTGGTATAAATTTCTATTGTGTCCCTAGACTATCTTTAGATATTCCATGATGGAGAAATAATGGGGATAATCAAAGAGCAGCATCAATAGCCAAAGGTTTAAGCCCAAATTTAGGCAAACAGAGACCACAATTCAGATTCAATAGCCAGAAAAAAGTGCCTGTTAAAAGGGTAAAACACCCATCATAGATTGTACTGCACTCAACGTACGTTTCGCCATGTGGCTTCGTCAGGAGCGTTCTTCACTTACTTTTGTTTGAACTTTCATGTTTAACTAAGAGAGGTTGCCTGGGTGCTGAAATCCAACAAGAATAGTATAAGCAGCGAAAAACTGGATGCAAAAACTGGTCTTCAATAAAACAAAGTTTATTAATAAATCATATTAAAAGCCGACGTTTCGGCCCCACATTGGGCCGAAACGTCGGCTTTTAATATGATTTATTAATAAACTTTTTAGTTTTATTGAAGACCTGGAGTGCATCCAGTTTTTCGCTGTATATGTATATATATATATATATATATATTATATATATATATTAAATTCGATAGGCCATATACACACAATCTCCAAACACTCCAGCACGACGCTTTGGAATCCAGATTGTCGCGGTGCAAAATCCCGGTGATGTATATAGTAGCCAAATATAGAAGCACTCACGGTCTTTTGCATCTAAAACTTCAATATTTATTGACCGTTGCATTAAAAATCCGACATTTCGGCTCATACAAGGCTCTTGTATGAGCCAAAACGTCGGATTTTTAATGCATCAGTGAATAAATATTGAAGTTTTATATGCAAAAGACTGTGAGTGCTCCCATATTTGGCTAATATATATATATATATATATACTGTATATATATATATATATATATATAGCAGAGCGTGTTCCATGTGGTACAGTGTGAAGGACCTTTTTTCAAGACAATTAAACACAAGTCTTTTAACACTGTCTAAAACAATACACTGGTTTAACCCTTTCAGCATTGAGAAAATGTTTAGTTGGAAACAAACAGCATAGTAATTAACAATTATTTGAAAAATGGGATGCATAATAAATACATATAGGGTAAAATAGCAATTTTGCATAAAGATGGTTATTTTGATAGGAAATGGAATACATCTCTATAAATGAGATGAATGTTGCTTTCAGCATATTTGCTACATTAACAGTACTAAAATGGTTAAGCAAGCATTCCTTCTATATATACAAACTTATGTTTTGCTCCGAGTAAGCGGGGGCTTTCCTTCCTTGCCTGTGGTGTCCTCTACAGTGCTGTAAATCTTGGATCAGCTCAGCATTCAATATTATAAAATTAACAGTTCTGTTTAAAGCAGACAATGTATGTGTGAAAATCTGCTTTCTATATTGACAGATGGATTACAGAAAAAACACAGTTTGCTCAGGCACCATTCTTAAAATGTCACTGGATAACCTATCTCCCAAAGTCGTACTTTGGGCAAGAAAAACACAGTATAAGGTTTTTCACATAACAATGGAATTTGTAATGGTTTTTTTGGACTCCTCATCCTAATTAAAAAAAAAGAGAGGCCACAGTGCGACCTTTCCAGTGATCTCTGTTTAACTCCTTACATGCCGGTCAGATTGGTGCTCTTGTCCCGAAGGTGGCTGTTCCATTGGCTCCTTTATCTCCAGCAGCTAGAGGGTCATGTTTGGCATCATTGAATAGGCTAGAGTATGGCCTTTCCAATGATATCAAACATGACAAGGATTGTGTTTTTTTTAATTGTATGGGTTGCGTTTAAACACGATGAGCATAAAACAATCAAAAAGAGCTCAGCACACAGAGAGGAAATGGAACAGTAGTGAAGGGGCTAAAAAGCAAAAACATGTAAAAATTGGGTATTTCGAAACTCAGTACAAAATTTAGAAACTATTTAGCCGGTGTCTTTTTTGGCAGTTTTAGATTTTGGAGGTCAAAGTTTGAAAAAATATTTTTCCATTTTTTACATCATAGTTCATAATTTTTTTAAAGTAAATTATAAAATATGATGAAAATAATGGTATCTTTAGAAAGTCCATTTAATGGTGAGAAAATTAGCGCTAAACAAAAACCGCGGAGAAATGTAAATAGCAGTAGTGCCTACTTTTGGACTGGAAGGGTAAAACCGCCTGTTCACTATGGGGTTAACATAACCAGCAAAAGTAATTATTGTTTCCTGGCCATGAATTTATGCATCCAGTTATCCCAACTTGCAGTGATTGGTGGGCTATAGTGTTCATCACATCCACAGTGGTGGGTGGCTTCTTTCCTGGAAGTTAAGACAATTGTGACTTTCAGCTTTCTCCTCACTCTCACCATGCCCATATCGATCCATAGTGAATCTCAGGTTAGGATTGACAAAGAAGTTAAATGTAAAATAATATATAATATGTTATAACAGATCTCTGAAATGGGTAATATCTGTTAATGCCGCTCCTTTGCCGGACACCCATTCTCCCACAGTAATCATTCATGCCTTTCTCCCTGACTCTTAGCCAAAGCTTAAGGACAAATACAATGAAACAGTGGTGATAGCATTCCCCAGAAATGAGACAGTACTCAAAACTTGAACTAAAAAAGACAGACAGGTAGCCTTTAATGAAATACATAAGCCAATACCAGCCAGTGCCGGAAGGGACCTAGAGACCAATGGAAAATGACACTATGGTGCCAGCCCCCTCTTCAAGTCAGCAAGTACTTAGCCATACCCCACTTTAATCTCCAGCCATAAAACAGTAGGGTGCCATGTAATCATAGTTTGAGTTTTAGATGGTCTGTGTCACGGACCACTACGCGCGCTGCTGCGCAAAGACGCCGGGTTAAACCGCGCACTATCTATCTATCCTAGACCCAGATAATCACGTGCGCTTATCTACCCGTCCCGGCTACACTGTCTCTCACAACAGGCCCGTAGAGCGAGATATATTGATCCCAGGATTGCAACGCAGTACAAGTCTTCTCCTGAAGCGCGTACTAACTACATCTCCCACAATCCCGGAATTCACTTTCTTATTCTATTAGTAACGCTGCCACCAGTCCTCACGGACACTACACGCGTCGCAACAGGAGACGCAGGGCTTAGCAGCCACACTATCCTAGACTCGGACAGTGACCACGGATCCCACAATTCCCTGCCATTTCCCGACAACCGCAACACGCAATTTCTTATATATATAACCGAGCTTAAAGCAAATAGCAATTCTCCCAATCTCTTAGTTAGCGTGGATTTCATCAGCCAGAGTCAAAACTTAAATACTTTTTGTTTATTTATGATATAGAAAGAATCACAGTGCTTTGTTACATAAAAAATTATAACTAGAATAAATCAATTAGTTACACATTACACAGCAAATGAAAAGAAAAAGGGTTAACCATAGAGCGTTACTTACGAAGAACTATTCCTTAAGCTAGCAGCCATGGCCTCCTGGAGTCTGGAGATAGGAACATGGACAGATCAGTCCTCTTTAGAAGGTACCCCAAGTGATCAGCCCTGAGCCTTGCTTGATTCGGAATATATATAGGGCTGCCTTTTTCTAAGTCCAGCCTCCTAGCTGGCAGAGCCTTTGCCTACAATCCCCAGAGTGCCCCTCTCTGGAGCATGCCCAGTGCACTTCGTCGTTAATCTTTAATTGCCTAAAGGCGTCCCTCTTCCCTCCAGACCCCCCTTAGAGATCAAGGATGCGCTTCTTGTCTTTGAAGATTGTGTCCAGCTCTCTTGGTGCCGAGCTGGCTGCAAAGGTGTGATTTTCTATGTTAATGTACAAAAGAAATTCCCTTTTTACAGCTACGTGTTATATCCTCTCTCCAAGGGAGAAAGCTAACCATTTTGATTACATTTCAGCTGTGGACACAGGGATACCAAATGGTCATACACAAATATGAATATAACTCTATATGGAGGAGATAACTCTATATGGAGGAGATAACCAGGCAGATAGACAAATATATACAGGCAGACCCTTATATAGATAGAAATACAGATCTAGTCTGCCACATCTCCCATACAAAGGGAGACGCAGAAAGGGAGGCTAACTACCATGCTTCTCACGTGCGTACACGGGTTCGCCAATAGGCATCTGGCACCTGCACAAGTCGCCGGCGCTAGGATGGAGTGGGGGACACACAGGTGTCCGTGCACTTTGCCCACCAAAGCGTGCATTCCCTCTCACAACCGCATCCCACATTGCCCCATGCAGGCCTTTGGCGACTCCACCATTCTTCCCCACCTCTCCCAAACCGGGGGGAGGGGTCACTCATACGGCACTCACAACATGGCACAGACTCGGGGAAGCCCCTGTGCTTCTGCAGCCCCTCCGGGTGCACCACGTGTGGCTCACTCTCAGCTCGCACCTCGGTCTTACAGGCAGCAGAATCCTCGTAACCCGTAGTCTGCTCTGGAGCCATTCTTATAGCAGGGGGTATGGAGAAACAGGGTGAAGCGCCCCGCTCCCCAGTAAACGTCCCCCTGCATCTGCCAACGGAGTCAGGCATCTTACCTGGCTCTGGGCAGATGGCTGGGAGGTCACAGGAGCCACACTAGGACCCGCTGCCTCCCCGTCTCTCACTGTCCCCGCACATTCAGAATTTGGGGAACCATACAGATGGGGCACAAGATTCTCCACGCTCACCTCGCCCCCATTGCACACAGTTTCCCCACTTTATCACACAGTTTACCAAGCACGCCTTGCTTCGTAACCGATGAGCATACAGCCATATGCCACCCTCCTCTACAGGGAGGTTTCTCAGTACCAGTTTCCTGTGGTACTGGGAATCTGGTTGGCTTTCCCCCAGAACACTACGGACACTACGCGCGTTGCAACAGGAGACGCAGGGTTTAGCAGCTGCTCTATCCTAGACTCGGACAGTGACCACGGATCCCACAATTCCCTGCCGTTTCCTGACGGCCGCAACACGCAATTTCTTATATATATAACCGAGCTTAAAGCAAATAGCAATTCTCCCAATCTCTTAGCGTGGATTTCATCAGCCAGAGTCAAAACTTAAATACTTTTTGTTTATTTATGATATAGAAAGAATCACAGTGCTTTGTTACATAAAAAATTATAACTAGAATAAATCAATTACTTACACACTACACAGCAAATGAAAAGAAAAAGGGTTAACCATAGAGCGTTACTTATGAAGAACTATTCCTTAAGCTAGCAGCCATGGCCTCCTGGAGTCTGGAGATAGGAATATGGACCGATAAGTCCTCTTTAGAAGGTACCCCAAGTGATCAGCCCTGAGCCATACTTGATTCGGAATATATATAGGGCTGCCTTTTTCTAAGTCCAGCCTCCTAGCTGGCAGAGCTTTTGCCTACAATCCCCAGAGTACCCCTCTCTGGAGCATGCCCAGTGCACTTCGTCGTTAATCTTTAATTGCCTAAAGGCGTCCCTCTTCCCTCCAGACCCCCCTTAGAGATCAAGGATGTGCTTCCTGTCTTTGAAGATTGTGTCCAGCTCTCTTGGTGCCGAGCTGGCTGCAAAGGTGTGATTTTCTATGTTAGTGTACAAAAGAAATTCCTTTTTTACAGCTACGTGTTATATCCTCTCCCCAAGGGAGAAAGCTAACCATTTTGATTACATTTCAGCTGTGGACACAGGGATACCAAAATGGTCAGACACAAATATGAATATAACTCTATATGGAGGAGATAACTCTATATGGAGGAGATAACCAGGCAGATAGACACATACAGTTGTGTTCAAAATTATTCAACCCTCAATGCTGTAAAGGGTTTTAGGGAATTTAGTGTACATTTGTAATTGTATTCAGAATGAAATCCTACAAGGACTTTTTAAAGAACCATATGCAACTAAAATGACATCAATTGGTTTTGTAATACAGTAGTAAATGTTTCTTTTGTGAATTCTTCATTGACACTCTGAAGAACAGAGGTTCATTCAAGTGTTTTCAATCAGGTATTGAAAACACCTGTGAATGTCACGGAGCAGCAATAAAGCATAATAAGCACCAATTAGGCAGCTTTAAAATGACTGTGATACTCAGCTCCTTCTAGACATTTACTAGTGTGGTTACAAACATGGTGAAGTCAAGAGAATGGTCCAGGAAGACAAGAGAAGAGGTGATTACTCTTCACAGGAAGGGCAATGGCTATAAGAAGATTGCAAAGTTGTTAAACATACCAAGAGAGACCATAGGAAGCATCATTCGCAAATTCAAGGCAAAGGGCACCGTTGAAACGCTACCTGGTCGTGGCAGAAAGAAGATGCTGACTTTGACTGCTGTGCGCTACCTGAAGCGTAGAGTGGAGAAAAGTCCCCGTGTGACTGCTGAGGAACTGAGAAAAGATTTGTCAGATGTGGGTACTGAAGTTTCAGCTCAGACAATACGGCGCACACTGCGTAATGAAGGCCTCCATGCCAGAACTCCCAGGCGCACCCCCTTGCTGTCTCCAAAGAATAAGAGGAGTCGACTGCAGTATGCCAAAAGTCATGTGGACAAACCACAGAAGTTTTGGGATAGTGTTCTGTGGACTGTTGAAACAAAATTAGAATTGTTTGGGCCCATGGATAAACGCTATGTTTGGAGGAAGAAGAACAAGGCCTATGAAGAAAAGAACACCTTGCCTACTGTGAAGCATGGCGGGGGGTCAATCATGCTTTGGGGCTGTTTTGCTTCTGCAGGTACAGGGAAGCTTCAGCGTTTGCAAGGTACCATGAATTCTCTTCAGTACCAGGAGATATTGGATGACAATGTGATGCAGTCCGTCACAAACCTGAGGCTTGGGAGACGTTGGACCTTTCAACAGGACAATGATCCCAAGCATACCTCCAAGTCCACTAGAGCATGGTTGCAGAATAAAGACTGGAACATTTTGGAGTGGCCATCGCAGTCACCTGACTTAAATCCGATTGAGAACCTCTGGTGGGACTTAAAGAAAGCAGTTGCAGTGCGCAAGCCTAAGAATGTGACTGAACTGGAGGCTTTTGCCCATGACGAATGGGCGAAGATACCCGTAGATAGCTACAAGACACTTGTGTCAAGCTATGCTTCACGTTTAAAAGCTGTTATAACTGTAAAAGGATGTTGTACTAAGTACTAAGATTGAATGTCACTTGGGGGTTGAAAAAAACTGATAATGATGTGAGCACAGAAAATACGTTTGTGGTTATTTCATTATAAATGTTATGTTATATTTGTCTGACCTACACGTGCCTCTTTGATTTAATTGTAAGCAAGATGACTGAATGATCAAAATCAATGTCAAACTGGCCAAAACACTCAATTTCAGTGGGGGTTGAAAAATTTTGAACACAACTGTATATACAGGCAGACCCTTATGTAGATAGAAATACAGATCTAGTCTGCCACAGTCTGAATACGTTAAGAGATTGCATAAGGAGACAATAGTCAAATGGAGTGGTAATGAGTGGCAAACAAAGACCTCTCAAACCTTTCACAGATCTAAAACTAATAGATCTAGAAATAATAACAATATTTACTCTTAATATTCTGTACCCTTATAGACACAGGGTGACTTGGACATCGTAGAGGGTTGGGGAATAAAATGGCATGCCAGACTCCCCAGAACCCACAATCCCACAGTTCCCAACAGTAATGCCAAGTCCAGGTACCCTCAGTTCAAAGTGACCCGCTTCACATATATTATTATATATAATATAAAAAATAATATATAAAATGTAGACTTTTTATTTTATTAAAAGACTAAGAATATTAATTTCTTAAAAAAATAATAATGACTTAAGACATCCATTGGACTCATTGAGTGTTGGGTAAACAGGACTATACTTACCTCAATTTATATAGGTTATATAATTAAGTATATAGGAATGAGGTAATGTATGAACTCAGTGGGGTTAAAAAAGCTTTGCAAAATTTCAATAAGAAAAAAGTGTGGGAACTTCTTGTGCATAGCTAAGTATTAAATTATATAGAATGTTAAGAACGAAAAAGAAAATGCTCAGGAGTGTAGATCTTCTAAAACACTTGAAAACCACTTTTTAATTAAGCTTCTTCATCTGCAGTTGTCTGAATAAAAGCACGCATTTAGACAGATGCAAACTATTTAGAAGTTGCTCACTTGTGATTTGGTTGAAAGACACATTAAGAATTTTTTTCCCGACAGCAATGCTCTTTTTTGTTCCTCAATAGTGCTCTCTGCAGGTGCTTCAAAAAGATTTTTTTTATTAAGTTATGTTTTGATTTTTTTAATTATTTTTTTATTTAGGTCCTGGTGGAAACCTATGAAACACATTAAATGCGCACTCCATATAGTTATAGTGTAAGTTGAAGCACATGGTAAAATATGACCACCATTACCACCAACAAAACTACATATTTAAATAATTTAAATGCACAAAAATAATGAAACAAATTGTATGAGTTCAAAAATATCAAGTAATATGACAAAGACTAACATATAAACAACGAAAACAGGCCACCATGAGAGAGCCCCCAATGAGTGATCATACAGTGTTTGATCTACTGTAGAGACATCCAGTTGTTCTTTTTATATCTTATATACTGAAACGCCACTGTGTATGCCTAGTATGCCATTACTGAAGATGAGAGACACATGACATCACACCATGTTGCATGATATCACATGAATCTGCGACTGTAAAATATGTGTGAAAACACTTGAAAAGTCTGGGCAGTACGATTAATGAGTATCACAAACTAGAGTATTGTCTCACTATTCCGAAATCAAAGAATACAGATAGGTCCACAGACACAGTTTTAGTTTTTTCAGGTATTTATTAAAACATAATCAAGCTATAGTTATATAATGGATAGGGACTGAAAGCATAAACACTCAGGTTTAATTTGAGGGTATGTACATCCAAATTGGAGGAAGGGTTTAGGAATTACAGATTTTAAGAATAGTCACCCCCCTTTTTCAAGAGACCAAAAGTAATTGGACAATGTAATCAAAAGCTGTTTCATGGCCAGGTGTGGCTATTTCTTCGTTATTTCTTCATAAGTTAAGCAGGTAAAAGGTCTGGAGTTGATTTGATGGGTGGTATTTGCATTTGGAATCTATTGCTGTGAACCTACATCATGCGTTCAAACGAACGGTCCATTCAAGCGAAACAGGTCATTGTAAGGTTTCAAAAACAAAACAAATCCATCAGAGAGATAGCAGCAACATTAGGAGTGGCCAAATAAACAGTTTGGTACATTCTGAGGAAAGCTGATCGTACTGGAGAGCTCAGCAACATAAAAAGGCCTGGACATCCACGGAAGTCAACAGTTGTGGATGATCGCAGGATCATCTCTATGGTAAAGAAAATCCCATTCACAATATCCAGACAAGCGCAGGACACTCTCCAGGAGGTGGGCGTATCATTGTCAAAGACTACAATGAAGAAAAGACTTCACGAGAGCAATTACAGAGGGTTCACCACAAGGTGCAAATCCTTCATAAATCTGAAGAATAGAAAAGACAGATTAGAGTTTGCCAAAAAACATCTAAAAAAAGTCAGATCAGTTCTGGAAAAGCATTCTTTGGACGATGAAATGAAGATTAATCTGTACCAGAATGATGGGAAGAAAAAAGTGTGGAGAAGGCTTGTAACAGCTCATGATCCAAAGCACACAACGTGATCTGTAAAACATGGCAGAGGCAGTGTGATGGCATGAGTATGCACGGCTTCCAGTGGCACTGGATCATTGGTGTTAATTGATGAGGTGACAGAAGACAGAAGCAGTGGGTCAATACAGCAGTGTTTAGAGATATACTGTCAGCCCAGTTTCAGCCAAAGTTGCTTGGAAGGGATCTTCACAGTAAAGATGGACAATGATCTAAAACACACTGAAAAAGCAACCCAGTTTTTGAAGAAAAAGAAGTGGAATATTCTGCAGTGGCTGAGTCAATCACCTGATCTCAACCCAATTGAGTATGCATTTCCCATGCTGTAGGCAAAGCTAAAGGCGGAAAGACCCACAAACAAAGAACAACTGAAGACCGCTACAGTTAGAGCCTGGCAAAGCATCAGAAAGGAGGAAACCAAGTCTTTGGTAATGTCCATGGGTTCCAGACTTCAGGCAGTCATTGCCAGTAAAGGATTCTCAACAAAATATTAAAAATTAACATTTTATTTATGATTACAATAATTTGTTCAATTACATTTGAGCCCCTGAAAATGGGAGGCTGTGTATAAAAATGGCTGCAGTTCCTAAAATTTGTACTTGTTACTTATGTTGGACCCCTTGTATTAAAACTGAAAGTCTGCACTTCGGATTCATTTGGATTGTTTCATTTTAATTTTATTCTGTGCCATACAGAGACAAAAGTCTAAAAATTGTGCCTGTGTCCAAATATATATGGACCTAACTGTATATGATTACTCCCTAAGTGTCACGGATGGCTCTGTTCTGGGGCGCCTGGCAGCAGATTCCTCGCTGCTCGCTGGCCAGGCGCCGAATAATAACGCCACCGGGTGCGCTCACGTGGGACGCCGGGGGGCGGAGCCTGGCGTTATGATGCGGACCCGCCGGGTTTAAAACCCGGCTTCACTAGTTCGCCGGTGCCCTGACGTGGTATTCACTTCCCGCAGAGCTCTTGTGTTTTTTGGCAAAATATCTGTGTCTGACCTTGCTTCTGACTTGAACCATTCTGTGTATGACCCCTGGCATTGGCGAACGAACCATTCTGTGTATGACCCCTGGCATTGGCGAACGAACCATTCTGTGTATGACTCCTGGCATTGGCAAACGAACCATTCTGTGTATGACTCCTGGCATTGGCAAACGAACCATTCTGTGTATGACCCCTGGCATTGGCAAACGAACCATTCTGTGTATGACCCCTGGCATTGGCGAACGAACCACCCTGTGTATAACCCTGGTATTGGCATTTACTCTTCTCACGGTTCTGCTCTTAACTTTGGTACCGAGGTCAGTCTGTGTGGCACCCTAAGCACACATCAGACTACCTCTTATATTACTAAGGTCCTAGGGAGAACGAATACTCTATTCTGTACATCTGTCTGGTGTTTACCCTTGTTTGTCTATTGTCTGGTTAATTATCTGTCTAGTTGTGCCGACCATTCAAGGATCGGAAGGGTAGAGAGCGGTCTACGTATAGGGACCACTATTCTGGTATTCAGGGGGATTCGTGACATTACGTCAGGGCCAATGGATCCCGCAGACCTCTCTAATCAGTTGGCACGTATCGCAGCCAGACAAGAGGGCAGGACCATAGGATGGACCAGATTTCTCTCGCTCTGCAAACCCTGTTAAATCGGTCCAATACAGGTACTACAAACCCTCCAGACCCAGTATTACCTAGGGTCAGTTCGGTCTCTCCTGAAAGACATAGGCTTAGTATGAAGGCACCCTTACGCTATGATGGTACACCAAGCTTATGCCGGGGTTTTTTTATTTGTTTGTTTGAGAATAACCCAGGTCTTGTATGTCTGATAAAGCCAAAGTAGGCTATCTGATTAATCATTTAACAGAAAAAGCTTTATTATGGGCTACGCCATTGTGGGAAAATAAGAAACCCATCATCTATGACTATGAGGGTTTTACCTCTGAGTTAAAACGTACCTTTGATCCCTCTAGAAGGGCTACCAATGCGGGTAGGTCCTTGTTTCACATTAAACAAGGTAATAGGAGGGTCTCCGACTATGCCATAGAGTTTAAGACTTTGACGTCAGAGGTGCTTTGGCCGAACGACGTTTTAACCTTAGCCTTTACCGAAGGCCTGAACGAGGCTTTTATGTTTGAGCTGGCTCCCTTAAAATTACCAGAAAATCTGGACCATCTGATTGATTTTTGCATAGCCATGGACGATCAAATTAGGGAAAGGAGACACCCCAGAGACAGACCCAGAAGGTCTTGCCTCCTTTACCCCTATTACCCAGACACACCAGTACGTCAGGTAACCCGGAGAACGCAAAAACAGATATGCCAGTCGTTGAACCTATGCAAATAGGAAAAACGGGTATTTCGGAAGCAGAAAGAGCTCACAGAAGAGAAAAGGGGCTCTGCTTCTATTGTGCAGGGGCTGATCATTTCCGCCTTCAATGTCCTCAGAGACCCAGGGTTAGCAGGGGGAGAGTGGCAAATCGGGTCAAAGAACAGCCAATACCCAGGTTATCGGTTCTCTGTATGCCTCCTTTGTGGATAGTGAAAAAAAGAAATCCAGGATTCTGGTACCGATCTCCCTAACCTGGGAGGGGGTTCACCTCAAGACTGAGGCGTTCTTAGACTCTGGGGCCTCAGGTAATTTCATGAACAAATTTTGCTGCCAAAAACCTCTTACCTCTGGTTCTCCAGGAGAAGCCTCTAATGGTGGAGGCCATAGATGGTAAACCCCTGTCATGTCCACATATCACTCACGACACTGTCGATGTATGTATGAAAACAGGAGTTTTGCACCATGAAACGATAAGATTTCAAATTATTGAATCTCCCTCATGTCCTGTCGTTCTTGGGTTTCCATTGGTTAACAGAGCACAACCCGGTTATTGATTGGGTCCAGAGAGACATAAAATGTTGGGGTCCTAGTTGTCAGTCTAATTGCCTAGGCAGGGTCAATGTGATTGGTAGCCTCAATATTGCCACAGCCCTCCTTTATCTACAGAGGTCCCTGACTGTTATCTGGCATTAAAGGAGGTGTTCTCTAAAGACAGGACTGAGGTCCTACCACCACATCGTCCATATGACTGTGCTATTGATTTACTCCCCGGTACTATGCCTCCTAGGGGACACGTATACCCTTTGTCACAAAAAGAAAATGACATTATGGAGGAATACATAAGGGAGAATCTAGAGCGAGGATTCATCAGACGGTCCTCCTCTCCAGCAGGAGCAGGTTTCTTTTTTGTCTCCAAAAAAGAGGGAGATCTGCGACCTTGCATCGATTATAGAGGTTTGAATAGGATAACTATAAGAAATGCATATCCCATACCTCTCATAACAGAATTGTTCGACCGATTAAAAGGGGCCCATATATATACGAAGCTCGATTTACGCGGAGCTTACAACCTGGTTAGGGTTAAAAAGGGGCATGAATGGAAAACGGCTTTTAATACACGTAGCGGGCATTATGAATACCTGGTGATGCCCTTTGGATTATGTAATGCGCCAGCCGTTTTTCAGGACCCCCCTAAACGATACCCTAAGGGATTTTCTGCAAGAGTTCGTCATAGTATATCTGGATGACATCCTGATATACTCTCCTGATGTGGAAACTCATCACGCCCACGTGAAACAAGTGTTGAAAAAACTATTGAAGGCTGGATTGTATTGTAAACTAGAAAAATGTTTATTCGACATAGAAACAGTGCATTTCCTTGGTTATATAATAACCCCTGAGGGTTTTCAAATGGATCCTAAAAAACTCTCAGCAATTCTTGACTGGCCTCTACCCCAAGGGCTTAAAGCCATCCAGAGGTTTCTGGGTTTACTAACTACTATCGGAGATTCATTAAAGACTTTTCAGCCTTGGTAGCTCCCCTCACGGCTATGACAAAGAAAGGGGTGGGAAATCAGAAATGGACACCTCAAGCCACTCAAGCCTTTGAGGTACTTAAACAAGCATTTACTACTGCCCCTGTTCTCTGACATCCAGATCCGGCTCTGCCTTTTCAAGTAGAAGTTGACGCCTCCGAACTAGGTCTTGGTGCAGTCTTGTCCCAAAGGGAGGCACCCGACAAACCCTTGCATCCATGCGGCTTCTATTCCCGGAAATTGTCCCCGGCAGAGAGGAACTATGACATCGAAATAGAGAGTTGTTAGCAGTCATCTCGGCCTTGGCAGAATGGAGATACTTATTGGAGGGTCTAGGGACCCGATCGTTATCATAACCGATCATAAGAATCTCACATACATTGGAGATGCTAAACGTTTAAATTCCAGACAAGCGAGATGGTCATTGTTTCTTTCAAGTTTTAATTTCGTGCTTACCTATAGACCTGGGTCCAGAAACATTAAAGCAGACGCATTATCGAGACAGTATGAATCTTATGAACATAATATCCAAGATCAGCATCCCATTGTACCCCAGGAAAGGATTATAGCCTCTACCACGATTAGTGTCTCGTCTCCTTTAGTGAAAAGGTTGCAGACCGTCCAGGGTGCAGCTCCTGAGGGGAAACCTCCCGCGAAACTCTTTGTACCTGAGAACGAAAGAGAGGAAGTATTTAACGTTTATCATGACAATAAAACCTCTGGGCATATGGGTATCACCAAAACAGTGTCTAGTATCCGTAAACTCCTCTGGTGGCCCACATTGCGCCGAGATGTTAAAGATTACATAGCTGTGTGCGAGGTGTGCACAAGACATAAAAGTCCAAGACAGCACCCATTGGTTTACTCCAGCCTTTGCCGATCCCCGAACGACCATGGTCGCATGTAGCCATGGATTTCATAGTAGACTTACCTGAGTCAAGAGGGAATACAGTTATACTTACGGTCATAGATCGATTCTCCAAGATGGGTCATTATGTTCCTCTTCGGAAACTACCTTCGGCAGCCGAACTGGTGCCCATTTTCATTTCTAACGTGGTCCGCATACACGGTATTCCTCTGGAGATTGTCTCTGATAGGGGGACCCAATTCGTCTCCAGATTCTGGAAAGGGTTTTGTAAGAATGTGGGGATAGACTTATCCTTCTCTTCGGCCTATCACCCCCAGACTAACGGAGCAGCAGAACGAGCCAACCAAAATATAGAGAAATATCTCAGGTGCTTTACATCAGAACAACAAAATAACTGGTCAGACCTGTTACCATGGGCAGAGTATGCTTTGAACAGTGCAGTGAGTGAATCCACAGGACATTCCCCTTTCTTCACTGTTTATGGTTTTGATCCTCCCGTGCTCCCCGCTACGTTTCCTGATACCACGATTCCTGCTTTGGATGAGCATTTGGCATCATTGAAAGAGACTTGGGAGAGAGTCAAACAGGCACTGGAAGTGAGTAGTGCCATCCAGAAAACCAAGGCACTACTCACTCGCTGCTCGCTGGCCAGGCGCCGAATAATAATGCCACCGGGTGCGCTCACGTGGGACGCCGGGGGGCGGAGCCTGGCATTATGACGCGGACCCGCCGGGTTTAAAACCCAGCTTCACTAGTTCGCCGGTGCCCTGACGTGGTATTCACTTCCCGCAGAGCTCTTGTGTTTTTTGGCAAAATATCTGTGTCTGACCTTGCTTCTGACTTGAACCATTCTGTGTATGACCCCTGGCATTGGCGAACGAACCATTCTGTGTATGACCCCTGGCATTGGCGAACGAACCATTCTGTGTATGACTCCTGGCATTGGCAAACGAACCATTCTGTGTATGACTCCTGGCATTGGCAAACGAACCATTCTGTGTATGACCCCTGGCATTGGCAAACGAACCATTCTGTGTATGACCCCTGGCATTGGCGAACGAACCACCCTGTGTATAACCCCTGGTATTGGCATTTACTCTTCTCACGGTTCTGCTCTTAACTTTGGTACCGAGGTCAGTCTGTGTGGCACCCTAAGCACACATCAGACTACCTCTTATATTACTAAGGTCCTAGGGAGAACGAATACTCTATTCTGTACATCTGTCTGGTGTTTACCCTTGTTTGTCTATTGTCTGGTTAATTATCTGTCTAGTTGTGCCGACCATTCAAGGATCGGAAGGGTAGAGAGCGGTCTACGTATAGGGACCACTATTCTGGTATTCAGGGGGATTCGTGACACTAAGCAGCTTTCACTGAAAGAACAGTGCTTTAACATTGGTGAAATATGGTGGAGTAGGTATGGCTACACTATGGTGAACTATTTAGTTCTAATGGAGTAAGCTTGCACAGGGCACGCTTATCTCTATTTAGTACTATGGACTAAAGGCACCGATACCAGTGGCAGTGTATGATGCTGCTGTGGGTATCATGTAGCCGATTCCTACTGTTACCACTTGTGCCGCTAATATACCGGCTTGGTCATAATAGAACTAATAAAAGTGAGCAACTAAGAGTCTTTGTCTCTTGACAATATTTTCTTTTAACGGCTTCCTATTATCCATGAGGACGGAATAAGAGGCATGGGGCTATATTCCAATCTTGGCGTTAAAAATGGGGATGTTAATGGGGAAAACCTCTGCCTGCAGGTTTCCCCTTAGCATCTCCATTTTAGCACCATATTACAGAGCAGGTGTTCATTCAGCAGCTGGCTCCGTAATGCAGCACTACTCTCACTGATACTCACATTACTGCTTCCACACTGACGTGAGTTTACACCTCCTAGAGTCCATAGGATTCCATGGAAAGTTGTGCTGCCAGGCCACAGTCCTGCACGATCTTGCTTTCGTGAGATTGCTCAGCGCCGCGGAGTGATTGCAGAGGGACACTGGAGACTATTTTTCTCCAGTCTCATTCTGCTCCCGGCAGCCAGAAGCAGCGGATCGGGCTACTGTTCTCGCTGAGGGATGAGAAGTGAGTATCTGATTTGTTGGGGGGTTTAGCTGGTGCTAACTGATTCTGCAGAAGTGGAATTAGTTAGTACCAGCTTCTACCTGTGGGTAACCTTTTCGATAACCCATTGGTTATTAGCGTTGGTCTTTGGAATACCTTACTTATCGCTAGGGATGGGTGTTCAGTTCGATTCGAACGTGAGTTCGAATCGAACATCGGCCGTTCAGGTGTTCGGCGAGCGCCGAACATTATGGGATGTTTGCAGTTTGTTCGACCGCGGACATTCCATAATAAAAAATGCATCCACAGGTCTCCTAAATGTACCGGCGGCTGCCGGTACATTTAGGAGACCTGAGGCTGCAGCCCCGGTCCCTGTAACTCACCTGTCCTGCAGCTGTCCCGGCCTCCAGTTCCCCCGGTCCGTCAGCTCCTCCGGTCCACCTGGCCGCGGCTCCTCTGCCCCATGTCTTCATGCTGAATGATCTGATTGGGCAAAGTCCTGCGCCTGACCTGGACTTTGCCCAATCAGGGCTCTAATTCAATATTGAGCCCTGATAGGGCAAAGGCCAGGTCAGGTGCAGGACTTTGCCCAATCAGAGCTCAGCATGAAGATGAGCTTTAACCAAGCTCTGATTGGTTAAAGTCTTGCACCGACTTTTACCAATCAGAGCTTGGTTAAAGCTCTGCCCCACGCCTCATCTTCATGCTGAGCTCTGATTGGGCAAAGTCCTGCACCTGACCTGGACTTTGCCCCACCAGGGCTCAATATTGAATTAGAGCCCTGATTGGACAAAGTCCAGGTCAGGCGCAGGACTTTGCCCAATCAGATCATTCAGCATGAAGACGTGGGGCAGAGGAGCCGCGGCCAGACGGATTGGAGGAACTGACGGACCGGGGAACAGGAGGCCGGGACAGCTGCAGGACAGGTGAGTTACGGGGGCCGGGGGCTGCAGCCACAGGTCTCCTAAATGTACCGGCAGCCGCCGGTACATTTAGGAGAACTGTGAACACATTTTGCCTGTTCGGCCCCCATTGATTAACATTGTGTTCGAGTTCATATTTGAACATTTCGGGCCGATTGGCTGTTCGAATACAAACCGAACACAGGGGTGTTCGGCTCATCACTGCTTATCGCAACACTAATTAATAATTACGCACTCCCCATGTTAAACAATATGGGCCATAATACAACTAACGTTAGAGCTCAGATATGTGAGGGTTAACGCTAGGTTAAGGAAGTTTAAAAAAATAGAGGAAACAAAGTATCAAGTGGAGGCGCTCCACAGTGATGTTACTAATCTGGTATCAATGGGTGATAACTGCTGCCTCAATGGAACAAAATACACAATGAAACACTCATACAAACGTGTGTAAGGATAGTGCAAAAAAAAAAAGATGGGTTCCATATGGCACAAAGGTAAAATGACAATCAACATATATAAATGTATTCTCTGTATCACATTTATACTGTATATGTTGATTGTCATTTTACCTTTGCAGCATATGGAACTTATCTTCTGTTTTTTTGCACTATCCTGACACACGTTTTTAATTGAGTTTAACGCATGCCCCCCCATATTACATCCATAACGCTAAACCTGTTTGTTACCCATTAGGGCACTGGTGATTGCACTAGTGTGTGCAAGTGTTACACAAGCTTACTGTACTTTATGCACCCTATGCTTAACTGAATGGGAAACAAGTCCCAATATATCCCTCCAAAACTGACAAGAGTCACATTCATCTGCACATAATTTTCTGGATAGAGTTTGAATGACCTTCCAAAAGTGACATAATTATACCAACTGCTGAATATGTGTTCATGTGATCTGTAGAAAACCATAAATACTGAAGAAATTAGAAAAGTGCTCAAGAATACATAGATTGACCTAAGGCAATACTGACTTCTAGTCCCTAAAATAAGTGATATTTTATATAATTATTTAGAAATAAAGATCCCCTGGAAAAAGGGGAGCATTCTATTGCTTTCTGTACAGTTAGCCACAATAAATACAGTGTGGGAAAATAAGTATTTTAGCAATCTAAATTACTCGCCTTCTCACATACAAGTCCTATTAACTCTTCAGCAGCTGAATCATACAGTTAGTGAGAGAAAATATTTAGAGCACATTTCAGCAGTACAACAATAACTCTTTATGTTCAAATTACATTTTGTGCATTAAATTATAAGTAAATACCTGTTTTCGTGACATATCCAGGCTCACCCTTCACTTCTGTGAGTAGCATCTTAAATTGCTTTTCATCACTCACAATACGTATCCAAAGAATATACTGTACAATTTATGTGTTACAAAATAACACAAAAAATTATATATACAGTATGTCATGAATGAAATGGATACAATTGTTTTCTTTAATTTGACTGGGTCGTATGCAAAATACTGTTTCTAACCTAGTATAGAACAATAATAAAATACATATAGAGAACAATTAATTAGCAAATAAACAAATAATAACTAAAGAAGTAAGTTAATGGAAATAGGGCATTATCTTATTCTGCACATCACTGGTAAGGAGTTGATATACACTATATTGCCAAAAGTATTCGCTCACCTGCCTTGACTCGCATATGAACGTAAGTGACATCCCATTCCTAATCCATAGGGTTCAATATGACGTTGGTCCACCCTTTGCAGCTATAACAGCTTCAACTCTTCTGGGAAGTCTGTCCACAAGGTTTAGGAGTGTGTTTATGGGAATTTTTGACCATTCTTCCAGAAGCGCATTTGTGAGGTCACACACTGATGTTGGACGACAAGGCCTGGCTCTCAGTCTCCGTTCTAATTCATCCCAAAGGTGTTCTATTGGGTTGAGGTCAGGACTCTGTGCAGGCCAGGCAAGTTCATCCACACCAGACTCTGTCATCCATGTCTTTATGGACCTTGCTTTGTGCACTGGTGCACAGTCATGTTGGAAGAGGAAGGGGCCAGCTCCAAACTGTTCCCACAAAGTTGGGAGCATGGAATTGTCCAAAATGTCTTGGTATGCTGAAGCATTCAGAGTTCCTTTCACTGGAACTAAGGGCCAAGCCCAGCTCCTGAAAAACAACCCCACACCATAATCCCCCCTCCACCAAACTTTACACTTGGCACAATGCAGTCAGACAAGTACCATTCTCCTGGCAACCGCCAAACCCAGACTCGTCCATCAGATTGCCCGATAGAGAAGCGCGATTCGTCACTCCAGAGAACGCATCTCCACTGCTCTAGAGTCCAGTGGCGGCGTGCTTTACACCACTGCATCCGACGCTTTGCATTGCACTTGGTGATGTATGGCTTGGATGCAGCTGCTCGGCCATGGAAACCAATTCCATGAAGTTCTCTGCGCACTGTTCTTGAGCTAATCTGAAGGCCACATGAAGTTAGAAGGTCTGTAGCGATGGACTCTGCAGAAAGATGGCGACCTCTTCGCACTAACCGCGTCAGCATCCGCTGACCCCGCTCCGTCAGTTTACGTGGCCTACCACTTCGTGGCTGAGTTGCTGTCATTCCCAAACACTTCCACGTTCTTATAATACAGCTGACAGTTTACTGTGGAATATTTAGGAGCGAGGAAATTTTACGACTGGATTTGTTACACAGGTGGCATCCTATCACAGTTCCACGCTGGAATTCACTGAGCTCCTGAGAGCGACCCATTCTTTCACAAATGTTTGTAAAAACAGTCTGCATGCCTAGGTGCTTGATTTTATATACCTGTGGCCATGGAAGTTATTGGAACACCGGATTCTGATTATTTGGATTGGTGAGCAAATACTTTTGGCAGTATAATGTATATCCAAGTGAATAAAGTTCCCTTGTCTCTAAGCTAACCTCTGACTAGAAGATATTAATCTCAATATGTTTTAGAAGTAGGTTCCCTCTAGTCAAATCATCTGATATAATGACGTCTCCAATAATACATTCACTCATCCCAAAAATACACTTAAGGGGTTATTCAAAGAGAGCTGAACTGGACCAAAATTGCACGCAACAGTGAATTTCCCCGTACGGTGCCATTTCGTGGCCATTAACGAATTGCCAGTGAAATACAGGTGGTCTTTGGCAGTAGTGAAATTCCCATAGAGAACCAATGGTTAATCTATTCAGAGAACACCGAACAGCAGAGAAATGTCAGTGAAATGCCCTGATGTTCGGTGTTTTCATTCGACATGTTTAATCAGGCTAATCCCATAGGTTTCACTGTTAAAAATATTCACTTTTTTATCTAATATCTATTAAACCGTTTATTCTTTTAATTTGCAGCAAAGAATCTCTTTATTTATTTTTTAGGATTTTTTAGCTATTTTTAAGGATTTTTTCAGCAAAAATAGTTTTGTAACAGAGCGTTTTATTACTATTCATAGGACCTTATATATTAATTCCAGACTTTTCGTCCAGTAGTTTTTTTGCACACAGCGTTTAAAATTGTAAAAGTTGCATCTGTTTTTCTCTTTTTGTTTTTTTCTTACCCCGTTCGTTGGCTTGTTGGCTTTTTCCGGTGGGTGATCGGTGCTGTGTTTGGCAGATCATCGGCTTTTTTCAGACTCGTTTGGTGGGTTTTCAGCGGCTTATCAGATCGGATCTGATAATTTCGGTGGTTTTGCCACGGTTTTTACTTTCGATTCGGCGAGTTTGCGTAGGATTTTCCCAGCACTTCGGGGACCCTGTGGTGAATGCTGAATTCACAGCAGGGTCGAGAAATTTGATTCCCCGAAGTGCAGAGAATGAAAGAGCACCGGTATTTTTTGTATAAGAAAGTAGATTTGTCTCCGGTATCTCCAGCCAAATAAATTTGATCCTGTTCTCTATTACCTCTGCCAGAATGATAATCTTTTTTTGGCAGGCACCAAAAACCTGCCTTTGCCTGGTCTAAAACCATTTTTCCATGTGAGAATGAAGAGCATTTTTCCTTTGGTATGCAGCTTATATGAGAATATCCTCTAGTCAAACTAAATAAAAGTGTGATTTTGCTGAAATGCTTTTTTAGAGGTTTCAATATAATCAAACAATGTATAAAAAAAACGCTGCCAGTGAGCAAATTTTATTCCTGAAAGAGTGTCGAGTATTAATGTATTCAAGAAGACCAATAGATGAATTCTTATTACCACAGATCAAATTTATGTTTGGATTCCTATAGATGTTAAAGCTATTAAGTCTTCAACTTATGTATTATAGTACATCCGTAAAGCAGTTTAATTTCAAGAAAATCAGAATGAAAAAAGCGAAAAGCAATTTACTATTTTAGTACCACTGGGGGAAGCAGGTACAGAATGTAGGGAACCTTAAGAAACGGAACCGGGCATTGAATGGTGATGTCATTGTTATCTATTATTTGGGATAAAACATTAGGGTTCTCTTTAAATGAGTGTCCTACATAGCAGTGTGGTCTCTGGTCATACTCCAAGTGCAGCTTTCGCGTCCCCTATAGGGTTATAGCGGTAAGAAAAAGGGGGGGTTAACCAGTGTTAGAAAGGACATGAATCTCGCCTTTGTTCCTTGCAGACGGCGTAAGGTCACGTTGCCCAGACAACAGCAAGCATTTCCTTTCTCTGTGTTCCCCACCCCACCTCGGCATTGCCAACCCTGGGAATCCAAGTCCACAGTTTAGGGCTGTGAGTTGGGGGCCAAAGGTCAGATGAGAGCACAATGGTCTTGTTAAAATAGAAAGGGAAATAATTCCACAGTTTAGGTTGAGCCCAGCTCTGCCCATTGCAGTTTATGGCTTACAATAAGATGCACCTATTAACTCTTCTTCAGCCAGTGAAGCCGCAGATGCGGTGTGAAGCATGCTATAGAAGTCTTTTGTGAGTGGGAGGGGGGTGCACACTCTGTGGGAATGGGTCTGTCTGTCTTGCTTTATAGGATAATAACGAATCCCAACTGGTGTGTTCTTCGCAAGGATATGTATAGATTTGCTACACACATGAATGCAACGTTATCATAGTTTAGAGAATCTGTACCATAGTATCTGCCCATCTACTTGCAGAAAATAGTATTGAGTGGAAGTTTTGCTATCAAGCCACCCATGTGTTAAGCTGAAGCTGTCTGCTTATTTAGGAGTGACAAATATTTACTGACTCACAGAATTTTATCACTGTGGTGTCACTTGCCGACACCTCCTCACCCACCCACCCCCCCCCCACACAAACACATGCCTCCAGGTTAGAATAATGCCAGAGAAGAATTAGAACTCTATTTACTAAATGCCAACTTGCAACAGGCTGAAATAACTCAGCTCCAAACTGTCAGCTTGGGGCATAGCTTAAGAACGTTGGCTAATGCATTTTTATTAGCTGACATTTTCTTTTGCAGTTGCCACAGCTGGCGGTAAAATGTACAAAACCACTATTATAGCTGAGTTGCACTACCAGGCTTCAAGTTGGCGTTTAGTGAATAGATCCCAACATGAATTATGTGAAGTAATACAATCTTCCATTTATATATAATTAAGGCACCACAATGGTGCAACTCCAGAGACATTATTGAGTCTTGCACTATAAAGTATTGATTTTAAATCCTTACCCAGAGAAGTGATAAAATCAATTAATTATTATTATTAATATTATTATAAATAATAATAATAATATAAATATAAATAATTATTAACTGCAAAAATTTAATCCCACAAGGTCCAATGACATACCAGGTTCAGCCTACTAAAAAACGTTGCTTGACAACCAAGGATGTACCTGGTACGTCATGGCTTTAGGGGGCTCTCCCACCCTATACTCACCCCTCTGGCTGGGGTCCCACAGTGGTCTGACGACCTTGAAGTCAGACCACCGCTTTTATGGACCCCGGCCATCGAACTGACATCACCAGGCTTGATGACGTCAGTTCCAGCCCCCCCCCCGGCAGAGAGTGCCTGAAAGGGGGGATTGGACCCCTCTCCCTCCTGATTGGGAGCAGATCCATGTTGAAGAGGCATTGCTGGAAAGGTCACAATGTGACCTTTCCAGCAATGATGCTCTTTAACCCTGAAGTGCCAGTCCGCGATCCAGCGCCGGATCGTGGACTTCTCCTGGAGGTGACTGACATTTTGGATGTCAGCCAAGCCGCTGGGGCCTCCCCCACCCACTGACATCATTGTGCATGTTAAAGAACAGATCTCTACAGGGTTTTCACCTTTTGTGTCTCTCGGGTCTGCCTGCTGGGTATAGCATTCATTGCACTAACACTCATGGTTGCAGTAAATTAATTGTTTGTTTATCCAAGGAGTATACAGTCATGAATTCATAATTATGGAGTAAAGAAGGAGAGTATATTTTCATGGTTATGCTGAGTTCAAAATTGTTATATATATATATATATATATATTATATAAAAATATAATCCAAGAGCCCCGTGCTCTATAGTAAGGCAGTGTTTACCTGCTCCGGTGCAGCCAATATATTGTAGATACAAACTCCAAAAGGAAGGGGCGCACACTGAAGGCTTGCTTATTAAAAAGTACAAAAATGTTTTATTCTATCTTAAGTGAGCAAAAGACAAGTCGATGTTTTAGTCCTCTTCTGGACTTTTTTCAAGTGTCTGCTTCACGGTTTTTCTATTTGTTTTAATAATATAAAAATCCTTATAAACATTGCATATATACTTCACCTATTTCTGCCTCCAATTATAGACCTCAATAGGTTGGGGATTCGTAGTATAAAGTGGAGACATCTCTATCATTTTTATTATTTTCATTATTATCATCACCATTTACATATTACTAACATGTTTCCACAGCATTTTACAATAACGAATGGGGACATAAGTCAACAAAATTACAAACTCAGAAACCAGAGACAAGGAACTTGGTGGGCCCTGCTTAGATGAGTTTACAATCTAGAGTAGCTGGGGTGGAAGACAAGAGGAGTAGTATCTTATTTGTAGTAGTGAACACTTGCATAAAGCATATAGAGAAATATAGAAGAACACTGATAGGTTTGAGTATTTGCCGTCCTGTTTAGCCATACCCACCTATTATTATGCATTACATACATCCAGCAACATCTTTTAAATTTACTGAATGCCTATTTTGATTCATTGGTATTGACATCTATATGCCACCTTTCAGTCTAGCCATCCTATGAAACAGAACATATGCAGTTTAGCATATATTCCCAAAAGCAGGATTTGAAAATCCTATTTACCAAATCCAGGTTTAATTTACACTTCACTGACAGCTGCTGTCCAGGCCTGTTTGGACATTCCGGAACTAACAATAAAAGTGGACTTCTAACATGGTAGAATACAATGATAATTGAAGAATGAATGATGTTCAATAAGTAGCTAGTTGGTGTTGTGTTAGCAATGACAACCATCACCCTGTAGTCATCTCACTGATGACAAAAAGGAATTCAACATAGCAAGTATGCCTCGATTCATACTAAATACTGCTTTGATTTGATGTGTAAAATATACCAAAAAATTAGTATTGCTAGTAATATTTTTTTAATTCATCCGTTTCATTGTGACTGTATTTTTTCACAGCGAATCGCAAATCACTTTTCTAATCATGTTCCGTACGAGATCAAACAGTTCAAAGAGACGGTTCGATAGGTTTCGGATCAAATTCTTCCCATCCTGCTTTTGCTTTGGTCGCTGTTAGCACCAGATGTGCTGTAGTCAGCAGGAATAGCTTATTGATTAGCCATCAGGAGCAGTGTTTGGCCCACGTGGGTTCGCTCTTATTGATTAGCAGGGACTTTCTGTTGTTTGGTAAATGTGTCCCCTCTTGGCTTTTGTCAGGAAAATTGAATACCGCGTTAGGTGCTCTACTGGGGCTCTCCGTGTGCGTTGTCTGCCTGGGAAAAGATTTAGGGACAGCTGTTTTGCAATCGCAAGATGGAAAGGGGGGTAGTTAAGAATGGATAAGGGGAGTAAAATGTATGGAGATAATCCACTAATCCCAAACAGAGGGAGAGAGAGTGAAGGATATCGCGCTCCACACCCCAAAGGGAACAAGTGCAAATTTGCACATAAATAAGACTCTACTTTACTCTTCGACAGAAAAGGTTAAAGGGTTATTTATTTACTAAGAGATTTTCTACTTTTCTCTTTCTGTAACAATCGTTATTTCTAACAGCGTACAAACACGGTTAGCTGTGGAATACCTAGAAAGAATAATCAGCCAGTGACAAAATATTTTTATTTCTTTCCCTGTCACAGTTCTTGCTTCACAGTGTCATATTTAAACAAACATTTCTATGGAATTGTGGTTTAATCCCCTTCACTACCAAGCGTGTATGTATATATATATATATATATATATATATATATATATATATATTTGAAATATGGGATACATAGTTAACACTATAATATAAAGTAAAGAGCACTTTTGCAGAGATGGTCGTTCTGATATAGTTAAAAGAGTAAAATAAATTTTCAACGTTTGAAGTGTCTGTTTCTGTTTCTCCTTTCAGAAATATTGCTGGGATGAAAGGTTCTAAAAACGACAAGGTGTCCCTTATTTTGCATAATTTCACATGGGGTCTACATTATTAACATAGAGGCAGGAACTGCCTTAGTGTCAAATACACTGTATATGATACAAATTAGGGATGTGCGTTTCGGGTTTCGGAATTTCGGAATTTTCACGAAATTTCCCGATTCGTGTTTTCGGATGCGGCCGATTTTCCAAAAATTTTTAGATCCGAAAATGGCAGATCCGAAAAGTTTTCCGAGCCGAAACGAAATATTTTTGGAATTTTCGAATGTACTTGAAATGTGTCAAATCGAAATTTATTGCTTTGAAACGACGAGGAACAGACGTTCCGAAAAACGAAAATTTTCGAAAATACGAAAAGTCGATACAAAAACGAGCTAAGTGACACGAAAATACGAAAAATGGTCGAAATTCCGAGAAAAAAATGTGCACGAAAAACGAGTCGAGCCGAACCGAATCGAAACAGAAATCGGTCGAAACGAGCCGAATCGAAAAGTTTAAAAATCCGAAAAATCGAATAGAATCGAACCGAAAAAAAAATCGGTGCACAAGCCTAATACAAATTGTTAATAAAACTGGTCAGATATCCTGCTGGTCATAATGAGATTAGCAATACAGCTTCCAAAAATACCAAAAGAATATATAAATATTATCTGTATGCGGCTTAATGCCTGTATATGGAAATTACAGTAACACCTTGTATCTTTCAAAGGATTTTCAGTCTTTATAAACCCCTGCCCTGAATCTTGTCCTTCTAGAATAGTGAGCGACCCCATAGCTCTCCCTGAATTCTGCCCTCTCCCTGACTGTTGTAATGCTGAAGAAAGCTTTTTGAGTTTATTGATACAATAAAGATGAGGGCTGCTTCCTTATACCTTTTTACAGTAATACAGAGTGACAGGAGTGAGATCTCACTCGGGATTTTGTTTCTTCATAGGGGGCACACTAATTGTGCATTAAAAGATTATGTTAAAGAGGTTTTAATTCTTCCTTTTCAATGTACTACAAAGTAAAATTGGTTTTTCATGGTTTTGGTAGTGAAAAGATTAAAGGGGTTATTCAATTAGGGATGGGCTGCCGGTTCGATAACATCGGCTGTTCCAAAGTTCGTGAACTTCGAACTTTTCAGGCCGTTCGCAAAAAGTTCGGGAAAAAAAATAGATTTTTTTAAAAAAAATGCTTAAAAAATCCTAAAAATATCTAAAAATAAAGAGACTCTTTACTGCAGAATATTATAAGCAACGGTTTATTAGATATTGAATTAAAATGGAAATATTTTTAACATTGAAGCCTATGGGATAAAACAATCTTGTTGCTAAAACATCAGGCAGACAAGGCCCTCTAATCAGGCACTGTATAGGGCAGCCCGCTGGGGCCTCCCAAGGATCCCTTGAGGAGCCTGCGGCCTCCGGATGACAGAGCTGCGACTGTGCGGGCAGGCCAGCCGGGTGCATGTGGCAGAGAGGTGGCGCAGGGAGAGAGCCACTGTACCTGCGGCCATAGCAGACCCCCCCCCCACAACCAGGATCCAGGGAGCCTCCACTGACTGACCACCAGGCTAAGGTAAGGCGACACATTTCTAAAAAAAAAAATCCGAGGACATTTTTAAATGTCCCAAGGAACATAAAACTTTTTTTTTTCTTTCTATTACTCACCTGATTCCAGGATCCACCAACAGGCGCAGCCTCCCGTCTCCCACGCTGTTAGACGCAGCATACACCGGCGCGCTGTGTGAAGCTTCTGAGAAGATACGCTATTAGTGTAGAGGGAGCGATGCAAAATGCGCAGCCGACTTCCTCGCTACACTAATAGCGTATCTTCTCAGAAGCTGAACACAGCGTGCAGGTAAAAGCTAGCTCAGACTGTAGAGGTGCTGCCCGGCAGTGTGAGGATTCATACGCTGCAGTAATTATTCTTCTTACAAATTTGGTTACTTAACCCGTTTGCATTTGGATTGTAATATTGTGATATCCAGGACCCGGGTGGCGATTGGGGGCGGAATGCCAGGAGCTCCGGCGGCACCCGGCGCATCTGTGAGTGGTCGGGGGCAGGGAACGGCGTGATGGCGCGGAGCCGCTGGGACCTTTAAATCAGGATCACACGCTGTACACCTTGACTTGCCGTGGAGTTTCATTCCTGCATTGCTAGTTTACCGAATCAGTTTGTATACTTGTTACTTACCCTGCTTGTTCTGTGGACCTGATCTGTTGCCGGCTTTGCCTGCCATTTGACTATTCTCTCTGTGTACTCCCTGCCTGTTCTGTTTGCCTCCTGTTGCTACTGGTGTGTGCCGATTCTCACCATATACAGTAGCGCAGTACAAGTGCCTAAACGTTGCTGACCCGATTTTGTTATAACAACTACTCTCGCTCTGCTCCCCTGTCTGGTATATTCTACTGCTTGTTACTGCTGGTGTGCTTCCATCCTGCCATATACTATAGCGCAGTACAAACATATATTGATCTCAGTCTGTGGTGTATATTGATGGTGCGGTCTCCCTGGCCTGTGTGGCTGCTAGAGGTTAGGTTTAGTGGTCCTGTGTCCCGACCATCCTAAGGAACGGAGGGTTAGAGGTCTGTTACCAGGGATCCTACCAGATCTGTCCTGGGGAATCGTTACAAATATGCAGTGAACACCGCAGCAAACGTTAATGCTCATGCAAGTGAGCATTAACGTTTGCGTTAAGATCGTAATTTTTCCCACTCATTGTTGCTCAAACATTTCCCATGGCTTTAAATCACATTTAAACATGAGCAAAAGTGGTAAAAATTAGCTCAGTGCACAGCGGTGAAATGGCTCAAAAAAAATATTTTTGGGGTTAAAAACGCTTTTTTTTTTTAAAAAAAAATATGTTTTTTATTGTTTCCTGTCGCCCAGGGCAGTACCCGGACCCCCATACACCTTTTATGACCAATATCTTGCATATATTCCCTCTTGGAGGGTACCTTAATTTTCGAACGTTCGAGCCCCATTGACTTGCATTGCGTTCGAATCGTGTTCGCGTTCGAATTCAAACTTTTTCAAATGTTCGAGTTCGAATGCGAACCGAACATGGGGGCCCATCCCTATATTCAATAAGTGACAAACTTGCCCCACATTGTATGGAACAGTGAAGTTAACTGTACAGTGCAATTTCATGTCAGTTCGTCTAATCAGAAAGGTGTCAACTCGCCAAATACTGTCTAATACAGCGAAATACGGTGCAGTTCATCACAGATTGCCACAATTCGGTGATCTTCGGCAGCAGCAAAATTGTCCCATGGAGAACTAATGGTTGATCTATTCAGAAAACCCCATACTGCACCGAAGTGTCAGTGACATGCCCTGATTTTCTGTGATTCAGTTTGACAGGTTTAAGGCTAGGGTCAGACGAGCGTGATTTCTATGGACTGTACGTCCGTGCACACGGACGTACGTCAGTATGGAAGACACAGTAGTGGCCACACAGTCCGTTTTTTTTCACTGACGTATATTTTGACGGATGTAGGAGGGAAAATAAATTAAAAAGCAAAACCATTTTGTCCGTGAAAAATGCTGGACGTATAAATGCAGCCCGTCTGACCACGTTCCATCACTCACACACAAAGCTATGCAGACGTTGCGGACGCAACGCACTTTGTGCGGCCGTTCTAGGGGTTGTACGTTCTTGCCTGCCTTGCGTCCGTTTGCCGCGGACGCACAACGGCCGCAGTTCAGTGCGGACGTACTTCATGTGTCAGGCTCCAATGGACTTGCTTTTATGCTATCACGGACGTACTTTTAGGCGCAATCACGGACGTGAACACTACGCTCGTCTGACCTCAGCCTAAAGAGGCAAATCCCATATAATTTCATAGTAAGAAAATATATAATTTTTTGTTATTCAACCGGTTATTGTTTTCATTTTCAGCAAACCATCTTTTTATTTATTTATTGGACCATATTTTTGTACTTTTTGTATTTTTTTTAGGCAAAATTTTTAATTTCAAATTTTCTTTATCCCCTTAAGGACCGCTGACTTCTTTGGAGCCCTCTCCCTCCCGAACCGCTGCAAATAGAAAAAAAAAGAAAGGCACCGCTGGAGAGGGCAGAGTCTGCCCTTTTCAGCGGTGCCCCTATTTAACCCCTTAGGTGCCGGATTCGCTCCTGCAAGTGGCTGACATCTTGGATGGATGTCAGCCAAGCCTCCGGGTCACCCCCACACCCGCTGACATTGGTGCTGCATATATGCGATAATGTCAGTTGGACAAGTAACCCCCGTAGTGGAGCTAGGGGGATCGTTTGGATTTCCGTATCTCCCAATCTATGGCAGCAAGAGGGTCATGTTTGGTATCATTGGAAAGGCCTGATCACTAGGATTGGTGTAAATAAATAAAATAAAGTGTTTTTTTCTTAATTTTTTTTATAATAAAATATCACATTTAAACATGAGCATAAAATGGTCAAAATGAGCTCAGCATGCAGAAGTGAAATGGCATAGCAGTGAAGGTTTTAAAAAGGAAAAACGTATCAAAATTTGGTATTTCTCATTTCAGGACAAACTTTCTAAACTATTTAGCCGGGGTCTTTCTTTTTTTGCAGTTGTAGATTTTGGGGATTAAAGTTCGAAAAAGTGTGTTTTTTCCTTTTTTTTTCATCATATTTCATCCCAGCTCATCCCTCTGCAGTCTGTCATGAATGCCTGTGCTAGGCTCATCCATCTCACTTCCCGTACCTCTCACACCTCACCCCTCTGTCAAGCTCTACACTGGCTCCCTATTTCCTTTAGAATCCATTTTCAAAATACTGGTCTCACTCACATACAAAGCTCTCCATAACCACGCACCTGCCTAGTGCCTACATCTCCTCCCTTATTACCAGGTATATCCCATCCTGACCACTTCACTTTGCCAATGTTCTGATGCTATCAGTTCCTCGTCCCTACACCCCTAACTCTCACCTTCAGGACTTCTCCCGAGCTGCCCCCTTTCTATGGAACTCCTTCCCTTGCAACATCAGACTCTCCCCATCTTTCCAGTCCTTCAAGAAGTTTCTGAAAACACATTATGTATGAGAAGCCTATCATCTCACTCCATGATCTCCCCACTGTCATCTCCTTATATTCCCAAACAGCCCTCCAGCAACCCGCCACTTCATCTACCCTATTCACCCTCACCTAATGGGTCACGCCTTTCCTTTTAGATTGTAAGCTGTTGAGCAGGGTCCTGCCTCCTTCTATTCCACGTGTGTGACGTGTATGTATATTTGTTATTCTGTCTCTCCCATATTACAACGCTAAGGAATTTATTGGCGCTTTATATATACTTGTAACTGGAACTGGATATAATGGTATGTTTAGAAAGTCTATTTAAAAATGGTATGTAATATGTGTGGGTTCCATAAATGAGTAAGAGGAACATTAGACCTAAACAGCGCAGAAATGTAAAAGCAGCAGTGGGTACTCTCGGACAGACAATGGTAAAACTGCCTGGTCACAATGAGGTTGAAAGGCTTTTTCTTATGCTGTAACAGACCTTTATATAGGACCTTTTTTATTATTTAGACACAAGTGATGCACTTTATGGTGGAGTTACTAAAAAAGACCTTCCAGGACCTGTTTAAAAACCTGGCTGATTCCCTGATGACATTACTGCAAAATATTCTGGGCACCTCAACTAAGGTGTGCGCTCCTCCAAACAAGTGCCATGGTCCCCTGTCTCCTGAAGAGCGTGTCAGGAGACAAAATAGCAATTTGTGCATGTACTGCGGGGCAGGATCACATTGGATATCCAATTGCCCAGAAAAAAACCCCAGATCTGCGGTTGTCAAACCAACACCAGCACCAGTTTCTAAGCCTGCTGCAACTTCCAAGCACGCTCAGGTGCGTAGATCTCTGAAGCAGCCACAGGCTTCCAGGCCTGCTACAGCCACTGTGTCTACACCTGCTTCTAAGAGACCTGCCGTTCCTAAGCCGGTACCCCTACCCAGACCGGCCCCCAAGAGATTTCTTGAACCCAAACCTGCACCCCGAACAACTCCTGCACCTACTCCTGTCCCCAGACGAACTGTATCCAGGCATGTGACATCTTTAGAGGTCAGCGACACCCCCATGGATATGGAGACCTTTATGCCCTTACCCAGGCATCCCTATGGACTTCGAAGATGCATCCATAGAACCGGAGCCGATGGACGTTATGTATATACAGGTTCCAGGCGTACCTATTCCCATCACTCACAGCCCACATGATCCGGCCATCTGTGAGTTTGACCCCCTGAATGATGCCTTCCCGTTTGGCTGTATACCAGAGGACACCACGGTCTCTACAGACCCCCCGTGTCAATATACGCAGTCTTTGGGGTCTGATGCTTCCTTCGAGGGGTGGCGTAATGTCTGTTCCTCATCCAGCGATGACCTTGAGGGGGACTATAACGAAGAGAAGACACCTACCCCGATGCCATCTTCTTATGTGGGCACAAGATTCAATGGTGACTCTGCCTCCTATCTCTCGCCCTCTGTCGCCAACGCCAGACGTTCAAGGGACATTCCTGTTGCTCCAGATTCCTTACCCGAGGATCCAGCTTCTTATACGGTGCAGGGCATCTACGCTATACCCACCTTGGTGCCATCCAATTACGTGGGCACCCTCATTCCTGAGGCATCACCTAAGAGAAAAGCGCGTAACCCCAAGATCCCTAAAGACCCTGATATGGACTTTATTTTATCTCGTGATTGCTTTTCACCCATTGCGACTGAAGACGATGAAGAGAGACTGCCATCTGGGTACATGGGCACCATCCCTAACCCTGACAGATTAGTTGACAATGTTTTGAAATGGGCAAGATGCAATTCAATATAATTATATAGTATTAGTAATTGGTATATTTCAACTTAATTTACAATATTTCAGTGGCAATCACTTGCTCCTTCTGAGACCATATGTAAACTAAAACTACCTCTAGAGTTTTTTTGGCCATTAAGACAATAGTCATCGCAATTAGTGAGAAGGAAGCAACAAGTTCTAACACGCATACTGCACTATACACTCTGCTATATAACTATGGCGATCACCCTAAATATAGGGTTTGCTGACGTTTTCTATACTTTACTTTAATTCTAACTTAACTGCAAATCATAAGTGAAAAATCTGGACACCACAGGAAACTTCATTTGAAACTTTTCAAAACATACAAAATCCACCAGATGATTCAAACCTACAGTTACAATGACTGTAGGAAAGATTTATAGCAGGGTTAAAAAATATAATACCTAGAAGGTACTAGCCAAGTTGATTACCTGTCACATTCGCTATGGCGCTCACGCCTGATAACCGTGATTTGGATCCTTTTGGACAGACCTATGTGATTCTCGATTTTCCAGCAGTCAGGACTGCTAATCCTAGCACTCCCAGTCAGGGAGGTAAAACAGAACACCAATACTAAATACCAGTCAGTAGCAAATGATTTCGGGACCAAGTGTCTATTGAGCAAACGCAGGTTAACTATGCATGGACAGAGATAGTGCAGAAGTGTCATACAACATGGGTTAACATAAGTGTGGTTAAAAGTGAAATCCGAATTGGCACCAGAGAGAGTAGTCATACAGTCGAGGTTGGCAACAGAGGTGGTAGTCGTACAGGCAGGGTTGGCAACAGAGAGGACACCCATATAGTTTGTCTCAGCAAGGTAGAATGAGGGTTCAATGGATTCAGCACCCTGCAGGGCAGGCCTACAATCGCAGGTTGTGTGATATATCCTGCACATACAGTGTCTACAGAGAGCACTATGAGTATACAAAGGGAGTCAGAGAGAGACTCGTTAAACAGGCAGTCCGGGTCAAACATAAGCGGGGTCCTCATACAGGCAATAACGGCAACTAGGTAAGGGAAACACTGAGACACAAAGGGAAAACAGCTGACAATGCGGGAATAACTCCACGTCAGGGTGATGAGCTGAATCTCGCGCCCTGCATTTAAGGCCAGCGGCTCCGCGTCACCACGCCGAGCCCCGCCCCTCCAGACTGCCAGACGATCAGCCGGAACTCCTGGCACCCGGCCAGCCAGCGCCGCCGCCGGGTGTCCAGACTCCCCAGGGTGCGCCGCAGTAGCCGAGGATGTGACAATACCCCTCTATTGATCTCAAATGAACAAAAGACATATTCCACAGTTGCAAAGAGTCAAATTTCCACTATCCCTGCTTAAATGATCAATTTCCTTAGGTGAGATGGCAAGTGGAAATTTTGAGTCAAGTTTGAAGCATGAAAAAAAATGTTTTTGGCAGTACATGGTTCTTAACACATTATGATTATACAACTATGGGAGTATGTGTCCCATTGGTACTCAGAGAACATTTTTACTTTGCATGGTCACACCTAGAATATACTGCAAAGATTAAGCTGTCTCGACTAAGTGATTACCTAAGAGATGTGGTGGAAAAATCACAAGCAAACATTAATATAATATTCCCTAACAAACAAGTTTAATGAATATCCTTTTATTTCCTGTGTACAGATATAATTTGCATATTTTAATTTGTATCGAGACAATTTTGCATACACTCTTATATTTGTTTAATGTTTTTTGTTTTGTAATGCATGAAGCAGAAGGGTATTTATATTATCTAGCATACGCCATAAGGATAGGTTACAAAACGTGCTAACCTGCAAGCATCAGCTGAAAGGTTACATCATTTCCAAAAAGAGAGGTCTACCACTCTTGTCCAAGAGTACCTTAAGTACTGAATATGTCAGATGCTGTATGAAGTCTGGCATATCGACACTAAAGGCACTGATTATTTATATATATATATATGCTATTGGTGGGCATTTGCACCATTAAAAATCTAAATTTGGGAAGTACTATTTATTTACTTTCATTGACTGTAAAGATTTTCTTTCCATATAAACATAAAAGTATTTATGATATGATGATGATGATTCTTTTATTTTTGGATGACGGGTTTTCTTTAAAACCAAATGAGATGAATCCCAGAGCATGGTCTGTGTTGTGAAATATCAGTATCATCTGATAATTCCTTTTAGCTTAAAGACACACAATATCACTTGCTAAGTTACATTATTTTTACAGGTAATTTTCATATATATAGCCATTGTGCTCATAGCTAATGTGTTAAATAATTCAAAGAGAATCATATTAGATTCTCTTGGCCCCATGGCTATCCTTTGTTTAAAAAGGTGCAAAAATCACCCTCCCTGCTTCGAAAAAAAAAAAAAAGGAAAGAAAATTATATACACAATAGGATTCACCGTTTTAAATATATACATATACAGATTTTAGTTGTATGATTATTAAAATTATCTTCACAACATCAAAAGAACTTGATTAAATCTATAAATCAATATCATAGCAAAATATGGTTTAACAGATGACACAAAAGGATTCAATGGAACATTCTGATAGAGTACTATTCCAAGAAGGAATTGATAATTTTGAAAAATTTTATTGCTGTCTTTGTCAAGTATGTTAGAGTCAAATTAAATTTTGAAGACATTACTGTAGGTAGCTGAGGTGGAAAATTTTGTAATAAAAAAAAAATGGTTTTGGAAAATAAAACCACTGGATTACTATGGTCTGGTGCTGCCTAGATAAATAAAGATCTGTAATTAATGAGGTAAAAATAAATTTGTGTTCGTACCAGAAAATTTCTGTAGAAAAATTTCAGTGTGTCCATCTGTGATCTGAATCTTAAAATCCTGGGACAAACATACCGGCAACATTACTAAACACTCAAAAAATTAGCAAGTGAATAGCTGAAGAAAATAAAGCATTTTAGAGTTACCCAATGAATTTCTTCACCTTAGACCAAGTTTGTGATGTTGAATTAACTAAACTGAGCAGTTCACGTAAAACCCAGAAATAGGATTTACTTGCAGCAGTTAATTAAAAGGTATGGGTAAATATCACAGCATCAAAAGTGAAAAATCCATCAATAGGCACATATGAAGGCTAAATTTAAAGAAATACTTTAAAGGCAAAAAGAAGGGGTTAGAGCATTTAAAGATTATCCCCTCCCATCCTCTACAATGTACAGACCTATGCTTTGTTGACCGAAATCCAGGAAAACTGTCTACAGGGATCCAGGGATATCAAACCCTGCCCCCCCCCAGATGTTTCGGAACTACACCTCCTATGATTCTCTGGCCATGTATTACATTCAAAGAATTCTGGGATTTGTAGGCAGTAAACATCTGGGGGGTCAGAGTTTGAGATCCCTGGTAGCATGAGCTGAGTGACAGCCTTCCAGATGGAGGAAAGTCTTCCACTTTAGAAGGCTGTCACAGCCTACATTTTCTATTTGCTGTTGTGGCTATGATGGGATCATGGACTGGCCTCGCAGTTGAGGCTCGGCACATAAGATTTACTGACTTTTTAATGGATATGACAAGTTTTCTGAACTTTTGGATACGATATTGTGGCTGCATTGAGTGCCAAAGTTCCTAGGGTATGTTCAGATTTTTCCCTACAGGAACCCTCGACGCTCACATGGTTGTTTTTTTAAATCAAGAATAAGTGCACATAGGCCATGGTGTCACTTTTAATAGATCTAATATCTAACGGCTCATATACTTTTTCAGTAAAGAAAGAACATTTAATTTCGGAGAATGAGAAATTTGAATAAAGCTTAATGGTTACAGAATGTATGTCTAAGGTGGCATTTTTGAGTATCTGGGACATTATTGTTTTGAGTATTTTTTATGTCTTAATGTTAAGGCACTCAAACTTGAGTAGAACAAATTTCTCAATCATCATAAAATTATAGATATTTGCAATTGAATGGCATGTAATTCCATTGTCTAAAATATATTCTAAGCTATTGCAGATTTGAAGATGTTTTAACAGAATGTTGATTGTGGTGTGTACACGCTTTTTAGTACAAATTAGTCTGGGTTTGAAATGGCCCCAAATAGTTAATTGTTTATATAGATTATGCAATATATTTTTTATAACAAAAGCTATATAGAGCAGTTTACAAAGTAATGATATGTAGGAAGCCTTGCATGGCACTTAATATTATGTATAGAAGGAGTTAAAAGAAAACTAACGATGCATAAAAATACAGACAGCAACAACAACAACAAAACAAAGATAAAGAAAAAAAATATATCACGGCAAAATATAACTCATTTAAGTGGTAGCAGTGTCTAATTAGAGTTTGCAAGTAAAATAATTAGCATGCACCTGTACAAGATTGCAATTCTTCCATGAGATTATTCACTGCTCTAATTACCATGATTGTAGGGAATTGCGATTACATGGCTCCTTATTCCCTTATAGGATAAAGACACTTCTAGCAGATCAACACAATCAAATGCGTACTCTCTCTATATTCATTACTATGAGATGAATATAAAAAAAAAGAAAAACAAGATTAAAAAGTCACATTATTTCACTGCTATACAATTTAATTTTACCTCATCTACCATGCCTCTTATTTTATTCTCTATTTTCAGTTTTTTCACTTGGTAATATTTTAGTTAGCTCTGAAAATCTGAGAGATTAACTCTTTATTGAAACCAATCTATTCCTCTTTGTCACTTCAATGTATAATGGAGTTGAAAACAAACAGAAATAGTCAAGTGTAATGTATAGCCTTTCCCATGATGCTTAGCCACTCTTTAGGTTGGTGGAGACTCATGGGAAATGTAATTGCAAAATATCTGGAGGAACAAGGTTTCTGACCCAGGTGTATATGGAGCTATGAGCTGGATGCTACAGTTAGCGCAGCCTAGCGCTAACAAGGTTGCGCATGAAGAATTGGACAGTTTTTTTCCCCAGTGTAATCACCTGGCCACACCTGCCCCTGCCAATAAATACTATCTGTGCGTGCAATGCCCTGACTGTGATCACACTTTCCAAGTCAGACACAGGGCCTTGGGCGTTTGGAAGTTTAATATAAGTAAAGAGCGTGTGGGGTGGAGTGCAGTTGCTAGTGTAAAAAGTTGTTCGATTTGTTAACTGCCATCTGTTTGACACATTCACCACAGATCACATACAACCATTACTAGATGTAAATACACATTACACATACTTGCATATAAAACATGCACCGCCACCTATACAGTAACTTCGCATCACATGCATACCTGTCTTTACCGGTACTTTACCCCCCCTTGTACCCACATTGTGCCGTTACCCCTGTATTCTCAATTATAATTGTCTGTCACTGTTTGTCATGGAGGGTATTGAGCAAGAAATTAGAGGAAGTAGAAGGAGTGTTGGTGGGGAGGAGGAGGAAGTGAGGAGAGGTATATTGACTTACAGGTGAGGAGAGTGGAGGAGTGGGGCTAGGAGACGTGACGAGGAGGAGTGGGGAGAGGAGACATGCTGAGGGGAAAAGGAGTGCTGAGGGGGAGAGGAGGGGTGAGTCCTGGGAGTGGAGTCCTGGGGTGACAGTAGTGGAGTCCTGGGGTGACAGTAGTAGAGACAGAGAGAGAAGGAGCGAGGGGGAGAGGAGGCATGAGAGTGAGGATACCAGGCCAGGCCCATCCAGCCAAGGGACATAGTCTGGGTGAGGGATAAGACAGGACGCCATCGATAGTCACCTCAGGGCACCTCAGGAGGATGGGTCTGGGAGGAGAGGTACACCCTGGAGGAGAAGGAGGCACTGATAGAGGCCTATATGCACAATTTAAACTGGCTGCATGACTTGTCCCTGTCTGAGCACCTGCGCCTCCATCTATGGACTGAGATCCGGGTCGCGGTCTGTACACTGGGGAGGAACCAGAGCATACAGTCCATAAAGCACCAATACCATAACTGTAAAATGGAGCTGAACGCAGAGATCCCAAGGGAGCAGCAGGAGCCCAGGAGGACTGAAGGTGGCTCACCAGGGAGCTATGTGTACTCTCAGTGTGAAGAAGTGCTGAAGGAATGAATATTTGAGGTCAGTGCCAGAGGGTTTGGGGGAGCAGTGGAGACCAGAACCAGGCCATCAACCCCGAGCATGCATAATGATATCATTGAGAATGTTCAATGTATTTTGGTCAAAATCCTAGTTTCATGCAACCTTGCATATCCAGATGTTTTGGACTACATCTTCAATGATGCCCAGTCATTCAATCGCTCCCTAAACATCATGAAAATGTATTAGAGAAATGTAGGGAAATGTAGGTCAAAAACATTTGAAGGCGCCAGCTAACATAGAAATAATATAGATTATAGAAAACAGGACTTTGATGCTTTGGATTGTGATTATTTGCTTCTTAACCTTGTTGCTTTATAAATTGTTTTAAAATTGATGGCTTTATAACCTCTGCTTTACACCATCAGGCCTTTAAATGTGGTGTTCATCCATATAGTGGTGTTACTGTTTTTTCCCCTTATGCTGGCGTTTTATTTTATTTTTGCTGGAGGGTTATTATGCCAAGTATCTACATTTCTCATATTGCTGGTGTTCATTTGCTATTATTCTCAACATGTCATGTCAATAATCTATTTATAAGATCCTCTTTTCTATATAACCTCATGGTGGTACATGTGTCTGTGACCCTTTATCGTTCAGAATGGATTTAAGTGTGTTGAGCATTGTAGTTAATATAGCCTGTTGTCTTTTCACAGGTACACCACACCACCACCAACACCAGCCTGTGCCCCAACTATCACCAGAGTGCTCAGCAGAGACCTACCTATCCCTGGATGCCCCAAGCAGCCCACCACTCAACACACCTGTCACCCCTGCCATCACTCCACCACAACGTGACTCTGTTTCTTCATGTGCTCCACCTGTGCAACAGCTACCCCCAGCGGTGTAGCATGGGTTGTCAGCGCCCAAGGCAAGGCAAGAATTGTGGGCCCCCCCAACTAGACTTGTGTACTGATATTTTTTTTTTATTTTTTTTTTCGGTTCGTTCTGATTTTGTAAAGTTTCAGCTCGTTTCGCCCAATTTCCGTTTCCGTTCGGTTCGTTTTTCGTATCGACTTTTTTTTCGTGATTTAGAAATTTTTGTGTTTTTCGGAACATCTGTTCTCCTCGTTTCAAAGTGTCTATTCGTTTTGACGTAAACTAATGGTTTTTCGGATCCGATAATTCTGTCGATACGATAATTCTGCCATTGAGATTTCTCATGTTTTACAAGAAGGATACATTGAGATTTCTGAGGACGTAACAGTATGACCCCTATCGCGTCTTCTGTGAAAAAATGCGTTCGGACGCATCACACTTTTTGACGGTAGACGTGAAAAATGCATTCGTCTGACCCTAGTCTGAACAGAGCAGTTGGTCATCCCTGCAACAGAGAGAGATGAGCAAGACCTCGAATCCAGATGGGACTGCAGCTGTACATAGAGCCTGCAGACCAGGTCACGGCTCAGTCTCTACCAAAGGCAACACTCTGCATCACTCACATTCTACAAGGTGAATCTAGTCCAGTGGTGTACTAAAGGGAGGGCATGGGGTGATGGGCCACCCTGGATGACAGCTGGCTGGGGTGCATCTAGTCAACTGTTACCGTTTGGGGCTGACCTGTCCATGCAGCAATGCAGTCGGTGCTGCCATGAAGCACGTACCACAAAGCATTTGGCTCCATGGCTGCCAGGCAGACAGTCTGCCTCCCTAGCTCCTCCCCATCCTCCTGCACTTCCTGTTCCTGCATTGGAGGAAGAGAAGTGAGGTGAGCAGGGCTGCAGGAGGAGGCATTGATGGGTAACTGTGCGTGTGTGGGGGCGGGTTTGGGTATTGTGAGTGTTTTGTGTGCAGTGTCGGGGTGATACATGTGCAGGTGTAGTGTGAGAGTGTTTTGTGTGCAATGTTTGACTGTGTGCAGTGTCAGGGGTGTGTGACACAAGTGTAGGTGTAGTGTGAGGGTGTTTTGTGTGCAGTGTCAGGGGTGTGTGACTCCCTGTGTGCAGTGTCAGGGTGCAATGCACATGTAGGTGCAGTGTGAGCGTGTTGTGTGTGCAGTGTCAGGTGTGTGTGATACACTTGTAGGTGCAGTGTGAGAGTGTTTTGTGTGCTGTGAGTGTGTCCATTGTCTGCAGTAAGTGTGCAGTGAGAGTGTGTCATGTCTGAATGTGTGCAGTGTGAATATGTGTTTGCTGTTTTAAGAGACTGCTGTATGATGTATGAGACTGAATCCTGTATGAAGTTGTTTTATTGCTGTTCAGCTCTGTGATACGCACCGAACATTACTGTTAGTTTTATTGCTGTGGAGCTATGTGATACGCTCATACGGAATGCTCATTACTGTGAGTTTTATTACTGTGGAGCTCTGTGACATGCTCATACACACCAGACATTACTGTGAATTTTATTGACGTGGAGCTCTGTGATACAGTGATGTGCAGTGCATATGCGTGTATCACAGAGCTGCACAGCAATAAAACTCACGTTCATACACATCACACATTACTGTATCACAGAGCTGCACAGCAATAAAACTCACAGTACTGTGCGGTGTGTGGATGTGAGTTTTACTGCTGTGCAGCTCTGTGATACGCTCATACACAGCATACATTATGTGAGTTTTATAGCTCTGGTGCTCTGTGAAATGCATGGGTGGGATTTTTTTTGGGGGGGGCAGCATTTCATTCTTGGACCCAGACAGCACAATTTCTTAGGCTGGACCCATTTGTGTTTTGCATAAAATTAAAATTCACCTCTGTTCTAGTCCATCGGACATGAAGTTCCCTTGGGACTGCGCGTGCCCTCTCCAACTCCTGCTGGCATCAGATGCGGTTTCTGCATATGTAACACAGGAAAAGTAAGAAAGCTACAGTGCTAATTTAACATGCCCGAATACATTCATCGCCTAATAACTCTGGAGTATGGGGCCAATAGAACAACTGTGCTATATTCCTTTTTATAGGCTGTTGATTTTGCGATTGGCCAAGTTCGTCAAGTTTGGAGTTAGCTACTGCTCAAACCAGGTGCTAAAATTTTGAAACATCGCATCCCGGCAGGAATTTCCGCCAGCACTTTGTAATACCTTACTTATCAACGTGCTAAAGTATGTTTGCACAACACTTACTCATCCGACCACTACCGTTAGTGTTCACATACTCATACCCTTTATCTGTTGGCCATGTATTCACAATATCATATAATATTCCTCCAGCTGGACGACATGGCAATGAAATTATTCGAGAGTGAACCTCTGTTTCATTCAGGACCTGAATGGCAACACGAAAGTAATAAAACTTTACACATTGGAGGTTATTCACTAACCCAAAAATTGCCGCCAAATTGCACAGAATGGTGAATTTCGGGGCAACTAATCTATTCATAAAGCTATAAGTTCTCCAAAAAGAGCAAAAATATGGTGCAATTCACAGCAGTTCAGCAGCACTGGTTGGCAGCTACTAACCTTTTCCTATTGGAAACAATGAATTACACATTTGGACACATTTTTACTAAATGTTTGCTGATTTAATTAATTAACTAAATTAGGAGAATATGAGACTTCCTTTTTTATTCAGTCCAGTGGAATTCGTTCATGCCAATTCGGTGCAATTTGTGCCGATGTCTGACAATTGCTTCAGCAACTCCAATTTCAGCAAAATACGGTGACCTATCGATAAATAGTGAATTCACCATATTTTTGGAGAAATAGAACAGCTGAAGTGAGCTGAAATGGGCCAAAATGCAAAGCACCAAAATTGAGTTCCATTTAGGTGCTTTGTGAATAGACCCCATAGAGCTACGTGGATTCTATTCACTCCTTACACGGAAGCACAGGTGCTTCTATCCAGCATTAACAGTTGCGTATGTAAATGTTCAGTCCACACAGGTATTGCTATGCTGATTGAGGAAGCTTAGAGTTCCCAGCTGGGACATAACCTGTTGCAAGAAAACAATCATAGAAACTGCAGTGACAGCAACAATGCTAAGAACAAAATAAATAACCCTTGTTAAGGCATTTTGATACAATTTTTTTCCCTCTGGGAACATGTAGGTGGCTCCTAGTTTTGTACATATTTGCTGTGTGTTGTATGTTAAACATTTTTTCATTGGTATATGGGAGAAAGTAGCAATTACTTGGAGTACCCCAACATTAATCTGAAATAACAGTAGTTGCTGGAAACCTTTCTAACTGTGGGAATTAATCATTAGTTGCCGTTGTTTAGCATACAATCACAATTGTTGCAACCACAATAAACTCCAGAGATGGAAAGTCAACCAATGACAGGTATAGTCTCATTGTTTAACCTTCTGCCATTGTTCATCGCTTGTGCCTGGCCAGTCATTTATGGTCTTTCCTATGATACATAAAAAAACAAGGTAGCAGTGTTTTGGTCCCATTACATTGTATTTAAAATGTAGGTGCTCGTTATTGATGTCCAGATGTTTTTTGGATTGTTTTCACATTTATGTTTTCCTGTTTCATAGTGCCAAAACACAAAATAAACCCAACTTAATAGCTAATTTTTCGCATATATCCCCATTTAATCGCCATGGTCCATCTACTTTCCACTATTTCCCTTCAAAATAATTAGCAACATACAGGGCTATTCTGAGAGAGGGGGACACCTAGAGAATGACTGGAGCAGTGAAAATTCTAGGTCAAAATAGTCAAACCAGAAATATTTTCTTAAAGGGGATCTGCCCATTTGGCTTGATGAACAATAACTTTCTCAGTATGCAATCTCTGGTCATGCATCAGAATGTTTTGGAAATAAATTGGTGAATAGATAGGAAGCCATTTCTGTGTTTACAAGCAGACATATGTACACAGCTTTCCTGTGCTGTCAGGCACTTAGCTGCTCCTGGTAGAAATTAGGCCATCTCAGTCAGGGGTCCTGCAGGCTGAGGATCTGATTCTCTAATGGTAGACATCCTTTGTTTACCACTCATTGCATCCCTCAGCGGCACTTGTTGGGCATGGTTAATTGCACATGAACCTCCGATGGAGTGTTTTCAACTTTACAGAGCATTCTCATGGATCGTGACTGGCATACAAGGTCATGAACAGGTCTATTGTCTGAAATATCATAAGCATGTCTGGAGGAGGAAATACAAGTAAAAAAAAAAAGGTGTAGATCTTTTTCTAATAACATAAACAAAAATAATGCTAATAAAAATTGTATGTATATATACATATCTAAATAAACATACATATACACAAACTCACATACATATGTGTGTGTTTTACATAAAACGTGTTCACATCCCTATGCAAGTATGAAAGCCAAGCCCTACTGAAATCAATTGTAACAGATTCATTCGGCTAATGACTCAAGCCACTATTTCAAGTTGGAAGCATAGCTCCTTACTGTAAATTACTGGCTCTTAAACTTTCCATTGGGACCATTAATAACGGCGCCAAACAAGAAAACTGATTATTCCAGCGTAGATTGCTGTTCTCAGGTTAAGCTAGTATATCTGGTATTGAGTGATTCTGCTGTGGCAAAAATACTTTACACTTAAATTTAAATAATGTGTATAGTCTCAATTTGAACTTGGGGTACCTGGACTTGGCATTACTGTTGGGAGGTGTGTGACTGTGGAGTCTAACACATTGTTTTATTCCGCAGCCTACTCCAAAGTCAAAGTCACCCTGTGCCCATGGGCATCCGCAGGGGGGGCAATGGGGGCACTTGCCCCCAGGAACTGCCCATCAAGAAAGGGGCCAGAGGCAGAAGGTGTTTCATACCTGTGCTTCCCTGGCTGTGGCCAGCTGGTCTGTGTGTGGGGGGCATGCAGGGATCATAAAATCAGCAGTTTATTGGTATCTGCCGCTGTTTACAGGGAGGGAGGTGGGGAGACAAAAGATGGAGGGGATGGAGCTGTGCAGAGAGGCAGAGCAAAGGAGGGAGCCGAGGGAGCCAGGGGGGGGCAGAGCTCCAAGGTGTGCCTCTCACGGGCCTTCACATCACCAGGAAGGGCAGCTGTGAATGTGCTGCTCAGCATTTGAAGGCACCAGGCAGCATACAGGGTCTATACACAGTGACCCTGTGCAGGCCCGGATTTACCATTAGGCAGAGAAGGCATGTGCCTACAGGCACCTGCCACAAGGGGGCGCCTTGCTCTGTGTGTAAAAAAATATATATATATTTTGTCTGGGTTGTATAATAAAACGTGACTTCAAATCTCGTTTAAACATGATGAGCGAAACTGGTAAAAATTAGCTCAGCACACAGAGGTGAAATGGCTCAGCAGGGAAAGGGTTAAGCCATAAACAAAAACTTACTACATAGATACAAACCTGAACTTTTAACCTTTGACTGAGGTCAGACAGAGAGGGGGGAGGCGGGTAGCCACCCTTATGTAAAACCTAATATCCATGTTTGATAATGAAATCTTTGTAATTATGTGTGATCCACTTGATCAAACCGGATCTAACGGATCTGTAAGCCTGAGTGTTTCTTTTGCCAGAAACTTTAATGTAGGGGGGGGGGCACTAACCCCCTTATGTAATACACAAAATCTCTGTATTTTATGTTCAATATCTTTGTATTTATGTGTGATCTAACGTTAAGACGACTTGATCTTACCTGATCTAACAAATATCTATAAGCCTGAATGGTTTCTGACCAGAAAATACAATGAGGGGGGGCTAACCCGTCTTTATTAATGACTTAATAACTCAGTAATTATGGGTGATCTAACGTTAAAACCACTTGATCTTACCTGATCTAACGTAAAGCTTCCAAAATAGCTAAGTGTTTGTTTCATTTTTTGATAAGGGGGGCTGATGACGGGTTAGCCCCCCCTTACAATAATTGTTAATATCTCTTCTTCTATGTCTGATCTAACGCAAACAACTATTGATCTAACCTGATCTAACAAAGCTCTAACCAACTGCATGAGTTTTGTTCAAAAATTTTGACAAGGGGGGGCTAACCCGGCTGAGGTGACCATATATACACATACGCACATGGGGGGTGGCATGTGGACAATCTCAACTAAATGCGCCCCCCTCCATTTGGCTGATCCCTCCAGAAGAAATGTTGAACCCGACAGAGCTCTGCTCTATTGGGTTCAACATTTCTTCTGGAGGGATCAACCAAATGGGGGGGGGTGGCAATTAGTTGCCAAAATGTGTATGTAATACAAGTCTGGATATATATATTTAAAAGAATATACATATATATATTATCTATATATATATTTCATACCTGCCCTTACCTTACCCTATAAATTTGCTAAAAATAGACACACAAAAAAAACAAACCACTGCCTGAGACCCCGCGCAGCCCACATGCCACCCCCCTCTACCTGGCTGAATGTATCTAATATATATAATTAAATACATTCAGCCAGGTAGAGAAAGAAAAAAAAAAGTTTTATTTTATGTTCCCGGGGACACTTAAAAATGTCCTCGGATTTTTTTTTTTTTTTGAATGTATCGCCTTACCTTAGCCTGGTGGTCAGTGGGGGCTCCCTGGATCCTGATTGTGGGGGGCCTGCCGTGGCCGAAGGTGCAGTGGTTCCCTCCCTGTGCTGCCTGTCTCTGCCACATGCACCCGGGCGGCTAGCCCGCACAGTCGCAGCTCTGTCATCCGGTGGCCGCATGCTCCTCAATGCTCCTCAAGGGGATCCTTGGGCGGCCCCTGCAGGCTGCCCTCTACAGTATCTGATTAGAGGGCCGTGTCTGCCTGATGTTTTAGTAACAAGAATGTTTTATCCCATAGGCTTCAATGTTAAAAATATTCCCCGTTTTAATTCAACATCTAATAAACCGTTGCTTATAATATTCTGCAGTAAAAAGTCTCTTTATTTCTAGATTTTTTAGTATTTTTTAAGCATTTTTTTAATTATTTTTTTTTCGAACTTGAACCGGACACGTGGAAATGTTCGAAGTTCGCGAACTGTCAAACGGCCGATGTTCGATGCGAACAACGAACATATCAAACCGAACAGCTCATCCTTAGTGAGTTAACAGTTAAAAAACTCAGGGCAGTATTACATAGTTGGTGCTAACTTAACCAGAGCTGTTGTAAACTTCCCAGAGCCATTATAGCCTATGGAGGTTTTAAGTTTACAACAGCTCTGGTTAAGTTAGCACCAGCCTCGTAATATAGCCCACATACAGCAATGTGTTATGACTAGTACATTACAAACAGACGCCCAACGCGTATCGACAGCCTCATGCTGTCTTCATCAGGGGAAAAAAAAGGTGACCACAGCATGAGGCTGTCAATACGCGTTGGGCGTCTGTGTGTAATGTACTAGTCTTAACACATTGCTGTATGTGTTTTTTAACTGTTGGGGTGCCCTTTAAATCCCCATTTAAAACTGCTGGTTTTGTTGTTGGGTGATGAATTGTTGAAATCTTATTACACATGAAACAAGGAACGTCTTTGCTATATATACCGCTTGCTGGTTGGAATAATATCTGCCATTTATTACCTATATTATAGTTATCACTCCCTACAATTAATTATCTTCTGGTTATCTATTGAGTGACCAATTTGTCTTAGGGCAGATTCCTTGATGTTTATATATACACCTTTGTTTGGACCCACATTTGTCAATTTAAATTTTTTGTTTTTTATATCTGTGTTGTGTTTTTGTCCGTTTACTATGTCCTAATAAAGTTTAATTTACGGGACCCAATCCCCCTAGTGACTCTCCTCGTACTACGGTACATTGGATTGTTATAAGTTTTTATATTTACAGATTTTTGGTGGGTTAGGCCCTTGGATTGTGGTGCCTGGCACCGTGTAGGGTGTTTGCTGGTTTGGAATCACCCTGGTTTTTGTTATTCTTCCAACAAGACAATGCCCCATGCCACGGTGCTCATATTGTGCAGGAGTGGTTTCAAGAACATGAGGGAGAATTTACCTTGCTTAGGTGGCCCCCACAATCACCAGATCTCATCCAATTGAGCATTTGTGGGACAAAGTTGAAAGAGCCATCAGGCAGCTGGTTCCACAACCATCAAATCTCACAGAACTGGACAGTGCTATTCATCAGGCATGGTGTCAGATTCCTCACATCACCTTTCAACATCTCGTGGAGTCAATGCCAAGAACAATCACTGCAGTATTGAAGGCAAAAGGTGGCCCAACGAAGTACTGATGGGGTGGTCATAATACTCTGGCCACTCAGTATATGGACTGATGGGTTTCATTAAAGTTGACTTGTCTCTCTGTTGTAACCCAAGATCGGAGGGCTGCCTCATTTCTGAGGAATGCTATCACCACTCTTTCATTGTACCTGTCCTTAAGCTTCAGCGAAGTCCTGGAGAAGGTATGGAGGAGTTTCTGGTGGAAGAGCAGAGGACCGGCAAAGTCAAGGGAGCGGCATTAACAGATGAGATCTGTTACAAATATATTAATGAAAACCTTATTTACCTCTAATCATGTGGTGCAGTGGGTGGCATGAGCTTACCGTTCTCTGGCCACAATTAGAAGAGCACTGTGTACAAATAGGTTTCATTGTTCTTACACAGGATAATTTGTACAAAGTCGCATTTTGCTCCATGGAGCCGATACCAGTGGTGGTGCTGTGTACCACTGCAGGAATCTGTAAGCGACCTAGTATTATGGCACCAACTCAGTTATAAGTTGGTAACAGAGAGCTACTAAAGGTTATTGTCTCAAGTTGATATTTCCTTTTAGTGGCTCCTTGTTACAGACTAGGAGCCCACTTGTACGTCTTTTTTAAAGCAAAGAATCACAGGGTAGGTGAACTCTAAATTTCCCTAAAAATCTTTTGAAACGCCTCGAACACCTTCAGCAGTATATGCTTTTTTAATGTCATGTCTTACTAAACAATATTAATGCACTGATCTTTAGTGAGTCTTCCATTGCTGTTCAAGGAAATCATCAGTGTACCATCTGAGAGACTAGGGAGAGAAACAGACACGTTGTTTTCTTGGGCATCATCCAGCTCTTTTGCCTGTTTGGCACTATCCCAGCACATGTAGGGAAAATGGTGTTAGATTGGAAAGTAGCATAGCCATATGTTCTTGAATTAATAATAGAATTAACTAAATTTAATTTTTTTTTAGAACAAATGGGTACATGGCTTTTTTTTTCTAGGAGATACAAGTCAAGGTGGCACACATCCACTGATCATTGTATATAGAGGAAGTAAACTGTTACCAGCTGACATTTGTATTTAAATAGTGGCTCTGGCAGATCTTCATCTGAAAGTCTAGCCAACACACAGTTTTGGTTCTAATGAATATATTTTTGATATATAATTTTTGCTGACTATGTATACTTTTGACTGTGGTTTTGATCATTCAGGCATTTCCTGGCAGCAAATTTGGAGCTACTAGAGATATATTGGCAAGTTACTTTGGTGTGAATACTGGTAAAATTGATTAAGCTATTTACAGTATAAAGGGTTTTTGATAATATTCAGTGAATGTTTAATTAATGGAAAACAGCCTATGTCATTGCCAGGTAATTTTATCACCATATTCTGGGGCAGGCGCTAATTCAGCAGCCTGCCCCAGAGCAAAGCACTACCCTGGAGGATAATCAAAGTGGTGCTTTGGTGCCACCGCGAGTATCACCTCCTAAAGTCCAAAGGACTCCATGTAGGGTTGCGCTGCCGGGCCGCCAGCCCTACGCAATCTTGGTCTCGTGAAATTGAGTAGCGCCGCAGAGTGATCGCTGAGGGAGATTGAGAACTATTTGTCCCCAGTCTCATTCTGCTTCCAGTGGCCAGAAGCAGTGGATTGGGCTGCCTTTCTTGCAACAGGATGAGAGAGGAGTATCTGATTTATGGTAGGGGGTTTAGCTGGTGCTAACTGATTCTGCTAAAGTGGAATCAACGCAAGCTTCTGGGTGCCAGTAAAAAATCAATTAACCCTTTGTAATACCTTACTTATCCTAACGCTAATTACTGATTGCGCTACCTATGGTAAATATAGGGTGCACTAAGTAGAGTAGGCTCGCGCAGACTTGTATAACCACCAATGCGCTGATTTTCTTTACCTAATTAGCATTAGGAAGGTAGTAATGGTATGCTTAATGTCACTTATTCTAACGTTAATGATTGCTCATCCAGATCCTACCGTTAGCGTTAACAAGGGAATAGGGCCCATAATCTCTAGGATATCCTAGAGTACTATATTAAAATGGATAATGGGTGCTCAAAGAGTATGGGCCCTTGTCCAATCGAGCCATGAATAGCGGCTAGCTAGTGGATAATTCGGGCGAGAATTGTTATCCAAAAGCAGCTTGCTATTAGCAGATCTATTCTGACCGAGCTGCTCTATCATTAGCTCAATTTCGAATATTTGCGAGTCACCGATCAATACTAGCTGGCTTTGATTCCTGGAGTCCATAGAAAATCATCTACTAAGCACCCAGAGCCAGTACTCTTTTTTGAATAAGATCTTGCGTTGTTCTTGCTTTGAGCCATTATTAACAAAGTATAGTAGCTATTAATGAACCGTAAAGAGTCACTAATACCAGGGTTTCAAGCAAAACTTGCGGTTTGAATCCTTAGTTTAACAGGTCATGCCTTGTGTTTGGTGGTATCATATGAATTCAGGGATTTTTGCCAATGAAGTTGATGGACCAACATATATAGCAGTTGTGTGCCTGGTATCAGCAATTTGTTCTTAACTGCACGTTACCATTATAAAATATTTTTTGGGGGTATATGGTACACCAGCATTTCATTCTGTTGTTAGAGGGTAGTAAGTGGTCCTCCCTTCATTTGTGCCAATTATATATTTTTTTTCTAATTGAAATTTTATTTTGAGTAAAGGTCATATAAACATCAACAAAAGGCCACGCAGGGCCGGAGTAAGTGGTCAAACAATCACGGCAGAAAGACTAATAACAGGAATCGTGCGGGGGGAAGGAAGTCGACACGGAGGAATCACTGGTGTACACGATAGGAATCAAAATAGCAGTAGGTGGGAGCCGGAGACCAAAATGGGGGGGGGAATACGAAAATAGATAAGGGGGGGCATGGCAATGGCCAACTACGTGACTCTCCTGGCACACTCCAGAGAGGACAAGGAGGCCATGGAGGGCTAATGTCACGCGGCCAGGGCGCTCGGGGGCCAAGTATGGCAGTCAGAGCTATGGTGGCTACCACAGTGGCTCACCCCGAGGGAGTCCCGTTCTGCCAGACACCAAAAAAAAAAAGGGGAGGGGGAGGGAGGGGAACAAAGAGGCTCTCAGCATCCATCCACATCAGATATGAGCCATATGTCACGGTGGCCCCCGCACCCGGCGCCTGGCAGCAGCTTCCTCGCTGCTCGCTGGCCAGGCGCCGAATGATATTGCGGTCGCTTCCGCACACGTGGGGAAGCCGGGGGGCGGGGCCTGGCGGGCTGACGCGGACCCGCCGGGTTTAAAGCCCAGGCTCTCAGAAATGCCGGTGCCCTGACGTGGTAGTTACTTCCCGCAGAGCTCTTGTATATTTGGCAAACGACTTTCTGTGTATTGACCCCTTGGCATTGGCAAACGACTATCCTGTGTATTGACCCTTGGCATTGGCAAACGACTATTCTGTGTATTGACCCCTTGGCATTGGCAAACGACTATTCTGTGTATTGACCCCTTGGCATTGGCAAACGACTATTCTGTGTATTGACCCCTTGGCATTGGCAAACGACTATCCTGTGTATTGACCCCTTGGCATTGGCAAACGACTATTCTGTGTATTGACCCCTTGGCATTGGCAAACGACTATTCTGTGTATGACCCCTGGCATTGGCGAACGAACCACTCTGTGTATGATCCTGGCATTGGCGAACGAACCATTCTGTGCATAACCCCTGGTATTGGCATCAACTCTTCTAATTCTGGTATTGAGGTCAGTCTGTGTGGCACCCTAAGCACGCATCAGACTACCCCTTGTGTTGTTAGGGTCTTGGGAAGAGCTAATTATTCTAACTTCTTGTGTATCATTCTGTGTCTGTCTAGTCGTGCCGACCACTCTAAGGATCGGAAGGTTAGAGACTGTTCTGTGTCTAGAAACCACTACTCAGATAAAGCAGAGGGATCCGTGACGTCTCTCTTGTACGTGCTCTGTACTGCCATTCTTGTAGTCTGTCTAGTCGTGCCGACCACTCTAAGGATCGGAAGGGTAGAGAGTGTCCTGCGTATAGGGACCACCACTCTAGTATCAGGGGGATCCGTGACATTACGTCAGGGCCATGGATCCCGCAGACCTCTCTAATCAATTGACACGTATTGCAGCCAGACAAGAAGAGCAGGACCATAGAATGGACCAGATTGCTCTTGCCCTGCAAACCCTGCTAAACCGATCCAGTTCTGGTACTGCAAGCCCGCCAGACCCAGTAGTGCCTAGGGTCAGTTCGGCCGCTCTCGAGGGTTGTAGGCTCAGTATGAAAGCACCCGTACGTTATGACGGAACACCGAACTTATGCCGGGGCTTTCTGACCCAACTCGAGATCTTATTCGAAAACAATCCCGGGTCCTGTATGTCCGATAAAGCCAAAGTAGGCTATCTGATTAATCACTTGACCGAAAAAGCTTTATTATGGGCCACGCCCTTGTGGGAGAACAAGAAACCCATCATATATGACTATGAGGGTTTTACCTCCGAGTTAAAGCGTACTTTTGATCCCTCTAGACGGGCTACCAATGCGGGTAGATCCCTGTTTCACATCAAACAAGGTAATAGGAGGGTTTCCGACTATGCCATAGAATTTAAGACTTTGTCTTCTGAGGTACACTGGCCGAACGACGTTTTAACCCTGGCCTTTACCGAAGGTCTGAACGAGGCGTTTATGTTTGAATTGGCTCCCCTAAAATTACCAGAACATCTGGATCATTTGATTGATTTCTGCATCGCCATGGACGATCAAATCAGGGAAAGGAGACACACCAGAGACAGACCCAGAAGGGTCCTACCTCCTTTACCCTTAGTACCCAGGCATACCACTGCATCAGGTAACCTGGAGACCGTTAAGACCGATGTACCGGCCATTGAACCTATGCAGATAGGTAAAACGGGTATTTCAGAGGCAGAGAGAGCTCACCGGAGAGAAAGGGGGCTCTGTTTTTATTGTGCCGGGGCAGATCATTTCCGCCTTCAATGTCCTCAGAGACCCAGGGGTAGCAGGGGTGAGAGTGGCAAATCAGGTCAAAAGACAAGTAATACCCAGGTTATTGGTTCTCTGTATGCCTCCTTTGTGGATGATGATGAAAAAAAAAAAACTCGGATTCTGTTACCCATCTCCCTCACCTGGGAGGGGGTTCACCTCGAGACTGAGGCATTCCTAGACTCTGGAGCCTCAGGTAATTTTATGGATAGATGTTTTGCTGCCAACCACCTCTTACCTCTGGTTCTAAAGGAGAGGCCTCTTATGGTAGAAGCCATAGACGGGAAACCCCTGTCATGTCCCCATATCACACACGACACTATCGATGTGTGCATGACTACAGGAGTTCTGCACTGTGAAACCATACGATTCCAGGTTATCGACTCTCCCTCATGTCCTGTCGTTCTAGGGTTCCCATGGTTGACAGAACATAACCCGGTGATTGACTGGGCCCAGCGAGATATAATGTGTTGGGGTCCTAGTTGCCAGTCAAAGTGCCTGGGCAGGGTTAATGTGATTGGTAGTCTCAACATTGCCACAGCACCTCCTTTGTCCACTGAAGTCCCAGAATGTTATATGGCGCTAAAGGAGGTGTTCTCTAAAACCAGGACTGAGGTCCTACCACCGCATCGTCCTTATGACTGTGCTATAGAGTTACTCCCTGGTACTATGCCTCCTAGAGGACACGTATACCCCTTGTCTCAAAGGGAAAATGACATTATGGAGGAATATATAAGGGAGAATCTAGAGCGAGGATTCATCAGACGATCCTCCTCTCCAGCAGGAGCAGGTTTCTTTTTCGTTTCCAAAAAAGAGGGTGACCTGCGCCCTTGCATCGATTATAGAGGTTTAAATAGGATTACCATAAGAAATGCATACCCAATACCTCTTATAACCGAATTGTTCGACCGTTTAAAAGGGGCCCATATTTATACGAAACTTGATTTACGCGGAGCGTACAACCTGGTCAGGGTTAAGAAGGGGCACGAATGGAAAACGGCTTTTAATACACGTAGCGGGCATTATGAATACCTGGTGATGCCCTTTGGGTTATGCAATGCGCCAGCCGTTTTCCAGGACCTCATAAACGACACCCTAAGGGATTTTCTGCAAACGTTCGTTATAGTATATCTGGACGACATCCTGATATACTCTCCTGATAAGGAGACTCATCACTCCCACGTGAGACAAGTGTTGAAGAGACTATTGAGGGCTGGGTTATATTGTAAGCTAGAGAAATGCTTATTCGACATAGAGACAGTGCACTTCCTTGGGTATATAATAACCCCTGAAGGTTTCCAAATGGATCCTAAAAAACTCTCAGCGATTCTTGACTGGCCTTTACCCCAAGGGCTTAAAGCCATCCAGAGGTTTTTGGGGTTTACTAACTACTACCGGAGGTTCATTAAAATTTCTCGGCCTTGATAGCTCCCCTCACGGCTATGACTAAAAAGGGGTGGTGAATCAGAAGTGGACACCCGAGGCCAGTCAAGCCTTTGAGGCACTTAAACAGGCTTTCACCACTGCCCCTGTTCTCCGACATCCTGATCCGGCTCTGCCTTTCCAGGTTGAAGTTGACGCCTCCGAGCTAGGTCTTGGTGCAGTCTTGTCCCAAAGGGAGGCACCCGACAAGCCCTTGCATCCATGCGGCTTCTATTCCCGAAAGTTGTCCCCGGCAGAGAGGAACTATGATATCGGAAACAGAGAATTGTTAGCAGTTATTGCAGCCTTGACGGAATGGAGATACTTATTAGAGGGGTCTAGGGACCCCATTGTCATCATAACCGATCATAAGAATCTCACGTACATTGGAGACGCTAAACGGTTGAATGCCAGGCAAGCGAGATGGTCATTGTTTCTTTCCAGCTTTAATTTCGTCCTCACATACAGACCTGGGTCGAGAAACATTAAAGCAGACGCATTGTCAAGACAGTACGAGTCATACGAACATAACATCCAAGATCAGCATCCCATTGTACCCCAGGAAAGGATTATAGCACTTACCACGATTAGTGTCTCGTCTCCTCTAATGTTAAGATTGCAGACCGCCCAGGGCACAGCTCCTGGGGGGAGACCTCCTGCGAAACTCTTTGTACCTGAGAACGAAAGGGAAGAGGTATTAAAACTGTATCATGATAACAAAATCTCTGGGCACATGGGGATCACCAAGACAGTGTCTAGTATACGTAAACTCCTTTGGTGGCCCACGGTGCGCCGTGACGTTAAAGATTACATAACCGTGTGTGAAGTGTGCACAAGACATAAAAGTCCCAAAACAGCGCCTATTGGTTTACTCCAGCCTCTGCCAATCCCCGAACGACCATGGTCGCATTTAGCTATGGATTTTATAGTAGAGTTACCTGAGTCTAGAGGGAATACTGTAATACTCACGGTCATAGATCGATTCTCCAAAATGGGTCACTATGTTCCTCTTCGGAAACTTCCTTCGGCAGCCGAACTGGTGCCCATTTTTGTTTCCAATGTGGTCCGCTTACACGGTATTCCTCTTGGGATTGTCTCGGATAGGGGGACCCAATTCGTCTCCAGATTCTGGAAAGGGTTTTGCAAGAGTGTGGGGATAGACCTATCCTTCTCTTCGGCCTATCACCCCCAGACCAACGGGGCGGCGGAACGAGCCAACCAAAATATAGAAAAATATCTCAGGTGCTTTATATCCGAACGACAAGATAACTGGTCAGACCTGATACCGTGGGCAGAGTATGCCTTGAACAGTGCAGTAAGCGAAGCCACAGGACGTTCCCCTTCTTCACTGTTTACGGTTTTGATCCTCCCGTGCTCCCTGCTACGTTTCCTGATACCGCGATTCCTGCTCTGGATGAGCATTTAGTGTCATTGAAAGAAACCTGGGGAAGGGTTAAACGGGCACTGGAGGATAGTAGTGTTACCCAGAAGATCAAAGCCGACAGACACAGGAGGCCGGCACCCGTGTATCAAGTTGGGGACAGGGTTTGGCTTTCTTCACGCAACATTAAGCTTTTAGTACCCTCCATGAAACTGGCACCCAGGTACATAGGCCCCTATAAGGTTCTGCGGCGAATCAATCCGGTCTCCTATGCTCTGGCTCTGCCCTCCCATATCAAGATACACAATGTGTTTCACGTGAGCCTTTTGAAACCACTTTTGTGTAATCGGTACACCAGGGCCCGTGTCCCCCTCCTCCGGTCTCTGTGGAGGGCGAGGAGGAGTTTGAAGTTGAGGCCATTCTGGACGCCAGGGTTTCTAGGGGGTCCTTCAGTACTTGGTTGACTGGGTGGGCTACGGCCCAGAGGATCGCTCTTGGCTTCCGGCTACTGAGGTTCATGCTCCTCGGTTGGTGAGGGCTTTCTATTTGGCTCATCCCCGCGCCCCTGGGGGTCGTCCAGTGGCCGCCCGTAGAGGGGGGGGTTCTGTCACGGTGGCCCCCGCACCCCGGCGCCTGGCAGCAGCTTCCTCGCTGCTCGCTGGCCAGGCGCCGAATGATATTGCGGTCGCTTCCGCACACGTGGGGAAGCCGGGGGGCGGGGCCTGGCGGGCTGACGCGGACCGCCGGGTTTAAAGCCCAGGCTCTCAGAAATGCCGGTGCCCTGACGTGGTAGTTACTTCCCGCAGAGCTCTTGTATATTTGGCAAACGACTATTCTGTGTATTGACCCCTTGGCATTGGCAAACGACTATCCTGTGTATTGACCCCTTGCATTGGCAAACGACTATTCTGTGTATTGACCCCTTGGCATTGGCAAACGACTATTCTGTGTATTGACCCTTGGCATTGGCAAACGACTATTCTGTGTATTGACCCCTTGGCATTGGCAAACGACTATCCTGTGTATTGACCCCTTGGCATTGGCAAACGACTATTCTGTGTATTGACCCCTGGCATTGGCAAACGACTATTCTGTGTATGACCCCTGGCATTGGCGAACGAACCACTCTGTGTATGATCCCTGGCATTGGCGAACGAACCATTCTGTGCATAACCCCTGGTATTGGCATCAACTCTTCTAATTCTGGTATTGAGGTCAGTCTGTGTGGCACCCTAAGCACGCATCAGACTACCCCTTGTGTTGTTAGGGTCTTGGGAAGAGCTAATTATTCTAACTTCTTGTGTATCATTCTGTGTCTGTCTAGTCGTGCCGACCACTCTAAGGATCGGAAGGTTAGAGACTGTTGTGTCTAGAACCACTACTCAGATAAAGCAGAGGATCCGTGACGTCTCTCTTGTACGTGCTCTGTACTGCCATTCTTGTAGTCTGTCTAGTCGTGCCGACCACTCTAAGGATCGGAAGGTAGAGAGTGTCCTGCGTATAGGGACCACCACTCTAGTATCAGGGGGATCCGTGACACAATACACAACAAGAAATTTAGCAGAGAAGGGAAAATAGTGTCTTAGAAATCAGCAAGGGGGGAGGGGATTCACAGCCAGAAAATGATGGGGGGTGTTCAGTAGTGGGGGGGGGTGCAACCCACAGAGGGACACATAAAAAATATATACATGGGGGAACAAGGGGAGCACTCAGCTGGGGTCCGTCAGCGGCAGTGGAGGACTCTGAGACATTGGCTGGATCCCCAGCATGCAAAGCAGAGACTTTGCCTCTTCGAGGGACACTGCCGAATGCATTTTGCCCCCCATGGACACAAGAAGGGAGACAGTGGTCCCCCACTTGTAGCGGACCCCCCGGTCCCGCAGCAGGGTAGTAACATCCCGGAAGCGTCTTCGAGCAGTTAAGGCCAGAAAGGAAAGGTCCCGAAAAAAGATGAGACATCTGGAGGCATACGTGACTCTGAATGATGGCCCCACAGCTGCAAGGACCTGGGAATGAATCGCCACACTGCGGGTGATCACAAGGACATCTCGGGGAGCAGTATCCAGAGAAGCAGCCGCCTTGCTAAGCCTCGCCACCGACAGGATTGGAGGGTCCAAAGGAGCGCCATCGGTCGGGAGTAGGTGAGTGATCAGGTCCATGACATAGGTCAGGAGCCCCCCATTTCCTCCTGGATCCCTTCTACTCTCAAGTTGCGGCGGCGATGGCGATCTTCCAGAGATATGACAGCGGAATTAAGACGGGCAATTTGTGCTTGAAGGTCTTCCAGAGTGGAGGCAGTAGCAGCGTGCAGCGTTTCCGTTATCTGGACCCGGGTCTGCACCTCGGCAATCTGAGACTGCAACGTGTCGAGCGCCGCGCACACCTCCATTAGATCTTGCCGCTAAAGAGTCCGAAATTCTTCCATAACACCCTGGAGATCTGCAGTGGACATTGGCTGGGCAGAGGCACTTCCATGGCAAATCCATCAGGGACCCAGCCGATGGGGGCAGGGTGACTCTGGTTGGGGACTCCGCTAGCGAACCACGGCCGTGGCATTGGACCTCCTCCGCGCATCCCACTCCCAGCAAGGTGCGGATGTCTGGAAGGCGCTGTCCAGCCACCTCCCCGGACTTCACGGTCTTCTTACCCATAGAAACATAGAAAATGTCAGAAGATAAGAACCTTTTGGCCCATCTAGTCTGAACAATTGCATGGATACTTCGATTTATCTTTTGTTTTGGATAGCCTTATGCCTATCGCATGCCTGCTTAAATTCAATCACTGTTTTGGCCTCTACCACTTCAACTGGAAGGCTGTTCCATGTATCCACCACCCTCTCAGTAAAATAATGCTTCCTGTTGTTACTTTTAAACCTTTGCCCCTCTAATCTTAGACTATGTCCTCTTGTTTTGCTACTTTGTTTCCATTTAAATATACTCCCTTCCTCTACCTTGTGGATTCCCTTTACATATTTAAATGTTTCTATTAGGGATGTGCGTTTCGGGTTTCGGAATTTTCACGAAATTTCCCGATTCGTGTTTTCGGATGCGGCCGAATTTCCGAAAATTTTTAGATCCGAAAATGGCAGATCCGAAAAGTTTTCCGAGCCGAAACGAAATATTTTCGAATTTTCGAATGTACTTGAAATGTGTCAAATCGAAATTTATTGCTTTGAAACAAGGAGAACAGACGTTCCGAAAAAACGAAAATTTTCGAAAATACGAAAAGTCGATACAAAACCGAGCTAAGTGACACGAAAATACGAAAAATGGTCGAAATTCCGGGAAAAAAGATGTACACGAAAAACAAGTCGAGCCGAACCGAATCGAAACAGAAATTGGTCGAAACGAGCCGAATCGAAAAGTTAAAAAATCCGAAAAATCGAATCGAATCGAACCGAAAAAAAATTCGGTGCACAAGCCTAGTTTCTATCATATCTCCTCTGTCTCGTCTTTTTTCCAAGCTATAAATGTTAAGATCATTAAGCCTTTCCTGGTAACTTTTCTCCTTCAAGCCGTACACCATTTTAGTAGCCCTTCTCTGAACTCTCTCTAAGATGTCTATATCCTTCTGGAGATAGGGTACTCCAAGGGAGGTCTCACCAGTGCTCTGTACAGTGGCATGAGCACTTCCCTTTTCCTACTGCAAATACCTCTCCCTACACAACCAAGCATTCTGCTAGCATTTCCTGCTGCTCTATTACATTGATTACTTACCCTTAGATCCTGTGCAATAATAACCCCTAAATCCTTTTCCTCAGATGTTGAGGTTAGGACTGTATCAAATATTCTATATTCAGCCCTTGGGTTTTTACGCCCCAGGTGCATTATCTTGCACTTATGCACATTAAAACGCAATTGCCACAGCTCCAACCATTTTTTTAGTTTACCTAAATCATTTGTCATTTTGGCTGATCCCTCCAGGAAGGTCAATCCTGTTGCAAATCGTTATGTCATCAGCAAAAAGACATACTTTACCATTAATACCTTCTGCAATATCACTAATAAAAATATTAAAGAGAATGGGTCCAAGTACTGACCCCTGAGGTACCCCACTGGTAACAAGACCTTGCGCCGAATAAACTCCATTTAACACAACCCTCTGTTGCCTGTCACTCAGCCACTGCCTAATCCATTCAACAATATTGGAATCCAAGCTCAAAGATTGCAATTTATTGATAAGCCTTCTATGCTGAACAGTATCAAAAGCCTTACTGAAATCTAAATAAGCAATGTCTACTGCACCACCTTTGTCTATTATTTTTGTTACCCAATCAAAAAAATCAATAAGATTAGTTTGGCATGATCTCCCTGAGGTAAACCCATGCTGTTTCCTATCCTGTAATCTATGTGTTTTTAGATGTGCAACAATCCTTTCCTTTAACATGGTTTCCATTAATTTCCCCACTACTGGCGTAAGACTAACTGGCCTATAGTTCCCCGATTCCTCCCTACTACCCTTCTTGTAAATGGGCACAACATTTGCTAATTTCCAGTCTTCTGGGACGACTCCCATTAACAAGGATTGGTTAAATAAATCTGTTAACGGTTTTGTTATTACACCACTGACCTCTTTTAATAACTTAGGGTGGATCCCTTCAGGCCCCATTGACTTATTTGTCTTTACTTTAGACAGCTGCTGTAGAAGTAGAACCTCCTCCTCTGTAAACTCATATGTAAATGTCTCTTTAGTGTTTCCTCCTAACTGAGGACCCTTTCCTTCCTTTTCTTCTGCAAAGCCTGAACAAAAATATTCATTGAGGCAGTCAGCGAGACTTTTATCCTCTTCTACATACCTTCCTTCCTTTGTTTTTAATCTAACTAATCCTTGTTTTACTTTTCTTTTCTCGTTTATGTATCTAAAAAATGTTTTGTCCCCCTTTTTTACTGACTGAGCTATTTTCTCTTCTGCGTGTGCTTTGGAAGCTCTTATAAATTGCTTTGCCTCTTTCTGCCTAATCTTATAGGTTTGCCTATCTTCTTCACTCTGAGTTGTTTTATAATTATTGAATGCTGTCTTTTTGTTCTTCACTATTTTGGCCACTTCTGTAGAGTACCACAGTGGTTTGTTCCCTTTTTTGTTTTTGCTAGCAAGCCGAATGCAATTGCCTGTGGCCTTCAATAATGCCTCCTTTAAATAATCGCATTTCTCCCTTTAAACTCCTCCAGTCTGATAATGACTCATTCACACAAAATCTCATTTTAGAAAAATCTGTTTTTTTAAAGTCTAAAACTTTTGTTTTTGTGTGGTGCGGCTCCATCCCTGTTCTTATATTAAACCACACTGACTGGTGTTCACTAGATCCCAAATTTTCACCTACAACAACGTCTGATACCAAACCTCCATTTGTGAGTATTAAATCCAATATGGCCTCTTTACTGGTCGGCTCCTTAACTACTTGTGTTAGAGATAATCCCAGTAGGGAGTTTAGAATATTTGTACTCCTGGTGCACCCAGCTATATTGGTTTTCCAGTTCACATCAGGAAGATTAAAATCCCCCATGATAATAACTTCCCCCTTCATTGTCATTTTGGCTATTTCCTCAACCAGCAGATTATCTGGCTCTTCTACTTGTCCAGGGGGTCTATAGATCACACCTACACGAGCTACTGTATGATTGCCAAATGTTAGCGTAACCCAAACTGACTCTATGTTCACCTCGCTCACCTTTTATTTGGTTAGTTTTTATGTTGTTTTTCACATACAGGGCCACTCCTCCTCCTTTCCTACCTTCTCTGTCTTTTCTATATAAAGAGTACCCCGGTATTATTATGTCCCAGTTATTTTTCTCACTGAACCCAGTGGTGTATTTAGGTTTTGTGCTGCCCTAGGCCTGACTAAACTCGTGCACCCCCTAATTTAAATTTGAGGCACCCCCGCCTGTCAAGGGCACACCTCTTCATGGTTAATCCCCACCCTTCCTCTTTAAGCTCCACCTTTTCCTCTTAGAGCTCCGCCTTTTCCTCTCTTTATATTAAAAGTGAATACCAAGTGCCTACTTGTATATTTTGTATACCATTTCAAATGTATCTATTGAGAAATAAAATTATGAAATGTTTAAATTAAAGCATTTTTACAAAGAACAGCCACGCATGTCAAGTATACTGGAACACAGCCTCTCTAATTGGTTGAACAATAAAATCCACAGAAACGTGCACTGCATATGAACGTATCACAGAGCTGTACAGCAATAAAACTCACAGTAATGTGCAGTGTATATGAGTGTATCCCAGAGCTCCAGGGCAATAAAACTCACAGTACTATGCAGTGTGTATCACAGAACCCACAGCAATAAAACGCCCAGCAATGCAATGTTTGGTGTGTGTCAGCGTATCAGAATCCACAGCAATAAAAATTCCAGCAATGCAATGTGCAGTGTGTATGAGTGTATCAGAATCCACAGCAATAAAACTCCCAGTAATGCAATGTGCGGGTCAGCGTATCAGAATCCACAGCAATAAAACTCCCAGCAATGCAATGTGCGGTGTGTATGAGTGCATCAGAATCCACTGCAATAAAACTCCCAGCAATCCAATGTGTGGTGTGTCAGCGTATCAGAATCCACAGCAATAAAACTCCCAGCAATGCAATGTGTGGTGTGTATGAGTGCATCAGAATCCACTACAATAAAACTCCCAGCAAACCGAGTGTATATGAGCACACAGCAATTATTTATTCGACATTTACCGGCCTCCGCGGTAGGGCTGTGTGCAGAGTCAGCAGGGACTGTGTACAGACTCAGCAGGAGGTCCCTCCAGGCCACGTTAGGATCATGGCTGTGCCTGTGCGTGGAGCCATCTTGTCAGCAGTGGGGTGCCACTGCCAGAGGGTGCACCGTGGCTTTGATTCCCTTCCCGGTGGGTGTTCAGTCCAGAATAGAGTGACAGTCCATGTTAACGAAAGGGCGGGCAGCTGCGTGCATGCGTGTCACGTGGTTCAGCCAGTCAGGTGGTACTGAGACTCAGTACCACCTGACTGGCCGGACCGAGTGTGACCTGCATGCAAGCAGCCTCACCAGGAGCCAGGCAGCTCAATGACAAATTTCTATCACTGCAGTGCTGGTTAAGGAAAGGTCCACTTTAAACAGCAGTAAGCAGACAGGGCTTCATATTCTGCTGATAACCCCCCCCCCCTTTACCTGCCATTTACGGTCATCTTCTCTCTCTGGACACAAATCACATCCCCCTCTCCTAGAGCTGCTGCGGGGCAGGGGAGGAGCTAAGAAGAGGGAGGAGAGGGGGATTTTTATTCTATTCGATTTTATTCCGTATGCAAACGCCATGCTCCGCTGCTCGTTGTTTGAGAACACAGCTCAAAGCTGACACACAGTGACAGTGGCACCTCCTAGTACCCCCTAATGACACCCCAATAATCACTGGTACCTGGGGCGGCCCGCCCTCTGCCACTCCTCTAAGTACACCACTGCTCTGGTGATATGCTCACAAACAAGTTTGGCGAACTGCCAGCAAGTACGGTGCTGTTTGAAGGCAGTGCAAATCCCCATAGAGAAGTAATGGTTAATCTATTCAGAGAACACCCAACAGCAGAGAAATGTCAGTGAAATGCCCTGATGTTCGGTGGTTTCAATCAGCAGGTTTATTCAGGCGAACCCCATAGGTTTCAATGTTAAAAATATTCCCTTTTTTTATGCAATATCTAATAAACCATTTATTATTTTAATCTGCAGTAAAAAGTCTTTATCAATTTATTGATTTTTTTGTACCTTTTAGTGATTTTTCTGAATTTTTTGGGCTAAATTCCCCCCTTTTTTTTAATAGCGGTTCTTCTTTTTCTGTAACAGAACTTTTTATTATCAATCATAGGATCTTATATGTAGATTCCAGACATTTTCGTTCAGTAGTTCTTTTGAAAACAGCAGGCCATGGGTTTGCGGTGGCAGCATACAGCGGCCGACTCCATGCACTTTAGGGACCCTGCGGTGAAGGGTGAATTCACTGCAGGGTGGGGAAATTTTATTCCCCGAAGTGCAGGGAACTACAGAACACCAAAATGTTGGCGTCATTTCGGTGCTCTGTGAGTAACCCAATTAGTGGTGAGGTTTTTTGTTTCCCCCTGGAAAGTGAAAGCCTAGGCCTTGCCTACCCAGGACATACTTGAAAATTAGTGACATCTCAATGTTTCCTTCCTGGTAAAATAGTTTTCAAAAGTAAAAAAAATTTTTTTTTTTAGGGGTGGGGCCACCCAGCGGGCCGCCGCCCCCTGGAAAGTGCCGCCCTAGGCCTGGGCCTTGTTGGCCTAGGCCAAAATACACCAGTGACTGAACCATGTCTCAGTAACCACCACTAAATCTACTTTTTCAGCTGCCATCATTGCCTCCAGTTCATTGATTTTATTGACTAAACTGCGAGCATTTATAGACACAACTCTGAGCTTGTCATTTTTTACCCCGCATGTTGCTTGCACCCTCAGATTTAGTTTTGGGGGACAATCGGGCAGATTGTTTTTTACCCTTTTGCCCCCCCTCCTAGTTTAAATATTCCTTTGTGAAACCTTTGAACTTCTCACTGAGAACATATGTTCCCCTATGAGTAAGATGCAAACCATCTTTTTTATACAGTTCCTTTCTGCTCCAATTAGAGCTATCATGGGACACAAAGCCAAATCCTTGCTCCCGACACCATTCCCAAAGCCACAAATTAAATTCCCTAGTGCGCATCTGCCTATCCTGAATGTTATGTATAGGCAGAACTTCAGAGAATGACACAGTGGACGCAATCTGCTGTATTTCACCTCCAAGAATACAAAAATCTTCCTTAATCTCAGAAACCTCATTGCTAGCCAAGTCATTTGTCCCTAGATGGACTAGAACGTCCACTTCCCCTTCCTGCTATGCTTGTTTGACAATATTGAGAATACATCTCCTGTCTCTATGAGCAGTAGCCCCAGGAAGACATCTCACCAAACCACTACTCTCCAGCTCAACACCTCTTATGATAGAATCACCCAGCAACAATTGCCTTCTATCAAGTCACACCTTTTCCTTTTTGTCCTTGGTTGCAGTCTTGCATACCTTAGGCATAGTGGATGGTGGTTCCTCAACTTTGGTGTCTGAGCCTACTTCCGTCTTACCACTACACTCAGAAAGTGCCTCAAAAGAATTAAGAAGAGCCACAGACTGTGAGACATGCCTTCTATCCACAACTCTAAGTCTACCAGATCCTACAGTATTCCATCTGCCGCTCGTAGAAGGCCTCTGTGGCAGTGGCTTTGTAACAGTCATAGCCTGAATTTGTCTAACAGATAATTTACAGATCTCAGACTTCAAACTTTCAATTTCCTGCTGCAATAAAGAGAACTGCCTGCATATCAAGTAATCTCCAAACCTCCAAAAATTGGATCTAAAAACAAATGCATGACAGCTATTACACTGGACCAAGCCTGCCATTATAATATGACGGCAAAGGGTGCAGTCCGCCGGATCTTAAGTGTAGGCCGCATGATGGCCGCCGCTCAACAATAGTCCGGTCAGGGAGGGCTGAAAAAACCACTGCGTCCTTGTACCTCTCCAGCTTGCAAAGGTAGCAATCGGTGCCCGGAATAATCAGCAATCCGTCCGAGGAGAGCACGCCAAGATTAAGTCAATGAAACGGCCGCATCCACCCAATAACAGGCAGCACGGTACGGAGCTCTGCAGAATGGCAGCTGCTCTCTTCGAGGTCCGGACACAAACCAATTAGATTTTGACACACAGTGCTTGCTTTTTTACATAAGGTTTTATTCAGAGAGAGCCGAACTGGCCCCAAAATTGCACCAAACAGTGAATTTCCCCATACGGTGCAATTGCGGGGCCATTCGGGTATTCAAAAATTGGCAAATCGCCAAATATTGAGAAATTGCCAGTGAAATACAGTGCTTGTTCGACACCAGTGAAATCCCCATAGAGAAGCAATGGTTAATCTATTCACAGAACAACGAACAGCAGAGAAATGTTAGTGAAATACCCTGATTTTTGGTCGTTTCATTCGGCAGGTTTAATCAGGCAATTCCCATATGCTTCAATGTAAAATATATTTTCATTGTTATTCAATATTCATTAATCGTTTACACTTTTACTCTTTATTTTTTTTTAGGATCTTTTAGGCATTTTTGGGGATTTTTTTCGCAAAATAATTTTTTCCAATTTTTTTAAATAGCTTTTTTTTTCTGTAACAGACCTTTGTATTATTATTCGTAGGACCTTATATGTTAATTCTATATGTTAATTTTTTGCATACAGCATTTAAAATTTTGAAAGTTTCAATCATTTTGCTTTTTTTTTTTACCTCTTTTGTTGGCTTGTTGGCTTTTTCAGGCGGCTGGTTGGCGCTGTGTAAGGCCGTTTGTCAGCTTTTTTTGGATGCGTTTGGCGGGTTTTTCGATTGGATCCGATATCCCAGTGACTTATCGAATTGGAATCGAAAATTTCGGCGGCTTTGCGGCGGATTTTCCCTGCACTTCGGGGACCCTGTGGGGAATACATCATTCACTGCATGGTTGGGGAATTTGATTCCCCGAAGTGCAGGGAACGTAAGAGCACCGAAATTTCGGTGATCTTTGAGTAACCTGGATCATATGTTTGGTTCATAGTAGTTATTTAAAAATTGTTTTAACTCTCTCTAGAAGTTGAACTATTTTTGTCCTTTCACAATTCTCCAGCTGTATTTTTTCATCAAAAAATACAATGTCGTTTGTGTTATAAACCAATTGAAGATCTCAGCTAAAATAGTTTATGATACTGGAAAGATTGCAGTGATAACCAATAATGTTAATATGGGGAGTTAGGATTTAAACTGGATAAATTACATTTGTTTACTTAAAAAAAAATCATTGATAAGAAACAAATATGTGCTTATTTTTTCATTGTTGAGTCTTGCAGAGGTCATCCAGTGAGCCTTAAATAAAAAGTATTTTACCTACAGGATTGGAATGGGTTTTTTATAATAAGAAATACAAAGATGTGGAATTTCCCTCTATAGAGATTTTTCAGTTTGATTCAGTAGATGCCATTTTGGAAAAACAGAATATTTAGGCATATCGTAATTAAAATGTGTGACAACAGCTTGTGGATCCAAAAGAAATCTGTTAGCCTTTATGTTGCCAAGAAGGAATATTTTTCCCTTTTGCAATACATTTGGAAATTTCCCCAAATTATTTAATGTTTTTATCTCTTATTTTTGGATGAGCAGCAATAATAAAAATATAAAAGGTTAAAGGGGCACTCTAGGCTGAAAATGAAGGGGGACTGAAGGCGTTAATTATCCCTACTGATACCCACCCTGCCCCCTTTCCTTTTTAAGTGTAAGAAAGTTAACTTCTCCCCGTCCTTTCTCCAGCACTCTGGCCTTGATCATTGATGTGTGTATGTTTAGACTAGAGTACATGCAGCCAATTAGATTCCTCTCAGAGCAAAAGTATTGAGAATCATTGGAGAATCATTTGCATTGAATAAACCCAAATTGATCAAAACCCTGGAAGGATGGCGAGCGGGAGATGACTGACAGCTTTCAAGACAACTGGATGACCTCCTTCTTTAGAGTGCTGTTACATCACCAAGACACAGCCGAGAGGCTGGAGAGAGGGTAAAATCAGTATACCTTGACCAGATAACCCTTTCAATACCATGAAGGTGTAAATTTCAAAAGCTCACCCTTCCAAATATTGAGTATCTTGAGCTGGCCTTTCCTGGAACAATGCAAATGAATTTGGTTTATTTCAAGTGAAATTGATTTGCATGTGGTCTCCAGAACATGTTCCAAAGTTGCAGCATACCACACATTGCAGCCGATGTGCTGCAGCTTATGGAACTGCTCTCTGTGTGTGTAATTGTCACGGTCCGTGCCTGTACCTGTCAGGATCCGTGCCTGCACTTGAGCAGCTACTTGAAAAGTGCTGCCCTAAGGCTCAGCACCAGTAACCAGAACATAAACAGTTAAATCACAACACACACACCACACCTTCCTCATCTGAATAAAAGTCCACACCCTTTCCTTCAGCGCTTCATTATTGATTAGGGATAGACCGATACATCGGTTTTGCCAATTATCGGCTGCCGATATTCAGAAAATACTGATATTGGTATCTGCATTTTATTTGCCAATATTACTGATAATTGGACAAATTGGCTCACTGCAGCTGCGACATGCAAAATCCCACAGAACTGTGCGAATTCGGGGCTTCTCCCACATCAAGCTGTAAGCCCTCACTGCAGAACAACCCCTGCTCACTGACCGTATTGCGCATGAGCGTGATGACAACAGAAAAAGGGCTTCCATCCGATCTGGCAGGGAATTCCCTATACAGGAGATGCATGGTTTGTTTCCTACAGCAGGGGTCAGCAACCTGGGCCCTCCAGATGTTTTGGAAATGCATTTCCCATGAGGCTCCAAGAACCTAATGAGAAGCTGAGCATCATGGCAGATGTAATTCCAAAACATGTGGGGCAATATTACAAAGTCAGTGCTAACTTAGCCAGAGCTGTTGTAAACTTACCAGAGCCATTATAGTCTATGGGGTTGTTAAGTTTACAACAGTTCTGGTTAAGTTAGCAGTGGCGTAGCGTGGGTTGTCAGCGCCCGGGGCCAGCCAAGAATTGTGCGCCCCCACCTGTGGACACGTTATCGATATTGCCCCAGCTCTCACATGGATTTGCCCCAGCTCATGGATTTGCCCCCAGCTCATGGATTTGCCCAGCTCATGGATTTGCCCCAGCTCATGGATTTGCCCCAGCTCACACATGGATTTGCCCCAGCTCACACATGGATTTGCCCAGCTCATGGATTTGCCCCAGCTCATGGATTTGCCCCAGCTCACACATGGATTTGCCCCAGCTCACACATGGATTTGCCCCCAGCTCACACATGGATTTGCCCCAGCTCACACATGGATTTGCCCAAGCTCATGGATTTGCCCCCAGCTCATGGATTTGCCCCAGCTCATGGATTTGCCCCAGCTCACACATGGATTTGCCCCAGCTCACACATGGATTTGCCCCCAGATCACACATGGATTTGCCCAGCTCATGGATTTGCCCCAGCTCATGGATTTGCCCCAGCTCATGATTTGCCCCCAGCTCATGGATTTGCCCAGCTCATGGATTTGCCCCAGCTCATGGATTTGCCCAGCTCATGGATTTGCCCCCAGCTCATGGATTTGCCCCAGCTCATGGATTTGCCCCAGCTCATGGATTTGCCCAGCTCATGGATTTGCCCCAGCTCATGGATTTGCCCCAGCTCATGATTTGCCCCAGCTCATGGATTTGCCCCAGCTCATGGATTTGCCCCAGGTCATGGATTTGCCCAGTTATGGATTTGCCCCCAGCTCATGGATTTGCCCAGCTCATGGATTTGCCCCCAGGTCATGGATTTGCCCAGCTCATGGATTTGCCCAGCTGATGGATTTGCCCAGTTTACACATGGATTTGCCCAGCTCTCACCTGGATATTTCTCTAGCTCCGGCAGGGGTTGAGGGGACCCAGATGCCGGGCAGCGCGGGAGTGCCTGCCCGGTCCTGAAGAGTCCGTCCTGTTGAAGGTGATGCGGCTGCGTGGCGTGCGTGCGCAGGTCACGCGGTCCGGCCAGTCAGGTGGTACAGAGACTCAGTACCAACTGATTAGCCGGACCACGTGACCGGCTGTGCCTGCAAGCAGCTGCTTCCCTTTAACAGGACGGACTCTTCAGGACCGGGCAGGCACTCCCGCGCTGCCCGGCATCTGGGTCCCCTCAACCCCCGGGCCAGTTTTAGGGGCGCAAATGCGCCCCTAACAAAACTGCGCCCGGGGCCACGGCCCCCCCAGCCCCCCCCCAAGCTACGCCACTGTAAGTTATGAGGGATCTGTAAGAAAGCCAAAGACACGGTTGTTTGTAAAAATAAAAGCTTAAATGAAAAAAAAATCGTATTAAATTGAATAAATGAAGTGGACGTGGTGCAATGTCTAACCACTTCGCTGCTGAGGACGCGCTCAGCGCGTCCTCAGCAGTCCCGCTGGTATGCGGAGGACGCGCTGAGCGCGTCCTCCCATCGAGGTCAGCGTTCGGCCGGGTTCCGGCCGATCGCTGGCCCCTCCGGTGCGGGCTGACATCCTGGATGTCAGCTCGGCATCCGGACCAGCAGCCGCCAGAATTAGGTGTCATCGCGGGGGCGCGATGACACCTAATTCAGGCGCCCCCCCGCATGTGCGGAGGAGGCGCCTGAAAGGGAGGGGGGAGGTCCTTCGGACCTCTCTCCCTCCCGATCGGCGGTGCACAGGGGGTAACCCAGGCATCATTTGGAAGGGCACAGCCTGCCCTTCCAAATGATGCCTGGCATTAACCCCTGGGGAGCTGGATCGCGAATCGGCGCTGAAAAGCGCCGATTCGCGATCCTTTCCCGGAGCTGGCCGACATCTTGGATGTCGGCCAAGCCTCCGGGAACTCCCCCAGAGGACTGGCGTCATCGTGCATAGCACGATGACGCCAGTCCTAGACTTAACCCCTAACTGCCACCAACTGTGGAGATAGGGAGTTCCAATGAACTCCCTATCTCCCGATCCGTGGCAGCTAGGGGATAAATTTTGGTATGGTTGGATCGGCCAGAGCATGGCCGTTCCAACGATACCAAACATGAAAGTGAAAAAAAAATTTAAAAAAAAAATTAAAAAAAAAATTAAAAAAAAATAAATAAATAAAGTAAAAAAAAAAAATAAACACTTTTTTTTTATTTTTTTTGGTTTGTTAATGCAGCAATATTGTTCCCATTTCAATTATAATGTGAACAATGATGCTGCACTAACGATTTTTGTATGTGGTGCGTTTGTTAAAAATAGTGTAATTTTCCCCAAAAAAAAATGTAACGAGACCCCATCTCTAATTTTTTTAACAAGCGCACCCCATACAAAATATAACCGCAATTGCTCGCATGTTAAAATGTGGAAAAAAACACTTTACACATTGTAAATTATTGAAAATACATATTTTATTGCATTTTTTGTTATAATATACAGACATGACATAACGTATACATATAATAATGACATATTATGAATCTACTGAGTCTGACGGAAAGAACGATATATAATATGTCTGGGTCATATACTAAAATAAGCCTTCAAAACCCGTTTAAACATGATGCGCAAAACAGGTAAAAATGACCTCAGCATAGGGGCGGGAAAAGCCTCAGCAGCGAAAGGGTTAAATGTTAAACACATTGAGTTCATGGCGTGAAACAGATGGTAAGCACCACACAACACGCCGTGACCACCCCATCTCCAATGCTACACCAGCAAATAGTGGTTTCCCCCACACCATGAAATGTAGATAAAATATGACGTATCTGGTGAGCGCAAAACAAAATGCTCTGGAGTCCAGATGTCTCATGCGGGTCCGCAACACATCATATAGTTATGTAGAAGAAGCAAATACAAAAAATCATAGTGCAAAACTGCAACCAATATATTGGGCGATATACTGTATAGTAATTCCACTCACAAATATAGAGCCCTGGCACCGGCTCAGAGTGGGATATCGCCTCTGGGTAATTTTTCTTCCTCCTTGTTAACAGGTGACCCCCACCTTAAGTGTGGAAATTGTCTTCAAACACCGTGTACTGGTGGAAGCATGGAGGGATAGATAAAAAAATATATGCTTTCCTAGCGTAAATCTCTTTGGTAAGAAGGTACAAAACTCTTTTTCTGCCAATTCAAGACTTACATGAGGTGGAGCTTCCAAAGCTCGAGTGGGAACGCCCATGGATTTTTTGTGGAAAAAATCCAAATGAAAAACCAATCTGGAACCGGGATGTAGTCTTTAAAAGGTTTTAATAAAAATAAAGTTTAAAACAAACCATAAACCATAACCCATTCTGGGGCCATAATTTATGCCAATTGTTTTATGGAAAATCACCTGGTAGAGAACAGCTTAAGTAAGTTAACTTAGTCATGATGACTAATATGTCTATAAATTTCAATTTTTTTCAATGCAGAACACTAAATATTGCTGCAAACTAGGTATACTAGGGCTAGATTCGTGGCTACGGATTCGACCGAATTTCCGAATCGGATTGGATCCGAAAACGTCGAAAAAAAAAAGTTTTTCGATCCGTAACGAAAAAAAATTTGTGTTTTCGTATGGGCGTGAAATGTGTAAAATCGCAAGTCATTTTCGTTCCATTCGTGATTTCGGTTCCATTTCGGTCATTTCGGTCATCGTATTTTTCGGTTCCATTGCTGATTCCATAATTCCTTATAGTTTCCAATGATTCGATATTTCTGTCGATACGATAATTCTGTCGATACAATAATCCTATCGATATGGTAATTCTGTCGATACGGTAATTCTGCTGATTCTATCTTTTTTTATTAAATAAAGATCCTTTTTTTCTTATATGCATTGCACAACTTTATTTAATCATATTAAAATGGTATGAAAGGAACAAAAATTAACAAAACGATTTAAAAAACGCAAAAATAAAATAATGACCCAAGTGGTCTGACTTTAAAGAAAATAACAGAACAAAAGGTTTTAAAACGGAAAAAAGCTGAACAAAATTATCAGAAACGAGAAAACCAAAAAACAAATAAAATGATTTAAAAAAAAAAATGCAGCATATGAATCCGCACACTGCAGGGAAGCGCCTCTCTGCGCGGTATAATTAATGCTGCATATGAAAACGCACACTGCGGGGAACAAGCGCCTCTCTGCGCAGTATAATTATTGCAGCATATGAATCTGCACACTGCGGGGAACAAGCGCCTCTCTCCGCGGTATAATTAATGCAGCATATGAATACGCACACTGCGGGTAAGCGCCTCTCTGCGGTATAATTATTTTAATGTATACGTCTGTGTTATATGTATATGTATCCTGTCTGTATATTATAACTTAAAATGCAATAAAATTTTAATTTTATTACAAGACACAGAGGATCCTATTATTATGCCAAATCTCTTTAATTACCACTTCCAGCAGCAAGAAAGAAAAACTTTAACATTAACATGTTAGGTGCGGTCCCTGCACAGCTTAACAATGGTGTCTCCCAAATGCATAAAGGAACCCCCACGCCCAAGCTTCTTCCTCTTCCTTGCTGCTTCCAGGAGCAGGATAAGTATCTTTCTCCTTGAATTTTATTGTTATAGTTTTTTTCTTAAAAAACACTAGTTTTGTGGTAAATTATATGCCCTTTTGTTTTTTAATTGTGTTTTACAAATTATTAATGGTATATTGGTATTAATTTCATTTTGTACAGTCCGGGGTTATCGGCTTCGTCGGTGGGTGTGTGGTTTGGGTTCCCAGGGGTTCTCTCAGTGTGCCCTGCATTCCATTCGCGAGGGTTTTTTTTTTATTGCCACAGTCCCGACCTCAGGTATATTCTTTCGGCCATTGTTAGTCTGCGCGCGGCGGCCATTTTAGGTCTGAGAGGATTGTCTTACGACCATTACGTGTTGCTTCCGCCCCTATTTTTGGTGCGTTTTTGCTCCGGCGGCCATATCAGCTCCTTCCTGTTAGTGTGATGCTGCATCCACGCGCCTCCTCTGTCTAAGGACGCTGCCGGTATGGCAGGGGACATCTCTGACAGCCTCTCTGATGGCTCCTTAGATCGCAATCCTCCCATGCTCTTGAAGGAGGGTCCCCCTCTCGCATTACCTCCAGCTCCATCTAATTCTGAGGTACTTTCTAAGACTCACTGAATTTGCCTCGGCCATAGGCTCCATGTCTCAGATGCTTTCAAATTTATTAGGTCCGGCTGGATCTTTTTCTGCCCCACCACCCCCTCCCCCTCCGGCTGGAGAAGAGAGGTTCCACATTATCCATTACCGAAGTTTCTTACACATCTCACACTATGCGAGAGCGCAGGGGTCCTCGTAAAGCTACAGCTAAAACAAAACATACCTTGCACTCTGGTTCTAAGAGAAGGGCTGCTGATGATAGAGCTACCTCTACAATGGAACGCGGTGAACAGCCCCGCAAAAATCACCCCATCGTGGGTCAAAAAGAGCTAGTTCTTCGAAGAGGGCCAGAGGACGGTCTCCCTCCTCTCATTCCTCCTCTTCCAGCCTATCCCCTGTAATATCTGAGATATTCTCGGATGAGGATAATACTCCGGCATCTAATGCCTTGGCTCTCACTAATTCTGCAATAGTGGATGCATCGTCTGAAGACAATTTCTTTGATCCAGATGATCTGAAACACCCCCGCTCCGCTGATTGGGTTGCATCCCCTCGGGTGGAAAGATTGCTAGATAAGCAAGTTCGTAAGCCTATGGCTCCAAAAACTAGATCACTTTTACGTACTGATTGCCCGAGGCCTCCCACCTCGAAAAAAGTGTTGCCAACTCCCGAGGTTGGAGAGCACTTGCTGCAACACCTGACTAATACGGGCTGGAATCCCCGAAAAGGGGTTGATTTTTCGTTCAGGTCCTGCCAGGACAAGTTGTTAGATGTGTTTGGCCCTTCTTCCCAATTATTAGAAGTCATTGAACGAGCCCATACCTTTGGTATCACTCCCAGTGTGCCTATTCTGCGTGGTTGGGCTCATCGCACTCTTTGCCTGCTTGGCAATGCAAATACGGCCTTGGCCACTGAACGTCGGAAATCTATCCTTCTGAGGATTGACCCAGGATTGATCGCCCTGGCCTCCAATGAGCCAGGACCAGATGCAGAGGGGGACCTGTTTCCGAAATCTATTATACAGGACATGAATTCTTATTCGGGGTCCTTCAATACCATCAATAAGGTGAAAGTGAACATGCGTAAGGTGTTTAATCAAAACCAGGGTGTTTTTGGACGGGCCAGCAGACGACGGGGCCGACTGCCCGGCCGTTCTTCATATGATTCCTCTCGAGCAACCTCTAGCCCCGCTCAAACTCAGCGACAACCATACCAACATCAGCAGGTCCGGTTCTTCCCACAATACAGCCACTCCAGTCGTGGACGTGGTTCGTTCCGATCTCGCCCGACTGGTAAGTCCTTTTTTCCATCAGGGATCGGTGGGTGTCAAGATCGCGCGTTTTTTCCACATATGGGAGTCAATTTCAGCAGATGCCTGGATCCTGCAGACTGTTCTATGTTATCAGATAGATTTCATCTCCAGTCCTTCTCAAACGTGCCTTCCACGGCCGTTATATGTTCCTCAAGAGAAGGAACGGCTTATAGACGCCGAGGTTCAGTTGTTGTTGGACAAGGGTGCCATAGAACTAGCCTCTCCAAGAGAGCTGGGCTTTATCAGCAACCTTTTTTAAGTCCAAAAGAAGGGAGGTTCTTTCAGACAAGTAATAAACCTGAAACATCTAAACGCTTATGTAACTTATCATCATTTCAAATTGGAGGGTATTCACGGTCTCCGCGATCTGCTCAAAACGGGGGATTGGATGACAAAGGTCGATTTAACAGATGCGTATCTGACGGTGCCCATACATCAAGACCACCGCCGGTTTCTACAATTCAGGTGGAAGGACAAGATGTTCCAATTTACGTGTCTCCCTTTCGGGTTGTCCTCAGCCCCTTGGTGTTTTTCAAAACTCCTGCGTCCAGTCATGGCCCTGTTAAGAGCATGGGGCGTCCGGTTGGTTAGTTACCTGGACGACATTCTCATTCTAGCATCGTCTCGCAACACAGCGTTCCAACACCTTCACTGGATGGTGACTCTGTTGTCTGACCTAGGATTTCTCATAAACGCCAACAAGTCATTCTCGTACCTATGCAACGTCTAGAGTTTCTCGGTTTCATCGTCGACTCGACGGCTGCAATTCTACAATTACCTCAACAAAAACTCTGCGACATACGTAAAGAACTGCGTTGAGCACTGACGCTCCCTCTTTTTACGTTTCATTATCTGGCTCGACTGATTGGACTTCTATCAAGTTCTATTCAAGCAGTTTTTTCCGGGACCCTTGCACTACAGGGCCCTTCAGAGACTCAAGAAGAAGGCCCTGAGTCGTGCTCAGTCTTATGCAGATCCAGTCTACCTCGATGACGAGTCCAGGGACAAACTTCAGTGGTGGCTGGACAACATGGAGGCATTGAACGGCAGGGCCATATTCGGATCCGCTCCCGATCTCATCATAGAATCAGACTCCAATGCTTATGGCTGGGGGGCCAGGTGTGGCTTGATCTCCACAGGCGGAAGATGGTCAGCGGACGAGAGGACCTTACACATCAACTGTCTGAAGCTCCTGGCGGGATCCTTGGCTATACGCAGCCTCTCGGGCACTCGAGCAAATTGCTGTATCCTCCTGCACCTAGACAACCTCTCGGCGGTGATATACATAAACAAGTTGGGAGGCGCGAGATCTCACCCGTTGCCGATACTTGCCAGAACCTTTTGGGATTTCTGCCTGCAGAGGCAGATGGAAGTAAGAGCAGAATATATACCGGGATTACACAATACCATTGCGGACTAGTACTCCAGATTCTTGTGGGACTCCAGCAACTGGCATTTGCTGCCCTCTCTGTTTGCTCTTACTCTACGACCTGTGGGGTCCTTTCACTATGGACCTTTTCGCCTCTCGCTTCAACACCCATTTGCTTCTATTCTGCAGCTGGTGCCCCGATCCAGACGCTGTAGCGATGGATGCCCTTCTACAAGCGCGGCCTCCAGGTCGGCATTACGCTTTTCCGCCATTCCCACTCCTCGGGTGAACCCTTCTCCATGTTCGCAGGACCAAGACTTCGATAGTGTTAGTAACTCCGTGGTGGCCGTCCCAGGCATGGTACCCCCACCTGCTGTCCATGGCTGTGGACTGTCCGTGGCTGCTCCTCACGAATCAACAGTTGCTCTCCAATCCTTTGGGCCATCCTCATCCGCTGGTCCTCAACGGCAATCTCCAGCTTATGGCTTGGCTGGTGTCTGACGATTCAGCGCAGGCAGAGGAATTTTGTGCACGGTTCACCGATTACTTGGCCTCCTGGGCACCCGGCACCCGAAAGGCTTACAAGCACGCCTGGCAGATATGGGTTCGCTGGTGCATGGGAAGAGACCTGGATCCCGTTCGTGCCTCTATACAGCACATCTTACAATTCCTTTCAGATGAATTTGAGGCCAGTAAAGCCTACAGAACATTGAACCTTTACCGTTCAGCTATTTCTGCCTCGCACGAAGGGTTTATAGGTCTTCCCGCGGGGCAACACTCCTTGTTATGATGTTTACTGAAGGGCGCTCGAATGTCTCGGCCACCAATGCCTCGTTATACCTCGGTGTGGGATGTCAATTCCGTGTTCACACTGTTGTCCTCATGGCCTGACAATGTATCCTTATCTATTAAACAATTATCTGCAAAGTTGGTTATGTTGTTATGTTTGATTTCTTGTAAGAGGGTTTCAGACGTCCACGCCTTAGACGTACACACTAGATCTTACCATCCGGATGGGGTTGAATTTCGTATTTCTAGACGCACAAAATCTATGTCTACTAATGTTTTTTACCCGTTTTTTCCGGGATCCCCATTATTGTGTCCAGTCCGCTGTCTCCGGCAGTACGAGACGGTGATGGTGCTGCACCGTTCTGCCCTTTCTGGTCCTCTGTTCATTTCTCTGCTACGTCCGTTCTGCCCTGTGCCCTCTACCACCTTAGCTAGGTGGATGCGTTGGTTAATGACACTTGCAGGTATAGATGTCTCTATTTCTAGTGCCCATTCGGCTCGGGAGGCCATGGCCTCTAAAGCTTTTACAGTGGGTTGTCGATTGGAGGACATCATGAGGGCTGCGGATTGGTCCAGGGAATCCACCTTTAGGGATTTTTATTTCCGACCTGAGCTACACTGGTCAGCTGCCGTTTTGCCTTAAGTTTTGAACTGGCATAATAATAGGAGCCTCCGTGTCTTGTAATAAAATTCCTGATTTCCCTAGTAAATTATGACGGGGAGTCGTAATTTTATTAAAGACGTATTATTCCGACCCTATTATTCCCGCCCATGTTTAGTTCATTAGATATTGGGGGCATAGCTCTGTGGGTTTTTTCTGTCCAATTATACATATATTATATATTTTTATATTATACTGTCTGGTCAGTTTTCTGTTTCTCGCCATCTACGTGCATCTGTTTATTGCCGTGGTTATAACGCTGTTTTTTTTCTCTCGTTTCAGCTCAATAATTCGTCTTCTCCCTATGGGATCCTGAGGGACCTGTTGTCTGTTGATTCCAGTTGTTTATATTTTTTCTCTTGTTTCCATTCTTCAGTTTAACTTCATCTGGCACCGGGATCTCGAAAACGTTATCTCCTCACATCAAGGAAGAGGAAGAAGCTTGGGCATGGGGGTTCCTTTATGCATTTGGGAGAGATCATTATTTTCAATAATTTACAAGGTGTAAAGTGTTTTTTTTTCACTTTTTAACATGCGAGCATTTACGGTTATACTTTGTATGAGTTGCGCTTGTTAAAAAAATTAGAGATGGGGGACTTGTTACATACATTTTTTTTGGGAAAATTACCCGATTTTTAACAAAAGCAACCCAGTTTTTAACGGACGGACTTACTCTATCCAAAGTTCCGATGCGAAACATCGGGACTTTGGATAGATTTCGACTATTTTATTTTTTTTTCACTTCGGATAGTCGAAATCTATCCAAAGTCCTGATGTTTCACATCGGAACTTTGGACAGAGTAAGTCCGTCCGTTAAAAACTTAAGCATACTGAGTTTTAAGGATCGGTCGAAATCTATCCAAAGTCCCGATGTTTTACATTGGGACATCGGATAGAGTTAGTTCTGGAGTTAGGGGGTTCATTAGAGCCCCCTATCTCCCAATCCATGGCAGCTAGGGGTTAATGTTTGGTATCGTCAGATCGACCCGAGCATGGCCTTTCCAACCATACCAAACATGACCATGTTAAAAGTTAAGAAAAAATTTAAAAAATAAAAAATTACATAAAAAAATATTTAAAAAAATAAATAAATTTTTAAAAAAAGGTTTTTTTCGTTTTGTTTTGTTGTGCTAAGACAGCAATATTGTTCCCATTTCAATTATAATGTGAACAATGATGCTGCACTAACGATTTTTGTATGGGTTGCGTTGTTAAAAATTGGGTAATTTTCCCCCAAAAAAATGTATGTAACAAATCCCCCATCCAATTTTTTTAACAAGCGCAACTCATACAAAATATAAACGTAAACGCTCGCATGTTAAAATGTGAAAAAAACCCCACTTTACACCTTGTAAATTATTGAAAATTAAAATTTTATTGCATTTTAAGTTATAATATACAGACAGGATATATATACATATAACACAGACGTATACAATAATTATACCCTAGAGAGGAGCTTGTTCCCCGCAGTGTGCGTATTCATATGCTGCATTAATTATATCGCGCAGAGAGGCGCTTGTTCCCCGCAGTGTGCGTATTCATAAGCTGCATTAATTATACCGCGCAGAGAGGCGCTTGTTCCCCGCAGTGTGCGTATTCATATGCTGCCTTAATTATACCGCAGAGAGGCGCTTCCCAGCAGTGTGCGGATTCATATGCTGCATTTTTTTTTTTACATTTTTTTTCATTTTAAATCATTTTTTTTTTCTGGTTTTTTTTTTCATTTCTGATAATTTTGTTCAGCTTTTTTTCTGTTTTAAAACCTTTTATTCTGGTTTTTATTTTTAAAGTCAGACCATTTGGGTCAGTTTTGTTTTTTTTAAATCGTTTTGTTAATTTTTGTTCCTTTCATACCATTTTAATATGATTAAATACAGTTGTGCAATGCATATTCATAAGATAAAAAGGATCTTTATTTAATAAAAAAACGATAAAATCGGCAGAATTACTGTATCGACAGAATTACCATATCGACAGACTTATCGTATCGACAGAAATATCGGATCCGAAAAAACATTAGTAACTTTCAGTCAAAAGGAATAGACACTTTGAAACGAACAGACGTTCCGAAAAAAAAAGAAAATTTCCGATATCGAGAAAAAAAAAGTCGATACGAAAAACGAGCCGATCCGATAACACGAAAATGGCCGAAATCACAGGAAAAAGTCGATACGAATAACGAGCCGAAACGAAACGAGCCGAAAAGAAAATCGTCCGAAACGAGCCGAAAAGTTACAAAATCCGAACGAAACGAACTGAAACGAGCCGGAAAAAAAAATAAAAATCGGTGCACATCTCTAGTAGCTCATACATTTAAAGACTTTAACCCTTTAAAGATTCTAACAACTCTTAACCCTTTTAAGATTTTAATTTTTTTTAACCCATTAAATACTATACAAGATTTTTAACCCTAGGGCTCTTTTAAAAAAGTGTTGGGACTTTAGTTCACAAAATGTGGCCATAAATTGCTTAAGCCTGTCACTGCACCAATGTATTCCATCTCGACAGGTCCTACTATAAAACACCTAATGATTGTCCTTATGGGATTAACTCACAGAGGACAGACTCCTTTCTGGAGCTCCCTGCGATTCAAGGTTAAATAGACCAGGAGTCAAGTCCTAAAAAAAGTTGTGCTAGAACTCGCCAAGATTCTGTCCCCCAGTTAGCACTTATCTTGCACTTAACACAAACAAACCCTCAAATCTGATATATTTGTGTATATATATGTGAATTTAAGTGAAAATATATGATAAATCCTATATTAATTGTGACGCAACAGGGAAAAATCAGATTGAACAACTTTATAGAGTGTGAGATCTAAGGGAACTCAGTTCCCTTTGCAAAAATAGTGCAGGAATTGAGTTCCCACAAGCTCCCCCAGGACTTGACCCTGGAAATAGAACTTGCACATGGAACACATGTGACAGGAAGGGGTGCTTGCCGAGGGTTGTCAGTCCTTTTCATTCAAAATACACCAGGATGGCAGCACTCAAACTTTATTAAGCATAGCAGGTGAGTAAATAATTATATATTAAAATGATATCTTAAAATAATTATTAAATTATTATTATTAAATGTATTATTCGTAATAAAAATAAATTATTAAACTATTAAATTAATATATAATGATATACCCACACACAGACTTTACACTCATACAATCTGTATATACATTGACATACCCTCACATAATGTTTATGGGCTATATTACATTCTTCACGCAAAAAGCCTCGAGCAAAGCAAAAATCTTTGCGCCAAGCGGTAAACTTTTGTGCGAGCAAATCACCTTTGGAATTACAATCTTCGCCTTTTTTTTCTTCCTCCGATCAACTGCACGCGCAAACAAGACGCGCACAAATGCACACGCAGTATCGTCTTGCACAAAAATCTTAGCAAGCACGGTCTTTTTTCGAGATTCAGCCAATCAGAATTAAGAACCACACCTGTCTCATGTTAACAAAGTGCATCTGCCACTGTCAATCCGAGCATATATGCTGCAGCAATAATACATGCACACTCAACTTCATCCATTGTATTGGTTTGGTATGATTTGAATGGGTCACTGTGCTTTGGTGCGTTCCTTTTTATGGACTTGGATATTTGGGTTAGCCAGGTTGTTCAGAATTGCTATTAGCACCAGATTTTAGGAGTTGCTAAAATTATGCGTGATAAGGCCATGCGGTAATTACCGCAAAATAGATTGTAATACCATACTTGTACCAGCGCACATTCGCATTTGCGCTCACAATGTTAAGTATGGGACGCGCGCAGTACAGTAAGCTCGCGTAGGGTTTGCGCAGGTTCACCCGCGGTAGACGATTGCGAGCGGTTGTTTCACTGACTATGTTATGCAGGATTCTGCGCAAATAGTTTTACCCCATGCGTTAATAGTTATTTGCGCCGGCGCAAACGTTTGCGTGAAGATTGTAATTTAGCCCTATATATTGACATAAACACACACATAGAATATACACTGACATACAGGTACACACAGTATATACACTGACATTCGCTCACACAGTGCATACATTGGCATTAGCACACACAGTGCATACACTGACATACACTCACACACAGCATATACACCGACATACACTCACCCAAGGTATATACACGGTCATATAAACACAGTAAATACACAGTATATACACATACACTCACTCACCACACAACACACAGTATATACACTGACATGCTCTCACATACAAACACACAATATACATACTGACAAAAACACTAGCAGGGTGTACCGAGATTATTGTGGGAAGCAATCTATTGAACATAGAAAAAGGCTCTTGCCATTGTTGGTGACAGGGGGGGGACCCCAATTTAACAATTGAAAAAGATCGTGGAGATAGCTAAAGAATAAAATAAAACTTAGCTTTTAATCAGAGATGCAGTAAAGGAATGCTTTCAAAGCTGAATTGCGGTAGGCAGACACAGTCGCAGTGCTTACCTAGGATAAACATAACGTATACATGTCTCAGCAGAGGCGAGAACATAAGTAAAATAAAGGCCACTACAAAAAAGTGGCCATAAAGCAAGTTTGGGAGTATGCTAGATTGGAAATACTAGCACAATACTGGACCCTCCCTGGAAACTGATATAGGGAATAAAAGGCAGTGAGGAAACATTTCAAGTATCAAATATAATGAATGGATATAGGCCTTCGAGGGTCTGTGTGTATAGGAAAGCATAAGAAAACACACAGGCTTTACGAAGAGCCCTATCAGGAACAAACAATACATGCTTGAGTTAAAAAAACACAAACAAACAGCCTGGCCTTTGTGTATTGTAACTGAGCTAGTTGCCTAAATTGGGAGCACTCCCTGTAGGTAAGGAATATTTCTATAAAGCCAGAAAAACACACAGTTTCCAGAGCAAGGATTAAAGGGTCCCTAAAACATAGAGAACTAAATGAACATCTCTATTGGCTCAACGCGTTTCCCTGGTATAAACCAGCTTCATCAGGAGCAGAGAGTGCAGGTGCAGCCTAGTTATTGCATAGGCTTGAGAGTAAGATGTGAGCCTATATATATATATATATGTGTCTGTCTGCCTACCGGAAAACAGCTTTGAAAGCATTCTTTTCCTGCATCTCTGATTAAAAGCTAAGTTTTATTTTACTCTTTGGCTATCTCCACTATCTTTTTCAAAATATATACTGAAATACACTCACACAGAAAATATACTCTGACATATACTAGCATAAAAACACACAGTATTACTTAACACTGATACTCATACACACTTCTAATATTAACCACTTGAATGCTAAGGACGCGCTCAGCGCGTCCTCAGCATTCCCGCTGGTATGCGGAGGACGCGCTGAGCGTGTCCTCCCATCGGGGTCAGCGTTCGGCCGGGTTCCGGCGATCGCTGGCCCCTCCGGTGCGGGCTGACATCCTGGATGTCAGCCGCGCATCCGGACCAGCAGCCGCCATTATTAGGTGTCATCGCGGGGGCGCGATGACACCTAATTCAGGCGCCCCCCCGCATGTGCGGAGGAGGCGCCTGAAAGGGAGGGGGGAGGTCCTTCGGACCTCTCTCCCTCCCGATCGGCGGCGCACAGGGGCTTAACCCAGGCATCATTTGGAAGGGCACAGCCTGCCCTTCCAAATGATGCCTGGCATTAACCCCTGGGGAGCTGGATCGCGAATCAGCGCTGAAAAGCGCCGGTTCGCGATCCTTTCCCGGAGCTGGCCGACATCTTGGATGTCGGCCAAGCTTCCGGGAACTCCCCCAGAGGACTGGCGTCATCGTGCGTAGCACGATGACGCCAGTCCTACAGTTAACCCCTAACTGCCACCAAGTGTGGAGATAGGGAGTTCCAATGAACTCCCTATCTCCTGATCCGTGGCAGTTAGGGGTTAAATTTTGATATGGTTGGATCGGCCAGAGCATGGCCGTTCCAACGATACCAAACATGAAAGTTAAAAATTTGTAAAAAAAAGAAAAAGAAAAAGAAAAAAAAATTAAAAAAATAAAAATAAAACAAAAATAAACACTTTTTTTTTTTATTTTTTTTGGTTTGTTAGTGTAGCAATATTGTTCCCATTTCAATTATAATGTGAACAATGATGCTGCACTAACGATTTTTGTATGCGGTGCGTTTGTTAAAAATAGTGTCATTTTCCCCAAAAAAAAATGTAACGAGACCCCATCTCTAATTTTTTTAACAAGCGCACCCCATACAAAATATAACCGCAATTGCTCGCATGTTAAAATGTGGAAAAAAACACTTTAGACATTGTAAATTATTGAAAATACATATTTTATTGCATTTTTTGTTATAATATACAGACATGACATAACGTATACATATAATAATGACATATTATGAATCTACCGAGTCTGACGGAAAGAACGATATATAATATGTCGGTGTCATATACTAAAATAAGCCTTAAAAACACGTTTAAACATGATGCGCAAAACAGGTAAAAAATGACCTCAGCACAGGGGCGGGAAAAGCCTCAGCAGCGAAAGGGTTAATTAAAACAAATCCCTGGCCGTCTCATAGAGAGTCAAACATCTGTCCACCTCCCGCATGATCTTTACTCTGCTGGTGACAGGTGTAGACACAGGGCTCTGGGGTTCTGGTTCAGCAATCCTCACACATCTTTCTTCCGAGTGCCGAGTAATAGATTAAGTATGTCTTTGTTTGTATTATTATTTGTATTGGTATATTGCATTGGGAGTAGGGATGGGCTGCCGGTTCGAATCTGTTTGAAGTTCGAATCAAACATCGGCCGTTCGACAGTTCGGCGAATGTCGAACTTTTTGCGATGTTCGCCAAAAGTTTGAAAGAAAAATTGAAAACTTTTTAAAAAATGTTTAAAAAATCTAAAAATAAAGGGACTCTTTACTGCAGAAAATTATAAGCAACGGTTTATTAGATATTGAATTAAAACGGGAATATTTTTAACATTGAAGCCTATGGGATAAAACATTCTTGTTGCTAAAACATCAGGCAGACATGGCCCTCTAATCAGGCACTGTAAACGGCTGCCCGCTGGGGACTGCCAAGGACCCCTTGAAGAGCATGCGGCCGCCGGATGACAGAGCTGCGACTGTGCGGGCTGGCTGGCCGGGTGCATGTGGCAGAGAGGCGGAGCAGGGAGGGAGCCACTGCACCTGCGGCCACAGCAGACCCCCCCCACAATCAGGATCCAGGGAGCCCCCACTGACCACCAGGCTAAGGTAAGGCGTCACATTTTTAAAAAATATATAATCCGAGGACATTTTTAAATGTCCCCGGGAACATAAAATAAAACCTTTTTTTTCTTCCTAATACTCACCTGATTCCTGGATCCACCAACAAGCGCAGCCTCCCGTCTCCCACGCTGTTAGAGGCTGCATACGCCGGCGCGCTGTGTGCAGCTTCTGAGAAGATACGCTATTAGGCTATGGTCAGACAAGCGCATTTTGTGCGGACTGTGCGTCCTTGTACAACGGACGTACTTTCTGACTGATGACAAGGTAGTGGCCACACAGTCCGTTTTTGTGACTGACATTATTTTTGACTGATGTAGATGGGAAATGAAAAACCATTTTGTCCGTCAAAAATGCTGGACGCATAAATGCAGTCCGTCTGACTTCGTTCCATCACTCACACACAAAGCTATGCGGACATTGCGGACACAGCGCACTCCGCACGTCTGTTTGAGCGTTTTTACGCTCTTGCCTAACCTGCATCCGTTTGCCGCGTCCGTCATGTGTCCACACTTCCGTGCGGACGTACTTCGTGTGTGGTCACGAATGATATGCTGCCACGGAAGTTAAAATGTGCGGCAACACAGACGTAATAACTGCGCTCGTCTGACCCCAGCCTTAGTGTAGAGGGAGTGAAGCAAAATGCACAGCCGGCTTCCCTGCTACACTAATAGCGTATCTTCTCAGAAGCTGCACACAGCGCGCCAGTTAAAACTTGCGTCAGACTGTAGAGGTGTTGCCCGGCAGTGTACGGATTCATATGCTGCATTAATTATGGTGTAGAGGTGCTGCCCTGCAGTGTGTGGATTCATATGCTGCATTAATTATGGTGTAGAGGTGCTGCCCTGCAGTGTACGGTTTCATATGCTGCATTAATTATGGTGTAGAGGTGCTGCCCTGCAGTGTGCTGATTCATATGCTGCATTAATTATTCTTCTTTCAAATTTGGTTACTTACACACCGCAGCAGGCGACCTCCCCCGGGAGATCATCTGAAAGGGAGTGGGGGATCCTTTTGGATCCCTCTTCCTCCCGACCGGGAGGTGCAATATGGGCAAGCCAGGAACCGCTTGAAAGGGGAGAGTCTCCTCTTTTAAGCAATGCCTGGCTTTAACCCCTCAGGCACTGGGCCGCAATTGGGTGCCATCTGGCGCCATATCGCAGTCTAGCTCCGGTGGGGGCTGCCTTCTTGGATGGTGGTTCCACCTCCAGGTCTCCCCTCGCTACCTGACATCATCGTGCATGGCACGATGATCTCAGTTTGCCGTGGAACCCCTAGCTGCCCTAAGAAAATCCCCTGGTGGAGAGAGGGGGCTCGTTTGAACCCCCATATCCCCCGATTCTTGGCAGCTAGAGGTCATGTTAGCTAGGGTCATGTTTGGTATCATTCGAACGTCCAGAGCATGACCTTTCAAATGATACCAAACATCACCATGTTTAAAGTAAAGAAAAAATATATAATAATAAAAAAACCATAAATAAACAAAATGAAAAACGTGTTGTTTTTTGTGTTATTTTTTATTAATGCAGTAATATTGTTCACATTTCAATTATAATGTGAACAATGATGCTGCACTAATGATTTTTTTCTATATGGTGCGTTTGCTAAAAATTACTTAATTCCCCCCCCAAAAATATAGCGAGTCCCCATTTCAAATTATTTTAACAAGCGCACCCCATAGAAAGTATAAACGCAAAGACTCATATGATAAAATGTGAAATAAAACCACTTTACACGATGTAGATGATTAAAAATTTAAATTTTATTGAATTTGTTGTTATAATATACAGGTAGGACATGACATATACATATAATAATGATATATTATGAATCTGCGGAGTCTGCCGGAAAGAACGATATATAATATGTCTGGGTCATATAATAAACCGTGGCTTCAAATCGCGTTTAAACATGATGAGCAAAAGTGGTAAAAATGAGCTCAACACACAGACGTGAAATGGCTCAGCAGCGAAGGGGTTAATAAAGTTTGGATACTTTTGCAACTAAAGCACATCTCCTCTTTGTGTTGTATTGATTATTGGAGGTTTATAGTAGCCTCTTTTTTGAGATTGCTACTTTCTTGTTTTCAGTGTGCAGAATAACTGTATTTGTTTTTGTAGAGAAATAATATAGAACATGAGGCCTGCACCTCCCAAATACATTTCTGGGCCCTTGTATCCAAGTTCAGAGTAACGCACGCCAAAGTCCCAATCAGAGATGACGTATTGAGTGCGATACAATAAAATCAATACTGCGGAGGCAGCTTAGTTTAACCAACATTGGCCGCGGCTTTATTAAGTGCTGTGGCTGGGAGAAGTGTGTTTTGGCACCTCTGTAGTCAGTAGTCATTTTCATGTGGGAAACGTGTACAGCACGGGATCATCTGGGGGAGAGGTGGCACTGGCCATGTTTGTTAAACGGTTCTCCTATAAGGGGGCCCTGGATGCGAGGAACAGTGTAGAGGTGGAGTGCAATGTCAGCTGCAGTTGTTTGCACCAGATCAGCTGAGATCTTAAATCGGCTGGTCTACAAATGCCATGGATATTGGCAGTCTGGCACTAAATACAAGTCCCCGACCAGTGACAGAAAGGATTGGCCCTGTTGGTAGATGCTGAAACTGAGTACTGTGATGGGTATGGGCAGAAAAAAGCACTACTTGTATATATGTTATATTTTGAAAAAGTACATCATTTAAAGTTTACACTGCAGCACCATTGCAGCTACATACTTTTATTAAGAGACATTTTAATTATATTGCATATTTTTGTACAGTTGTTTGCTCTGCAATTGAATTCTTATCTATAATTTTACAAATTTATTTCATGTTTTCTGACCCACAACCTGTTTTCTTTAAGTCAAACTTAGGTCTTTAACATCTATTTGTACGCAAACAACAGATTTGTCTGGTACAACAAAATAGCTTATTGTCAATAATTATTATTCAATGAAGTAGGTTTTATCTCCCGGTTAAGAAGTTAAGAAATCATTTAAATAGATTCCTTCAAATTTACTAAATCTGCAAGCGACAAGCCAATTAAAATCAATAGTACAATTAATCTATACAGATTGCTAATTAGAGTCTAGTAATGATAAGACCATAGGTCATTCACAGTGTTATACATCAATACCTGTTATTTCTCAATTAAGTGCCTAGTGTGAAACCAATGTTCAGAATATTGAATATATAGAGGTGTTTTGTTAAAACTTAAATACACAATTGACAGTGAGTCAAATAATACAGAACATAAATTGAAGCGAGTATCTTTTGCATTCTCTGTGATGTCACAGATACATTACAAAACACTGGTAATAGTCCAATAAACACTAAATTATAGAACATATCAGTTTTTTCAGATCTGAAAGATTAGCATAGAAGATAAGTATTTTATTTTTGCCTAGCAAATGTATAACCTCTTTATGCATAACAGCACCCTGCTAACCTTGATGACTTGGCACATTGCACATCATTTGCCCATCACTGTTCTTATTTCTTGATGTACCTAAATCAGTCCCAGGTAAGATACCAATTGTTTATTATTGTCCCGAAATGCATAACATTACATATATAATATCTAAATTGAACTTGATCTGCCAGTTAAATGTCCGGTCACCTATCTATTCCAGAATCCATGTAAAACAGGGGTGCTAATCCTTGGCCATCCAGAAGTTTTGGAATTACATTTCCAACAAGGCTCTGTCAACCTAATGAGTGGCATCTATTCCAGAATCCATGTAAAACAGGGTGCTAATCCTTGGCCCTCCAGATGTTTTGGAATTACACTTCCAACAAGGCTCTGTCAACCTAATGAGTGGCATATATTCCAGAATCCATGTAAAACAGGGGTGCTAATCCTTGGCCATCCAGATGTTTTGGAATTACATTTCCAACAAGGCTCTGTCAACCTAATGAGTGGCATCTATTCCAGAATCCATGTAAAACAGGGGTGCTAATCCTTGCCCTCCAGATGTTTTAGAATTACACTTCCAACAAGGCTCTGTCAACCTAATGAGTGGCATCTATTCCAGAATCCATGTAAAACAGGGGTGCTAATCCTTGGCCCTCCAGATGTTTTGGAACCACATTTCCAACAAGGCTCTGTCAACCTAATGAGTGACTAAATATCGTTGTAGATATAATTCCAAAACATCTTGGGGCGGCCAAGGTTGAGCACCCCTTAAATAGAAGACTAGAAATAAATTATTATAATCACTTTATCTGAAAAAGAACAAATGATAACTGTGTTGACTTGAACATACAGTATACCATGAGAAAAGCAGCAGAGAAGTGCTGCATTAGAAAAATAGCAAATTTCTGCAGCATAATACATTTTCTGGACTTTCTCCAGCTATGTGTTCATGAAAGAGGTCCATGATAAGAGCATTACTATTGCAAATTATTGTGATTCTTATTACATTAGCATTCTGCTTGTTGGAGCTAGTGTTGCACATTCAGAAACTTGCACTTCTGTTCATACCCTTTATGCAAGTGTTCATTTGCTCTACATAAACTAATTCCAGATGTATTGCCTATGCAAATTGATACAACGACATGGTGAATTGATTTATCTCCAGGATAATTAGTAAACTTCAATATCTGTATCAAAACGGCCAGCAATCAGTTGATGTTTAATTAACATGCAATAACTGTCATATTAAATCTACATTAGCTGCCTATTTAATGAACTTAATTCAAATCAGATCATGCTAGTCACAATCCTTAAAAACGGATATTCATGCTCAGAATGCATGTGCATAGAAACGTAAGTTAAGTAACTGAACTTTTCAGCTGTGGTCGATTATGCTACAATCTAATAATTTTCATGTATACTTGGGATATTTAACCCGTTCACTGCTGAGCCATTTCACCTTCTGCGTCCTGAGCTAATTTTGAGCTTTGTCCGCATCATGTATAAACACGATTTGAGGTCATGTTTTATTATAGGACCCAGACATATTATAAATCCTTATTTTCAGCAGATTCAAACGTCACAATGCTTTAACAAAAAATGTAAGAGAAAAGTAAACATTTTTTCACATTTTATCATTCAAACCTATGTGGTTATATATTCTATGGGGTACACTTACTAAAAAAAGTGAAATGTTAACCTTTTACATAATTTTCCTAAGAAAATATGAAAATTTAGACTTGTATTTTGGAGGATGGTGTTCTATGAATAATATGACAATGAGGTTATTCAAAGAGATCCGAATTGTGTCCGAAAGGTAACTGAACACTGAAATTCAGCGTACGGTTACCTTTCCTGGCCATTCGGCTATCCAGAGAGCAGGCAGTTCGCCAAATGCTGGTGAATTGCCTGCACATATGCTGCCTGTTCGGTGCCTGTTCAAGCGAGAGCAGGGAAATACCCATAGAGATGCAATGCTTAGTCTATTCCGAGAAAAAACAGCAGGGAAAAGTTGCCGAAATGCCCTGCTATTCGGTGGTTTCATTCGACAGATTTATTCAGACGAATCCCATAGGCTTCAATGTTAAAAATATTCTCGTTTTAATTCAATATCTAATAAACCGTTTAATATTATATTCTGCAGTAAAAAGTCTCTTTAGTTGTAGATTTTTTGGGATCTTTTAGGCATTTTTTCGGATTTTTATTGAAAAACGTTCTTTCCTTTTTTTTAATGTTTTTTTCTTTTTACTGAAACTGCCCTTTTTATTATCATTCGTTGGATCTTATATGTAAATTCCAGGCATTTTCGTTCAGTAGTTTTTTTGCAAACATCGTTTAAATTTTTAAACTTTCAAGCGTACTGTTTTTTGTTTTTTTTTACACCTTCTTCCTCTGCTTGTCGGGTTTTTCCTGCGGCTGCTCTGCGCTGTGATCGGCGGCTCGTTCGGTTTCTCCGGCGTGTTCAGTGGGGTTAATCCAGATGTTTTTGTGGGTTTCGGTGAGCGTTCACCGGATTTAGGGGTGAGTGTTTGGTGGGTTTGCGGCGGCTTTTCCCTGCACTACGACGGCCCTGTGTTGTTTGCTGAATACACCGCAGGGTCTCCGAAATAGGATCGCCGAATCGCACCGAATAGAAGAGAACGAAAAGTCACTGAACGTGCGGTGACTTTTCAATTCTCTTTGAATAACCCTGTATGTATATAACACCAACCTTGCTCCCGGCATGGGGAATGAGAAGGTGAGTAATAACAGTGGTATTGCTCATTTTATAAGCGACAAATGGACAATGCTGTTGCTTTGGAGCAAAAAATAAATAAATTAAAAAATTCTATTTTTCTAAACATTTTAAATGATGTTTGGTATCATTAGAGAGGCCAGACTCGGATCTGTACAATGACACCTAACCTGACTCTGTGGGAAGTACAGAATGGAAATCAAAGGACGCTTGCTCTTCTTACAGCGATGTGGAGCTATATAAATAAAGGATAATAAATAATAATAATAATGACTCCCCTACTATTCCAGCTGAGCCACAAACTTCTCTTCTGCCTTGGCTGTTAAGACAGGTCACTGTAACTGAATGCTCATATACTTTGTGTAGGAAACGCTAATGTAGGGGCAGACAGAAAATATGCAACAATTCCACTCAACAGAAAATATGCAGCGATTCCACTCATCCTTCTCACTTGCAGCCGATAATGAAATAAAATTACCATCTGCAAGAAACTGTTGCTTTCCTTTAGCAAAGGCATGTAACACTCAAAGATTACTACACTAACATAAAAATCTACATTCATCCCTGGTCTCACAATGCAGAGGATGGCACAATTTGATGTCTTCTGTTGCCGCTAGCAGAAAGAATCTGGGAACAAATTGTTCTTTCATATTCATATTTATTTAAGGCTGATCCCGATGGACGCATGTCTTTTTTCATCCTATGTAACTATGTGTATACAAAAAAATGTACACAGACAGGAATGGCACAAAATGTGACATACAGGGTAATGGTAATTAAAAGAGCAAAACCTGCGAGCAAGCGCCAATTAGTAAATGGACACACATTAGGCGTCACCTTTTACATATTTATTCCTCAGTTAACATTCAACATACACATACAAGAAAATAAAAACATCAAATAGTGTAAAAATGTAATTTAGATAGTAACTTCAATACTTCAAGTTCTTGCAGGTGCGCTATTGTTTATTCTCTTTCCTCGAGCATTGTGTGCAACAAAGCCAGGACACACCAAAGTAGGGGGACAATAAGTGCTGTTATTGGAATTTGGAAGGCTCAGAGTTATGTGCCTGGTGTCCTAAGGTACTTGAAATATTGAAGCCAGTATCTATATTACATATTTACTGTATTTTGATGTTTTCTGTTTTTGTATTTGTTGTTAATTTATGTTGTGTTATATGTTTGCCGGTATATAACAAATTATACATTATATATACTGTATACACATAAGATTATTTTAATATTAATTGAAAATGTAGCATATATAGCTGTACATAAAGACAGCATAGCTGCTGAAGTGAAGATTACCGAAAACAAAAATCATGAACATGAATTATTTATTAATTATTTCTTTTTATTTATTTATTATCCAAATAAAAAAACAGAAGAGAATCTAATTCAGAAGTCCATTTATGGAGGATTGCAAGAGTGTGTTAGCACTAAATTACTAGCTACGTGAGTTTCACATCAACTATCAATGGATATTGCTCTTTTTTCCTTATTTATCAAAACTCTTGGTATTTTTTTAAGTATATAACTTTTAATAAATATATGTTTAATCAAATAACTGAGCCAAGTCATGCATTTTATGTTGTAAGTTTTACTCATTTTACCTTGAGGGCTACATCTTACCTGTTAATGGTGTTATCTCACAGGTAAGAGAGGAAGGACTCAGATGCACAGCTGAATGGTTTTCACGCCAGTCCTGTAAATTAGACCACAGCATTAGCATACTTGCCCCAAGGGAATGGTGACACATACATTACAAACCAGTGACAGTGTGTGCTTTGTACTTGCTTTTTCCTAATGTATCTCAGTTTTCACTGGAGTTTTAAAATTTTAAATTGACTCTCACTTGGACTTGACCACAGATCTAATAATCGGTAAGGAATACTGAGCTATCCTCTAAACATTAATAACGCAATTTAATAAAACAAATAAAAATTATTTAATTTAAAATTAGTAAATTACGTTTTCCCTAATAAAAATATTCCTCTAATATATATTTATATATATTTTTTTATATATATATATATAAAACAAAACCATGGAGAGAGCACTCCACACAAACACAGGACTCCTCCTCCAGGACCTATTTAACCTTGATCTGCGGGAGCTCCATGAAGGGGACCTGTTCCTCAGTAAGTGAGTTTATCCCATGATGAGCAGTCATTAGGTTTGCAGAGTAGGACCTGCCAGAGGGTGGATTACATTGACGCTGTTGGCAGGCTTAAGCAATTCACGGCCGTTCGTTGCGAACCAAATTTCCACCATTTTATTCAGCAAAGCTCAGAGTTAAGAAATTTTCACCATGTGGTAATAGCTGGTATTATGTACCCATGCATGGAGCTGTTGTTGCAGGTTTTTTAATGTGTTTGTCTGGAGTGCTCTCTCCGTGGTTTTGTTTTGTATTTTATTTTTGAGACGCACCCGCACTGAATGCTTAGTTAAGGCTGAGTGCAACTCCCCCATGTGTTTTTTATATATATATATATATGTACCAGAGAAAAATAGTTGCGCTCAAATAAAAAATGAAGCAAAAATGTTTATTCAAAACATTTAAAAATGGACCGACATCTCGGCTCTCTCTGGAGCCATTTCAAGGTTAGTTTCAGTGGTAATCAACAAGCTGTTTAAATACGAAATATAAAAAGTTTCATATATATATATATATATATATATATATATATATATATATTATTTTTATTATTGCAGAAGCCATCTGCACATCACAGCAATTCAAAGAACTGCATCCCAGAGCCCCTGTGCTGCATTCCCCATATGCAGCAAGGAACTCTGGGTAGGATATGCAAATGACCTCTGTCTCACTTTTATTGCATCCTGTGTCTGTTTTTACACAGAACCTTTAAATCAATGCCATGTCATACTTATATATATATACACACACACACTCACCAGACACTTTATTAAATACACCTTGCTAGTCTTTTGTCTTCAGAACTACTGTAATTCTTCAGGCACAGATTCATCAAGGCATTGGAAACATTCCTCCACATCCCAAAAGGTTCTATTGGATTGAGATCTGTTGACTGTGGAGGCCATTGGAGAACAGTGAACTCATTGTCATGTTCAAGAAACCAGTTTGAGATGATTTGAGCTTTGTGACATGGTGTATTATACTGCAGGAAGTAGCCATCTTAGATGGGTACACTGTGATCATAAAGGGATGGACATCGTCTGCAACAACACTCAGATAGGCAGTGGCATTTAAACGATGCTCAATTGGTACTAAGGGGCCCAAAGTGTGCCACGAAAATATCCGCCACACGATTAAACCATCACCAGCCTGAACTGTTGATACAAGGCAGGATGGATACATGCTTTCATGTTGTTTATGCCAAATTGTGAATTACCATCTGAATGTTGCAGCTGAAATCGAGACTCATCAGACCAGGCAACGTTTTTCCAATTTTCTATTATCCAATTTTTGAGAGCCTGTGCGAAATGTAGCCTCAGTTTCCTGTTTTTAGCTGACATGCGTGGCACCCGGTGTGGTCTGCTGCTGTAGCCCACCTGCTTCAAGGTTCGACGTGTTGTGCATTCAGAGATGGTATTCTGCATAACCTGGTTATAATGAATGGTTGTTTTAGTTACTGTTGCCTTTCTTTAATCGCAAACCAGTCTGCCCATTCTCCTCTGCCCTCTGAAATCAACAAGGCATTTTCATCCACACAACTGCTGCTCACTGGATATTTTCTCTTTTCTGTCCTTTCTCTGTGTCAGGATCCTTACCTGCTGTTCGCTGTCTAATCCATGCTTGCAGCAACTCCAGGAAAAGTGCTGCCCTCTTATTCAGCACTTTTACCAGGCACACAAACAGTTAAGCACCTGACACACACACACCACACCCCTGCCTTGCATATAGGTCTAGTCCACCCCTTCAGCAATGCCTCAGCATTAACCTGTTTAAGCTGTGTGTAACAGACGTGCCTCCTGAAGCTCCCTGATATTTCAAAAGACTACCTGTGTACCAAACCCCCTGCTTGATCAACGTTTCCCCACCTTCTACCACCCTCTGACCTAAGGACCGTCCTGACCACTCTGCTGGAATACGCTACTGCACTTCGCCTGGAGTTCCCCTTGTGTTCTTATTGCCTCTACAATGTACAGTCCCAGTGTGTCCGAAACATCCTGGTACCTCCTGTCGGTCTGCCCTGGTGAATCCACTGCATACTGGGGCTCATACTACCCAGACCGGTACCCCACCGGCACTGATCCTGACACTCTGTAAACCCTAGAGATGGTTGTGCATGAAAATCCCAGTAGATCAGCAGTTTCTTTTCACAATACAATTTTATTGAAGATTTTCAAACAATACAGCCACAAAGCTTGGAAGTACAAAATGATATACAAGATACACCCCTTGCATCAGGAGGCAGAAATACAATCAGATCATAAAACATAACGATAAACAGTAATTAGGCTGTCCAGGGTGTGGTACATTAGAGTTTTGGAAAACACATAAACCATACGCGTAATGAAAACAGAAAAAACAAGGTCTCTCAATCAGCAAAATAGAACAGCAAAGAAACGGTCTCAACAGGGACATGCAATGGGCGAGCAGCAGATATCAGGAGATAAGGTCACGGAGCCGCCTGCGAGGCAAGCCACAGATTCCAAACCTTTTGGCAATGTTGCACTGTTGTCATGTAATTATGCGGACAGACATTTCATTCTGTAAATGTACCAAATCTTAGCCAAAATTTCTGCCACTGAGGGGAGGGACATTTCCATCCAAGATCGTGAAATACACTTACGGTATGTCATACAAACCCAATGAACTAATTTAAGGGACGGGCGTGTCAAACCATAGCGACCTGGGGGCTGCTGAGAAGGGCCAGCAGGGTGTCAGGAGCCACCTGCACACTGAACACACGCGACAGTAGGTCGAAAATGGAAGACCATAGTGTAGTCACCTTCACATATTCCCACCACATATGATACAAAGTGCCTCTCAGGTGACAGGCTGCCATCTCGGCGTTGAGGGAGAGGAGAAGGACAGGGTGGCGTGGGCAACAGAAACCAAATTGATGATGCGGCGGATATTATCTGGAGCGCCACGAGCCATGATGGACCAGGGTTGTTAAAAAGCCGCTTAATTGCGACGCTAACACTTTAGCATATATTTTCATGTCAATATTGATCAGGGAAATTGGGCGATAGCTTGCGCAGGTTGCGGGATGCTTCCCCTTCTTGGGAATAACCACAATAGTGTCCTCTAACAGCTCCTTGGGATGAGCACGGCCATCCAGAAAGCCATTATAAAGGTCTGCACTCAAAGGAGTTAGGCGATCTCAAAACATTTTATAATAAAGGGGACTGAGCCCATCAGGGCCTGGAGTTTAGACATTTTAAGGCTTTCCAGGAATGGCAGAATCTCTTCTATAGTGATTGGGGCTGCAAGGTGGGAGTGGAAAAAAATAGAGACACCCCTGTGCTTAGTGTCAGCACTCACATGGTAGTGCAGGGTGAGCTGTTTATCAAAATACCTTGGACTCCTTCCCTTGGCAAAGTGCATTTTCTGAAGAAAGAGAATATCTGCTTTCAAGGAAATATAGGACCGCATAGCCTTAAGTCTTTTTAAGGGGCTATTATATCCCTTAACAAAATGGGACAATAAATGCAGCAGCATTGGTGATTAGGAAAGGGAAGGCTGAAGGAAACCCAGGGGCCACCCATATACAGGAACACCCCTTGATTTATCCCTCGGCTTGCGGGATAACTATTTTGATCTCTCATAGCAACTCGGAGCATGCCCCTCTGGGAAGAGAACCAAAAACAAGCTAAGTGCATCTTGATGGGGCGGTGAGCCACAGTCGCCAAGACACACCGTGAGCAATGAAATGGGGAAATCCAGGTTTGAGTCATATAAGTCTCCAGGATCCCATGATGAGCTCATCCAAAGCAAAGGGGGAGTTCCAGGGTAGGACACAGATCCCTGTCCCGGGGTGCAGCCCCTTGCTATGTCGGACCAGATGTCTATCAAACTGTTCAGGAGAACCGGGTGCAAACAGAGGGAGAATCTCTGTAGCAGTGCAGGGGCGAAGACCAGGGCAGCAGACACCTGGTGAAACTGGGCAATCAGTTGAACAGTAATGGGTTTGAAAGATCGGCGATCTGTATGGTTACAGTAAAGAAATGATAAACAACTTCAAGTTGATGTTATCAATGGACGAAATTTGTGTTCTTGCAGCTGTTACCAATGCTTCCTGGGACCCCATAAAAATAGAACTGGGCAATAATATCTCTGGGTTGCTCCCCCTGGTTTGGGCGGGGCGAAGGGCCCTATCAAAAAAGCAATGGTCCGAGGGGTGTCTGGGAGAAGGCTCTGCATGTAGCTCCTCAAAAAGTCACGAACGTTAGTGACCTCCTTCAGAACCCCTCCGAGCCTGATATTGTTCCACCTGGAATGATTGTCCTGGTCCTCCAGGGCTCCCTGTAAATGGTGCACCTCTGCCATCAAGCGTCAAGATGATGTGCCATGCTGGTGTGGGCCTACACCTCATGGTTGCGTGCCTCTTCAAAGATGTCAGTGCGGGCCCCCAGGGATACTATTTCCACTCAGACCTCCGCTAAGCCCTCCCGGATGTCACCCCAATATCAGCCCGGAATGTGGCAAGGAGTCGCTGGATATTGTTGCATGTAGTTGGGCTGCCATCAGGCGTGTCTGCCACAGCCTCCGCCATCTTAGGTGAAGAGGCACGCTCCAGGCTGGAGGCCGGATCCGCAAAGAAGGAGGTGAGGTGGCCTTGCTGTGAGTTTTTTGGGGGCTCGGTCGGCATCCTCTGGTGCTAGGTGGCTTCCAGATGCCCCGGAGCACAGGAGGGGGGGTTTGAGTGCTGCTGCAAGCTAATAAAGCCAGGGAGTAGTGGAGAGCACTGAGCTCAGGTGTCCAACTTAGTAGGCTGCTGAACACGTTCCCCAGGTCAGCAGTATTTTTAAATACTCAGACCAGCAAGGCTGGTACCAACAACCATGCCACGTTCAAAGTCACTTAAATCCCCTTGCTCCCCAATTCAGATGCTCAGTTTGAAATTCAGCTAAGGAGTTATCTAAAGACAGCTGAATTGGCCATGGAATTGCACCGAACGGTGAATCTCCCCATACAGTGCAATTTCGTTGCTAAATATTGGCGAATTACCAGTGAAATACTGTGAACTTCGGTGTCAGTAAAAACCCCATATAGAAGTAATAGTTAATCTATACAGAGATCACCGAACAGCACCGTAATGTCAATGAAATACCCTGATTTGCGGTGGTTTCATTTGACAAGTTTAAGCAGGCGAATAACATTGGTTTCAATGTTAAAAAATTCCCCTTTTTCTTAAATATTTATTCAACCGTTTATCCATTACATTTGCAGCAAAAAAGTCTCTTTATTATTTTTTTTTAGCCATTTTTCATAATATTTTTCGCAGGCCACTAGTGCTGTTGCTCATTCTCCGGACCCTCACAAACCCCCTTTTCCTCACTATTAGTCCTGCATCTACCACTGATCTCTCCAGGATATGACATGTATTCGTGACATCAGATGAGTTGAGCACTCCAGCCAATCCAGTGGTTCTCATTCTCAATACAAAAAGGCTTTAGTACCATTGAAGATTGAATAAGGTTAATTCCCAAAGGTCCCCAAGCCCTGAAACCTGAGCTCAGGGCTCCACTAGCGAAAGTTATGTGCAGGACTTATCCCCTGCATTTGGATGTATAAATTAGCCCTCTAAATCTCCCTCAGAGTGGGAAGATGGAGCAGGGAGTTTGCAGTATTGTGACCTCTCCCATAAGATTGGGGATTGGGATGTCGGTCCTTGGGAATGTTGGTATTAGTGTCTGTGTGTTTGGGGGGGTTTGTGATCGGTGCATGTGTGGGGAGGTTATCAAAGTCAGTGTGTCTGTGATTGTCAAGGAGAGTTTTAGGATAAATATGTGTATGTGTGAGAGTGTCAGGGTCAGTATTTGTGATGAAGGGCAGGTTAGGGCACCTTCAGGGTCTGTGTGTGTGTGTGTGTGTGTGTGTGTGTGTGTGTGTGTGTGTATTTCTGTCTCTGTTAGTGTCTATAGGGGTTATTTAGAAAGATCCAAAATGTCACCGAATTGTAACTGGACACTGAAATTCAGGCGAGTGTCCGTTGTCTTTGCGGTGGGTTTTCTCTGCACTCTGGTGACCCTGCGGTGCATGCTTAATACACTGTGAGGTGGGGAACTTTGATTCCCTGAAGTGCAGGGAAGCGCGGGGAACGAGAGGGACATTTTGGTGCTTTCTGAATAACCCCTTATGTATATCTAGCCCCTATCTTTTGCAGAGGACATCCCCCACACGTCATTTTGTTTCCGTAGTGTTTCCCAGGGCGGTTTGACTTCCACAAGGTTAGACCGTCCCTTTTGACCCCTACCGGCGCACCAACATAATTTTTTTATTTATTAATGCAGTACTATTGTTCACTTTTCAATTATAATGTGAACAATGTTGCTGTGCTAACGAAAAATTTAGTTTTTTCAGTTTTAGCTAAGATAGTGTATTTTCTCCGAAAAATATAGTAACGGGTTCCCATTTCTGCTGAAAAAAAGTATATACTATTTGTCTGGGTCCTACAATACAAACACGACTTCAAATCGCGTTTAAACATGATGAGCACAAAACTGTAAAATTGAGCTCAGCACACAGAAGTAAAATGGCTCAGCAGTAAAAGGGTTAAACGAAATTTGGACAATCCAAACTGTATTTTGAAAAGAATTAACTTTGTTCGAATACAAAATATATTTATATATACATAATTTATTTAATATAATTATAGCTTGATCTAATGTAGCTATATTATCCATGAGAAAAAAATTATATACAGTATATATACATATAAAAAAAATCCTTGTCCCTTATGTTAGGTGAAATGAATAGAAACAAACAAACATTGTAAATGTGTAGACTGCCCTCCATATATCTGACCTCTTCTCCATCAGCCAGCTCGCCTCCTCTTCATGGAGTAATTTTCTGAGCATCTAAGCATATGTATAAAGAGTGAAATCAAATGACTGACTCAGATTTGACATAAATGCTGAGGTAACTGCGAAGCAATGTCCTCCCGTGAAGGACACCACCTTGTCTAGATAAAGCCTTGTAAATGTTCCTCTGTTAAACTTAACATTCACTGCAACAGCCCATCATGTATATTTATAGCTGAATTAATAATGTTCTTCAAAAGGACTTATGTTGCCAAACCATATATTAAATACATCTACCTAAAAATAGATATTCCCAGGAGCTACAACCCAAGAAATGTATATATGCATAGAAAAATATAGATTAAAAAGCAGACATATTCAATGCAAAACAAATAACTGCACACATCGTTGTGATTATGAGTAATTGAAAATTATATTTAGTCATTCAGAAACCTTGTTATGTCTCTTGTTCATTGCCCTATTTCAATCTACTTGAAATTACTCCTCCTTGTTGGTTATAATGTATTGACATGTCTTGTCTAGAAATATCTGAGGCTTTAAAAGGAATTTTTAAACGCTTCAAGTTGTGTTTGATTTGCTTAGCTTAATAACCGGTTATGTGACAAATATCTTAACGCAGGTTATGGAAACAGTAAGATTTTATACCTTTTTACAGTCACTAAATCTTATTGCGCAATAGCGAAAAGTACAGAGCCACAAGGGTTTATTCGTTAACAATTTTTTTCAAATTGGCAGTGGAATGGTTGAATTTGAAAAAGATTCCTGTCCAAAATTTAATTATATAACCTACTGTGGTCTTGGCCTGGATGGACCTGAAATATAGATTGTCACAGACAGGCCATCATGGCTTTACTTTCCATGTTGGAGGGCCACGGTTCGACTTTGTCCTCTTTCAACCTACCTTTCGGCGATGGTGCTACTGGTTCCCAAGCCAAATTTCACTGATGGCCTCCACTCTCAAATCTGTAAGAGGCTTGGTACATCTCTTTCCCCCAAAGCCTTGGATTTAATCTCGGGTCAGACCTTACCCTGCCGTGGGAGAGGGACCGAGACTCGGACCGAGACCGGGACTGGACTCCTTGCAACTCCCATCATCCTGCTGATCCTGCTATAGATTGACCTACCTCTGTATGACCTCTATTCTGGACTTTGACTACCCCTCTGCCAGCTGCCTGCCACCGACCCATGCTTGGTATGACCATCCTTCTGCTTTTGCCCTTCTGATCCCGCGTATATATATTGTTATTCCTTTTGCTCTCCTGTTACCCAGTAAGTGTGTCTTTTGGTTTACCTGTCCTTACGTATCTGTGCCTACTGTTTATTCAGTGTCCTGTCCTGTCCACCCCTCTCCTATCCAGTCCAGTCAGAGTACCCCATCCTCTGTATATTGTAATACACTCAACCAGTTCCTATACCTGTTTATTATTTATCCAGTGTCCCCTTCCTGGTTTATTTCTATTTCCCCATTTTAATAAACCTTTTCTGTTTAAAACATACTTACCTGCCTCACTCTGCTTGAGTAACCGCACACTGGGATTGAAACCCCAACCCCTCACAGTGAGACGTGACACCTAGTGCTAGGCCCACTATGCTAATATTAATGCTCACAGAGCTGAGCGCTAACGTTAGCGTTAACTATGTAATATGGCCCTATGTGTATTAAAACAGAAAAAAGGCACACAAGTCATTCGACAAATTGACCCCTAGATAGATTGATCACATCTTTTTTGCCATTCAGATTTGAAAATTCAAAATGTAGAAGTAAGGGAACTCATGGCTCATGTAACATGTCAGCACCCAGGAGAGTCGATTTTTAATGAAAAATCATCATCGCCACTAATGAATGTCATGTCAGATGTGCTTGAAACTCATTACTCTCCTGTCTTTATCATTCTTCCTTTCCACACCCTCTTCAGTCATTAGAAACACATTTTTGCAATCATACCAGAAGGTCAGCCGATGTGTATGCTGTCCTGACCCCATGCACATACTGCTGTTTCTACTGCCACTTGATCTATGTATATACATCATGATCATAGCTGCTTAACTAATACTCTCATTATGGCTAAGGAATTTGCTGTTTGACTATTTACAGTTATATAATAAACATTTAGGGCTAAATTACAATCTTCGCGTTGAAACGTTCGCGCAACGCGTGAATTTGTGCGCCTAGTGTTAAACGTTTACGCTCGTAAATCGCTGCTGGAATTACAATCCTCGCGCGTTTTTTCATCCGTCGATCAATAAGGTGCATAAACCGGACGCGCACAAATGCTCGCGCAATACCATTGCGCGCAGAAATCAGTGTGCGAACTGTTTTTTTCACGCAATTAAGCCAATCAGAATTAAGAACCACAATTATCTCACGTTAAGTTTTTGCGCCTGTCAAAGTCAATCTGAGCATATATGCTGCAGCAATAATAAATACGCACACAACTTCTCCATTTTATTGGTTTGGTATGAATAGAATGTGTAACTATACTTTGGTGCATTTTTTTTTGGGCTGGTGTATTGGGGTTCGGCCAGGTTGTTCAGATTTGCCATTAACACCAGCTTTTAGGAGTTGCTAAAATTATGCGCTCAACGACTATGCGTTTATTCCTGCGCATAGATTGTAATACCATCCCGTACCAGCGCACATCCCCATTTGCGCTCACAATGTTAAGTATAGGATGCACTACGTACAGTAAGCGCGCACAGCTTATTATATAGACGATTCCGTGCGTTTGTTGCGCTGACAATGTAATATGGCATTCGGCGCAAAGGGTTTTACCCCTCGTGTTAATGATTTTTGCGCCAGCGCAAACGTTTGCGCGAAGATTGTAATTTAGCCCCTAAACCCTTTATTAAATCTTCTGCTGACCGAATTGTGGTTCTCAGTTTTGGAGTCAGCTCCATAAATGATATTAGTAATTTATGAAGTTCCAACTATCGTAGATACTCGAGTATAACGCGACCCGAATATAACACGATAGATAGAGATTTATTATGGAAACGAGAGAATATTCAAGACTCGAATATAACGCGAGGAACAAAATTTTACTGTACCAGCAAACAATTAAAATCCTTCCAGTTTCTCTTAACACAGTCAGGCTACCCCTCAGACTAGGGTGCTCTGCTCTAGAAAGATTGCAGTTGTTACGAAGTATGAAGCCACCGACCACCCATCTTTACTAGCTTTTAGATGGCCGGCGGAGGCGAGCGATGTGAATAATTGTCTTAAACCGAGCGTGCACTCTGGCCATGATGGATCCCACCTCTCCCGAATCCAGGAGTTCCTGAAGTGTTTGCAAGTAGGGATGGGCTGGCAGTTCGATCTGAACATGAGTTTGATTCGAACATTGCCCGTTCGGCGAACATCGAACATTTCAAAGTGTTCAGTTCGTGTTCGCCCACAATGCACCACAATGGACCACAATGCAGTTTTCCACTGGCCTGAAGCTTGTAATTGGCTACAGCCTTGCACCTGACCACAGGTCAGGTGCAAGACAGGTGCAAGACTATGCCAATCAGGGCTTAGAGTCCTGATTGGTCAAATTTTGCCCAATCATGGGCTCACAGAGCTAAGTTCCGCAGCACACTATATAAGGCTTCCCCGCAGCCCCAGCACGTGTTTTTTTTTGCAGGAGTGAGAGGAGATTGTTCTTTCAGTGTGTCTCACAGACGTCTAGCATATTTCTGTGAATTGTAATCTGTGTCTTCTCACTGCCAGCTATTGGGGTCTCACTTTCTTCTAGCAGATATCTTGGAATTGTAATCTGTGTCTTCTCACTGCCAGCTATTGGGGTCTCACAGACTTCTAGTAGATATTTGGGAATTGTAATCTGTGTCTTCTCACTGCCAGCTATCAGGGGTCCCACATACTTCTAGCAGATATCTGGGAATTGTAATCTGTGTGTTGGCACTGCCAGCTGCTGCCAGGCTATCAGGCTGTATCACTGAATTATAGCATTGTTCTGTAAAATCTGTATATCTTTAATCTAATTCTAGATACCATACAATAACACAGTTTAATCAGAGTTCATCTGTACATCTATTCAGAGTAGAATCTGGGTGTTGCCAGCTATCAGAAAGACCAAAAAGGACAGGCAGACACTCCCAGACACAGATAAGAGGGCAAGCAGCCTCTGTGTCGGAAGACTGTGCCCCTGGTCGTCGTGGACGTGGTGCATCCTCTGCAGGGGCACGCTTGTCCTTGTTTCTAACTGGTGCTGGCCGTCTTAAGCAGCAGCAACATACAGAGGATTTGCAGGATTGGCTAACTAGGCCATCCTCATCCTCCGAGTCCTCTGCCAGCCAGGCTTGTAGTGGTTTACAGTCCACCTCAGCTGCCAAAACCTCTAAATCAGCCTCCATGTCCACAGCTACTCCTGCTGTAGCCTCACTATCATACACGGAGGAGTCAGCTGAATTGTTTGACTACAGTGACAGTGACATCCTGCTTGAGGATGCGCAGCAACTCCAGTGCTCTGATTAAAGCACTGAGGTTGAGGACGGGAGTAAAATCAGCCTAGAGGGAGGGGGTGCCAGTGACACACAAAGAAGTGGCACTCATGTTCCCCAGCAGCTGCAGCACACTGCCAAGTTGGCTCCAGTGACGAGGAAATAGGGGTTGATGATGATGATGAGGTCACTGACTCACCTGGGTGCCTGATTGAACAGAGGAGTCAAGGGAGGAGGCACAACAAAAAGGAGGCAGAACGTCCTCTATGAGCAACTGTAGCCAGTCCAAGGCATCAGATGTCAGAGCTGCTCAGGTGCAGAGCACTGTTGTCTCGCAGCACACATCCAGGATCTCTGCTGTCTGGGAGTTCTTCACGACATGTGCAGCAGACTAGACATGTGCATTCGTTTTAGTACTAAAGCGATTTAGTCCGAATTTTGGGATAATTTAGTTTTAGTATGACTCAAGAGAAACGAAACTGCTCAGTACAAAAAACAAAAGAAACTAAAATAAAATGCACTACATTTTAGTTTCAGTCCTCTTTGTGATATTATATTGATGAGTGAAGGAGACCAGCAATGAAGAGCGCAACATCGCAACATCCGAAGTTCTGCACCCTCCACATGCCAATGCAGGAAGATGTTCTATACAGAGAGGGACATTAATTCAGGAGGATGTTCTATATATTATACAGAGAGGGGTATTAATTAATGCAGGTGGATGTTGTATACATTATACAGAGAGGGGTATTAATTAATGCAGGAGGATGTTCTAAACATTATACAGAGAGGAGCCTTTTTTTTTTTAGCCCTTCAAATCCAGTGGCTGTGAGCGCGGAGATCGGCTGCTTGTTACATTATCTCTCAGTACAATGTATCAGGCTCAGCTGTTACAGTAACTGACTGCTGCTCATCACAGCGCTCAGAGTTTCAGTAAAACAAGAAAATAATATTGTTCTAACGTCTTATATATAAAAATATTATTTACTAGTTTTACTGAAACTCTGAGCGCTGTGATGAGCAGCAGTCAGTTACTGTAACAGCTTTGCCTGACACGGGGCAGTATTGCAATGTTGGTGCTAACTTAACCAGAGCTGTTGTAACTGAAAACCTCCATAGGCTATAATAGCTCTGGGAAGTTTACAACAGCTCTGGTTATGTTAGCACCAGCTATATAATATGGCCCACATTGTGCTGAGAGTGAGCCCTCTGAGGAGCCACTACAATAGTAATTGTATCCACTGGTTTTCGGATTAATGAAATTAGTTTTCATACTAAAGAACTGAAAACGAATTTCTTTAGCAACTAAATAAATTGCATTTTAGTACTAATGCATTAGTTCAAAACGAAATTTTGTGCTGTGCACATGTCTACAGCAGACTGCAGCGTTGCTCTTTGTAAGCTATGTTGGAAGAGGATCAAGCGTGGGAAAGACACTTCCCGTCAGACACTTGGGTACCACGTGCTTGAGGCGACATATGACCACCTGCCATGCATCCCGTTGGCACAACACTTTGCATAGGTCCTCCTCCTCCTCATCTGTCTCTACCCCCACTATATGTCCTGCCATGTCATTGCCTACAACCTCCACTGACAGGGATGATGCTACAGTAATGGGTGTACCACGTCCTTCCTCTGAATCTGCCAGCATCCCATCAGCTGCAGATTTATGCAGTCAGATTTCGTTGCCCCAGCTGCTACAGTGGAGGAAAAAATATTGTCCCAACCATCCACATGCACAACGTCTAAATGCCTGCTTGGCAAAATTACTCGCATTACAGCTGCTGCCTTTCCAGCTTGTGAACTCTGCTTCCTTCCGTGAATTTGCCGAATGTGCTGTACCACAGTGGCAAGTTCCAAAACACCATTTCTTTTCATGGAAGGCCATTCCAGCACTATACCAGCACGTGGAAGACAATGTTATGAAGTCATTGGGAAAGGCAGTCTGCAGCAAGGTGCACATTACTTTAGACACGTGGTCCAGCAAGCATGGACATTTCCTTCACGGCACACTGGGTAACTCTGCTTGCAGCTGAGAGGGATCCAGGACGGGGCTCTATGCTGGATCTTGCTCCTCCACCACTACTCCAAAAAGCTGCTTATATGAGGTCTGTCTGCTCTACCACCTCTTCCTCTTCCTCCTCCTCCTCCATCTCTGTCTCTGGCGAAGTGGCAGTTAAACCGACGCGTGGCAGGGGCTACGCAATGGCTCAAGCAAAAAGATGCCATACTGTGCTTAAGCTGGTTTGTTTAGGGGACAGGAGCCACACCGGGCCAGAAATTCTGTCAGCTCTGCAGGGGCAGGGGCAGAGATGTTAACCCCACGCCAGTTTGAGCTGGGAATGGTCATCTGTGATAATGGCAGCAACCTTCTCTCTGCTCTACGCAAGGGTAAGTTGACGCATGTACCATGCCTAGCACATGTCCTAAATCTGGTGGTACAGCGTTTCCTAACCAGGTACCCAGGGCTGGCAGAGCTTCTCAGCCAGACCAGAAAAGTCTGCAGCCACTTCAGATGGTCATTCCCAGCAAGTGTTCGCCTGTAGAAATTCAAAGAGAATTCCATCTTCCCACAAACCGCCTGATCTATGACATGCCCACCAGGTGGAACTCGACATTGGCAATGCTGCAGCGCCTGCAAAAGCAGCAGAGGACCATCAATGAGTACATGTGTGAGTATGGCACAAGGACAGGTTCAGGTCAACTTGTTTTTTCCCCCCCGCAGTGGCTGATGATCAAGGATGCATGCACTGTACTGTCACCATTTGAGGAGGCAACGAGGATGTGAGCAGAGACAGTGCATGCATCAGTGACACAATTCCTTTAGTGTTTCTGCTGGAGCGCACTCTGTGGGGAATTATAGATGTGGCATTTGAGGCAGAGCAGCAAGAGGAAGAGGAGGCCTTCCCTAGCTCTGAAGGCCCCAGTCTTTCTGCAGACAGCATTCCTGCGGGTCCTCAGATTAGACAGGGGGAAGATGAGGAGGAGGAGGAATATTTAAGTTGTGGGGGCATTGAAGGTGGGGATTCCTCAAAGGAGGGTTTTGTGTCCCCAGAAACCCAAGGAGTAGTACGTAGCTGGGAGGAGGTAGTGCACGATACGGTCATCCTCAGTGACCAGGAACACTCTGAAGCTAATGCCACCTCCAACCTACACTGCATGGGCTCCCTTATCCTGCAAAGACTGCTAGAGGACCCCAGGATTCGTGCTATCAAGGAGAGGGATCATTACTGGTTGGTAACCCTTCTTGATCCACGATACAAGGGTAAGGTTGCAGAGCCCATCCTGCCCTCACAGAGGGAGCACAGGATGAAACAACTTGAGGATGCTCTAAAGTGACACTTGTGTAACACCTTTCCAGACACTGGTAGATTATCAACTGATGACACAGGTGCTTCTGAGGCTGCTGTTTATCAGAGGAAGAGCGGTGAAGGGGGCTGCTTGACTGATGCCTTTTCCAATTTTTTTAGTCCACGACGCCCAGGGACGTCAAATATAGGCACCCTTTCACCATATAGTGCAGGACTATCTAGGGGCAAGGGCAGACCTGGATACCTTTTCATTAGATGATCCACTGGCTTACTGGGTGTTGAGATTGGATCACTGGCCAGAACTTAGCCAATATGCTATGGAGCTACTAGGTTGCCCTTCATCCAGCGTGCTTTCTGAAAGGACGTTCAGTGCCGCTGGAGGTTTTGTCACAGAGAAAAGAGTCCGTCTGTCCACCGACTCTGTAGACCGGCTGACATTTATAAAAATGAATCAGTCCTGGATCAGCAGCTATCACTCCCCTGATGCTGATGTAACTGAATAGATCGGGAATCTCTTCTGCATTCCCAAAACCTCCACCATTGCAATCTTCCGCAATACCTCAGAGGAGTTACGGTGTGAAGGCACTAGCTGGCACCAAAGGCCCAATATTTGGGTGCACTGACGCGTGTACCAGATTCCAATAATTTTAATATTTGAATGCAGAGTCCACCCCTGCACTCTTCCACAATACCTCAGAGTGGTTACGGTGTGAAGGCACTAGCTGGCACCAAAGGTCCAATTTTAATGCACCTGTTGTTACTTTCATCCAAAGCCTGCATAAGTTTCACCATAATTTAGCCAAAAAATCACTAAACTTGTTCTGCGTGTCCTAAAACGTCTCCTCTTTTCATACAGGCTGCCGCCCCAAGCAGTTGTTTATGAATAGATTAAAGGAAAAACATTTACCATCATTTGAAATGTAATTGTTTTCTTTTTAAATGTTTCTATACATCCGACAAATCCGCCACTTCACGGGCAGGTTATGGGGACCTCCTAGGCATGATATTTGAAGGAATTTTTTGTTTTTATTCTTGACCTTTATTTCATGGAAAAATCACTGTTCCTTTAAAAATGTCTTTTTCAAAACTTTTTTTCCTTGTTTCCTGTCCCCCAGGGCACTACCCAGACCCCCATACACCTTTTATGGCAAATATCTTGCATATATGCCCTCTTGCAGGGCACTTTAAAAATCGAACATTCGAGTCCCATTGACTTGCATTGAGTTCGGATCGTGTTCGCGTCCGAACTCGAACGTTTGAAATTGTTCGAGTTCGAATGCGAACCGAACACGGGGGTGTTCGGCTCATCCCTATTTGCAAGCATCAGGGTGCCCACATTCACTTCAGCGAGACTACCGGAACTCCCGGGAGACTTGGGATCCAAAGCAAGGCAAGTTTTTTTTTTTTTTTACACGCAATGCAGATATTGCGAATATAATGCGACCCCTCCAATTTTAAGGTAAATTTTTGTCACCAAAATCTAGCGGTATATTCGAGTATCTACAGTAATCAGTTTCTGAATGTTTCTGTATACAACACTTTTTTCCTGGATCTTACAATATGAAGTAAGATAAATAAATAAAATTAGCCTCATTATCTATTTAGAATGATACGAACGTGAAACTGGAAATAAGGTTCATTAAAATGCAGATAAAAATAATATGAAATAGGTTCCAAAAATAAGTATATATTACACATGTTCATTTTTTACAAGAAAATATATAGGACACCAGAAATATATATAAAAAATTAACATGAATAGTTAATTTCTTTTTGTTAAAAAAATGATTATGCTTACATGATCATTTACATCCACAAGCTTAATTTAACCCCATAGTCCCCAGGGGATTTTACCATTGTCACTCTGAAAGTACCCACTGCTGTTTTTACATTTCTGCTCTGTTTGTGTTTAGATCTAATTGTCCTCTTACTCGTTTATGGAACTCACACATATTATATACCCTTTTTCTTGCCATTAAATGGACTTTGTATAGATTCCATTATTTTCATCATATCATATAATTTCCTATTAAAACATTTATGATATATGATGTAAAAATGAAAAAACACACTTTTTCAAACTTTGACCCCCAAAATCTAAAACCGCCAAAAAAGACCCATACTAAATAGTTCCTAACTTTTGTCCTGAGTTTAGAAATACCCAATTTTTACATGTTTTTGTTTTTTAACTTCTTCACTCCTGAGCCATTTCACCTCTGTGTGCTGAGTTCATTTAGACCGTTTCATGTTCATACGTGATTTGAAGTCCTATTTCATAATACCACCCAGACAAAACTATTTTATAAAACTCCACTTTATTTTGTTATTTATTATTTTTTTTATTTGCTTTTCTTTTTTTTTTTCTTTTTACACAAAGCATGGCCATATTTGGTATCATTGGGATGGCCATGCTGTGGCCTTTCCAATGATACCAAACATGACCCTCTAGCTGTCACTGATCGGGAGATACAGGGGTCCATACGGGAGCTACTGGCAATGCTGGGGTGGCCTAGAACTGACATCTTGGCTGACAGGAGTGGCACTCAGTGTGGTCTTCTGCTGCTGTAGCCCGTCTGTTTCAAGATTCGGCATGTTGTGCTTCCAGAGATGCTATTCTGCATACCTTGTTTGTAACAAGTGTTCTATTTGAGTTACTTTTGACTTTCTTTCATCTCAAACCAGTCTGCTTATTCTCCTCTAACCTCTGACTTTAACAAGGCATTTTCATCCACGCAACTGCTGCTCATTGGATATTTTACTCTTTTTCTGACCATTCTCTGTAAACCTTAGAGATGGTTGTGCGTGAAAATACCACTAGATCATCAGTTTATGAAATACTTAGGCCAGCCCGTCTTGCACCAACAACCATGGACGTACTTGAAAACGAAAGAAATCTCAATGTATCCTTCCTGGTAAAATCCTTTATAAATAAATAAAATGTCATGTTCAAAGTCACTTAAATCCCCTTTCTTCCCCATTCTGATGCTTGGTTTGAACTTCAGCATGTCGTCTTCACCACGTCTAGATGCCTAATTGCATTGAGTTGCTGCCATGTGATTAGCAATTTGTTTTACCAAGCAATTAATCAGGTATACCCTATAAAGTGGCCGGTGAGTGCATATGGGAGTTGACGACATGGCAAATACATGTTACATCATATTTTCACCTCACATCTCTGTAACAAAATGACCTACTGGGGAATTGTCATCTTCCTCCTCGTGTATCTGACAGAACCACCTGCAAAGTGAAGGATATAGAGATACACAGCTGGTGAATGTGTATATGTGTGTGTGAGTAGGATGGCAAATGGCATTAAGTGTACAAAGATTAGATGTTCGTCATGACCCACGCCATCGCCATCACGGCAAGAAAGCCATGGTTGGTGCTGCACCCTCATGATTTGAACCATGGCAGCAGCATTCTCTCAATGACGCTGCTCCAGCACAGGTCTTGAAAAGACCTGCCCATTTTCCCCAGATCCTGGTTCCAGCCCTGATCTGCCCTGCCCAGGTCACAGGTGTGACCCCTTGTTAGCAATCAGGCAGCAACAAAAGGAAGCCTCACCCATAATCCAATGCTTCAGCATTCTGGTCTTCTCTACTAGGCCTGTTAGTAGCCTGCTCACTTATCTCTTCCTGGATTATAACTCGTACGCCAGACCCTTGGTTTTCCCTTCTGACCTTGCTTGATCTCTGCCTGCCTACAACGTATGGCTTGTCCCTGCACCCTGTTAATGGATCACCTTCCGGGATACCTTGCTACAGACCCCTGCTTTGCTACAGACTCCCGTTGTGCCTACAGACCCCCCTGTACCTAAGGATCCCACTGTATCTACTACCTATGTACCTACAGCCATAAAATCTCTGCTACTGGACTCCTACTCTCAGCTCCTCTGGACACTCGTCTACAGTCATCCCATCTACAGCCCTGTAATCTGTGTACCTGCAACTGAAATCCTGTACTCTGCCTTCCTTGTGTGTCCAGTAAATCTCTTTGTTTTTGTATTCTGGTTTCCCCTGTGTCATTTGTGTAAAGCTTTTCCCATTTGGACTTTACACTTAAGGTTTGCCTCTGCTTCACTGCATACATGGGTTCATACACCAAGTTGCCCTGCAAATCCTGACAATGTTATACTGATTCTTATGTTGTATTTTTGTGTGTTCCAGCTTTTATCCCTGGAGGAGGGGGGAAAAAAAATCTGCGCATCCAGAAATCTCTTCACAAACTCTCTGTCTGCTAAAACATTCAGAGCTTACAAGTTTCAAAAGCAAGAAAACAAAACTCAAATACTCCTATAAGGTCCCATATTCCACCTAATGAAACTCTAATTAACCCTTTCACTACCAATCACTTATTGTTGAAAACATTCTGTATGTAGAAACTTATTAATCTTTGAACTATGTATCGGAAATGGGATGTTTAGTTCTGGACACTAGATGATGTCTCTTTTATCGCACTTTTAAAAATGGTCCAAAAATGGGAACAGAGTGTAAGTGTATAAATAATATTTGTATGTGGACTAAACCTCTGTGTGTTAAAATACAATAATATTAAAAACATACAATACTTATGAAGAGGTTTAGAAATTTGAATCTTATTGCTGTATAGTAATGAGTGACCCCAGAGCACTCTTTATACATGGGGCAAGTTGAAAAATATGAAAAGTATTGTTAATGAGAATATACAATATGTGATACAATACATAGTTACATAGTTACATAGTTATATAGGCTGAAAAAAGACATGCGTCCATCGGGTTCAGCCTCTCCCACATAACTTACTGCTGTTGATCCAAAAGAAGGCAAAAAACAAAGTCTGAAATGCTTGCCAATATGCAACATACTGGGAAAAAATTCCTTCTTGACCCCAGAATGGCAGTCAGATTTCTCCTTGGATCAAGAAGCTTTTACCCACATATTAAATATTATAACCCTTAATATTCTGTGTCTGCAGGAAGTCATCTAGTCGTTTTTTAAAAGTCTGTACAGACTCTGAAATACATTTCTACATAAATATTTTGGGGGATAAGTAATTTAACCTTTACACTGCCGAGGACGTGTGGGGAACGTCCTCATTGATTCCTAAGGAAAGATGGGGTGGAGATAGGGGATTCATTTGAACCCCGATATCTCCTGACTGTTGACAGCTAGCAGGGTCATCTTTTGTATCATTAGAAAGGACAGAGCGTGGCATTTCCAATGATATCAAACATGATCATGTTTAACCCCTTCCCGACCGCTGACGTACCCTGTACGTCCTGTGTTTGGGTCTCCCTTAGACCCGATGACGTACAGGGTACGTCAGCGGCGCCAAATCCCCTCCCGCCCGATACTCACCTCCCTCGTCGGATCCCACGGCGATCTGACAGGGAGGAAGCCTGCCCATGTGATTTACATGGGCAGGCGAGGCTGATGACGTCGCCACGCTGCGTGGTGACGTCATCAGAAGGTGCCCCCATGTGTTTCAATGGAGGGGAGGGGGGGGCTCCTTCGGAGCCCTCTATCTCCCCACCATTGAAGCTAGGGAGATGCCGTTTGCACCGCTGGAGAGGGGAGAGCCTCCCCTTTCCAGCGGTGTATGGCATTAACCATTTCGCAGCCGGATCACGTTGCGGCGCCAATTGGCGCCAAAACGTGATTCAAACCTGGAGGGGGCTGACATCTTGGATGTCAGCCTAGCCTCCAGGTCCCCCCCACCCACTGACAACCTCACCATATGTGTGAGGATGTCAGTGGGCCAGTTAACCCTCTAGCTGCCATGTAGAGATAAGGGGATCCTAAGGATCCCTTTATCTCCCGATCCATGGCAGCTAGATGGTCATATTTGCCATCATTTGAAAGGCCTGATTATGGCCTTTCAAATGATACCAAACATGACCAGGTTTGGTTTTAAAAATTTTTTTAAAAAAAAATAAAATAAAAATAAATAAAAAAAAAATTAAATAAAATAAAAAAATGTTTTTTTTTCTAAAGTTTTTTTGTCTGGGGGGAGTTTAATTAAATAGGACCTAGGCTGTCATCTAAAAATAATTAGCACAAAATGGTCAGAATGAGCGCAGCGCACATAGGTGAACTGGCTCAGCAGTGAAAGGGTTAAAAGGTAAAAACATGTAAAAATTGGGTATTTCTATTCTCGGGATAAAATTTGGAAACTATTTAGCCGGGGTCTTTATTGGTGGTTATAGCTTTAGGGGATTAAATTGCGAAAAAGTGTGTTTTTACCATTTTTTTCATCATATTTCATATTTTTTTTATATTAAATTATTGGATATGATGGAAATAATGGTATTTCTAGAAAGTCCATTTAATGGCGGGAAAAAGGGTGTATAATATGTGTGGGTTGAATAAACGAGTAAGAGGAAAATTTGATCTAAACACGAGCAGCGCAGAAACGTAAAAACAGCAGCGGTCACTAAAGGACGGATTTGTGTAAAACCGCCCGGTCACTAAGGGGTTAAGGTAAAGAAAAAATAATAATAAAAAAAAGAAAAACGTGTTTTTTAAGACGTGTAATGGCTCAGCAGTGAAGGGGTTAATCACTATAGTTCTTGTGAGGTTTTGTCAAAAGCATTATTCATTTAAAACATGATATTCACGTCTGTGACTTTATTACACTATCAGGGTTATTCAAAGAGAGCCAAATTGACTCCAAAATTGCACTGTCCTTTGAATTTCCCCATACATTGCAATTTCATACAACGTGAAAAGCAGGAGAATGACTGGAGAATGAAAAATTCTAGGTCAAAATAGCCGATTTGGAAAGTGAGATGAAAGGGAGAATTTTTCTGGTTTGGCTATTTTGACCTCGAATTTTTCTTTCTCCAGTCATTCTCCTGCTTTTCATGCTCTCTGAATAACCCTGATAGCCATTCGGCTATTCAAAAAGCTGGCAGATCGCCAGGGTTGTTTCTAGCCATATACATTAACTCGGAAAAATCATATAAAACTAGTAAAAAAAAATCAGGGTTATTCAAAGAGCTCCGAATTGCTTGAGAAAGGTAACCGAACGCTGAATCTCTTTGAATAACCCCGTATTTTTTGGCTCATAAGTGTATCCAGATAATGAAAATCCATTTATATATGCTGGCTTTTAGAATAAAAATATATATTCTTTGCTTGGTATTGCAGGGGTAATATGTGCAACCAAATGGAAACTTTTTTTTTGTCTTGAATTGGACAGAAAATTGAAAAATATTTGAACCAAATGGATGAGACATGCGTATTGGAAATTGTTTGATGTAACTACTTTACCAAAGCACTATCCACCACACGATAATATTACCGTACTATAATGTTCTATTAGCAATTTTATCTTTTAACAGGTGCTCTCTGTGTAATTGTACCTATCATTTTGGGTTCTACAATTTACAACATACAACTGCTTGACTGTGTTAATAAATGTTATATAAATCAGAATATCATTAAGATCTTATGTTTAAAAGAATTTGAGAATCACAAGGCATCCAAGATGCAAGTTTGGGATTTTACTTCATGATTGTTTAGAAGATAGCTCTAGTAAATTCCTCATTTCATAAATAATGCTTTAAAAATATTCCACCAGCTCTTGTTTTGCTTTTCTCTATACAGCCATGAAGCAAAACGAAAATTCAGAAAACACTGTTGTATGCCATGAATGTTTCAGCAAGATCTTCCTGAAATAAGCTTATTGCAGAATATTTTGATGTAACCATACGATTTGAAACTAAAGTATTTCTTCAAATAAACGGTATTTTTATTCTGGAGAGTACCTTTTTAGCAACACGCTTTGTTTTGGTTTTATTTGATCTCCAAATACATTTTTCGATCCAAGACAGAAGCATAACGTTATAGGTGAAATTAAAACGCTACTTAAATCCCAAATTTATTTTATTTTTAATCTCAAAGATTTACAATAGGGATACCGCCAGGGAAGATGGCGGTACCAGGAGACAGGAAGGGCAGGTGATCATCCTTGCAGTGGAAGGCCACACATAACCACACCTACACAGTATCGGTACATCTGACTATGACACCTGTTACAAAATGACAACAACTGGCCGAGATACACCAGGAATGCACAATAACTCCATCAGTGCTCATACTGTCTGCAACAAGCTGAGAGAAGCCGGGATGAGGGTTCATAGACCACACTAGATACTGACTGTTACTTCTGATACTGTCGCACCTTTGTTCAGGTACTTATTATTCTATTTCTCTTTGTCACACGTCTGTGAGATTTGATCTGTTTGTTTTTCAGTAGGTGAATCTTATTCTGCTCATACAAATATTTACATATTTTATGTTTGCCGTAAATAAAAGCAGGTGAAATTGAGAGGATGTTTCATTCTTAGCATACAGGGTTATCCAAAGTGATCCGGATTGCTGGAGAAAGGTAACCGAACGCTGAAAATCAGCGTTCGGATACCTTTCTTGGCCATTCGGCTATCCAGAGAGCAGGCACTGGCAGTTCGACAAATGTTGGCGAATTGCCTGCACATACGGTGCCTGTTCGGTGCCTGTTCGAGCGCAGTGAAATCCCATAAAAAAGCACTGCTTCGGCTATTCAGAGAACAAAAACCAGCAGTGAAAGGTTCCCCTAATGCCCTGCCATTCGATGGCTTCATGCGGCAGATTTATTCAGGCGGATCCCATAGACTTCAATGTTATAAATATTCCCGTTTTAATTCAATATCTAATAAACCGTTCATTATAAAATTCTGCAGTAAAGAGTCTCTTTATTTATAGATTTTTAGGATATTTTAAGCAAATAAGTTTACTTATTTTTTCTGTAACACAGCCCTTTTTATTATCATTCCCTGGACCTCATATGTAAATTTCAGTCATTTTTGCTCAGTAGTTTCTTTGCAAACAGCATTTCACTTTTCAAGCAAACTGTTTTTCTAATTTATTCACTCCATTCGTCTGCGGTGTCGGCTTTTTCCGGCGGCTTCGCTGCGTGTGATCTACTCCTGCTCGGGTTTTTCTGGCATTTTTGGCAGGTTAATCCAGATGTTTTTGCAGGATTTCGGCATGCATTCGCCGGGTTTTGCGGTTAGTTTTCGTCGGGTTCGCAGCGGCCTTTCCCTGCAATTCGGGGACCCTGTGGTGTTTGCTGAATACACCGCAGGGTCACCGAAATGGGATCGGCAAAACAAACCGAATTGAAGAGAACGAAAAGTCACCGAACGTGCGGTGACTTTTCGATTCTCTTTGAATTACCCTGATAGTTTATATATAATGTGCCATTCTTATAATTGTGGTATGCCCTTTGCATTGATACTGTATATTTGCAGTTACCTTCACCAGGAATGTATCTGGAGAAAAAAATGCACTTGTGTAACAAAGTGAAAAAAAAGTGTTAGCAGAGGCTTGAAGGTATTTTGCAGCTTCACCACATCACATACTACATGTAAATATTCGACTCACATACAAAATACATGAAAACTTATTCTAGAAAGATGGAACTCATTATTACATCTCAATTTTATAATTAATATTATTAATTGTTAATACAGATGAAGTAATATTTTTAATACGAATAATATTAATATTTTTAATACGAATAATATTAATAATTAATATTAATATTTTTATATTTTTATACAAAAACTCACTGTTTTTGGATTAAAAAATATTTTAAAAAGCAGTTAATACAAAACATCATTACTGTTGTAAGTCATGTAAAATTAATGCAGCCATTTAAGGGAGTGGGGATTGAAATTGACAAATCGGGATTTCTCAAAAAAAAACTTACCAGAAATAACTACCCACATTTTGAAAGAAAAATGATTCGGCATTAAGTGGTGGAAATATGTCACTGAAATCAATCTTGCAAGCAGCAGGTGTTCAATATTAACAATGTATTAGATATATTAAGAAACTATTACATAGATTGTGATAAATACTATTTAGAAATAGGTCAAAACAGTGAAACTGTAGAAATAAGTGATTTTATTGTTTTAACGGGTAAGCTCTTTTGACCTATTTTTTGCAAACTTGCTTTTCATTCTGAAGTTGCACCCCTCATTGTTTAGTATATTTTACTTCCTTTCTTGAATGATCCACATGAAATATGTTGTCTATTTTGAATACTAACTTATTAAGGGGTTATTCACAAAGCAGCGAAATTTCGGTGCTTTGCACTTCGGTGCACATTGGTGTGCTTCGGCAATTCCATTTTTCTGACTCTTCAGTGAATTTACTATTCACCATAGGGTCACCTTAGTGCACCGGAGATGGAGTCGCAGACCGCCGAAGACCGCCAAAGACTGTCGAACTGCAGGAAAAAAAATTAAAACAGTGTTTAAACAGATAAAAAGTCTTAAAATGTGCCTGAATAATAAAAAAGGTGCTTTAGAAAATTATTAAAAAGGTCTGTTACGGATTAAATAAACTCATTTTAAAAAAGTTGGAAAACAAAAATTACGTGAACAAAATACAAAAATGTGTTCCAAAAAAGACGTTTTGCTGAAAATGAAAAGAATAAGGCTAAATTACAATCTTCGCGTAAACGTTTGCCCCGGCGCAAAAACGCATTAACGCGAGGGGTAAAACCCTTTGCGCCGAATGCCGTATTACGGGCTATATTACATTCTTCATGCAAAAAACGCACGCGCAATGCTTGAATTTGTGCGCCAAGCGTTAAACTTTTACGCACGCAAATCACTGCTGGAATTACAATCCTCGCACATTTTTTCATTCGTCGAGCAATAACGTGCGTAAATCGGACGCGCACAAATGCTTGCGCAGTACCGTTGCGCAGAGAAATCAGTGTGCAGATTGTTTTTTTCTCGTGATTCAGCCAATCCGAATTAAGAACCACAATTATCTCACGTTAAGAATTTGCACCTGCCAAAGTCAATCTGAACATATATGCTGCAGCAATAATAAATGCACACACAACTTCTCCATTTTATTGGTTTGGGATGAGTAGAATGTGTAACTATACTTTACTGCATTTTTTGTTCGGGCTGCTGTATTTGGGTTCAGCCAGGTTGTTCAGATTTGCCATTAACACCAGCTTTTAGGAGTTGCTAAAATTATCCGCGCAAAGGCTATGCGTTTATTCCTGCGCATAGATTGTAATACTATCTGCGTACCAGCGTTCATTCGCGTTTGCGCTCACAATGTTAAGTATAGGACGCGAGCAGTACAGTACGCTCGCAAAGGGTTCGCTCAGGTTCACCCGCGTTAGACGATTGCGTGAGTTTGTTGCACTGACAATGTACAGCGCAAAGGGTTTTGCGCAAAGATTGTAATTTAGCCCTAAATTGTCAGCGCAACAAACGCGCGTAATCGTAAACCGCGGGTGAACCTGCGCGAAGTTGTATGCATTTATTTAAATTGCACCGTACGGGAAATTCACTATTTGGTGGCAAGTTTGTCGCTCAGTGAATTACCCTTTTTGGGTACATTCACCTGGTGTGAGCTAACCCTAGCGTCAGCATGTTTTAAATTCAGTAAGTCGCCTACTGATGACTGAGTCGCACGCAGGGAGACAATAAATACTCAAAAATACACAAACCCATAACTGTGGAATAATATATTTATTATATATAGGCCACAGCTAAAAACTCCACACAATAAACCCACCACCATGACATAAAAATTCCCATAACAAAAATAAAACAATAACCCAGTGCTGAAAGAGGACTCCCCACAACCACCACACACCTCCAAACCAACCAACCACAAAAACTTCCCAACTGCCAACCATCTGACCAAAATTATCCTAAATAAAAAGGAACCCCTAGGCAGCACCGCCTACAAGCCCCCGCCACGAGCTCCTCACATAACCCCTTATGGGAGAGCTCCCCCACCAAGAAAAAACCAGGGCTTGTTCAATCACCTCCTTGAGTCCCAGGATGAACAGATCCTTGCCCACATCAGTCAGGTGGACGCCATCCGCCATAAAATAACATGCCGCATCTATCTCTTCAAAGGGTAGATGCCGCACCACCACACCATCCATCCACCTCACAAACCTTCCCATACAGCGATTCACCTTAATCCGGCAAAGCCGCACCGCCTCCTCATTCTCAGCCTGCTTCCACACCATCCTTGGCAACACCTTGGACCACACCACCACTGTCCATGGTAAACACTCCCTCAACTGCCACAGATCCTCCTGCATCTGCTCCAGCAACTTTCCGTGAGGGACCACTCCCAAATCCCTCAACTGCCGCAGGTCCGCCTGCATCTGCTCCAGCAGCACACCAAGAGGGACCGCACCCAAATCGTTCCCTCCCATGTGTACCACCAGCACATGGGGAACTTCACCGTGCCTAAGGGCGCTCAAAACCGTCGGTTTAAACTCCTCCCATAGGAGTCCACGGATTCTGAACCACCGTACCTGTGTTGCCGACCCATGCAAACCCATCTGTACTCCAGATGTTCGCACCAACGCCCTTCTCCTCGCCCAAAAAAACAACGAATCACCAACGATCCATACAACTCTCGAAGGATCTGCAAAACAAAAACAAATTACCAGCGTCTCCATCACACAAAATACTCAGAAAAAGAAAAAACTCTCTGCCAAACCACCACATACCCCACCAAATAAACGATGTTCATACCTGCAAAGAAAACATAACATAAACAATGTCCATACTCCTCGCCTCCAAATCCTCCAACCCCCACACTCCTCCACAAACAAAAAACAGATATACAAAGATAAAATAGAATAAATATTTATATTCCATATAAAAGGTATAAATTCATATTCCATGTAAAAGTTTGATTTTCTTATGTTTTTTTTTATATATAAGTGAAAAACATAACAGATCATACAGCAAACTTTTCTCCACATGACCTCCCAGCATTAACAAGTGTTTCCAAAATTCATAACACCAAACCTGGACGCATGTAGGACTGAAAAGCCCTCGAGTTTCATCTTCCCAATTCTTGAATTTCCGCCGCCGACAAACCCAACCTTGAAGCTTCTGCTGCTGCCCCAATACGAAAGGAGTGAGAACCAAATTCCTCTGGATTTTTCCCTAAACTCAACAAACCCTTCTTACAAATGGTAACAAACTGATACCTCGATAAAGCTGACCCGTCCGCGTGACCTAAAAAGGCCACTCCAGACTCCACCAATACCTCCAAAAATTCCTTAACGTTCATCACTGGACAAACCACGCAGTATCCACACTGGATAAACCAACTCTACGCCCCCTACCCAACTGATGAGTCTTGGAGTTAGAAACCCAAATAACAATTTCCTTAACTCCCAACCAAACCGCATCAGCTCCCAAACCACCACCTCCTCTCCTAGAATTGCACACCAGCTCACCCACTCGAACCTGATAACAAAAACCTTGGTGACATCTCTTTTCCCCGATACCTGGAAAAGGAAAGCCAAGGCGGCCAATGACTGCCGTACCACCCCAGGAGATGCCCCTGATTCTAATAACCGAACGAGGTATGCCCTAAGTAAACTCTCCTCATCCAATCCACCCACCGAAACACACCTGAACCGTTCAGCCAATGCATCCCAAACCCTCCATACTCGCGAGTAAGCCTTCCAAGAGGACTCAGACAAAGAACCTCTCACCCATCTTCCAAAAATTCCGAGTCTAGCTGCCAAAGGCCCTCCGGACAAGGGGTGCCCACCTCCTCCACCAATGGAGCCAAGGAACGAAACCTGTCCCACTGGAAACGAGACAAAGCATCCGCCACTGAGTTAAGGTGACCCGGAACATGACGTGCCTTGCATAAAACATTAAATTTAAGACAAAGCAACGCAAACCTCTTCAGCAATCTAATGACTGGCAATGATGAAGCCGACAAAGAATTTACTGCCAACACCACCGCCATGTTGTCAGAACGGAACAGAATCCTTCTCCCCTCCAGATCACCTCCCCACAGCTCCAAGACTACCACAAATGGAAACAACTCCAAAAATGCCAAATTCCGCAACAACGTAGATGCTAACCAATGATCAGGCCAACGAGAAACACACCAACCCCCCCAAAGTATCCTCCAAAACCGACACCACCCAAGGTGTCCGTAAAAAAATTCCAGTTCCCTTGCCAAAACTTCTTTCCAAGGGAGTATGGCCACCCCATTAAACAAAACCAAAAAGGATCTTCCTTCATGGCACCAGATATTCTAACAAAATGATGACCTTCCCAAATACCCCGCGTCGCCAAAGCAAATCCTCGCAAAAAGACTCTTCCAACCGGAACGACCCTGCGCGCAAAATTCAAATGACCAATCAGCGATTGCAGCTCTCTCAACTGCAATTTCCTAACCGACTGGGCCCCTTCCACTTGCCTCAAAGCTTCCACCACTTTCCCCAAAGGTAGACGACACTCACCCTTAACCGAATCAATCCCCAAGAAAGTGACGACTGACGCCGGACCTTCCGCTTTATCAAAAGCCAAAGGAACACCAAAACGGTGTGCCACCCACTGAAAAGACCGAAGAATGTGCAGACACTCTCCTGTCCCTTCCCTACCCTCGCACAGAAAATCGTCCAAATAATGTGTCAAATTAGTCGACCCTGCCACTTCACGGCCCACCCATTCCAAAAATGTACTGAAACACTCAAAAAAGAACAGGAAATGGAACAACCCATAGGCAAACATAGATCCACATAAAATTCGCCTTCAAAACAAAATCCCAGAAGATGATGACACTCAGGATGAATAGGTAATAGCCGAAAAGCCGACTCAATATCCACCTTAGCCATCAAAGCCCCCTTTCCTGCATCCCGAACCAAATTCCCCGCGGAATCAAATGACACATACGACACCGAGGCCAACTCCTCACCAATATCATCATTCACCGATCCTCCCCACGGATAGGATAAATGATGAATCAAGCGAAACTCACATGCCTTCCACTTTGGCACCACCCCCAAAGGCGATATCCTCAAATCCCGCACCAGCGGAGACGAGAATGGAACTGCCATCCTACCAGCCCCAATCTCCTTAAACACCTTCTCCCGAACTACCTCCGGATACACTCTAGCCGACTTTAAATTTCTTAACTTGCCACCCCTTGGCCTTACCACAAAAGGAATCCGAAAACCATCCCCAAAACCGTCTTGCAGAAACTCGCATCCCTACTTCTTCCGTAAAGCCTTAGCCACGGTAACATCGTGCCGAGTTTCACTGGGGAAGCCCCCCTCTCCAGACCCTCCAAAAGGCAGACCTCCCTGTCTTGCCCTCTTAAAACATCTGGACAATGAATGCAATCCTCCACAATTTGAACATTCGTGCCCTTACCTGCACCCATTACCAAACTTGCACTGACCCTCATTAAACTGCCAGCACGATCCCTTTTTAACACCTGCCGGTGGAGAACTGACCCTTCCCCCACCGGCTCCCCCTGGAAAGGGAAAAACCTTCTGAGCCCCCATCAAACGCAAGCACAGCATTATGTCCATCTGATCCCACCCCATCCCTGGGTGAGCCGACAAACGTTGCCTAAACTGCTCATTGTATTTCCACCACGCCCAACCACCATAAATCTGATAAGCCTCCCAAATCCCATCCACATAACAAAAAAGAGCCGAACTGTGCTGTGGGCTCTTTTCCCCAACCACACTTGCCAAAATACAAAAAGCCCAGAGCCAACTCCCAAACGACTTAGGAATCCTCCGATACCTCTTTTTCCTTTCCTCTTCCTCCTTTAAACCGTCCTTAGATGAATCATCCTTCACCCCAGCCACCTCATCCAAAGGAAGCAGGGAAAAAAGCTCCACATACTCACCCCTCCATATACCTTCCTTAATCTCCTGATTCAAATGAAACCGCAAAGGACCAGAAAATGACATGTAAGCATTCCTCTTGGCCACATCCGCCACCCCTGTGGACTCACCGAGTGATCCCAACACACCACTCGGTACTCTTGAAGCCATAGCTTCACCACCAAAATTGGCTTTTTTTCTCTGGAACACGTCTTTTTTTTCTCTCCTTGCCTGGCTGCAAACATACAGGGCTCTATTACATTCTTCGCACAAAAACGCTCGCGCAGCACTATTTTTTTGCGCACAGCATTAAACGTTAACGCGTGTAAATTAATGCTGGTATTACAATCCGAGCACATTTTTTAATCCGTCAAAAAAGTCGCGCAATAACGCGTACGCATTAACGCTGCGCGCAGAAATCGGTGGGCGGACTGTTTTTTCACGTGATTCAGCCAATCTGAATTATGAACCACAATTGTCTCCCGTCCAGTTTTTGCGCCTGTCAAAATCAATCTGAGTATATATGCTGCAGCAATAATAAAAACACACACAACCACTAAATTTTATTGTTTAGGTATGCGTAGAATGTGTAACTATACATTGCTGTACTTTTTTTTTGGGGCTGATGTATTTGGTTTCGGCCAGAACGTTCAGATTTGCTGTTACCAACAGCTTTTCAAAGACGTTAAAATTATGCGCGCAAACGTTGTCCGTCAAATTTTGTGCTAAGATTGTAATACCTTTGCGCGCACCAGTGCACAAACGGATTTTCGCTCACAGTGTTAAGTATAGAACGCGTAAAGTACATTACGATCGCAGGTCCACCCGCGTGGACATTGTAAAACGACATTCTGCGCGAAGGGTTTTGTCCCTCCCGTTAATGCAGTTTTGCGCACGCGTTAACGTTTGCGCGAAGAATGTAATAGTGCCCACAGTATAATAAGAAACCTGAAGCCTTCATTTGTCATATAGTGGCTCAACAGACTAATGCACTGTCTTACTACAAAAGAGGCCTTAGGATCGTTTCCCAACAGAGCCATTTGTAAAAAAAATTAACATCTTCCTATGCCTTATATATTTATAATGCTGCTATTATTATTATAAGATTATATAGTGAATAATAGTAGCATTATAATAAGTAAATAAAACAAAGATTGTTAAATTTATTTAATAATAATATTATTATAATACTACTATTATTCATAATACAATATTATAATAATAATAGCAGCATTATAAATATAAAATACATAAGAAAATTAAAATTGTTAAAAAAAAGATCGCTTTCATATTAACACGGGGCAGTAGCTTGTTGAACTGTTGTGCCAACACATGAGGAGGGAAGGTTTCAGGCTTCTTATCATACGCCTGCAGCCAGCCAGGGAGAGCTTTCGTACTGAAGCACAGCGGTTTTTCTATACAATGCATCTTTTACATGTGCACGTCGGTTTAACTATACAATGCATCTTTTCACATTTCCACAAAGCACAACGGTTTTACTATACAACGCATTTTGTACACGGACTACCGCGGACAAGGTGATCTGTTGGTGGGTTGTCAGGCACTACCTTTTAGTGACTTGCGCTTGGTTTGTCTTGTAGCGCTGGCGTTTTAGCTCACACTAGGTGATAGGGCCCTTAGTGTTCAAAATGTATATAAATATTTTTGCACATCTAAGATCACAGTAGATATACAGTACAAAGTTAAACCCCTTCAGTATTTAAAATTCATCTCTCGTGTTGGTAGTTTTTATTTGTTTGTCTAGCTCTCTTTGTCTCTCTCACTATCAATTTGAATGCAATGCAATAAAGGCAATTTTAGATTGTTTGAAATTCGGGGAGCTCCAGTCTGAGCATTGCCACGTTCTGTTGAAACAGCATGAAACATAGCGAAACCTTATTCTTTACATAAGTTCATATCATCCAAGTGCGGATTGCCTTCTTCCATCACTCAAAGTACATCTGCCAGTAGTTTGTTATCAGAACAAAACCTGGATTATATGATTCTATTTGATACTGTGCCACCCTGCTGAGTGTAATATGTACTGTCTATTTCTGTTTCTCTTCAAGGCAATTCTAAGGAAAAGCTATACTATGATTGGCTAAAGTTCTGTGTTCAGATCCAAGATAGATTTTTTTTGTTGATGAGGAATATCAGGTTACAGGTGGCCTTGAAATAAACCTGTATCACCCAGATGTGTTCTTTCTTTGCATAAATAGATAAATATTGACAGCAGTAATCACATTAAACATTTTTTTAAATTATATATTACATTATTAATTTCTTCTTGAATTTTGCTGCAGATGTAGACTATTTTTACTATTAATGTGTGTTTTTCCATTAAATCATATTTTCGTTAACCATAGTTAGTTTAGCTCTGTCTTTTCTAACCTCTTCAACTAAATTTGGTGGGAAACACACACGGAGACACACAGTAGAACAATTCCTGCAAGGCATATATGGAATAAAAGGGACCAAATGAAAGACAATATATAGAGAATTTATTTTAATTTAAATGATGGGTCCTTGTCAAAGTGAACTTAGATAATGCGAGACATAATGGGTGTAAAGAATTGGAAAGATGGAATGGAAGTCCAGCTTCTTGTTTTAGTTGCCTAACATACCACTATAGTGGGATCTTCAACTAAAAAAAATCTAAAATCCAGATTTCCCAAATACCTGGTCATCATGTTAAACAGATTGCACAATTTTTTGTATACTGCTAAAAAAAATATATATATGCAGTATATTTATATATATCAAACATAGAACATTCAGAAGTTCGTTAGCAAATAATTAATGGTGTGAAGACTATTCAGAGATATTCATGACTTTCTAGACTTAGATCTCTGAGTCATAACAAACATAACTTACCTATAGATTTAGACCTAGGGTTTAACTCAGTACCAAAGCAAATCTTATATGTCACTTGCAGTATAAGGTATATTTGTATCCAGGACAGGATTCAGATCTTTGTATGCCTGGAGCTGAAGATTTTGTTTGGTTTATTTTTAAAATCTTGTGAAATGAAAACAGAATTAATTAATACAGCTGGGCAATACATATCACTGGGCAGATAGGTATATATCAAAGGGCAGATATTAAATCAGAAGAATGGCTGAACACAATCTGAACATGCATTTTTCATAACAGTGCTTCTAAGATCAAAGGACACAACATACAAAATTCAGAGCACACCACTTTAATATAGTTTTAAAGATTTCTAAACTACCCAACTGAGGAAAACCCAATTGAATATTTTGTTACAAAATATATATATTAAAAGCCTACCATAACATCAATGCACCCCATCACTGGACAGATAGGTATCCACAGCTGGAGATGCAATTATGGCCCCGCCACTTGCTTTTATGTCCCAGTTCATTTATTGTGATTCATTCGATTTTGCCCCTTTTTCACTTCATTTTGCCCCATTTCATTTTGTCTCCATTTCATTTTGACCCCATTTTATTCCAGCATATCTCAATTTCATTTTTTGGCCCCACTACTTTTGCCCTGACTGCCTGTCTCTGAATACTGTTCTCTTAAACATGGCTCTGTGACTCTCAGCAGTGGTTCTAGTGGTATAACGCAAGTTTACATCTGACATCTAATTGGAGCCTATGCTGACAGCCATGGAGACGCATGTGAAAGAGAATAGGTCCACAGCGTGGACAGCACCTGTCATGGGCCATTTGTGTGCCATGTGCCTAGAAGGGCAACTTCATCAGCCCCTATCTTAATCCTGATCAATTGGTATAACATGTACAATAAGCACTGTTGACCGTCATTATCAGTATAAATTTGTTAACTATTTCAACTTTGCTGTTTCTGGGGCATCCTTTTAATTCAGTCTCTTAGGTACACTTGAGAACATCGCCCTTAATATTACTGTTCTCCTAAAATAATTGCTTCCAAGAACCTTTGAATATACCTGTGATAATTTACACATATGTATCTATTACCCAAAGATGCCTGGATTTTTTTTTTTTTAAGAGAACAAAAGGCAGTGAAATTAGATAAGGAAATCCCTTGTAGACTTTGCTAATGATTCATAATCAGCTAATAAGCTCATCTCTGGAAGAATAATGATCCACTGGTCTGTTTGCTCATTTATCAATGTGTTTTACAACATGGGCAAAGGAAGCTAATTAAGCCCTGCAATCATTACAAAAGAATTCCTTTTAATATTTTTACAGTAATGCACCAGGGGTTACCCTGCAAATCTTGCATGTTGTATAAGTAGATTTTCCTTAATAGGAATAAAACTATTATCGCCCACACGGCATAATGCTATCTTATAATTGTAAATCACTCGGTTTAAGTAAGAGTTGAATTATGATCATATGGAAAGCAAGAAAATCCCAAAGTACAAACACAGGACCACCAGCTATGGAAATCGGTGGCAGATAAGTATGCTCCAGCACTCAGAGCATGATATCTTTATTTATTCAATGAGTCCTCAACCTCTGTTGTTTCCTTATTGTTTTTGTATGTTCATTGTCGTCAGACATGCATTACTGTGTGTTCTAAATTAATTTTGTGTACAAACCTTTACCAGCTCTACTGGGAAGTAATTCCACAAATATTGTATTCCTTCTGTGGAGCATTTCTTCATGATAATTTCCCAGAATGTGACACCCTTCAGTTTCAGAATATGACCTCTATTGCTTTCGATTCCAAAAAAATGTACTTCCCTTTGTTGACTTTATCTAATCCGGAAAAAGTGTAAAGAACAAATTCCTGTGTAACTATATACAACATTTTCTTCATGAATATGTCATTAAAAGTGATTAGTTAGTTGTACACCTTAATAACTAAGATCTACAATCCCTAGAGCATTATTCCAGTATCTAAAATATATTACGGCTCTTCGAAGGGTTAAAAGCAAGAACAACGAGGGGGAAAAAAAAATGTTAGCTGGTGTTCCACACACACATCTTTATGTTGCTGGAATTAGCTCTGATCTATATATTACATTAAATTTTAGTGCTGGTCATTATTCACTCCCGTAATTCTGTGGTAACTATATATTCAATAGCTCTAATGATTAACGCTGAGGATAGAAATGTACCTTCTTCAAGATCCATTTATCTCTTCTGTGAAATCTGCCCAAACCGAGAATAAAGACCAGGCAGAAAAAGGGGCCCTTCCAGCTGTGGCTATTAATTAAAATAAAAAATAAGAACTCTAAGTGGCGTCTTAGACTGGATACCAATTCATGTAATTGAAGTCTTGGTCCTCTAGGGCTTTCTACGATGTCCCATTTTTTTGCATTTATTAGTGTCTGACCCTCTTTCTAAAGGAACACCTTCACATTTGTTTGCTGGTAATGCAGTCCGGGGGGAGATAGGACATAAGAGGGTATAAATAATCTTATTATTTTTTTTTTCCTCTCCTGAAGAAGGATGGCCTGCTCAGGACATCTTAAGACCCTGGTATTGGATGGAAGAAGTAGATTTCCTGTGGGTTTTATCAGCAATGATGGATATTTTAGTGATCAATTTGTGATGGGATGAGGTTAGATTATATATTTAGACCTTATCATATTTGTATAGAGCATTTCTTTCCTATTCTAGAATGAATGATCTTCTAAGATGAAAATATCATTTTGCCTAACAGTAAAACTAACCAGGCCTGATTCAAACATCCATTTGGAAATGAGATCTGTGAGTAGTAGAAACCTGGATGAAAAATATGTAATCTCTCAAATAATATATCACTTATAAATTTACGAACTAAGTAGTTTGAAGGCATTTGAAGTAATTATAGTGTATTTTAGAGACGTGTTATGTGGAGCTTTGCAATAAAAAGACAAAGATAGCTTGTGTTACCGGCATGACTAATGATAACAAGCCAGAGGAAAAGAACACGCACACACACACATATGTATAGGCATATCAAAATTTTATAATATATTTTTTGAAATGTGTGACCTAAATTCAAGACATAATTTTGGTAGTGCAGTGATTATCATGTTAGATGCCAGATAGAGATTAATTTCAGTATGTGCATGCTGATTAATGAATAAGAATAGAAACTTATGTTTTGAATATACGGTATATGATGTATTGGTTAATTTTTTTATTCTCAGAAAAAACTTATCCCAACCTTAAAGTAGGACATAAAATTAGAAATAGTAGAATTAGAGAGAATAAATGAGATTAACATATAACATACTTGAAAACGAGAGAAATCTCAATGTATCCTTCCTGGTAAAATCCTTTTATAAATAAAATAAAAAAAACTATTGAAAATCATAAATCATAACGAACATAGCTGAACAGAAAATAGTTTCGAAGCTGAGAATGGTGGATTTTTATAATATACCTGTATATATATATATATATATATATTTGCATGTCCTGCCCAGAGTTCTTTGCTGCATAAGGGAATGTAGCACCTAAGCTCTGTGATGCAGTTCTCTGAATTGCTGGGATGTGTAAATGTCCTCTGCAACTATAAAGCTTATTGTTTGCAGTATGGAGGCTTTTAATCTCACTTTTTTGCCCTCCACCACAATTGAAATACTTACTAATTTACCCTAGGGGCTAAGCATCAATAGCAACCAGTTACATTCTATCTCCTGCTGATGAGGGTAAATTAGCCCAAAACAGCTGTATACAAGAGTGGTTGTGTCTGGCCAGAGAAAGAGCCAGCCTGCATCAGCTCATACATAGGGTTATTCAAAGAGAATCGAAAAGCCACCCTGACTTTTCATTCTCTTCAATTCGGTACGATTTGGCGATCCCATTTCGGCGACCCTGCGGTGTATTCAGGAAGTACCACAGGGCCACCGAAATGCAGGGAAAAGTTGCCGCAAACCCGCCCAAAAACTCACTGCAAAACGAGGGCGAAAGCACACCGAAAGCCCGCAAAAACATCTGGATTAACCCGCCGAAAACGCCGGAAAAAAACGAGCAGAAACTGGTCACACGCAGCGCAGCCTCCAGAAAAAGCCAACACCGGAGGTGAAGAAAAAAAAAAAACAGTCCGCTTGAATGTTTGAAAAGTGAAACGCTGTTTGCAAAGAAATTACTGAGCGAAAATGACTGAAATTTGCATATGTGGTCCAAGGAATGATAATAAAAAGGGCTGCTACAGAAAAAAGAACAAACGTTTAAATTTTTAATTTTTTTTTTAAAAAATCAGCAAAAGGTTTTGGGCAAAAAAAATCCCGAAAAATACTTAAAATATCTAAAAATAAAGAGACTTTTTACTGCAGAATATTATAATGAACGGTTTATTAGATATTGAATTAAAACGGGAATATTTTTAATATTGAAGCCTATGGGATTCGCCTGAATAAATCTGTCGAATTAAACCACTGAACAGCAGGGCATTTAGGCTAGGATCAGACGAAAGCATTTTTCCCCACGAACGTGAAAAAGTGCGTCCGAACGCATTGACGTATTTTTTCATGGAATGCGCAAAAACGGTCAGATGACGTGCATTTTCAGGCGTGATTTTGTACGGATAGTCAATAAAACTCTTTTTGCGTCTGGACATTATGTAGGCTGGACATTAGCAGTGTCTGACATCTCCTAATCACGCAAACACGCCGATATGCCGCAGCTGCGCACTCAATACGTCATCAGTACTAGCGGTTCAGCGTTCTCAGAAAAATGCGTTCAAATTCCACTTGCGTTGCACGACCGGACGTTTGCGCGGCCGTACATCGTATATTGGCCGTCATTGCCCGTCATCTGCTGCTAGTGCGGCCGTAATTATGTGCGCCAGAACGCACGTTAAAAGTGCGCTGGTCTGACCCCAGCCTTAGGGAACCTTTCACTGCTGGTTTTTGTTCTCTGAATAGCCGAAGCATTGCTTCTCTATGGGGATTTCACTGCCCTCGACCAGGCACCGAACAGGCACCGTATGTGCAGGCAATTCGCTAACATTTGGCGAACTGCCTGCTCTCTGAATAGTCGAATGGCCAGGAAAGGTAACCGTACGCTGATTTTCAGCGTTCGGTTACCTTTCTCCAGCAATTCGGATCTCTTTGAATAACCCTGATAGGGTTCAGGGCTGGAATTGTCACACATACAATAAGTAGTTTTATATTCTATTGGTATTTTTTGAAGCTGCATTGCTAATAATCTCATTATGATTACTACAAATACAAAGAAGCAGGATATCTTAACATTTTTATTACCTATCTTTATCACATTTACTGTATTTGATGCAATTTCTGCCTGTATGCCAATAATGCAGAACCCGTTTGAAATTATGTAAGATAAGGGATATCTCGAGTGCAAAATATTTCATTCCAAAAATATTTCAGTAAACGGTAAACGAATAAAAATTAAAAACTAGCAAATTTACATTATTTTAAATTGCTAGCTATCTCAGGAGAACAATTTATGTACAAAAGTTCTGTTTTACCCTGTATAATTGTTATCTTCAAACACACCATGTTTCACATAAATGTTAAGAGACTTTTTGTACAAGAAAAAGCACTTGATAGTAAAAGGGTTAAGCTGACAGCTGGAGCTGTTTTGAGCTGTTTTGTCCAACATCTCCAGCTATTGGCTAAACAGCTACATCAGAATTTGGCCCTCCTTAGCAACTCCTGCATGACACCTGAAATGCTAATACAGTTTGGTTAGCTGTGCTTCTGTGGCTTGAACACCCAGTTGCTTCAGCACAGAGCCCAAGCAGCATTAGCAATTTTTTGTCCAGAAGATGGCAACATGGTGTGATGACCTCAGGTAGCCGGGGAACCTCTAGCTGCCCGGGGATTTCCCGGTGGCAGCTAGAGCATGGCCTTTCGAATGTTACCAAACATGACCATTTTCAAAGCAATAATAATAATAAAGATAAATATATAAAAAAAGCATGTTTTTTTTGTGTGTTATCTTTATTAATGTAGCAATATTGTTCCCATTTCAATTATACTGTGAATAATGATGCTGCACTAATGATTTTTTTCTAAGGAGGGTTTGTTAAAAATCACATAATTACCCCCCAAAAAATGTAATGAGTCCCCATTCCTAATTTTTTTAACACGTGCACCCCCTAGAGAATATAACCGCAAAGGCTCGGATGATAAAATGTGAAAAAAACACTTTACACGCTGTAGATTATTTAAAATTCAAATGTTATTGCATTTTTTGTTATAATATTCAGGCAGGCCATGACATATACATATAATAATAATATATTATGAATCTGCCGAGTCTGCCGGAATAAAGGATATACTGTATAATATGTCTGGGTCGTATAATAAAACGCGACTTCAAATAGCATTTAAACATGATGAGCAAAAGCAGTAAAAATTAGCTCAGCACTAGGGATGAGCCGAACACTCCCTGAGTTCGGTTCGAGCCCGAACCCGAACTTCCCATTTGTTCGGGACCGAACCCGAACCCCTATGCAAGTCAATGGGGCTGAAAATTCGGTTTTTTAGAGTGCCCTCCAAGAGGGCATATATGCTACATATTTGCCATAAAAGGTGTATGGGGGTCCGGGTAGTGCCCTGGGGGACAGGAAACAAGGACAAAAAGTAAAAAAAAAACGTTTTTAAAGGGACAGTGAGTTTTCCATGAAATAAGGGTTAAAAATAAAAACGAAAAATTCCTTCAAATATCGTGCCTAGGAGGTCCCCATAACCTGCCCGTGAAGTGGCGGATTTCTAGGATGTATAGAAACACTTAAAAACAAAAAAATGATGTTTCATATGACGGTAAATGCTTTTCCTTTAATCTATCCATAAACAACTGCTTGGGGCGGTAGCCTGTATGAAAAGACATTTTAGGACGCGCAGAAAAAGTTTAGTGTTTTTTTTGGCTAAAATATTGTGAAACTTATGCAGGCTTTGGATGAAAGTAACAATAGGTGCTTTAAAATTGGGCTTTTAGCGTCGGCAACAGTGCCGTCACACCGTAACCCCTCTGAGGATATGAATCTGATACAGGCGTCAATGGCAGTGCACCCAGATATTGTGCATTTAGTGCCAGGCATGCAAGTACTATCATACAGTAACCCCTCTGTGGTATTGTGGAAGAGTGCAGGGGTGGACCATGCGGTCCTATATTAAAAAGATATGAATCAGGGAAAGGGCGTCAGTGCACCCAGATATTGTGCCTTTAATGCCAGGCCATCAAGTATCATCATACAGTAACCCCTCTGTGGTATTGTGTAAGAGTGCAGGGGTGGACCATGTGGTCCTATATTGAAAAGTTTTTGATCTGGGGGTAATGGGCGTCAGTGCACCCAGATATTGTGCCTTTAATGCCAGGCCATCAAGTATCATCATACAGGAACCCCTCTGTGGTATTGTGTAAGAGTGCAGGGTTGGACCATGTGGTCCTATATTGAAAAGTTTTTGATCTGGGGGTAATGGGCGTCAGTGCACCCAGATATTGTGCCTTTAATGCCAGGCCATCAAGTATCATCATACAGTAACTCCTCTGTGGTATTGTGGAAGAGTGCAGGGGTGGACCATGTGGTCCTATATTGAAAAGTTTTTGATCTGGTGGTAATGGGCGTCAGTGCACCCAGATATTGTGCCTTTAATGCCAGGCCATCAAGTATCATCATACAGTAACCCCTCTGTGGTATTGTGGAAGAGTGCAGGGGTGGACCATGCGGTCCTATATTAAAAAAGATATGAATCTGGGAATGGGCGTCAGTGCACCCAGATATTGTGCCTTTAATGCCAGGCCATCAAGTATCATCATACAGTAACCCCTCTGTGGTATTGTATAAGAGTGCAGGGGTGGACCATGTGGTCCTATATTGAAAAGTTTTTGTTTTGGGGGTAATGGGCGTCAGTGCACCCAGATATTGTGCCTTATCAAGTATCATCATACAGTAACCCCTCTGTGGTATTGTGGAAGAGTGCAGGGGTGGACCATGTGGTCCTATATTGAAAAGTTTTTGATCTGGGGGTAATGGGCGTCAGTGCACCCAGATATTGTGCCTTTTATGCCAGGCCATCAAGTATCATCATACAGTAACCCCTCTTTGGTATTGTGGAAGAGTGCAGGCGTGGACCATGCGGTCCTGTATTAAAAAGATATGAATCTGGGAATGGGTGTCAGTACACCCAGATATTGTGCCTTTAATGCCAGGCCATCAAGTATCATCATACAGTAACCCCTCTGTGGTATTGTGGAAGAGTGCAGGGGTGGACCATGGGGTTCTATATTGAAAAGTTTTTGATCTGGGGGTAATGGGCGTCAGTGCACCCAAATATTGTGCCTTTAATGCCAGGCCATCAAGTATCATCATACAGTAACCCCTCTGTGGTATTGTGGAAGAGTGCAGGGGTGGACCATGTGGTCCTAAATTGAAAAGTTTTTGATCTGGTGGTAATGGGCATCAGTGCACCCAGATATTGTGCCTTTAATGCCAGGCCATCAAGTATCATCATACAGTAACCCCTCTGTGGTATTGTGTAAGAGTGCAGGGGTGGACCATGTGGTCCAATATTGAAAAGTTTTTGATCTGGTGGTAATGGGCGTCAGTGCACCCAGATATTGTGCCTTTAATGCCAGGCCATCAAGTATCATCATACAGTAACCCCTCTGTGGTATTTTGTAAGAGTGCAGGGTTGGACCACGTGGTCCTATATTGAAAAGTTTTTGATCTGGGGGTAATGGGTGTCATTGCACCCAGATATTGTGCCTTTAATGCCAGGCCATCAAGTATCATCATACAGTAACCCCTCTGTGGTATTGTGGAAGAGTGCAGGGGTGGACCATGCGGTCCTGTATTAAAAAGATATGAATCTGGGAATGGGCGTCAGTACACCCAGATATTGTGCCTTTAATGCCAGGCTATCAAGTATCATCATACAGTAACCCCTCTGTGGTATTGTGTAAGAGTGCAGGGGTGGACCATGTGGTCCTATATTGAAAAGTTTTTGATCTGGTGGTAATGGGCTTCAGTGCACCCATATATTGTGCCTTTAATACCAGGCCATGAAGTATCATCATACAGTAACCCCTCTGTGGTATTGTGGAAGAGTGCAGGGGTGGACCACGTGGTCCTATATTGAAAAGTTTTTGATCTGGTGGTAATGGGCGTCAGTGCACCCAGATATTGTGCCTTTAATGCCAGGCCATCAAGTATCATCATACAGTAACCCCTCTGTTGTATTGTGGAAGAGTGCAGGGGTGGACCATGCGGTCCTATAGTAAAAAGATATGAATCTGGGAATGGGTGTCAGTGCACCCAGATATTGTGCCTTTATTTATTTATTTATTTATAAAGGATTTTACCAGGAAGGATACATTGAGATTTCTCTCGTTTTCAAGTATGTCCTGGGTTCAAGAACATTGAAGTGTTACAGTTACAGAAATACAAAGTAATACAATGCAAGATATTAAAAAAAAAAAAAAAAACAACACAAATATACAGATTAACAGAAAAATATGTAGGAAATATAGTCACTAGGTTACATGTTTACAAGTGCATTCTGTATTGAGGCCAGGCCAGGCCAGGCCATCAAGTATCATCATACAGTAACCCCTCTGTGGTATTGTGTAAGAGTGCAGGGGCGGACCATGTGGTCCTATATTGAAAGGTTTTTGATCTGGGGGTAATGGGCGTCAGTGCACCCAGATATTGTGCCTTTAATGCCAGGCTTGTCAAGCTTGTCAGGCTTGTCAAGCCTTCTAAGTGAAGCCTTCAAAGTGAACACTTAGAGGAGATCTTCTGGAGATACTCTGGAGGTAGTCTGAGGTTTGACAGGAGGTAGAAAACCTACAAAAAGGTAAGATTTGCTGGTTTTAAATCCATTCTTTTATAATGGCAGGCTTGGTCCAGTTTAAGAGCTGTCATGCATTTGTTTTTAGATCCAATTTTTGGAGGTTTGGAGTGTGCCTGATATGTAGGCAGTTCTCTTTATTGCAGCAGGAAATTGCCTGTTTGAAGTCTGAGATTTGTAAATTATCTGTTAGACAAACTCAGGCTATGACTGTTACAAAGCCACTGCCACAGAGGCCTCCTAGGAGCGGCAGATGGACTACTGTAGGATCTGGTAGACTTAGAGTTGTGGATAGAAGGCATGTCCCACAATCTGTGGCTCTTCTTAATTCTTTTGAGGCACTTTCAGAATGTAGTGGTAAGACTGATGTAGGCTCAGACACCATAGTTGAGGAACCACCATCCACTATGCCTAAGGTATGCAGCACTGCAACCAAGGACAAAAATGAAAAGGTGGGACTTGATAGAAGGCAATTGTTGCTGGGTGATTCTATCATAAGAGGTGTTGAGCTGGAGAGTAGTGGTTTGGTGAGATGTCTTCCTGGGGCTACTGCTCATAGAGACAAGAGACGTATTCTCAATATTGTCAAACAAGCAAAGCAACAAGGGGAAGTGGACGTTCTAGTCCATCTAGGGACAAATGACTTGGCTAGCAATGAGGTTTCTGAGATTAAGGAAGATTTTTGTGTTCTTGGAGGTGAAATACAGCAGATTGCGTCCACTGTGTCATTTTCTGAAGTTTTGCCTGTGCATAACATTCAATATAGGCAGATGCGCAATAGGGAATTCAATTTGTGGCTTCGGGAATGGTGTCGGGAGCAAGGATTTGGCTTTGTGTCCCATGATAGCTCTAATTGGAGCAGAAAGGAACTGTATAAAAAAGATGGTTTGCATCTTACTCATAGGGGAACATATGTTCTCAGTGAGAAGTTCAAAGGTTTCACAAAGGAATATTTAAACTAGGAGGGGGGGACAAAAGGGTAAAAAACAATCTGCCCGATTGTCCCCCAAAACTAAATCGGAGGGTGCAAGCAACATGCGAGGTAATAAATGACAAGCTCAGAGTCGTGTCTATAAATGCTCGCAGTTTAGTCAATAAAATCAATGAACTGGAGGCAATGATGGCAGCTGAAAATGTAGATTTAGTGGCGGTTACTGAGACATGGTTCAGTGAGAAAAATAACTGGGACATAACAATACCGGGGTACTCTTTATATAGAAAAGACAGAGAAGGTAGGAAAGGAGAAGGAGTGGCCCTGTATGTGAAAAACAACATAAAAATGAACCAAATAAAAGTGAGCGAGGTGAACATAGAGTCAGTTTGGGTTACGCTAACATTTGGCAATCATACAGTAGCTCGTGTAGGTGTGATCTATAGACCCCCTGGACAAGTAGAAGAGCTAGATAATCTGCTGGTTGACGAGACACAGATCACCTTAATTCCCAAGTGTTTTAAAGAAATTAGTGAGCCCCAAAATACAGCGTGGTACTGTTTGTATGACGAGACACAGATCACCTTAATTCACAAGTGTTTTAAAGAAATTAGTGAGCCCCAAAAAGATTTGCTGGCACAGTGACAAGACCCAGAAAACCACCTCAATTCACAAATGTTTTAAATAAAGTTGTAAACCCCAAAAAAACTTGCTGGCACAGTGACAAGACACACATCACCTAAATTAGGCTTGTGCACCGTTTTTTTTTTGTTTGATTCGGTTCGATTTGTTCGGATGTTTAAAATTTTCGATTCGGCTCGTTTCGACCGATTTCTGTTTCGATTCGGTTCGGTTCGGTTAGTTTTTCGTGTACATTTTTTTTCGGAATATCGACCATTTTTCGTGCTTTCGGGTCACTTTGCTCGTTTTTTGTATCGACTTTTCATGATTTCGGAAATTTTCGTTTTTTCGGAACGTCTGTTCTCCTCGTTTCAAAGTGTCTAACTTTATTCGTTTTGACGTAAACTACTATGGTTTACTTTTTTTATACTTTATATATTTTTTTATAATAAATTTTTGTTTGTTTTTCGGATCCGATAATTCATTCTGTCGATACGATAATTCTGGCTATTCTATCGTGTTTTTTTTTTATTAAATAAGATCCTTTTTTTCTTATGAATATACATTTCATAACTTTATTTAATCATATTAAAATGGTATGAGAGCCAAGGAACAAAAAAAATGAACAAAACGATTTAAAAAACGCTAAACTGAAACAAGTGATACGCATTTACAAATACAAAATTTACAGAATCAGTTAAATATACGATGTCCAGAATTACCGAAATGGAACCGAAATCACGAATGGAACCGAAATCATGAATAGAGCAAAAATAAATTTTGATTTGACACATTCGAAAAATGCGAAAATTTTTCGTTTCAGCTCGGAAAACTTTTCGGATGTGTCGGTTTTCGGGTCCGATCCGATTCGGAAATTCGGCCGAATCCGAAGACACGAATCGGGAAATTTCGTGGAAATTCCGAAACCCGAAACGTACATCCCTAACCTAAATTCCCTGATATTTGGTCGAAATGAGACCCCCCCAGTACCCCCCAGTAGTGTGACAGACCGGCAGTAACAACACACACAACTATCTCCTTTGAAATCTCCTCTGAAATGCGTGCAGAAGCGCTGCGTTGAAACCTTATATAGTGTGCTGCGGGACTTAGCTCTGTGAGCCCATGATTGGGCAAAATTTGCCCAATCAGGACTCTGAGCGGTGATTGGCATAGTGTTCAACCAGTCTTGCACCAGACCTGTGGTCAGGTGCAAGGCTGTAGCCAATTACGAGCTTCAGGCAGTGGGAAAATATATTGTGGTCCATTGTGGTCGAACATGCAGCGAACACCCGGAAATGTTCGGGGTTCGCGATCTGCTCGAACAGGCTAAGTTCGGGTCAAACCCCGAACCGTCCGAACCCGAACAGCTCATCCCTACTCAGCACACAGAGGTGAAATGGCTCAGCAGTGAAGGGGTTAAAGGATATAGATTACAGACTATAAAAGCAAGTACGAATGGGCACAATTTAATTCGGACAGGCTTCTAGGCAAAAAAAATGCAACGTTCTGGTCTTGTGTCTATTTTCATGCTTAGAAAAAATTCATACACTGTCCAATAATGGCGAGTTATAGACTTCTCTGCAAAATGCTTACAGAGAACTTTAAAGAGCAGCATTTAGCGAAGGGCTCTGATTAACCCCTTCACTACCAATATTGAAATATCTCGGGCTTCAAAGGCACCATCTGGTGCCCCGATATCGAGCTATCTCGGTTTGCTGATTTGCAGCCCAAAAACAAATGAAATTTGTGTGCTGCAAACATATTTCGTTGGCTTTTGGATTGCAGAAGGTGCCCCAAAGTTTTAGCCCTGTGGGTATAATGCCCAAAGAGCTAAAACTGTTAAAATCAGCTGCTCAAAGCTCTGAAATATCGAGCTTTCAGCAGCCGATGCAGGGAGAAGAAAATAGACCAGTCGCCCAAACTGAATTTGGCAGTAGATGGCGCCATCTACTGTCCAAAAATAGGTTATTTACAGTAAGAAATACAATGGGTATTAGCTCAAATATTTCTTACTTTAAGATTAATTAAAACTGATTTAACAAAAAATATTGGTTTCTGACAATGGTTTTTTTTGAAAATCACTTTGTAGTGAAGGGGTTAAAGTTGAGACCTACACTGTTTGCAAATAACAATGAATTCTTTAATAAATTTCAGTTAATCATCAATATATGTTCCTTTGACAGTATGCTCTTTGCTATTGAGCAATTAGAAAAAGAAAGTAAGGATCTTGAATCACTCATTGTGCAGCTGGTCAAACATAATACAGGTGAAATAGAATCTTGAAGAACCTACTGGTCAGAGCAGACATTTCCCAAAGTATGAAGTAAATATCTAATATTTCTGAAAAAGGGAAAATTTTGTACTTGTCTACATTATAGTTGCTGTACTACAAGGACACAATCTTATCCACCCACAGTGGACAGGAATTCCACATTAGATACCTCTTCACATGTGATGTTTCACATGTAATTTAATTAATTAAATGCACCTGTGGCTTTACTTGTGTCAGAAAGACAAACATGAAAAAAAAAAGCGAGTATTACTTAACAAAAATCCATTAAGGGCATGGAGCCTCAATGCGGCAGTGGAAGAACATTTTGTTAAAGAAAATAATTTTGGTTTCAGGTTATTGAGGGGACTCACCAGTGAGATGTGGTGGTGATCGGGAAATATTGTTAAAGGAAAAAAGAGAAAATGTGGATCCGCAATCTTGATACACTTTGGTTGAGGGGACTGAAAAAGGGAGTTTAATTTAGAACAGTTTTTCTGACAGGTTGATTATGTTATTTATCCCTTAGCTCTTTCAAGCTTTATTTTCATGGAAAAATGTATTTATATATTAAAATATATGTAGTATTGAGTTGAGAATAGATATATATATAGAGATATATATATATATATATATTCAAACTTTTCTTCACTTTCATCACCATCCATTGTAAGGTATAAAAATACAGATTATCACAAATTTATCTTATGTATATTTTGTGTTGTTTAATTTTATTGTATTATGTTTTGGTGGATATGTTATATTGTATCAATTATCTATTCTCTGTGAAAGATGGAAGCGGTAAAAAAACATCAGGGGCTCACCTCCTATTTTTCAATGACATTGGGGGGAATAGGAGGTGAGCCACTGATAGAGGCCTCAATCTGTCTGAAATAAATTATACCCATTTGTTACTAATCTTGTACTTGAATACCATTTGTTTAATTTTAAAATTTAAAATAATTTTGTGGTTTTTTTTATGCTATTATGCTCTTCTTTAGGAATATACATTTCAAATGAGTGAAAACATATCATTCTTAATTTAGAAACTCTCTGCAACCACACTAGACATTGGGCCTTATTACAATCTTAACACTAGTGTCAGATATGTGAGCGTTAATGCTAGGTTAAGTGATTTTAACTAGCGATGTGCATTCGTTTCGGAAAAATTCAGAATTTGGAACTAAATTTGATAATTCATATTTCGGAAGTACTTCGGAATAACGAATCGATACGATACGAATTTGAAACGAAACGGTATATAACTAATTTATTTAGTTTTACACTGTGTCATCATCATAAAAGCTGAATTTGAAAAATTTATATCAACTATCGAATTTGAAATGGACTATTAAATGGATATCAACTATCGAATTTGAAATGAACTATCAAATGGATATCATCAACTATCGAATTTGAAATTAACTATCAAATGGATATCAACAAGTATTGAATGTGAAATGAACTATCAAATGGATATCAACAGCTACAGAATCGATTAGAAATTTCAAATCAATCCGAAACTAAACGAAATATGAAACGAAATTAGTAACGAAATTCAGAAAACAAAATTATTTAAAAACATAACGAAACTAAACTAAACTAAACTAATTTTTCAGCCAAGCACATCCGTAATTTTAACGCACGTCCCCTATATTACATCCCTAACGCTAACGGGTTAAAAACTCTGATGCGCTAGCTTGCGCGAGATTACTGTACTTTGCGCTCCCTATACCTAATATGGGGAGTGCAAAGAGTAATTACAGTTAGGATTACAATGTCCTAACGCTAATTAGCGCACCGATGTGGTAACTAAAAAGTTAGCCACAGCTCGAAGTTGGTGCTAACTGATTCCGCTTCTGCAGAATCATTTAGCACCAGCTGTAACCCCCCAAAAATCAGATACTCACCTCTCATCCTGCAGCGCGAACAAGTGGCCCGATCCGCCCCTTCTGGCCACTTGGAGCAGAGTAAGACCAGGAACAAATAGTCCACAGTCTCCCTCCGCGAATCACTCCACAGCCCAGCAGCACAATCCTCCATGGAGTCCAGGAGGCTTCCATGCCACCACGAGTACCAGGGAGGGTAGCGTTGCGTTACGGGGCAAGCTGCTGAAAAACACCTGCCCTTTAATATGATGCTAAAATGGGAACTAGCATCCTTGTTTTAGTGCCATTAATTTAATATGGCCCATTGTTGGGTGATAACTCACTCAGTTATGACAAGGGATTTTATAAACATTTAGGGCCCTATTACATTCTTCGTGCAATTTCGTCCGCGCAGCGCATTTTTTTTTGCGCACAGCAAAATTCGTTATCGCATGAAAATTAACGTGGTATTTTGATCCGAGTGCACTTTTTTCATCCGTCAAATATTTTCGTGCGTAAAAACGACGCGCAAAAACGTGCGCAAAGTACGTTGCGCGCAGAAATCCTGGTCCATCCTGCCCACCTCCTCTGGAGGTCTGAAGCCGCACGAAGAGCAGGTGTCCTGCGAGCCGGCGGGGGTCTCTGGGGCCTGGGTGGGGTTACCGGCTGCACACAGGAGGCCGTCCAGGAGCAAGGCACTGACTAGAACAGGCATATTCCTGGGCCGCGAAACTTGAAATCACCGGGGATGGGGGCCGCAGCCAGAGAGTCCCAGGTCAGGGTGACAGGGAGCCGCCTCCGGGTAGATAACTCCTGCAAGAAATTGTCCCTGGTTCTAGCACTCACTGAGTGAGGCTCCAGCACTTGGCGGGCGAGGAAGAAGCCGGCTGCCTGGGGATGCTGTCCTGCAGGTGAGGGTGGCAGGTGAGGGTGCATATATATGCTGCAGGAAAAAAAATAAATGAAACAACTGATAAATGTTATTGTTTGGGTATGTGTAGAATGTGTTATTGTACTGTGCTGTATTTTTTTTTTTCGTGCGGGTGTATTTCGTTTCGGCCAGAACGATCAAATTTGCAGTTAACACCAGCTTTCCAAAGACGTTAAAAAAATGTGTGCAAACGTTGTTCGTACACAGTTTTTCGAAGATTGTAATACCATCCGCGTACCAGCGCACGAACACATTTGCGCTCACAATGTTAAGTATAGGATGCGCGCACGAATTTTCATTTGCGCAGGGTCATTCGCGGTAGACGTTAACGCGCATCATTTGCGCGAACGTCGTAATACGACGTTCAGCTCAAATGGTTTTGCCCCTCGCGTTAATGAGGTTTTGCACACGCGCAATCTTTTGCGCTAAGAATGTAATAGGGCCCTTAGACTACAATAGTCTACAATAGATGAAAAATCTCTGTAGTTATTTTAGTTTAGGTTCACTCTTCATTAAATAGGTAACCTGTTTATTGATAAAAGTAGACACTTGCATGCCATCTTTTAGAACAGGGATCAGCAATCTCGGCCCCCCAGATGTTTTTGGACTACAGCTCCCATGATGTTGAGCCATTCATTAAGTTGACACAGACTCATAGGAAATGTGGTCTGAAAACATTTGGAGTTGCTGACCCTGCTTAAGAAGGTCCAAAGAAATGTATAGCCATGTGTAGCATTCATACACTCCACAGTATATAAAAACTTCATTCATCCTTGTAAAGAGTTGCTTTATTTTTGAATGCTGTGTAAGCTAATGTTTTTTGCTTTGTTCCATTCTCTTTGCACACACATTTACTGTTCAAATATTCTATGGTGTCTTTATCCACAGCAGGAAGCTATTACTTGCTCTAGGACTCTATGTAATATGTGATGTAAATTGGGTGTTTCAGAATCAGGCTTTTAAAAGCAGCATAAAGGCATAACTAAGTAGCACATCAGTTTAAAAGAAACACCAACACCAACACCAACACCAACAAGAAAACACTTTGATGAGGTTGTTGTATGCACTTTAAATTATGTCATAAAATATGTTAGTGAGAGTGAATTTATAACCCAGTGTATGTGCTTATTTTCTCAAAATAATAGTGCCTTTCTCATGTTCAGATTATAAACAGCAAAGTTAACTTTCTATTACTTTGTGAAATAGATAATCGTGGGTGTAACTCTGTGGAATTTTGATTTCAAAGTAAAACCAGCTACATATACTGTATAACCTAAGAAAGCAATACGAGTTTGTTCGAAGGAACATTTTGTCTACTTTCGCATATAGGTGGTGGGTGCGAAGACGAGAAAGAACCTCTTTCATATGTTTTCGATGTTCTTCTAAGGTGGTGGAGTATACTAGAATATCGTCTAACAGATCTCTGAATATATCATTCACTAGGTGCTGTAAAGTTGCATGGGCATTGCAGAGCCCATACAGCATCACCATGTATTCAAAGTGACCGTACCTGGTACGGAATGCAGTTTTCCATTGATCTCCCGCACGTATGCGGACCAGATTATGGGCTCTCCTTAAGTCGATCTTTGAAAAGATGGCAGCGGATTGGAGGCATTCCATTAATTCTGGAATGGGAGGTAAAGGATAAAGTTTTTTACTGTGATCTGATTGAGTTCACGGAAATCAACACATGGACGGAGTCCTCCATCTTTTTTTCTTACAAAAAATATCCCAGCCCCTGCTGGGGAGGTTGATGGTCGAATAAACCCCTTTTTAGGTTTTCTTGTATATATTCCTTAAGTACATTAAGTTCAGGAGTAGAAAGGGGATAAATATGGCCGAATGGTATGGTAGTTCTGGAAGAGGGTCGATGGGGCAATTGTATTTACGATGTGGGGGTAGGGTTTCAACCCCTTTTTCACCAAAGACATCCAAGAATTCATGATAACATACAGGTACATTTGTTCTCTTCTTATGGGTATCTAATACTGTAGAAATCTCTAGAGGTGAAACAATTGACCGTTGTTGGAGAGAATGAAAACAAGAAAGAAGCTCGGAGCCCCAATTTGCTATACAAGATCTACCTAGGAGAAATGGTCCTAATAACCCTCGGCTCCTGGCCTTACCACCTCCCCACACCCTTACTCCGGTACCACTGGAAGAGCCCATGCAGATCGGACACACGAGAGGACACCTGCCTCCTGCTGAATTAGAACGCCATAGACAACAACGGCTCTTTCTCTATTGTGGAGGTCCCGTACACCTGGCCAGAACTTGTCCTGAAAAGAACAAAGCCAAAGCAGGTAAGCTGCTACTCTCCTTAGAAAACTCTGATAAGCTTCCACGTTCCACTCATCTTCTTTCTATTGATATTGTTTTACAGTGGGACGACAAGGAGATTCTTCTACAAGCAATGGTTAACTCAGGGGCCAGCAGCTGTATCATTTATGTTTCACTAGCTCACTGTTTGTGTGTGCCTGTACAAAATAAAGCACATCCCGTAAAAATTTATGTCATAGACGGATCTTCTTTGTGTTCTGGAGTGGTCACTAAAGAAACACAACTGATTGTGGTGGTAATGGTTGGACCCCGCCATAAGGAGACCCTCTCATTTGATTTGGACCCTTCCCCCATGTTCCCTATGATATTGGGCATCTCCCTGGCTCTGACATGATCCAGTCATACATTCTCATCTCCTTATTGTACTAAAACGTGGCTCAATTCATCTCCTTCGTTGTCTATCAACACAGTATTAGATACCCATAAGAAGAGAACGAATCCTCCACCATTGGAGCAGAGGGGAACACCCAAGACGTCAGCAAGACGCCATTTCGGCTGCAGACACTGAGGCAACGCCTCCCCTGGACATGCAGCCTACACAATGATCCGGCTGGATGCTGGCACCTCCAGGAGATCCTGTCACTGTGATGGAAGGAGGACCCAGAGGCCCGCACCCAAGCCTAAGGGCCTGCACACGTCAGACAGGAGAGTGGCGTGTCACCCCTGCATCCTGCCGGAGGACGACACCGGGATCACGGTGAGTCCTGGGAGGTGGTGAAGGGGTCTGGCACCACCGGGAACCTAACATAAAGTCTTTTCCAGTGAGAGCAATAAAGCTGTGAAATTCTCTGCCTGTTGAGGTGGTTGGGTCAAAGACTGTACAGACTTTTAAATACCTTGACTGGATGTTTTCTTGCAAAACTATAATATATGGGGTTAAAATAATGACTATGGATAACAACTGCTTGATCCAAGGAGAGATCTGAACACAAACTGGGGTCCAGAAGGAATTTTTTCCCAGTATGTTGCATTTTGGTGAGCTCTTCAGACTGGTGTTTTTTGCCTTCTTTTGGAATAACAGCAGTAGGTGTTGTGAGAAAGGCTGAACTTGATGGGCACATGTCTTTTTTTCGGCCTATGTAACTATGTAATTACACATACCTTGTTTCAAATAAATGTTATGGTGACATTTTCTGTAACAGGAAAGTGATTGGTAATGAAAGGGTTCGTGGATAATCCATTTTCTTATCCATTTAAGAAAAAGTATTGTTTTTTTACTCATTTCAGGGAAGGGGAATTTATTTTTAAATCTTCCATGTGACCACAGACATTGATCGGTTCTGTTGACTAGGACATACATCTTTTCACCGGCTTACTTGTGTTTAAATGCTGTGCCTATAATTTAAATTTTTTGTCATTAGAAATTGTTTTCTATATATAGCTTCTGAATTGATAACCGTATAAGAAGAGACACAGATCCATTAGGCATGGATGATTTATTTCCTGTTAGACTTATGGTATAGGGCATGGATCAGCAACCTTGGTGCTTCAGATGTTTTGGAATTACATCTCCAATGATCCTCAGTCATTCATTTGGTTGGCTAAGCCTCATGAGAAATGTAGTTCCAAAACGTTAGCAGAGGCAAGGATGTTGATCCCTGGTACAGAGGGTTAGATGATCAAAAATCAAATCCTGTAACGTCCAAGATGCCTGAATATAACCTTGAAATTCATTAATCAATTTTCAGGACAGTGTGCCTTAGACGCACAGGTTGGTATAAATATTGAAATATAGTTAAAGGAACACTGAAAAGTAGAGTGTCCCTTTATTGCCCTTATATAATTGGGCAGAGGTTGCTGATAGCCTCTGCCCAATATTTAAAAAAAATTATTTTGCAACATTTCACTAAATTTTTTCTCCCTCACTGGGTGCAATTCCTCTTTGGCTCAGAGACTCCCGAACCCGGAAGTCCCTGAGGCTTTGCTGCGTAATTTGCGCTCCCTGCACTACTTGTATGTCTAGGAAACACGAATTGCGCACCTCAACGGGGCTTGATAACATTATGTATACATGCGAAGGCCCAATCCATCCTGGCCTCTCTGAGACCGATCCCTAGTGCGATTGGCCACAGAGATAGTGACGTTACATGCTCCTTCAAAAGGAACCGAGTAGTAACCAGCAGCCTGGAAATTCAAATTCACCCGGCTGCTGGTGATGCTGGGTGGGGTGGAGGAAACTCCTACACTTCACCCAGCATTTTAGTCAAAACAGTGGGGCTGAGGGGGAGGAAGGGGGTGCACTCCTCACATCCTGTACATTTTAAAATTATAAAATGGTCAGGATGTGTAGAATGTTCCTTTCAAGAATAAAATGCTATTGTCATAAATTAGAAATATATATAACTAAATGCTTCATTTTCCTAATCAGCGGATAGCAATCAAACTGATTTAATAAAATAAGCCTCTTTCATCTTGTGGCTAGTATTTTAAGAAAGTCATTGTAGTTATAGGATGATGCAAAATAGTATATTAACAAACTGTTCTGTGCAGTATGCAAAATGTAGCCTACCAGGGTTATTCAGAGAGCGTGAAAAGCAGGAGAATGACTGGAGAATGAAAAATTCTAGGTCAAAATAGCCGATTTGGAAAGTGAGATGAAAGGGAGAATTTTTCTGGTTTGGCTATTTTGACCTAAAATTTTTCATTCTCCAGTCATTCTCCAGTCATTCTCCTGCTTTTCACGCTCTCTGAATAACCCTGTACGTTTTTGTGCAAAATGTCTATTTTACCCTATATTTATTTGTTAACTTTTTTTCTTGCATTTCTAATAAATGTTAAGAAAAAAAAATTCACCTGAAAATTCTTGGTAGTGAAGGGGTAAAGAGATAATATTGCCAGTCAGAACTGAAATATGCAATTACAAATAAATGTATCTAATTCTCTTTTGATCGCTGCATTCAGTAGTCATTCATCAGACACACTGGTAAAGACAAGTATTTGTAAAGCAAAATAATATTCTCTTTATGGGTTTGTGAATACTAAATAATTCTTTCAATAACATAAATACAACATGGTAGAAATTAAATGAATATACTATTTTCATTTTTTATCCCGTAAAACAAAAAATAACGTACCAGCAGCCCCAAAAGTTACAATATTATACATATTTAGGGGATGTTTCAGTGTAATATGAACCAGCTCAATCAACTGTATTTAGCGTTCTACAGCACTGGATCAATTCAACCTTAATTTGCCTTTTTATTATTATTTCTTTATTACATTTAGACAGTAATGTGTCATGCAGAAGCAGGTCACTGATCCTCTTTGAGTTCATTTTAAGAAATTCTTGATTCCTAAATTATGCTAAGTGAAACTTTCTCCGGGGAATGTAAAATAGCAGAAGTGATTCTATCTTCATCACCCTTGGAAAAAAATGGAAACGGCAAATGCATCAAAATACCAATACTTTATACATCTATTTGTAATTTTTTGATTAATGTTGTTTTCAGTAATTTAATTTATTGAACGTAACCATCCAAATTTTTCAGTCTGTTTAACCCCTTCACTACCGATATCGAGATATCTCAGGCTTCAAAGGTACCATCTGGTGCCCCGATATTGAGATATCTCAGTATGCTGATCTGCAGCCCAAAAACAAATGAAATTTGTTTGCTGCAGACAAATTTAGTTGGCTTTTGGGCTGCAGAAGGTGCCCTAAAAGTTTTAACCCTGTGGGCATAATGCCCAAAGAGCTAAGACTGTAAAATCAGCTGCTCAAAGCTCTGAAATATCGGGCTTTCAGCAGCCATTGCTGGGAGAAATAGTAGAAAATAGACCAGCCGCTAAAACTTCCAAATCAATTTGGCAGTAGATGGCGCCATCTACTGTCCAAAAATAGGTTATTTACAGTACGACATAAAATAGGTATAAACTCAAATATTTCTTAATGTATAATTAATTTAAAATGATTTTACAAAAAAAACTGGTTTCTGACAATTTGTTTTTTGGAAAATCACTTGGTAGCGAAGGGGTTAAAGAAATGATAAAGATATCATTCATAGAAAAAGAGCATGCAGAATTATTTTACTAGAGACTCTGCTTTCAGTTGTTTGGCATGTATACCCATCGGCTAAATGGGCTTCTTATACTGAGAAAGAAAAACAAACAAAAATTCATGTTACTATATTACTTGAGGTACAATTTTAAGTTTCAGTATATCGAAACTATTATCCCACTCACTTACAGATTCGTTTAGTCAGCCTGAAGAAACATCCAGATATACTTTTCCTGTACATGAAGAGATGCTTTTTTGAATTAATAATATATTAGGTGAATTGACAGAAAAAATAAAAAATAAATGTTTCATACATTGCTATTGACATCCAGAATAAATTAAATGCATTACTATACTTTATGGGCGCTATTACATTCTTCACGAAACGTTAACGCGTGCACAAAAAGGCATTAACGCGAGGGGCGAAACCCTTTGCACAGAACGTCGTATTAGAATGTCCGTGCAAAAAATGTGGGTTAACATCTACCGCGGGTGAACCTGCGCGAACCCTGCGCGAGCGTAATGTACTGCGCACGTCCTATACTTAACATTGTGAGCGCAAATGCGTTTGTGCGCTGGTACGCGGATGGTATTACAATCTATGCGCAAAATTTAACGCACAGCGTTTGCACGCATAATTTTAACATCTTTTAAAAGCTGGTGGTAACGGCAAATCTGAACGTCCTGGCCGAACCCAAATACACCAGCCCAAAAAAAATACGCAGCAACGTATAGTTACACATTGTACGCATACCCAAACAATAAAATTGAGAAATTGTGTGTTTTTTTTATTATTGCTGCAGCATATATACGCAGATTGACTTTGACAGGCGCAAAAACCTAACGGGAGACAATTGTGGTTCTTAATTCTAATTGGCTGAATCGAGTGAAAATACAGTCCGCACACCGATTTCTGAGCGCAACGTTAATGCGCGCGCATTTTTGCGTGTCTTTTTTACACGCGTTATTTTTTGACGGATGAAATAATGCGCGAGGATTGAAATACCAGCGCTAATTTACGCGCGTTCACGTTTAACGCTTCACGCAAAAATTCACGCGTTTACTGTGCATTTTTGCGTGAAGAATGTAATAGGGCCCTATGTTGGCTTACTGTTGCTTTTCACAGTAGCCCGTTAACTGCACTAAACAAAATAATAAAGGATAATACAGAATCTTTGATTTAGAAATATAAATAACGTTATTAGAATTAATAATCAAATTTGATTTTAATAATCAAATAATAATCAGGAATTATTATGAAACAGTTTAATATTCAGATTTTCTTAATTTGCTGTTAGCTCCGCCATTGACTCCCAGTCCCTACTGCCTGAGTGCAATACTTTCTATGACAATGAGAGGGTTAAGTGTGTTTCTTGAAGTCACATTTGATTTTATCGTCCAGTACGGCCCAAGGGATTAATTGTCTGCTGTTACAATCTGATATGCTGATCAATGCTTCCAGTGATCACTCAGTTACAGGGGCTACTTGCCAAAACTGTTCAGCATTGACCACAATGTCATTCCATTTATTTTTGGCTGCCACTGTTGCCCAATTACGGTAGACCAGTAGTTTTCCTGTCTGTGAGTCCGTGCTCGGAAATCAAGACACTGATCACACAGTGCCATTTCTGCGGTCTTGGGTTTAACCCCTGCAGTACAGTTACCAGTCCGGACATTCATCAAAACAAGGTTTGTGGACCTAAAGTGATTTTACTAATTTATTTTAGAGACCTGTACAAAGCTCCAAAATACACTGACATTACATAAAATTAAAGGGGCTAAGAGGAACCAGTTAATTTTTTTTATCCATTATTAAATGTAATTTGCTGCTCAAACAGAACCGTAAAATAACCAATTGTGGTTCAAATTCTCCAGTACATGGGAATCTTTTTTTTTTCCTAGAATGTCAAACCCAGAGGAGTGTTGGAGCAAACAAAATGTATCATTTGGAATTTGTGTATGTTACTTTGAAATGGTTATTATTTTAGGCAATATTCATTAAACTCCTAGGGCTATATTACAATCTTCGCACAAAAACCCTCGCGTAAAGCATGAATTTTTGCAGCAAGCGATAAAATTTTGCGCGCGCAAATCAACGCTGGAATTACAATCTTTGCGCTTGTTTTCATCCGCGATCAATAACGCGCACAAACAGGACGCGCCTAACAGCTCGCGCAATACCATCGCGCGCAAAAATCAGTGTGAACACTGTTTTTTTCAAGCGATTCAGCCAATCACAATTAAGAGCCACAATTATCACACGTTAAGAAATTGCGCCTGCCATAGTCAATCTGTGTATATATGCTGCAGCAATAATAAATGCACACACAACTTCTTCATTTTTTGGTTTGGTATGAGTAAAATGTGTAACTATACTTTGCTGCATTTTTTTTTATGGGCTGGTGTATTTGGGTTCGGCCAGGTTGTTCAGATTTTCCATTAACACCAGCTTTTAGGAGTTGCTAGAATTATGCGCGCAAAGGCTATGCGGTAATTACCGCGAATAGATTGTAATACCATCCGCGTGCCAGCGCACATTCACATTTGCGCTCACAATCTTAAGTATAGGACGCGTGGCGTACAGTAAGCTTGCGCAGCGTTCGCGCAGGTTCACCCACGTTAGACGATTGCGCGCGTTTGTTGAGCTGACTATGTAATACGGCATTCAGCGCAAATGGTTTTACCCCTCGCATTAATGTTTTTTTGTGCTGGCACGAAGATTGTAATTTAGCCCATAGATAGTTAATAACTGCCATACAAACTCAAAACCAGAATAGACATCTGTCTTCTAGGTCTCAAAATATATATATTGGACTTTTATTGTCCTTAAATGCTCCTGGAAACCAAGACTTAGTGCAAACAGTTAAATGTTACCTTAATCTTCCATCAGTTTTGCAGGTCTTTTAATCGCCGTGCTGTTGTAATGAAGAGGCTGAGCCGGCTAACACTGCATTCCCTGGCTGGTCTGCTCAGATACATTAGCTATTATTACACATCTCATTAGCGCTCTAGAAAAAACTCATTAACATCCTCACATCTGACAGGTAAATACAACTAATGGAACAAAACTATCAATAAATTCACTGTTTGCAGAAGAAGAGGTTTCATCCATTCGGTAGCGGAAGAAGAGACTAATTTTAAGGTTAAATTCTTCTGCAATGCCCTCTAACACCCCCTCCAAAAAAATCCATAGTGAGTGGACGCTAAGAAAACAATGCACACTATAGGAAGCTCTATTTATGTGTTGTTAGGTTAAGTCTGAGTATATGCTACTGTCATAACTTATTAAGCTGGAATTTTAGATAGTGTATTGATCTGAAACCATTCCCCGAGACATAATTTTTTAAAAGGTCTATTAAAAGAACAGTCGTTTTTACTCCGAAATATTAAAAGATAAAATGGAAAAATAAACAATCCATATTACGATATAGTGGTTAGAATAATTTAATTGCGGAGGTCACATTTTATAAAACAGAAAGTCCCACAGCGACACATGATACTTTGTGTGTGTGGATGTGGTCCTGCAGTAAAAGCCAGAGGAAGCTCGGATACTGTAAACTATCCATTTTCTCCCACAGTAATTTATCAAATATGGTTGAAACGTTAGACAATTAATTTAAAAATGTATGTTTCTCACACAAATAACCTAATTTTTTAAATAGAGTTTTAATGATTTATCACAAATGCATTATTTAATTCCTCTGATATTCATAGAATTACACAGATGAATATTGCACATGTGAATATTCATCAAAATAAACCAAAATGCCTCCAAATTGAGGAGGCAGTTTGGAATGCATGCAGTTTGTTTAAACATTGACATTCTTCATGTGACGTCACTTTGAAATTGGGGTACATGGGCCTAGAGATGTGTTTGGGATGTGCAGGCCTGATGTTCTATATTTTTTTCTGCCCCTCCTATGTTGAAGTCACCCTATACCTAGGATTACAGGTGCAGGGTGTTTGTGACATGTATGAATACTGTTATTGTTGATATTGCTATTGTCTATGTTTATCGGTTACTATATGCTGATAGGATTACTGTGTGTGTCACTGCAGCGTTTCCCAACTCTCCCTATCTGGAATGTGTTTGTATCTGTTAAAGTTTTGAATGGATATTCTTCTGTCTTGTTTGCCAAATGTTGAGCAATACTAATCCGATTTGCTGTCCCTGGTCTAATTATGTCCCAGACGTTTAGATATAGAGCATGAATTACAGAGCAGGAAAAGCAGTATTCCAGGGGTGTCAGGGATCAGCACCGGTGGGGTACCAGCCTGGGTGGTATGAGCCCAGTATGCAGTGGATCCTTCTGGCTGGTAGTGATGAGAGACACACAGCAAGATATATGTATGCAGGAGGGTTTACCAGGATGCTTGGAGTGTAGCAGATCTTTAGGTGTTACCAGAGTCTGAAGCAGAGCGGGGGTCTGGGAGAGGAGTACTGGGATCTTGGAAGGATACGCTAGTCCAGGTAGTGAGGGAGGAATAGGCAGATATTTAGGAGCAGGATATTCACGTCTTGACAGAGCATGAAAAGCTTCAACAATGGAGCAATGATAGATCAGAGGCGTGGTGCCTTTATTCATGGATGTGTCATGTGACCTGTGTTGTCACTTTTAACTGTTTCATGCACTGAGCATGAGGGCAGCACCATTCATGTGGCTGCCAGAGCACAGATGTAGTCAGCGGCACAGGCATGGCATAGCCAGCGGTGTGAGCATGACAAGGGGAGGGATTATGATGGAAGTGAAGCAAGAAGCCAGGATGTAATTTTCCATTGGCTGCCAGGCTCTGCCAGGCACTGTTTATATTATTTTATTAAACCCTTGGCTGCGGATGACGTGTGGGGAAAGTCCTCATCGACTCCCGCCATATATGCGGAGGATGTTCCCCCACACATCATCCGCTCGGCGAGAGCCGGGAGAGAAACTCACCTCTCTCCTCTGGGGTCCCGCGGTGGTCTGACTTCTAGGAAGTCAGATGCGTCTTTAAAGGGCCTCCCCACGTAAATGACATGCCATGCGCAATGACGTCATTTTCGGAAAACCCCCGGGACATTGCATGGAAGGGAGGGAGGATCCTTTCAGATCCCTCTCCCTCCCGATTGGGAGGTCGCAGCCCCTGAAACCAGGCACCGCTTGAAAGGGTAGAGCCTCCCCTTTTAAGCGGTGCCTGGTTTTAACCCCTTAGGTACCGGGCTGCGATCCATGTATACGTATGTATACGTCATGTCCTGCCTGTATATTATAACAAAAATGCAATAAAATTAAATTTTTAATTATCTACAGTGTGTAAAGTGTTTTTTTTCACATTTTATCACATGGGCGTTTGCGGTTATATTTTCTATTTGGCGCGCTTGTACAAAAATTAGAAATGGGGACTTGTTACATTTTTTGAGGGGAATTACGTAATTTTTTGCAAACGCACCCCATAAAAAAATCATTAGTGCAGCATCATTGTTCACATTATAATTAAAATGTGAACAATATTACTGCATTAATAAAAACAACACCCAAAAAAAAACATGTTTTTTTTTCAAAAAAATAATTAAATTTTATTTTTCCTAATTTTTGTTTTATGTTTAACCTGCTCATGTTCATACTCAAGCCTTTTGAATGATACCCTCCATGACTCCCTAGCTGCCACGGTTCTGGAGATATCGGGGTTCAAATTAACCCCGTATCTGCACCAGGGGATTTCCTTCGGAAATCCCCAGGCAGCTAGGGGTTCCCCAGCCATCTGACGTCATCGTGCTATGCACGATACGTCAGGAGCCGAGGGGGAACCCAGAGGTGGAGCCACCATCCAAGATGGTGGCCCACTGGAACTAGATCGTGATCTGGCGCGGAGCAGCGCTGGATCGCGATCTGGCATATCAGGGGTTAAAAAAAGGCACCGCTTTAAAGGGCAGACACTGCCCTTCAAAGTGGTGCCTTTGTTTAACTTTAAACCCTCCCGAACGGGAGGGAGAGGGATCCAAAAGGATCCCCCCTCTCTTCCAGGTGATCTCCCGGCATCGCATGGCGCGATGACGTCATTGACATCGGGAGGGGCTTGACTTCAGCGTCTGAGGACGCTGAAGCCAGAACGCCGCGGGACCCCGGACAGAAAGGTGAGTATCTCCGCCGGGGCTCCCGCTTGCAGATGATGTGTGGGGAACATCCTCCGCATATAGCGGGAGTCAATGTGAACATTCCCCACACGTCCTCCGCAGCGAAGGGGTTAAAGGGATATGCATGTCTAGAATTTTTTTTTTTAATTGACAGCTAAACACTTTTATACTTGTAGACAAAGAAGAATAAATCAATAAATTTTAAAAAAAATCAATTTTTTTATTTTCTTGCATTAAACTCTGTCATTTCATCTTCTCTGGCCACGCCCCTCAGCTAGGGGTGTTTCTCCAGCTCCCACTTCCTGAATATTCCCTGTATCCTCCCCACCAACTGCTCCACCCATCAAAGCTTCACATGAACTAGCACAAACTGTACATGTGAAACCCAGTGCACACTCAGGACCTCAGCCTGGGAGAATCAAGGAAGTGAATATTAGCTATCTCTACAGCTATGAAAGCAAGACACACTCACTCACATACTCACCCGCTGACTTGCTCACACACTCACGCTTTCTCACAGACTCACTCACCCACTGACACGCTCACTTGCACTCTTTCGTGGTTGGCATACTCACTGTCTCATTCAAACTCCCTCACACAGTCACTCACTCTCACATGCTTTCTTATGCTGTCTGTCTCTTGTGTGCGCTCCCTCTCGCTGCACCTTTTCTTGCACTTTCTCTGCTTTATCTTGCTGTCTTTCTCTCTTTACCTTTTCTTGCAGTGTCTGTGCTTTTTTTGCTGACCTTCTCTCTGCTGTCTCTTTTTCTCTCTGTGTTTATTCGTTTCTTTCCTTCCCTGTGTCTGTAGTAGCTGGAAGTGAAAGCGTTACAGATTGGAATGACACTCAGCCCTGCCTTCCTCTCAGTTCACAGTGCAGGAGGGAGGAGGAGCAACTCAGTTACACATGCTCAGTGTATTTTTTATCTATACCTAGTGTGGAGGACGGCAAGGCTGGGTCCTGGATGGGCGATATGTTTCACCCCTATTCAGGTTGTGGTCCATTTAAAGGCAGCCACAGGGTTTACCTTCTTGCCCAGGAAGGGGTTTAATGCTTGGCAACTCCCAGAGAGCAGTGTGGGAGTTGAGGAGGAAGTGTTTAGCTGTGCACGTGTGTAAACAGGAGACTTGCTGTATCACTGTATTGCTGTGCCTTAAGGACCTGTATTTCTGGGAAAGGATTCCCCCCCAGGTTTGGGACTTTTGTACAAGTCAGTAAGCCACTCTTATATTCTGTTATTTTGTGCTAAAGATCTGGACTTTACTTTGATTACGCTGAAGACAAGCGTGTATTTTTATATTTATCAGTTTGGCTGCCCTGAAAGGGAAAATAAAGCTGGTTTTGTTTCATCCAAGACTTGTGCAAGTGCTCTGTGGGCCCCCAACATCACAATAGGTATACACTGATTGGTTAGCTCAAAGTGCCTCCTGAGGTGGGCGTGGAAAACGTCAAGAAAGAAAAGCAGGTAAATATGAAAAAAAATATATATTTACTTGCTTTTTATGCCTCGAATGACACTACTGACTCATTCAAAAGGCAGTGCACATTTTTAAAAGCACACTAGCAAAGCATGCATGTCCTTTTAAAGGCTCATTTAGAAGCTGTCTGTTCTAAACCTCAAGATCTGCATGCCATCTCATTTCTGGAAATGCTATCAAAGCTCTTTGCTTTTATCCTTTCTTAAGTTTTGGCAAAGGGCTGGAGAAAGGCACAAAAGACTCCAGGGGGGGCTTCTCCTGCTGGGTCACATGATTCATTCGCCTCTCGCAAAATCCTGTAGGTCCACGGACTGATCACGGAGGGAGACTTGGGACTCCCCCCCCAGTCTCACTCTGCTCCCAGCGACCGGAATCGGCTGATCGGGCCGCCGTTCTTGCCGCGGGGTGAGAGGTGAGTTTTTGATTTTTGGGGGAGGGTTCCAGCTGCTGCTAACTGATTCTGCAGAAGGGGAATCAATTAGCTACAGCCCTAAGCTATAGCAAACGTTTTTAGTTAGCGGCAGTGGTTCGTAATTAGCGTTAGGACTTTGTGATCCTAACGCTAATTACTGATTGCTTACTCTTTGCACTCCCCATGTTAAGTATAGAGAGAGCAAAGTACAGTAAATTCCTGCTAAAAAGCGCCAATACCGAATTGTTAACGGGTTTTTTAACCCGTTAGTAATCGGGAGGTGATACAGGCGTCCTGCCATCACCTTAATTAACCTAGCGCTAATGCTCATTTATGTGAGCGCTAGCACTAGCATTAAGGAGGTGATAGGGCCCTGTATGGGTTATTCACAACGTTCCAGTGTTCTAGATATTGTTGAAATTTACCAGTATTGCAACACAGACAAACACCTGCATTTCACAAAACTAAAATCCGACGAGTGACAGGAGAAGCTTCACATTGAAGCTTTGCTTGGTGCTGTTTGTATTTCAGTTTTGTGAAATGCCAGCATTTGTTGGCGACTTGGCACTAAAATAGCAGCAATTTTTTGCTGATGCTGGCGCCTCATATCAGCCCATTGTGAATATCCCCTTTATTAATAATTTACTTGCATTCCAGGTATAGCCCTCCATAACCGACTAATAGTACAGGCAATAAAGTAAATTAATTTTCAGATGTAAAGTTACTAAATTGAAACATAACTGTGTAAACCGCCAACCTTTTCGCATTTCTAAGACTGAACAAGTCAAAGGTTTTTCTGATGTCCACTTTATATGCCTGGCTTTTTTTTTGCGATATTAAAAAGATATCTATTCTTCTGGAATGATTAGCCTCTCCAGTGCTGGGTCACAAATTTCCCACTACAATTTGCTACTTTTCTTCTCTTGCTCTAATTCTGCAGATCTTCCCATTTCAAGTGTAATTAATGCCGTTTACCAAAGCTTAAATTCCCTCCTCATAACTCAGCTGCTTTGAAAAAGAAGATGCAAAATCTAAACTGCTTACCAGGAAAGAAAAAAGGTGTTTCTCAATGACAGACTCAAAAAAAAAAAATCCTTCCTTGTGGAGAATTTGCATTTTTCTGCAATATCCATACACACCAGCAATCCTGGGTTTTAGCAGCACGTTTTCTAAAGAAAAGGCTTTCTTTGACAGACTTATTGTCATTTCCTTGTCAAGCAACTTCCTAACATACAGTATATTTTCTAGTATCATTCTTGTCCATTGTCTATGATCCATATGCTTCCAAGGAGTACATTGACTTAATTAATTTTAGATTTAAAGCAACAGAAAGGCCCTTTATTAAAACTGCAAGCCTGGAAAAAGAATGGTACCATAATTAAAATGTCAACGTGGGGATCCCTTGCTGAAAGTATGATTAGTAGGTGTTTCACTTAAGAGCAAGCAGGTCGGCTTCAAATTTGAGTTATAAATTTAAGGAACGCACACACTTATCATTCTACTCTATTATTAGCATTTTTATTTGCTATGTTCCTCAAGTAAGAATGTCAGATGTAATTGGAAGCTCTGATAAAAGAAATACAATCCATGGAGAATTTCCTTTTTATTTTGTTATATTGCATATGTTGGTGCACAAACAAGCATTTCCGTTACATAGCCAATATTATAATGAATCCAACAATATTTTAAATTTCATTTGTAAATTCCAAACGATATCAACCAGAACATGTTCTTGGCCAGGTACAAGAATGGACAGACTTTGTGAATAGTTTTTAACAGAGAATGTTATGGAGGAAACTTCACTGCACATATAGGGCCAGATCACAACTGGCCCATTAATTGGGAGCCAAAGAAGAGAAAAAGCTGCGCAAGCCTTTTCCCATTTGGGGCTCGCCATTAAAGGCCCAAATCTGGCCAAAACACGGCATATGCAGCTCGAGACAGAATATTTCCCAGCTATTCCCTGATACCGGCAGCAGGACCGCAATAGGTATCCACTTCTGGAGTCCAGAGAATTCAAGGAGCCCAAGCACATCCCTGCATAAGATCTATAGGGTCTTTTCAAAAGCACCAAAATTTCAGTGAAATTGTGGTGCCTTTCACTTCGGTGCATTTTGGTTTTTCCATTTACAAATAACACAGTTGTTAAAGCAATTGATAGGGAAGGTGCTTTCCCAGGTGACTTCTCCTATTCGCCCACAATTAGATTAAGCAAAAACAATTTGGGTGCACTGTCTGGACTTGGAAAAATATATTTTCACTGCATGTATAACTTATCTTTAGGGGGATGCGTTACCCTTTGGTTACTCCTCCGCTCGACCCTTGGTGTAGTATAATCCGTTAATATGTGTTTTTCAGCGGGAAGGCAATGGTTGATATTCCACCACCGTGGTACAGTCGAGTCAGCACACTTTAACCAAGCTTAAGATGCAATAAAAAAAATTAATAGTATTTTTCTTGAAAATGTCGATGACGAAACGCGTCGAATAACGCCACATTTATTGTAACATCATTTTATTTTGTTTTTACTATTAAATTTTTTTATGGCATCTTAAGCTTAGTTAAAGTGTGCTGACTTGACTTTACCACGGTGGTGGAATATCAACCATGGGAGTATTGCCATCCCACTGAGAAAAAAACGTATCAATGGAGGAGACTACACCGAAAGTCGAGCAGAGGAGTAACCAAAGGGGAAAGCATCCCCCTAAAGATAAGTTATACATGCAGTGAATATATATGATTCCATGTCCAGAATGCACCCAAATTTTTTTATTTTATCTGGTTTTTCCATGTCCCTGAAAATTCTTTGAATTCGCTATTTAGTGAATGGTCACCATGGTGGGTTGAAGATGGAGATACCAAAGCCTCACAAGAAAGTTGGAGAATTTTTGCCAAAGAGCACTGAAGAGTGCCAAAGTGGCCTTGACGTATTACCCCCCCAAAAAAAATAACTCTCTGATCCTCCTAATAGGTGTTTAAACCAATAAAAATTTATTAAATGTGTCTAAACAATAAAAAGGGTCCTTTAAAAAACAATAAAAAGGTCTGTTACAGAATAAAAAAACAGGCTTTTTAAAAAATTGGGAAACAAAACGTTTGTCTAAAAATACAAAAAGGTGTACTAAAAAATAAAAAGCTGTTTGCTGAAAATAGAAAAAAAACTTGTCTTTTAAAAATATATTAAAAATTATATTACCTTTTTTTACATTGAAATCTATGGGATTCACCTGTTTAAACCTGTCGAACTGAAACAATGAAAATCAGGTCATTTCGCTGACATTTTGGTGCAATAGGCCTTTCTGAGATTAGACTAACCATTAATTGTCTTCGGGCCAATTTCGCTGCCGCTGAAGACCGCTGAAGATCACCGAACTGCAGCAAACTGCACCGTATTTTGCCTTCAATTTGGCAAATTGATAACTTAGTGAACAGTCAAACTGCCCTGGAATTGCACCAAATGGTGAAATTCATCCTTCAGTGTGATTCAGTGGCAAGTTCGGTGCTTAGTGACTAGACCCTTATGTAAGCTTGCTTATTCAAGGAAGCGCAGTAGTGGCAGAAAAACACTAGGAAATATTAATTCCCTGTCTTCCACTACTCCCGGGCAGAGGAAGCCATGGAATGCAGCTCCCCATGCATCATGGGCACTCATGTGAGTAAGGGATTTTGAATCGCTTTTGATTGAAGTGTTCAGTGATTTTGAGAAACACTTGCTTTAGAAAGTCAGTACCGGGCCAGTTGTGATTTGGCCCGTAGATTGTGCCCTTATGCTCGGCCTTTGTGCCGCTTGATCTTCATTTTCTAGATGTATACTTGTAACTAGGAAACGTATACAACCTTATTTATTTATATACAGTCAGGTCCAGAAATATTGGGACATCGACACAATTCTAACATCTTTGGCTCTATACACCACCACAATGGAGTTGGAATGAAACAAACACAATGTGCTTTAACTGCAGACTGTCAGCTTTAATTTGAGGGTATGTACATCCAACTCAGGTGAATGGTGTAGGACTTACAGCAGTTTGCAGATGTGCCTCCCACTTGTTAAGGGACCAAAACTAAAGGGACAGAATAATAATCATAAATCAAACTTTCCCTTCTTAATACTTGGTTGCAAATCCTTTGCAGTCAATCACAGCCTGAAGTCTGGAACGCATAGACATCACCAGACGCTGGGTTTCATCCCTGGTGATGCTCTGCCAGGCCTCTACTGCAACTGTCTTCAGTTCCTGCTTGTTCTTGGGGCATTTTCCCTTCAGTTTTGTCTTCAGCAAGTGAAATGCATGCTCAATGGGATTCAGGTCAGGTGATTGACTTGGCCATTGCATAACATTCCACTTCTGTCCCTTCAAAAACTCTTTGGTTGCTTTTGCAGTATGCTTTGAGTCATTGTCCATCTGCACTGTGAAGCGCCGTCCAATGAGTTCTGCAGCATTTGGCTGAATGTGAGCAGATAATATTGCCCGAAACACTTCAGAATTCATCCTGCTGCTTTTGTCAGCAGTTACATCATCAATAAATACAAGAGAACCAGTTCCATTGGCAGCCATACATGCCCACGCCATGACACTACCACCACCATGCTTCACTGATGAGGTGGTATGCTTCGGATCATGAGCAGTTCCTTTCCTTCTCCATACTCTTCTCTTCCCATCACTCTGGTACAAGTTGATCTTGGTCTCATCTGTCCATAGGATCTTGTTCCAGAACTGTGAAGGCTTTGTTAGGATTTGTTTGGCAAACTCTAATCTGGCCTTCCTGTTTTTGAGGCTCACCAATGGTTTACATCTTGTGGTGAACCCTCTGTATTTACTCTGGTGAAGTCTTCTCTTGATTGTTGACTTTGACACACATACACCTACCTCATGGAGAGTGTTCTTTATCTGGCCAACTGTTGTGAAGGGTGTTTTCTTCACCAGGGAAAGACTTCTTCATTCATCCATCACAGTTGTTTTCTGTGGTCTCCCGGGTCTTTTGGTGTTGCTGAGCTCACCGGTGCCTTCCTTCTTTTTGAGAAAGTTCCAAACAGTTGTTTTGGCCACGCCTAATGTTCTTGCTATCTCTCTGATGGGTTTGTTTTGTTTCTTCAGCCTAATAGAAACATAGAAACATAGAAACATAGAAAAATGTCGGCAGATAAGAACCTTTCGGCCCATCTAGTCTGCCCAATTACATGGATACTTTACCTGGATTTATCTTTTTTTTAGGATAGCCTTATGCCTATCCCATGCTTGCTTAAATTCAATGATGATGGCTTGCTTCACTGATAGTGAAGGCTCTTTGGATCTCATCTTGAGAGTTGACAGCAACAGATTCCAAATGCAAATAGCACACTTGAAATGAACTCTGGGCCTTTTATCTGCACATTGTAATTGGGGTAATGAGGGAATATCACACACCTGGCCATGGAACAGCGGAGAAGCCAATTGTCCCATTACTTTTGGTCCCTTAACAAGTGGGAGGCACATCTGCAAACTGCTGTACGTCCTATACCGTTCACCTGAGTTGGCTGTACATACCCTCAAATTAAAGCTGACAGTCTGCAGTTAAAGCACATTATGTCTGTTACATTCCAACTCCATTGTGGTGGTGTATAGAGCCAAAGATGTTAGAATTGTGTCGATGTCCCAATATTTCTGGACCTGACTGAAAAAAGATTTTACCAGGAAGGATACATTGAGATTTCTCTCGTTTTCAAGTATGTCCTGGGTTCAAGAACATTGAATTGTTACAGTTGTTACAGAAATACAAAGTTACAGTTACAAGTACTTATACAGCACCACCAGATTCCGTAGCGCTTTACAATGGGGAAATACATACAGCATACTTACATGATACAAGAGGAAATACAACCCCGGTCATAGGATAGCTGTCCAGGTAATACATCACTTTAAACCAAGAGCTCAGGCAGACATCTAATGAGTTTACACTCTAAGGGACTAGGGTAACTGAAACAAATAGGAGCAGAGGGAAGGTGAAACTGGTCGCCAGTAGGATATCATAGGGATTGCATGAAATAGACCAGATATTTGGGCTTAGTAAGAGTATTTAGTGAGAAGTGGAGCCAGCTGGAAAGGGGAGCTGAACTTAGGGACCAGCCCTGGGTGGGCAGGTGGATGGGGAGGGTGGGTTGGGGCAGCAGAGGGAAGAGATGGAGGTGATTCTGTAATGAGTATGCTGTGGAAATAGAATGCGGTTTGTGACATTGCACAGATAGCCCCTATTAAACATGTGGGGGAGGGAGGAGGAGGGAAAAACAAACAGATTTTTTCTATCAGAAACGGAGGGAGATTCAAAATACTTCAAAAGACTAGTCAGAGAATAATAAATAAAGAGGGTTTATACTGTGGAAACACCCAAAAACAATGAGCAGCAAAAAAACACCACCCTGATATCCACCAAATTCAGAAAGCATATAACATGAAAAACAAAAATTGGTGGTGTTGCGCTAAAGGAAAGTAATAAAACTTATGTATGGTCTATTTTGAAGGCATGCTATACTGCACAGCAAAAAAGAGAAAGAAAATTCTATTTCTCAATAGTTCGTTCAATGGATATCCAGTCTCTGTTGTAGAAAGGATTTTCAGTGAAATCTTCCAAGACTTTGGAACGAATGACCACTTCTTTGGTGAATCTTCATTAAAAAGTATATATCTCGGAAAAAGAGAAACTCGATAGTGTTATACCGTTTATTAATGTGTATACAAATCTACTGACATAATATACGTACAGAAAAAAGAGGTAGTGGGTTTAGGATTTGATCTCACCCACTGCCAGATAAAACATCACGTCCCAATCAAGCCTCTATAGACAAAACCACCAGGAGCTCCCGGGCTGCTTCCAAGGTGGTCACTCAATACCAAAGGTGGGACCGCGATGATAAAGTGACGTAGTGCTGACGCGTTTCTCTTTTTCCGAGATATATACTTTTTAATGAAGATTCACCAAAGAAGTGGTCATTCGTTCCAAAGTCTTGGAAGATTTCACTGAAAATCCTTTCTACAACAGAGACTGGATATCCATTGAACGAACTATTGAGAAATAGAATTTTCTTTCTCTTTTTTGCTGTGCAGTATAGCATGCCTTCAAAATAGACCATACATAAGTTTTATTACTTTCCTTTAGCGCAACACCACCAATTTTTGTTTTTCAGAGAATAATAAATGCAGACATAAAAATACAATTGCAAGATTATGGCAGCCTGGGGTATAATGTTGGACGCCATGTTGAATGGTGGATACCTTGAATACTTGGTTCAGGGTAGCAGAGGGAAGAGATGGAGGTGATTCTGTGATGAGTATACTGTGGAAATAGAATGAGGTTTGTGACAATGCACAGATAGCCCCTTATGAAAAGTCTTTATGTCATCGACTGCACATACTACCTTTATAGGATATAGACAAAATGTGTTAGCACCCCCCCCATAAGTAATCTGCAAGTGCATTACATTTAAATGAAATCAGAGCATGTGGGCTGTCTCGCCTCCTCTGATTTTAACATTTGGAGTTTGGGAGGGATGGGAGTCCACCCTATCTTTCTGGTTTCTTGAAGGTAAACGCACACATGCTTTCCTTTTTAATTCCTCATCCAGTTATTAAATAATTAATTTTTTTAGCCATAATAAACAAAACATTTTGGATGAACTGAATTTAGCCCCTTCACTGCTGAGCCATTACACCCCCATGTGCTGAGCTCATTTTGACGGGTTTGTGCTCATCATGTTTAAACGCAATTTGAAGTCCTGTTTTATTATGGGACCCAGACAAATTATGTAGCCTTATTTTTAAGCAGACTTTGCAGATTCATAATATATCATTATTATATGTATACGTCATGTCCTTTCAAAATGCTATAACAACAAATGTTTTAAAAATGTATTAATTTAAAAATTGTAAAATATTTTTTTCACATTTTATCATCTAAACCTTTGTGGTTATATATTCTATGTGGCATTCTTGTTATAAAACTAATTAGAACAAACAATGGTGTTAGGAGGATAAATAATACTCAGCTTTTGTACTGAAGTTGACTCCCAGGAGGTGGTCCACCGCTCCAGAAACCATAAATTGAAGAAAAACACGGAGGCTTCAGTATTTCTCAAATGACACTGGTATATATAGTCAGGGAAAAAACAATCGCATGATCAGGAATGATTATTTTTTGACTGCTTGTATAACATACTGCCCTTAAGGAAGTCTAATCTATAGACGAAACGCGTCGGGCTTTTAGAATTATTTTACATTGTTTTTATTAGAATAAAAGATCCTAAAAATGATTTGTATTTTTTGAATCATTCCTCAGCAAGCGATTGTTTTTTCCCTGACTATATACACCAGTGTCATTTGAGAAGTACTGAAGCCTCCGTGTTTTTCTTCAATTTATTGTTATAAAACAAAACAGAAATGGAAACCTGTTCCTGTATTTTTCTCAGAAAATACGCGATTTTAACTAATACTGAAAAAACAAAATTTTTCGCTTCTGTTTTGGCAAATTGTGTTTTATGAATAAAATTGCTACTGGTATGTATAAAAAAAGGAACTTGCTTGCAGCGGGGGAGATGAGAAACAATTCCATTGCTTTGGAACAAAAAAAATGGGGAAAAAAGGAATTTTTTATTTATTTTTTTATTTTATTTTTTACACATAATCATATCTTTAGAAAGGTCAAGACCTTTCCTTGAGCTCCCATGGATAAGGAGATACAGGGTCCAAAGGTCCCCATACCTACACAATAGGGATTGCTAGAGGAGGGAGTCCCTTTCTGACATGATTGAACCCATGCGCAATTACGTTAGTGGGCAGGTGAGGCCAAGATGTCAGCCCCCTCTGGAAGAAGTCTGCGATCGTGCCAAATCAGCGACGGACTGCGGTACTGGGACAATGTGCTGAGCGAGTCCTATACACCCTAACGGAGGACATGCTCAGCACATCATCCAATATTCAGTGGTTAAGACAGACATCATTGGAAAGGTCATGACGATAACATGTGTGCCAGGAGTGGTCCCAAGGAATGGCCTGACTTCAAGGAAGTCAGACCACCGCGAGACTTCAACCAGAGTGGTTGAAGTCTCCTCCTTGATTGTGAGAACCCTGTAATGTGCGGGGGACATCCTCCGCAAGTTTTGAGGGAAACCCCATGATGTCTCCCACATGTTTTCCCCAGCCAAGGGGTTAAACAATTAAATATGAATGATTTGACATGACGAACCATGTCCACCTTGCATATGGCTACTGCTACAAACATGGTGTGACTTACACTGGATACATGGTTTTAGTAAGGTATGCATTAAGCAACTTTATTTATATGTATCCCAGCCAAGAAAATTGCTCACTGAACTAGTGCTTACATACAACGGCTCTGAACTAGTGCTTACATACATGCTTTATCACAGAGTTTATATTTTTGATAAAGCATGTATGTAACTATGTAAGCACTTTGAAAAAGACTACGGTCGAAACATGTTGTGCAATTTTTATTCATTAAATCTGGCCAGTTTATGGTCTTTTATACATATGTTCACCGAGCCTTCTTTCACAAGGATCTAACTTCCTCCTTTGAATAAGGTGTCCACTGTGGATGGAATAAGGGGAGATCAGACGTGGGAGTGGTGAGACCAGAATCTGTTTACACATATATGTTTATGCTGTTATAGTTCAGAGCCGGCTGCTAATTGGCTCTTGAAAAAGTGAGCAATTTTCTTGACTTGGATACTGGAGGGTCCATTATACATGATATACTACACCAGGGCCGCCATCAGGGCATTACAGCCCATGCTGCAGTAAGAGGCCCGGGGACTGGGGGGGCCCGCCGTCGGCGGCTATGTTTACTGTAGGCCGCAGGCCTCGGAGGAGGTACTGCGGCCTCCCTGGGCCCCGGGCACCAAGCAGAGCCTCAAAGATGGCAGCCGGCAGCTGACGGGCCCCCTCTGATGATGTCAGAGGGGGCGCGACAGACATCTGCATCAGGCTGCCCATGCCCCCTCCCCTCCTTCTCCGTCTCCGTCTTGGCTTGTGCAGCGCTGGGAGGAACTGAGAGCGGCAGCTGGCAGTAGAAAGACTAAAGCGCATTTTGGCGGGCAAATGAGAGCTGGCCCGCCCACACACTCCTTACTCTGTCTCCTTCCTGCCGCCGCTCTCCAACTCCTGGCCAGCGTGGCTGCGTGTGTGGGGGCACGGTCGGTGTTCCTCCAGCTTCCTAAGACCGGGCTGTCACCTGACTCGCAGGAGGAGGGCAGAAAGAATACTACAAAACATCGGAGGCAAGGAACAGCTGTTCAGGTACTTCACCCCAGCGAGGTTTGTAACGGTACAGTGAGAGAAGCCTGGGAGCTGCCTGCACGCCGTGCTCTCCCTTCAGCTGTCAGCTCAGACATCCTCTATTAACGGCAGCAAGAGCACAAAGTGCTGTGTGGAGGGAGCACGGTCTCAGTCTGCATGTAGCAGTGTGTGGAGGGGTTGGGGTCTTGGGGAATGTGTCTGTGTGTGGCCAGACGGGACCAGCATGAAGCCTCAGCGCTTGTAATCTGCTTCCAGCTGCAGAGGTTTGGGAGGACGAGCAGCAGCACTATGGGCAGTGATAGCACACACCTGCTCAGTGATCAAGCAGTTTTCCAAGAGGGCAGTGTGGGGGAGTAACATTAATCTTCTTTGGGCATTGGACGTTAACCCTCTTCAGTCTCATTTCCCAGGGAACTGAACTTTTATAGTTTACTACAGATTAAGTTAACTATGAACATGTATTTATTTCTTAAACTCTCACTACATGCATGGGCTCAGACAACTTGGATATACATGTATTAAATACATTTTTTTAATAATTTTAATAAAGTGAAATATTTAAATATATTAAACTTTTTAATATATACTTAGTTATTTTAATGATCTAGTTAAGGCTAAAAAGGTAGCAAACTTCCACAAAATATGGTATTTTAAAATTTTAAGGCATTGACTGACTTTTTTTTTATTATTGTGAAAGGATTTTAGCAGGAAGGATACATTGAGATTTCTCTGGTTTTCAGTATGTCCTGGGTGGCGAGTTTGTACCGTTAGGTGTCTCGCCCAAGGACACTTACTGGAGTGGTTGCTCGCTGGGTTCAAACCCATGTCTCCACGCAGAGCAGTGATGTTACCTCTACTCTACCCAGCCAGCATAGTGTGTGTGTGTGATTTTTTTAAGGTATTGGGAGCAACACTCTGTAATACGATCTTGATTCATATTTTTTTTATCACAATTTCATATGGTCTTAAAGTATCCATCTGGTTCAAATAATTTATGTTAAATGTGCTGTTGTGCGAGCAATGTGTGCGATTTTAAGATATTGGAACTACCACTCTGTAATGTTATCACAATTCACACCAAATAATGTATTTCCTATGGGAAGAGGGGATCGGGGGGGCCCATTCTGAGAGCCAGTAAGGGGCCCCAAAATTTCTGATGGATGGCCTGTACTACACTATGTGCGATTTATTTCTTGTATTTCAGGACCGGTCCATATGAGAAGCACTCACCAACGTGCTGGGATCTGCATGTGCGAGGACTTTCCTTTTCCTTTGTTTTATGGTATAATCAAGTGATTATATACTGGGACTTGCAGCAGCTGTCTACGATCCCTTTAATTTTGTGAATTCAACCTGAGCTACTGCTACTGTTTTCCACTCCTTTATTTATATGTGTTTGGATGATTTGACATGAAAAACCATGTCCACGTGCATATGGCTACTGCTACAATCATGGTGTGATTTACACTGGATAAATGTGTTTATTGTATTCACGGTGTGACTCAAGCTTTCTCTCCCAATGCCAATATTGAGGGAACCTTGTCCATCAGTGTCACACTACTATCACCCCACTTAGTTTGAATAAACATGGAAAGAGGAGAGTAGTTGTAAATTTAGGATCATACACAAGGAGAAAAAGACAAACAGTGATTGTTTGCACACGTACATAGTGCGTCTGTCCTTCTTTTCACTTTCCAAGCTTCTCTTCAAAGGTTAGGTAAATATTAGGAAAGTATTTTAATACATAGGACACAGGGATTTTTTTCCAATTATGTCTTTGGTACTTTTTTGGTTAAACACATTCAGATTAAACTCTTCTCAATGATACCAAACTTGACCAAGTAAATTGTAAAACTAAAAATGAGAAGAATAAATAAAATAGTGAACCTCACAGCCCCCAATCTATGCTGGCGATGTTGGACTGCCACGGGCACCAATCTCCTCATTTTGTGGTCTTGACCCTAATATGCTCCTTCTGGTCCCGAGCGATGAGTCATACCTCTGCTGCCCTCAGGATGGGCATGCCCTTACACAAGAGACGTATTTCTTAAATTTATGGGCATACTCAAACCCCAAGAGCTCACTTTTGCCGATTATGGTCTCTTCAGCTCAGTATCTGTTTCTGACGTTTTGGAAGCAAATGACCTCAGCTACTATTTGGGACTGGGTGTGGCAGTCAATTAGAGAGTTGAAGAAAATTAGTATTCTTCTATAGGGCAATATGACCACTATTATACGAAAAGGAGAAGTTGGTCAACCTAATCTGACTGTCCGTAGTCAAGATGAGCCTACTGTAGATTAGTGGGTAGCCGAATGACCTGAAATTAAAACGTGCATAGTTTTCAGCCACAGTGATTAGACCAAAAACACTGACAGCGCTGGTGTATAATTTACCTGGGTTCTATAATAAAACATGACTTCAAAGAGCACTTAATTGTGATAAGCAAAAAATGGTAAAACGTAGCTCAACACATGTAAGCAGAATTGCTCACCTTCAAGATCAATATATATATATATATATATATATTGATCTTGAAGGTGAGCAATTCTGCTTATTTAAAAGAGCATTTACAAGAGGTTAGGAGAGTCTGAGAGGCTCACCCTGACTTCTGGACAATATACTAAATTCAAAATAGGAACTCACTACAGTTATGGTGGGTTTATAAACTGAAACATCAGACTAGAGAAAAATAAGGATGCAGTAAACCAATCTTCTATTTCACTTAGATTTTTTTTTAAATGCATTTAGTTTATTCTATATTGGATTCAATTTTTAAAGATTATCAACACACAATGAATAAAAACATTCACATTATATTCAATTGTAAAAAAGTTAAATACTGTCCGCAAAATGTTTCTTACAATATCCCAGAATAATATTTTGAAACACCGCAGAATATAGATACTTAAGAGTTAAAACATTATATTAAATTATTTACTGAGTTGGTGTAAAATACAGATGTTTTTTAATATGTATTATGTGTAACAACTGCATTTTACCAATTTTAAACTTAAATATGATACTTACAAACAAGGGCATTTACGAAGTGGAATATTTGATATAAATGCAACCTGTACCATTAGGAGACCAATTTGCTCATCCAATACATTTTTAATTGTCAAAAAACCAAGAGAAAGAAATATATTCATGGACAACATAGCTAAGATTTTGGTTCAATGCCTTGTTCAAGGACTCATGGACTCATTCATGTTACGTTTTTCACTGAGAAATTAATAGGGATTTGAGGGCTGGAGATGAGAGCTTAGGTGCTCTAGGAGGTCATTCATTGACAATGAAATCATAGCTTAGGAAAACCTCTAGGGTTTTTTCTTGATGCAAACTAACAAGACATTGTGATCATTTCTTAGAGTATGGCCTTGTATGAAGCAGGATTTAAATACAGATTATAAAAGTGAACTGCATCCCCCATAAGTATTTTCTTAGAGGGCAGGAAAGGAGAAAAAAACTGAAATACACAGAACAGAAACTGACTCGGAAAGTGGTCTCCATTGAGGCTCCAAGAGCTGCCAATCAAAGAAGTTGACAGGCTACAGAGATTGACGGACAAGCCCTCTCTCCTGACTCTCGCTATCAAGGGGAATGAGAGAAGTGTCTACTTCACGCTAAATTGCTAAAGTCATTATGAGTCGCCAATTACCAAAGAAAAGATAACAAGGTGTAGTTTAGAGGAAAAACGGAAAGGAAGAAAGATAGAAGAGAAAAATAAGGAAAAAAAAAAATCTATACTGTCACTGAAAAATGCAATGATTTTTTAGAACTTCATGAAAACACAATGAATTAGATAGGGAATACACAACACTGTTCTGTCAGCAATCAATGGATCTTTGTTGTACAGTTTTATGCCTCCTTGGTTATTAGTATATAATATGTGCCTACACTCAAAGAGGATACAGCAAAGCTATGGAAGCATGCTCAGATACTTCAATAGTATATTTGCTATTCTGCCCTGGAGCAAGGCTTCTTTTACGAACGATAGAAAAAGATAAAGACTTTTAGAAGGTTGTTGACTTAATGAAGTGTCATGGCGGGTAGACAAACATTGTAAAAATTAAGGGAATAATCCAAGTTATTAAATAATTTTACAATTCTGCTCAAATGGATTTTTTTATTTTAAACTTGCTTGATTTTTTCAATTCTGGCGCACTTTATGCTATGACCAGTTTAACAAATATTTTTACAAATATAAGTAATTATCATTATAAATATTATTTTTATTATTATTACATGGGCAAAACTGCATAGGTTCATATTTTGTGTCATCACTTTTATAAATGTAATCAAGCTGATTTTATTTATAGTTGTTGGGAAATTAAATATCCCTTTCTACAAAACTTAAAACATATATTACAAAGTTAGTGCTAACTTAACCAGAGCTGTTGTAAACTTAACAACTCCATAGATTATGGGCTACATTAAATCTTGGTCTCATCCTTTTGATTATGTGGGACAGGCAGTTTAAGGGCTACATTACATTTCTCGTGCTAAAACAGCGACGCTAGGGAGAAAAAACTACACCCACAGTTTTCTCCCTAGCGCCCCCGTTTTAGCACGGAATTACAATGCAGGCTCTTAAAACACTGCCTGCATTGTTACCGGGTGCTACGCCCCGGGATGCGTGCGGCAGCGCTAAGCGTCTCCGCTTGCATCCACTCGATGGAGTCCATAGGACTCCATTGAAGCAGACTGCGGCGGCCACATGACCTGCCGGATCTCGCAAGGCGAGATCCGGCAGGTCGGTGTAGTGATCCGCAGGGAGAGGCTGGGGGACTTTTTCCCTCAGTCTCTCCTTGCTCCCACCGGACGGAGGAGGCGGACGAAGCCGCTTTCTTCGCCGCGGGATAGGTGGGGAGTATTTGGTTATTTCTCGGGGGGTTACTGCTGGTGCTAACGGATTCTGCACCAATGGATTCTTTGCTACAGCTCATTGGTTTAGATTCATTATTGCGTGATAGCTAATCAAGCATCAAGATTTTAGTTTCTGTAAGGAAATCGTAACTCACAGGGTTTAATACTCATGAAGATCTATATTTTAAAATAGAAGAACCAATCTTCATCATTACAGATATAGGAGCTTGAATATGCCACAGTTTAACCCTTTAACTACCAATTAGCTTACCATAAAACCACTGTCAGGAACTGGAGTTCTTATGATTTTTTAATAAAATACTATAAATTATCTCTTAACCCCATAATCAACAGATGCGCATCTCCACACAACACAGACACACATCTACACATAACATATACATACACTCACTGTACATCACTCTACCTCTCTTCCCTTTATTTTCAATATGGCAGATTCAGTGTTGATGTTAATCCACAGTATTTTACCCGCAAAAGGAATATCTCACTCACAATGCTGCTGGGGCCACCTTTTGCCCTGAGACAAAAACAGCTGCTTGAAGTAGATCGACTATCATGTCCAATGTACTTTAGTTTTGGTAATGTAGTCCGGAGTCTATTTCTCTCACCTCTGATATCAACAAGGCATTTTCGTCCACACAACTGCCGCTCACTGGATATTTTCTCTTTTTTTCGGACCATTCTTGGCAAACCCTAGAGATGGTTGTGTTTGAAATTCCAGTATATCAGCAGTTTTTGAAATACTTAGACCATTCCGTCTGGCATGCAACGTTCCATGTCACTTAAATCCTCTTTCTTCCCCATTCTGATGCTCAGTTTGAACTTCAGCATGTCATCTTCAAAGTGTCTAGATGCCTAAATGGATTGAGTTGCTGCCATGTGGTTGGCTGTTTAGCAATTTGTGTTAAGGAGCAATTGAACAGGTGTACCTAAAAAAGTGACTGGTAAATATATATTTATAATACAAAACAACAGAAGGTTGCACTCAACCTCAAAATTAAGCGGGTGCATCTAAGACATTAAATACAAAACACCAAGAAAGAGCACTCCATATTATTGATCACTTTCTTCCATCATTTTCTGTGGCAAAAAAAGAACAGTTTTAAAAAATTTCTAAAAAAAACAAAAAAACCTGACTGAGGTAAAATGATGGGGATTCAGTTTACAAAGTATGATCATAATTTGCTTACGCCTGTCACAGTCGCCAATGTACCCCAGCTTTGACAGGTCCTATCTAACTTGACCAAATCTGCACTTACAGGATCAACTCACCCTGGAGCTCCCCAGCAGGCTCTAGGCCTTTAGGCTATGGTCAGACGAGCGCATTCTGTGCGGGCTGTGCATTCGTGCACAACGGACGTACTTTCTGACTGAAGACAAGGTAGTGGCCACACAGTCCATTTTTGTGACTGACATTTTTTTTGACTGATGTAGAAGGGAAAATAAATTAATATGAAAAACATTTTGCCCGTCAAAATGCTGGACATCAAAAATGCAGTCCGTCTGACTACTTTCCATCACTCACACACAAAGCTATGCGGACGTTGCGAAAGCAGCGCACTCTGTGCATCTGTTCTAGCAGATTTACGTTCTTGCCTAACTTGCGTCCAGTGGTGTAGCGTGAGGGGGGCCTCGGGGGTGGTGGCCCGGGCACAATTTTCGAGGGGGGCGCAAAATTTCAAAAGAAATTTGCGCCCCTAATAGCTTGAAGCTTCCAGCAGCCGGTATCTGCTCGGTTCCCTCACACGGCCCTCCCATTGGCTGTGTGAGTCATGTGACAACGCGAGGAGGGGTCAGGCAGATGCAGGAAATCCCTCTGACTGGTCTGGGGGGACATGTGACTTCTCATCTCACTACAGTGCACCACGTGGGCTCTGAGGAGCGTGAGACGTCTGCACTGAGTGAGAGGGTGTGAGTGGCTGCAGGAGGAACCCAGGAGAAGGAGGGAGCCGCCTGTAACTGCTGGCACCTTCCCCTCCCTGCACTGAGCTCTAATCCTCCACTTTCAGACTCAGCCAGGATCACTTGGCAGGTGAGAGAAAAGACCAAGAGGTCTTGTGAGTGACCCAGCTGTCAGTGATTTGTTATTTATTTTGTGTTCCCCCCCCGCTGCTCCCCCCCTTCTCCACCTCCTGCAAGCACAAAGCACAGAGTTCCTCACCCTGCACTGTCAATTCTGCAGAAATCAGAAGGTTGGGGGGGGCAGTTGTAGGAGCCATATTATTCATTAGGTTAAAAGTCCTTGTCTGGTCCCTCAGTATACAGGCACTGTATGAAAGCTGGGAGTTCAGGCATCACGATAAGCCTCCTCCCCCCCCCATACACAAGGTATCACTTTCAGGGGCCTGCTCTGAAAAACAGGTAAAACATAGAGGTGTCTGGGTGAGATACTTCATAGCAGGTGAGTGTGAGAGTGACAGCTGCTGAGGTTAGAGATAAATGGCAGGTGACCATGGGATTAAAAGACAGCAATGTGTGGCTTGTGTCAGTCATTTTTTCTGCTTTACATCGGAGTGTGAGAGAGTTTCTGTGCATGAATGAGCTTGTCACAGTGTTTGTGTATGAGTTTGTGTGAGTGTGTGTGTGTTCATGAGCAGGTCTCTCTAAATGAAATTGTTTGCATCATGTGAGAAGAAAGTCTGGTATTGTCGTTTACGTTTTGGGTTTATCCATTCCTGTTGCACCTGAATGTTTTTCATCTGCATACATGCCTTTATGTGTGTTTGTTTGCTTCTGCCTTTGTCTGTACATATGACTGTCTCTATATGGTTATATTTTGTCAGTATGTATATAATTGTGTCTGCTTTGAAATAAATATTTGTCAGTGCATTCTGTGTCAGAGTGTGTGTCTGTATGCTTACCTGTAAAGAAATGTGTCTGATTTGGTGTCTGCTCATCGATGGATTTTCTAGGATTGTCACTATGCTTTGCATCATGCATGTGACATATTCAAAAAATAAGAATACACTACTTAGTAGGTATAGATTGATTTCAAGGGGTAGAGCAGGAGAGGAGTAGGATTATAGACAAATTGGCTGTAGATGAGATACATTCGGAGCCTAGTAACAGCTCTTTGTGAGGTTCAGGTACACAAGGATGGTGTTTAAAGTCTACAAAGATAGGGCAGGTCAGTGACCAATGTATTAAGTTGATGAGACAAAAGGGACTAGGGAGACTCCAGTGTTAAAGGATTTGCTTTGCACCTGCATAATCATTTAATACAAAAATAATATATTAAAAAACCCTATACTCTCCTCTTGTCCCACAATAGAGGATGGTGTGATCTGGTACTTGTGCTTCCTGAAAGAAGCAGGAAACTGGTAAAAAATATTCCCTAGTATCTCTCTGGTGACCATGACTGAACGCAACTCCAGTTACAGAAGTTCACGGAAATCTGTAAGGCTGGGGTCAGACGAGCGTGATTTCTACGGACTGTACGTCCGTGCAGTACGGACATCGTCAGTACGGATGACGCAGTAGTGGTCACACAGTCCGTTTTTTCACTGAAGTTATTTTTTGACGGATGTAGGAGGGGAAAATAAATTACAATGAAAAAACATTCTGTCCGTCAAAAATGCTGGACGTATAAATGCAGTCCGTCTGACCTCGCTCCATCACTCACACACAAAGCTATGCAGACGTTGTGGACGTGGCGCACTCCGCACGTCCGTTCTAGCAGTATTACGTTCTTGCCTAACCTGCGTCCGTTTGCCGCGGCCGTTGTGCGTCCGCAGTTCAGTGCGGACGTACTTCATGTGTCAGGCTCCAATGGACTTACTTTCATGCTATCACGGACGTACTTTTAGGCGCAATCACGGACGTGAACACTACGCTCGTCTGACCCCAGCCTAAGTTATGTCAGCGGCAGCGCTCAGTGTCACCACCAGTATGGATAACGACACACAGTGCCATCATCCGCAGCTTCCTAATACAGGTTCAGCCAGAGTGTGGGAAATTTAGGGAGTTCCGTCACTTTTTTTTTTTTACTTGACCCCTGAGAAAGAAGACACATGAATTGGAGCTAAAAGGGAAACATTTTGGGAAAATGGTTACAGGGGGACACATAAAGGAAGGTGGAGGTACAGGGGGATATAAGGGTTCTGTATCTTAATATTTATTTTTTATGTTTGTATATTTCATTTATTGTATTAATATTTACATTAGTTTAATATATAATTGTGAGTTTTATTTCTGTGCAGCTCTGTGATACGCTCATACACACCACACATTACTGTGTTTTATTGCTGTAAAGTCGACATTGTAGACCTGGAGGGGTCGAGTGCGTGGGGCGCAATTCTTGCCTTGCCCCGGGCGCTGACAACCCACGCTACGCCACTGCTTGCGTCCGTTTGCCGCGTCCGTTGTGCGTCCGCAGTTAGTGTTGTTCTCTATTACTCATAATTGTATGCTACCACAGACGTTAATATGTGCGCAAAAACGGACGTGAACACTGCGCTCGTCTGACCCGAGCCGTATAGGCTGCCATGATGGAGTACCTGTGAACAGAGAGGGGTACATATCAAAGGAGAGGCTTAAGCAAATTATGATCATTTTACCTGTCAGGTTTTTTTTTTTTTTTTTGAACATTTTTAAAACTGATTTTTTTTTTGCCGCAGAAAATGATGGAAGAAGGTGGTCAATAATATGGAGTGCTCTTTCTTGGTGTTTTGTATATATATACATATATATATATATATTATTATTGCAGAAGCCATCTGCACATCACAGCAATTCAAAGAACTGCATCCCAAAGCCCCTGTGCCGCATTCCCCATATGCAGCAAGGAACTCTGGGTAGGATATGCAAATGACTTCTGTCTCACTTTTATTGCATTCTGTGTCTGTATTTACACAGAACCCTTAAATCCATGCCATGCCATACTATATCGAAGCAAAGGTATATATATATAGATATATGCAAATCGGTGTGGGCGCCTACTAAATAAATTAAGACAGAAATGAGCGTAAATAAAGTGCTAATAAATAGTCTGACGCTGCCTATAGCATGGTTTAAAAAACACACATAAAACAACCAAAATATGTGTCATAAATTAATGAAGATATAGTGGGTAAAACCAAATGGCGCATCAACGGTGGATTGACTATAAAGTGAACATACAAGTACTCGTGTCAGTAATTCAAAAAGGTGCAACAGTGCTTATTGTCATTTCATCATTATTCCAAAGTGCGTATGTATAAATAAAGTCCAATGTAAAATAAACTATTGAGTAAAGTGCTTTAGTGCATAATTGTCCAATACTCAAGGGAAATGATTGATCCTCTCTGAGGTGCTGATGCTGAATCCATTTTGTCATCGATATTTCTCAAAAAGACAAGGAACACAAGAAATAATAGTGAAGATGGTCTTAACGGAATTGGTCAAAATACTGTAATAAAAGTATAGACCACTCACATTTATAAGAGCCTACAAGGGTCCCGGCTCTAGGAATAAAAGCCTCTGGCCATATACAGGGTGGCACTCCCCTTCTTTCGTCCATAGTGGGCACTAAACAAATCAGAAAGAATCGGGAGACGGCAGTCCCATAGCGTAATGGTGTATGCAGAAGGGTAATAAAGGTAAAAGGAGCCACACTCACCATTTCAGGAGCCTCACATGGTGGTCTCAATCAATGTAGCATTGGGCACTCTAAAGGTGGAGACCCAGACCTCTATCTCTGCAACATGCAATCTGTGTGTGGAGTAGAGTAAAATAGGAAAAAGTGGCCGATAAAAGGTTAAAAAGCAAGTGGATTTTATTAAGATAATGGACAATGGTAAAAAGCGGACATGTGATCTACCGAGACGCATTTCGGCTTATTAAAGCCTTCCTCAGTCGGTATAAATGTTCAATAATGTCCATATGTATTGCAAGTGACAAAAAAATGAAATTGCACCTATATAAATATATATATTCTTAAAATATAAATATTCAGCTCACATGTAGCTACATTTACACTGCCACAATTAGCTGATAGTTTTGAGGTTGAGTACTCCTTTAATAATTAAATATCTACCCCACTGACCTTTTCTAGCCAACCAAAGAGATACAGGGGCACTGTGAATTAAATAAACAAAAATCAATCATCTAATTCATCAGACCAGTTGTGTATTAAAAAGGATCTCAAAGGCTATTCCTATGTTCCCATGGAGACTGAAGCATCCTCATCCTCCATGCAAATTGTTTGACTCTCCTTACAACAAAGTCATGTTTAATTACAAATATTTTTGGGAGTATTTGCCGGTTTTCCCTGTTTCTAATGAGGAGTAGCCATGAAATACAATAATTTCTGATCTAGTTACAGAGCACATTGACTTTTACAAAACACAGCTCCTAGACTGACATTGATTTTAAGATTGTCCTCAGTGTCACATAGATTTATTGAATACATTTCATATTCTGAACATATCCAATATTTATGTGTATTTAAAACTCCAATGTATTTATTACATAAATTAGAAAAAAGCTCTAGGTTATTGCATAGAAATAACATTTGTATTGCAGCAAATATATGCTCTTTTGCATTGTTTTGTCATATTTCACTTAATTTACACATACAAGTTGTCATGTCAATTTATTATATGCTACAGTTCCAGATGAAATTAACAATTTATTGTAATTTCCTTATTTAAAATAATAATGTAAACAACAATAACAATACTATTTTTCCTGAAAGCATAACTGAAGAAAATAGGATTTTAATCCACTTTTTGGGACATCTTTAGTTGTAGGGTTACTGGTGTGATGATGTCACCAATCTAACGCCATCAATGAGCAAAGTACACCACTGCAGTGGGTGGGGGGGGGGGTGCTTGTAGAACTCAGTATCTCAATTGCTACAAGCCCACATATCCGTGAGACATGTTGATGGAAAGAAAATTGTCTGATGGTTTTAATAATGCTATTCCATTGGGTATATCATGCCTGTTAGGTGTAGAATCCTATAATAAATAAATATCTAATACCTTAGAAAACAATGTGCCCGTAACTGCATTTAATAATCTGTTGCACACACAATTTTTAAGCTAGAATTATTAGTGACCCTTCATGTGAAGCAACTGGTTGTGTAGTTTCCATAAATACAGTATGTACTTTATTCGCTATATTTTAACTCCCTGGGTAGCTAGACCTTTTCAAAGGCAGACATCAATAAAATGTAGGAAAATTTCAAATTATATTGAGGTTGAGTAAGGTGTACATAAGGGCTCCTAACTCTATTTAGGGTGACTCAGCCAAATCACATGGGTACATGACATACAAATAGTAATGATGTATTTTGAATCTGCTGAGTCTGCTGAAAAAGACAATATGTAATTTGTATGTGTCCTGTAACCTGACTTCAAATAGAATGTATTGTTGTAGAAATGTACCACCAGGCACACACTGACAGGAATACACACCAGATTGCACAGGAACAGTGAGAGGTTCCCACAGAAATGAAAGCATATAGTTGCCAAATGTACTGGGTTGATCGGCAAAAGAGCTTAGTTTATCTGGAGGAAGATCAGATACAGCCACCAAACAAATGAAGTAAACTCTTATGCTGAGCAACCCAGTGTGACTGGTAACCACTTGCTTCAAATAGCATTTATACATGGGGAGCAAAAAGTGGTCAAAATGAGTTCAGCACTTGAGGGCGAAATGGCTCAGCAGTGAAAGTGTTAAGAATTATAATACTGAGCATTCCTCTCTTCTCTGATAGCTGCATAGTGAAGATTTAGAGAGCATTTCAAGATTGGTGATGAAAAAAAGATCTGTCAGATCTGAGGAAATTGTAGGCATGCCCAGTTTGCTCTCAAATGGATTTGTGATGTCGGACATTCACTTTCCATCAAAACAGGTGGTTAGTGCCATCCCAAAAAAAGAGGCAGACAATTTGCATTCTATTATAGAACAGCAAGACACAACAAAGATCTCAGCTCCCAACTTCTTGACAGTCATGCAATGGTTTTAAAGAGTCAAAGTAAGAACAGTGGAAACTAAAATGTAACAATGTATCAACTTACATCTGGGATTAGTGAAAGCACAGATCCCAGTTGTAATGATCAGGACGTATTTCTCAGGGAGAAAGTGATTAAACACCAATATTGTTATAATAGGTTTTTTCTCATGAAAGAAGAAAGAGGAGTTCTCTCTTAGTGTCACTTAAATTGTAACTTTTAGTCCAGTTCTTAAAACACTTGATATGAAACCTTTAAAAACCACCAGGAAAGTGGCTTGTCAGCATACCACGTGGGTTATCCAGAGTGTGACTCTTTTTAGGCTGTATCCCTTCAAGTCTCCTTGTAGTGGGACTCGTGTTCTAGCCCTACAATTTATCAGTCACACACTCATGCCCTTTCCAAGCCCCCAGCTACGATATTTGATAAACGTGCTTCCTACACCATGAGGAGCACCATACCACATCTAGTCACTTTACTGCATTAACCAACAAGTCAATTTTTGCTTTTAAGCACAACCAATGTTGCACACATCGTTCTTGTCTATTGACAAATCATAAGTGGCCCAACGCGTGTTTCACCGCTGGGTTAACGGCAGTTTCATCAGGAGCTCTGACAACTAAAATGTATCCTTGGACATTAACGATCGCTTACTAGCTCTGGTTTCTTAAATACAAATGTAGTAGTACATACCATTTCAATCACTGCAGAAACTGTAATCCAATGCCTGGAAACATTTAGACTTTACCTCACTCTCCTTCTCTTAGATTGCTGTATTCAGTCTGATGGGGAAGGGCCAAGCAGAGATCTGGCTACTTCAGACTGATTAAATCAATCTTTGATCTGGCTCTAGCTGGCAGGAGTTGGACTGATGAGGGAGTGCTCATTAATCTCCTCACAGGCCCATGCAGCGCAAGGGCATCCTGATGTAAGTGCCACGCCTCTAGCACTCTGAGGCCATGCTTTTGGTGCCCTCATGGGAAACCCTGCCCAGCCCTTGGACTCTTGCCAAGCAGACTATTGTGGAAGTGTCACCGGTCAGGTGGTGGAGTTAATGTACATTCCAAAGTTGCACAAAAGCCATATCATGGATATTGCAACTGTCAAAATAGCCTAATGACTTACTAATGTTTTATTTGTGGTGGGGTTTCAGAGAGGATTATTTCATTGAATCTTTTACTCTTTGGTATTCTAAATAGGTTCATTTTAAGAATTAAATAAAAATAATAAAAGATGAACAAAAACACATTGATAAAAATAAATGGATTTGCTCTGCAAAACCTAGATTCATTCAAAAGGCCACATTTAATTACCTTCAATCCCACAGGTTCCCCACCCTGTCCTTGACTCCTTCAGCTTATTATGAAACAAGTCTAGAAAGAATAGGTCTTATTTCTGCAAATTAATTATCTTTAAACAATTTACGTCTATGTTTCAACCTTTTGTTTAACCCTTTACCGCTGGCCGGTTTATGGCTGGCAGGAGGGCCTTAACACCGGCGAGGCTTATAGTACTAGTATGCCCTGTAAGCTGTCTCCTGCGGCGGGCCTGTCCTACGGCCTGCCTACACAGCTGAAGCACAGCGCGTGTCATTGGCTGCAGGGGGACGTGACACGCATGCCAGGTGGTGGGCGGGGTGGTCGCAGCCCATAGATGCTATGCTGTCCTGTGGCATTCAGACCCACCCATAAAGGGGTTAAGTTTGCATGCATGCTCTAGAATTAAAAAAAACAATAATAACCATCATGAAAACCGTTGTCATTACTTCCAGCTGGATTTGGAAACAAATAGCTGTGCAGAGGCAAATAAAGATTTTAGGGCATATAACAGATGTACATAAAATGTTCCTATACTTCACTGACTCCTTTTTGTAAAGAATCGATAGAAACAAAATCATTGTGAAATAAAAGTCTAGAAAATGTAGATAGATGGATAGTTATGGATAAACAGATGAGAGTTAGAAAATAAGTGTATGTATACCAAATGTCCCATTCATCATATCTATCCTTGTCTTCAGTCTACCCCATGCAAATTTCTACAATGCAACAGTTAATATCCCCTGGGAAAAGAATTGTAACACATCATTGTTTGTTAAGGAGGTAAAAAAAAAAAACAAGGACCATAAATTCTGTAGAATAAGAATGGGCTGGGAAAATTATTTTTCTTTCTACTAATACCAACTAATTTGCAGCTTTTTATGAAGCACTAATTACAAATATTCATCCGATCATAAAGCCGTAATCACTTGAGATAGTAAATTAGTGGAGCTCTTGTGCAGATTGCCATTGCTGTGAATGGGAAAGTTTTAACCCTGCCTGTGCACAATGGACCATCTTAACTGAGAAATCTTGTTCCCAATGCTGCTTACAATATAGTAATTTTTCCCTCCGAATTCAGTTCACCATTAGCCTTAAACAAGTATTGTAACATATTGGTCTTGTGACCCTTCCTTCATCATTTATACTTAAACAAAGATATAGGCAGCAGAAGTAGCACATCATCTACAGTTGCAAGAAAAAGTATGTGAACCCTTTGGGATTACGTGGAGTTTTGCATGAATTGGTCATAAAATGTGCTCTGATCTTCATCTAAGGCTAGGGTCAGACTAACGCATTTTTCTCGTCGTCCGTGAAAAAGTGCGTTCGAACGAATGGATGTATTTTTTCACGGAATACGCTATAGCGGTCATACGATGCGCAGTTTCGTCCGTGATTTTGTACGGATCATCAATAAAACACTTTTTGCGTCTGGACGTTATGTTGGCTGGACATTAGCAGCGTCTGAAGTCTCCTAATCACGCACACATGCCGCTAGCAGACGCAGCGCACTCTGTATGTCAGTACTAGCGGTATCAGGTTCTCTAAAAAATGCGCTCGTTTGCCACTTGCGCTGCGCGGCCGTTCTTCGTATGTTGCATTGGACGTCATTTGCTACTAGCACGGCCGTGATTAAGTGCGGTTAATACTGCGTTCGTCTGACCCTAGCCTTAGTCACAACAATTTGAAAAACACAGTCTGCTTAAAATAATACAACACAAACATTATATCTTTTCATGTGTTTATTGAACATAACATGTAAACATTCACAGTGCAGGGTGGAAAAAGTATGTGAACCCCTAGCCTAATGACTTCTCCAAGAGCTAACTGGAGCCAGGAGTGAGCCAACCTTGAGTCCAATCAGTGTAATATTATTGGATGTGTTGCTGAAAGCTGTCCTACCCTTTAAAAACACACACCAGTTTTGGGTTTACTGGTTTCAAGAAGCACGGCCTGATGTGAACCATGCCTCGCAGAAAAGAGCTCTCAGAAGACCTACGATCAAGAATTGTTGACTTGCATGAAGCTGGAAAGGGTTACAAAAGTATCTCCAAAAGCCGTGATGTTCATGTGTCCACGGTAAGACAGACTGTCTACAAATGGAGAAAGTTCAGCACTGTTGCTACTTTCCCTAGGCGTGGTTGTCCTGTAAAGATGACTGCAAGAGCACAGCGCAGAATGCTTAATGAGGTAAAGAAGAATCCTAGAGTGTCAGCTAAAGACTTACAGAAATCTCTGGCACATGCTAACATTTTTGTTGTCACATCTACAATAAGGAAAACATTAAACAAGAATGGAGTACATGGGAGGACACCATGGAGGAAGCCATTGCCTGTCCAAAAAGGATATTGCAGCACGTTTGAAGTTTGCAAAAGAGCACCTGTATGTTCCACAGCACTACTGGCAAAATATTCTGTGGACAGATGAAACCAAAATTGAGTTGTTTGGAAAAAACACACAACACTATGTGTGGAGAAAAAAAGGCACAGCACACCAACATCAAAACCTCATCCCCACTGTAAAACATGGCGGAGGGAGCATCATGGTTCTGGGGCTGCTTTGCTGCCTCAGGGCCTGGACGGATTGCTGTCATTGATGGAAAAATAAATTCCAGAGTTTATCAAGACATTTTGCAGGAAAACATAAGACCATCTGTCCGCCAACTGAAGCTCCGCAGAGGATGGGTGATGCAACAGGACAATGACCCAAAGCATACAAGTAATTCAACAAAAGAATGGCTTCAACAAAACAAAATACGCCTTCTGGAGTGGCCCAGTCAGAGTGCTGACCTCAACCCGATTGAAATGCTGTGGCATGACCTTAAGCGAGCGATTGACACCAGACATCCCAAGAATATTGCTACAGTGAAACAGTTTTGTGAAGAGGAGTGATCCAAAATTACTCCAGATCGTTGTGCAGGTCTGATCTGCAACTACAGGAAACGTTTGGTTGAGGTTATTGCTGCCTAAGGAGGGTCAACCAGTTATTAAGTCCAAAGGTTCACATACTTTTTCCACCCTGCACTGTGAATGTTTACATGTTCTGTTCAATTAAAACATGAAAACATATAATGTTTGTGTTTTATTATTTTAAGCAGACTGTGGTTTTCAAATTGTTGTGACTTAGATGAAAATCAGAGCACATTTTATGACCAATTCATACAAAACTCCATGTAATCCCAAAGGGTTCACATACTTTTTCTTGCCACTGTAGTCAGTCATAGTCTCTCAAAAATATATATACAGTCCAAATTGTGATCTTGATAAAGGTTCGGTAGAGCCGAAATGTTGATGGTGTAACATGCAGATTTTCAAAATAAAGGTGTTTTTTGTTTAAACATGGCTATATGTGAGATATGGTGCAGATGACAATGGGCTCTATTCCATAGTTGTTGTTAAGGTAGCATCTCGATATGTAAACGTTTGCGCTTAACAACTCCTGAAACCTGGTGTTAAATAATTTTGCAAATGCAAAATCATTCAACAAGCTAAAAATTCCATACTCACCTCTCATCCCACGGTGAAAAGGGTTTTGCAAAACACCCCTTTGTTTTGCCTGGAGCAAACGCCGTTTTTAAACCCCTCCCAGTGCACCAATGTTGTAACAGCGCAGAATGATGTCAGTTTCAGGCATTTTCCTTTGGACCCCTCTCCCTCATGATTGAGAGAAGTGAGAGAAAAAATAGAGGCATCACTGAAAAGGTCACAGTCTGACCTTTCCAGTGAGGCCTCTCTTTAACCCCTTGGATGCCAGTCCGCAATCCAGCACCAGATCGCAGACTTCTCCCAGAGGTGGCTGACATTTTGGATGTCAGTCAAGCCACCGAGGCCTCCCCCTGTCAGGAATGGCACCGGGGTGGCACCGCAGGTATAGTGGTGTCTGAGCCCTAGATGCAGAAATACCCTCACTGAATAGATGGAGGAGGGCAAACAAATTTAGGGGAGATCCAGGCGACGGTACAAAAGGATGATCCAAGGTAGAATAGTCAAGGGGCAATCCATGGTCAAAGGGCTGGCGAAGTATGATTGTCAGTGAGCAAGCAGAGGGTCTGGTACACGGTATAGCATCGGAAGTATAGAACAAGACTGCACACTATCATGTTTTGACTCTAATGCTGAGACAAGGTACATAGGGAGAAGTGAACATTTATTTCTGACAGGAGGTGTGGTGTGTGTGTGGGGAATGATTTAACTGTTGCAGGTATGGACCACTGATGTTGAGTATGGGCAGCACTTTTCGTGTGCTAACTGGGTTCAGGATGCAGGCATGATACAGTCAGCAATGGGGATTCTGACATCCCCACCCACTGACATCATTGAGCATGGGTGTGATTACGTCAGTTAACAGATTGACCCCTAGCGGCCCAGGGATTTCCTATGGAAATCCCTATGGTGGAGATAGGGGGAACCTTTGGACCCCTGTATCTCCCATTCGGTTGCAGCTAGAGGGTCATTTGGCCAGGGCATGGTCTTTCCAATGATACCAAACCTAACCAGGTTATGTGGAAAATAAAGTAAATAAAAATAAAAATGTTTTTTTTTCCTTTTTTTATTTATTATTTATAATATGAACAATGATGCTGCACTAACGGAAAATTATCAGGGTAATTCAGAAAGATTTGAAAAGTCACCGCACGTTCAGTGACTTTTCGTTTTCTTCAATTCGGTTCCTTTTGCCGATCCCATTTCGGTGACCCTGCGGTGTATTCAGCAAGCACCACAGGGTCCCCGAATTGCAGGGAAAAGCTGCCGCAAACCTGACGAAAACTAACCGCAAAACCCGGTGAATGCACACCGAAAAACCGCAAAAACATCTGGATTAACCTGCCGAAAATCACAGAAAAACCCGAGCAGGAGCCGATCTCAGCCGCCGGAAAAAGCCGAGACCGCAGACGAGGCAGTGAATAAATTAGCAAAACAGTTTGCATGAATGTTTGAAAAGTGAAATGCTGTTTGCAAAGAAACTACTGAGCGAAAATGTCTGAAATTTACATATGAGGTCCAATGAATGATAATAAAAAGGGCTGTTACAGAAAAAATAAGTAAACTTAAAAAAAATCCAGAAAAATGCTTAAAATATCCTAAAAAATCTATAAATAAAGAGACTCTTTACTGCAGAATATTATAATGAACGGTTTATTATATATTTAATTAAAACGGGAATATTTTTAACATTGAAGCCTATGGGATTCTCCTGAATAAACTTGCCGAATTAAACCACCGAATGGCAGGGCATTTCGGGAACCTTTCACTGCTGGTTTGTGTTCTCTGAATAGCCGAAGCAGTGCTTTTTCATGGGGATTTCACTTCCCTCAAACAGGCACCGAACAGGCACCATATGTGCAGGCAAATCGCCAGGATTTGGCAAATTGCCTGCTCTCTGGATAGCCAAATGGCCAAGAAAGGTAACCGAACGCTGATTTTCAGTGTTCGGTTACCTTTCTCCAGCCATTCGGATCTCTTTGAATAACCCTGTTTGTTTTTTTAAATTATAGCTAAAATCTTGTATTTTCTCAGAAAAATACAATTACGGGTTCCCATTTTTAATTCTTTTGACAAGAATACACCATAGATTATATAACCACAATGGCTTGGATGATAAAAAGTGAAAAAATAATATTCCACGCTGTAGATGATGGAAATGTAATTCAAATTTATTTATTTTTTTTAGCTTTAGCATTCTGGCAGGACATGACATATACATATAATAATGATATATTATGATTTATGAATCTGCCTGGTCTGCCGAAAAAAAGGATATACAATTTGTCTGGGTCTCATGACTTCAAATCGCATTCAAACATGATGAGCACAAACCGTTTAAAATGAGCTTATCACACAGAGGTGAAATAGCTCAAAAGTGAGAAGGTTAAGGTAGTGCAATATCTATACTATAAAAGAGTAAGGCTTGGCGTGTCCGTCGCCAAGCCTTACTCTGCGCATGCGCGCGCAACCAGCGGCGGTTGGTTGCGCGCGCATGCAACCGCCGCGGCACGAGCCGGCTGCCGGCTCGCCGCGGCGGTTACAAGATGCACACAGCAGCCGGGTAGAGGCTGCGCTCGCAGCCTCTACCCGGCTGCCGCGCGCATCCAACCCCCGAGCGGCGAAGGGAAAGGTCCCTCCGCCGCTCGGGGCTTGGATGCGCGCGGCAGCCGGGTAGAGGCTGCGCTCGCAGCCTCTACCCGGCTGCCGAGCGCATCCGAGCGGCGCCGGGGAAGTGAAAGTTTCCCCACTTCCGCTCTTTGAAGGACCCAAGCCCCGGTCACGTGACCGCGGCTTGGGTCCTTCAAAGACTGGAAGTGGGGACACTTTCACTTCCCCGGCGCCGCTCGGAAAGGTAAGTATGGCGCCGAGCTCATGGGGCGGCTGTCCGAATGCCGATAGAGCATTCAAACAGCCGCCCCATGTCTGGTCTGGGGTCTGAGCTGGGGCATATCCATGAGCGCTGGGGGGCAATATCCATGAGAGCTTGGGGGGCAATATCCATGAGCTGGGGGGCAATATCCATGAGAGCTTGGGGGGGCAATATCCATGAGCTGGGGGGCAATATCCATGAGCACTGGGGGGCCAATATCCATGAGCTGGGGGGCAATATCCATGAGCTGGGGGGCAATATCCATGAGAGCTTGGGGGGGCAATATCCATGAGCTGGGGGGCAGTATCCATGAGAGCTTGGGGGGGCAATATCCATGAGAGCTTGGGGGGCAATATCCATGAGAGCTTGGGGGGCAATATCCATGAGAGCTTGGGGGGGCAATGTCCATGAGCTGGGGGGCAATATCCATGAGTGCTGGGGCAATATCCAGGAGCTGGGGCAGTATCCATGAGCTGGGGGGCAATATCCATGAGCTGGGGGGCAATATCCATGAGCTGGGGGGCAATATCCAGGAGCTGGGGGGCAGTATCCATGAGCTGGGGGGCAATATCCATGAGCTGGGGGGCAATATCCATGAGCTGGGGGGCAATATCCACGAGCTGGGGGGCAGTATCCACGAGCTGGGGGACAGTATCCACGTGCTGGGGCATAGTATCCACGTGCTGGGGCATATATCCACGTGCTGGGGCATATATCCACGTGCTGGGGCAATATCCACGAGCTGGGGCAGTATCCACGAGCTGGGGCAGTATCCACGAGCTGGGGCAATATATCCACGAGCTGGGGCATATATCCACGTGCTGGGGCATATATCCACGTGCTGGGGCATATATCCACGTGCTGGAGCAGTATCTAGGAGCTGGGGGGGCAATATCCAGGAGCTGGGACAGTATCCACGTGCTGGGGCATATATCCACGTGCTGGGGCAGTATCCACGAGCTGGGGCAGTATCCACGAGCTGGGGCAGTATCCACGAGCTGGGGCAATATATCCACGAGCTGGGGCAATATATCCACGAGCTGGGGCAATATATCCACGAGCTGGGGCAGTATATCCACGAGCTGGGGCAGTATCCACGAGCTGGGGCATATATCCATGAGCTGGGGCAGTATATCCACAATAGACTGCCCTCTGGGCAGGCTTTCCACCTTGTTGCTTATAATAGCATTGTTTCTGCATTATTGATGTTAAGTAAGCCCACATCAAATTTGGGCCATGCTACCATCATTTTTTTTATGTGAGTTAGGCCGTCTGTCCACAGGCAACGTATTTGTGCGATGCAAAACAGAAGGGTAGTGTAGCGATAGCAATGTCCTTCTTGGATGTGATGAGTTTCAAGACTTTTCGTAATCCTCTTCAGAATATCCCTCAAATAAAAATACAAAGAAAAGGAGACATCATAGTGCGACCCATATATCACTTGTGTGGCAAGGGTAAATAAATCTCACTCACATGAAGTGGAACCCTCCTGGTTCTGGGTCAATCGTTTTTAGGGTCGTTCACTGGCCACCCAAATGCCCCTCCTAGAATGGGTCAGTTCTCCTAGCGAGGATAGATACCTCGGATATCCGGAAGGTTACTGGATCCAAGAGTCCACTCAGAGGAGCCAAAAAAACCTCCAAAGACGTTTTAAGTGTTTGAGCGATTTTCCTTACCTATCCGATCAGCGCTACATCTCTGTTGTTTTTTATTGTTGTATTTGTGCGATGGTTTGATCATCCGCTATCATCTGAAGTCATCCGACCAGTTCTAAAACATGTAGCCCCCTTCCTCTGCATCTGACCACCGACGGACGATTTCAGACAATCTTTTGCGATTACAACAGATTAGTGATCTTTACAAATTTTTTGGATTCATCGGACAGTGCTTGGACGATCTGGTACAAGTTTACATGAAAAGATGCATTGTATAGTTAAACCGCCATGCTGCGGCAGGGAAATATGAAAACGATGCATTGTATAGTTAAACTTCAGTGCTTCGGGGAAACATGCAAAAGATTAATTGTATAGTATAACTGCCACGTGCAGGGGAAACGTGAAACAATACATTGCATAGGAAAACCGCAATGCGCGTAGCCCATTGGATTCAATGGAAAAAACATTAACGTTTTCATCCTTTTTTTATTCAACCATTTACTTTTTAATCCACAGCAAAAAGTCTTTTTAATTATTGATATTTTAGTTTTTTTTTAGGAAAACGTTTGGGTTTCGTTTTTTGTTAAAGACCAGGCTTTTTTTCACTCTCTTTTTTTTCCAACGGACCGGCTTCAGCATTGCTCTCCCTGGTGCCGAAACATTTTCAGCACCAGGGAGAGGAGGGGTTAACCCCCCTGCAGCCTGGCCAATTTTTTCTCACTATGAGCCGGCCGCCCTGGACGGGGCAGTCATTGATGCTGAAACTCAGTTTCATCTTCAAAGACAGATTTTTTTCTCTCCCCACAGTGGCCCGGTGGCGGCCCCGCAACAGGGTTATTTTTTTTTTTCACACGGCGGCCTGTCCATCAGCCTATCTGGGTCGCCACAGATGCTTTCAGTGGACAACCCTGACCGACCGATGGCATTGTCCATAGTAGGGTGACCAAGTCCGTCGCCCGACTAAAGTGCCAGTGGATGGCCAGCCTTAAGGTTGCGCCAAAAATCTATTTTTCTAGAGTATATTGTTTCTGTGTTACTCTGAACCCAAAATAATATCAGTTTAAAGGACACAAATCACATCCTGTTTAAGAGGAATACATGAGATAGATGTAAGGGGCATTTGCTTTAATGACAAACATCTCTAGGCTGTCAAAAGTTTAGTCTTTCCAGTTCTAGTCCCCTTTTCTAGAACGTATTGATATCACATATATTAATATGACCTAATTTATGAGTGGTTTACAAATGTGTTTGTAGAATCTTGATATTGCTAATTTGTTTTGATTGATCTGAAGGTTGTGCTCACTTTCCATCTATACATGTATTTCAAAATAAAAAATTTTTTACGAATCAATGTATAGAAACTTGCAGTAAAATGTTAGTCTTGTCTTCAGTGAGGCTAAGCTTTAGGTTACACACTGTTGATTTGTCTACAAAATACTTTTTATTTGGTTCTTTGTTTCTCACTGGATGCTGGATCGGAGAAAACTATCTGCAACAAACTTTAAAATTAATGTAGGCAACTCTCGTTCTTTTAACACTCCAACCCAATACATCATCATGGCTTTGCTCTTGCCGCCTGCCATGTTTTCCAACAGTAAAGCGGACATTAATAAATCACGTTCTCCACCACGTCTGATTATATCTGTCTCTGTCATGCAATCTTCTTACCTTGCAGATGGGATTTGATACTGGTTAGGACATGCATATTATTAAGCAGAGTAGATTGCGAGTTTTCTATCGGCCTTGGATCTGAGAGGCTTCAGACCAAGGATGAAATGAGCCACTAGAATGGAGAAATTTGTCATGCTAGGTGTAAAGTCCTAACTGAGTCTCAAATCAAGGCTTTTGTATGTAAAATTTAACTCCACTTATGGAATTTCTACCTTTAATTCTTATTTTGCCCTTGTCATTTTAGACATGCGTTGCTCAATTATTGTTTTGTCTCACAAGAGATCATAAATGGGAGCTCCTTTTTTGCTGTGCCTGAATTTCCCCATTCCATTAAATCATACACACAATATCTAATACATACTATTTCTTTATTAGGTAATGTGTGATGAGTTTACTATAAGAAATTAGGTGCTCTCTAATAAACAATCTAAACATCTTGAATTAGAGATGGGCAATTCATTTCATTCCGAATTGAAACTCGGACAAAATTTACCATTTTCATATTTCGGGAGCATTTCCGAAAACAAAATATCGACCATCCGAAAATTTCAGATCAATCTGAAAATTCGGATCGATTCGGGGATTCGGATCGTTTTGGCGATTTGGATCACCTTGACGATTCGGATCAATTGGTTTTTCGCTTTTTTATGAGTTATTTATTTTTAATTGCTTATTTAAGAATGGCAAGTAGATTACTACCAATACAAAGAAAGTTTCTTTACTCATTTATTCTTTTAGGATTTTTTGGGTGAAATTTTAGGTTTCCTAACTTTTTTTTAAAGAAACAAGACTTTTTAACCCATAGGTTTCAATGCAGCATATGAATCCACACACTGCTGTTAAGTGCCTCTCTGCAGTATAATTAATGCAGCATATGAATCCACACACTGCCGGGCAGCTCCTCTCTGGAGATCGATTCATTGATTCGGATTGATTCATTTTTTGATCAGTTAGTATTTTGTTTTTCATGAGCTATAATTAATGCAGCATAGGAATCCTCACAGCGCTGGGAAGTTCCCAGCAGTGTGTGGATTCATATGCTGCATTAATTATACTGCAGAGAGGTGCTGCCTGGCAGTTTGCAAATTCATATGCTGAATTATATTGCAGAGAGGTGCTGCCCGGCAGTGTGCGGATTCATATGCTGTAGCACCTCTCTGCAGCATAATTAATGCAGCAACTGACTCCGCACACTGTAGGGCAGCGCCTCTCTGCAGTATAATTAATGAATGAAGCATATGAATCGGCACACTGCTGGGAATTTCCCAGCAGTGTGTGGATTCATATGTTGCATTAATTATTACTTTTTCGGGTGTTTTGTTTTCGTTTTGGATCATTTTGGACAGTTTTACTTTCATTTTGGATCATTTCGATTTGGTGATTTTGATCGATTCGGTGATTCGGTGAGCCCCTGGGCTCCGGTCCCTTCTATGGATTGTTCTCTGGTTTGATCATTTCCACATTACAATTCAGGTCACATCTGTTACCTTAGCTTAAATTATGCACTTTTTCTATTATTTAAAAAGTGTCAATTGCTATCAGGGTTATTCAGAGAGCAGTGAAAAGCAGGAGAATGACTGGAGAATGGAAAATTCGAGGTCAAAATAGCCAAACCAGAAAAAATCTCCCATTCCTCTCACTTTCCAAATTAGCTATTTTGACCTAGAATTTTCCATTCTCCAGTCATTCTCCTGCTTTTCACCGCTCTCTGAATAACCCTGTATGTATTATGTGCCAGATTCAGTTTAATGTTAGGATAGACTTATCCTTCTGTACTACCACATTAATGTTGCCGTTTCCCATTACAAATGCCAAGTGTTCATGCCAACTGCAATTACCCTGGCTCCATTTCCCCTGGCTTCCTGTGTCTCATGACGTCCAAAAGTTCTCAGGAACATATATTTCCTTGTACATACAGTCAGGTCCAGAAATATTGGGACATCGACACAATTCTAACATCTTTGGCTCTATACACCACCACAATGGAGTTGGAATGAAACAAACACAATGTGCTTTAACTGCAGACTGTCAGCTTTAATTTGAGGGTATGTACATCCAACTCAGGTGAACGGTGTAGGACTTACAGCAGTTTGCAGATGTGCCTCCCACTTGTTAAGCGACGAAAGGTAATGGGACAATTGGCTTCTCAGCTGTTCCATGGCCAGGTGTGTGATATTCCGTCATTATCCTAATTACAATTAGGGATGAGTGGTTCGGGTTCGGACGGTTCGGGGTTCGACCTGAACTTGGCCTGTTCAATGAGATCGCGAACACCGAAAATTTCCAGGTGTTCGCCGCATGTTCGACCACAATGGACCACAATGCATTTTCCCACTGGTCTGAAGCTCGTAATTGGCTACAGCCTTGCACCTGACCACAGGTCTGGTGCAAGACTGGTTCAACATTATGCCAATCACTGCTCAGAGTCCTGATTGGGCAAATTTTGCCCAATCACGGGCTCACAGAGCTAAGTCCCGCAGCACACTATATAACGTTTCCACGCGCCGATTTTGCACGCATTTCAGAGGAGATTTCAAAGGAGATAGTTGTGTCTTGTTACTGCCGGTCTGCCACGCTACTGGGGGGGTCTGGGGGGGTCTCATTTCTACAAAATATCAGGGAATTTAGGTGATGTGTGTCTTGTCACTGTGCCAGCAAGTTTTTTTGGGGTTTACAACTTTCTTTAAAACATTTGTGAATTGAGGTGATCTTCTGGGTCTTGTCACTGTGCCAGCAAATCTTTTTGGGGCTCACTAATTTCTTTAAAACATTTGTGAATTGAGGTGATCTGTCTCTTGTCACACAACCAGTACCACGCTGTATTTCGATGCTCACTAATTTCTACAAAACATTTGCAAATTGAGGTGATCTGTCTCTTCTCACACAACCAGTACCACACATTATTTTGGGGCTCACTAATTTCTACAAAACATTTGGGAATTGAGGTGATCTGTGTCTCGTCACACATCCAGTACCACGCTGTATTTTGGGGCTCACTAATTTCTACAAAACATTTGTGAATTGAAGTGATCTGTCTCTCGTCACACATCCAGTACCACACAGTATTTTGGGGCTCACTCATTTCTTTAAAACATTTGTGAATTGAGATGATCTGTGTCTTGCCACACATCCAGTACCACGCAGTATTTTGGGGCTCACTAATTTCTACAAAACATTTGTGAATTGAGGTGATCTGTCTCTTGTCACTGCCAGCAAGTATTTTGGGGGTCACAAATTTCTACAAAACATTTGGGAATTGAGGTGATCTGTGTCTCGTCACACATCCAGTACCACGCAGTATTTTGGGGTTCACTAATTTCTACAAAACATTTGTGAATTGAGGTGATCTGTGTCTCGTCACACATCCAGTACCACGCTGTATTTCGGGGCTCACTAATTTCTACAAAACATTTGTGAATTGAGGTGATCTGTCTCTTGTCACTGGCTGCCAGCTATCAGTGTGTCTCACTGAGTTATACCAGGTTCTTTAAATCTTTATACCAGAGTTGAATCAGAGTTCTGTATATATTAATCTATATATCACTCACCATGTCTGAAAGAACAAAAAGGACAGGTAGATGCTCCCAGACACAGATAAGAGGGCAAGCAGCCCCTGTGTCGGGAGGCTGTGCCTCTGGTCGTGGTGGACGTGGTGCATCCTCTGCAGGGGCATGCTTGTCCTTTCTAACTGGTGCTGGCCGTCTTAAGCAGCAGCAACATACAGAGGACTTGGTGGATTGGCTAACCAGGCCATCCTCACCCTCCGAGTCCTCTGCCAGCCAGGCTTCTAGTGCTTTACAGTCCACCTCAGCTGCCAAAGCATCTAATGCAGCCTCCATGTCCACAGCTACTCCTGCCGTAGCCTCGCTATCACACACGGAGGAGTCAGCTGAATTGTTTGACTACAATGAGAGTGACATGCTGCTTGAGGATGCGCAGCAAGTACAGTGCTCTGATTCAATCTCTGAGGTTGAAGAAGGGAGTATAATCAACCTAGAGGAAGGGGGTGCCAGTGATGACACACAAATAACTGGCACTCATGTTGCCCCAGCAGCTGCAGCATACTGCCAAGTTGGCTCCAGTGACGAGGAGATAGGGGGTGATGATGACAATGACGATGAGGTCACTGACTCCACCTGGGTGCCAGATCGAACAGAGGAATTAAGTGAGGAAGAGGGGGAGGAGGAGGCACAGCAAACACGAGACACAACATCCTCTGTGACCAGCCGTAGCACTAGCCAGTCCAAGGCATCACATGTCAGAGCTGCTCCGGTGCAGAGTGCTGTTGTCTCAAAGAACACATGCAGGAACTCTGTTGTCTGGGAGTTCGTTAAGAAATGTGCAGTAGAGCGCAGCACTGCTATTTGTAATCTATGTCAGATGAGGCTTAAGCGTGGGAAAGATACCGGACACTTGGGTACCACGTGCTTGAGGTGACATATGAATAAGTGCCACACATCCCGTTGGCGCAAAACTTTGCGTAGGTCCTCCTCCTCCTCATCTGTCTCTACCCCCACTGTATGTCCTGCCATGTCATTGCCTACAACCTCCACCAACAGGGATGATGCTACAGTAATGGATGTACCAGGTCCTTCCTCACAATGTGACATCATCCCAGTAGCTGAAGATTTACGCAGTCAGATTACGTTGCCGCAGCTGCTGCAGCGAAAGAAAAAGTATAGTTCCAACCATCCCCAAGCACAGCGTCTAAATGCCAGCTTAGCAAAATTACTCGCATTGCAGCTGCTGCCTTTCCACCTGGTGGACTCTGCTCCGTTCCGTGAATTTGCTGAATGTGCTGTACCACAGTGGCAGGTTCCAAAACGCCATTACTTTTCACGCAATTCCATTCGAGCACTATACCAGCACGTGGAAGACAATGTTATCGAGTCATTGGCAAAGGCAGTCAGCAGCAAGGTGCATGTGACTTTAGACACGTGGTCCAGCAAGCATGGACAGGGTCGTTACATTTCCTTCACGGCACACTGGGTAACTCTGATTGCAGCTGGGAGTAGACATGTGCATTAGTTTTAGTACTAAAACGATTTAGTCCGAATTTTGGGATAATTTAGTTTTCGTATGACTCAAGAGATACGAAACTACTCAGTACACAAAACGAAAAACTAAAATAAAATGCACTACATTTTAGTTTCAGTCCTTTTTGTGATATTACATTGATGAATGAAGGAGACCAGCATTGAAGAGCGCAACATCCGAAGTTCTGCACCTTCCACATGCCAATGCAGTAGGATGTTCTATACAGAGAGGGGCATTAATTAACCTCCCTGGCGGTATTCCCGAGTGTGACTCGGGGTTAAATTTCACTACTGCGAACGGTAACCCCGAGCCACACTTGGGCTGGATGTTTACTCACCTCCTCCTGGCTCCCTCTCTGTCCCCGCAGTGTGATCGCAGCGAGCTGCTTCCTGGATGGCTCCCTGCGAGTCATATGATGCAGAGGGCCTGGACCACAGCAAATTTTATTCACAAAACTCACTGAATACAAATGGAAATGTTTATGAACGGCCACTAGGTGGCAGTACAGGATAAGAAATAGACCATACATCGTCTCACCCTTGTTCTCAGACAGATTTCAGTGTTTTTTGTTGTATTTTATTGAATATCATTTATTTGCATTATTTTGGATAATTATTTTTGGGATAATAAATTATTATTTCGTGTTTCAAACTTTATCGGACTCCGTGTATTTACTATTTTTTTTAAATTAATTAATTTATAAAGGATTTTACCAGTAAGAACTCTTGATTGCACAGATTTCAGTGTGTGATTCCTAATTATTACAGGCTAACTATGTACAAAAACACGTTTCCTTTAAAAAAAGTTTATACGCTTTTAGACACAAAATATTGAAAAAATTAGACCGCCAGGGAGGTTAATGCAGGAGGATGTTCTATACATTATACAGAGAGGGGTATTAATTAATGCAGGAGGATGTTCTATACATTATACAGAGAGGGGTACTAATGTAGGAGGATGTTATATACATTATACAGAGAGGGGTATTAATTAATGCAGGAAGAGGTTCTATACATTATACAGAGAGGAGCCTTTTTTTTAGCCCTTTAAATTCTGTGGCTGTGAGCGCTGAGATCGGCTGCTTGTTATATTATCTCTCAGTACAATGTATCAGTCTCAGCTGTTACAGTAACTGACTGCTGCTCATCAGAGCGCTCAGAGTTTCAGTAAAGCAAGTAAATAATATTGTTATAACATATTATATATAAAAATATTATTTACTAGTTTTACTGAAACTGAGCGCTGTGATGAGCAGTAGTCAGTTACTGTAACAGCTTTGCCTGGCACAGGGCAGTATTACAATGTTGGTGCTAACTTAACCAGAGCTGTTGTAAACTGAAAACCTTCATAGGCTGTAATGGCTCTGGGAAGTTTACAACAGCTCTGGTTAAGTTAGCACCAGCAATGTAATATGGCCCACATTGTGCTGAGTGAGAGATACTGTAACAAGCAGCGATCTCAGCCCTCTGAGGAGCCACTACAATAGTAATTGTATCCACTGGTTTTCGGATGAATGAAATTAGTTTTCATACTAAAGAACTGAAAACGAATTTCTTTAGCAACTAAATAAATTGCATTTTAGGACTAATACATTAGTTCAAAACGAAATGTTGTGCTGTGCACATGTCTAGCTGGGAGGGATCCAAGATGGGGCTCTGTGCTGGAGCTTGTTCATCCACAACGCCTCCAGAAAGCTGCTTGTATGAGGTCTGTCTGCTCCACCACCACCACCACCTCTTCCTCCTCCTCCTTCTCTGTCTCTGGCGAAGTGGCAGTTAAACCGACGCCTGACAGGGTCTACGCAATGGCTCAATCAAAAAGATGCCATACTGTGCTTGAGCTGGTTTGTTTAGGGGACAGGAGCCACACCGGGTCAGAAATTTTGTCAGCTCTGCAGGGGCAGGTGCAGAGATGGTTAACACCACGCCAGCTTGAGCTGGGAATGATCATCTGCGATAATGGCAGCAACCTTCTCTCCGCCCTACACAAGGGTAAATTGACGCATGTACCATGCCTAGCACCCGTCCTAAATCTGGTGGTACAGCGTTTCCTAACCAAGTACCCAGGGCTGCCAGAGCTTCTCATCCAGGCCAGAAAAGTCTGCAGCCACTTCAGACGGTCATTCCCAGCAAGCGTTCGCCTGGCAGAAATTCAAAGACCCACAAACCGTCTGATCTGTGACATGCCCACCAGGTGGAACTCGACATTAGCAATGCTGCAGCGTCTGCACAAGCAGCAGAGGGCCATCAACGAGTACCTGTGTGAGTATGGCACAAGGACAGGTTCAAGTCAACTTGGTTTCCCCCCCCCCGCAGTGGCAGATGATCAAGGATGCATGCACTGTACTGTCACCATTTGAGGAGGCAACGAGGATGGTGAGCAGGGACATTGCATGGATCAGTGACACAATTCCTTTAGTGTTCCTGCTGGAGCACACTCTGTGGGGAATTATAGATGTGGCTCTAGAGGCAGAGCAGCGGGAGGAGCAGCGGGAGGAAGAGGAGGCCTTCCCTAGCTATCAAGGCCCCAGTCTTTCCGCAGACAGCATTCCAGCGGGTCCTACTCAGATCAGACAGGAGGAGGATGAGGAGGAATATTTAAGTAGTGGGGGCATTGAAGGTGGGGATTCCTCAAGGGAGGGTTTTGTGTGCCCAGAAACAGAAGGGCTAGTGCGTGGTTGGGAGGAGGAAGTGCACGATACGGTCATCCTCATTGACCAGGAAGACTCGGAAGCTAATGCCACCTCCAACCTATGCTGCATGGGCTCCCTAATGATGCAAAGCCTGCTAAAGGACCCCAGGATTCATGCTATCAAGGAGAGGGATCATTACTGGTTGGCAACCCTTCTTGATCCACGATACAAGGGGAAAGTTGCAGAGCTCATCCTGCCCGCACAGAGGGAGCACAGGATGAAAAAACTTCAGGACGCTCTAAAGCGACACTTGTGTAACACCTTTCCAGGCACTGGTAGATTACCAAGTGCTGACACACGTGCTTCTGAGGCTGCGGGTGATCAGAGGAATAGTGGTGAAGGCCAGGGCCGCTTGACTGATGCTTTTTTAAATTTTTTTAGTCCTCGACGCCCAGGGACGTTAAATGTAGGCACCCATTGCCAGCGTCTTCACCATATGGTGCAGGACTACCTAGGGGCAAGGGCAGACCTGGATACCTTTCCAGCAGATGATCCACTGGCTTACAGGGTGTTGAGATTGGATCACTGGCCAGAACTTAGCCAATATGCTATGCAGCTACTAAGTTGCCCTTCATCTAGCGTGCTTTCCGAAAGGACGTTCAGTGCCGCTGAAGGTTTTGTCACAGACAAAAGAGTGCGTCTGTCCACCGACTCTGTAGACCGGCTGACATTTATAAAAATGAATCAGTCCTGGATCAGCAGCTATCAATCCCCTGATGCCGAAGTAATGGAATAGATCGGGTATGTCTTCTGCATGCACAAAACCTCCAGCACTGAGCTCTTCCACAATACCACAAAAGGGTTACGGTGTGAATGCACTTGCTGCCATGAAAGGCACAATATTTGGCTGCACTGATGCCTGTGCCAGATTTATATCATTTTAATTTTTTGAACAGCAGGGTCCAACCCTGCACTCTTCCACAATACCACAGAGGGGTTACTGTATGATGATACTTGCTGGCCTGGCACCAAAGGCACAATATCTGGGTGCACTGACGCCCACTGCCAGATTAAAAACTTTTCAATATAGGACCACATGGTCCACCCCTGCACTCTTCCACAATACCACAGAGGGGTTACTGTATGATGATACTTGATGGCCTGGCATTAAAGGCACAATATCTGGGTGCACTGACGCCCATTCCCAGATTCATATCTTTTTAATATAGGACCGCATGGTCCACCCCTGCACTCTTCCAAAATACCACAGAGGGGTTACTGTATGATGATACTTGCTGGCCTGGCATTAAAGGCACAATATCTGGGTGCACTGACGCCCATTACAAGATCAAAAACTTTTCAATATAGGACCCCAAGGTCCACCCCTGCATTCTTCCACAATACCACAGAGGGGTTACTGTATGATGATACTTGCTGGCCTGGCAGTCTTGCACCAAAGGCAGAATATCTGGGTGCACTGACGCCTTGACCAGAATCATATCTTTTCAATATAGGACCACATGGTCCACCCCTGCATTCTTCCACAATACCACAGAGGGGTTACTGTATGATAGTACTTGCAGGCCTGGCACCAAAAGCACAATGTAGCATATATGCCATCTTGGAGGGCACTCTAAAAGCTGAATTTTCAGCCCCATTGACTTGCATTGGGTTCGAGTTCGGGTTCGGGTTCGGACCCGAACAAGTGGGAAGTTCGGGTTCGGGCTCGAACCGAACTCGGGGAGTGTTCGGCTCATTCCTAATTACAATGTGCAGATAAAAGGCCCAGAGTTCATTTCAAGTGTGCTATTTGCATTTGGAATCTGTTGCTGTCAACTCTCAAGATGAGATCCAAAGAGCTGTCACTATCAGTGAAGCAAGCCATCATTAGGCTTTAGAAACAAAACACACCCATCAGAGAAATAGCAAGAACATTAGACGTGGCCAAAACAACTGTTTGGAACATTCTCAAAAAGAAGGAACGCACCGGTGAGCTCAGCAACACAAAAAGACCTGGGAGACCACGGAAAACAACTGTGGTGGATGACCAAAGAATTCTTTCCACCGTTCACAATAGTTGGCCAGATCAAGAACACTCTCCAGGAGATAGGTGTATGTGTGTCAAAGTCAACAATCAAGAGAAGACTTCACCAGAGTGAATACAGAGGGTTCACCACAAGATGTAAACCATTGGTGAGCCTCAAAAAGTATGGAGAAGGAAAGGAACTGCTCATGATCCTAAGCATACCACCTCATCAGTGAAGCATGGTGGTGGTAGTGTCATGGCGTGGGCATGTATGGCTGCCAATTGAACTGGTTCTCTTGTATTTATTGATGATGTGACTGCTGACAAAAGCAGCAGGATGAATTCTGAAGTGTTTCGGGCAATATTATCTGCTCACATTCAGCCAAATGCTGCAGAACTCGTTGGACGGTGCTTTACAGTGCAGATGGACAATGACCTAAAGCATACTGAAAAAGCAAGCAAAGAGTTTTTGAAGGGACAGAAGTGGAATGTTATGCAATGGCCAAGTCAATCACCTGACCTGAATCCCATTGAGCATGCATTTCACTTGCTGAAGACAAAACTGAAGGGAAAATGCCTCAAGAACAAGCAGGAACTGAAGACAGTTGCAATAGAGGCCTGGCAGAGCATCACCAGGGATGAAACCCAGCGTTTGGTGATGTCTATGTGTTCCAGACTTCAGGCTGTGATTGACTGCAAAGGATTTGCAACCAAGTATTAAGAAGGGAAAGTTTGATTTATGATTATTATTCTGTCCCATTACCTTTGGTCCCTTAACAAGTGGGAGGCACATCTGCAAACTGCTGTAAGTCCTACACCGTTCACCTGAGTTGGATGTACATATGTACAAATTAAAGCTGACAGTCTGCAGTTAAAGCACATTGTGCTTGTTTCATTCCAACTCCATTGTGCTGGTGTATAGAGCCAAAGATGTTAGAATTGTGTCGATGTCCCAATATTTCTGGACCTGACTGTAGTTTGTCAGGTTTATTTCTGTGTATTCCTTGCCTTGTCGTTTCTTTGCTCTTATTGTAATTTTTATCTTTCTCTTTGCCCCTACCCCCCCTTATTCATTGTCCAGGGGTGCACAGGGGGAGTGCGTATTTACATCGTACCCTTTTCAAAATAAAGATTTTTTTAAAAAAATGCAAGAAAATATCTTGAAATAGTTTTTGCGAAGAGGAGTCTGGCATACTTGATCAATAAGACTGAATGTTTGTCTGAGGAAGAATCTCTCAAAAATCAATCATATATGGGAGCTCCAATTTTTACAGTGCTTACATTTCCCCATTCCATCTTCCTGAAGCAGTCTCAGAAACTCTGTGAATTGTTGCAACTTCAAATAATCAATCTCTGTTGAAATGGATGACATGGTGGGCCAAAGGTGAGTGGTGGCAAAGGGCAATCATTAACCCTGTAGCCTACTTGTCAAAGAGAGCTTGCAGCATTATCATTGGTTCTGTAGGGAGAGGAAGGAAACCAGAATTGGTGACTTGGGTGCACTCACCCTTCATAGAGAAAAGGGTGTCTTGGAGGGTTGATTCAGCATGCTGAGGGCGAGGGATCAGAACCAACCAGAACCTAAGATCAGCGATGAGTTTCCAGAATTTTTTTGGGACTCAGCACCTGCCAATAGCACTCCATACACTCATAAGGAGATCCATTGGATTAGCTGGATGTTTGATAATGTAACTACTGTGGTTTGTAGGGAGATGAAGAGCTGGATTCAGAGTGAGTTTATACACTGACTAAAGGGTTAAAATGAGAAGAGGGTGGCGCACAAGGTGTCAGAAGCATTTAATGTTTCTCCCCTTCACATTTTAACCCTAGAGCATCCTTTTAATCACATTACATGATCTCATTATACACAGCAAAGTGGAGCACAGTGACAGCTATTTAAAGTTTCTTATTTCAGTTACTAGCCTTTGCATCTCTACTCCTCTTTGAACTCCCATCATAGGGCTGTATTACAAACTGCCTGCTAAAACAGGGACACTAAGGTGGAAAACCTGCACCTGCCGGTTTCGCCTTAGCATCCCTGTTTTAGCTCCATAATACGAGGCAGGTGCTGAATCAGCAGCCTGCCTCATAATGCAGCGCTAAGCCCTTGGATACTGATGACAGTGCTAATTTGCCTCGAGTATCCCCTTCTGGAGTCCATAGGACTCCATGGAGGCTTGTGCTGCTGGGTCAGCTGACCTGCAGGATCTCACCTCTCGCGAGACCCTGTAGATCCAGAGTCATTGCAGAGGGAAACTGGCGACTTTTTTCTCCCCAGTCTCACTCTGCTCCTGGAGGCCAGAAGTAGCAAATCGGTTGAGAAGTGAGTATCTGATTTTTGGGGGGAATTTCAGCTGGTGCTAACTGGTTCCACAGAAGCGGAATCAGTTAGCAATAACCTCAAACTGCGGTTACATTTTCAGTTAACTGCACTGGGGCGTAATTAGCACTGGAACTTTGTAATCCTAATGCTAATTCCTCTTTGCACTCCCCATGTTAAATATAGGGAGCGCAAAGTGCAGTAAGCTCACGCTTGAAAGCACAATCTCCGATCCACTAACAGATTGTAATATGAGCGGCCTGCGCTAGGGCCACTTAATCTAATGTTAACGCTCACATAGCTGAGCGCTAACGTTAAGATTGGAATATTGCCCATAGAGAGCTTCTAGTTGTCGCAGGTGTTACTAGTGACTTTGAAATTCAGTCAACAAGCTGAATAACAATGTATCCCAGGATTCAATGCTTATATTTCCAGACAGCAGATAATATCAAAGAATTCTGGTACTTATCCTGTACAAGAAGAAATATAATTCATGTACGGGTAAAATAATGAGAAACAAAAATGTAACCTAACGCAAGATACAATAACTAGTCTTTGTTTGTTTTTTATTAATAGGGTTTCTATCTTTGCTTTAACCCCTTAAGGGCCGCTGACATACCCTGTACGTCCTGTCCTCGGGTCTCCCTTAGACCCGCGGACGTACAGGGTACGTCAGCGGCGCCTAATCCCCCTCCCGCCCGATACTCACCTCCCTCGCCGGATCCCACGGCGATCTGGCAGGGAGGAAGCCTGCCCATGTGATTTACATGGGCAGGCGAGGCTGATGACGTCGCCACGCTGCGTGGTGACGTCATCAGCAGGTGTCCCCATGCATTTCAATGGAGGGGAGGGGGGCTCCTTCAGAGCCCTCTATCTCCCCAACCATTGAAGCTAGGGAGATGCCGTTTGCCCCGCTGGAGAGGGGAGAGCCTCCCCTTTCCAGCGGTGTATGGCATTAACCATTTCGCCGCCGGATCACGTTGCGGCGCCAATTGGCGCCAAAACGCGATTCAAACCTGGAGGGGGGCTGACATCTTGGATGTCAGCCAAGCCTCCAGGTCCCCCCCCACCCACTGAAAACCTCACCATATGTGTGAGGATGTCAGTGGGCCAGTTAACCATCTAGCTGCCATGTAGAAATAAGGGGATCCTAGATGGTCATATTTGCCATCATTTGAAAGGCCTGATTATGGCCTTTCAAATGATACCAAACATGACCAGGTTTGGTTTTAAAAAAAAATTAAAAAATAAAAATTAAATAAAAAAAAAATAATAACAAAATTAAATAAAATAAAAAAATGTTTTTTTTTAAAAAGTTTTTTTTGTCTGGGGGGGTTTAATTAAATAGGACCTAGGCTGTCATCTAAAAATAATTAGCACAAAATGGTCAGAATGAGCGCAGCGCACATAGGTGAACTGTCTCAGCAGTGAAGGGGTTAAAAAGCAAACGCATGTAAAAATTGGGTATTTCTAGTCTCGGGACAAAATTTTGAACCTATTTAGCCGGGGTCGTTTTGGGTGGTTGTAGATTTTGGGGATTAAATTATGAAAAAGTGTGTTTTTACCATTTTTTTCCTCATATTTCATATTTTTTTTTATAGTAAATTATTCGATATGATGGAAATAATGGTATTTCTAGAAAGTCCATTTAATGGCGGGAAAAAGGGTGTATAATATGTGTGGGTCGAATAAATGAGTAAGAGGAAAATTTGGTCTAAACACTAACAGCGCAGAAACGTAAAAACAGCAGCGGTCACTAAAAGACGGATTTGTGTAAAACCGCCCGGTCACTAAGGGGTTAATGCCATTGTATTCATACAGATATTAACTGATAGTTTTGGGCAAGATACAGGTGAAACCAGGCCAATCTTGGTCAGTTTTCTCTTTCAGCATGAATCCCTCCAGATTCTTCCTTGTACTATACAGAGAAAATGATGGAAAAAGCCAACATATTCGATTCGGTCTCAGAGGACAAAGACACCTCCATAGTGCACTTCTACACTGGAAGAGGTGGGTGAACAGGTTAAGAGCATTTCCTTTGTCTGGTTTCCATTAAACTTCAATCAGAGTAACAGAAAGAGAAATTCCTCTAGGCTTTAACACATCCAGGTATCGGGCCTGACTGACTTTAATAAAAGTCATAACTGATCTCTCGCTATGTGGTCCCCAGTGGAATGAGCTCAGCGAAATTTCAAGCAAGTCCTTTGAGAGGCAAAACAAAAGCCCGTTTTAAACATCACATTATCCTAATAATCCCATTGCTACTGAAGCCATTCAATTATTTTAAAGGTCTTAATTTGCAAACTGTGGTATTTCAAAGTTTTGTTCAATGTTATTGAAGAATGGGGACAGGGTATGTGTAAATGAATGTCATTTATTTACAGTTTGCTTGTCTGGGTTGTATTTATTAGACAGGAAACTCATACTTTTGTGCAATTTAAGGAATAAAATAGATATGCTGTAAAGAAAATGCATTTAGTTTCTCTATGGATCCAGTGGAGATCTGGTTGAATATTTGTTGGTAAAAGTTTTATATGTATTTTTTTTTGCCGGCTAAAACATTAGTGGACTTAAAAATAGAAAAATGCATAAAGTGGGTAGAATATAGATAAAGAGCATAATGGCCAAAAATAGTTCAGCTGGAAAAATAGATTAAAGGGTTATTATTTTATTTCCATCTCTGTCCTCTTTTCACTAAGGGGGTTATTCAGAGAACACCGATATTTCGGTGCTCTCTAGTCTGACGCACTTTAGTGCAATTCTACGATTTCAGTTTGCCGACCCTGCGGTGAATTCACTATTCACTGCAGGGTCGCCAAAGTGCACCGACCGGCATTCAGTTTATTGAACGTCGCCAAAAGTAGCCGCCGATCCACTGAACTGACTGCGAAAAAAAGCCAATCAGCAGCAAAAAAAAATAAAAAATGGAATTCTACTATTTTAAAAAAGGTGTTTAAAAAAATAAAAATTTATGAAAATGCATGGAAATAATAAAAAAGATCATATAAAAAATAATAAAATGGTCTGTTACAGAATAAAGAAAAAACCTTTAAAAATTCAGAAAAATACCTAAAAAATAAGTAAATAAAAAGGCTTTTTGCTGCAAATGAAAAGAATAAATGGTTGAATAAAAAATAATAAAATTGGTTATATTATTTTACATTGAATCCTATGGGATTTGCCCTTTTAAACCTTTTGAACTGAACCACTGAAAATCTGGGCATTTCGCCAACATTTTGTTGCAGTTCGGCGTTCTCTGAATAGAATAACCATTACTTCTCTATCGGAAATTTCACGTCAAGGTTGTCGAATTGCAGTGTTCTGAGGCGAACTGCACCGTATTTCACTGACAATTTGCCAATGTTTGGCGAATTGACAGCTCTTGAATAGCCAAACTGAGATGAAATTGCACCATATAGTGAAATTCACCATTTAGAGCAATTTGGTGGCAAGTTCGGCTCTTATTGCATAACCCCTTAAGTCTTCTCTCTTGGTGACAAAATAACCACTAATGGCTAACAAATCACTTCAAGAACTTTGCCAGAGAGATCTGCTATGTCTTTCAAAGCCAACATTCCCAATTTTAAATTTGATCTTCTACCCCAACATAGGGTTCAACAAAAATATAGCAGTCATGTTAAAGAAAATGTCTCCATAATGTCTAGTAAACCAGGACCAACCTAAGATTTCTATCCCCACACTTAAAGCACTATCACCTGGTGTGAGCTAACCTTTGCGCCAGTATGTTTTTGTGTTAGCAATGGGTTAATTGAGTCTAGCGCCTGACCAACAGATCGTTTGCTTCTTGCTAAAAAAACAGGAAAAATCACTTAGTGTGTCGCTATTTGCGATTCGTAGCGTTTAAAGGAATGTAGTACAGGTGGTCTCTTGGCCCCTTACACCACAGTAATGGATCTGGTCAGCAATGTCGCTACTGTTGCAGTAGGCTCTATTATGATATATATGTATCCTTTATCCACATATCCTAATTCTAATATATTGGCTAATTTTAAACATTTCATGCTGGGGATATTCATAGTATGTAAGCGGTTGATTATTAGGGCGACTGTTTGGACCATGTTTAAAGGGACACATAGATAAGTCTTGTCCTAGAGCAGTGATGGCGAACCTTGCCACCCCAGATGTTTTGAATCTACATGTTCCATGATGCCTACTTAGGACCAAGTCAGACAAACGCAGTGATCATGTACGTGTTGCTGCACAGTTTAGCGTCTGTCATAGCATAGAATCATGAGCAATAGAGACCCACACACAAAGTATGTGCGCACCGAATTGCACACGCACAACGCGCGTGACAAACGGACGCAGGTTAGGCAAGAATGTAAAACCGCTACCATGGACGTGCAGAGTGCACCACATCCGCGTAGCGTTCTGTGTGAGTGATGAGGAGATGTCAGACGCAGCACATTTGCGACGTCCAGCACCTTGACACATACAATGGCTTTTCATATCCTTTTCAAATTTTTATCATTTTTCATATTATTTTTATTTCCCATAGCTCCCTTTTTTTCTATGTCAGTCAAGATAAACGGATCTTGTGGTGTCTACAGTATCTTCCGTCAGTACGTCTGTCCATTATGCACGCACGCAGAGTGTGCTCAGACTGCATTCATCTAACTCTAGCCTTAGCCTTCAAACTGTTGAAGCATCATGGGATAGTTTCAGAACACCTGGGGTGCCAAGGTTCGCCAACACTGAGCTAAAGAAACATATAAGGCATCATTGCAATGGCCATGGAATGACATGATTAGGCTTATGGAAAAATAAAATAACAAATAACAAATATTTTTGATTTTTTTTCTCTAAAACAGTACTACAGTTTACAATTATAAAGTGAACAGTGATGCTGCACTAACTCACCTTCTCATTCCACACACTGCCAGCAAGTGTCGAGGCGATGTCATATTGCATTGTTTCTTCGGCAACCTAAACCACCTGACTGCAGTGAGGAGAGACAGAGGGACTTTGGAAAACTGCATTTCTGATTTTTACACTGCAAAAGGACAGTCTCTGGCCTTTACAATGACACCAAACATGACCCTGAAATGAGTAAATATAAAAATTTGAAAAAAAGAAATGCATAATTGACTTTTGTCTGCTCTAAGGCAGTGCCATTAGGTGCTTTTACTTATAAAGCAAACAATGCCACTGCGCTAACTCACCTTCTCATTTCTCACTCCAGGAGCAAATGTGGAGGTGATGGTGCAATGCGTTATTAGGCATTGGTTCATCTAAAACACAAGCTCTGCTGCGAGGGGAGGGGGGTACTTTGGAATCCTGTATCTCCATTATTTACAAATCACAAGTTCAAATTAAATATCACTAGACAGGTCAGATTCTGGCCTTTCTAATGATACCAAACATGATCTTGTAAAATGTAGAAAAGAAAACACCTCCTTTTTTGTTCAAAGCAAAGAAAGTTTTGATATCCTATCGAAAAATTGTCAAAATAGCATCAAAAAGCCCAAAGAATTTTTAAGTGCATTTACTTGAAAGTGTACAATTTGGGAGCGTGGCTTGCCCGTCACCTAAGATGGCCGCTTAGTGCTTGAGCTCCGCTACACCCGCTCTACAAACCGCGAATATCCTATCCCCCCGGGACTTTGCTACTCACCGCTGAACACCGCAAGGGACCCAGACCATGCCTGGACCCGCCAAATCGGCAAAATCTAAAGACGCGGCTGTCGCGCCGCTGTTTACACCGTGACGGACCACAGCACTCCAAGATGGCGGCCACCCGAAATCATGGCCTACCTCCACTGTAGGTTCTGGAGATGAGGATGGAGGGGAGTCGGACTCAGGGGTAAGCCGAGCAGATGCTGCCACTATATTGAGTCAGATGGCCGAGATGAGAACATTTTTAGCTGGCGAGATGGATCATAATACGAAGGCCCTACAGTCTGACATCCTGGCCTTGGGACAGTGTACCTCGGATGTGGAGGATCGCACTGATGAACTCTCAGGGGCCTATAACTCCCTTATTGACCACTCTAATGCTATGTCCCATAAGGTTGATTATCTAGAAGCTCAATTGGAAGATCTGACCAATAGGTCCCGAAGGAATAATTTGAGGATCCGAGGTCTGCCTGAATGGGCGGAAGATGACCCCATAGGGGATTTTATTGTCGTCATGCTTCGACCACTATCTCCAGAGCTCCCAGACCATGCTTGGGAACTCGATCGCGCCCACAGAGCGCTACGTGCCCGCAGCACTGCCGATGAACGCCCTCGTGATATCATTGTCTGCTTTTTATACTTTTCCACAAAAGAACTTATCCTCAAGAAAAACCGTAATAAGCCGATATTATACGATGGGACTCCCCTGCAGCTTTTTCAGGATATTTCTCCTGACACCCTTCGCCGACGCCGTTTATTGAAGCCTGTCGCTGATTTACTTCGCTCCCCTAACATTGCATTTGCCTGGGGCCATCCTTTCAAGATCCTGGCATTCCGCAATAAGAAAACGTATGTCCTGCTCCCGCACTCGGATCCCACTAAGTTCTTCTGGGCCTTGGATATCCAACCCCCGGAGGACTTCGTATCGCCTGAAGGTCCTACACCTCCGCTCCCGCGTCTCTCCAGGGAATGGATTACCGTGAACCGCCCTCATCGTTGACTTATTGTCCCCGATTTCGCATAGCTAATTTTATTACCGCTGAGACGTGGACTTCCCGGTTCCTTTTTATGGCTTTTTGTGGTACTTTCCTGGACTGCCCCTGGCTCTCCTTTCCTTTGGAAGCTTTTCTTTGTTCTACAATAGCTACTCCGACTGGAACGTATTTTCCTTGCTTCCCACTCCTAACGTTTGGTGAATGGTTACACTCTTACAGCCTCTTGATCAGGCCTTCCCGGGGACCAGTTTTTTCCTTGTGGGTGGGGGCTCTCCACTGGGCCTTTTTTGATCTCTATGGCCGTGAGGGTTTTCTCCCTTTCTCCCCCACAGGTCCCGGCTATGGGTAAGTCCGGGCTTTTTGGATTTTGGTTTTTTTCTTTTTAATTTCCCGTTTGTTATAAACTTTTTGATTATGTCGTCCTCTCCCTCTTTTTTGTTTTTTCCTTCCATCGCAAAAGCGTTCAGTTCTCGTTGCTGGATGGGGCTACTGGGACATTGGACAATCTTTTCTCTGGGGCCTTTATTATTTCTGGGGAAAGTGATTGGGTTATGGGCCTACTGCTAATTGGATGAGGTGATCTGTTGCGCTTCTCATGGCACTGAAACTAACGTCTCTTAATGTCAAAGGCCTTAACTCCCCTACAAAGCGTAGATTACTCTTCCGCACCCTGAAATCTGATAAAATTGATATTGCGTTCCTCCAGGAAACTCATAGAAACATAGAAACATAGAAAAATGTCGGCAGATAAGAACCTTTCGGCCCATCTAGTCTGCCCAATTACATGGATACTTTACCTGGATTTATCTTTTGTTTAGGATAGCCTTATGCGTATCCCATGCCTGCTTAAATTCAATTACTGTTTTGGCCTCTACCACTTCTACTGGAAGACTGTTCCATGTATCCACCACCCTCTCAGTAAAATAATGCTTCCTGATGTTACTTTTAAACCTTTGCCCCTCTAATCTAAGACTATGTCCTCTTGTTTTGCTATTTTGTTTCCTTTTAAATATACTCCCTTCCTCTACCTTGTGGATTCCCTTTACGTATTTAAATGTTTCTATCATATCTCCTCTGTCTCGTCTTTTTTCCAAGCTGTACATGTTAAGATCATTAAGCCTTTCCTGGTAACTTTTCTCCTTCAAGCCGTACACCATTTTAGTAGCCCTTCTCTGAACTCTCTCTAAGAGGTCTATATCCTTCTGGAGATACGGTCTCCAGTACTGCACACAGTACTCCAAGTGAGGTCTCACCAGTGCTCTGTACAGTGGCATGAGCACTTCCCTTTTCCTACTGCTAATACCTCTCCCTACACAACCAAGCATTCTGCTAGCATTTCCTGCTGCTCTATTACATTGACTACTTACCCTTAGATCCTCTGAAATAATGACCCCTAAATCCCTTTCCTCAGATGTTGAGGTTAGGACTGTATCAAATATTCTATATTCAGCCCTTGGGTTTTTACGTCCCAGGTGCATTATCTTGCACTTATCCACATTAAAACTCAATTGCCACAACTCCGACCATTTTTTTAGTTTACCTAAATCATTTGTCATTTGGCTGATCCCTCCAGGAACGTCAACCCTGTTGCAAATCTTTGTGTCATCAGCAAAAAGACATACTTTTCCATTAATACCTTCTGCAATATCACTAATAAAAATATTAAAGAGAATGGGTCCAAGTACTGACCCCTGAGGTACCCCACTGGTAACAAGACCTTGTGCCGAATAAACTCCATTTACCACAACCCTCTGTTGTCTGTCACTCAGCCACTGCCTAATCCAGTCAACAATATTGGAATCTAAACTCAAAGATTGCAATTTATTGATAAGCCTTCTATGCGGAACAGTATCAAAAGCCTTACTGAAATCTAAATAAGCAATGTCTACTGCACCACCTGTGTCTATTATTTTTGTTACCCAATCAAAAAAATCAATAAGATTAGTTTGGCATGATCTCCCTGAGGTAAACCCATGTTGTTTCTGATCCTGTAATCTATGTGTTTTTAGATGTTCAACAATCCTTTCCTTTAACATGGTTTCCATTAATTCCCCACTACTGACGTAAGACTAACTGGCCTATAGTTCCCCGATTCCTCCCTACTACCCTTCTTGTAAATGGGCACAACATTTGCTAATTTCCAGTCTTCTGGACGACTCCCGTTAACAAGGATTGGTTAAATAAATCTGTTAACGGTTTTGCTATTACATCACTGAGCTCTTTTAATAATTTAGGGTGGATCCCATCAGGCCCCATTGACTTATTTGTCTTTACTTTAGACAGCTGCTGTAGAACCTCCTCCTCTGTAAACTGATATGTAAATGTCTCTTTAGTGTTCTCTCCTAACTGAGGTCCCTTTCCTTCCTTTTCTTCTGCAAAGACTGAACAAAAATATTCATTGAGGCAGTCAGCGAGACTTTTATCCTCTTCTACATACCTTCCTTCCTTTGTTTTTAATCGAACTAATCCTTGTTTTACTTTTCTTTTCTCGTTTATGTATCTAAAAAATGTTTTGTCCCCCTTTTTTACTGACTGAGCTATTTTCTCTTCTGCATGTGCTTTGGAAGCTCACCTTACTAAATCTGCTAAAATTACGTTAACCGACCACATCTATACACGGGTGTATGTTTCTGGTGCCTTGAGTAAGCGCAAGTGGATGTGATTTACTTAGATTTTGCCAAAGCTTTCGACACAGTTCCACACAAAAGGTTACTACTTAAATTAAGAAAAAATGGTCTAGATGAAAATACTTGTTCTTGGATAGAAAACTGGCTAAAAGATAGGGTACAGAGAGTGGTCATAAATGGTACATTTTCAAGATGGACACCAGTGGTAAGTGGTGTCCCTCAGGGGTCTGTTATAGGACCAATACTATTCAATTTATTTATAAATGACCTTGAGATAGGCATTGAAAGTCATGTATCAGTGTTTGCAGATGACACAAAGCTAGGAAAAGTAATACAATGTGAGCAGGATGTTACTTCGCTGCAGAGGGATTTAGATATATTGGGGGACTGGGCACTTAAATGGCAGATGAGATTTAATCTAGATAAATGTAAAGTTATGCACTTTGGAGTGAAGAACACACAAGCAATTTATACCCTAAATGGTACGGAGTTAGGGAAATCCAAGCAGGAGAAGGATTTGGGAATAATCATAGACTTCAAACTAAGTAACAATGTGCAATGTCAAACAGCAGCCGCCAAGGCCAGCAAAGTACTGGCATGCATTAAAAGGGGAGTTCACTCACGGGATGAAAACATAATTTTGCCTCCCAATGGTCAGGCCGCACCTTGAATATGCCGTGCAATTTTGGGCACCTGTCTTAAAAAAAGATATTATATCGTTAGAAAAAGTGCAGAGACGGGCAACTAAATTAATAAGGGGGATGGAAGGGTTAAGTTATGAGGAAAGACTAACAAGCTTAAACCTGTTTAGTTTAGAGAAAAGGCGCCTTAGAGGGGATCTGATAACCTTATATAAATATATACGGGGCCATTATCAACCATTGTCTGATAACCTATTCATTAACAGGACTATACATAGGACAAGGGGTCATCCATTTAGACTGGAAGAAAGAAAATTAGCTTAAAGCATAGGAAGGGTTATTTTACGGTGAGAACAATCAAGCTGTGGAATTCTCTGCCTGTTGAGGTGGTTGGGTCAGAGTCTGTACAGACTTTTAAAAAACGACTGGATGACTTCCTGCAGACACAGAATATTAAGGGTTATAATATTTAATATGTGGGTAAAAGCTTCTTGATCCAAGGAGAAATCTGACTGCCATTCTGGGGTCAAGAAGGAATTTTTTCCCAGTATGTTGCATATTGGCAAGCATTCAGACTGGGTTTTTTGCCTTCTTTTGGATCAACAGCAGTAGGTTATGTGGGAGAGGCTGAACCCGATGGACGCATGTCTTTTTTCAGCCTATATAACTATGTAACTATGTAACTATGTAACTATGCAACGGAGTTGCCATTTTAATTCGGAAACGTGTCCATTTCAACTATTATCACAAAAAATTGATACTGAGGGTCGATATGTTTTGCTTACTGGTACCCTATACTCCATGACCTATCACTTCTTGAATATTTATGCCCCTACTATCTCCTCCGTTGACTTCTGGAGCTCCATATGCACCTTAGTAACATCCCTTCCTCAAGAGGCAGTGATATTAGGAGGCGATATGAATGCTGTAGCGTGCCCAGCGGTGGATCAGAGTGACCGCCTGGCCCCCACAGGCACACCGAATTTGGGTAGACAAGACAAGTTATTTGCCCGTTTTTTACACCAAGTAGGGCTCATTGATGTATGGCGTGTCTTATATCCAAGTGTGAGAGACTACTCCTTCTATTCCGCTCCCCACGGGTCTTACTCTCGCATAGACCTTTTTTTGGTTAACGGTTTAGCTATGTCCAATGTGATTCGCGCGGAGATTAATTCTATCTCGTGATCTGACCATGCTGATATTGCGCTGTATCTCCATACCCCGAAGCTCGCGACCTCCTGGTCGTGGAGGTTAAATTCGTCCCTTCTACGAGACCCAGATGTAATTCGACAATTGCGTACCTTATTGACACAATATTTTCAAGACAATCCACCTGGTGAGACATCCCTATCCATGACATGGGCAGCTCATAAAGCGGTCATGAGGGGCCACCTCATTAAGATTGCCACCCACAGAAAACGCACCAAATTACACTTACTCGTCTCTCTACAACAGTCCCTACGTCGCCTTGAGATGCGACATAAGGCCTCCCCTTCCCCTGAACTTATACGCACATGCTCCTCCCTGAAACAATTATTACTCGACGATGTAGCCAAACAGCTCCTCTGGTCCCGTCGTTTGTGTTTTGAGACGGCTAATAAATTAGATACTCTACTGGCCCGCACTCTCAAGCCCCGAAATAAATTCTCCTCTATCCCTGCAGTTAAAACAGTAGACAATGTCTTAGTTAACTCCCCACAGGAGATCAGCACGGCTTTCACAGCATATTATTCTAGCCTATACAACCATTCTCCCCACCATACTCCCTCTGACAAATCCCATTTAGATGCCATCTCCTCTTTTTTAGATTCCCTCTCTTTGCCGCAGCTTGAGGATTCTCACATATCGAGTCTAAGTGCTCCAATCCTGGAAGAGGAGGTTAGTTGCGCCATCTCTGCACTGGGAGGTACGAAGGCCCTGGGCCCGGATGGGTTTTCAGGGTGGTACTATAAAGCGCTGCATCCGGAACTCGTCCCTTTTTTGACGTCGGCTTTTAACGACTTCGCTGGGGGGGTCTCTCCACCCTGATTTGCTCGTGGCCAATATTGCCCTTATTCCTAAAGAGGGTAAAGACCCTGCAGCGGTTGAGAGCTACCGCCCTATATCCCTCATCAACTTTGCTGCCAAGATTCTTGCTATGGTCCTGGCGACCCGCCTTAATCCACTCCTCCAATTTTTAGTCCATCCGGATCAGGTCGGTTTTGTTCCTAATCGTCAACTATTTGATAACACTAGACGTAATGCCGACCTGATCTGGTGGCTATCTTCTCGAGCGACGCCTTCCCTTGTCTTTTCATTGGACGCGGAGAAGGCTTTGACAGGTGGAATGGCCTTTCCTTTTCTCTACCCTCTCCCGCTTTGGCCTCCCGGATCTTTATCTTAATACGGGGCGTGCTCTTTACTCTGGTATGTCTGCGCAGGTCCGAATCCCGGGCTGTTGCCCCACTCGGTTCCCTATTCTTAATGGCACTCGTCAGGGCTGTCCCCTCTCGCCCCTCCTCTTTCTCCTCTCTCTCGAACCCTTATTAGCTGCCATACGAGGTCATCCCGGCATAAGGGGGGTTCCAGTTGGAGGAGATAATTTTGCTGTCTCGGCCTACGCTGACGACATCCTTCTCACTTTGACAGATCCCATCTCTTCTCTTTCCCACCTTAGACTGTTATTATCCGACTTTGGTAAAATAGCGGGGTTTTGCGTTAACTACACTAAATCCTGTGCTATGCCCCTTCATATGTTACACACAGACACAACCTTGATTGAATCAGATTTTGGGTTTCGTCTTGCTCCCTCTGAATTGCCGTATTTGGGTATCCTTTTAACAGCAGATCCGAAAGCTCTTTATAGCAAGAACTTCACAACCATGGTTCATCAGATTAAGTGTGATCTGGAGCATTGGTGCGACAAGCCCATATCGTGGATAGGACGCATTCATAGCATAAAGATGAATATACTCCCATGTATTCTTTTTCTGTTCCAGACACTACCTTTATTGCTAACTCAACGGGACTTGGCCGGGCTCCAACAGGCGATCGACTCGTTTATTTGGCAAAATAAGAGACGTAGGGTTGCGCTCCGTCTTCTATATCGCCCTAAGACCCGCGGAGGACTAGGGCTCCCTAACCTATATTTATATTATTGCGCAGCCCAGTTGACTCAGGTTGTGGCCTGGCACTCTCCCGCTTCTACTAGACGGTGGGTCGCACTAGAATCTGCCTTCATGTCCCCTGACCGCCCTGACCTATACATATGGCTCCCTAGGACCTCCAGACCTATTTTGCGTACGGCGTGTCCCTCGATCTTGACATCTCTCCGCCTTTTTGAACTAGCTAGGAAGAAATTTGCACTGGTGGGCACTTCCTCTCCCCTCACCCCCTTATTACGTAATAGAGAATTTCCGCCGGGACTAAGAGCCTCTGACTTTAGGGGACTGGTGGGAGCGGGGCTACTGAGGTACCGAGACCTTTATCAGAGTGCACGGCTCATCACTTTTTCTGAACTTCAGGAACGTGGCCATTTGACTCCTTTATCCTTTTTTCGGTTCTTACAGATCCAACATTTTGCTACTGCTCTGACTTTAGAAAGGGTCTCAACTGTTCCCCTCACCACTTTAGAGCGCGTTTGCATGGCAGATGGCCCCCTGGAAGGGCTTATATCCCAATTGTACCTCCTCCTTAGCTCCAGCCCAGGACAGTGGGGGCCCCTCACGTACTGTGATAAATGGGAGGTTGACTTATGCAATCCTTTGCCAGGTGACGAATGGGAGGATATATGGGAACAAACAGCCAGGTCCTCCATTTGTGTCACTCACCAGGAACAATCATACAAAATTTTACTTCGCTGGTACGTCACCCCGGTATCCCTTTATCGTATGGGAGTCACCTCCAGTGATTTCTGTTGGCGAGACTGCGGGGATAAGGGCACTTATATCCATATGTGGTGGGACTGCCCAGTAGTACGCCGCTTCTGGTCTCTAATTCACACAGAATTTCAGAAAATATTCCACCGACAACTACCTCTAGATCCCTGGGCATACCTCCTCTCTCGTCCCTTGTCAGCTCTGTCTCGACCTGAGCAACTTTTATTCAATAGGCTGGCCCTTGCTGTGAGACGGGCCTTGGCGGCATCTTGGCGCCAGAGCGTTCTCCCTTCCTGGACTGTAGTAACTGAAAAGATTACTGATGCCTGTCTTATGGACGAACTGATGGCCAAGGTCAGAGACACCATCAGCTCCTTCACTAAAACATGGTCCCTATGGGACGAGTACATCGCATGCCCCTAATTAGTAAACTAATTCCCTGCCCTGATTAGCCCCTTTTCAAGCTAGTGCCCTGATGGTCCCAATTCATGACACACCACCAGCTGATGGTTGGAACATGCACCCTTTACCCCCCTTTTTTTTTTTTATGATTTGTTATCTTTTAATGTTTATGTGTTTTTTATTTTTCCCTTTGAATAGGGTGTCTTCCCATATTTCTTGGGATTGTTCGTCTATGTTTAATCGATAAAAATAAGCGTTACTGTGTTCTATCATCTCTATGTTCCTTTATCTACTGTGTATTATGTGCTAATGGATACATGACTCTTTAAAAAAAGAATTTAAAAACAAAATAGCATCAAAAGATGAATTGGTAAAAAAGTCACATCTTGAAAAACAACTTTTTGATGCCCAGAATTTTGGTTGCTACGGGCCAAAATGGAGCATCATTTTCCATATCTAGGGTTAGACTTAGAAATTAGGGTTAGGTTCTTGTTTTAGGGTAAACCCAAGCCCTAACATTCTGCTCCATTTTTGCTTAATTTTAAGATAACAGGCAACAGGTCTTGCCCCTTCTTTTGATGCGAGAGCAGCGAGAAACTGTTCATCAGTTTTTTAAATATTATTTTTTTGTTTCCCCAAAACCAAAATTAAAAAAGTATTTTGGCGGTTTTGTCCAGGGCGGGAGGTGCTCAAGACTTCTGTGCCTGCACAGGCTCCTGAATTGTAAATCTGGCCTTGTCTGTTTGTCCAGTGTTACTAAATAATCCAACTTCTTTAAGTGAATCTATACAGGGGGCTTGTTTGAATTTACCTGTGGGCACTATATCTAGATATCTGTATCTCCATTGCTAAATGTTGTGACATATATTTTGGTATATTAGCATATTTCTGTTTTATGAGGAGACCTATTTTGTATGAATGCTAGTTAATGCAACTGAGACTAATTTTAACAACTTCACTGCCAAGATCGGGTATAATCAGACTTCAAAGAACTTGCTGGTTCCTCAATTTTGAGTATACTCCTTTTGGTCTAAATCTGGAACAAAGCAAAGTAATTCCATTTATTGCAAATCAAATTCATTTCAAAATGGGCTCCAGCATTTGCCTTAAAAGCTTTTGCACTTCGGACATGAGAGCTGAGAAGCTAAAGCAGTTTTAACAGCTGGGACTCTGTGTTTAGTACACAAATCCCCAGCGGATTTGTATGGAGCCCCAGCTTCAGTAGCACTTTTTTGGCCAGCAGATGCTGCCATGTTTCTGTAAAATAGGGCTATTACAGTTAAAAAAAATACATTGTCAATATTCACAATGATTTTATTCTGTATAGTGTGACAGTGTGATTATGGGCAGGGTGGTAGACCAGCCAGTGGTTTATCAGCCGGCGAATGGAGGACTCCCTTTTTCCCTAAAGGGTCAATGAACAGCTAAGGCCTAATTAGGATTGCCCTGCCTTTTTTAGGAGGTGTGTGTGGTTCCCTCAGTGTGCAGCCTTTTGTACAGGGTGCAGAGGGGGAAAAAAGGCTAATCCTGAGGGAGGTAAAAAGATTTTACTTTTATAGGTTGGCGAACGGCTTAGTTAGCCTCCTCGTTCAGGAGTAGGTGTTTATTTTGTATTTGTGAAATCGTACCCTGCAATGGCTGCACAATAAAGCAGAAATCTGAAGCAGTGATATTCGTGTCCAGTGGCTATATCACAATAGTTAATGAAAAGTGATTTTACAAAAGAAAACACTGACTACTGGCAGTGGTTTTATGGAAAATTGCTCGATAGTGAAATGTTTAAAGTGTTGGTAGGCTATATACAGGTTTTCATTATCACAAAATATAAAAATTTGATTCCTTATGTTTCAATTAATTTTCATTTATGCTGTAAGTAGAATTACAATTTTCCCAAGTAAATATGATGCTAATGAAAGGTGTAATTTGAGACATTCGTTTAGATCCAGATTTTGATGCATTCAATTATAAAATTTAAGCGTGAAGCATGACCACAACCATTGAATTTGTATCTACCATGATTCTCAAGAAGAATGCAGGAATTACTGCATATGATACTGTGGAAATACTGACTAACATTTTTAATATTAATATATATATACATAAACAAAACTGCTTTTTAGCACATGAAAATGGTATGGCATGTTCCTGAAGCCAAGTATCAATAGGGATGTAGTCAGTGCAGGCAATGAGGAACCTGAGAGCTTTCACTCTAATAATTTCTCATTCAAAAAGGAAGAAGCCTTCATCCCTCTATACAGTAGAAGCAGTAATGTGTTATAGACATAACACAGCATCTCAGGGCTGTGTTAAGAGAAAAAAGCTGCTTGTAGAAGGCAATCAGTGAATGAGCACTAAGTGTGTGCCATCAGCATCCCATTTGTATTGTGTTGTGCTGAGCTTAATTGCAAGTCAAGTGCCATTTCTAAAGAATAGAGTGGAGCCAGCCATTTGAGTGAATTGAACCTCAGCTGATAGAGGAACATTTTACAATGCGAACACTGAAGGCCATGGCAGATGCTTTTAGAAAGACACTACACTTATTATCAGTGGGCAAAGGGCACTTACCGAGTTCACAATAATCACACATTCCACCATTTGGAGAATTGCTGGCAAGACTTTTAACTGTTTCATTGCGAATAGAAGACTGCAACGGAATGCATACAATGTATACCGAGCTATGAAATAGAAGTAGACAGGTGATGTGATAATAATGCCGCATTATCCAAAGTATTTTACTATACAGAAATGGGGTCCATTACGAGAAACAATAGAAAAAGTCATTTCCTAACTTAAACATGAAATATTCACTTTGCATCATTAGTAATGAACTTGTGAAACATTGTTCTGCCACATTTAATAATTCTGAGTATATTATAGTTTTTTCGAGAGAAAATTACTATCTAATGATTCATTTTCATGTGCAATTTGTGGGAATACAAATTTCGAATATGTTTCTACTTCTAATAATAACCCCCTACCCTCCCAAAAAAAATAAGAATTGTAAATATATTGGTCATTTTCATATGCTATTGGAGAACTGAGAGTGAATCTGATCTTTGGATTTAAAGTAGGATAATTTGTTTTGAGTGGTACTTGCACATTTTACCTTTTCTTATCGCAATAAACAAAGGATCTTCTTAATATAAACTTCAAGTAATTCTCTTTCCAGGACCTCAGAAAGAAATTAGTGCAAAAAGATTACTTGACATGTGCTGTCACTTGTGCCGGCTGACTGGAGTAGAGGTAACATCACTGCTCTATAACCGTGGAGACACAGGTTCGGTCCCAGCAAGACACCTAATGGTAGATACTCGCCACCCAGGACATACTTGAAAACGAGAGAAATCTCAATGTATCCTTCCTGGTAAAATACTTTCTAAAAAAAAAAAAGGGCTATTCGATGATGCTGTATCCAACAAGTGGCAAAACACCATCCAAGTCCTCACAGTGAGGATTCTGGTCTTGAAGGGTAGGATCAGCCCGGTGGCAAGGCTGGGGTCACCCAACATTGATTACATGAACAGGATATTACATGATCCTGTCTGGCATTGAATTTGCTAGCATAAGTGGTACCTCCGGTTATTTCAACAGGGATTCTCCGATTGGTAAAAAAGCTGTTCACATGGCCATTCTACTTCAGCCAAATAAGGGTGCTCCATCTTTGGCGCTCACTCACTGACTCACTGTTTTTTAATAAGGTTTGCTATTGGTTAGTTAATAAACTACAGTGAATGTGGTCCATTCAAGAAGAAGACCAGACCTGGAAGGACCTCTTTGGCGTCACTGAAATTTTGGAGGTATTTTATTTTAATGTAAGACTTATTTAATTTTAGGGGTTTTACATAAGATTTATTTTAAGAGGCTGTATAGGGGTTGCCCCTTTTAATTGTATTCGTTTTTTGGGGTTAAGGCTGAATTACTACATTTACAGTATTAATCGGCATATATAGGGTTCAATAGGAGTTTAATGTGGCATGTTTATATTATACACATACAGTACTGTGCAAAAGTTTTAGGCAGGTGTGAAAAAATGCTGTAAACAAAGAACGCTTTCAGAAATATAAATAATAATTGTTTATACAGTATTTGTCAATTTTCATGAGTTCTTGTATATGGTCACTTGAGAGCAAAATTAGTAGTAAATTAAAGAAAGAATGTCAAGATTCTATAATAGAGACCACATTGTTTTGTTTTGCAGGGGGTAACCCTAAATTACATAAATTTCCAATTGACAATCGTGGTTACAATTATCACAAATTCCTAAAATTAAAATTTTAATAAATCTACATTCTAAAACGAAATCGATTTGAGAAAAGGAGAGTTACCTTAAAAACACACACAATTGAACAAAAAGGGTATGATAATTTTATCTTGCTAAATTTGAACAATATTCTTCCCAAAATTTATCTCTGTTTCTAATTAATTCAAGGGGCGACCCTCGTGGGTTAATGGATGTGGAAGAATACAGAGGGAAGAAAAATATTGTTTAAACAGTTAGGGTATGATACCTTGCTAAATTTTTCCCAGAATTCACAATGCTTTCTCAAAAAGTCTCTGTTTTTAAATGGTTCAGGAAACAATCTTCAACGGTTGATAGATATACCAAGTTGCAGAGAAAAGAAAAGCTTTGTCTATCTTAATTTCAACAACATAGGAGCAAATGTAAAGAGCGCTCACCCTCAGTTTGTTATAGAGTGGAAAATTCAGGTCAAAAAAGATCCCCTAAATCTGTTCGCTTCGTCACAACAAAGTAGCTTGCAATTAGCAGACAGGGTATAATTTGGTATAATTTTGCCAAATTCGCCTTGCTTGGTTTCATGCAGCTCGCAAGTATTCTCAAATCGCTGATCTCTATTTCTAGATAAGTCAGAAATCCAACCTTCGTGGGTTGGGGAATATAGGACAGTAGAGACAAGAGAAGAAGCATCTGCAATAAATTCACCAGTAAAAAGGCACAAAATTAGTGAGTGCTCCCCATCATCTTGTTGTTATAAGACATGGATAATAATAAATGAATATCATGCAAGAACCCTAAATCTGTTTGCTTCGTTCAAGCAAATATGTTCATACCGGTATATATACTCAAATACTCAACATGTTTCCCTACTTCCTCGTAGCGTCATCAGGAGTTGTGGAGTGTTCTACGTGTAAAACAAGAATGGACATCCTTAAAAGGCTAGTAGGTTTTTATACATTTCCTGATTTCCTAAATTAAACACAGTTGTGTGTGTCAAATGGCACTTAAGCCGCCCATTGAATTTTCATTGGTGTATTTGTATGATTGACAGATCTTATTGCCAATGTTGTTATTTCATTTAAATTACTAACTCAAAGTAAACCTTCCTCTCATCTGAAATGTTTTTTAAACATTGTAGATGAGGGCCTCCATTGTTAGACTTTAACTTTTCCACCAAGAACACTATATGTGTATTTACATATAGACTCTCTTTGTTCTCATTGGTGATCTTTAGATCAAGATCAGAATCAGTGGGGAGGGCAGGTGACAAGAGACACAGCGCTGTAAGAAGAAACTCCGTGGTCTCGATATTCTCAGTATCCACTGGACCTAATCTCATCACGTGTCCCCGTGTTTTTGCGTGCATGCGTTTTCAATATCCTTACTGGCTCTAAGTCAGAAACCGAAACCAAAAAGAAACGTTTCGATCTAGACGTGTTTGTGCGCATGCGTGTGTGGGTCCAATGTAAACTGAAACCGAAACCAAAGGACTTTAAACTCAGAATCTTCCTAACAGGGCCATATTATCAGCGCTTAATCTCTTTCCGTCGGCCACCCTACAAATTCCTCATGTACTTGTTATTTTGCATCTATTCTTTAAAATGCCATATATTTAAGAGCTTGTAACTCTGGTGTATAAATTTTGTAAGATAATATCTCTGATGTTTTTTACCCTCTTAAATAAATGTGAATAAAGAATATAAAGCAATTCCTCCATATTGACATTCCATCAGCTGTACTTTATGTTTATGTGTATCTCACCATCCACATAGCTAGAAAGTATATATATTGCGTTCAAAACAGCATATACTTTATAATTTTTTACAAAAGATCACAAATTAGGCTACAATAAGGATGTATATGTGAAGCCCTCATTAAGACCTTTGGGGGGGAGTGTTTGTAATTTGTTTATCCACTATGCTTCTTTTTGTTGTAATTTTTTATCTAGATCGCTCCCTCTTTCAGTTGGAGTAATTTGATCGATTACCAAAAATCTGACTTGATCTGATTTATTTTCGTGACATATATGTAAATGTCTTGAGATAGGGGATTCTCTTAGATAGCGTACTGATCTAAAATGTTCAAGTATCCTTACACGTAATTGGCGGATGGTTTTGCCCACATAGAGAAGTCCACAAGAGCACTGTAAAAAATAAATAATTCTTTCAGATTTGCAACTAAATAATTTTTTGACTTTATAGTTGTTTTGATTAATGCTATCATTAAAGGTATGGGATGGTGTAGCAATGTATTTACATGCTTTACATTTGCCACATTTACGTATGCCGTGGTATGTTTGTGTGAGCCATGTTGACATACTTCATCACGAATATTTCGCCCACGTCTTGTGGTAAATGTGGCAATTGGTGAGACTACACTCATTAGCTCTTCGTCAGCTGTCAAGATTGGCCATTGTCAATTTTCAACATGCAAAGTGAACGAACAAAAGAAAAATATAAATCAAATCAATATTTGGTGTTACTACCTTTTGCCTTCAAACCAGCATCAATTCTCATAGGTACAGTTGCACAAAGTCAGGGATTTTGTAGGATTATAGTCAGGTGAATGATCAACCAATTATACCAAACAGGTGCTAATGATCATCAATGTCACACGTAGGTTGAAACACAGTCATGAACTGAAACAGAAACAGCTGTGTAGGAGGCTTAAAACTGGGTGAGGAACAGCCAAACTCTGCTACCAAGGTGAGGTTGTGAAAGACAGTTTCATGTCATGGCAAGATTGAGCACAGCAACAATACACACGGTAGTTATACTGCATCAACAAGGTCTCTCCCAGACAAAGATTTCAAAGCAGACCGGGGTTTCAAGATGTGCTGTTCAAGCTGTTTTGAAGAAGCAGAAAGAAATGGGCAACGTTGAGGATCGTAGACGCAGTGGTCGGCCAAGGAAACTTAGTGCAGCAGATGAAAGACACATCAAGCTTATTGCCCTTCGAAATCGGAAGATGTCCAGTAGTGCCATCAGCTCAGAACTGGCAGAAACCAGTGGGACCCAGGTACACCCATCTACTGTCTGGAGAAGTCTGGCCAGAAGTGGTGTTTATGGAAGAGATGCAGCCAAAAAGCCATACCTCCGAGGTGGGAACAGTTCAAGCGACTAAAGTATGCACGAAAACATAGGACCTGGGGTGCAGAACAATGGCAGCAGGTGCTCTAGACTGATGAGTTCAAATTTGAAATAGTTGGCTGTAGCAGAAGGCAGATGGTTCGTCGAAGGGCTGGAGAGTGGTAGAATAATAAGTGTCTGCTGGCAACAGTGAAGCATGGTGGAGGTTCCTTGAACGTTTGGGGCTGCATTTCTGCAAATGGAGTTGAGATTTGGTCAGGATTAATGGTGTTCTCAATGCTGAGAAATACAGGCAGATACTTATCCATAATGCAATACTATCAGGGAGGCGTATGATTGTCCCCAAATTTATTCTGCAGCAGGACAACGACTCCAAACTTACAGTCAAAGTCATTAATAACTATCTTCAGCGTAAAGAAGAACAAGAAGTACTGGAAGTGATGGCATGGCCCCCACAGAGCCCTGATCTCAACATCATCAATGTGTCTGGGATTACATGAAGAGACAGAAGGATGTGAGAAAACTGTATGCAAGTGTACCTAGAAGAATTGCTGCTGTTTTGAAGGCAAAGGGTACTCACACTAAATATTGATTTGATTTAGATTTCTCTTTTATTCATTCACTGCATTTTGTTCATTTATGAACATAAATGTGTAAAACTTCCATTTGTGAAATCATTCTTTGTTTACAGCATTTTTTCACACCCGCCTAAAACTTTTGCACAGTACTGTATGTATACACTTGAATGTTGCACTGTAGGATTCACTGATGAGTGGTTCAGGAGCTTGCTTCACAGATGTAGCACTTGCTTACTATACCATCCTATATTACTCTACCTGATTGGGGCTCAATACACAACCTACATGGGATTAAACCCTGCATAAACAATATATGTTGAGATTAAATATTGTGAATTAATGCAAGCAAAAACAAACGGTGTTGTACCATAACATAAAACATAACCTTTAATAAAAATTTGAAAACATTCACATACTCCACATTTCACAAGAAAACAAACTATAACTAATACATTTAAAAGCAAAAACAGCAGTGGTTGGTTATTTTTGTTTTCTGTTTTCACTATACACACATCTGGGTGGCTAACACAGAATCATTATTTACATATTTAACCACTTCACTTCCGAAGTCGTGGTATCTCGATTTTGCATTGTAATACTTTGACAAAAAGGCCTTTTCTGCCTGTATGCTGATAATGCAGACCCTGTGTGACACAGTGTAAGAGAAAGGACACAATCTAGAGTTCAGGATCTTTCATTCCAACAATGTTTTTGTAATGGATAAATGAATGCAAAGAAATGAAAAGAATTTCTATTTTACCTTATTTTTAATTGTTAACTTTGCTTCGCACTTTCAAATAAATGTTGTGATAAAAACATTTTCAACAAAAATCGTTTGGTAGTGAAGGGGTCAAGAAAGATACAGGTAAATTTCAATAGATTGTTCAATGCTACTCAGCAATTCAATACTTTTATACCTCCTTACCAAAAATTATACATCATGTTCTTTGACACATAAGGTAACATTTAGTCACAACGTTACAATATCATTGTAATACTTCACTTTCCCTAAATTAATATAACTATAAGCACAGTGCTACTATGCAAGCAATCAAAATCCTCTTCCTCCAACAATTTTTTCATACAATTTACTCAATAATCTCCTATCAGGATTATCGGTGATGAAGAGGTTAAAATTAGACAAGTTTATAACATATGTTAATAGCATAGTATACAACCAATTATCTGCTCTCCTTGTAGTGGGACCATAAACCATCACACCTGTACTACAACCCACTATTCACATTTGATTGTATTGCTCGAGGCGAGCCATCAAAGGAACCATAACTGATTTAACCCCTTCACTACTGATATTAACCACTTTGCTGCAGAGGACGCGCTCAGCACATCCTCCTGCAGGAAGGGTTGGCTGCGGAGGACGCGCTGAGCGCGTCTTCCCTTCGCAGCCGTCGATCGGCCAGATTCCAGCCGATCACTGTGCCCCCCGGTGCGGGCTGACATCCTTGATGTCAGCCCGGCACTCCGGGACCGCCGCGGGGACAATAGATGTCATTGCGGCGGCGCGATGACATCTATTTCAGGTGCCCCCCCCCGCAAGTGCGGAGGAGGCACCTGAAAGGGAGGTCCTTTGAACCTCTCTCCCTCCCGATCGCAGGGGCCTGAGTTTAATGTCAGGCACCGTTTGGAAGGTCACAGCCTGCCCTTCCAAATGGTACCTGGCATTAACCCCATGGGGCCGGATCATGATTCAGCGCCGAAAAGCGCAGTTCGTGATCCTTTCCCGGAGCTGGCTGACATCTTGGATGTCGGCCAAGCCTCTGGGAACTCCCCCTGAGGACTGGCGTCATCGTGCACAGCACGATGACGCCAGTCCTGGAGTTAACCCCTAGCTGCCAGTATTGGTGGAGATAGGGGGTTACAATGAACCCACTATCTCCCGATCCGTGGCAGCTAGGGGTTAATGTTTGATATCGTTGGACCGGCCAGAGCATGGCCTTTCCAACGATACCAAACTTGACCATGTAAAAAGTTTTGTAAAAAAAATTAAAATTAAAAATAAAAACATATAACAAATAATAATAATAAAAAAAATAAACAAGTTTTTTATTTTTTATTTGTTTTGTTAATGCACCAATATTGTTCCCATTTAATTTAGAATGTGAACAATGATGCTGCACTAACGATTTTTGTATGGGGTTCGTTTGTTAAAAATAGCAAAATTTTCCCCAAAAAAATGTAACGAGATCCCATTTCTAATTTTTTTTTAACAAGCGCACCCCATAGAAAATATAACCGCAAATGATTGTATGTTAAAATGTGAAAAAAAAAACTTTACACGTTGTACATTATTGAAAGTTAAAATTTTATTGCAGATTTTGTTATAATATACAGACAGGACATAACGTATACATATAATAATGACATGTTATGAATCTGCCGAGTCTGCCGGAAAGAACGATATATAATATGTCTGGGTCATATACTAAAATAAGCCTTCAAAACACGTTTAAACATGATGAGCAAAACCGGTAAAAATGACCTCAGCACACAGGCGGGAAATGCCTCAGCAGCGAAAGGGTTAAGATATCTCGGACTTCAAAGGCTCCATCTGGTGCTCGATATCGAGCTATCTCTATATTCTAATCTGCAGCCCAAAAGCAAATGAATTTAAATTGCTGCAAACAAATTTTGTTATCTTTTGGACTGCAGAAGGTACCCCCAAAGTTTTAGCCCTGTGGGTATAATGCCCAAAGAGTTAAAACTGTAAAATCTGCAGCTGAGAGTTCTGAATTTTTTCAGACTTTCAGCAGCCGATGCAGGAGAAATAGAAGAAAACAGATCTGCTATTAAAACCTCTGTAACTCAACTTGGCAGTAGATGTGCCATCTACTGGCCAAATAGGCTATTTACAGTAATAGGTATTACTGTACAATTTAATAATAAGTTTTTTTTTTAAAAAAAACACTGGTTTCTGACAATGTTTTTTTGGAAAGTCACTTGGTAGTGAAGGGGTTAATGAGCCATTCGAAGTTTCACTGTACATACATGTGCAAGGCTTAATTTTGAGACAAACATATGCTACTGGCAGGATCAACCAGGTATTACCAACATTGGAACAGAGCCCCAATTTTTATTGTAGTTCAATAGTGTTACAGTACATTGTTTTATTGTAACTATCGCAATCGCAATGTGCTTATCCTGATGCAATTTTATATCTATTTATTTTTTATTTACTAAACGTTGATTTACTGTGATTTAAAAAACATAGCAATTTCCAAACATTTGTCTCTCCAGCTCCCTATGTAGTGAATGTACCCCTTAGTTGTAGCCGTATTGTATTTTACATCAACGATGCTTTCACTTTCAAATCAATACTCCGAGGCTGCAGCAGATTGTGCAAATAATTTCGAGATGTTTACCATCAGGTCATCTGCCAGTGATTTACTGGTTATAGTGTTTACAGATACATACACGGTAAACATTCTTAATGCTAAAGAAAGACATCCATCATTTTATTTTAAACCTCTGTATATGACACCTGCCCTGCTTAGAAATGCAAGTTTAACTAAAGCAGAGGGTTTGCAAGATTTTCTGCACGATTGCATCCCATACAGGAGAGCTGGCAAATGATCCATCTCCTATCCAAGAGCTCAAGATAAGAAAAAAAAAAAAAACATGTTTGCAAAATTCTAGGGGTTCAAATTGATTACCTCTTAATGAATACCTACAGTTCACAGCAATGTTGCCTGCCCTGAAAACATTATCAAATTCTGTGTGAGGTGCTTGAGTGAATATTTATTAAAGTGGCTGGAAGAAGCGGTGTCCTTAATAATCTCACTCTGACAGAGGAGGAAAGCTAAGACTGATCCTGTGGAGTGATCGCTAAATTTACTTATCTTAATTCACTTGGTCTGGTTTAAGCCAACTTTTCACAGCGGTAATTAATAGAAGCATGGTATGCATTCAGACAAACCAGCACTTTCTGACTTCTGTCTGAGGTCAATGTGAATTGTTTTAGCAGAGCGTATTTCGATTTTAAGTTATAGGTCAGTTATTTCATGCAAAAGCTCTCTGGCATTTTTGCACTGCTTGAATAAGCTGGTGTTTTTGTTCTGTTTTTTTCTTTCTCCTTAACCCCTTTCACTACCAATTGATTTTCCCCAAAAAAACAAATGTTGTTTTTTGGAAAAAATTATTTTACTCATTTATACAGTAGGAAATACTTAGGAGTATTCCCCCACATTTAATGGGTTCCCCGCATGTGCGTGAAGATGTCAGAAAGGGACTCCCCTTCAGTTGGACCCCTGTAGCTCTGCAACCATAGCAGGTTATGTTTAAAAATAGAATTGATAATTTTTTTTGAATTACTTTCTTTTTTTTTTAATGCATCACTATTGTACACTTTTCAATTATAAAGTGAGCAATGATGCTGCACTAACTTCTCTTTTCACACGATGCCAGCAAGTGTGAAGGTGATGGCACACTGCGTTATTATGCATTGATTAATCGAAAACCTAAAGTGGCGCACTGCAGCGAGTGGCGCAGGGTGACCTTTGCGTCTCTGATTTTTACACCGAACATGGTCAAGTGAGGTGTCAATTTAAAGGTCAGAGTCTGGCTTTTCTAATGGTAACAGATATGACCAGGTAATGTGTAAAAATAGAAAAAAAAATACTAAATGCTAAATTAACTTGTTTTCTTCATTTCTAAGGTCATTATGTGATTTTTTTTATAAAGCAAACAATGCTACTGCTCTAACTCACCTTCTCATTTCCCACGCTGGAGCCAAATGTGGAGGTGGTTGAGCAAAGCGTTATTGAGCATTGGTCCGTCTAAAACACAAGCCGCCACACCGCTGTGAGTAGAGCGGGGGACCCTTGGACCTCTGTATTTCCATTCTTTACACCCCACAATGTCATAGATGGGGTTATTAGACAGGTCAGGGTCTGGCTTTTTTTCATTATATGAAACATGACCATGTAAAATATCATGGATGAAAAAAACAAACATAAAAATTACTTTCTTTTAAGCACTTCCACATCTTATCCCTCTTGAAATGCCCTCATACGGAAAAAACTGATTCACACAAAAACACTGAAAGAGAAAAACACTGACTAATACACGCAGGCAAAGACAAAGATATTGACAAAGACACTGATACAAAGACAATGTAGACAACATAAACAGACACACAAAGACGTTGACAGGGAGCACACAATCCAAAATAAATAGAAAGCTCGAATGATACTGCTCACCAATAGGGCTGGAAAGGAGCCACACATAAACATCACATACTGTATTACAATTCAGAAACATAATAATCCAGAACTCCATTAAAAGTCACCATGTGGGTTTATTCCATTAGCAGAAAGGAACAATGTTTTGACCTACCGGGTCTTTGTCAAGTCTGAAATCACAATCCAATCTGGGCATATATGTAGTGCAATCAATCAATAACATCATGAATTGGTTAATTATACAAGCCAAATCATTTATTTATTTATTTGCAAAGTATTTTACCAGGAAGGATACATTGCGATTTCTCTCGTTTTCAAGTATGTCCTGGGTTCAAGTACATTGAAATGTTACAGAAACACAAAGTAATAAATTGCAAGATATTAAAAACAAAACACAAATATACAGATTAACACAGAAAATAAATATGTAGGAAATATATTCACTATGTTACAGGTTTACAGGTGCATTCTGTCATTCTGTATCCAGGTATGTTAATAGAGATCTCTTAAGTGACTTTAGACTGGGGGAAGATTTGATGACGTCTGGGAGGTTATTCCATAATTGTGGTGCTCTGTAAGAAAATGAGTATCGAGACACTTCTTTTTGTATTGTGGTACTGCAAGTAAGGTGCTGGTCCTGAACCGGAGGTTATAGGATGAGGGAACTGCTATGGGAAGCAGTCTGTTCAGGTAGGGTGGCAGCTTCCCAGAAAAGCTCTTAAACACCAGGTTGGAAAGGTGAAGCGTGCATCTAGATTCCAGTGATGGCCAGTTTAGCTCTTTTAACATGTCACAATGTTGGGTCATGTAGTTACATTGTAGCACAAAACGACATAATGAGTTATACAATGTAGCAATGAAGGTGAGTTTGCAGGGCAGCTGCATACACTACATCTCCATATTCAATAGCCGGCATAAGCATTTGTTGTACAATCTGCTTTCTTACAGCGGGGCTCAGGCAGGATTTGTTTCTGTACAGGGCACCAAGTTTGGGGTAGAGTTTAGATCAGAGTTTTCGATCTGGGGCCAAAGGATAGATTTGGGTCTAACCACATACCTAGATATTTGAGAAACCATGACTAGTGATGGCAAACCTATACTATAAAATCAATATGATATCCATAATACATTGTGCAGTAGTTTTACCATAACCTCATTAACTACAAATCTTTGAATTAACTTCTATTGTATATTACAAAAATATTACATTAATTCTCTATCCTTTTTCTCTATCTCGCAATATACATGTTGGCCTATGATGAAATATATCACTCATGGATGTAAAACTGCAGAAAATATTGAATAATATTAATCTCAAATATATACAAAGAATTCAACTTGGAAATACTGAGCCAAACCAAACAATTCTCCCATCATAAAAATGTGGACAGAAGCAAATAAACATTGACACTGATACATGTTCAAGGAGTACCAGCTGGATGAAGTAGAGGTAACATCACTGCGATATAACCGTGGAGACCCAGGTTTGAATCCCGGTACATACCTGCCTACCACACAATATCGGCTGGGGAGTCCAGTGATATCGTCTCTACCCTACGACCGTGGAGAAGCAAGTCAAAATCACATTCAGCGCATCCCTCCAATACAACTGTGGAGAAGCAAGTCTTGACTTTACAAGAAGCAGGTTCATCCTAACTACCAGGTCGCTGCTCTACAATCATGTACGACTTGATCCCACTCAGAAGACGCCACCGGCGAGTGTCATTGGGCTAGACACCTAACAATCTACATCTCAAAGATTGTAAGTTTCCTTGGGAACAGGGTCCCCTTGAATCAGGTCATCATCCATCTATCATCCTTGTACACTGATCTTGTTATGCTCTGCGGAATATGTGGCGCTATATAAATAAAAGATAATAATAATAAAGAAGCACACAGAGATGATGACAGAGATACTCGCAAAGACAATGAAACCCAGCCACATGTTGTCACCTCTAATATACTGACATTCCTATATACACTGACACGCCCACTTGCACCCTCATATGCAAATACTGACAACCACATACACACACTGAAACCCCTATTTACACTCTTACTCCATCTTCCCACCCAGACCACACACACACACCACTACTTCATGTTCATTGTGTTCAGTTGTTCTGCCACTCTCCTACTGTTTGTTCTTGTAGTTTGACCAGTAGGATGCAACATGGGGTGCTTCTTCAGTGTTTGAGACTGTTGATTATATCGTTCTAGAAGGCGCAACCCCCCCCTTACCCAATGAGTGCTGTCTGTCGGTCGAAAGCCCGTCAAACCGATTGGTCAGTCCACCCCTGCTCTGAGAGAGAAAATCACTAATCTCACAGCTAAAGAATGTGATTTCCTGGCCACAGATATTTATGACTGGAGAACCTCACATCATGGGCTATAACACCCAAAGTTGCTTACCCTACATATGGCTTGCCACAGCACGTACCCATGTGTGCTTTTTTAACCCTTCCTGTTAGATGAATCTGTGTGTAAATAGTGATCTTTGCCTACGGACTGGAATGGATCCTTAAATAGGTTGGCGGTGAGGATTTCTATGGTTGCAAATTACTTAGGTGTGTCCTTTTACCTTCCTTATAGATGCTGATACTGAAGGACCTACTAATAAAGGGTCCTATAAGGAAGGTAAAAGGACACACCTAAGTGTGTCTTGTGTAACCTAACATATTTTTCTTAAATGTAAATAAACAAAAGACAGAATCAATTTTGCTAAAATGTAGACCTCTTTTTTACTCTATTTAAAGATTCCATACGTCATAACTCTTTAAAAAAGACAATGCTATGGCACAGAGCCATACTGCTACATTGGTACTGGCATGCTGGATTGATAAAATATATTCATTTTCTCATTTTGCATAAGAAATCTCAAGGACAGTATTTCTGTATCAGTGTCCAATTTATTTTTAGATCACTTCTTCTTTATGGTAATTCTCCAAGTTATGTGATGAAATTAATATTTTGTCATAATAATAAATGTTAGATTTTTAAATGACACATTTCACAAAAAATGTATTAGGAGTACTCATGAGACATTCCAGCATTAAGATATATTGGTTGCCAGGTCAGCAAGATTGAAAAATCTGCCATGACTGTATAAGTATATATAGTATATCTACAGAAGTTATGCTACCCAAGAAACTGCTCAACTTCTAGCTATGTCTTTAATTTAATTCTTCTGGATAATCATTTTGTAATGATTACAATCTCGTGGAAAAACATCAAATAATCCACAAAAATCCCCATAGAATTTAATGGTGACTCCTTTAGATAAATCCTCTGCACCAGAACCTCCCATTTCACCTGTTAGAGTAAGAAATAAAATCATAGATATTCCAGAGACGGTGTCCCTCTCTGCTTGTCCAGAAGTAAAAAGCCGTGTCTCCTGCTGAAGCCAAAGCACTCTTAGCAGGATGGGGGAGAGTGGAGGGAACTCATTTCCCTGTGACCATTTTAATTTGCATTGAATAGTCCCGGTGACTGGAGTGTCTATATAAAATGGAACTAAGTATGAAAAACACAACATACTGGATTATCTAGAAACACCTTTTGCTTTAATGTAGGCAAGATTGGCCTTAGGTCTTGTCAACTCCCTGTACCAAACATCTTCGCGGGACACAACTTTCTGGCCACCCTTCTCTTTTATTACTTCCCACCATATAAAATCTTCCATTGACAAAGCCCCAGACAGGCAGCATCAAAAAAATCGATATGGGGTTATTCAGAGAGCACCGAAATGTCGCCGACATTTTGGTGCTCTCTCGTTTCCTGCACTTCGGGGAATCAAATTTCCCCACCCTGTGGTGAATTCAGCATTCACCGCAGGGTCCCCGGAGTGCAGGTAACAGACCCAAAAACCTGCCGCAAACCCACTGGAACTGCCGCAAAAAAGACGCTGATCACGTCGGAAAAAGCAAAGGAGCCGCCAAAGACAGCGATGACCAGGCTCCGGAAAAAGCCGACAAGCTGATGAACTGGGCAATAAAAATTGAAAGTGTCAAAATTGAAACGCTGTTTGCAAAAAACTACTCAACGAAAATGCCTGGAATTTACATATAAGGTCCTATGAATGATATAAAAAGGTCTGTTACAGAAAAAAACGCTATTAAAAAAAAACGGGAAAACAATTGGCTGAAAATTCCTGAAAAATGCCTAAAAGCTCCTAAAAATAAAATCTATAAATAAAGAGACTTTTTAGACTAAAAGAATAAAAGATTTATTAGGTATTAGATAAAAATGTGAGTATTTTTAACATTGAAGCATATGGGATTTGCCTGAATAAACCTGCACCGAATGAATGAAAGCACCGAAAATCAGGGCAGTTTGCTGTTCTGTGTTCTCTGAATAGGTTAACCATTGCTTCTTATGGGTGAATTCATTGCCTTCGCACAGGCACCGTGCTTGCTGGCAGTTTGCCAAAATTTGGCAAACTGCCTGCTCTGTGAATAGCCGAATGGCCACGAAATGCCACTGTATGGGGAAATTCCTTCTTCGGTGACAATTCGGGGCCAGATCGGCTGTTTCTGAATAACCCATATAGAGTCAGTTGCAAAAGACACTGGCACAGTCACATACATACCGATGCTGATAGGCTCACAAACGCACATACAGGTATTGGTTGTGTCATAGACACTGACAGAAGCAAAGACACTGACAATAACAAAGACAATAACAGTGATTCTGAAAAAGACACAAAATACACAGAAACACGGGAAAAGACCGTGACAAAGGCACACAGACAATAGCAAGACTCTACAAGATAAAACAAGGCACTCTATATCCAGCATAGCAGCGTTATTGAAACACAGCAGCACTGTTTCATCTTGAGCACAAGCCTTTCCCAAGCTTGGATGGCTAAACTGCAATGTTTCAGTGATGTTGCTAATTTGAAGATAGAGTGCCAAGTTCCATATTCTGTTGTATGAACTAGTATATGGGAAATGGCCCTTTGATGGTACTGTGTGCAGCTATTCTCCCATTAGTGTGGAAGAATACGTCTGTAAATGTTAAAGGCATTGTCCAAGATACAAAGACACAACACAGAAAGACACAAACAAAGGGTTCTTATTCACAAAAAAACAAAACTGAAAGCAATTTTGGCGCTTTTGATTTCAGCGCACTTTGGCGATTCCCTTTTGATTAAAATTCAGCGAATTCACTATTTATTGAATGTTCACCATATTTTGCCGAAAATGGAGAAGCAGTTATTGGACATTGGTGAAAGGCCCCGATAAGCACCAATAAGTGCAGATTTCTGCTGAAATTGCCTCTGCAAATTCCGCCAAGGTGAAAAAAAAACATGAAGTCTCAAGGAGGTTAAATCAATAAAAATGTAGTAAAATGTATCTAAATAATACAAAAGGTCATTTAAAAAATAATAAAAAAAAATTGAAAACACTTGGATGTGGACGACGCACTGGGCGCATCCTCTGGTTTCCCACTAGAATGCGGAGGATGTGCCCAGAGCTTCATCGAAGTCCCGTGGCTTGGCACCGACCTGGAGACAATCATGGACTTCTCCCAAAGTGGGCTGACATCTTGGATGTCATCTTCACCTGTGGGACCTTCCCCCCCTCAACTACGTCATCACGATGGCATCAAAAACCGGACATCCCCCTGCCCGGCAGGGGATTCCTTGTACAGGAGATATGGGGATTCTATGGCTTAGAGGGTCATATGAGGTATCATTGCAAAGGCCAAATAATGGCCTTTACAATGATAGTAAGCCTGACCAAGTTTGATATAGAAATATAAAAATTAATAAATAAAATATATTTTTTTCTTTCTAATGCTACACTGTTGTGTACTTTTAAATTATAAAGTGAACAATGCTGCTGCACTTATTCACCTTCTCATTGGGCACATTGTCAGAAAGTTTGGAGGCAATGGCACAATGCATTATTATGCATTGTTTCATAGAAAACGTACAACGCCGCACCGCAGGGAGGAGCTCAGGGGGTAAGTTGAAGCCTTGAATCTCATATTTCTACACTACATAGGATCAAGTGAGGTGTTCTTGGAAACATCCGAGTCTATCCTTTCCAACGATATCAAGTATGACCATGTAAATGTGCAAATATAAAAAAATTAAATATAGTAAATGCAAAATTTACTTTTTTTTTCTAAAGTGTCGGCATTATGTGCTTTTTTTATAAAGCAAACAATGCCATTGGACTAACCTTCTCATTTCCCACACCAGGACCAAATGTGGAGGTGATGAAGCTGTCATGCCTCCAGTCCTGGTACCCGCTGGAGGCCAGTGATTCCATCCTGTACCCTAATCTGGGCTGGTTCTTTCTTCCGCTTCAGTTCATGGATTACTCCACCTCAGGAATTCTGCTCGGCTGGCTGCTAATCACTTACCTGCCACCTGTTGGAGCTGGGCCAGATATGTAAGGCAATCACGCCCTTCTCCAGACGGTTTTGCATTGAGTTAAATTAGGTGCTTGGAGTTGATTCCTGTGCTTCAGCTCCTAATCTGTTTTTCTTCAGCCTTGCTCTTGTCCTTTATTTCCCTCAGCCTCGTTCTACCTGGATCCTGTGCCCTGTTCCTGGTGAGCTTATCCAGTGCTCTTGTGCTCTAGTATATTACTATCAAGACCTGCGGCGTGCCACACTATCGGTTTTTGCTAGGACCTGCACTACCAGTCTCCCCAACCGTGGCTACAAGGTATCCTGTTAGCAAGACCTGCACCAGCCTTGTCAATTACTGGGACTTTATTATTACATCCTTGTTTCTGTGTCCAGTTTATACCTGCACTGGTCACCCCCAGCGCTTGGGATATATCTACCAGTGGAACTTTGGGTCCCACCATGGCATATACCGGTGCCACCCTGAGAGGAGCAATGTGTTATTACTCATTGGTCCATCTAAAACACAAGCTGCCACACTGCTGCGAGTAGAGCAGGGGTCCTTTGGACCCCTGTATTTCCATTCTTTGCACCCCACATAGTTTAAGATAGGTGTCATTAGACAGGTGAGAGTCTGGCCTTTCTGACGATTTCAAACATGACCATGTAATGTCTTAAAAAATAATAATATTAAATAAATAGAAAAAAATAATATAAATGAAGAAAGAGCAAATTCAGTGTTGTATACATAGTCATGTTATTTATAAAGCATAATCCTCCCAAATACAAGCAAAAAATTGTGGCTGATAATGTCTTTTTTGTCATTTTTAAGGTAGCCCACCGTTCTATCTTGGCGTGACATAATGCACCATTTTAGGTGAACGTATTGACTCTAATCAAGTCAAAAGTCAAATGGGATTTTACTCCATCTATTCATGTCAGTTGATTCTGTAAATAAAGGTAAGAATTTACTGATGCTCTCAATCCATACAGACTACAAATGTGCATATCTATCCTAAAATGCTAAGTCTTTCGTGTTTTTAATTTTGCTTTGATAGCAAAATGTTGCTCATCTCTTTAAGGTAACAGGTGCTGACAGTAAAGCATCTTGTACAATCTAAAAATGGAAAGATATCACTATTAAGTAGATTAGTTCATAATGAAACAGGGAATTACACACGCTGCACAACTTACAGGCTGAGCAACTGATTTTATTTACAGTACAATCAGAGTGATTTGAATCAAAAATTATTCGCAAGGATTTACATTTAAAAATACAAAATATTAATCATTCACTTGACAGAAGTCAAATTAATGTATCAGAGTGAAAAGCGATGTTTGTGATTACGCATCTGTGATTTAGCTGTACTTATCTCTTTACAGCGGGACAGGGATGAGCACATTCTGTAGAAGCAGCACAGAAGTGCAGCAAAGCTGTTTTATAATGAAGAAAAGAGAGAGAATTTAAAAGCTCATGGATTAAAAAAAAAATGTTAAAGACGCAGTAATATTTGCAGAATGGCAGGTGTGAAGATGTAGTAGGATAGAGATGGACCATAACTGACTGTCCACTGGACTAAAAATTAATTGTAGCTGATTCGGTTGGAATATGATGGAATTGGAAATCGTAAACACCATTGCAGTGTATTATATTTGTTACAATCTCAGTTGCATTACTAAGGTGGAATATTGCAATATTATATTTTTTGTGAGATGATAAAACATAGATTATAAAGCTGAAGTAAATATTTTCCAATAAAATGTAAATAAATAAAATTAAAAGCAAACAGGGTTATTCACTATCCTCTGTAACTCAGTTTTTGCAAATAGCGGTATATATCATTGTTTTTGCAACAGCAATAAACTTTGGCGATTCCAAGAAGAAAATTTAAATCACATTGAATGATGAAGCTTATTGTGTCACTGGTTGAATTTTTTTTTCTAGATACCAAAGTTTATCTTCAACCTTGAAATTTGCTGTTTGCGAATAAGTCCCAAAATTCACTGTGCACTCAGAAAGTAAATAGCTCTAACCTTAAGTACACTTAAATGTAGATCGAAATATGGCTATTTGGTCACCATATGACAATGTCATGTTAAAGCCTACCATGTTTATTTTTATTTATTTATTTTAAAAAAAGGAACAATTTACCCGAGAGCCATATCAACTTTCAAGTTCTGGATCCAGGCCATTTAGCTATTGGAACTAGCTGGCTATCGAACAAAGGCTTTGACTTGAGTGTCACTAGTATGTACTCAACCAATTATTGCTCCCAGTGAAGATAGTAGTTTGCTTTTTCAACCTGATTAACTTCAAATACATCAGCAAACAATTTCAGTGCTGATGTTTGACAGCGTTCAAGAAGGAAGTCCCCCACTTTGAGTTGTGTCACCATCTAGGAACATAAGGGGATATGGGGTAGGTTCCAGTCACTATGACCGCTTAAATAAATGTAGGAGGTCATGGTTGCTATGTCCTTTTTTGGCCCACAACTACCTTTTAAGTACCCCAATGTTGCTGGCTACTACTCTACTCTCAATGTAGAATATAAATGATGATTACTGTATCCTCTATAAATGCTATACTACTACTTTTAATGGGGCACCTGAGAGTGAAAGGATGGGAAATGTGACCACGTTTCCACCCATGGTAACTCATAGAAACATGGTCCTGTGTTTTCCAAATTATACAGGCCTACCTGAAGCAGTAACATCTCACCTCTACAACTATGGAGACGTAAGTCACTGCCTTAGGACTAGAGATGTGTGTTTTGTTTCATTACACACATTCACAAAAATTTACCCGATTCATATTTTGGAATCACTTCCGAAATATGAATTGGATTGGTCTGAAACTAAACAAAAACGGAACAAAACTAAATGAAACAAAACAAAATGAAACAAAATGCAACTAATTGATTCAGTTTTTCGGAATTAATTAGTTGTATTTTGTGGTGCAAAATTATTCAGCAGCCCTGCAGTGCTGCTGTCCTTAGTGCTGAACAAGTGTATGGAGAGCCGCTCCTCAGGGCTCCAGCGCTGTGCAGTGCTGCTGTCCTATCGCTAATTTCTAACCCTAATTTCTAACCCTAGCTTCTAATTTAGAAGCTTGGGTTATAAGCTAGGGTTAAAAGCTAGAGATAGAAATTATGGTTAGAAGCTAGGGTTAAAAATTAGGTTTAGATTTTCTAACCCTAAGGCTAGGGTCAGACGAACGCAGTTTTAACGTGCGTTTAGCCGCACAAAATCACGGCCGTGCTAGCAGCAAATGACGTCCAATGCCGGGGAACACACGAAGTACGGCCGCACGAAAGTTCGTCCGCGCAACGCAAGTGGCAAACGAACGCATTTTTTCGAGAACGTCAAACCGCTACTACTGACGTACAGAGTGCGCTGCGGCCGCATAGCGGCGTGTTTGCGTGATTGGGAGACTTCAGACGCTGCTAATGTCCGGCCAACATAACGTCCAGACGCAAAAAGTGTTTTATTGTTGATCCGTACAAAATCACGGACGAAAAGGCGCATCGTATGACCGCTATCGCGTATTCCGTGAAAAAATATGTCCGTTCGTTCGACCGCACTTTTCCACGGTCGACGCGAAAAATGCGTTCGTCTGACCCTAGCCTTATTTCTAACCCTAGCTTCTAACTCTAATTTCTAACCTGACTTTCAGTGGTTCGTTAGATAGGTTTAATCAGGCGAATCCTATAGTTTTCAATGTACAAAAAAAATCCTAACCTTATTATATATTTATTCAACCGTTTATTTTTTTCTTGCATCAATATTTATTAATTTTTTAGGATATTTTTTAGCCATTTTTTGGGATGTTTTTGGTGAAATTTGTGGAATTTGGATTATTTTAAGAGTATGAGGATTTTTTTCTTTGCCGAACGCAGTGGTTATTTTCTTTCCTTCAGTCTGGCTGGTTTGGCAGGGCTGTCCATGGTGCGGAAACCTATTCAGTACCAAAGACATCAGTTATTCTTGGTTCTGTAACCTATTCAGCACCATGAATAGCAGCTCCACTGAGCTCTGTAGCCCTGCTGAGCTGCTATCCATGGTGATGAAACCTATTCAGTACCATGGACAGCAGCTATTCTTGGTGCTGAAACCTATTCAGTACCAAAAACATCAGACCCCAAATATTTCCAAATCATAGATCAAGCGCCACCATTGAGTAATTGTTCCCAGTGTACTTCTGACTGCTTAGCAAGGAAACAGCAGACCACGTTGTTTTCTCCACAGAGGGATCTTGGGTGGGTTTAGCTTTTTGTGTTATGTGAATGTGCTTCAGTACAATCACATACCACTGTAATGTTTAGGTTTCGTGCTGCTGAGGCGTTTGTACCAATGACTCTCGGATGCAGAATTAACCCCTTAAGGACGGGAGTCATTTTACAACTTCGGCGCTGTTTCGGAAGTTTGCTGAGCTCAATTTGACCATTTTTAAGTCACGTATTCTTATAGCACCCAGACAAATTATATATCGTTCTTTCCGTCAGACTCGGCAGATTAATAATATATCATTATTATATGTATATGTCATGCCCTGCCAAAATGCTATAACAAAAAATGTAAAAAAATGTGAATTTTCAATAAAATTTCAATCTTCCACAGTGTGTAAAGTGTTTTTTTTTTTAATTTTATTATCCAAGGCTCTGCGGTCATATTCTATTGGGTATATCTGTTAAAAAAATTAGAACGGGGAACCCATTCTAAAATGAGAAATTGCGTGATTTTAGCTAAACCCCCCCAAAAAAAAAATCATTAGTGAAGCATCGTTGTTCACATTATAATTGAAATGTGAACAATAGTGCTGCATTAAAAAAAACTATTTTTTTTTTATTATTATATTTATTATTTTTTTATTATTTAATTTATTATTTTTTTATTATTTTTATTTTTACTTTTTTTACACTTTTATTTTTACTTTTACCATGGTCATGTTTGATATCATTGGAAAGGCCATGCTCTGGCCTTTCCAGCAATATCAGCCATGACCCCCTAGCTGCCACCGATCAGGAGATAAAGGGGTTCAAAGAACCCCCCAATCTCCTGCAAGGGATTTCCATTGGAAATCCCTTTGCAGCTAGGGGGTTCCCGGTTAACTGACATCATCGCGCATGGCGCGATGAGTCAGTTAACCAGGGGGGTGACCCAGAGGTGGGGGCTGCCATCCAAGATGGCGGCCCCCACCGGAAATAGGCCGCGATCGGGCACAAATTAGTGCCCGGTCGCGACCTGGCAACTAAGGGGTTAACCCCCATACATCACTGGAAAGGTCAGGCTGTGACCCTTCCAGCGATGCTGGCCACAGCCGCCGGGGACCAGGCGATCGGGAGATAGAGGGATCCGAAGGATCCCTCCCCTCCCCTCCAGGCGCTTCCCCTGCTCCGGCTGGGGGGACGCCTGAAACTGACGTCATCGCACCACCGGCGCGATGACGTCACAGCGCCGGAGGAGGGATCACACTGATCTGACTCCGCGGTAGTCAGAGCAGCGTGGGAGCGACCGGAGGAGGTGAGTATCTCCCGGGGGGGCTGTAAACGCCGAGGACGTACATTTACGTCCTGCGGCGTCAAAGCCCGCCTAATGCAGGACGCAAATGTACGTCCTGCGGCGTTAAGGGGTTAATGGTGCTGGTTTTATTATGATATAGCAGAGCTGCTGAATGACCGTTGCTCACAGAGAGGCCAACTGCCAACTGACTCAGACAGTGCAACAGTCACCAGACAATTTGACCACTATCATGTGATTGGTTAGGATATACAGTACATATGCAAATATTACAAACATCAGGGCCTGAAAAACTGTATTCTTTTCATAATAACATCAGACACTGATGGAGAGTGAGCTGGTTAGAATAGCTCATTCTCTATCTGCTGGGGACACATTGGCGTTTCCCATACAAATTATAATAGGTGCTAATGAACATTAACCCAACTCAGCTCAGCTTTCATCTCAGATGGAATAGGATGGGATAAAATAAGCACAGCGTTCAATACGTTATGCTCAATGGCTTGAGTGCTGTGCGTTACAGCCAAGTTGTGATCTGGCTCAATAATGGCTCTGGTAAGATTACAGCAGCTCTGGTCAAGTTAACACTAAATTTTGAATAGGGACCCTAGCCTCTGCAACCATGTAAAGGCAGAATCAGACCCTGATTAGAACACTTCACGACCAATGTCCTTGAGCAAAGTATCGTATAACATTGATGCACCTATCTCCAACTACATAGAGTACATATATATACAGTATATATATATATCCTTATAAATTGTGAGAACAGGATGCCCTAAGCATAATGTATTTGCTCTTGTTACACTATGTTGTTATATATCATCCCCTTGTTCACGTATTAGCGCTGAGGAATATTTTGGTGCTGCATAAATAAAGAATGACAATAATATGGATAGCAAGACATACATGGATTACAAGAGGTTCTGCTTCCCTTTAGCAGTATTCCAGGTGACTTACTCCACCATTTTAAGAAATGTGACTTCCTCACTACTACCTATATTAGAAAGGTAGATAAAATCGGACGTGCAGCTCTTTTAGAACATTTACAGAATCATAAAGTCATTTTAAATATACTTCTTTGCACTGGTAGCTTTACGGTTTTGTTTATACATATTGCAACATCTGAAAATACCTATACTTACTGCAACAGCAGGCTAAAGAAGTGAGCCATTATAATATTAATAAGGAAAAAATTAGAACCCGATTGACAATACCAAGATAATTCCACAGGACTGAAGATATTTCTTATCTGATATTCTTTAGCTGTCACCCAGGGCAGCACATGTTAGTTCTATATCATTTTGGTTTGAACCTCTTGAGTGGCAGTCTGTAAAAGTGGCAAGTACTGTTTGGACCAGAGAATTATAATAATGCCATATTAACCCTTAGAAAAGATTATAAGATAAAAGAACAATCTATTATAAAAAAATATATATTTTTTTAAATCACTTTAACTCTCTCTTTACCCGAAATATTCTTTATTCTGTTTCAGTTGTCATACTTCCCTGAGTTTACTGAGAAGCAGCGTGTCACTGTGATATCACTGAAGGCCAGGGAGCATTAACCATTTCCACTGCCAGCAAGGCCTGCGGCACTTTGCACTGGATCATGAAAGGGTTAAGGTGCCATTGTTGCAAGCATGTAAAGGAGAAATTTCCCTTGTCCTTGCCTAAGTGAATGGCTGGGATTAAACTGACAGCCCACCTTAGTGATGGCGAAATAATTGGTTGTTCAGCGATGTCCTTGTCAGGAGCTCTGACAGTTCTGCAGATGTCCTGCTCAGCTCTCCAAAGGTTACTCTCAGCTGGGGCCGCTGCTCATTAATCATTCCTCCGTGACAGGCCTGGGAGAGGCCCACATCTGCCACCCTGTCCCCCTCAGAAGTCCCTGTTGCGCCAGCCCACTGTGTCACCAGTTACCGTGCTGTTAACCCCTGCAGTGTTTTTGGGATGGGCAGCATGTCTTGTTGACTGTTCAAACATTGACCAAAAACAGGATGGTCAATATGTGTGGCAAAACCTGATCGAATGTAAAACAGGCAGTGGTCAATCCAATGCCAACTTTATTGCATTCAGGTCATTGCTAAAATAATCGTTTATTTATATCAGTTTTCGTTTCAAAGTATTCAATCAAAGTCACAATTTTCCTACATTCTAATGTTGTTCAGTCATTATGCTTTTGTTTGTGTCGTGCAATATTTGCATCAGGATTCTAAAAATATGACATAGGACAATATAACATAACACAAGGAAATCCTGATATTGCAATTGCACGCTTCCGGAATATGTAAAACTTTTATTTACACCTTCACTACCTTTTATTAAATCAAAACACAGCGCAATATATGGTAGATAACAGGTTTACAAAAAAATTATTTTGACTTTTCACAATGTTTTTCTCCAGTAGTAGCAAATAAGTGGACATAACCTTAATGGTAAAATGTATTCTCAGGATAAAAACCAACAGCCATCCGCATTCTGAAATCTCCTGGCACAAAATGTTAACCACAGAGGTGTAGGAACTGAGGGAATGAGGGCAGATTTCAGACACAGTTTTCCTTGAATAAGTGGGTCCCCTATGTGTCTGGGATGAAGAATGTATTGTATTGATGGAGTTTTGATTTGTTTAACCATCTTAAAGCTGCTGAACTCCCCCATTTAACTTGTTATTAAGGGTAATAGTAGTAAACTAAAAAGCTGACCTTGCTAATGTTTACACTGTTTGAGGTTCCTACGTTGATGGTTTACTACCCACCTAAAAAACTGAGCTACGTGACTTGGCCCCATAGCTCAGATACTCCATGTCCTTCTTATACAATGTTTATACAGAATGGTAGTAACTATTCAACCAATGAAAAAGTTTTTAAAAAATCATTCTCTGCAAATATTTTATTTTATAATATATTATTGTTTTTTATAACAAGGAATAAATTAGTAAGAGCTGAAACAGACTTTCAAAAGGTGTATAGACATAATATGATATTGAATGATAACATTAATAGTAGTCTTTAAAAACAGAACCATTTTTTTACTGTTTCAATTTAGAAACTCTTCAGTTAGAACCTTTCGAGAACAAAGTGCACACGATGCTTAGATGGGCTAACTGGATGTCCAAGCATGATGGGTGGCATTGCCCCGAACAGCTGGAATGCCAGTGTTTCTGACTTGCTTGTCTACAGGAATAAATGAGTTAAGAGCATCAGTGATGAGAATATTGCAGCCTAGATTTCCATGTCTTTAAGAGTGAAACGCTTGTCTGTCTGAATGATGGTTAAGCCACAAGAGGGGTTCCAAACAATGTATGAAATGAATCTACATGTTTAATATGTAGAATGGCCATTAGGTATAGCTGCAGTCAATGAAGTGTAGAGAATACACATTGTGCATTATAGGGCAGCAGTTTCCTTCACATACACCAAAGGAAATGCAATTTTTTCTTTTACACAGTTCCCATTGCCATTCGTTTTCACTCCCACCCTCCAGAAGTTAAAATTATTACTCCTCTTCATCAACCATGACAATGAGTCATAATTCAAAAATGCAATGGTTTAAAAAGGAAAGATATATATATATATATATTATATATACACACTGCCTGGCAAAAGCAAAGTCACCACCTGCAATTAACTAAGAAAATAGGTAAGAACGTTTGATTGGATAATTACTAATTAATAGAGGTCGGCTGACTATACTGAATGACCAGGTTTTTCCATCAATGGATTTTTCTTCACTGATGGCACGTGCATATTCCAAGATGACAATGCCAGGATTTGTTGGACTCAAATTGTGCAACAGTGGCTTAGGGAGCACGAGACATCATTTTCACCCAAGGATTGGTCACCACAAAGTCCAGACCATCATTGGGATATACTGGAAAAGACTTTGCGTAGCAGTCTGACTCTCCCGTCATCAATACAAGAACATGACGACAAATTAATGCAACTTTGGACGGAAATAAATGTTGCGACATTGCATAAGCTTATCAAATTGTTGTCACAGCGAATGCATGCGTTAATCAAAGCAAAAGATGGTCCAACAAAATATTAGAGTGTGTGACGTCTTTTTTTTGGCCAGACAGTGTATATTTATATTTGTACATTTAATGTTAACACACAATTTATATATTTAACAGTACAGAATCAGCATGTTGTGGCCAAAAGATGAGATGTAGGGATTTTTACAATTTACTAATTGATGATTTGAATGTTGTTAACACTCCCTGTTTAGTGAATAAACCACACCTATGAAATGTTGGCTCATTGCATGTGAAAAAACTTATTATCAGGGTTATTCAAAGAGATCCGAATGGCTGGAGAAAGGTAACCGAACGCTGAAAATCAGCGTTCGGTTACCTTTCTTGGCCATTTGGCTATCCAGAGAGCAGGCAATACGCCAAATCCTGGCGAATTGCCTGCATATTCGGTGCCTGTTCGACGGCAGTGAAATCCCCCATAGAGAAGCAATGCTTCGTCTATTCAAAGAACACAAACCAGCAGTGAAAGGTTCCCGAAATGCCCTGCCATTCGGTGGTTTCATTCGACAGGTTTATTCAGGAGAATCCCATAGGCTTCAATGTTAAAAATATTCCCGTTTTAATTCAATATCTAATAAACCGTTCATTATAAAATACTGCAGTAAAGAGTCTCTTTATTTATAGATTTTATTGGATATTTTAAGCATTTTTCTGGATTTTTTTAAAAAAAAAGTCAGATTTTTCTTTTTCCTGTAACAGCCCTTTTTATTATCATTCCCTGGATCTCATATGTAAATTTCAGACATTTTTGCTCAGTAGTTTCTTTGCAAACAGCGTTTCACTTTTCAAACATTCAAGCAAACTGTTTTGCTAATTTATTCACTTCACTCATCTGCGGTGTCGGCTTTTTCCGGCGGCTTTGCTGCGTGTGATCGGCTCCTGCCCGGGTTTTTCCGGCGTCTTCGGCGGGTTAATCCAGATGTTTTTGCGGGTTTCGGCGTGCATTCGCCGGGTTTTTGTGGTGACTTTTCGTCGTGTTTGCGGCAGCTTTTCCCTGCACTTCGACGGCCCTGTGGTGCTTGCTGAATACACTGCAGGGTCGCCGAAATGGGATTGCCAAATTGGCCGAATTGAAGAGAACGAAAAGTCACCGAACATGCGGTGACTTTGATTCTCTTTGAATAACCCTGTATATGTATCACAATAATTTGGCTTACACAGTATACAATACAAATTTGAGTAATTCCCTATAAAATAATTCACCTATTACATACCTTTGGCATAGTAGGCTGATTTGGCTGTGAACCTCCTTGTGAGTTTGAGATCTTAAAGACATCCAATACGTCCACTATCAAAGCTGATAAGTAGGGAGGACAATTTCCACCTAGGTTTAAGTTCCACTGGTTTTATTCTAATTAAATAAATAATCACTATACCTATCCTATGACATTATGTGAATATATGTGCTGTGTATATAAAAAATGCAATGTTAATGTAAATACACTAGAAAATACAATCTCAGATTATCCTATGCACATATATATGACCTACTCAATGCTCATCCTACAAACCATGGAAGTGGGAGAACAATAAGACATGCATAATGCATTGTGTGTTTTCATAAATAGGAGTCCATTTTACTAGATATTCCAATGTAATAATGTATTCACTGAACTTTAATAAGAGCATCTGAGAGTTAAAAGTAGCACCTTTCATAATTCCCATTTATGAACACTGGTTTCAGTTACATTTCATAATAGTACATGCTTTTAACCTTCATTTGTAGAAATACAAGTGAAACTCTAACATACAGAAGGGAATGACTGCAATGTTACTTACACGAATTAAACCCAGTGTCCATTGAAACGTACAAAAGCTTGTTATCTTAAATAGGCAAGATGTGAATCTTATACAAGCCACTCAATGCAAAAGGGTCTATTCACTAACCATTGTTGTTTCAGTTATACAATGGTTGCTTTGCTTCGGCACTCTTCAGCGAACTACAGCGCATCAACCTCTATTTCATCAAATTACGGTAAATTCATTTACTGGTGTGGCTCCATTGTTTTTGCTTTAGTTTTCACACAGCGGAAGCTTGTTCATCGGGGCAGTGGGAGGACAGTACCCAACCAGTGCTTTGAGAGATTATATATATATATATATATATAATCTGTCTAATCTCAAGGCATTAAAAAAATTTTTTTCTGGAAGGCAGTTGGTATTAATTAAAATTGTTTACGAACTGCAACATACACTGCAGTGCTGTACAGTAGGTATGAAAAAACAAACATAACGTTAACAAAGAAGTTTTGAAGTTTGACATGGGGAATGATAAGGAAATATGGCGGTGCTCAATTAAGCTTAAAGGTCCACTACCACCAAAAAATTATATGTCCTTATTGTGATTATTTTATGTTGCTGATAATGTACATGTACTTTGTTCTTCTCTTGTGTGTTTAGTTAAGATGATATTTTACTTCATATGTCTCACTGGGTGTATCCATTGTGTGATCTTTTGTGTTCTAAACTGCCCCCCACCGTTTCTTTACAGCACTTGCTCCTCACTGTGTGACATTGGCCACAAAATGGAGTCTATGGGTCAGGCAGACTACTCGCATCATTTTATGGTGTGGGATGTATTCAAAGGACATCACCAGGGGTAAATTAGAGGTCTTTTAAGCTCCCTGCCATATCTCATTCAGCTGCCATCTCTTATTTCAGGTAGCCTACACCAAACAATACACTCCCTGTTGGCTTATCTAAACATTCCCTCATTCACCTCATTAACTGGTAGATATTATAGATTAAATAAACAAACAGCCACAATGCAAAATTAGAAACCAGAACCTGGAGATAAAATACCTAAGTTTATTTTTCCCTTTTACATGCAATTACTTCAGACAAAGAAAAAAACAGCAGTATGTGTTTTATAAGGTGGTTTTATTTGTAATGCACAAGTGATCTACACAATTTATGTAAGTGGTAGTGTCCCTTTAAAATCTAAGAAGAGTAAGGTGACTGTGACACAGAATTGAGGAGTGCAGTGTATGAGAAATGGTGGGATGCATGGAGGCTGTGTAGGAAATAGATCAGAATGAAAGCAGTGGGCGTGATTATGGTGTGAGCTCATAAGCTTATCTAAAGTACTGCCGTTTACAGTTTTACATTTTGAAGACTGGAGGCATGGGACAGTTGAATATGGTGAGGGAGGAAGTTCCATTGATAGGGGGCAGCGTGGAAATAATCTTAAAGGTGAGAGTGGAGGGTGCTGGTATGTAGTGGTTAGAACAAATTGTTTGCAGGGAGTAGGGATGAGCTGTTCGGTTCGATCAGTTCGGAGTTCGATTCGAACTTTGGCCGTTCGCAAGTTCGCAAACTTCGAACTTTTTGGCGTGTTCGGTTCGAGTTCGCTGAATTTTTTTATTTGAAAAAAGTATAAAAAATGCTTGAAAAATACTAAAAAATCTAGAAATAAAGAGACTCTTTACTGCAGAATATTATAAGCAACAGTTTATTAGATATTGAATTAAAAACTAATGTGTACGTGCAAAGATTCTCACCTCTAAATGACCTGTGTTCTCAAACGGTAAACAACAGGTGTTTTTAGTCTGGTCTAATGAATTTGATACATTGTATGTATGTAAACTATACTGAGGGTGTGGTGTCTGCTTCTGAGAAGTGTTAATTTCTTTACTAAATCTTCCTCTAATATGCTGCATTTCACTGCTGTGTGCTCAGCTCATTTTTACCGCTTTCGCTCATCATGTTTAGGCTGGGGTCAGACGAGCGTAGTGTTCACGTCCGTGATTGCGCCTAAAAGTACGTCCGTGATAGCATGAAAGAAAGTCCATTGGAGCCTGTTACACAAAGTACGTCCGCACTGAACTACGGACGCACCACGGCCGCGGCAAACGGACGCAAGGCAGGCAAGAACGTACAACCCCTAGAATGGCCGCACAAAGTGCGCTGCGTCCGCAACGTCTGCATAGCTTTGTGTGTGAGTGATGGAACGTGGTCAGACGGACTGCATTTATACGTCCAGCATTTTTCACGGACAAAATGGTTTTGCTTTTTAATTTATTTTCCCTCCTACATCCGTCAAAATATATACGTCAGTGAAAAAAAACGGACTGTCTGGCCACTACTGCGTCTTCCGTACTAACGTACGTCCGTGTGCACGGACGTACAGTCCGTAGAAATCACGCTCGTCTGACCCTAGCCTAAAACGTGATTTGAAGCCACATTTTATTAAATGACCCAGACATATTAGATATCGTTCTTTCTGGCAGACTCCGCAGATTCATAATATATCATTTTTATATGTATACGTGATGTTCTGGCTGTATATTATGACAAAAAATGCAATAAAAATAGAATTTTTAATCATCTGCAGTGTGTAAAGTGTTTTTTTTTTCACATTTTAGCACATGAGCGTTTGCGGTTATGTTTTCTATGGGGTGTGCTTGTACAAAAATTAGAAATGGAGACTTGTTACATTTTGTGGGGGGAATTACATGATTTATAGCAAACGCACCCCATAGAAAAAAATCATTAGTGCAGCATCATTGTTCACATTATAATTGAAATGTGAACAATATTGCTGCATTAAGAAAAATAACACACAAAAAAAATACAGTTTTTTTTTTTTTACTTTATACCTGGTCATGTTGGGTATCATTCGAAAGGCCATGCTCAGGCCTTTCGATTGACACCCTCCATGACCCCCTAGGTGCCTGGAGATATCGGGGTTCAGATGAACCCCCTATCTCCACCAGGGGATTCCGGACAGCTAGGGGTTCCCTGGCTATCTGACATCATCACACTATGCGTGAGGACGTCAGGCAGTGAGGGGGGACCCGGGGTGGAGCCGCCATCCAAGATGGCAGCCCCCACCGGAGCTAGGCCGACTTCGGCGCCGCAAGGCATCTCTATACACAGCCCCATCAGTATCTCTATACACAACCTCACAGCATCTCTATACACAACCTCACAGCATCTCTATACACATACAGCATCTCTATACACAACCCCATCAGCATCTCTATACACAACCTCACAGCATCTCTATACACAGCCTCACAGCATCTCTGTACACAACCTCACAGCATCTCTATACACAGCCTCACAGCATCTTTATACACAACCCCATCAGCATCTCTATACACAGCCCCATCAGTATCTCTATACACAACCTCACAGCATCTCTATACACAACCTCACAGCATCTCTATACACATACAGCATCTCTATACACAACCCCTTCAGCATCTCTATACACAACCTCACAGCATCTCTATACACAGCCTCACAGCATCTCTGTACACAACCTCACAGCATCTCTATACACAGCCTCACAGCATCTTTATACACAACCCCATCAGCATCTCTATACACAAACAGCATATCTATACACAACCCCATCAGCATCTCTATACACACCATCTCTATACACAGCCACACAGCATCTCTATACACAACCCCATCAGCATCTCTATACGCAGAATCTCTATACACAACCCCATCAGCATCTCTATACACAAACAGCATCTCTATACACAACCCCTTCAGCATCTCTAAACACAGCCTCACAGCATCTCTATACACAACCTCACAGCATCTTTATACACAAACAGCATCTCTATACACAACCCCATCAGCATCTCTATACACAGCATCTCTATACACAGCCACACAGCATCTCTATACACAACCCAATCAGCATCTCTATACACAAACAGCATCTCTATACACAACCCCTTCAGCATCTCTAAACCCAGCCTCACAGCATCTCTATACACAACCTCACAGCATCTCTGTGAACCCTCAAATGAACCCCCTATCTCCACCAGGGGATTCCGGGCAGCTAGGGTTCCCCGGCTATCTGACGTCCTCACGCTATGTGTGAGGACGTCAGGCAGTGAGGGAGGACCCGGGGGTGGAGCCGCCATCCAAAATGGCGGCCCCCACCGGAGCTAGGCCGCACTTCGGCGCCGCAAGGCACCGAAGTGTGACCCGGTGCCTAAGGGGTTAAAGCCCGGCACCGCTTAAAATGGGAGACTCTCTCCTTTTAAGCGGTGCCTGGCTTTTTTTGTGGGACCTCCCGATCGGGAGGGAGAGGGATCCGAACGGATGCCCCCTCCCTTCCAGGTGATCTCCCGGCATTGCCGGGGGGACCCCTGGAAATGACATCATCGCGCATGGTGCGAAGACATCATTTACGTTGGGAGGAGCTTGACTTCAGTGTCTGATGACGCTGAAGTCAGAATGCCTCAGGACCCCGGACAGAGAGGTGAGTATCTCCGCCGGGGGTCCCGCAAAGCTGATGACGTGTGGGACACGTCCTCCTCAGCATACAGCGGGAGTAACTGAGCCCACACGTTGTCAGCAGTGAAGGGATTAAAAACGTATTTTTTAAAAACTTTTTGTCCTTGTTTCCTGTCCCCCAGGGCACTACCTGGACCCGGACATTGTTTTTAAGTGTTTCTATACATCCTAGAAATCCGCCACTTCACGGGCAGGTTATGGGGACCTCCTAGGCACGATATTTGAAGGAATTTTTCGTTTTTATTTTTAACCCTTATTTCATGGAAAACTTTAAAAATGTATTTTTTTTTACTTTTTGTCCTTGTTTCCTGTCCCCCAGGGCACTACCCGGACCCCCATACACCTTTTATAGCAAATATCTAGCATATATGCCCTCTTGGAGGGCACTCTAAAAATCGAATTTTGAGTCCCATTGACTTGTATTGAGTTCGAATTCGAATTCGAACTTCTGAAAAGTTCAAGTTCGAATGCGAACTGAACTCGGGGGTGTTCGGCTCATCCCTAGCAGGGAGTAGTGATGGTAAATACCAGCTAATAAGTGAGAAGATGTAAGCTGGGGCACTGTTATCGAGAGCTTTGCATGTGAGGACCATTCATTTGAATTGAATTCTAAAAAGAGACAGGGAGCCAGAGTATAGATTGACAAAGGAGTGAGGTGTGGAGGTATAGGTGTTAAAATTCCTGGATGGGAGGTAGTTGAGTTTGGTAAAGGTGTTCATTACAGACTGCAGAGGAATAATCTGGTATCATTTAAGGTCATTGAGAAGAGGGTTACAGTAGTCAAGTTGGGAGGTAATAAGAGTTTGGATGATCATTAGACTTGTGCACGACCGTTTCTTTTGTTTCGGATTTCTTCGTTCTGTTTTTTTTATCGTTTTGGATCTTTTTCGGATCATTTTTCGTTCCAATATTTTAATTCATTGTTTACATTATGCTACCACGATTCGTATTTTCAGACTTATCTGAAATTTAGGACGGCAGGTTTTCATTCTTCGGATTACTTCGTTTTTAGTTTTTATGAGTTATTTCGTTTTTCGGGTTGATTCGTATTATGTTTTTTTGAGTTATTTCATATTTTCAGGCGATTCATATTTTCGGACAGCTGATATTTCCTATTTCAGATCACTTTGTTTCTCGTTTTTATGAGTTATTTAGTTTTTTATTAGTTATTTCGGAATGTGAAATGGATTTATACTACTACTACAATAAAATGAAAATACCAGCCATACAAAATAATTCCATAGGTTTCAATGTAAAAAATATTCCCTGTTTTTATTAAATATTTATTCAACCGTTTATTCTTTTCACTTGCAGCAAAAAGTCTATTAATTTATTAGGATTTTTAAGCATTTTTCAGGATTTTTTGTGTGAAATTTTAGGTTTCCTAATTTATTTTAAAGGAACGAGGCGTTTTTCATTGCTGAAGGCAGCTGTATAATTTTTCTTTCAGTCCCGCTGCATTCAGCATTGAATACTAAGGGGGTTATTCAAAGAGATCCGAATTGTGGCCGAAAGGTAGCCGAACACTGAAATTCAGCTTACGGTTACCTTTTCTGATCATTCGACTATTCAGAGAGCAGGCAGTTCACCAAATGTTGGCGAATTGCCTGCACGCCCGGTGCCTTTTCGGCGCCTGTTTGAGGGCAGTGAAATCCCCATAGAGAAGCAATGCTTTGTCTATTCAGAGATGACCAAACAACAGGGAAAAGTTGCAGAAATGCCCTGCTGTTCGGTGATCTCATTCGACAAATGTATTCAGGTGATTCCCATAGGCTTCAATGTTAAAAATATTCCTGTGTTAATTAAATATCTAACAAACCATTTAATATTATATTCTGCAGTAAAAAGTCTCTTTATTTATAGATTTTTTAGGATATGTTTTTGGATATTTTTGGCAAAAAAAATTCCAGTTTTTTTTTTAAATCGTCTTTTCTTGTTTCTGTAACAGACCTTTTTATTATCATTCATTGGATCTTATATGTAAATTCCAGGTATTTTCGTTAAGTATTTTTTTTGCAAACAGCGTTTCAAATTTCAAACTTTCAAGGGTACGGTTTTGTTTTTTTTACCTCGTTCGTCTGCGTGTCAGGTTTTTCCAGCGGCTGCTCTGCGCTGTGATCAGCGGCTAGTCGGGTTTCTCCTACGTGTTCGACAGGGTTAATCCAGCTGTTTTCTGCAGGTTTCAGTGAGTGTTCTGCAGGTTTGCTGTGAGTGTTTGGTGGGTTTGTGGCGGGTTTTCCCTGCACTACGGGGGCCTTGCGGTTCTTGCTGAATACACAGCAGGGTCGGCGAAATAGGATCGCCGAATCGTCCCGAAATTCAGGGAACGAGAGTCACCGATCGTACGGTAACTTTTCGATTCTTTTTGAATAACCCTGTATGTTTCAGCATCATATATAGCTCTGGATCCCCACGGGGCTGCTGTCCATGGTGCTGAATGCTGATTCAGCCGTCATTTGGAACACCGTATGGCCATTCTTTACACCCCACTTGGTCATGTTTTTATTATCATTGGAAAGGCCAGACTCTGACCTTTTGAAATTACACTTGATTTGACCAAGTAAAGTAAAAAATAAAGAAAACCAGAATACTAGAGGGGGAAGGTTGTTTTTCCTTTAAGGCTGTGACATTGTCCATTTTTCACGTATGAAATGAGTAATACCACTGCCGTTACTCACCTTCTCATTTACAACACCGGAAGCAAGTTCAGTGTTTTATATAGAGTCATATTTTTCATAAAATACAATGCGCCAAATTACTAGCAAAAAATGCAATTTTTCTCAGTTTTGGTTAATTTTTTTGAAAAAAACAGGGTCTTCATTTAGGATTTTTTTTCCGTAAAGGCTAACCCATAGAATATATAACCAGAAAGATTTGGATGATAAAATGTGGAAAAATAAATGTACATGCATAAATGATTGAAATCCGACTGGAAATTTACATTTACATTTGTACACTAAACCATTCTGATGGATCATGACATATAAACATAGAACTTATATATTTTGAATCTTTGTCCCAAGTCTTCTAAAAAAAAAAAAAAAGATATATCATTTGTCTGGGTTCTACAATAAAACACGACTCAAATCACATTTAAACATGATGAGCAAAAAATTGTGAAAATTAGCTCAGCACAAAGGGGTGAAATGGCTCAGCAGCGGAGGGGTGAAAATGCAACACATCTTAGCTTTACCTTTATCTTCTACACCTTATCAGTGATGTTGCATGTATGACCTGTTTAGAATAATAAACAAACTAATTATCCTTCTAGCTGTTATAGGATGAAAGTGATAAAACACAAGTGTTTCTTAAGATCTTGTTTGGATCTATGCTCCTATTCCTAAAAACATGACAGTAGAGGAAGTCTAATAAGAAAAAGCAGGCTTTCTTATGGTTGCATATTTGTTTATGGTGGTATTGTATAAAATCTCACAACTGCTCTATTAAATAGACAAGAGATAGCACCAGAGGTTCTGTTATTCCACTGTATGACGACCACCTGCACGTGCGGAGGGAGCGTGTAAAAGGGGTTAAAAGCTCCAAGCCTCTGAATTTACTAACTCTGCCCCCTCTCAGGGCCCCAAGTTATGTCAACCTAGACGCCCACAAAACCGTACACACCCTTCTAACTATACACTGCCACTGCGAAAGTAATAGGGCGCTTTTGAAATCCCCTGCAACTGTATAGCACCCCAAATCCAGGAGCCTACCATATACAGCTAATATATCTTCCAAATGGTAACTTCTATGATAACGCTAACACCGCAGCTTACTGGAGAACATGAATCATCTAGACTAAAGACAGTACTAAACATAACAAGAGAAAAAAGATATCATCTGCGCTCGTTTCTATGTATTTCCATGTACAACAAAACATTATCTGAGGTTTTAGTTTGTTTTAATGGCCAATGAAATGTAAACTCACTCGCCCCTTCAAGGCACCTCTTTGTAGAGCGAGTCCTAACCAATGTACCAAAAGCTGCTCTACTGAGCAACTACATGCCCCTCCTGCTGCTTTTCAGCTAAGGAGAGGCAGAAAAATGGTGGGTTTTATTTATACACGCACCAAGCACTTCCGATTTGGGGTTGAAAACAAAAACATGGAAAAAGGAACAGCAGCAAAAATGACTAACTGGTATTACAGCATAATAAACATACATACAGAAAAAATGGCGTTGCGCTCATACTCACTAGAGCGGCTGCAACAGCCAGGAGTAACAGCCCAGTTCATGTATAAAACATAATAAGAGAAAAAAGATGTCATCTGCACTCGTTTCTATGTATTTCCATGTACGACAAAACATTATCCGAGGTTTTAGTTTGTTTTAATGGCCTTTGAAACGTAAGCTCACTCGCCCCTTCAAGGCACCTCTTTGTAGAGTGAGTCCTAACCAATGTACCAAAAGCTGCTCTACTGAGCAACTACATGCCCCTCTTGCTGCTTTTCAGCTAAGGAGAGGCAGAAAAATGGTGGGTTTTATTTATACACGCACCAAGCACTTCTCATTTGGGGTTGAAAACAAAAACATGGAAAAAGGAACAGCAGCAAAAATGACTAACTGGTGTTACAGCATAATATACATACAGAAAAAATGGCGTCGTGCCCATACTCACCAGAGTGGCTGCAACAGCCAGGAGTAACAGCCCAGTTCATGTATAAAACATAACAAGAGAAAAAAGATGCCATCTGCACTCATTTCTATGTATTTCCATGTACAACAAAACATTATCCGAGGTTTTAGTTTGTTTTAATGGCCATTGAAACGTAAGCTCACTCGCCCCTTCAAGGCACCTCTTTGTAGAGTGAGTCCTAACCAATGTACCAAAAGTTTGTTATTGTTATGCTTTATACATGAACTGGGCTTTTACTCCTGGCTGTTGCAGCCGCTCTGAGTATGGGCACGACGCCATTTTTTCGGTATGTAAAGACAGTACTAGGTTACAAAGTTTTAATGGCAAAAGACAAAAATAAAAATTTACACAGAGCCAATATCACATAAATAAGAGATACAAAATATAAAACATGCAAATACAGTTCTTGAAATAAAATGGTACTTAAACAAACACAGAAGCCTAACTTACATAGATAGCTCTTCCATGGGTATTTCAACTTTTAAAGTCTCTTGTTCTGAGATGTTCCTTCAACAAAAATCCTTGCAAAATACAAATTGTACTCGCGGGCACTGGCCCTTTGTCTCCCAACACCCACCAACCCCCACCATATTTGGTTCATGTTTCCATTCCCCCATCCATGGTTATCAGATAAGGGGGGTCATAAATACAGGCAGGAAAAAAACGCACAAATTCTGCACTTAAATCTGGCGCAACGCAAGAACCATGCCTGTGCATGACACAATGGTCCCATTTATTTCTTATTTCAATATTCCTTGCACCCACACAGTGTTCCTTTTTTATTCTGGATGTCATATCAACTTCTAGTTATACTGATTTAAGCAAGAGACAATTCATGGAATGAACATGATAGAAACATGTTCTGCAGATACAAATAACACACTAGTTTTAAGGAAAGACACAATCGAGGAGCTGATTTAAAGCATGCAAATTATAAGGTTTGCTTCTTTCTCCAAAATATGAACATCTCACAATGATCTCACTATTCATTTATTTTATACAGTATATAGAACTTCACTTCTCATTGGGCAGTAATGGAAGCCTGAAATATGTATTGCCACAGATACATTAAAACTGATTTCTCACTCTAACCTCAGAAGGTTTTCCCATCGTGTGCACAGCTACCCACAAAGATGGCTCAGAGAAAACATGTAATGGCATGTTGAAAGTTCATTGTAGTACTGGGTCATGGATGATTGGTCTAATGGAAAATACAAATGTTATTCCTCTTTAATGACCATTATAAAAATGTGTACATACACTGCTCATATAATAGCAAAACAGAAAGAATTAGGCACATGTTTTCTGTCTTTAACCCAGGTCAATTTATGACCAGGAACTCAATGGGGAGCCTTACAGTAGATTTCTCTCTTAGCAGGAGAGGTAATTACAAGGCCTTCATATTATTGAAATTCAAAATATTTTAATACATGCACTTGCACATTGTCTGCTAGAAGGTTTTGAGTGAATACTCATAGAAGGTTATTTTAAAGGTTAGTGAATCATTCAGTCTCATCATTTACTGTGTGTTCCATCTGTGTGTCAACGGCTGTTAATCATCAATATATACTGTGTAGTATGAAGCGATTTGACTCATTTTACATTTGGATGTTTAATATTTCAATGTGCTCAATGTGTTTTCTGACCTCTAAGACTAACAATGTTTTGTTGGGGCTCTGTTCTTATATCATAATTTCCTTTCATTGTATTAGTCTCACATACTATATCAGACCTGTCAAACGCCACTCCCCAGATGTTGATAGCCTACAATGCCCAGAACACTTTGCATGAAGCATGATTGCAAGAGAATCATGAGAGTTGCAGTTAAACAACATCTGTGGGGGCAGAGTTTGACAGCCCTGCTCTAGGTATGCATGGAATCCTTAACATAACAAAAGTGAGTAGAAGTAAAGCAAAAGACCATAGGGAACAGAAGAAAAGCAAAATGATGTCTGCAAATATCATAACATGAATTTTAGGCTTAAACAATTTTTAATTTAATAATGGATATGGTGAAAATGTACATTAAAATGCACTTTTTGTGTGGATATGGATGACACAAATGTATTCTACTGACTATACAATAGTGCTATTTATACAGGAGTGGTCCCTGAAATACAGCAGCATTTTGAACATAAATTCATAATATGAATTTTAGAGATCGTATATAACTATAAATACTGTACAAATTGGACAAGCTAATGTAAAATGTGTGCCCAGACTAGAAAAAAAAATCAATACACATGTAACGCTTGTTTGGCCCGGGGTTGCCCCTCCACTAAGGCCCTCATGCTCAGTTATATCATTCTGCTTAACATGGTGATCCTGAGCCTCCGCTATATGGGAGTAGGGCTACTTAACTTCAGCAGTGCCTCCACCTGTCTGGGCATCCATAGTGATGGATGGTCTCCCAGGCAGGAACTAATAATAACTACATCACACAAACTGCGGTAAATCAATAGTTCTGTATTCAAGATAGCGACAAGAGAAATAAACGCAGGCAATACAGTTGCTAGCTAACACACCAATACTCTCTAACCAGACCCAAACAACCTATATCCCACCCTCCTCTTCACCCTAGTGGCTGGCGATTGTAGTTGGTGTGCATAAGCGTTGGGGCCCTCAGATGGATTAACACATGCGATAGCAGCAAACACTTCTAAGAAGGTTGTAAGTGAATCCACGTGCCTGCTTGGAAGCTTTAATAGTGTAGAAGAAAAGAGAGTGCCCTGTCAGCCGGACAGGGGTAGAGGTACTGGTTACCAAGGTATTCTGCCACACAAAGGCTGCAGGAGGAACCACCAGGCTCCATCAGCACTCTGCTTTGCAGACTGCTGCCCCGGGTGCTGCCACTGTACCACTAACTGCCTGGCTGCTTTGATTACAGCTGCTGCTCTCAAACTGCTAGGTGGCTGCTGCCTACTTTGGTAATGCAACGGCGCCAAACTGATAGGTGGTCTTGGCCTACTTCTGACACGCTTCTTCGGATCCACACACTAACAGCGCCGTTCCGTTCTGCTTCCACTTCATCAATCTGCTCACCCACTCGGAAAGTCCAGGCCAGTCTCCCTCTGCCTGGCCCACCTAGGTTTTCTCTGCCAGGCCTCACACACAGCAGGCTCTGCAGCGTCTGTCTCCTCAGATGCTTGTCTCCTCGTGATCGGCACGCAAATGTTTAATTGGACAAAACAAGTCCCGTGTGCCTTGCTCTTCTATTACCAGTGGGGTACCTCAGGGGTCAGTACTTGGACCCATTCTCTTTAATATTTTTATTAGTGATATTGCAGAAGGTATTAATGGTAAAGTATGTCTTTTTGCTGATGACACAAAGATTTGCAACAGGGTTGACGTTCCTGGAGGGATCAGCCAAATGACAAATGATTTAGGTAAACTAAAAAAATGGTCGGAGCTGTGGCAATTGAGTTTTAATGTGGATAAGTGCAAGATAATGCACCTGGGGCGTAAAAACTCAAGGGCTGAATATAGAATATTTGATACAGTCCTAACCTCAACATCTGAGGAATGGGATTTAGGGGTTATTATTTCAGAGGATCTAAGGGTAAGTAGTCAATGTAATAGAGCAGCAGGAAATGCTAGCAGAATGCTTGGTTGTGTAGGGAGAGGTATTAGCAGTAGGAAAAGGGAAGTGCTCATGCCACTGTACAGAGCACTGGTGAGACCTCACTTGGAGTACTGTGTGCAGTACTGGAGACCTTATCTCCAGAAGGATATAGACATCTTAGAGAGAGTTCAGAGAAGGGCTACTAAAATGGTGTACGGCTTGAAGGAGAAAAGTTACCAGGAAAGGCTTAATGATCTTAACATGTACAGCTTGGAAAAAAGACGAGACAGAGGAGATATGATAGAAACATTTAAATACGTAAAGGGAATCCACAAGGTAGAGGAAGGGAGTATATTTAAACGGAAACAAAGTAGCAAAACAAGAGGACATAGTCTTAGATTAGAGGGGCAAAGGTTTAAAAGTAACATCAGGAAGCATTATTTTACTGAGAGGGTGGTGGATACATGGAACAGTTTTCCAGTTGAAGTGGTAGAGGCCAAAACAGTAATTGAATTTAACCCCTTAACGCCGCAGGACATACATTTACGCCCTGCATTAGGTGGGCTTTGGTGCCGCAGGACGTAAATGTACGTCCTCGGCGTTTTCAGCCCCCTGGGAGATACTCACCTCCTCCGGCGGCTCCCTCGCTTCCTCCGGCGGCTCCCTCGCTGCTCTGACTCCCACGGAGTCAGATCGTCAGGGTTTCCTCCTCCGGTGCACTGACGTCATCGCGCCGGGGGCGCGATGCCGTCAGTTTCAGGCGTCCCCCCCACCGGAGCAGGGGAAGCGCCTGAAGGGGAGGGGGGGATCCTTTGGATCCCTCTATCTCCCCATCGCTGGGGACCAGGCGGCTGTGGCCAGCATCACTGGAAGGGTCACAGCCTGACCTTTCCAGCGATGTATGGGGGATTAACCCCTTAGTTGCCAGGTCCCGACCGGGCACTAATTTGTGCCTGATCGCGGCCTATTTCCGGTGGGGGCCGCCATCTTGGATGGCAGCCCCCACCTCTGGGTCACCCCCCGCTCAACTGACTCATCGCGCCATGCGCGATGATGTCAGTTATTCGGGGAACCCCCTAGCTGCAAAGGGATTTCCTATGGAAATCCCTTAGAGGAGATAGTGGGGCTCTTTGAACCCCTTTATCTCCTGATCGGTGGCAGCTATGGGGCCATGTATGATATTTATGGAAAGGCCAGAGCATGGTCTTTCCAATGATATCAAACATCACCATGTTATATGTAAAATAAAAGTTTAAAAAAAGTAAAAATAAAAATAATAAAAATATAATAAATTAAATAAAAAAATAAATACGTGTTTTTTTTTTTTAATGCAGCACTATTGTTCACATTTCAATTATAATGTGAACAATGATGCTTCACTAACGATTTTTTTTGGGGGGGGGTTAGCTAAAATCACGCAATTTCTCCCCAAAAAAAAAATGGGTTCCCCGTTCTAATTTTTTTAACAAATCTACCCCACAACATATGACCGCAGAGCCTCGGATAATAAAATTTAAAAAAAAAAACACTTTACACACTGTGGAAGATTGACATTTTATTGAAAATTCACATTTATTTACTTTTTTTACATTTTTTGTTATAGCATTTTGGCAGGGCATGACCTATACATATAATAATGATATATTATTAATCTGCCGAGTCTGCCGGAAAGAACGATATATAATTTGTCTGGGTGGTATAATAATACGTGACTTAAAAACGGTCAAAATGAGCTCAGCAAACTTCTACTTCCGAAACAGCGCCGAAGTTGTAAAATTACTCCCGTCCTTAAGGGGTTAAGCAAGCATGGGATAGGCATAAGGCTATCCTAAACAAAAGATAAATCCAGGTAAAGTATCCATGTAATTGGACAGACTAGATGGGTCGAAAGGTTCTTATCTGCCGACATTTTTCTATGTTTCTATGTTTCTATTGGCTGCGTAAGTTACATGCAAGGGCTTTGTGTTAGCCCGGGGCACATTTAACAGTCTCCGTGACGTCAGAAAACATAGTCTCGCAGTAAAAATACAAGGGGCTACATTCCTATGTAGTGTACACCTATTAATCTGAAGCTATAGCATTTAGATTTTTTTGTGGGTTAAAACAGTGTCAGATTTCTCTCTTTTTTTATTATTTTTTATTTTCTGTAATATTGGGCCAAAATGAAATAATAAAATATAGAACATATATGATTTTGCGATTTTTATTTTTAAGTCAAATCTCTCTATATCATTGCTTCTGCCATCTGTAGTGTCACTTGTTTCTTGAAGCTATTATATCAACATGACTATGTATTAATTTGTCATATACTGAAGGAATTATTCTTAGATCACTGAAATTTTAGCAGTCACCACAGGGTCCCCAAAATGCGCCGAAACGACCTGCCAAATGCATCCAATAAATTGCTGAATCGATAGTATAAACCGCTGAATTGATCCAAAAAAATGCAGAATGCAGCCGCAAACCTGGCAAATGCAGCTGACAAATCACTACATAGACCACCGAACAACTCTGACCACCCAACGGATGACACTGGAAAAGCTGACCATCCACCGAACAGGGGTAAAAAAATATATATTTTTAAAATGCATTTAAAAAAAAAATAATGTGTGAAAATGCCTGGTAATAATGTATAAGGTCCTATCAATAAGAATATAAAGGTCTGTTACAGAAAAAAAGACATTTTAAAAAATCATAATCAAAAATTTCGCCGACAAATTCGTGAAAAATGTCTAAAGAAATTCTAAAACATAAGTTAATAAAGAGACTTTTTGCTGCAAATGAAAAGAATAAAAGGTTAAATAAAAAATTTGTGAAGAAACTGTATTTTTTTTACATTGAAACCTATAGGAATTGCCTGTTTAAACCTGTCAAATGAAAGCACCGAAAATCAGGGCATTTCGACAACTTTTCCCCGCAGTTCGACGTTCTCTGAATAGATTAACCATTACTTCTCTATGGGGACATCACTGCCACCGAACTGCACTGTATTTTGCTGGCAATTCGCCAATATTGATAGCTTTCTGAATAGCCGTATTGTCATAAAATTGCACTGTACGTGGAAATTCATCATTTGGTGCAATTCGGTAGCACGTTCGCCTCTCTTTGAATAACCCCTTGCAAGTACACCTCCACCCCTTGGGAATCACAGCTTACAAGTCTCTACAGTATTTTCTAATTTACATTGGGTTGCACGGTTTGCTTTAATTTTGTTATTACTATTAACTATTAGGGTCAAACTCTATCAATAATATATTGAATATACGAAATAATATATATATTATTACTATTGTGTTTTATTTACTTTTAGATTTTGTTAATGCCTTTTACTGTCATGCTGCCAAATGATTGTTACCTGTTTGCATAAGTCTAGATTTGCTATTACTTGCTATAAACCTTAATACAATTGTATGAAAATTATTTTGAAAGGGGTAAAAAACATTTAATTAAATTAGATGTAATCTATGGTAAAGCCATATAATGATTTAGCTTTAAAATGACTGTATCTAGTAAAACAGACAACATATTTGCAAAGAAATATACCAAGTCATTGTTTAATCTGTTTCATATTACAAAAAGACCCCCACTGTGCTGGCTATTCTAATGTTGAAGAAAAAGGCCAGTTTTCCTGGTTTTGTTAACTAAATATACTTTTGTAATACCCGAATGCTATGGCATATCTCCCTATATGTCTCTTTTTAATGCTAAATTTATTTGACAGTATTTCTATTGATATTAACAATATCCGCAATTGGTAGAAAGAATAATTGATGTTGTCCATTAAGTTGAATATAACACAATAGGATGCGGCAACCTAAAAATAACCTACAGATAATAAAAGTGACAAAAGATTTGGAATGCCACAGTATTTGTCGACTTGATCAGTACTACAGTCAAGTCTTTAATGTTTTGGCCTATTTTTAGATAACATTCGTCTAGTAAATTTTACAGCTTACACCTTTTATAAACGGCATTACCTTGGCTGTCTGACCTATATCTCTGGCAGATTACATATTTCCAGAACATGACCCTATTATCCTTGTTGCACTGTAGACTTGTCTTTTGCCAATTACTACCATTCGCCCTTTGTTGTCTACAGATTACACAAAATCAGTGAATGTGTTATTGGCTGGCAAATGTGTGAAATCATATATTTGATTTCAAAGATCACGGGTCACGTTTTTCTTTACTAAGAGTATTTAACATTTGGGATTTTGGTTCTTTTGAACCCTGCACCCTGGTTGAAATTACATGATGAATTCCTTTGCATATGATGCTTGTTTGTATGTTCATTATTTCTTTTTTTTGTATGGCCTGGGTATTCCACATATCATTCTGGCCAAAGTATAGTGCTTATTTCATATGTATTTTGAACATTTTGATGTGAACCTGGTTAAGATTACAATATTCTGAATCTGAACTGACTTGAAAGAAAAATGCTTCCTATTAACCCAATAAGGACCATTAACGTACATAGTACGTACCGGGGAAAAGTCCCCTTAAGGATCAAGGACGTACATAGTGCGTTATGGTCCTTAACCCCCCTCCCTCCCTGTTCTCACCTCTCTAGCCGGGGTCCCACGTGTTGGACTGGCTTCCTTGTAGCTAGCACAACGGTTTTAAGGGCCCCAGCTGTCGCGATGACATCATCACTGCGCACGTCAATGTCATTTTCAGGCACCACCCAGTGCCCGCAGGTGGAACCTGAAATGGGAAGGGGCAAGGTCCTTTAGACGCCTCTCCCTCCCCAACGGCTGAACCTAGAAAAGAAAAAGAGAGGCACCGCCATATGTGATGACAGGTGGCCAGTTAACCCCATAACTGCCAAGCCAAGGTTGTCCTTTGGACACCCGTATCTCTCGATCCATGGCAGCTAGAGGGTCATGTTTGAGACATGCTTGGTATCATTGGTATCATTGGTATCATTGGAAAGGCCTGATCATGATGGGCCGAAAGGTTCTTATCTGCCGACATTTTTCTATGTTTCTATGTTTCTATGTTTCTATCATCGTGCGTAATGACATTATTTTCAGGCGCCCCCCGGTGCCTGCAGAGGGAACCTGAAAGGGGAGAGGGAGTTCCTTTGGACCATTCTCCCTCCTCAACGGCTGCAGATAGTAAAAAAAGAAAGGCACAGCTGGAAAGGGCAGAGTCTGCCCTTTCCAGTGGTGTCTCTCTTTAACCCCCTAGGCGCCGAGTCGCAATTCACTCCTGGAAGTGGCTGACATCTTGAATGTCAGCCAAGTCTCCGGGTCACCCCCATCCACTGACATTGTCACCATATGTGCGATGACGACAGGGCCAGTTAACCCCCTAGCTGCCAACTGGAGCTAGGGGGATCATTTGGATCCCCTAGCTCCTGATCTGTGGTAAAATAAAGAACAAAAAGTTTAAATAAATAAAAATGAATTTTTTATAATAAAATAGAACTTCAAATCACGTTTAAACATGATAAGCATAAAATGGTCAAAATGAGCTCAGCACACAGAGATGAAATGGCTCAGTAGTGAAGGGGTTAAAAAGAAAAAACATGTAACAGTTGGGTATTTCTAACTTCAGGACAAAATTTCAAAACTATTTAGCTGGGGTCTTTTTTGGTGGTTGTAGATTTTGGGGATTAAAGTCCGAAAAAGTGTGTTTTTTCCATTTTTAAACATATTTCATTTTTTTATAGTAAATTATACGATATGATGACAATAATAGTATCTTCAGAAAGTCCATTTAATGGCGAGAAAAATTGTACAGTATATAATATGTGTGGGTTCCATAAACAAGTAAGAGGAAAATTAGACCTAAACACAAACAGCGTAGAAATGTAAAAACAGCAGTGGGTACTTTTGGACAGACAATGGTAAAACTGACTGGTCACTATGGAGTTAAAGGGCCACTTAGCAAATGATTCAAACTGAAGTCACATTAAGTTTTCCACATCTGGACCTAAAAGACCTACAATGATATGTGTTCAATGTGAGCACTGTAATCATTTTTAATATAAACCTTTAAAATAAAGAAGGCTATATCATTACTAAACAGACAGGGAACATTATGTGTAAGGGGGCGTCACTCAAAAATTTAAATATATATAAATATTTTACCTTTACCCAAATTCATATTAATCTGTCAAAGCCCGTAGCCACATGCCGCCATTTACCGGGTGCTATCCGTGGCCTCAGGTGGCCCAAGGGACAGTGCTGGCTACATTTACTATGCTGTGGGAGTTTCTGGGTCCCAACACTGGTTGCCTATCCCTCCCTGGCCAGCGGTGGATGCACTGTGCTGTGGCCCTCTGTCGGCTCGGCCTCCTGGACATAGCACGTCTCTGCCTGGCTGTGGGGGTGACTGTGGAGCCAACAATGCATCAGGGACTCAGGATTCCCTATGACACGTTATGGGGCATGGCCTTTGCTTGCTGGGGGAACTCCGGGGCACAAGCCAATGGAGGACACAAGTGTGACTGACTGCAGGTGTGGCTGCCTCATCTGTCTATATAATGCCCAATAGGTCACTATCACCTTGCTACAGCTTGCTACATAGAAAGAGCATCAAATTCAAACTTTTCTGGTATGAAACCCTTCTTCAGTGTAATGCCCATAGTAATGCCCATAGTCATGTATTTGGTCGGAAGCACTTAACTTGTGAAAATCAGAATTCTATTATTTCAAGGAAAGGTCTCTTGTTGGGCTGAAATGATGCTGATCATCAAAACTTAACCGGGAGCATGAGTGCCTGCAAACATTTGTCTGTATAACGTGTGAACCAGAATTGGACTCCTTGCACATGGCACAGGAGAGTCCAAACATTTTGTTCAGTTTTACATTATTTACATGTACATTTATATATGCAGAATGGTCCATTCAGCTATGTTCAACTATCCTTATGATAGATTGCTAAACTTTTGTTCATCCTCATTGTGGGCTATATTCCATTGTTGGCGCTATCATTAGCGTCTCGATATGTAAGCGTTAGCCCAAGGATAAGCATCCTATTCCTAAAATGTGGAGTGCAAACGTTGATAAGCATTTCGATAAGTAAGGTATTCCATAGTGCTAGCACTAATTACCGCAGGCATGCACCACCTATTTTAGCACCACCTAAGCCTAGGGTCAGACGAACGCATTCTGTGCGGACTGTGCTTCCGTGCACAACGGACGAACTTTCTGACTGAAGACAAGATAGTGGCCACACAGTCCGTTTTTGTGACTGACGTTTTTTTTGACTGATGTAGAAGGGAAAATAAATTAATATGAAAAACATTTTGTCTGTCAAAATGCTGAATGTCAAAAATGCAGTCCGTCTGACTTTGTTCCATCACTCACACACAAAGCTATGCAGACGTTGCGGACGCAGCGCACTTTGTGTGTCCGTTCTAGCGGATTGACGTTCTTGCCTAACCTGCGTCCGTTTGCAGCGTCCGTTATGCGTCCCCAGTTCGGTGTGAATGTACAGTTGTGTTCAAAATTATTCAACCCCCACTGAAATTGAGTGTTTTGGCCATTTTGACATTGATTTTGATCATTCAGTCATCTTGCTTACAATTAAATCAAAGAGGCACGTGTAGGTCAGACAAATATAACATAACATTTATAATGAAATAACCACAAATGTCTTTTCTGTGCTCACATCATTATCAGTTTTATTCAACCCCTAAGTGACATTCAATCTTATAACTGTAAAATGATGTTGTACTAAGTACTAACAGCTTTTAAATGTGAAGCATAGCTTGACACAAGTGTCTTGCAGCGATCTACGGGTATCTTCGCCCATTCGTCATGGGCAAAAGCCTCCAGTTCAGTCACATTCTTAGGCTTGTGCACTGCAACTGCTTTCTTTAAGTCCCACCAGAGGTTCTCAATCGGATTTAAGTCAGGTGACTGCGATGGCCACTCCAAAATGTTCCAGCCTTTAATCTGCAACCATGCTCTAGTGGACTTGGAGGTATGCTTGGGATCATTGTCCTGTTGAAAGGTCCAACGTCTCCCAAGCCTCAGGTTTGTGTCACGTTCAGCCACAATGGCGGTACCTGGCATGCGTCAAGTAGGGCCCAGGTAAGAGGAAAAGCCGCTATACGCAGAGATGCGTGACACAACAATCAGGATAAGGAAATAAACCACAGAAGACACTGGGGACCTCTGCACGGCTAATACCGAAGGAGCCCTATACTGATAGATCGGTCCTTAGAGTGGCCGAATCTGCACTAATAGAAAAAGGTTACCTTGTAGCCGTGCAGAGTCCTGGGGAAAACACAGACACCTAAAGGAGATATACTCAATAACTTGCAGGGAAGGACTTCAATAAACTAAAGTCGTGGTCTACAGGGATACACAACATATAATACGATAAGCACAGAACCGCTAGGGATTCCCAGAAGAGTGGTCAATGAATAAGCCAGGGGTCAAAACCAAAACGTATACCTTGAGCCAAAGCGGGGATATAGCACCAGAGAAAATCCGTCAGCCAGGCCAGAGGGTCAATACCAGGAAGTCAATCAGAAACCTAGAACTCAGACAAGGGGGAAACACTGAGAAAGCACTAGGATAGAATAACAGGGAGCTCTCAGGAACAAATCTGTAGCTGAAGTGAACCAGGATGCAAGAGCATGGTGATATGGGCCCATGGCTTTAAATAGGGGAGTAATCAGCCCATATCACCAGCAGAAGCTCAACGAGCAAAGAACTTAACCCCTGAGCTGCATGTCAGGGAAAGCAGCACAGGGAAACACAGACATAAGGAATACAGAGGGCAGGGAGACAGGGTTGGAACGTGGGAACGTGACAGTTTGTGACGGACTGCATCACATTGTCATCCAATATCTCCTGGTACTGAAGAGAATTCATGGTACCTTGCACACGCTGAAGCTTCCCTGTACCTGCAGAAGCAAAACAGCCCCAAAGCATGATTGACCCCCCGCCATGCTTCACAGTAGGCAAGGTGTTCTTTTCTTCATAGGCCTTGTTCTTCCTCTTCCAAACATAGCGTTGATCCATGGGCCCAAACAGTTCTAATTTTGTTACATCAGTCCACAGAACACTATCCCAAAACTTCTGTGGTTTGTCCACATGACTTTTGGCATACTGCAGTCGACTCTTCTTATTCTTTGGAGACAGCAAGGGGGTGCGCCTGGGAGTTTTGGCATGGAGGCCTTCATTACGCAGTGTGCGCCGTATTGTCTGAGCTGAAACTTCAGTACCCACATCTGACAAATCTTTTCTCAGTTCCTCAGCAGTCACACGGGGACTTTTCTCCACTCTACGCTTCAGGTAGCGCACAGCAGTCGAAGTCAGCATCTTCTTTCTGCCACGACCAGGTAGCGTTTCAACAGTGCCCTTTGCCTTGAATTTGCGAATGATGCTTCCTATGGTCTCTCTTGGTATGTTTAACATCTTTGCAATCTTCTTATAGCCATTGCCCTTCCTGTGAAGAGTAATCACCTCTTCTCTTGTCTTCCTGGACCATTCTCTTGACTTCACCATGTTTGTAACCACATCAGTAAATGTCTAGAAGGAGCTGAGTATCACAGTCATTTTAAAGCTGCCTAATTGGTGCTTTATTGCTGCTCCATGACATCCACAGGTGTTTTCAATACCTGATTGAAAACACTTGAATGAACCTCTGTTCTTCAGAGTGGTAGTCTTTAAGGGGTTGAATAATTGTGTCAATGAAGAATTCACAAAAGAAACATTTACTACTGTATTACAAAACCAATTGATGTCATTTTAGTTGCATATGGTTCTTTAAAAAGTCCTTGTAGGATTTCATTCTGAATACAATTACAAATGTACACTAAATTCCCTAAAACCCTTTACAGCATTGGGGGTTGAATAATTTTGAACACAACTGTACTTCGTGTGTGGGGCTCCATTGCTCATAATTAAATGTTATAATGGACATAGAAATGTGCATCAACACGCACGTGATCAGTGCACTCGTCTGACCGGAGCCTAAAAGTTGGCGCTACATGATTTTGCATTTGTCCCAGAATATCACGCTAACATGGGGACGCCGTGGGGAAATCTGCAGGGGCAGATTTTCCCCACTAGTGTCCGCTTGTTAGCGCTAACAAGGGAATATAGCCCTGTGTTTATCCTAAAAAAACATCTTTACATTGATATTGATAACAGCAGAAAAAAACAAGTTAAGCAACGTAAGAATAAATTGTAACAAGATCATGAGATGCCACAAATATTATGTAATTGATATAACACGATATTTAGTATTGGTTCCAAAAGCAAATGATTGGCATAGCTTTAACAATGTTTATTTCATTAGAAAAGACCTTGCTTCCGTTTTGACATCCAACACCTTAAGTTATATTAATAGGTTTCCCACATCTTTGTCTCTGTCGTTCTTTGTCCTAGTTAATATGTTAGTGCTGTAATAGTCATCACTTCAGTGCATTGATTTGCTGTCTATCCCCAAAAGTTTACAAAGAAACACGCAAGGACACACTTGGAGTAAACTCTGAGGATTACATTTCTGTCCTATAAAAGCTGGTCTGTCATGTGACCTGGACATTTATCAGTAAGGATGAATTATTTTTCATATAAGACACAAAAGCCACTAATTTTAAAAAAAACAGCAACATTAGTATTTCATAACAGATTATAAAATGTAAGCCTATATAAAGGCAGATTTGTAGAAGATGGTATACAATTTAAAACCATATTGGGAAAACACTGCTATACAAACCTCAAACAAATACAATTCTCAATAATGAGCTGGGGTGCATTACCAATATTAAGAGAATTGATAACTTGTAGACAGTAAGGCTAGGGTCAGACTAGCGCATTTTTAACGTGCATTTAGGAGCACTTAATCACGGCCGCAGTAGCAGCAAATGACGCGCAATGACGGCCAATATACGAAGTACAGCTGCACGAAAGTCCAGCCGCGCAACGCAAGTGGAAAATGAACGCATTTTTTCGAGAAAGCAGAACCGCTAGTACTGACGTACAGAGTGCGCTGAGGCGGCATAGCGGCGTGTCTGCGTGATTAGGAGACGTCAGACGCTGTTCATGTCCGGCCAACATAACGTCCAGACACCCAAAGTTTCCTGGTTTGGATCCGTAACAAATCACGCACGAAAATGCGCATCGTATGACCGTTTCCGCATATTCTGTGAAAAAATACGTCAATGCGTTCGGACGCACTTTTTGACGCTCGCTACAAATAATGCGTTCATTTGACCCTAGCCTAAGCCATAAGTAGCCTGGTACCAGATCCATTACAACTTTAAGTATGATTGAGGACTGCAGTGTGAAGTATAAGGAATACATTATAAATATCGGTTCATATGCAGTGAGGTAAAAAGTTTCTACATGTTCTTGCTTACGTTCATATAGCATTATCCTCCTGTAAAGTTTTACATAGACTATCATGTGATGTAGAATTGGATTCCTTTACCAATGTAAGTGAAATTTAATGTATTTAATCATAGCATACTATGTTGATCTTAAATGTTTATGTTGAGTTAATAATAATAATCTATGATAATTATTATTAATAAAAATAATAATATAAGAATATACGGGCCCTATTATATTCTTCTCGCATACGTTTGCGCCCGCGCAAAAACACATTAACGCGAGGGGCAAAACCCTTTCCGTAGAACGTCCTATTACAATCTCAGCGCAACAAATGCGAGTATATGTCTACTGCGGGTGAACCTGTGCGAACGCTGAGCGAGCTTACTGTACCTCGCGCATCCTATACTTAACATTGTGAGCACAAATGTGTTTGTGCGCTGGATGGTATTACAATCTATAAGCAGTTTGTAACGCACAGCCTTTGCGCGCATAATTTTAGCAACTCCTAAAAGCTGGTGTTAATGGCAAATTCTATCGACCTGGCCGAAACCAAATACACCAGCCCAAAAAAAATACAGCAGAGTATAGTTACACATTCTAAACATACCAAATCAATAAATTTGAGAAGTTGTGCGTGTTTTTTTATTGATGTAGCATATATGCGCAGATTGACTTTGACAGGCGCAAAAACTTAACGTGAGACAATTGTGGTTCTTAATTCTAATTGGCTGAATCGTGTGAAAAAACAGTCCGCACACTGATTTCTGTGCCCAATGTTGCTGCGCGCGTTTTTGCGCATCCATTTTCCGTGTGTTATTTTTCTGACGGATGAAAAAATGCGTGCGTTAACGTTTAAAGCTTTGCACAAAAATTCACGCGTTTACTGTGCGTTTTTGCGTGAAGAATGTAATAGGGCCCTACAGGTTTTAATGGAGAGTCAAATTTAAATTCACATAGGATATGATCTAAATGTTCATAATTCAAGTGTGTATATGTTACGATTTAAATATTAGATTTTATATATGCTTTTTGGTTAATATGAAATATACTTTGATTGCATATTCTCTCTGGCTTGACTTTGGGAACAAAGATTGTGGGCTGTCCACGTCTGCGGGACAGGCAGATCCGGCCACAGCAGCTGCAAGGGAAAGTCTGGTCTGAAATTAAATGTGATGCCACAATGTCGCGGTCAATACTCTGTTTCCTTTTATCCTCCAGATCTACTCTGCATGCATTCTCAAAGGAAGAGATGATGTGATGAATGGTGCATCTCCAGGTCTCACAGTCGGAGGCTACAGCAGAGCATTGTCGATGGTCGATGTGGCAGGCACATAGAGATTTTTTCAGAGAGTCCTTGTACCTCTTCTTTGGCGCCCCACTGTTTGGTGACCAGTGGTGAGATCGCTGTACTGCACGACCTTGGGGTAAGCAAAAATCTTCTATCCTGGAAATATGTCCTGCCCAGCGCAACTGTCTTCAAAAGCATTGCCTCTATGCTGGTAACCTCCTCTCGTTGGAGAACTTCAATGTTGGTAACAAAGTCATTCCAGTAGATGTCGAGTATAGTGCAGGGTCAGCGCTGGTGGAAGCGCTCAATGAGTCTCAGGTGCTGGCGGTAGGTAACTCACGTCTTAGAGCTGTAAAGGAGCGTGGTCAGTATGATTGCTCTGTACACTTTGATCTTTGTGCCTCTCTTCAGGTGCTTTTTGTTTCAGACTCTCTTGTACAGTCTACCAAAAGCACTGTTTGCCGTTGAAAGCTTGCTGTCTATTTCTTTGTCAACCTTGGCATCTGAGGAGATGTTGCACCCAAGGTAGCTGAACTGATGGACTGTCTTTAGTTCTGATTTTCCTATGGTGATACAGGGTGATGTTAATCTTCCTGAGGTGCAGGCTGAGGGAGAATTTTTGTTTTCTTCAGGCTGACTACTGGTCTGATAAGCATTGTCGGCAAAGGGCAACTCAACTTCACTGAAGCACTCAAGCCCCTCTGCCACGACAAGGCCTGTGTTCAAGAGAAGATTACATATTTATCAGTTATTAATAATATATGTATCATATAATCTGCAGTCATGATGTTTATTTGAAAACATGGTTAAAAGTAAAGTGAATGTTATAGGAAAATCTAAGGATAGTTGTAACATGCTCAGTAAAAAAAACCTAACGGATCTAAAATTCATGATTTGTCATCATTCTATGTTTCTGCAGAGATCAAAATTGTTCTGGAAATGGAAAGGTTTATTTTCTGGAGGATTCAACACCCTAGGCTTTGGGGTATTATATAGAAAGCCTTTTAAGTGAAACAAGTGTAGTATAATTAGATTGAAATGAGTGAAGGTCAGAGTCCCAGAGCACACACTGCTTTACTTTGTGTCTACTGACTGTGTTTCTGCTTAACATCCTACAAGCTCAGCAATATAATCCATGTATTTCAGTAGAAAAAAGATCTGTAGCTACTGAACTTCCTGCTGCATACTGAGGTTTTTGAAAAGTATAGACTATTACAAGGTCTGCCCTCTATTCTCTAAAAAGAAATGCAGAATGTATACTGCAATGTAACAACTACGATATAGTTTATTTTTTTAGCAAGCACAATCCAAATATGTGTTTTATGCTGCATACATATTAACGTGATTTTTACTGAATTATATATCCAAGAGGTGAACAAAATAATATATTGGAAAAAAGTTTGGTAAACCACAAATGGAGACATCATGCAGGAAATTAGACTTGTGCATTAAAATTTTCAGTGTTTCATAAACTCATCCGGATAATGAACAAAATGCTACATGGGTGATCGAATGATGAACAAATTGCATAATGGAGAAGTTTGTTTTCAATTTGTTCCTTTATCATTTTAATGGCATTAACCCCTATTGCTATGGGGCATCCTATGCCTTCTTCTTGGCTTCAGGTTGGCTTAAACATCATATTGCGTTACAGCAGGTCCTATGGATTTATGGCACTCCTCCGACCCGCTGTCACATGCCTATTAGATATAATGTCTGTTCCTTGTGCGCAGAATAAGCAATCTGCTTAACCGGTCCTTTAATTGGCCAGTAATACTACCTATTTCAACAAATAAACAAAACCAGAGGTATACATGAACAGAACAGAACCAGAGACAAATACCAGAGATGCTTGCGAGCCAGATACCAGTAGTAAATACCAGTTGGGTTGTCAGAGTAATGCCAGGGGCCGTTATGCCAGAAAGGCTCGTCAGCCAAGTGCCAGGGGTCGTTTTACCCGAAGGGATCGTCAGTCAAATGCCAAGGGTCGTTATGCCAGAAGGGATCGCCAGCTAAGTGCCAGGGGTCCTTATGCCAGAAGTGTATTCAGACAGGAACCCAAGGGTTAACAGCCAGGAGAGTCGTAAGCCAAGCCAAAAGTCATACACAGGTTATCCAATAGGTATTTACTAAGAGCGACTGAGAGGGGTGAAAACCATGTCAGGGCAAGGAACTCATAGAAACATAGAAACATAGAAAAATGTCGGCAGATAAGAACCTTTCGGCCCATCTAGTCTGCCCAATTACATGGATACTTTACCTGGATTTATCTTTTGTTTAGGATAGCCTTATGCCTATCCCATGCCTGCTTAAATTCAATTACTGTTTTGGCCTCTACCACTTCAACTGGAAGACTGTTCCATGTATCCACCACCCTCTCAGTAAAATAATGCTTTCTGATGTTACTTTTAAACCTTTGCCCCTCTAATCTAAGACTATGTCCTCTTGTTTTGCTACTTTGTTTCCTTTTAAATATACTCCCTTCCTCTATCTTGTGGATTCCCTTTACGTATTTAAATGATTCTATCATATCTCCTCTGTCTCATCTTTTTTCCAAGCTGTACATGTTAAGATCATTAAGCCTTTCCTGGTAACGTTTCTCCTTCAAGCCGTACACCATTTTAGTAGCCCTTCTCTGAACTCTCTCTAAGATGTCTATATCCTTCTGGAGATACGGTCTCCAACACTGCACACAGTACTCCAAGTGAGGTCTCACCAGTGCTCTGTACCGTGGCATGAGCACTTTCCTTTTCCTACTGCTAATACCTCTCCCTACACAACCAAGCATTCTGCTAGCATTTCCTGCTGCTCTATTACATTGACTACTTACCCTTAGATCCTCTGAAATAATGACCCCTAAATCCCTTTCCTCAGATGTTGAGGTTAGGACTGTATCAAATATTCTATATTCAGCCCTTGGGTTTTTACATCCCAGGTGCATTATCTTGCACTTATCCACATTAAAACTCAATTGCCACAGCTCCGACCATTTTTTTAGTTTACCTAAATCATTTGTCATTTGGCTGATCCCTCCAGGAACGTCAACCCTGTTGTAAATCTTTGTGTCATCAGCAAAAAGACATACTTTTCCATTAATACCTTCTGCAATATCACTAATAAAAATATTAAATAGAATGGGTCCAAGTACTGACCCCTGAGGTACCCCACTGGTAACAAGACCTTGCGCCGAATAAACTCCATTTACCACAACCCTCTGTTGCCTGTCACTCAGCCACTGCCTAATCCATTCAACAATATTGGAATCCAAGCTCAAAGATTGCAATTTATTGATAAGCCTTCTTTGCGGAACAGTATCAAAAGCCTTACTGAAATCTAAATAAGCAATGTCTACTGCACCACCTGTGTCTATTATTTTTGTTACCCAATCAAAAAAATCAATAAGATTAGTTTGGCATGATCTCCCTGAGGTAAACCCATGTTGTTTCTGATCCTGTAATCTATGTGTTTTTAGATGGTCAACAATCCTTTCCTTTAACATGGTTTCCATTAATTTCCCCACTACTGACGTAAGACTAACTGGCCTATAGTTCCCAGATTCCTCCCTACTACCCTTCTTGTGAATGGGCACAACATTTGCTAATTTCCAGTATTCTGGGACGACTCCCGTTAGCAAGGATTGGTTAAATAAATCTGTTAAGGGTTTTTCTATTACATCACTGAGCTCTTTTAATAATTTAGGGTGGATCCCATCAGGCCCCATTGACTTATTTGTCTTTACTTTAGACAGCTGCTGTAGAACCTCCTCCTCTGTAAACTGATATGTAATTGTCTCGTTAGTGTTTCCTCCTAACTGAGGTCCCTTTCCTTCCTTTTCTTCTGCAAAGACTGAACAAAAATATTCATTGAGGCAGTCAGCGAGACTTTTATCCTCTTCTACATACCTTCCTTCCTTTGTTTTTAATCTAACTAATCCTTGTTTTACTTTTCTTTTCTCGTTTATGTATCTAAAAAATGTTTTGTCCCCCTTTTTTACTGACTGAGCTATTTTCTCTTCTGCGTGTGCTTTGGAAGCTCTTATAAATTGCTTTGCCTCTTTCTGCCTAATCTTATAGGTTTGCCTATCTTCTTCACTCTGAGTTGTTTTATAATTATTGAATGCTGTCTTTTTGTTCTTCACTATTTTGGCCACTTCTGCAGAGTACCACAGTGGTTTCTTCCCTTTTTTGTTTTTGCTAACAAGTCGAATGCAATTGCCTGTGGCCTTCAATAATGCTTCCTTTAAATAATCCCATTTCTCCTGGACTCCCTTTAAACTCCTCCAGACTGATAATGACTCCTTCACACAAAGTCTCATTTTAGAAAAATCTGTTTTTTTAAAGTCTAAAACTTTTGTTTTTGTGTGGTGCGGCTCCATCCCTTTTCTTATATTAAACCACACTGACTGGTGATCACTAGATCCCAAATTTTCACCTACAACAACGTCCAATACCAAACCTCCATTTGTGAGTATTAAATCCAATATGGCCTCTTTACGGGTCGGCTCCTCAACTACTTGTATTATAGATAATCCCAGTAGGGAGTTTAGAATATTTGTACTCCTGGTGCACCCAGCTGTTTTGGTTTTCCAGTTCACATCAGGAAGATTAAAGTCCCCCATGATAATAACTCATCTCAGGCATCAGACTTTAAACTCAGCAGCGCCACATCATCATGCTGCACCCTGCCCGTGGCCTGAACCAGTAACCACGACCACCCACTACTTCACTCGATGGCCGGCGATGCCAGCTGCCAGGGGCCCCAAGACAGTGTGGGACATGACACCCGCCTCCCTTCCCAGTGCCAACTGCTGTCATTGGGTGCAAGGGGACTGCCTGAACAGCCAATGATGGCGATCAGCCCACTGGGAAGGCCAGGAGAGGATCAGAAACCCATGGGCTGTGTTGGGCATCCCTACTATATTTAAGCCTGCCTGCTGGCAGGAAGAGATGCATCATTAATAGGTTAAAAGGTGGCTGCAAAAAGTGGGAAAAACAGTATTAAAGTATGACCTGCCTAACACCCTAAGGCGCTGGCCAACAGGGCAAGGGTCAATGCATGTCATGTTGAACAATTAAGCTAAAAGATGAGTTTCAATTGAATGTTCGTCACTACTATTCGAACACTGTTGGGTCCAATATTAGCAACTAATAGACTAATGGAGGAACTTTGAATGGCCCCCTTGTTCCCCAACTGTAGAAATCAGGTGGTAGTTACCGTCCATGTGGAGTGGACATGCCAATGTCCTCCCCAGGCCCCACACATGCATAGTGGGTGGGGGCTATTTATAGTAGGGGAGACATTTTCTTATTCTCCCAGATCAGCACACATAAGGATCAGGTAATGCTATTGAAATCCTGGGCAGTGGGTATGTCCGTTCAACCCGACAGTCCCCATTGCTGCATGTGTAATGAGGGCTATTAATAGAAGGGAACACATGCTCTTCTCCTCCCTGCTGCATGCATTGACATCAAATGGGAGATATTGGAATCCTTGAGATTGACATTTTTAGTTGTCGTAATATTGGATAATATACCAGTACTTTTACTCATAAATCAGTACTCCCATATAACACTGAATGTACATAATAGACAGCGCACATTACTGTGAGGTTTATTGCTGTGGAGCTCTGTGATATGCTCATACACAAATTTTGGCAAACTGACAGCAAGTACGGTGCCTGTTCGAAGGCAGTGAAAGTCCTCATAGAGAAGTAATGGTTAATCTGTTTAGAGACACCGAACAGCAAAGAAATGTCCTGATGTCTGGTGTTTTCATTTGGCAGGTTTATTCAGGGAGAACTAACACCATAGGTTTCAATGGTAAAAATATTCCTGTTTTTATCCAATATCTAATAAATTGTTTATTTCTTTAATCCATAGTAAAAAGTCTCTTTATTTATTGATTTTATTTTTTTAGTATCTCTTTTTTTCTAATAGCAATTTTTTTTGTTCTGTAACAGACCTTTTTATTATCATTCATAGGAACTTATATATTAATTCCAGATATTTTCGTTCAGTAGTTCCTTTTAAAACAACAGGCGACAGGTTTGCGGCAGTATTCAGTGGCTGATTCCCTGCACTTCAGGGACCCCGTGGTGAATTCACCGGGGAAATTTGATTCCCCAAAGTGCAGGGAACAACAGAACACTGAAATGTCTGCGGCATTTTGGTGCTCTGTGAATATCCTCTTTGTGGTGTTTTTTTTTGCCATCCCCTGGAAAGTACCAGCCTAGGCCTTGCCTACCCAGGACATACTTGAAAATGAGAGAATTCTCAATGTATCCTTCCTGATAAAATATATTTGTGTAAAAAATAAAAAATAATAATTTAGGGTGTCACCCTAGGGTGTGGTGTCACCCTAGGGTGTGGTGTCACCCGGTGTGGGCCGCCCCCCCTAGCGATGCCCCTGGATAGCAGGAATGTACTGGCCATCGGGACTACTGGGAGATTCCTGGTGGGCCGATGGCTCAGTGGGCTGGGGTGCTGGTCGAGCCTGAGCCTGGCCTCCGGCGAAGCCTGGGAATCACCTGGGCCTGGCCGTCGGCCAATCCTGGGGATCACCTGGGCCTGGCCGCGGACTGATCCTTCCGATCGCCTGGGCCTGGCCGCCGGCCGAGCTTGGGGATCATCTGGGCCTGGCTGCCAGTCGAACCTGGCGATCTACTGGGCCTGGCCACCGGCAGGTCCTGGGAATCGCCTGGGCCTGGCCGCCGGCCAAACCTGCAGATCGCCTGGGCCTGGTCGCCGGCCGAACCAGGGTATCGCTTGGGTTTGGCCGCCGGCCAAACCTGGGGATCACCTGTGCTTGGCCTCTGGCCTGCCTGCCGGCCGAGCCTGAGGTTTTTCTACCACCTTTTTTATTTTTTAAACATCTTTCTTTTTATATTTTATAAAACACGTTTTATTCTAAAAAAAATTTAAAAGATCCTTTTGTATTTTTTGTATTTTATTAGAAATTTTTGTTTTAGATTTTTAAGACTTTCTAATTTTGGATTATTTTTTATGTATTTTTTGATGATTTAGACACATTTTTATTGATTTAAGCTCCTATTAGGAGAATGGGAGACTTTTATTGGCGCAATTCTGCAGTTTTCGCCAATGTCTGATAACAGTTTTGGCAACTCAAGTTTCAGCAAAACACGGTGAACATTCACTGAATAGTGAATTCACTGTATTTTCGGCGAAATGGAATAACCGAAGAGTGCTGAAATACGGCAAAACTCAAACCACTGAAATTGCATGCAATTTAAAAGAACACAAAATATGTTTTGATTTCATTAAATGCCAAAAAATCCAAATAACATCTTTAGCTCCAAGCCCATAGAGATCTTCATACATAGAGATCTGTGTGTTTGCATGTCGAAGTGGGTCAGTCTGGATTATGTCCCTGGCTGCTAGACATTTGCATTCGTTTTAGTACTAAAACAATTTAGTCAGAATTTTGGGATAATTTAGTTTTAGTATGACTCCAGAGATACGAAACTGCTCAGTACAAAAAACGAAAGAAACTAAAATAAAATGCACAACATTTTAATTTCAGTCCTTTTTGTGATATTACATTGATGAGTGATGAGACCAGCAATGAAGAGCACAACATCGCAAAGCTACAGAAAAGGTTTGTATGTGTAATCCTTCCCGACCCCTACCCGAAACTCAGACAGTGATAGAGCTCCAGAATACTCACTCGCAGCACAGACAGCCAGCACAGGAGAGGAATCCTTTACATAGCCCTTGCATGTCTATGAGGCAGACAAGATGATAAAAGCAGCTGGAGAAGAAAAACATTCAAATAAATCACACTGAAAGCTAATGACAGAGGAGGGCTGGATAGTAAAAACCCCTTTATAACAAGCAGCGCTGGGAGAAAAGAGGGACTTTATAAAGCGTGTGTTATCTCCCCTCCCGCTCTGCATAATAGGGGCTTAGGTCTGATACATTTTATATTATCCAGGAGCACTATCCCCCTTTCCTCATCTATAATACACGTTTTAGATAAAGTCCCTCTCCTCTCCCAGTGCTGCTTGTTCTAAAGTTTTTTTTTACGCCTGATACATTTAGTATCCAGCTCTCACAGTTACTCTGTCATTATGAGCCTTCAGTGTGATTTATTTGAATGTTTTCCCTGGATTTAAAGTGCTTTATTTTATTATAAAAATAAATTTGCACCAGTCATCTCTTCTCTGAGCTTTCAGACTGATTTACGTTAATATTTTCCCTCTCCCCTGCTTTTATATTCCTGTGTCTCCCCCACAGAGATGCAAAGTTTAAGTAAAAGTTCTCACTCCTGTGCTGGATAAGCATTGCATTCCGAAGTTCTGCACCCTCCACATGCCAATGCAGTAGGATGTTCTATACAGAGAGGGGCATTAATTAATGCAGGAGGATGTTCTATACATTATACAGAGAGGGGTATTAATGCAGGAGGATGTTCTATACATTATACAGAGAAAGGTATAAATTGAGGAGGATGTTTTATACAGAGAGGGACATTAATTAATTCAGGAGGATGTTCTATACATTATACAGAGAGGGGTATTAATTAATACAGGTGGATGTTGTATACATTATACAGAGAGGGGTATTAATGCAGGAGGATGTTATCTACATTATACAGAGAGGGGTATTAATTAATGCAGAAGGATGTTCTATACATTATACAGAGAGGAGCCTTTTTTTTAGCTCTTTAAATCCAGTGGCTGCGAGTGCTGAGATCGGCAGCTTGTTATATTATCTCTCAGTACAATGTATCAGGCTCAGCTGTTACAGTAACTGACTGTAACAGCGCTCAGAGTTTCAGTAAAACAAGGAAATAATATTGTTCTAACCTCATATATCTAAAAATATTATTTACTAGTTTTACAGAAACTCTGAGCACTGTGATGAGCAGCAGTCAGTAACTGTAACAGCTTTGCCTGACACATTGTGCTGAGAGTGAGAGATACTGTAACAAGCAGCAATCTCAACCCTCTGAGGAGCCACTACAATAGTAATTGTATCCACTGGTTTTCGGATGAATGAAATTAGTTTTCATACTAAAGAACTGAAAACGAATTTCTTTAGCAACTAAATAAATTGCATTTAGGACTAATCCATTAGTTCAAAACGAAATTTTGTGCTGTGCACATGTCTACTGGCTGCTTTTTTGTCCCAGTCCAGTCCTGTATGATAGTATTCAAGTTCTTAAACAATATATGTGAATAAAAGTTAAGTTTTAACATATATTTTTGAGGTAGTGTAATTTGTATCCTTGTTTTTTGTATATCTTTCAGACAATATACCAACAAGTTTTTTTTGAAGACTTGCGTCACTTTTCCGTTTTTGGCTCTGGACAATTTTTTTCAATTAATTCAGTTGATATTTCGAAAAAAATATCATCTTAAACTCGCCGATTGTTTTTTTTAACTGTCTGCCGATGACATTACATTGAGCCCCTAGTGTCAAAACTCAGCTGTGATCAAACAGAGCATGTAAGACCAATCAAAAAATTCATATAAGTGAAAGAAAGGAAGGAGGTCACTGTGCTACTTACATCCCTGTATATTTGGAATCCAATTAAACTTCTTTTTATTTGCATATATGTTTTCTAAGGAACAGAGCAGAAAAGAACTACACTGACTGCACATTTGCTTTTTAAAGTCTAAACAGGTGCTTCTTAAAATATGTGTAGTTAGAAGAATTAATAATAAGAGTATGATTTGCGTATAAATTTAAGCATTCAACAAATATCCACCCTTCATGTTTGACTTATACTATTTATTGTTACATCTAATTTCTGTATTTATAGCCATCTGCATCACTTGTTCTTCATCCTTATGTTCTGTAATACCAATAATTGTTTGATTAACTGTAGATAACAAAAAACAGACAGTTGTTGGACTGATGTTTTAAATGAAACAAAAGGTGATATCGACGAGAATTTTTTTTCTTTTAACAGAGTTTCTCAATCACCATAATGAAGTAGACACACAAAAAAATCATTCATTACAATAGATCACATTATGTTGTAGTGAAGTGGGAGGCTGTGTTATGTACGCAAAAGTGATGAATGTTGGAAATTGGTTAATGTCAACTCAAATCCATCAGAAGCATACAAGAACATCAAATGAGTTTCTGTAATAAAGAGATGGGCATTATTTGGAACAACCAAATTAGCATGATGAGACTGGATAAAAGGGGGGAAGGTTTGATGTATGAGGATCATTGTTCATATCATACAATACATATGCCAGTATAGAATGCATAATATATTTTCAAGTACATGAAGATCTCCAAAGAGACATCCTGAAAAGGCTTGAGTTTGTATATATACTTGAAGGATGGACTTTGCATTTTACCCAAATCCAGTATATGAGGTTTGACAAGTGAACCTTATGGCAAACAGTACATTTCTCTATTCCTGTATCATTTCATGATTATTATGGAAGGTATTCAGATTTTTGTTAGAAATGGAAGCATCGTTGTCTTTCAATTATGCATTTAATACATATTAGCATCCTGATAAAAGACCTATTTAAAGGGACATTCAAGACACTGAGTGTTCAATGTAAATTAAACGGTAAAATTGACCGGAGGGTCCTCCCCCTCAACTCCTTCACAGAAATTGCACCACTCAGAAAACTTGTAGTCAGTGCTCACTGATCTTATTTCTGGGCTAAAAGCTGGTAAAGAACAGTAGTATATTGCCAGCTCACCAATAAAGCTCAATAACATACCACTGGAATAACTGGACACTCATGCCAGTATTAAACTCACACCAGGGTTATAAATAGAGGGAAAAGGTGTGGAAAGATGAGTTTCTTTCCATCCTGCTCCCCCCAATAACACAAGAGTAAACTTTTAATCTTCTACATGTTAAGAAACAGCAGCATTGGTTATGGATGAAAACATCCACAGGACACAATTGTGTGCTGTATTTTAAAACTATCATCGATTTTTGACAGATGCCTTTTTGTTGTTGTTTTGATGTAACCACTAAAATTAATAACTTTTACTGAATAATGATTACTTTTTTGATTTATAAATAGAGATTGTACTGTTGCACCAGGGCATTTTTATTCAGGACGCTGTAACAACTGCAAATGTTCTTTTTTAGCTTCCCCTAATTATTTGTTATTGCACAAAAAAAGCATATCTGTGATATTGTGATGAGATAGTGACACTGAATTGTCTCCGACATTGCACAGAACAGTGAATTTCCCCATACAGTGCAATTTTGTGGCCATTCAGCTATTCAAAAAGCAGACAGTTCGATAATTATTGGTGAATTGCCAGCGAAATATGGTGATCTTCGGTGGCAGTGAAATCCCCATAGAGAAGTAATGGTTAATCTATTCAGTAAGCACCAAACAACACTGAAATGTCAGTGAAGTGCACTGATTTTTGGTGGTTTCATTTGACAGGTTTAAACAGGCGAATCCCATATGTTTCAAAGTAAAAAAATTCCCTGTTTTTATTGAATATTTATTCAACTGCTTATTCTTTTCATTTGCAGGAAAAGGTCTCTTTATTAGGATCTTTTTAGGCATTTTTCGGGATTTTTCCAGCGAAATGTTTTGTTACGATTTTTTTTAAGTGGCGGTTTTTTTCTGTAACAGACCTTTATAGTATTATTCATAACTTATATATTATTTCCATGCATTTTCGTGCAGTACTTGTTTGGAAATCGCCTTTTAAAAGTTGTGTGTTTTTTTCTGGTTTTGTACCCCGTTCGGCGGCTTTTTCCGATAGCTAGCCACCTTTTTTTGGATCTATTTGGCGGTATTGCAGTGGTTTTCCTATTTGACCCTGTGGTTTTGCGGCGGTTTTCCTAATCGGATGGTTTTGTGGTGGTTTTTCAGATGTGTTCAGCCGGTCGATTCACTGCACTTCAGGGACCCTGCGGTGATTGCTGAATTCACCCCAGGGTCGGCAAATCAAACTTGCCGAAGTGCGGCAAATGGGAGAGCACCAAAATGTCGCTGACATTTTGGTGCTCTCTGAATAACCCTGATTGTGTTGTGATCGTTGAGTGGGGCTGGCAGGAGGACAGTGTCAGTGAATCGGAGAGGAGACAGTGGATGTAATAATAATGGCTTACTCATTAATGTTAATGGTTTGGGTGTAATAGGTCTACAAGGGTTGAGGAGGTATTTTATTCTTGTTTCCGTTTTTAACCTATCCCCCTTTTTACAATGAAACAATGATGCAGCTTTGCTCTTTTGGGTGAAAGCAGAAACATTACTGCTTGAAAGTTGACAGTTCCTATTTGAACAACACTGTTTACCAAAGATACAAATATCTGCTGTTATTTTATAATGCATGCCAAATAAATTCAACATTTAATAAATAAATACAAACAGGGTTATTCAGAGAAAGGTGAAACTCAGGAGAACTGGCAGGAGAAGAGAACAATCTAGACCAAATAGCCGATTTGTAAAGTGAGATAAATGGGAGAATTTTTCTGGTTTGGTTATTTTGACCTAGAAGTTTCACTTCTCCAGTCATTCTCCTGAATTTTACCTTTTTTGAATAGACCTGATAGTGTAAAATACTAAACAAAACTTTCGAGTTTATTATGAAAGGTCTTTGTTTCTCTGACACACAACTGTACAACAAATTTCTCATTGGCGTAGAGAGGAGAACCAGGATATGAAAAGAGGTACAGATGAGGATTAACATTTCATAAGAAAGGTATTTCTAAGATATGTTAATTCTCCATGTTAGGGAGTGTCACCCAGTGTGTCACCCAAAAGATCTATGGCCTTTGTGCAACTTAATTAGACCAATGTCTATGTGTTTATTTATTTTTTTGTTTGTGTCTAAGGGTTTGTATCCTTAAATGCTTTTACAAGGTTACCCTTACTTGGAATACATTATTGTTTGTGAAGACGCCTTTACAGTGGCATGATGATAAAGTATAATCTGTCACTGGCATATGATTCGTTAAACTTAATTAAATAGATCTATTTGATATATTATATTTAGGATGCAGTTTGCATTGTACAACAGCTCAGAAAACGAAAGGATTGTTTATCATTTACCTTTGCACAAAAATTCAGGAAATAAATGGGCCAACTGGTTTTCTTCTCACAGTTAAACTCTCTAGTGACACATATGACATGTCATAAAGATCCACGAGATTAGTGATAATGTTGTTTCCTATATTAAACTTCCCAGATCTTAAAAGTTATTGGAAACAAATACAAATCGGAATGTGCTTGAGCAAAAAAAGATGTTTTACATACACTAAATACCAAAAAATGAAATACAGAACAAGAGGTAGAGCAGACCCGTGACTAGTGGACACATGTCACATAATAACTCATACTGCAGATAAATCTTCAAAAACAATCATATACAGGAATATTGAGTCAAACGAGATGTTTTTGTTTCTATAGAAACAAAAGACACAAATATAGTAAAGCCAGTAACAAATACAGAGTAATGATCTCTTCGTAATAGAGGACTTCATATCAAGAAAATATAGTATATGGCGGATGGGTGTGCTCTTAAAATCTCACTGGTGTCTATTCAAGAGCCTGTTCCTGCTCCAGGAAGGGCGAGTGCAACTGTAAGAAGAGATCATTAGACTGTATTTTTTGCAGGCTTCACTTGTCTTTTGTTTCTATTGATGTTTTTGTCCACTTTTTTAACTCAAGATTCCTGTATATGATTGTTTTTGAAGACTTATCTGCAGTGTGAATTTTTGTGTGACGATTGTCCACTAGTCACAGGTGCGCTCTACCACTTATTTACTATTAAAAGATATTGGGCACTATTCCCTAGTGAATGCTAACGTTAGAGTTCGGATGAGTCATCATTATTGCTAGGATAACCGAATTTAATGCACTCCCCCATATTACCTTCCTAACGCTAAACCAGTTGTGAAATCACATAGGTTATTGCACTAGCTTCCGCGAGCTTACTGTACTTTGCAAATCCTATACTTAACATGGGAGCACAATCATTAATTAGCGTTAAGATAAGTAAGGAATTAAAATGTGCTAGAGCTAATTAGTGTAGGGATGCGCAAGGCAAAATTTTAGCTACTCTTAAATACTGGTGCTAAATGATTTCACATTTGCAACATCGTTTAGCACCCCCTGAAAGCCCCCTAATAAATCTGATAATCACCTCTCATCCCCTCTCATCACTCCCTGGCACTGTGCGATCTGGAAAAAGCGAGATTCCGCAGTACTTGCAGCACGGAAGCGCAACACTCCACGGAGTGATATGGATTCCAGGAGGTGACACTTACAGTGGCGCCGAAGCACTATCGCAAGTATTGTAGCAGTTAGTGCTCTGTTCTGGGGACAGGTGCCAAGACAAAGCCTGCCCTGGTAAAATGGGGACCCTACAGGGAAAACTCCACTCTTTAATTTAGCATCTCCAATTTAGCGCAAACTTTGGAGTATTGCCCATTGTGTTTCCTACAGTCAAATCTTCAACAAAATGTATTAGATATTACTGTTCATTAACCTCTTAATGCTGGGCGGGTGGTGCCCAGTGGGAGGGATCATCACCGGCAGGGTGAACCAGTACTCCCCACTGCCAGGTGCTGCGGCGAGCCTCTCTTTTGGTCCACCTATGCAGCTGATGTGCGACGTGCATCATTGGTTGCAGGGGGACGGCTTGATTTCAGCTAATGGGTGGGGGCGGTCACAGCCCATTGAAGTCAACGTGGCATACTAGTATGCCCTGCATCATGAAGACCCATCTGTCCACAGGGACAGCATGGTATGCCATGTGGTGGGAAAGGGTTAATTGAATTATCTGGAATTCATTTGGAGATATATAGAAGAATTTTCAAAGTTTATATATTGCTTATTTTAAAATGTTGCTAAACAATTTGATTTACTAATGTGGTATATTCCAATACATATGAAAATGAAAACTGTGAGAAGACTAAAATAGTGTAATCTGATTGCTTTGTTTTTAAACACTTATGGGTTATTCACTAGCTATCGTTCTTCCATTGAAAAGAAACTGGTTTTACATAGGCAATGGATCAAGTATGGAGACGCTACAGTGAATTCACTATTTTAGGACCTACCACTGGAGTTCTGGTTCTTTCCATTGCTCTTTCCATCGTAGCTTCTGCCGAGGCTTTTATATCTAACAAGTGTATGTCTAAAATGTGTCAAGAGGAGGCCATTGTTTCACCAGCAAGTGTCCTTGGGCAAGATATTCAAAAATATGTAAGCGTCTACCCCATATACCTCCTCTAATGTACTTTGTAATCCTTGTTAAACCATGTCTGCTGTTCTAATGTTGTTCTTGTTCGCATATTTTGTGAAACACTGAGAAATATGTTGTTGCAATATAAAAATTATTATTATCTGATACTAACATGGTAAGACAGGTTATCAGTTTCTGAATTCATCCTTTCTTAATTTGATGTGAAAACATAAATACCTTTTGATATTTACAAAAATAACCCTCAGTCAATCACCTGCTTCTTTGTCTTGTTGCTGTGTTGTTGATAACTGTTCCTATTCTCTTACAATTAGCACAGTAATACCAGCGGGCATATTGCTGGTTAGGTGAAATGCAATTTGCCTTCAAACAGCAGATATACAAATACTAGGGGCCACATTACAATCTTGATGCGTGGGGTAAAACCATTTGCGAATTACATACTACAACTGTGCGGAATCGTGTACCGCGTGTGAACCTGCGCGAACCTTGCGCAAGCTTACTGTACTTTGCGTTCTCTATACTTAACATGGAGAGCGCAAAGTGTTAATCAGCATTAGGATTGCAAAGTCCTAAAGCTGATTAACGTCCGGTTGTGGTTAACAAAAAGTTAACAAGAGCCAGGACTTGGTGCTAACGGATGGTGCAGAATTTGTTAACACCAGCCAAAAAAATCAAAAAAAAATCGTATACTTACTTCCTGTCCTGGCAAGGACCGCAGGTCTGTCCGCCTCCCCAGTCCGGCGGGAGCAGGGAAAGACTGGGGGAAAAAGTCTCCCCAGTCTCCCCCTGCATATCACTACGCAAGGCGAGATCCGTCTGGTCATGTGACCGCCGGCGGCTGCTTCAATGGAGTCCTATGGACTCAAATTAAGAAATATTGGTTTAGATGAAAATTCTTGTTCTTGGATAGAACACTGGTGAAAAGATACAGTACAGAGAGTGGTCATAAAAAGTAAATTTTCAAGATGGACATCAGTGGTAAGTGGTCCCTCGGGGGTCTGTTATAGGACCACTTCTGTTCAATCTATTTATAAATTACCTTGAAATGGGCATTGAAAGTCATGTATTAGTGTTTGCAGATGACACACTACTTGGAAAGTTAATACAATGTGAGCAGAATGTTATTTCCCTGCAGAGGGATTTAGATAATTTGGGGGACTGGGCACTTAATCGCAGATGAAATTTAATGTAGAAAAATGCAAAGTTATTCGCTTTGGGGTGAATGACACACAAGCAACTTACAGCCCAAATGGTACAGAGTTAGGGAAATCAAAGCAGAAGAAGGATTTGGGAATATTCATACAGGGTTATTCAAAGAGATCCGAATTGTGGCCAAAAGGTAACCGAACAGTGAAATTCAGCGTACGGTTACCTTTCCTGGCCATTCGGCTATCCAGAGAGCAGGCAGTTCTTGGCGAATTGCCTGCACATACGATGCCTGTTCGTTGCCTGTTCAAGGGCAGTGAAATACCCATAGAGGCTTCGTCTATTCCGAAAACAAAAAACAGCAGTGAAAAGTTGCCGAATTACCCTGCTGTTTGGTGGTTTCATTTGACAGGTTTATTCAGGCGAATCCCATAGGCTTCAATGTTAAAAATATTCCCGTTTTAATTCAATATCTAATAAACCATTGATTATTATAGCCCAGTTCATGTATAAAACATAACAAGAGAAAAAAGATGTCATCTGCGCTCGTTTCTATATATTTCCATGTACAACAAAACATTATCCAAGGTTTTAGTTGTTTTAATGGGCATTGAAACATAAGCTCACTCGCCCCTTCAAGGCACCTCTTTGTAGAGTGAGTCCTAACCAATGTACCAAAAGCTGGTCTACTGAGCAACTGCATGCCCCTTCTGCTGCTTTTCAGCTAAGGAGAGGCAGAAAAATGGTGGGTTTTATTTATACACGCACCAAGCACTTCCCATTTGGGGTTGAAAACAAAAATATGGAAAAAGGAACAACGGCAGAAATGACTAACTGGTGTTACAGCATTATATACATACATACAGAAAAAATGGTGTTGTGCCTATACTCCCCAGAGCTTATGTTTTAATGGCCATTAAAACAAACTAAAACCTCGGATAATGTTTTGTCGTACATGGAAATACATAGAAACGAGCCCAGATGACATCTTTTTTCTCTTGTTATGTTTTATACATGAACTGGGCTGTTACTCCTGGCTGTTGCAGCCGCTCTGGTGAGTATAGGCGCAACGCCATTTTTTCTGTATGTATGTATATTATGCTGTAACACCAGTTAGTAATTTCTGCCGCTGTTCCTTTTTCAATGTTTTTGTTTTCAACCCTGAATGGGAAGTGCTTGGTGCGTGTATAAATAAAACCCACCATTTTTCTACCTCTCCTTAGCTGAAAAGCAGCAGGAGGGGCATGTAGTTGCTCAGTAGAGCAGCTTTTGGTACATTGGTTAGGACTAGGGATGAGCTGTTCGGTTCGATTGGTTCGGAGTTCGCATCGAACATAGCCTGTTCGTTTGTTCGCGAACTACGAACATTTCCGGGTGTTCGCCTCGTGTTTGCCCACAATGCACCACAATGGAACATATTGCACTTTTCCACTGGCCTGAAGCTCGTAATTGGCTACAGCCTTGCACCTGACCACAGGTCTGGTGCAAGACAGGTTCAACACTATGCCAATCACGGCTCAGAGTCCTGATTGGGCAAATTTATAGTAATTTATATAGTCCCGCAGCACACTATATAAGGTTTCCACGCAACGCTTCTGCACGCATTTGAGAGGAGATTTCATAGGAGATTGTTGTTGTGTGTTCTTACTGCCAGTCTGCCACGCTACTGGGGGGGGTCTGGGGGGTTTCATTTCTACAAAATATCTGGGAATTGAGGTGATCTGTGTCTTGTCACTGCCAGCAAGTATTTTGGGGTCACAAATTTCTACAAAACATTTGGGAATTGAGGTGATCTGTGTCTTGTCACTGCCAGCAAGTATTTTGGGGTCACAAATTTCTACAAAACATTTGGGAATTGAGGTGATCTGTGTCTTGTCACACAGCCAGTACCACGCAGTATTTTGGGGGTCACTAATTTCTACAAAACATTTGGGAATTGAGGTGATCGTGTCTTGTCACACAGCCAGTACCACGCAGTATTTTGGGGGTCACTAATTTCTACAAAACATTTGGGAATTGAGGTGATCTGTGTCTTGTCACTGCCAGCAAGTATTTTGGGGGTCACAAATTTCTACAAAACATTTGGGAATTGAGGTGATCTGTGTCTTGTCACACAGCCAGAGAATTGGCAGGAGAAGAGAACAATCTAGGTCAAAATAGCCAAGACAGAAATAGCCTCCCATTTATCAAACTTTCCAAATCGGCTATTTGATTTAGATTGTTCACGTCTCCTGCCAATTCTCCTGATTTCACCCACTAGTGAATAGAACCTATAATCATGTTTGGTATCATTGGAAAGGTCATAATCTGGCCTTTCCAATAACACCTCAATCATAGAGTTGAAACTACTCTACAAACTATGTAGAGTGTGTGGAACCAGAGATACCGGGTTTCAAACTGTATCACTTACAATGGGACTGCAGCTTGCGAAGGGGGCAAATCTCTGGATCCGCCAGTGGTGCATTTGCATGTTTAAAACTGAATGACAAATTTTATAACAGCAGTAGTTGTTGTGTGAAAGGCTGAACTCAATGGACAAGTCTTTTTTCAGTCTGTGCAACTATGTAAACTATGGGCCTTATTCCATGCAAGCCGCTAACATGGAGAAGATAATGTGCGCTTGCAGATTTTCCCTTACCATCTCCATGTTAACCCCTTAAGGACAGGAGCAATTTTACAACTTCGGCGCAGTTTGGGAAGTAGAAGTTTGCTGAGCTCATTCTGACCGTTTTGAAACGCGGTTTTAAGTCACGTATTATTATACCAGCCAGACAAATTAGATATTGTTCTTTCCGGCAGACCCGGCAGATTAATAATATATCATTATTATATGTATACGTCATGCCCTGCCAGGATGCTATAACAAAAAATGTAAAAAAATTAGAATTTTCAATAAAATTTCAATCATCCACAGTGTGTAAAGTATTTTTTTTCCCCGCATTTTATTACCGAGCCTTTGCGGTTATATTCTATGGGGTAGACTTGTTAAAAAAATTTGAACAGGGAACCCATTTTTTTAAGAATAATTTGTGGAGAAATTATGTGATTTTAGCTAAACCCCCCCAAAAAAATCATTAGTGAAGCATCATTGTTCACATTATAATTGAAATGTGAACAATAGTGCTGCATTAAAAAAAATTTAAAAAGCACGTTTTTATTTTTTTATTATTTTTTTTTATTATTTTTGATTTTTAGTTTTTTACACTTTAATTGTACTGGTAACATGGTCATGTTTGATATCATTCGAAAGGCCAAGATCAGGCCTTTCAAACGATACCCTACATGATCCCCTAGCTTCCAGGAGATAAAGGGGTTCAAATAACCCCTCTATCTCCACCATGGGATTTCCTTAGGAGCTAGGGGTTCCCTGGTTAACCGACGTCATCGTGCCATGCCTGATGATGTCAGTGGACGTGGGGAGTCCCGGAGGTGGGGCTGCCATCCAAAGGATCCCCTCTCCCCTTCAGGCGCTACCCCTGCTCCAGCAGGGGACGAACGCCAGAAACTGACATCATCGCGCCGGTGCGATCAGTGAGGGAGCCGCCGGAGGAGGTGAGTATCGGCGCAGGGGGACTGCAGATGCCGTGGACGTACTGTTACGTCCTGTGGCGTTAAAACCTGCTTAATGCAGGACGTAATGGTACGTCCTGCGGCGTTAAGGGGTTACTGTCCTATTTTGGGGAAGGTGCTATCTCAGCACCTCACCCCGGAATGTGGTGCTAACCTCCCTGATACCTGCAATAGCGCTCCCTCACCACCGCAAGTATCAGCTCCTTTTGTCTATAGGACTCCATGGAGGCATGCACTTCTGGACCATGAGGCCTTTGTGATCTCGCCACAGAGGGAGACTAGGAACTATTTGTTCCCCGTCTCAATCTGTTCCCGGAGAGAAGAGATGGTCATGCCAAATATTTGTTCCCAGTCTCACTCTGCTTCCATGGAGAAGAGGCGTATGATCGGGCCACCTTTTTTGCGACGGGATGAGAGGGGAGTATGAATTATAAGGGGGTTTTAGATCGTGTTAAATGATTTTGCATTTGAATAATCAATAAACACCAGCTTTTAGAAGGTGTTAAATTTTTTTAAAATTTTTTGATCCCAACGGTAAATTGCGCCAACAATTTTTAATACCTCACTTGTCGAAACGCTAAAATTGGCTTGCACCCCCATGTTTAGTATAGGAGACGCAAAGTACAGTAAGCTTGCACAAGCTGTAAGGGGCTAGCTGATTTCACACCAGTGTAGTGTTAGCTAGGAATACCAATGCCAGACAATAAACTTATTTCTAGTGCTAACGTTTACATATCAAGATGCAACATTAGCACCAACTATGGAATAGAGGCCTATTGTGCGAACACATTTTTGGAAGACAGATTTTTTGCATTTTGGTTTTCTACACTCACATTTGATATTATCTTACTTTTTTAGGATCTCAAACTTACTACAATATCCACATTTATATATGTTTATTGATATGTCAACATGTCACACCTTTTACTCAGGAGATAAGTGGAAAGAAGCTGATCTAAATATATGTAATATCATAAATCTACTGGTTCAAATTGTCTTTCAACTAGACAATATGTCAAGTACCATGAAGTACCACAAAATACTCTTTGAATATGCCTTTATATTTTAATTTAATGAATACACTAATGTAATTGGACATTTCTAGCATGCTGTCCTTTATGACAGTACTCAACTTACATATGTGAAGGACCCTCAACCTTTCCTGGTTTGTTTCGCAATGTAGATTATAAACTATTGTATAGTCATTGTTAGCACAAGTATACGCCAAGAAAGGATGATACTTTTGATCTTACACTAATGGAGATAAGTAACATAGTTAACAATGGTATAGCTCTCAGGCACTTTAAAAAGATGTAATTCTTTACAAAGTATGTATCTTTATTCTTCTAATGTTAACAACTATCCAATTCTTAACTGACTGAAAATGATGCAAAATACCTCAAATCATCGACTCTGCGGCACAATGGATAAAAAACGGCTTCTATTATCATCAATTTAAAGGCCAAATTACTTTAATGCACAGACCTAACATCTTTCCTCACCAACATCTTTTACTCTGCATTGTCTTCAGAATCCTCTTGTCTTTTTGTGTGGCTGTCATTCGCACAGATCACCCTTAATATCCCCCAAAATGCCCTGTCATATACAAGTTCACTCACTGTCATATAAAACAAGGTCTTGTCTATCCCTGAAAGACATTGGCATGCTTTAGATAATGACAAGTCTAAATTTCTCTAGTCAGAAGAGATGTTCTTGACTATATGGAACAGCGCTGTGACATACAATATGCTTATCACACTGAATTTCTGTTTGACCAGCCAAGTGCTAACACAGTGTTTATTCAGTGCCGCATACTTTCAAAATGTGAAGGAAAGAGATGACAGAAACATTTTATTTTATCTATACTTCTATTTTTTAAATCCACAAGCGTGTGAAAATAAGAACTACATTAAAACCAAAATAAGAAAAACTGTTATAACAGATAAAATCATATTGACTGCTTCTCTGTGTTTCTCTGTAAATAATGATTTACAAAAATAATAAAGTGATCAACATAAAGTGGCAAGAAAATGTATGTGAACCCTTTAGAAATGACTGCATTCATGTATAAATTTATGGATTGATGTTCCTCTAAATTACAGTAATCAACAAACACAATCTGGTTTTTTTTTTTTTTTTGAGAAAGGATTTTACCAGGAAGGATACATTGAGATTTCTCTCGTTTTCAAGTATGTCCTGGGTTCAAGAACATTGAAGTGTTACAACTAATAACAGATAAATTGTTATATTGTTCTTGTAAATATTGAATATATCTTTGAAATATTCGCAGTATAAGCTTCAAAAAGTATGTGAAACCCTAGGCTAACGGCAAAAAACAAAGCTAATTATAGTTGGAAATTGGCAATCCTGACAGCCAATTAATGAAATGAGAATGGAGGTCTGGGTTGGACCTACTTTGGCTTATAAAAGGTTATTCAATATGTTGAGTTTGCTATACATAAATAGCATCTGTTGATGTGAAACATACCTCGCAAAAAAAAAAGAGCTCTAAGAAAACCTGCCATCAAGTATTGTTACATTACATAATTTCGTAACCCTTTCCATCTTTCTCAAACAGCTCACATATTCATCTGTCCACTGTTACACAAATTCTCTATGGAGACGATTTAATACTATGACTACTATCTCTAAAAGTGGCCGCCCAGCCGAAATGACTCCAAGGGCCCAATACACAATTCTCAACAAAGGTAAAAAAAAAAAGACAGATGAAGCTAAGGTTGATTAGGAAGAACACACTGCACTATGTATGGCATTAAAAAAAGGCCGCACAAACACCAATATGAAAACTTTATCCCAATACTTAAGTATGGTAGAGGGAGCATCATGATTTGGGGTTGCTTAGCTGCTTCAGGGCCTGGGCAACCATCGAAGGAATAATAAATTCCCCAAAATTATCAAAAAATCCTGTAGGATAATATCAGGTTGGCGGTGCGCTGAACTGAAGCTTAGTAGAAGTTGGATGATGCACGTTTTGGAGTGGCCCAAGAAAAAAAGATCAGGGCACTCCTCAAATGTGAATGACATAGCACAGGGTTGTTTGAGGAATAGCACCAATGTTTCAGCTAGCAAGCACAGCAACATATAAGAAGGTGGAGTTGCCCAGTAAGAGCCCAGACTTTAACCTGTGCCAGGCTCATCTACCTCACATCCTGCACCTCTCACACCTCTCCCCTTTGTCAATCTCTACACTCGCTTCCTGTGTCTCCAATTCAAAACATTGGTACTCCCATACAAAGCTCACCATAGCCGCCCCCCTGCCTACATCTCCTCCCTAATTAACAGGTACATCCCATCCCGACCACTTCGCTTTGCCAATGATATGATGCTTTCTGCTCCACATATCCGCACCCCCAACTCCTGCCTTCAAGACTTATCCTGAGCTGCCCCATTTCTATGGAACTCCCTCCCCCGCAACATCAGACTCTCCCCGTCTCTTCAATCCTTCAAGTCTCTGAAAACACATTACTTTAGAAAAGCCTATCATCTCACTCCCTAATCCTCCTCTGTTCATTTTCTGCTGCATCTTCCCACATAGCCCACATGCACTCCGCTATTTCACATTCTCTATTAACCCTCACCTAGTGTGTCACCCCTATCCTCTTAGATTGTAAGCTCTTGAGCAGGGTCCTCTCACTTACTGTACTGTGGGCCATATTACATTCCTTGAGTATCGTTTTGCACGTACACAAATGCGCATTTGCGCGAGGACAAAAACATTTCCGCAGAAGGTCGTATTTCAACATTCGCGCAAACGATGCACGTTATCGTTTGATGCGGATGGACTTGCGCGAGCGTGATGAATTGTGCGCATCTTATACTTAACATTGTGAGCGCAAATGCGTTAAGTGAATGGTATTTCAATAGATGCGCAACTTCCTACGAACGACGTTTGAGCACATAATTTTAACGTCTTTGAAAACCTGGTGTTACCTGCAAATCTGAACGTTCTGGCCAAAACAAAATACACCAGCACGAAAAAAAAAATACAGCACAGTATAGTTACACATTCTACACATACCCAAACAAATAAATTGTGAATTCGTGCATATTTTTTTTATTGCTGCAGCATGTATACTCAGATTTATTTTAACAGGCGCAAAAATGTTAGTGAGTCAATTAAGGTGAATTGATGTCAATTAAGGTTCTTAATTCTGATTGGCTGAATCCCGCGAAAAAAACAGTCCGCACACTGATTTACGTGTGCTACGTTACTGCGTGCGTATTACACTTCGTTTTGCGCGTATTTTTTACTAACGTTATTTTTTGACGGATGAGAAAATGCGTTTGGATCCGAATATCACGTTAATTTTCACGCGATAACGCTGGACAATGCGCGCATTTATTTGTTGTTCTGCCTCCCACAGAGCAGCGCTTTGGAACTTGTTAGCGCTTTATAAAAACTTGTAACTGTAACCGTAACCTCATAGAGATGCAGTAGAATGACCTCAAGAGAGCTGTTCACAGACATACTAAGAATAGGGTTGAGCTGAAAGAGTTGTGTAAGAAAAAGTGGTCCAAAATTCCTCCTGAACATTGTGCAGGTCTAATCCGCAGCTACCAGAAATGTTTGACTGAGGTTGTTGCTGGCGAAGGAGGATCAACTAGCTATTAATTCCAAGTGTTCACTTACTTTTCCCACAGCACTTTAAATGTTTAATGGGACGTGTTCAATAAAGACATGAAAGATTTTAATTGTTTTTGTGTTTTTAACTTAAGCCCACTGTGTTTGTCTGTACTTGAAACTTGTACTTGAGAAGATGAGATGGCATCAAGTTACAGTTACAGGTTTTTATAAAGTGCCAATAGGTTCTGTAGCCCTGTATAAACCATATGACAGAATAAAAACTATACATACAAGCTGCTGATTGGTGGCAGCAAGAGGATCAGGTTTGGTACCATTGGTACCATGGCCTTTCCACTGATACCAAACATGACTAGGTTCCATGTAAAGAATAATATATATATAAAATAAATAAAATTATAAAATAAATATATATATTTTTTTAATTTATTAATGCAGCACTATTGTTCACTTTTTAATTATAATGTGAACAATGATGCTTACACCAGAGTTAGAAAATATGTTTGATGTACAGAAATACATAATCTCATGGTTAATGAATTAGGCTAGGGTCAGACTAACGCATTTTTCACGTTGTCCGTGAAAATGTGCGTTCGAAGAATGGACGTATTTTTTCACGGAATACGCAATAGCGGTCATACTATGCGCAGTTTCATCCGTGATTTTGTACGGATCATCAATAAAACACTTCTTGCATCTGGACGTTATGTTGGCCGGACATTAGCAGCGTCTGATGTCTCCAATTCACCCACACACGCCGCTAGCGGACGCAGCGCACTCTGTACGTCAGTACTAGTGGTTTAACGTTCTCGAAAAAATGCGTTCATTTTCCACTTGCGTTGTGCAGCCGGACTTTTGTGCGACCGTACTTCGTATATTGGCTGTCATTGCCCGTCATCTGCTGCTAGCACGGCCGTGATTAAGTGCGCCAGAACGCGCGTTCGCACTGCCTCAGTCTGACCCTAGCCTTAGGGATACCCACTATGAATTCTTTTTAGTGCACTACTGGCTATAGAGTGTTGCTTTTGAAATTATCTAAATGTGTTGGTACATATTTTTTATATATGTTGGTGACTATAAGGCTAGGGTTAAAAGATTGTCTGTCAATTTTATCAAAACTTAACATTTTAACACAATTCTATCTTGTTGTTTTTGTACTCAGCTTGAATAATGCACATATCCTGCATTTTGCAATGTAAAGTAAAAGAGTCAAATCTTGTGTAACATCTGAATATCATTTAAATTATTATTTGATATTTTACGTCTCATAACAACATTTTTGTGAAGAACCATTTTAAGGGTAAACTCCTAAAAATGTAAGTGTTAAAGGTCATCAGTATTTCTACACCCCAATTAACCATTGCATCTAAACACCACACACACTTAGATTTGATGTTTATCCCAGCTAAAAGCCCAGCTAAAACCGTTTAACCTAGGAACGTGAAATTTTGAAGGTACACTGTTTTTATGACGTAGGAAGGATTTTTGGAAACTGTGCCCCAAGGGGGTGAAAAAGGGTGAATATTTTAAACAGGATACCTATAGCTCAAAAACAGAAGATAATACAGGCCTGAAAATTGGTATTTAGATTCGTTTTGAATAAAAACCAAAAAACACTTAATTTACCATTTTCTGAAAATACATTGGGGGGGAACGGGGGTTGAATACTTTTATCGGTATACCTATATTTCAAAAACCGAAGATGTTATAGTTGTGAAATTTGGTAGTTACAATTTTCGTGCAAAAAAACAAACGTGTTTTACCATTTTCCGATGATCCAGTTAAGGGGGGTCGGGGGAAAGGGGTGTAAATAATTTTATCAGTATACCTATATTTCAAAAAACAAATTTATATATGTATATTTGCTGCTTTTCAGGGAATTAATGTTATTCTTTTGTTGGGACTTAACACGTAATTAATGGTGAACACCAAAATAGAAGCTTGACATACCCACTGCAAAAATAGTGGTAGAATAATTTTTATAAGCATTTTTCATGCTTGACCCCTGCTCAATTTAAGAATCTTTAGACATGTGCAAAAGGTATATTTTGGTCACATCAGTATGAAGTTCATCTCTCACTCATTGTGATGCCTGTTTTGAAAATACTACCACCAGGTAAAATCTGAAGAATGAGAGAGAATGAGTAGAACATAGTGTCACCTTCCAAAGAATAGGTTCTTTACTCAAGTATCAAATCACAATGACTTGTGCCATTACAGAAGGGACACCAACAGTTTTGTCATATGTGCTCAAATCCCATCAACCTACATATAAATATATATTAGTGAAAAAAGTATTAGAGACACAACAGAAAAAAATTCTAGATTGTGAGTTCCTACGGGAATAGGGCCCTCATCTCCTCCTGTACTGTTTGTCAAATGTTGTTCAATGTATTGTAACCCTGTCTATACTGTGCTTATTGTACAGCGCTGCGGAATATGCTGGCGCTTTATAAATAAAGAATAATAATAATAACAGAAAAAAATGAAGTGGTTTCTTTGAAGTTAATGTCTCAAAATAGAAATAGTTTCTGAAGTGTGGCTGAAAACTATAGCAGCATGTAGTACATCCTTGGTTTTAAGAGCTGTGCATGTAACTGATTCTTTAATCAGGAATTGTTCAGATACATTGTACAAGGTAAGTGTCCTTTCAACAAAAAAAAAACACGATTTGTACATTAGCCTTTTACAGGAATTGGCTGTAAAATAAGACCAATAGCATATCATAATATAATATCATATCAAAAAGATACAAATAAACGCAAGACAATACCAAGATTGAATAAAAGCTGAAATGTTTATCCTCCATTCAATATAAATGTGTGATACACAATGGACACGTTCATTGATTTAAAACATAAAATAAGAATATGGACCACCATAAATACATGTAACAACGTAAAACAATCAGAATTACGTACTGAACAACAGTAATTAGGAATAAAAAGGTTTTCCGTCCAACTTTGAATTCATAGATGCGTTGTATCAAAACATATGCTGGACAGAATAACAATCATCAAAGTACAGGTTATTATAATAACGTTAAACCTTCATTATACTTCAATTTTAAGGACTTGCCATTGAGTAAAGTAAATAACATATCAATTGCATTTTCACAGTAGCAGACCTTACGCAAGATATTTATTTCCAGGACTATCTAAATGTAGACCAGGTATCAGCAAAGGAAGCATAAGGCAAAAGTGGGTGTTATGTGGATTGATCTTTCACAAAATGCTTTCTGTATCATAAGGAAAATAGCTCTTTATTCAAAGGAGGTGAAAGAAAAATATATTGAGAGAGCGAGAGAGAGAAATTGATGGCTGAGAAGTTTATGAACAGTGTCCATTATGTCAAGATACAAATTACTGCTGAACCGAATGGCCCATCTTAAATGTAAATTTGAAGCTTTTAAGACCATTTTCATTACAGTTCAGTCCTTGTTAGAGATACACTAAAGTCCCGGTGATTCTGATCGCTAGAGAAGGAAATTATTGTGATTGCACTTTTGATCGCAGATTGCAAGGATCAAAGGCCATATTTCTATTGTTTCCAATTTGCTTAGAGCTTAAATAAATATAATCGGAATTTCTGGATGCGCACAGGAGAGAGACACGAAGAGAGAGAGAGTAGAGTCTGGTTTGGGAGGGGGAAATGACATAGAGAAATCCGGAGCTTCTCTAAAGAAGGAGTTATGACTCATAAAGAAAAATCAATGGCTTTAATGGAGTGATACTGAGTTTTTTAAAATGACATACAGCGATGTACTTGGAGATCTGTAATTAAACTAATGTGCTTTTAAAGGCTGGCATCTGATTGGACATATAATTTTCTTTAGAAAAGATGAGGTTAACGGCCTGTGTCTTGCTGTGCTGCTTGTTTTATTGCTGGAAACAGAATTAACTCTTTGATTTTAGTGGCTCATTTTTCCTCTATTAGATAACACATGCATGTTAATAATTAAACACCCAGAACAATGATGTTATTTAACCGGTGACTTGATTTAATGCTTACAATCAAGTGGTAACAGGCAGTACGTCCTACTGATTGTGATAGCATGGGTGTTTAAAGTAATGCTTTAAAGTAAAAATAAGGGGGGGGGAGGGATGGATGGTATTGAATATTAACAGACCCCCCTAAAAATTTGAAAATAAGTATAAAAAATACATATAAACAAAAAAAAATATGTCATCTGCGCTTATTCGCATTATACCGTGTGAAACAAAACACAATTAGAGGCTTTGGTTTCTATTAATGGCCATTGTGTCTAATAGTGTTTTGTTTCACTCGGTATAATGGCAATAAGCGCAGATGACATATTTTTTTCTTATGTTTTATACATGTTTCTGGTCTGGATACATCTGGTGGTTGCAGCCGCCCCATCGGGGAATAGGTGGGACCCCACCCCTCCTATACTATAAAAAATACTTACCTTATCTCCAGTAGCATAGGACTCCATGGAGGCTTCTCCTGTCGGGTCACATGACTGGCAGATCTCACCTCTCGTGAGATCCTTCTGGTCGACAGAGTGATCGCGGAGGGAGACAGAGAACTTTTTTCCCCCAGTCTCCCTGTGCTCCCAGCGGCCAGAAGAGGCACATCGGGCTGCCGTTCTCATCACAGGATAAGAGGTCAGTATTTGATTTTTTTGGGGGGGTTTTGACGCTAGTTAATCTTTGCTTTCACTTTGCAATCTTCATGTTAAGTTTTTAGAGCACAAAGTACAGTAAACTCGTGGTACAAATCGCAAATTAACGAGCGCTATCGAGTTTTTTAACCCGTTAGCGAATTGGAGGCGATCTGTGTGGCACGCTATGACCTCTTTTAAGCTAGTGCTAACATGAGCGCTAGGGTTAGCTTGAAGGAGGCGATAGAGCCCACAGAGTCAGTGGACAGACATTGATGAACTATTTGTTCTATGTCTCTTTCAACAGGTCACACTGTATTGTTATCACAGGACAAGTATTTTTTTATTGTGTTTAAAGGAACGATACCACTAACATAAGCTGTAACTAAATTAATTGTGCGTTACAAACAAAACCACAATATAAAACACATGTTGCTGTTTTTTCTGCGTATTAAGTAAATGCATGTAAAAAGAAAAAATAAAGTTAAGGATTTTTATTTCCAGTTTCCATTCTGTGGATTTTTCCCAAGATGCAATTATCCAACATCTGTGCAAAAGTTTTACTTTACAGCTGTGAATTAGATTCTGCAGTATTTAACCACTTAGCGACCGGGCAGTTTTACAAAAATCCATCCTTTAGTGCCCGCTGCTGTTTTTACGTTTCTGCACAGTTTGTGTTTAGGTCAAATTTGCCTATTACTTGTTTATGCAACGCAAACATATTATATATGTTTTTTCCTGCCATTAAATGGACTTTCTAAAGATACCATTATTTCCATCATATCTTATAATTTACTAAAAAAATCTGAAATATGATGAAAAAATTGAAAAAACACACTTTTTCTAAATTTAATCCCCAAAATCTACAACTGCCAAAAAAGGGCAAAGGCTAAATAGTTTCAAAATTTTGTCCTGAGATTAGAAGTACCACATTTTTTATTGTTTTTGCTTTTTAACCCCTTCACTGCTGAGCCAGTTCACCTCTGTGCGATGAGCTCATACTGACCGTTTCAGGCTCATAAATTTTAGATGCCAGCTTAAGTCCTATTTAAAGAAAAAAAAAAAATTATTAAAAAAAAAAATATTTTTATTATTTTTTATTCTAGTTTATTTTTTTCCCTTTTACAGCAAACTTGGTCATGTTCGGTATCATTGGAAAGGCCATGATCAGGCATTTCCAATGATATCAAACATGACCCTCTAGCTAAATGATTCCCCTATCTCCACTTGGCAGCTAGGGGGTTAACTGGCCCACTGACATCCTCACACATATGGTGAGTGGGGGGTGACCCGGAGGCTTGGCTGACATCCAAGACTCTCCCCTTTCCAGTGGTGTGATTTGTTTCTCGATAGCTTTAACCATTGGGGAGGTAGAGGGCTCCAAAGGGCCCCCCCTTCCTGAATTTAGCAGCAGGCGCCGGGGGCACCTGCCGATGACATCATAATGCACCATTCACCTCCTTCTCCATCCAGGGAGGCCCGTCGTCATCCGAGGAGGTCGTACCAGGTGCTGAACCACTAGGCGAGCCACCGGGACGCCTCCTCCATGGGAGTCCCATAGGTCCCTCTGTCAAGGACCCTCTGGGGCACTTCATTTCTTTCTGTGCTTCTTGCCCATTATGTATCTGGCAAAGAGGTACCCGAGGTGGCAGAGTCCGCACCAGCCAGTGGATGTAAGATGGCCTACGCTGGGTAGGCCACAAAGCGGGTCAGAGACACCAAATCGCTCCAAAAGTAGACAAAAGGGGTCACAAGATGGGTCAGCGAGACACCCAAAGCTTCCCCCTGCACACTGAGCAAAGCAGCTGATGTTAGGTCACGGTAAACAGCAGGAAATAAAAGAAAACGTAGAGAGCACAGCAGAACGCGACCATCTCCATCGGCAGTCAGCTCCGCCCATAATATTGTATATTTTAATGTTTTCCAACTTTGTTTTAGTTCATTCAGCATAAATGTACTCTTTAGGAGCATGACTTGCAGCTCTCCCACTGCAGGACCTACAATGCAACGCATAGGGTATCGCACTTACCCAAATTATTTAATTACACCAACAAATACTAACTAAATGTATTCTATGTCCAAAAGTCTCACTCAGTTTGGAAAAAATATTAGTCTCTTATCTCAGACAATAGATGAGTTATTTTTGCCTTAATTAAAAAATATTTAAGCATAAGTTTATCCTACTGGTTTATTTTAAGCTCCATGTAATGACATCAAATTGAAGAGTCCTGGAAAATTATATCTGAAATTATTAGTTAAAGAAAATGGAATTGCTGTAATCACAGACCATATCGTTCCATCACTTCTTTGTTTCTTTTTTTTTTTCTTTGGCTGAGATTATAGATATAGCCTACTTTTATGTATAAATATCATGGAGCCAGCTAGCATCCCTATGCACAGATTTATGCTTTGTCACAGACCTCTATCTTACCTCCGTGCCTTATAGCATCTCTGCATACTTACATTCTCCTTGCAGCCTGTTTTCTAAATGGCATCGTGAACATCAAAACTTCTTCGAATGAGAATTTTAGTACATTTTAAGGTGAAACGGCAAAGTACATTTGGTTTCAGCAAGTATTAAATTCACTGACCCCTTGAAAAAAAACCATATGATTTATTAAAAGTTTATAAAGATCGGTCACAACCTTGCTAATTTGCTTTTTGTATACATTTTGGGGTGAATTCATTAAGCTTTTAAAATGTAGAATTTGATGAAGAGAGTTGAAATTCAGGGATTATTGCTTCGAGCTGCAAAGACAGAAGGGGTTATTGAGAGAGAGACGATCTGGCCCTGAAATGTCACCGAACAGGGAATTTCCCCGTACGGTGACATTTCGGGGCCATTCGGCTATTCAGACAGCAGGCACTTTGCCACATTTTGGCAAACTGCCAGCAAGTATAGGGCCTGTTCAAAGGCAATGAAATCCCCATAGAGAAGCAATGGTTAATCTAGTCAGAGGACACCAAACAGCAGAGAAAAGTTGACAAAGTGCCCTGCTGTTCGGTGCTCTCATTCGGCAGGTTTATTCAGGCGAATCCCATAGGCTTCAATGTTAAAAATATTCCAGTTTTAATTCAATATCTAATAAACCGTTTATTATTTTAATCTGCAGTAAAAAAAAAATAATTGAATTTTTAGGATCTTGTAGACATTTTTAAGGATTTTTTTGGCATTTCCCCCCCCCCCCGTTTTTTTTATAGCAGATTTTCTTTTTTCTGGAACAGACACAGATTTTGACAATTTCAAGCATATTATTTTTTTTTGTTTGTTTTTTTTACCCCAGTTCGTCAGCTTGTCAGTTTTTTCCGATGGCTGGTCTGCGCTGTAATCGGCGGCTCGTCAGAGTTTTCCAGCGTGTTTTTGCGGCGGTTCTGGCAGATGTTCGGCGGGCTTGCGGTGGGTTTGCGGCTGGCTTTCCCTGCACTCCGTGGACCCTTCAGTAAATGCTGCATTCACCGCAGGGTGGGGAACTTTGTTTCCCCCAAGTGCAGAGAAGAGCGGGGACCAAGAGAGCATTTCGGTCGACATTTCGGTGCTCTCTGAAAACTTTCTCTAATTCTGGGGGTTATTCAGTCTTCACAAGTCACAGTTAATAAATCCTACTGGCGACATTACTAGTATTTTTTTACTAGTACATTTCACTGTTGCAGGAGAAGGTATTGTGTGTTGTATCTTTAATTTAGAAAAAAAGTAATACTTTGCATTTCCAGACAACAACAAGAAAGGCAATTTTTTAGGTTTGCTTGAGGAGCTGTGGTAGCTGTAACACACGCTCTTAGAGATTAGCATAACTGCAAGAGCGTTTCTATGAAACAGAGCTTGTGAGATCCTCAGCTCAAGTGCATGTTAGTATATGTCACAGTGATAAACAACGCGTGTCTCTAAAGTACACACTATTGCATTTATACAAATTAGAAAAGCATTAGTGCATTGGGTTTTACACACGGTGCTTCTTCGCTTTTTGCTGAATGCAAATGACAAATGGTCACTTGTGACAAAAATGCTTGAAAATGCAATAAACATAGCTAGCAAAAAAATCGGAGAGTAATGGCATGTTTTAATGGTGCCGGTCCAAGAGATTTAAAATAGGATTCTTCATGCCTGTACTATATCCATACAATGATATATATTTTTTATTTTGCATATGTATATACATATTCATTTCCATTAATATACATAAATATATAAAAAAAAACATATACACAGTTGAAAGATGTCTCCTGTAAAATCTATTAATATGCTGTATATTACCAGTTATAGTGTGCTGAATAGCATGATTTTATTATTATAGATTATAATTGTATCATGGGTGATGATCACTGTAAAAAGGAATGGGGGGGCTGGAAAGCTTTAAATCAATAGCGCTGGATGTACGACTGTGAGGTCTAAGCTGCAATCGTAAACTAGTAATACGGAAGGTGAATTGATCAAGTACACCTTTTAATTGCCATGTTTCCCAGCACGCATTCATGTTCTGAATAATTATCACAGTAAACTAATTTGATGTCAGTTTTCCTAAGTGTGATTGTATACTTTGTATCCTTATAGGAAAACAACCATATGAAGTAGCATAACAATGAATGTATAAACAACTTAACTGGGATTACATTGTTTAGCCTTTATTAGAGGATTTGTTTGCATCACCGGAATACGGTTATCCGCCTGTAGGACATAGAAACAACTTAAATAGTGTTATGTGACCCCAAAACTCGTCATATGAGGCATTTAACATAATGCACATGTGTGATATTAAGCATTTAAAAACTATTATAAAATGTACTCACTTTTAGTCAATTCTACTTGGTAAAAAGTCAGTCTTTTTTCTGTAGTAACGGTTAGCGTGAAGTGACATTATTTTTGTTGTTTTGGAGGTTAGTGTGTTTTGGCAGCATTAATGGAAGCATCATCATGGTCTGATGGTTGTCATTCAGTTCTTTCTATTAGGCAGGAGAGGTTTTTGGAGTGCCTTTGATTTTTTCATTATTACCTACCCTGAACATCATCCTTATATTTCTATGTGCGATGAACTGGAAATATTCGCACAGAGCAAAAACAGAGATTGTGAGAGAACTGAGAACAGGCATTAGTCTCTCTGCACATGAGATGCAACAACCGGCTGGATCAAATGGTCCTGGCTGGATGGAGAAGAGGTAAGATCACTGCTGGAGACCCAGGTTTGAATCCCAGCAAGAGCACCTCTCCGGTAAGTGTCCTTGGGCAAGACACCTAATGATACATACTTGACTACCCAGGACATACCTGAAAACAAGAGAAATCTCATTGTATCCATCCTGGTAAAATACTTTCTAAAAAAGAAAAAACCCTGTCAATCATGTCAGCTGCGATAGGCCATGTCAGGAGGGTATAGCTGACTCTCTTCTAGAAACCTTGAGCAAGTGGTCCATATATTTAGAGTGAGCAAAAACAAGATTGAGAGTACTGAGAACAAGCATCAGCATAAGTGGCCTGCCTTATAGTGGGTCCCCGCCTCCCCTGAATAGCTGAATGGCCAAGAAAGGTAACCATACGCTGAATTTCACTGTTTGGTTACCTTTCGGAACACAATTCGGATCTCTTTGAATAACCCTGATAGGAGTGGGCGGGAAAACAATATAACACACATCCGGCCCACACTTCCCCAATGCATCTTTAGGTCCATCTACCCCCAAGTCTCAAGTGACTACAGATACAATAAATATGAATAATTAAGAGAGAAATATTGTTACAAATACGGGGGAGGAGTATTTAAATCAATATGAATTTACAGAGGATTACAAACAGATTGGTAATTCTGAGTATATTATTCATAAAAATGGATATAGTTTGAGAATCATCCACATCATCACTTTAGAAAATGATCCCAGGGCATTTCTATAAAACGTTACCACCAAGATATATTCAGATGGTAGGTTTATGGGAATGCTTAAATTGGTTGTTTCTCTAAAATATCAAAATATATGTTTCAGACAATCATTTGGTAATCTATTCTGGAGAATCTGTAAATGAATGTTGCCACCCAATAAATCTCATCATGTTTATGCATCCTTACACAAAGTAACAGAATTAAACAATATTTTTTTTAAAAAATAATTTCCTTTAATTTTTTTGTCATCATTTCTCACAATACAGTCTACAGTTCAAATACACTTTCTTGATATGCCTTAGTCGTATGTAGCACTTTACCCAAATTATCATTCATTTGTTTTGTGATACAGCATCCCCCTCCCCACGTCATGCCATATGGCATTAACCACTCTACATGAGCTAATGTTTTTACCGTGGATTGTTTCTTGACATATCAGAGGCAAAGAACAAGTTAAGCAAATTTTTAGCATTTGTCAACATAGAAAATTGGCAAGAGCCAAGACGTAGCTGGCAGCTGCTGATTACGGCATAAACCACATTAATAGAAAGATTGTGGAAAAATATTTGAAATGCATGTGGGTGAGTGCAGTGAGGAGGTGAGAGAAAATGATGCGATTTAAAAAGAAAAAAAAAACAACAATAAAAAGTTCTGTAAAGAAGGGCGAAGCAGTATTTCTGGCATGCTGTATCATTTTCAGATTGACAGTCAGGTCAGAGCTTGTCAGTGTGTGGAAAGGGCCTCGGTAAGCCTCCAATCCATCTGTTATTTTGAATGTTTGTTATTATTCAGCCCCCATAATGTTTCAGATTTCCATTCGATGGTCATCTTGTTTATGAATATAGTTAAAACCTTCAATAGCTTGTAAACAGTACATTCTGGCAAAAACTAACCCCAATAAAGTATAAAATTATGACAATAATAATTACAATAATAACTATTAGTTTGCAGCGCAGTACTGGGTATTACAATACTTTATGGTGGTTCATAGTTAAACTGAAATGAGATAGAGAGGGCCTTAGTCCCTAAAGAGCTAACATTCTATAATTAAGTGGGTGTAGACAAAAGGAAGTTCACATCCTTTTAAATACTTTTCATACTACAGTTTACCTTTCAGTGCCTGATCTAGTATCAAACTAGCAGGCGACTGATGAAACCTACTGTCACTGGGGCATCTGGAGGGGGCTGTGGGCTATCCTTCTGCCCAGCGACTATGGCCTCTGAAAGAGACCGGGGGATGTGCCCTTGGGGCAAGACAACTGAAGGGAGCTGGAACATGAGCGGTGCATTTTGGAGCCATTTTCGGATACATTTGCCCTCTTGCCCGGCTAAGTGGAAACTGACATTTTATTAAAAAGAGACTTATTCCAACTGCTATAAACTATTGGGGAATTGGTGGACTTATTAAATGTATTTGGTTTTTCACTGTACATCAGTTCACTGTTTTAAACATCCCCCAGCTATCTAAAATTTGTGTCCATGTGCCTGGAAGATAATTTGATTATTGTTTAAATGTTTCTACCTGCCTGAGTGAGTCATTTCTGGAAATTTCCAAGAAATGGGTATTTCTGCCCCATCTTCAGTGATTGTGTATACTGTTCATTGTTTGAATGTCCCTTCCCCTGTCCAGTGATTTGATCTGTTGATCTTATCTGTGTCTTATTCATGAAGGGGGTTGTCCCTTAACTGTATAGCTATATGTATGTCTGAGTAAAGAGTTAGTTCTGCTGCTGCTACTCTGAACACTGGTCTTGCCTAGTGATTTGGGGTAAATCTTTATTATTTTGTGAGTTTGTTTTCCTGCCCTAAATGTTACTGGTTCTGCCTGGTAAGATAGGTTTTGCTGAAGTAGCTGAATTTCTGGTTCCCGCTTGGAGAAAGCTAGAGTCTGACAGAAGCACACAATTGTTGTGCCAGGGTTTCCGTCACAGCGAAAATTTGTCCAAGACACATTGCAGGACACAAGAAAGCCCACTTGTACCAATGCACCTAAAAGACTATCCTTTGGTGAGAAACAATATTCTCTGGTCTGATGAAATGAAGATAGAACTGTTTGGCTTCAATTCAAAGCAACATATCTGGAGGAAGCCAGGCACAGCTCATCATCTGCTCTATGTCACACCATCTGTGAAGCATGGTGGTGGAAGCATCATGCCTTAATGCTTTTGGGAATAGGGATGAGCCGAACACCCCAGTGTTCGGTTCGCATTCGAACTCGAACAATTTCAAAAGTTCGAGTTCGGACGCAAACACGATCTGAACTCAATGCAAGTCAATGGGACTCGAACGTTTGATTTTTAGACTGCCCTGTAAGAGGGCATATATGCAAGATATTTGCCATAAAAGGTGTATGGGGGTCTAGGTAGTGCCCTGGGGGACAGGAAACAAGAAAAAAAAGTTTAAAAAAAGAAATTTTTAAAGGAACAGTGATTTTTCCATGAAATAAAGGTTAAGAATAAAAACGAAAAATTCCTTCAAATATCGTGCCTAGGAGGTCCCCATAACCTGCCCGTGAAGTGGCGGATTTGTCGGATGTATAGAAACATTTAAAAAGAAAAAATGATATTTCAAATGACGGTAAATGTTTTTCCTTTAGTCTATTCATAAACAACTGCTTGGGGCGGCAGTCTGTATGAAAAGAGGAGACATTTTAGGACACGCAGAACAAGTTTAGTGATTTTTTGGCTAAATTATGGTGAAACTTATGCAGGCTTTGGATGAAAGTAACAACAGGTGCATTAAAATTGGACCTTTGGAGCCAGCTAGTGCCTTCACACCGTAACCCCTCTGAGGTATTGTGGAAGAGTGCAGAGCTGGACTCTGCATTCAAATATTAAAATGATATGAATCTGGTACACGCATCAGTGCACCCAAATATTGGCAACACCCAGATTCTACTCTGAATAGATAAACAGATGAACTCTGATTAAACTGTGTTATTGTATGGTATCTAGAATTAGATTAAAGATATACAGATTTTCTAGAACAATGCTATAAATCAGCGATACAGCCCGATAGCCTGGCAGCAGCTGGCAGTGCCAACTAGGGATGAGCTGTTTGTGTTCGGACGGTTCGGGGTTCGACCCGAACTTAGCCTGTTCGAGTGGATCGCGAATACCGAACATTTCCGGGTGTTCGCCGCATGTTCGACCACAATGGACCACAATGCATTTTCCCACTGGCCTGAAGCTCGTAATTGGCTACAGCCTTGCACCTGACCACAGGTCTGGTGCAAGACTGGTTCAACACTATGTCAATCACTGCTCAGAGTCCTGATTGGGCAAATTTTGGCCAATCATGGGCTCACAGAGCTAAGTCCCGCAGCACACTATATAACTTACCCACGCAGAGCTTCTGCACGCATTTCAGAGGAGATTTCAAAGGAGATAGTTGTGTCTTGTTACTGCCGGTCTGCCAACGCTACTGGGGGGTCTGGGGGGTCTCATTTCTACCAAATATCAGGGAATTTAGGTGATGTGTGTCTTGTCACTGTGCCAGCAAGTTTTTTTGGGGTTTACAACTTTCTTTAAAACATTTGTGAATTGAGGCGATTTTCTGGGTCTTGTCACTGTGCCAGCAAGTCTTTTTGGGTCTCATTTCTACCAAATATCGAGGCAATTTAGGTGATGTGTGTCTTGTCACTGTGCCAGCACGTTTTTTTGGGGTTTACAACTTTCTTTAAAACATTTGTGAATTGAGGTGATTTTCTGGGTCATGTCACTGTGCCAGCAAGTCTTTTTGGGTCTCATTTCTACCAAATATCAGGGAATTTAGGTGATGTGTGTCTTGTCACTGTGCCAGCAAGTTTTTTTGGGGTTTACAACTTTCTTTAAAACATTTGTGAATTGAGGTGATCTTCTGGGTCTTGTGACTGTGCCAGCAAATCTTTTTGGGGCTCACTAATTTCTTTAAAACATTTGTGAATTAAGGTGATCTGTGTCTTGTCACACGACCAGTACCACGCTGTATTTTGGGGCTCACTAATTTCTTTAAAAAATTTGTGAATTAGGTGATCTGTGTCTCTTCACAGAACCAGTACCACGCTGTATTTCGGGGCTCACTAATTTCTTTAAAACACTTGTGAATTAGGTGATCTGTGTCTCGTCACACAACCAGTACCACGCTGTATTTTGGGGCTCACTAATTTCTTTAAAACACTTGTGAATTGAGGTGATCTGTGTCTCGTCACTGGCTGCCAGCTATCAGTGTGTCTCACTGAGTTATACCAGAGTTCTTTAAATCTTTATACCAGAGTTGAATCAGAGTTCTGTATATATTAATCTATAAATCACTCACCATGTCTGAAAGAACAAAAAGGACAGGCAGACGCTCCCAGACACAAATAAGAGGGCAAGCAGCCCCTGTGTCGGGAGGCTGTGTCTCTGGTCGTGGTGGACGTGGTGCATCCTCTGCAGGGGCACGCTTGTCCTTTCTAACTGGTGCTGGCCGTCTTAAGCAACAGCAACATACAGAGGACTTGGTGGATTGGCTAACCAGGCCATCCTCATCCTCCGAGTCCTCTGCCAGCCAGGCTTCTAGTGCTTTACAGTCCACCTCAGCTGCCAAAGCATCTAATGCAGCCTCCATGTCTACAGCTACTCCTGCCGTAGCCTCGCTATCACAGACGGAGGAGTCAGCTGAATTGTTTGACTACAATGAGAGTGACATCCTGCTTGAGGATGCGCAGCAAGTACAGTGCACTGATTCAATCTCTGAGGTTGAAGAAGGGAGTATAATCAACCTAGAGGAAGGGGGAGCCAGTGATAACACACAAATAACTGGCACTCACGTTGCCCCAGCAGCTGCAGCATACTGCCAAGTTGGCTCCAGTGATGAGGAGATAGGGGGTGAAGATGACATTGATGATGAGGTCACTGACTCCACCTGGGTGCCAGATCGAACTGAGGAATCAAGTGAGGAGGAGGGGGAGGAGGAGGAGGCACAGCAAACATGAGGCACAACATCCTCTGTGACCAACCGTAGCACTAGCCAGTCCAAGGCATCACATGTCAGAGCTGCTCCGGTGCAGAGCGCTGTTGTCTCAAAGAACACATGCAGGAACTCTGCTGTCTGGGAGTTTTTTAAGAAATGTGCAGCAGACCCCACCATTGTTATTTGTAATCTATGTCAGATGAGGCTGAAGCGTGGGATAAACACCGGACACTTGGGTACCACGTGCTTGAGGCGACATATGAACAAGTGCCACACATCCCGTTGGCGCAAAACTTTGCGTAGGTCCTCCTCATCTGTCTCTACCCACACTGTATGTCCTGCCATGTCATTGCCTACAACCTCCACGGTTAGGGATGATGCTACAGTAATGGATGTACCAGCAGGTCCTTCCTCACAATGTGACATCATCCCAGTAGCTGAAGATTTACGCAGTCAGATTACGTTGCCGCAGCTGCTGCAGCGAAAGAAAAAATATAGTCCCAACATCCCCAAGCACAGCGTCTAAATGCCAGCTTAGCAAAATTACTCGAATTGCAGCTGCTGCCTTTCCAGCTGGTGGACTCTGCTCCCTTCCGTGAATTTGCTGAATGCGCTGTACCACAGTGGCAGGTTCCAAAACGCCATTACTTTTCACGCAAGGCCATTCCAGCACTATACCAGCACGTGGAAGACAATGTTATCCAGTCATTGAGAAAGGCAGTCAGCAGCAAGGTGCATGTCACTTTAGACACGTGGTCCAGCAAGCATGGACAGGGTCGTTACATTTCCTTCACGGCACACTGGGTAACTCTGATTGCAGCTGGGAGGGATCCAAGACGGGGCTCTGTGCTGGAACTTGTTCATCCACCATGCCTCCAGAAAGCTGCTTGTATGAGGTCTGTCTGCTCCACCACCACCACCTCTTCCTCCTCCTCCTTCTCTGTCTCTTGCGAAGTGGCAGTTAAACCGACGCCTGACAGGGTCTATGCAATGGCTCAAGCAAAAAGATGCCATACTGTGCTTGAGCTGGTTTGTTTAGGGGACAGGAGCCACACCGGGTCAGAAATTTTGTCAGCTCTGCAGGGGAAGGTGCAGAGATGGTTAACACCATGCCAGCTTGAGCTGGGAATGATCATCTGCGATAATGGCAGCAACCTTCTCTCCGCCCTACGCAAGGGTAAATTGATGCATGTACCATGCCTAGCACACGTCCTAAATCTGGTGGTACAGCGTTTCCTAACCAAGTACCCAGGGCTGCCAGAGCTTCTCATCCAGGCCAGAAAAGTCTGCAGCCACTTCAGACGGTCATTCCCAGCAAGCGTTCGCCTGGCAGAAATTCAAAGAGAATTCCACCTTCCCACAAACCGTCTGATCTGTGACATGCCCACCAGGTGTAATTCGACATTAGCAATGCTGCAGCATCTGCACAAGCAGCAGAGGGCCATCAACGAGTACCTGTGTGAGTATGGCACAAGGACAGGTTCAGGTCAACTTGTTTTTTTTCCCCCCCGCAGTGGCTGATGATCAAGGATGCATGCACTGCACTGTCACCATTTGAGGAGGCAACGAGGATGGTGAGCAGGGACAGTGCATGCATCAGTGACACAATTCCTTTAGTGTTCCTGCTGGAGCACACTCTGCGGGGAATTATAGATGTGGCTCTAGAGGCAGAGCAGCGGGAGGAAGAGGAGGCCTTCCCTAGCTCTCAAGGCCCCAGTCTTTCCGCAGACAGCATTCCAGCGGGTCCTACTCAGATCAGACAGGAGGAGGATGAGGAGGACTATTTAAGTAGTGGGGGCATTGAAGGTGGGGATTCCTCAAGGCAGTGTTTTGTGTGCCCAGAAACAGAAGGGCTTGTCCGTGGCTGGGAGGAGGAAGTGCACGATACGGTCATCCTCATTGACCAGGAAGACTCGGCAGCTAATGCCACCTCCAACCTACGCTGCATGGGCTCCCTAATGATGCAAAGCCTGCTAAAGGACCCCAGGATTCGTGCTATCAAGGAGAGGGATCATTACTGGTTGGCAACCCTTCGTGATCCACGATACAAGGGGAAAGTTGCAGAGCTCATCCTGCCCGCACAGAGGGAGCACATCATGAAAAAACTTGAGGACGCTCTAAAGCGACACTTGTGTAACACCTTTCCAGGCACTGGTAGATTACCAAGTGCTGACACACGTGCTTCTGAGGCTGCGGGTGATCAGAGGTATAGCGATGAAGGCCAGGGCCGCTTGACTGATGCTTTTTTAAATTTTTTTAGTCCACGACGCCCAGGGACGTCAAATGTAGGCACCCATTGCCAGCGTCTTCACCATATGGTGCAGGACTACCTAGGGGCAAGGGCAGACCTGGATTCCTTTCCAGCAGATGATCCACTGGCTTACTGGGTGTTGAGATTGAATCACTGGCCAGAACTTAGCCAATATGCTATGCAGCTACTAGGTTGCCCTTCATCTAGCGTGCTTTCCGAAAGGACGTTCAGTGCCGCTGGAGGTTTTGTCACAGACAAAAGAGTGCGTCTGTCCACCGACTCTGTAGACCGGCTGACATTTATATAAATGAATCAGTCCTGGATCAGCAGCTATCAATACCCTGATGCTGAAGTAATGGAATAGATAGGGGATGTCCTCTTCTGCATTCACAAAACCTCCAGCACTGAACTCTTCCACAATACCACAAAAGGGTTACGGTGTGAAGGCACTTGCTGCCATGAAAGGCACAATATTTGGCTGCACTGACGCCTGTGCCAGATTTATATCATTTTATTTTTTTGAACCGCAGGGTCCAACCCTGCACTCTTCCACAATACCACAGAGGGGGTTACTGTATGATGTTACTTGCTGGCCTGGCATTAAAGGCACAATATCTGGGTGCACTGACGCCCATTACCAGATCAAAAACTTTTCAATATAGGACCACATGGTCCACCCATGCACTCTTCCACCATACTACAGAGGGGTTACTGTATGATGATACTTGCTGCCCTGGCAGTCTTGCACCAAAGGCAGAATATCTGGGTGCACTGACGCCTTAACCAGATGCATATCTTTTTAATATACGACCGCAAGGTTCACCCCTGCACTCTTCCACAATAACACAGAGGGGTTACTGTATGATGATACCTGCTGGCCTGGCATTAAAAGCACAATATCTGGGTGCACTGACCCCCATTACCAGATCAAAAACTTTTCAATATAGGACCGCAAAGTCCACCCCTGCATTCTTCCACAATACCACAGAGGGGTTACTGTATGATGATACCTGCTGGCCTGGCATTAAAGGCACAATATCTGGGTGCACTGACGCCCATTACCAGATCAAAAACTTTTCAATATAGGACCACATGGTCCACCCATGCACTCTTCCACCATACTACAGAGGGGTTACTGTATGATGATACTTGCTGCCCTGGCAGTCTTGCACCAAAGGCAGAATATCTGGGTGCACTGACGCCTTAACCAGATGCATATCTTTTTAATATACGACCGCAAGGTTCACCCCTGCACTCTTCCACAATAACACAGAGGGGTTACTGTATGATGATACCTGCTGGCCTGGCATTAAAAGCACAATATCTGGGTGCACTGACCCCCATTACCAGATCAAAAACTTTTCAATATAGGACCGCAAAGTCCACCCCTGCATTCTTCCACAATACCACAGAGGGGTTACTGTATGATGATACCTGCTGGCCTGGCATTAAAGGCACAATATCTGGGTGCACTGACGCCCATTACCAGATCAAAAACTTTTCAATATAGGACCTCAAAGTCCACCCCTGCATTCTTCCACAATACCACAGAGGGGTTACTGTATGATGATACTTGCTGGCCTGGCAGTCTTGCACCAAATGAGAATATCTGGGTGCACTGATGCCTTAACCAGATGCATATCTTTTTAATATAGGAACGCAAGGTCCACCCCAGCACTCTTCCACAATAACACAGAGAGGTTACTGTATGATGATACTTGCTGGCCTGGCATTAAAGGCACAATATCTGGGTGCACTGACGCCCATTCCCAGATTCATATCTTGTTAATATAGGACCGCATGGTCAACCCCTGCACTCTTCCACAATAACACAGAGAGGTTACTGTATGATGATACTTGCTGGCCTGGCATTAAAGGCACAATATCTGGGTGCACTGACGCCCATTCCCAGATTCATATCTTGTTAATATAGGACCGCATGGTCAACCCCTGCACTCTTCCACAATACCACAGAGGGGTTACTGTATGATAGTACTTGCATGCCTGGCACTAAAGGCACAATATCTGGGTGCACTGCCACTGATGCCTGTATCAGATTCATATCCTCAGAGGGGTTACGGTGTGACGGCACTGTTGCCGACGCTAAAAGACTAATTTTAAAGCACCTATTGTTACTTTCATCCAAAGCCTGCATAAGTTTCACAATAATTTAGCCAAAAAAAATCACTAAACTTTTTCTGCGCGTCCTAAAATGTCTTTTCATACAGGCTGCCGCCCCAAGCAGTTGTTTATGGATAGATTAAAGGAAAAGCATTTACCGTCATATGAAACGTCATTTATTTGTTTTTAAGTGTTTCTATACATCTTAGAAATCCGCCACTTCACGGGCAGGTTATGGGGACCTCCTAGGCACGATATTTGAAGGAATTTTTTTGTTTTTATTTTTAACCCTTATTTCATGGAAAACTCACTGTCCCTTTAAAAACGTTTTTTTTTTACTTTTTGTCCTTGTTTCCTGTCCCCCAGGGCACTACCCGGACCCCCATACACCTTTTATGGCAAATATGTAGCATATATGCCCTCTTGGAGGGCACTCTAAAAAAACAAATTTTCAGCCCCATTGACTTGCATGGGGTTCGGGTTCGGTCCCGAACAAATGGGAAGTTCGGGTTCGGGCTCGAACCGAACTCGGGGAGTGTTCGGCTCATCCCTAGTGCCAACACACAGATTACAATTCCCAGATATCTGCTAGAAGTATGTGGGACCCCCTGATAGCTGGCAGTGAGAAGACACAGATTACAATTCCCAGATATCTGCTAGAAGTCTGTGAGACCCCAATAGCTGGCAGTGAGAAGACACAGATTACAAATCCCAGATATCTACTAGAAGAAAGTGAGACCCCAATAGCTGGCAGTGAGAAGACACAGATTACAATTCACAGAAATCTGCTAGACCTCTGTGAGACACACTGAAAGAACAATCTCCTCTCACTCCTGCAAAAAAAACACGTGCTGGGGCTGCGGGGAAGCCTTATATAGTGTGCTGCGGGACTTAGCTCTGTGAGCCCATGATTGGGCAAAATTTGCCCAATCAGGACTCTGAGCCCTGATTGGCATAGTCTTGCACCTGTCTTGCACCTGACCTGCAATCAGGTGCAAGGCGGTAGCCAATTACAAGCTTCAGGCCAATGGAAAAGTGCATTGTGGTCCATTGTGGTGCATTGTGGGCGAACACGCGAAATGTTCGCCGAACTGCCGAACGGTCAATGTTTGAATCAAACTTATGTTCAGATTGAACCGCCAGCCCATCCCTATTTGGAAGTGTCTGGATACTTTTTGAATGCAATACATATGTATATTTATAAATTGCGCAAAGAACATCTCAACAAGCAAACTCTTTAATGTTTTCCACAGTGGTCATATTTTTATTTTATTAAACCTAAATAGATAGTTAAGTATTAGTGGAGGGGTTAGTAGTGGATATAGGTATTTAAGGGTTAATTAGTGGAGCTTAGGTTGTGCGTGCTATGTATTTTAGGGGTGAATTGGGAGCTTAGGTAATGGGGCTTATGTTGGTTAGGGTTAAATAGTTATTGCTGCATTTGTGTATATCTTGGGCTAGGTAAGGGTTAATTATAGAATGGGGAACTTGTTGACTGCAATAGACTCTCTGTATAAGCCCCACTGATATTTGTAAGAAACACACTGGGATCCAGGTCCCTCTTAAGTTACCAACCACCCTGCTAGTTTAGTATAGGGCAAGTTTAAATCACGCAGTGTTTGTAGAGTTAATAATACGGTGACACTGGTGCGTTTTCCTACTGTTAATGTATTTTAACCCACAAATGCCAGGTGATTTAAATTTACCTTGTATTTGTGTTAGGCAGATCTTGACATGTTCTGCCAAGCGATGTCCTTGGAACGCGATTTGATGTATGAATATACCTGAATCCAACACATGGATGTTGAATTAGTAGTACTATGAGTATGAAGTCATAGCCACTAAAGCCTCTTAACACATGTTAAACCATCTGAAGGCTGTTATGTGTTACTCCCAGATAAACCTATGAGAGAAAGAAATGAACTCCTTAGTCTCGCATACATTACTGTATAAGCAAGCATCTTACACAGTATAGGCTTCAACTGAGGGTGACTTTAAGGTCTGAAGCTTGATAAAATACAATTAAGCTCTTATGCACACTACTTGACACTAAAAGCATGTGAGCAGTGGCATTACATTTCGAGACGAACAAATGCTTTTATACAAAACACACATTATCAAATATACAGCACAATACTCATCACACAACAAATACACGGATATTCAAAGAGCACCGAAATTCCACTAGAATTTCAGTGCTCTTTCGTTCCTGCACTTCAGGGAGACAAATTCCCTGACCCTGTGGTGAATTCAGCATTCACCACAGGGTCTCCGAAGTGCAGGGAAAAGCCACCAAACACTTCTGAAAAACCTGCAGAATCGAACGGAAAAACTGACGCAAAACAACGAATCCAATCCGATAAGCAGCCAAACGCATCCAAAAAATGACCCGCTAAACAGAGCTCTACCAGCTGCTGGAAAAAGTCACAAGCTGACGAATGGGTAGATATAAAAAAAAAAAACGTCAACTTTTAAAATGCCTGAAAATTACATATAAGGTCCTATAAATAATAATAAAAGGTTTGTGACAGGAAAAAAAAACCCTATTAAAAAAAAATAAAAAATTACGTCAAAAAAGTCCCAAAAAAGAAAAAAAAAGAAACCTTTTGCTGCAAATTAAAAGAATAAACGGTTTAATAAATATTTAGTAAAAACCGGAATATGTTTAACATTGAAACCTATGGGATTTGGCTGATTAAACCTGCTGAATGAAACCACCGAACATCAGGGCATTTCACTGACATTTCACTGCTGTTTGCTGTTTTCTTAATAGATTAACCATTGCACCTTAACCCTTTCGCTGATGAGGCATTTCACACCTCTGTGCTGAGGTCATTTTTACCGCTTTCGCTCATTTTGTTTAACCGCGTTTTGAAGCCATATTTTAATATATAAATACAGAAAAAATGGCGTCGCGCCCATACTCACCGGAGCGGCAGCAACTGCCAGGAGTAACAGCGCAGTTAATGTATAAAACATAACAAGGAAAAAAGTGTCATCTGCGCTCGTTTCTATGTGTTCCATGTACAACAAAACTGACATTTACTCACTCTGTAAAGAGGTGCCGTGAAGTGGCGAGTGAGCTTACGTTGCAATGGCCATTGAAACAAACAAAAACCTCAGTTTTGTTGTACATGGAACACATAGAAACGAGCGCAGATGACACTTTTTTCCTTGTTATATTTTAATATATGACCCAGACATAGTATATATCGTTCTTTCCGGCAGACTCGGCAGATTCATAATATGTCATTATTATATGTATACGTCATGACCTGTCTGTATATTATAACAAAAAATGCAATAAAATTAGAATTTTCAATAATTTACAATGTGTAAAGTGTTTTTTTTCACATTTTAACATGCGAGCAATTGCGGTTATATTTTCTATGGGGTGCGCTTGTTAAAAAAATTAGAGATGGGGTCTTGTTACATTTTTTTTGGGGGAAATTTCGCTATTTTTAACAAACGCACCGCATACAAAAATCGTTAGTGCAGCATCATTGTTCACATTATAATTGAAATGGGAACAATATTGCTGCATAAACAAATCAAAAAAAAAAATTGTTTATTTTTTTTTATCATTTTTTTTTATTTTTATTTCAGCCCGCACCGGGGGGGGGGCGCAGCAATCGTCCGATTGCTGCCTCCTGTGCATGGACGCGCTCAGCACGTCCATAGCACAGGAGAAGCACTTGGCTGGACGCGCTGAGTTCGTCTATAGCAGCCAAGTGGTTAATGGGAATTTCACTGCTGCCAAATAGCACCGTATTTCGCTGGCAATTCACCAATATTTGGCTAACTGACAGCTTTTGAATAGCTGAATGGCTCCGAAATTGGCCCATGTGGGGAAATTCTATGTTTGGTGCAATTTCTGGGCCAATTTGGCTCTCTTTGAATAACCCCTACAATGTGTGGGAGTGCAATATTTGTATTTTATTTGTACATTTACATTTAAGGGACATGCATGTCTAGAATTTTTTTTAAAAAAATTGTCAGTTAAACACTTTTAGACCAACTAAGTAGAATAAATCAACACAAGTTTTGAGAATATGTAAAAAAAATATTTTCTTGCTTTAAGGCTAGGGTCAGACGAACGCAGTGCGAATGCGCGTGCAGTCGCACTTTATTACGGCCGTAGTAGCAGCAAATGATGTCCAATGACGGGCAATATACGAAGTACGGCCGCACGAAAGTGCGGCCGCGCAACGCAAGTGGCAAACAAACGCATTTTTTAGAGAACGTGATACCGCTAGTACTGACGTACAGAGTGCGCTGCGTCCGCTAGCTGCGTGTGTGCGTGATTAGGAGACGTCAGACGCTGCTACTGTCTGGCCAACATAACGTCCAGACGCAAAAAGGGTTTTATTGATGATCAGTACAAAATCACAGACGAAAATGCGCATCGTATGACCGCTATCGCGTATTCCGTGAAAAAATGCATCCATTCTTTCAAACGCACTTTTTCACGGATCACGCGAAAAATGGGTTAGTCTGACCCTAGCCTTAAGGCTGTCATTTCATCTGCACTGGCACAGCTAGGGTTGTTTCTTCAGCTCCCGCTTCACACATATTTCATCACCAAGGACAGAAAGATTATGTATCTTTTAACCATCTCACCATGTCCAAGGAAATTCCACTAAATTGCTCCCGTAGAATACCATATCAACTATATTCAATATAGTCGATCTTGGTTGTGAAGGGGTTAATTACCTCCTTAACCAAAATTCCTGCTCGCTGCTCCTAGTTTCTTTGACAAAATATCTGCCCTCCCTTGCTTTACCTATACACATATCTATACCTATAAACACATAGAAAAATACTACTTGTATGTGTGTCAACCACTTACAGAATAAAATCAACATTATCCACTCACAAACTCACACATGCACACCAAGGGTCTCAAGGTGCTAGTTACTAGTAGGGTACACTAATCTCCACAAGGTTCCAGCCATCTGTAAAGAAGTGATTGGTAGTTACAGAGGGCAGTTATGTGCTATCCAAAGCAGTTCTAACAAGCAGAGGATGGATTTACTTTGGGTCTCTTACATTGAAATGGCAAAGACTAGCAGGGTTATTCAGAGAGAGGTGAAAACCAGGAGAATGACTGGAGAAGTGAAAATTCTAGGTCAAAATGGCCAAACCAGAAAAATTCTCCCATTTATCTCACGTTCCAAATCGGGTATTTTGACCTAGAATTTTCAATTCTCCAGTCATTCTCCTGGTTTTCACCTCTCTCTGAATAACCCTGTTTGTCATTTCCCTGTCTTTCACAGTATTATGACATCAGTTATTGTGTTAATCTGTCTGGTTTTTAAAGCATTTGTTTTCTTGTATATATGAATAAATGCTGTTCTGTCTGAATGAAAGCAGTTTTTTCCATTCTTACTCTGAACGCACATTATATTGTTGTATGAAATACAGCTGTTTATTCCTTGTAAACTCCCAAGTAAATTAAAACAAACAACTATTATGTTAGCAAGTTAATTATATTTGTTCGATCACTACTGCTAAGGTTAGTTCTCATCCAGCCAATGCAGGGATTCAACGAACCAAAACAACTTAGGGGTTTTTCAGAGAGCAACAAAATTTCCCAATCAAATAGGCGAAAGCAGCCGCCAACCGCTGAATGCAGCCGCAAACTGTCAAAAGCAGCTAACGATCCACCGAACAGACCATTGAAAGCAGCCACAAACCGCCGAACACAGAGACGATCCACCGGATGCCGACAATCACCCACTTAACACTGCTGAAAAAGGCCAATCAGCTGCTGAGCACCACCGAATGCTGCTGAACTGAGAGTAAAGAAAAAAAATGCAGTTTTAAAGAAGGCGTTTAAAACAAAAAAAAATGCATGAATATGCACGGAAACAATAAAAAAGGTCCTATAAAAAGTAAAAGTGGTCTGTTACAGAATAGGAAACAAAAAGCCATTAAAAATATGGGATTCAAATATTTTGCCTAAAATTTTTTAAGAAAATTACAAAAAAAATAAATAAGACTTTTTGCTGCAAATGAAAATAATAAACGGTTGAATAAAAATTTGATAAAACCATTTTTTTTCCCATTGAAACCTATGGGATTCGTCTGTTTAGGCTGGGGTCAGACGAACGCAGTGTTAACGTCCATGGTAGCAGATAATCATGACCAATGAAGGCCCACACACAGAGTACGTCCGCACGTAAGTGCAGACGTACTACGGACGCGGCAAACGGCGCAGATTAGCAAGAACGTTGAACCGCTATGAAGGACATGCGGAGTGCCCCACGTCCTCAACGTCCGCATAGGTTTGTGTGTGAGTGATGGAACGTGGTCAGACGGACTGCATTTATATGTCCAGCATTTTTGACGGACAACATGTTTTTTCATTGTAATTTATTTTCCCTCCTATATCAGTCAAAAAAACGGACTGTGTGGCCACTACTGCATCTTCCGTCAAAAAGTGCGTCCATACTGCACGGGCACACAGTCCGTAGAAAACGTGCTCGTCTGACCCTAGCCTTAAACCTGTTGGACTGAAGCACCCAAAATCTGGGCATTTCACCAACATTTCGGTGCTGTTCTGCATTCTGTGAATAGAGTAATCATTACTTCTCTATGGGGAATTTTACTGCCACCGAAGGTCACCGAATTGCTACAATCTGAGACGAATTGCACTGTATTTCGCTAGCAATTCGCCAATATTTGGCGAATTGCCATCTTTCTGAATAGCCAAATTGTTACAAAATTGCACCGTATGGTGGAATTCACCATTCGATGCAATTTGGTGGCAAATTCGGCTGTTGTTGACTAGGCTTGTGCACCGATTTTTTTTTCGGTTCGATTCGGTTCGATTTTTCGGATTTTTAAACTTTTCGATTCGGCCCGTTTCGACCGATTTCGGTTTCGATTCGATTCGGTTCGGCACGTTTTTCGGGTACATTTTTTTTTCGGAATTTCGACCATTTTTCGTATTTTCGTGTCACTGTGCTCGGTTTTTGTTACGACTTTTCGTAATTTCGGAAATTTTCGTTTTTCGGAATTGCACATTTTTCGGAATATCGACCATTTTTCGTGTCATTTTGCCCGTTTTTTGTATCGACTTTCGGTTTTTTCGAAAGATTTTCGTTTTTCAGAAAGTTTCGTTTTTACAAAATTTTCGTTTTTCAGAAATTTTCGTTTTTACAAAAGTTTCGTTTTTCGGAAAATTTCCGTTTTTCGGAAAATTTCCGTTTTTCGGAAAATTTTCGTTTTTCGGAAAATCTGTTCTCCTCGTTTGACACATTTCAAGTCCATTCGAAAAATCCGAAAATATTTCGTTTCGGCTCGGAAAACATTTCGGATCTGAAATGTTCGGATCTAAAATTTTTAGGAAATTCGGCCGCATCCGAAAACACGAATCGGGAAATTTCGTGAAAATTCCGAAATTCCGAAACCCGAAACGCACATCCCTATTGTTGACTAATCCTTTTAGTCTGGTTTGCAGCTAACAAACAAACATAATCTACAGGTACAATAGACTAGCCTATTTAAAAGGGAAGACTTTAGCCACCATAACTACTTAACCTTCTTTAACCCTTTCCAAGCGGAGGACGCGCTGAGCGCGTCCTGCCGCGTGGACACTTTGCTGCGGAGGACGCGCTGAGCGCGTCCTCCATTTGCAGCGGCGATCGGCTGGGATTCCGGCCGATCACGGCGGCCCCCCGGTGTGGGCTGACATCCTCGATGTCAGCCCAGCCTCCGGGACCCCGGCGGGCACGATAGACGTCATCGCGCCTGCACGATGATGTCTATGTCAGGCACCCCCCCGCCATTGCGGGGAAGGTGCCTGAAGGTGAGGGGGGAGGTCCTTCAGACCTCTCCCCCTCCCAACCTTGCTGGCCATCGGGAAAAGGCAGGCACCGCTTGGAAGGGCACAGCCTGCCCTTCCAAGCAACGGCTGTCTTTAACCCCTAGGGGGCTGGATCGCGATATGGCGCTAACGTACGCCATATCGCAGTCCCCTCCCGGAGCTGGCCGACATCTTGGATGTCGGCCAAGCTTCCGGGATATCCCCCTAATGACTGGCGTCATCGCGCATAGCGTGATGGCGCCAGTTCTGCAATTAACCCCTTGCTGCCACCTATGGTGGAGATAGGGGGTTCCAATGAACCCACTATCTCCCGATCCGTGAGCTAGGGGTTAATGTTTGATATCATTGGAACAGCCAGAGCATGGTACAATGTAAAAAATAAATAATAAAAATTAAATAAAAAAAATAAAAATTAAATGTTTTAAAAAAAACATTTTTTTTTGTTTTATTAATGCAGCAATATTGTTCCCATTTCAATTATAATGTGAACAATGATGCTGCACTAACGATTTTTTCTATGGGGGCGTTTGCTAAAAAACACATAATTTTCCCCAAAAAAGTAGCGATTTCCCGTTTCAATTTTTTTTAACAAGCGCAACCCATAGAAAATATAACCGCAAACGCTCGCATGTTAAAATGTGAAAAAAGACACTTTACACGTTGTAAATTATTGAAAATTCTAATTTTATTGCATTTTTTGTTATAATATACAGACAGGACATAACAGATACATATAATAATGATTATATTATGAATCTGCCGAGTCTCCTGGAAAGAACGATATATAATATGTCTGGGTTGTATAATAAAATGTGACTTCAAATCGCATTTAAACATGATGAGCGAAACCAGTAAAAATGAGCCCAGCACAGAGGTGTGAAAATGCTCAGCAGCGAAAGGGTTAAGCGCTCATGGTGACAGGCGCCTGTACTCATCTCAGTTTTGCCCACCGCTGTCTGTGGCCATTTTGAAAGCTCTTCAAAGCAGAGGTATCACCTAATTCTTGAAGGCTGTTAATCGGTGGTTGTGGGACAGCCTTTCAGCGTTTCAGTTAACAAACTCCCACCCAAGTTTAAAATCCATGTCAGTACACATTCTGTTGTGGATTGAGGAAGAGTTGGCAGGTTGAATAGTCATTCAAGCCGATGACATTTAACCCTTTCGCTGCTGAGGCTTTTCCCGCCCCTGTGCTGAGGTTATTTTTACCAGTTTTGCTCATCATGTTTAAACGCGTTTTGAAGGCTTATTTTAGTATATGACCCAGACATATTATATATCGTTCATTCCGTCAGACTCGGCAAATTCATAATATGTCATTATTATATGTATACATCATGACCTGTCTGTATATTATAACAAAAAATGCAATAAAATATGAATTTTCAATAATTTACAACGTGTAAAGTGTTTTTTTTTCACATTTTAACATGCGAGCAATTGCGGTTATATTTTGTATGGGTTGCGCTTGTTAAAAAAATTAGAGATGGGGTCTCGTTACATTTTTTTTTGGGGAGAATTACACGATTTTTAACGAACGCACCGCATACAAAAATTGTTAGTGCAGCATCATTGTTCACATTATAATTGAAATGGGAACAATATTGCTGCATTAACAAACCGAAAAAAAACTTGTTTATTTTTTTTTTATAATTTTTTTTTAAATATTTTTTTATTTTTATTTTTAATTTTTATTTTTTAAAAAAAAATAATTTCACAGTCGTGTTTGGTATCGTTGGAACGGCCATGCTCTGGCCGATCCAACAGTTCCAAACTTTAAACCCTAGCTGCCACGGATCGGGAGATAGGGGGTTCATTGGAACCCCCTATCTCCACCATTGGTGACAGCTAGGGGTTAACTCCAGGACTGGCGTCATCGTGCTATGCACGATGACGCCAGTCCTCAGGGGGAGTTCCCAGAGGCTTGGCAGACATCCAAGATGTCGGCCAGCTCCGGGAAAGGATCACGAACCGGCGCTTTTCAGCGCCGATTCGTGATCCGGCTCCCCAGGGGTTAATGCCAGGTACCATTTGGAAGGGCAGGCTGTGCCCTTCCAAACAGTGCCTGGGTTAACCCCCGCAACGCTGCTGATCGGGAGGGAGGTCCGAAGGACCTCCCCCCCTCCCTTTCAGGCACCTCCTCCGCACATGCGGGGGGGCGCCTGAATTAGGTGTCATCGCGCCGCCGCGATGACACCTAATTACTCCGGCGGCGGTTCCGGGTGCTGGGCTGACATCGAGGATGTCAGCCCACACCGGGGGGGCCAGCGATCGGCCGGAACCCGGCCAAATGCTGGCCCCAAAGTGAGGACGCGCTGAGCGCGTCCACCGCATGGAACGTGACATGCGGTTGGACGCGCTGAGCGCATCCACGTCAGCGAAGGGGTTAAACATTGCAACAAAATTACCAACAGTCCTCTGTCATCATTTAGCAACATCTTGGGCAGGATACCTGTGCTGGCAGCCAGAAGATGAGAAAAGTTGAGATGAAAGATGTGTTTTAACTGTTTTAAAAATTGTGTGTGGGGTACAAAGAACTCGGAACTGCACCAAAGAGTTGACGAAATGCTCAGATTTTCAGTGCTTCAGTTCGACAAGTTTAAACAGGCGAATCCCATAGGTTTCAAAGTAAAAAATATTCCTGTTTTTATACAATATATAATAAACCATTTATTATCCTAATTTGCAGCAAAAAAAATTCCTGATTTTTTTAATTAGTTTTTTTTCTGTAACAGACCTTTTCCAATTCATATTACCTTATAGGTTAATTCCAGACATTTTCATCCATCAGTTCTTTTGAACACAGCGCTTAAAAATGTATAAACTGCAGTCGTCTTGTTTTCTCTTTTTTTTTACCCCTTTTCAGCTTGTCAACTTTTTCCAGCGGCTGGTCGGCGCTGTCTTCGGCAGATTGTCGGATTTTTACGGACATGTTCTGCGGGTTTTCGGCGGGTTTCGGCGGCTTATCGGACCGGATCCGATGTTTTCAGTGATTTTGGGCGGTTTTTATTTTCGACTTGATGGTTTTTCAGTGGATTTTCCCTGCACTTCGGGGACTCTGCGGTGAATGCTGAATTCACCGCAGGGTCAGGGAATTTGATTCTGGTGGAATTTCAGTGCTCTTTGACTAACTCCTTGTATCTCTGGTGCCATACAAATAAATAATTAAATAAATAAATACAAGCTAGTGGGACATATAAGGTATCATTGGAAAGACCAGCATGGCCTTTCCAATGATATCAAACATGACAAGGTTCATGAAAAAATAAAACAACGAATATAATTATAATATTTTTTCTCCTTTTTTTTTCCTAATGCAGCACTATAAATATAAAGTGAACAGTGATGCTGCACAAACCTACCTTCTTATTTTCCACACTGCCAGCAAGTGTGGAGGTTATGGCACAATGCAATGCTGCATTGATCATCTAGACTACGGCACAGCAGTACGAGACACAGGGGGACTTTGGAACCTTGTTTTTCTGGGGGTTTTTACACCGTTCAACGTCAAGTGAGGTGTCATTGGAAAGGTCACAGTCTATTGGAAACACGAAGGGGAGTAGAGGAAACATGATGTCAAGGAGCATAATCAAGGTACCAGGAACAACACATTGCAAACAGGAATGAGATAATAAGTTCAGGTTTACCATGAAATGGTGTATTGTTTAGGTTTCAGAGAATGGGGGTGATTCTCTGAAATGGGTGAATAGGTGAAATCAGGGAGACCCTCAGGACAGGCTTGTGGGAAGCCAGGATTTTTTTTTTTAGAAAGTATTTTACCAGGAAGGATACATTAACATTTCTCTCCTTTTCAAGTATGTCCTGGGTGGCGAGTATTTATCGTTAGGTGTCTTGCCCAGTGACACTTACTGCTCCTGCCAGGTTTCAGACCTACTGTATGTCTCCATGGTTATGTAGCAGTGATGTTACCTCTACTCCACCCAGCCGGTAGATTGTAATCAAAGGCAGATACAGGATGGACTCATATCACTGCAGCATCGGCTCGGGAATGACCCTCTCTTTTGTGTTTCATGGCACTCTATACGACACTACCTCACATATATACCCTAATCCAAATCAGTGAGTCGCATACTTTCTAATAGGCACATTGTCAGACACACACAGTGCTTGACTCTCACTTACAGACACCTAGGTACACTCAATGTTATAAAAGCACTATACCTGGTTTTGAATTAAGACTTTCTAGCCATGTGAGACATAAGATCTCGCAAAATGTCGAATTCATGAGGAATCTCACAAAATCTCATAAGATCTCACAGAATGCAAAGTTCAAGAGGAATCACCACAACACCTTATTTATAGCATATATAAAGCACATCTGAAATTCTAGCTGTATTTAAATAATACAATAAAAAAAAACAATTTTGTGACTTAAAATGTAATATTATACAGAACAAAAAAAACTAAAAACAGTATAGAATATAGATCAGTTGTGTTTTTTTCTACTAACAATTTGAATGCGGTTAATCTTCTTCGTGATAAAAATAATTACACGTGAAATTAAGAAAAATAAAATTAAGGTTTACTGTAAAAAATACATCCAGCACCCAGGATGTTAATAATGTCTTCTGTCTATACAAGCACACACACATACTGCTTTAATCTTATAAATCAATATATAACCATTGATGCAGCCTAATATTTATAATTTCCCAAGCACCACAACAATAAAACAAATATGTGAAACAAATGCAGAATGAAAAAAAAATCTAATTAGAGAGAAAACCTCTCTGCCCCAAAAAATGATTGCTAAAGTTAACTGAAATAAAGCAGAACAGACATTAGCTACTTTAATTGCATTAAAAAATAGCTGACAGTTAGAAAGCATTATTACATATTGATTTCATGCTAACTTAAAAAGGGAATGTGTGTGGCTTTCCTTAAAATTAAGTACCTTTGCAATAATTGAACAAAAAAAAAACCCTTTTGTATGTGGATTAAAAAAACAATTGTATCACAGAGACATGGAATTAAATAAAAGCAATTAATTCAGTGTTATAAATATGAAAATGCTTCAAAAGCACATCTTATTTTCAATGAAAGGAATGCCGTTTTGTGTATGTCACCATTTATGCACTAAAAAAGTGTGCATTTAGTTTACTACAGATATAGAATATTTGAATGAATGGCATATTTTAAATGAGAAGTTCTGCATCTACAATATATGTGAAAAATTATTTAGCAACTTCCTTTGCTCGTGGCTACTATTACTATGTATTAATAATTTAATGATTGGGTAATAAACACATTAACAGATTGTTATGATGGTAAATTGCACAAATTATAGCTAGAGGTTGTCATTTGCAAATATTTAGTTTGTTTAGCTATATTCAGCTTTTTTACATGCAAAATTTTAAACTTTATTCCTTGTTCCACCAATTAATTGCTTGCTGAATAACTCATTATAAATGGGAATAAAAAATAGTTCATATTATAAGAATACTTTGTGCCTTGTTTATTCACACATATAAATAAAACCAAGTGGAAAATGTTGTTGAATAATACCTAAATGTATAAAATCTCAATAATGTTGGCTTTCATAGTCAACCCATGTGACCGGAGTCACTGTAAATAAATATGTTTTCTCTGGAATTATTAAACATTGATATACAAAGTATAAGAGACATTAATGTACAGTAAGGAACCGCTAATTTTTGATCCACAAGCAAAGCATACAGCAAGGTCAGAATAACGTATTGAGCCATTAAAGTCCCTGGCGGTGTTCCCGAGTGTGTCTCGGGGTTAAATTTCACTGCTGAGAGCGGTAACCCCGAGACACACTCGGGCTGTATACATCACCTCTCCGTGCACTCCCTCGATGATCTCTGCAGTCTCCTCCGGCGATCTCGACCTCATACTTCCTGGATTCCTTCTCACGAGCAGGAAACCAGGAAGTAATGAGGTCGCGATCGCCGGAGGAGACAGCTGGGGACTTCAAGGGAGCGCAGGGAGAGGTGATGTATCCAGCAGCATCCTGAGTGTTGCTCGGGGTTACCGCTTCCAACATAGGAATTTAACCCAGAGCAACACTTGGGATGCCGCTAGGGGGGCAAAAAAAAATAGACCGCTTTCAGACTAGAATTTTCAAATTAAATAGCCCGCCAGGGAGGTTAAGTCGATGTTGGGATCTGAATAGTATTCTTTGTCTATCCATTTTACACATACAATGAACATACTTGAAAACAAGAGAAATCTCAATGTATCCTTCCTGGTAAAATACTTTATAAATAAATAAATATAGAATATACATGTATCCCATCTTACAACTGGAATAAGAATGTTATGCACCATAGACCCATTTTTATTGAGTATTGCATTATATTTGAAATTGTATGTTATCGTATTGCATTTATGATAGAGACCATTAATGACTGTACTGTAAATTTACTAAAATTTGAATGTGGTAGGGAAACCATAATCCAGATTAACCCTTTTTATAAGAGGTTCTCTTACATATGATGATACCCCCATCACGCAGTATAGTAGGTGTGGAAGGAACAAGAGAAAATTGCTACATGACTACTTCCCAGCATAAACACCTCACTATCAAGGAATGTTCCTGCAAACCACTGTCAGACAGGAACCAGTAGTTTTTTGGAAACTAATTTTTAATTAATTATACAGTATTTGGGAATATTCACTATAGGGGTTATTCAGAGACCACCAAAATTTCACCGAAATTTCGGTGCTCTCTTCTCTGACGCACTTTGTCGATTTAAATTCGCTGACCAAGTGGTGAATTCAGTATTCACCGCAGTGTTACCGAAATGCGCCAAACAGGATCCGCTGAACGCTGCCAAATGCAGCAGATGGCCGCCGAACAGACCACCGAACAAAGCCAATTATCTGTTAAACGCCGTTGAATGCCGCCGAACTGAGGGTAAAAAAAAGTAATTTTTTTAAAGGCATTTAAACCAATAAAAATGCATGAAAAAGCAGGGATAATAAAAAGCTTGTATAAATTATTTTTTTTTAACCACTTCAATGCGGAGGACGCGCTCAGCGCGTCCTCCGCATTACTGCTGCTGTGCAGAGGACGCGCTGAGCACATCCTCCCATTGGGGTCAGCGTCCGGCCGAGTTCCGGCCGATCGCTGGCCCCCCCGGTGCGGGCTGACATCCTCGATGTCAGCCCGGCATCCGGAACCGCAGCCGCTGAAATTAGGTGTCATCGCGGGAGCGCGATGACACCTAATTCAGGCGCCCCCCCCGCATGTGCGGAGGAGGCGCCTGAAAGGGAGGGGGGGAGGTCCTTCGGACCTCTCTCCCTCCCGATTGGTGGCGTTGCGGGGGTTAACCCAGGCACAATTTGGAAGGGCACAGCCTGCCCTTCCAAATGGTGCCTGGCATTAACCCCTGGGGAGCTGGATCGCGAATCGGCGCTGAAAAGCGCCGGTTCGCGATCCTTTCCCGGAGCTGGCCGACATCTTGGATGTCGGCCAAGCCTCCGGGAACTCCCCCTGAGGACTGGCGTCATCATGCGTAGCACGATGACGCCAGTCCTAGAGTTAACCCCTAACTGCGACCAACGGTGGAGATAGGGAGTTCCAATGAACTCCCTATCTCCCGATCCGTGGCAGCTAGGGGTTAATGTTTGGTATGGTTGGATCGGCCAGAGCATGGCCGTTCCAACGATACCAAACACGAATGTGAAAAAAGTTTTTTTAAAAAAATTAAAATTAAAATTAAAAATAAAAATATATTTAAAAAACAAATTATAAAAAAAAAAAAAAAAATTCTTTTTTTTGGTTCGTTAATGCAGCAATATTGTTCCCATTTCAATTATAATGTGAACAATGATGCTGCACTAACGATTTTTGTATGCGGTGCGTTTGTTAAAAATCGCGTAATTTTCCCCCAAACAAAATGTAACGAGACCCCATCTCTAATTTTTTTAACAAGCGCACCCCATACAAAATATAACCGCAATTGCTCGCATGTTAAAATGTGAAAAAAAACACTTTACACGTTGTAAATTATTGAAAATACATATTTTATTGCATTTTTGTTATAATATACAGACATGACATAACGTATACATATAATAATGACATATTATGAATCTACCAAGTCTGACGGAAAGAACGATAAATAATATGTCTGGGTCATATACTAAAATAAGCCTTCAAAACACGTTTAAACATGATGAGCAAAACCGGTAAAAATGACCTCAGCACAGAGGTGTGAAAAGCCTCAGCAGCAAAAGGGTTAGTCATTTAAAGGTCCACATTATGGTATAAAGACTCAACATATAACTAACTACCTCAATAAACTTCACAGCTGTCCACTTCAAGATTTAAATTCAGTACACACATTAATTAGATTGACACCATATGAGGTTAAAGAGGTTCTTTAATTAGTCAGTTATGAACAGATTCACCCCCTCTCCTTCCCAAGGTTATTCTATAACACAAAGAGAGACCATATAGTCACACAAAAATTTAGTGCAATAGCCTTTTAGGTTTAAGCAAGCACACTCGCTCAAGGAGATTTTAGGCAGATTCAAAGAAGAGTCATAGGGCACCAAATCGGCCCATCAAAACCAAACCAAATATGTATGACCAAATAGAGGTCCCATCACTTAATTGCCAGAGGCCAAGACATATAGACAAAGCAGTTTAAAAGGTAAAGAAACACCCAACGCGTTTCGTCATCGCTCAGGACGACTTCATCAGGAGTGATCCTACTGAGTGTGTGGTCCCCGTTTAAATAGTCTCACCAGAAGAAAGCTCACAGGTGCGTTCAATGAGCACATACATTGCCGGATTTCTGGCATGACGTTAAAGCCGTCACTTCCGGCTATATGGCTACTTCCGGTCAACCAAAAAAATGCCCAAAGCTTCAAAAAAAGGGAACCATCTAAGGATCAAGCACCAGGTTCAAGCTATTCATTCCCCGAACTCAAAGGGCACAGTATCCCCCCATTAGTTACATTGTTGCCAAATGATTTGCGCCAGTGCCCGTTCTCATAGGGCATCTAGAAGGGAGATAACCGGATGTTTTCAAAAGTAGAACTTCCGGCATAACAAATCAACGTCATTTCCGGTCACCGAAGTTTCCGGTCACTCTTTGATGGTCTCACAAACTTTTAGTATGTAGGAGGCTCGATTGTATAACACTCCAAATTCCTTTGATATAGAGTAGGGATAAAGGTTAATGATGAGAATAAAGGGGAATTCTTACCCCAGTCATTCAAAAATACGTCGTTCAGTTAAACAAAGGACACTATTATAAACAAAAGGCCCTCAGTCATTTCGAACAAACATTAAACATCACCATAAACATATAAAAGAGCCACACTCAGAGGGAAACATAAGGAGATGTTTCAATGTAAAAAAAAAATCAGTTTTTGTAACATATTTGATCAACTGTTTATTCTTTTCATTTGCAGCAAAAAAAGTATTTTTATTTATTTATATTTTAGAATTTTTATGCATTCTTCTGGATTTTTTAAGCAAAAGTTTTGATTCCCATATTTTTTTTAATTGTTTTTTTTTTAACCCTTTCGCTGCTGAGGCTTTTCCCGCCTCTGTGCTGAGGTCATTTTTACCGGTTTTGCTCATCATGTTTAAACGCGTTTTGAAGGCTTATTTTAGTATATGACCCAGACATATTATATATCGTTCTTTCCGTCAGACTCAGCAGATTAATAATATGTCATTATTATATGTATACGTCATGACCTGTCTGTATATTATAACAAAAATGCAATAAAATATGAATTTTCAATAATTTACAGCGTGTAAAGTGTTTTTTTTCCACATTTTAACATGCGAGCAATTGCGGTTATATTTTGTATGGGGTGCGCTTGTTAAAAAAATAGAGATGGGGTCTCGTTACATTTTTTTTTTGGGAAAATTACACGATTTTTAACAAACGCACCGCATACAAAAATCGTTAGTGCAGCATCATTGTTCACATTATAATTGAAATGGGAACAATATTGCTGCATTACAACCAAAAAAAAAGAAAAAAAAGTGTTTATTTTTTTTTATAATTTTTTTTTAAATATTTTTTTTTATTTTATTTATTATTTATTTATTTTTACAAACTTTTTTCATATTCGAGTTTGGTATCGTTGGAACGGCCATGCTCTGGCCGATCCAACAATACCAAACGTTAACCCCTAGCTGCCACGGATCGGGAGATAGGGAGTTCATTGGAACTCCTATCTCCACCGTTGGTGGCAGTTAGGGGTTAACTCCAGGACTGGCGTCATCGTGCTATGCACGATGACGCCAGTCCTCAGGGGGAGTTCCCGGAGGCTTGGCCGACATCCAAGATGTCGCCCAGCTCCGGGAAAGGATCACGAACCGGCGCTTTTCAGCGCCGATTCGTGATCCAGCTCCCCAGGGGTTAATGCCAGGTACCATTTGGAAGGGCAGGCTGTGCCCTTCCAAATGGTGCCTGCATTAACCCCCGCAATGCCGCCGATCGGGAGGGAGAGAGGTCCGAAGGACCTCCCCCCCTCCCTTTCAGGCGCCTCCTCCGCACATGCGGGGGGGGCGCCTGAATTAAGTGTCATCGCGCTGCCGCGATGACACCTAATTTCACCGGCGGCGGTTCCGGATGCTGGGCTGACATCGAGGATGTCAGCCCGCACCGGGGGGGCCAGCGATCGGCCGGAACCCGGCCGAACGCTGACCCCAAAGGGAGGACGCGCTCAGCGCGTCCTCAGCACAGCAGGAGCCATGCGCCACACATCGAAGTGGTTAAACCTGTCGAACTGAAGCAGTGAAAATCTGGGCTTGTCGCCAACTCTTTGGTGCAGTTCAGTGTTCTCTGAATATATTAACCTTTACTTTACTATGGGACAATTTCACTGCCACCCAAGGTTGCTGAATTACAACAAATTTGTGGCGAACTTCACTGTATTTTGTGGGCAATTCGCCAATATTTGGCGAATTGACAGCTCTCTGAATTACCGAACTCCCATGAAATTACACCATATGGTGAAATTCGGCAGCAAGTTCAGCTCTTATTGAACAATCCTTTATGTATACCTTCTTAGGCTGGGGTCAGACGAGCGTAGTGTTCACGTCCGTGATTGCGCCTAAAAGTACGTCCGTGATAGCATGAAAGAAAGTCCATTGGAGCCCGACACATGAAGTACGTCCGCACTGAACTGCGGACGCACAACGGCCGCGGCAAACGGACGCAAGGCAGGCAAGAACGTACAACCCCTAGAACGGCCACACAAAGTGCGCTGCGTCCGCAACGTCTGCATAGCTTTGTGTGTGAGTGATGAACGTGGTCAGACGGACTGCATTTATACGTCCAGCATTTTTCACGGACAAAATGGTTTTGCTTTTTAATTTATTTTCCCTCCTACATCCGTCAAAATATATGTCAGTGAAAAAAACGGACTGTGTGGCCACTACTGTGTCTTCCGTACTGACGTACGTCCGTGTGCACGGACGTACAGTCCGTAGAAATCACGCTCGTCTGACCCTAGCCTTAAGGGGTTATTCAAAGTGTGCCGAATTTGCCACAAATTTCACCGAAAGGTGAATTTCAACATATGGTGCAATTCTGTGGCAATTCGGCTATTTAGAAAGCTGGCAATTCACTAAATATTGACAAACTGCTAGCAAAATACAGTGTAGTTCAGCAGCAGTGAGCTTCCCATAGAGAAGTAATGGTTAATCTATACAGAGAACACAGAATTTCAGTGAAATTTCAGTGCTCTCCGAATAACCTCCTATGTGTTATTACCTATTTGGCAGGCAGAAGTCACCATCTGCAGGTCAAAAGAAGTTATTGCAGTTCTGATCTCAAAGCAGGATCAGCTGCGGAGATGTAATTTTAAAAACATTCCCAGATGGTTTTAAAAAAGTGTTAGCACCACTGGCATCAAGCCCAAAGTGCTAAATCTTAAAAGGCATGTTCTGGAGCCAAAATGCAAATTAATTTTATTGCAATACATTGCTTCTGTGGAACACCATATCAACTATACGTGTTATAGGGGCACCAGGAGGTGCATTGCTGATAGTATAGTTGGTCTTGATAGTGAAGGGGATAAAGGGATTCTTTTAATATAGTACATGTTATTATGTTTGCTCTTTTTTGGTTAATTCTTAGATATCGATTAGTACTTTCCGTAGAATTTCATAAAGTTCTATTCTCTAAGTCCTGACATAAGCATTCTACAAATATGTATACTTTGTAATTATTTTGTACATCACATCCACTGGCGAGTACAGCCCATTTCAATAAGGTGTTCATCCATGGAATATTTGTTGAATAAAAACCTAAAATGTTAGCACAAAATACAGATTTAGCTTAGGCATAACCCAGTATTTACATAAATATGTTTCTTCATTGTGTATAAGGAGCATCCAAAGTGTACAGAAATTATAGACCTATACATTGGAGAAAAAAAGATCAATTAGCTAACTTAAAAACTCACTGCATTATATGACCGGGCACACCAGGCACGCACTCTTTCTGTGCACACCTGACAATAGCCAACTATGGGCCCTATCACCTCCTTCAAGCTAACAATAGTGGGAGCATTAGCTTAATAGAGATGATAGCACTGCGCCCAGATCACCTTTGAGTCGCTAATGGGTTAAAAATAAAACCCATTAGCGTGCGTTAATTTGCAAATTGTACTGCGAGCTTACTGTACTTTGAACTCCCTATAACTAATATGGGGAGTGCAAAGTGCAAGCACAGATTAACTAGTTTTAAGGCCGGTGTCAGATGAGCGCACTAGGTGCGCCCGTACTGACGTGCCTACCGGCATCCGTCGCAACGTCGTGACGCTGCGACGGGGCCAGCCACACGCTGTTGCGCGTGCATGAATTGTGTGCGCAACACCGTCCGTGCAGCAAACCTCCCTGTCAAAGCGCTAGGACGCGAGTTGACGGGGCTGCAAAGCATGATCCTCCATAGGAGGATCGAGCCTTGCAGCGCTGAGCTCACTGACTGCGCTCAGCAAGGTGGCTAGATGGGCATCAGACGGGAGTCAAGTGGAAGGAACGTCCACTCTCACAGATGTTCCTTCCGCTCTTGAAAACACTTTTCTGACCCCAGCATAAGATCACTTGGTCCTAACGCTGGTTAGTAAGAGCTGGTGCTAACTAAAAATTTTAACACCAGCTCTGAGCTGTAGGTAACGGATTCTGCTGCTGCAGAATCCATCACCTGCAGCTCAAAACCCCTCCAAAAATCAAATACTCACCTCTCTTTGCACGGTGAGAACGATGGCCCCATCCGCTGCTTCTGGCCGCTGGGAGCAGAGGGAGGCTGGGGAAAAAGTCCCCAGTCTCCCTCCACGATCACTCTGCCGACCAGCAGGATTTCGTGAGAGGTGAGATCCTGACGATCATGTGACCTGGCAGGAGAAGCCTCCATGGATTCCTAGGGACACCATGGAGGGGATGCTTGGAATGGTGCTTTAGTGCTGCCCCCAGCATCCACGAGCCTAGCGATTGCTACGGAGCGCCTGCCCCATGATCTGCTAGTGAAACCGGGACGCAAAGAGGAAATTAGCGAACGCTAATTTTTCCCCTTTGCCTTCTGGTTTTAGCCAGGGCAACGCGATAGTGCCCTATGAATGGGCAGTCTAAGTAAATTAAAAATATGTGATAGCTTATTGTTTTATTTTTAAATATTACACCTGACAAATCTTTCCTCAGAAGTTGCCAAATCAGACATCAGTTGACCGACCCCAGAATAGCTATATTATTATCAGAAAATTATTGGAGTATTTTTTTTTTTAGCACTTAAAAAAAGAAGGTATCTCTAAGAGGGGCATAATGGAATATGAAGGTCACCGAACTATCTCCATTGAGGTATTGTAATGTGCACTTTTATTACCTGCATGTCAATTTAAGTTGCTCTCTGTGTGCAATGTTATCAATGCTTGAAGTAAATGAACTAATACATTTACAATGTTTGCTTTTGAAACTGGAATCATATTCCCATAGTCCACATAACACTCCCCTTAACCAGAAAATCACTGAAGTATATCCGAGAATATGTGACTAGGATTAAAAAAAAATATGTATAAAACTGTTCAAGTCGAGATTAGAAGGCCTATGAATAAATTGACCAAAATGGAACAAGCTGGATGGAAACATTGCACTCCTCACTATGTCAGTTCTCCAGACTCCTTGCTTGAAAACAGTAATCACTTCATATGATGGTTCAACACCTATCAGTCCCAGAAAGTATTTGCACAGCTAACAGTAATTGGGATTGGATAGCTGGAATACTAGAATTTATTATAAAGGAATACCTTATGCATAGTATAAGGTATTTCTACTTCAATGTTTAAAATGCAATCAATATAGTAAGCACCTATTGTAGAAGCAGTTGTATTGATGCACAGATGTGTAGAAATTAATTTCTATTTTATATGGTCTCCTACCGGATTTGGTTGAACAGTTACACCACACACGTATATGTGTAACGGCTTATGGAATCTCTCCTGAGGACAGGCACTACAGAACAAATAGAAAATAATGTTTTTCGATACATTTAAAATGTTTTAGTTTTTTTTCCCTGTGTAGCTAAAGAATATAGCACATGATGGGCTCTATTACATTCCTCGCGCATCGGTTTTGCACGCACGCCAATGCGCATTTGCGCGAGGACAAAACCATTTGCGCAGAACGTCGTATTACGACGTTCGTGCAAACGATGCGCGTTAACGTCCAAAGCGAGTGACCCTGCGCGAACCCAGCGCGAGCTCAAGTTCGTGCGCGCATCCCATACTTAACATTGTGAGCGCCAATGCGTTAGTGTGCTGGTATGCGGATGGTATTACAATCTTCGCGCAACGAAAGTTTGCGCGCATTTTCGTAACGTCTTTGAAAAGCAGGTGGCAACTGTAAATGTGATCGTTCTGGGCTAAATGAAATACACCAGCACGAAAAAAAAATACAGCACAGTACAGTTACACATTCTACACATACCCAAACATTAAAATTAATAAATTGTGTCATTGTAAAATTTTTCTTTTTTTGGCAGGTGGTTGTTAATTTTTTTTTTCCTTTTTTTAGTTTGTAAATATTTTATTGGAAATGGGTGATTGATGTTGGCTGATTCCGTGACAAATCCTGTGACAAAACAGTCTGCCCACCGATTCCTGCACGCAACATTCATTTGCGAGCAGCTTTGCGCGTCGGATTTGCGCACGAAAAATCTTGCAGGAAGAAAAAATGCGCTCTGATCGTAATACCATGTTAATTTTCGTGCGATAACGTTTTTTTTAAGCGCAAAAAAAAATGCGCTGCGCGAGCAATAATGTAATAGGGCCCGATAAGTTTTGTACACCAAGCTACCTTCTTCTCCCAATTTGATGTTCTTTATGATCTCATTGGATGTTTAAATGTTGATTTGGTGTTCATACATCGGTTTGAAAAAAATTATCATAAGTTATGAGCACTATCGCGCTGCCCTCGCTAAAGCCGGGACGCTAAGAGGAAAAATTAACATTTGCTAATTTCCCCTTAGTGTCCCTGGTTTCCCCAGCAGATCGCATGGCAGGCGAGGAATACAGCAGCCTGCCCCTTAGCGATCGCTAAGCTCGCGGATGCTGGGGGCAGCGCTACAGAGCCATCTCAAGCATCCCCTCCATGGCGTCCGTAGGACTCAATGGAGGATCGTGCTGCCGGGTCACATGACCAACAAAATCCTGTTGGTCGGTGGAGTGATTGCGGAGGGGACTGGGGACTTTCTTCCTCCAGTCTCCCTCTGCTCCCGGCGGTTAGAAGCGGCGGATCGCGCTGCTGTTGTCACCGCTGGATGAGAAGTAGTATTTGTTTTTGGGGGGGGGGTTAAACTGCAGGTAACGGATTCTGCAGCAACGCAATCCGTTACCTACACCTCTGAGCTGGTGGTAACTTTTTTTGGTAGCGCCAGCTCTTAGTAACTAACGTTAAGATCAACAGCTCTATTCAAAGAAAGGTGAACCTCAGGAGAATGACTGGAGAAGTGAAAATTTGAGGTCAAAATAGAAAAAACAGAAAAATTCTCCCATTTATCTCACTTTCCAAATCGCCTATTTGGGTTAGAGTGTTCTCTTCTCCAGTCATTCTCCTGGTTTTCACCTTTCTCTGAATAACCCTGCAAGCGATCCTAACGCTAGTTACTCTGTGCTTTCACTTTGCGCTCTCCATGTTTGATATAGGGATCGCAAAGTAAAGTAAACTCGCGCCACTAATCGCAAATTATCAAGCGCTAGCATTTTTTTTTAACCTGTTAGCGATTCGAAGGTGATGTGGGCACAGCGCTATGACCTCCTTTAAGCTAGCGCTAACGTTGACGCTAGTGTTAGCTTGAAGAAGGCGATTAGAGCCCTATGTAGAGATGTATGATAGAGCACTATGGTTGGGGAAAAAAAGAAATGGTCAATATCATCATACATGAATATATTGAGATTAAACGATGGTCATGGACGTATTGTTATGGCAGCTGCAGCACCAAACAAATGCCACATACTGTACATGATCAATGGGCATTTTAATTGCCAAGACAGTGAATGTCATAGCCTTATTTGAATTGTTGTTTAATCTAAGCGAGGTGAGTCTTTATTATGTCTTTTTTTTTAGCTTACAATGTGCCCAGCAGCACCCTCTTACTTGTTAAAACAGGCATGGTTGGCAGTAATTGCTGTTGACATTGTTGGAATCCAGGCCCCATTGCTGGGGACAAATCTTTCTTTCACTATGGACAGCTCGTTAGGCTGTCTCTGAACACCAAAGCCACTTAATTAAACTGTAAAAAAAATATGCTTGTTTCTGGTGGGAAATTTGCACACAAAGACCTTTTGGCTGGCTCTTCTTTTTTCTATTGTGTTTTTTTTTTTTTTTTAAAACGTACAGATCCCAAACAAATATACCAGTATCAACTCTACCCCCTCCCATGCTTCTGCACGATTCGTTCGCACAGACATTGCTTCCAACTGCTGTAGATTCCGCTTTGAGCCTCATTAAATTAAAGGGGAAAAAAATGGGTTTGTTCGGAAATGTTTTCCCAATGATTCACTAACAGGACTTTTCTTAGCGACACAATCAAGGATATATAAGTGGTTTAGAAGAGCTCTTAACAAACTGATTGGTGAAAGACTTTGGGGAATTGAAGAGTGAAAACAGGTACATAGAAAAAAGACAGTCTTTTGTGAAGCTATGTAAACACTCTAAAGATGCTGTCCACAGTAAAACTGTCAAACTAGAGGCGTCTGTTTGTATTCTCACAATTGGCCTGACAAATATTTTGGCACTTCTGTTTGCCAGCATTCCATGAGCATACAGGGCTCTCTCACTTCCCTACAAAACCATTTCAGATGGCCATGTCCTCCTTTCAGATCCTTCTTTACAAAACTCCACAGGACTATTATGAGAAAGAATAAAAGTGGATGACAGAAGAACAGCCAGTGTAGCCACTCTCTCCCAAAAGAGAGCTTTTTTCATTATAAAACTCCAATTTATTCACCATATACTTTTACTATATATTAATTTAAACATTTCTAACAAGCATGGGATAGGCATAAGGCTATCCTAAACAAAAGATAAATCCAGGTAAAGTATCCATGTAATTGGGCAGACTAGATGGGCCGAAAGGTTCTTATCTGCCGACATTTTTCTATGTTTCTATGTTTCTAAATAAATTAAGGACAAGTAAATAAAAACTGGGTTTAGAAGCTTAGCTCCACTTATTCTATATCCTGGTTTACCATCCTTAGGGTTCGATTTAACTTTGCCCAATCGGTGAAGTCGACACCTTTTTGGCCACATTTTGGCCATTTTTCAGTTCTGGAGACTCAAGTTCAAGTTTACCAGCATTTTGATTCCCGCTAAAATTTTGGCTCAAATATCAACACTCACGGCTATACTTTGCAATGGATATACTAGCTTTAGTGATACAAGGTATTCAGTATACTGCTAAAATGCTGAAGTATTGGTAAATGGCTCTTTAGATGCTTTAGCTCTGTTTAATATATTGGCCTGGCTATTACTATACAAAGATTGCACTTTGCCTGTTTTGATGTTAAATCCTAGACATGCGTATTTTAATCTTTAATCTCGGACATCCGTGTTTTACAGAAAATCCTGAACATCCACATTTTTACTGTAGCAGTGGAAATATGAAAGCACATACTTGGGTGTTGTACTTATAACCAGGGCTGGATTTAGATCTCAGGAGCATGTAGGCACAGAAATGTGGAGTGCCCCCCCCCAAAAAAAAAGTGGCAAGATGACTTTGCAATTTTATCTAAAAACAAAAAAAAATACAAAAAAGCTGAAAAACCGTTTGGTCAAATCAAAAGAAAGGACAGATTCTGTTGCCTTAAAATGAAGCAAAAAAGTAGTAGAATGTTAGGTTACGGTTAGGTTACTAAGCCTAACCCTAGCTATGGAAAATGATGCTCTATTTCCACCCAACATTTTGGCATTTGTAACCAGTTCTTTCTTTCATGCTGCTTTATTTTCATAAATTTTTCAATAGTAAATCAAAACTTGCTTTGGTTTGGAACAAAAAACGCATGGTTTTGTTTTGTTTTGAATTTATTTTTACATATTACATGGCTTGTTTGGTATCATTAGAAAGGCCAGACTCTTCCCTTTCCAATGACATCTCACTTGACCTTGTGCAATGTAGAAATCAGAGAGGCAGTATTCCAAAGCACCCCTATCTCTCCTCACTGCAATGTCACAGTTTAGGCTGTCAATGAAACAATGCATTGTGCAATCACCTCCACACTTGCTGGTGGTGTTGGAAATGAAAATATGAGTTAGTGTAGCATCAATGTTCACTTTATAACTGTAATGTGAACAACATTGCTGCATTAGGAACAAAAAAAAGAGAAAAATATTATTTTATTTTTACATAAACCTGGTCATGTTTGCTATCATCGGAAAGGCCATACTATGGCCTTATTTATTTATTTATTTATTTATTTATAAAGGATTTTACCAGGAAGGATACATTGAGATTTCTCTCGTTTTCAAGTATGTCCTGGGTTCAAGAACATTGAAGTGTTACAGTTACAGAAATACAAAGTAATACAATGCAAGAAATTAAAAAAACCAACACAAATATACAGATTAACAGAAAATAAATATGTAGGAAATATAGTCACTAGGTTACATGTTTACAGGTGCATTCTGTATTGAGGTATGTTAGTAAGGAGCTTTTGAGTGACTTAAGACTGGGGGAAGATTTGATGGTGTCTGGGAGGTTATTCCATAATTGTGGTGCTCTGTAGGAAGATGAGGACCGAGCCACTGTCTTTTTGTATTGTGGTATTGCAAGTAAGGTACTGTTCCTGGATAGGAGGTTATAGGATGAGGGAGCTGCTGGGGGAAGCAGTCTATTCAGGTAGGGTGGCAGCTTCCCAGAAATGCTCTTAAACACCAGGCTGGAAAGGTGAAGGGTGCGTCTGGATTCCAGCGATGGCCAGTTTAGCTCTTTTAACATGTCACAATGGTGGGTCATGTAGTTACATTGTAGCGCAAAGTGGCAGAATGAGTTATACAATGTAGTAAGTTTATGAAGGTGTGTTTGCGGGGCGGCTGCATACACTACATCTCCGTAATCAATAGCCGGCATAAGCATTTGCTGTACAATCTGCTTTCTTACTGCGGGACTCAGGCAGGATTTGTTTCTGTACAGGGCACCTAGTTTGGGGTAAAGTTTAGATGAGAGTTTTTCGATGTGGGGGCCAAAGGATAGATTAGGGTCCAACCACATACCTAGATATTTGAGAGATGTGACTGTGGTCAGCGTGCCATTTGATTTTGTCCCGACACATAGATGGGGATTTTGCAATTTATGTAGTTTCGGTGCTGTTCCAAAGAGCATTGTTACAGTTTTGTCAGTATTTAAAAAAAGTTTGTTGTTTTTGATCCACTTTTCTACCTCTGTGAATTGTTCTTGCAGCACGGCCTCCAGCTGCGGGAGATTTGGTTTGCTGGTATAGATCACAGTCTTCCCAATGATACCTTAGCAGTCACTCTAGCCTGTAGGGCTCCAGCAATACAGAGCTTTACATGATTGTAAATTGTAAATTTGTTAACTTTTTTTTAAAGAGAAAAGCACCCACTTGTGGCAGGCAACTGTAAGCACATGCCTACTCTGCCTATTTGTAAATCTGGCCCTGCATATAACAGTGGAATATTAAAGTACTTGTTGAAAATATTGAGTTGAAAATATAACTGTAAAATGTTAACGTACTGATATGTGCATTATATCTGTAACAGTGATATTTGAATTTATGGACCTGCACATTATAACTATGACTGTGAAATCTTAATGAACGGACTTGTATGTTATAACTGTAAAAATCATAATTTATGGCCTTGCGCTTTATGCAGGCCTGGCACGCTCATTAGGTGATCTAGGCATCTACCTAGGACGCCAATTGCTACAGGGCAATATCTGAGCATAGGCCACATGGCATCAGGGCCTCGGTAGGCTTCACGGCTGACTGGCCTTTGGTCGGCCACTCAGCCTCTGGGGCCTCGGGTAGGCTGTTTGGCTGCCAGGCAGTTGGGTAGAGTCTCATGGAATGCAAGGGCCCGACGACTGTCACACCAGACCACCAGGAATTCTAGGATTACAGATATGTGTCTGCTGGCTCTTCCACTAGACCAAGAGGAATTCAGTCCTCTCCCATGTTTTGGTGCAAAGCAACTAAACCTGAAGGGTGTTCATAGGCATGCATGTCCATATCAAACATTGAACATTTATTGCCAACAAACTGTTAAAAACCACAGTCAATTTTCTTGATTTTTATTGTAAACCGTTTAATAAAAATCCCAAGCAGTGTGTATATAGTACCAAAAAGTCAAGAAACAAACATATTTTTTACTCTGTGAATGCCTACGAATAAATTTATGGAGCAAAGGGTAAGGATGTGCATTTCGTTTCGTACCGATTTGTTTTTCTAACGAAATGGGCCGTTTCGGTGCTTCGGATTCGTCCGATGTTCCGAATCGGACCGGCAATGAAATACCACCATCCGAAATATTTCCCGATACGAAACGAAAAAATTTTGGTTAATTTTGGACAACTTATTTTCGTATCGTTTTGAGTACATTTCGGTTTCTGTTGCTGATTTCGTATCGTCAGTCACTTTTTTCACTTGTTCCAGTGCTTTCTTTCTGCATCAATAATATATTTATTTTAAATATTTAATTAGCTTTTCCCTAAATCCCCAGTCTAACTGTACAAGATATTGATATTTTATATGATTAAATAAAGTTGTGCAATGCATATTCATAAGAGAAAAAGGATCTTTCATAAAAAACGATATGTCCGAAGGAACAAATCGGCAGGATTACCGTATCGACCAAAATATCGGAGCATCTGAAATACCGTACGTCTAAAGGCAAAACGAAAATCCGAAGAGAACGAAATGAAACGAAGAGAACAGACTATCCAAAAGTCCCAAATTTTCCCAGACGATACGAAATTTCCCAATTTCACAAAAAAATCGATACGAAACAACGAGCTGAAACGAAACAAACCGAAATGAAAATGGGCCAAAACGATCCGAAACAAAACTTTTAAAAAACCGTCAAGCCGAAACGAAACGGAAAAAAAAAATGCGTGCACATCTCTATTTAAGGGTCTCTTCTACGTGGGATTACATTTAAATTAATCCATGTATATAAGCCTTTGTCTCCAATGTCATGAATGTTATCTGTCTGTTCCAATCAATGATTAAGGGCAGTAAATAGAATCGGGGTCCCATTTCGTGCATCTATTTCATGAGTAATGCAAGAATGAGTTAATTCAGCATAAATTCAAATTGGTTTTACCGTTGGCAGTAACTACGCAAGGAAATTAATCAATATGAGGTGGTAATACCTTTAATAATATCACATACATCTATCACGAAAGTGCAAATAACATGTGAACATAAAAAACGGTGAAAGATCGTAAATATGGGCATATGCATATTAATAAACTAAAATTATGCAAGTCGAACATCCATGAAGTATAAGCATTCAGATGTGGTATCTCCGTGTGATGATATAACAATGTTAATATTGTTGAATTGTAATCCCAATAAGAAATTATCATCTACCAGTGTTTTATAAATAAAGATGTGAACTATTTTTTTATGAATTTAATTCTAGCTTCTGTGGGTTTGCTGTGGTCAAACCAGCTTGCTGAGCCTCTTGGGATTTCTGTGTGGGTCCAGGGTTAGGATTGGGGTCACTTCAGACCTAATTTGAAACCTGTTTAAGATGTCTGTGGTAATGTTTTATGCATGCACATTATGAGCAATATTTATCATGGCGAAACTGGAGCAAAGTCACAATGCTATAATTATCTAAATAAAATAAAGTTCCCTAGAAAGCAAATCAAATGTTCTTTTTTTTGTAAATGTTTTTTTTTAACTACATCTCCACAATGACTGATTCACCCATAAAGCCCAGAAATATGCAGTATTTTAAAATTTTCTGCATGGCTACTTTACTATATACAAATTCAGTTTCTCATCAAATAGCTTCCTTGAATACAGCAATCCCCTTATTTAGAAAATTTCTGTGGCCAAATTTAAGTTAAACAATTCTAGTGGTTTGTAGATTTTGACTAAGATTTGACTTTGTAGCTTGGCCTGAAACATATTTAGGGTGGTTTTATAATTTTTATTATCATTACTCAATTTCCTAATGAAAGAATTAAATAACTTGATTGTGGTTGAAATTAATTTTTAAATAGCTTATGTGAAAGACATTTTGGATAAATTCTTCTGATGGTTGTGATGTTCTATTTTATTTCATAAGCAAAAATCACTGCATATTTTATCTACATTGTATATTCCAAGCTAGGAAAATAGAAATATATGACTCAGACCCCTGACGATCATTTCAGCCTTGTTAGGCCTCGTCAGAAGGGTATAGCTGACACCCCTCTAGGTACATCGAACAAGAGGTCCATTGTCTGGTTTACCCTGTAAACTTAAAATGAGAAAAATAGAGGTTTGTGAGGGTCCTGAGAAAGAGTAATGACAATAATGGCCTGCTCAACAGTGGGGCCTGTTCAGGTCTCACAAGGTTTTAGCTCAATTGTGAGTTTACAAGGACAACTTCTCCATATGCAAATCAGACTGCAATCGCCCAGAAAGGGTGGCCAGTACTGAAATGCCAAGGACATCATCCCTGAATGAGATGTGTAGTGACCCCCGACGGTCATTTCAGCCTTTTTAGGCCTCGTCAGAAGGGTATAGCTGACACCCACTAGGCACATCAAGGAAGGGGTCCACGTCTGGATTACCCTGTAAACTTAAATTGAGAAAAAGAAAGGTTTGTGAGGGTCCTGAGAAAGAGCAATGGCACTAGCAGTCTGCTCTACAGTGGGTCCCGCTCAGGTCTCACAAGGTTTTAGCTTGATTGTGCCTAATGGAAAGTCATTTTCCTTAAACCCACTGAGTCCTGGCAGTAGCTTAATGTAAATCATTTGCTAGTGAAGGGGCTAAAGACCATAGGGGTTGTTCAGAGAGGACCGAAATTTCAGCGAATTTCGAGGATTTCAAGTATATATGCTGCAGCAATAATAAAAACACGCACAGCTTCTCCATTTTATTGTTTGGGTATGCGTAGAATAGGTAACTATACTGTGCTCTATTTTTTTTTTTTTGGGCTGGTGTATTTCGTTTTGGGCAGGACGTTCAGATTTGCAGTTACCACCAGCTTTTCAGAGATGTTAAAATTATGAGCGCAAACATTGTCCGTTAAAATTTGCGCATAGATTGTAATACCATCCGCGTACCAGCGCACAAACGCATTTGTGCACACAATGTTAAGTATAGGACACGCAACGTACATTATGGTCGCAAAGGGTTCACGCAGGTTCACCAGCGGTAGACGTTAACGCGCATTTTTTGTGCAGACATTGTAATACGACGTTCTGCGTGAAGGGTTTTGCCCCTCGCGTTAATGCGTTTTTGCGAAGAGTGTAATAGTGCCCATTGGGCAATGGGCAGCATTACAAAGCTGGTGCTAACTTAACCAGAGCTGCTGTAAACATAAGAACCCCATAGACTACAATGGCTCTGGTAAGTTTACAACAGCTCTAGTTATGTTAGCACCAGCTTTGTAATACTGCCTATTGTATATTGCTGGAAAAAAATAATATATATATATATATATTCAAAAACTGTGTTTTTTTTCACAGAAAATGATGGAAGAAGGTGGTCAATAATATGGAGTGTTCTTTCTTGGTGTTTTGTATGTGTATATATATACACAGAACTCCAAGCTGATCAAACTATATTAGCACCTCAGCTGTCATCCCTTAGGGTGTACAACTTTGGGGGCACTTTACAAAGCCCATTTGCAAACAAACTTCCTTTGCATTGCTCCAGAAATAGGCAGCATTGAGTTACAGTTACACGCATTCATACAGCGCCAGCATATTCCGCAGCGCTTTACAATAGGGGAGCACAAACAGGAGACGAACATGATACATGACAAAAAGATGACCCTGCCCATAGGATAACAGTCCAGGTAGTACAGCACTTAACCAAGTGCTCAGTCAGACATCCCGTGAGCTTACAATCTAAGGGACTGGGGTAGGTGTAACAAATGGGAGCAGAGGGAATGTGAAGATGGTTATCAGGGCAGCATGGGAAGAACCAGAAGCCTGGGCTTAGTGAGAGTAATTAGAGAGAGAAGTGGAGACAGCTAGAAAGGTGTCTGAAATTACCGACCTTCCCTGGGTGGGAGGGTGGATGGGACAGCAGAGGGTAAGAAGCAGTGCAGTCTGTGTGTGCTTGATGCTCGTTTAGGAGTGCAGAGGGTAAGAAGCAGTGCAGTCTGTGTATGCTGTGAAGAGAGAATAAGGTTATGTGAAAAATCACATTGTGTTACCATGCATGGGGAGAGGGGAGGAAGAGGGGAACAGAGGATTTTTTTTCTAACAGAAATGGAGGGAGATTTAAAAATAAAGGCAAACATAAAATACAATTGCAAAAATAATATTAATATATATTAAATATAGTATTGAGTATACTCAATATTGGGACATCAGCGGGTGCTTCTGAAGATCCTGTATATTTGATCATGGTAGTAAACAGATTTAATGCATCTTTTAAATGCATTTTATTTTTATTGATTTCCATTTCCTGTGCATCTTTTTTTATTTTGTAATAGAGTGAGTGACAATTGTGAGTGGAAGAGTCATCCTACAGCACAGCCTACCGTTCACTCTACACATTTTATTGCAGGTCGGCTCCCTGACTGACAAGTCAGAACACCTACGACACCTTTGTGGGACAATCGCACAGCACTGTGCTGTGCTATGACCCTCTTATGGCTTCACTCTTGCAAGAGAAAATAGCAGTAAGTATTGGCTGTTATATCTCATCAAGTAAGATCAATGTGATATCCATCTCCTAAAGGGATATTGTAGCCAAACTGATCCTGGGTGTAAAAATTAACATTTATAGAAAAGACAAGCGCTAATTTATACCTGAAGATTAGCAGGCCAAAAGGGATTTGCACCTGTTTAATGCTGGAACTATGAACATAGACATGTAAAATTAATATAATGTATAAAATCTTAAATAAGGGTGAGATTTTGATTTTATTGTCTCTTATGAATCCCAACAAAAATATACAGAAAATATACAGAAATATACTGAAAATTTGACAAGAGTCTCTGTATGCAAATGTAAAGAATATACACAGTAGACATTGAATTACTGAATTCTTCAGCCATAAGAACTATTTAGTATGAGAATGCCTTGTGGGAATTTGATGTTTGCTATTAAACATCCATCACTAGGGAGCCACCTGTCTTTGTAATAGAGTCATCACCCAGCTTAATCTTGTCTTTCAGTAATTACTAGAGTAATTTATCTCTTAGTGCATGTTTACTTTGGAAGAAGTATCTACAGATATCAAAACATAAAGTGTATCACATGTGGCTTTAGACCTTGAGTTTAACAGAAAGGATTTCAAATCCAGGTTTATGTGGGTGTGCACTAGCTAAAATGAAGGATCCAATTTTCACTATGTAGTGGGTTAAATGTAAGTAATTTAATAAAGACTGATAGTTCATGCTAAAAGTGTATTTATTCAATATTATGGTAACTTATCATATATAAATATTAACCACTTGAACGTGAAGGATGTGTGTGTAGTGTACTCCCGTTTCACTCCCATGCACAGAGGACGTTCCACACACATCTTCGCACTGCCCCAGCTAGGCACCAATCCACCGCTGATCTGTTTGTAGATATTAAAAATTCAAATTTTATTGCATTTTTTGTTATAATATACAGGCGGGCCATAACGTATACATATAGTAATGATATATTATGAATCTGCGGAGTCTGCCGGAAAGAACGATATATAATATGTCTGGGTAGTATAATAAAAGTGGCTTCAAATTGCGTTTAAACATGATGAGCAAAAGCGGTAAAAATGAGCTCAGCACACAGCTTTTTCACTGAGTGTTTTTTTGCTGAAATATATATTATCAGAATTATTTGAAACATGAGATGCATAGTTAACACTTAACTGTAGAATTAAATATCAATTTTCATAATGGCTGTTATGCTGAGATAGTTAAGAGATTAAAATAATACTGGCTCATTTATAACTTTCATGTATTTGTTTATCCTTTACAGAACTATTGCTGGGATGAAAGGTTCTAAACTCTAGATGATGTTCCTTATCTTTCAGAATTTGAAATGGGGTCTGCATTATTAGCATAGAGGCAGAAAAGGTCTTTGAGCAAAAAATGTGGTAAAGATACATAATACAAATGGTCAGATATTCTGCTATTGGATATTTGCAGTGATCATAATGAGATTATGAACAATGTGGCTTCCAAAAATAATCCAAGATAGTTTCAAGATAATATACAAATAATGTGTGTTAGTGGGCATAATGTATTGCAGTGCTTCTCAAAACTAAAAGCTAAACAGAAAAAAGAGAAACTTTACAGAGAACCTTTAAAGCAGAGGATTTCCTTCTGCTGGGATTACTGTCAATGAGGTTGAACTAGACAACCAGGACAGTGAACTGTACTGCACAGGCTCTTCAGAACTGTTCAGCCAATGATTTTGCATTGAGGCATCCAATTTTCTGATCTCTTGGCGGGGTGATCAGCAGAATAAGGCTAGGGTCAGACGAGCGTGATTTCTACGGACTGTACGTCCGTGCACACGGACATACGTTAGTACGGAAGACGCAGTAGTGGCCAGACAGTCCGTTTTTTTCACTGACGTATATATTTTGACGGATGTAGGAGGGAAAATAAATTAAAAAGCAAAACCATTTTGTCCGTGAAAAATGCTGGATGTATAAATGCAGTCCGTCTGACCACGTTCCATCACTCACACACAAAGCTATGCGAACGTTGCGGACGCAGCGCACTTTGTGCGGCCGTTCTAGCGGTTGTACGTTCTTGCCTGCCTTGCGTCCGTGGGCCGCGGCCGTTGTGCGTCCGCAGTTCAGTGCGGACGTACTTCGTGTGTCGGGCTCCGATGGACTTCCTGTCATGCTATCACGGACGTACTTTTAGGCGCAATCACGGACGTGAACACTACGCTCGTCTGACAGCAGCCTTAGAGTACCCTTTGCTTCCTGCATGCAGATGTTGTGAGACCAAATAGACCAAATGGGACCCTGGAATTGAAGATAACAAGGAGCTTGATTACTAGCCAACCCCTTCAGACTACTACATCTCCATTTTTAGAGTGTTCACTTAAGTTATCTAATAATAATAGGATTAATATTTATTTTTGGCAATTACAGGTTATTTATTATGTACAATGTTACTTTTTCTAAATATTATATGCAGGAACTGTTAGTTATATTGTAGTTAGCAAACCCAAGCTCATACACAAGTGCATCTGATTGAGGTAAATACATGTCAACCTCTGTCACTGAAACACTTTCATGATGCATTTCCATCACCAATCACAATCAATGCTTAAAATTTTAAAGCTGGTTTTGTGCCTACTTCAAGCACACAACCACAGCATTGCATTGTTGCTCTATGCTGACTTGGGTTAATGAAAAAAATGAATCAGCAACAATTGTAGTTACTTTGTGTTGGCACACTATATGCAGCATTTACTTTAGCCAATTTATCAAAAATTCCATCCAAAAATGAAACAAAATTCATGGGTAGATTTTTCTCTAATTCACACTGAAGTTTCTCTGAGTCATCAAAACTTGAGCAAGCATGATTGTAATAACCCCCCCTTCCAATTTGTATTTAGCTGCAGCATGTTACAAATACATGTTATGATAATTTTTTCATTAAAAAGTGCTTTGCAGTGAAAGTTTTAAACTTTTATTTGCTTATAGCTTCACTTGAAATGTAAGGGCCTATTCACAAACCACCGAAATTGCGTGTAATTTCTAAACAGTCAAATGGATTTTTCATGAAATTTCAGTGCTTTGTTCCTCGCTGCTTTTTGGCGCACTTTGAAATTCCATTTCACTGAAAATATGATGAATTTACTATTTAGTCAATGGTCACTGTATTTTGACGAAATTAGAATCGCCAAACCAGTTATCGGAAGTCGGTGAATACCGTTGAATTGTGCCGATAACTGCCGAATTGGCATTGACGTATCCCAATGAGCTGAAGATTAAAAAAAGAAGTCTCCTATTTTCCTAATAGGAGTTTAACCCTTTCGTTGCTGAGGCATTTCACGCCTCTGTGCTGAGGTCATTTTTACCGGTTTCGCTCATCATGTTTAACTGCGTTTTGAAGCCTTATTTTATTATAAGACATATTATATATTGTTCTTTCCGGCAGACTTGGCAGATTCATAATATATTATTATTATATGTATATGTCATGTCCTGTCTGTATAGTATAACAAAAAATGCAATAAAATTTTAATTTTCAATAATTTACAACATGTAAAGTGTTTTTTTTCACATTTTAACATGCGAGCATTTGCGGTTATATTTTCTATGGGTTGCGCTTGTTAAAATATTTAGAAATGGGGTCTCGTTACTTTTTTTTTGGGGAAAATTACACGATTTTTAACAAACGCACCCCATACAAAAATCATTAATGCAGCATCATTGTTCACATTATAATTGAAATGGGAACAATATTGCTGCATTAGCAAAAAAAAAAACTTATTTAAAAAAAATGATAAAAAAATAAACATTTTTTTATTTTGATTTTTATTTATTTTTCATTATTTTTTACATGGTCATGTTTGGCCATGCTCTGGCCGATCCAAAGATACCAAACATTAACCCCTAGCTGCCACGGATCGGGAGATAGGGGGTTCATTGGAACCCCCTATCTCCACCATTGGTGGCAGCTACGGGTTAACTCTAGAACTGACGTCATCATGCTATGCATGATGACGCCAGTCGTCATGGGGAGTTCCCGGATGCTTGGCCGAGATCCAAGATGTCGGCCAGCTTCGGGAGAGGATCACGATCCGGCGCTTTTCAGCACCGAATCGGGATCCGGCCCCAAGGGGTTAAAGCCTGTGCCCTTCCAAATGGTGCCTGACTTTCACCGCTGGCCCCCTCCAAAGGACCTCCCTTTCAGGCACCTCCTCCGCACTCACGGGGGGCGCCTGAAATAGATGTCATCGCGCCAGCACGATGACATCTATCGTCCCCGCCAGGGTCCAAGAGTGCCGGGCTGACATCTATCTTGTATGTCAGCCCGAACCGGGGGGGTGCAGCAATCGGCCAGAATCCTGGCCGATTGCTGCCTCCTGTGCTAGGATGCACTCAGCGTCTGCACATATAAGGCAAAAAAAGAAAGAATTCGTGGGGAGAATACACTCACATATGGTAGAGCCTGTAAACTCAAGGCTCAATATTAAAGCAGTGGGTCTCTTCAGGGATGACCCCGTCCCATCTTCCTACAGCTCCAAAGATCATTTGCGTTGACCATATATAGGAAACATAGACACATACCATAGTGCAGTTCTGTCAAACCACAGAAATAGAAGGTGGACACTCTATAAAACTCACATGGTTATGAGCCTGTGCACTTCACTGGCTCCGTATATGCACTTGGGTGTAACTTGGGATATACCTATCCCCTTTGAAGACAAGGAAATCCTTCACTCTCCAATAGATAAAAAGTTATTTAATACACACATGAATTAATAAAGAATAAAACCAAAACGCGTTTCACTGCTACAGCAGCTTCATCAGTTAGTATAAGAACATCTAAAAAGCCAGCAAACAAAATCGGTACATATATATGATACTCATGATAGCGCTAGCAGGTGTAACGGATAGCAGAACGCCCAGTCCAGCCCCTCATGCGGTCCACCCTGGCTCCTGGTACTTCCTCCCGATGCTATTCTTCGACGTCACAGGTTTCTTCACTCCTGTGCTCGTACGGATACATGCGCCGAAAGTCCCGTCCTCAGCTACTCCTCCGTACATCCGCTCAAATGTCCCGAATCCGCCATTTTAGAAAGTCCCATTGCCCTTATGATTGCCCATTGCCATATTCAAAAATTATTTTCATCTCCTCCTTAGCTAAAGCGAGGTCCAAGTCAAGAGGAGCTGGAGGGGGGGGTGATCTGGACCTTGCTTTAGCTAAGGAGGAGATGAATTTAATTTTTGAATATGGCACCTTGATTCCTGCTGGCCTGAATAGTGATTTCAAAGTGCGTCATTTTTTGTAGCCCTATTTCCTTTTCCTTTTTCTTCTTTATGTATAAATCCTTTCTTCATATGGCATTTTATTACTGGTCCACTTTTGCTACTGGACAACTTTGTGAATACATTTGCCTATATCCGTATGGAGCTAGGCTTGTTTTTACATCTCTAGAGAGTATATATTTATCGGAATAGAAAGTGTATGGATTGCACCAGTCGTTGCCATTTGTTGATTGGCGGCCTCTGGTGCCATTCCATGGAGATTGGAACCAGGATATGCTGTTACCTCTACATGTTGTAGTATGGGCGTGGTAGTGTGGGCATGGTGGGTACTTATGTGCCTTTTCCATGGCCACTGACCATCGTGACAACTGGCCTTTAAATATCTGACATAAGAAATATATGCATAGGTAGTGGCAAGTGGATATTTTATTTTTTCATATACACATTTTACATTTTCATTTATTTCTTAACACATTAGCCTTGTTCATAGTTCGATCGAAGTGATTTTACAAATTCCCTTTTCCCTCTCTCTCCTTTTGTGTTTTTGTGTTTCCTGTGCATCGCTCATATGCGTGGGTGGAGTGTTCCGGTGGGGGCGCGTATGCCCTCACTATTAGGCACAGACCATTGTCCTGCGAAACAGATAGGACTGATGCCGCTTTCGGAGCCATGTGGGATGATCATAAGGGCAATGGGACTTTCTAAAATGGCGGATTCGGGACATTTGAGCGGATGTACGGAGGAGTAGCTGAGGACGGGACTTCCGGCACATCTATCCGTACGAGCACAGGAGTGAAGAAACCTGTGATGTTGAAGAATAGCGTCGGGAGGAAGTACCAGGAGCCAGGGTGGACCGCACCCACGTTTCTACCACGTGAGTTTTATAGAGTGTCCACCTTCTATTTCTGTGGTTTGACAGAACTGTACTATGGTCTGTGTCTATGTCTCCTATATATGGTCGACGCAAATGATCTTTGGAGCTGTATGAAGACGGGACGGGGTCATCCCTGAAGAGACCCACTGCTTTTAATATTGAGCCTTGAGTTTACAGGCTCTACCATATGTGAGTGTATTCTCCCCACAAATTCTTTCTTTTTTTGCCTTATATGTGCAGACATACTGTGCCATATATGTGTCTTTTTTTCTTATATGTATCCATGTGATCATAACGATATACCGACCATCCTCGATGTCAGCCCAGCCTCCCAGCCTGCGCGATAACGTCTATTACAGGCACCCCCCCTGCCATTGCGGGGAAGGTGCCTGAAGGGGAGGGGGGGAAGGACCTCTCTACCTCCCCATCCGTGCGGGCCATCGGGAAAAAGCAGGCACCGTTTTAAACAGCATAGCCTGCCCTTCCAAGCAGCTGCTGTCTTTAACCCCTAGGGGGCTGGATTGCGATATGGCGCTAACATGCGCCGTATCCCGGTCACCTCCCGGAGCTGGCTGATATTTTGGATGTCGGCCAAGCTTCTGGGATATCCCCCTGACGACTGGCATCATTGCGCATAGTGCGATGGCGTCAGTTCTGCAATTAACCCCTAGCTGCCACCTATAATGGAGATAGGGGTTCCAATGAAACCCCTATCTCCCAATCCGTGACAGCTAGGGGTTAATGTTTGATATCATTGGAACGGCCAGAACATGGTCTTGACCATGTAAAATGTAAAAAAAAAAATTAAAAATAATTTTTTTTTTTGTTTTGTTTTATTAATGCAGCAATATTGTTCCCATTTCAATTATAATGTGAACAATGATGCTGTACTAACGATTTTTTCTATGGGGACGTTTGCTAAAAACACGTAATTTTCCCCAAAAAAATTTAACGAGTCCCCATTTCAAATTTTTTTTAACAAGCGCACCCCATAGAAAATATAACTGAAAAGGCTCGCATGATAAAATGTGAAAAAACACACATTACACAATGTAGATAATTGAAAATTCAAATTTTATTGCATTTTTTTTATAATATTCAGGCAGGACATGACGTATACATATAATAATGATATATTATGAATCTGCCTCATCTCCCGGAAAGAACAATATATAATATGTCTGGGTTGTATAATAAAATGTTCAAATCGCATTTAAACATGATGAGCAAAACCGGTAAAAATGAGCTCAGCACACAGGCGTGAAATGGCTCAGCAGCGAAAGGGTTAAAAAATAACAAAATTAAAAAAGTTTTTGCAGGAGATAAAAAGAATAAACTATCTTTAACCCTTTCACTGTTGATCCATCTCACTCCTGTGTGCGGAGATCATTTTGACCGTTTTGTGCTCCTCATATTTAGACGCGTTTTAAAGTCATTTTTTTTTTTGTTTTTTTTTAAATTCTGTATTTTATTAGTTTTTATAATATGACATTAGAAGCAATACAATGCATAGATCAAATGAAACCTAAGTGTATTATATTGATAAACAATATGAGAAATAAAAACAATAAAAAAAAAAAAAAAAATTAGTAAAGTAAAAATAAGGAAAATAAAATATATATAAAAAAGGAAAAGAGAGGAAAGAAAGAGAGGGGGGTAAAGGTAGTAAGGAGTATCTGCCTCTGCGAGAAGGAATCTGTACCGCAGACCCGTATCCTATGGCATCGCCGGGCACCCAAGCCACGCGGCCCAGATCTTCAGATAGAGGTGTGGAGTGTCGTGAATCTGAGCCGTGAGTTGCTCCATCATTCGTGCCTCTGTGAACATTCCGAGCAGTTCCAGGTGAGAAGGGAGCGTCGGTTGATTCCAGTGCCTTGCCAGGGCTCTGTGAGCGATTAAGGTGACTCGAGCGATAAGTTTGTTTTCGCACCGTAGGAGCCCTTCTACAGGACGGGATAGGAGGAATGTCCATGGGTTGATTTCCACCGGCCGTTCAAGAGCTTGATGAAGCCAATCTGCTAGCGTAGCCCAATACGGGCGGAGGTTGGGGCACAACCACCATTAATGGTAATACGTCCCTAGCTGAGCGCAGCTTCTCCAGCATAGTCCATTTGGGATAGCATGCATGTGATGTAGGCGTACCGGGGTAAGGTACCAGCGGAAAAGAGTCTTAACGCTTTGTTCCATGTGGGTGATGCAGCCCGATGATTTAAAATTAGCTTCCCAAATCTCAGACCACTCCTCTGCGTTAAGCTCCTCTCCAATGTCCGCCTGCCATTTGAGCATATATGGAAAATGACCGGGATGGCCATGTAGGACCAATGATTGATACATAGAAGAGATTGCGCCTTTCAAGGTCACACCACGAAGGCACAGCTTTTCAAACCATGTGGGTGTCAATGTCGCTGCTTGTTTGATGTTATCTTGCGAGACGAAACTTGAGAGCTGGAGGTAGCGGAAGAAGTCTCTGGGTGTTAGTGGCAGTTTGCTGGCTATATCTGCAATTGTTTTAGGGTGACCATCCACCATCAAGTCCGCAATCCGGGAGATGTCTCCTTGATCATACACACTGAAATCTCGCGGTGTCATACCTGGGAGGAACCACGGGTTGCGATACAGAGGAAGGAGCGGGGAGATCTCGGCAGTGAGCGAGAATTTTCTGGACAACGTGTCCCAGGTGTGGAGGGAATGAGAAACCAAGGGGCAGCGTGGATGTCGGTCTTTTCTCGCCGATTTCGGGAGCCACATGAAAAATGGGAGCAGATCAGGAAGCATCATGTCATTTTCAATATCAACCCAGCGTTTCTGAGCAATCGGAAGGTGCCACTCGGCAAATCGGAGTCAGCAGGGCAGCCCTCAAGTATAGTTTAAGGTTTGGTAGGGCAAGGCCTCCCGCTGTTTTTGGGATGTACATAAGGCGCCGTGCAATGCGGGGTCGTCGTCCCGATCACACAAACCTGTCAATACGTTGCTGCAACTCTTTCAGGGCAGTCGGGGGGACAGGGATAGGCAAGGACTGAAACAGGTAGAGCAGGCGCGGTAAAGCGTTCATTTTAATTGAGTTTAATCTCCCCAGCCAGGATATGGACATGTCCTGCCAAGAGTCGATATCATGTTTGATCTGGGTGAGCAAGGGAGTATAGTTAAGGTCATAAAGTTGGTCCAGGTGTAGGGACAGTTTTAGACCAAGATATGTCAGCGGAGAAGAGGATATAGGAAGGGAGAAATTAAGAGCTAGGAGGTTGGATGACGATTCAGGGAGATGAATTGGGAAAGCAGTGGATTTACGTGTGTTAATTTTAAAACCAGAGAGGGAGGCAAAGGTGTCCAGTAGATCAAAAAGGTATGGAAGTGAGCGCATAGGGCGGCTCAGGGTAAGGAAAAGGTCGTCCGCGTACGCTGCCACCTTATATTCTTTTGCCCCGACCATAATACCGGTGACGTCTGGGTGATGCCTGATTGCGGACAGGAGGGGTTCTATGCAGAGGGCGAACAATAGTGGGGACAGGGGGCAGGCCTGCCTAGTCCCATTGCGGATAGAAAGTCATGTTTTATTATAAGACCTGGATAAATGATATATCCTTAGTTTCATACAGTGCATACATCATGACCCGTCAGAGTAGTATAACAAAAAATGTAAAATAATGTAAACTTCCATTCAAATAATTTCAATCATTTACAGCTTGTAAAATGTTTTCTTTCACTTTTTATCATCCAATCCTTTGTGGTTACATATTCTATGGGGCACTCTTAATAAAAATTTTAGAAATGGGTCCATGTTACTGTATTTTTCTGTAAAGATATACAATTTCATTTAAAACTGAAAATAAACAAAACAAAAACACTTGTATATGGAGCATTGTATTTTTATGAATAGTATGTATAAAATACTGTCCTGGTTCCCTGGTTTGGGAAATAAGAAGGAGAGTAATGGCCATACATGACAAATGGACAATGTCATTGCTTTGGAAAAATTTAATAAATGTAATAAATAAAAAATAAATCTTTTATCTTTGCTTGTGGTTTTTGTTTTACATGGTCATGTTTGGTATCATTAGAAATGGCAGACTCCAACCTGACACTTGACACCTTACATGACTTTGTGGGGTGTTAAGAATGGAAATACAGGAGTCCAAAGTACCCCTGCTCTCCTCACAGCAGAGCCTCATCTTCAGGGTAATTCAAAGAGATTCGAAAAGTCACAGCACGTTCGGTGACTTTTCATTCTCTTCAATTCGGTTCCTTTTGCCGATCCCATTTCGGTGACCCTGCGGTGTATTCAGCAAACACCACAGGGTCCCCGAATTGCAGGGAAAAGCTACCGCAAACCCGCCAAAAACGAACCGCAAAACCCAGCGAATGCACGCCGAAAACCCACAAAAACATCTGGATTAACCTGCCGAAAACCACGGAAAAACCCGAGCAGGAGCTGATCACAAGCAGCGAAGGCGACCGGAAAAAGCCGAGACCGCAGACAAAGTGAAGTGAATAAATTAGGAAAACAGTTTGCATGAATGGTTGAAAAGTGAAACGCTGTTTGCAAAGAAACTACTAAGCGAAAATGTCTGAAATTTACATATGAGGTCCAGGGAATGATAATAAAGAGGGCTGTTACAGAAAAAATAAGTAAACTTAAAAAAAAAAAAAAATCGGACTTTTAAAAAAAAAAAAAATTAAGAAAAATGCTTAAAATATCCGAAAAAAACTATAAATAAAGAGACTCTTTACTGCAGAATTTTATAATGAACGGTTTATTAGATATTGAATTAAAACTGGAGTATTTTTAACATTGAAGTCTATGGGATTCTCCTGAATAAACTTGCTGAATTAAACCACCGAATGGCAGGGCATTTCGGGAACCTTTCACTGCTGGTTTGTGTTCTCTGAATAGCCGAAGCAGTGCTTTTTCATGGGGTTTTCACTGCCCTCGAACAGGCACCGTATGTTCAGGCAATTCGCCAGGATTTGGCGAATTGCCTGCTCTCTGGATAGCCGAATGGCCAAGAAAGGTAACCGAACGCTGATTTTCAGTGTTTGGTTACCTTTCTCAAGCAATTCGGATCTCTTTGAATTACCCTGCTTGTGTTTTAGATGGACCAATGGGTAATAATGCTTTGCTCCATCACCTTCACGGTTGGTCCCAGCATGGGAAATGAGAAGCTTAGTTAGTCCAGAAGTATTGGTTGCTTAACAAGTAAAAGCGAAAAATCCCATCACCTTAAAAATAATGAAAAAGTAAGTAAATGTTGCATTTAAATGTTGTTTTCTTTCATTTTTCTATTTTTACACAATGCATGGTTATGTTAGGTATTGTTAGAAAGACCAGGCTCTGACCTTTCTAATGACACCTCACTTGACCCTGTGCAGTGTAAAAATCAGAGACACAGGATTCTAAAGTTCCCCCGTCATTCCTGGTAGTAGTGAGGCGGTTTAGGTTTTCGTCCTGCCAAGTGTTCCTCCTGTGCTACGGACGCGCTGAGTGCGTCCTAGCACAGGAGGCAGCAATCAGCCGGGATTCCGGCTGTTTGCTGGCCACCCCCCCGGTGCGGGCTGACATCTAGCATGTCAGCCCGGCACTCCGGGACCCCGGGGGGGAAGATAGATGTCATCGTGGTGGCGCGATGACATCTATTTCAGGCGGCCCCCGCGAATGCAGAGGAGGTGCATGAAAGGGAGGGGGGAGGTCCTTCGGACCTCTCTCCCTCCCGATCGCCGGGGCCAGCGGCTTGCCTGCCCTTCCAAACCGTGCCTGTCTTTAACCCCTTGGGTGCCGGATCACGATTCAGCGCTGAAAAGCTTCCGGGAATGCCCCCTGACGACTGGCGTCATTGTGCATAGCAACCTATCTCCCGATCCGTGGCAGCTAAGGATTAATGTTTGGTACTGTTGGATCGGCCAGAGCATGGCCTTTCCAACGATACCAAACATGACCATGTAAAAATTAAATAAAAAACAAAATAAAGAAAAATAAAAAAAATAATAATAATAAAAAAAAATTAACAAGTTCTTTTTGGTTTGATTTGTTAATGCAGCAATATTGTTCCCATTTCAATTATAATGTGAACAATGATGCTGCACTAACGATTTTTGAATGCGGCGCATTTGTTAAAATAGCAAAATTTTCCCTCAAATTTTTTTACGAGTCCCAATTTCTAATTTTTTTAACAAGCGCACCCCATAGAAAATATAACCGCAAATGCTCGCATGTTAAAATGTGAAAAAAAACCTCTTTACACATTGTAAATTATTGAAAATTCTAATTTTATTGCATTGTTTGTTATAATATACAGACAGGACATGACGTATACATATAATAATGACATATTATGAATCTACCGAGTCTGCTGGAAAGAACGATATATAATATGTCTGGGACATATATTAAAATAAGGCTTCAAAACGCGGTTAAACATGATGAGTGAAACCGGTAAAAATTTGCTCTGCACAGAGACATAGAAACATAGAAACATAGAAAAGTGTCGGCAGATAAAGAACCTTTCGGCCCATCTAGTCTGCCCAATTACATGGATACTTTACCTGGATTTATCTTTTGTTTAGGATAGCCTTATGCCTATCCCATGCCTGCTTAAATTCAATTACTGTTTTGGCCTCTACCACTTCAACTGGAAGACTGTTCCATGTATCCACCACCCTCTCAGTAAAATAATGCTTTCTGATGTTACTTTTAAACCTTTGCCCCTCTAATCTAAGACTATGTCCTCTTGTTTTGCTACTTTGTTTCCGTTTAAATATACTCCCTTCCTCTACCTTGTGGATTCCCTTTACGTATTTAAATGTTTCCATCATATCTCCTCTGTCTCGTCTTTTTTCCAAGCTGTACATGTTAAGATCATTAAGTCTTACCTGGTAACTTTTCTCCTTCAAGCCGTACACCATTTTAGTAGCCCTTCTCTGAACTCTCTCTAAGATGTCTATATCCTTCTGGTGATACGGTCTCCAGTACTGCACACAGTACTCCAAGTGAGGTCTCACCAGTGCTCTGTACAGTGGCATGAGCACTTCCCTTTTCCTACTGCTAATACCTCTCCCTACACAACCAAGCATTCTGCTAACATTTCCTGCTGCTCTATTACATTGACTACTTACCTTTAGATCCTCTGAAATAATAACCCCTAAATCCCTTTCCTCAGATGTTGATGTTAGGACTGTATCAAATATTCTATATTCAGCCCTTGGGTTTTTACGTCGAAGGTGCATTATCTTGCACTTATCCACGTTAAAACTCAATTGCCACAGCTCCGACCATTTTTTTAGTTTACCTAAATCATTTGTCATTTGGCTGATCCCTCCAGGAACGTCAACCCTGTTGCAAATCTTTGTGTCATCAGCAAAAAGACATACTTTTCCATTAATACTTAATGCAATATCACTAATAAAAATATTAAAGAGAATGGGTCCAAGTACTGACCCCTGAGGTACCCCACTGGTAACAAGACCTTGCGCCGAATAAACTCCATTTACCACAACCCTCTGTTGCCTGTCACTCAGCCACTGCCTAATCCATTCAACAATATTGGAATCCAAGCTCAAAGATTGCAATTAATTGATAAGCCTTCTATGCGGAACAGTATCAAAAGCCTTACTGAAATCTAAATAAGCAATGTCTACTGCACCACCTGTGTCTATTATTTTTGTTACCCAATCAAAAAAATTAATAAGATTAGTTTGGCATGATCTCCCTGAGGTAAACCCATGTTGTTTCTGATCCTGTAATCTATGTGTTTTTAGATGGTTCAACAATCCTTTCCTTTAACATGGTTTCCATTAATTTCCCCACTACTGACGTAAGACTAACTGGCCTATAGTTCCCAGATTCCTCCCTACTACCCTTCTTGTGAATGGGCACAACATTTGCTAATTTCCAGTCTTCTGGGACGACTCCCGTTAGCAAGGATTGGTTAAATAAATCTGTTAACGGTTTTGCTATTACATCACTGAGCTCTTTTAATAATTTAGGGTGGATCCCATCAGGCCCCATTGACATATTTGTCTTTACTTTAGACAGCTGCTGTAGAACCTCCTCCTCTGTAAACTGATATGTAATTGTCTCGTTAGTGTTTCCTCCTAACTGAGGTCCCTTTCCTTCCTTTTCTTCTGCAAAGACTGAACAAAAATATTCATTGAGGCAGTCAGCGAGACTTTTATCCTCTTCTACATACCTTCCTTCCTTTGTTTTTAATCTAACTAATCCTTGTTTTACTTTTATTTTCTCGTTTATGTATCTAAAAAATGTTTTGTCCCCCTTTTTTACTGACTGAGCTATTTTCTCTTCTGCGTGTGCTTTGGAAGCTCTTATAAATTGCTTTGCCTCTTTTTGCCTAATCTTATACGTTTGCCTATCTTCTTCACTCTGAGTTGTTTTATAATTATTGAATGCTGTCTTTTTGTTCTTCACTATTTTGGCCACTTCTGTAGAGTACCACAGTGGTTTCTTCCCTTTTTTGTTTTTGCTAACAATTCGAATGCAATTGCCTGTGGCCTTCAATAATGCTTCCTTTAAATAATCCCATTTCTCCTGGACTCCCTTTAAACTCCTCCAGTCTGATAATGACTCCTTCACACAAAGTCTCATTTTAGAAAAATCAGTTTTTTTAAAGTCTAAAACTTTTGTTTTTGTGTGGTGCGGCTCCATCCCTGTTCTTATATTAAACCATACTGACTGGTGATCACTAGATCCCAAATTTTCACCTACAACAACGTCCGATACCAAACCTCCATTTGTGAGTATTAAATCCAATATGGCCTCTTTACGGGTCGGCTCCTCAACTACTTGTGTTAGAGATAATCCCAGTAGGGAGTTTAGAATATTTGTACTCCTGGTGCATCCAGCTGTTTTGGTTTTCCAGTTCACATCAGGAAGATTAAAGTCGCCCATGATAATAACCTCCCCCTTCATTGCCATTTTGGCTATTTCCGCAAGCAGCAGATTATCTACCTCTTCTACTTGTCCAGGGGGTCTATAGATCACACCTACACGAGCTACTGTATGATTGCCAAATGTTAGCGTAACCCAAACTGACTCTATGTTCACCTCGCTCACTTTTATTTGGTTCGTTTTTATGTTGTTTTTCACATACAGGGCCACTCCTCCTCCTTTCCTACCTTCTCTGTCTTTTCTATATAAAGAGTACCCCGGTATTGTTATGTCCCAGTTATTTTTCTCACTGAACCATGTTTCAGTAACCGCCACTAAAGCTACTTTTTCAGCTGCCATCATTGCCTCCAGTTCATTGATTTTATTGACTAAACTGCGAGCATTTATAGTCACGACTCTGAGCTTGTCATTTTTTTCCCCGCATGTTGCTTGCACCCTCCGATTTAGTTTTGGGGGACAATCAGGCAGATTGTTTTTTACCCTTTTGTCCCCCCCTCCTAGTTTAAATATTTTTTCCGAAACCTTTGAACTTCTCACTGAGAACATATGTTCCCCTATGAGTAAGATGCAAACCATCTTTTTTATACAGTTCCTTTCTGCTCCAATTAGAGCTATCATGGGACACAAAGCCAAATCCTTGCTCTCGACACCATTCCCAAAGCCACAAATTAAATTCCCTATTGCGCATCTGCCTATCCTGAATGTTATGCACAGGCAAAACTTCAGAGAATGACACAGTGGACGCAATCTGCTGTATTTCTCCTCCAAGAACACAAAAATCTTCCTTAATCTCAGAAACCTCATTGCTAGCCAAGTCATTTGTCCCTAGATGGACTAGAACATCCACTTCCCCTTGCTGCTTTGCTTGTTTGACAATATTGAGAATACGTCTCTTGTCTCTACGAGCAGTAGCCCCAGGAAGACATCTCACCAAACCACTACTCTCCAGCTCAACACCTCTTATGATAGAATTACCCAGCACCAATTGCCTTCTATCATGTCCCACCTTTTACTTATTGTTCTTGGTTGCAATCCTGCATACCTTAGGCATAGGGGATGGTGGTTCCTCAACTATGGTGTCTGAGCCTACTTCCGTCTCACCACTACACTCTGAAATTGCCTCTTAAGAATTAAGAAGAGCCACAGACTGTGGGACATGCCTTCTATCCACAACTCTAAGTCTACCAGATCCTACAGTAGTCCATCTGCCACTCCTAGGAGGCCTCTGTGGCAGTGACTTTGTAACAGTCATAGCCATAGCCTGAGTTTGTCTAACAGATAATTTACAAATCTCAGACTTCAAACAGGCAATTTCCTGCTGCAATAAAGAGAGCTGCCTACATATCAGGCACACTCCAAACCTCCAAAAATTGGATCTAAAAACAAATGCATGACAGCTCTTACACTGGACCAAGCCTGCCATTATAAAAGAATGGATTTAAACCAACAAATCTTACCTTTTTGTAGGTTTTCTACCTCCTGTCTAACTCTCCAGAAGATCTCCTCTAAGTGCTCACTTTGAAGACTTCACTTAGAAGGCTTCCCAAGCTCAAGCTCAAACATGAAATGGCTCAGCAGCGAAAGGGTTAAATGAACACCCATCTGCCTCTGTGAGAATCTTAAAAAGAGCCGTGGTTGGATATTCCAGTATCTCAGTCATCCAAAACATATAACAAAATCATCATAAAAATGGTTTATTGACCACAAAACCAAGCTCTTGCAAGGCCAGTCTCCTGACTTGACTCTAGAAAAACCTGTGGGATGAGCAATAGAAGACAGTCTATCTGTGTCAACCTTAAAGATTGAAAGATCTGGAGAGATTCTATATGGAGGAATGGTCTTATCATGTGTTTTACCAGCCTCATCAGGCAATTTAGGAGAAGAATCAGAGCTGTTGTCTTGCATATGGAGGTAGCACAAAGTATTGACTAATGTATCTTAATTATATATGTGGCACAGTTATTGACAAAGATTTTTTTTCTGATAATCGTGTGTAGTGGTTGCAGTTGCTTGATGTCCATGTGAGCATAGCATGTTTGTGATATTTTTTAAATAAACGAGCAAAAGGATAAACAATAAAAACACTTTTTCACACCTTCTTTGTTCATATTTACCAAGAGTGCCAAAATTAATGGAGTGCACTTTATAGTAATAGCTATTCACCCAATTGTGTATGTAACGTTTAACTATATTAACAGTTTTAATATTATTGTTAGTAAATTCAAGGAATACATTATTAAGCAGAGAATATACATCCATACAGTGAATTTTTACAAAATTGGTTTTGAGACTTAATCATTTGAACAATCCATATTGTGGCACAGTCAAACGCATGTTATGTTCACTAATTAATTCAGTTATATATTTATTTCTGATATCTCAGGAGCCTCTTGATGATTGCAGATATATTTTGGTTCTTCCTCTAATGAACTTGAACTGGTATGGCATAAACAAGATTTCATTTTGTTGAACTGGCTGGGCTGAACAAATTCTTTCTGCTTGAGAGTTGTTTTACCAATAGTAGAAGTACCAATTATGTTTTGTTAGCACTATGCTATAGAGTGTGTCCTTATAAATAGATGCAAACAATGGGTAGGATGTGTATTTAAAATTAGAGCAGAAGACCACACACTTCTGTGTGCCTTTTATTCCAGTCAGAGAATGAGCACTGAAAGAGCCAAAATAGATGAGGCTTGAGGTACTCAAATGTTTTATTCCAGTGTTCTCTGTGAAAAGAACCTTTGGTTCCAGAAACACTGTTGCACAGGACATAAAAAGTAAAAAGACAAACAATTGGGTGTTTTGCTTCCAAATCCAATTTAAAAATGATACTTTCCCATTGTTGAATGTGTCTATCAGTCTGCTATTACAGGCCAGTGACCTTCATTCTCCTTATCCTTCTTTAAAAGCAGGAATGTACTTAAGGGGAATCAGCAATTCTCGTGCAGATGCAGGGATCCTTGGTTATATGTCTGTTTTGTTTAGCTGTTATTCCATTTGGGTTGAACTAACCACTTATTGGAGAGTCCACCTTTCTTACATTCATAAATGTGTAAAAATGTAGCTTCTTGAATGAACCAGTGACATTTTTAAATATGAACCTCTTAGGAGTACATCAGAGGAATGCTACAAAGCGACTTTCCACTTACAGTAACCACCTGTTACATAAAGACCATTGTTCATGGAGTCCTGAACCACCAATTATTTAACTATATGCTAATTTAAGTAGCCTCTAATTCAACAGGGAGTTCACCAATTAGTTACAGCTAAGAAAAGCCCAAATTGGACAGGACGAGTGTCAGCTAAACAATGCAAGGAATGGGTAAATGAACGCATTTCATATTCTATCCATGTTTCCATAGGCAATGCAGTTACAGGTTCCTTAATACTTATATTTTAGAGGGGTTAGGAAATTAGACCAAAGAACTGTTGTAATGTGAGTTCTGGGAGCAAACTGCTGAAGGTGGCACGTTTGGAAAGGAAAATACATGAAAAAAAGTTTTTCATGTAATATATTCTGTTATGTGAGCCTGTGAAAGAGTAACAGGGTTATTTAGAGAAAGGTGAAAACCAGGAGAACTGTCAGGAGAAGAGAACAATCTAGCCCAAATAGCCAATTTGGAAAATGACATAAATGGGAGAATTTTTCTGCTTTGGCTATTTTGACCTAGAATTTTCACTTCTCCAGTCATTCTCTTGAGTTTCACCTTTTCTTCGAATAGACCTGTAAGACTATCAATTCTAGGTCAAAATAGCCAAACCAGAAAAATTCTCCCATTTATCTCACATACCTTCATCAAAATTCATAATCCATCCATCCTCAAGAGAGGACTGACCCAGACCACTTCCTGGCATGAAAGAAGACTATACCCGCACCACGTAATAAAGAAGAAAAGAGGATCAGGCGGTCAACACCAGCTTAGGAAAAAGAGGATAGATTTAACACAGACCATCGCCAGTTGAAGAAGAAGAGGAGAGGACCATCCCAGACCAACCCACATCCAGAGGAAGAAAAAAAGGGGCTGGACTTAGAGCACCACCAGCCAAGGAAAAAGAAGAGAGGACACACCCATACCAACAGCAGCCAAGGAAGAAAAGGAGTGGACCAGCCTAGACCACTACCCATCCAGACGATGCTGTGCAAAATAAAATATATAATATTTATAAAGCTAAGTTGACTGAGGTTTGTCCAATGTGTGTCCTGTCATCCTTTATTTTTTTTCTTGTTTAGTTTCACTGCCAACTCATAATGACTGCTAGGGTCAACGTAAAACAAACATATAAATTAACATTCATTTAATGAGTGACAAGCGAAAATATTTAGTTAAGAATAGACTATCAGTGTTATTATTATAATAAACTTAAACATTAAATTGCATACAATTTTAAAATAATAAAATAATTTACTTATTTATATGTTGCATTAAATGAATAAAATATATTAAAATAGAGCATTAAATGTATATAAAGTAATAAATTAATAATTAAATTACTTATTGGTAGTACTAAATAGAATAAAAATATAATATCACATTAACAGCAATATATAAAAAGCCAATTTACATGTATTGGTCTTTTTAGTTTTCCATCATAAAATTAAAATGCAATTATATAAAATTAAAGATGTATATATTCTATAAAATTGTATCTAAATTAAATTAATTCTGCAGGCAAAGGGAGCATATTGAAGAAAAAAAATAAGGGAAAAAAAGAACATCAGACTAAAGGCACTATTTCTTATTTGGTGCTAAAGTAGCGTCTCAATATGTAATTGTTGGCGCTAATATAAGTAACTTAAACTTCTGGCATAGATATTCCGATCTTGACTCTACAGTCAGGTGAAAAAGTTTTATTCCTCGAAGCTTGCTCGCGCTTACTTTACTCAAGCGTCTCCTATATTTAACATAGGAAGCGCAATATATTTTTAACGTCTTGAAAAGTGCGGTATTACAAAGTACTGGTGCAAATTACAATCGGGATACGCAAGTAAAAATTTTAACACCTCCTAAAAGTTGGTACTAAATGATGCTGCAAATTTTAAAATCATTTAACACACTCCAAAAACGCCCTCTAAATTTCCCATACTCATCTCTCATCCCGTGGTGAAAAGGGTGGCCTGCTTCTTATCTCCAGTAGCAGTGAGACTGGGAACAAATAGTTCCTAGTCTCCCTCCATGATCATTTCACAGCGCTGCACAATCTCGTAAGAGTAAGGTCTTCCAGATCTTGTGGTCTGGAAGCGCAAGACTCCATGAATCCTTTGAACTCCTGGAGCTGATACTCGCGATTGCTCAGAAGCGCTAATCAGGTAGGTTAGTGCTGTGTTCCTGGAATACGACGTTAACATGGAGACAGTAAGGGAAAAACTGCAAGCTCAGATTTGCAGATGGGTGACACCGGAATGAGGATACATGGGCCAGATATGCAGTGATCTGCACACACACACACAGATATGGGTGGAGGAGGGTGAGCAGATTAAGACTGACCAGACCAGAGAATGAGGATGTTGGGAGATGAAGTCGCTGGAGCAGAAACCTGAAAATATGGTAAATAGGAATCTGGTGACAAACTGGAGAAGGGATCAAAGTAAGGCTGGGGTATCAGAGCAGCAGAGCATTGAACTTCACTCTGTCAGGATTAGCGCTACAATGATGAAGCATTGGTTGGAATGGTTGCCCTTTATTCGGGTGAGTCAGTGTCATGTGATTTGTGCTTGATTGTATACAGGGTTCTGAAGATAAGCAGCACCTAAAAAGTGATGTGGGGGGTTTCACAGCATTATGCCAGACATGGGACATGACAGGAAAAGAGGAGTCAACACTAAAATATCAGTGAGAAAGATAGGAGAGAACAGTGACGCTGAAACCAGCTTTGCATATGGTGAGGAGCAAAAGCTGAAAAAGAATAACTTGTCAAAAACAGCAGAGAGTTCAAGGAGAAAATCTAGCTAGTAGTGATCCTTAGATGTAGCACAAACGATATCATTATTCACTTCAGTCAGAGCAGTCGTGATAGAGTACAGGGGGCAAAAAACTAAATTGAAGTGGGTCATTTAAGGAGTTAGAATTGAGGAAATCAGTAAGGAGTGTAGAACAGATATTCTAGAAGCTTGGATGCAAAGAAACGTATAGAGATGGGATAGGATTTAAACAAGGCAGTATGGTCAAGAGATAGCTTCTTTACAATGGAAGTAAATTGAGCATGTTTGAAGACAGAGGGGAAAATGAGAGAGAAAAGTTAAACATTTTGAAATGGGGGACAATAACGGATGAGACAAATGAGGTACAAGGGGATGGTTTCATGAGGACAGGTGGTAGGGCAGGAATGAGGAAAAAGTGCACAGACCTCTTCAGAGAATGGAAAAAAGAAAGACTTGGAAAAGAGGACGCAGGTTAATGAGTTGAATTGTTGAGGGAGGAGGGCAATGAGCAGGTTTCCATTCTGAGGTTAATCTTTTCAGTAAAATAGTCAACGAAGCTGACAGCAGTGAGAACATCATTCATGTACTTTTCTTCCCATGCCCCCAACATCTGTCATTTGTTGGGGAAGAGAAAATCAGGTAGCGGAGCGAGGGGAAGGAGATAATGCCTTGCATATACTGGGAACAGGAAACGTAGAGACTTTTTTTTTTCCAAAAGGATTTTACCAGGAAGAATACATTGAGATTTCTCTCGTTTTCAAGTATGTCCTGGGTTCAAGTTGGGTATCCAATTTGGTGATCAATCTCATTATATGTGTTTGCCCATGCTCTTGCCCTTAGTGTATAGATACAATACAATATAGTAAAGGAACCGGTTCTGTGTGATTTTATAGCTAACCAACCTCGATTCGAGCTGTCCTTTTTAATTGGCTACTTGTCCTTTGTCTACTGTATTGTGTTGATTTTAATGTATTTTGAATGTTTAAAGTTTAAACCTTTTTAATTTCTTTACTGATTAAAAGCTATGTTTTAAAACTCCTGCACTTCTATGTAAATTAGATATTTGATATTTAGACCTATATTAGATATTTGACCTTATATCATGGACAAAGGAGATGTTGCTAGAAAAAGTCATGGCAAGTATCTCTTTAGTTTTTTGTTCTTTTAGATGTATATTCTACAACTGTTTTATCCACTTTTTCATATTTAAAAAAAAGGAAATTTAGGTTATGCTGAAGAGTTATTGTATTGTTACGTCATTAATTAATTTTTCATCATTAATAACATGTATACTTACAAAAAAAATTAAAAATAAGAAAATCGTGATTGGTAGTAATAAGTACAATTTAACTAGAATAGTATTTTCTACAATTTCTTTGTTCAATGTTCTATCCTCAGCCAATAACTGTATTCTTGTGACCATTTGTTAAAACACTCCAAGTGTGGAGTTATATCACTCACACTCCAATGCTCTTTCTCAAATTTGCACCTATTCCTCCATTTCAGCCACATATTATAAGAATCAATCCTTCATGCACAAAACTTTTTTTTTTTAAATTCTCAGATTTGGACTCCAAAAGTGTCATAATTATTATGCTTTTGGCTATGTGAATCTTTGTTATAACGTAAGTTAATTGTGTTATTGAAAAAGGTGCTATAAAAAAATTATGTATTTAAAACACAATAGAATCACTTTATAAAAGAAAAGTTATACATGGAGAAATACTAGAATACTGTATGTGAAGTCAGTGCATTATAACACAGCTCCAAAGATATCATGGTGCTATAATAGCGAACAGATATGGAATAGATATACTGTAGTAGTGAAAACAAGTAACAGGAATAGTACAGAACGATGTTAGATGGAAGCACAGTCTTGCAACACTTCCTTATTTGGCACATGTGGAGAATTGCAATGAAATTTCCTTTTAGGCCAAAACAGCTACATTTGAAAAAAGAATCAAGTATTACTTCAGCTAAACAATTTACTTATAAAATTTGCAATTTTCCACTTACACGTCTTTGTTTTTAGGGCTCTATTCCATAGTTGGTCCTAACACAGCGTTTTGATATGTAGAACCATGACCGCTCTCCTGACTGCACTACAACCCCCCTGCAATCTCTCTGGAAAGCCCACCGCTGACTGACACCCACCTCCACCCCGCGCTGGTTGAGTCACCTGACTTCGAACCGCCAACCGATCCCGAGGAGCTCCCCACTTACCAGCAGATCTCCTCGTAGACAGCAAGCCGGCACGCCATGCGATGCCCCTGCCTCTAGGTGCACTCCTCACATTTGGGTTGATGCCGGACATGCTCACACAATGCGCCAATGTCACATCAGCAGCGCATTGAATCTGAGCAGCCTGGCTCCCTTAAGCCCTGCAGATGCTGTTCACAGCCTACCTTTAAGTGCAAAGGATCCAGATTGATGCAGGCCCCTGCACCTCCTGTTGCTTCATGCCGCCTGCTCCTTTCAAAGCTCAATTTTTATCCCCAGTGCAGGGACATGAAGTGCAGGAGGATGTGGAAGAGGTACCTAGATACCCACAGCCCCTGATAGGAAGAAAATTGCTGCCACCAGCAGTGCACCGCTTGGAGCCATGGCTCCATCGGGCCCCATGGATGGACAGGCCTTGCATGCTCTGGTGTTGCAAGCCTTGCGATGGTGATCAATGCCCTGCACTGCGACCTCTGAAATTCACTGCGACCTCTGAAAAAAATGTGTTATTGGTGCTTTTGTTATGATATCTTTATATATTTCTTTTCAGTGCACCATTTATCAAACTCTGTGAATGCTCACAAGTTCAATGCCATGTCTTCAAACCAGACATTTCAGAAACATTCTGTATCCAGATCCAGTCACATAAAATTGTGATTTCGCTCTATATAGTTTGCTTCTGATCGATGAGGACTCAAAGACAGCAAATTTAATTACAGTTTTTTACCGAATCCACTTATGTTAGAAATGAAACAGTAACAGAAACAAATATACAGTCTTGGCATTGCAGAGTTTTATTTAATGGAGTGTTGGTTCATTTATCTGAGCAGTGCTATCAATTTGTGATAAGTAGTGGATGGATATACAACATAAATAATTATACATTTTCTACTGGATAGTCACTTTAAGAATTTACACTTATGTCCCTAAAGTCTATCATGCTCATATACAACACAATGCATGAAAGTCAGTGAAAAGTCACAGGAAATATCATATTAATATTTGAATATTAATACCTGAATCAGTATTGAATGGACATATTTGGCAAAAATAGGTTAGCTGTCTGTGACTGGAATAAATAAATTTTCAAAATGTTAGCATTTGTCTCTTCTTTCTGAATCTAATGAAGATGGTCTGTATCTTGAAAAAGAGTGATTTACATGTTATCACAGAAGAAAGCCGTCAGTATGATATTCAATGAAGGTTAAAATTTTCATTTTTTTTATCACAATTGAGAATTGAATTTAATGACAGTTTGAAAAATATGCATGAAACGACATCCTAGTCTTATCAATACAAATGCACAGATTGAAATCCCTTTCCAGCTATTGTATTCTGATCTGTGCTTTACATTAAAAATATATATTTTTTTCCATTATATAGCACAAATAGACACTACCCTAAAAAAAGCACATAATCAATCCAGGGTTCTCTGCATTAGTATTTAGTATTTGTGCACACACACAGTCTCTCATCCGTACACACACACACCCAGTCACTCAGCTTCGCACACACACACACACAGTCACTCATCCGTGCACACACAGGAAGTCACTCACCTGTACACACACACACAGTCACTCATCTGCACAGACACAGTCACACATGCGCACACAGCCACACATACGCACACACAGTCACACATAAACACAGTCACACACACCCTGACCAGGGTTACCAAGGCCCCGGACTAGCTGAAGCCTTGGCACCCGCCGGACCAAGCCAAGGTCTAGGCGCCCACTGGGCCAAATTGAGGCCAGTGCACCCGCTATGCCTAACCGGGGCCCGGGCTCCAGAGGCACACCTGTGACCCCTGTCATCCAGGGCGGTCCGCCCTCGCCCCCCCCTTAGTATGCTGTTATTTTACAGTCTTCTGTACTAAAGGGGTTATTCAGAGAGGTCCAAAATGTCACAAAATGTCACCAGACACTGAAATTCAGGGAACGGTGACATGTCGGGGCCATTCGGCTATTCAGTCAGTAGGCAGTTCGCCAAATTTTGGCGAATTGCCTGCACGTACGGTGTTGTTCAAGGGCAGTGAAGTCCCCCATAGAAAAGCAATGGTTCAGCTATACAGATAACATCGAACAGCAGAGAAAAGTTGCCAAAATGCCCTGATATTCGGTGTTTTCATTCGGCAGGTTTATTCAGGCGAATCCCATAGGCTTCAATGTTAAAAATATTCACGTTTTAAAACAATATCTAATAAACCTACATAGTACAGGAGGGGTGGGGTCGTGCCCATTCCCCGATGGGGCGGCTGCAACCACCAGATGTATCCAGCCCAGGAACATGTATAAAACACAAGAAAAAAATATATGTCATCTGCGCTTATTCCCATTATACCGTGTGAAACAAAACACAATTAGAGGCTTTGGTTTCTATTAATGGCCATTAAGAATGTAAGCTCACCCGCCAACGTCACGGCACCTCTAGTGAGGGTGAGTCCTATCCAAAAATATCTAATAATCCGTTTATTATTTTATTCTGCAGTAAAAAATCTCTTTATTTATAGATTTTTTAGGATCTTTTAGGAATTTTTCAGGATTTTTTCTGCAAATGTTTTTTCTGGTTTTTTTTTTAAAGCGTTTTTTCTTTTTCAGTAACAGACCTTTTAATTTTCATTCATTGGATCTTATATGCAGACATTTTTGTTCAGTAGTTTTTTTTGCAAACAGCATTTCAATTTCGAAACTTTCAAGTGTACTGGGTTTTTTTGGTTTTTTTTTACCACGTTCGTCTGCTTGTCAGCTTTATTTGGCGTCTGCTCTGAAATTGGAAGCTTAATCAAGGCCTCCTAAGTTCAAGGATAGGCCTGGGCTACTATAATCAAAGTGAGAGCAAGGGCTGTTAACAAGCTGAAGCTAAACAGGAAAACAAATATGTCACATTCTGGAATTTCAAGAGCTACAAGCATCACAGCCACTTCAGACAGACGGTACAGAAAATAATATGTAGTCTGCATATACTCTATGGTTTTAGATCAATCAAGAAAAACAAATGTATAAACACGATGCCATTTTTAATTTAGCTTAACTTTTCTCTGAACTGCAGTCTACATCTGCAAATACCGTGAAACAGATTGGATTTCATGTCACTTTTTTGATATTTGGCTTTGGATATCCTCAAGATACAAAGCTGTATCATGTCTGGTATAATGCTAACTATTGCAACAACATCTGCCGAATCATAAAACTACCCATTGGAACTGTCAAACATCCTTGAGGGGCTTGGATAATATTCTGTTATATTGTTATATTGAACCTTTTGCATTAAGCCATGATTGCCCCTTACAGTTGTGTTCAAAATTATTCAACCCCCGATGCTGTAAAGGGTTTTAGGGAATTTAGTGTACATTTGTAATTGTATTCAGAATGAAATCCTACAAGGACCTTTTAAAGAACCATTTGCAACTAAAATGACATCAATTGGTTTTGTAATACAGTAGTAAATGTTTCTTTTGTGAATTATTCACTGACACAATTATTCAACCCCTTAAAGACTACCACTCTGAAGAACAGAGGTTCATTCAAGTGTTTTCAGTCAGGTATTGAAAACACCTGTGGATGTCACGGAGCAGCAATAAAGCATAATAAGCACCAATTAGGCAGCTTTAAAATGACTGTGATACTCAGCTCCTTCTAGACATTTACTGGTGTGGTTACAAACATGGTGAAGTCAAGAGAATGGTCCAGGAAGACAAGAGAAGAGGTGATTACTCTTCACAGGAAGGGCAATGGCTATAAGAAGATTGCAAAGATGTTAAACATACCAAGAGAGACCATAGGAAGCATCAATCCCAAATTCAAGGCAAAGGGCACTGTTGAAACGCTACCTGGTCGTGGCAGAAAGAAGATGCTGACTTCGACTGCTGTGCACTACCTGAAGCGTAGAGTGGAGAAAAGTCCCCGTGTGACTGCTGAAGAACTGAGAAAAGATTTGTCAGATGTGGGTACTGAAGTTTCAGCTCAGACAATACGGCGCACACTGCGTAATGAAGGCCTCCTCCATGCCAGAACTCCCAGGCGCACCCCCTTCCTGTCTCCAAAGAATAAGAAGAGTTGACTGCAGTATGCCAAAAGTCATGTGGACAAACCACAGAAGTTTGGGATAGTGTTCTGTGGACTGATGAAACAAAATTAGAACTGTTTGGGCCCATGGATCAACGCTATGTTTGGAGGAGGAAGAACAAGGCCTATGAAGAAAAGAACACCTTGCCTACTGTGAAGCATGGCGGGGGGTCAATCATGCTTTGGGGCTGTTTTGCTTCTGCAGGTACAGGGAAGCTTCAGCGTGTGAAAGGTACCATGAATTCTCTTCAGTAACAGGAGATATTGGATGACAATGTGATGCAGTCCGTCACAAACCTGAGGCTTGGGAGACGTTGGACCTTTCAACAGGACAATGATCCCAAGCATACCACCAAGTCCACTAGAGCATGGTTGCAGATTAAAGGCTGGAACATTTTGGAGTGGCCATCGCAGTCACCTGACTTAAATCCGATTGAGAACCTCTGGTGGGACTTAAAGAAAGCAGTTGCAGTGCGCAAGCCTAAGAATGTGACTGAACTGGAGGCTTTTGCCCATGACGAATGGGCGAAGATACCCGTAGATCGCTGCAAGACACTTGTGTCAAGCTATGCTTCAGGTTTAAAAACTGTTATAACTGTAAAAGGATGTTGTACTAAGTACTAAGATTGAATGTCACTTGGGGGTTGAATAAAACTGATAATGATGTGAGCACAGAAAAGACATTTGTGGTTATTTCATTATAAATGTTATGTTATATTTGTCTGACCTACATGTGCCTCTTTGATTTAATTGTAAGCAAGATGACTGAATGATCAAAATCAATGTCAAACTGGCCAAAACACTCAATTTCAGTGGGGGTTGAATAATTTTGAACACAACTGTAGAAAACTATGCTTTCCTTGTATGGAGTCAATATATGTTCCAACTCAAAAAAATACATATAGGAATTAGCGTACCCTGGCACCATGGCGGCACCCATAGACATTCCGGATGTTTGTAGGTAGATATTTTTTTCGAAGCGGAAAAAATTGCATTCTAAAGTAATCCTTAATAATTCTTCAATAAATGAAATCGGTGGACCGGAATAGCAATTTGAAGCACCTAATGTTTTGGTAAAAGCTTCTATGCCCTGTTGGTGAGGGATCACAGTATAAAGATTTTTCACATCTAGAGTGACCATAAGAACATCTTGAAAAGGAAGGGTGACGTGGTTTAGACGTTGGATAAAATCTTGTGTGTCCTTAAGGCAAGTGGAGAGGGCCCATATGGAATCTTTAGAATGAAAATCTATAAATTTTCCCAAAGGTTCCAGGAGGCTGCCCCTAGCAGAGACGATAGGTCGTCCTGGAGGGGTGTGAAGACTCTTAATATCAAGCTAGGGTTTATACGATTTAGAGTATACCACTGTGCCACCAGGACCATCTACTGTTTCCTAGATCTGTATTTCTATCTATATCAGGGTATGCATATATATATATATCTTCCCCTCCATCTTCATATTCATATTGGGGTCTGACCATTTGGGAAGCGTATCCCTGTGTCCACAGCTGGTGAGGAATTAGCATTTTACCTGCTAAAATGTAATCAAAATGGTTAGCTTTCTCCCTTGGGGGAGGATATAACACGTAACTGTAAAAGGGAATGTCCTTTGTACTCTGACATAGTACTCACACCTTGGCAGCCAGCCCGGCACCAAGATTTAGACCCCATCTTCAGAGACAGGAAGCACATCCTTGATCTCTAAGGGGGGTCTGGGGGGAAGAGGGACACCTTTGGGCAATTAAAGATTAATTGACAAGCGTACGGAGCACGAGCGAGAAGGGCACTCTGGGATATGTAGTACTGGAACCTGGGCCATTTGTGGGTGGGGGTTGGAAGGATCAGGAAATGAATAAATTCTGAAAACTGGCCATGTGCTTGGGCTGATCACTTGGGGTACCTTCGAAAGAGGACTGATCTGTCCATGCTCTATCTCCAGGCTCCAGGAGACCATTGATGCTAGCTTAATGAATAGCTCTTCGTAAGTAATTGCTCTATGGTTCACCCTTTTTCTTTTATTTGCTGTGTAGTGTGTGTAATTAATTGATTTATTCTAGTTATAATTTTTTCTGTAACAAAGCTCTGTGATTCTTTCTATATCATAAATAAACAAAAAGTATTTAAGTTTTGACTCTGGCTAATGAGATCCATGCTAACTAAGAGATTGGGAGTATTGCTATTTGCTTTAAGCTCGGTTATATATAAGAAATTGTGAGTTGCGGTCGTCAGACGGCAGGGATTGTGGGATCTGTAGTCACTGTCAGATCCTAGGGTAGGCAGATAGTGCTGCTGCTAAGCCCTGTGTCTCCTGTTGCGACACACGTAGTGTGCATGAGGACTGGTGGCAGCGTTACTAATAGAATAAGAAAGTGAGCTCAGGGATTGTGGGAGACGTAGTCGTTACCCGCTTCAAGAGAAGATTTGTACTGCATTGCAATCCTGGGATCAGTATATCGCGCTCTACGTGCCTGTTGTGAGAGAAAGTGTTGCCGGGACGGGTAGAGAAGCGCGCTTGATTATCTGGGTCTAGGATAGACAGATAGTGAGTGGCTTAACCCGGCGTTTTTTCACAGCAGCGCGCGTAGTGGGTCGTGACAACTGGTGGCAAGCGGTGGGATATCAGGTTAGTATTTGGATCTGTGAAGCAACATAGATCCAGATATTAAAGAAATTGGTTTTCCAATTTCCAGAGCAGAACTCAGTGCATTTATTAGAATTTACACAATACACAGCAGTTCCCTTCCCCTTCTTTGTTTTTCTTTTCTATCTTTTATTTGGCTGGAGTGAGAATGTCGCAACAACCATCGAAAAAGACCTTGGAACAATTATGTCGAGACAAAAATATTTCGACGAAGGATAAAAAGAAGGATCAACTTTTGCAAGCCCTCGAGGATTATGAGGCGAGGCACGCAGTCCAGGACGCAGCAGAGCAGGGTACCACGCTTGACCCAGCCGAAGGAAGTGCAAGTCCAGTGGAAAGGACAGCGTCAAGTGCTTCACCCAAGGGTGATACTGCCCTGGATGTTTACTTGCAGACTGTTTTAAAACATGTGGACTCTGTGGACTCTCAGATGCGGCTTCAGCTCATCCTGCAGTACCAAGAGCGAGAGGAGCGCAGAACTGAACGCGAAGCTGCGGAGCGCAGAGCTGAGGCTGAAGGCGAAGCTCCGGAGCGCAAAGCTGAGTTCGAGCGAGAGGCGGCAGCGCGCCAAGCTGAGCAAGCAGCGGCAGAGCGCCAAGCGGACCGAGAAGCTGCGGAGCGCAAGGCTGCGGGTGAGCGAGAAGCGGCGGAGCGGCAAGCCGAACGGGCACATCAGCTCGCTCTGGCACAGGCAGGCAGAACGCAATTATCTCCTGCCCCTGCAGGTGCTGCAGATCTCTCTACGCCCAGACCTCGTGCCGAGAACTTTCCCACGCTTGACAAAGATGGGGACCTGGATGTGTTCCTGCGAAGTTTTGAAAAGACTTGTCGACAGTACCAGCTGCCCAAGGAGCAATGGGCCAGGTACCTCACTCCTGGACTAAAAGGTCCAGCGCTTGAAGCCTTTGCAGAATTACCAGCTGAGAGCGACCAGGACTATGAGGCAATTAAAGCCGCGCTGCAGAGATGTTATAACCTCACGCCAGAGGTATATCGCAAAAAGTTCAGGTCCTTGAAGAAGCGGGCCGCGGAGAGCTACTCTGCAGTCGTGAGCCACCTGACCACCCTATTTCGACAATGGGTCAGGGGGCTGAAGATTAATACCTTGGATGCCCTGGAAGACCTGCTAATCAAAGAGCAGTTCGTGCAGCTGTGCCCACCAGAGATCCAGGAATGGCTTCTGGATCGCAAACCCGAGATGGCCCTGGAAGCTGGTGAGCTGGCCGATTTCCATGCGGCCAACAGAGCGTCTGTGGACCGGAGCAGCGGTTCCCCCAAAGGATCATAAGGATGAAAGCCCAACTCAGCACGACCCCCCGACATCACGGTGGCAGCTCCCCCCTCTGTGCCAGTCTCTGCTGGTGAGGGGGAAACGAGTCCTTCTTCGCGTGGAAGAAGTGTGCGCCGTCGCTGTTTTATTTGTGACAGTGTCAACCATCTCCTGGCAGCGTGCCCGCAGAGGAAGAAGCCTGCCTCCACAGCTGGGGAGGACACCCCTCAACATCACCCTCTGTCCTGTTCGTGACCAGATCAGAGGGCAGTGCCACCGTAAACCGGCAAGCAGTCATTGTCGGGACTCAGGTATCTGTGTGTTTAAGAGATACGGCGGCTGAAGTAACTTTGGTGCGTCCAGGGTTAGTCAGCCCTGCAGACTTTATTCCTGGCAGGACTCTAGCAGTAAAGGGTTTTGGTGGGGTACGTCCTGCGGTGCCAATGGCCCGGGTTTATCTGGACTGGGGAGCTGGGAGAGGTCTGCGGGAGGTGGGAGTGTCTGAAAATATTCCTACAGATGTGTTACTGGGCACGGATTTGGGTAAATTGGTGTCACAGTATGTGCTGGAAAGGGATGCTGGGGATTTACCCAGGCCCACTAGTGGCTCTACAGTGGGGAGGGCTGTGAGTGGGGGTGCACAACAGGATTCCTGGACGGGAGGGCAGGGGATGGCAGTGAGTCAGTCTGCGCCTGCGCCAGGTGTGCCCGAGGTGTTGTGTGGTAGCATGAGGGGGCAGTGTGACTGGGAGGAAAGGCAGGGGGTGAGTGAATGCCCATCTGCCCCCGAGTCAGCTGGTTCCCCGGACCCCATGCGTGGGGAGGCCGCGGTGCCCAAGGTGGAAGTGGGTACCCGCTGGCAGTCCGTGGGGAGTAGGGCACAAGGCCCATCTCTGCCGTGTGATGGTGTGGATCAGAATGCCTGGGAAGGGTGGCAGGATACTGTGTGCCTGCCTAGACCATACTCAGGTGTGTCTGTGACGCCATATGGTTGGGAGCAAGGGCAAGGGATGACTGCGGGTCTGCTTGCGCCTAAACCAACCAGGACTCTAGTGCCCCGTGAGAATGGTGTGGATCAGAATGCCTGGGAGGGGTGGCAGGATACTGTGGTGTGCCTGCCCCGACCAGACTCAGGTGTGTCTGTGACACCATACGATTGGGAGCAAGGGCAAGGGATGACTGCGGGTCTGCTTGCGCCTAAACCAACCAGGACTCTAGTGCCCTGTGAGAATGGTGTGGATCAGAATGCCTGGGAGGGGTGGCAGGAAACTGTGGTGTGCCTGCCTAGACCAGACTCAGGTGTGTCTGTGACGCCACGCGGTTGGGAGGGAGAAAAAAGGACCAAGGCAGGTTCCTTTAGGGCTGAACCAACTGGGTCGGTGGTGCTGGAGGGAAGGTGTGGGCATCGGAAGGCCTGGGATGAGCAGGATACTGCGGTGTGCCGGCCTGTGCCATGGGTGTATGAGACTGTGCGTGGCGCAGAGGGCATACTGGGTGGTCAGGAGGAGAGGCCTAGGGTGGCAGAGGGTTATCCAGGGCCTGAACCATCCAGGTTGGCGGTGCCAGGTGAAAGGAGTGGAGGGCAGAACATACTGGATGGGCAGGATACTGTGGTATGCCAGTCTGTGTCGCATGTGTCTGAGGCTGCGGGTGACACCGAGCGCATGCTATGTGGTCAGGAGGAAGGGCCTGGGGTGGATGCGTGTTGGCCTGGGGAAAAGCCAACCAGATTCCCAGTACCACAGGAAACTGGTACTGAGAAACCTCCCTGAGGGGGAGGGTGGCATACGGCTGTATGCTCATGGGTAGCGAAGCAAGGCGTGCTCGATAAACTGTGTGATACAGTGGGTAAAATGTGTGCAATGGAGGGCGAGACGAGCGTGAGCGTGGAGAATCCTGTGCCCCATCTGTATGGTTCCCCAAATTCTGAATGTGCGGGGACAGTGAGAGACGGGGAGGCAGCGGGTCCTGGTGTGGCTCCTGTGACCTCCCAGCCATCTGCCCAAAGCCAGGTACGATGCCTAACTCTGTTGGCAGATGCAGGGGGGACGTTTACTGGGGAGCGGGGCGCTTCACCCTGTTTCTCCATACCCCCTGCTGTAAGAATGGCTCCAGAGCAGGCTACGGGTTACGAGGATTCTGCTGCCTGTAAGACTGAGGTGCGAGCTGAGAGTGAGCCACACGTGCTGCACCCGGAGGGGCTGCAGAAGCACAGGGGCTTCTCCGAGTCTGTGCCATGTTGTGAGTGCAGTATGAGTGACCCCCTCCCCCCGGCTTGGGAGACGTGGGGAAGAATGGTGGAGTCGCCAAAGGCCTGCATGGGGCAATGTGTGATTCAGTTGCGAGAGGGAATGCACGCTTTGGTGGGCAAAGTGCACGGACACCTGTGCGTCCCCCACTCCGTCATAGCACCGGCGACTGGTGCAGGTGCCAGATGCCCGTTGGCGAACCCGTGTTAAGACGCACGTGAGAGGCATGTTAGTTAGCCCCTCCCTTTCTGCGTCTCCTTTGCTCCTTTGTATGGGAGATGTGGCAGACTAGATCTGTATTTCTAAGGTTGGGGGGTTTTCTGTGGAGGCGCTGATTTATAGGTATATGTTTGGGTTTGCAGCCTACGAGGTGTTGCACATAATCTCAACAAAATGTGCAAATGTAATAGAGGAAACAGAAGATGGTCCTGGTGGCGCAGTGGTATACTCTAAATCGTATAAACCCTAGCCTGATATTAGGCCCTACAGGTGCTCGTACTAGAGTCTAGGATCTAAAATATAATATATAGCATATGGATCCATTATTGATTATCCATTAGGACATAGTACATGAGATTTGCCCATATGGATTTATCCTATATTCATTCACATAAGTTATTCCCCACTCTCATCTCAACAGAGAACCCAGTTTGCTGTTATGTTTTTACCCTTTTTAGGATATTTTATATTAATTTTATACCTTTTTTATTTTATTTTTAATTTTTGTATAACTGTAATTCAGAATCATGCACACACTGTATGTAAATTATCCTTCCATTTTTATCATAAAGGCCATAATTGTTTTCATCATGGAAACCATCCACCAAGCTGTAATAGGGAATACCCATGTATTGAGTGCCCAACAGGTTTTTTAAATACACTTATTGCCCAACTCCATTATTAAGACAGGCAACCTTGTTTACCAGTAGAACAAGCACATCAGCGGTACCAAACACATTTAAAGGTAGTCAGAAGTATTCTAAGATGTTATTTTTTACTATGTACTGGCACTAGGTCCTCCAGGGACTAAGGTAGAGCAGGCAGCATGAGATAAGAGGCACTATCCCCCTGCAGACCGCCGCTATGCCTCTCTTTTTTACTGCAACATATGATTGTGGATGTAAACATAGAAAAAATGCGGAACTTCCACGCTGGAGCGCAAAAACAAGATGGCCGCGGCGAACAATAATGACGCGATAGAGGTCACATGACCGCAACCACCGCAAACCCGGAAGTATGCACCGAAATGAAGAAGCTCACACCAGGTGGACTCAATAATGCCCCTTTTATAAAAAGTGACCAGCCAATGCACTCTCCCTTTACCCCTATACACCACATTGCTAGAGGAAGGCACAGGTTAAGTGCCGAAACGCGTTCAGTGTAATTTCCCCCCCCCTGACTTATTTTTATGTAATGCTAATAAACCCTTGAAATTCATCTTTGGGTCTCAGCTTTTAATTTATATATTTTAAGACCATCTAGATTGTGGAAGCTGCTCCACATGAGCAACCTGTAGTTCATTACCCTGTTTTTTCCCCCACATTTTCCTCCCTTAATTTTTCTGGAGGTGGAGTACCAGCACAGAAGGAAGAAAGAAACAGTCGTCCCAGGCGAGAGAGTGAGGTACACACCGATTTAAGTGGTACCATATGCTTACAAGCCGAGCCTGAGATAACCGAGGCTCCACCATTGGTGAGTGAGATTGATCAGCTTTTAACTTGCTGCCACTTTTAACGAATGTGTTACGCTATGGGAGCGCTGTCTATCATCTGAGGCCAACTGTAGGACAAAGAAGGGATACGCCACCCTATATCTGGTGTGAGGCGCTTCAACCCAGAGCCAGGGACACACTAGGCTCTGTAATCCGTGAGTGAGATTCTTGTTCTATCCTCATCATTAATACCTGAAGCAGTCTGCACTATTATTTTTTTCTTCTCTCTCCCCTTATACAAACCACCCATTGAGGAGAGAAGCTGTGGCAGTGGACCGTTTAGCTCTACAACACGGCTTACACGCTGTGCAACTACTAGTGGCCACAAAGTTTCCGGTTCTTTTTTATGTTTTTTGCACATTTGCACGTGCACTTTACTGTGGCTTAGGACTTATTGACTGTACAACCCTCCAAAGAACTATCAGCGCTTTGCGCTTTTAGCGCACCACCTGTGTATGCACTTTACTTAGGACTGGTTTCATAAGCACATGCACTTTATTGTTATACACAATCCATGCATGTCTCTCAGCTTTGTTACTGAATTTATGTATCAATTGTGATTTGCACTTCTCATTTTAATTGAACGTCTCTCGGGACCTGAAGGTTCCTGGCGACATTTTAGATCCTAGACTCTAGTACGAGCACCTGTAGGGCCTAATATCAGGCTAGGGTTTATACGATTTAGAGTATACCACTGCGCCACCAGGACCATCTACTGTTTCCTAGATCTGTATTTCTATCTATATCAGGGTCTGCCTGTATATATGCATATATATATATATAAATATATATATTCCCCTCCATCTTCATATTCATATTGGGGTCTGACCATTTGGGAAGCGTATCCCTGTGTCCACAGCTGGTGAGGAATTAGCATTTTACCTGCTAAAATGTAATCAAAATGGTTAGCTTTCTCCCTTGGGGGGAGGATATAACACGTAACTGTAAAAGGGAATGTCCTTTGTACTCTGACATAGTACTCACACCTTGGCAGCCAGCCCGGCACCAAGATTTAGACCCCATCTTCAGAGACAGGAAGCACATCCTTGATCTCTAAGGGGGGTCTGGGGGGAAGAGGGACACCTTTGGGCAATTAAAGATTAATTGACAAGCGTACGGAGCACGAGCGAGAAGGGCACTCTGGGATATGTAGTACTGGAACCTGGGCCATTTGTGGGTGGGGGTTGGAAGGATCAGGAAATGAATAAATTCTGAAAACTGGCCATGTGCTTGGGCTGATCACTTGGGGTACCTTCGAAAGAGGACTGATCTGTCCATGCTCTATCTCCAAGCGTGCGTGATTATCTGGGTCTAGGATAGACGGATAGTGAGCGGCTTAACCCGGCGTTTTTTCGCAGCAGCGCGCGTAGTGGGTCGTGACAATATTCATAAATGAAATTGCAGTGGAATGGTTAGATCTATTCATGTTTTTCTAACATCTCTATCGGATGAGTAGTTTGGTAAAATGTATTGGTTGCTTGCAGGGCAAATATGAAACGTTACACCTTGTACAATGTTTTACTGCCTGCTACTTCTCACGCTTTTAAGTAGGGATGTGCACCGATTTTTTTTTTATTCGTTTCGGTTCAGGTCGTTCGGGTGTTTAAAATTTTCGTTCCGGATCGTTACGGCCTATTTTCGTTTCAGCTCGTTTTTTCGTATCGACTTTTTTTTCGGGATATTGGAAATTTTCGGTCTTTTTCGGATCGTCTGTTCTCTTTGTTTCAAAGTGTCTATTCGTTTTGACTTAGACTAATGGTATTTCGGTTGATACGGTAATTCTGCCGATTCTATCGTTTTTTATGAAATATCCTTTATTTCTTATGCATATGCATTGCACAACTTTATTTAATCATATTAAAATGGTCTGAAAGGAAAACAATGAACAAAACGATTTAAAAAACGCAAAAATACTGACCCAAATGGTCTGACTTTAAAAATTAAAACCCAGAATCAAATGTTTTAAAACAGAAAAAAAGCTGAACAAAATTATCTTAAACGAAAAAAAAAGCCAGAACAAATTAAATGATTTAAAACGAAAAATAAAAATAATAATAATTAATGCAGCATATGAATCTGCACACTGCTGGGCAGCACTTCTCTTCTCTGCAGTATAATTAATGCAGCATAGTTTTTTCAATTTAAAAAATTGAGTATCTAACTTTTTATTAAATATCTCTTAAACCATTTTTTAGTCTCATCTGCAGCAATATGGCATTTTTTTAATAAATTTTTTAGGTTTTTTTGGGCATTTTTCTGGAATTTTTGGGTTAATCTTTAGGGTTTCTAACTAATTTTAAACAAAACTAGGCTTTATTCCTCCATACTTTGCAATGTAAAAAATTATTTGCGCTTTTAACTTTTTATTAAATATCTCTTAAAACATTTTTTAGTTTCATCTGAAGCAAACAGATATTTTTTTAATTTGTTTTTTAGCATTTTTTTGGGTTAATCTGTAGGTTTCCTAACTATTTTTAAATGTAATAACGAGGTCTGTTTTTTTTTTTGCTGAAATAGTCTGATGAAATGTTTCACTATCGGTGACGGTCCAAGGTTCAGCACCCTAGACAGTAGTCGATGGTGAAACACTTCATCTACTGTATATATTTTTTTCACATCGGGACCGTGGATAGAATAAGTCTGTCATTATCCACATCAGCAGTCTATTTTCTTCACATCAGGACCATGGATAGTAACAAGTTGTGTTACTATCCAAGGTCCTGATGTGAAGAAAATAGACTGCTGATGAGGATAACTGCAGACTTACTCTATCCAAGGTCCCAATGTGAAAAAAATAGACTTCATCAATTTATTTTTCACATCGGACCTTGGATAGAGTAAGTCTGCCGTTACCCACATCAGCCACCTATTTTCTACACATCAGGACCTTGGATAGTAACAAGTTCTTACTATCCAAGGTCCTGATGTGTAGAAAATAGACTGCTGATGTGGATAATGGCAGACTTACTCTATCCAAGGTCCCAATGTGAAAAACAAAAAATAGATGGTGTTTCACCATCGACTACTGTCTGGGGTGCTGAACTTTGGACCGTCACCGATAGTGAAACATTTCATCAGACTATTTCAGCAAAGAAAAAAACAGACCCAAAAATTCCCCAAAAATCCCCCCAAAAAATTGTAAAAAATATAAATAAGTAAGGAGACTTTTATTTTATTGGTAGTATAGTATCGATATCGTGTACTGTTAGACTGGGGATTTAGGGAAAAACTAATTAAATATTTAAAATAATATATTATTGATGTAGAAACGAAAGGAAGCACTGGAACAAGTGAAAAAAGTGACTGACATTAGGAAATCAGCAACGGAATCGAAACGGACTCAAAATTATACAAAATTACGGAATCAGCAATGGAACCGAAAAATACGATGACTGAAATGGAACTGAAATCACGAATGGAACGAAAATGACTTGCGATTTTACAAATTTCACATCCATACAAAATAATGAAATTATTTTGTTTCGTATCGATGCTGTGTATTTCGGTGCCGATCCAATTCAGAACATCGGACGAAACCGAAGCACCGAATCGTCTCGTTTCGTGATAAAAAAAGAATCGGTCCGAATCGAAACACAGATCCCTACTGTTAAGAGGTAATTATTTGGCAGACATGCTTTGCTATAAACAGGTACACCTAACTATTAAACAAGTAAGGATTTAATATTATATGCTAATACTGTTTTACTGTACATCACTAACATAAAGCTACATGCCCACTATAATTCTGTAGCTTCAATAATGATGTTCTCTTGCAATATTTGTAATTCAACATGGTAGTTATTGAAAGTAGGAAGCAGACCATATTGATTTCATTATCTACACATTAACTGCATTTCACATATTTGTATTTTAAAACAAATGTAAAAGCTAGCTATGTACTTAATGCTGATGTGTAAAGACTGAAATGATGATGGACTTTGGCTTTCAAATTATTACAGGGGAAAAAAATTCTTGCTTATTTTATTTGCCTATAAAAATCGAGCAGTATTCCATGAATATGCAAAATGATTTGGTTTAATTAGCATGATTGGCTTCTGCACAGGCAAAAGCGAATGTATTTAGAGGGATATGAGGCAATCACTAATGAGGTCAGGTTAATGGTCTTGTAAACTGCAAGTCCGTCTGCTACACTACCGACATAAAATCATGCAGTATGTTTCTACTGAACATTTTATGTGATTGTGGAATGTACTATACTGAAGTGCCATAAGCCGTGGTCTCACAATGCTTGAGAATGTCGATGAAAGAGGACTTCTTGAAATGCAAGAAAGCTTTAATACAATTGGGTATTGCACCTGTTAAAAGAGAGACATTGACAACCTTGTAACCCCATTCTCTAACCTTAGGCAAGTAACTTCCTTTTGTCTGCAACACATACTTAAGATGATATCAGATTGAGTAGAGCATAAAACCATGTGTTTTTAAATAATGCATATAATTCCATATGAAAAAAGATAATTGGATTTTTCAAGGTTTTTCTTCCAATATACAGTATGTCCCAATGTATGTTTTAGAACAGTGGTTCTCAACTTGTGACCCTCAGGACCCAGGATTGTCCTTGGTCATTAAGTCGCGACCCAAAAATAATTGAATTTCTGAAACATTATAATTTATTCCACAAAACAACGTGAAATATTGTACAATGTATTCACTTTTTAAACAATTTTGTAAACAAACAGGGATTCTTTCCAAAATAATGGATAGTGCAGTATTCACAGCACTAGTGAAAATGAAAGCGCTGTTTGAGGCAAAAACCCAATAGAATAAACTGTAATTGAAACATATGAAATTAATTAGAATTTAAGGGAAAACCGGGAATGCTTCTTGCTCTTAATAAGTGTCTCAAAGTCTGGAGTGATGGTAGACAAAGCAACTCTAATTTAAATCACTACTGAATGAATAATAAAATATTATTAAAAATTTACCAAACTCATCAGCTCCGCGCTCCCCCGCTGTCCGTCTCTGCCGCTGCGCACATTGTTTTTTTGCAGCAGCCTGCCCTCCCTGAGCCTATACAATTTGCGTAGCTGAACAGTACGGTAATCACAGAAGCTCAAGCTGGCCAAGAGATTGAGAAGTTTGCAGCGAGCGTCTGACGCTGCCTACTTCCTGAACCTACGCTCTTCAGTGCCTCAGAGAGACGATGGAATAGCTTGGACCAATGGGAAAGCACCATTGGTCCAAGCCAGTCAAAAAATGCCTCCATGAGAGGCTGGCCTATATAAATATACTTCAATGAGATGTGCATTGTGCACAGTGGCTCCTGGTGTTGGGAGTACAGAGCGTGCCACCAGTCATTGAGTCCCACCCCACACCTTCCCATTACAGATTGTTTCCCCTTCCCACCTTGCCATTACAGAGTATCTTACCTGATGCCGTGAGTCCCAGGTGGTGCCTGGGAACATTCAGAGGTAGCCGCGCTGCCTGGGACCCACTGCTGCAGATAAGATGCATCAACGGGTCCCAGGCATTAGAGAGGCCTGGGGCCACTTGCTCCGCGACCCAGTCCACCCCTGGTCGCGACCCACCACTTGAGAAACACTGTTTTAGAACATAACTCTGCATCTAAAACCACTCTGCATTGTTTTTGTCAATGCCAAACACAATCAAGTACAGATTTCGTTATTTCTGTTTGTGAGTACATGGCAGGCATTTTATTTACCTGTAAGAGTACCCAGGCTTCACAAACAGGCTGTTCCCTAGTGAAAAAGTGCAGAATTTTTTTTCAGACATTCCAAAGGTAGGAGGAAAATGACAGTGTCTGAAAAGTCAGTAAAGAGAAAAAAAAATCAGCTTTGATGGGTGCCTTTTTTGCCCTTTCAAATTGAATGGTAATCAATATTTTGATTATCAGGGTTATTGAGAGAGCGTGAAAAGCAGGAGAATGACTGGAGAATGAAAAATTCTAGGTCAAAATAGCCGATTTGGAAAGTGAGATGAAAGGGAGAATTTTTCTGGTTTGGCTATTTTGACCTAGAATTTTTCATTCTCCAGTCATTCTCCGGCTTTTCACGCTCTCTGAATAACCCTGTGTGTAAAAAAATAATGAAAAATGAAGTTGCTCTCTCTTAAAATACTCGCACCTCAGCAACCCTTTTTTTCCACACAATATAAATTTTTATTAAGAAAATCAGCACAACATAAATATATTGACCGTGTACAGACATGGTAATCACATTACGCGTTAAGAAAAAAAAAGACCATCAATAGTGATAGGCTAATGAATACAAACATTACATTTAGAGGAAAACCAAACTAAATAAGGGAGGGGTGAAAATAACAAAGCCATACAGTATATATATAATACACACTAATTTTCAAAACAGATTACCCTTTATATTAACATCAAAATATGAAGCACTGTGGTCTGAGGTGGTCTGAGGACATTCAGATATAGAAGTAATAAAATAAAACACATCCCCAAGACAGAAGGCAGCAAATTTATTCCCATCTATTACTGTGACGACAAGATGGACATAGCATCTGAATGAAAACTGGGGACAAACTCTATCCACCTTCTCCAAATAGCATAATAGTGGTCAAACTTCCCCAAGGATGAGTAATACATGTCCTCTTGCACCCTAACAGCCACCCTCCACTCTCACCACCCAGTCCCTAACTGTTAGACTAGCAGATCATCACCAGTACTGGGTATAAGGAATCTAACCGTAGACAGCAGTATGGACCGTAAAGAATTTTTAGATGTATCTGGAGAGTATGGGCCATATTTAAAAGATAAAATGCAGGCATCTAGGGGAATTCTTCCTGCAGGACATCAATTATGTGTTCTATGATCTGAGACCAATAGGTGTGGAGCTTTGGACACGACCAACAAATACCAATGAAAGTACTCTATGCTATCTGGCATTGCCAACAAGAATCTGAAAGATAGGTCGAAATATGGAACAAAGACCTGCAGGGTAATATACCATCGTAAAAACAACTTGCAGTTTATTTATGTAATCGCCAAGCTCCGAAAGGTATAATAAGCATTCCACTCCTCTGAAGAGATATCTCCATTTAATACGTGTTGCCACTTAGCCTGTATCGGAGATGGGGAGCAATATGCTCCAAAGATAAGTAGGCTGTAACCCTAGAAAATGAGAGGAGGTGGTCATATTTAGCAGTATTAGAACACATTGTTTCAAAAGTCACCATAGAGCGCAATTCCTCTTGGTCCCACCCTGCCGTCCATAAAAAATGGCTCAGCTGATGAAATTGAAAAGTAGTCATTAGGTTGGGCAAGAAAAGACCGATGTCCATCAGGGCTCTCTCCCTCAAGATTCATCTCTAAGGGGAAGATAAGGCTACCAGATATAACCATGGTGAAAGGAAGGCTATTTTCCAGGAGGGAATTGTGGATTTCCCATAAGGGGAGACAACAATAAAATAGAGGTGGATAATCACAGGGCTAAACTGAACCGTCTCCACAGACATAATACAGGGCATAAAATGTGGCTATTCACCTGGTCCATTCATGAGATAGCATCAGTTGCCAAGGCAGGGAGGATAGCGGAACTTGTAGAAATGACTGAAGCAGAGGCACCCAGCGGTTATTTTTCCCATCCTTAGCACAACGATAGCTGCTGCTAGAAAATAATAAAATCCATTGGGGGCCCCCAATCCCTCTTTATTGACAGGACAGTAGAGTACCCTATCAGAAAACCTAGTGTGGCGACCAGCCCATATAAAAGTAGAGAACACTGCCCGGCCGTAACTCATTGAAAAATGCTGGAGGGACATAAGCAGAGAGGGTTTGGAAAACATACAGTAGCCGGGGGAACCACATATGTAAAACGTTCATGTGACCTATCCATTATATATGGAAAGATTCCATGGTTTTCATATCTTCTAGCTAGCTAGATCTTCAGATAGCCGAAAGTAGATGGGTAATATTGGGAGAGAAAGGGGGGGTGAGGATCCTGAGGACGAGCAACAGCACAAGTGGCCTGCTCTACGGTGGGTGCCCCTCAGGTCTCACAAGGTTTTAGCTTGCTTGTGCCATTACAAGGATGAATGCTCCATATGCAAATTAGTCTGCTCTCACCCAATGAGGGTGGTCAGTACTGACTGCCAAGGACGTCATCCCTGCACGAGAGGTAGATCTAGCTAGCTAGAAGATATGAAAACCATGGAATCTTTCCATATATAATGGATAGGTCACATGAACGTTTTACATATGTGGTTCCCCCGGCTACTGTATGTTTTCCAAACCCTCTCTGCTTATGTCCCTCCAGCATTTTTCAATGAGTTACGGCCGGGCAGTGTTCTCTACTTTATATATATATATATATAATATATATATATATATATATATATATATTTTACAATTTGCAATAATTTATACCACTGTATCTCTGGAGCCCTAAGGGCTAGAGGGACATATGAGGTATCATTGGAAAGGTCAGTTTATAGCCTTTCCAGTGATCTCAAATATAGCCAGGTTAGATTTATGTAAAAATAAAATATCTATTAAAATAATATTTTTCTCTTTTTTTTTCTAACATGGCACTATTATTCAGTATACAATTATAAAGTGAACAGTGATGCTGCACTAACCTCATTTACCGTACTGCCAGCAAGTGTTTATCTGGTGAAGCAATGCATTGTTAAATTCGAAACCTAGACTGTGGTGCTGCAGTGAGGAGGGACAGGGGGACTTTGGAACCTGCATCCCTGAATTGTACAGCACACAAGGCTAAGTGAGGTGTCATTGGAAAGGTCATAGTCTAGTCTTACCATGATACCAAACATGACCACAGAATATTAAGGGTTATAATATTTAATATGTGGGTAAAAGCTTCTTGATCCAAGGAGAAATCTGACTGCCATTCTGGGGTCAAGAAGGAATTTTTTCCCAGTATGTTGCATATTGGCAAGCATTCAGACTGGGTTTTTTGCCTTCTTTTGGATCAACAGCAGTAGGTTATGTGGGAGAGGCTGAACCCGATGGACGCATGTCTTTTTTCAGCCTATATAACTATGTAACTATGTAACCATGTAATGTGTAAAAATAAAAAAATGAAAAAAGTAAATGCAAAATAATTTTTTTATGTTCTACAACAGAGGCAATATATGCTTTTACATATAAAACAGCCAATGCTGCTGCATTCACTGCCCTCCTCCTCCTTTAACCATACTACCCCACTGACTCCCTCACTCCCTGCCCCCTCTTCTACTATGTCTTCCTTTTCTACAGTCTTGGAGGATGTAATAGAATTTCTTATGTCCTCCTACCTGACCACCTGTCCACTTGATTCCATCCCCTCACACCTTATTCGGCCTGTCCTACCAGTTACTGTCCCTGCTTTGACTCATATTTTTAACCTCTCCTTCTCCTCTGGAATCTTCCCCTCTGTATTCAAACGTGCTTTGATCACCCCATTCTAAAAAAGCCATCTCTTGATCCTACCTCCCTCTTGAACTACATTCCCATCTCTCTGCTCCCCTTTGCCTCCAAAATCTTAGAACGTGTGGTCGATAACCAGCTCACCAGTTTTCTTGCTGTTACCTCTCTTCTCGATCTGCACCAGTCGGGCTTTCACTCCCAACAATCTACTGAGACTATTCTGACCAAGGTGACTAATGATTTAGCTACCGCTGAAACCAAAGGTCACTTCTCCTTGACCTTTCCGCTGCATTCAACACTGATGATCACCCTCTCCAGCTCCTCACGCTGCGTCAACTTGGCCTCAGTGACATCACTCTCTCCTGGTCCTCTTCCTGTCTCTCTTTTTGCTCCTTCAGTTTCTCCTTCCCTGGTGTCTCTTCACCACAAGTTCGTCTTTCAGTTGGGGTACCTCAAGGCTCTGTTCTGGGTCCCCTACTCTTCTCGATCTATACTGCCTCCTTGGACAACCTCATCTCTTCCTATGGATTCCAATATCACCTCTATGCTGATGACACCCAAATCTACCTTTCCTCTCTCGATCTCTCTCCTCCGGTGTTGGACCTTGTTACTGCTGGCCTATCGACTGTCTCCGACCGGATGACTTCCCATTTCCTAAATCTCAACCTCTCTAAAACTGAACTTCTCATCTTCCCTCCCTCTAAATCCTCAATTCCAGCGCCAATTTCTCTTCAGGTGAATGGTGCCACCATTACTTCTACCTCTCAGGCTCGTTGCCTCAGGGTCCTCTTGGACTCCAATCTATCCTTTACTCCTCACATTCAGTCACTAACCAAATATCGCTACTTCCACCTAAAAAACATTGTGCGCATTCGTCCCTTTATTAATCCAGACTCTACTAAAATGCTCATCCAAGCTCTTATTATCACCCACCTTGACTACTGTAACCTCCTACGCTCTGGCCTTAAGAGATCTCAGATTCTGCCTCTGCAGTCTGTAATGAACGCCTATGCCAGACTCGGCTTCAAGACTTTCTATGGAACTCCCTCCCCCGCAACATCAGACTTACCCGTCTCTCCACTCCTTCAAGAAGTCTCTGAAAACGCATTACTATAGAGAAGTCACTCCATGATCCCCCACTGCCATTTCCTGGTCCATCTTCCCATACAGTCCTCATGCACCCCGCTAATTCAAATACCCTATTCGCCCTCACCTAATGTGTCACCCCTCTCCTCTTAGATTTAAGCTATCGAGCAGGGTCCTTCCTCCTTCTGTTACGTGTGTGTAACATATATGTATATTTGTTATTCTGTTTCTCCCATTGTACAGCGCTAAGGAATTTGTTGACGCTTTATAAATACTTGTAACTGTAACTAATTCAACTAAGGCAACAGATTCTGCCTCTTTTGATTTGAGCACGGAGAAATACAGTTTCAGTTTTGGAGGGGTAGAGGTGCTCCGCATTTCTGTGCCTACAGGCTCCTGAGGTGCAAATCCAGCCCTGACTAGTGGCCTGCTCTACAGTGGGTGCCTGCTCAGGTCTCACAAGGTTTTAGCTTCCCTGTGCCATTACAAGGATGAATGCTCCATATGCAAATCCGTCTGCTCTCACCCAATGAGGGTGGTCACTGGCCAGTACTGACTGCCAAGGAGGTTATCCCTGCATGAAAGGTGCAGCAACCCCCGACGATCGTTTCGGCTTTGTTAGGCCTCGTCAGGAGGGTATAGCTGACACCCCTCTAGGCACATCAAGCAAGAGGTCCACGTCTGGATGACCCTGTAAACTTATAGTGAGAGAAAGGGGGGGTGTGAGGATAAGCAATAGCACTAGTGGCCTGCTCTACGGTGGGTGCCCGCTCAGGTCTCGCAAGGTTTTAGCTTGCTCGTGCCATTACAATGATGAATGCTCCATATGCAAATCAGTCTGCTCTCACCCAATGAGGATGGCCAGTACTGACTGCCAAGGACGTCATCCCTGCACGAGAGGTACAGCAACCCCGACGATAATTTTGGGAGAATAGATTGGTAAGGTCCGGCTTCCGGGAGCAAAGTGAGACTGGAGACAAATAGTCCCAGTCTCCCTCCATGATCAAACGGCAGAAGTGCACGATCACGCGAGATTGTGCAGGGCTCATGGCCCGGCTAAGCAACCCTCCATGGAGTTCCATGGACTCCAGGAGGTGATGCTTGTGCTGTGCGGAAGCGCTACCGCGAGTATCACTGCTGGTAGTGCATGGATCCTGGAAAGGTTGCTGAATTAGCACCTCACGCTAAAATGGGCAGGCTTTCCCCTTTAGCATCCCTATTTTAGTGTGAACTACTGCATAGGGCCCAACAACTCCATAGACTACAATGGCTCTGGTAAGTTTATGTCACGTATCTCCTATATATTATTATTATTATCATCATCATTTATATAGCGCCAACAGTTTCCGCAGCACTTTATAATACCAAAGAGAACAAAATACAGTTAAATGTACATATAATGGGAACATAAGTGTAGAAGGCACTGCTGATAGGATACATGTCTAATCCCTGAACACAATCTTTCCTACACTGCCAGTCCTTTAAGTGGCCGGATTTCTAAACCTATAGCAAATATACAGACAGATAGTGCCAGATGTAAATGCCAGATCGAAATACACACCAGATATCAGGGGTTAATAACAGGATTGCTTGAAGCCAGATACCAAGGGTTTATACCAAGATGGCTCGTAAGCTAGATATCAGAGGTCTGATGCCAAGTCAGGTCACCATCCAAGTGCCAGGGGTTGGATGCCAGGTCGGGTCTTCAGTCAAGTCCCAGGGATCAGGTCCCAGATCGGGTCATCAGCCACGTGCCAGGGGTCAGATGCCAGATTGGGTCGTCAGCCAAGTGCCAAATGGTTAACAGCTGGGACATAGTCTAACAAGCCAGGAGTTGGTACACAGGATATCAGCACAGAAAGGAGAAACCAGAAAACAAAAGCACAGCAACGGAAAACCACATATTAAACCACATAGGAGCAGAATGGGAAAAAGCAAAATGGAATAACAAGAAGTAAACAAATGACAGTGACAGGAGCAACAAACAGACAAGGGAAAACATGGAACCAAATATACACTGAACTAGATATACAAATACATCAGAGGAGCTTGCTGGCAGCAGGATAACAGAAACACAAACTAGGATTGACGCAAAATCAAAGAACAAAGCACCATGGGAGCAGCACCCTTAAATAGGGAGTGGGTTAGTGCTATGACAGACAGGTGACTGAGAGCTGAATATAACAGGAAACCCTGGACTGGAATCCAGGAATGGCAGGATACGAACCAAGAACTGTGCCGGTTCATCTCTTATACAGGGGACAGGGCTGGAAACGTGACACTCACTGCTTTCAAATATTTTTCCATCTGTGATTATATCTCTCGGGCACATCGAGGAGGCCATATGGGGTCTCAGAGCTGTGTGGACTCTATCAAGCTATATAGGTTTAGAAACAGGGTGCTAGAGCAGGGAATTGAAAAGAGACTGCATGGCAGATTGTAAAATCCTCCAGGCCGTCTGGGGTCTCTGGGTATCCTCTGATGCGTAAGTTATTATGCCTGCACCTCAGGTTCTGGGCTGTGGGAGTCTGAGGTGGTCAGGCCAGGAGAATCACACTCCGCATCTGGTGTCTCGGGTGCCATCTTGGATTTGGATCCCAGCCATGAGGGCTGCGATTCATCCAAATAATGCATCATTGGAGGGAGTGGATGGTGTCCTCGGGGTCCATAAAGGTCTAGGGGGGTTTCTGGTGCCTCCTCCCCGAGCCCATGATCTCTCCAACACCTCCAAAAGCCTATAATCTTCGCCCAGGCAGCGGAGCAGAGCTGTTACATGTCCGTCATGGTCGGACTTCTGGTCACGGCCCCCTAGTAAACCTTTTCTACCTCAGGTTAAGTTAAGGAACTCTCAAAAAGAATATAGCTTCAAAGAAAATCAATTAAGTTAAAAAACTATTTAGTTAAATAAATATGGGATGTTGGTAACATACAAAAATATGGAATTATGAAATCCACATATATTGTTGAGTAGATATTCAGACTATGCTGTATACATTGCGTACACTATCACTGGTCATTCCCTGCGTTATCTTACAATATTATTTATTGTAATTGATTTCAGCATTTCTACTACAAGTCAGCTTATGTGCTGGGTTGTTTTTCTCAAATCCTGTTTAACTCTTAAAGATACCAGCACTGTTCAAAATTTCAAGAAAGTCTCAAATATCATTCCCTTTTGTAGATGATCTGTAAGTAAAAAAAAAAAAACGACATTTCAGTCGCACCATCTCACAAAGAAAATTAGAAGGATTTATTAGGTTGGCGCTTAAACTCACATACAACTTTTTGGTTTTGATTGCTGGAACAGCAGACATTGCTTGAAAAAGGTAGTTTGAAGAACATAGAAAGCATAAACCTTTAAACAAACGAATACACATGTAAATATTATTAGGAAATCAAGGGAATGAAAAAATACTGCAACTTCACAAATCCTGTGCTGTTGAGGTGCCCCATGAATCAATTTTATCTGTTATTTAAAAGCATCATATGCCCAATTTAATTCTAGAGCAACATACAGCATTTATACTTGAAGTGTAATTGTGCAGTAATTGCAAAGTTCCTAAAGAAAATATGTGTAGGACAAAATTTTTTTTATATCAGCACTTGTCTTAAATGTTCAATGTTTATCAATCTTTTAACCCTTTCGCTGCTGAGGTGTTTCACGCCTCTGTGCTGAGGTCATATTTACCGATTTTGCTCATCATGTTTAAACGTGTTTTGAAAGCTTATTTTAGTATATGACCCAGACATATTATATATCGTTCTTTCCGTCAGACTCGGCAGATTAATAATATGTCATTATTATATGTATACGTCATGACCTGTCTGTATATTATAACAAAAAATGCAATAAAATATGAATTTTCAATAATTTACAACGTGTAAAGTGTATTTTTTTCACATTTTAACATGCGAGCAATTGCGGTTATATTTTGTATGGGGTGCACTTGTTAAAAAAATTAGAGATGGGGTCTCGTTACATTTTTTTGGGGGAAATTACACGATTTTTAACAAACGCACCGCATACAAAAATCGTTAGTGCAGCATCATTGTTCACATTATAATTGAAATGGGAACAATATTGCTGCATTAACAAACCAAAAAAAAAAAAAAACTTGTTTATTTTTTTTAAAGATTTTTTTTTTTTTTTAAACTTTTTTCACAGTGGTGTTTGGTATCGTTCGAACGGCCATGCTCTGGCCGATCCAACAGTACCAAACATTAACCCCTAGCTGCCACGGATCGGGAGATAGGGGATTCATTGGAATCCCCTATCTCCACCGTTGGTGGCAGCTAGGGGTTAACTCCAGGACTGGCGTCATCGTGCATAGCACGATAACGCCAGTCCTCAGGGGGAGTTCCCGGAGGCTTGGCCAACATCCAAGATGTCGGCCAGCTCCGGGAAAGGATCACGAACTGGCGCTTTTCAGCGCCGATTCGTGATCCGGCTCCCCAGGGGTTAATGAGAGCCACCGTTTGGAAGGGCAGGCTGTGCCCTTCCAAGCGGTGCCTGTCTTAATCCCCTGCTCCCCGGCGATCGGGAGGGAGAGAGGTCCGAAGGACCTCCCCCCCTCCCTTTCAGGCGCCTCCTCCGCACAGGCGGGGGGGGGGCGCCTGAATTAGATGTCATCGCGTAGCCGCGATGACATCTAATGTCCCCGCCGGGCTCCCGAGTGCTGGGCTGACATCCAAGATGTCAGCCCGCACCGGGGGGCGCAGCAATCCGCCGGAATCCGGCATATTGCTGCCTCCTGTGATCGGACGCGCTGAGCGCGTCCGTAGCACAGGAGAACCACTTGGCTGGACACGCTGAGCGCGTCCACAGCAGCCAAGTGGTTAAAGGTTATTAGGTATGAATCTACGTTTTCACACTGAACAACACAGTAAATATGGACTGTTTTTTAAGGACAATGTAGAATGTACAGAATAATGAGAAATCATATGAAAACTTCTGTAGGTGATACAATGACTGTATTTTGCGTGGTTGCTGTCAATCAGCAATGTCATGAGTACAGTTCTTTGCCCAAAAATAAGTTTTAAAAAAATTACTTGTGATCTGCCAAAGCATACACAGCATATGCTTCCGGATACAGAACCCACTCATGCTAAATTCAGAAAACTGAATATCACTGAGCATCATTCACCTCTTAGATATACAAACACAGAAAATGACAGTAGATTAATATACATATTCCACATGCTCTGCCTTTTTCTAGCACACCATTAAACTATATACCATCCAATATATATTCTTTCTAATGACTGGACTGTCTTACACACGTCCTGTACTGCTTCATAGGGTCAAACATCTCTTAATTAAACTGAACACATACTGTGCTCCCTGTTAGATGTATAGCATTATGAAAGAAACCCTGTTAACATTATCTAATTAGCTAATGAAGAGAAATATATGATCGCTATCTTTCTCTCTCGCTCTCTCTCTATATAAATATATATAAATATATATATAAATCATGATGGATGAATAGCGCACTCGAGAGACTTAGTATTGATAAAAAATGAATTATATTATTGCGAGTCGACGTTTCAGTCCATGCTGGACTTTTCTCAAGTCTTGAGAAAAGTCCAGCATGGACTGAAACGTCGACTGGCAATAATAAAATACATTTTTTATCAATACTTACAGGGTTATCCAAAGAGATCCGAATTGCTTGAGAAAGGTAACCGAACGCTGAAAATCAGCGTTCGGTTACCTTTACTGGCCATTCGGCTATCCAGAGAGCAAGCAATTCGCCAAATCCTGGCGAATTGCTTGCACATACGGTGCCTGTTCGGTGCCCATGAAAAAGCACTGCTTCGGCTATTCAGAGAACACAAACCAGCAGTGAAAGGTTCCCGAAATGCCCTGCCATTCGGTGGTTTAATTCGGCAAGTTAATTCAGGAGAATCCCATAGGCTTCAATGTTAAAAATATTCCAGTTTTAATTCAATATCTAATAAACCGTACATTAGAAAATTCTGCAGTAAAGAGTTTCTTTATTTATAGACTTTTTTAGGATACTTTAAGCATTTTTCTGATTTTTTTTTAAACAAGTCCAATTTTTTTTTTTTTTTAAGTTTACTTATTTTTTCTGTAACAGCCCTTTTTATTATCATTCCCTGGACCTCATGTGTAAATTTCAGACATTTTTGCACAGTAGTTTCTTTGCAAACAGCTTTTCACTTTCACATTCATACAAACTGTTTTGCTAATTTATCCACCTCCCTCTGTCTGCGGTCTCGGCTTTTTCTCAGCTTTTTCCGGCGGCTTCGCTGCGTGTGATCGGCTCCTGCTTGGGTTTTTCTGGCGTCTTCGATGGGTTAATCCAGATGTTTTTGAGGGTTTTCAGCGTGTATTCGGCAGGTTTTGCGGTTAGTTTTCGTCAGGTTTGCGGTAGCTTTTCCCTGCAATTCGGGGACCCTGTGGTGCTTGCTGAATACACCGCAGGGTCACCGAAATGGGATCGGCAACACGAACCGAATTGAAGAGAACGAAAAGTCACCGAACGTACGGTGACTTTTCGGATCTCTTTGAATAACCCTGTTAGGCTTTTCATCTCACTTTTTGTCCTCCACCACAACCCTTATATATATATATATAAAAAACACATGGGGGTTGCACATAGTGCAACTCCCCCATGTGTTTTTCATATGTATTTCCTGGGTATGCACCCCTCCCTGCCACAGGTACTCCTCCTCCAGGTTCTATTTAACCTTGATCTGTGGGAGCTCCATGAAGGGGACCTGTTCCTCAGTAAGTGAGTTTATCCCATGATGAGCAGTCATTAGGTTTACAGAGTAGGACCTGCCAGAGGGTGGATTACATTGACGCTATTGGCAGGCTTAAGCAATTCACGGCCGTTCGTTGCGAACCAAATTTCCACCATTTTATTCAGCAAAGCTCAGATTTAAGAAATTTTCACCATGTGGTAAAAGCTGGCATTCTGCACCCCTGCATGGAGCTGTTGTTGCAGGTTTTTGAATGTGTTTGTCTGGAGTGCGCTCTCCATGGTTTTGTTATATATATATACATTATCCTTCAATCTATGATCAATCTACAATACTGTATATCTCTCTGAGTGCCTATCATCTTTATTTAAGAATTGCAATAATAAAATAGTGAGAAGAATACTATTTTAAAAAGTATTTTATATAAAACAATGTTTTCATTTTAGAAATGTAATGCATCAATGTACTGTACATACAGTAAAACCATAAAAAGTGTGATGTATTTTTTAAAATACCATATTGAGAGTTGTATTACACTTTATCCTTCCCACCGTATTGAGATTTGAATGCATTGCCTTCGATACTCATTACTAGAGCATTATGCAATCTGAATACCATATGCATTTAAAGCTATATTTAAGGTTGATAGTAATCGATTGAACCTACTGCGCCACTAGGACCCTTTATTTTTTACATTGTATCAGTGCATTTCTGTTGAGTTTTATGCACAATACCTCGTAGTCAGCACACCACACTTGACCAGAATATATGCACTAGCGCCTCCATAGACCCCCTTTTTTCCATATTTTTATAATACTTTGGGGAGTTTGCTTTGGCAGCTATGTAAATAGTTTAAAATACAGTATACATTATACTGAAATAATAACATACAAATACTGTATCTGCTCATTAGCTGATGCAACCATGTTTAGAAAATATCCAAATATACATATGCTAAAAAACTTTTATCAAACAGGATTTCAACTTATTTTACTATTTATTTATTTTTTTTTTTACATTTTCCCTTTCACTACCAACAGGGTAATTCAAAGAGAATCGAAAAGTCACTGCACGTTCGGTGACTTTTCGTTCTCTTCCATTCGGTTTGTTTTGCCGATCCCATTTCGGTGACCCTGCGGTGTATTCAGCAAGCACCACGGGGTCCCCGAATTGCAGGGAAAGGCCGCCGCAAACCCGACGAAAACTAACTGCAAAACCCGGTGAAAACCCCGCAAAAACATCTGGATTAACCCACCGAAAACCACGGAAAAACCCGAGCAGGAGCCGATCACACACAGTGAAGCAGCCGGAAAAACACGACACCGCAGACAAGTGAAGTGTATAAATTACAAAAACAGTTTGCTTGAATGTTTGAAAAGTGAAACGCTGTTTGCAAAGAAACTACTGAGCGAAAATGTCTGAAATTTATATATGAGGTCCAGGGAATGATAGTAAGAAGGACTGTTACAGAAAAAATAAGTAAACTTAAAAAAAAAGGGACTTTTTTAAAAAAAAATCAGAAAAATGCTTAAAATATCCTAAAAAATCTATAAATAAAGAGACTCTTTACTGCAGAATTTTATAATGAATGGTTTATTAGATATTGAATTAAAACGGGAATATTTTTAACATTGAAGTCTATGGGATTCTCCTGAATAAATCTGCCGCATTAAACCACCGAATGGCAGGGCATTAGGGGAACCTTTCACTGCTGGTTTGTGTTCTCTGAATAGACAAAGCAGTGCTTTTTTATGGGGATTTCACTGCCCTCGAACAGGCACCGAACAGGCACCGTATGTTCAGGCAATTCGCCAGGATTTGGCGAATTACCTGCTCTCTGGATAGCCGAATGGCCAAGAAAGGTAACCGAACGCTGATTTTCAGCGTTCGGTTACCTTTCTCAAACAATTCGGATCTCTTTGAATTACCCTGCAAGTTTTTGCTGAACTAAAATATTATCATCACTTCTGTACCATGAGATGTGTAGTTAACAACATACATATGCTTATTTTGTAATTTTCATGTATTCATTTAACTTTTAAATTATTCCTGGGTTGGAAGACTCTAAACTCTAGATGATGTCCATTATCTTGTACAATTTCAAATGGGTTGTGCAGTATTAGCACACTGCAGGAAATAACCTTTATGTCATATGCAGTAAATGTGCTAAAAACGGAAAATTTAAATGTTCAGATATCTTGCTTATGTATTTGTAGTGATCACAGTGAGATTATTAGCTATACAGCTTCCAAAAAATACCAAAAGAATACAAAATAATATATGTATGTAAGCATAATGCCTATATTTGAACAAGACATGGAACACTAGATGGATCCGGAAAGAGGCTGGCAATTGTAGGCGATAAATTACAGGATTAATTAATTTGGTGATAGGGAACAGACCAATGAAGTGAGTGCCTAGTTTTTTGGATGGACAGGAAAAGTGCAAGTTCTTTGTGGAATGGAGGTCTCTCTCCTACACGGCAGTTGGGAGAGGTTCTTCGATGTTGATCTGCATTACACTTAGACTTAGGACCACAAATAGCCCCGTGGAGCTACGGCGCTCCTGTCCATGGTGCTGAATCAGTACTTTGGTGCTGAAACATAGTATCATTCTTTGCCATAAAAGCCCCGTTGCTTTAAAATAAATTAGGAAACCTAAAATTTAACAACAGAAAAAAAATCACAAAAAAGTACGAAAAAAATCATAAAAAATAAATAAAGAGACTTTTTGCTGCAAATGAAATGAATGTAAATGATTGAATAAATATTTAATAAAAACGGGGGATTTTTTTTTCATTGAAACCTATAGGATTCGCCTGATTAAACCTGTTGAATGAACCACTGAAAATCAGGTTTAGAAATTAGGGTTAGATGCTAGGGTTAGAAATGAAACTTAAACTTAACTAACCCCTTCACTGCTGAACTATTTCACCTTTATGTGCGGAGCTCATTTTTATTGCTTTTGCTCATCATGTTTAAATGTGATTTGAAGTTTTTATTATATGACCCAGACAATTATATCCTTTTTTTTTTTCGGCAAGCTTTGCAGATTAATAATATATTATTATTATATGTATACGTCATGCCCTGCCTGTTTATTATAACAAAAAATGCAGTAAAATTAGAATTTCCAATCATTTACAGCTTGTAAAATGTTTTTTTTTTCATATATTATCATCTGAGCCTTTCCGGTTACATATTCTATGATGTACGCTTGCTAGAAAAAGTAACAGGTTCCCAGTTCTAATTTTTTTTAAGAAATTACGTGATTTTAGCTAAACCCCCCAAAAAATCGTTAGTGCATTATCATTGTTCACATTATAAATACAATGTGAACAATAGTGCTGCATTAATTAAAAAAATTTAAAAAAGTGTTTTTTTTATTATTATTATTATTAATAGTTTTTTTACTTTTAACTTTGTCATGTTTGGTATCATTGGAAAGGTCATGCTCTGGCCTTTTGAAGGATACCAAAAACATTAAGCTCTAGCTGCCAAGGTTTGGGATAATGGGATCCAAATGTTCCCGCTATCTATTCTCCACTAGGGGTTATTGCTCACACTGACATCATCAAGCCATGGGCAATGATGTCAGTGGGCAGGGAGAGGCCCCAGAGCTCACGAGAGGTCAGCAATCTGGTGCTGAGCAGAGCCCGCTTAGCGGAAGACGTGTGGGGTATGTTCTACGCATATAGCGGAAGAATTCCATGATGTTCCCCACACATCTTTCACAGTTAAGGGGTTAAAAATAATTAGCATTTTCATCCAAATTTGTATTCGGAACGAACCAAAATGCACATGTCTAGTAGTACCTTAGCACAAAAATGTTGTGTATATACAGAGCTGTACCTAGATATCATGTTGGCTATGACAAGCACTGCAATTTGCCTTATTAAGTAAACAAATTGAATTCCATTAATCCAAATTATTTAAAGTTATATATAGCAACTTGTGTGTCTATTGTCCTAATAAGAAGCTGCCTAATGGGCCCAGATTGGGTCCCATTCAAGTGGCATCTATGGCAGAGTGAGTACAACACCTGCCATACCCCAGGAATGCCAATGTGTATATGTGCTTCAATACAAGTTCTTCCTTGGTGATACTGTTCATGATAATAACCAAAAATGTAGCATGCCCCCTTCAGCAAGCCTTATGGAAATAAGTGAAAGCAGAACTAATTTCTACAAGTTTAATCTACAAATTACAAATACATATATTTATTTTGCATGCTCTAGGTCTAGAGTCTAGTTTACGTTTGGTGTACTTGTTAGAAAGTTGTCTTTAAATTATGTCTGCTCGTGTAGGCTTTTCAGGAGAGTATTGTTTTCAGTCAAAGTATAGATTTTAGTTAAACTATAGAGTGCACTATTCCGTGCCGTGCACTAAAAAGGACATTAACGGGGATAACCTGCGCCTGCAGCTATCTCGTTATCATGAGATCATCCAGGGACACGGAGTGATTTGTAGTGGGAGACTGGGGACTATTTGTAGTCTCACTCTGCTCCCTGAGGTCAGAAATGGTGGAGTGGGCTGCCATTCACTCCGTAGGATGAGCATTGAGTATCAGATTTTTTGGGGGTTTCAGCTGGTGCTAACTAATTCTGCAGAAGCGGTATCAGTTAGCACTAGCTTCTACCTGTGGTTAACAGTTTAGTTACCCAATTGGTGCAGTAATTAGCATTAGGATTTTGTAATCCTAACACTAATTACCGATTGTAATCCCCATGTCAGGCAACTGAGGGCAATCGCCGGATTTTATTACCCGTTAGCGTCTGGAATGTATTGTGGGGGACATACAGTAAAGTAAATTAACCTAGTGCCAACGTTCACATATCTGAGCGCTAACCTAGCATTAAGATTGTAATAGGGCCCAGAGCTTTTTCCAAAAACCTTTATATAATTTAGAATTAGTAATTTAAAAGTTTTGTATTTTTTTATATTTGTATTCTTCACTTTTCAATTTATAATATTGATTAATTGATTAAGAATAGCTGAAGATCTTACTTTTACAGCCTGCACTGTGCCATCACTTGATTTTTCACTATTAAAGATCATTTAATTCCCAGCCAAAAATAAATAAGGAATCTATGATCCTTCCATAAAATATGCAAAACTATCCACCCTCTTAAATCATAATCCTTCTCATGAGTATTGCGTAGATAATTTATGCAGAGTGGCAGAATCCTGGGACACAATTAACTTAATCATTTTATGCCATAGAATAAAGGAGTATTCATTTGAGCCCCTAGCAGGTATAGACTATTTACTAGTGTTGTAAAAACTGGAAATCTTATCCCAAATATTGTTTTTGTGATATAGAGTAAATATTTACATTTTCTGGCTCATTAAAAGCTATATAAAATTCTCCTTTAAAATGTTAACAATGTTAAGCCTCCCTGAGTTTTTTAATACTTTGGAACACCAGTGCTTGAGAATTGAGGATGAGCCTTGAAAAGGGATTAGAGAATTAAAGAATTTTATGAATGAAAAGTGAACACATATGCCAACAACCCAAGTTTAACCCCTTCACTGCTGAACCATTTCACCTGTGTGTGCTGATCTCATTGTTATTGTTTTGTGCTCATCATGTTTAAATGCAATTTGAAGTCATGTTTTATTGTACTCCCCAGACAAATTATATAGTGTTTTGTTTTTTACGGCAGATTCATAATATATAAATATTTTATGTATACGTCAGGTCCTGCCAGAATACTATAACAAAAAATTTAAAAAAAGAAAAATAACTTCCATTAAAAATTTCAATCATCTACAACATGTAAAATAATTTTTTCACATTTTATCATCAAAGCCTTTACGCTTGAATTTTCTCTGGGGTACGCTAGTTAAAAAATTTAGAAATGGGAACTCGTTACTGTATTTTTCTGAGAAAATACAGGAATTAGCTACAAGTGAAAACGCCATATTTTTCGCTAGTGCAGCATTATTGTTCACATTATAATTGAAAAGTGAATAGTGCTGCATTAATAAAAAGAAAAAAATACAATTTTTATTTATTTTTCCTTTTTTTAACCCCTTCAGCATCAATATCGAGATATCTCGTGTTTCAAAGGCACCATCTGGTGCCCGATAGAGATATCTCGATGTGCTGTTCTGCAGCCCAAAAGAAAATGAAATTCATTTGCTGCAAACGAATTCTGTTTGCTTTTGGGCTGCAGAAGGTACCGCAAAAGTTTTAGCCCTGTGGGCATAATGCCCAAAGAGCTAAAACTGTAAAATCGGCAGCTCAAAGCTCTGGAATATCAGGCTTTCAGATGCTCTCAGCAGCCGATATAGGAGAAGTAGAAGGAAATAGATCTTCTACAAAAACCTCTGTAGCGCTCACTCCCGGAGGAGCCGCTGAATTTAACCTCGGGTCAGTCTCTCCGCACTAGGGAATAAATATACACCAGCACTGTTGTGGATTTTATAAGTTATATAGTTTACTGGTCTCGAATAAACTGGCATATATAAAGCAAACACGGTATATATATATATTTACTGGAATTCGTAATGCGAGAAACACGCAGCGGTAAAAAAGGAAATTTTAACCCCTTCGTTGCCGGAGTGTAAGTCCCGTACAGGTTGTGTCCCAAGAAGGTGTGCGTGTATGTGTGTGTTGGTACCCGGGTACTAGATTCGACTGGCCAGTGAATGAATTCAGTGTATCTTTGACTAGTCACGTTGGGGCCCTGTAGATTTAAGCAAACTGCAGCGTGCTTTGTTAACGTTACTGTGGCCTGGAAGGCCTCTCACCCATCCGCCAGACAATCTGCTCCGCTGCTCGACCAAGGATGTCTTTCCACTCGATTTGGCTGGGACTCTGTGCCACCGGATCCGCTGTTCTTGCTTGTCCGTCTTTGCAACAAGATTTTCAGCTTACCGCCTGCACTCCCATTGGATCATTGCGGTCTCCTAACTCGGGGTCCAATCTGCAGCTCTGTGTCTGTGCAAACCTCTCAGCGGTGGATACTAGGTCTCTGGCAAGTCACTGAAACCGACCTCCAGCGTCCGCAAGGCAGCACCTGCTCTCCGGCCTGGTCACAATCGTTTCCTCTCTCACGTGCGTCTTGCTCTGTTCACCCCTCGGTGCGCTCTGCTCTCCAGGATGTCTCTCGGTTGTCCCCACCCACTTCCTGTGTCTGCCCCAAAGCATGCTGGTAAACGTAGTCCCAATGTGTCCAGTATAGTTTACATTGCGCTTGTCTTCCCCTGGTGGCAAAAAATGTGTAATTACAGCAACAGAACTAAAACAGCGCTACACCTCTGTAACTCAGTTTGGCCATCATGTCGCCATCTACTGCCCAAATAGGTTATTACAGTAAAATAAAGGTATTACTGCACAATTTAATATATAACACTTCGTCTTCCCCTGGAAGTCAGTCTGGTGTAGTTTCTGACCTCTTAGTGTCTTCCTGCTGTTTTTTTGGATATCCTACTTTTCACTTTGGCTCTGTTTCTGGACTACAATTCACTTTTTCCTTGTCAGGCTCGTGCCAGGATGGAGCCATGGCGGAGCCTTGGGTTTAAGTTTATTTTCCCAAGTGCTGGGGGAGAGCAAATGAGGCAGACACAGGAAGCTGTATATGGTATAATAAGTGTATTCCAAAAAGGTAAGCACACAGTGTCTTATACACAATAACAGAGCACTGGAAACAAATAGACAAGTCTCTCTGCACAGAGGTAGTGTCTTGATAAACCAGGGATAGTGGGCTATGCAGTGTCCACCAAGTAGGAACCAGGAGCTCTTCGCAAAGTACCTTGAGAGCAGGATGGTGGAGTGAGGCTTGAAAGCAGATAGCCACAGGTGTGGACACAATACACCAGGGATAGTGGGCTAGGCAGTGTCCACCGCAGACAGGATCCACAGGCCTGGAACCAGGAGCTTTTCACAAAGGACTTGAAGTAATGCAGGCAGATAAAGCAGGAACACTAGTAGACAATAATGATAACAGTACAGAGGATAACGGGGAATACAGACAGACTCAGGGAGAGGCAGCTCACATAACCTCACAGTAAGCAGGATGGGAAACACAATGAGAGAGCATTGGAGGGAAGGGTGTGTCCAGATTATATGCACAACCACTCAGGAATGGGAATTAACCCCTGAGAGGCATGCTGGTATGGAGCAACAGCAAGCTTTGTGGATACAGGCAGGATCCTGGAGCTGGCATGACACTCCTGTCATTGGCCACAGCTTGATAGAGTACCTAACAAGTATTCATCATCTCTGTAAGAAAGACTGGGTACATAGACAGAGCCATATGCACACAGGGCTGGATTTACAACTAGGCAGAGTAGGCACAAGGGGGAGCCTTGCTCTGTAAAACAAATGTTTTTTTTTGTTTTACAATTTACAATAATTTAGACCACTGGATCTCTAGAGCCCTAAGGGATAGAGGGACATATGAGGTATCATTGGAAAGGACAGATAATGGCCTTTCCATTAATACCAAACATAACCAGGTTAGATTTATGAAAAAATAAAATAATACATGCTCTTTTTTTTCTACAGCAGCATTATTATTCAGTTTACAATTATAAAGTGAACAGTGATGCTAACTCACCTTCTCATTTCCCACACTGCCAGTAAGTGTGATGCTGATGATGCAAAGCATTGTTTCATCTACAACCTTGACCGTGGCACTGCAGTGAGGAGAGACAGAGGGACTTTGGAACCCTGCATCTCTGATTTGAACACCACATAAGGTTAAGTGAGGTGTTATTGGAAAGGTCAGAGTCTGGTCTTTACAATGATACCAAACATGACCATGTAATATGTAAAAATATATATTTTTAAAAAAAAGTAAATGCTAAATGTATTTTTTCTCTGTTCTACGGCATAGGCAATATATGCTTTTACATATAAAACAAAAAATGCAGCTGCACTAACTCAACTAAGGCAACATATTCTGCCCCTTCTTTAGTTTTGAGCACAGAGAGAAACTGGTTTTCAGCTTTTTTTAAAAAAAAAATTAATTTAAAAAATAATTTTAGCATGTTTCTTTTTTTTGTTTGGGTGAGAGGGGTGGTGCCTACAGGCTCCTGAGATGCAAATCTGGCCCTGTATGTACAAAGGTAACAAGTATGCCAGAGCCTGGAAGGATCATGGCAACACCCTTAACCCCTTAAGAACCGCTGACGTACTATGTACGTCCTGCCCACGGGTCTCCCTTAGACCCATAGACATACATAGTACGTCAGCGGCTCCTAACCTCCCTCCCGCCCGAATACTTACCTCCCTGCTGGTTCCAACTGCGATCTGACAGGGAGGAAGCCTGCCCCTCTGCTTTAGAGGGGCTGGCGAGCACAATGACATCACCACGCTGCAAAAAAAAGCAAAAAACTAAAACAATTTTTTTTAAAAAAAAATGAAATAAAAATATTTGTTGTTCCAGGAGAGGATCACAATCCTTCACTTTACGGTGCTGAATCGTGATCCGGCCCCCAAGGGGTTAAAGCCAGCCACTGTTCAGAAGGGCAGGCTGTGCCCTTCCAAACGGTGCCTGACTTTCACCGCTGCCCCCAGCCGATAAGGAGGGAGAGAGGTCCAAAGGACCTTGCCCCCTCCCTTTCGGGCACCTTCCCCGCACTCACGGGGGGGGCCTGTAATAGATGTCATCACGCTAGCGCGATGACAACTATTGTCCCTGCCGGGGTCCCGGAGTGCTGGGCTGACATCAAGATGTCAGCCTGCCCCGGGGGGTGCAGCAATCGTCCGGAATCCCTGTGCTAGGATGCGCTCAGCGCGTCCATAGCACAGGAGAACCACATAGCTGGATGCACTGTGCGTGTCCTTAGCAGCCAAGTGGTTAAATAATTGGGTATGTATTAATGTGTAATATTTTGAGGGATGGAAGCCAGTTTAATTGAAAAGACCAAACAACCAGAAAGCTGTTTGTGCTACTAACGCTGATTACACTGCGTCTGAGATGAACTGCACACCAGGTGGTAACACCAAATTACAAAAAATGGAAGCACAATCTCGTTACATCACAGTGTTTTACTAATGACATTGCGTTTGAAAATGTCAAGGGATCACAGTCCATCCTTTTATAGATGAAATGCTTGGTAATGATAGGAGTTGCAGAAACCCTGTTGCCTAGAGAAGTAATGGGCCATGGGTAAATGAAGGAGTGCACAGAACGTGCTTTTATGACAGTATAAAGGAGGATAAAATGGTATGTAATAAGGAGCGACAGAATATAAAACATTTCCTACATGATTTTATCCTAACAATATATCTGTTTAAGAAACCCCACATGTTGCTTTTAGCACACCATGACAGTTGTGAAAAAATTGCATGAACTAAATTTTTCTGCCATGTGCGAGACAAGTTCCATAAAAACCATGTTCATGTTCTTAAACATATCTGAGAATATGAAGATGATGTGTGCATTCCATCTGCTACATGTAATTAGCTGCCACGAGATTTTTGGATTATTATTTACAAGGTTAGAAAAATCACTGGAGCTTTGGAGGTAAATCATTGAGGAAAGTGTGCTAAATGTATTGCGCGACAAAACTGCCAATACACTTCTGAATTGACCTAGAAGATCTTTGGACAGAAAACAATGAAAGCAGCACAGTACATAGAAAGCAGCTATTTTCACTGGTTTGCAGATACAATAAAAAAGAAAATCAGAATTTTGTTATTAGTCACAAAATAAGGGAGAGTTTAAGATTTAAAAAAAAAAAGTTCTTCAGGTTGGGTCTTTATTATATACATGCAGAAAAAACGGTTTCATGCTTATTCCCTAACAGGGTGGCTGCGTGGAGCCGAAGTATTCAGCTGCCTCCATGTATAAAAAATAACATGAAAAAAGATTGTCATCTGCACTCACCTCTTTAATGCCATGAAAAACAAAACCCAATCAGAGGTTTTGGTTTAGTTGAATGGCCATTAAAGTGTAAGCTCGCCTGCCATGTCACGGCACCTCTGGGTAAGGTGAGTCCTACCTAATGAAACCAAGAGCTGCTTTCTAAGCAAACCACATATGCTCATGCTGCAGTTGAGCCATTAGAGAGACTGGTGGATTATCATTTATAGCCTCACCAGAAACCATTCCACTTTAGGATTAAAAAGGAAAACATGGAAAAAGGGCAGCTGCAATAATGACCTGGCTGGAGATGCAACAAAATATATATATGTGTGCAAGAAAAAACGGTTTTGTGCCTATTCCCTATCCATAACAGGGCGGCTGCGTGAACCAGAAGTATCCAGCCGGCTCCATGTATAAAACATAACAAGAATTTAAAGATTGTCATCTGTGCTCACCCCTGTAATTCCATGCAAAACAAAGTGCCTCCTGGCGTTTCTGTTCGGGTTGCAGCGAGGTGGCTGACCCGGTCACACGGGGGTGCCTGGTGTCCAGGGGCTGCCAGCTCACCTCCTTGGCGTGTCCTCAGGCCCCGAGGATGTCAGGCGCCAGCTCCTCCATCACTGACCAGCGGTCTCCGTCGCAGCCCCAGGCTTCAGGCCTTTTCCAGGCCTCTGAGCAGGTGTGCACGCGCGACTGGTCTCTGCCAAAATGGCGTCCACGATATGCTGATGACATCACAGACATCCTATTGGACGAAGGGGAGCTGCAGGGTTGCCCATAGGTTGCCCATTCCCTCCTTGATCCAGTATTGAAGCAGTTTAGCTTGTGCTTAGCTCCTACCTTTTGTGATACATTTACCTACACGTGTATGACCCAGCCTTGTGACCTCAACCTACAATTCAGCCTGACCCCTTTGTACCTTTACTCCGAACAACGTCCCCTGAGTTCATTACCAACTACTACAGGGAAAGACACTGACAACGCTACACTTTCTCCTCGTTGTAAGAACCAGGAAAAGTAATCCTTATAGAAAGAGATGGATTCAAACTACCGTATATACTCGGGTATAAGCCGACCGGTGTATAAGCCGACCCCCCTACTTTTTCCCAAAAAAACTGTGAAAACGTATTGACTCGCGTATAAGCCTAAGTGGGATATTGCCCCAGCTCACACATGGATATTGCCCCAGCTCACACATGGATATTGCCCCAGCTCACACATGGATATTGCCCCAGCTCACACATGGATTTGCCCCAGCTCACTGCCCCAGCTCATGGATTTGCCCCAGCTCATGGATATGCCCCAGCTCATGGATATGCCCCAGCTCATGGATTTGCCCCAGCTCATGGATTTGCCCCAGCTCATGGATTTGCCCCAGCTCATGGATATGCCCCAGCTCATGGATTTGCCCCAGCTCATGGATTTGCCCCAGCTCATGGATTTGCCCCAGCTCATGGATACTGCCCCCCAAGCTCATGGATACTGCCCCCCAGCTCATGGATTTGCCCCAGCTCATGGATATGCCCCAGCTCCTGGATTTGCCCCAGCTCATGGATATGCCCCAGCTCTCACCTGGATATTGCCCCAGCGGCAGCCAGCTCTCACAAGGTCCTGTACAGCGTGAGTCCGTCCTGTTGAAGGGGATGCGGCTGCTTGCGTGCGCAGGTCACGCGGTCCGGCCAGTCAGGTGGTACAGAGACTCAGTACCACCTGATTAGCTGGACCACGTGACCGGCTGCGCCTGCACGCAGCTGCATCCCCTTCAACAGGACGGACTCATGCTGTACAGGACCTTGACTCGGGTATAAGCCGAATCGCGTTTTTTTGACTCAAAATCTGAGTCAAAAAACTCGGCTTATACCCGAGTATATACGGTATATGGCCAAAAATCCTTTATCAATCTTGCGTGAATTGATATGTCCCTGCTGTTGGAGATGACATCCATAGATACATCTACTGGAGCTACAGCTGTCTTTCTTTCCCAAACAACAGAAAGGAATGGAGAGAGAGTGTCAGGAGACAGCTTGAGGATCAAGGTTTTTGGGGTTTTTGCCCTAATTATGCTTGTTACGGTTGGCCTGTAGATATTGTGCCAAGAATATTTCTACCATTGAAGCCATTCATTACTAAAGTGTACTGTTTCTTGCTAGCTTTGCAAATATACTTTTGGCAAAGATGTAGCAGTTCCCACAACTGACGACCACACTGTACATAATATATCCAAAGAGGCATCAGATAATGAGATAATTGCTGTGATAATATCTCATATTACTAATAAAATGTATTATATATGAAAGGCGTAATGGAACTTTGATGGTCACATCCTATTCAACCAATTCTGTACCCTGCAGCATAAAATGTTATCCTATAGAAATAGCTATACTTTAAAACACCTTTTATTATGATTTTTTCTGAATAATGGCTAAAAGGCACAGAACACATATTTTAGCATATATGTTCCTCTATGCCATCCCCTTTTTAAGCTGTATTGTTCTATTGAAACAACATGGTCTATTGCATCCATCCGCATGAAGGACTGAGTAGTAAGAAAGTGAATGTACTAAATGAAATAGGCTTTCCGATTAAGTAGTGAGAAGAACAAGTGGACAATAGGAGACAAAGAAATGCATTAGAGATTTCAAACTTTCACTACACACACAAGCTATTCCCTAATGTATCCTCTCTATTGATAACTGAACATATATATTGATGTGTCCTGCTAAGACTAAGCAGAAAGAGAAATTTTGATATACATTATTTAAGGTAAATATCTTGTTTTTATGGCCTTTTATAAGATATTTTTGTGTAATCATCACCAGCAATTTTTGCTTACGCATTAAGATGCAATAACCTAGTTGTAGTATCTGTTAGAATAAATAATGTTTCCAAATAACCACGGAGAACAATATTTAATTTCTGAGAGCATTGAGGACGGACACTGGCATAAGTGACCTGCCCTTATGTGCTCAGGTCTCATAAGTGCTTTAGCTCAATTGAGCCATAGAAGAGACTATACCATATGCAAATCTGTCTACTATTGCCCAAACAGGCCAACCAGAACTGAATGTAGAGAATGTGTCCTCTGCAAAAGAGAAACAACATCCCCAATGATTGCTTCAGCCTTGTCACGGCTCATCAGAAGGGAATAGTTGGTACCTCTCTTTTGCTAAAGCAAAATAACGTAACACGATCTAAGAGAGGGTATTATTTGCAAAAAAAATTCTAGCTGAAAAGAATGAGCTATGTTGGATTACTTTGGAATAGCTTGTTGTACTCTAGCTAACCACAAATTAACAACTTTTATACAAAGTATAGGAGTCGCTAATTTGCAGTAAACATCCACAACATCTGAGCCTTCTAAGTCTGAGTTACTCTCTAAGCCTATGGGGAACAGCAACAAGTTTATGACAGCACTGAGAATAGGCAGTGGCGTAAGTGGTCTACTCTTTTGTGAGACCCTACTCAGATCTCCGGGTTTTAGCTTGATGGTGCCAATAACATATGCAAATAAGACAGCTATTGTCCAAAAAGGCTGTCCTGAACTAAATGCTAAGGATTTCTGTTCTGCATGAGAGATACAGAAACTCCAACAATCATTTCAACTTTGCTATGACTCGTCAGGAAAGAATAACTGGTGCCCCTCTAGGCATCACAAGCAAGGGGTCTATGCCTGAATTAAACTTCGAGCTCATGGTGAACAAAAATAAACTTATGAGAGCACTATCAGCATAAGTGGCCTTCCCTTCAGTGAGCCCCTACTCAGGTCTCATAAGGGATTTAGCTCAAGTGTACCATTACAGAGAAGACAATACTGTAGGCCAATCAGACTGGTAGCATTCAAAAGCCATCCAAAAATGATTGCCAAAGAAGTCCTCTCTGAATGACAAATACAGCGGCACCCAATGATCATTTTGGCCTTGTTACACCTTGGAAGAAACGTATATCTGGTATATCTCTAGGTACCACAAGCAAGAGCTCCACGGATGGATTTTCCTCTAAGCTGATGGCGAACAAAAAAAAAAGCTCATGAGAGGAAGAATAGGCAGCATCCTGTCCTTCAGTGAGTCTCTGCTCAGGTCTCATCAGGGGTTTTGCTTGATGGTGCCATTAAAGAGACAACAAAACGATATGCAAATCAGTCTGCTTTCAGCCAAAAAATGGTGGTCAGAATTTAATGTGAAGAATGTCTCCTCTTACGAGAGCTAGAGCAAGATTCTTGTTTTGGCCTTGTTAGGAGGGTATAGGTGGAACATTTATATTGCTAAAGCATAATAACTTAACACCAAAATCTGAGAGATAGTATTCTTTGCAGAAAAAAAACAGATGTAGATGTGAAGAATGATGTTGGAATAGCTTGTAGAACTCCAGCTAGCCACAAACTAAAGGGTAAAAGGCAAAATATAGGAAATGTTAATTAACAGTAAGCAGCTGCAACATCTGAGACACATCTGCAGCTCAGTCGGTATAGGAGCTCAAGCAACTAATACTGAATCTGCAGCTGCAATTATTCAAAGAGCACCAACATTTCAGGGAAACTTTGGTGCCCTTTCGTTCGGTGCGATTTGGTGATTCCAGTTCCCCGGCCATGCGGCAAATTCACTCAACACCGCAGGGCCCCCGAAGTGCGCCGAACGTGGAGCCATGGAACAGCGCCACCAACCTCTGAACATAATGTTGCCGAACTGCAGAAAACAAAAAGTACCTCTGCCATTTTTAAAAGGTGTTTAAAACAATAAAAATGCATGAAAATGTGTGGAAATAATAAAAGAAGGTCCGTTACAGAATAAAAAAAAAATGCGAATAAACAATTTCTCCTAAAATAAAAATCCCAAAAAATACCCCAAAAATCTTAAAAATAAATAAATAAAAAGCTTTTTGCTGAATCTGAAAAGAATAAATGGTTGAATAAAAATGATAATAGATTTTTAGATTGAATGACCTTGGTGAAATCCACCACACTGCAAAAAAAACAAAACAAACGGAACTCTCTTATTCTCCTAATAGGTATTTAAACCAATAAAAATTGCATCAAAATTTGTCTAAATAATAAAAAAGGTATGTTACAGTATAAAAAAAAACCTTTTAATATAATTGGGAAACAAAATTTCATCTAAAAACGCAAAAAAAAAAAACAAAACGGTGTTCTAAAAAATAAAAAAATATTTTTTCATGAAAAAGAAAAACAATAAACTAACAGGGTTATTCAAAGAGATCCAAAAGTCAGCCGAAAGGGAGCCGAACGCTGAAAATCAGCGTTCGGTTACCTTTCTTGGCCATTCGGCTATTCAGAGAGCAGGCAATTCGCCAAATCCTGGTGAATTGCCTGCACATACGGTGCCTGTTCGGTGCCTGTTCAAAGGCAGTGAATCCCCATAGAGAAGTAATGCTTCGGCTATTCAGAGAGCAGCAGGGAAAAGCTTTTTAGGATATTTTAAGCATTTTTCGGGATTTTGTTTCAAAAAACCTTTTTCCGATTTTTTTAAATTGTTTTTAAACTTTTCTTCTTTTTTCTGTAACAGCCCTTTTTATTATCATTCATTGGATCATATGTAAATTTCAGACATTTTCGCTCAGTAGTTTCTTTGCAAACAGCGTTTCACTTTTCAAACATTCAAGCGAACGGTTTTGTTTTTTTCTCACTCTATTCCTCTGCGGTGTCGGGTTTTTCCGGCGGCTGCTCTGCACTGTGATCGGCTCCTATTCGGGTTTCTCCGGCGTCTTCGACGGGTTAATCCAGATGTTTTTGCGGGTTTCGGTGTGCCTTCGCCGGGTTTTGCGGCGACTTTTCCCTGCAATTCGGGGACCCTGTGGTGCTTGCTGAATACACCGCAGGGTCGCCGAAATGGGATCACCAAATCGAACCGAATTGAGGAGAACGAAAAGTCACCGAACGTGCAGTGACTTTTTGATTTTCTTCGAATAACCCTGTAAGTTTAATAAAAATGTATAAAAAATTATATTACTTTCTTAAAACGAAACCTATGGGATTCACCTGATTAAAGCTGTTGAACTGAGCCACCCAAAATCTGGGCATTTCACCAACATTTTGGTGCAGTTCAGCATTCTCTGAATAGATTAACCCTTACTTCTCTATGGGACAGTTTCACTGTCGCCGAAGACCGCCAAATTGCAGCAAACTGCACTGTATTTCCCTTTCAATTAGCCAGCAATTTGCCACGAAATTGCCCCATAGGGTGAAATTCACCATTCAGTGCAATTCAGTGGCAAGTTCAGTGCTCTTTGAATAACCCTTTAATGTTTGCCACTAGTTGAAAATCTTACTCAACGTGGTAGAGAAATCCTACAATGATATTTATATTTCAGGCTGAATTTTATCACAGTGCTTGTTCTGCCCTTGAAATTCTAGTGAAAAGCAACATGTGATATTGGTTTAGAACCTCATGTCACAGTTTCAAGGATAATTAGTATTACTATCTTGTATTCATCACAAATAGTGAGTTGCTACAGAAATCTATTTTCATGGGTTATTAAAGGGTCCACATATATATTAATTGTAAACACACAAGTCCATTTAAATATTGTCATGTTATCCTTATTTAACATTTTCCTGGGCAGTAGTTCACCAGTATAAATTTGAGGTGGTTATTACTGCATGAGTTTGCACAGTCTTTGACATAAATGAAAATAAAAACAAAATTAACAGTGTCAAAGTACGGTGAGAACTAACCAAGGAGTAAAGAAAAATCCTTGATACTTATAGGGTGGAACAATAAACATAATACATCAATCCTAACAAGTGACAGATAAAATTGCATTTACTGATAAGAGGACAGCTTAGGCTTCTGCTTGTCTTTTAATAAAAAATGAGTATATTTTCCTTGAAATACATGATGCCAACTGGCAAACGCCTATGTGCAAACTCCCACACCCTGCAGGCTAATGACAACAGGTATCATATGTAGGCGCAACCTGGCAGTCTTCTTACTGCTGACTTGCTTCTTCTGAAGGGCAAATCTGCTACCACCTGCAATTTGTATTCTATTTATATAAATTTCCTCATTCTGTGTTTGACTTGCTGTATAAAATATAAAGGCATTGCACAGAACTCCATCACATAACATTATTTCATAGGATCTCTATACATTCATAATATTATTTAATACTGTACTGTTTTAAAAGTACAGTTGTGTTCAAAATTATTCAACCCCCAATGCTGTAAAGGGTTTTAGGGAATTTAGTGTACATTTGTAATTGTATTCAGAATGAAATCCTACAAGGACTTTTTAAAGAACCATATGCAACTAAAATGACATCAATTGGTTTTGTAATACAGTAGTAAATGTTTCTTTTGTGAATTCTTCATTGACACAATTATTCAACCCCTTAAAGACTACCACTCTGAAGAACAGAGGTTCATTCAAGTGTTTTCAATCAGGTATTGAAAACACCTGTGGATGTCACGGAGCAGCAATAAAGCATAATAAGCACCAATTAGGCAGCTTTAAAATGACTGTGATACTCAGCTCCTTCTAGACATTTACTGGTGTGGTTACAAACATGGTGAAGTCAAGAGAATGGTCCAGGAAGACAAAAGAAGAGGTGATTACTCTTCACAGGAAGGGCAATGGCTATAAGAAGATTGCAAAGATGTTAAACATACCAAGAGAGACCATAGGAAGCATCATTCGCAAATTCAAGGCAAAGGGCACTGTTGAAACGCTACCTGGTCGTTGCAGAAAGAAGATGCTGACTTCGACTGCTGTGCGCTACCTGAAGCGTAGAGTGGAGAAAAGTCCCCGTGTGACTGCTGAGGAACTGAGAAAAGATTTGTCAGATGTGGGTACTGAAGTTTCAGCTCAGACAATACGGCGCACACTGCGTAATGAAGGCCTCCATGCCAGAACTCCAAAGACAGTATGGCAGTATGCCAAAAGTCATGTGGACAAACCACAGAAGTTTTGGGATAGTGTTCTGTGGACTGATGAAACAAAATTAGAACTGTTTGGGCCCATGGATCAACGCTATGTTTGGAGGAGGAAGAACAAGGCCTATGAAGAAAAGAACACCTTGTCTACTGTGAAGCATGGCGGGGGGTCAATCATGCTTTGGGGCTGTTTTGCTTCTGCAGGTACAGGGAAGCTTCAGCGTGTGCAAGGTATCATGAATTCTCTTCAGTACCAAGAGATATTGGATGACAATGTGATGCAGTCCGTCACAAACCTGAGGCTTGGGAGACTTTGGACCTTTCAACAGGACAATGATCCCAAGCATACCTCCAAGTCCACTAGAGCATGGTTGCAGATTAAAGGCTGGAACATTTTGGAGTGGCCATCGCAGTCACCTGACTTAAATCCGATTGAGAACCTCTGGTGGGACTTAAAGAAAGCAGTTGCAGTGCGCAAGCCTAAGAATGTGACTGAACTGGAGGCTTTTGCCCATTACGAATGGGAGAAGATACCCGTAGATCGCTGCAAGACACTTGTGTCAAGCTATGCTTCACGTTTAAAAGCTGTTATAACTGTAAAAGGATGTTGTACTAAGTACTAAGATTGAATGTCACTTGGGGGTTGAATAAAACTGATAATGATGTGAGCACAGAAAAGACATTTGTGGTTATTTCATTATAAATGTTATGTTATATTTGTCTGACCTACACGTGCCTCTTTGATTTAATTGTAAGCAAGATGACTGAATGATCAAAATCAATGTCAAACTGGCCAAAACACTCAATTTCAGTGGGGGTTGAATAATTTTGAACACAACTGTATCTCCTATAAATCCAATCTGATCGATTACTGGCACGAAGGCATATGTCTCAGCAAGTGTTCGTCACATATCCAGTGACATACACTAGGATATTGGCATTTAATTGTAACAAAGGCAATCTGCAAAATCAGCTTGTTTAGCAAGACTGATCCAGTTACCAACTTTATGTTCAAAGCTTTAATCTAAAAAAATATTGATTGCACTCTGTTTACGTTTCAAAGAATATTCGTGCATAAAATGTATTTTGTTTTATATTTGATTATGTTAAAGAATTTTAAGAATAATCTGAATATTGTTTATTTTAAACCACTGCTAGTTAATAATTTTACATTTCCACTTATCAGGGCATCAAAGTACACCAATGTTATCTATGTAACAGAATGTCCATCTGTGTTCTCTTGGGGCAACTTGAATTGGGAGGAGGAAAGACTCTTAGGGAAGGAACTGACTGATATGCAGGGTTATTCAGAGAAAGGTGAAACTCTGGAGAACTTTTGGAGAAATGAAAATTCGAGGTCAAAATAGCTGATTTGGAAAGTGAGATAAATTGGAGAATTTTTCTGGTTTGGTTATTTTGACATAGAATTTTCACATCTCCAAAAGTTCTCCAGAGTTTCACCTTTCTCTGAATAACCCTATACTCTAGTAACCATATTCAAGTGATTAGTGAATGATTGATATAGTATTACGGATACAGTGTGACAAGTGGCTAATCCATGTTTTAGATTACAGGGTTATTCAAAGAGATCCGAACTGCTGGCGAAAGGTAACCGAACGCTGAAATTCAGAGTACGGTTACCTTTCCTGGCCATTCGGCTATCCAGAGAGCAGGCAGTTCGCCAAATCTTGGCGAATTGCCTGCACATACGGTGCTTGTTCGCGGGCAGTGAAATCCCCATAGAGAAGCAATGCTTCGTCTACTCAGAAAACAAAAACCAGCAGTGAAAAGTTGCCGAATTGCCCTGCTGTTCGGTGGTTTCATTCGACAGGTTTATTCAGGAGAATCCCATAAGCTTCAATGTTAAAAATATTCCCGTTTTAATACAATATCTAATAAACCGTTCATTATAATATTCTGCAGTAAAAAGTCTCTTCATTTATAGATTTTTTAGGATCTTTTAGGCAGTTTCGGCATTTTTTTGCAAAAACTTTTTTCCTGATTTTTTTTTAAAATCGTTTTTTATTTTTTCTGTAACAGCCCTTTTTATTATCATTCATTGGATCTTATGTGTAAATTTCAGACATTTTCGTTCCGTAGCGTTTCACTTTCCAAACATTCAAGCATACTGTTTGTTTTTTTTCTTACTCCAATCGTCTGCGGTGTCGGGTTTTTCCAGCGGCTGCTCTGCGCTCTCATCGGCTCCTGCTCGGGTTTCTCGGGCATGTTTGGCAGTGTTAATCCAGATGTTTTTGCGGGTTTCGGTGTGGTTTTGCCTGGTTTTGCCGTGAGTGTTGGTCGGGTTTGCGGCTGCTTTTCCCTGCACTACGACGGCGGCCCTGTGGTGCTTGCTGAATACACCGCAGGGTCGCAGAAACGGGATCGCCAAATTGCACCGAATTGAAGAGAACGAAAAGTCACCGAACCTGCGGTGACTTTTCGATTATCTTTGAATAACCCTGTTTATTTCCTTTGCAGTGTGGTTCATTTGTGCTGTGGACACTTGACCTAACATTAAAAGGGAATAGGCATTTGATGCAAAGGACTTCTGAACAAAGATTTAGACACCACTCCATTTTGCCCCTGACTCACAATAACTATTGCTTTCTCATTAGAAAAAGTAACGTAAAGGGCAGAGGTTGCCTAGTCAGTTACATTGGCCCTTCAGTGATAAAAATGGTTATTCATTTCTTTTTTTAAGTATTCATTTGTTTGCAAGACTTGATTTTTCATATTTCATTCCTATTATTTTCATTATACGTTTCCCTGTATTTGATTAATTTCAATTTTATTTAATCTAATCATTTAGAAAGCACCTACTTCATTGTATATTAAAGGAATACACATTTTTCAATGTTCATCCTGAAGTTGGAAAATATAACATAGAAACAAAGAAACATACAGGTTATTCAAAGAGCTCCGAATTGCTTGAGAAAGGTAACCGAACGCTGAAAATCAGCGTTCGGTTACCTTTCCTGGCTATTCGGCTATCCAGAGAGCAGGCAATTCGCCAAATCCTGGCGAATTGCCTGCACATACGGTGCCTGTTCGGTGCCTGTTCGAGGGCAGTGAAATCCCCATGAAAAAGCACTGCTTCGGCTATTCAGAGAACACAAACCAGCAGTGAAAGGTTCCCCTAATGCCCTGCCATTCGGTGGTTTAATTCGGCAAGTTTATTCAGGAGAATCCCATACACTTCAATGTTAAAAATATTCTGGTTTTAATTCAATATCTAATAAACCGTTCATTATAAAATTATGCAGTAAAGAGTCTCTATATTTATAGATTTTGTAGGATATTTTAAGCATTTTTCTGATTTTTTAAATTTTTTTAAAAGTCCTATTTTTTTTTATTTTTTTTAAGTTTACTTATTTTTTCTGTAACAGCCCTTTTTATTATCATTCCCTGGACCTCCTGTGTAAATTTCAGACATTTTCGCTCAGTAGTTTTTTTGCAAACAGCGTTTCATTTTCACAAATTCACACAAACTATTTTGCTAATTTATTCACTGCCTCGTCTGCGGTCTCGGCTGCTTCACTGCGTGTGATCGGCTCCTGCTCGGGCTTTTTCCGTGGTTTTCAGCAGGTTAATCCAGATGTTTTTGTGGCTTTTCGGCGTGCATTCGCTGGGTTTTGTGGTTCATTTTCGTTGGGTTTGCGGCAGCTTTTCCCTGCAATTCGGGGACCCTGTGGTGCTTGCTGAATACACCGCAGGGTCACCGAAATGGGATCGCCAAAACAAACCGAATTGAAGAGAACGAAAAGTCACCGAACGTGCGGTGACATTTCGAATCTCTTTGGATAACCCTGATAGAAACATAGAAAATGTCGGCAGATAAGAACCTTTCGGCCCATCTAGTCTGCCCAATTACATGGATACTTTAACCTGGATTTATCTTTTGTTTAGGATAGCCTTATGCCTATCCCATGCCTGCTTAAATTCAATTACTGTTTTGGCCTCTACCACTTCTACTGTTCCATGTATCCACCACCCTCTCAGTAAAATAATGCTTCCTGATGTTACTTTTAAACCTTTGCCCCTCTAATCTAAGACTATGTCCTCTTGTTTTGCTACTTTGTTTCCTTTTAAATATACTCCCTTCCCCTACCTTGTGGATTCCCTTTACGTATTTAAATGTTTCTATCATATCTCCTCTGTCTCGTCTTTTTTTCAAAGCTATACATGTTAAGATCATTAAGCCTTTCCTGGTAACTTTTCTATAACAATACTCTATTTTGAATCCTGCTTTTATTACCCTCATAGTTATAAAAGGCACAGGCATGACGAGAAGAATCGAGAACTCATATGCATGGGCACCAAACTGGTTTGTGGTTATAATTCAGTGGTAAGAAGACAAATAAAAAAGTTAGCTGTAGTAGTAGTAGTAGTAGCATCTTGAAGCTGTCTATGCTATGTGTTATGTCTTGTTTCTTGGTCAGCAGCTCCAGTAATGGAATAATAAAAATCAATCTCGAATAATTTGATTGGCTGGTGACACCACATACTTTATTATTTTTAAACAATAAGGGTTAAGGGAATGAAAATTGTAATCCACTACCAAAATTTGGTCACCTCTAACCCAAAAAAGTGACAGATCATTAAGGAGTAGTTACTGTTAAACTTACTATAGCCTGATTATGGGACACTAATATCTGTCTTAAACTTTCGTATACTGTAAAACACAATTTCAGGTAACAGGAACACCATAAAATGGTCACCTTTAGTAGTGGCATGTCCATTTTTGCTTACTTATAGAATTCTTTTTAACAGTGAAGGGAAATTCTATCTTTATAATAAATGTTATCTCTTACATCAATTAAATCCTGTGACAGAGACCCCTTTTTTCTTTAAATAATGTTAAAAAAAAGGTATAAAGTTACCTTTTCACCCCACATCACCATATCCCCCTCTTGCTTCTGGTAGCAGACGTCCTGCTTCAGAATGTGACTGGATACCTGGTTAGGAACAGTCAGTTTCTATGCAGTTATTAAAAAACCCAGTTACATGATTCTCATTGAGATATTGAGGACACTCATGAAATTTACCACTTTACAAGTGAAATGGTAAATTTCATTCAATTTGCAAATCTCCTCCTAAAACTACATTTTGGATCTGGAGGGGAGTGCATTGAAATCAAGGAAGGTTGTCCAGCGGCCGCTGATTGACAACCATCATGCCTGAGGTAGACCCCTGTTTTAGACAGCCGTCACATTAGCTAAAGCCAACAGTTGAAGGAAGTGGAGGTGAGGGACAGACTTCTTTCACCATGTCTGCATAAGTTTAAGTAGTCGTGAAGACTAAGGTGTCCCATAAGAAGAATGACAAATATTAATATTTTAATAATTACAAATTCTGTAAACGCTATCTTAACATAATGTGCTGTAACCTCTTTGATTATAATCTTGTCACATCTCACTACCGAATTCTTAATTCATATGAATTTGTTTTATTTGTATTGTTGATGCAGCTCACAATGCTCTAGCATTATACATCAACGTTCGCTGTCAGCACAGATAATAAAAGGCATGAATGAAGCATGAATATTTTCTAATTTTAGGATATTAATTAACTTGCATCATAATTCTTGGCAATCACCTCTTCAATTACGATATTTTTAATAAAATTTATTTTTCTACATGTTATTATTTCGCTGGGTTAAGTCACTTAACATCATATTTGGTAAAGGATACTGTAGTTTAATAGTGATAATATTAAGGAAAACAATCTCCAATTGAGACAATTCAGTCAAGGATGCCTTTTCCAAAGTTGAAGAAAAAGTGCCCACGCATTGTTCAACCCACGGATAAGATCTAGAAATCACTGCTATTTTTTGCTAAAAGAAATGCTTACTAGTCATTTCATGAAATCTAGATTACCTTGTCCAGTCTTTCCACTGGTACTGCAATTATGTGGTCAACGATAAAATCGGAACACATAGAAACGAGCGCAGATGACACCTTTTTTCCTTGTTATGTTTTATACATTAACTGGGCTGTTACTCCTGGCAGTTGCTGCCGCTCCGGTGAGTATGGGCCCGACGCCATTTTTTCTGTATTTATGTATATCATGCTTGTAACACCAGTTCGTCGTTCTGCAGCTGTTCCTCTTTCCATGTTTTTGTTTTTAATCCCAAATGGGAAGTGTTTGGTGCGTGTAGAAATAAAACCCACCATATCTTTGCCTCTCCTTGGCTGAAAAGCAGCAGGAGGGGCTTGGAGCTGCTCAGTACAGCGGCCTTTTGGTTACATTTGTTAGGTACTCACTCTGTAAAGAGGTGCCTTGAAGTGGCGAGTGGGCTTATGTTGCAATGGCCATTGAAACAAACAAAAACCTCAGTTTTGTTGTACATGGAACACATAGAAACGAGCGCAGATGACACCTTTTTTCCTTGCTATGTTTTATACATTAACTGGGCTGTTACTCCTGGCAGTTGCTGCCGCTCCGGTGAGTATGGGTGCGACGCCATTTTTTCTGTATTTATGTATATCATGCTTGTAACACCAGTCCGTCGTTCTGCAGCTGTTCCTCTTTCCATAGAAACATAGAAACATAGAAAAATGTCGGCAGATAAGAACCTTTCGGCCCATCTAGTCTGCCCAATTACATGGATACTTTACCTGGATTTATCTTTTGTTTAGGATAGCCTTATGCCTATCCCATGCTTGCTTAAATTCAATTACTGTTTTGGCCTCTACCACTTCTACTGGAAGGCTGTTCCATGTATCCACCACCCTCTCAGTAAAATAATGCTTCCTGATGTTACTTTTAAACCTTTGCCCCTCTAATCTAAGACTATGTCCTCTTGTTTTGCTACTTTGTTTCCTTTTAAATATACTCCCTTCCCCTACCTTGTGGATTCCCTTTACGTATTTAAATGTTTCTATCATATCTCCTCTGTCTCGTCTTTTTTTCAAAGCTATACATGTTAAGATCATTAAGCCTTTCCTGGTAACTTTTCTATAACAATACTCTATTTTGAATCCTGCTTTTATTACCCTCATAGTTATAAAAGGCACAGGCATGTTGAGAAGAATCGAGAACTCATATGCATGGGCACCAAACTGGTTTGTGGTTATAATTCAGTGGTAAGAAGACAAATAAAAAAGTTAGCTGTAGTAGTAGTAGTAGTAGCATCTTGAAGCTGTCTATGCTATGTGTTATGTCTTGTTTCTTGGTCAGCAGCTCCAGTAATGGAATAATAAAAATCAATCTCGAATAATTTGATTGGCTGGTGACACCACATACTTTATTATTTTTAAACAATAAGGGTTAAGGAATGAAAATTGTAATCCACTACCAAAATTTGGTCACCTCTAACCCAAAAAAGTGACAGATCATTAAGGAGTAGTTACTGTTAAACTTACTATAGCCTGATTATGGGACACTAATATCTGTCTTAAACTTTCGTATACTGTAAAACACAATTTCAGGTAACAGGAACACCATAAAATGGTCACCTTCAGTAGTGGCATGTCCATTTTTGCTTACTTATAGAATTCTTTTTAACAGTGAAGGGAAATTCTATCTTTATAATAAATGTTATCTCTTACATCAATTAAATCCTGTGACAGAGACCCCTTTTTTCTTTAAATAATGTTAAAAAAAAGGTATAAAGTTACCTTTTCACCCCACATCACCATATCCCCCTCTTGCTTCTGGTAGCAGACGTCCTGCTTCAGAATGTGACTGGATACCTGGTTAGGAACAGTCAGTTTCTATGCAGTTATTAAAAAACCCAGTTACATGATTCTCATTGAGATATTGAGGACACTCATGAAATTTACCACTTTACAAGTGAAATGGTAAATTTCATTCAATTTGCAAATCTCCTCCTAAAACTACATTTTGGATCTGGAGGGGAGTGCATTGAAATCAAGGAAGGTTGTCCAGCGGCCGCTGATTGACAACCATCATGCCTGAGGTAGACCCCTGTTTTAGACAGCCGTCACATTAGCTAAAGCCAACAGTTGAAGGAAGTGGAGGTGAGGGACAGACTTCTTTCACCATGTCTGCATAAGTTTAAGTAGTCGTGAAGACTAAGGTGTCCCATAAGAAGAATGACAAATATTAATATTTTAATAATTACAAATTCTGTAAACGCTATCTTAACATAATGTGCTGTAACCTCTTTGATTATAATCTTGTCACATCTCACTACCGAATTCTTAATTCATATGAATTTGTTTTATTTGTATTGTTGATGCAGCTCACAATGCTCTAGCATTATACATCAACGTTCGCTGTCAGCACAGATAATAAAAGGCATGAATGAAGCATGAATATTTTCTAATTTTAGGATATTAATTAACTTGCATCATAATTCTTGGCAATCACCTCTTCAATTACGATATTTTTAATAAAATTTATTTTTCTACATGTTATTATTTCGCTGGGGTTAAGTCACTTAACATCATATTTGGTAAAGGATACTGTAGTTTAATAGTGATAATATTAAGGAAAACAATCTCCAATTGAGACAATTCAGTCAAGGATGCCTTTTCCAAAGTTGAAGAAAAAGTGCCCACGCATTGTTCAACCCACGGATAAGATCTAGAAATCACTGCTATTTTTTGCTAAAAGAAATGCTTACTAGTCATTTCATGAAATCTAGATTACCTTGTCCAGTCTTTCCACTGGTACTGCAATTATGTGGTCAACGATAAAATCGGAACACATAGAAACGAGCGCAGATGACACCTTTTTTCCTTGTTATGTTTTATACATTAACTGGGCTGTTACTCCTGGCAGTTGCTGCCGCTCCGGTGAGTATGGGCCCGACGCCATTTTTTCTGTATTTATGTATATCATGCTTGTAACACCAGTTCGTCGTTCTGCAGCTGTTCCTCTTTCCATGTTTTTGTTTTTAATCCCAAATGGGAAGTGTTTGGTGCGTGTAGAAATAAAACCCACCATATCTTTGCCTCTCCTTGGCTGAAAAGCAGCAGGAGGGGCTTGGAGCTGCTCAGTACAGCGGCCTTTTGGTTACATTTGTTAGGTACTCACTCTGTAAAGAGGTGCCTTGAAGTGGCGAGTGGGCTTATGTTGCAATGGCCATTGAAACAAACAAAAACCTCAGTTTTGTTGTACATGGAACACATAGAAACGAGCGCAGATGACACCTTTTTTCCTTGCTATGTTTTATACATTAACTGGGCTGTTACTCCTGGCTTGCTGCCGCTGGTGAGTATGGGTGCGACGCCATTTTTTCTGTATTTATGTATATCATGCTTGTAACACCAGTCCGTCGTTCTGCAGCTGTTCCTCTTTCCATAGAAACATAGAAAAATGTCGGCAGATAAGAACCTTTCGGCCCATCTAGTCTGCCCAATTACATGGATACTTTACCTGTATTTATCTTTTGTTTAGGATAGCCTTATGCCTATCCCATGCCTGCTTAAATTCAATTACTGTTTTGCCTCTACCACTTCAACTGGAAGACTGTTCCATGTATCCACCACCCTCTCAGTAAAATAATGCTTTCTGATGTTACTTTTAAACCTTTGCCCCTCTAATCTAAGACTATGTCCTCTTGTTTTGCTACTTTGTTTCCTTTTAAATATACTCCCTTCCTCTACCTTGTGGATTCCCTTTACGTATTTAAATGTTTCTATCATATCTCCTCTGTCTCGTCTTTTTTCCAAGCTGTACATGTTAAGATCATTAAGCCTTTCCTGGTAACTTTTCTCCATGTTTTTGTTTTTAATCCCAAATGGGAAGTGTTTGGTGCGTGTATAAACAAAACCCACCATATCTTTGCCTCTCCCTGGCTGAAAAGCAGCAGGAGGGGCTTGGAGCTGCTCAGTACAGCGGCCTTTTGGTACATATTAGGTACTCACTCTGTAAAGAGGTGCCGTGAAGTGGCGAGTGAGCTTACGTTGCAATGGCCATTGAAACAAACAAAAACCTCAGTTTTGTTGTACACAAAGAAACGAGCGCAGATGACACCTTTTTTCCTTGTAACGATAAAAATCTATCTACATTGTTCTGCACCATTATTTCTCAATTCTGTTTCTCCTACCCAATTCTATAGGTGTTAAGTGTTAACATAGTCACTGTTGGGCACAAAAAGCATTAGACCACTGATAGCAAATCGTGGCATCCTAGATATTTCAAAATTACATGTCCCTTGATGCTTAAACAGTCCTAATATTTATTGAGCATTGTGGGAGATGACGTTATAAAACATCTGGGGTTCTATGGTTTTTGATTACTGCATTAGAACAACGTTCTGAGAAAATTCTACACATTTATTCCATTCATGATTAACATGAACATTGTGAGCTTAACCTGCTCTCATTTTTGGCATCATTTTGATGCTATCAGATCAACCTATGCAAATACTGAAGTCAGGCAGAAAAATTAATCAAAGTGATAATTGCACCAATTATATGGGGCACTCGGTAAAGATGACAGTGAGAAAGACAAAGGAGAGAAATTAAACATACTGACGGTAGACACTTTCATTTCTCATCATGAAATAGAAAAATAATGGGAATTATGATGTGATATGTACAGAAGAAACCTATGAAAACATAATGAACATACTCCAATGGATGAAATTAAACTTACTGAAGGTTGTATTAAAAATAAACTTTCATTCGCTGCCTTTACTAGCAACTCCCAAAAACTGCTGTATAATCATTGTGCGCGCAATCTCAAGCCAATTGCTCAAGCTCAAGCTTTATAACAACATTTCGGAGCAAATATCTTAAGGTCAGAATCAAAGAAAAATAAGAATGTGACATTTAGGCTAGCGTCAGATGAACGCAGTCATCATGTCCATGTCGCCACACAGTTTAACGTCCGTCGTAGCATTGATTTGTGATCAGTAGAGACCAACACACGAAGTACGTGCACACCGAAGTGCATATGCACCACGCAGGTGGCAACGGACACCATTTAGGCCTCGACGTAAAAGCGCTACGACGGAAGTCCAGAGTGCACCGCGTCCGCGTAGCGGTCTGTGTGTGTGATGACGCGACGTCAGGCGCAGTGCATTTGCATCGTCTATCACGTTGACGCTCAGAAGTTTTTTGGTCTGGCTGACTGTACCTGTCATTTCATTTTAATTAATTTTGATTCCCATATTTCACTTTTTTTTCTACATCCGTCAAAAAAACCAGACCGTGTGTTGTCTACAGTATCTTCTGTCAGTACGTCCGTCCGTTATGCACGCAATCAGAGTGCACTCAGACTGCGTATGTCTGACATTAACCTAAGAGCCCAAATCCAACCTACAAGAAAAGCTGAAGTTGTTAGATAAAACTAGGGATGTGCGTTTCGGGTTTCGGAATTTCGGAATTTTCACGAAATTTCCCGATTCGTGTTTTCGGATGCGGTCGAATTTCCGAAAGATTTTAAATCCGAAAATTTCAGATCCGAAATGTTTTCCGAGCCGAAACGAAATATTTTTGGATTTTTCGAATGGACTTGAAATGTGTCAAACGAGGAGAACAGATGTTCTGAAAAACGAAAATTTTCCGAAAAACGAAAATTTTCCGAAAAACGAAAATTAATCGAAACCGAAATCGGTCGAAACGAGTCGAATCGAAAAGTTTCAAAATCCGAAAAATCGAACCGAATCGAACCGAAAAAAAAATCGGTGCACAAGCCTAGATAAAACAGCTCCAGGTGATCGCTTAAAATCTACTGCAGCTATTTCAACCTAGCTTGTGGCTCAGCTGCATACTGTAAATTAAAGGATCATATACTTTATATAGGAGGTGTTAATTTGAGGCTCCCTAGAGCAGAATAAGCTATTCCAACCTAGTTCATTCTCCTCTAAACGAGCCTCTATTCAGAAATGAATACAATCTCTTAAACCCTGATGTTACGTGTTTTTGCTATTGCACTGGTTCCCATCGAGTCCTCTAGACTCAAAGAGCTGATACCCATGGCAGCACTACAGTGCCGATGCTTTTATCTGCATGGAACTCAAAATTTTTCCGATTCCAGATGCAAATACATCAGCTGAGTCAAAATAAGCTCAGCAACGGGTAGCCGGTAAGGGAAATTGTCTCGTACCAATATTCTCTCTTGCCAGCTCCCTATACAATCTAGGTTGGAATCCCAATATTTTTTTTACAGAAAAAATAAGTAAAATGAAAAAAAAAAAAAAATCGGACTTATAAAAAAAAAAAAATAGAAAAATGCTTAAAGTATCCTAAAAAATCTATGAATAAAGAGACTTTTTGCTGCAGAATTTTATAATGAACGGTTTATTAGATATTGAATTAAAACGGGAATATTTTTAACATTGAAGCCTATGGGATTCTCCTGAATAAACTTGCCGAATGAAACCACCGAATGGCAGGGCATTAGGGGAACCTTTCACTGCTGGTTTGTGTTCTCTGAATAGCCGAAGCAGTGCTTCTCTATGGGGATTTCACTGCCCTCGAACAGGCACCGAACAGGCACCGTATGTTCAGGCAATTCGTCAGGATTTGGCGAATTGCCTGCTCTCTGGATAGCCGAATGGCCAGGAAAGGTAACCGAACACTGATTTTCAGCGTTCGGTTACCTTTCTCAAGCAATTCGGATCTCTTTGGATAACCCTGTCAGTTTTTAGAGTGCCCTCCAAGAGGGCATATATGCAAGATATTTGCCATAAAAGGTGTATGGGGGTCCGGGTATTGCCCTGGGGGACAGGAAACAAGGACAAAAAGTTAAAAAAAATGTTTTTAAAGGGACAGTGAAATAAGGGTTAAAAATAAAAACGAAAAATTCCTTCAAATATCGTGCCTAGGAGGTCCCCATAACCTGCCCATGAAGTGGCGGATTTCTAGGATGTATAGAAATATGTAAAAACCAAAATATGACATTTCAAATGACGGTAAATGCTTTTCCTTTAATCTATCCATAAACAACTGCTTGGGGCGGCAGTCTGTATGAAAAGAGGAGACATTTTCGGACACGCAGAAAAAGTTTACAGATTTTTTGGCGGTGAAAAGCAGGAGAATGACTGGAGAATGGAAAATTCTAGACCAAATAGCCGATTTGGAAAGTGAGATAAATGGGAGAATTTTTCTGGTTTGGCTATTTTGACCTCAAATTTTCTCTTCAGTCATTCTCCTGAGTTTCACCTTTCTCTGAATAACCCTGTCAGGGTTATTCAGAGAGCGGTGAAGAGCAGGAGAATGACTGGAGAATGGAAAATTCTAGGTCAAAATAGCCAAACCAGAAAAATTCTCCCATTTAGGCTAGGGTCAGAGTAACGAATTTTTAACGTGCGTTTAGGTGCACTTAATCACGGCTGCACTAGCAGCAAATGACGGCCAATATACGAAGTACGGTCGCACGAAAGTCCGGCTGCGCAACGCAAGTGGAAAAATAATGCATTTTTCGAGAACGCAGAACCGCTAGTACGGACGTACAGAGTGCGCTGCGTCCACTAGCGGCGTGTGTGCGTGATTTGGAGACGTCAGACCCTGCTCACGTCCGTCCAACATAACGTCCAGACACCCAAAGTTTCCTGGTCTGGATCCGTAAAAAATCACGCACAAAAATGCGCATCGTATGACCATTTTCGCGCGTTCCGTGAAAAAATACGGCAATGCGTTCGGACGCACTTTTTGACGGTCGCTGCAAAAAATGCGTTAGTCTGACCCTAGCCTTATCTCACTTTCCAAATCGGCTATTTGGTCCAGATTGCTCTCTTTTCCTGCCATTCTCCTGGTTTTCACCTTTCTCTGAACAACCCTGAGAGAGAGGTGAAAGCCAGGAGAACTGGCAGGAGAAGAGAACAATCTAGACCAAATAGCCAATTTGGAAAATGAGTTAAATTGGGAGAATTTTTCTGGTTTGGCTATTTTGACCTAGAATTTTCACTTCTCCAGTTATTCTCCTGCTTTTCACCGCTCTCTGAATAACCCTGTGAATTTTTAATCCCGAGGTGAAAAATAACATTGCTTTAGATGTTATTTTGAATTTTTTTCAAACACCAGTTAAATGCAGCATATTAGGATGTTTTAGGAGGGAAATGAATTCTCAAATCTCAATCAGAAGCAGACACCACCCCACCCCCTCAGTATAGTGTACAATGTATCAAATTGATTACCAGACTAAAAACACCTGGTGTTATGCCCGTTTGTGAACAGAGGTCATTTAGAGTTGATAATCTTTCCACGTACACATTCGTTTTTAATTCAATATCTAATACACCGTTGCTTATAATATTCTGCAGTAAAGAGTCTCTTTATTTCTAGATTTTTTAGTATTTTTTAAGCATTTTCTATACTTTTTTCAAAATTTCTTTTTTTTTCGAACTCAAACCGAACACACCCAAAAAGTTCAAAGTTCGCGAACTTTCAAACTGCCAAAGTTCGAGCCGAACTCCGAACCGTCCGAACCCGAACAGCCCATCCCTAGTAATAAACAGATGTTCGCAACTGCTTGATTTGGAACAACTTGCACACATCTGCCATCACCTGGGACATAAATGGGGTCCCCTGGTCCGTCAAAATTTCCCTTGGCAGGCCAGTTATCGAAAACATAAAAAACAACTCCCGCGCAATGGCCTTTGATGTAGGGTTTCTGAAAGCAACCGCCTCTGGATACCTTGTATCAAGCACCACCAGGATATATCGTGTCCCCGAGCAGACTTCTCTAAGGGACCCACTATATCCATAGCGATGCGCTCAAAGGGCACTTCAATTATCGGCAGAGGCACCAAGGGGCTCCTATAATGGGGTGCTGGGGCAGTTAACTGGCAAACGGGGCAGGATGAACAGTACCTCTTAACCGCGGCACCGATCCCAGGCCAGTAAAACCAGTCCGTTATCCGGGCCTCGGTTTTCTCAGCTCAGGAATAGTGCCCTATATCCTTATATTATAGGCATGCAAGTCCCAGGGGAGTGGAGAAACCTCTGAATCTCCAGCGAACTTCTATGTCACAGCTGGGTATTTTTCCTGTTGAAACTGATAACATAGTAACTGCTCTGACTGCTCTGATCTGCTTTTATCTACTCCAAGAATGGAAGAATCTTGTCAATGTTCAATGTTCAATGTTCTTGAACCCAGGACATACTTGAAAACAAGAAAAATCTCAATGTATCCTTCCTGATAAAATACTTTGCAAAATCAAATGGCACGCTGAACACAGTCACTTCTATCCTTTGGCCCCCACATCGAAAAACTCTCATCTAAAATTTACCCCAAACTAGGTGCCCTGTACAGAAACAAATACTGTCCAAGCCCCGCGGTACAGCAAATGCTTATGCAGGCTATTGAATACGGAGATGTAGTGTATGGAGCTGCCCCGCAAACGCGCCTTCAGAAACTTACTACATTGTATAACTCATTCTGCCGCTTTGTGCTACAATGTAACTACATGACCCACCATTGTGACATGTTAAAAGAACTAAACTGGCCATCGCTGGAATCTAGATGCACTCTTCACCTTTCCAACCTGGTGTTTAAGAGATTTTCTGGGAAGCTACCACCCTGCCTGAATAGGCTGCTTCCCCTTGCAGTTCCCTCATCCTATAACCTCCGATCCAGGACCTGCACCTTACTTACAATACCACAATACAAAAAGAAAGTGTCTCGATGCTCATTTTCCTACAGAGCACCGCAGTTATGGAATAACCTCCCAGGCGCCATCAAATCTTCCCTCAGTCTAAAGTCACTCAAGAGCTCCCTGTTAACACACTTCAATACGGAATCTCCAGCTGAGGAAGCCATTAATGGCGAAACGCGTCCTGGTAGATATGATGATTTTCTTACAATAAATGTTTTTATTTTATTTTTGATTGCTGCTTGCCTTTTTTGATCCTGAAAAAGAAAAGAAGGTTTGGGGAACCCCTGTATGATTCCCTGTGCGAGTTATGACGGAGCAAATAGAGGCTCTTTGTTTGTAAGTGCAAATTTGGCTTTTCTTAATCATTAAGGTGATTTGTGATTTACCGCACCAAGAGGTGCTCCCTTTTTGCCTTGTCTATTTTCTGCAGTACCACTTTTTGTGACACCGAAGGAGCGGATTGAGGGGTTCATGGGCACCTGATACAAGTTCCTACCCGCTATATTCCCGGGAGCCGGTTGTGGGCTCCCCAGAATGTGAGTCTTAATACAAACGAAATTTCATTCCATTGGGTGTTGATGTACTGCGCAATTGTGGCCCTTTCTTTCTGCTTTTTCCTGCAGTGCGTGTCTTTTCATCTACACAACAGAGAAGATTCTCGCTTGAAGATAAGAACTGTCTGTGGACATACAGTGTGTCTCTCTTACTTTCTCATGGACCTTGGTCTTTTGAGCACTATGTTGTAATCTTTTTGCTCAATTTTCTAGGTGTTTAGAGAAACCTCCGTACACAATATATAGCGAGTGGGTGAGACACTCGTTTCCAGTGGGCGCTTCACCCCTTTTTCTGTTTTCAATACGGAATGCACCTGTAAACATGTAACATGGTGACTATATTACTTACATATTTATTTTCTGTGTTAATGTGTATATTTGTGTTTTGTTTTTAATATCTTGCGTGTATTACTTTGTATTTCTGTAACGACTGTAACATTTCAATGTTCTTGAAACCAGGACATACTTGAAAAGGAGAGAAATCTCAATGTATCCTTCCTGGTAAAATACTTTGCAAATAAATAAATAAATAATAAATAAGTGTGTGTCATGGAAAAAATGTCCTTACTAAATTAATGAACGTTGTTTCTTTCTTGCAAATTCTCAGAAATATCTACAGGATATGGAATGTAAATAACCGCTAGCCAATCATTTGTGATCCAAAATACATTATAGATACACATCACATATCTGTCTATATTTGTACCTTTCCCTCTATTGTACCCACCTTGTACCCGTAACCCTGTGTATTCCCAATCTTAACTGTTGTCACTGTTTTGTCATTGAGAATGTTGGGAGAGGAGATGGAGAGGAGCAGGGGGGGAGAGGAGATGTCAGGTACCTGTTTTCCAGGGGAACCAATTGTGCAGAAGTAGCAGCCTTTTCAGTACAGCTATTGGCAAAAAGGGCTGAATGATATACACAGACCTCTCTTGCTCAGTAGGAGTGATGTTAGACAGAGAACTCTTGGAACATTTCTTGGCACAACCACGGTTTAATATCTTTATATATATATAGCGATAAACAGTCTCTCAGCAAGGTCAGTTCATAAGTAAAGGATCATAAAGGCAGGCGGCAATCAGGCATAATCAATAACAGGCAAAGGTCGGCAACAGGTATCAATATCAGAATATACTTGCTAGTAGATTTTCCAGGAGACAAGGATCAACAGCTTGGTGCAGGTAATACTTCAGCAAGATAGAAATTTAGCAAGTATTCAATGGAACAGGTAACAGGTGAGGCTTCAGGCAAGGATTTCACAGGTAAGAGGCTTCAGGCAAGGATTCCACAGGTAAGAGGCTTCAGGCAAGGATTCCACAGGTAAGAGGCTCCAGGCAAGGATTCCACAGGTAAGAGGCTTCAGGTAAGGATTTCACAGGTAGGCTCAGGTTGTAAACCGCAATAAACGAGCAATGACTTTCTCAGCTTGTAGATTTTTTATAGTCAGGTATAACGAGTTGATTGGATCCAGCCGGCGTGCATCAGCGTGTCCAGACTTCCGGGTTGAGTCGCAGCTGTAATGGCTATATGGGAGGATGCCTGCTCGCGCGCGTGCGCTTTTCATTCAGACCTTAGTCATTGAAGGAGAAAGACCAGAATTATAATGTCTCCTCAGCATGGACAGATCTTGGAGCCCGGGAATTACCAGGAGCCCAGTCGGCCGCAGGAAGAGCCGCTGAGGCCAGGAGAGGTACGTGACAGGAGACATGGTGTTGGGCAGAGACATAGGGGCGAGGAAGAGAGGAGGGGTGACAGGAGTCCCGAGAGGGACAGTAGCAGAAACAGGGAGACGAGGAGTGAGGGGGAGAGTAGGCAGAAGAGTGAGGGTGCTAGGCCAGGCCCAAGGGTCAGCTTCTGGGTGAGGGACACAGCAGGGTGTTAGTGCACATCACAGTCACAAGCATAGAAACGGGAAGAAAGGTACACCCTGGATTAGAAAGAGGTGCAAATAATGTAAATAATGTAAACATTTCACTTGTTACTATTAAAATCCTTACTATTTACCATAGGTCCTGGCTGCCTGTTATTTGCTGGAACTACCTAAGGAGGCCTTTGCTGAAACGGAGTACAAGATCCTGAGAAGGGATTTTCTGCCGAGATTCTGGGTGAGAACTTGACCCGAGGCGGTGCCCCACAGTGGATCCTGAAGTCCTCCGAGTAGTAGTAACTTGTTATGTGCAAGTGATCTTTCAATATCCTGTGAGTGATATTCTCACGGGGTCTAAGATGTGTATTTTTTATACGGTCTGCACTATGTATCTGTGATTTTAGTTTTCCGATACCCTTCCTATTTTCCTTTTTTACCGTTTGTTGGCACTTGACACTTGAGGGGAAAGTGCTTTTTGAAGTTAGCAGATATATATTTTATATATTTTATTTGGACTGGGGTGGTCACGTTTGTTGTGTTTTTATATTTGTTCACGGGTCAGTCGGTAACAAAGCCAACAATAGGCATCAGTGACACCCTGCAATGTGAGGCGCGTCCTTCGGACACTAGATGCCTATGGGACTGGTCATGCCCTTTCCAACTCCTGCTGGCGTCACGAACAGTCTCTGCTTATATGATGCAGCATACGTATGAATGCTGCTGTAATAACTGTGACCTGGCGAAATACATCCATTGTGTATAACTCTGGTGTATGGGGGTAATAGAGCCACAACTGTGCTGCATTGGTTTTTATAGGCTGTTCATTTTGAGTTTGGACTGGTTCGTGGAGTTTAAAGTTAGCACCTTGTTTGAACAGTAGCTAAAATTTTCCATATCGCATCCGTGTGGTTATTACCTTACTTATCGAAGCGCTACTGGTCATTTGCGCTCTCCATGCTAAGTATATGGCACGCAAAATACAGTAAGCGTGCACAAGGCTCGAGCAAGCATAGATGCGCTAGATGATTACATGTTTAACGTGACGGATGTAATATGGAGGCCATGAGCTAAAGTCACTTATCCTAGCGTTAACACTTACTCATCTGATTGCTACCATTAGTGTCATCTATGGAATAGTGCCCATGGTCTATGGTGTTAGCTTACAACCATTTTGGTTAAGTTAGCATCAATTTTGGAATATTGCCCATGGACTTAAATGGTAAAGTCTCCGATGAGTTTACCAAAGCTCTGGGTAATTTTACACCAGTCTGGGAATCCCAGAACTAGCCTACAGAATTTTGTTGAATATTTTTTTTTTTTATTGCACAAAAATATTTCCAACGTATAACACACTAATGGGTTTTCCTGACTACATTCGCAGCTTCAACCACTAGACATTCAAGTAAACCCGCATTCAACGTACAGTATAAATACAAGTGGTAGACTAGAGCGCATCGCTCTTTTTAATGTTTGCGGCAAATCCTGATGTGGAATATATCTATATATTTTTTTGGCACACATGCACTTGATTGGAATGTTTCATCAGTAAGATGTAATTGGTGCAAACAGGTAATTTGAAGATTACAAGCCTTATCCAACTATAACAGTGATTACTGATTGCTAATTATAGTGCTGATTTTAGGAGCCTGAAATCTTGACAGTCACATTAGCCGTTTGATTTAATGCTACATACTGTAAATGTTTCTACTTCGAGTGAGAATTCCTAGCTTGCTTGGGATGAAACAGAGTTTGCCTCAAGATCTTAGACAGGTAGCTTTTATTTTTAATTGCAAATCTGAATTTAACTTGCTGCAGCTGGGGAAAACATGATACAGTCAAGTTAAAAACATTACAGGGGTTATTCACTAAGTCCCGAACTTGCCACCGAAGTGCACTGACTGGTGAATTTCACCGTACGGTGCATTTTCGGGGCAGTTCGTCTAGTCACAAAGTTGTCAATTCTCCAAATACTGACATTGATGGCAATCTACAGTCCAGTTCAGAGATCTTCGGTGGTCTCCAGCAGCAGCGAAATTGTACCATAAGGAAGTAATGGTCCATCTATTCACAGAGTGCCGAACTTCGCCAAAGTGATGGAGAAATGACCTGATTTTCGGGGATTAAGTTCAACAGGTTTAAACAGGTGAATCACATAGGTTTCAATGTAAAAATATAAAAGACTTTTTTTCAAAAACAATTAAATTCTTTTATTTTACAGCAAACAGCCTTTTTAATTTTTATATTTTAGAACACCTTTTTGTATTTTTTTTAGATAATTTTTTTGTTTCCCAATTATATTAAAAGTCTTCACCTTTTTAATTCTGTAACAGACCTTTTTATTATTATTTTTTTAAGGGCCTTTTTTATTATTTAGACACATTTTTGTTTAATGCATTTTTATTGTTTTTTCTTTTTTTTGCAGTGCAGTGGATTTTGTCAAAGCCAGATAGTCGCTCTTTTGCACTCTTCGGCGGCATGTGGTGCTCTTTGGAGATGTTCAGCAAATTTTTCATGAGGCTTCTATGAACCCATCTTCGGCCCACTACGGTGACCCTATGGTGAATAGTGAATTCACCGTAGTTTCAGCAAAATGGAATTGCCAAAGTGCCCCAAAGTGATAGGCACAGAAATTTTGATGAAATTTCGGTCCTTTGTGAATAAACTCTTACTTATTGCTCTCACAATGACATATTTCTTACAAACTGCATAGGTGACGGAATAATTTAAAAAGACAGTTACTAATAAAGTAAAAAATTTAAACAAATGTGCCGTTTTCTGCCAAACATGCTAAATTGGCACTGGTTTTAAAGAGCCTTTAGTAACTTACAAGTTTGTTTGTTTTTTTTACTTAAAAGTAGTGTATTTGTTATGTGCCTCAGACCAGGAATGCCAAAATGGGCAAGTAAAATTAAAATAACTAGAGACAAAGAGTGCTGGTGCCATCTTTGATTAAGGCTAGGGACAGATGAGCGCATTTTCTGCAGCCACCGTCAAAATGTACGTCGATGCGTGCGCACGCATTTTTTCACGGAATGCGCTTGAGTGGTCGGACGATGCTCAATTCTGGACGTATTCCATGACGGTGGGGTGAAAAAAGAGAAAAATCAGATGAATCTAATCACTTGAAAATGAAAAAATAAGGGCAAGGGCTATAAAAAGTCGTTTCGGGGATGGTGGCGTTTTTCTAAGATGGATCCTGCACACGTCTTTGTGTTTGGTGTGATGGGGTACCTGTACCTAAAGAGGAAGAGAAAGCGGCGTACCTGGGTTCATGAAATCAACGCTGCCAGACCCACGCATGGACACTTTGTGACGCTGTACAGGCCACTGCGAGAGAGGGACCCCGCGAAGTTCTTCAACTACCTGCGGATGTCCATCGCCTCCTTTGATGAACTGTTGTCGCGGGTACGGGAGCCACTGACCAAGAGGGACACCAACATGCGGCCCGCCATACCACCGGAGGAGATGCTGGTCATCACTTTGAGGTACGTACTGTCACACACCTGTATACATGACATCGCTGCCAGTCACCTGACATGAGTGCATCATGTCTGTAGTCACATGCCCACTGTTACATGCACACACACACACACACGGCATCACATCACACGTACATAATCATAAATGACTCCAACAACAATGTTGATAAATAATACTATAATATGAAAGAAACTGTAATATATTATGGACATATATTACAACTCGTAAACTGAAGGTCAGTATATATACAAAATCAAAACAATAACACATAACAAACAAATTAAAACATATTTAGGTCATGTATCAAAGTTGCTGATACCGCGGAGCATCTGGGTCATGAGGGCCGGTGGTGTGGCTACAGCTGGACCCCGACTCCGTGTGTGGCCTGGCTCCAGGGGGCATGGCTGGGTGGGTGGACAGCACCTCACTGGAGACGGAAGATCCACTGGCGGATTGTGGCACAGCATGGTAGGCGGCTGCGTGATGGGGACGTGAAAGGATGTCCTCCAATATCGCGAGAGATCTGTGGCGATACTCCATTTTCTCCGCCTCGCTCATCCTGTTCAGGAGGAGCGTACATGCATTGGAGAACGACATGTCGACGGAGTCCGCAAGCATGCAGCGTTGGTGTGCATGGGTGGTCTGTGCCTCCATGAACATGACCATGGCCTGCTCCAGGTCTGCAGCCTGTGCCCTTCTCTTCTGGCCAGGTCTGGTGCTGACCGTTGTCGCGGTACCTGCCACCTGTGGTGTCGCCAAATCCTCCTCCATCTGCGACTCAGCACCACCCTGGTTCTCCTCCTCCTGGCAGCTGGCTGAATCTCCTGGCACCATTTGTTGTGCCTGGGTGCCGGAGGTCGATGGCTGGTCCATGCTGCTGACAGACCTGCGCGGCTCCTGGGTCCTGCGGAGGAACGATAGCTGCTCTGCATAAATGTACCCCCGGACCTTTTTCGCACCAGCTCCAGAGCGCGCAGCCATGGCCTGCTTCTTCTGGACGCGCATGTAGTTGTCGCGTACTGTGCGCCATTTGTTCATCGCCTCTTGTGCTGAAAAACATGATGAGAGTGACATTAGCTTGTGTTCATGGTATGTGATCATATTCAAACAGTTTTGTTTTGTCTTCTAGGTATCTCGGTAGTGGGTGCAGTTTGAAGGATCTGCATTATAGCTTCCGCGTTGGCAGATCAACAGCTGGTGAGATCGTCCGCAAGGTGTGCCAAACCATATGGGAAACCATGAAGGACCAATGTTTGCCAAGACCGACACATACGGCATGTCTGGAAATTGCAGCAGGATTCTGGGAGAGAGCCAACTTTCCAAACTGCCTGGGAGCCGTGGATGGCAAACATGTCCGCATAGTGAAGCCACCGCACAGTGGCTCACTGTATCAGAATTATAAACATTACTTTTCTATTGGCCTACTGGCGGTGTCAGATGCCAACTATAGTTTTGTGTATGTGGATGTCGGTTCATACGGCAAGGACTCTGACTCCACACTGTTCAGGAACTCCACTGTGGAATGAAATTGAGAGTGGGACCCTGAACATCCCCCGACCCGCACCATTGCCTGGCAGTGACGTGACAGTCCCCTATGCCTTCGTGGGTGACGAAGCATTCGGCCTATCCACACACCTCCTACGGCCCTACTCAGGGACACACCTGACTGTGAAGAAGCGGGTGTTTAATTATAGGCTGTCGCGGGCGAGACGGTATGTGGAGTGTAGCTTTGGCATACTGACCAACAAGTGGAGGATTCTACATAGACCGCTGGATGTGAATGTGGACTTCTGTGTGGACATAGTGAAATGCTGTTGCATTCTACATAATTATGTGCGGGCCAGGGATGGTTTTAATTTTGACGATACCCTCACAGTTGTCGGTCTTGAGGATGATGTGAACTATGACATCATAGCTGTGAATAGATACAGCAACAGGTATCGCGATGCTCTATCTAATTATTTCATCAGTGATGCAGGTGAGGTGCCCTGGCAGCTGGGGAGCATTTGAGTTTCACATCAATGATTTCATTTGTTTGTTTATTATCATTTTTGTGATTTACATTTATGGGATTATGAATTAAATAATATTATACTCACTCTGTATGTGCTGCTCCTTCTCGGACCAGGTATCGTACTCCGGGTACACCTGACGGGACACCTCGACCCATGCGCTCGCCTTCCTCCCCTTGTCCTTATAACGCTCGCAGGCCGTATCCCAGATCCCTGGATGCTCCCCCACAGCGCTTATCAGCCTCTCCACGTCCATCTCTGGTCCAGCAGCCATGTTCAACGGTCGCAGGTACACTCCAACGAACTGCAGGAAACTTTGGCAGTTTGGACGTGATGTAGGCCGCACACTAGCAGCGTCTGACGTCTCCTAATCACGCACACACGCTGCCATGCGGCCGCCGCGCACTTTGTACGTCAGTAGCAGCGGTTTCACGTTCTGATAAAAATGCGTTCATTTGCTGGTTGCGTGGTGTCGGCGCACTTTTGTACGCACGTACTGCGTATATTGGCCGTCATTGGCCGTTATGTGCTGCTACTGCCGCCGTGATTTAGTGCGTCTGCACGCGCGTTCCGACTGCCCCACTCTGACCCTAGCCTTACTGTGTCGAGTCCACTATTTTAGACCAATAGTTTAGATGATGCAGTTTTAATAATCTGTGATATCTTTGTGTCAGACTATAAATATCTATTTTAGATCTTGTGATTAAGTGAACTTGAAGAAAACATACAGGGTTATCCAAAGAGATTCGAAAAGTCACCGCATGTTCGGTGACTTTTCGTTCTCTTCAATTCGGTTCCTTTTGCCGATTGCATTTCGGTGACCCTGCGGTGTATTCAGCAAGCACCACAGGGTCCCCGAATTGCAGGGAAAAGCTGCCGCAAACCCGACGAAAACTCACCGAATGCACGCTGAAAACAAGCAAAAACATCTGGATTAACCTTCCAAGAAGCCGAACAGGAGCCGAACAGGAGCCGAATCACACAGAGCCGAAGCAGCTGTGACGTAGAGGAGGCAGTGAATAAATTAGAAAAACCATTTGTATGAATCTGGGAAAAAGAAACGCTGTTTGCAAAGAAACTACTAAGCGAAAATGTCTGAAATTTTCACAGGAGGTCCAGGGAATGATAATAAAGAGGGCTGTTACAAAAAAAATAAGCAAACTGAAAAAAAAAAAAAAAAAATCGGACTTTTAATTTTTTTTTAAAAAATTCAAAAAAAGGTTAAAGTATCCTAAAAAATCGATAAATAAAGAGACTTTTTGCTGCAGAATTTTATAATGAACGGTTTATTAGATATTGAATTTCGGGATGTGCGTTTCGGGTTTCGGAATTTCGGAATTTTCACGAAATTTCCCGATTCGTGTTTTCGGATGCGGCCGAATTTCCGAAAAATTTTAGATCCGAAAATTTCAGATCCGAAATGTTTTCCGAGCCGAAACGAAAATTTTCGGATTTTTCGAATGGACTTGAAATGTGTCAAACAAGGAGAACAGATTTTCCGAAAAACGAAAATTTTACGAAAAACTAAAATTTTCTGAAAAACGAAAATTTTGTAAAAACGAACATTTCTAAAAAACGAAAATTTTGTAAAAACGAAAATTTCTGAAAAACGAAAATATTTCGAAAAAACGAAAAGTCGATACAAAAAACGGGCAAAATGACACGAAAAATACGAAAAATGGTCGATATTCCGAAAAATGTGCAATTCCGAAAAACGAAAATTTCCGAAATTACGAAAAGTCGATACAAAAACCGAGCACAGTGACACGAAAATACGAAAAATGGTCGAAATTCCGAAAAAAAAATGTACCCGAAAAACGGGCCGAACCGAATCGAATCGAAACCGAAATCGGTCGAAACGGGCCGAATCGAAAAGTTTAAAAATCCGAAAAATCGAACCGAATCGAACCGAAAAAAAAATCGGTGCACAAGCCTAATTTTTGAATTAAAACAGGAATATTTTTAACATTGAAGCCTATGGGATTCTCCGGAATAAACTTGCCGAATTAAACCACCGAATGGCAGGGCATTAGGGGAACCTTTCACTGCTGGTTTGTGTTCTCTGAATAGCCGAAGCAGTGCTTTTTTATGGGGATTTCACTGCCCTCGAACAGGGACCGAACATGCACCGTATGTGCAGGCAATTCGCCAGGATTTGGCGAATTGCCTACTCTCTGGATAGCCGAATGGCCAGGAAAGGTAACCGAACGCTGATTTTCAGTGTTCGGTTACCTTTCTCAAGCAATTCGGATCTCTTTGGATAACCCTGATAATCTCTGTACTGAATAACAGTTTGTTGGCTGCATGGAAACTAATTTGCAAACATTTATGTGTTAGGTTAGCGATTGTGGAATAGATAGCAGATTTATTTTGAAAGCAAAAGCTACCAGATTCTATTTTCACACAAAAGACTAGATGGAATATATCTTAATACCAGGTATGAGGATAAACCTTTCTAATCCCTGAAATCTACTTTGCAAAATCTCATTGGCAACAAAGAGCATTTTTTTTAAATGAATGTTAACTGTACTATGAAAAACAATTCCACTAACTACAATTTGTTGCAGGGATAAGCAACCTTTTGGAACTGCATCTCACATGATGCCTTTTATGTTTACCAACCATTTGCTTAACTCATTTATGCCGCCAGGGGCGTACTATGCTGCACCCCCACACCCGGCAGGTGGGACTCAACACCATGAGATGGCATAGCACGCCCCGCTGGTGTCTATGGGCCCCGTCAGGCCAGCTCACCAGTTGTGACGTGGCACCAGCTGGTGAGCGTAAAGTGTTATACCCAGGACATACTTGAAAACGAGAGAGCTCTCAATGTATCCTTCCTGGTAAAATACTTTAGAAATAAATAAATTTGCTGCCATGGGATGGCTTGAACTCAGACTGCCCCCCGGCAGCCAATGATGTGCGCCGTGCGTCATCAATATAGGTGGCCAGAGGAGGGGCCCACCGGAGTGGGGTATACTATTACGCCCCTCTGAAGTTAACGCCCTCCTGACGGGTACCACCCACCTGGCGGTAACATGTCAATATAAACTTTTACCAAAATTTTTTACATTGATCCAACATTCCACTACCTCAATAATAATTCAATTAATACCATGTAACACTCCAATTAAAATGAAACATCATGTTTGATTGCTCTATGAGAAGACCATTAATATATCTTAATTAATGGATTTCACCGAGTCATGCCTTCAGAGTCTTGCCTGTAAGTGAACCATCTAGAGACACAGACATGTTATTCTGAATCCAATAATAACATCAGAGAGATCCAGATTCTTCACAATTTTAAAGACTTGCGTGTTTGTCAACGCTTAAGCTGAAGAACGTAATAGATGAAGCAACATTTGCACAAGCTATGATTCTGTATGCTTATCGTAGACTAGCATAAGTGAGAATTACAAAGGTACCCTGAATTTAACCGTTTCTATGTCAACCATGTATCTCTTAGAAAGTATTGATGAAGCGATTACACAAGAATGATAAACATGCTGCATAGGAAATAATCAAGTTTTTAAACTTTGACAAATTTATTGGGGACTAGTCAAGTTGTTAACTGCTGAAAAGTCCCCAAGTAAATACAAAAGACAGAGAGCAATTCAACACATGAAGATTGAAAGGTGTTTTTTTTCCAGTTTGGCCCTATAACTACAAGATATCCCAACCAATCTTACAGGGTTATTCAAAGAGAATCGAAAAGTCACCGCACGTTCGGTGACTTTTCGTTCTCTTCAATTCGGTACAATTTGGCGATCCCATTTCGGCGTCCATGCGGTGTATTCAGCAAGCACCACAGGGCTGTCGCAGTGCAAACCGCAAACCCGACGAAAACTCACCGCAAAACCCGGTGAACGCACATTGAAACCCGCAAAAACATCTGGATTAACCCCGCCGAACACGCCGGAGAAACCCGACCAGCTGCCAATCACACACAGCGCAGCCGCTGGAAAACGTTGACACCGCAGACGAATGGAGTGAAAAAAAAAAACTCAGTACGTTTGAATGTTTGAGAAGTGAAACGCTGTTTGAAAAGAAACTACAGAACGAAAATGCCTGAAATTTAAATATTAGATCCAATGAATGATAATAAAAAGGGTTGTTACAGAAAAAACAAAAAACGATTTACAAAAAAATAGCGAACAATGCCTAAAAGATCCTTAAAAAAAATCGATAAATAAAGAGACTTTTTACTGCAGAATATTATAATCAACGGTTTATTAGATATTGAATTAAAACGGGAATATTTTTAACATTGAAGCCTATGGGATTCGCCTGAATAAACCTGTTGAATGAAACCACCGAACAGCACTGCAATTCGGCAACTTTTCACTGCTGGTTTTTGTTCTCAGTATAGACGAAGCATTTCTTCTCTATGGGGATTTCACTGCCCTCGAACAGGCAACGAACAGGCACCGTATGTGCAGGCAATTCGCCAACATTTGGCGAACTGTCTGCTCTCTGAATAGGGATGAACTGTTCGGTTCGATCTGTTCGGAGTTCGATTCGAACATCGGCCGTTCGAAAGTTAACAAACTTCAAACTTTTTGGGACGGTCGCCAAAAGTTCGAAAATATTTTTTTTTCTGAAAAATGTATAACAAATGCTTAAAAAAATACTAAAAAATCGAGCAATAAAGAGACTCTTTACTGCAGAATATTATAAGCAACGGTTTATTAGATATTGAATTAAAACGGGAATATTTTTAACATTGAAGCCTATGGGATAAAACATTCTTGTTACAAAAACATCAGGCAGACACGGCCCTCTAATCAGGCACTGTAGATGGCAGCCTGCAGGGGCCTCCCAAGGATCACCTTGAGGAGCATGCGGCCGACGGATGACAGAGCTACGACTGTGCGGGCTAGCCGCCTGGGGGCATGTGGCAGAGACAGGCAGCGCAGGGAGGGAGCCACTGCACCTGCAGCCACAGCAGACCCCCCCACAACCAGGATCCAGGGAGCCCCCACTGACCACCAGGCTAAGGTAAGGCAACACATTTCTAAAAAAAATAATATCTGAGGACATTTTTAAATGTCCCCGGGAACATAAAATAAAACATTTTTTTTCTTTCTCTACCTTGCTGAATGTATTTAATTATATGTATTAGATACATTCAGCCAGGTAGAGGGGGGTGGCATGTGGGCTGCGCGGGGTCTCAGGCAGTTGTTTGTTTTTTTTGTGTGTATATTTTTAGAAAATCTATAGTGGAAGGTAAGGGCAGGTATGATATATATATATAGATAAGATATACCGTATTTTTCGCTCCATAAGACGCACCTGACCATAAGACGCACCTAGTTTTTAGAGGAGGAAAACAGGAAAATAAATATTCTGAAATCAAATAGTGTAATAATGGATATTGCCCCAGCTCCTCTCATGGATATACTGCCCCAGCTCATGGATACTGCCCCCAGCTCATGGATACTGTCCCCCAGCTCATGGATACTGTCCCCAGCTCATAGATACTGTCCCCCAGCTCATGGATACTGTCCCCAGCTCATGGATACTGTCCCCAGCTCATGGATATGCCCCCCAGTTTATGAATATGCCCCCCAGCTAATGGATATGCCCCAGCACATGGATTTGCCCCGCAATTTATGGATATGCCCCCCAACTTATGGATATGCCTCAGCACATGGATAATGCCCCAGCTCATGGATATTGCCCCAACACATGGATATTGCCCCAACACATGGATATGCCCCAGCACATGGATATGCCCCAGCTCACTCATGGATTTGCCCCAGCTCACTCATGGATAAGCCCCAGCTCACTCATGGATTTGCCCCAGCTCACTCATGGATATGCCCCAGCTCACACATGGATATGCCCCAGCTCACACATGGATTTTCCCCAGCTCACACATGGATAATGCCCCAGCTCGCTCATGGATATGCCTCAGCAGCTCATGGATATGCCCCAGCAGCTCATGGATATGCCTCAGCTCACCTGCCGCCGCCGCGTTAGGCTCCCTCTGAGCGTGCGTCCGGCGGCAGGAAGCTTGGGTACTCGCCTGGGGGAGCCACGTGACCGCGATCTCGCGAGATCGCAGTCACGTGGCTCCCCCAGGCGAGTGCCCAAGCTCCTTGCCGCCGGACGCACGCTCAGAGGGAGCCTAACGCGGCAGCGGCAGGTGAGCTGAGGCATATCATGGGGCATTCGCTCCATAAGACGCACCCACTTTTCCCCCCACTTTTTGGGGGGAGAAAAGTGCGTCTTATGGAGCGAAAAATACGGTATATCTATATTCTTATAAAGTTATATATCCAGACTTGTATTACACACACATTTTGGCAACTAATTGCCCCCCCCCCATTTGGCTGATCCCTCCAGAAGAAATATTGAACCCGATAGAGCAGAGAATAATATATATATTCTCTGCTCTGTCGGTTCCAACATTTCTTCTAGAGGGATCAGCCAAATTGGGGGGGGGCGCATTTAGTTGATATTGTCCACATGCCACCCCCCATGTGCTTATGTGTATATATGGTCTGAGGTCTGTGGGTGGGTGAATATATATATCTGCGTGTTGATATATACGTATATGTCTGTGTGTGGTATCAATGCATCCCTACTCTATACACAGCGTTCCGTGTCCCTATAATATATATGTTCAGGGGTTATCTTTTTTTTATATTTTTACACTATTCCTATTATATTAACAGTAGCTTTTGATGTATTTTATTCAGTAGAAACTTTTTTTGCCTATATAACATGTGCTTTGTGAAAATAAAACGGTTTTGTGTGTACATTTTAATTTAGTTAGTGGATTCCTGTCCAATGCGGTGAGAAGCAAACGTAATGCAGTGTAGACACGCTGCAAGGCGGAGCGGAGTGAAGTCAAGCCTGCAAAATGTTTGCTTCTCTTCGCTACACTGTGCATCGCTACATGCTCAGTGTGCATACAGGCTGCCGCCCCAAGCAGTTATGAATAGATTAAAGGAAAAGCATTTACCATCATTTGAAATGTCATTTTTTGTTTTTAAATGTTTCTATACATCCTAAAAATCCACCACTTCACGGACAGGTTATGGGGACCTCCTAGGCATGATATTTGAAGGAATTTTTCATTTTTATTCTTAACCTTTATTTCAAGGAAAACTCACTGTTCCTTTAAAAACTTTTTTTAACTTTTTGTCCTTGTTTCCTGTCCCCCAGGGCTCTACCTGGACCCCCATACACCTTTTATGGCAAATATCTTGCATATATGCCCTCTTGGAGGGCACTCTAAAAATCAAACTTTCGAGTCCCATTGACTTGCATTGAGTTTGGTTCGTGTTCAAGTTCGAACTCGAACTTTTGAAATTGTTAGAGTTCGAATGCGAACCGAACACGGGGATGTTCGGCTCATCACTATCTCTGAATAGCGGAATTAGCAGGAAAGGTAACTGTACGCTGAATTTCACTGTTCGATTACCTTTCGGCCACAATTCGGATCTCTTTGAATAACCCTGTATGCAAAAGCATTGTCAATGACCTTGTGGGTTATTTTGTTTTTTTTATATTTAATTTTTTTATTTTGTAAGTAAGTCTGGGTACAAACAGAGTAGAGTAAGGGCCACGCAGGACCATCCAAAACTGTCAAAGATACGGCATAAGAAAAACAATAAACATCCCCAAATAGGAGGGTCTCAGCGATATATATCAGATAAAAGGGGAGGGGTAACGCAAAAGTCTAGGTGATCCCCAGACGGGGATCTTCGGCGTCAAAGTCATCAGGAACTCTTATAAAAGGGAGGATATAAAAAGTAGTGAAACACCTCAAAATAAAGAGATTCTGCTCGTGAGAAAAGGAGGGGGACTGGTGCAAGGGAGAAAATCAAAAAGGGCAAAACATCCTCACAAATTGTCTAGTTCGTACCTGAATGCGGGGGGAGGGATAAATAACTGGGGAGAAACTCCTGTAATCGGGGAGACTCAGAAATCAAGGCTAAAGATTTCTCATCAGCCTGTGTCCACAAACGGCAAGGGACATGGCACAGGCAGCGTGTCACCTATGAGACCAGAGCATCCAGTTTCCACTCTCTCGTCACCACGAGGAAGGGCTGCAGGCCTCATCACAGCCCAAACCGCACCGCAACCTCCACCGCCAGAAGATCGCGGCAGGGCTGGGCCAGATCTCGGCAGGAACTTCAGCGCCATCCAGGCTGTCAGCTGTGGAGGGCTATTCGTCCCGGGTCGGCAAGGGGGAGCATCCAGCCCCTGGCTCGTCAGCACCACCATCTCCCTAGGCACACAGGGCTCATTCACCCCGAGAGCACTCAAAACCAGGATCTGCGTAGGTGGTCGAGATTCCCGGGGCAGCGCCCCATCTGTATCCGCCTCCGATGTCTCTCTCCACCGGGTCGTCGTTTTGCTGGGTTCCCGGCAGCTGCTCAGCACAGCCATCACTCGGCGCCAGACCCCTTTGGTAAGTGGGCCATCGGCATCCTCCTCCTCTAGTATCTGCAGGCAGGCGCCCAGGCCGCAGACAACGGCGTCCCCTCCTCCAGAAGGGGGAGGGGATGTATCCTGCCATCGACCTGCTGGTCCAACCATCATCCCCTGGGAAAAGTAATCTAGAGTAGCCTGGAGATGTGGGCCCTCCATCCCCACAGCGTCAAAACAATCCGGGTTGAAACAGTCAGTCCCACAAGGCCGAAAGGCATCTGGGTCGGGCAGTAGGCTGCAAGATGGCCGCCTGCGTTGTGTCTCGGCCACAGCTTTCCAGCAGCCAGAATAGTCTCTGGTCCGGAGGGGAGACCTAGCGGGCTCCGGACAGCTCAGGACCGATGGCCAGCCACTTGAAATGGCACTTCAAATCTCTTTTCCTTTGGTATCTTCATTTTCGATCCATTCGACTGTAATGCTTTCACTGTCTTCATTTAGGGAGGTTACCATTGCTTGGTGAATTCGTCCATCTCTCCACTTGATCTCCACATAGATCCCAATCTGGATCTTGCCGAAGCTGGACGCCATGCCGGCTGCTCCGCGCTGTCCGTTGCTGGCCCGCGGCCTGGCCCACGCTCTGCCTCGGCGTGCGACCTTGTGGGTTATGATGTAAATCAAATGACTAACTTTTTTGCAGAAGAATACAAATGGCGTAGAAACCTCATAAATGCAGTATTGCGCATGTATGTGAGAAAAATGCAAACCCCAAAAGTTAAAATACTGGACAAGATTCAGAACAAAAGGCCATGTAAAAAATGTGGACGTCCCCTAGTACAGGGGTCAGCAACCTTGGCTCCCTGATGTTTGGGAACTACATTTCCAATGTGGATCAGTCAGGCTAATGGGTGACTGAGCCATATAGAAATGTAGTTCCCAAAACATCAGAGAGCCAAAGTTGCTGACCCTTGCCTTAGGAGATCTACATTTAGATGTCTACATTTTGCAATATACAAAACCGTCTTGGGTTGCATGAGTGCTAAAGTGCTTCCATTATACCACATTTTGAAAAATGTAAACTTTGAAATGGTGATGCATTCAGTTTTCTGTATGATATGTAACTACGAAACATGGGGTATTCCCAAAAACAGGACAAGCAGATAATAGGTACATTGTGGGATCATAACATAATAGGAGAGTAGCAACACATATTGTTTCAGTGGCTTCGTCAGTAGAAGGGTCTGCATAAGGAAGCGAGAGAGTCTTCCAGTTGCCATATCCCCTACCATATGCTCTGCCACTAGGTTACCATAAGGCACACCAAATCACATAAAGCAAAATATAACAGCAGGTAATTTGAGTATAGGTTAATTGAGATTAATGGGATGAGGACCTGCAGAATATGCATATTCTTGAGGTTTGAGACCAAATAACACTCATCTAAATTATTCTTCTGTGTTTTAGTGGTGTTTATAGTTACCCAGGGGCAGAGTACATGGTATTGTTAAGTCTTGACACAACACCTAATGCATGTGCCTATAATGCCATTTTGCTCATGCTATGCTGCTACGTATTTGTGTGTGAGATAGACAAACAACGTAGATATTCAACAACAACACTATAATGTAAAAAGTGTTCTGTTATAGATACAAGCAAAACAGTTTAACCCCCCAGATTTGCAGTAGCGAGAAATAAATTTTGTGCCACTTAGCACTGCCCCCTTAAGTGTAAACCGCATGCTGTTCCCCATTAGATACGCTCTACAAATCGCTTTAAATAATGATACAATTATCTCTGAACCAAGTCTCCTGGGTTCATACTAACTTTCTTTAATCATGTTTAAAAAAAGTATTTTTCACACCTTTCTATCCATCCCCTGGGGTGATTTCTGTAATTTACCTGGTTTGGCCAATCTAATAACCGTACAGGTGTCATTTTTATACTTTTACTCTGCAACCTTGGGACACTCCCCACAACTATTAGCAAAAAATGCAAATATAAAGTATTTCTTAATGCTAACCAGACGGTTCTATCATTCCTGGAAAACCTTTAACTGCTCTGTCCCTTAGAGACAGTTTAAGAGTTGCTAAGATTGCAAAAATAGCTTCTTGCAAGAAACTTCTAAATATCAAATGTTGTGATGCCGATTTGGAATTTTATGTTATATTTTTATTTATTTTTTTACCAGAGTAAAGTTATGCAAGATGTAGTCAGTTTCCTCCAAACGATTATTTTAATAACCAAATCAAATTGGCAAGTAGGTTTCAGTGGCAATATGCAGAGGACGATCATTTTCCTAAGGTCTGTTCTCTCTGCAATGTTTGAACAGCATCCTTTATTCCATTTCTTAATATTGCTTTTTAAGGGCAAAAGGCCTGTTCTATTGTGGTCATCTGTGTTTAAAGTGACTTTGAACCAGCTCTCACTGATGTCCTATTAATACACGCATGCACACCTCAGTCAAATCACTATACCATATTCTGGTTTATTCAAAGCAAGGTGAAAACCAGGAGAATGACTGGAGAAGTGAAAATTCTAGGTCAAAATAGCCAAACCAGAACAATTCTCCCATATCTCACTTTCCAAATCGGATATTTGGTCTAGATTGTTCTCTTCTGCCAATTCTCCTGATTTTCCTCTTTCTCTGAATAACCCTGATATATTGCACAGCATCAGTAAAGCAATACATTTTTTGATCTGTTCTAGGTCGTCCACTTGCTGGGGGGGAGGTCTGGGTTTGTTGACTCTTCTTTTGCTTCTCATTGTGGTCTGTAGTTTGTGTCAGCTTTCTAACAGTTTTTATCGGGAAGAATTATGAATTTTGACTGACTTTAAAAAGAGGAAAAGTAAGTGGACATTTGCAACCTAGTACCCTGTCCTGCCCCGAGGACAAACATTTCTCACACTTTCTGTGGGGCATAAGTGATCTCCTGGGGAAAACACGATGGTACAGGTTCTGGCTAAAATGGTATCTACAGGAGATTCCATACGGAGCTGGAAGGGCCTCTGTGAGCTGCTTAAAAGGCTCCATATTTTTCATATAATCAGAAGCTCCTTCAACAACCATCAACTTGCTAAGGAGGGGGACCTTATTTGTTTGCTGCATGGATATGGCTCTTTAATGGAGTTCCATAAACTGTTCCAGAGCAGGCTAGTCTAATACTTACAGGGTTATTCAAAGAGATCCGAATTGCTTGAGAAAGGTAACCGAACGCTGAAAATCAGCGTTCAGTTACCTTTCCTGGCCATTCGGCTATCCAGAGAGCAGGCAATTCGCCAAATCCTGGCGAATTGCCTGAACATACGGTGCCTGTTCGGTGCCTGTTCGGGGACAGTGAAATCCCCATAAAAAGCACTGTTTCGGCTATTCAGAGAACACAAACCAGCAGTGAAAGGTTCCCGAATTGCCCTGCCATTCGGTGGTTTAATTCGGCAAGTTTATTCAGGAGAATCCCATAGGCTTCAATGTTAAAAATATTCCCGTTTTAATTCAATATCTAATAAACCGTTTATTATAAAATTCTGCAGCAAAGAGTCTCTTTATTTATGGATTTTTTAGGATATTTTAAGCATTTTTCTTAATTTTTTTTTTTTTGAAAAGTCAGTTTTTTTTAAAGTTTTCTTCTTTTTTCTGAAACAGCCCTCTTTATTATCATTCCCTGGACCTCATATGCAAATTTCAGACATTTTCGCTCAGTTGTTTCTTTGCAAACAGTGTTTCACTTTCACACATTCATACAAACTGTTTTGCTAATTTATTCACTGCCTCTTCTGTTGTGTCTAAGGCTGCGATCGGCTCCTGTTCGGGTTTTTCTGTGGTTTTCGGCAGGTTACTCCAGATGTTTTTGTGGGTTTTCGGCGGCGTGCATTCGCTGGGTTTTGCAGTTCGTTTTCGTCGGGTTTGCGGCAGCTTTTCCCTGCAATTTGGGGACCCTGTGGTGCTTGCTGAATACACCGCAGGGTCACCGAAATGGGATCGGCAAAAGGAACCGAATTGAATAGAACGAAAAGTCACCGAACGTGCGGTGACTTTTCGAATCTCTGAATAACCCTGTTAGTAAACAAGTAAACGTCACAGATGTTGTACAATACAGTTTCCAGGTGCAGCACATAAATAATCATTAGCACTGCACACAGATCACCTCCGTATCGCTAATGGGTTAGAAAACCCGTTAGCAAATCGGTATTACCGTTTTTTAGTGCTTGCTTACTGTACTGCGCTCCCTATACTTAACATGGGAGTGCAAAGTGCAAGCACTAACCGGGTTATTCAAAGAGAATCGAAAAGTCACCTCACGTTCAATGACTTTTCGTTCTCCTCAATTCGGTGAGATTTGGCAATCCCATTTTGGCGACCCTGCGTTGTATTCAGCAAGCACCACACGGCCGTCGTAGTACAGGGAAAAGCCGCCGCAAACCCGACGAACACTCACCGCAAAACCCAGCGAATGCACACCGAAACCCGCAAAAACATCTGGATAAACCCCGCCGAACATGCCGGAGAAACCCAAGCAGCCACTGATCACAGTGCGGAGCAGCCGCCGGAAAAACCCAACACCACAGACGAATGGAGTAAAAAAACAAAAAAAAACAGTTCACTTGAATGTCTGAGAAGTGAAACTCTGTTTCAAAGAAACTACTGAACGAAAATGTCTGGAATTTACATATAAGATCCAATGAATGATAATAAAAAGGGCTGTTACAGAAAAAAGAAAAAACGATTTAAAAAAAAAAAAAGGAAAAAAAGTTTTGCAAGAATCCAGAAAAATGCCTAAAAGATCCTAAAAAAATCGATAAATGAAGAGACTTTTTACTGCAGTATATTATAAATACATATTTACATATACACATTTTTACATTGAAGCCTATGGGATTCGCCTGAATAAACCTGTTGAATGAAACCACCGAACAGCAGGGCAATTCGGCAACTTTTCACTGCTGTTTTTTGTTCTCTGACTAGACGAAGCATTGCTTCTGTAGCGCTGTGCTAAAAATCTTGCTGTGGCAGTACCTATTTTTGGCCACAAGATGGAGACTATCGCAATCAGAGATACTGGACATTGGGACTACAATAACTGGCATGCTTTGCAAGAAGCCAGGAAGTGGGTGGAGACTGGACACTTACATCCTCTGCCTCGTGGAGAAAGTTCCAGAGCGCGCCAGGGGATGAGAAAAAGCAGATGCACTGAGGAGACCGCTGGAGGAGCTAGGCCAAAGCCCGAGGGAGACCTGTAATTCCTATTTGGGTCACTCAACCTGAGGAGAAAGAGACTTGCCAGTACCCAGACAACAGCTGCAGACCGGCGGAATCGAACGGAGAGCAGGCGGGGAGCTGGACAAGCTGCATGAAGGTAGACAACGGATCTGGCCGCTAGTATCCCCAGTCAAAATCGGGTGGAGAGACGTCCTGGGTCAGCGGAGCCTAAAGCAGTCATCGGATGGGTGAGAGGCCTCCAAGGCTGTTTGTATGATTAAAGGACGCTCTGCTGTTTTCTCTTTAAAGTTTACAGGGCCCCAACTGACTAGTCGAAGACCTTCCTTTAATAAATTCACTGGCCAGTTGAACAGTACCCGGGTACCACACACACACAGATACGCTTCTCACATTCTGGAACTTAACTTGTACAGGACTCATTTCCTTTTACGAATCGGAACGGGGGTTAAAGACAAAGATATGTTCCGAATACATTTTTCTCTTTTTCCGCTGCGCGTTTGCCGTAATACGAAGGGATTGTATGTTTGGGGTTTCGCTACGTGTCCCTTTTTCTGAACTATCGGGAAATTGCATTCTTTTATGTTCGGTCGCGTACATTTTATTTTCCGAAATACGAAGCCTCGTGTTTCGTTTCTTTTCCGCTGCGCGTTTTACCGTAATACGAAAATATTGTAATAATATTTGTGAATACCGTGTTTCAACATCTGCTCAAGATTTTAGTAAACTATTTAAATGATAAAAACTCACAACGGTGTTGGAGTATATTTATTCCCTAGTGCGGGGAGACTGACCCGTGGTTCATTTTCAGCGGCTCCTCCGGGAGTGAGCGCTACACGTGGGGGCTCGTCCGGGATCCAGTCTCTGGAAAAACCGCATCTAAAGGGTTAAATATGGATCCAGACACTGTTGCCGAGTGGTGTGGGGAGCACAGTAGCCAGTCGGAATGTTGTATAGTCATGGATATTCCAGCAGACACTTGGGCTGAAGATCAGATTCGCCAGGCCGTGGCCACGCTAGCACCAGATCATCGGGGGTTAATCCTGGACATTGAAAAAAAACCAGATACCTCTCACATGTATGTTCTTCTCGAATGGAGAAAGGGTGTTCCGCCATGTTTTCAGGGCACGAGCGTGAAACTGGCCGAAGAGGTGGAAGTCCAACTAATTAAGCCAAGTACGCCACGTGGTGAATCCGCAAGTGTTCCCGTGCCTAGTCCGTTGGCCATGATTGGGCCTGAATTTATCGTGGCTATTGGAGATCTACTGGCTAAATGTCAGAAAACAAGCCCTCCTCACACTAACTTCGGTTATTGACGGTTAAGAAATTTTACAGGAAACGTACCATCTCCGGCGGGAGAAGAAACCTTTGAAGAATGGGTGGAACAGGCGATGCAGGCTCTGATGAGTGGGATGTCCTGAGGCCCAGAAAAAGCAAAGGATTACCGAGAGCTTAAAGGGACCTGCGTCAGAAGCGGTGAGAAACCTGAAACTGAGCAGAAAAGATTGTACTGCTTTAGATTACTTGAACGTTCTTGAAGAAGTTTTTGGGACGAACGAAAAGGCGGCCGAACTGGTATATCAGTACGAACACACCTATCAGAGAAGAGGTGAGAGAATGACCGAGTACATGAGGCGCCTGGATAAGATTCTACACCAGATACTCCTGAAGAAAGGGGCCGAACCGGCCGAAGTAGATAAGATCCGAATAAAACAGATCCTGAGGGGCTCTCAACCTCTAGATCCAGTGATGATGCAGCTGAGAAGCAGAGCAGGTAGCCAAGAGTTAAAGTACCTGGAACTGATTCGGGTTGTGCGAGAGGAAGAGGCTTTGCTAGAAGAGAAATCTTTCAGGCGGGGGGAAAGGGCGTATGCACAACCTGTGAGACATAGCGGCGGCCTGCAGCCTGAAAGCGACTCTCTAGATACCTATGGGTCTGATGAGGACGAACAAGAACACCTAGTTGGTTTTAAATCTACAGAGAGGGCTGCTAAAGAATCGAACCTCCCTGAACGGGGTGAATTGTCCAAAACCGTCAAGGAAGTTCAGGAAGCTCAAGTTGAATTGCAACAAGCGCATGCGGAACTGTGCCGGGTATTCATGAAGGTGACGGAAATGCAGGCAGAAATGCAGAAATTCCTCACAGGTATGCAGACGACGGAAGTTGCTGTGGCGTCTGGTCCAAATCTTTTAACCAAATCTCAACAAGCAACTACGTCTCCGCTCTCTAAGAAGAGATGTTTCGGGTGTGGAGAGATGGGCCATTTCCGCGCACAGTGCAAAGGCCGGAAGCCTGAGAAGGATAGAGTCAAGGGACTGTTGGAAGCCCTGGAAGGACTGTTATCTACCTCACCGTGGGAAACGCCAGAGGGCACCAGTAAAGGAGCAACCTGAGTGCCCGAGGGTTGAACCCCGCTCCAGAAACCAAGTAAAGACTAAGAGGGCGAGGAGGCCCAAAGCCGAGCCAACTGTAGAGCCTGCCAGGACTGAGAGAGTCACTCCCTTAGCATCCGGGTCTACGTCATGGGGAAGCAATGCACACCCAAAGCCTGCACGGGCCAAGAAAAAGGCCAGGGTACAGCAAACTGGGTCTAAGTGTCCGGATACCGCCACCAAATTTCCTGACCAACTGATAGGTCCTTCTCCTATTGTGCCGATCCAAGTGGAAGGAGTCTACACCAAAGCCCTGTTAGATTCAGGGGCTCAAGTGACATTGATTTACAGAGACTTCTACGAGAAACACTTAAAGCATATCCCTCTGCAAGAATTGAAGGATTTGGAATATGGGGTATCGGCACTGAGAAACTCCCTTATGACGGGTACCTGCAAGTAAAGTTGGAGATTGGATCTGAAGTCATCGGGCAGTCCGGGGGTTGTGATGCATTGGCCATTGTGTGTCCTCGACCCTCGGGTGCGAACAGAAGCTCCCTGATAGTGGGGACGAATACTGACCTAGTGCGGCGTCTTCTGACGCCTATTGTGTTGGAAGAAGGTTCAACTCGAGGAGTGCACCCAATGTTACGTCCGGTCTATCAGAGGATGGTCGAAGAACGAAAGGCACCTGCCGAAGTGGGAAGACTGTGGAGACTGGGTGGAACGGAGAAGGTTCTGCAAGCAGGAGAAGTAGCGAGCTTCCGGGCTTCAGTCAAGTTGAACGGATCGCAACCCGGTCCCTATGTGGTGCTGGAACCGATTTTGATCATGGGAGTGAAACCGGAGTCGAAGTAATTCCTGAAATAATCTCCACCAAGGCTCTGAAGAGAACACGAGGAAGAGTCTCGGTCAGTGTGTGCAATGTGACGGATTCTCCAGTGGTTCTTAAAGCACGAATGCCTATCGGGCAAGTAGAGTCTGCTACACCCCTCTCTACTGATTCAGGAGGGGGAGAAAGTAAAGAGATTCCAGATGAAAGATTCTACCCCAAGGACGCTCCCATTTCACCTGAGTGGAAGAAACGTCTTCAGTCTCAAGTCTTAAAGTGGAAGGAATTGTTCTCGAAAGATGAGTTCGATGTGGGCCTGGCTAAGAGTACTGAACATCGTATTCGACTACAAGAAGACAAGCCGTTTCGTGAAAGATCAAGGCGAGTTCCGCTAGGAGACTTAGATGATCTGCGAGAGCAGCTGAACGAATTACAAAGAACCAAGGTGATTCAAGAGTCCAGGAGTCCATATGCATCTCCAATAGTGTTGGTCCGGAAGAAAAATGGTTCTGTCCGCTTATGCATAGACTACCGCCTCATTGAACCGGAGGACCATTCCCGATCAATATGCCACTCCTCGGATTGAAGATGCCCTACAGTGTTTGTCTGGAGCAAAGTGGTTTAGTGTACTAGACCTGCGAAGTGGGTATCACCAGATACCAATGCATCCTGAAGACAAGGAGAAAACTGCGTTCATCTGTCCACTGGGGTTCTTTGAATTCAACAGAATGCCTCAAGGCCTTACGGGGGCTCCAGCCACGTTTCAACGGTTGATGGAGAAGACAGTCGGGGATATGAATCTAATCGAAGTATTAGTGTACCTGGATGACATAATTGTGTTTGGAAAGACTCTGGAAGAACATGAGCAACGTCTGGAGAAGGTCTTGAAGAGGCTCCATGAAGAGGGGCTGAAACTGTCTCTGGAGAAATGCCAATTCTGTCTGCCGTCTGTTACGTATCTAGGACATGTGGTCTCAGCAGAAGGTGTTTCGACAGACCCTCGGAAGTTGGAGGCCGTAGCTTCTTGGCCTAGACCCCGAAACGTCACTGAACTTAGATCTTTCTTGGGATTCTGTTCATACTATCGAAGATTTGTGGGAGGATTTGCGAAAATAGCTCAACCACTGAACAAACTCCTGCAGAAGGAAACCACAGAGGAAGGCTGCAGGGTCTCTGACAAAAACCCGTCAGCTCCGGGGCCAAGGAAAGCTCGAGAGTCTATACAAGGTGAATGGACCAGTCAATGTGAAGGAGCTTTTGTAAAGTTGACAGAGAGTCTAACCCGAGCTCCTGTTTTGGCCTATGCGGACCCTCATAAGCCGTATGAACTACATGTGGATGCCAGCCGAGAAGGTCTGGGAGGAGTCCTATATCAGGAGTATGATGGATTGCTGAGGCCTGTGGCGTACGTGAGCCGGAGCCTTGCGCCTTCAGAGAAGAACTATCCTACTCACAAGCTGGAGTTCCTAGCCTTGAAGTGGGCAGTGGTGGACAAGTTGAAAGACTATCTGTATGGAGCTGAGTTCGTGATTAAGACGGATAATAATCCTCTCACCTATATCCTTACTACTGCAAAAGCTGGACGCAACGGGACATCGGTGGTTGGCGCTCTGTCAGGGTTTGGTTCAGCCTGAAGTATCGCCCTGGGGTGAATAATCGAGATGCTGATGCGTTATCGAGAAGACCCTATACTACAGAATGGACTCAGTTGACTCCAGACGGGGTGCAAGCTTTGTGTCAAGGAACAGAGCGCCGGGTCAAAGGAGGGATTGAAGCAGAGGCCATAGGAGTTATGGCTGCGGCTGTTCCTGAGTTCTACTGTAACCCTACGCAGTTAAGGGATGAAAGTTTACCTACCTTTTCAAGACAGGACCTGAAAGCGGATCAGGCCAGAGATCCTTTAATTGCCTTGACCCTAAAGGCCCTGACTGCAAACCAGCGAGAGATTTTGTTAACCAACTCCCCGAGTGGAGCCAGGTTGGTCTACAAAGAATGGGAGCGGTTAAAGATGCTGGATGGGGTGGTCTACCGAAGGGGCCCCTCCAACAACGCGGAAGAGATTCAACAGTTATTCCTCCCCACTAAACATAGGGAGAGTGTGCTGCGATCACTACATGATGAGCATGGACATTTGGGTGCAGAGAGAACTTTTAAACTGGTGCGAGATAGGTTTTATTGGCCTTGTATGAGGGCTGAAGTGGAAAGTTATTGTCATTCCTGTCTGAGGTGTATTCAGAGAAAGACTCTACCGACCCGAACTGCTCCAATGAGCCATCTGCAGAGTCAGGGACCCATGGATTTGGTGTGCATTGACTTCTTGTGCTTAGAGCCTGATGCTAGTGGGCAAGGGAACATTCTAATAGTGACTGATCATTTCACTCGTTACGCCCAAGCATTTTCCACGAAAGATCAACGCGCTCCAACAGTAGCCAAAGTGTTGATGGAAAAATTCTTTGTTCATTACGGACTGCCAAGAAGGATACACTCTGATCAGGGTAGAGACTTTGAAAGCAGACTGGTGGGGCAATTGTTGGAGTTGTTGGGAATCCAGAAGACCCGAACTACACCATATCACCCTCAAGGTGATGCTCAGCCTGAAAGGTTTAATCGCACACTGCTAAACATGTTGGGGACCTTGTCGAATGTGGAGAAGCAGAGTTGGAGTCGGCACATAGCTACTCTGGTGCACGCATATAACAGTACGGAGAGTGATGCAACTGGATACTCACCGTACCGTCTTATGTTCGGAAGAGAGGCTCGACTGCCGGTTGATTTGGCATTTGGGTTATCTCTAGACCAGACGTCAGTAGCTTCCCATAGAAACTACGTGGATAGACTTCGAAAGAATTTGGCTTCTGCATTTGAACAGGCCCGTTGACCTCGGGAAACAGGGAGCAAAGAAACAAAAGGAACTATGACCTGAAAGTTCGAATACAAGATCTACAGCCCGGTGATAGGGTTCTATTGAAGAACTTGGGTGCTGCTGCGAGACACAAGTTGGCGGATAGGTGGAGTTCCCAGGTTTACATTGTCTGCAAACAGTTACCAGGTCTACCAGTGTATCAGATTCGCCCGGATGGAAAGGCTGGGCCTCTCAAGAACTGGCACCGGAATCATTTGTTACCTTTGAGAGAGGCTGTGAGAATGCCAGTTGGGACGAACCGCCTCTGCCAAATCCGCCTGTTCCATGTTTGCCTCCTGTTACTCGGTCTCAACAGAACCGGGTTGTCGAAGAGAGCGAAAGGGACAGTGAAGAAGAAAGTTTCTGTCTGGACTGGATACGCTCGCCGGAGCCTGAAGAGGTTGTCGTTGTCCCTGAGCGGTGGGAGAGTAACTTGAGGCCTGAAGCTCCTGAATTCTTGTTGGAAGTCCCCGAGATTGTTGATATCCCTGAGCCTCTTGAATTTCAGTTGGAAGTCCCTGAGGCTGTGGGGATCCCGGTAGCTCCGGAAGCTTATTCAGGTGATTACAGTTCTATGCCTTCACTGGAGGGATCATACTCTGAAGAAACGTCTGCTCCAGTGATAGAGAGAAGAATTGAGCCGACGCCTATAGTACTTCCACCTGAAGAGGAACTGATTGAGCCAGAACCCAAACGCTCTGTTCGACCGCCCCAACGACTCACCTACGACTCACCAGGACATAGCACTGAAGAGGCCATCACCACGGTGCGGAGGTTGCCCGAAGTGTCTGCTATGCTAGCTGAGGTAGCCCAAAATATGAGTCAACTTGAGGAAGTGTTCCTAACTCACTGTATGTATGCTGCTGAACCTGTACATGTTACGTAAATTGTATTCAAATATTGTGGAACGTAATGTAACTGTTGTACCTCCTTGGAGAGACCCAAGAGTTCTAGGAGGGGGAGAGTGTAGCGCTGTGCTAAAAATCTTGCTGTGGCAGTACCTATTTTTGGCCACAAGATGGAGACTATCGCAATCAGAGATACTGGACATTGGGACTACAATAACTGGCATGCTTTGCAAGAAGCCAGGAAGTGGGTGGAGACTGGACACTTACATCCTCTGCCTCGTGGAGAAAGTTCCAGAGCGCGCCAGGGGATGAGAAAAAGCAGATGCACTGAGGAGACCGCTGGAGGAGCTAGGCCAAAGCCCGAGGGAGACCTGTAATTCCTATTTGGGTCACTCAACCTGAGGAGAAGGAGACTTGCCAGTACCCAGACAACAGCTGCAGACCGGCGGAATCGAACGGAGAGCAGGCGGGGAGCTGGACAAGCTGCATGAAGGTAGACAACGGATCCGGCCGCTAGTATCCCCAGTCAAAATCGGGTGGAGAGACGTCCTGGGTCAGCGGAGCCTAAAGCAGTCATCGGATGGGTGAGAGGCCTCCAAGGCTGTTTGTATGATTAAAGGACGCTCTGCTGTTTTCTCTTTAAAGTTTACAGGGCCCCAACTGACTAGTCGAAGACCTTCCTTTAATAAACTCACTGGCCAGTTGAACAGTACCCGGGTACCACACACACACAGATACGCTTCTCACATTCTGGAACTTAACTTGTACAGGACTCATTTCCTTTTACGAATCGGAACGGGGGTTAAAGACAAAGATACGTTCCGAATACATTTTTCTCTTTTTTCCGCTGCGCGTTTGCCGTAATACGAAGGGATTGTATGTTTGGGGTTTCGCTACGTGTCCCTTTTTCTGAACTATCGGGAAATTGCTTTTTATGTTCGGTCGCGTACATTTTATTTTCCGAAATACGAAGCCTCGTGTTTCGTTTCTTTTCCGCTGCGCGTTTTACCGTAATACGAAAATATTGTAATAATATTTGTGAATACCGTGTTTCAACATCTGCTCAAGATTTTAGTAAACTATTTAAATGATAAAAACTCACAACGGTGTTGGAGTATATTTATTCCCTAGTGCGGGGAGACTGACCCGTGGTTCATTTTCAGCGGCTCCTCCGGGAGTGAGCGCTACACTTCTCTATGGGGGATTTCGCTGCGCTCGAACAGGCAATGAACAGGCACCGTATGTGCAGGCAATTCACCAGGATTTGGTGAACTGCCTGCTCTCTGGATAGACGAATGGCCAGGGAAGGTAACCGTACGCTGAATTTCAGCGTTCGGTTACCTGTCGGCCACAATTCGGAGCTCTTTGAATAACCTTGTAAGTAATTAGTGTTAGGATCACATGGTCCTGACTTAAAAAGTTAACCAGCTCTGAGCAGGTGCTAACTGATTCCGCTGGTGCAGAATCAATTAGCAGCAGCTGAAAACCTCCCAAAAAGAACAAATACTCATCTTTCACCCCGCGGTGAGAACGGCGGCCCGGTCCGTCGCTTCTGGCTGCAGGGAGCAGAAAGAGACTGGGCAGAAAATGTCCCCAGCCTCACTATGCGATCAATCCGCCGATCTGCAGCATCTCACGAAAGGCGAGGTCCTGCCGGTCCTGTGATCTGGCAGCAGAAGCCTCCATGGAGTCCATAGGTTTAGGCCCCATATAAGGCCCTCAAAGTCACTTGGTCTGGCCCTTAGAGCCCCACAGCAGGGGGTGTTTAAATCTTATTTCTTTTAAATAGTCCTATTAACATTTTTGTTTTTCTGTTTTTGCACAACACAATCTGTTAGATGTCACATATTTTTTGCCATATTCTGCATCAATAAATAAAATTGATAAAACATTTTTTTACCAAATGTTTGCAATATTGAGGCATGGTGAAACAACATATAAGTATTGAGAGAAAGGGGGTGTGTGTGAAGATCCTGAGGACGAGCAACAGCACTAGTGGCCTGCTCTACGTTGGGGCTCGTTCAGGTCTCACAAGGTTTTAGCTTGATTGTGCCATTACAGGGACGAATGCTCCATATGCAAATGAGTCTGCTCTCACCCAATGAGGGTGGCCAGGACTGACTGCCAAGGACATCATCCCTTCACAGGAGGGGCAGCAACCCCCGACGATCGTTTCGGCCTTGTTAGGCCTCGTCAGGAGGTTATAGCTAACATATAAGTATTGGCAAAATGCATGGTTTATTTTTTAGGTTTAAACAACAGTGTGCTTTTTATTTAATTTTTTTATATTATTTCTCTATCACACAGTCGTCTTCGAGCAGTAAACTAAATAATTTTATTATATTAGTGATAACAGAAAATTGGCTCTTTATTCTTTTACTTGCCCCGAATGCACAGGATTATTTAATTCTGCATAACTTTTCCACCCACTAAACTCTGATACAAATCAGCAACACCCTAAGCTTTTTGGAACCTTTTCCATTCACATACACACCCAACGCCTTGCCCGAAAAGAATGAATCATATTTTCACACCACAGAAAACATTCAGCAATCACAATCAGAAAGAAACTGATACTCAGAGCAACCAGATTTAATAACTACCTTTGCTTCATAGAATTGGTCTAATTGGTTCTTCATAGAAACATTATATCCAGAAGATTTGCCAAGCAGCCATTCCATCATTAAGACAGCAGTGCCACCTACCTAATTATGCTAGGTCAAGGAGAAGGTGAATGTGATAGTAGAAAACCCAAGGAAATATATCAAGGAATTTATATTTGGAGGATACTATGAACATATTGCATCATTTTAGTCAGACAACAAGATCTATGAATGAAGTAAAGCAGTAAAAAGCCCATATGTTGGGAATGCAAAGCAAATGCATGAGCTCTTCTTTAGTTCCATTACCTAGACGAAGAACTAGCTATCTATACAAAACCAAAATACAAAGTGATTTCTTTGAAGAAATACATTTTATCCATTGCATTCTACTGGTAGGATTGTGCATGTGTATATAAATTATGTTCTATATTATCATTTCTTACCTGTGTACTGAAAATATCAACTTATGAATTGTGTAATGTTCGCATATACATCCAAGTAACATTACAAGCACACATTTCACTTGATCTACCCAACTAAGAGCATGATAGAATAAGGAGAAGGATTTCCGAGCACCACTCGCTTTTACAGTGTAATAAGCAAAAACATGTAGTCAACATCAATTTTGTGAAAAGAAGACTTTTCTGAAGAAGAGTAAAATGGTTAGTCTTGCTCATACACATAAGACCCCATAACAACACGCACACAATACAGTAGATTTTTATTCGGATTAAAATGGTTATAAAAGCATTTAGCCCACCTGCCCATGTCAAGGCAACCTCCCAGGTGGAATTACATAAAAATGTAGAAATAAAAAAAAAACCTACATAAAAATATTTCAAACAATGATTGTTAGGGAGGTCAAACCTGAAATATGGACAATGCATCTTAAGAGTGTTACATTATTTCTTTCTCATCATTGTCAAAGTGCCCCTTATAAGTGGTACCATCTCATTTTTTTTTCTTTTTCAAAGTTGAAAGAAAGTGTAAAAGTAGCATTTAAAAAAAATTGGCCAATAAGCCTATGTCCACATTAATCTTGTAACAGTTACATTTACAGTAACAAGTAAAAAAAAAAAAAGTTGAAAGTGTCAACTTTGAAACGCTGTTTGCAAAAAAACTACTGAAAGAAAATGACTGGAATTTACATATAAGATCCTATGAACGATAATAAAAAGGTCTGGTACAGAAAAATTAAAATCCGTTATTAAAATAAAAAACGGAAAAAAAATTGCTGAAAAAAATTCTGAAAAATGCCTAAAAGATCCTAAAAAATCGATAAATAAAGAGACTTTTTGCTGCAGATTAAAATAATAAACAGTTTATTAGATATTGGGTTAAAACGGGAATATTTTTAGCATTGAAGCCTATGGGATTCGCCTGAATAAACCTGCCGAATGAAACCACCGAACAGCAGGGCATTTTGCCAACTTTTCACTGCTGTTCGGTGTTTTCTGAAAAGGTTACCCATTACTTCCCTATGGGGTATTTCACAGAGTTCTAACAGGCACCGTACTTGTTGGCAGTTCGCTAAGATTTGGCAAACTGCCTGCTTTCTGAATAGCTGAATGGCCCCGAAATGGCACAGTTTGGGGAAATTCCCTCTGCGGTGCCATTTCGGGACCTGATCGGCTGTCTCTGAGTAATGTCTATAGTATTTTCCATGAACAGAAAGATCAGATGTTAAGAAGTCTAAAGCAACATAATCCCTTAAAATGTCATATTTTAGCTCAGAGCAAACTGTCAGAAATGTATGTGAACAAATATGTCAACGAACACAAAAATTTGACATCATGCACATTTTGTAAAAGATAAACATATTTTTGTCCATATATATGTGTTTCTGTTATTATTTATATATAATGTCCAGTGCAAGAAAAAAACTGCCTGAAAAATAGCAGTATAATATAAAGCATAATCTGTTACCCCTTTTTATTATTTAACCTTTAGTATAGCTCTGATAAATCTCCCCTAGCACTTTCTGGTGTCATGTGAGCTACCTTACTTGTTGTCCACCCAACTTATTAGTACCTTTCAAATGATTCTCCGAATACTACGTAACAAGACGTATTGACTTCTGCTTCAGTGATCATTAAGATGCATTGTATCTCAAGGGAAATATTGACCTTAGTTTTGACTCTGTCACTGTTTACAACTTTGGTCAATAAATCTCATGTTCACCTTAGGGAAAAGGCACAGTTCCTTGAGAAGTAGATGGATCTGTATGGAACGGAAAGAATCTGGACTAGGAATAGCCGCATTAAAAACATTCATCACGATTAGCGATGCTGGGTCACTATCACACTAAGGCAGCAATGATGGACCTATACTAGACTTAGAGGTGGTGTTGAAGTGTTTCTTAAAAAACATAATTTTATTCATATATTTATTGCTATAATTATGCATTAGCATTATTACCAGGACCAGCATACAAATTTTTTCCTATAATATCAAATGTTTAATCTTCAGTATGGGGAATAGTTCCTAGAGTTATCAGCCATGCAATAGTCTAATTTAAATTTACCTTGGAATCAATTATAGCAACTAGAGGGTATACATAAAGGGTCGTTCACCTTAAATACCATGCTTCATGCTATCTGCATGTATCAAAAGCATTGTTGTACCTACCTTTAACTAGTGAGAATAGATACTAGGGCAGTGGTTCCCAACCCTAACAGTACCCTAACAGGTCATGTTTTAAGGATCACCTTGGGGAAATGCAGACTGAATCCTGCAATCACTGAGTAGCAAATCATATCACCTGTGCTGGACTGTTAGGGGTACTTGAGGACCGCGGTTGGGAACCACTGCACTAGGGCAGGCCTCGAAATTTCCACTCGCCTGCTCGCATTTGGCGAGTGGAAATTACATGAGGGTGAGTGGAAATGCAGAGGCAGGGCAGGATAGGGGTTAGGTGGGGCAACTAGTGGCGAGTAACTCTTAAGGCTTGGCTATTAGCTTGGGACTTGAAATTTTGAGCCCTGCACTAGGGTAATGAGACACTAAAACTAAGAGAGGTTAGCCAGAGGTGCAGGGGGCATTTATTAATTGGGCAAATAGTATACAAGGATAGTGAGCCACAACATTGCAGTAGAATTTTTCTGATGATTAAATACAACATTTGGTGCTATGGGATGTCTATCTATACACAGAGCACTGCAGGAGAGAGGCTTGCAAATGGTTAATTTGCACACTTATAGGGGAGTTATAAGTACTATATTATTAGCAAATAAATATTCTTCCTCTAAATTGTGGTATAATTGTGCCCTGTTTGTTTGCTTTTAAATATTGTATATCAAATTATGAGAGCGCTGATATGGGGTTAAGTGGGTTGGCTCAGAAACAAAGGGTTTGTCTTAAAGGGACTAGTGATGACAGGAACAACCCTGTGTTCAGTTCGTATTCGAACATTAGAACAGCCCACATGTTCGAATACGAACTCAAACACAATGCAAATCAATGGGGGTCGAACATGCAAAATGTGTTCACAGTTCTCCTAAATGTACCGGCAGCTGCAGGACTTTGACCAATCAGGGCTCAGCATGAAGACGAGGCGTGGGGCAGAGGAGCCGCGGTCAGACGGAGGAGCAGATGGACCGGAGGAACAGGAGGGCTAAAGGCACAGGGGCCGGTACATTTAGGAGAACTGTGAACACATTTTGCAGTCCTTTTGTATTATGGGATGTCCGCGGTCGAACAGACCGCGAACATCCCATAATGTTCGGCGTTCGCCGAACACACGAACGGCCTATGTTCAATTCGAACTCATGTTCGAATCGAACACTCGGGCCCATCCCTTAAATGGGACACTACCACAAAAAAATAAAATGTTCTTGTTTATTTTATGCTGCTGTTATCCTACATGTGCTTTGTGTGTAACAGTTTTTCTCTTGTATGTTTAGGTAAGAAGATATTTTACTATTTTAAGATTTTAATATTGTAACTGTAACTGTGTGTCACTAAGTGCATCCATTGTGTGATATTTTGTGTTGTAAACTGCAACGCCCCAGTATCTTTACCTCACTTGCTCCTCACTGTGTGGAACTGAGTATAAAATGGAGTGCATGGGTCAAGCACTGACTCGCATCATTGTATTGTGTGTGAATTGTTTATTACCAGGGGGTAGATTAGGAGTTTACCAAGCTCCCTGTTTTATCTCAATCAACTGCCATCTCTTTTGTTAGTTAGCAGAGGCAGGACAATAGCCCCTTACAGCCTTATCTAAACATTCCCTCCTCCACCTCACTAACTGTTAAATACTGTAGAAGAAAAACTACTGCCGTAAAAGTGAAATTTTGTACAGATATTGGTAAATGTTGCATTATGGGAAAAATCAACAAAATGGAAACAGGAGCTAAAAAACAACCTTTATTTTTCCTTTTTACATGCAATTACTTCAAGCAAAGGAAAAAGCAGCAGGATGTGTTTTATAAGGTGGTTTTATTTGTAATGCACAAGTAATCTAGTTACAGCTTATGTAAGTGGTAGTGTACCTTTAAAGAGAGACACCACATAGGTTTTCCAGACCAAATACTGGAATTTCAGCAATCTGACTTGTATAATCTGATAAATAGATATTTCCCCCACCCCTTTCCTTCTTACTGCTAACAACTGTCAAGTATGGAAAGTAACACTGCTGCCTTAATTCTCTCTGTAAAGGTGACACTGGGGATAAAGTTTCATACAGCCACGGAACTATAATTATATATAGTGATGGCCGCAGATAGTTTACTACACACACTTGTATTATATTCCCCTGCCTTTTGTTTAAATCCTCAGCATTAGTGCTTCTCTGAGACCAGGAAGTGCCTCAGCCAATAAGGAGCTTCTGATTCGTTTTCTGCATCAACAAAACCTATCTTTATATCCCTGTCAAGCATGGGGATGTTATGGGTACATAACTGAGAAATTGGCAACAATGAATTATCTGATCTGCTACATAAGCTGATAGAAGATGTGCATTTGTATGGAGTGCCAATTTACATGTGAAATAAGATATGTCATTGTACAAGAGATTACTGTGCATTTGTGCATGAATGCTGCAATGCGTTAGTGTGTGTATATACTGCAAATGTGGGCAAAAGCCTAATTACATGGGAAAACCCGATGTCAAGAGATAGTTCACACCATTGCACGCAGTTCTACACAGAAGAGAGGTTTGGAAGGTGTACCCTTCTAGTGTAGGCAAGGCATGAGGAATGCAAAGGAAATGTCAAACCCAGAGGATCAGACAGGGACCAAAGCCAGAGTCAGGAGACAATAGTGGAGTAACATAATAACTGTGTCACGTTTCCACTGGTTTCAGCTGTGCCCACTGGTGGTGAGAGGGAGCCAGGTTTGCTCTTCCCTGTGTGAGTTTGGCTATTCAGCCTTATGCTGCTCCTGGGTTCTGGTGTGCTGTTCAGGTCTGGGGTCACATGTCCTGATCACCCAGACCTGTTCCCTATTTAAACAACAGCAGCAAAGAGGCTCATTGATCTGGTATGAGTTCTAAAGGTGACTTCTGTTCCTGCATTGCTCTATCCTGGTTCCCTTGTTGCTGCTTAGCATTTCATATATAGTTTCTCTAGTTTTGACCTCGGCTTGTTTGACTATTCTCTGTCTGTTCCCTGTACTCTATATATTTCTGTTACTGTGAGTTCAGGTTCTGTGAAGTCCTGGTTTCTGTTTTGCTGCTTAACATTCATATATGTTCTCTGGTATTGACCTTGGCTTTCTTGACCACCTTGGCTTTCTGTTTACTCCCTGTAACCTGTATATCTAATCTGTTGCCAACCTCTGCTAGTCCTAACCATTCTTATGTTTCTTGTTTTATGTGTTTTTTTTGTCTTAGTTATATTTGCTTAGAGGCCAGCATAAGGACCTCTCCAGTTTAGGATTCCAGTCTGTCTTGTTTAACCCTCGCCCTTCCTACTCCACTGGCTCTGTTATTCTTTGTAAGGTTTTCATTAGTCAGAGGCCAGTTCAAGGACCTTCCCCAGCATAGAGATTCCTTTAGTTTTCTTCCATGTCCTCCTGTTCCTTGTGTTTCAAGTCTTGTTCATTCCTTGTCCTGAATCTGTATTGTTTTTTCTGTGTTAAGCCAGCAGCTAACCTGCCTCAAAGGCTGCATCCCTCCATGATTCAAGTTTCTACGATGGCCCAAGTAAGCGGTCACCGTGACAAACTGGTTAGTCAAGGCACGGTCAGGATCAGGTAGCCATGGTAGGATGATCCAGAGGTCCATTAACCCCTTAAGGACGGGAGTAATTTTACAAGTTCGGCGCTGTTTCGAAGTAGAAGTTTGCTGAGCTCATTTTGACGGTTTTAAACTCGGTTTTAAATCACGTATTATTGTACCACCTGGACAAATTATATATCGCTCTTTCCGGCAGACTTGGCAGATTAATAATATATCATTATTATATATATACGTCATGCCCTGCGAAAATGCTATAACAAAACTGTAAAAACAAATGTGAATTTTCAATAAAATTTCAATCATCCACAGTGTGTAAAGTGTTTTTTTTTTGCATTTTATTACCCGAGCCTTTGCGGATATATTCTATGGAGTAGACTCGTTAAAAAAATTTGAACAGGGAACCCATTATTTATTTTTTTGGGGAGAAATTACATGACTTTAGCTAAACCCCCCCCCCCAAAAAATCATTAGTGAAGCATCATTGTTCACATTATAATTGAAATCTGAACAATAGTGCTTTTATATTAATATTTTTTATTAATTTTTTTTACACTTTAAGTTTACTAGTAATATGGCCATGATCAGGCCTTTCAAACGATACCCCACATGACCCCCTAGCTGTCACTGATCATGAGATAAAGGGGTTCAAATAACCTTGGCAGCTAGGGGTTCCCTGGTTAACTGACATCATTGGGCCACGCCCGATGACGTCGGTGGACGTGGGGAGTTCCGGAGGTGGGGCTGCCATCCAAGATGGTGGCCCCCACCGGAAAAAGGCTGTGACATGGCACCGATTGGTGCTGGGTCACAGCCTTACCACCAAGGGGTTAATGCATACATCCCTGGAAAGGCCAGGCTGTGCCCTTTCCAGGGATGCATGACATTAGCTGCTAGCCCCCAGTGATGGGAAGATAGAGGGATCCAAAGGATACCCCCTCCCCTCCAGGCGCTTCCCCTGCTCCGGCTGGGGGGGACGCCTAAAACTGATGTCATCGTGTCCGGCGCGATGGCGTCAGAGCGCCGGGAGGCGCCAAAAGTTCCGATCTGACTCCGTGGGAGTCAGAGCAGCGAGGGAGCCGCCGGAGGAGGTGAGTATCGTCCGCCGGGGGGCTGCAGATGCCGGGGACGTACAGTTACGTCCTGCGGCGTTAAAGCCCACCTAATGCAGGACGTAACTGTACGTCCTGCGGCGTTAAGGGGTTAAGCAAGATATTCACCAGAAGAGCAGGGATGGTAGAGGGGAATGGAAAAGTCAAGGTATTCAGGGGAGAGGCAGGAATGAAAGAATGGTGGACAAGGATACTGAAACTAGTCTTGGGGAACTATAGGTTAACAGATGGCACACTGAAAGAACAACAAACAATGCTGGGTTAAGAGTGATCGAGGCTAATATATATGAGCACTGGTGATTGGGAGATGTTGGTATATAAAGGAGCACTCAGCGGTGTGACACCCAGCGGCCGTGAAAGTTCAATTTATCACAGTGGTTATGTTGGGAAAGTGTACCCTGGACCAAAGGATCCTGCTGTATGGAATGTGTTGTTTCTGGTGCATAGCACCATTCGCTTGTGTGTGTGTCTGTGTGTGTGTGTGTGTGTGTATATTGTCTCTGGTGAGTAGTGCTGATTATACTATCTGCATGATATTACTTTATCAAAGTCAGCACATGCTGGCTCCATGACACCCATGGGTGTCCGCAGCATGGTGCAAGAGGGGGCACTTGCCCTGCCTGGATCAACAGGCTTAAATTATGATTATTTATTCACTGCAATGCTGCAGTTCCTTGGCTCTCCACTAGGCTGCATAAGTGTCACATCCCCACTCCACCTCCAATCCACCATGTGCTCCCACTCACTTTGCATGCTGGGAGAGGCATGACTGAGATGCAGGTGCAGCTGCTATGGGCCACAGGCTGGGATGCTGGACACAGGAAAAAAGGTAATGATTGTCAAATAAATACATTTTTATTACGCTTGATGCCAGTGTCTTTATGACATTCCCTAGTTTATTTGTCTGGGGAGGAGGGACACAAAATGAATAATAGTAATCTGGTGGGGGCCCGTGTTAAGCTCACAGAGCTTGCATGAGGTACAGACCAGGGCAATATTGGCAGCATACAGGTGCTCTAGGCAGGGTCTTGCCTGGGCAGTGGGGATGAGGACCCTGCTCCAGATCTTACAATCTAAGAGGAGAGGGGGCCCTGCTCCAGAGTTTACAATCTAAGAGGAGAGGGGGCCCTGCTCAAGAGTTTACAATCTAAGAGGAGAAAGATTGTAAGCTCTGGAGTAGGGTCCTCTCACCTCTTAGATTGTCAGCTCTTTAGCAGGGTCCTAAGAGGAGAGGGGACCCTGCTCCAAAGTTTACAATCTAAAAGAAGAGGGGACCCTGCTCCAGAGTTTACAATCTAAGAGGAGAGGGGACCCTGCTCCAGAGTTTACAATCTAAGAAGAGAGGGGACCCTGCTCCAGAGTTTATAATCTAAGAGGAGAGAGGGGACCCTGCTCCAGAGCTTGCAATCTAAGAGGAGAGGGGACCCTGCTCCAGAGCTTACAATCTAAGAAGAGAGGGGACCCTGCTCCAGAGTTTACAATCTAAGAGGAGAGGGTTGAGGAGAGGAGATATGTGTGTGTGTGTGTGTGTGTATGCAGGGAAGGTGATTGTGTATAAATAAATGTATATATATATATGTGTGTGTAGGAAGGGGGGCTGGTGTGTGTGCCAGTATCTGTGGGGGTGGGTCATGGTTTGTGTATACAGAGATGGCCTTAAACAAGAACACTTACTTTAGTGCCTTGATCCTGGGTGTGTGACTAGTGCGTTGCATTGAATGGCGTTAACAGACTAGAGAATGCAACACTCAGATCAGACACTTACTCCTTCTTCTTCTATTATACTTGCATCATGTTTCGCAGCCTCTGTATTACTAAGCTTTATATTATAACTGTCCCCTTCATGACATTGTCAAATGGCAGAATATGGATGCCATTAAAATTTTGCCCGGAAACATATTTGCGGACGCCCATGATGACACCTACACTATTTGACGTGGAATCAATGTGTGGATGCTTTTTTATGCCAACCATGGCTGCAGTAAGCACACAGACTGAGGGTAGTGTGACACTATCTAGGACTTTTTCCCAAACTCATATCGTCCATGAGAACTCTTTCCCTGTTAAGTTTGTTTCAATTATTTTACCTCCTAATGACTTCTCTACTGCTCAATTGTCATTCATCTATTAAGGAAATGGCTATTCTTGACATTGAAAAGGCATGCAATGCAAGCTGACAACCCAAAGTCATTGTGCTCAAAGAAATTGAGTCAGTTTGCACTTTGCACATTTACCCCACTATGACACTGTCATTCCCTATTGATGTCACTAAGCCCAATTTGTGAACAGTTGAGGAAATGAATAATGCCTGCATGTTTACAAACAAATCTACAATGAAGCCATGCTATTCTACCCAAGGATAGCATAGGAAATTAAATGTATTTGAAATCTCCTGTCTGTGACTTGTAGTAGTCAGTTGTAAATGACATCATGACAATTTATAGCAGCAAATAATGATATATGTGCTGAATTAAAAATACTTTGCTGCCACATGTGCATTTTATACAAAGAAGCCAGCAACAGACATTTTGTGTGGAATAAAAATCACCACTGAATGGTACTATTCATAACACAGAGCATATATGTAACAGAAAACAACGTGACCATAGGTGTCGTTTCAGAGACAGTTGATCTGGCCCCGAAATGGCACCGAACATGAAATTTCCCCGTATGTTGCCATTTCTGCGTCATTCGGCTATTCAGAGATCGGGCAGTTAGCCAAACTTTGGCGAACCCACAGCAAGTACGGTACCTGTTCGAAATCGGTGAAATCCCCCATAGAGAAGCAATGGTTACTCTATTCAGAGAACACCGAACAGCTGAGAAAAGTTGCTGAAATGCCCTGCTGTTCGGTGGTTTCATTCGGCAGGTTTATTCAGGCCCATCGGCTTCAATGTTAAAAATATTCCGGTATTTATTCAATATCTAAACCATTTATTATTTTAATCTGCAGTAAAAAGTCTCTTTATTTTCTTTTTGTAGGAGCTTTTAGGCATTTTTTTAGATTTTTTCCCTTCTTTTTTTTTTTAGAAGCGTTTTTCTTTTTTCTGTAACAGACCTTTTAATTATCATTCATTGGATCTTATATGTTAATTCCAGAAATTTTCACTCAGTAGTTTTTTTGCAAACAGCGTTTCAATTTTGACACTTCCGATCGTATTGTTTTTTTACCCATCCGGTGGCTTGTCGTCCTTTTTTACAGCTAGTCAGTGCTGTGCTCGGCGACTCGTCGGCTGCATTTGGCGGCTGTCCGGCAGGTTTGTGACTGATGTACTGCAGGTTGGCGGATGCGGCCGGCGGGTTTGCGGCAGGTTGGTGGCGGCATTCGGCGGCCAATTCCCTGCACTTTGGGGGACCCTGCAGTGAATGCTGAATTCACCGCAGGCTGGGGAAATTTGATTCCCCGAAGTGCGGGGAACGACAGAGCGATACTATGTGAATAACCCCTCCAAAAGTTACAAGAGAACATTCTGGAAAAGTTTAATAAAACCAAATTTCGAAGACTAATAAAAGAGAAACTATATAATAGAAGACTATTAACGCGTAATCATTTTATGATATATTTAATATACAGTTAGAACATAAACATTTTTGCAGTAATTTTATTATTATTACTAACTGAAGCTTTTTATTTTCAGCCTTTGACTCTCCATACACCGATGAATGTGATATCTTTATGAGTGTTTCACCTTTTGTTAGTTTCAGATAGATGTTTTGGACATTTTAGTTGAAACATTCATATTGATTCAGCTAATACTCAGACACTCTGATACATGATTGCATCTTGAGCAGTGCGCGCAATGGATAAAAAATATTTATATTGAGCTAATTAAGCTTGTTTCCTTGTAAAGAAACAGATATTTTCCTTTCTATTTAATTAACTGAGACCTTGTACCAGTAACAGCCTTTTGTGAAGTAAGGATGTTGTGAAACCATAGATTTATTTAACAATCAATGCCATCATAATTAATTTGGCATGAACGTGTTTCATGACACGTGTCCTATATGCCTTACAGGTTGAAGGTTTTTCAAAAGGCTGTCCCAGTCGATAACATATTGTAGACTAAACATATGGTTCCCAAGCAAGCTAACAACTGAGGTGTGATGGCAGTGGCTGCAGGGAGTGCAGCTTTCACCCATATAGGCAGAGAACAGAGACGGATGTGCTTCCTAGCCAGCTGTCAACATAGACTGATTGCACAAAGGTGGTTATGCTGATTAAATATCTGAGATTTCATTGTTCATGAGAGGCATTTTGGTGGAACAGTGGAATACTGCGGGAAATGTGCACTGCTCTACTATTTAATTGATATTTTATCATATAATATCACTCAAATGGAGTAATAATATTAATAACAATAATTTAGGTAAATTATCAGATGTTGTTATTTTAGAAATTACAGTTATAGCAGTAAACGTGTGTCAGTGCCATACTCAAGTGACTAGGAATATGAAAGATTATTAACATAAGCTTTAAATGTACAGTGCATATAAAAAGTCTACAAGCCCTAATAAAGTAAAAATAAATTGTGTAAACAAACATGGGTTATATGAGTATCTGAATCTTAGGTGTATTTACCCAAAGACAATTCTTCCCATTATTGTCTAAACAAACCGATAAAATACTGAAATAATGGGTATTACACTTTAAATACTATACCAAAAAGTATTTATGATTACTATTTTTATAGCAGTTGGCCTTAAATGCGTACCAATGCACTCACACAATATTACAGTATTTGGCAACAATTTCGTACCAATGCGCTGTGTGAGTGCATTGGTATGAAATTGTTGCCAAATACTGTAAAGATACCATTACAAGTTTATCACCAATAATATTGTGTGAGTGCATTGGTACGCATTTAAGGCCAAATGCTATAAAAATACTAACCATAAATACTTTTTGGTATAGTATTTAAAGTGTAATACCCATTATTTCAGTATTTTACAAGCCCTAATAACACTGCAAATTTTGAAAATGTAAAAAAACAGCTAACAACATAAACTATTTAATGTATGTGTATTTATATCAGAAATGTGACCTTGCAATAAACAAAAATCCAGAGGAAAAAAATAATTGCGAAAAAAAGAGAAAGTGAAAGCTTCATTTGTATATATTGTGAATAAGTCTCTATAAAATTTTGCACATGTAGATATTGGAAATTTATCCCACTCTTTTTTTTCATAGAAGTTCAAGCGTCAAGTTCGAGGTTTTTGATGGGATTAAGGTTTGGGTTCACACTGGGCCATTACAAGACTTTAATTTTCCTTTTCTGAAGCCAGGACTTTAGGTCATCTCATTGCCATGATGGAAAGTAAAATTCGGCTTCATTGGCTTTACACAATTTTTAGACAGTAAAACATTTGAGTCATCAGACAAACCAAACACATTATAAAACATGGTTTGGATAGAGTGACAGAGAGAGCGTTAGTAAACACACAACTTGGCATTCTACTCAAACTATGCTGTAGGCAAACAGAGAAGATCCCCAAATGCCTCCAGGTGTCTCTTTATGTCCCTAATGTCCTCAAAACTCCTTAGGCTAAATTATATACTTGGTGCTAACGTTAGTGCACACCTGAGTGAGCGTTAATGTTAGCCCTGGTAGCCACCGCATATCACAATCCAAACGCTAACGGGTTAAGAAACAATTAAAAATAGAGCAAAATAGAAATTTTGCGCAGAAATCATTATTCTAAAATACTTAAAAAATGTCAATTATGTAAATTTGCTCGTTTCTAATTTGTCATGTATTTGTTTATAGAAATGTACCAGCTGGGTGGAGTAGACTGCTTTATAACCGTGGAGAGAGACTTTGGAGACACAGGTTCGATCCCAGCAAGAGCACCTCTCCAGTAAGTGTCCTTGGGCAAGACGCCTAACGGTACAGACTCACCACCCAGGACATACTTGAAAACAAGAGAAATCTCAATGTATCCTTCCTGGTAAAATCCTTTCTCCAAAAAAAAATAATAATATTGCTGGAATTTAAGATTCTGAACTCTAGATGGTGTCCCATATGTAGCACAATTTTTTAAGGGGGTCTGCATTATCAGCATACAGGCCTTTGCATCAAATCAAGTAAATATGGCGCACACACAGATAATAAAATTTGTCAGATCTCCTGCTTATGGGGATTTGTGTTGCTCATAATTAGATTATTATCAATGCAGTTTCCAAAAAATACCAATAGAACATATATTTTTTTTAATCTATATGTGCCTTCATAGTGCCTGTGTGTGGAAATAACACCTTGTATCTATACTGTACATGGATTTTCAATCATTTTATCCCACTGAATCTTATCCCTGTACAGCAGTGAGTGCCCCTACAGCATTCTGCCATCTCCCTAGAAATTGTAATGAAGCGTCACATTTTTTAATGTTTGCTACAGTGAGGTTTGGAGCTGCTATTTTCAGCTTGTTTTACAGTATTACAGAGTGACAGGAGTGAACTCTCAACATGAATTTTGTTTCTCCATATGTGCAAATGTGTTTTATATGTTAATGATTGCTTTTCAATATTTTTTCGACTCAAAAGCGAGTTAACTTTACTTTTGTACTGAAAGGGTTAATATATATCCTACGAAGGTTAATAACATTATAAACTCATGAAACTGCACACAATTCAAAATGCACTCAGATATACAAAGGGACATAATACAAGTCTCATTCTTTTACACCTGTCATAGTATAGCTTACATGTTCATCAATGAAAACAGCCAAACTGTGACTAATGTAGCTTAAATAGACAAATGTTTAATATCAGTCACATTTAAGATGGCTATATAAACCAACATAGTAAATTCTAACTCACCTTTAACATTATAAAAGAAGATATTTTAAGACTTAGATGAAAAGGTAATAAAATCAATTAAAAAGCAAGTGGTACAACTTATTCCTGGAATTAAATGTTAAACAGTTTAACCTTGGACAACCCTCCAAACTGGAAGGGAATAATTAAAGCCATAAAGGGTCTCAATTTTGCCTGCCAACCTTAAGTACAAAATCAGAGCTACACGTGGTATTATTTGCATTTGGCTATTAGAAGAGAGATGGCCCTATTGCCTAGTGAACGCTAACTGTTGCGTTACGGTGAGTAAGTGTTAACGTCAGCATAAGTGACTTTAACTCATGCACCGCCATAATACATCCCTAACGCTAATCAGGGAAAAAATTGTTAGCTCATCGGTGATTGCGCGAACGTACTGTTCTTTGCGCACCCTATACTTAACGGGCTAAATTACAATGTTCACGCAAACGTTGCGCTGGCGCAAAATCCCATTACCGCGAGGGGTAAAACCATTTGCGCCGAATGCCATATTACATAGTCAGCGCAACAACCGCGCGCAATCGTCTACCGCGGGTGAACCTGTACGAACCCTGCGCAAGCTTACTGTACTGCACGCATTTGATACTTAACATTGTGAGCGCAAATGCGAATGTGTGCTGGTACGCGGATGGTATTACAATCTAGTTGCGGTAATTACCGCATAGCCTTTGCGCGCCTAATTTTAGCAACTGCAAAAAGCTGGTGTTAATGGCAAATCTGACCGACCTGGCTAAAGCAAAATACACCAGCCCATAAAAAAAAATGCAGGAAAGTATAGTTGCCCCTTCAACTCAAACCAAACCAATAAAATGGAGAAGTTGTGTGTGCATGTATTATCGCTGCAGCATATACGCTCAGATTGACTGTGGCAGGCGCAATTTCTTAACGTGAGATAATTGTGGTTCTTAATTCTGATTGGCTGAATCGCGAGAAAAAAACTGTTCGCACATTGGCTTTTGCGCAAGACGGTACTGCGCGAGCATTTGTGCGCGTCCTGTTTGCTCGCTGTATTGATCGGCAGAGGAAAAGACGCGTGAGAATTGTAATTCCAGCGGTGATTTGCGCGCGCAAAAGTTTAACGCTGGGCGCAAAGATTTTCGCTTTGCGAAAGGGTTTTTGCGCGAAGATTGTAATATAGCCCAACATGGGGAGCACAAACAGTAATTAGTATTAGGATAATTAAGGTATTACAAAGTCCTAAAGCTAATTACCACACCAATGCGGTAGCGAAAATGATATCACAAAATGTTAGGTTTGCGCATCAGTGGGGTTATTTGCATTAGGACTTTGTAATTCTAACGCTAATTATTGATTGCACTCCTCATGTTAAGTATAGGGTACACAAACTACAGTAAGCGCCTGTAAGCTAGTGCAATCACTGATGGGCAAACTGAGTTTTAGGAGGTTTAATGCTACGGAATGAAATATGAGTGGCATGCGTTAAAGTTAGTTATCCTGACTTTAACTCTTATTCATCTCAACTCTTTTTTGTGCAATAAAGTTTTTTATTGTTTTTCTCCGCTTTTGTACATAATAAAGCAATGACATTACTGTACATAAGGATCTAAAATATCTGCATGTACACAAGATAGGAATGTACATAACGTCAGAAACAGTTAATAAATGGGAACATTCAACTGGGGAAGGGTAACAGTATTATATTCACATTGCAAACCTTTTAACTAAATTACTATATCAGCTGATTCTCAGGTATCGATACGTGAGGTGCATAAGTGTATGAATGCCGGAACCCATGAAGTATTTGCATAAAGACCTTCATATTGATGGCACAAATCGGTCAGCTACTTGTGCGGCCTATGAGGCCTTTTCTCCTCCTATATTTATTCTACCACTGGGACTAGTTGTGGTGTGTAGTCTCGCGATCTCTTGGTCCGAAAATCTAACCACCAGTACCATGTGACATGATATTTATCGTATTTACTGCTCCTGGAGAAGAACATCTCTTCCATTTCTCGAACTCCCTCCACTGCCTGTATCCACTCCCATATTGTAGGTGGTGTAACTAGGTGCCATTTCCTGGGAATCAAAGATTTGGCTACATTAAATAATTGTATGGCCAAAGAGTTCCTGTATGTGAGCGTCGGGATAGGGACTAGGTGAAAGAGTGCAACCAGAGGGGAGGGGTCTAGGTCCAGACCCGTGATCTCATTGATTATTGTAAATACAGAATCCCAGTATGGTCGTATCATTGAGCAGTCCCACCATATGTGTACAAACGTACCCGGCGAATCGCGGCATCGCCAGCATGTCTTGTCTGTTGTTGAGTATATTTTATGTAGGCGTGTAGGTGTCAGGTACCAGCGCATAAGAAACTTATAGTGTGTCTGTTGGATATGCAGACTCCTAGAGGCATGTGCTGCGGTCTGAAATATTAAACCCCAGTCTTCATCTAAAATGTCGGTACCCATGTCTCTGTTCCATCTTCCCGCATACGCGGGTAGACCTGGTGTGGAGGCATCTAAAAGAGATCCATAGATAGTGGATAACAGATGTGGAGGACGCGGGTCCCTTGTGCACAGGGTTTCAAAGGGTGATTTGTCAGTCCGTACCTTCTGTGGGGGTCCTAGTGATTGTATAAAATGTGTGAGTTGTTGGTAACGGAAGTGGGTTAAAGGGGTGATCTTGTCCTGTCTTAACATGTCTGATATGGGGCGTGGTGCTGCATTGGCCATGCATGTTGCTAAGGAAAGATATGGACCATCCAGTTCTAAAGGGAGGAAATGATGAGACATCCCATCTGGGAACAGCGGATTGAATGTCAGTGGGGTGAGTGGAGAGGGATGTGTGGAAAGTGATAGGGACATTTTCAATATCCGCCACCGGCGAAGTGTAGGAGTTATCTTAATCTCAACTCTTATTCATCTAGTGATCACTAGGGAATAGTACCCTATAATGACTTTGGTAAGTATACAACAGCTCTGGTGAAGTTTACGCCAGGGTTGGAATAGGGCCCCTAATGTCTATTCTGAATGTTAAATATCTGGGACTCTATCCTAGCTGAGCCGGTAATAGGGAGGCACTAACCATTAGTGTTATCCTATTTCTGTCTCTATTGTGGGTGAGCCACTATATTAGCAACTCAATATGTAATAATTAGTAGCCACTAAGAGCTAACAGCAGCACCGTGTGATGTCGCTGGTCTGGTCTATTGGAAAGACTCTGTGGAGACCAATGAGATCTCCTTGAAATATCTTATGATTTGGTCTATATTTGTCTGAATTATTATAATTGAATACAATTAGCACTTTTTGTATTTTTTTTAAATATTATTTTGTATTAGAGTAACCCTGAGAAACTTTGGGCTACATCCCAAGCCAGGTGTAAACTTACTAGAGAATTAAAGTCTATGAAGTTGCTTGCTATGTGTTTAGCAGAATTCAGAGCAAGTTCATGCCAGGTTGGTATTTTGCCCATTGTGTTCCAGTGTTACTCTATTGAAAACTAATAGTAAAAAAGTACATAAAGTGGTCATTTTAATCAATTACAATATTTAAGCAAATATAGAATAAAGCAAAATGATGTCTGGTAACCAAAATTTTTGCTGCATTTTGTTGTTATGCATAGATTGTACCCAAAAAAGATTGGATGTGGTTGAGTTGCTTGTATAAAAATTATAGTCCTGCTTCAGAAAATAACTTTATTTTGACCAGTCAGCACATAGACAATCAATACATGAGACAAAATGCCAGCGGTGAGATATAATTGATTCATGCACCAACTGACTGTGTGCCAAAAAGATCTTGTGTTTAAGTGTGTTTTTAAGCCAATAGTGGAAATTACAAGCACATTATTCCATTTAAGTGTAAATGACATGTCCTATTGAAAAATGCTTCATTCATTTTGGCAGGAAAATATGAATTTGAAGTCAAATTACCAGACTGGAAAAAACTTATCTCACACTGCTGTTTTTCCACCAACTTTTTTAGCACTAGTTTTGTAAGATAGCTATCTGATCACTACAGAACAATACAAAGTGACTATACTTTAAGTATTTGAAAACCATGTTTTAAATGACTGTTGAAATGGACACTCAGTGTTATGAGTGGTCACACTGCTCTAGTTTCCCTGCTCCTTCTCCTCCCTCCAATGGGGGACACGGAGAGGTGATTCAGTTCTCCTAGTTCAAGGACATATTCCCACCCAGAACGTGAGAACTGAACTCAGGTTCTGGGGCTTTGCAACCTTTGTTAACTAGGTCCCACCAATGGCATTGAGAGCTTTTGAAATTGCTGAAGCGTCCACACCTTCTGCAGTCATGTGACATGCTGCTGCTGGCTGCATGTTGAGTCCTGCAAGGCTCAGAGGGAGATCAGCCCTAGATTTAGATGATTTTTAAAAGGAATCTAAAGCATTAAAATGAAATTGGTTGTGCAGAGGGTGTCAGTAGAGGTTTATGTTTAGCCCCTCTAACTCCTTTTTTTAAGTTTTATTTATCAGACGCAAAATATATAGCAATGGATGTGCACACAGGCACTCCGACATACTGTAAACAACAACAAGAAACCAGCCTGGGTAGGCCCACAGGCCCCCCGGTCAGAAGATTCCGTAATATAGCATCTGAATACTGTGTCACATTTTCACCTTTTCAGACGAGAATCAGATCATAAGGGTAAGATGAGTGAAGAGCAAGGGGGGACATGAAAGCAAAGAAATAAGAAAGGAAGCGAGAGATAGAAAAAAAAGAGAATAGTCTTGTGCCCAGCCTGCATCCCACCACAATCCTGTTCAGCACCCTAATACTCCCCCGCATTCCATCAAGCTACCTACACTTTAAGGTAAGCTGAATAAGTCTGGAGGACTTTAGCGATCAGTTTGTCCATGAGGCATATGTCCTCCATTATTGCCATGACACTTTTTCATGTAGCTGGCCTAGGGCCTTCCAGGTCTCTGCCAGGGCTTCACAACCCCATAGCCAATTTGGCCAGCCACTTAGACTGATGCCACGTTAAGTGTGGTTGAGGTTGAGACAAAATAATGGACCAAGGGTGAAAGTCAATAAGAGCCTCCAAGACACTCATAGCTAGAGAATGCGCCCTCTTCCACAGAGGAGTGATCTCCAGACAGTGCCACCACGTATGTGAATGCGTTCCCTTTGTGCCACTATTGCGCCAACAGGTGTCCGGATAACATGGGTCCGCCTTGTGCAACAATACTGGAGTAACGTACCACCATAGAAATGTTTTCATAGCTTGTTCCTGGTACATAACACTAATGGAAGATTTAGGCATCCCTTCCCAAATATCCAACCAGTCCTCCCCATCAATGGAGCCGAGTTCCCTCTCCTATGCTCTCATACAGGGGACTGAGTCAGAGCCAGAGTCCTCAGGAAGATGGAATACCAGGAGGGATATCAGACCACTGGGATAAGAGCCCCTTCGACACATGCTTTCAAAGAACATGAGGGGTCCAGTAGCTGCTTTGCAAATCTCAGGGGATAGCAAAAAATTACGACACTGCACATATAGTGAAAAAAGTCCTTAGTCAGGGCTGACTGTTCCACCTTGGAGGAGAAGGGTAGCAAAACGCCATCCCTGTACCAATGGTGTATGCACTCCACATGGCAATTGGAAACAAAACCGATGGTTTCATATGAAGTACCCGGAGAGAAAGTACTATTACATAACACCGGCATGAGAGAGGAGAGCTGATCCATCAGTCCATAACGTTTGGAGACGTTGTCCCATAAGTGCAAAGAGTGGTGTGTGGCAGGTGCTGTAGAAACCCAGGCGCTCTGTGCTTAGGTGTTATCCACATCTGGAAGCAAAGGCGATCCGGGTTAGCAATATTGTTCTCAAAATATGCCCAACTCCATGTTCCCCAAGGAGCATGTAATGCCACGAGCTGGGCCAGTTGGGCCGCTGTATAATATTCTCTCAGGTTAGGCAGTCTCAGTCCACCTCCCATTTCAGGAAGGTAAAGCACCTTTCGAACCACTCGATGGCGTTTACCCTGCAAGACAAATGTATCAAGGGCTGATTGGAAGCCACCCAGGTCACTCGCTTTGAGCGGAACTGGGAGAGCCTGGAATAGGTATAGGAGCCGAGGCAAGATATTCATCTTGATACTATGTATTCTACCAATCCAAGATATGTATTCTACCATCCAGGTTCCCAGCTCCGCTCGAATTCTGTTGTATAGTGGTACATAATTCGCTGCGTACAAAGATTCGTAGGATGACGTCAAGTCTACGCCAGGGTACTGAATACTCAACCGTGCCACCTGAAAAACTATATGAGGTAGATAACACTTTAACCTCCTCGGTGTCACGTTCTGTGCTGGCAAATCTGTCTTCCTGCCCTCTGTATTTGTAATATATGTTTTTTCCCTTGTGTTTCTGTTGCTGCCAATTCCTGGGTGGCCTCCCAGGGGTTAATTGGTGTTCTGTGTGCTGCTCACCTGTTGACCCTTGCCTTGATTCTCCTGCCTATATTAGAGCAATGTACCTATAGTACATTGCTGGGTCATTTTTTCTTTGCCTGGTCTCCTTGCCACTTGTGTCCTGAGAGAGCTCCTTGCTGTGTTCCTGATATCCTCCGTTTGTTCATCCTTGTTCAGTTTTTGCCTCTATTATTTCTGTTCCAGTTTATGTCAGTTCCTTCTGTGTATTTAGTTCTGTCTATTGCTGTATTTTGTTTTGCTGTTTATGTTCCATTCAGATTCCCCGGTTACTGATTTTGGCTTGGCTGACTTCCCTTCTGGTTCTGATTCCTGTATCCTATATGACATACTCTCTCTGGTTATGACCTTTGGCTTTCCTCTTTATGACTACTCTATAGTATTTTCCTTGCCTGTAGCGTTTTCAGGTAACCTTGTCATCTGTATACAACAAAAGACTCTGTACGGCTTCAAGGTAATACTTTCCTTTAGATTAGATCCGGCTATCCTAAAGACCGGTCTTTCAGTGCAGGGAATCTTTGGTATTGCCGTACAGAGGTCTTTAGTTAACCCTGTGTTGCTTTCACCTGCCCTTGCAGTTTACAGTGCATCTCTGCATATAGGGGCTTCTCTCAGGAACCTTGACCTCACCTTCCTGCGAGTTATATTCATAGGGAAATATATACAGACCGACCACTTCCAAGGATCGGAGGGCAAGTATAGGGTGGTGCGTGCCTGGTGGTACTGCCACTGTGACATAATGACCCAGCCTTTACATAAGCCCGCAGAGATGTGTACCGTGTTGGAAACCTTATTGCACATGTTTGAGGAATTTGTGGTTCACCTCAAAGGGTTACTGAGCCTGTGTCTAGACTCTGGCAATCAGGTCTCATTTGAGAGCAGGGTTCGTGGTCCGCTTTCTCCTGATGAAAAGAACAGAAGACGTGAGTACAATCTCTGTTTTTATTGTGCCAGTTCGTTGAACTTTTTGTCTGGCTGTCCCCTCAAGCCGGTGCGTCCTGGGGCTGGAGTGCCGGTGCGTCCTGGGGCTGGAGTGCCGGTGCGTCCTGGGGCTGGAGTGCCGGTGCGTCCTGGTGCTGGAGTGCCGGTGCGTCCTGGTGCTGGAGTGCTGGTGCGTCCTGGTGCTGGAGTGCCGGTGCGTCCTGGGGCTGGAGTGCCGGTGCGTCCTGGGGCTGGAGTGCCGGTGCGTCCTGGGGCTGGAGTGCCGGTGCGTCTCAAGACTTGTGGTGAGTCTGTGCGCCCTGATACTGGCCGAGTGCCAACTGTGCCCATGTCCCACAGTAAGGCCGCTAAAGCTAGACCACGCATGAGATCCACTGGCGCCAGTTACAGCTGGGAATCAGAGGGTGCCAGACCACGTAGGGGGTCTGACGGTGCCAGACCTAGCTGGGAGTCGGATAGTGCCAGACCACGTAGGGGGTCTGATGGTACCAGACCCTGCAGGGAGTCAGATGGCACCAGACCCCACTTTGAGTGCAGACCTCCTGAGAAATCCAGGTCTGAGAAAGAGGCACTTGAGTCTATGAAGGATGAATCCTTTCTGGCCACAAGGCCAGAGGATGAAGTACCCATGGAGGTTATGTCGCTCCGGGCATCCGATAATAAACCTCAGACTTATGTAGATATCTCTGATGGCTGTAGGGTTTTAAAGACACAACTGGCTGGTTCTGAGCAGTGACTGGCAGCCAAAAGACAGTCCCTACGTATTGTTACTGGTTGTATTACATGTAGAGCCGCAACCCCAGTGCCCATTGTTGAGAAGCCAGTCCTGTTTCCGTCTGGCAATGAGAAGCCAGTCCTGTTTCCGTCTGGCAATGAGAAGCCAGTCCTGTTTCCGTCTGGCAATGAGAAGCCAGTCCTGTTTCCGTCTGGCAATGCGCAACCAGTCCTGTTTCCGTCTGGCAATGCGCAGCCAGTCCTGTCTCCGTCTGGCAATGCGCAGCCAGTCCTGTCTCCGTCTGGCAATGCGCAGCCAGTCCTGTCTCCGTCTGGCAATGCGCAGCCAGTCCTGTCTCCGTCTGGCAATGCGCAGCCAGTCCTGTCTCCGTCTGGCAATGCGCAGCCAGTCCTGTCTCCGTCTGGCAATGCGCAGCCAGTCCTGTCTCCGTCTGGCAATGCGCAGCCAGTCCTGTCTCCGTCTGGCAATGCGCAGCCAGTCCTGTCTCCGTCTGGCAATGTGCTGCCAATGTTGCCTGCTCCTGGCACGAAGCCAGCGGTGCTGCCTGATCCTGGCACGATGCCAGCGGTAACAGTAGTGATGTCTGATTCTGGTAAGCTGCCAGTCAGATCCATGGCAAACTGTGTGTCAGCAGTGCCAGAGCTACATTGCAACACCACTGTGCCCATGCCCCACAGAAAGTCCGAGGTTTCCAAACCTCATGGTAAGGCACAGGTAGGCGAGCCTACTCCCACTGTTGCCGTGTCAGGTACGGTGGTCACCCCTTCCAAGTCTCGATCCAGGAGGAGACGTGGGAAGCTGACCAACACTAGTCAATCTAGTTCCGAGAATACCACGCTCCATGATGGGTCTGATAATGCCGTATTCCGTGCTTATCTTGAGGAGGTCCAGCAGGGTAGTGGCCTGACTGGTACCAACATCCCTAATTCTAGCTCTGTACCCGAGGGTTATATACGATCCCCATGCGGGATGTTGTTCCGTGAGGCACACTGGGCCATGATCAAGAAAGACCCTAATGCGCTCATGTGTTTTGAGGAGGAGGAAGACGACACTGAGTGGGTCCTCAATGGATTTTGGTGACTGGTGTTCGTGATCTGGTTTCCTGATTCTGTCTGTCATGTTTTTTGTTTTGGGTGCCCTGGGGTCACCCGTGGAGGAGGGGATACTGTCACGTTCTGTGCTGGCAAATCTGTCTTCCTGCCCTCTGTATTTGTAATATATGTTTTTTCCCTTGTGTTTCTGTTGCTGCCAATTCCTGGGTGGCCTCCCAGGGGTTAATTGGTGTTCTGTGTGCTGCTCACCTGTTGACCCTTGCCTTGATTCTCCTGCCTATATTAGAGCAATGTACCTATAGTACATTGCTGGGTCATTTTTTCTTTGCCTGGTCTCCTTGCCACTTGTGTCCTGAGAGCTCCTTGCTGTGTTCCTGATATCCTCCGTTTGTTCATCCTTGTTCAGTTTTTGCCTCTATTATTTCTGTTCCAGTTTATGTCAGTTCCTTCTGTGTATTTAGTTCTGTCTATTGCTGTATTTTGTTTTGCTGTTTATGTTCCATTCAGATTCCCCGGTTACTGATTTTGGCTTGGCTGACTTCCCTTCTGGTTCTGATTCCTGTATCCTATATGACGTACTCTCTCTGGTTATGACCTTTGGCTTTCCTCTTTATGACTAATCTATAGTATTTTCCTTGCCTGTAGCGTTTTCAGGTAACCTTGTCATCTGTATACAACAAAAGACTCTGTACGGCTTCAAGGTAATACTTTCCTTTAGATTAGATCCGGCTATCCTAAAGACCGGTCTTTCAGTGCAGGGAATCTTTGGTATTGCCGTACAGAGGTCTTTAGTTAACCCTGTGTTGCTTTCACCTGCCCTTGCAGTTTACAGTGCATCTCTGCATATAGGGGCTTCTCTCAGGAACCTTGACCTCACCTTCCTGCGAGTTATATTCATAGGGATATATATACAGACCGACCACTTCCAAGGATTGGAGGGCAAGTATAGGGTGGTGCGTGCCTGGTGGTACTGCCACCGTGACACTCGGCCAGTATGTGAAAGGCCAAGGCCTGAGATTTGTCTAATAGGTCTATTCACTAAAGGTGAAACTCAGGAGAATTGGCAGGAGAAGTGAAAATTATAGGTAAAAATAGCCAAACCAGAAAATTTCTCCCATTTATCTCACTTTCCAAATTGGCTACTTGGTCTAGATTTTTCTCTTCTGTCAATTCTCCTGAGTTTCACCATTAGTGAATAGACCTGTAAATTCACCTTATAACTGGAGAGAGAGGAAAATCTAAGCAGCGCTGCATGGAGGGCCTCCAGGGACAAGGTAGGAGAAGTCAGGAGCAACAGAATATCATCAGCATATGCCATTTTGTGGGTAGAAGAGGTCAACTGTATGTCACCAATTTCTCCAGTCTGCCAGACCTGCGTGAGTAACGGTTCCAAGGAGAGGACAAAGAGGATGGAGGACAGGGCGCATCCCTGCCTCGTGCCATTAAAGATGCGACAGGGCATGGCCAGCGCACCTGGGACAATGACCTGTGCTGACGATGAGTAATGGAATTTATGTTGGCCGCCACAACGCAGGGATAAACATTAGGGGATTGGAGCAGATTATCGATCCTGGAATACCTGGCATGGGGAATAGAATAAAATTAATATTTGTGGACAGAGGGATGGAGAGATCACCAGACATCTATGAGATCCAATCCGAGGATAAACTGTGATGTTCTGGGTCTCTGGCGCCCCCTCTGGCAGTAGTGGACATTGCTGCTTTTGGTTTATTTTTATTTAGTTCATTTCTTGGATTCCAAGCCTGATTAGTACCTGGACTCCATTGGTTCACCCTGGACCATTTTGTATAAATGGAGACCACTCCCTTAGTAGGGTGCGGTCTCATTCATCCTGGATCAGTCATTCAGCTCATGTCTGGTTTGCCTTGCTCTAGATTCATCCTGAATCATCTATTCAGTTCAGTTCAGTCTGTCTGTCTTCAAGCTCCTGTCTGGTTTGCCTTGGTCTAATTTATCCTGTTCAGTCTGTCTGTCTTCCAGCTCATGTCTGGTCTTTCCCTGGTCTAGATTTATCCTGTTATACCTGTCTACCTGGCCATTCTGTTTACAGGCTCATGTCTGGTTTGCCCTGTTTTTCTTGCCTTCTTGTAGTATCATGTTTAGTTCTGCCTCCCATGTTTAATTCTGCCTCCCATGTTTAGTTGCCTATTTTGTTTATATCTGGTTTTCTTTATTTCTTGCCGTGAGGTTAAAGGCTCTGTTTATTGTATTTATGTTCTGTATTCCCTGCTCTTGGTTTAAGTTCTTGGTTCCTAGAATAAATGATATATATTTATTTTTCTAGTTCAGGCTCATGGTCTATTTTCACTGCTTATTAGGCTCACACCCCTCTCTGTCAGGTCAGGTCCCCGACCCCCATCGTGACATAAACTCATAGAACAGTCTATCTTGGCCAGAGATCTCATGGCCGATTCCAGCGCCAAGGGGGACATCTGACCTATCAACCGCCGTGCATGGGACCGCGTAAAAGTCGCCCCCAACCACCACCAGCCCTGACGCTTGTTGAACCAAACTCCGTTCCAGCCAAAACTCCCAATCCAGGGATTTCGGTGCGTACACATTCAAAATAGTAAAGTCATGCAATGCTAATCTAGCCTTAAGGAGACGGTATCTAACATTCGCATCAGCACAAGTGGAAACAACCTTAAAAGAACAACCTTTGTGTATCAATATGGCCACCTGATTCTTCTTTGGAAGTGCAAAGGACGAGAACAGCCTGGGGAATCTCTTGTCTCGCGATCAGATGGGACCAAGATGGGATAGACAGGTCTCTTACAAAAGGGCATTATCTGCTTTCTTGCGGAGAAGTTCTTGAAACAGCAAATGTCATTTCTCGGGAGTTAAGAACCTTATCGTTAAGGGAAACTATTTGTAACAGGCTGGGCATGAGAAGAAAGAGAGGAGAGAAGAAACAAAAAAAAAGGAGGCAGAGAAGAAAAACAGGAGATACAAGGGAAGGGTGACGACTCCATTCAGAAAAAAGAACCAAACCTAAGTACAACAAACTGCTGCGGCATAGCAAGCGCAGAGCCATACCATGCGCAGCAACAGGGGACCAGAGAAGGGAAAGAGGACACCAATATCAGGCCTCTTCCGCGGCAGTGCAGCATCTACTGTAGGTGCCCCCTCACCGTGCATACTACAGAATCATTTAAGAGCTGAAATTGCATGATATAAAGAAATCTGACAGCTATTCACAAACACACCTCTTATTCAGATAACAAAAACGAGTGACCAGTGGCTTCAGCCAATAATAACAACCTTTCAAGTCCTACAGACATAATAGAGAGCCCATCAGCGTAAGTGTGAACAGTTCAACATTTGACAACATTTTGAAAAACAAAAATAAAGGGGTTGTATCAGGAAGGTTCCGTAGAGACTGTATTTCGGTCGTAACCTCCTACGTGCTTTTCCCCAGCTCCACGGAAAGGATGTGCCACATCTCCTGGAGGAGCAGGGTCAGGTCCCGCTTAGTGGCCAGGGTAGATGGACCAGCAGCGGCTCCCAGGGCATCAGAGTCCTCTTATTCCTCCTGGCCTCCATTATGCAGCCTACTAAGCGCCGGTTACGGTTGGAAGAGAGGGACTACCTGTTGGTGAGCATCTCGCTTTTTGTTTGGGGTTTTCTGTCCCTTAATATCTCTGGGCCCTCCCATAACTTCAGGGCTCCACAAATCTGTGAGAAGTTCTTAATAATCGGCTCTAGATGCGCACTGCCACAGAAGCTCACAATTAGGGATGAGCCGAACACCCCCCGAGTTCGGTTCAAGCCCGAACACGAACTTCCCATTTGTTCGGGTCCGAACTCGAACCCGAACTCGAACCCAATGCAAGTCAATGGGACTCAAAATTTGGTTTATAGAGTGCCCTCCAAGAGGGCATATATGCTACATATTTGCCATAAAAGGTGTATGGGGGTCCAGGTAGTGCCCTGGGGGACAGGAAACAAGGACAAAAAGTAAAAAAAAAAACGTTTTTAAAGGGACAGTGAGTTTTCCATGAAATAAGGGTTAAAAATAAAAACAAAAAATTACTTCAAATATCGTGCCTAGGAGGTCCCCATAACCTGCCCGTGAAGTGGCGGATTTCTAGGATGTATAGAAACACTTAAAAACAAAAACATGATGTTTCATATGACGGTAAATGCTTTTCCTTTAATCTATCCATAAACAACTGCTTGGGGCAGCAGTCTGTATGAAAAGAGGAGACATTTTCAGACACGCAGAAAAAGTTTACAGATTTTTTTGGGCTAAATTATTGTGAAATATACTCAGGCTTTGGATGAAAGTATCAATAGGTGCTTTAAAATTGGTCCTTTAGCGTCCCCAACAGTGCCGTCACACCGTCCGTAACCCCTCTGAGGATATGAATCTGATACAGGCGTCAGTGGCAGTGCACCCAAATATTGTGCTTTTGGTGCCAGGCCTGCAAGTACTATCATACAGTAACCCCTCTGTGGTATTGTGAAAGAATGCAGGGGTGGACCATGTGGTCCTATATTGAAAAGATATGATTCTGGTCAAGGTGTCAGTGCACCCAGATATTGTGCTTTTGGTGCCAGGCCTGCAAGTATCATCATACAGTAACCCCTCTGTGGTATTGTGGAAGAATGCAGGGATGAACCATGTGGTCCTATATTGAAAAGTTTTTGATCTGTTAATGGGCGTCAGTGCACCCAGATATTGTGCCTTTAATGCCAGGCCAGCAAGTATCATCATACAGTAACCCCTCTGTAGTATTGTGGAAGAATGCAGGGGTGGACCATGTGGTCCTATATTGAAATGTTTTTGATCTGTTAATGGGCGTCAGTGCACCCAGATATTGTGCCTTTAATGGCAAGCCAGCAAGTATCATCATACAGTAACCCCTCTGTGGTATTGTGGAAGAGTGCAGGGTTGGACCCTGCGGTTCAAAAAATTAAATTGATATAAATCTGGCACAGGCGTCAGTGCAGCCAAATATTGTGCCTTTCATGGCAGCAAGTACATTCACATCGTAACCCTTTTGTGGTATTGTGGAAGAGTTCAGTGCTGGAGGTTTTGTGAATGCAGAAGACATCCCCGATCTATTCCGTTACGTCAGCATCAGGGGATTCATAACTGCTGATCCAGGACTGATTCATTTTTATAAATGTCAGCCGGTCTACAGAGTCGGTGGACAGACGCACTCTTTTGTCTGTGACAAAACCTCCAGCGGCACTGAACGTCCTTTCGGAAAGCACGCTAGATGAAGGGTAACCTAGTAGCTGCATAGCATATTGGCTTAGTTCTGGCCAGTGATCCAATCTCAACACCCAGTAAGCCAGTTGATCATCTGCTGGAAACGTATCTAGGTCTGCCCTTGCCCCTAGGTAGTCCTGCACCGTATGGTGAAGACACTGGCAATGGGTGCCTACATTTGACGTCCCTGGGCATCGAGGACTAAAAAAATTACAAAAAGCATCAGTCAAGCGGCCCTGGCCTTCACCACTATTCCTATGATCACCCGCAGCCTCAGAAGCACGTGTGTCAGCACTTGGTAATCTACCAGTGCCTGGAAAGATGTTACACAAGTGTCACTTTAGAGCGTCCTCAAGTTTTTTCATCCTGTGCTCCCTCTGTGCGGGCAGGATGAGCTCTGCAACTTTCCCCTTGTATCGTGGATTAAGAAGGGTTGCCAACCAGTAATGATCCCTCTCCTTGATAGCACGAATCCTGGGGTCCTTTAGCAGGCTTTGCATCATTAGGGAGCTCATGCAGCATAGGTTGGAGGTGGCATTAGCTTCCGAGTCTTCCTGGTCAATGAGGATGGCCATATCGTGCACTTCCTCCTCCCAGCCACACACTAGCCCTTCTGTTTCTGGGCACACAAAACCCTCCCTTGAGGAATCCCCACCTTCAATGCCCCCACTACTTAAATACTCCTCCTCATCCTCCTCCTGTCTGATCTGAGTAGGACCCGCTGGAATGCTGTCTGCGGAAAGACTGGGGCCTTGAGAGCCACATCTATAATTCCCCGCAGAGTGTGCTCCAGCAGGAACACTAAAGGAATTGTCACTGATGCATGCACTGTCCCTGCTCACCATCCTCGTTGCCTCCTCAAATGGTGACAGTACAGTGCATGCATCCTTGATCATCAGCCACTGCGGGGGTGGAAAAAAAACAAGTTGACCTGAACCTGTCCTTTTGCTATACTGACACAGGTACTCGTTGATGGCCCTCTGCTGCTTGTGCAGACGCAGCAGCATTGCTAATGTCGAGTTCTACCTGGTGGGCATGTCACAGATCAGACGGTTTGAGGGAAGGTGGAATTCTCTTTGAATTTCTGACAGGCGAACGCTTGCTGGGAATGACCATCTGAAGTGGCTGCAGACTTTTCTGACCTGGATGAGAAGCTCTGCCAGCCCTGGGTACTTGGTTAGGAAACGCTGTACCACCAGATTTAGGACGTGTGCTAGGCATGGTACATACGTCAATTTACCCTTGCGTAGGGCGGAGAGAAGGTTGCTGCCATTATCGCAGACGATCATTCCCAGCTCAATGATGGTGTTAACCATCTCTGCACCTGCCCCTGCAGAGCTGACAAAATTTCTGACCCGGTGTGGCTCCTGTCCCCTAATCAAACCAGCTCAAGCACAGTATGGCATCTTTTTGCTTGAGCCATTGCGTAGACCCTGTCAGGTGTCGGTTTAACTGCCACTTCGCCAGAGACAGAGAAGGAGGAGGAGGAAGAGGTGGTGGTGGTGGAGCAGACAGACCTCATACAAGCAGCTTTCTGGAGGCATGGTGGATGAACAAGCTCCAGCACAGAGCCCCGTCTTGGATCCCTCCCAGCTGCAATCAGAGTTACCCAGTGTGCCGTGAAGGAAATGTAATGACCCTGTCCATGCTTGCTGGACCACGTGTCTAAAGTCACATGCACCTTGCTGCTGACTGCCTTTCCCAATGACTGGATAACATTGTCTTCCACGTGCTGGTATAGTGCTGGAATGGTCTTGTGTGAAAAGTAATGGCATTTTGGAACCTGCCACTGTGGTACAGCACATTCAGCAAATTCACGGAAGGGAGCAGAGTCCACCAGCTGGGAAGGTAGCAGCTGCAATGCGAGTAATTTTGCTAAGCTGGCATTTAGACGCTGTGCTTGGGGATGGTTGGGACTATATATTTTCTTTCGCTGCAGGAGCTGCGGCAACGTAATCTGACTGCGTAAATCTTCAGCTACTGGGATGATGTCACATTGTGAGGAAGGAGCTGGTACATCCATTACTGTAGCATCATCCCTGTCGGTGGAGGTTGTAGGCAATGACATGGCAGGACATACAGTGGGGGTAGAGACAGATGAGGAGGAGGAGGAGGACCTACGCAAAGTTTTGCGCCAACGGGATGTTTGGCACTTGTTCATATGTCGCCTCAAGCACGTGGTACCCAAGTGTCCGGTATCTTTCCCACGCTTAAGCCTCATCTGACATAGATTACAAATAGTAATGCTGCGCTCTACTGCACATTTCTTAAAGAACTCCCAGACAACAGAGTTCCTGCATGTGTTCTTTGAGACAACAGCGCTCTGCACCGGAGCAGCTCTGACATGTGATGCCTTGGACTGGCTAGTGCTACAGTTGGTCACAGAGGATGTTGTGCCTCGTGTTTGCTGTGCCTCCTCCTCCCCCTCTTCCTCACTTAATTCCTCTTAATTCCTTGTGGTACTGGATGTGGGACGAGACACAGATCACCTCAATTCACAAATGTTTTAAAGAAATTAGTGAGCCCCAAAATAATGCGTGGTACTGGATGTGGGACGAGACACAGATCACCTCAATTCACAAATGTTTTAAAGAAATTAGTGAGCCCCAAAATAATGCGTGGTACTGGTTGTGCGTCGAGACGCAGATCACCTCAATTCACAAATGTTTTAAAGAAATTAGTGAGCCCAAAAAGATTTGCTGGCACAGTGAGTCACAGTGACAAGACACAGAAGATCACCTCAATTCACAAATGTTTTAAAGAAAGTTGTAAACCCCAAAAAACTTGCTGTCACAGTGACAAGACACACATCACCTAAATTCCCTGATATTTGGTAGAAATGAGACCCCCCAGACCCCCACAGTAGTGTGGCAGACCGGCAGTAACAACACACAACTATCTCCTTTAAAATCTCCTCTGAAATGCGTGCAGAATCGGCGCGTGGAAACGTTATATAGTGTGCTGCGGGACTTAGCTCTGTGAGCCCATGATTGGGCAAAATTTGCCCAATCAGGACTCTGAGCGGTGATTGGCATAGTGTTGAACCAGTCTTGCACCAGACCTGTGGTCAGGTGCAAGGCTGTAGCCAATTACGAGCTTCTGGCCAGTGGGAAAATGCATTGTGCTCCATTGTGGTCGAACATGCGGCGAACACCCGGAAATGTTCGGTGTTTTTGTGATCTAGTCGAACAGGCCAAGTTCGGGTCGAACTCCGAACCATCCGAACCGAACAGCTCATCCCTACTCACAATGCCTGCAGCTGCTCACATCAACGGTCAAGCTTCGCCCCACCTGTTTTAAGCCTCTAGTATTCAGTACCACCCTGTATGTTAGTGGTCCTAAATGTACATTTTCAAAACTGCAATAAGACAGCAAAATCAAAGCTATTATGTGTATTTCTACCAATACTGCTAAGGTGGATAATTTGCACATTAATTATAGCTTGTCTTCAAGTTTGAAGTTTGCTTATGAATTCCAAATTGTTTGCTGTTAAATAAACAAACACCAATAATTTTTCACTGCTTTTGGTGTTGCTGCTGAAAACCATACAGATGGTTAGATCCGTTGTATAATGACTGAACATTTTAATTGTTTATTGAAAATCTGCGCACAGGGGATCTTTAATAAATAAATAATGCTGAATATTACACAATGGTTTCTTGACCCCATCATACAAATTCTGTTTGTCACTCTGTACAGTTTATTTAATTTACTTATTAAAAACAAATTGTAACCCTAGAAACAAACTACATAATTTCCATCTTAAATATGCTAAGAGCTGGACTTTACCTCTATAAACAAAATAATGGTACTTTTATCACTAATGATTTTGTCTCCTGTTGCAGCCATAATTACACACAATTAGTTTTTTTTCCAAATTAAAATTAATGTGTTTTCCATGTGTAAATACAAAATTATCAATGCTTGCTCCAAATCATATTTCGCAAATATGATGTTGATTCGTAAAGCAGAGAGATAGTTTGTTACATGCATTGTATTTCTGTACACGGTTATAAGAAAACATGACTTCACTACAGTCACATTTGGATTTAATATTTTTTTGTATTTGGGTTGTGGGGGATACCTAAATGATGTTTTCTAAGACATGAGTGGATTTAAGGTGTCAAAGAATTTAATATATGTATTCGACAGCTACTTTCCATATTGAAGCGGGGTTGCCAAAAAGAAAAGCCAATAATAATCATATCAAATTCTATCAACCCATTTGAAGAACTGCTGCAACATTGCATAAAATCCACTGCATTGCTCGGCCTCATTAGCTCGGTGAGGCGGCAGCGGCGGCTACTCCTCTCTCGACCTCACACCGTGACCAGCGCTCACCGTGACCGACAACCGCGGGGGATCCTGGAAGATGCCATCAGCCACCAGCACCAAGGCTGTTCCGGGCTCCAGCGATGCAGGCTGGTACCGGGACCATCCAAAGTGAGGCCATGAAACAGATCCTGGGAGTCATCGACAAGAAGATCCGCAACCTGGAAAAAGAAAAAGGGCCAAACTGGACGACTACCAGGACAGAATGAACAAAGGAGAGAGGCTGAATCAGGACCAACTGGACGCTGTATCAAAATATCAGGAGGTTGTCACTAACATGGAGTTTGCCCGTGAACTGCAACGAAACTTTATGTCTCTGGGACAAGATATTCAAAAGTCCATAAAGAAGGCCGCTTGCCGTGAACAACTCGTGCGCGAGGAGGCCGAGCAGAAGCGTTTAAAGACCATTCTCGAGTTGCAGTTCCTCCTAGACAAACTGGGCGATGAGGAAGTGCAGAACGACTTGAAGCAAGGGGTGAACGGAGTCCCTCTGCTGTCGGATGAAGAGATGGCAGCGGTGGATGAATTCTACAAGCTGGCGCAACCTGAGCGTGACCCATCGGTCAGGTTGTGTGAGCAGTATGAGCCGGCATCCGTTCACCTGTGGGATGTGCTAGATGGGAAGGACAAGCCTGTCTGTGGAACCACTTACAAAGCACTTCGGGAGGTACTAGAACGTATCCTCCATAGTGGATATTTTGACAGTGCACAGAACCAGAACCACCAGAACGGTCTCTGTGAGGACGAGGAGGTGCTCGCCGCGCCGCCTGCGGAAGAGCAGGCACCTGAGCTAGAACCAGAAACTGTGGAGGAGTATGCAGAGCCCAGTGAAGTGGAGTCCACTGAGTTTGTGACAGACAGTTCATGACGGAGGCGCAATACAGCTCCAGCAGCGAGAAGGAGCAAGTAGACGAATGGACAGTAGAAACAGTTGAAGTTGTAAACTCACTCCAACAGCAGGCATCCCCTTCCCCTGTCCCAGAACCCCTCACGTTAAATGCGATCACTCAAGTCCCTCCTGATCCTATTGTGCGACAACAGAGAGTCCAGGATCTGATGGCTCAGATGCAAGGTCCATACAACTTTATGCAGGATTCCATGTTGGAGTTTGAAAATCAAGCAATTGATCCAGCAATTGTTTCTGCACAGCCCATGAACCCAACTCAGAGTATGGATCTCCCCCAGATGGTTTGTCCACCCGTTCATTCTGAGCCAAGACTATCTCAGAGCCAAGTTTCAGACTCCACACAGGTATCGCTGGTGACCTCGTCAAGTGATGGTTACGCAGACTCACCCCAAATATACCAACCATCTCATCCCACTGAGCAAAGGACCCAGAATGAGGCCTTGGAGCAGATCCAGGCTTCACTTTCCTTGAGCCCTGACCCAACACAGACCTCCTCTCTTCCGGTTGCTTCCCAACCTCAGGTTTTCCAAACCGGGTCCAACAAGCCTCTGCACAGCAGTGGAATCAATGTTAATGCTGCTCCATTCCAGTCAATGCAAACTGTTTTCAATATGAATGCCCCTGTTCCTCCTGTAAATGAGCCAGACACACTGAAGCAACAGAGCCAGTATCAGGCTAGCTATAACCAGACCTTTGCCGGCCAGCCACATCAAGTGGAGCAATCGGAGCTCCAGCAAGAGCAGCTTCAAACAGTGGTGAACACATACCACACACCTTCCGATCAGTCTCACCAAACGTCTGCTGGTCACCAGCAGGCTACGCAGCAGAACACGGGATTCCCAAGGAATAACCAACCCTTCTACAACAACAGAGGGATGGCACGAGGAGGCCAGCGTGGCAGCAGGGGCTTGATTAATGGCTACAGAGGCCCATCTAATGGCTTTAGAGGAGGATATGATGGTTACCGTCCCACGTTCCCGAACACTCCAAACAGTGGCTACGCTCAACCGCAGTTCAGTGCTCCTCGGGACTACTCCAACAACTACCAAGGGACGGATATCAACAAAACTTTAAACGTGGTGCCGGTCAGGGAGGTCCTCGGGGAGCTCCTCGAGTAATGCTCAAGTGATGCACGCGTAACGCCGCCGTGGCAGGCGGCACAGGCCTGCGGAGTAGATGGAACGATTTACATCCCCCCCCTCCCTGATAACTTTTTAGCTAGCATCTGCCTCTCGACTTCCCCAAAAGTCTCCTAGTTTTGGAATAGTTAATCATTTCACTTGTGCCGGGTGAAATGACCCGCTTTTACGTTGTACGTGATCCGTTTTAAACACCTGAGCTCCCATTTATTGCTCGTGGTGGGGAGGGGGTGAGAGAAGCTTTTTGCTAGAACTTGCTCTTTTAATTTTTCTTTTTAAACACAGAATCTCTCCTGTAAACTTCAAAGTTTTTAATTATTTTTTTCCTCTCTAAGCTTTACTACTTGTTGCTGCCTTTTTCGCTTTTTCTTACATGGGGAGTGTATCTTCTTCTTCTTTTTTTTTTTTTTTTTTCTTCTTTTACTCTCGCAGGCAAACTCAAAAGTTTTTCTCCCCCTGCTTATATATAATAATAAAAAAGCCCAAACAAAACTCTGAACTTGTGAATTGTTGCTTGAGTTTCAATAAAGACATGTTAAATTGAAAAAAAAAAAAAAAAAAAATCCACTGCATTTATAAGCCCAATTGTTCACTCAGACACAGTGTATCAAAGGAAGAGCGTGAATTCGTATAGCTGTACCAAGAGCACACAGCTGTTCTATAGGATCAACTTTCATAACTGTAATTCAAGTTTCATACCTCTAACAGTAATCACGGATGTAGGGCATGTCCATGACCCCTGTCACACTATCCATGATGGTGGTGTGGCTTTTTCTGAAAACAAATGTGTCATTGTAGAGGGCTCAAGAATCATTAGTCTAGCATTGCACTGTAGATATGCTACATTACTTCTTTTTTTTTTTGAGAAAGTATTTTACCAGGAAGGATACTGTAACAGATCTCTGTGCCTGGAAAGGATAGGAAAGGATTGTGGATAGAAGGCATGTCCCACAGTCTGTGGCTCTTCTTAATTCGTTTGAGGCACTTTCAGAGTGTAGTGGTAAGACGGATGTAGGGTCAGACACCATAGTTGAGGAACCACCATCCCCTATGCCTAAGGTATGCAGGACTGCAACAAGGACAAAAAGGAAAAGGTGGGACTTGATAAAAGGCAATTGTTGCTGGGTGATTCTATCATAAGAGGTGTGGAGCTGGAGAGTAGTGGTTTGGTGAGATTTCTTGCTGGGGCTACTGCTCGTAGAGACAAGAGACGTACTCTCAATATTGTCAAACAAGCAAAGCAGCAAGGGGAAGTGGATGTTCTAGTCCATCTAGGGACAAATGACTTGGCTAGGAATGAGGTTTCTGAGATTAAGGAAGATTTTTGTGTTCTTGGATGTGAAATACAGCAGATTGCATCCACTGTGTCATTCTCTGAAGTTCTGCCTGTGCATAACATTCAGGATAGGCAGATGCGCAATAGGGAATTTAATTTGTGGCATCGGGAATGGTGTCGGGAGCAAGGATTTGGCTTTGTGTCCCATGATAGCTCTAATTGGAGCAGAAAGGAACTGTATAAAAAAGATGGTTTGCATCTTACTCATAGGGGAACATATGTTCTCAGTGAGAAGTTCAAAGGTTTCACAAAGGAATATTTAAACTAGGAGGGGGGAAAAAAGGGTAAAAAACAATCTGCCCGATTGTCCCCCAAAACTAAATGGGAGGGTGCAAGCAACATGCGGGGTAAAAAATGACATGCTCAGAGTCGTGTCTATAAATGCTTGCAGTTTAGTCAATAAAATCAATGAACTGGAGGCAATGATGGCAGCTGAAAAAGTAGATTTAGTGGCGGTTACAGAGACATGGTTCAGTGTGAAAAATAACTGGGACATAATAATACTGGGGTACTCTTTATATAGAAAAGACAGAGAAGATAGGAAAGGAGGAGGAGTGGCCCTGTATGTGAAAAACAACATAAAAACGAACCAAATAAAAGTGAGCGAGGTGAACATAGAGTCAGTTTGGGTTACGCTAACATTTGGCAATCATACAGTAGCTCGTGTAGGTGTGATCTATAGACCCCCTGGACAAGTAGAAGAGCTAGATAATCTGCTGTTTGAGGAAATAGCCAAAATGGCAATGAAGGGGGAAGTTATTATCATGGGGGACTTTAATCTTCCTGATGTGAACTGGAAAACCAAAATAGCTGGGTGCACCAGGAGTACAAATATTCTAAACTCCTTACTGGGTTTATCTCTAACACAAGTAGTGGAGGAGCCAACCCGTAAAGAGACCATATTGGATTTAATACTCACAAATGGAGGTTTGGTATCAGACATTGTTGTAGGTGAAAATTTGGGATCTAGTGATCACCAGCCATTGTGGTTTAATATAAGAACAGGGATGGAGCCGCACCACACAAAAACAAAAGTTTTAGACTTTAAAAAAACAAATTTTTCTAAAATGAGATTTTGTGTGAATGAGTCATTATGACTGGAGGAGTTTAAAGGGAGTCCAGGAGAAATGGGATTATTTAAAGGAAGCATTATTGAATGCCACAGGCAATTGCATTCAGCTTGTTAGCAAAAACAAAAAAGGGAAGAAACCACTGTGGTACTCTGCAGAAGTGGCCAAAATAGCATTCAATAATTATAAAAAAACTCAGAGTGAAGAAGATAGGCAAACCTATAAGATTAGGCAGAAAGAGGCAAAGCAATTTATAAGAGCTTCCAAAGAACACGCAGAAGAGAAAATAGCTCAGTCAGTAAAAAAGGGGGACAAAACATTTTTTAGATACATAAACGAGAAAAGTAAAACAAGGATTAGTTAGATTAAAAACAAAGGAAGGAAGGTATGTAGAAGAGGATAAAAGTCTCGCTGACTGCCTCAATGATTATTTTTGTTCAGTCTTTGCAGAAGAAAAGGAAGGAAAGGGACCTCAGTTAGGAGGAAACACTAACGAGACATTTACATATGAGTTTACAGAGGAGGAGGTTCTAGAGCAGCTGTCTAAAGTAAAGACAAATAAGTCAATAGGGCCTGATGGGATCCACCCTAAATTATTAAAAGAGCTCAGTGGTGTAATAGCAAAACCTTTAGCAGATTTATTTAACCAATCCTTGTTAACGGGAGTCGTCCCAGAAGACTGGAAATTAGCAAATGTTGTGCCCATTTACAAGAAGGGTAGTAGGGAGGAATTGGGGAACTATAGGCCAGTTAGTCTTACGTCAGTAGTGGGGAAATTAATGGGAACCATGTTAAAGGAAAGGATTGTTGAACATCTAAAAACACATAGATTACAGGATCAGAAACAACATGGGTTTACCTCAGGGAGATCATGCCAAACTAATCTTATTGATTTTTTTGATTGGGTAACAAAAATAATAGACATAGGTGGTGCAGTAGACATTGCTTATTTAGATTTCAGTAAGGCTTTTGATACTGTTCCGCATAGAAGAAGGCTTATCAATAAATTGCAATCTTTGAGCTTGGATTCCAATATTGTTGAATGGATTAGGCAGTGGCTGAGTGACAGGCAACAGAGGGTTGTGGTAAATGGAGTTTATTCGGCGCAAGGTCTTGTTACCAGTGGGGTACCTCAGGGGTCAGTACTTGGACCCATTCTCTTTAATATTTTTATTAGTGATATTGCATTAATGGAAAAGTATGTCTTTTTGCTGATGACACAAATATTTGCAACAGGGTTGACGTTCCTGGAGGGATCAGCCAAATGACAAATGATTTAGGTAAACTAAAAAAATGGTCGGAGCTGTGGCAATTGAGTCTTAATGTGGATAAGTGCAAGATAATGCACCTGGGACGTAAAAACCCAAGGGCTGAATAAAGAATATTTGATACAGTCCTAACCTCAACATCTGAGGAAAGGGATTTAGGGCTTATTATTTCAGAGGATCTAAGGGTAAGTAGTCAATGTAATAGAGCAGCAGGAAATGCTAGCAGAATGCTTGGTTGTGTAGGGAGAGGTATTAGCAGTAGGAAAAGGGAAGTGCTCATGCCACTGTACAGAGCACTGGTGAGACCTCACTTGGAGTACTGTGTGCAGTACTGGAGACCGTATCTCCAGAAGGATATAGACATCTTAGAGAGAGTTCAGAGAAGGGCTACTAAAATGGTGTACGGCTTGAAGGAGAAAAGTTACCAGGAAAGGCTTAATGATCTTAACATGTACAGCTTGGAAAAAAGACGAGACAGAGGAGATATGATAGAAACATTTAAATACGTAAAGGGAATCCACAAGGTAGAGGAAGGGAGTATATTTAAAAGGAAACAAAGTAGCAAAACAAGAGGACATAGTCTTAGATTAGAGGGGCAAAGGTTTAAAAGTAACATCAGGAAGCATTATTTTACTGAGAGGGTGGTGGATAAATGGAACAGCCTTCCAGTTGAAGTGGTAGAGGCCAAAACAGTGATTGAATTTAAGCAGGCATGGGATAGACATAAGGCTATCCTAAACAAAAGCTAAATCCAGGTAAAGTATCCATGTAATTGGGCAGACTAGATGGGCCGAAAGGTTCTTATCCGCCGACATATTTCTATGTTTCTATGTCACATCTGTCAAATGTCGCTTCTTCGCTGGACACCCAGGTCCTCCTCGTGACTCTCATGCCTTCATCCAGTACCTTAGCGGCAGCTTGAAGACAGGTGCATGTAGAGCGCCTGACTAGCACCCCCAGAAATAAGCCGAAGCTGTAGACCTGGAGAATTTTGCTGGCACAGCATGCAGACGATGGCTGCTACCCCAAAAACATGAGTCGTGACTTCAAGCTTGATCAGAATAGAACTGACTGTTTATTCACAGAGACACATAGGTACAGTCAAGGACCAAAACATTTGCATACAATCAAACATATAACATAACAGATCAGATAACTGCACAGGACCTTCAAACAAGGGACAATGGGATTTCCTAGGAGTAGAAGGGGGAAGGAGAAAGCAGGGTGAACAAAAGGAATTTCTTATAGAGAGAATGTACACAATAGAGAGAGCAGGTACTAATACAGAGGTCACACTATACAGAGAGAGGTTAGATAATTGAGGGAATCTACACAATATACACAATGAGAGACTCTATAATAACTACATAAGGGTATAACACACTGTCAAGCTCTTTGGTTTTTTGCACAATCTTCCCGCTTGAAAGGAAATTCAAACATCGACACTGGAAATAATAACTGGATCCCACTCTTCATTCGCTTGTTTTTAAGTTTAATTTCAATAGGTTGTGGGGTAAATTAAGTTGCTGTAGATTGATTAGGTGAATATGTGAATAGTTGAGTAGATGAGTAGTTGAATAGTGATAAATAGATAGCTGAATTAAAGTGATGAGTAGCTTAGCGATTAGAATTAGAATTAGTGATGAATTAAAGCGATGATTTAAAGGTGAAAAACATTAAACAGAAAGAAATACGGAAATTGTATAAATACATTGCACATAACGCTTGTTAATCATTACCTCTGTGCCAGTTTCATATACATCCACTAGCACACACTTCTAGGATATTATTACTGCCAAAATATGTTTTAACTTAAAGAAAACAGACATGAAATGAGCTATTATAAAGACTGCATGTGGAATCTCCTCACACTGAGCATGAAATAGATCTAAAAAAGTTAACTGACTGCATTTATTACTAAACTGGCTCAATTCCTTTTCTGTACCTGACTATGACACAATCCTTTCCTACATATGACTGTGAAAATAGTCTTTTAGCTCACCGGCTCCACTCCAGGATTTGAAGATGCTTGTAAATCTGTGCACTTTGTCATGTCCAGGTTGCCTGCCTCATGGGATGCCTGGAGATCTCAGATGGCCCCTCCCTTCCTCTACAGCTCTGTCTCTGAGGCTGCTGGGAAGCCTGACCTCTTCTCTGACTGGCTGACCCTAACTGGAGCTTAACTGCATGCAGGGACAAGTAGTTCTCACAGACTCTTGCAGATTACAATTACCTAAACTGAATTATAGTCTTTTTATTATCCCACTTGCTTGTTCATTAGCTGACTATTCTGTACCACTACAGTTTGACTTGACACCTCCCACTCAATTTTCTTGGATACAAAGGGAAATTGCAATGTTTAGAAGGCAAACTTTTCGATTTCTGGTTGTAGACCATCTAAGATTCTTCAGTGTAGTTCACTCGTTTGCTCCTCAATTGGAAGAAGGACCACCAGACGCCTGACATCTCTGTGAAGAACAGTACTAAGAATTTTCTTGTTGCGTTTTTTTAGACTCTGGATGGCTTGCCTTCTCATTTAATGGTCTTATAATAGGAACTGGATAGCCTGGAGAAGTTTGGATGTTGACATCTCTCACAACACCCTTGCTGTCTGGGTTAACACTAATTACTCTGCCAAGTTTAAATTGACCTCTGAATGCATTCTGATCAGCTATCCAAACAACATCCCCTACTGCAACATTTCTATGCGTAGTATGCCACTTTGTTCTCAAGAATAAATTAGGACCTGCAAGCTGGCTCCAGTGTCTCCAAAAGTCATTCACTACCGATTACATTGCTTGGAGGCGCTTAAACGGATAACTGGAAAAGTCAAAAGCTGGATGAATTGTCCATGTCCACTCCGTCCCATTCTGTGCAGCTGTTTCCTTTAGGGTAGATTTGTTTATGTCCTCCAGAAATGTACTCAGCTCTTGCCGAACTGGTCTTGCACCGATGAAATTGGTTCTTGCTGAAGATACTGCCTCCCACTTTGGGTTGTTTAGGGTTCAGTTGCGGCTGAGGAACCTTTTTGCTGCTCTCCATTCCCAGGCTATTGTTTTGACTAGTCTAGTGAGATCACGGAATTGCTTCGAGTCACACAAGCTTCGAACAGCTGACCCTGCAGGAGGTCTCCTGCATCCTGCTTGGGCTTGAAGGGGATTTTCATCTTCCTCCAATTCCTCAGAGGTATTCTGCTGCCTCGCTTTGGATCTCATGAGCAGAGCTGCAAATGCCTTCCTTTGAAGTTTACTGATACTTTCTCTGGTATTTGCTGCAACATCCTTAGCTGCCTTGATTGGCCATTCATTCTCAGGCAGGATCAGGAACTTTGGTCCACTTTGCCAATCTGAATGTTCATCAAGCTCTTGAAGGCTAGCTCCCCTCTGCTTGGTTGGAGTCACTAGGCCTCCTGGATCGTACACTCCTGACACCTGGCTTAACAGCTCCCTTCTTGTCAGCGGATCTGGTGTTTGAGCTCTAACTTGCTTGCTCTTGTGAGAGATTCTGACCAAGTCTCATTTTCTTTTTTCTCTGTGAGAAATTGATTGAAGTCATCACATAAAGCATATCTTCTTCCACGATATAGCCCAGACCCAGTGCTTTGCTTTCATCGTCACACATTTGGTTTGATAAAATCATTTCTACTACTTTGGTTTCGGAAGGCTTTTCTTCTTACTCACTCCTCCCACTTTGACCTGAGAAGACCCAAGGTTTAAGAAGACATCCTCCTGCTTTTAAGATCACCTTTACATTTGCCACAATAGATCTTAGCAGGTGAAAGTCATTGTGAGATGAGAGAATGTCATCAACATAACTGTCTTGGTGAAGCACTCTTCTTTCTTCCTCAAGATGAGCAAAAGATGGCAAAATTGCAGTTTCGCCCATTGCCAACTGCGCAATGCAGCCTGCTGGTTTGTCTCCAATGTTTACTCTTCTGATTGCGTATTCACTCAGTTCTTCATTTTCTGAATTTCTCCAAAGGAATCTGTGCAGGCGCATTTCTTTGTCCCCTGCCAGACCGAATTGTACATTTTCTTAATGTCTCCTAGTGCAGCATGCACCCCGCTTCTGAACCTTAGCAAAACCGCACGTATCTCATTTAGGAAATCTGGACCTTTAACTAGCAAATCGTTCTTGCTAACGCCTCTGAATCTTTGACTGCTGTTCCAAACGAGTCTCACTGGGGTTGTGACAGAGTGCGGGTTTGGAGCAATAAGATGACTGACGTACCACACAGCTTCACTCCTTTCGGTGATCATTCTTTCTGTTAACTTAACTTCAGCTCCTCTGATAAGCATATCTTGAACTTGAGCTCTGTAGGCAGTTTTCCATTCGGGCTCTTTAGCTAGCTGTTTTTCCATCCTCAGGAACGTAGCTTCAACTGCACTCTTGTTGTTCGGTAAGGATGCTGGGTCTCCTAACCAGGTATATTTAGCGTGCCAATGCGGTTCTTTACTGTGGCTGTCTTCTTTGTCATAAGTGAGGCCCTCTCTTACTAGTTCAAGTTCTCCTTCACCCAGGGTCATTTCTTTTCCACCCGGTTGGCAATTGCCGCAGCGGCAACTACCACACTTGGGTTCACACACAGCACCGATGGAATCCCACCTCCACCATTCCAGAAAGTCTTGGCTGCTAGTACAGGTACTCGCTTTGTAAACTTTGGCTAAAGGCTCTTCTATTTGAAGGTGCTCTTTCACTTCTTCATATTTTACAGCCGCCATTCTCATTGACCTTGCAAAGTGCGTTTTTAGACTTGTGGATTGACATATCTGCTTCTTCGAAGAGCTCAGGGTGAGCAACGCCGACCATCTTTCCTAGTGGTCCGTCCCCCGGCACAAGGTCGCCGACTACTTGGACTCTTTGTGGCGCCAATTGACCTTTTCGATGACTTATAAGCAGTTCAACTACTCTAGGCCTTGTGAGTTCGATGAGAGGAACATCTGGAAATAGTTTTTTCAGTCGCTCAGGTGGCACTGCTTTGTGAATGTCTGTGATACTTTCAAGTCCATAGCAGGCCAATTGGTGTGGCCTGAGAGAGCCCTGATCGGTCTTTACTTTAATTTTTAGAAAATATCGCATTGTCTTCACGCGGACATTCATGCCTCCAACTCCATGGATGACTAAAGTAATTTTATCACCTCTTAAGTTCAGACGATGTGCAGCATTGTGGGTTATGTAATTTGTGTCAGATGCTAAATCTATTAATGTCCTGATTGTCTGTCCAGCATTGGCAGTTACGTTGAGGAGCATCATTATTATGGGCAGTTCTAGTAAACCACATTCTGCTGGTAAACTTGACTGTTCTTTTGTTGCGTTGAACACTCTTGCTGTAGTGTTCGAAAACACACCTCGGCATTGCTGTGCTAGATCTGGTGAGAGTTTACTAAGGAAATCTTCTTGAACTTTCGCGTAATTTTTCTTGCCACTGTCTCCTTCAGAATGAAACTTATTCTCTTTCTGAACAGTGTTGGTTTCTCTTCTCTCAGCATTTGTGCATAAATAGAAGTGATGTTCAGGAAAACAGTCTTTGTTTTTGCATAGATAGTTCTCTTTACAGACCGCGCGGTCATCGTGGACTTCGAGGCACCTTTTACAAGCTCCCAGTTTCTTCACTGCAGCCATCCTGTCATTTACTTTCTGTGACCGGAACTGTTTGCAGAAGTAGAGCTTTCTCTTCTGCTTAACATCACCGCAGACTACACACCCATTTTGGTCATTGTTTGACCTCGTGGACTTTGTTCTTGCCCATCTTGGTTCAGATTTTGATTCTCTTCTGTTTGGTTCTTCATCTCTTAGTTGCTCGAGCTGCTCGTAAATGCTCTCTTGCTTTTTGAGGAATACCAGACGTTTGTCAAACCGGTTGTCTGGTGTGACAGCATTCTGTTGGTCAGAGACGTGGACAAGTCATTCTTTCATGAGTGACTCTGGAAGTTTTCCTTCTATGGACTTCATTACTAAGGGATTTTTGATAGAGCCAATGTTTCCAAGATCACTCAAATCTACAAGTGCCTTCTCCACTGCTTGAATCAAATCAACTATTCTCCTTGGCTGGTGATTCCGGATAGTAGAGATTGCTTGCAGATAATCCACTATTTCAATCGCTATCGTTAGCACGTTTCCGTAACGGCTCTCTAAAACTAGGAAAATGTCATCTGCAGCATTGTAAGTGGTGAGGCGGAGATCTTTTACAATTCTTTCTTCGAGACTGTCTAATAATTGGAACTTTTTTACTTCTTTTGAACCAGTCCGCTCCCCTTGCTTTTGAAGCGCTTCCCAGTCTCTCTTCCATCTGTAGAAGTCGTGTTTATTGCCGGTGAACTTTGGAAGATATGTAGGTTTTAACCTAATGGTTGACACGGGGTTGCTGGAGGTTATCGGTGGGGGCGCTGTTCTCACTGGGTCCTCCTCTCTCCTCGCCCGAATGAAGTCAGCCTTTCTTGAGACCAATCTGATAATATTGAGATTGAGGTTTGACAGACGTTGAGGAAAGCTATTCTGATCACTTGGTGGAATGCGCCGTTGCCACTGGCTAAAGGGATCTTTCACAGTCTTTGCTAATGTCTGAAGGTGCTTGAGCATGAAGTCGTATGCTTCGTGATTGCCATCTGGAACTATTGCTGCGACACGTTCATTCTCAGCTTCTGCAATTTGCAATGCTGTGGACAGTTCTTTACTTCCATATTTGGCCCAGAAAGTATCCTGAAGTAGGCTTTTGGTTTCTTTTAGGTTTGCTTCACATTGCATCTCTTTCAAGGTCGGCTTTTTGCTGTTCTGTTAGCGCTGCTATTTTGCCTTCATTCAGCTCTGCTTCTAACTCAGCGATGATGCCTGCCTCAAAATCGTCATTTATTTCCATAACTCTCTTTGCTTGTCTTGTGAGCTTATGCAAGCTGTCTTGAAGATCCTCCGCCTTCATATCATTATAGGTTCTGGATATGGTGTTTGACTAGACGAGTGAATCCTCTTTTCTCCACTGTCCTTTCCGCCTTCAACTGTTCGAGTGAGTTCCCGGTTGCCTGCTCAGCCATCTTGATGGTTGTTTTTTTTTTAACGTTGGGAATGAATGCGCGACTTTTTGATCAGTGTCACTTTGTCTGTTCGCATCACAGTTTTCAGTTTTTACTGGTTTCCCGTTTTTTTACTGCGTTCCGGTTTTCGCAGTTTCCCCTGTTTTTTACTGAGTTACCGGTTTTCCCAGTTTTCCTCTGGGTTAGCGGTTTTTCACTGTCAAGCTCTTTGGTTTTTTGCACAATCTTCCCACTTGAAAGGAAATTCAAACATTGACACTGGAAATAATAACTGGATTCCACTCTTCATTCGCTTGTATTTAAGTTTAATTTCAATAAGTTGTGGGGTAAATTAAGTTGCTGTAGATTGTTTAGGTGAATATGTTAATAGTTGAGTAGATGAGTAGTTGAATAGTGATAAATAGATAGCTGAATTAAAGTGATGAGTAGCTTAGCGATTAGAATTAGTGATGAATTAAAGCGATGATTTAAAGGTGAAAAACATTAAACAGAAAGAAATACGGAAATTGTATAAATACATTGCACATAAAGCTTGTTAATCATTACCTCTGTGCCAGTTTCATATACATCCACTAGCACACACTTCTAGAATATTATTACTGCCAAAATATGTTTTAACTTAAAGAAAACAGACATGAAATGAGCTATTATAAAGACTGCATGTGGAATCTCCTCACACTGAGCATGAAATAGATCTAAAAAAGTTAACTGACTGCATTTATTACTAAACTGGCTCAATTCCTTTTCTGTACATGACTATGACACAATCCTTTCCTACATATGACTGTGAAAATAGTCTTTTAGCTCACCGGCTCCACTCCAGGATTTGAAGATGCTTGTAAATCTGTGCACTTTGTCATGTCCAGGTTGCCTGCCTCATGGGATGCCTGGAGATCTCAGATGGCCCCTCCCTTCCTCTACAGCTCTGTCTCTGAGGCTGCTGGGAAGCCTGACCTCTGCTTTGACTGGCTGACCCTAACTGGAGCTGAATTGCATGCAGGGACAAGTAGTTCTCACAGACTCTTGCAGATTACAATTACCTAAACTGAATTACAGTCTTTTTATTATCCCACTTGCTTGTTCATTAGCTGACTATTCTGTACCACTGCAGTTTGACTTGACACACACAGACGTCAGAATAACTTTAGTTTGCTGGAGAATGTTTAAAACTGTGAAAAACCAAATATATTTAAAAGGTCCACCAGTTCCCCGATTAGTCTCTTTCAGGGGCCATAGTTGCTGGGCAGGAGGCTAGCACACAGCCCTCTCCAAATGCCCAAGTGACGGTAGGTTCCATCACAGATACATTGAGATTTTTCTTGTTTTCAAGTATGTCCTGGGTGGCGAGTATGTACCGTTAGGTGTCTTGCCCCAGAACACTTACTGGAGAGGTGCTCTTGCTGGGATTCGAACCTGTGTCTCCACAGTTATAGAGCAGTGATGCATACATGCTACACTACAATGTGACTGCATTGAGGTCATCTTCACCAACGCACACATGTCAGCATCTATTGAACTTGTGTATCACTCTCTCTCCTCCAGATGACCATGGATGTAACCCCCATGGTAGTACTGTCAGCTCAGCTGCTCATAATGGAAATATTTCTAATCGTTGCATGGATGTCCTGCTATAGACTCCATATGGTATGTTCTGCAGCATATGTCTCAGGTATGGTATGAGATGACATGATATGCACAATTTTATTAACTTTTGCATTTAGGAGCAATAATTACATTGTATGGTTCATGTTTGTAATGTCTTTCAAACTTTTTAAATACTTTATCTTTTGGATCCCACCCTGAGACCACACAGCAAATATGATCCATACGCCTATATGCCAGAGACCTTCATTTTTCTTTCCTTTTCTGTTTTTTTTTTTGGAAACCACTCTGATGACGTACGGAGTCCCGCTGACGTCATACATAGATAAGCTTCAGAAGCTACTGCAATGTTATATTCCCTTTAAGGTGACACTGTACTGCCCAACACAAGTTGTCAAGCAATTGGTTTGTTAACATGTATAAAAAGGGAGTTAACCCCCGTCAAATATTTCCTTCTCCCTCTGGTTCCTATGGCATAACACAGGTCGAGTAGCCAGTCTGCATCCTGACCCCACCTTTGAAACATAGTGGTCCCTATTCCAAGGTTGGTGTTAACTTACTTAACCAGAGCTGTTGTAAATTTACCAGATCCATTAAAGTCTATGGAGTTGTTAAGCTTACAAAAGCTCCAGTTAAGTTTACAACAACCTTGAAATAGGGCCCAGTAACTCTTATCTTTAAAAATACTATTGTCCAGTTTGTACAGCTGCATAAATTTAATAACTTATACCAAAGCCACGGTGGCAAGCTACCAAACATCCTTGAAGATGTACAGTATCCACACATTGAACGGTGTTATTCTTTTACAACCTTCTTCCACTGTTATTTTGTTATTACCTAATTATTTCTATTAACTGTTACTATTTTATACCATAATTTCCTTAATATAGCCAGAGAAATACATTCCAATGTTATTTATTACAAATCAATTTTTAAAATAAATTAAAAACAAAAAGAATTTCGGAGCCACTGATAGAAACATTACTCAGACCAGTGTATTATTTATGTTACAGGTTTAGCACCAGTTATCCGAAAAGTTCAGGACCCCAAGCTTTCCAGATTTCAGACTTCAAAATTCTGGAGAATCCAATGTTCCAGGGGGAGGAGATCATGATGGCAGAGCCATGATCACCTTCCTTTTGCAACTCACAGTGTGTACACATGATGGGAGTGCTCTGCAGCATTACATCACGTGATTCATGGAGTCAGCTCAGCATCACTTCAGGCAGCATGACACAGCCTGGGCTGTCTAGAGGCTCCAAACATGTGCCACTGTCTTGCAATGCTCGGGAGCCTTGTTCCAGGGCAGCAGCAAACATACCAAGTGCCCCGGTACAGAATTAGTAGCATTCAATGGCTTTAAAAACTCTGTTTTTTTTACTGGTGTTTTTTACAGGTGTCTGACTTGTACTTAGATTATGCATTTGATATTTTGCTTCTGTTTCAGTATGATAAAGGTTGTTGTATAGCTAGTAATAATAATAACATATTTATACAACATTTTTATTTACTAACGTAATAGGAAAAATATAGTCTAAATATTGTTATTTAAGTATACGTGCATATAATTTAGTGCATGAAATTATGGTTTTGCCTTCTTTGCTTTCCTTGTGCATCCTAAGACTCAATTAAAGGTTGCAGTATAATTACTGTAATCAAAAACAACATGTTGGTATATGATGTCACGGCTTACTCCGTAGCTGCTGAAGGAAGGCCCAAACTTGTGCTGTTCTGTCTTGAAACACCATGGTAGTACCTTTCCTGGAATGTCCTGCCTACTTCTGCAAGCAGTGCAGCAGTCTCAGGTGTTCCTGATTCACTGCCTGTACTTTCCTATTTAAAGGGCCATGTATAAAATTTTAATTGACATTTAAACACTTTTATACCTATAGACAAATTAGAATTAATCAATAAAACTTTTAAAAATGTATAAAATAATGTTTATTTTCTTGCTTTAACCCTTTCGCTGCTGAGGCGTTTCACGCCTCTGTGCTGAGGTCATATTTACCGGTTTTGCTCATCATGTTTAAACGTGTTTTGAAGTCTTATTTTAGTATATGACCGAGACATATTATATATCTTTCTTTGCGTCAGACTCGGCAGATTAATAATATGTCATTATTATATGTATACGTCATTACCTGTCTGTATATTATAACAAAAAATGCAATAAAATATGAATTTTCAATAATTTACAACGTGTAAAGTTTTGTTTTTTTTCACATTTTAACATGCGAGCAATTGCGGTTCTATTTTTTTATGGGGTGCGCTTGTTAAAAAAATTAGAAATGGGGTCTTGTTACATTTTTTTTGGGGGAAATTACGCGATTTTTAACAAACGCACCGCATACAAAAATCGTTAGTGCAGCATCATTGTTCACATTATAATTGAAATGGGAACAATATTGCTGCATTAACAAACCAAAAAAAAAAAAACTTGTTTATTTTTTTTTAATAATTTTTTTATTAAATATCTTTTTATTTTTAATTTTATTTTTTTTTAAAAAAACTTTTTTCAGTCGTGTTTGGTATCGTTGGAACGGCCATGCTCTGGCCGATCCAACAGTACCAAACTTTAACCCCTAGCTGCCATGGAGCTTTAACCCCTAGCTGCCATAGGGAGATAGGGGGTTCATTGGAACCCCCTATCTCCACCGTTGGTGGCAGCTAGGGGTTAACTCCAGGACTGGCGTCATCGTGGTATGCACGATGACGCCAGTCCTCAGGGGGAGTTCCCGGAGGCTTGGCCGACATCCAAGATGTCGGCCAGCTCCGGGAAAGGATCAAGAACCGGCGCTTTTCAGCGCTGATTCGTGATCCGGCTCCCCAGGGGTTAATGACAGCCACCGTTTGGAAGGGCAGGCTGTGCCCTTCCAAGCGGTGCCTGTATTAACCCCCTGCTCCCCGGCGATCGGGAGGGAGAGAGGTCCGAAGGACCTCGCCCCCTCCCTTTCAGGCTCCTCCTCCGCGCATGCGGGGGGCGCCTGAATTAGATGTTGTCGCGTCGCCGCGAGGACATCTAATGTCCCCGCCGGGCTCCCGAGTGCTGGGCTGACATCCAAGATGTCAGCCCACACCGGGGGGGCGCAGCAATCCGCCGGAATCCGGCGGATTGCTGCCTCCTGTGCTCGGACACGCTGAGCGCGTCCGTAGCACAGGAGAACCACTTGGATGGACGCGCTGAGCGCGTCCATAGCAGCCAAGTGGTTAAACTCTGTCATTTCATCTTCTCTGGCCACGCCCCTCAGCTAGGGGTGTTTCTCCAGCTCACACTTCCTGAATATTCCCCGTCTCCTCTCTGACCACTACACATGAACTCGCACGTGAAACCCTGTGCACACTCAGGAGCTCAGACTGGGGAAACTGAAGAACTGAATATTAGCTATCGCTGCAACTGTGAGAGCAAGACTCATTCCTGACTTGCTCACGCACTCAGCCACTGACTCGCTCACACATTCACTCACCCACTGAAACGCTCACTTGCATCTTTCATGGTTGACATACTCACTGTCTCACTCAAACTCCCTCACAAGTCACTCACTCTCACTCTTTCTTGAGCTATCGGTCTTTTGTGCGCGCTCTCTCACACTGCACCTTTTCTTGCACTTTCTCTGCTAATTCTTGCTGTCTTTCTCTCTTTACCTTTTCTTGCTGTCTCTCTGTACTTTTTTTGCTGCATCTCTCTGCTGTCGCTTTCTCCCTGTGTGTATTGATTTCTGTCCTTCCCTGTTTCTGCAGTAGATGGGGGGAAAGAGTTACAGATTGGAATGGCACTCAGCCCCGCCCTCCCCTTAGCTCACAATGCAGGAGGGAGGAGGAGCAACTCATGCTCAGTGTGTTTTTTATCTTTAACTAGGAATACTCACTGATTGGTTAGCTTATAGGGACTCCTAAGGTAGGCGTAGAAAATGCCAAAAAAGAAAAGCAGGCAAATATGAAAAAATTATAATATTTATTTGCTTTTTATGCCTGCTGAATGAGACTACTGACTCATTCAAGAGACATTGCATGTTTTTAAAAGCACACTAGCTCCACGACCTCAGCTACGGATGTTATTTATCCTCATTTCTACAACCGCCCTACTTCTCGCACGAAATTGGAGAACTATGTTGGTTCCCACTTGCAAACAAGTGACCGACCTATTGGAACAATACCGTAGATTTGATTCTAGGACAACAATGGCAGAAGGATTACAATCTCCCAAATGGGACCCATGGAAACTTTGGGATGTACACAAAATATATAAGGCATGCGGTCTCTAGTAGAAGTCTATGTTTGAGCTATATACCCTCTGCTGCAAACCCCTTCCCCTTTCTTTCTCCCTCCTTCCCCCAAGGTTTTAAATGTATGTATATTTCTTGGTCTTTTTTTTTTTTCTCTTTTTTTTTGTCTGTCTGGAAATATCCAATAAAAATTTAATTTAAAAAAAAAAAAAGCACACTAGCAAAAGCATGCATTTCCCTTTAAGGGTGCAACTCCCAACAGGCAGTGCTTTTGCATTGCTATGAGTTTCAGTGAGCTGTCAGCAATAAGCCTGCTATCCTGTGATCTGTTCCCTAAGCCTCTGATCTCAAGTCGTGTACATCTCCTACAACCTGAGTACCGTGTGTTCCAGCCGTGAACCCATTCATCCTCAGGCTGTATTCCCTACAGTCAGGGCAGCCATCAGAAATGATGGGGCCCCTTACTGAACCTCAAGATGCCCCCCCATAAACTTCCTCAACTGGGTGGGTCCTGGGTGTCTGGCTAGACCCTGGGTTCTGGTTGGGCCCTGGGGGTCTGGCTGGGCCCTGGCTGGACCTTGGGGTCTGGCTGGGGCCTGTAGCTCTGACTGGACCTTGCGGTCTGGCTGAGCCTTGGGGGTCTGGCTGGGCCCTGGCTCACCGCTCTGCCATCTTCTGTCCCTGTCCTCTGCTCCTCCTTCTCTTTTTCCTTCTCCTCTCTTCTTCTCACTTCTTTTCTTTTCTCTTCTTCCTTCTGTTTTTCTTCTCCCGGGCCCTCCGTTTCTCCACTCTTCTCCTGTCCAGGCCCTCCGTCGCAGGCAGCTTCTTGTGTGTGATGCATGCGTCACACACGTGACTGAAGGGGACAGCGCCAAAGCAGCGTGCTTCGGAGGCCCACGCACGCTGCTTGGCTCGTCCAGCCAGTCAGCCTGCCAGGAAACACAGTCAGCTCCGGATTCGGACTCATAGAGTCCAATACCGGAGCTGTTAAAAAGGGCGCGGCTGCTGCCGACAGGGCCCCGGTGGGCTGGGCACCCCAGGCCGCGGGCCCCTTACGGCAGCATGGGGCATAATGCCCTGATGGTGGCCCTGCCTATAGTCACCAGATCCTCCAGCCATTTACCCATCCAGATCCTACAGCCGTGAACTCATCCAGATCCTACAGCCGTGCCTACTGCTATCAGTGATCCTACCTGTTCCCAGCCTGCCCTTTTCCTGTCTTCCTGGCTGCTGCCTTGTGCCTCCTGTAGTATCTCTTGTTGAGTTTTTATCTGTGCCTCTGTCTTTTTTACCCTGACCTGTTGTAGTACTTCTCACCTCTGTCTCTCCTCCTTGCCTTGTGTTGTCAGCCCTTTTCCTGCCCTACCCCTCTTCCTTACTCTGTACCCACAACCATACCATCCTGTTTCAGTATTTGGATTTATTCCAATAAACTCCAGTTTAAACTTCATCTGCATCCCGTGCTCATACCCTTGCTCCCTTGGTTCAGCTGAACCTGACAAAAAAGGTCATGTCCATTTGCAAAAATGCTAACTGTATAGATTCCTTCATGGCATGAATAATTAAAGACATTTAGCACAATAAGATATGCTAAGAAAAATATCTTGATTGCTGTAGATTTATGGCATTTAAGGAGTCAATGTTTTATTTCATCTGCTAACATGGTGTACATGATTCAGCGGTGTATGATAACAAGAGCTTGTATTCATGTACACTTGCTAAATAGGTGTACAAAATTAAGGTCCCTTTTCGGCACTGTGCTAAAATGGGGATGACAATGGGGAAAACTGCCTGCAGGTTTCCCCATAACGTCCCCATGTCAGCGAGATATTCCGAGGCAGGCACTGTCTTAGCACCTTTCCTCGTACCGCAGCACTACCCGCTGAGAAACTCGCTTTAGCGTTTTCGCGCTGCCGCAAGTATCACGACCTGGAGTCCATAGGACTCCATGGAGGGTTGCACCTCCAGGCCGCGAGCCCTGCACAATTTCGCTTGCTAGAGAATGTGCAGCGCCTTGGAGGGAGACTGAAAACTATTTGTTCCCAGTCTCTCTCTGCTCCCAGGGACAAGAAGCAATGGATAGGACCACCTTTCTCGCCACAGGAAAAGATGTGTGTATTGGATTTATTGGTGGGTTTAAGGGGTGTTAAATGATTTTGCAATTTCAGAATCATTTAGCATCAGCTTTTACGAGTAGCTGAAATTTTGGTTTGTGTGTCCCTGCGGTAATTAGTGCTATCACTTTGTATTATTTTACTTATCAATAACACTAATTACTGATTGCACATCCTATACTTAAAATGGGGAGCGCAAAGTACAGTAAGCTTGCACAAGCTAGCGCAATCACCAATAGGGATGGGCCGAACACCCCCGTGTTCAGTTCGCATTCGAGCTCGAACATCCAAAAAAGTTTGACCGCGAACACGAACAGAACGCGAACACCATGCAAGTCAATGGGGCTCGAACGTTCGAAAATTAAGGTCCCTCCGAGAGGGCATATATGCAAGATATTGGCCATAAAAGGTGTATGGGGGTCCGGGTGCTGCCCTGGGGGACAGGAAACATTAAAAAAAAGTTTAAAAAACCCACGTTTTTAACCCTTTCACTGCTGAGTGCTGAGCCATTTCACCGCTGTGCGCTGAGCTAATTTTTACCACTTTTGCTCATGTTTAAAAGCGATTTGAAGCCATGGGAAATGCTTTATCACCAACGAGTGGGAAATGTTTGACCAACAATGACTGGGAAATATTCACGTTTTAATCCAATATCTAATAAACCGTTTATTATTATATTCTGCAGTAAAGAGTCTCTTTATTTTTAGATTTTTTAGGATCTTCTAAGCATTTTTTGGAATTTTTATTTTAATTTTTTTTTCCCGAACTTTCCGCGAAGTTCGAAGTTCGCAAATTTTCGAACAGCCGATTTTCGAATCGAACTTCGAACAGATACGAACCGGCAGCCCATCCCTGATCACCAATGCGCTAATGGGTTTTTTACAGGTTTAGCGTTAGGAAGGTAATATGCAATATGTAATATAATATGGGGTGCATGAGTTAAATTCACTTATCCCAGTGATAACACTTAATCATCCGAACACAACCGTTAGCGCTCACTAGGGAATAGTGCCCTAAGTGTATGGCATGTGACAAGGGCAACAACTTTGGAGAAACAGTCTTTAACCTGCAACTCAGAATAAACCTTTTTTCCTGACCTACATAATGGATTAAATGGAAATATTTTGTTTTAAAGTTTTCCCCACTACCCTGAGCCAGAGAACTGTCCTAAAGGATGGTCCTTCACTCAGTGTGCTGTATTTGAAGTTACTCAACTCTTAACGGTCAGCTAGAGCAGCACACTGACTGAACTGGGGGCCATCCTGTATGATGGATCTCTGCTCTCAGCCATCCTCTTCACTGTGACATGCTGCAGATCACATGGGTGATCGTGAAACTAAAATGGTATATATGTTTTCCATTATATAGGTCAACTTAAAAACTTTGATCTATGTAAAGGGAATGATGCCCTTTGAATGGGCAACAGTAGTTTTTCCCATGACAGAGGCACTTTAAAGACTCGTGAATGCAAAACATTTGATGTAAAAATTATCACCTATTCAGGCTAGGGTCAGAGTGGGGCAGTCGGAACGCGCGTGCAGGCGCACTAAATCACGGCGGCAGTAGCAGCACATAACGGCCAATGACGGCCAATATACGCAGTACGTGCGTACGAAAGTGCGCCGACACCACGCAACCAGCAAATGAACGCATTTTTATCAGAACGTGAAACCGCTGCTACTGACGTACAAAGTGCGCTGCGGCCGCATAGCAGCGTGTGTGCGTGATTAGGAGATGTCAGACGCTGCTAGTGTGCGGCCTACATAACGTTCAAACAGCCGGATTTCCCTAGACTTCTTTTCACCCCATCGTCATGAAATACGTCCAGAATTGCGCATCGTCTGACCACTTAAGCGTATTCCGTGAAAAAATGCGTGCGCACGCATCGACGTACATTTTGACGGTGGCTGCAGAAAATGCGCTCATCTGTCCCTAGCCTTAAACAGCATAAAGGACGGACTCAATTTAAAATCTGGTTTTCTGACTCGATACCACAACTTCAACTCCTCCAGAATGCAAGCTCCTCTGAGCAGGGCCCTCTAACACCTCTTGTGTAATTTTATTTCATTCCCTTTTTTAATTGTAAAATGCTGCAGAAACTGTTGGTACTATATAAAATATAATAATAATAGTAATAATAAATACTCAACTAATCAATAGATATGCAGACAACACCCAAAACTAGGTGATCCCATGCAATTAAATTATTTGACACCTTAATCATATCCCTGAGGTGTCAAAGCCATTCTATACAATGATAGATAAGGGAGCTTAATTAAGTTATAAATGTATATATTAATTAAAATATCAGCCGTGCCCTTGGGATGAGGTCAAGAACTACACATGCAAGCCAGATGCAAAACCGAGTGAACAAACTAGTTTTAAACTATTATTTAACTGTGACTTTTAATAGTCGTCTGATAGCACCAGTGACTGTCATTTACGTCAAAGTTCACAGATTCTACATTTCCCATTGCAGTCGTAGATCCTTTTGATACATGTATAAAAGTGTTAGTTGCATTGACTATAACTGCGAAAAAAGTGATTTCTTGTTACCTTTTTTGTTTCTTTTCATACATTTTCCCTATGTTGTGGTCGTTGGAATATCAGAAAATACAGCTATCTAATTGCAAGATTTTACTCTCACCACTTTGATTTAGTCAGGTCATGGGTTTATCTTGCATTCCCACTTTTTATCAGAGCTATTTGTGAACAGGAAACAAGTTCAAAAAGACTATTTTGGCTAAAGGTAGAGGTTAGTGTTCACAGTTCCTCTTTAGAGAGAAGAGAAGAGATAGGTTCATGGTTTCATGGTGTCTTCTGCACCCTGCTGGCACTACTACTTGTGCACCGCAACAACCCTTCATAACAAAGTTCTCCTCTCTGCTCTGTAAGATGTCAATCACCAGCTGCTGGACAACCTTCTGGGATGGGGTTCATGTGAGGTCACGAATTTTGTCAATGAACTTTCACAATTCAAGATGTGTCTCCATGCTTCTATGCTGAGTGGTGTCTGATTGGCTGAGCTTTGCACACTCTGATCATGAGAGGGTTGGTACCATGCAGTTTAGCTTGCTAGTGAGAAAAGCCTCAGTGGAAACAGAAATCCTGGAATGGGAATGACTTTTGACACTCTGAGGTAAAAACAGGAGGCATAAAACACCAGGGTAGGGTTCTGAAGTGGTAAATAATTCACCCATCTGACCCATTCATTTTTTTGTTTAGAATGACCCATATAAAAAAACCGAATGGGTTTAATGTAGAAGGTTTTCTTACTGTCCCAGTTAATAACTGCTTACACCCAACAAAAACCAGTGATGTGACATCCAAGTCCAATATTTTCAAGGGAAGTTTCGCTGAACAATCTTCTCATCCACATGCGTCACTGTGCATATTAATAATTCATTATAACTCAGTACAGGAACGATAGCGGTCTAAAATCCTTTCAAGATAATTAATGGAAAATTATAAACTTTATTATATAATTGAGGTCATTATGTTCTCATGGGTTTTGTTCTGATGGGCAGGCCTGTACTTCCTTATTTACAGCACTCAGATATTTTTCACTATATGTAACACTCAAAACTAAAGTCACCACGTATCATATTATATAATATTTTATATACAATATCAAGATTAGATTAAAATTAAGAATATTTAATTTACTTTAATTTACTTCGATAGTAGATATGGGATAAAGATAGTTATGTGACTGTATACTATATACTATTTACTTCCATAGTAGATATGGGATAAAGGATAGCTATGTGACTATATACACAACACAAACCAGGAAGTGGTTTTTTAAACCTAAACTCAGATGAAAATTATGGAAATTTGGTCCACAATATATGGCCATAGATTGCTTAAGCCTGCCAACAGTGCCAATGTATTCCACCTTTTGGCTGGTCCTATCCTTCTTGTCTAATGATGGCTATTATGGGATCAACTCACTTACCAATGACTGAAGCTGAGGCTAGGGTCAGACGAACGCATTTTTCGCGTCGTCCGTGGAAAAGTGCGGTCAAACGAACGGATGTATTTTTTCACGAAATACGCGTTAGCGGTCATACGATGCGCAGTTTCGTCCGTGATTATGTACGGATCATCAATAAAACACTTTTTGTGTCTGGACGTTATGTTAGCCGGACATTAGCAGCGTCTGACGTCTCCCAATCACGCAAACACGCCGCTATGCGGACGCAGCGCACTCTGTACGTCAGTAGTAGCGGTTTGACGTTCTCGAAAAAATTCGTTCGTTTGCCACTTGCGTTGCACGGACGAGCTTTCGTGCGGCCGTTCGTCGTGTGTTCCCCGGCATTGGACGTCATTTGCTGCTAGCACGGCCGTGATTTTGTGCGGCTAAACGCACGTTAAAACTGCGTTCGTCTGACCCTAGCCTTAGGGTTAAAAACCTTGTAAAAAGTCTTGAATGGGTTAAGAACTGTTGTAATCCTGAAGGAGGTAAGAATTGTTGGAAGCTTTGAACGGTTAAAATCTGGTAAAATCTTTAAATGTTTAAATGTATAAAGCTGCTCTTGATGGCTTTTGAGAGTGTTGACTGGAGTGCTCTCTTCCTTGTTTGTTGTATTTTGTTGTCTTGAGATGCACCCACACTGTGTTGCTAGTACTGTAACTGTTGAGTGCTACCCTCCCTGTGTATTCTATATATATAAAACATTATGGGCTCTATTACATTCTCCGTGCAAATTCATACGCGCAGCTCAATATTTTTTGCGCGCAGCGTTAAACGTTAACGCGCGTAAATTAACGCAGGTATTACGTTCAGAGCGCATTTTTTCATCCGTCAAAAAATATCGCGCGTAAAAAAGACACGCAAAAACGAGCGCAAATTAATGCTGCGTGCAGAAATCGGTGGGCAGACTGTTTTTTCACGGGATTCAGCCAATCAGAATAAAGGTTAGGGTCAGACGAAAGCATTTTTCCCCGCGAACGTGAAAAAGTGCGTCCGAACGCATTGACGTATTTTTTCACAGAATGCGCAAAAACGGTCAGACGATGCGCATTTTCGGGCGTGATTTTGAACGGATCGTCAATAAAACTCTTTTTGCGTCTGGACGTTATGTAGGCTGGACATTAGCAGTGTCTGACATCTCCTAATCTCGCACACACGCCGCTATGCCGCAGCTGCGCACTCAGTACGTCAGTACTAGCGGTTCAGCGTTCTCAGAAAAATGCGTTCAAATTCCACTTGTGTTGCACAGCCGGACTTTTGTGCGGCCGTACATCGTATATTGTCAGTCATTGCCCGTCATCTGCTGCTAGTGCGGCCGTAATTATGTGCGCCAGAACGCACGTTAAAAGTGCGCTGGTCTGACCCCAGCCTAAGAACCACAATTGTCTCCCGTTCAGTTTTTGCACCTGCCAAAATCAATCTGAGTATATATATATGCTGCAGCAATAAAAAAAACACGCACAACCTCTCCATTTTATTGTTTGGGTATGTGTAGAATGTGTAACTATACTGTGCTGTATTTTTTTTTCGGGCTGGTGTTTTTCGTTTCGGCCAGAATGTTCAGATTTGCAGTTACCACCAGCTTTTCAAAGACGTTAAAATCATACGCGCAAACGTCGTTCGTAAAAAGTTGCGCATCGATTGTAATACCAGCCGGGTACCAGCGTACAAACGCATTTGCGCTCACAATGTTAAGTATGGGATGCGCTCACAAACTTTCGCTCGTGCAGGGTAACTCGCGTTAGACGCTAATGCGCATTTTGTGCGTTAACGTTGTAATTTGACGGTCAGCGCATATTTTTGCGCGAAGAATGTAATAGAGCCTATAAGTGGCACTCATGCATACCTTGTTGGACTGGATTCTCTCCTCATCTCCTGATAGAATACAGGAGTCAGGCGTTCTTGCTAATAGCTTTAGTGACCATTGTCTAGTGTACTGCGTGCGCAAAATTAAGGCCTTGAAATCTACCCCAAAGGTAATAACCACCAGGTCTTTCAAGAAATTTATTCTTGAATCCTTCCTAAGTGATCTCAAACAGCTCCCCTGGTACAGGCTAAACCTAATCCCAGACCTAGACTGTGCAGTTGAATACTTTCAGTCTGAGCTCCTGCAAATCTGGAATTCCGATGCCCCGCTGCGTAAAGTTCGAGTAAAAGGGACTCATCTCCCCTGGGTTACAGCTGATCTTACTCTAATGTACCAGCTTAGAGATTCACGGTGGTCAAATTTCAAGAGTACTGGTTCCATGAACGATCACTACGAATACCGAAAATGTCGGAATGAATGCACAAAATAAACAAAAATGGCCAAAGCCCATTACTTCAATGAAAATCTAAACAATAACATCTCAAACCCTAGAAACTTTTGGAGAACCATAAGTAACATACAAGCACCCCCAGTCCACTCCCAGCCAGCTGCTGTCAAAGTAAACAACCAAACCCTGCAACACCCGCTAGATGTAGCAAATGCCTTTAATGATTATTTTGTTGGATGTGCCACCACTTTGATTGCCAAGCTAGGAAATGACATGCAATCAGAGAGGCCTCATGCAGGTCAGGCCCCCCCAACTGTGCAAAGTCCCTGTATCAGACAGGAATTCAGTTTTAGACCAGTGCCTGTCAGTGTCGTTACTAAACTTCTCCGTAAGCAAAAAATGAAATACCAGTCTGGACCTGATCAAATACCAGCAATGCTGCTGAAAATCAGTGCGCCAGCAATTGCAAATCCAGTCGCAACCCTAATAAATGAGTCACTGGCAACTGGTTACATACCCAAGCTCTGGAAGACTGCAAGAGTGGTACCTATCCATAAAAGTGGTGACAGTACTTTGGTATCCAACTACCGTCCGATATCGTTGCTCCCTGTAATGTCAAAAGTCTTGGAAAAATGTGTCTACACACAATTACGTGATTATTATCAATATTGGAACTACTTAACCCCGGATCAATCAGGCTTTCGCCCAAATCACTCAACCACAACCGCCCTTTTAAAAGTCTGCAATGATATCCAAGCTGGGATGGAACAAGGAAACCTAACTGGAGCCATCTTCCTTGATTTTGCCAAGGCCTTTGACACGGTAGCCCATGGCATCTTGTTAGAAAAACTTAAAAACTCTGGCATTGGTGATCGCACGCTAACCTGGTTTCAATCATATGTATCCGACCGATCACAATATGTGTCAATTTCTGGCAGCTCCTCCCTCCCGCTCCCAGTCACTTGCGGTGTACCCCAGGGCTCAATACTAGGCCCCCTGCTGTTCACAATATTCATAAATGATCTGCCCAACGTCTGCAAAGCCTCAACTGTACATATGTACGCAGACGACACTGTGATCTATACCAGCAAACCAAATCTCCCGCAGCTGGAGGCCGTGCTGCAAGAACAGTTCACAGAGGTAGAAAAGTGGATCAAAAACAACAAACTTTTTTTAAATACTGACAAAACTGTAACGATGCTCTTTGGAACAGCACCTAAACTACACAAATTGCAAAATCCCCATCTATGTGTTGGGACAATATCAAATGGCACACTGACCACAGTCACTTCTCTCAAATATCTAGGTATGTGGTTGGACCCTAATCTATCCTTTGGCCCCCACATCGAAAAACTCTCATCTAAACTTTACCCCAAACTAGGTGCCCTGTACAGAAACAAATCCTGCCTGAGTCCCGCGGTAAGAAAACAGATTGTACAGCAAATGCTTATGCCGGCTATTGATTACGGAGATGTAGTGTATGCAGCCGCCCCGCAAACACACCTTCATAAACTTACTACACTGTATAACTCATTCTGCCGCTTTGCGCTACAATGTAACTACATGACCCACCATTGTGACATGTTAAAACAGCTAAACTGGCCATCGCTAGAATCCAGACGCACCCTTCACCTTTCCAGCCTGGTGTTTAAGAGCATCTCTGGGAAGCTGCCACCCTACCTGAATAGACTGCTTCCCCCAGCAGCTCCCTCATCCTATAACCTCCGATCCAGGACCAGCACCTTACTTGCAATACCACAATACAAAAAGACAGTGGCTCGGTCCTCATTTTCCTACAGAGCACCACAATTATGGAATAACCTCCCAGACACCATCAAATCTTCCACCAGTCTTAAGTCACTCAAAATTTCCCTATTAACATACCTCAATACAGAATGCACCTGTAAACATGTAACCTAGTGACTATATTTCCTACATATTTATTTTCTGTTAATTTGTATATTTGTGTTGTTAATATCTTACATTGTATTACTTTGTATTTCTGTAAATGTAACACTTCAATGTACTTGAACCCAGGACATACTTGAAAACGAGAGAAATCTCAATGTATCCTTCCTGGTAAAATCCTTTATAAATAAATAAATAAATAAATAAATATGTACGAAACTGGTACAAAACTGTCTGCTGGAGCTCTCTGCAGCGCAAGCTATATAGGGACTGCAAAGGTGAACCAATAAACATTTCAGCATAATAGTTCACATTATTCACATTATAGTTCACATTTTCTTTGAACAAACATTATTATTATTATTTATTTATATAGTGCCAGCATATTCCGCAGCGCTGTACAATGGGCACACTATAGACAGGGTTACAATACATTGAACAACAATTGACAAACCGGTACAATAGGAAACGAGGGCCTTATTCCCGTGGGAACTCACAATCTAGAAGGGTTGGGATTGGAAACAGGAGGAAAGGACTTCAAGGTGAGAGTGATGGACTGCAAAGGTGGGAATGATGCACTGCAAGGTGGAAATGATGGACTGGTTGCATCAGTGAGTTGGGTGGTAGGCTTCCCTAAACAGGAATGTCTTAAGGGAGTATTTGAAGGAAGGGAAACTAGGGAAAAGTCTGACCGTATGTGGGAGAGCGTTCTAGAGGATGGGGGCTGCGTGTGAGAAATCCTGCAGTCTATCATGGAAAGAGGTGATGCGGGGAGAACATGAAGAAAACAAAACAATGTCATTTGTGAAGTACATTACTATGATAAGATACTTATCATAAGATAGTCATTACTGTACTGGTACTTGTTACTGTACTGTTTTAGCAACCAGAATTAAAAGAATAAGCTCTTGCAACACAGCTCGTTCTTCTTGTATGGAGCCAGTATTTCTGAAAGAAATACGGACTCTCAAAACCAGGTGTTAAATGATGTTGCATTTGCAAAAATCACTTAACACATTAAAATGACCCCTCAAAACATTCCAAACTTACCACTGGTGCCATGGTGAAGTGGCCATTTTCTCAAGGTGCCTCCTCCATGGCTCCTTCGCCATTATCTTTGCGGTACTTCATGCAAAGCTCAAGGCACAGTCACTCTTAGGCCCATGGAGTCCAGTGGTTTCCAGGAGCCGATACCAGTAGTGGCGCTGTGCTGTCACTATCTGTTTGCGGTTGGCAATTTTTCCGACCCCAGCTGCTAACACAGTGTAATGTTTGTTTTTTGTGCTGCTGAGGCGTTTGTGCAAATGACTCTCAGATACAGAAATAAGGATACTCCTGGTGCTGGTTTTATTATAATACTAGGTGGAAAGCCTGCCCAGAGGGCAGTCTATTGTTGTTGTCGCCAGCTCAGAATTCACGTTCACATATCTGTTTGTCTATGTCCTATCCAAGAGTATCTCTCTATATAAATGCATTTGTAAAGCATCCATCGCCATCCCATCCGCAACAGGAGGACCAACTGAGCAGGTCTGATGGGTGCGCGCACAGCTGACGGCGCATTACAAAGGAATTTATATATTAGAGCAGGTTCCTCTTCCCTCTTATATTGTAAGCTCACGGGAACAGGACCCTCTTAGATTGTAAACTCATGGGAACAGGACCCTCAGATTGTAAACTCACGGGAACAGGACCCTCTTAGATTGTAAACTCACAGGAACAGGAACCCTTAGATTGTAAACTCATGGGACCCCTTAGATTGTAAACTTGTGGGACCCCTTAAATTGTAAGCTCATGGGACCCCTTTGATTGTAAGCTCATCGGACCCCTTAGATTGTAAACTCATGGGACCCCTTAGATTGTAAATTCATGGGGCCTCTTAGATTGTAAACTCATGGGACCCCTTAGATTGTGTTGGGCTTGGGCAGACATTTTTTTTGTAGCGTATATATTATGCGTATATTTACTTTATGCGTATATATAATGGCACGTGGTATGCATGGCATGTCAGGCTGGTAGTTAGGCACACTAGTATAATGACACATTGGTATTATGCATGGCAGACTGGTATTATGACTGGCAGACTGGTAATGTGCATGGCAGACTGGTAATAAGGCTGGTAGACTGGTAATATGACTGGCAGACTGGTAATAAGGCTGGCAGACTGGTATTGTGCATTTCAGACTGGTAATATGGCTGGCAGACTGGTATTGTGCATGGCAGCCTGGTAATATGTGTGGCAGACTGGTATTGTGCATGGCAAACTGGTAACAAGGCTGGCAGACTGGGATTATGGCTTGCAGACTGGTATTATGCATGGCATCCGGCTGCCTGTGGACCCCCGACCTGAAGGGCTGCACGCTCATCCGGCTCTCTTTGCTTATAATATTCTGCAGTAAAGAGTCTCTTTAGTTCTAGATTTTTTGGTATTTTTTAAGCATTTTTTTATACTTTTTTCACAATTTTTTTTTTTCGAACTCGAACCCAACACGCCAAAAAGTTCGAATTTCGCGAAATTGCGAATGGCCAAAGTTCAAATCGAACTCCGAACTGATCGAACCAAACAGCTCATCCCTAATAGATAGCACGTTGCTGAATGACCGTTGCTCACAGAGAGGCCAACTGCCAACTGACTCAGACAGTGCAACAGTCACCAGTCAATTTGAACACTGGCATATGATTGGTAAGTAAATACATATGCAAATATTACACGCAGCAGCTGGGTTGGAAAAGGAGGCTCAATAACAGGGAGACAGAAAGGGAGGTCGCTTGTGACAAATTTGTTCCATAACCAGCTCCCTGATACTAGCAACATTGGAAATTGGGCCCTTTATGTTTACAGATAAAACAGAAAGTTAAGTGTTTTTTTATTTTATTTTATCATTGCTCTAACTTCTTATATATATATTTTTTTATTTAAAATATAAATGTATGTAAATCTACATTTGGTCTAAAGAATTATTCCCAAAACAGCACATCATAACTTTATTTTAATTTAAGGAAAATGTTGGATAATGACTCAACTTATAGGCATTGCTAATTTTGCAACTAAACATTGTGATGACGTCCATTAATCTACTGGGAACATATCTAGGACCATGTGGAACAAAGTTTATTAAAATGACAACAAGCAGCGAAATCCATAGAATTATAAACTCTTATTATGTGTCAGATAAAATTACTGTTCTATTTGGACTAAAGCATTTCATGAGAACTTTAATTGAGAATATTAACTCCATAAAACATTTGGTCTTGTCGGAACACTCGAAGTCAATGCAATATTTTATTTGCATGAGTTTCTACCATTATTTACTTTTGACACCCAGACACCATGATTCTCTAATATAAAGTCATCTCATGAAATACTGTAGAAAAAGGAAAAAAGCCTTCTAGTTATTTCTTTTTTAACTTGTTCCTGCTGTTGTTTCTTTTGTATTTAATAATTTTCTTTAGAGAATGAAAACTGTGTTGTGAGAACAGACTACAGCAAAAGTATTGTGTCTTAACACCTTCAATCCCGAGATCGAGATAACTTGGGTCTTCGAAGGCACCATCAAGTTCCCAATATCGAGCTATCTCAATCTGTAGCTGAGCAGGACAAAAACAAATGTAATTTGCTTGTTGCAAATGAATTTTGTTTCCTTTTGGTCTCAAGTAGGTGCCCCAAAAGTTTTAGTCCTGTGGACATATTGCCCAAGGTGCTAAAACTGTTTAAAATTCCCTAATGAATGCCCTGATATAGCAGGCTTTCCCCTGCTCATGGTTAAACAAAAACATTGTAGCCTGCTACATACACACCCAAAAATTGTAGCCACAACTGAAATGCCAAGTAAGTCTCCTCTGTTTGATAGATACAGAAAATCTTGTCTATCCTGCTATTCAAAGAGCACAGAAATTCAGCATTCTCCACAGGGTCCCCAAAGTGAAAGGAAAATCTGGGAACGCATCTGAAAAGCCGCCGAATAGAAAAGAAAAACCACCTCAAACCCTCCGAAAAAACATCGGATCAATAAGCTGCTGAAAAAAAGCCAAACGCACCTGACGATCCATGGCAAAACTGCCAAACGCATCTAAAAGAAGCCGTTGATCCATCCGAAACAGAGCGCAGACCAGACGCCGGAAAAAGCAGACAAACAGGGTAAATTGTTTTAAATTCCATTCCATTCTCCAGTCATTCTCCTGCTTTTCACTGCTCTCTGAATAACCCTGTGTGTGTCTCCACTGATGGGCATGCTGCACTAACTCACCATCACATTTCTCAAGTCACCGACAAGTGTGGAGGTGATGGCACTATCCGTTGTTATGAATTGTTACATCAAAACCCTAAGCCGCCGCACTGCAGTGAAGAGCATTGGGGGGACTTTGGACCCCTGCGTCACTAATCTTTACACCCCACAAGTTCAAGTGAGGTGTCATTGAACAGGTCAGAGTCTGGCCTTTTCATTGATACGAGTGAAAAGTTGCCAAATTGCCCTGCTGTTCGGTGGTTTCATTCGACAGGTTTATTCAGGCGAATCCGATAGGCTTCAATGTTAAAAATATTCTCGTTTTAATTCAATATCTAATAAACCGTTGATTATAATATTCTGCAGGAAAAAGTCTCTTCATTTATAGATTTTTTAGGATCTTTTAGGCATTTTTTGAGATTTTTTGGGGAATTTTTTTTCCCTTTTCTTTAAAATTGTCTTTTAATTTTTACTGTATCAGCCCTTTTTATTATCATTCATTGGATCTTATATGTAAATTCCAGGCATTTTCGCTCAGTAGACTTTTTGCAAACAGCGTTTAAATTTTCCAACTTTCAAGCATACTGGTTTTTTTTTTCACCTCCTTCATCTGTGTGTCGGGTTTTTCCGGTGGCTGCTCTGCGCTGTGAACAGCGGCTAGTCGAGTTTCTCCGGCATGTTCGGCGTGGTTATTCCAGATGTTTTTGCGGGTTTCGGTGAGCGTTCTCCGGGTTTTGCGGTGAGTGTTTGGTGGGTTTGCGGCAGCTTTTCCCTGCACTACGATGGCCCTGTGATGCTTGCTGAACACACCACAGGGTCGCCGAAATAGGATCACTGAATCGCACCAAATTGAAGAGAACAAAAAGTCACCGAATGTGCTGCTTATGGACTATGAAATCACCCTACCTGTGGAACCTGATCCTCCAACTCCTATGGAGGTTATGACTATCCAGACCCCAGGGCTTCCTCCCATTACTCCGAGGCAGCACCTCATTAGCAGTGCTGCCTCCCCCGTCTACCTAGTACCGCACTCCCAGCCAGCAAGAACCTCCGCCTTCCTCCTGGCACTGGCTTTCACAAGATCCCGGGTCTGAGGACTGGGACACCATTGACTCAGATGGTGAGCTGCAGACTGCTCAACGCTCTGGGGGACCCCCAGGACAATGTACGGGGTATGTGAGGCTACCACCACTCTTCCCCCTAGGAGACCCTGGCAGGATTTCATACCGCTCAGCGACTCCTCCTGTGATGAAGGACCTGGAGAAGAGGTTCCTGCCGTGGTGCCACCTCATTATAGGGGCACTACCAGCTCTGCCAGTCCTGTTGCCCATGACACACCAGAAGTCGAAAAGTGTAAAGAGTCTAAGTCCAGAGCATGAAGACGCAGCGGAAGAAAAACACTTAGACCGGTAATGCTGGACCCCTGGCTGCGGATTCCCTGAACGTGGTGCAGACTACCCTGTTGCTCTCTGCATATGTGGGCAACATGTATGCTGGTGCCCCCTGATCCATATCGATGCCTGTCAGTTTCAAGGTGTCTCCATGATCATGGCACTTCTCAACCTCCAGAAGAACTGGGTTCCTATACAATACAGGGATCCTTCCTTATGCCCACCTGGGACCGGGTATCAGAAACATGGACTTTGCCCTCTTGCCCACAGGTGCCCAGCTACCAGTCTAATCTGGGTCATCCGGAGGCCTCCCCTTGAGGAGGGGGTATTGTCAGGGTCATACCTGCATCCTGACCCCTGAACCAGATCCATGTAAAGTGCTACCCTCAAACCAGCACTGAAAGGGGTTAAACAGTCTAAGCACCAAGCACAACACACACACCCCTGCCTGTCTGTCCATAAAGGACCACTCCCACCTCAGAATACTTGCCTCAGTATTGAGTTTGCTACCAGCCTGTTAAGTTTTATCCCTGTTTACTATTGCTATTCCAGTGTATCAGACCTCCTGCTTTGTCTATTGACCATCCGCCTGTTTCATCCCTTGTACCACGCTCCAATATATATTCAGAATCCACCTACTTCAGGTACTATTGTGTGTGTTTTGCCCTGCACACCGGACTCAAAACCCCTGAACCTTGGGTCCCACCATGGCCCACGCCAGGTGCCACCATGTCAAGGCTGGAACGTTGTATGCCAATGCCACAAAATAAATCACCTTGTTTGGCCTACACAGATGCTGGCTTCAACTATGCAGGTTATTCAGAGAGAGACGATCTGGCCCCGAAATTGCACCGGACAGGGAATTTTCCCCTTGCAATGCAATTTCGTGGCCATTCGGCTATTCAGAAGGCAGGCAGTTCACCAAATTTTGGCGAGTTGCCAGTAAAATACGGTACCTGTTCAACGGCTGAGAAATCTCCATAGAGAAGCAATGGTTAACCTATTCAGAGAACATCGAACAGCAGTGAAATGTCAGTGAAATGCCCTGATGTTCGTGGTTTCATTCGGCAGGTTTAATTAGGCGAATCCCATAGGCTTCCATGTTAAAATATTCCCGTTTTTATTCAATATCTAATACACCATTTGTTCTTTTAATGTGCAGTATTTATTTATTTGAACACCTTTTTGTATTTTTTTGAAAAGTTGTTTCTCACTTTTTATAAAAGGGGTCTTTTTTTATTCTGAAACAGACCTTTGTATTATTTTTTTAAGGACCTTTATTATTATTTAGACACATTTTAATGCAATTGCCTTGGTTTAAACACTTATTGGGAGAATAGGAGAGTTCTGTCTTATTTATTTTTGCAGGTCAGTGGATTTCACTAAGCCCAGTTCGCCACTCTTCGTCAGTCTATGGTGGTTTTCAGTGACGTTCTCCTACTTTTTCGTGGGGCTTCGGCGACTCCATCTTCACCACACTACGGTTTCCCTACAGTTTCCCTATGGTGAATAGTGAATTCACCATAATTTTGTCAAAATGGAATCGCCGAAGGGCACCAAAGTGCACAAATTTTGCTGAAATTTCGGTGCTTTGTGAATAACCCCTTTAGTTATTCAATAATGTTTATAGTTCTGTAAGCATGTTTGTTGCATCATTCTATTTTGGTTACACCCTCAGGGTCAGCTAGCTAGCTAGCAAGCAGATTTTCAATTAAAAAAAATATATATTAAAAATAATATTTTATGAATGTTCAATTTACTACTCTCATTTCTCAAGCTTAATTGAAGTCAACTGACATTACCAAACCTTGTGATATCTTAGGCCAGAAATGCACATTTTACCAAATTACATTTTTCTCCTTGTGGTTATTTACAGATTTTCAGGAAATTATGTGATTTTGCCAAATAAACAGATTGATATATTCCATATGTATTATTGCATTTGAATTCTTTGTAACTTTTCTTGCAAGTTATATTGGGGAAGCCCTGACTTTAAAGCAAACTTCTTGGACTGTAAAGTAAACTTTGTAAATGTAGTAGCAGAATTTTATTTTATTTTCACTGAGTGTGAAATGTAAGCTCAGAAAATATAAATTAATAGGTATTTGATGCAATGGGAAATTTGAAGCATTAGTGTGTTTCTTGTATTTATTTTAAACTTGAGAAATAAAAAAGTCTACAAAAATCAGACATTTTTTCACAGCGTCACGGAGTGATTAGCGGACGGAGACTGGGGACTATTTGACCCTAGTCTCACTCTACTCCCGGCGGCCAAAAGAGGTGGATCACTTTGTAATACCTTACTTATCCTAATGCTAATTACTGATTGTGCTTCCCATGTTAAGTATAGGGAGCGCAAAGTACAGGATGCTCGCGCAATCTAGCGCAATAACCGATGCGTTGATTTTTTTCAATGTTTAGCGTTAGGAAGGTAATATGGTGGGGCATGTGTTAAAGTCATTTATCCTGACGTCAAAGAGGAAGGGGTTAAAGAGAGGTACTGCTGAAAAGGGGAGACTCTCGCCTTTCCAGTGGTACCTTTTTTTTACCTAAGTGGAGCCGTTTGGCTTGTGTTAAAGTCACTTATCCTGATGTTAACGCTTACTCCCATGAACGTTACAGTTAGGGTTCACTAGGGATTAGGGCCCATTGTCTCCTGCTGAATTTTCTATAATACCTCTTGACTGCTTAGTACAAAACTACTTCTTCTCCACTCTTTATTATACATTAAAAGACCAGTAACAATGTTCCTTGCATCATAGGATCATTTTCAAGTTTTTTATAGAGCTATTTTTCAACAAGTATATAATAACCATGTCAGGGCATAAATTACTGTCAATTGCATCATGCTGATATAGTTACATAAACCTAAAAGAGACGTGCGTACATCGCGTTCAGCCATTCACACAACACCTACTGCTGTTGATCCTAAACAAGGCAAGAAAAAAAAACAGTCTGAAGCGCTCACCAAAATACAACATACTGGGAAAAAATTCCTTCTTGACCCCCAGAATGGCGGTCAGATTTCTCCTTACATCAAGCAACTTTTACCTACATATTAAATATTATAACCCTTAATATTATAATTTTGCAAGAAAACATCCAGTCGCTGTTTAAAAGTCTGTACAGTCTCTGACCCAACCACATCAACAGACAGAGAATTCCACAGCTTTTTTTTTCTCGCTGTAAAAAAATCCTTTCCTATGCTTTACGCTGAATTTCCTTTAGTCTATTCCAAATTTATGACCTTGTGTCCTATGTATAGTCCTATTAGCCCCATAGTGACCAGGAGATTTTGCCATAGTCATTCCGAAAGTGCTCACTGCTGTTTTTACATTTCTGCGCTGTTTGTGTTCAGGTCAAATTCTCCTCTTAATAAAAAAGAAGAGTGGTTATACTCCGTGGCGCTAGAAATACACTTTTAAGGATTCGCTATATTCCCACACTGTGGTGCTCCCGTCACCAGAACAAATTTGCAAAATGTGAAGTAAAGAAATGGGGACAGCGCTTCAACTTAAAAGGATGCAGTGTATAAGTGATGTGGTATAGAAACATAGAAACATAGAAAAATGTCAGCAGATAAGAACCTTTCGGCCCATCTAGTCTGCCCAATTACATGGATACTTTACCTGGATTTATCTTTTGTTTAGGATAGCCTTATGCCTATCCCATGCTTGCTTAAATTCAATTACTGTTTTGGCCTCTACCACTTCAACTGGAAGGCTGTTCCATGTATCCACCACCCTCTCAGTAAAATAATGCTTCCTGATGTTACTTTTAAACCTTTGCCCCTCTAATCTAAGACTATGTCCTCTTGTTTTGCTACTTTGTATACCACATCACTTATACACTGACATTTGTTGCTACCCTGGAAAGATTCTGCTGGAGATTCAATTCTATCTGGTGAGTGGATATTTGCTTACCCTTTACAATCCTGTTGGATTATATACAACCCATGTTCCTGTGCTTTTTTTGGAGGTCTGAGTGTGGGAATATGAGGCGAACAGGTTGGCCCTGAACACCTGTGAGGTCTTCATATGAGAGCTAGCAGCTCTCATAAAGTACCTTCATTGATTTTGCTAAGGCCTTGGACACAGTAGACCATGGCATCTTGTTAAAAAACTTAAAGACTCTGGTATTGGTGATCGCACGCTAACCTGGTTTCAATCATATGTATCCGACCGATAGCAATATGTGTCCATTTCTGGCAGCTCCTCCCTCCCCCTCCCAGTCACTTGCGGTGTAACCCAAAGATCAATACTCGGCCCCCTGCTATTTACAATATTCATAAATGATATACCTAACATCTGCAAAGCCTCAACTGTACACATGTACGCAGACGACACCATAATCTATACCAGCAAACCAAATCTCCCACAACTGGAGGCCGTGCTGCAAGAACAATTCACAGAGGTAGAAAAGTGGATTGAACACAACAAACCTTTTTTAAATACTGACAAAACTGCACCGATGCTCTTTGGAACAGCACCAAAACTACATAAATTGCAAAATCCCCATCTATGTGTTGGGACAAAATCAAATGGCACGCTGACCACAGTCACTGCTCTCAAATATCTAGGTATGTGGTTAGACCCAAATCTATCCTTTGGCCCCCACATCGGAAAACTCTCATCTAAACTTTACCCCAAACTAGGTGCCCTGTACAGAAACAAATCCTGCCTGAGCCCCACAGTAAGAAAGCAAATTGTACAACAATTGCTTATGCCGGCTATTGATTACAGAAATGTAGTGTATGCAGCGGCCCCGCAAACACACCTTCAGAAACTTACCACATTGTATAACTCATTCTGCCACTTTGCACTACAATGTAACTACATGACCCACCATTGTGACATGTTAAAAGAGCTAAACTGGCTGTTGCTGAAGTCTAAACGCACCCTTCACCTTTCCAACCTGATGTTTAAGAGCTTTTCTGGGAAACTGCCACCCTATCTGAATAGACTGCTTCCTCCAGCAGTTCCCTCATCCTATATCCTCCAATCCAGGACCAGCACTTTACTTGCAATACCACAATACAAAAAGACAGTGGCTCGGTCCTCATTTTCCTACAGAGCACCGCAGTTATGGAATAACCTCCCAGACGCCATCAAATCTTCCCCCAGTCTTAAGTCACTCAAGAGCTCCCTATTAACATACCTCAATACGGAATGCCCCTGTAAACATGTAACATAATGACTATTTCCTACAAATTTATTTTCTGTTATCTGTATATTTGTGTTTTTTTTAATATCTTGCATTGTATTACTTTGTATTTCTGTAACAACTGTAACATTTCAATGTTCTTGAGCCCAGGACGTACTTGAAAACGAGAGAAATCTCAATGTATCCTTCCTGGTAAAATACTTTATAAATAAATAAATAAAGTGTGAGTAGTGAACATTACAACTTTACTATAGCAGTATAGTTTGTGCAATACTGTACCATTGTCTGTATTTTTTTTTGTATTTTGAGGTCATCCTATTATGAAGATTTTGATTGATTTAGTCCACATTTAATCCTCCCTAAGGGACCTACCTATGCTTGTGAGCATTTTTCCATATTTACCACATCACTTATACACTGCATCCTTTTAAGTTGAAGCGCTGTCTCCATTTCTTTACTTCACATTTTACAAATTTTCCTCTTACTCGTTTATGGAACCAACACATATTTTATACCGTTTTTTTTCGCCATTAAATGGACTTTCTAAAGATACTATTATTTCGATCATATCATTTAATTTACTATAAAAAATTTCTGAAATATGATAAACAAAATGGAAAAAAAATAATTTTTCAAACTTTAACCCCCAAAGTCTAAAACTGCCAAAAAAGACCCCAGCTAAATAGTTTAGAAATTTTGTCCTGAAATTAGAAATACCCAATTTTTACATGTTTTCGCTTTTTAACCCCTTCACTGCTGAGCCATTTCACCTCTGTGCGCTGAGCTCATTTTGACCATTTTATGCTCATCATGTTTAAATGTCAATTGAAGTCCTATTTTATTATAACCCCAGACAAATTTTTTTTAAAAAAAAAACACTTTTACATTTTTTTAATTATTATTTGTATTTTTGTTAATTAGCTTTACACCAAACCTGGTCATGTTTGGTAGCATTGGAAAGGCCATGATCAGGCCTTTCCAATGATATCAAACATGACCCTCTAGGATCCCTTGGCAGCTAGGACGTTAACTGGCCCACTGACAACGCACATATGGTGACATGTCAGTGGGTGAGGGGTGACCCAGAAGCTTGGCTGACATCCAAGATGTCAGCCACTTCCGAGTTTGAATCACGATTTGGGGGTGATTGGTGCCGAATCACGATCAGGCAACAAATGGGTTAAAGAGAGGTACCGCTGAAAAGGAAAGACTCACCCCTTTCCAACAGTACCTTTAGTTTTTCCTAAGTCGAGCCGTTTGGGAGGGAGTGGACTCCCTCCTCCCCTTTACTATTCTCCACTGCAGGCTCTGGGGGGCACCTGGCGATGACATCATCACGCACATTGATGACATCATCGCAACAGCTGGGCCCCATGAATAGGTGGGGCAGACTTTCAGCTTGCCAGACCACCACGGGAAAGGTGAGTATAGGGAGGGAGGGGGTTAGAAGACCAGAATGTACATAGTACGTCCGCAGTGATTAAGGGGATTTTCCCACAGACTGTACTATGTACGTCCGAGGTCAGGAAGGGGTTAAGCATGACTTCAAGTCACGTTTAACCCCTTCACTACAAGCAATTTGTGATGAAAATTATTTTTATCATAACATTTAGTTGAAACATTGGATGTGAAGTTAGAAATTAAATATAGGGTGAAATAGAAGTTTCGCACATAATGTTTTATTCTAAGATAGTTAAAAAATTTAAATAATCTTAATTTGCTCATTTTTACTTTTTGATACAATTGTTTATCCTATACAGAAATATTGTTGAAATGTAAGATTCTGAGGTGTAGATGGTGTCCTTTATCATACACAATTTTAAATGGGTTCTGCATTATTATCATACAGACACAAAATACCTTTGTTAGTTTTATGTATCACAGTTACTGTATCTAACAAAAACATTGATATCTCATGCGTATGGGGATTTGTAATGATCATAATGAGGTTATTAGCAATGCACTTTCCACAAAAAAATACCAATAGATAAATATAAAAATATAAATAGATATAATAGATAAATATATATTAAAATAACATCTGAAAGTGACATAATACCTGTGTATGGAAATTACAGTAACACTTTGTATCTATACTGTACAAGGATTTTAGCTAATTATAACCCTCAGAATCTTGTCCCTGTACAGCAGTGAGTGACCCCACAGTTCTCCCTGTCCCTGGCAGCTGGAATGCAGCACTTATCTATTTGAACTTTTTGTTACAGTGAGGGCTGGGACTTATATTTGCAGGTGGTTTTATGACTCTCCAGGGTGCTTGGAGAGATATAAAAAAAGGATTTTGTTTCTCCACAGGAGACAAACTAATCCTGCTTTAAAAGGTGGGACTTTTGACATGCTAATGAGTGCTTTTCAATGCATAACAATGCAAAGTCGAGATAACTCGTTATTGAGTGAGGAAAGGGTTAAACATGATGATCAAAAAATGGGGAAAATTAGCTTAGCACAGAGGGTTGAAATGGCTCAGCAGGGAACAGGTTAATGATCGTATAGTGGCTTTTCTGATGTAATCTGTTTTCATTAATCCAAATTCTTTGATATGCGTTTGGTCACAAAACCAGCTAGAATAGACCAACAAACTAAAAATGCTATGTAAGATATATAACCTGAATCAGCGCAAATATTGCTCTCTGGGGTCCTGGGATCTCGCATATACATAGGAGAAACTTTGTTTTAGCTATGTTTTAATAAATTTTTATTTTTTATCTCCAATCCTGTTTACGCTGTGCCATTTTTTGGATCCTTGGCGGTTTTCTTTTGGGTTTCCTTATCTGAAAAAAAACCATGGGTGTATATCCATGAGCTACAGTATGTGAGCTCCTCAAAATGTGAGTATGAAACCTCCAGTATATTATATCGCGATTTTCGCAGATCTGGGCAAGGAGTTTTTTCTTTCTGTTTCCTACTGCATGATCTTGGACAGAATATCCCTAATAAGGTGGGAGTCACCTGAGAAATCTGAAGGCAATCTACCCATACGTCTGGACCCACTCAGAGCCAGTGCTTGGGCTCTTTATTTGTGAGTGGGATATCAACTATATATATTCCAATATCTTTATACCCACTGTGTTGCACTATTATTGTTTATTGTTTCTCCTATGTATATGCGAGATCCCAGGACCCCAGAGAGCAATATTTGTGCCGATTCAGGTTATATATCTTATATTTTGTGTGTATTGGTATAGGGGAAACCACTATATCCTGCTATTGGATATCTGGGTGCCGTGGTGGTGGATGCATGTTGTGTTGCGCTGCACCATCCTTTGTATAAAAATGCTATGTGCATACAACAGACACTAACATAACATCACATAACTAACATCACAAAACTTTAGCAGGAAATTCACAGTAAAAATATACAGCAGATACTTTAATTTGTCCTAATATATATTTCCAGTAGAGTCAAATTTGACAAGCACATCATCAAGCGACGCATTACTCTGAATGAACATTATTTAAACACAGATAAGGATTCTACTAAGAGATGCAATACACAGGAGAGATGGTTAACAGACCCAAGACTTTATGACTTCTGCCAAGAAAATGGTTACTTTTGTTCTTCTGTTTATTGACTTCAGATTGGGTTTTGAAATGTTCTCGACACATAATCCATAGATATGACACATGAATAATTGCTCAGTAAAGATCTGACACTGCATCAATTTTTTTTTCTTTCAAAAGATCAGATTTTTCTTTGAATTTTTAAAACAAGGACACCATGAGATATTCAGAATACTAGTTCAGCATTACAGCCACGATCTCCTTGCACATGCATTAGCCTTTTGTAGGGTCACATTGGATTTCCCAAGCTGAAAACACTAGTCAAGCAATTTTAGTGACAGATAAGAGGATATCAAATCCATCAAAGAGGTTGCACTATACAAATTTTGCCGAAAAAAATCATGAAAAATGCCGAAAAGTCCTAAAAAAATAAAGAGACTTTTTGCTGCAAATAAAAGAACAAACAGTTTATTAGATATATGGTAAAAAACGTGAATATTTTTAACATTAAAACCTATAGGATTCACCTGATTAAACCTGCTGAATGAAACCACCGAACATTAGGGCATTTCACTGACATGTCACTGCTGTTCGGTGTTCTCTGAATAGATTAACCATTGCTTCTCTATGGGGATCCCACTGCCGCTGAACGGCACCATATTTTGCTGGCAATTAGCCAAAATTTGGCAAACTGCCTGCTTTTTGAATAGCCGAAAGGCCACGAAATTGCACCGTATGGGGAAATTTACTGTTTGGTGCAATTCGGGCCAGTTCGGATCTCTCTGAATAACCCCTATAGACTTTGATGGCTCTGGTAAGTTCACAACACATCTGGTTATTTTTAAATACAGCCCTTTGTTAATTATATATCCCTATGACTCTTGCCTAGCTTGAAAGTAAAAAATGCTTTTCGATTTGCTTACATAAAAAATGCAAACAGCATTGTATTCCAAAATATATCAATATTTCAGATAGTCATAATCTTTGTGATTTTTAGGCCATATTTTATTCATACTGTAATAGTAACTGCATATCTTAGAACACTAACATCTTCAAGTGATCAATAAGTGCTGTGCTATGACATGCCACGATCTGCGCTTAAAGATAAAAGCTTTGATTGTGGTTAACTTCACAAAAGTAGCTACAGGATTTCCTATTAAAGAAATGACACTTAAAAAATAGTAATCTGTAGTCAAGCAAATAAAGATTAAATGTTCTCAAAATGATTCCTTGAAATATAAACTGACTGCTTAGGCTAGGGTCAGACGAACGCATTTTCGCGTTGTCTGTGAAAAAGTGCGTTCGAACGAATGGATGCATTTTTTCACGGAGTACGAGATAGCGGTCATACGATGCGCATTTGCATCCGTGATTTTGTACGGATCATCAATAAAACACTTTGTGCATCTGGACGTTATGTTGGCCGGACATTAGCAGTGTCTGACATCTCCAATTCACGCACACACGCCGCTAGCGGGCGCAGCGCACTCTGTACGTCAGTACTAGCAGTTTAACGTTCTCGAAAAAATGCGTTAGTTTTCCACTTGCGTTGCGCAGCCGGACTTTTGTGCGACCGTACTTCGTATATTGGCCTTCATTGCCCGGCATCTGCTGCTAGTGCGGCCGTGATTAAGTGCGCCTGCACGCGCGTTCGCACTGCGCTCGTCTGACCCTAGCCTTAGGGTACTAATTCTGTATATCAATCTCAGTGCTAAATTTTTTTGATTTAATGTGTCACATAACATCATTTTATTATCCAAGACCTCAAACCTGTCCTCAAGTACAACTAAAAGGGCAGGTATTTCACTTATCGGAAGCACAGCACAAATTAAATGATTTGCCGCTCGGTGATACCAGTATTTATTCTGCATTTCCCCAAGGTAATCCTTAAAAACTGTCCTGTCAGGGGTACTTGAGGACCAGGGATGGAAGCCACATATCTAAAGAATTGAAAGAATTTTGATTTAAAAAAAACAAATGACCAATACGAAACCATGGAATAGAAGAAAACATTTCCAAACATCACAGCAGCCCTACAACTCTAGCCATGGCACCCTAGACAAAGCCATATTGCTCTGCACAACAGACAGCAAATAGTGGTATTTGGAGACAGAGCTATCATGTGGGATTAAAGTGAAAAGGGATACTTGTATAAAACAGTTTACCCTTAATAATGGGACACTCCCCCACCTTGAATATGGTACTTAACAACAAATACCTGAACAGAAAACAAACCAACGGGATACCTCTTCAGTAATGGGTAGGATCCCCAACCTAGATAGTAAATTATTAAAATATAAACTTTATTAAACTTGTAATTAAATATTTAAAAAGCTACACACATTCATCAAAACATACTGTATAATATATATACATATAATTTCAGGAGTAGTCCGATATAAAGTAGTGTCTTGCCGTGCTTGGGCCCTATCACCTCCTTCAAGCTAAAGCTAGCTCTCACGTTAGCGCTAGCTGAAAGGGTGTCATAGCGCTCTGCACAGATCACCACTGATTCACTTACGGGTTAAAAAACCCGTTAGCGCTTGTTAATTTGCGACTTTTAGCGCATGTTTACTGTATGTTGCACTCCCTATACTTAACATGGGGAGTGCAAAGTGTAAGCACAGATTAACTAACGGTAGGAACACTTGGTCCTAATGCTAGTTACTAAGAGCTTCTGCAGATTCAGTTAGCTGCAGCTCAAAAAATAAATAAATAAATCTGATACTCACCTCTTATCCCGTGGCAAGAACAGCGGCTAGATCCGCTGCTTCTGGCCGCTAGGAGCAGAGTGAGACTGGAGGAAAAAAGTCCCGTATCCCTCTGCGATCACTCCGCCGACCAGCAGGATCTCGCGAGAGGCAAGATCCTGCCAGTTATATGATCCGGCAGGAGAACCCTCCATGGGTCCAGGGCTCCATGGAGTGGATGCTGGGGACGGCACATTAGCGCTGCCCCCAGCATCCGCAAGTCTAGCGGCCGCTATGGGGCTGGCTGCTGCACTCAGCACCTGCCCCATAATGTGCTCGTGAAACCGGGACGGAAAGGGGAAATTAGCGATAGCTAATTTTTCCCCTTAGCATCCCGGTTTTAGTGAGGGGCACACGATTGGCAACATGGATAATTGTCTTACATACTAAACAGCATAAAAGAAATCCTTAGACAAAGTGCCACTGTGAAGTCTTATCACAAGTATACAAAATAACCAAGCACTGATACTGCTATACTGCACCTATCGAGTCTCCTTGTACTTGGACTCATATACCTCTCCCTACTTCTATACTGGTAAAGCCACCCTTTAATAAGTGTGGTACATGCACATCGCATGAATGCAATTATATGTGCCTGGCAATATCCACCAAATATTGTAGCAAACAGACTGATGACACTGCATCCTTATGCTATCTAAACCTGGCTTATTCAATACTCTTTTCATTCGTCTTCTCGATCTCTCCTTCTCAGTCTGAAAGTTTGTAATAGTTCTAATAATTTCTGGTTACAATTTTGTCCCGTATCAACCCCCATCCTCTGGTGTCCTGACTCATGATTAGGCTTATCAATTTTAATGTACTTATGTACACCTTGATTAAGGATGTGACTTCTTATATTCTCCCATTTGGATCATTCATTATTATTCAGAAAAAGGTGAAACTCTGGAGAACTTTTGGAGAAGTGAAAATTCTAGGTAAAAATAGCCAAACCAGAAAAATTCTCCCATTTATCTCACTTTCCAAATCAGCTATTTCGATCTAGAATTTTCACTTCTCCAAAAGTTCTTCCGTGTTTCACCTTTCTCTGAATAACCCTGATAGTTTTTTTTGTCTCTCTAAGGTACCTGTGTGTTAAATCCATACATTCAAGGAACCTGATAAGATTATGTCATTTCATTCTGCATTACTCTTGACTTAAGATTTGTGTTAGGGTTCCATAAAAATCATTACAGATGGATTCTTAAACAATAATAATATTATTATTATTATTTTTATTATTATTACTTTACATTTAATTATTGTTTTACAATTAAGATATCTTGTTTTATTACAATAAGAAAAATCAAATCCATGGTTTTGCTATACATCCAATAAGTCACTTAAAGTCATATCTGTTTTTCTTGCCATTCTCTGCCACCATTAACAATATTATTTTCTATAAGATTTATGGGGAAGGAGAGTATTATAAATGTAATAAATCAATATAAAAAAATAATAATGAAAAATTAAAAAATGTGTTGGAGCATTTTTTGGAACTTTACTAAGTAGTTCTTATTCCTTGTGGTTCCATCATATTATAAAGCCCGCTAGTTGACCACTGTACAGAGTAAAAATACAGTTACTGTAAAGAAACACGGAAACCTTGCACTGCGTTAATCATGACCTCACCACATTCTGGGTATCACTACTATGTTCCTCCTGCAACAATGTTGCAGATGAACTTACTATTCATTCAGCACATGCATGATAGTTCACTACAGATAACATCTCATGACAGCATGTGTATGCATGAAAGTCATGGACGTAGGAATGCCACATGTGTCAATGCTGTGACAACATTATCAACTGCTCCATTCAAAACCAGAGAACACCAACAGTGAGGTGCTATTATGTTAGCTAAGTGTCCCTGTGTATTTGCACACTCCTTGCATTATATTTGTCCTGTTAATATGACCACCGTTTGCTGTGGTTGATCACTTCATTGCCAGACGAACTGCTTGACTATGCCTTGGTTCACACCTCAGCGTTTTACAGCGCGTTCCTGCGTGCTGTAAAACGCCGAGACACGGAAATCCCATGATTTCCTATGGGACCCGTTCACACCTGGGCGTTTTACAATGCACAGGAACGTGCTGTAAAACGTCCTACGCCCAAAAATGGATGGGAGCTTCTTTGGGGTGTATTTGCAGCATGTTCACTCTGCATTCTATGGCAGTGGAGGCGCTGCAATGCGCATTCGTATGTAAAAAAACGCACGTATTGCGCGCGTACAAAAACGCGCAGATGTTAACCCAGCTACAGTTAGAGCTGATTCTGCACTTCGCTTTCCAAGACTAATTTTTTCATTCTGAATCCCTACTTCTTTTGTGTATACCTGTGTTTCTGGCAACAATTTTGTACAATGAGATTACCTACATGTCCTTGATAGCTTTGTGCTGTTCCCTGCAGAGTTAATTTTGAATCTGTTTTTGTGGCCTTCAACCTTCCAGTTACATAGATAGAACATACAGAAGAAATTAGATCTGTTATTTTCGGCTCTCCACAAACCTTCTTTTAACCCCTTAACTATCAAACACATGTGTACATATTAGGACATCTTCGGACACTTTCTTCAATGTGGAATTTCTCTTGCTGTTTTGTGACACCTGGCTTTTTCTGATGACGCAGACAGACAGTGGGCTGAATGTTAAAGCACCAGCGAGGGAAACGCAAGGACACATGGCTCACCGCAAATGAGGGATATGCTGAGCAGCTCCAGTGTGTTCCTCGCTCATGCTGCACAGTGTGTCCCAGCTTGTTCCTTGATGAGAAATAGGCTGCAGCACCAGAGAACCACCACAAAGGCACAGCCCATTCCGCAGAGCTGTACATAGGTAAAAAAATAAATAATAAAAAACATTTCTCTAATGTGTCCAAAACTCTTTTTTACATCAGATAAATCCTTTTGGGGGGAAGTGGGGTCACTGCAATTAAATCCAATGTAATGTATAGCTATTCTGGTTATTTTCAATGCCTTCTCCCTGTACCATGTCAGAAAATAGAGAAAAATGTAAGTGGCAAGGTAATAAAACAGATAAACTGACCCAATTTACTCCACTGAGTTTTCTGATATCGCAAGCTACAGTTCTTTTGCACGCTTTGCCAGTTATGTGATACGACAAAATATCTAAAAAGAAAACTGAGACATTTTTATATATATCTAAAGTCTCTAAGCTTATGTAAACTTTATATACTGCAACCTTATTAGACACTTTTTAATGACGGAAACTCATGTGTTGCAAAATAATCAGAAAAGGCAAATCCGTATAAAAGAATGAGCTAATAGTATGACTGAATGGTATTTACTTATTTCTTATAAAATACTACACAGTTTGGGAACAGACAGATATATTTTCGGATCACTACAGTATAGAAAATCTAGGTAGACAGTATTGTTTTGATTAATGAAGGAAGAAGAGAAGCACTTTAATACACGCGTGTAATGTAGAATTTTATATCACCCATCACACAACCCTCCAGCAGCATATGGGTTCAGAGGGGTTCCTTTGATACGAGCATTTTAAATTTTGGCCTACTTTCCGTTTGGCAGGCTGGGAGGTTTTCTTATACTTAATTGAGTTGGCTAGTCACTCAAAAGTAAAGATTCAACTCCCAGCAGGGATTACTGTAATTGGCAAACAGAATTTCCAAACGCATTCCTGACAGAAGAAGAGTTATTTATATATTCCATCCTCATATAGACCTAGCAGGGCACAAGCCGATCCTTGAGATCCAGGGTCAATGTTTTCCCTTTTTTTTTTTGGGCTATCTCAGAACTTCTGAGTAGGGGTATTAGATGAAGAGAACATTGAAATCGTAGCAGAGGTGACTTAAATCCTCTGTATTTCCGTTGTCTAATTATAGCTGCTTGTCTCAATGAATGAACTCTGGGGAATTAAACCATTATTAATGCTTGGTAAGTGTAGACAAAAGCAGACAGATAATATATTGCGCTTGGTTTAAGGTATTTATATACATTACAATATCATACACTGACGGACTTAAAAATAAACTAACCTGAGCTTTATACTCCAACTGCAAACTGGTAGGATGTTGCTCAGAATTGCAAATTTCTTTACAGCTTCCAACGCTCAGAGCTCTCTGTGTTCCTATGTCTAAAAGATCCCATGTGTCACAGGTTTTCCCTATCATTCGGACTGAGGATGACTAAGCCCCATGTCAATCAGCCATGATGTCTCTGCGTCCCGCCTGTTCTTCAATCCCCTTCCTATGTTTCTCAGCATCCTGTGTCTGTCACATCTTCCTACATGCCCATTTATCCCACTACTCTTCTTCTGCCATACTGAGCCAAAATGTTTTTATTGCTAAGTAATATTATCTTCTTTAACTGTTCTACATAAAAACACACTTACTCTTCTTATTTCAATGTCCATATGTGCAGATACATGTATTGCAACTCTATGATCATGGAATAATAGGACAAGTAGCCTCAAACTGTGACGATAGTTTACAGAATTGGTTGCTTTTCATATTTCAGAATAATATTTGTTATAATTGTTAACTTGTTTGCAATATTAAGAAAAATTTGTGACTTTGAGTTTTATTAGCTTGTATTGTATATTCTTTTTTTCATTCAGACTTCTCATTTGATTATTTATGAGATCAATGATGTTAGAATGCAATGAAAACACTTACAAAAACAAAATAAGTGGAAAGTGCTAAAAGAACTTCAAATTCCATTCTTCAAGTTTGGGGAAGACAAGACAATAAACCATTGAAATATTTAAAAAGAAAACTTTAAATAAATTAGGTTATACTGTAAGACATTAATACTTTAATACACATGCTTCAAAAAAATAGAAATGTGGTTGGATTTACTTATTTGGATTAAGGCTCCACAGTTACTACTGATACAACTGTGGGTTTTTTTCATTGCTTTTAATTCCGATTTTTTTTTTTTTACATGGCATTTTTTTATTCATAGAACCTTATATATTATTTCCAAGCCTTTTCATGCACTATTTTTTTTAAACACTTTTTAAAAGTTGCAGGGTTTCGGGGTTTTTTTACCCCTTTCGGCGACTTGTCGGCCTATACCAGCAGCTGGTCGGCGGTCTGTTCGGCGGGTCGGCGGCTTTTTTCGGATCGATTTGGTGGTCTATTCGACTGGTCGCCAGATGCATTCAACGGTTTTACGCCAGTTTCGTCGTTTTTTTTATTTGATCAGCAGTTATGCGGCAGTCTTCCGATTCTACTCGGCAGTTTTGCGGCTGTTTTTCGGATGCATACGGCAGGTCGATTCGCCGCACTTCGGAGACCCTGTGGTGAATGCTGAATTCACCACAGGGTAGGCAGATTTAACTCGCTAAAGTGTGGCGAACAGGAGAGCACTGAAATGTTGGTGCTTTCTGAATAACCCCTTAAGGCCAATGTCAGACGAGCGTTTTTCAGAGCAGAAGGAACGTCCGTGAGAGTGGACATTTCCTCCACTCTGTCACCCATGTGCCCTCCTCTCTGACCACAGTACGCTCTGTGCTGCAAGGTTCTATCCTCCTATGGAGGATCGTGCTTTGCAGCCCCGTTGAACACACGCCATAGCGTTTCGACAGGGAGGCTTTCAGCACGCTGTAGTGTTCGCAATTCGTGTGGCGCTACAGCGTGTGGCCGGCCCTGTTGAAACGTCACAACGCTGAGTTGGGCGTCGGAAGGCACGTCAGTATGGGCGCACATAGTGCGCTCGTCTGACACTGGCCTTAGTAATACTTCTCTGCTCCCAGGTTATTTTATGATGATGATGCTGATACAAGTGGGAAATATGAGGGAGTTGCTGTTCTAAAACATTCAACCCACATCCACAAATGTCTCTTGTCTAATGTAATAATCTTTTTTTGTCTGGAGCTTATAATATCTATAATAACTCTCCCCAAAAATTAACATTACCAAGAATAATGAAACACAATTTGTTAACATACAAAATCACAGTTTATTTGATAAGCCTCTGCAGCAAAGATATTTGGTTATTAACTGTTAAATATTCATAACTCCATCTACACCATTTTTTGTGAAAAAGGTATACCAGCTGGTAACATGGGATGTAGAATAGTGAGTGAGGTCACGTACACAGAGATGGCTATGATGACTTTACTTTTTAGAAAGAGATACAAGGTTAACAAAAATATAAAACGGTAACAATAACATAAGCAATGTTAAACTAAATTCTGGACACTGCAAGTATCTACACCTCCTCCCTGGGCAAAATCATTAACAGCTTTAGCTTTAATTACCACCTCTATGCTGATGATACTCCGATCTACCTCTCTACCCCTGATCTCTCTATTTTTGTCCTTTCTGAAGTCAGCGACTGCTTATCTGGCATCTCCTCCTACATACAGTCAGGTCCAGAAATATTGGGACATCGACACAATTCTAACATCTTTGGCTCTATACACCACCACAATGGAGTTGGAATGAAACAAACACAATGTGCTTTAACTGCAGACTGTCAGCTTTAATTTGAGGCCAGGGTATGTACATCCAACTCAGGTGAATGGTGTAGGACTTACAGCAGTTTGCAGATGTGCCTCCCACTTGTTAAGGGACCAAAGGTAATGGGACAGAATAATAATCATAAATCAAACTTTCCCTTCTTAATACTTGGTTGCAAATCCTTTGCAGTCAATCACAGCCTGAAGTCTGGAACGCATAGACATCACCAGACACTGGGTTTCATCCCTGGTGATGCTCTGCCAGGCCTCTACTGCAACTGTCTTCAGTTCCTGCTTGGTCTTGGGGCATTTTCCCTTCAGTTTTGTCTTCAGCAAGTGAAATGCATGCTCAATGGGATTCAGGTCAGATGATTGACTTGGCCATTGCATAACATTCCACTTCTGTCCCTTCAAAAACGCTTTGGTTGCTTTTGCAGTATGCTTTGGGTCATTGTCCATCTGCACTGTGAAGCGCCGTACAATGAGTTCTGCAGCATTTGGCAGATGTCTTTCTTTTTTTTTTTTTTTTAGAATGAAATTTTTATTGAATATCAAGGAATAAAACAGGCAGTTGTAACACGATGCATATACACGTTGCTCATAGAACATAACAATATGAGGTCACTAAGCTTAATATGAAATCACAATACTAATAAAAAACTTCTATCAATATATACAACCTCAGTACATTTCAATTATCGCTTATATGTCATAGTATTGCCCATGGTCCATTAGGCAATTCTCTTTGGTATGACTATAGATCAAAAGAAGTAGAGTCTATAGGAAGCATGACAGAGGACACTTAAAGAGGAAAAGAAAAGGAGGGAGATACTGGAAGAGGAAAGAGTAAGAAGAAGGGGAAAGATAATAGAGAATAGGAGAGAAGAAATGAGAGGATGAAAAGGAGATAAGACAAGACCAAAAAAAATAAAAAAAAAATATATATATATTTGGGGGGGATTGATGGGGTATAACGAGGAGGACGAATAAGATGCCATTATGATGTAGGAAGATTAGCTACTTAGGGGTGGGCAGGTATTATCCCATCTTAGTGGATCATGATAGTGAACTATAACCGCATCAGATTCGGGATAGGGGGGGAGAAGCATCTCCTTGTTCAATGCGATCTAGGCTATCCCAGCGGCAGTGTGTCTATGCTCTCCGTCGCCCTCCTCCAGTACCTCACAAAACCTTGCAGAAGCACAGTATGTATTCCAATGCAACCAGAGTCTCATGGAGTGTTGTGCTACCGTAGCAGGAGGAAGAGCTAGTTCCTCGTTCCTTCTCAGTACTTCTATCTTATCAATCAGCATTTTGAGAGTAGGGATGGAGGTTGATTTCCAATACAAGGGTATCAGAGATCTGGCCACCAAAATGATTCGCAACATTACCGACCTTTTTAGTGATTTCACCGGGAATGCTAGCTGAAGAAGCAAAAAGTTTAAAGGGGTAAGCTCCAACATCTCATCGGTGGTATCCCGGATCAGATCTCGAACTGTCCTCCAATAAGTTTGAATAAGAGCACATTCCCACCAGATGTGTAAATACGTGCCCGTAGCCGTAGTACATCTCCAGCAATTCGGCGATATCGTTATATTGAACGTAGCCAACAAAGCCGGAGCGCGATACCAAAAGGTCAGCAATTTATAAGAAGTTTCCTGTATCTTGGCGATCCTTACTCCTGAATGTGTGAGGGATAACGTCTTGTCCCATTCTTCTTCTGTGATATGAATGTCAAGCGTGCGTTCCCAACGGGACATATACGCAGGAGGTTCATTATCTACGGCACGCAGTAGACCATAGAGCATTGACACTCCATGTGCTAATGGAGCAGACCGGCTACAAATCGTCTCAAAGGGGGAAAGTTGTCTGACTAACGAGGTGTTGTTCGGTAAGTTGCTCAAAAACGACTTTATTTGATGGAAGTTAAACTGTTCCGCAAAGGTAACAGTCGGTTGGTCTAGTGTCTCAAGAGGTGCAAAAACCCCTTCTCGCAATACATGGCAAGCCCTGAGGTTAGGAGAATCCGTGAAGCGTGTTGCCAGTGTCCGCAATATAGCTACAGAAAACTCTGGGTTGTGTCGCAAAGGCAATAGAGGAGAAGGGTATGTCGAAAGGGCGTATTTGGTTCGTATTCTATGCCAGATGCCAAGGGTGTGACCCATCGGTGAAATGTCGTGAGTAGTACGTTTTATGCTCGCCCAGGAGAGCCACGGTAGTGTCCACATTGGGTACCCAGCCTGGGCCTCCTCCAAGTCTAACCATCTTTGCTCTGGTGAGCCTGCCATCCAATCTACCACTCTATTGAGATGTGTTGCATAGTAGTATAACTGTGTATTTGGTAATGCAAGTCCTCCACACCTTTTAGATTTACTTAGTACATCATACTTAAGTCGTGGACGGGATTTAGGCCAGATAAAAGAGGAAAACAGCTTGCGGATTTCTTTATGAAAAGACAGTGGTATGGCTATAGGGATTGTGTGAAACAGGTATAATAGCCGAGGCAGAAAATTCATCTTGATGACGTTAATTCGTCCAAGCCAAGATAAGAATTTCGGTGTCCATCTTGCAACATCCATTTTAAAGACTGTAAAGAGCGACGCGAAATTTAGCGCAAAAAGTTTTGTGTGATCTGCAGTGAGGCGTATTCCCAGGTATGTAAGTGAAGTGGTACACCATCTGAATGCGTACTGTGTGCTCAGGATATTCCTCCAGTGTCTACTTGATGTAATTGCTAATATTTCAGATTTTGATTCATTTATTTTGAATCCCGATAAGGTGCCGTATTCCCACAGTTCTTTAATTACCTCTGGTAATGAATTTACCGGATCTGGTAAGAGGAACATTAGGTCATCCGCGTATGCCGAAACTTTATGCTCCATGTGTGCTCCTTGTATTCCTTTAATAAGCCCATTTTGACGGATCGATGATAAAAGTGGCTCTAAACTGAGGGCGAATAGAAGTGGTGAGAGGGGGCAACCTTGGCGTGTGCCATTGCGTACGGCGAAGGCCTCAGTATGTGCCCCATTTACCCTGACCCGGGCCGATGGGGCCGAGTACAATGCGGCAATCCAGCGCATAAACTCTTCCCCAACTCCGAAACGTTTTAGTGTGTGAAATAGAAAGGGCCATAACACCCGATCAAAAGCCTTTTCGGCGTCGGTCGATAAGAGTAAGAGTGGACGTGACTTACTCCTAGAATGTGTAATGGCGTTTATTACTCTGATTGTTGCATCCCTGGCTTCTCGTCCCGGGATGAACCCTACCTGGTCTGGGTTAATCAGCTGAGGCATGTATCGTTTCAGTCGATTAGCCAATACTCTCGCTAGCAATTTCATGTCACTATTAAGGAGGGATATAGGTCTATAATTCCCACATATTGTGTGATCTTTCTCCGGCTTCGGTATTAAAGATATTGTAGCCATCAATGAGTGGGGGTGAGGTAAATTCCCCTCCTGGTATGCACCAAAGAGTTGGACCAGTTGAGGGATAATGTCCTTGGCAGCTTTTTTATAATATTCTATAGGAAGGCCATCTGGGCCAGGGCTCTTGTTATTTTTTGTTGTTTTCATTGCTTCCAGTATTTCCTCCGTGGAGATAGCAGCACACAGTGTTTCCCGTTCTATCTGTTTTAGGGGATTATGGATCGTGCGTTTCAAGTACGTGTCAATTCGGTCTAAAGACTGGGTAGTGTTATCAACTTTGTCTATGCTATATAATTCTGAGAAGAACTTCAGAAACTCTTTTGATATCATGCTTGGGTCAGTCACAAAAGAGCCTCTTGAAGTTTGTATTTTCGGGATGTAAGATTTAACCTTCCTATCTCTAAGTATCCTTGCAAGGAGTCGTCCAGGTTTATTTTCTTGCAACGCGAAAAAAGAACGGGTTCTCAAGGCCTGAAATTGTAGAGTTGTATTGATCAGTTTATTCAAATCGCGTCTGGTTTGTAGGAGGCGTTGGTAAACCGCTGCATCGTGAGTGGTTATATGCTCAAGTTCCAGAGCTCTAATTTCTGTCATAAGCTTCTCGCGTTCTGCTGTTTGTAATTTTTTACGTGTCGTACCTTTGTTAATAAAGAAGCCTCGCACCACCGCTTTATGTGCTTCCCATAATGTTGGTATTGGAGTATCAGAGGACAAGTTTTCCTCAAAGAAATGAACAAGAGTAGTGTGAAGCTCTGCGGAAATGAGAGGGTCATCTAGCATGGAGACATTGAGCCGCCAATGGCGCTCCCGCGGAGCAAACATCGGTGACTGGACCACCAATTTGAGAGGTGCATGATCAGACCACGTTGTAGCAACCACATCTATCGAGCATGGCAAATTGAAATTGCTATAATGCATAAAAAAATAATCTATTCGGGAGTGCGTTTTGTGTATGTGCGAGAAGTACGTGTAATCGCGTTCTGTAGGGTGTAACGCTCTCCAGACATCTACCATCCGGTGTTCATGTAATGCGCGACGCAAAGAGCGCAAGACATGAGCAGGCGTTGCAGTGGCACCGTTAGAGGAGTCCACTACAGGATCAAGAGCGACATTAAAGTCTCCAGCTAGGATAGTAATCCCCTTCTGGAAGGTTTCTAAGGAGCGCAAGATTTGTGTCAAACAGGCGTGCTGTTTTTTGTTAGGCAGGTAGACTGATGCAAATGTATAGGTCGTGTCTAAAATGGATCCTTTAACAAAAATAAATCTACCTCCTTCATCAATTTGTGTGTCTTCTACTACAAAAGGGACTGCTTTGGAATTAAGATCGCTAGATCTCTTCTCGTGATTTGCTGTGCGAGTAATTGCTAAAGAACCCCGTCGGGTAATATGCATCCCTCAAGGTCGGTTCCGACCCCAAGCGAAAATGGGTCTCCTGGAGGAAGGCGACGGACGCACGTGATGACCTCAAGTCACGTAACAATCTAGATCGCTTTTCAGGTATATTCAGGCCTCGAACATTATGTGAAAAAAGTTGTAGATCACACGGAGCATATGGGGAAGTTTTGCAAGGCATATCGTGCAAGGATTACCAAATCTCAGCGGTAGGGGCTAGTGTATGGGAAGTAGAATTAGAAGGAGGTGAGAAAAAAAAAAAAAAAAAAAGGGGGGGGGGGGGTAGTAAGATGTGAAAAGAGAAGTCCTTGAGAAAACGTCGAGTTACAGACCAAAGTGAAGAGGAAGAAAAGAGAAACGAAGAAGACAACAATTAGTCAATGAGGCTCTTTGTGCACCAACCAATATGTCGTACACCACCACAGTGCCAAAGGCCAGGTGGGACGACCCTCAGTTGGGGAAATTGCACTACACCTCGTGGGGGTACAGGTATATATGGTCTGTGATCAGGCCTTCAGTACCAGTGAAATACAATATAACACAATGTAATAGTTAGGTGTTATAATAAAAGTGGAGCCCTTGTACTTGGGTCCCGAGTTCCGCTCACACCAACTTATAAAGCTTTAGGAAATTCCAGTGGCATGCATGCATATCTGTGTCCAGGAGAACAGGTAATATAGGTTTATGTCAGGAGGTTAAGTACCCTTGCGGAAGTCAAATATAAGGTCAACATGCGAGTGACCGGGGGAAGAATCAGACAGAAAGAGAGGAAAAACTATGTAGTGTCAGAGTCAGAATCATAAGACTTGTTTTGCGAAAACAGATGTGAAGTAATACCTTTTAAACCAGGTGCATATACTTTCTGGAGATAACAGAGCTTATTATCTATGCGCATTCCTATACATCATAACTTAATAGTACACCATTACTTCAATATCCTCAAATTTAACTTTTACTTTAAGAGTCCTCGGCTAAGACCCCGAAGCACAACCTGACAGGTAACGGCCGCATACCCATCCAGGCTGTCACCTCCCACCCTCCCTCCCCCAGTATACCTCCCACCCCCCCACAACTCCCTCCCCCCAGCACCTTGAGCCCCCTACACCAGCTTCTCAATGTTAAGTTCCTCATCCCCTCCCCTTCCCTCATCATCACATCACTCCTTCTGTCCTAGACAGCTCAAGGGGATTTTGCTTAACAGGAGCCGCTATCAGAGTCTGCAACCATGTGTACATTACCAGCAACCAAGTTTGTATTACAGCTCCTCATAGGTCCCTCCCCCTCCCTCTCTAAACCTCCCACCTCCCCTCAAATTACCATCACATCTCCCACCGCTCATTCAAATGTATAAGCCTAATATTGTCGTCCAGCCCTTTCTTAAGTAGTTATTCTTGTCTCTGGCCTCATAGAAGAGTGAGGCGAAGTAAAGTCCCCCCATTCCTTGTAATAGTCGTGCCGTATCAATGAAATAATTAATAAAAGAAGAAACTTTTATGACCTCGTAGTTTGAAATCCCCCCCTCCCCCCCTGACTCATCTTGCCTGTTTCCATCAGAATTGTTAGGTGGTAATGATCCCCAGTCGTAGATCCTCAGCGAAGCCTGGAAACCCATTTCAATAGTAATAACAAGCCTGGTAAGCCATTCTAGAATCCGCCGCTGTGTTTCTCAATCAGCGCGCAAGGGGATCCGCGCCATCTTGCGTTGGGGTCAGCATAGCATCCGATTCCTGTGCAGGTGCGTCCAGCAGTCCCCTACGAGGCGATCGTTGTGGGCGAGGAGGTCTTATGTGTCGCGCCGGTGTTCTGGTCGTGAATGTTAGAGATTCCCAGTCAGCTACCTCAACTCTTGGTAAGTTCATGTCCAGCAGAAATGAGGTCACATCTAGCGGTGTTCGTATAACGTACATCTGGTTATTTTTGCGTACTTGAAGGGAGAACGGAAACCCCCATCTGTATGGGATGTCTGCTTCTCTCAAAAGCTGAGTGATTGGGCGTAGTGCACTTCGGGCATTCAAGGTGTGTGGAGAGAGATCTTGATATAACTCAAATGTCTCGTTAGCAAAACGCCATTTTCGGCGAGCGCGTGCCTTCATCATTATATCTTCTTTTAATACGAAATCTGGTATGTGGCAAATGAGGTCACGTGGTGGAGCTGAGTCTGTTGCGGCCTTGGGGCGAAGTGCTCTGTGTGCCCTGTCTATAGCCGAGTAAGGCAGGGACGGGCACCCCAATATATGGGCAAATGCGCCAAGGAGGAAGTCTTTGATATCCGTTACCCCCTCATGGACTCCCCTTATCCTAACATTGTGCCTCCGGGACCTATTTTCTAGATCATCCAGGCGCCTATGTAGATCAGATAAGTGTTGGGCAGCCACTGGGTCTTGTGCTGGTGTATAGGCTGAGGACTCCGTCACCTTCTCTTCTAGACGTGCCACCCTCGTGTCAATGGCGGATATGTCAGCTCGTACGTCCGCTATCTCCCGCCCAAAAGTTAGTTGCAATTGATCGAGCATTTCCTTAAAATCCGCTCTCGTGGGAAGCTCGGCTCGGGTGGGTAAGTCAGCTATAAGCTGTTCGAGTCTGTGTGTCGCAATTTGCCCTCCCAATGGTGTTTCTGGCGGCGCGGGGGAAGACGCCATCTTTGCCGAGGGTTGGGATATAGGCCGCGGACGGGAGGTATCGAAATAGGTCGAAATAGAGCTCACCGGGGTTCCTCCTGGAGTGCTATCAGGTCTCCTGGGTGTCCTACGGTTGGAGGTGCGAACCATAGCCACAAGTGTATGCTGTAATGCGGTGTAGTCAGCGGCAGATTCGGGAGCTCCCGCACTAAGCGTCCATCTCCGTCGCTGGTCAGGCCACGCCCCCTCCGTTTCCCAGATGTCTTTCATACCCCTCACTTGCAGTCCTCACTTCCTTTTTCCCACCCCCAACCCTTCTAGATTGTAAATTGTCAAGGGAATAGGAATAGGGCCATCGTTTCCTCCTGTGTTGGTTCATCAAATGTTGCTTAGTCTCAATGTATTATAACCATGTCTATATTGTACCCATTGTTCAGGGCTGCGGAATATGTTGTCGCTATATAAATAAAGAATAATAATGAAAAAAAAAACAAAGACTGAGCTTAGGTGATTGAAATACAGAAGGAATAAAAGAGCAGCAGTCATTTACCCATCCATATAGTCACAACAATTGCCCAGGACATACTTGAAAACGAGAGAAATCTCAATGTATCCTTCCTGGTAAAATCCTTTATAAATAAATAAATAAATAAATAAATAAATAAATAAATAAATAAACAATTGGCTTGCACAGCCAGTGTTCAGGTCAACAGCCAAAGCAGAAAAAGAGATCAGATCCTGTGTTTCCTGGTTGAATCCAAAAGAAGGTTGGACTAGAGTCTTGTCTCCACCTACCAGAGTGGGTCCTAGTAGCTAACTGAATGGAAAGTGACATTCCTGGGAGGGGCGGTAGCGGGCCTATGTCACCTTCTGACAAAAGCACATGGTCAGACGTAGTCATCTTGTCTCTTTGTTAGACAAAAGAGTATTTACCTATTATAGAATTACCTATTGCTGGTAACGACTGTTACATGGCCTTTCAGGGGATTATTCACTTAATATTGTCTATTGAAGTATATCACTTCACAGAAATTCATATCCATAACATCCATATAGCTACATTTCTCTTGACTATTCTTTAATGCCAGGTTATAGTTCAACAGTGTGAAGGAAAGGCAAACGTTTGAAATTCACATTTACTTCCATTAACAGCAGGATAAAATACATACAGCACTTTTCTTTTTGTACTTAAACTTTCTCTAACAATATACAGTGGCAAGAAAAAGTATGTGAACCTTTGGACTTAATAACTGGTTGACCCTCCTTTGGCAGCAATAACCTCAACCAAACGTTTCCTGTAGTTGCAGATCAGACCTGCACAATGATAGAAACATAGAAACATAGAAACATAGAAAAATGTCGGCAGATAAGAACCTTACGGCCCATCTAGTCTGCCCAATTACATGGATACTTTACCTGGATTTATCTTTTGTTTAGGATAGCCTTATGCCTATCCCATGCTTGCTTAAATTCAATTACTGTTTTGGCCTCTACCACTTCTACTGGAAGACTGTTCCATGTATCCACCACCCTCTCAGTAAAATAATGCTTCCTGATGTTACTTTTAAACCTTTGCCCCTCTAATCTAAGACTATGTCCTCTTGTTTTGGTAATTTTGGACCACTCCTCTTCACAAAACTGTTTCAGTGTAGCAATATTCTTGGGATGTCTGGTGTGAATCGCTCTCTTAAGGTCATGCCACAGCATTTCAATCGGGTCGAGGTCAGGTCTCTGACCGGGCCACTCCAGAAGGCGTATTTTGTTTTGTTGAAGCCATTCTTTTGTTGAATTACTTGTATGCTTTGGGTCATTGTCCTGTTGCATCACCCATCCTCTGCGGAACTTCAGTTGGCGGACAGATGGTCTTACGTTTACCTGTAGAATGTCTTGATAAACTCTGGAATTCATTTTTCCATCAATGACAACAATCCGTCCAGGCCCTGAGGCAGCAAAGCAGTCCCAAACCATGATGCTCCCACCGCCATGTTTTACAGTGGGGATGAGGTTTTATTGTTGGTGTGCTGTTCCTTTTTTTCTCCACACATAGTGTTGTGTGTTTTTTCCACACAACTAAATTTTGGTTTCATCTGTCCACAGAATATTTTGCCAGTAGTGCTGTGGAACATCCAGGTGTTCTTTTGCAAACTTCAAACGTGCTGCAATATTCTTTTTGGACAGCAATGGCTTCCTCCGTGGTGTCCTCCCATGTACTCCATTCTTGTTTAATGTTTTCCTTATTGTAGATGTGTCTACAAAAATGTTAGCATGTGCCAGAGATTTCCTGGCCATTCGACTATCCAGAGAGCAGGCAATACTCCAAATCCTGGCGAATTGCCTGCACATACGGTACCTGTTCGGTGCCTGTTCGAGGGCAGTGAAATCCCCATGAAAAAGCACTGCTTCGGCTATTCAGAGAACACAAACCAGCAGTGAAAGGTTCCCGAAATGCCCTGCCATTCGGTGGTTTAATTCGGCAAATTTATTCAGGAGAATCCCATAGGCTTCAATGTTAAAAATATTCCCGTTTTAATACAATATCTAATAAACCATTCATTATAAAATTCTGCAGCAAAAAGTCTCTTTATTTATAGATTTTTCAGAATTTTTTTTTTTTTTAAAAGTCCGATTTTTTTTTTTTTTTTTTAAGTTTACTTATTTTTTCTGTGACAGCCCTCTTTATTATCATTCCCTGGACCTCCTGTGTAAATTTCAGACATTTTCGCTCAGTAGTTTCTTTGCAAACAGCGTTTCATTTTCACAGATTCATACAAACGGTTTTGCTAATTTATTCACTGCCTCCTCTGCATCTCAGCTGTTTCGGCTCTGAGATTTGGCTCCTGTTCGACTGCTTCGCTGCGTGTGATCGGTTCCTGCTCGGTTTTTCGAAGGTTAATCCAGATGTTTTTGCTTGTTTTTGGCATGCATTCGGTGGGTTTTGCGGTTAGTTTTCGTCGGGTTTGCGGCAGCAATTCGGGGGCCCTGTGGTGCTTGCTGAATACACCGCAGGGTCACCGAAATGGGATCGGCCAAAGGAACCGAATTGAAGAGAACGAAAAGTCACCGAACGTGCGGTGACTTTTCGAATCTCTTTGAATAACCCTGATAATGTTTGTGTTGTATTATTTTAAGCAGACTGTGTTTTTCAATTTGTTGTGATTTAGGCTAGGGTCAGACGAACGCATTTTCGCGTTGTCTGTGAAAAAGTGCGTTCGAACGAATGGACGCATTTTTTCACGGAGTACGCGATAGCGGTCATACGATGCGCATTTGCATCCGTGATTTTGTACGGATCATCAATAAAACACTTTGTGCATCTGGACGTTATGTTGGCCGGACATTAGCAGTGTCTGACATCTCCAATTCACACACACACGCCGCTAGCGGACGCAGCGCACTCTGTACGACCGTACTAGTGGTTTTACGTTCTCGACAAAATGCGTTCATTTTCCACTTGCGTTGCGCAGCCGGACTTTTGTGCGACCGTACTTCGTATATTGGCCGTCATTGCCTGGCACTTGCTGCTAGTGCGGCCGTGATTAAGTGCGCCTGCACGCGCGTTCGCACTGCGCTCGTCTGACCCTAGCCTTAGATGGAGATCAGAGCAGATTTTATGACCAATTCATGCAAAACACCACGTAATCCCAAAGGGTTCACATACTCTTTCTTGCCACTGTACATATGAACGAAAGTTGCTACAGGTAAACATCCCTGCAGTCCATCCTAAACACAGCAGCCCGGCTTATCCATCTCACCCGTCGCTCTGTCTCTGCAGCTCCTCTCTGTGAATCCCTGCACTGGCTCCCCATCCACAGCAGAATTAAATTCAAACTACTCACTCTGACTTACAAAACCCTCACTAATGCCGCTCCTCACTAATCACCAAATACTCCCCAGCCCGTCCCCTACGATCCAACAATGACCTGCGCCTGGCATCCTCCATCATTACCTCTTCACATGCCAGATTGCAGGACGTTTCTCGTGCGGCGCTGACCCTATGGAATGCGCTTCCTCGCAATATCAGACTGTCCCCAAATCTGGCTTCATTTAAATGCTCCCTAAAGACCCTTCTATTTAGGGAAGCCTACCACCCGACTCCGTAACAAGACATCCAACCGACCCAAAAACGGTCATCACCTCTCCCTGCATTAACTCATCACTGCAGTCCCCCCTCCTGTTTCTAATCCCCTCACCATATAGATTGTAACTTTCCATGGGAATAGGGTCCTCATGTCCTCCTGTATCTGCTGGCATGAATACTGACCTGTCTCCTGTATGTATTGTAGAATTGTCCTGTCTTTACCCATTACACCTTGTACAGCGCTGCGGAATGTGTTGGCGATTAATAAATAATAATAATAATTAACATTTTCTAAAATTATTTTGTTTTATTTTTACAGTTTATGAAAAGATATAATTATAGGCAGAAGATACAGTATATATTCCATAGCTTTAATTCCAAATCAACTTCACAGCTAAGTCAGAATAAGGAAAAATCACTAGCATTAAACTAATTAATTTTGCAGCTAAGAAATAAAATGATTTTAATGTCCTCAGCTGTGACATAAGCCAATTCCCGGTTGCTGTCTCCGAATTTCAGTCTCCTTCTCTCCCTCAGCCCATCAGCGATTCTTCTTTAATTTGAGAGATTCACAGAGGCCACGCTCAAGTCTCATATGGTCAATTAGAGCAAAACAGACTGGCTGATCGCCACTCATAGAAAAAAGCCCAACTCAGCACTTGTGAGTTTTCGCTACTGTTATTCAACATCTATTAAAGTTTAAACATCAATAAAATGCGTAGTAGGGAGAGAGGTGGCTCTGTTACTCTTTTAATGCTTGAGTTTGAAAGAAACAATGGAAATCTCTAATAGTTCAATATAGAACTCTCTTTAAAGTTGATCTAAGTTTTCGTAATAACTAGCTCCAACATATCAGCCAACTTTACATAGTGGTATACATTATAAAATTGTCCATTGTCAAAGTAGAGCTTTCATGTACACTATCCCCATTTCCAGTGCATTTTGAGGCCTCATATCTTTATTCCTATGTAAATTATCTTTGTAGATCATTTTGTCTTCTTATCAAACTAAGGCAACATAACTTGTTTCATTTACATTAGGTATGTCAGAAGTTGTAAGCAGACTTCTCCATACGAAAGCTGTAAAAAAAACCACTAACAGGTCTATTCAAAGAAAGGTGAAACTCAGGAGAATGACTGGAGAAACGAAAATTCTAGGTCAAAATAGTCAAACTAGAAAAATTCTCCCATTTAATTCACTTTCCAAATCGGCCAGTTGGTCTAGATTGTTCTCTTGCCAATTCTCTTGATTTTCACCTTTCTTTGAATAGACCTGTATATTTCAGCTCCTTAAAGCAGACTGTATCTATCTGGTCTAACAATCAAGTTTTCCGATTTTATACTCACCAGGCCATATTTCGACAGGTCAAGCCAGGGGGATGATTGGTATCACTATCTTCTGTAAATACCATTAGATTATGCTCTTCTACAGTAAACACCCTCGGTGTCCCATTAGAGTGAAAGTGGGTCTAATCTGGCTCTCTCCTTGAGGAGATGACATGGTATACAAAATTTAAGGTGTAGTGTCTGTTTTATCCTTTTAGATGTTTATATAAACATAACTCTGGTTTGCTGACACAATCTCTACATAGGCCAGTATGAATACAGCTTAGTTTAAGTCTGAGGTAAGGACTAGCATTACAATAGTTTAGATTAGTGAAAAAGGACAAGTTTATGGCAGTACTAAAAACAGACAATGGCATAAGTAGCCTGCCCTTCAGTGTGTCCTTGCTCAGGTTTCATAAATTTAATGATGCCATCACAAAGAAGGCAATACCAGGTTGGCTCCTTGTGGCCCTATTTCAAGGGTGCTGTTAAGAAAATTGTCTGACTTGATAATCATAACAACACCCCTGCTATTACCAGCTGAGCAGCAAAGTTCACTTGTGACCCAACTGCCATGACTGCATAGTGCAATTTAGCCTTTCCTATACTTTTGGCAGAAAGGCCAATTTATGCATGCGCAACGGACGAAAGAAAAAACTGCCGGCATGCGCGAGGGGAAAAAAAAAAGCTGATCCGTTGGAGAGGCGCACGCAAAGCGCCTTTCCATCTCTCTCGGCCATCAGCCACCTGCTCCCCGCTTAGTGTCAGCCATTCCCCTCCTCCAGCACCACCTGAACCCTGCAGCCAGTCACATGAACTGTGTTGCTGCAGGGGATGGTGAGTGTGAGAAGCTAAGGATGTGCAGAGAATGTCCGGCCCTGGCCCCTTACTACAGGCTCTATGAGGCTGCTCACACCCCCATGTGACTGGAGAGGAAACACACACAGGAGTAGTACTGACTGAGCAGCCAGTTCCTGGGGAGCGCCATGCAGCCAGATCCTGGGGAGTGCTGAGCAGCCAGATCTTGGGGATAACGGAGCAACCAGATCCTGGGTGCACCGAGCAGCCACATCATTGGGAGCACATCATTGGGAGCACCAATCAGCTAGATCCTAGGGACCATCAAGCAGCCAGATCCTGGTGAGCTCCGAGCAGCCAGATCCTGGAGACCACCGAGCAGCCAGATCCTGGGGAGCACCAAGCAGTCAGAGCCTGGGGATCATGGAGCAGCCAGATCATGGGTGTGGTGAGCAGCCAGATCCTGGGGAGCATCGAGCAGCCAGATCCTTGGGAACACTGGGCAGTCAGATCCTGGAGAGCGCCGAGCAGACAGATCCTGGGGATCATGGAGCAGACAGATCCTGGGTGTGCCGAGCAGCCACATCATTGGGAACACTGAGCAGCCAGATCCTCTACAATAGACTGCACTCTGGGCAGGTTTAACACCTAGTATAGAATAAAATACTTTTTTAACTAAACAAACCAGCGAAAAACAAAGCACATGTAAGATATCAGCAACATGAAATAAATAACAAAGATTTTCATTTTTTGGTGGTGGTGTCCTTTTAAGTAAACTTAGGCAATAGTCTGATTATACTCAATACTATCCCTTTAATTTTCCTTTTATTTTCCATTATGGCATTGGTTTCCAATCCTCACGATTCCAACTGTCAGCTACAATATCTTACAGTTCTGACACAAATGCAGATAGTCATAGAAACACAGCTATGCAGAAAGTCACAGAAATATAAACAAGCAACAGATTTACAGACGTAAACACTGCCAGTGTGCGTTCATGCTGCTCCAAATGTTAGTGCATTAAGAAACTCCTTTCTGATTTCACTCTCCTGCAGTGTGTTCAGATGCTTCTAGTGACAAAGAACCCTGTGGATGCACAGCCTGCCTCCAAAGATGTTTGAGGACCTGTTTCCATGTGTTCCCCATCTGATGAGGGCACCTGCAATTCCAAATGAACAGCTCACCACCCCTGTAACAACATATCTCCATAAAGTTTCATTATTGTCATCCCCCCACCTTCAAAGTTATGTGTTACACCTGCACATTTTTATTTATGCCTAAAATAAGAAATAAACGTAAAGGTGTGTGTATATATATATGAAAACCAATGGCAACCTGCACAAAACCTCAATGAATTATGAGTGCCTGGGTGCAAAGTCCATAAATTCATGCAAAAATCATCAGAAAGGGACGCACTCCAGGGCTTAGATCTCAAGATAAAAAATGATGCTTTATTCTAATACCATTTAAAAGTGCCCAATAGCACTGACCAATCAGTGCTATTGTGCACTTTTAAATGGTATTAGAATAAAGCATCATTTTTTATCTTGAGATCTAAGCCCTGGAGTGCATCCCTTTCTGATGATATATATATATATATATATATATATCATTTAAAAACTGCTGTAATCCTTAAAGGAGTAAGAGTTGTTGGAAGCTTTTGAAGGGTTAAAATTTGATAAAATCTCAATGATTAAATTTATAAACTGCTGTTGAAGTTTTTGAATGTGTCAGCTGGAATGCTCTCTTTATGATTTGTTGTATTACATTGCCTTGAGAAGCACCAACATTCTGTGCTTAGTAAAGGTAGAGTGTAATATATATATATATATATACACACACACACACATACACACGTAAGGTATGGTGGAGGGCAAAAAGTGAGATTAAAAGTCTCTACATAGGAGTGATTTTGACTCGTTGCATAACCTGACCTTTGCTAAAAAGATATCTAGTATAGCATGACACTGGCAAGGTTAAAACAGACCCAGGATGCAGAAAAGTAGGAAATTGGAGACTTCATTTGCACATCCTACCCAGAGTTCCTTGCTGCATTCGCGGAATGCAGCACATGAGCTCTGTGTAGCAGTTCTCAATTGCTGGGATGTGTAAGTGTACTCTGCAACTATAAACTTTTTCGTAATATAATTTTTATTGAGTTTGCAGCATAACAAAATACAACAGTTAATGGTGATAAAATTCGCAAAGTATTATGCAAAACAACATCACAAAAGCCATATAAGAGCTTGAGACATATTATAACAAATGCAAATATTTGAGGTTGAATAAGCATTCAATAAGTAGCACCAAACCATTTGTCTATAGCTTAAAATGAACAAACCTCACACATAACACATATATATATATACATACCAAACATAAAATAAAAAGAAAAATAAAGAGAAAAATAAAAAGAAAAAAGATAAACCATTATAAGAAAAGTCTATCACTAATGTTAATCTTATATCGTCATTGTTACTGTTCGGGCGTATTATAAGCGTGGAAATATCACATCTGGAAGTCGCATTTCACTGAAAAAAAACTCTGTGACCAATATGATAGGTTTTTAAATCTGAGCCAATGCCGACGAGCTCTGAGCCAATCTCCTATGTTTGGATCTGAATTCCGTCCACCAATACCATGTCTTAAAATATGTGTCAAAGTCTTGTTCGAGAGTGTAATGTAGTTCCTCCAATTCTCTGACGTATTCTACTCTATCAATCCAATCAAAGATCACGGGGGGCGACAGTTGTTTCCAATACTTTGGGATTAATGCTCTCGCTGCATTCAGTAAGTGTACCGTCACAGATTTCACATATTTATCGATAGACAAGGGGATAACATGTAGCAGTGCCACTTTAGGATGAAATGGCAAATCTAAAGACGTTACCTCTTTAATATACGTCCACACCACCTCCCAAAACGATTGTATGATAGGACATTCCCACCAAATATGTAAAAATGTACCCCTATGCTTTTGACATCTCCAGCAATCAGAAGAGACCGCTGGGTATATAGCGTTTAGACGTGCTGGGGTCAAGTACCATCTAGAGATCAGCTTGTAATTAGTTTCCTGCACATTGAGAGCTCTAGAGGAGCGAAAGGTCACCTGAAATGCCATCGACCACTCCTCAGGAGTCAATGGTTGAGGGAGTTCAGATGACCATTTTGTTGTGTAGGAGGGTAGGGTTTTAAACCTAGCTGTAGATAAAAGAGAATACATGTACGAGAGTAAATGCGGGGGTGGCGGGTCTGATATACATATTGTCTCGAAAGTAGTCAGAGCTGTAGGTATAGTAACGTCAGCCCGAAGTATCTGTGTAGTAATAAAATGTTGCAATTGCAAATAGTTATATTTCTGTAGTGGGGTACTCAATCGATCCCCCAGCAGCTCAGTGATCAGGCCCTCCGGGCCAATACAAGCCTGAAGAGGGACATAAGGGCCGTCATAGTCCAATCCAAGAAAGGACTGGGCTTTACCTGGGAGAAAGTCTGGGTTATGTGTAATCGGGGTCAACAAAGAAGGCAAGGGTGATAAACCCAAAAGTGTGCGATGTTTACGCCATCTCTTTAACGTCGGGCTAATAGTTGGGTGTGGAATGGGAACTAATGCTTCTATGGTCACAGTTTGCCATGGGGCCGAGACTACAGGAACCGTGAGAAAAAGCTGTTCTAGATGTACCCATAATTTGTGAGGGGGTGACATCAACCAGTCACTAAGTCTCGTCAGTAAAGCTGCATCATAATAAAGTTCTATATGCGGTAGCCCCAGGCCCCCTCCCGATTTAGGTCGGACAAGGACATCATATGAGATCCGTGGTCTATTATCTCTCCATATAAACTTCAGAAAGATGGTTTTTAGTGATCTATAAAAGGATAATGGTATGGCAATAGGTAAAGTTTGGAAGAGATATAGGAATTTTGGCAGAACTGTCATCTTTAAAATATTAATACGTCCGAACCAGGAGAACTGAGGTTTATGCCAGTCTTTAAGGTCTCGAGATACCCGATTGAGTAGGGGAACATAGTTAAGGTCAAACAGAGATGATAAATCTGACGGGAGCTGTATGCCTAGGTATTGGATAGCCCCAGTAGGCCAGGAAAACAGAGCCAAACTTTGCAGCGCCTTCTTAGTAAGTGATGATATGCCCACCCCCATCATTTCGCATTTATCAGTATTAATTTTGAAGTTCGACACTCCCGCATATTTCTCAACCTCCTGTAGGAAGGCTGCAGTAGAGCTAACTGGGTTTAGTAAGGTAAGAAGTATGTCGTCTGCAAATGCAGAAATTTTATAATGATGGAATGGTAGAGTTACTCCCTGGATATTATCGTTATCCCGAATCCGTTGTAGGAACAGTTCTAGAGCCAAGACGAATAAAAGCGGGGATAGGGGACAACCCTGGCGTGTACCATTGGAGATCTTTATCGGTGTAGAAAGCACTCCATTAATTCTGAGGACCGCCATCGGATTATTATATAATGCTGAAATCCAGGTCAGCCATCTCGGCCCCAGGCCAAACCTCTCCAGGATAGCCATCAGAGAGGTCCAATCCACTCTGTCGAACGCCTTTTCAGCGTCGACAGAGAGAAGGACCATCGGTGTGTGCGTCGTGTGTGCCCTATGAATCAAATTGATAGCCCGGTAGGTATTATCTCGTGCTCCCCTCTGGTGGACAAATCCTACCTGATCAGGGTGGATCAAGGAGGGCAACAAGGGGCTCAATCGCATAGCCAACATCTTTGCCATCAATTTAATGTCATTGTTAATTAGCGAGATCGGGCGGTAATTTTGACACAGCGTAGGATCCTTCCCGGGCTTCGGGATAAGGGCCATCGTCGCCTCGAGTGCCGATTTAGGGAAGCTTTTGTTATTTTCTAGGGCATTTAGAGAGTGGAGTAAGTGGGGGCCTAAGAGTGGTAAAAATGTTTTATAATAGGCTATGGAAAATCCGTCCGGGCCCGGACTCTTTCCAGTGGGAGTTGCCTTCAAGGCAGCCGCCAGCTCACTCAGGTTGAAAGGGGCATCCAGAGCTTTAGCTTCCTTCTCCGTTAGTTTCGCTTGCAAGGACTTATCCAAGTACTCAGCTATGAGAGGAATGGAAGGCTTATCTGAGCGTAGAGAGTATAGCGACTGGTAATATTTTACAAATTGGTCAGTAATCTCCGTGTTCAAGGATAAAAGGCGGCCTGTGGAAGACTTGAGCTTGGGGATATAAGTAGCTTGATATTTCTGGCGTAAAGCCCTAGCTAACATCTTACCACATCTATTTCCATGTACATAAAATGAGTGTTTTGTAAGCAAAAGTGAGCGCCTGGCCTGTTGGTGCAAGAGCTGTCGTAAGTCAGCCCTTAATGCCAGGAGAGTCGTGTAATGTTCAACTGACTCAGTAGCCTTGTGTAACTCCTCGGCTACCTGGATTTCAGCAAGTAGGGCTTGGATTTTCAGAATTTTTTTTTTTTTTTTTTTAAAAGTCCGATTTTTTTTTTTTTTCAGTTTACTTATTTTTTTTGTAATAGCCATCTTTATTATCATTCCCTGGACCTCCTGTGAAAATTTCAGACATTTTCGCTCAGTAGTTTCTTTGCAAACAGAGTTTCATTTTCCCAGATTAATACAAATGGTTTTGCTAATTTATTCACTGCCTCCTCTATGTCACAGCTGCTTCGGCTCTGTGTGATTCGGCTCCTGTTCGGCTCCTGTTCGGCTCCTTTTCGGGTTTTTCGAAGGTTAATCCAGATGTTTTTGCTTGTTTTCAGTGTGCATTCGGTTAGTTTTCGGCAGGTTTGCGGCAGCTTTTCCCTGCAATTCGGGGACCCTGTGGTGTTTGCTGAATACACCGCAGGGTCACCGAAATGCAACCGGCAAAAGGAACCGAATTGAAGAGAAAGAAAAGTCACCGAACGTGCGGTGACTTTTCGAATCTCTTTGGATAACCCTGAAGGTTTTTTCTTATCCACATTGTTCATATTATGTGCATGGCAAATATCTATTTTTATGTATTGGTGTTTTCCTAGATTCTCCACTTTTTATGCTTATATAGAATATATACATGCTAATGACCAGCGTATAAACGGTTTGCGCTGCAATATGTGGAATCTATACACTTCAGGTCGGATATCAAATTATTAACCTGGGAAATCAATTTTTCTTCTGCAACATTTGTACTAAAAAAGGTCATACATTATGTTATTTTAAACTGTTTATAGTACTGAGTCTAGTGAGGAGTGGATTTTCTCACCATTCTTGATTTTAGACATTTAAACAAACTCTAAAAGTTTTGTATTCAAAGCATCAAGCAATTCTTGCACCTACATTGTTGAGATATTTTTGAAAGTGCTCTCACAGTGGTGTAACCTGTCTGTGTATTAAATTGTTCATAACAGAAATGTAAATAAAGTTTGTTTCCCAAGCTCCCTCCACCTGAGCAAGAAGCAACAGCTATAGTAACAGTGTAAATAAAGACACAAAAGCAAGAAGCAGACATGTGCATTTTGTATTGACAAAATTCGTTTTTTGTCTGAGATTTGTATTTTTGGTATTTTTTCGTTTCCGAAAAGCGTAATATCAGCCATCCAATATTACCAATCAGCTGAAATTACGATTCGAAGTCGATTAGAAAATGATCCGAAACTATATGAAATGGTTTGAAAATTATCCGAAACAATATCAAACAGAACAAGAATGAAAATGACAAAGTGGAAAAATAATGGAACAAAATTATTTCAAATTAAATAAATAAAAACAGGGATTGTTTTAACATTGCATTGTTTTAACACAACTTATAGGCTTCGCCTATAGGGTTAATGTTAAAAAATCCCCGTTTTTACTTAATATTTCTTAAACCATATTTGTTTTTCACTTGCAGCAATAAGCAATTTTGTTTATTTATTTTTTAGGATTTTTGGGCATTTTTTGGGAGAAATTTTAGGTTTTCTAACTCTTTTTACAGAAACAAGGCTTTTTTCCCCATAGGTTTCAAAGTAAAAAAATATTCATGTTTTTATGAAATATTTCTTAAACCGTATATTTTTTTCACTTTCAGCAAAAAGCTATTTTGTTTATTTTTTAGGATTTTTTGCCATTTTTCAGGATTTTTTTTGGTGAAATTTTAGGTTTCCTAACTTTTATATAACTGAATCGAATTCAATCTGATAAATTAATCGGATCCGATCCGATCCGATAAACGAATCAGATCCGATAAATGAATCGGATCGATACAAAATTATCGGATCCGAAAAACAAAGTGATCCAAAAGTGATATCGGACGATCTGATATTTCGGATAGTCCAAAATTACTATTTTGTGCCCTAGGCCAGACCAGCTACTTGCCCCCCCCCCCCAAAAAAAATGAAAACAACACAAATGAAAAAGCTTACTGATCGGCACCCAGGGGGACGGCCGCTGGGTTCTGAAGTCCGAGTTGTATGGCCGAATTAGCGTTATAGACTGGGGACTGAAAATGAGAGCGTTATAGACTGGGCACTGAAAATGAGAGCGTTACAGACTGAGGACTGAAAATTACAGCGTTATAGACTGGGCACTGAAAATGAGAGCGTTATAGACTGGGCACTGAAAATGACAGCGTTATAGACTGGGCACTGAAAATCAGAGCGTTATAGACTGGGGACTGAAAATTAGAGCATAATAGACTGGGCACTGAAAATGAGAGCGTTATAGACTGGGTACTGAAAATGACAGCCTTATAGACTGGGCACTGAAAATGACAGCGTTATAGACTGGGTACTGAAAATGACAGCGCTATAGACTGGGACTGAAAATTACAGCGTTATAGACTGGGGACTGAAATTGAGCATCCCGGCGATGGGCCGCGGCTCACGGGTACAGGTGTCCCAGAGCGTGTGGACGCCTATGTATCTCCTGTGGATCTCCGCTGCGCCCTAGGCGGCGCCGTGCTCTAAGCGGCTGCCTAGGTCACGTAGCAGCAGCGCCGGCCCTGTACAGGGGGTCATTCTCATACAAGCCAGGTAACGACAGAGACTAAAAAAAATCAACCAAGTAGTGAATCGCCAGGAAACACCTTTCCTGGCCATTCGGCTATTCAGAGAGCAGGCAGTTCGCCAAATATTGGTGAATTGCCTGCACATACGGTGCCTGTTCGGTGCCTGTTCGAGGGCAGTGAAATCCCCATAGAGAAGTGTTACATCCTTGGCCCCCGCAGCGCTTCCTGGGGGGTCAGGGCGCCAGGTGGCATCGCTGGCTAGCCTGTTGCCAGTAGTAAGAGCTGGCAAAACGGCGTCTGAGGGGCGGAGCTAGGCATAAGTGCAAGGAGCCATCAGCCTTAAAAAGAGGGTGTGCTCCTTGCGCTGTCGTGGGAGTAATTTGGAGTTCTAGTTCTTGCTTTACCTGTAATCAAGTATTTCTAGTACTTGTCTTGGTGATTTCTAGTTCTTGTATCTTGATTTCTAGTTCTTGTATCTTGATTTCTAGTTCATGTATTTGAGTTTCATGTTCATGTATCGGAGTTCCTAGTTTATGTATCCTCTTGAGTATGTTTCTTTGGTTGCTATACAGAAGCCTATCGTTGATAGTAGGCCTGCCTGCAGGCTATTGAACTGTGTGTTCCCCTCTGTTTAGCTAAATTCATGCCTCTGAGTCTCTAGTCTGTTTTTTCTGGTTCATGTTTTCATGTCTGTCTGTCTGGTTTCAAGGCCTTATCTCCAGGCATCCACTTCTGTGTCTAAGATTAGTGTCCTGTCTGTTCCTAGTTTCTAGATTTAAGTCCTGTCCAGTCTGTTACTGTCTTGTATCTGTTTTCTTGGTCACTATACAGAAGCCTATCGCTGATAGCAGGCCTGCCTGCTGGCTATTGAACTTTGTGTTCCCCCACTGTATAGCTGAGTTCATACAGAATCCAATCTTAGATTGTAGGCCTTCCCTGCAGGCTAATGAACACAACTGTTCCCGCTCCGTATGTCTCAAAAGTAAGTCTTGCATCAGCAATCTTTGTGCTGTCTATCATAATGTTTATGCTTTAATAAGAAGAATCAGTGATAGATTTGTGTAAAGTTGTAATGTACGGTACATTAGTTATAGTGGAGTGTAGCACCATCTACTGTCCCTTTGTGGTAGTACGGCTGTTAAACCATTTCATATATATTAGTGAATGTATAGGAAGGAAGTTGTCATTAATCAGAGAATGCTGGGTAGAATCTTGACAGGAAGTGAAGCATTCACCATTTTGTGTCTGAAAGTTATTACTGGAAGCAAGGCATGTGTTTCTCATCCATCGCCATCTACCCCTAGAGAGCTAAAAAAGTAAGTTTACTGTATCATCGGGTAAGGAAAATGCTGTTATGCATGCAATGTGATGTTTATGAAGTTTGTTTTTACTGTATTACAGTTTCAACTGGCTTGTCTTAATAAATCTGAGATCAAAATAAATATGGTATCCAAGTTTGTGAGACAAGAAGGTTTAGCTCGATGTCTTCGGACAGAACAGTGAAATTTTCTAGCTGACCTCTGAGAAGAAGATAAGCTGACTGCGAAGTCTGTACAGCCCGGGGCTACACAGCATCCATACAGTCAGAGGCTTTAAGGAAACATACCTGCGGCAGGCGAAGCAAGCAGCCAAGCTACACAGAGGCGCGCAGCATCGACACGAGCGGTCTCTATACAGCAAGACAGTTTCTTCCCCGCAGCCATGCCTCACAGTGAGACATCTTCAATCAAAACAAGATCACAAGCAAGCTCATCCAAGTCATTTGTCGCAAATGCAGCAGCCATAGCCCGTTCGAAAGCGGAAGCAGCAAGAGCCAGGGTCGCATTCGCAGACCAAGAGCTACAGATGAAAAAGCAGGAGACATCCCTGAAATTACAGCAAGCTATCTTAGAAGCTAACATGGAGAGGCTGGCAGTGGACCGAGATGTTGCCGTTGTCATTGCAGAAGCAGAAGCATTAGAAGCAGCTGTCTACATTGAGTCAAAGGAATGTAGAAGCATGCCGAGTTTAGAGGAAGACAGTCAAGATGCAACGCAACGAACCTCAGAATATGTCCACCAGCACTATAACCCAAGCAGCATCCCACAAAAAGAAACCAAACAGGACGTCGGTGAGTCACAACAGATAAAGCAAAGACGAGACGACCGCGGAACCCAGTGCGACAAGCAAGAAAGGTCCGACAGGGTGCCAGACTTTCCCGTTCCAACCAGACCTTCTATTCCACAAGGTACCCAGCCTTCATACAACTACCAAACACCTGTCTTCACTCCAAAGGTGTATGCAACGAGTCCGTATGAAATGCCAATCTTGAGCAGGTGTGAGCCCAACACACCTAAAGAGGAGACTTCTATCAGGTATGCCTATACACCGCACCAAAATACACCAGCAACCTACCCCAATCACAATCAGGCCACTATAGACTTTGCAAAATTCCTTGCGAAACGTGAGTTAGTTACCCAAGGTCTTGTCAAATTTAGTGATCGCCCTCAACACTACAGGGCGTGGCGATCCTCTTTCCAGAGTGCTATTCATGGTCTAGATCTATCCTGCAGGGAACAGATAGACCTCCTGGTAAAGTGGCTCGGCAATGAGTCTGCTGAACAGGCCATAAGTATCAGCGACATTAATATAAATCACCCTGAGATAGGCCTTACAAACATATGGGACAGACTGGATAGGTGTTATGGTTCACCAGAAGCTATAGAGAATACACTGTTTAAAAGGATAGAAGACTTCCCAAAAATGCCCAGCAGAGGTTATCAAAGGCTCAGAGAATTCAGTGATCTGTGTATGGAGTTACGAGTGGCTAAAGCAGAAGGGGACTTACCTGGCCTTTCTTATCTTGACTCTGCCAGAGGGATTCACTCCTTAGCACAAAAACTTCCTTATGAGTTACACGAAAGATGGATCACTCATGGCTGTAACTACAAACGAGATCGCAATGTGCCTTTTCCACCCTTTAGTGAGTTTGTAGACTTTGTAGACAGACAAGCAAGAATGAAAGATGATCCCAGTTTCATTTTTCCAGTGTCTTATTCCACTTCCTTTGGCCCCAAACAACCCAGAGCTCCAGTAGCCGTGCACAAAACTAACATTTCTTCCCAAAGGTTTACAGAGTTTCAACTAGAGGATCGGGACAGCGACCCTACAAAGTTCTGCCCTCTACATAAGATGCCACATCCTCTACAGAAATGCAGAGCCTTCAGGACAAAGACTATCCAGGAGCGCAAAGCTTTCCTCAAGGAGACCAACATTTGTTTCAAGTGCTGCTCTTCATCTACGCACTTCGCCAAGGACTGCAAGGTCAGTGTCAAGTGTACAGAGTGTGGCAACACAGAGCACAACACAGCTTTACACCCAAGGCCTACTCCAAGAACCCTCCCACCTGTGCATGGTGACACAGAGCAAGGCAGGGAAGCCAAAGACTCTAGTACAGACGCCATGGCAATCACTTCACAGTGTACTGAAGTCTGCAAAGGAACTACAGGCGGCAGATCCTGCTCCAAAATCTGTCCTGTGAGAGTTTACCCAAAAAGACGCAGAGACAAAGCGGTCAAGCTCTACGTCATTTTGGATGATCAGAGTAATAGGTCACTAGCGAGATCTGTGTTTTTTGACATTCTAAACCTTAAAAGCCCGAGCAGCCCTTACTCCCTTAGAACGTGTGCAGGTACAGTGGAAACGGCGGGGAGAAGAGCTGACGGGCTACAAATTGAATCTATGGATGGTAAGACATGCCTACCCTTACCGACCATAATAGAGTGCAACCATATGCCAGACAACAGGTCAGAGATTCCCACACCAGACGCAGCAGCTCACTACACTCACTTAAAGCACATAGCACATCTCATACCAGAACTAGACGATCAGGCTCAGATAATCTTACTTCTTGGGAGAGATATCTTGCAAGTCCATAAAGTTAGAAAACTGATAAACGGTTCCCAAAACGCCCCATATGCCCAAAAACTCGACCTCGGGTGGGTCATTATAGGTGATGTTTGCCTAGGGGGTGCTCACAAACCGACATCTGTTAATAACCTGCTCACTAGTACCTTCGAGAATGGTCGTCCTTCTCTTCTCCAACCCTGTCAGAATCACATCCTCATAAAAGAGCTACCACACAACAACACCTCCTACGACGACCAAAATGACTTAGGAAGCACAGTGTTTAAGAGGACAAAGGAAGATGACCAGGTAGCAATGTCCATAGAGGATAGACTCTTCTTAGAACTTATGGAAAAGAGTATAGAGAAAGATGTGACTAATAGCTGGGTTGCACCTCTTCCCTTTAGACCTCAAAGACGACGTTTGCCCAACAACCGAGAACTAGCACATAAACGCCTCTCGTCCCTAAGACACAATCTCCAAAGGAAACCAGAGATGAGTGAACATTTCTTTTCCTTCATGGAGAAAATATTCCAGAACGGTCATGCTGAGATAACCCCAGACCTCAAAGACACAGAAGAATGCTGGTACTTACCCATATTCGGGGTTTACCACCCTAAGAAGCCAGGGCAGATTAGAGTGGTGTTCGATTCTAGCGCCAAGCATGAGGGTGTCTCTCTAAATGATGTCCTTCTCTCGGGCCCTGACCTTAACAACAGACTGTTAGGGGTGCTTCTTCGCTTTCGCAAAGATTCAGTTGCGTTCATGGCAGACATACAAGAAATGTTCTACTGCTTTCTTGTTAAAGAAGAACACCGTAACTTTCTGAGATTTCTCTGGTTCAAGGACAACAACCCTTCTGGAGACATCACAGAATACCGTATGAGGGTACACATATTTGGCAACAGTCCTTCCCCTGCTGTTGCTATATATGGCCTCAGACACTCTGCTAGAGTAGGCGAGTCAGAGTATGGGTCAGATGTCAGACAATTTGTAGAAAGAGATTTCTACGTAGACGACTGCTTGAAATCACTGCCTACAAATGAAGCCGCTATCAGTCTCCTCAAAAGGACTCAGGCAATGCTTGCCTGTTCCAACTTAAAACTTCACAAGATTGCTTCCAACAGTAGAGAAGTCTTGGAGGCCTTTCCTGTCGAAGATCGTTCTAACGAGTTAAAGGACTTAGATCAAGGCACAGACTCACTTCCCATGCAACGCAGTCTTGGTTTGCTATGGGACTTAAGATCTGACACCTTTACCTTTCAAGTAAACACAGAGGAAAAACCCTTTACCCGTAGAGGCGTCCTGTCTACCATAAATAGCCTGTACGATCCTTTAGGTTTTGCAACACCTATCACTATCCAGGGTAAGGCACTACTGAGAGACTTGACCTGTGAGTCGTTAGATTGGGACCACCCTCTCCCCACTGACAAGAAGAACCTATGGACAGAGTGGAAGGACTCACTGACAGTTTTATCTAACCTTAACATCCCACGCCCATATGTCCCTCTGTCATCTGAGGACTATCAGACGCAAAAGATGGCCAATTTACCACCTGACAGACTTAGCATGGATCCACCTTTTACCAATGTTGGCCTTGATGTTTTCGGTCCCTGGTCTGTCGCCACCCGGTACACAAAGAGGGGACACTCAAACAGTAAACGCTGGGCAGTTATATTCGTTTGCATGTCCATCAGAGCGGTTCACATTGAAGTTATTGAGTCAATGGACACTTCAAGTTTTATTAATGCTCTGAGACGTTTCATAGCAATCAGGGGTCCAGGGAGACTTATTCGTTCTGACAGGGCTCAAACTTTGTGGGAGCAGTAAGAGAACTTCAAATTCCTTCTAACTTGGACGTCCTTACAGTACAAAAATACTTGAGTGAGCAAGACTGCACGTGGATCTTCAACCCACCTCACTCTTCTCACATGGGAGGTGTCTGGGAGAGGATGATAGGCATAGCCCGCAGAATTCTTGACTCTATCTTCCTGCAAGTAGGAACTGCAAGGCTTACTCACGAATGTTTAGTGACCTTTATGGCAGAGGTTACAGCTATCATTAATGCCAGACCTTTGACACCAATTTCAAGTGACTCTGAAGACCCGGTGATCCTCACACCCGCCATGTTGCTCACGCAAAAGACTAATCTTGCCGGTGCTCCAGCTGGAGAGTTTTGTGAGAAAGATCTTTACAAGCGACAATGGAGATAGGTACAAGTTCTTGCCAATACCTTCTGGAGCCGGTGGAAGGAACAATGTATATCTACTCTACAAGTGAGGAGAAAGTGGCACACTGGAAAGCCCAATCTTAAACCTGGAGACGTTGTGCTAATGAAAGACTGTCAGACGCTAAGGAACATGTGGCCTTTAGGTCTGATCACCAAAGTACTCCCAAGCAAGATAATCGTGTCCGTAAGGTCGAGGTCAAGACCTTTCAACAGAATGAGGTTAAAGTGTTCTTAAGACCAGTGAACGAACTTGCTCTGTTGTTTTCTATGGAAGACTCTGTTAGTGACGTCGTGTGACGTCAGACGGGGAGTGTGCTGTCTATCATAATGTTTATGCTTTAATAAGAAGAATCAGTGATAGATTTGTGTAAAGTTGTAATGTACGGTACATTAGTTATAGTGGAGTGTAGCACCATCTAGTGTCCTTTTGTGGTAGTACGGCTGTTAAACCATTTCATATATATTAGTGAATGTATAGGAAGGAAGTTGTCATTAATCAGAGAATGCTGGGTAGAATCTTGACAGGAAGTGAAGCATTCACCATTTTGTGTCTGAAAGTTATTACTGGAAGCAAGGCATGTGTTTCTCATCCATCGCCATCTACCCCTAGAGAGCTAAAAAAGTAAGTTTACTGTATCATCGGGTAAGGAAAATGCTGTTATGCATGCAATGTGATGTTTATGAAGTTTGTTTTTACTGTATTACAGTTTCAACTGGCTTGTCTTAATAAATCTGAGATCAAAATAAATATGGTATCCAAGTTTGTGAGACAAGAAGGTTTAGCTCGATGTCTTCGGACAGAACAATCTTGTTCATGCTTTTGTATCACATTATGTCTATGTGTCAGGACACAGTTAATGTGTTTCACCCAGCGACCTCCTGGCCACAAAGCCATTTGGAGCTGAGGTGATAATTAGGTTTCCTGTAGTACCTCCCTGGTGTGGGAATCAAGGTATTACAGCCTTTCTTGCGGTCTGTGTTTTCAGTATCTGTATTATTCTAGGTATTGTGTGACTGCCCTGCAGGCCGCACAACTCATTAACCATTGATATCCAGCAATCTTGTTCACGTCTGTTCATGTATCACTTCATGTCTATGTATCAGTGCACCGATAGTTAACGTGTTTTCACTCAGCGACCTCCTGGCCACGAAGCCATTTGGTGCTGAGAAGTTAATTAGCTTTCTTGTAGTACCTCCCTGGTGTGGGAATCAAGGTACTACAGCCTTTCCTGCTGTCTAGTTCAAGAATCTGTCCTAAAGAATCCAAGGAAACGCTACTCCAGACTAGCGCCGTTAGCGCACCGTTACAAGAAGCAGTGCTTTGTCTATTCAGAGAACAAAAACAAGCAGTGAAAAATTGCCGAAATGCCCTGCTGTTCAGTGGTTTCATTCGCCAGGTTTATTCAGGAGAATCCCATAGGCTTCAATGTTAAAAATATTCCCGTTTTAATTCAATATCTAATAAACTGCTTATTATTATATTCTGCAGTAAAGAGTCTCTTTATACTTAGATTTTTTAGGATCTTTTAAGCATTTTTTTGAAGAAAAATTCCAAACCTTTTTTTAATTTATTTTTTTTAAATCGTTTTTTTCATTTTTCTGTAACAGTCCTTTTTATTATCATTCATTCATTGGATTGCTATGTGTAAATTCCAGACATTTTCATTCAGTATTTTTTTTGCAAACAGCGTTTCACTAACGGTCAAACTTTGCGCGAACATCGTAAAAAGTTGGGAGTTTGCCGAACTTTCGTACGGCCAATGTTCGATTCGAACTCATGTACGAATCGAACTGGCAGCCCATCCCTACTAAGCAGAGAAAGGCCTGAGACAGAGATCAGTATAGCGTAATAGGCCCAGTGCCCTTGATAGGGGTAACCCTAGGAGGAAATGGCAAAAAGTCCTTGGACACTGGGGTCTCTGGAAATTCATGAGAAGTTAAAACATAACCTTTACTAACAGGGTTATTCAAAGAGATTCGAAAAGTCACCGCACGTTCGGTGACTTTTCGTTCTCTTCAATTCGGTTCCTTTTGCCGATCCCATTTCGGTGACCCTGCGGTGTATTCAGCAAGCACCACAGGGTCCCCGAATTGCAGGGAAAAGTCACGAAACCTGATGAAAACTAACAGCAAAACCCACCGAATGCATGCCGAAAACAAGCAAAAACATCTGGATTAACCTTCGAAAAACCCGAGCAGGAGCCGAACAGGAGCCGAATCTCAGAGCCAAAGCAGCTGAGACACAGAGGAGGCTGTGAATAAATTAGCAAAACCGTTTGTATGAATCTGTGAAAATGAAACGCTGTTTGCAAAGAAACTACTGAGCGAAAATGTCTGAAATTTACACAGGAGGTCCAGGGAATGATAATAAAAAGGGCTGTTACAGAAAAAATAAGTAAACTTAGAAAAAAAAAAAAAATCAGAAATGCTTAAAGTATCCTAAAAAATCTATAAAGAGACATTTTGCTGCAGAATTTTATAATGAATCGTTTATTAGATATTGAATTAAAACGGGAATATTTTAACATTGAAGCCTATGGGATTCTCCTGAATTAATTTGCCGCATGAAACCACCGAATGGCAGGGCGTTAGGGGAACCGGTCACTGCTGGTTTGTGTTCTCTGAATAGCCGAAGCAGTGCTTTTTCATGGGGATTTCACTGCCCTCGAACAGGCACCGAACAGGCACCGTATGTGCAGGCAATTTGCCAGGATTTGGCGAATTGCCTGCTCTCTGGATAGCCGAATGGCCAGAAAAGGCAACCGAACGCTGATTTTCAGCATTCGGTTACCTTTCTCAAGCAATTCGGATCTCTTTGGATAACCCTGTCTGTGTCAAAAGTAAACAGCCACACTAGAGGTGGTAACACAAACATGACAATCATATATATATATACAAAAATGCTCCGTGAATATCCAGCCAAGCTGCGTGAATACTTAATGGGTTAGGTTTGTCTAAGTAGATAGTATCTAGACGGTATAGAAGGAAAACTGGATTCTTTCTTTTTAGAGAACCACATTTGCCAACTTTATTCCATGAGTTTCCCCATGCATTGCCTGCATCTTTCATGCCAATCATACGGATACATATAAGTATCCAACCTTATCTCTCTCCACCCTCCACTTTCACCTTACCAAACACCATTTTAAATGTAATTGTTAATCCTTTATTTATGTACACTCAAGCGCACATAAACTCATATGTTGGATAACAGGAGGGATGGCTCTGAGACACCTGGCCATACCTGGTTCAACCACTTGTTCTCTCCCACTGCATAACTACACATTAGCCACCTCTACTCTCATAGAGAATCCTATACCATAGCCAGGCATGATACCATGGAAGGGATCACACTCTCCTCCCATGGATACTTTATCCTTGGTATTTCACACAGTTGAGTTTGTCAATCACCTCCTCCTTGCCCCCTAGAGGTTGGCCTAGGCAGCTGTGATATCACCTCTGCCTGATTTAAGCAATAATTTCCATTTGTATAAATATCTTCATGGTTTGATGCAGTCATTACAGACTTTGTCCTCTGAGCTACATGTCACACTGTCTAAGCTCCTGATGACGCCAGTTTGGCGAAACGCATAGAGCTACCAATGCCTTCTTTTGAAATTTCTTTGCTGTTTGCCTTTCCTGATCCCAGCCTGCACAGCCGCCCAGTTAGAGTTCATCTCTGATTCACACATTTGGGAGCGCTCCCAGATATCTTTACACCAGATACCACTCTGGGCTTCCAAGGCTGCTGTTGCTAGCAATGATGTTATAGATATGATAGCCAGCTATTTCCTCTCTCTGTCCTATAGCCGCGGACCCTTGAAGGCCCGCTTTCCTTCTATACCTCCTAAATACTATCTATCTACTTAGACAAACCTACCCCATTAGGTATTCCCGCAGCTAGGCTGGATATACTGTACACAGAGCATCTTTATATATCCTATATAATAAAACAGTTTCAAAGTCCGTCGCCGTCAAGCGCTGAGTGCGCATGCGCGACGGACATTTCAAACTGTTAGAAAAAAAAAGGGGAGCCGTTGGAGAGGCGCATGCAAAGCGCCTCTCCCTCTCTCACCTCCAGTCTAAGCTGTGAGGAGGTGGGAGAGGCGCTTTGTGCGCGCCTCTCCAATGGCTCCACCTTTTTTTTCCTGGTGGAACTACCGCCGGTGTGGGTGCAACGGGGCCTCAGTCCTGACCGCCGGCATGCCTCCTTGCTCGCTGGTGGCTGGGCCCATGTAGGCCCACCGGCGAGCAGGGACTTCAAGATGGCCACCGGTGGGCCCCTTCTGATGTCAGAGGAAGCCCACCGGCGGCCATCTTGAAGTCCCTGCTCGCTGATGGACTCAGCCTCCGATGAGCAGGGACTTCAAGATGGCCGCCAGCTGGCCCCAGCTGATGTCAGAGGAAGCCCACCGGCGGCCATCTTGAAGTCCCTGCTCGCTGATGGGCCCAGCCTCTGGCGAGCAGGGACTTCAATATGGCCCCCGGCGGGCCCCCGCTGATGATGTCAGAGGAAGCCCGCCAGAGGCCATCTTGAATTCCCTGCTCGCCGGAGGCTGGGCCCATCGGTGAGCAGGGACTTCAAGATGGCCACCGGCGGGCTCCCTCTGATGTCAGAGGGGGCCCGTCGGCGGTCAGGACTGCTCTTCGTTGAGCTGGGGGCAAATATATCCACGCGTGAGCTGGGGCAAATATATCCATGCGTGAGCTGGGGGTTCTCTGTAAGTGGACATATTTATTTATTACAAAGTGGGTCCTGTTCCAGTGAGTTACAGTCTAAGAGGGTCCTGTTCCTGTGAACATACAATCTAAGGGGGGCCTGTTCCCACGAGTTTACAATCTAAGGGGGGAAAGAGGAGCCGCTCCTGGTGAGCTTACAATCAAAGAGGAACCCGCTCCCGTGAGTTTGCAATCTAAGAGGATAAAGAGGAACCTGCTCTGTCAGCTGCATGCACCCATCACAGCTGCTTACTCGGCCCTCCCATTGCAGATGGGACAGCGACGGACACGTTACAAATGCATTTATATAGAGAGATACTCTTGAATAGGACATTGAAAAGCAAATACAGTATGTGGACATGGATTCAGAGCTGGAAACAATAACAATAGGCTGCCCTCTGGGCAGGCTTAATAACTAGTACTGTATATGTTTGTCATATTTGTGTTACCACCCCTAGTGTGGATTTTTATTCTTGATACTTCGTAAAATTTATGTTTTAACTTCTCACGAATTTCCAGAGACCCTGTCCTAGGACGTTTTGCCATTTAGAATTTAAATGCCATATTAAATGTAAATAGAGAATTAAGTAAGCTGTTTATCCCGTACCATTTATTAAAGGAATATTGAATACAACTGCATATGCAAATGTGTGGATTATTCTGGAGGAAAACACTTACCTGTAGTGAAACCTTATTCACTAAAGGGAAAGTGTGTCGGTGGATGTGTGTTTCTATAAAACCAAGATAATAAAAATAAATAGTTGCCATAATTTTTATTACATAAAATGCTCATGATAATATCATGGCCCTATTCTTTTTTTCCTCAGAGCTCATTGTAGATATTTCTTCCAGCCACAAATGATATCCTTCACCCTCACGTTAAACTCTTTCCTACTTCCTTTCGTTTATCCCTTTTTCTGTGTATTTTCAGAATTTGTTTCCGTATTATTTTCCACGTCCCTCTCTCGCTGTATTCCTGTCTCCCTTTTCTATGTCCCTCCTTTTTTCTCTCTCCATCTCTACTTCTTTTTTGAACCAAACATTGCTCATTTTCCCAGTGATTTTGAATCTCCTGAATAAAATTAATTTTTTGGTCAATTACTTGCGAAATGAATGCATCCGAGCAAAATCCCACACACCAAATTACCCCAGTGGTCATAGTCCATGATAGATCCAATCAAGCAGAAAAACAGAATTGCTGTTGACTGTACTTTTGCTTGTGAGCTGTGCCATGAGAGCGGTTTAAATGGGTCCTTCTCCCCTCGCACATACATCACAAAACCTTTAGGGGCAACGCATCATGCTGCCTCAGCAAATCTTACACACTGACCTCTTACATATTAAATTAATATGCAGATCGCTTGCTCTCTCCACATACTGCCTTCGTATCGGCCAGTTTTTAACTAACATCCAAAAAGCACGCTCAATAGCCATTATTAAATACAGGCAGAAACATACAGTAACATCACAATGCTCTACAGAAATATTGGATCGTAATACAGGTTTTTTTTAGTTACTATGATTTCTTCTCCGTATATATCCAGCTTATTTCCTCTTATAGTGTTACAATATCCAATATAAGGTGATAAGTCATTATCAGTTTATGGTCATTTACAATATTATACTATACTGTAATCCATCCTTCACTTGCTGGTTGAGGACCTCTGTTGCTATTCGTCTCTCTACTAGAAATGCAAAAATTATATTCGTGCTCTACATATCAGTAAAATATTTTGCGTCTGTGCTAAAATAAGAAAGAAAATCAGAACGGAGAAGGAAAGTATCAATCTGCTGTGTTATTGACAGATGTGATCATGTGTGCCTCACAATGACACAGTTGGCAACAATATTCTCTGCCACAAAAAATAACCATGTTGTTGACTATAATTAGCATTCATTACATTATTATTCAATAGAACATATAATCACTTGAGGTAATGGAGACAAACAATTCGCAAAACAGCAACAAGGGGTTCAAGAAAACTTAGCCTAACATTTATTTAAAGGCAGCATCCTATTGAACGAATGGGATGCTGTTCTGTGTTCTATCTTTAAATGTCCCCGAATATCTACCTGTATATACTCAAAAAAATAAAGTTTTCTAGTGATCTTGAAGCACAGAGTAGATAATAGTGCAATGTTAAACTGTGAATGAAATCAGCATTATATAATCCTCATAACTCGTGGGAGAACTGAAAGGTTCTAAGAATATTGACAGTGAACTAACAGTCTCAAACTCTAGTTTGAACACTGGTGGTTGGTGATGTTTCCAACAGGTGCAGTGCAAGATTCATCCCACAATTTGTATCCCTAACCTTTTAACAGTTTGACTCTACCCACTTTAACCAATTCTCTGCTTAGCCACTTCACCCTGTTCTTTTCCAAAGAACCCTTGGCACTCGTCGCAGCAGTGCAGCAGTTTAGGTTTTCATCGAAACAATCAGGGTTATTCAAAGGGAATCGAAAACTCACCGCACGTTCGGTGACTTTTTCGTTCTCCTCAATTCGGTTCGATTAGGCGATCCCATTTCGGCGACCCTGCGGTGTATTCAGCAAGCATCACAGGGTCCCCGAATTGCAGGGAAAAGTCACCGAAAACTCACTGCACATCCCGGCGAAGGTACAACGAAAACCCGCAAAAACATCTGAATTAACCCTGCTGAAAACGCTGGAAAAACCGGAGCAGGAGCCGATCACATGCAGCGCAGCTGCCGGAAAAAGCCGAAACCGCAGACGAATGGAGTGAAAAACCCCCCAAAAAAAACTGCTTGAATGTTGGAAAAGTGAAACGCTGTTTGCAAAGAAACTACTTAGTGAAAATGTCTGAAATTTACATATGAGATTCAATGAATGATAATAAAAAGTGCTGTTACAGAAAAAAGAACAAACGTTTCAAATAAAAATTGAAGAAAAATCGGAAAAACATTTTGGCAAAAAAATCCTGAAAAATGCTTAAAATATCCCAAACAATTTATAAATAAAGATACTTTTTGCTGCAGAATATTATAATCACCGGTTTATTAGATATTGGATTAAAACGGGAATATCTTTAACGTTCGGTTCCCTTTTGGCAGCCATTCGGAACTCTTTGAATAACCCTGAATGTGTAATAATGCATTGTGCCATCTCCTCCACACTTGCTGGCATCATGGGAAATGAGAAGATGAATTAGTGCAGCATAATTGTTCATTTTATAACTGAAAAATAAACAAGAATGCTGCATAATAAAAAATAATTTTTTATTGTAACGTTTGCTTTAATATTACAAATGAACTGGTCATGTTTTATATCATTGAAAAGGCCATGCTCTGGGCCATAACTCTGCATCTATATCATAGAGAATCCACTAGGATGTCCCCCACACGTCATTCACAGCCAATGGGTTAAAAATCACTTTTAGTTGGTGGTCACTTACTCTGAACTGGATGCTGTAGATAAATCGTGAAAGCACAGTTTGTTACAAAGGGGGATTCATACAGACCCAAACCTAAAGTTTTAGTTATAGATCGCAAACATAGGAAAGGAAAATAATAAGAGCTTTAGGAAATGTCCCTCCTCTTATGTTGAGCATGTCCCTTCACAGCATGTGCGTGGAAGCAACTTCAAGGTGGCAGCACAGCCACGACAACAGCACTCACGTGGAACACATTGGCGTACTCTTTGGTACAGCACAGGTTCACTTACAAAAAGATTGTGGGACATGATACACCTCACAGGAGAATACAGAAAAAATGGCGTTGCGCCCATACTCACCGGAGCGGCAGCAACTGCCAGGAGTAACAGCCCAGTTAATGTATAAAACATAACAAGGAAAAAAGGTGTCATCTGCGCTCGTTTCTATGTGTTCCATGTACAACAAAACTGAGGTTTTTGTTTGTTTCAATGGCCATTGCAACGTAAGCTCACTCACCACTTCACGGCACCTCTTTACAGAGTGAGTACCTAACAAATGTAACCAAAAGGCCGCTCTACTGAGCAGCTCCAAGCCCCTCCTGCTGTTTTTCAGCCAAGGAGAGGCAAAGATATGGTGGGTTTTATTTATACACGCACCAAACACTTCCCATTTGGGATTAAAAACAAAAACATGGAAAGAGGAACAGCTGCAGAACGACGAACTGGTGTTACAAACATGATATACATAAATATAGAAAAAATGGCGTCGCGCCCATACTCACCGGAGCGGCAGCAACTGCCAGGAGTAACAGCCCAGTTAATGTATAAAACATAACAAGAAAAAAAGGTGTCATCTGCGCTCGTTTCTATGTGTTCCATGTACAACAAAACAAGCGCAGATGACACCTTTTTTCCTTGTTATGTTTTATACATTAATTGGGCTGTTACTCCTGGCAGTTGCTGCCGCTCCGGTGAGTATGGGCGCGACGCCATTTTTCTGTATTTATGTATATCATGCTTGTAACACCAGTTCGTTGTTCCTCTTTCCATGTTTTTGTTTTTAATCCCAAATGGGAAGTGTTATGGTGGGTTTTATTTATACACGCACCAAACACTTCCCATTTGGGATTAAAAACAAACATGGAAAGAGGAACAGCTGCAGAACGACGGACTGGTGTTACAAGCATGATATACATAAATACAGAAAAAATGGCGTCGCACCCATACTCACCGGAGCGGCAGCCGCTGCCAGGAGTAACAGCCCAGTTAATGTATAAAACATAACAAGGAAAAAAGGTGTCATCTGCGCTCGTTTCTATGTGTTCCATGTACAACAAAACTGAGGTTTTTGTTTGTTTCAATGGCCATTGCAACGTAAGCTTACTCGCCACTTAACGGCACCTCTTTACAGAGTGAGTACCTAACATGTACCAAAAGGTCGCTGTACTGAGCAGCTCCAAGCCCCTCCTGCTGCTTTTCAGCCAAGGAGAGGCAAAGATATGGTGGGTTTTATTTATACACGCACCAAACACTTCCCATTTGGGATTAAAAACAAAAACATGGAAAGAGGAACAGCTGCAGAACGACGGACTGGTGTTACAAGCATGATATACATAAATACAGAAAAAATGGCGTCGCGCCCATACTCACCGGAACGGCAGCAACTGCCAGGAGTAACAGCCCAATTAATGTATAAAACATAACAAGGAAAAAAGGTGTCATCTGCGCTTGTTTTGTTGTACATGGAACACATAGAGACGAGCGCAGATGACACCTTTTTTTCTTGTTATGTTTTATACATTAACTGGGCTGTTACTCCTGGCAGTTGCTGCCGCTCCGGTGAGTATGGGCGCGACGCCATTTTTCTGTATTTATGTATATCATGCTTGTAACACCAGTCCGTCGTTCTGCAGCTGTTCCTCTTTCCATGTTTTTGTTTTTAATCCCAAATGGGAAGTGTTTGGTGCGTGTATAAATAAAACCCACCATATCTTTGCCTCTCCTTGGCTGAAAAGCAGCAGGAGGGGCTTGGAGCTGCTCAGTAGAGCGGCCTTTTGGTTACATTTGTTAGGTACTCACTCTGTAAAGAGGTGCCGTGAAGTGGCGAGTGAGCTTACGTTGCAATGGCCATTGAAACAAACAAAAACCTCAGTTTTGTTGTACATGGAACACATAGAAACGAGCGCAGATGACACCTTTTTACCTCACAGGAGAAGGCTGTGCCATTTCCTAGAATCTGTGGCCACCTCAGACTCCAATTTTTACTAGCTTGGACTATCTGTAGCAAGGATTGTACTGTAACAAGCCACACATGTTTGACACCTTAGCAGACAACATTAGGAATGAGATCCAAAACACTGATGATGTGATATTGAGACATGTTAGCAACAACATGCAGAGCCATGCCAACATGTGCCTGAAACAAAATGACAGCCACTTCCAGCATTTGCTGTTATGGAATGTGCTCAACGTAAGAGGAGGTGTAATTCACAAAATTCTCATTAATTTCCATTCATATGTTTAAGATGTATAACAAAAATGTTGGGTTCAGGTATATAAGAATATAAGATAAGAATAGTCGAAACAGTCTTTTGTAAGATAATTTACTTTCATGCTTAACAACCGTAATCTACATGCAAATGCCTGCATTTTAAATGTTGTATATTTTAAAGTTGTGACAAAGCATAGCATGTGACATGACATTGTTTGTGTTCACCAAAATTAACATCAGGATAGAATCACCTGCGTTCTTATGCGTAGGAAAACAAAAAGGGAACACTCTGCATTAACAAATAAACAAGTACATTGCGTAATTACACGATGTCATCTCTAAATAATATTTATATTTTGAAGACACAACTGTATCAAGAGTAAAATACTAACTATTGACCTGTATTACTATTTTTAACAGAACAATATCAATAGTCATTTTCTTTGGAGTTTGGAGATCGAATACAATTTATTTTTCACTAGGTACATGCATCCCATGTCTTCATATAGACAGAGTTGTAGTGGCAATCAAGGAAGAGGTGGGGACAGACAACCTGTATGCACCAGTTTTGATGAACAAAGTCATGTGAGGTAGTTCCTTAACCCCTTCACTGCTGAGGGCACGTTACATGCTGAGGGCACGTCATCAGCTTTGCGGGACTCCCGGTGGAGATACTCACCTCTCTGTCCGGTCTCTAACTTCAGCGTCCTCAGACGCTTAAGTTAAGACCCTCCCGACGTCAATGACGTCATCGCCCAATGCGCGATGACGTCATTTCCAGGCGACCCCCCGGCAATGCTGGGAGATAGCCTGGAAGGGAAGGGGGATCCGTTCGGATCCCTCTCCCTCCTGATCGGGAAGGCACAGCGCCAAAAGCCAGGCACCGCTTAAAAGAGGAGAGTCTCCCCTTTTAAGCGGTGCCTGGCTTTAACCCCTCAAGTACCAGGTCGCACTTCGGCGCCTTGCGGCCTAGCTCCGGAGGGGGCCGCCGTCTTGGATGGCGGCTCCACCCACGGGTCCCCCCTCAGTGCCCAACATCATTGCGCATAGCGTGATGATGTCAGATAGCCGGGGTACCCCTAGCTGCCCGGGGATGTCCCAAGGAAATCCCCTGGTGGAGATAGGGGGTTCCTTTGAACTTTGAACATGGCCAGAGCATGGCCTTTCGAATGATACCCAACCTGACCATGTACAAAGTAAAATAAAAATTAAAAAAATAAATAAATAAAAAAATAAAAAACATGTTTTTTTTTGTGTGTTGTTTTTATTAATGCAGCATTATTGTTCACATTTCAATTATAATGTGAACAATGATGCTGCACTAATGATTTTTTTCTATGGGGTGAGTTTGCTAAAAATCACGTAATTTCCCCCAAAATATTTAACAAGTCTCCATTTCTAATTTTTGTACAAGCGCACCCCCATAGAAAATATAATCTCAAACGCTTATGTGATAAAATGTGAAAAAAAACACTTTACACGCTGCAGATGATTAAAAATTCTAATTTAATTGCATTTTTTGTTATAATATACAGGCAGGACATGACGTATACATATAAAAATTATATATTATGAATCTGCCGAGTCTGCCGGAAAGAACGATCTATAATAAGTCTGGGCCATATAAAAAAATGTGGCTTCAAATCGCGTTTAAACATGATGAGCGAAAGCAGTAAAAATGAGCTCGGCACACAGCGACGAAATGGCTCAGCAGTGAAAGGGTTAAAGGGATATATACAAAAAGGTGGTTATAGCGCTATTGCTAAGAACAAAGAAACTGCTGCAAGGAAGAGACATACAGCACTCACTCGTATATAAATTAAACAAAATAAAATACAAATAAAGTCCTTGCGAAAGGAGTGAGAGAGTCCACAAAAAAGATTTTTTTCTTCTGATTTTCCATGTAACCTAGATAGGAAACAGAAAAATGGAGACATACAATGCGCAGTACGCCTGACCTCCAAATATCCACATCTAGTGCAAGAAGGGAAACCTACTCACTCATTATTGAGCCATAAATTCAGTCGGCTCTAAACTCTGACAGCATGTGTGATTGGGTGTTCCTACCCTTCACCACCAACAGGTCATTTGTTGATCCAGGCGTCTGGGTAACCGTCGGATCTATGCTGGACCCAGTATAGGTTAAAAGGAACAGACCAATCCACAACGAATAAAGTAAAAAGGCCACTGAGAGGGCCAGTTTATTATATAAACACTAAGGTGCACCTTTATTGGGGGATTCTTAGGGAGTGCGACATGATTCTGTAAATGCAGAATCACGGACGTGGCAAAAGATGGTTATCCGAATCCATGCAGTAAATAGCGCCAGCACTATGGAATACCTTACTTATCGAAACGCTACTGGACATTTGTGCTCCCCATGTTAGGTATAGGATGCGCATACACAGTAAGCTCACAGAAGCTAGCGCAAAAAACAATACGCAAACGGATTACTAATGGGGGTAGAATCAGGAATGTAATATGGATGGCATGCGCTAAACACACTTATCATGTCGCTAATGCTTACATATTGAAGCACTACCGTTAGCCCAACTATGGAATATAGTCCTTCATATTTAAAATTCTTATGATTACTGCTATAGTTGTATTTCCTTTTGTTTTTATTCTTTATTTATGAATTTAAAGGAAGGTCATATGATGACCAGCAAAATAAGTGGCCTCGCAAGGCTGAACCAACAACTCTCAAGGAAAAAGAAAAGAAGAAAACACAAAAAGGAACCAAAATGATGATGGGGACGGGGCAGAAACCGTAGGGCATCATCGGGGAAGGAAAAACCGAAGGGTGTAACGGGACACATCAGGGGAGGTATTCAAAAATAAAAAGCAAACATCCACAGCGGGCCGGAAAAAAAAAAAAAAAAAGTCCTTGAAAAGAAACTTCAACATAAACAGAGAAGTGCCCGTATTGTCCATCGAGATCATTCTGTCATCAAGGGGGGTGAGGAGAAACACAGCATGGAGGGAGGGTTGCGGCAAGAAAAGAACAGGCCCAGGCCCATGGTCAAGAAAGGGAATCAGTAGGAAAATGCAGTCCAGCTTCAGCGAAAGGCATGGCGGGTCATCCTGTCGAACAGCGACAGAGAGTGGGGAGAACATGAGCAGAGGGTCTCATCCCGGAGAAGTATCAGCCTGATCCAAGGCTAGTCCTGCTCCCAGAAGCACAGGCCAGGCCTCGGCCGGGTCGGTGATGGTATAGGGTATGTTTTTGTGGGTCACCACAAGGGAACTGGCCAAGCCCCAGCAGGACCGGCTCCATTTAAGATGGAGGAAAGCCATCAACTCTCTCTACCAGCGGTGCACCACAAGGGTCACGAAGGAGAGATCTTGTAGAGGGTTAGCAGCACGTCTTTGAACCGAACTCCCGCCTGTGCACCCAGGGCCAACATAAGCTGCGACTTGATAGTAATATCCTTAGCGACTGCAATGACATCCATCAGCCTGGGGAGCCGACGCAGCTTTGCGGATACTGTACACAGCACCAAAAGCCTCTGCCCGCCCCCCCCCGGCGGGCAACAACGTTATTTGAAGAGCCAGGCGGTTCACATAATGAAGCAAGTCCGGTTGTATTTCTATATATCCGTTGCTGCTGCATACTAACCTAAAGAAAACTATAGTTACACTGAACAAAATAGAAAGGTGCAAGCATTTTAAGCACATTTATGTAACATTATCCAAGAGAAAACCTTTCAATAGTATTTGTTTGACTATTACACTTATTGCAAATCATTGCCAGAAATTATATGAAAAAATACAAATTCGACATGTATATCACTGTAAGCATCTGTACATCTATTAGCTCTGTTTCTTTGCTGCAGAGAGTTTTGAGTCAAATCCCAGGTTTACTTAACGTTAATAATAATGCAGGACTAGAGTGGTCTTTTCTTTTATTTGAATTAGAGAATTTAGGTAAATCCTTTGAAAGTATACTGTAGGTAATATCTGAGATTAATAAACCAAATGTCATTATGGATTATTCCCAATGAAATTAAATATGATTAATTATGAATTTGTTTAGGTAGTGGTCATTGTAATCAATAAAATGCCATACATCAATTGTAATATTTATGTTTCTTTTCTGTTATCTATAGTAATATTCTTATTTTCACATAGCTATCCTAGTAACAGAGAAGACCATTTGTTTCAAAACAAGTATATTAATTACAGTTTCCATCCAATTGGGTCCTATTGAATTAATTAAGGAATCAAGAGAAAATTTTGGTTTACTGCCTGAATAATGGCATTAAAACACATGTAAACAGAGTTTATTCGATTAAACTCATGAATTTTTCCTATGCTCTGTAAGACAGAAAATAAAAATATGCTTTGTATACAATGGGAGGTTTCTACCTTTTCACCCAGACAATATGCCCTTGCTGTGTATTCAAAAGATGTGCGGAGGCGCTGGCAGAATATATTGATAAAATAAAACATTGCGATGTCACTGTAAAACATGAAGCTTTAGGTGACCTGTGTGATCACAGATCAGAAATGTTTATGCTTTCTTTTATTATGGAGCATATGACAAGGCTTTTTGAAAAGTGATAAAATGTAAGGTACAATTACGGGAAATGTAGTCTGCTTTCTACATATAACCTAAATAGAACTCCTCTCACTCAGCAATCCATTTCCTGTCAGTCTTTGGTGTTATGTCTTGTGTTGTGTTACAGCTTGTAACCTAAAGAATTGTGCCCTCTTGTATAGTTATTATTCTACGTTATGTATACGACATCAGCAAATTCTTCAATGCTCTACTAGGGGAAGATACGTTAGTACCACGCATAACTTAGCAAGTATAATAAAGCATGGTTAGAGGACCCTGCTCTCAAGGGAACTTACAATCTATAAGGGTCTTCCATTCTTCTTGTGAGGTGGTACTAACTAGTATGTATCGTTAGGTGCCAGGCCCAAGGGCACTTGCTGGAGAGATTCTCTAACGGATTCAAACAGATTCTCCTTGGTAATACTAACCAATACTCTACCGTGCCAATACAAAAAATGAGTTTCAACATTTAAAAACTTCAGTAACTATAAGGACTGCTTGAGTTTGAAACATATATTCATGATACAAACATCTGATGAGTAACTTTTGTAATATAAGTGTTTTTTCCTATTTGTACTCGGCTTCACTGGTGTATTTTGGCCTAGGCCGACTAGGCCCAGGCCTAGGGCGGCACTTTCCAGGGGGCGGCGGCCCGCACTGGGTGGCCCCACCCCTAAAAAAAAAATTATTTTTTTTTACTTTTGCAAAGTATTTTACCAGGAAGGATACATTGAGATTTCACTAATTTACACTTTCAATTTCACTTTCCAGGGGGCAGCAAAAAACCTCACCACTAAATGGGTTACTCACAGAGCACCGAAATGACGCCAACTTTTTGGTGTTCTGTAGTTCCCTGCACTTAGGAGAATAAAATTTCCCCATCCTGCAGTGAATTCACCATTCACCGCAGGGTCCCCAAAGTGCATGGAGTCGGCCGCTGAATGCTGCCACCGCAAACCCGTGGCCTGCTGTTTTCAAAAGAACTACTGAACGAAAATGTCTGGAATTTACATATAAGATCCTATGATTGATAATAAAAAGTTCTGTTACAGAAAAAAGAAAAACTGCTATTAACCCCTTAATGACCCCTGACGTACCCTGTACGTCCTGTCCTCGGGTCTCCCTTAGACCCGCGAACGTACAGGGTACGTCAGCGGCGCCAAATCCCCCTCCCGCCCGATACTCACCTCCCTCGTCGGATCCCACGGCGATCTGGCAGGGAGGAAGCCTGCCCATGTGATTTACATGGGCAGGCGAGGCTGATGACGTCGCCACGCTGCGTGGTGACGTCATCAGAAGGTGCCCCCATGTGTTTCAATGGCGGGGAGGGGGGGGCTCCTTCGGAGCCCTCTATCTCCCCAACCATTGAAGCTAGGGAGATGCCGTTTGCACCGCTGGAGAGGGGAGAGCCTCCCCTTTCCAGCGGTGTATGGCATTAACAGTTTCGCCGCCGGATCGCTTTTCGGCACCAATTGGCGCCAAAACGCGATTCAAACCTGGAGGGGGCTGACATCTTGGATGTCAGCCAAGCCTCCAGGTCCCCCCCCACCCACTGACAACCTCACCATATGTGTGAGGATGTCAGTGGGCCAGTTAACCCTCTAGCTGCCATGTAGAGATAAGGGGATCCTAAGGATCCCTTTATCTCCCGATCCATGGCAGCTGGATGGTCATATTTGCCATCATTTAAAAGGCCTGATTATGGACTTTCAAATGATACCAAACATGACCAGGTTTGGTTTTAAAAAAAAAAAAAAAAAAAATTAAATAAAAACAAAATAATAAAAAAATTAAATAAAATAAAAAAATTGGTTTTTTTTTTAAAGTTTTTTTGTCTGGGGGGAGTTTAATTAAATAGGACCTAGGCTGTCATCTAAAAATAATTAGCACAAAATGGTCAGAATGAGCGCAGCGCACATAGGTGAACTGTCTCAGCAGTGAAGGGGTTAAAAAGCAAACGCATGTTAAAATTGGGTATTTCTAGTCTCGGGACAAAATTTTGAACCTATTTAGCTGGGGTCTTTTTGGGTGGTTGTAGATTTTGGGGATTAAATTACGAAAAAGTGTGTTTTTACCATTTTTTTCCTCATATTTCATATTTTTTTTTATAGTAAATTATTCGATATGATGGAAATAATGGTATTTCTAGAAAGTCCATTTAATGGCGGGAAAAAGGGTGTATAATATGTGTGGGTCGAATAAACGAGTAAGAGGAAAAATTGTCCTAAACACTAACAGCGCAGAAACGTAAAAACAGCAGCGGTCACTAAAAGACGGATTTGTGTAAAACCGCCCGGTCACTAAGGGGTTAAAAAAAGGGGGGGGGGAATTTTGCCCAAAAAAATCTGAAAAATGACTAAAAGGTACTAAAAAAAAATCCATAAGTAAAGACTCTTTACTGCAGATTAAAATAATAAATGATTTATTAGATATTGCATAAAAACGGGAATATTTTTAACATTGAAACCTATGGGGTTCGCCTGAATAAACCTGCTGATTGAAACCACGGAACATCAGGGCATTTCACTGCCATTTCTCTGTGTCTCAGTACCACATGACTGGCTGAACCACGTGAAACGCACGCGCGCAGCTGCCCGCCCTTTCGTTAACACAGACTCTATTCTGGACTGAACACCCACCGGGAAGGGAAAGCTGCAGTGCACCCTCTGGTAGTGGCACCCCACTGCTGACAAGATGGCTCCACAGCATAATTGCTGTGTGCTCATATACACTCGGTTTGCTGGGAGTTTTACTGCAGTGGATTCTGATGCACTCATACACACCGCACATTGCATTGCTGGGAGTTTTATTGCTGTGGATTCTGATACGCTGACACACACCAAACATTGCATTGCTGGGAGTTTTATTGCTGTGGATTCTGTGATACACACTGCATATTACTGTGAGTTTTATTGCCCTGGAGCTCTGGGATACGCTCATACACACTGCACATTACTGTGAGTTTTATTGCTGTGCAGTTCTGTGATATGCTCATACACACTGCACATTTCTGTGGGTTTTATTGCTGTGCAGCTCTGATATGCTCATACACAGTGCCCATTTCTGTGGTTTTATTGCTGTGCAGCTCTGTGATACGCTCATATGCAGTGCACGTTTCTGTGGATTTTATTGTTCAACCAATTAGAGCGGCTGTGATCCAGTATACTTGACATGCGTGGCTGTTTTTTGTAAAAATGCTTGAATTTAAACATTTCATAATTTTATTTATCTCAATAGTTACATTTTGAAATGGTATACAAAATATACAAGTAGGCACTTGGTATCCACTTTTAATATAAAGAGAGGAAAAGGTGGAGCTCTAAGAGGAAAAGGTGGAGCTTAAAGAGGAAGGGTGGGGATTAACCAGGAAGAGGTGTGCCCTTGACAGGAAGGGGTGCCTCAAATTTAAATTAGGTTGTTCACGAGTTTAGTCAGGCCTAGGGCAGCACAAAACCTAAATACACCACTGCTCGGCTTTGCACTTTGCACTCTTGGAATTGAGCTATAGTAATAAAAATACTATTTAGAAGATGATTTGAACTTCATCGTAACACTCTTAATTGGTAACCTGCTCATAAAAGGATTGCAACATTCTGTTACCGTCTGAGCTAAGCAGAGTAGACCGTTAGGTTTTCTTTTAACTATCTAAGATATGGGTGAATGGTGCATTGGGTTAGTTTTTACAGAAATAAAGTCAAATAAATAGCAATACTGACTCAAAAATAATTAGAACAATATCCAAAATCCATAGTCAACTATCTCTTGGTGGGTACAGGAGGCAAAATGCACTTAGTATCGTCCTCTCATCAGCCCCAAAGAGTCATATGCAGGTGCATTTATTCATAAGTGATTGCCTGGAGAGCCAGTAAAATTCTTGAGTGAGTGGAGATATGGCCCAAGTGAGCGCGCACACTAAAGAAGCTGGGAACTACATGCCAAGCTTGCGGTTCATGTGCCTGGACCTTTAATTTGTAGTTTAATTGTAGATCACAATAGTGATCACTGCACTTAATGGGACATGCATGCAGGGCCGGTGCTAGGCTATATTGCACCCTAGGCCAGACCAGCTACTTGCGCCCCCCAAAAAAAACATTTGACATGTGTGAGCATATCACAGAGCTCACACATGGGCATATACTGCCCCCAGCAGCACACACATGGGTATATACTGCCCCCAGCAGCTCACACATGGGTATATACTGCCCTCAGCAGCTCACACATGGGTATATACTGCCCCCAGCAGCTCACACATGGGTATATACTGCCCCCAGCAGCTCACATATGGGTATATACTGCCCCAGTAGCTCACACATGGGTATATACTGCCCCCAGCAGCTCACACATGGGTATATACTGCCCACAGCAGCTCACATATGGCTATATACTGCTCCAGTAGTTCACACATGGGTATATACTGCCCCAGTAAGTAGCTCACACATGGGTATACACTGCCCAGTAAGTAGCTCACACATGGGTATATACTGCCCCAATAAGTAGCTCACACATGGGTATATACTGCCCCAGTAAGTAGCTCACACATGGGTATATACTGCCCCAGTAAGTAGCTCACACATGGGTATATACTGCCCCAGTAGCTCACACATGGGTATATACTGCCCCAGTAAGTAGCTCACACATGGGTATATACTGCCCCAGTAAGTAGCTCACACATGGGTATATACTGCCCCAGTAGCTCACACATGGGTATATACTGCCCCAGTAAGTAGCTCACACATGGGTATACACTGCCCAGTAAGTAGCTCACACATGGGTATATACTGCCCCAATAAGTAGCTCACACATGGGTATATACTGCCCCAGTAAGTAGCTCACACATGGGTATATACTGCCCCAGTAGCTCACACATGGGTATATACTGCCCCAGTAAGTAGCTCACACATGGGTATATACTGCCCCAGTAAGTAGCTCACACATGGGTATATACTGCCCCAGTAGCTCACACATGGGTATATACTGCCCCAGTAGCTCACACATGGCTGGGTATGATGGGTCTCTCTGCCGGCCACTGTCACGCCGCTCTATCACGCTGCACACTAGCTCTTGCCTCTGGGCACACCTTGATCATGGAAGACAGCTTGCGGTGGCTGTCCATACTGAGGGGGTGGGGTTATCCCCACTTCCCTCACTCTTTATTGGACAGCCACCGCGAGTTGTCTTCCATGTTCAAGCTGCGCCCAGAGGCCAGAGCTAGCGTGCAGTGTGATAGAGTGGCGTGACTGACAGTGGCCGGCGGAGAGACCCATCATACCCAGCCATGTGTGAGTGTTGGTCTCTTGGCTGCGCCCTAGGTGGCGCTGCGCTCTAGGCGGGCACCTAGCTCGCCTAGCGGCAGCGCCCGGCCCTGCATGCATGCGTCGGCAAGCTCTAATGTCCTCCTGCCCAACCACCTGTCCACTTGACCCCATCCCCTCCCATCTTATTCGGTCTGTCCTACCAGTCATTGCCCCCGCTTTGACTCATATTTTCCACCTCTCCTCTGGACTAGTCTCCTTTGCATTCAAATGTGCTCTGATCACCCCCATTCTAAAGAAGGTATCTCTTGATCCCACCTCCCTTCCAAACTACCGTCCAATCTCTATCTTAGAACGCCTGGTCTATAACCAGCTCACTGGTTTTCTTGCTGCTAACTCTCTAATCTGTATCAGTCTTGATTTAGCTCCCAGCACTTCACTGAGACTGCACTGACCACTGACTTTTGTGGGTGAAATTTTAGGTTTCCTAACCTTTTTTTAAAGAAACAAGGCTTTTTAACCCATACAGGGTTATCCAAAGAGATCCGAATTGCTTGAGAAAGGTAACCGAACGCTGAAAATCAGCGTTCGGTTACCTTTCCTGGCTAATTGCCTGCACATACGGTGCCTGTTCGGTGCCTGTTCGGTGCCTGCTCGAGGGCAGTGAAATCCCCATGAAAATGCACTGCTTCAGCTAATCAGAGAACGAAAACCAACAGTGAAAGGTTCCCGAAATGCCCTGCCATTCGGTGGTTTAATTCGGCAAGTTAATTCAGGAGAATCCCATAGGCTTCAATGTTAAAAATATTCCCATTTTAATTCAATCAATATCTAATAAACCTACAAATGTAAAATATAACCTGAAAAGGCGCAAACAATGCTTCCTGGGGTCCTAGGGTCTCACGTGTACATATAGGAGAAAAATAAACAGCAATAGTGCAATAGGTAGATATCAATTAAATAGAGGAATAAAGGTAATATCCCACTCACAAGTCTAGAGCCTTATCACTGGCTCTAAGTGGGTCCAAGCATATGGGTAGATTGTCTTCCAATTTCTCAGGTGACCCCCACCTTATTTAGACTGGTATATCCAGGATCATGTAGTGGAAAATAAGAGGGAAAGGGGACACTCCTTGTGCAAATCTGAGAAAAGTTGTAATATAGCAAATTCAAGACTTTCTACTCACATTTCTCTCTCAGAATAAACGCCCATGGGTTTTTTGGATGTCAGGAAACCCAAGAGAAAACCATCAAGGATCCAAGATAGATGGCACAGCTATAACAGGAACGGAAGTTTCAAAAAATTTAAATTTTATTAAAAACAATGCCTGCTAGCAGACTGGAGCACCAACTCTGGTCCTGCCTCATAGCTCCTGCTGCGTTGGATCTGACCCGAGCAATGCCTACCCGCCGCTGCCTGCATGGGATACCTTGGCATGTCAGGGCTGCCTACGCGGCCTTGCTGCCTGTATGTCAGGCAGACACACGTACCCGAGGGTAGCTACGGTCAGCCCTATGAAGAAACAGGAGACTCAAAACTAATTGCGATACCAGTCCTTGAGTTGGCTGGGTTACGCAGTAGCGAAAGGTGAACCTATAAGGCAGGGATGTAGGCAAGGAGGACAGAAACCAGTCCTTAGGGTGGCTGGTATGGAGACAGGAAAGTACAGAGTACCAGAGGGTTTAAACACAATCCTAGGTCGAAGGAATATGCTGTATACAAGGTCAAAATTACAAAAGCCGAGTCAAAAAGAATAGAGAGGTACACAGGTCGAAATCCAAAAGCCAGGTCATACACAGAAAGTCAATCAAAAGTGAAAAGCAGCAAGTATATAGGTATAGACAAGTAGAACCACGAAAGGGCAATGCAAAAAGGCAAAAGCACTTTTAAATAAGGCGCCCTGCAGTCTGATTGGTTACCAGGGTCACATGATGCAGGGGAACCAACGTTGGAGGCGTATGACGTCATGCGCAGCGCACCACCGACCATCTCCTAAAGCTGCTGGGGCCGGTGGGACGCGCACACAGGACACGAGGAGAAGCTGTGGGGAGGACGCAGACCCTGGGACAGCCGGGAGGAACGCCGGAAAAAGACGGAAAAATGGCGGGGTGCATACCAGTAACTACTTCAAATGGGGAATAGTTAGACGATTGAGACCTGGCATTATTGTATGCAAACTCCGCCCACGGCAACAGAGTGACTGTGCATCGGAAATAAAACATTGTAAATATGTCTCAAGTGTCTGATTGGTTCTTTCGGCTAATCCGTTCGTCTGTGGGTGATAAGCAGAGGAAAAGGAAAGCTTGACTCCTAATTGTAAACAGAAACCTCTCCAGAATTTAGATATAAATTGGGAACCACGATCTGAAACAATAACATTCGGGATGCCATGTAGTCTAAATATCTCCTTAGTAAAGATGTGTGCCAGCTCGTTAGAGGAGGGGAGTTTCTTTAATGGAATAAAATGTGCCATTTTGGAGAAACGATCGACAATGACAAAAATTACCGTATGGCCAGACGAAGGGGGTAGTTCGACTAAGAAGTCCATGGCTAAATGGGACCAGGGACGTTCAGGTACAGATAAAGGTTGGAGAAGACGAGTGTGTCTAAGACGGGAAGACTTAGAACGGTTACACACTGAACAGGTAGTAACATATTCTTTCACATCTTTAGCAAGCGTAGACCACCAAAGGTGTCTTTTGATCAGAGTTAGAGTCTTCTCTACACCAAAATGACCAGCAAATCTTGATTCATGAAACAGTCGTAAGATTGTGAGAACTTCTTCAGGAGGAACAAATAATTTATCGGGTGGTTTAGACGGAGGTGCTAGAGACTGTTTCAATAGTAATTGAGTCCATAGTGGTGAATCGATCTGAGTACTCAGAGAAGCTAGGATTTTTTCCTCGGGAACTATTGGAACCGGTACCGTTATTTGAGTAGACAGAGGTTCGTACTGTCTGGAGAGTGCATCACCCTTAACATTTTTTGACCCGGGTCTGTATGAGATGGCAAAATCAAATCGGGTGAGAAAGAGCCCACCGAGCTTGTCTGGGGTTCAATCTCTTTGCTTCAGAGAGGTAGGCCAAATTCTTATGGTCTGTAAGTATAGAGAACGGACAATTGGAACCCTCTAAGAGGTAACGCCACTCCTTCAGGGCTAGTATGATTGCCAAAAGTTCCCCGTCTACGATATCATAACGGGTCTCAGTAAGTGACAACTTTCCAAAGAAGAAACCGCAAAGGTAACATAGGCTTGTCGTCGGCTGGATGTTGGGACAGCACAGCTCCCACCCCGGTCTCTGAGGCGTCCACTTCTAACATGAAGGGTCTGGTGGGATCAGTGTGATGAAGGATGGGTGCTGTGGAAAAAGCGGCTTTTGTTCTTCCAAAAGCCTCTAATGCATGGGAAGGCAAATTCTGAGTGTCAGTTCCCTTCTTAGTTAAAGCTGTAATGGGTGCTATGATGGACGAGAAACCCTTAATAAGCCTTCTATAATAGTTAGAGAAACCTATGAATCATTGAATGGCCTTGAGGCCCCTGGGGAGAGGCCAATGAATGATTGCGTCTAGTTTCTTAGGGTCCATCATAAAGCCAGAAGAGGAGATCACATAGCCTAAAAACTGTACTTGCTGTACGTCAAATAAACATTTATCAAGTTTGCAATACAAACCGTTAGACAATAGTTTAGACAAGACAAGCCGTACATGTTGGTGGTGGGTTTTCAGGTCAGGAGAATGTATCAGGACATCATCCAGATACACAACAACAAAACAAGGAGTGTATTCTCGTAAAACATCATTAATGAATGCCTGAAATACTGCTGGAGCATTGCATAGACCAAAGGGCATAACCAAATATTCATAGTGTCCTAATCTGGTATTGAACGCAGTTTTCCACTCATCCCCTTGTCTGATGCGAATCAGGTTGTAGGCCCCTCTAAGGTTCAACTTGGAGAATATTTTGGAATATTTCAAGCGATCAAACAACTCAGGGATGAGTGGGATAGGGTAGGCATGGTACCTAGGAGAAGGTCGATAGTGCAATCGTACGGACGATGTGGGGGTAATTTATCGGCTTCTTTCTTATCAAACACAGGGGCCAGATCTGAGTATGGAGGAGGTATAGTCGTGGTCAGTGGTGGAGCCGTGGGTACATTTAAGGTGTTGACGGACAAGGGGACCTGAATACAAGAGAGCATACAATCCTTATCCCACTTAGCGATTTGACGAGCTCGCCAATCAATTACAGGGTTATGACAAGTTAACCATAGGTAACCAAGTACAATGGGATAGGAAGGAGACGAAATGGCATGGAAACACATAATTTCTTTATGACATAGTCTTATCCCAACAGAAATGTTCTGAGTTTCGAATAGAACAAAAGGGGTTTCAAGTGGTCTGCCATCTATGGCTTGAACAAGTAAAGGAGGTTTTTTTCAACAAGAGGAATCGCGTGTTTGTGAGCAAAACCAAGGTCAATAAAGTTATCGGCAGCACCAGAGTCAACCAGGGCATAGAGATATACCGGGTTACGGGAACTCTCACAAAATAGAGTAACCGGAACCCGGAGTCTATTTCAAGTTTAGGGGATGAGGGAAAAGTACCTAAGAGCTGTCCCCAAGGGGCACTTAGGCATGCGAGTTTCCCGAAGGACCCTGGGGGCGTTTGGGACAACCCTTAAGCAAGTGACCCCCTAATCCACAATATAGACATAATCCCTCACGTCGGCGGCGTTGTTTTTCAATTTCAGGGAGTTTGGTGCTATCCAATTGCATAGGTTCGGAAGGTGAAAGTGGCTCTGGGAGCCCAGGCAAAGGGAACTGGGGCGGTATCCTACTAGGCGGTCTTTTAGATCTATCTTTAGTGTTTTTACGATGGCGAAGGCATTCATCAATAAAGGACAAGTAGGTGATCAAGTCCTCCAAATCGTCCGGAAGCTCTCTGGCTGCTACCTCGTTCTGGAGCTCATCGTTTAAACCCTCTGAGAAAACTGCTACCAAAGCCTCATTATTCCAGTTCAACTCAGAAGCCAAGGATCTAAACTCTAGTGCGTAATCACCCAGGGATTTCGTACCCTGGCGCAGGCGTAACAAGGACTTGGCGGCATTGGTTTTACGACCAGGGGGATCAAACACTCTACAGAAGGTGGTTATAAATTCCCAATAATTGTAAACAATGGGTTTGTCAGTTTCCCAGAGAGGATTTGCCCAACACAACGCCTTATCGGTAAGGTGATTGATAACAAAGGCTATCTTAGCACGATCTGTAGGGTAAGACCACGGGGTTAACTCAAAGTGGATAGAGATCTGGTTTAAGAAACCTCTACAGGCAATAGGATCGCCCCATAGCGTACCGGGGGTAGGAGAGTAGGGCAAGGGTTAGGTGTAGCAAAAGCTTCAGAAGATGGCGGATTAACTGGAGGGGAAACTTCTAACTGGGTAGGCGCGGTACGATTGATCCTCCAAATGACTTTCTAAACCGGAGAGTTGCTGAGCAGTCCCTGCTAGGTCCATGGCCCTTTCGTGATGTCAGGCAGACACACGAAACCGAGGGTAGCTACGGTCAGCCCTATGAAGAAACAGGAGACTCAAAACTAATTGCGATACCAGTCCTTGAGTTGGCTGGGTTACGGAGTAGCGAAAGGTGAACCTATAAGGCAGGGATGTAGGCAAGGAGGACAGAAACCAGTCCTTAGGGTGGCTGGTATGGAGACAGGAAAGTACGGAGTACCAGAGGGTTTAAACACAATCCTAGGTCGAAGGAATATGCTGTATACAAGGTCAAAATTACAAAAGCCAAGTCAAAGGACTAGAGAGGTACACAGGTCGAAATCCAAAAGCCAGGTCATACACAGAAAGTCAATCAAAAGTGAAAAGCAGCAAGAATATAGGTATAGACAAGCAGAACCACGAAAGGGCAATGCAAAAAGGCAAAAGCACTTTTAAATAAGGCGCCCTGCAGTCTGATTGGTTACCAGGGTCACATGATGCAGGGGAACCAACGTTGGAGGCGTATGACGTCCCGCACAGTGCGCCGCCGACCATCTCCTAAAGCTGCTGGGGCCGGCGGGACGTGCGCACAGGACACGAGGAGCTGCGGGGAGGACGCAGACCTTGGGACAGCCGCGAGGAACGCAGGAGGTGCGCCAGCCTCCGAGGGCTGACACTGTAGAACTGCCTACTGTGGTCCCGATTCTGTTCCTGGATACGGACTGACGTGCGCCTCATCTCTGATATAGAGACTCTCCCTCATTTTTCATTTTTATTTTTGTTTTAGACACCCCCAGATGACTCTCCCCCCAACTCCCCTTTTTTTTTCTCTATTTTTCTCTCGTAAATTACCCTGATTTCAAATTAATTTCGTTTAAGTCTTCTTACGCTGTTTTTATTTTTTGTTTTATTTTTGTGTTGGCGTTCACGGGTTCTCTTGGAGTGCTGCCGTGGCCTGGTGCCCGGACTAGCCCCCAAGTACCCGGCTTAGTGCCACCTATCTCCCATGGTCTCCCACAGTCCTTTGGATTTAAGGGATTACGCCAGGGACGGCACAATTTTGGCCTTTGCCACCCCATCCTTTTTTTTCTGTTCTCCCCCCATTTTTCTCACTTCCCTACCCCCTTATTTTATTGGATGTCTTCAGCTGATTGTTTTTGTGCTATTTTTCCTCCACTGACTTTTCATCACCGACTCCATACGGCCCTGCGAGGCCCTTTATTATTAATTGTAATATTGTTTCGATGTCGCCTTATTAACCCTTTTGCTGCTGAGGCTTTTCCCGCCTCTGTGCTGAGGTCATTTTTACCGGTTTTGCTTATCATGTTTAAACGTGTTTTTAAGGCTTATTTTAGTATATGACCCAGACATATTATATATCGTTCTTTCCGTCAGACTCGGCAGATTCATAATATGTCATTATTATATGTATACGTCATGACCTGTCTGTATATTATAACAAAAGCAATAAAATATGAATTTTCAATAATTTACTGCGTGTAAAGTGTTTTTTTTTCACATTTTAACATGCGAGCAATTGCGGTTATATTTTGTATGGGGTGCGCTTGTTAAAAAAATTAGAGATGGGGCTCGTTACATTTTTTTTTGGGGAAAATTATACGATTTTTAACAAACGCACCGCATACAAAAATCGTTAGTGCAGCATCATTGTTCACATTATAATTGAAATGGGAACAATATTGCTGCATTAACAAACCAAAAAAAAGAAAAAAAAAGTGTTTATTTTTTTTTATAATTTTTTTTAAATATTTTTTTATTTTTATTTATTTATTTATTTATTTTTACAAACTTTTTTCACTTTCGTGTTTGGTATCGTTGGAACGGCCATGCTCTGGCCGATCCAACAATACCAAACATTAACCCCTAGCTGCCACGGATCGGGAGATAGGGAGTTCATTGGAACTCCCTATCTCCACCGTTGGTGGCAGTTAGGGGTTAACTCCAGGACTGGCGTCATCGTGCTATGCACGATGACGCCAGTCCTCAGGGGGAGTTCCCGGAGGCTTGGCCGACATCCAAGATGTCGGCCAGCTCCGGGAAAGGATCACGAACCGGCGCTTTTCAGCGCCGATTCGCGATCCAGCTCCCCAGGGGTTAATGCCAGGTACCATTTGGAAGGGCAGGCTGTGCCTTTCCAAATGGTGCCTGGGTTAACCCCCGCAACGCCGCCGATCGGGAGGGAGAGAGGTCCGAAGGACCTCGCCCCCCTCCCTTTCAGGCGCCTCCTCCGCACATGCGGGGGGGCGCCTGAATTAGGTGTCATCGCGCTGCCGCGATGACACCTAATTTCACCGTCGGCGGTTCCGGATGCTGGGCTGACATCGAGGATGTCAGCCCGCACCGGGGGGGCCAGCGATCAGCCGGAACTCGGCCGAACGCTGACCCCAAAGTGAGGACGCGCTCAGCGCGTCCTCAGCACAGCAGCAGCCATGCGGAGGACGCGCTGAGTGCGTCCTCCGCATCGAAGTGGTTAATCTGGATGACCTTTTTGCAGACGTTGAGATACGGCCCTGCGTGGCCAATCCTTTCTCTTTTTTGCTGACTAGCTGTGGCCCTGCGAGGCTATTTTCCTTAGTTTTTTGTTTTGCTGACTTCCTATCATAATAAAAAATTATTAATTTAAAAAAAAGAAATAAAAAACAAAATAACTCATAAAAAAAACAAAAAAAACAACTGATCCAAATCACCTGAAATGATCCGAATCACTGAAATAATCCGAATCGCCGAAATTATCCAAATCACAGAATCAAATCAATCTGAAATTTTCGGATGGTCGATATTTCGTTTTCGGAAATGCTCCCGAAATATAAAAATGGTGAATTTCGTACAAATATCAATTTGGAACGAAACAAATTGTACATCTCTACTTTTTGCTGCATTTGACACTGTTGACCACCCTCTCCTGCTCCTCACACTGCGTCAACTTGGCCTCAGTGGCACCACTCTCTCCTGGTTCCCTTCCATCTCTCTCTTTGCTCCTGCAGTGTTTCCTACGCTGGTGCCTCTTCATCCCCAGTTCCTCTTTCAGTTGGGCTGCCTCAAGACTCTGTTCTGGGTCCCCTACTTGATCTATACTGTCTCTCTGGGCAACCTCATTTCTTCCTCTGGAGTCAAATATCATATCTATGCTGACAACACCCAAATCTACCTTTCCTCCCCCGATCTCTCTCCTCCTGTGTTGGACCGTGTTACAACCTGCCTATCAACTGTCTCTGACTGGATGACCCATCGTTCCCTTAAGCTAATCCTCTCTAAAATTGAACTTCTCCTCTTCCCTCCCTCTACAAACATCATTCCTGCCCATTTCCCTTCAGGTGAATGGTGCCACCATTATTTCTACCTCTCATGCCTGTTGCCTCTGGGTCCTGTTCTTTCCTTCACTCATCACATACAATCGCTAACCAAATCTTGCTACTTCCACCTAAAAAACATTGCATGCGTACGTCCCTGTCTTAATCAGGACTCTGCTAAAATGCTCATCCAAGCTCTTATTTTGTCACGGGGCACCTGGCATGGGCGTTATGCGGGATAGATAGCCCTTCAGGCAGAATTGCCGCTGGCTGCATATTACACAGAACCAAACCACAGGATACAGAGAACAGGACAACAGGAAGGGCAAGGGTTAAGGGAGAGAGCAACAATAGACTGGCACCCAGCCGCACACTAAAGGGAATCCTGATCTAGATATGGTCCTTAGAATGGCCGTCTAATCTAAGGGAAGGGAACCTCAGTGCTGGGTGACACACAGAACCAGAAACAGGACACTAGGGACAAATCCAGAGACGTACAAATAAACAATGTCTGACGTCAGAAACCAGAACAGGTTGTCAAACAAGATAGGAGTCGATACACAGAAGTTCACAGAGCATAGGGATAACACAAAGAATAGTCAGATAATCAGGCCAGAGTCATGCACAGGAGTTCAAAATCACAACTCAGGATAAACCAAAATAAGATAACAAACAAATTTTTTAACCCCTTAAGGACTGCTGAAGTACTATGTATGTCCTGCCCACAGGTCTCCCTTAGACCCGAGGATGTAAATAGTACGTCAGCGGCGCCTAACCCCCCTCCCGCCCGATACTTACCTCCCTCGCTGGATCCCTCGCAGATCTGGCAGGGAGGAAGCCTGCCCATGTGATTTACATGGGACGGCGAGCTCGATGACGTCACCACGCTGCGTGGTGACGTCATCAGCAGGCGCCCCATTGAAATCAATGGAGGGGAGGGGGGGCTCCTTCGGAGCCCTCTATCTCCCCAACCATTGAAGCTACAGTGATGCTTTTTGCACCGCTGGAAAGGGGAGATTTTGTCTGGGGGGTTAGTTAAATAGGACCTAGGCTGTCATCTAAAAATAATTAGCACAAAATGGTCAGAATGAGCGCAGCGCACATAGGTGAACTGGCTCAGCAGTGAAGGGATTAAAAAAAGAAAACGTAAACATTGGGTGTTTTTACCATTTTTTTCATCATATTTCATATTTGTTTGTTGTAAATTATTCGATATGATGGAAATAATGGTATTTCTATAAAGTCCATTTAATGGCGAGGAAAACGGTGTATAATATGTGTGGGTTGAATAAACGAGTAAGAGGAAAATTTGACCTAAACATGAACAGCGCAGAAACGTAAAAACAGCAGTGGTCACTAAAGGACGGATTTGTGTAAAACCGCCCGGTCACTAAGGGGTTAAAGGAATATATGATTCCACTAAGCAATCACCTCAACAATATTCATGTGATGGGCTTAAAAAATGGCCAGAGTTTGGCCTTTCCAATGATATCAAACATGTTTTGGGTAAATAAAATAAATAAATAAAAAAGTAATTTTTTTTATGCCTTTTTTTTGTCTTGGTCGTATAATAAAACAGGACTTCCAATCACGTTAAAACATGATGAGCAGAAAACAGTCAAAAATGATCATACAGAGGTGAAATGGCTCAGCAGTGAAGGGGTTACAAAAAGAAAACATGTAAACATTGGGGGGCCACATTACAGCCTTCGCGCTAAAATGGGGATATGCAAAGGAAAAAATCCTGCGCCTGCAGGTTTCTCCTTTGCGTTCCCATTTTAGCGTGATATTACGATGCAGGCGCTAGAAAAGCTGCTTGCATAGTAATGCGGCGCTAAACCGTGGGATGCACACAGCAGCGCTAAGCACCGCCACGAGCCTCCACTTGATGGAGTCCATAGGACTCCATTGAGACAGCCGCTGCCGGTCACATGACCAACCGGTCGGCGTAGTGATCCGCATAGAGAGACTGGGGGACTTTTTTCCCCCAGTCTCTCTCTGCTCCCGGCAGACAGAGGAGGCGGTTGGAGCCGTGGTCCTCGCCGTGAAATAGAAGGTTAGTATCTGATTTTTTGGGGGGTTTCTGGCTGGTGCTGACAGATTCTGTAGCAGCGGAATCCGTTAGCACAAGGTCCAGGCTGTGGTTAACTGTTGGGTTAATCGCAGTCAGATGGTTATTAGCATTAGTTTATTGTACTACTAACGCTGATTAACTCGTTGAGCTCCCCATGTTAAGCATAGGGAGCGCAAAGTACAGTAACCTCGCGCTGAAAAGCACAAGTATCCTCAGGTGTTGTCCCTGTGTTCCGACAAAGGGGCTCTTCTCGTATTGTGCTTCCGGCATCTCCGTATGTCCACTCACTATGTCCACTTTGCCGGAACACAGGGACAACATCTGAGGATACTTCACTTCATTTATTTATTTATTTATTTATAAAGGATTTTACCAGGAAGGATACATTGAGATTTCTTTGATCAAGAACATGTACAGTGGCAAGAAAAAGTATGTGAACCCTTTGGGATTACGTGGAGTTTTGCATGAATTGATCATAAAATATGCTCTGATCTTCAACTAAGTCACAACAATTTGAAAAACACAGTCTGCTTAAAATAATACAACACAAACATTAGTTTTCATGTGTTTATTGAACAGAACATGTAGAGATTCACAGTGCAGGGTGGAAAAAGTATGTGAACCCCTAGCCTAATGACTTCTCCAAGAGCTAATTGGAGCCAGGAGTGAGCCAACCTTGAGTCCAATCAGTGTGATATTATTGGATGTGTTGCTGAAAGCTGTCCTGCCCTGTAAAAACACACACCAGTTTTGGGTTTACTGGTTTCAAGAAGCACTGCCTGATGTGAACCATGCCTCGCAGAAAAGAGCTCTCAGAAGACCTACGATCAAGAATTGTTGACTTGCATGAAGCTGGAAAGGGTTACAAAAGTATCTCCAAAAGCCTTGATGTTCATGTGTCCACGGTAAGACAGACTGTCTACAAATGGAGAAAGTTCAGCACTGTTGCTACTCTCCCTAGGCGTGGTCGTCCTGTAAAGCTGACTGCAAGAGCACAGCACAGAATGCTTAATGAGGTAAAGAAGAATCCTAGTGTCAGCTATAGACTTACAGAAATCTCTGGCACATGCTAACATTTTTGTTGACACATCTACAATAAGGAAAACATTAAACAAGAATGGAGTACATGGGAGGACACCACGGAGGAAGCCATTGCTGTCCAAAAACAATATTGCAGCACGTTTGAAGTTTGCAAAAGAGTACCTGGATGTTCCACAGCACTACTGGCAAAATATTCTGTGGACAGATGAAACCAAAATTGAGTTGTTTGGAAAAAACACACAACACTAGGTGTGGAGAAAAAAGGCACAGCACACCAACATCAAAACCTCATCCCCACTGTAAAACATGGCGGAGGGAGCATCATGGTTTGGGGCTGCTTTGCTGCCTCAGGGCCTGGATGGATTGTTGTCATTGATGGAAAAATGAATTCCAGAGTTATCAAGACATTTTGCAGGAAAACGTAAGACCATCTGTCCGCCAACTGAAGCTCTGCAGAGGATGGGTGATGCAACAGGACAATAACCCAAAGCATACAAGTAATTCAACAAAAGAATGGCTTCAACAAAACAAAATACGCCTTCTGGAGTGGCCCAGTCAGAGTCCTGACCTCAACCCGATTGAAATGCTGTGGCATGACCTTAAGAGAGCGATTCACACCAGACATCCCAAGAATATTGCTACACTGAAACCGTTTTGTGAAGAGGAGTTGTCCAAAATTACTCCAGATCGTTGTGCAGGTCTGATCTGCAACTACAGGAAATGTTGGGTTGAGGTTATTGCTGCCAAAGGAGGGTCAACCAGTTATTAAGTCCAAAGGCTCACATACTTTTTCCACCCTGCACTGTGAATGTTTACATGTTCTGTTCAATAAAAACATGAAAACATATAATGTTTGTGTTGTATTATTTTATGCAGACTGTGTTTTTCAAATTGTTGTGACTTAGATGAAGATCAGAGCACATTTTATGACCAATTCATGCAAAACTCCACGTAATCCCAAAGGGTTCACATACTTTTTCTTGCCACTGTATATAAGACCAGGTATTCATATGGAAAGCTTACACCAACTGATGAAACGCTATAAAATTATATTTCAGGTAATATGTGATTTACAGTTTTTCCTCGTCTCATTACAATGCATAATTTCTTGTTCTCATGTCATATCCTTTATGGTCTAAAGTTACTGTTTAAAAAATATAACTTATACACCTCTTGTGTTTTTGACAAAGTAAACATAATGCATGTAATTTAGCCTTTCAGTTAGCATAATTATAAATATCAACTAGTAATTATCAATATTATTAAGGATTTTTTATTAATTTATGAATAATTAAGGACAGAAATTCAAATAGTATTTAATACAAGCAAAATATCAATAAAAAGAAAGAAAAATCCTAATATTTCATAAAATATAGGCACGTCCTTTATTGTTATTTTCATTTATGTATTGTTTTTTCACGATTTAATACTGAAAGTGAAAACCACAATGTTCAACTGAGCCAAAAACAATTTTCACAAGGATAAAAGACATATCATTAAAAATAAATTCACAGCTCACACATTAAATTCTGATTAATAAAAGACAACTGAGAGCTGCCTAGGCTCAGCTGAGCTCACAATTATATCAATATTCACAGTTGGGAAAACCGACACCCCTAGATTGCCCAGGTAAAACTTCATGCAATGCTATTTAAGAGTTACAAGAATAATTTAATTGATCAATTAAGGCCATTAAGGTTTTAAACATGTTTAATGTGGGGGGGCGGAGCGAGCGGCCATCCGGGAAAGCCGCATGTGAGTGGAGCTCCGGCGGATCGCGCCATAATTTTCAATCCTACGGCAAGATACCACCCTGAAACTCGGCGGTTTGACCCCCAAGAGCACCCTGAGACCTCCGGGCACCAGTATGGCTCCCCCCAGGCCACAACGAGCAGTAGAACCGGCGAAATCCGCCAAAAAAGATCGCCCTCGTGGCCCGCAAGATGGCGGCTCCCGGGACCCAGTCTCCCCAGCTTCTGCGAGGGACGAAGAGGAGGAGGTGCTGCAACTCTCTGAAGATCTACCAGCGTCTGGTAAGGCTCTCCAAACAATGCTGCAAAGCCTTAGAATTACGTTGCAAACAGACTTTAGAGCTATTACTGCAGAGCTGCATAACGAAATTAAAGAGCTGGGGGAACGTACGGATAATCTAGAATCTAAAACAGACGAACTTTGTTTAGCGCACAATGAGTTAATTGATGCTTTTCAAGCACTTAAAACATCTCATGAAACACTAGCATTGAAGATGGCGGACCAAGAAGACCGTTCTCGCCGTAACAATATTAGAGTCCGCGGTATCCCTGAAGACATCAAGACCCCTGACCTCTCCTCTTATTTGCACTCGATGTTCCAGGCCTTGCTCCCCGACCTTCCATCAGCGGAATTATTGATGGATCGAGCTCATAGAGTACCGAAACCGAAATCTCTACCCTCCTCTACACCACGAGATGTAGTTCTACGTATGCATTATTTCACGGTCAAAGAGGCCATTATGAGAGCATATCGGGCCGACCATCTGGCCGCACCATACTCAGCCATCCTCCTCTTCCCCGACCTGTCTTCTCTCACTATGTCTAGGAGACGGGACTTTCAACCAGTCACGAAAATCTTGAGAAACAGAGAGATTCAATATCGCTGGGGCTTCCCAACGAAACTACTGGTCTGGAGAGAGGGCCACCTGCACGTGCTTGCCTCGGTGGAGGAAGGAATGAAGCAGCTGGTGTCCTGGAGTCTACTTGAGGAATACACTCCGCCACGGATTCAGTCCACCTCTCCGTCTAAAGTGTCTCCGGAATGGCACAGAGTTATTTCTCACAAAGTTCCTGAATCAACGGCTTTTAGCATGACGAGACTCTAATTTCCCTTTCAAGGTTCTCCCGCACCAGGGGACCGGCGGCTCATGATGCTGGGTTCTACGTAGAGGACTACCTCGGTTGACAACATGAGAGTGGTCCATTGTTCCTGTATTCTTGGATCCCGTAGTCAGATGGTTTCCACGATGGGTGATGTGTCTCTGGCAAGTTGATTTGTGGCGCGGTCTCTCTCGCCCCTTGTGTTGATCGGTTACTTGAATCAACGAACTATTGTTTTTTTTTTCTTTTTTCTTTTCTCCTCTCTTTTTTCGAGTTGGTACTGGGTGTCTGCTTCGCACCCCCCCCCCCGGAAGCCTTCCTCCAAGGATTGGAGTTGACCCCGCTTGGCTTTTCGCGGTGGTCGAGAAGGATGTGAGATACTGTTTGTACATAGTTGATTCCAGGACTCTGACCTGGACTTTTTTTCTTCTTTTGGTTCTTTCTTCCTTATTTTTACTTTTAGTGACCCCTTTTTTCCTTTTTTTTGAGTCTACCGGACCCTTAATGTCATCATTGTATTCCAAAATGCGAGTGCTGGGACTTGTCTCTTCATCGAGATTCCCCTGTTGGGGTATAGTATATCTCACGGCGTTCTACATATTTCTGTTATTGTTGTTTAGTATAATATGAAAATGTATTCTCATAATGTGAAAGGTCTGAATATGCCCCACAAACGACATGCATTGTATGCTGAACTGCGTAGACAAAACCCTGACTTTGTCTGCTTACAGGAGACACACTTCCGCAGGTTTTCACATCCTAATTTATTCCTCCCCAATTACACCACACAATACCATGCTACCGCTCCAACTAAAGCAAAAGGGGTTTCTATCTTGATACATAACAGGGTGACGTTCGAACTCCATAAAATGGTTAGAGATGTTAAGGGAAGGTTTTTGATACTGATCTGCTCCATCAATCATGTTCTCTATACCATCGCAAATATATACTGTCCGAACACTGGCCAGCGGCCTTTTTTGAAACACGTCTTAGATAAGCTCTCCCAATCTCAAATGGGCCAAATAATCATTTGCGGCGATTTTAATCTTTCCTTTGACATAGGGAGAACCGGTTCCCCTAGACAGCCGAATGGACCCTCCCTTCACTTACTATCTGAGTGCCACCTACATGACGCATGGCGCCTACTTCATCCTAATGAAACTGACTATTCCTACTACTCTTTAACTCATCATACGTTTTCTAGAATTGATTATGTTTTCGTACACAACTCCACATTAGCACTGGTGCTTGACTGCGAGATTGGGAAAATCTCTTGGTCGGACCACGCTCCCATGCTATTGACGCTGTCGGATAATTACGCCTCGTACGGTAAATCTCCTTGGAGATTAAATGAATCCCTACTGGCTCACCCAGAAGCAGGCCCTGAAATTAAAGAAGCGGTTTTAAATTATTTCAAAGAAAATTCACTACCTGATACCTCTCCAACAACCTTGTGGCAGGCCCATAAGGCAGTTATCAGAGGCGTCCTTGTTAAATGGGGCTCGAGAATAAAAAAAGCCAATCAAGCCCAGAAATTAGACCTGTTAAAAGAATTGGACAAAGTGTCTTCTCAACATAAACTTCACCCTACCCCGCTATTGGCGGAACAACTCCGCTCCCTCATGTCCCGACTCAGTGACATACATAAAAAAGAATATATATGGAGAGCACGTCGACTTAACGCTAAATTCTACCTATATAGCAACAAGACGGGTAAACTAATGGCTAATAAACTAAAGGGACGCTTAACACGAACTAAAATTGCAAAACTTAAAACGGCATCCGCGGGATTTGTGGCACAACCACAGCAAATAGCTAACCGATTTGCGGAGTATTATGCCCAACTATATAATCTCCACCTAGACGGGGCAACACACCAACCTTCCCTAACGGAAGTTTTCTCCTATCTGACCTCTCTTGCTCTACCCCAGCTTTCGCCAACCTGTCAGGATAAGTTAACTACCCCGATCTCCCATGAGGAACTGAGAAGGGTTCTATCCTCCCTACCCCCTGGGAAGTCCCCTGGCCCAGATGGTTTTACCGCTAAATACTATGCGACATTTGCAGAACAACTCAACCCACATATGCTTTCGCTATTTAACCACCTCTTTGAATCAGGTACGGCCCCCCCTGAACTTCTTAAAGCTTCTATAGTCACCATACCTAAGCCTGGCAAAGACCCCACACTTTGTTCTAACTACCGCCCTATTTCCTTATTGAACGTGGACATTAAGATTTATGCAAAAATCTTGGCGAATAGAGTAGCACCTTTGCTTCCGAAATTAGTGGCAGACGACCAGGTAGGATTTATTCAGGGGCGCCAGGGAACGGACAACACAGTTAGACTTCTAAATATTATAGATGGAGTGGGGCGGGACGCGACACCTTGCCTTCTCCTCTCTTTAGATGCAGAGAAGGCATTTGACAGGCTCAGTTGGCTCTTCCTGCGACATGTCCTCTTGAAGTTTAATTTTCCTCTTCCTTTTATTGAGGCAGTCTTTACACTATATTCCTCTCCAACAGCGCAAGTATTGAATGCTGGGTTTCTCTCTGACACTATTACCATTACAAACGGTACCCGACAGGGATGCCCGTTATCCCCACTCTTATACGCTCTAGCCCTGGAACCGCTAGCACAAGCGATTCGGGCGGACTCTGAGATCACGGGCGTCCACATCGGCCCCACGGAGAGTAGGATTAGTCTTTTTGCGGATGATATCCTTCTTACCCTGACTGACCCAGTTAAATCTATTCCCCAGCTCCATCATTTGCTCAATCAATATGGGAAAGTCTCCTATCACCAAATTAACGTAGCAAAAACGCAGGCCCTCGGCACTCACCTTTCACCTACCGACCTTACTTATTTACGAACCACCTATAAATACGACTGGAGAGCAGTTTATTTAACATATCTAGGGATTAAAATCTCCTTCTCACGTCCTACCCTCTATAGACTGAACTATGGCGCTATGCTGTCCACGATCAAAGAGTTATGTTGGAGATGGGCACGTTTTGAATTTTCCTGGCTGGGGAGGATAGCTGTTATTAAAATGTCAATTCTCCCTAAACTGTTATATTTATTTAGAGCTTTGCCGGTGTCTACCCATCCGACCTTTTTTAAAACTCTACAAACCGCAATAAATCAGTTCGTATGGCGGAGGCGGAAGCCACGGGTTGGCTTCCGAGTGTTATCTACTTCGGTGGTACAGGGAGGACTGGGCCTTCCAAATCTCTTGGTATACCACAAAGCAGCCCTTATGGCGTTATTGAGCTCTGCTTTGGCGTTGTCCCCTGTCCCTCAGTGGACCCTGCCCATCTTCCAGGCGATTTCTCCATTTAAACTGGCCGACATAATCTGGCTACCGAAACATATTCGCCCCCGACTGCACGATTTATTGCCCCTGATCACTCTCCTTATCAGAACATGGGATGCTATGAGAGGACAATTATGCCATTATCACCCTTTGCACTTAGCGACGCCAATAACAGCCTTGACCCACAAAATCCCCAACTTTAATGCCCGCCATTGGACAGCTCATGGCCTGTCCAGATTGGTGGACTTTTATTCCCCGAGGGGATTCATGCCATATGCTGCCCTGTCTGAACGGTATAATATTGCTCGACCTCTTCAATTCTCTTATCTACAGGTTAAGACGTTATTGGCTAAATATGATATGACTGGCTCAGACAGACTGACACGGCCAGCCTTGTCCCCATTTGAAACATACTGTGTTTCTCCATATACACCTGCTAGACTACTCTCACTCTGTTATAAACTGATGACTACCTCGGACCCTGTACAGAAATGTAGGTTTCAGGTGATGTGGGAGAGAGACTTAAATACTACGATTTCCCCCGAACAGTGGGCTGAATCCTTTCGGGGAGATAGGGGTAAATTCAAGAGTGCGTCTTTACATGAAGCGAGGAAAAAACTGTTGTATCGATGGTATTTAACTCCTGACAAACTTAGCCATTTTTCAACTTCAGGAAATTCAACTTGTTGGCGGTGCTCCGCTACACGTGGATCCTTCGTTCATATGTGGTGGCATTGTCCTCCTTTGCAAATATTCTGGCAGGATATAGTGGTGTTCCTGAATAAGTTCTTAGGTACGGCCCTCAACCCTGACCCACAAATTCTTTTACTTCAGATATTCCCGAAAGGGATGTCAACGACCCAACGTAAATTAGTGGCACACATCCTTACCTCTGCTTATACCCTCATTGCATCTCACTGGCGCTCCCCCTCCCTCCCTACTATGAATGACCTTAAAAGCAGAGTGGGAGAAGTCAGGTCACTGGACGCTCTTGCCGACTCAGTAGCGGGAATTCCATTCTCGACCCGAAATCACTGGTATATTTGGGATGTATATTTAAATATTTAAGTATTTGATATGTTTCGGGGATCCTTGAACAGATATTTTGAGATTGCTCTTGGCACTTCCCACGATGACAACCCGGTAGACTCTTCCCCCCCCCTGTTTTATTTTCCTTCCCTTTTTTCAGTTCGGTTATGTTTTTATTTTCTCTCCTGAGTCCCCTTCCCCCATAATGACAGTTTCTAGAACTCTTTTTCAAGCTTTGGTTGCTGAACGGTTCTGTAATATCTAGCTACTATGACTTCTACTGGTTTAACTATTGATGTAACAGTTATATTTATAGATGTCAATATGTGAAGAAAACTCAGCACCGTTTTGTACTGTATTATATTTTGTGGAAACAATAAATTTCTTATAAAAAAAAAAAAAAACATGTTTAATGTGATTTTTAGTATTTTGAACAGTTTGAATAGTTTGTTTTTTTTATCCACGAATTGTACTCTAGTATATGTTTCGTGTATCGTGTTCTATAAGAACAGTTTACGTCATGTGGCAGTTATTGGTGTTTGAATAAATCTTCAACTACATTGCATGCTACACTTCTCACACAGCTCAAAGGAATAATTAAGCCACACCAGAAAAATTCTCCCATTTATCTCACTTTCCAAATCGGCTATTTGGTCTAGATTGTTCTCGTCTCCTGGTTTTCACTTTTCTCTGAATAAGCCTGTGTATATACACCCACCAGTCACTTTATTAGGTACACCTGTTCAACTGCTTAACACAAATTGGTAATCAGCCAATCACATAGCAGGAACTCAATGCATTTAGGCATCTAGACATGGTGAAGACGACTTGCTGAAGTTTGTACTGAGCATTAGAATGAGGAAGAAAGGAAATTTTAAGTGACTTTGAACATGGCCTGGTTGCTGGCCTGACTATTTAAAAAACTGCTGATCTACTGGGATTTTCAAGCATAACCATTTCTAGGGTTTACAGGGAATGGTCTGATAAAGTGAAAATATCCAGTGAGCAGCAGTTGTGAGGACGAAAAAAAATGCCTTGTTGATGTCAGAGTTCTGAGGAGAATGGACAGCCGGGTTTGAGACGATAGAAAAGCAACAGTAACTCAGATAACCACTCAATACAACCAAGGTATGCAGAATACCATCTCTGAATGCACAACACATCAAACCTTGAAGTAGATGGACTACAGCAGCAGCAGCAGACCACACTGAGTGCCACTCCTGTCAGCTAAGAGCAGGAAACTGAGGCTACAATTTGCACAGGTTCACCAAAATTGGACAAAAGAAGATTGGAAAAATGTTGCCTGGTTTGATGAGACTCGGCATCAGCTGCAACATTCAGATGGTAGGGTCAGAATTTGGTGTAAACAAAATGAAAGCATGGATCCATCCTGCCTTGTATCAACGATTCAGGCTCGTGGTGGTGGTTTAATGGTGTGGAGGATATTTTCTAGGCACACGTTGGGTCCCTTAATACCAATTGAGCATCATTTACACACGGTGGCCTATCCGAGTATTGTTGCTGACCATGTCCATCTCTCTATGACCACAGTGTATCCATCTACTTCCAGCAAGATAATGCACCATGTCATAAAGCTCAAATTATCTCAGACTGGTTTCTTGAACATGACAATGAGTTCACTGTACACCAATGGCCTCTACAGTCACCAGATCTCAATCTAATAGAGGACCTTTGGAATGTGGTGGAATGGGAGATTTGCATTGTGGATGTGCAGTTGACAAATCTGCAGCAACTGCTTGCTCCTAACATGTCAATATGGACCAAAATCACTGAGGAATGTTTCCAACACATTGTTGAATCTATGCCACAAAGAATTAAGGCAATTCTGAAGGCAAAAAGGGGTCCACCCCGGTACTAGCAAGGTGTATTTCTTATATATAACATATTTATTACATGATCACAGAGAGTCACTTCATTACAGAATCTAGAAATCAATTCACTGATTTTCATTATGTGATTTCCTGCAGCATGCAATTTCTACATACTGCACTAAAGCACTTTCATGAAAGAACATTGTCTTGTGTGCCGATGTCTGCATCCTGCAGGAAATCACTTTTCCTACAGTATAGAGATTAGTTTACTGGTTAACACAAGTCACCCACTTACACAAGTTCTTTAAGAGGACTGCTAATTGACATTTTCAATGAGCTGTAATGATTAGGCAGGCTTCTTCGTTGTATGTGACTGAGCTACACATTCGTACACATTAATCCCTATGATGAATCTGACTAGTGGAGATAAGGAGAAGAACTTCAAGTTAAGCTTAGCTGGAACAGAGACATACTGTATGTACTGAGATTTTTACAACGCATACAACACTCGACTTAAAAGACATTAGCTAGTACATGTTTTATTTTAATTCCAAAATAATGTTGAATGCTCACTATATACTTAAAAGTTGCTAATTTGGGGAAAAGGCATATGGCCACATTATGATCTCCATGCTAAAACAGGGGCGGTAGGGAGAAAAAACTGCGCCTGCAGTTTTCCCCCTACCGCCCCCGTTTTAGAGTGGAATTACAATGCAGGTGCTTAAAAAGCTGCCTGCGTTGTTACCGCGCACTACGGCCCGGGAGCCCACCCGCGAGCATCACCTCGATGGAGTCCACAGTAATGCAACCACGGACGTTAAAATGTGTGGCAACACGAACATGATCACTGCGCTCGTCTGACACGGGCCTTAACAAGGAGAAATAATGACAACATACAGTATAGCAATTCCGCGCTTTAAAAAAAATATTTCTTCAATTGATTCTGAGTAAATAACTATGTACTTCAGCTTCTTGCTTTAAAATAAAAAAAATCAGGGTAAGTTTTATATCAGTATATATTCTTTCAAGTCCTACTTTATCCTTCCAAAAGCATTTACAACTGGTACTGACTTGAATATGTTCACATTATTATTCTAGCTAATATTAGTTTAACTTATACATTGTTATTTACAAATAGCAAGCATCATTAAAAAATAATGCATTTTATTTTCATTTACAAAAAATATTCTCAGTAATGGCAGTACACAGGTGTCAGGAAGCATTTTTGCCAAGCTTCAGACATACCTAGGAAAGGAATTTATCATAACTTATATATTTTTTTTCCATTTGTTATTTTAATGCTATTTAGCTTATGCCATCAACTTGATTCCTCAAACTTTTAACATGACTGAGTACAGACTCGAGCTGCAACCTTGCAATTAGTAGTCTTCCAGAATCCACTGGCAAGTTTGAGATTTTGACATCAAAGAAATGCAATTTGTGTTTCAGCCAAATTATTGAAGACAAAAAAAACAACAACTCAGGACACGTTATTGATTGACATAATAACTGAAATTGTTAAAATTCCCAAGTTTACTTCACAATGTGCCTTAGAGGTGGTTTCAGTTCTGCAGATGATGGCATGAAATACAAATGGACCAATACTTATACTTATTTATTCATAATGATGACAGATTTTCAGTGCTGGCAATGAGCACTGTAATATGGGGAAACAAGATATACTATGTGATTCCACACTCATTCAGGCAAAATGTGAGGGAAAACGGGTCAGTGGTCCATTCCTCGATCAGTCAGAGTGAGAGCTCTGGGAATAGGAAGCTATGCATGTTGTCAGCCTGTCTAGGTGTTGCATTTACAGCCTTTCTCACAGGTAGACGATGAATTGCATGCGTTAGCACTTAACATGAATGGTGATAAAAGTGTGATTTAACTCTGGTGTTGGCTAGCAATTATCTTTCTCATTTCTTTTAATTTTGAAATGACTGTATAACTGTTTGATGTTACCCGCCTATGAGCAACAGTAAACTGGACAGGACAACTGTACAAAATGTATCCTTGCGTTATTGGTTGTGTTACGTTATCAATCAGATAACATAATATTAGCAACAGTTTCAGACAGCCTTTCTCACAGCAGACACATTTTAGGCATATTTTGTTCGTAAATAATATTACAATTAAACTTTTTTACAATGAATTTGGTCTCTTGCTTTGTTAATTTTTTTTTACCGCATTTTCATCTACACTTTAAATCCACGATCCACATGCTATACAAAACACTGAGGGCGCTATCGCGTACCCCTCGCTAAAAGGGGAAAATTTAGCGAACGCTAACGTAAATATGTAGCTGTACTACTAAAAGAAGTCATTGCAGCAACACGGCAATAAAAAGCAGCATATATGGAAAACTAGCAAAAGTGGTACCAAAGGACCAAGAAGGCAAAAAATCTAAAATGTAATGACATTTTCGCTCCTACAAATCTGAGCAGAGTCAAAAATGAGGAGAAAGGAAAAAATCCTAAAGACCACAAGCTACCAATGCTACAACAATATAAGTAAGGCAATTCGCATTGAAGTAGATAAAGCAATATAAACAAGTAACCATAAGATACCAAGGGCTCTATTACATTCTCCACGCGAATTCGTACGCGCAGCGCAATTTTTTTTGCGCACAGCGTTAAACGTTAACGTGCGTAAATTAACGCTGGTATTACGATCCGAGCGCATTTTTTCATCCACCAAAAAATATTTTATATATATAAAAAAGAACCGCAAAAACTTGCGCTCATTAACGTTGCGCGCAGAAATCGGTGGGTAGACTGTTTTTTCACGCGATTCAGCCAATCAGAATTAAGAACCACAATCGTCTCCCGTTCAGTTTTTGCGCCTGTCAAAATCAATCTGTGTATATATGCTGCGGCAATAATAAAAACACGCACAACTTCTCAATTATTTTGTTTGGGTATGCGTAGAATGTGTAACTATACTCTGCTGTATTTTTTTTTTTTTCGTACTGTTGTATTTTGTTTCGGCCACAACGTTCAGATTTGCCGTTACCACCAGCTTTTCAAAGACGTTAAAATTATGCACGCAAATGTCGTTCGTAAAAAGTTGCACATCGATTGTAATACCATCCGCGTACCAGCGCATGAACGCATTTGCGCTCACAATGTTAAGTATGGGATGCGCGCACAAACTTGCGTTCGCGCAGGGTTCTTGCAGGGTCACTCGCGTTAGACGTTAACGCGCATCGTATGCGCGAACGTCGTAATACGGCGTTCATCGCGAAGGGTTTTGCCCCTCGCGTTAATGCATTTTTGCGCACGCGCAGAAAAGTCCGCGAAGAATGTAATAGAGACCCAAATGTGTTCAACAGAAAAAAGTGTCTAGTAGCAAGAAATGGGAAGTTTACAATGTGAAAAAGAGATATAGATAGGTATTAAATAATTGTTTATAATTTTCACTTAATTAACTTGTCCTCTTTTGGTAGTGCGGAAGGAAATAATTGGGGAAGCAGATAGACTGCTGATTCCCACCGTCCAAAAACCCAGGTGCACTGACATACGTTGAAACAAATCACACAAGCAAACGTTCTGTGTGATTACTTTTTCCCTTTATTCACTGAGGTGTCCTTTTTGCTGATTTGTGTTTCAAACAAATCTCAGTTCTGCATTGGCTCCTTCTTTGCACTTGAGAGCTCACAATCTAAGAGGAGAGGTGTGACACACTAGGGTAAATAGCTGATAATTTAAGATTTTGTTAAGTCATGACATAAAGTCATGATTTTATTAAAGACACGGAGGCGAGTATTTAATGCCAAATCTCTTTATTACTACTTCACAGCAGCAAGAGTTAAACAAAAAACTATAATGGTATCTGCGGATCTCCCCATAGCACATAGTATAGTCCATGCCCATATTCGGACAGCACTGCCTCATCTCTTCTCTCTTTCTTGAATCGAACTGAATCTGGAACAATCTAAACCAACAATGCGGAACCCGGAACTGGTCAACCAACAGGATAGAAGAAAACACTGGAACAGTATTCATGCAGCAGATGGAATCCACCCGTTAGAACGCTGAAAGAGAAGACAGAATGTGAAGAACGCCAGGGTTGTGTGTCAGGAGATCGAACAAATAGCCCCAGAAACAATGGAATAAATGCAGATCATCACATCAGCAATAATAACATACTACATTACCCGTGTGGGTGGGTCAAGGAAACGGGCGGGAAATACTCGCCTCCGTGTCTTTAATAAAATCATGACTTTATGTCATGACTAAACAAAATCTTAAATTTTATCACAAGACACGGAGGCTCATATTTAATGCCAGTTCAAAGCAGCGCAATAGTTTTGGTGGACCAGTGATCCATCGGTCTAAAATAGAATTGTTTGAATGTGGATTCTCTAGACCAGTCCGCCGCCCTCATGATGTCCTCTAAACGACATCCCGCAGAAAAGGCCTTAGAAGCCATCGAGCCCCTTGCTGAATGCGCGCCAAACATAGAAGTATCAATACCAGCTTGAGACATAACCCATCGCATCCACCTTGCTAAAGTCATCGATGAGACCGGCCTAAAAGGATGGCGATGTGAAATAAATAACGGTCCAACAGGTTGAGTGCGTAAGGGAGCTGTACGAAGTTCATACTCCCTCAAACAACCAACCGGGCAAAGATCAGGAAGATCTGGAAATACTGGATAAAATAGCAAGGTAGAGGTTGTTTTAGTTCTACGAGATATAGAGAATTTGACACCCTCTGGGTAAAAAGTTTTTGCGTGAACATCTAGGGCCTCACATCCGAAACTGCGACAAGAGATATCAGACAGAGTAGCATTACTAATTTACCAGATAATTTCTGTAGGGAAAGATCTTGGTTAGGGCCCCACTCAGAGAACAGAGTGAAAACTGTCGAGACATCCCAAGTCGAAGAATACTTCGGTTGAGGATGTCGCGACAATCGTGCTCCCCGCAACAACTTACAGACCAAAGGATGTTTACCTGCCGAAATGCCTTGAAAACCTACATGTTGTGCTGAAATAGCGGAACGATATAGGTTAAGTGTTCGATAAGCTTTCCTTTGTCAAATTCATCTGATAAGAACTGAAGCACATTCTCTACAGAGGTTGAAATGGGATCCACGTCTCGTCCTAAGCACCAGCTAGCCCAGATTGACCAGGCACTCTTGTAAGCACGGAAAGTACTGGGAGCCTTTGAGGCATCGAGGAGGCTCGTAATTCCTCGCGAAAGGTTTGGGACGGGGCGGGGTCCCCTGAGAGCAACCACGCCATCAGTTGAAGATGGCCCGTCTGCACTAGGGGATGAAATTCTCCGTCTGAATTCGTTAGGAAAAACGGAGGAGTCGGTAGAAGACGAGGATAATCCGTCGTCATAGAAACATAGAAACATAGAAACATAGAAAGATGTTGGCAGATAAGAACCTTTCGGCCCATCTAGTCTGCCCAATTACATGGATACTTTACTTGGATTTATCTTTTGTTTAGGATAGCCTTATGCCTATCCCATGCTTGCTTAAATTCAATTACTGTTTTGGCCTCTACCACTTCAACTGGAAGACTGTTCCATGTATCCACCACCCTCTCAGTAAAATAATGCTTCCTGATGTTACTTTTAAACCTTTGCCCCTCTAATCTAAGACTATGTCCTCTTGTTTTGCTACTTTGTTTCCTTTTAAATATACTCCCTTCCTCTACCTTGTGGATTCCCTTTACGTATTTAAATGTTTCTATCATATCTCCTCTGTCTCGTCTTTTTTCCAAGCTGTACATGTTAAGATCATTAAGCCTTTCCTGGTAACTTTTCTCCTTCAAGCCGTACACCATTTTAGTAGCCCTTCTCTGAACTCTCTCTAAGATGTCTATATCCTTCTGGAGATACGGTCTCCAGTACTGCACACAGTACTCCAAGTGAGGTCTCACCAGTGCTCTGTACAGTGGCATGAGCACTTCCCTTTTCCTACTGCTAATACCTCTCCCTACACAACCAAGCATTCTGCTAGCATTTCCTGCTGCTCTATTACATTGACTACTTACCTTTAGATCCTCTGAAATAATAACCCCTAAATCCCTTTCCTCAGATGTCATTGCTAATAGAAAGGGGTACCATGGCTGAGCTGGCCACCATGGGGTTATTAACACTACTGATGCTTTGTCCCGCCGAGTGTGTAGCAATGTCCGACCTAGCAGAGCAAAGGGCGGAAATGTGTAGAGTCTCCCCCCTTTCCATATCTGTAGCATAGCGTCCGTTGCCAGAGCTTCTGGATCCGGACGCCAGCTGTAAAACCTGGGTAGGTGTGTGTTGAGCCGAGTGGCAAATAAATCTATGGAAAAAGGTCCCCAAAGATCCTGAATTTTTGAGAAAATCTGCGTATCTAAACGCCAATCGCTGCCATCCCTCAGGAATCGAGAATGCCAATCGGCTACCACATTGTGTAGACCCGGAAGGTATTCTGCCTGTACTTGTATATTTCGTTCTAGACAGAAATCCCAAAAGGTTTTGGCTAGCACGGCTAGAGGCCGAGATCGAGCACCCCCTAGTTTGTTGACGTACTGGACGGCGGATATGTTGTCCATCCGGAGCAGAATGCAACAATTGGAATTGGTCTTGGAGAAACTGCGGATCGCGAACGATCCAGCTAGAAGCTCTAGACAATTTATGTGTAGACGACGTTCCTGCAGTGACCATAGGCCGCCTGCCGAAACGTCCCCACATCGAGCTCCCCAACCATGCTGACTGGCGTCTGCTTCTATCACTATATCTGGAGCCGAGCCCGTTCCAGGCCTCCATATTGTCCAGCCACCATTGGATTTCTTGACGACACTCGTCGTCTAGTTCTGTGATGGCGTCGTAGGATTGTGACTGACGTAGGGCCCGCCGCCTTTAGGCGTTGTAGCGCCCGATAGTGTAAGGGGCCTGGGAATATTGCTTGTATGGAGGCTGACAGAAGCCCTATGAGGCGTGCAAGATGTCGAACGGAGAGTGTGGGTGTTTGTAAAGCTCTCTGTAACTCCCGACGAACGTCGCGGAGTTTGGAACGAGGTAGGCTCAATGTTTCTGTGGTGGAATCTACTGTGAAACCCAGAAAATCTAGTGTCTGCGTGGGATGTAAAATTGATTTTTTCTGATTTATCAAGAAACCCAATTTGGTCAGGAGTTGTAACGACCCGTGTAGGTGTTGTGTAAGCATGTGTTCTGTGGGAGCCATCAGGAGGATATCGAGATATACTATCAGACGTACACCCCGTGCTCTTAGGAACGTAGTTACTGGTTTGAGGAGTTTCGAGAAACACCAGGGGGCTGAGGATAGGCCAAAGGGAAGGCATGTGAATTGGAATTTCTGTTTTTCCCAGATGAATTGCAGAAGATGGTATTGATCGGAATGAATTGGGCCCGTTAGGTAAGCATCTGTCAGGTCTACTTTTGCTAACCAATCCCCGGGGTATAGCAGGTCTCTGAGGCAATGTATACCCTCCATTTTGAAATGTTGGTATTGTATGAATTGGTTTAGTGTGCGTAAGTTTATCACTGGGCGATAACCGCCGTCTTTTTTTGTTACTAAGAACAGGTTGCTTAAAAAACCTGGAGTTGTGAGGGGTACGTTTTGAATTGCACCTTTCTCGAGAAGGGAGGCAATTTCTTTTTGAATTAATACTGTTGCTTGTAAGGAAAAAGTTAATGTTTTCGCATATTTGCCCATGCGAATAGCAAAATTGTCCCCAAAAAGACCCCCTTTTGCTTCTGGGCCCAAATCTTTAGTAGCCAGTGAAGTAAGATTAGGGTCAATATGGAGTAGGATAGATTTTCTACGCTCTGCAGAGAGGGCCGTATTGGCATTGCCCAGTAGACAAAGTGTCCTTTGGGCCCAATCTCTGAGTTGGGGAACATCAGGAGATACTCCCGTGACATGAGAGTGTTCAAGCATTTCTAGCATTTGGGACAAAGGACCCAATGCATCCAATAATTTATCTTGACATAAACGGAATGACAAATCCAACCCTTTACGGGGGTTCCAACCGGTATTAGCCAAGAATTGTATCATGTCCGGTTCAACATCCGGTGTTTGACAGATTAAACTTTTTGTAGAAGGTCTAGGGCACTCAGTGCGCATATTAGACCTGTCTTTTCGGGTTAAAGCCGTTCTGACATATTTATCAAGATATTTCTCAACCTTTTTTGTCAAAGCCCAGTCTGATGATCTTGGATGTTTTAATTTAGTCGGATTAAAAGAATCTTCATCCGATGAATCACCGGTCACAGATTTACGTGAAACTAAAGCGCCCGTGGAACCAGGAGATTCGGACGGGGCTTGCACTTCGTTAGGGTCCGCGGTTGTACCGTCAGAAACCCCTGAAGCTTCGGAATCTGATTCCGATGGGCCTGCATTCCTGGCTTTTTTCCAGGATCTCGCTTTTGATGCCCTGCGAGTGTGGGCTCTTTTGCGGGACCGTCCCTCGCGTTCATTTGTGGGAGAATCACCACCATCATCGTGAGATGCTGACCGACCCCTAGGGGTACAGTGTCTCGTTTTATTTTTGGCTTTACCCGATTTTTGAGGGTTTTTGTCAGTATTTTCAGTACTGGGAGTGACCTCAGTAATCTTATTGCACTCCTGTGGCATTGGAGAAATTGGTCCTGCATGTGAGGCCATAAAATTAGCAAAGGATTGTGCCATAGCCATAACCCAGGGTTCAGTTTGTAAATTAGGCTCTCCAGGTCTGGAGGTACTATGGGTAGGAGTTATAGAATTAGGCAAGGGCAGCACAGGAATAAAATCAGTAACCTGGATCGGCGCAAATACTGCTCTCTGGGGTCCTGGAGTCTCGTATAAATATATATATGATAAAGAGAGAGACAATGATAGTGCAACACTGTTATATACAATGTACTATGAATGTATGTGGTATACACCCCACTTACAAGTGTAGAGCCGTACACTGGCTCTGAGTGGGTCCAGACATGCGGGTGATTGTCTTCAATTTCTTAGGTGACCCCCACCTTACAGCAAAGTTTTTCCTTTTACTTTGTCCGAAGTTTAAACAGTAGAAAGGAAAACAGGAAGAGAAATCCTTGTGTAGATCCACAAATTAAGGTCACAATATTATGTACAGTTGGAGTTGTACTCACATTCTGTGGAGCTCACATAGCTCATGGATATATGCCCATAGGTTTTTTTTGTAGGAGAAAAACCCAGAAGAAAAACCACCGATGTTTACAGGAATCAACGAAGCAGGAATCAGGATTGGAGATGAAAAAATAAAATTTATTTAAAATATAATTAAAATCACCACCAGAACGCGTTTCGCCGCATCAAGTAGCGGCTTCATCAGCTGGAATGGTATCATGGGCCTGTAGACCCTTTTATAGTGTCCATAAATGTTCTTAATTGTCCCCATATGTCCTGTCTGCTTCTTTGATTGATCTTTCCGGTTTCTTCGGCATCTGTTGATGGGCGCCATTTTGCGCATGCGCGGTTTACTTCCGCGTTCCACTGCGTTCCAATGCTCCATTTTAACTTCCGCGTTCCACCGCGTTCCAAGCGCCGCTCTTTACTTCCGGTCGGCGGTTCTCGGCCAGGAAGGTGTAGAATTTTTCTTTTTTTCCTGAATTCAACAGTTGGGGCTTTGTAAACACTTCCCCATTTTCGTCATATACGTCCCAAAAACAAAATATTACATATATTATACTCAAATAAAGGGGCTAACGCTATAAAAATAATTAGTGCACCCCGCAGGGTCCCTCTATTATCCTACAGTATGCCAAATGATGTATATTGTAGCAACTGAAAAATGACTTCTTAGCAAACTATGTGTGCAATGGACATTACTTATACCCTCCTAAAAAGGGCCTATGTGTAAAATCTACACTATCCAAAGGGTGACCATACATTTCTTATCATATCTAATAACCCCCTTTATTAAGAAAGTGTCTTGTGCTTTAGTGCTTTAATTTAATTATAGTGACAATTGTGTATTCTCTTACATTAGAGAGTTACTCCTATGGTATTATGATCATACAGGTATTTTACCTTTCTGGTACGCCAATGTAAATTACTTAAAAACTTTAAATCTATAATTTTCTATGGATTTTTCATATTAAATAGATATATTATTAAGTGCGATATATTCTTATTATTATTGTGAATTTTAGTTAATACAATTATTATTAAAGTGCCTTATTCATGCTGTTTTTAAATATGTTTTTAATATTTTAAGTGCTTTTATCTATCCATTATAATTACTTACGAATAAAAACTGTAGAAACTAAAATTTAATGTAATATTATTCATTTTGCGGTGATTATTAAAATATTAATTAGTGTAAATTGGTGCAATATATCCTTAATACATGATATGGACCTTATTTAGAAGGGAACGCCATTAAAAATGCCATAGTGAGAATATATATTATCCAGATGTTAATAGAATTATGGACCTCATTATAAGGGAGTGGTATTAGAGTGCTATATTATTTTAATATAATGTGTATCCGTCGTTTAAAGTGCTTTTATATATTAAATATAATAGGTATGCATCAATGCTAATATATAGCCCCTCTCAACACGGATGATAAAAAGGGTAAGGGTATCTTTATAAATCATGTTAAGACCCCAAGAGGTGCACAAAAACTCACAAAAAATGAACCACCTCAAAGTCATTATTTAACCCATTTGGTGCCATAGTACCCATTTCATAGATAGTCCGCATCTCTTCTTGTCCCAGTTTATTAACAATGTTGTCATCCATATTGGTTTTGTATACTTTCTTAATGGCCATAAATTTCAGACCTAATGGGGAACCCCCATGTTGAAGCTTAAAATGTAGTGAAACCGAATGTTTTTCATAAGATTTTTTTGTTTCTAACGTGTTCCGAAACTCTTATATTAAAAGCCCTCTTTGTGCGCCAATGTATTGGAGGCCACAGGGACATTCTAAAAGATATATTACGCTTTTTGAGCAGCAATTGAGAGCCTCTTTCATTTGTATCTTTTGGTTAGTTTTTTATTAGAAAACTCTATTCTGCAGTCTTTCTTGTTACCAGTCGACCTGCAGGCCAGACATTGTCCACAGACATGAAAGCCATTTTTTAAATTGAATTGGTTTTGGTTTATCTTTTTGTTTTTGGGTTTGCTGTGTACCAAATTCATTTTTAAGTTCTTAACTCCTCTGAATACTATCTTTGGTTGTTCCCCCAGTATACCATTAAGATCCTTATCTTTCCGAAGGACATGCCAATGTTTCCTAATTATTTTCTTCATGTTTTTGGCTTTGCTGCTGTAGTCACACAAAAATAGAACTTCTTCTTTAATGTTTTTTTTGGGTTTATATTGGAGTAGGTTTGTCCGATCCTCCTGTTTGAGTTGATCAATGATTGTATCTAATTCTAGGGCATTATACCCCTTCTCCAAAAAGTCTTTTTTTAGATGTTGGGCCTGTTGCTCAAAAACATGGAGGTCTGAACAATTCCGTCTTAGACTAATGAATTGCCCTCTCGGCACCCCTTTGAGCCACGATGGATTATGACAACTGTTGGTATTGATATAAGTATTAGTGTCTACTTCTTTAAAAAAAGTCTTACATTTAACAGACCCTTCACTAATGTAAACTTCCAAATCAAGGAACGTTACTTTCTCCCTACTCCATTTATTTTCTAATGTGATGCCCCAAACTTGACTGTTAAGGCTATTTAGAAAGATAGTTAGGTCTTCTTTGCTGCCTCTCCAAATAAAAAATACGTCATCGATATAACGTTTGTAGATGGGGATGTTGTGCGCCCAGCTATGCGAACCGTAGACAAACTGGGTCTCCCAGCCTGCCATATATAGGTTTGCATAGCTGGGCGCAAACTTAGTCCCCATCGCTATTCCATTCTTTTGCAAGAAAAAATCATCTCCAAATTTAAGATAATTATTATTCTCCCAGGATCTAACCTGGGAGGAGGCATCTCTCTGGAATCGGAGGTTTCTGAACGTGCAGGGGAATGGGAGCGTGACATGTCTTCTCCGGTTTGCGAGCGATGCATTGTAGACATGAGGAGATTCGTGCTCTTTTTTCACTGCCCAGCGCTCGCAGCTACTTGAAGTGGCTGTTGCTGGGCAGAATGGGCGGGAACTAACAAGCACGTTTAGCACTGTAAAACAGGCTGTGGAGAAACAAGCCTTTCATGTGAGAAAAAACTTAGCGGTTTTATACAACATTAATGGAAAAGGTTCTGGTTATATGTAAAAACATCCCATAACCTTTAAATGTGTTAAATTTCGTTGGAAAAAAAGTATTACCTTAATAACCCCCCCCCCCCGGTACCAGCCGGCGCCGAGGCACACTAACGAAATATATATATCTTAATTCGTTATGGGAGAGGGGAAACCGCTACATTAATTGGAACTCAATTTATTTTAACTTAGCAGAGAGAAAATTTTGTATACTTATCTCTCCAGTAAAGCAGCAAGAAAGAGGAAAGAGATGAGGCAGCGCTGTCCGAATATGGGCATGGACTATACTATGTGCTATGGGGAGATCCGCAGATACCATTATAGTTTTTTGTTTAACTCTTGCTGCTGTGAAGTAGTAATAAAGAGATTGGCATTAAATATGAGCCTCCGTGTCTTGTGATAAAATTGGAAATAGCGGGAACATGGGGGCGGTGGGTGAAGTTGGGGCAAGAAATGTACTGTGTGGGATTATGGAGTGAACCGATAGGCTTCTCTAAAGTAAGGTGTTTTCAGAGACTTCTTGAAGGATTGGAGAGACAAGGAGAGTCTAATGTTGCGAGGGAGGGAGCTCCATAATACAGGGGTAGCTCGAAGAAGTTTGGAGCGCGGATACGAGGAGATGATAACATCAGATCATTGACAGAGCAAAGTGGCCGTAACGGGATGTACCTGTTAATAAGGGAGGAGATGTAAGAAGGGGTACGGTTATGGAGAAATTTGTACGTGAGGACCATTACTTTGAATTGGATTTGAAAGGAACCTGGAAGCCAGTGTAAAGATTGATAAAGGGGCGAGGTGTGAAAGGTGTGGGATGTGAGGTGGATGAGGCTAGCACAGAAGTTCATTACAGACTGAGGAGCGAGAATCTGGGATCTCTAAAGGCTAGTGAGAAGAGGGTTGCAATAGTCAAGGTGGGAGATAATAAGAGCTTGAATGAGCATTTTAGTAGAGTCAGGAGACAAGTGCAATGTTTTTTAGGTGGACGAAGCAAGATTTGAGCGCAGCCGCGAGCATCCACTCGCTGGAGTCCATAGGACTCCATTGAGTTCCTCCCTGCCGGTCACGTGACCGGCCGGATCTCGCCTCGCGAGAACCAGCGGGTCGGCGTAGGGATACTCAGGGAAAGACTGGGGGGACTTTTTCCCCCAGTCTTTCCCTGCTTCCGCCGGCCGGAGGAGGCGAACAGAGCCGCGGTCCTGGCCGCGGGACAGAGGGTGAGTATGTGCTTGTTTTTTTATTTTTTAAGGCTGGTGTTAATGGTTTCTGCAGCAGCAAGAAAGTCCTGGCTCTTGTTAACATTGCCCTGATCAGAGCCAGGCATTAAGCAGCACTGGGACATTGTAATACCAGCGCTGATTAACACTTTGCGCTCCCCATGTTAAACATAGGGACCACTTTACCTGAAAACAGTACCAGTACTCATAATCAGTCTTTAAAAAATGGTATATGTGCATCCCTACTGGGAACAAATAATTCCTATTTTTGTTTCATGGATAGTTCCGAAGTTGCAGCACGACCACATTTGTATGGGCTCCAGTAGAGCGCAAGCATAGTTGGGCTTGGCTCCAAGGAGTGTTGTGGTCTCCAGAACCAATGTATACCAACCTGCGGCTCACAAATATTCTGATTGTGCCACTGATATGGTGGCTCGGTCAGAACATAGCTGTTAATGGAAAGTCGCAAATGGAAAAAGGCTTGCGAAGGATAGTGTCAGTTGGAATACAGCCCAAAGTCTAATTGAAGTCATTATAAAAAAAATTATTTCTTTACTTTTTACGCAATGGTGACCTTATGTGTCATGGAATCACTGAGCAGTGTGACTATAGATTTCAATACAGTACGGAAGTGTGAATTGAAAGACCTTCATATGCGTTTTGTAATGAGTTGTGTTCGTGATTCGTGATCAATTCAGATTGAGTAGCAGAGTGCAAAATGTTTTTGACATATATGCCTTACGTAGCTAGACTGCCCAACAATGGAAATAAGTTGTTTCTATTAAGTGTAGCGCTCACCCCCGGAGGAGCCGCTGAATAAACCTCAGGATAGTCTCACCGCACTAGGAATTATTATTACACACCAGCACTGTTGTGTATTTTCTAGTTTTATATACTTTACTAAAAGATAAAGTGTCATAAAATAAATGCGCGTTGAATGAATTTACAGGATGTGTCACGCGGGAAAAACACGCGGCGGAAAAGAACAGTTAACACCCTCAGTTCTGGAGTGTAAGTCCCGTAAAATTGCTCAAAATATAAATGTGTGTGTGTTGTCTAAGGTACCCGGGTACTGTGTTCGACTGGCCAGTGAACGAAAAAAAAAACAATCTTTGACTAGTTACCATTGGGGCCCTGTAAATTGAAGCAATAACAAGCATGCGTTTCTGTTTCGGAACTGTGGGCCTGGAGACCTCTCACCCATCCGTCGAACGAACTGTCCAGCACTTGATGCCTTGACCAAAGGATCTTTCTCTGCTGTGTACTGGGACTCTGTGTCAATGAATCTGCTCCCCGCTTGCCGAATCTCTGCAACAGGAACCATCGATCCGCCGCCTGCACTCCCAATCGATCAGTGCGGCCTCCTAACGCGGGGTCCTGCCGGAACCAGCTTGTTCTCCAAATCTCTCAGCGATGGGTAGGTAGGTGACAGCATGATTTCTGTCCCGATCTCCAGCACCAGTAAGACAGCTTCTGCACTCCAACCTGGTTGCGATCCCTGACAGCTCCAATGTGCATCCTTCACCTTCCACTGCTCTGCTCACTTTGCCCATGCCTTGCACGAGGCTGCTGATGTCTTTCCTGGCCAGCACACCCCTCTTCCTGTTCCCCTTGCAAAGGTTTCTGGGAGATGGAGTTCGTTTTTGTCCAGCATCGTCCACAATGTCTCCACTCTGTCTTCTCCCTCTAGTGGCAGCAATAATTCAATGCACCAGAATACAGTCTTTAAAGCAGCACTACATAAGTAACACGAGTTACCATCTGAATGTTGCAACTGAAATCGAGCCTCATTAGACCAGCCAATGTTTTTCCAATCTCCAATTGTTTAATTTTGGTGAACCTGTGCGACTTGTAGTTCATTTTCCTGTTATTATTTGACAGGAGTGGCACCCAGTGTGGTCGTTGCTGCTGTAGCACATCTGTTTCAACGTGTTGTTCGTTCAGTGATGATATTCTGCATACCTTGCATGTAACGAGTGCTTATTTGGGATACTGTTGCCTTTCTATTATCTCAATCCAGTCTGTTCATTATCCTCTGACCTCTGACATCAACAAGATATTTTTGTCCACACAACTGCTGCTCACTGGATATTTCTCTTTTTCGGACAATTGTTGTGATTGTTGACATATGACTTAATAGTGCTCTAAGACAGCTAGTGATATGCATGTAATATCATATTGCTGCATGATCCGAAGGCATCACCAAGGACAGTAACAGTATACATTTTTAGAGTGAGCATGGTAACTCTATGATCTTCAACTATAACAAGACTTTGATTTATTGTATTTGTTGCATTTTGTCTCAAGGGATGAAAGCTTGAAGGCACACTCAAGGCACAGAGGGAACACTGTATGAAATATCAATTCTTTACTCCCTTCAATAAGTTTTGGCTGAGATTTCAGTAATTAGGCAGCCTGTATAGCTAACTCCAGAAAGGCCAGAAAATGAAGCTGTATTAAATAACCATAAAATTGTCAAGAGCTTACTTTGCCTTTCTAGAAAAAGTAAAGCAACGTGGGTTTTGAGTTAAAGCTAAAATATTGTTCTTCACTTCCACTGTACTTTAAGGGATGTTTATAGATGAAGGGCCACATTACAATATTGACGCTAACGTTAACGCTCACCTGCGTGAGCATTAACGTTAGCCGCGGTGTCTACCACATATTACAATCCAAACGCAAACGGGTTAAGTAACCCATTTGCGTTTGGTTCCTTGCGCTTTTCAGCGTGAGGTTACTGTACTTTGCACTCCCTATACTTAACATGGGGAGCGCAAAGTCCTAACGCTGATTAACGTCCGGCTCTGGTTAGCGGAAAGTTAACCAGAGCCAGGACTTTGTGTTAACGGATTCCACTTCTGCAGAACCCATTAACACCAGCCTAAAAAATAAAAATCAGGGGCGGCGTGGCCGGCTACCAGCGGAGATGGACGTGCATTGAAGGAGCTCCACATATCTGTGCTATTAAGAAGACTAATCTGGGCTTTTTTCTTTCTCTGAAGGTACCGGGGTGGCTGGCCACCGGAATAATGCAGTCCGGAGGCTGCTTGGATTTCCCTCTGGACCAGAGACACCCCGTTCCGGGCCTTAAGTGCCTGCGGAGCACGTTCTGCCGGTGGCCATCTTGGGGCATTGGCTTTGGCGCCTGCACCTTCGGGCCTTCCTCCGGCCCCCTTTACAGAGATCCAGATTGCGGCGAGCTGCGAGGATGGAGGGCCCCTGTCCTCCGGCTGCTGCTGTTGGACCCGCAGCAGAGTTACCGGGGGTGAAAGTGGACCGGCGGCGGCTGATCTGCCCACCCCCACCAGATCTTTGAGGGCGATGCTGGAGGACATGGAGGCCTGCCTGGGGCTGATGCCCGGGGACAATGAGAGCCCGATCACGCATGGCATGTGGCATACGCTCATGGAGGTACTGGGGATGGAATGGAAGACAGCGGTGGAGGACGCGGCACCATTTGTGGCTGAACCCTTGGCTTGCACGGAGGAGGATGTCTCCGGGTCGGAGGCTGTGTTCCCACAACGAGAAGGTGAAGTGGAGCCTACCCTGGAGGACGAGGCTGGGTGGACATACTCACCGAGGTTGTGGTGGATTGGGAGGAAGCGTGGTGGTTTGTTTTGTATTTTATTTTGAGACGCACCCGCACTGAAACGCTTAGTTAAGGCTGAGTGCTACCCCCCCATGTGTTTTTCATATGTATTTCCTGGGTATGCACCCCTCCCTGCCACAGGTACTCCTCCTCCAGGTTCTATTTAACCTTGATCTGCGGGAGCTCCATGAAGGGGACCTGTTCCTCAGTAAGTGAGTTTATCCCGTGATGGGCAGTCATTAGGTTTGCAGAGTAGGACCTGCCAGAGGGTGGATTACATTGACGCTGTTCGCAGGCTGAAGCAATTCACGGCCGTTCATTGCGAACCAAATTTCCACCATTTTATTCAGCAAAGCTCAGAGTTATGAAATTTTCACCATGTGGTAATAGCTGGTATTATGTACCCATGCATGGAGCTGTTGTTGCAGGTTTTTGAATTTGTTTGTCTGGAGTGCTCTCTCCATGTTTTTGTTTTGTATTTTATTTTGAGACGCACCCGCACTGAATGCTTAGTTAAGGCTGCGTGCTACCCCCCCCCCATGTTTTTTTGTATATATATATATATATATAAATACCTGGAATCCCCGCACTCCAAGTGTAGATTCAAAAAATGCTCCGGTGCTGGAATCAGGCCGATGCATAAATAGAAGATCATAGAAGAGACCGCATCACGGAGTCTGAGCCAAAAACGATTTAATTATTATAGAAGTTCTTCAACGTTTCAGTCCAACATGGACTTTCTTCAGAAGAAAGTCCATGTTGGACTGAAACGTTGAAGAACTTCTATAATAATTAAATCGTTTTTGGCTCAGACTCCGTGATGCGGTCTCTTCTATGATCTTCTATCTATATATATATATATATATATATATATATATATATATTAAGGAAGACAAAAATATATATATATATATATATATTTTATATTCACGATAACATTGCATAACTGTGCTAATGTCTGCGTATACAACTTTAGGAGTCAAAGAAATAATTGCAACCTTCAAAACTTTTTCAAAGAGCCATACAATATTTTGTCAGCAAAGCTGCATAATGTTTGATGGGTAACCTTTGCTAATTCATACTATGAGCCAAACAATGTGTAATACATGAGGAGCTCCATTAACCTTTGTCACGCTGCATCTTAAAAGGTCATCAGAACCAAAGGACAGGCCATTACCCCCTGCGTGGCTGTAGCAAGTGACTGACTGAGAGAACAAAAATACCAGAAGAGGCAAGAGGCATAAGCATGTGAAACTGTCAGCAAAACATCAGTAATTATAAAAGGAATCATTTTGACTGCTAGTGATCATTAGACACTTATCTGTAGATGTGCCACATTAATGTTCATTTGACAAGAAAGTCTTGTACATCAAGATGCTAAGGATTTTCCCGTGATTCATTGGAAATAACTTCATTCAGCTATAGTAGTGTCTTTTTTTAAAGGTTGTATTTCATAAAATTACTAATAAGAAATTTTACAGTTTTGTTAGTTAAACTGGGAGATTATTTCATGCATCCAAAAAGACATAAGCCATGGAGGGCTTACTAGAAGAAAACCCGGATTTCTGGAGAACATCACAAAGACACGTTAGATGTACAGTATTTAGGTTTGATAGAATTGTCACGCGGTGTCGTTCTTGGCTCCTTGGAGTCCTATGGATTACAGGAACCAAGTCCAGCGGCAGCAAGTGTAGCCTCGGCTGGATTCAATTAGGAGCATCCTATTATTACAGCTCAGTTATAGGAGTTCATAACAGATAACCGATAAGGGTTATCGGCCCACACCATTTTTTTTCCCATAGCGGTTCCTTGTAACCAACTTGGACATAAAGAGGACTATAATCGGAAGTGTGTGTCAGGACCCGTACCCCCAGACCCTCTGGCGCCCCCTTTGCTTTTGACTTTTTTCACCATGTTCTGCATGAACTATGCAGATTCCAGGACTTCATGTTGAACTATGCTTATTCCTGGACTCTTTGATTTGCATTCTGGACCTGAAACCTCACCTGCAGTTGATCCCGCCTGATGAGTCCTGCATAAGAGGAAGCTACGCCCCTTATCCCACGCTTCCTCATTGAAGTTCCTAGCTTAGCTAGTGCAGACCTGCCTCCCAGAGATCCTTGCCTGAAACTCCTCTGATACAAAGACATTCCTGCCTACCCTCTGCTAATTCCTGGACATTATCATCCATTACCAGTATCCTCCTTTGCCTCCCTGTACCCCTCTGTTATATTGCTTGACTACCTGTGTACCAGACCCTTGCTTAACCCTGATTGCCCTTTTGCCTGCTCCATCTGTACCATTGCCTGGAATATATGTTCTCTGTATCCTTTGTATTGTATTTATCCAGTTCTCCCATTCTCACTACCCCTAGCCTCCTCCTATGGTTTTGTTCTGAGCCTTCTGTTTGATTTCTTGTCTGTTTATTTGTTGTTACAAATAAACCCTGTTACCCTGTATCCTGCCTATCTGCTATACTTACTGCATCTTGGGCTCACACCCACATTTCTGCACATATGCTAGGCCAGGGTCGTGACAGTGTGCAGAATGCTAGGAGGCATTGACTGGTGTGAGTGTAAAGGCTGCTGCTACACATACAACAATCAATGTGTTGGAATTCAATTCTAGTTGATTAATTACATAATGTTACGCTAATAATGTGTAAATTTAGAGATTACAAGTATAAAATAAGATGTTTTCAAACAGAAACCCATGCATATTCAAACAGACTGTGGGCATGTTTAGGTTTAGAACTTCATGGGTTTGGAGTTTAACATATTGAAGTGCCTCATTGGCACCTCCCTCAGCTCCATTGTGCTCCTGCCATATTCTTCTCTCATCCCATTGTCCGTCTGTCCCATTTGTCTCACATTTGTCCTCTGCCCTATTCTTCTCGCAAAACATATACACATAACCCCTCTCAATCTTATGTTCCCGATTTACCCTCACCTAGTGTGTCACCCCTCTCCTCTAAAATTGTAATCTTTTTAGCAGGGTCCTCTCTCCTACTGTTCTGTGTGTTTAACTTGTATGCATATTTGTTATTCTGCCTCTTCCATTGCACAGCGCTATGGAACTCGTTAGTACTTTATAAAAACTTGTAACTGTAACTTTTTGTGTTGCGGCAAATGATGCTGACATAGTTAATGTTTCACTGAGCCTATTTCAGGACATGAGCCTGGAGCTGTCACTCCAATAGCCCCTAATCTAGCCCCACCCTGGGTTATTGTAAGACATTCATTGAATTATAGTTACAGTACCTCACAGAAGTGAATACACTCCTCACGTGTTTTTTTGGCAAACTTTATTCACACATTCAGGTAACCGTACAATACATATAGTAAAATAGAGAAAAGAAAAGTCGAAACACTCTCCTCACAATAAGTACAGTTGTGTTCAAAATTATTCAACCCCCACTGAAATTGAGTGTTTTGGCCAGTTTGACATTGATTTTGAGCATTCAGTCATCTTGCGTACAATTAAATCAAAGAGGCACGTGTAGGTCAGACAAATATAACATAACATTTATAATGAAATAACCACAAATGTCTTTTCTGTGCTCACATCATTATCAGTTTTATTCAACCCCCAAGTGACATTCAATCTTAGTACTTAGTACAACATCCTTTTACAGTTATAACAGCTTTTAAACGTGAAGCATAGCTTGACACAAGTGTCTTGCAGCGATCTACGGGTATCTTCGCCCATTCGCCATGGGCAAAAGCCTCCAGTTCAGTCACATTATTAGGCTTGCGCACTGCAACTGCTTTCTTTAAGTCCCACCAGAGGTTCTCAATCGGATTTAAGTCAGGTGACTGCGATGGCCACTCCAAAATGTTCCAGCCTTTAATCTGCAACCATGCTCTAGTGGACTTGGAGGTATGCTTGGGATCATTGTCCTGTTGAAAGGTCCAACGTCTCCCAAGCCTCAGGTTTGTGACGGACTGCATCACATTGTCATCCAATATCTCCTGGTACTGAAGAGAATTCATGGTACCTTGCACACGCTGAAGCTTCCCTGTACCTGCAGAAGCAAAACAGCCCCAAAGCATGATTGACCCCCCGCCATGCTTCACAGTAGGCAAGGTGTTCTTTTCTTCATAGGCCTTGTTCTTCCTCCTCCAAACATAGCGTTGATCCATGGGCCCAAACAGTTCTAATTTTGTTTCATCAGTCCACAGAACACTATCCCAAAACTTCTGTGGTTTGTCCACATGACTTTTGGGATACTGCAGTCGACTCTTCTTATTCTTTGGAGACAGCAAGGGGGTGCGCCTGGGAGTTCTGGCATGGAGGCCTTCATTACACAGTGTGCGCCGCATTGTCTGAGCTGAAACTTCAGTACCCACATCTGACAAATCTTTTCTCAGTTCCTCAGCAGTCACACGGGGACTTTTCTCCACTCTACGCTTCAGGTAGCGCACAGCAGTCGAAGTCAGCATCTTCTTTCTGCCACGACCAGGTAGCGTTTCAACAGTGCCCTTTGCCTTGAATTTGCGAATAATGCTTCCTATGGTCTCTCTTGGTATGTTTAACATCTTTGCAATCTTCTTATAGCCATTGCCCTTCCTGTGAAGAGTAATCACCTCTTCTCTTGTCTTCCTGGACCATTCTCTTGACTTCACCATGTTTGTAACCATACCAGTAAATGTCTAGAAGGAGCTGAGTATCACAGTCATTTTAAAGCTGCCTAATTGGTGCTTATTATGCTTTATTGCTGCTCCGTGACATCCACAGGTGTTTTCAATACCTGATTGAAAACACTTGAATGAACCTCTGTTCTTCAGAGTGGTAGTCTTTAAGGGGTTGAATAATTGTGTCAATGAAGAATTCACAAAAGAAACATTTACTACTGTATTACAAAACCAATTGATGTCATTTTAGTTGCATATGGTTCTTTAAAAAGTCCTTGTAGGATTTCATTCTGAATACAATTACAAATGTACACTAAATTCCCTAAAACCCTTTACAGCATTGGGGGTTGAATAATTTTGAACACAACTGTATACTACTGACAGGACAAGTGCAATGTAAATGGACAGGAAAGCGGCAGAAGTCCACCTCCTCAAGCAGGGGCTGAGTTTAAAAAGTCTATAAGCAACAGGGGGAGGGGCAGTAAGGGCAGGCCAGAGAGGGATCATGTCAGAAACCGAGATGTTGACCCAAAATCTGTTCTCAGATATGGCAGTCTCAGGTAAACATAACATGAATTGCCCCTACTTATCAAAAAATTGTTGGATGTTATTCTCTTTGTGGAGAATCGTGTTGAAAAATGCCATAAGAACGTGAGTAGAACATAGAGACTGTGTTGGGGGAGGGGAAGATCCATTGGCCCAGGATGGCCTTCTTAGCCACTCCAGAGAGGATGCCTAAAAACATCTTCTGAGCCCTGGACAATGGATGTGCTTCTTGTTCAGAAAGAATGCTAAACAAAGCCCAGTCTGGGTTGGCAGGAACTGTGAGTTTCAATATACTCGAGCTGAATCTCCGGATGGAGTCCCAGAAGATGGATATAAATGGGCAAGACCACAAACAATGATAGAGGTTTGCATTGGCATGTAAACATTTAAGGCAGTGGCCAGAAATAAGTGGTATAATGAGGGCCAATCTGGCAGGGGCCACATATGCGCCATGTAACAGTTTGTAAAACATTTACCCATATTGGTCTGATGAAATCTGCTTTTGTAATTTGGTAGTGGCTGCTATTAGGGTGAAGGGCGAATGTCGAGAAAGATGAACACACCAATTGGCTAGATCTGTGGTCACTGAGGATCAGGCATACTGAGGTCTCAACAGAGCACGGAAATATGCCATGGATGGACAGAGGACCGACAGTGTACTGGCCAAGCATGTCTCCAGATCTAAACCCTATTGAGCATCTATGGGGCATCCTCAAACAGAAGGTGAAAGAGAGCAAGGTCTCTAACATCCACCAGCTCCATGATGTCTTCATGGAGGAGTGGAAGAGGACTCCAGTGGCAACCTGTGAATCTCTGGTGAACTCCATGCCCAAGAGGGTTAAGACAGGGCTGGAAGATAATTGTGGCCATGCAAAATATTGACACTTTGTGGCCAATTTATGCATTTTCACTTAGGGGTGTACTCACGTTTGTTGCCAGCGGTTTAGACATTAATGGCTGTGTGTTGAGTTATTTTGAGAAAACGGCAAATTTACACTGTTATACAAGCTGTACACTCACTATTTACATTGTAGCAAAGTGTCATTTCTTCAGTGTTGTCACATGACAAGATATAATAAAATATTTACAAAAATGTGAGAGGTGTACTCACTTCTGTGAGATTCTGTATGTCATGATCTCAGAAGAAATAAATGTTGGTGTTACGCCATGAACGATTCATTCCTTAGGTTTAACAAGTTACTGGAAATAATGTAGTTGGAGCATAATCCAGTGAGATACGGAAATGCAATTTTTTTATGTTACTTGACATGCTCATATGCTATAGCACATTATTACATACTAGATAGGAAAGATAAGTAGAAATGCTAATTAAAATTAAAGGGACAGATTTGCTACCATGACTATACACACTCACTCCCGGAACCCAAAACGCCTGTTCACCTCCTTCAACTCCCTTCTCCGTCCTGCTGTGGCTGTTCCTCACACTGACCTCAGTGCCGAAGACTAGTGATGAGCCGAACACCCCGTGTTCGGTTCGCATTAGAACTCGAACAATTTCAAAAGTTCGAGTTCGAACTCAAACACGATTCAAACTCAATGCAAGTCAATGGGACTCGAACGTCTGATTTTTAGAGTGCCCTCCAAGAGGGCATATATGCAAGATATTTGCCATAAAAGGTGTATGGGGGTCCGGGTAGTGCCCTGGGGGACAGGAAACAAGGACAAAAAGTTTTAAAAAAAACGTTTTTAAAGGAACAGTGAGTTTTCCATGAAATAAAAGTTAAGAATAAAAACGATAAATTCCTTCAAATATTGTGCCTAGGAGGTCCCCATAACCTGCCCGTGAAGTGGCGGATTTGTAGGATGTATATAAACATTTAAAAACAAAAAAATGACATTTCAAATGACGGTAAATGGTTTTCCTTTAATCTATTCATAAACAACTGCTTGGGGCAGCAGCCTGTATGAAAAGTGGAGACGGTTTAGGACACGCAGAACAAGTTTAGTGATTTTTTGGCTAAATTATGGTGAAACTTATGCAGGCTTTGGATGAAATTAACAATAGGTGCTGTAAAATTGGGCCTTTTGTGTCGGCAACAGTGCCGTCACACCGTAACCCCTCTGTGGTTTTGTGGAAGAGTGCAGGGTTGGACCCTGCGGTCAAATATTAAAATTATATGAATCTGGTACAGGCGTCAGTGCACCCAAATATTGTGCCTTTGGTGGCAGCAAGTGCCTTCACACCGTAACCCCTCTGTGGTATTGTGGAAGAGTGCAGCGGTGGACCCTGCGGTCCAATATTAAAATGATATGAATCTGGTATAGGCGTCAGTGGCAGTGCACCCAAATATTGTGCCTTTGGTGGCAGCAAGTGCGTTCACACTGTCGGATATAATCTGTGCACGTGAATACAACACGTTTTATATTGGACTCATCAGCCAAGCCTCCAATATGTCTATATTGGACTTACTGGACCTACCTCGGCAGTTGCCTCCAATATATCAGGGATTATTATTTCATAAGAAACTTATACGAGACAAAAATATCAATCGTTTATATCTCTTAGAAATTATCCTGAATTCTTTTAATTGTCTGTGTTTTGCTTTGAAAAATACAATAATCAATAATCGGATAAAAATATATATTTATTACGTATACAAAAAAGTTTCAAATCTCATTTCATAGACAAAAATTTATAAACCACAATCCATCAGCATATAAAAACTAGCTTCACAATATATGTATCTCCAGTTAGTAACTGCATATATGATTAATATCATTTACCTTATCAGTTAGTAACTAATACACAAATGGTTAATAAACATTTCTGCTTAATACAACATGCATTTCCCAGCAAACAATGTTTAACCAACCAGCTCTTATAGATATATATATATATATATCTCTATGCTACATGGATCAACAAAAGATGAGCTAATTTAATGATAAGTAATAAAAACTTATTTAGTGAATCCTCCCCTAATCTCGAGAATTAAACTTCTAATCTTTTGCTTTTTATTTTGTAGTTATATAATTCCTTGCTTATTAATTTTAATCACAGTAATTTCCAAATTCAATATATATATTGGTATCAATCTTACAACATTTCTTTTAGGAATAAATCCTTATATCCACTTCTTCATAGTTCTATCTGCAGAATAGAAAATACTTAGAATTTGGATCGAACCGAATCTGAGAAGTCTCAGTCTACGTTGCAAGAATATCTACAAATATATATTTACATTAATTCCTTATTTCATACATTACCTGTCCAATTTGGATGTTGATAAGTCTGCTTTGGAATTCCTGATGTAGTAATTTTTGGAATGTGTGAAGATTATCAATCAGATAATCAATGCATTTGAGGTAGAGATTTGGTGAGAGTCAGAAATTTAGTGAGAATCTTGATTGCCTCGTGTCTTGGGATCTGCCTGCATCGTGGTGTGAGTCTGAGTGTTGGAATCTTGGACTCTCAGAGTGTCATGTCTAATGCATTGCAGTGTGAGTCTGTGAATGCTGGAATCTCCGACTGACTTGTAACCAACATTGCCACTTATTATAGTCAATTTGACGTCACTGGCAATATTTTTGGTAATATGAATTATAATATTTACTATCCTCTAGAGGGCAGTATTGCACTTCTTAATTAATTCACCCATTTCTTTTTAATTTTCTTATCTCGTGGTCAAAAGTTCAATCTACACAAAAGACCTTCTCTTCTCCCAATGTATAGACATAGTGTCTCCATCTGTCATACCTGATTTATATCCTCACTCCCTTTTGGTTAGTCCTTTCAGCTGAATTCTTTTCTGGTTAACTCAACAGAATCTATTCTTTAGTAATTTTTATTATTTACCAATTCTATACTTCCCTACAATATTTATTGGAGAATATATATCCTACTGTATATATAATAAAATATACCTTGATTATAAACATATATTTTGTGAATATAAATCTATATTACAGAATATTAACTCTTATTCCTATACCCAAAAGACAAAATATCTTTTGTTTTAAGACAGACCAATAAATTTAATTATGACACGTCTTAGCACTTAAACCTAGCCTTATCACACACAAACATTCTAGGTTCCTTCATGTCTGGCACTTCTTAAAAAAAATATAAAAGACTTCACCCAGGAATGAACTCTGTAAAAAAAATCTCGTTCATTTCTAAACCTAGAGAAAATTTTAAAGAAAAGAAAATCTTTAAAAACAAAATGGCTACAAGCATCCATTTAAAATTTCCTTTGTGTGTAATATACCTGACAACACCGTAACCCCTCTGTGGTATTGTGGAAGAGTGCAGAGGTGAACCCTGCAGTCCAATATTAAAATGATATGAATCTTGTATAGGCATCAGTGGCAGTGCACCCAAATATTGTGCCTTTGGCGGCAGCAACTGCCTTCACACCGTAACCCCTCTGAGGTATTGTGGAAGAGTGCAGTGGTGGAGGTTTTGGTAATGCAGAAGAGATCCCTGATCTATTCAGTTATATCAGCAGCTATAACAAAACCGGGTCAGCAATGTTTAGGCACTTGTACTGCCCTACTGTATATGGTGAGAATCAGCACACACCAGTAGCAACAGGAAGCAAACAGAACAGGCAGGGAATACACAGAGAGAATAGTCAAATGGTAGGCAAAGTCGGCAACAGATCGGGTCCTCAGTACAAGCAGGGTCAGTAACAAGTATACAAACTGATTCGGTAAACTAGCGATGCGGGAATAAAGGCTGAGACACACTGAGCGTGTAGCGACTCACAGCGTAGCGAAGCGAAGAGAACTCAACATTTTGCAGGCTTGACTTCACTCCTCTCCGCCTCGCAGCGTGTCTACACTGCATTACGTTTGCTTCTCACCGCACTGGACAGGAATCCACTAACTAAATTAAAATGTACACACAAAACCGTTTTATTTTCACAAAGCACATGTTATATAGGCAAAATAAGTTTCTACTCAATAAAATACATCAAAAATTACTGTTAATTTAATAGAAATAGTATAAAAATATAAAAAAAAGGTAACCCCTGATCATATACTGTATATTATAGGAACACAGAACGCTGTGTATAGAGTAGGGATGCATTGATACCACACACAGACTGTAACAGAGTGCCAGTAGAACCTGCCAGGGTGGCAGGAAAAGTGATAGATGGCAGATACATTCCTCCACGAATGCTTAGATTCATCATCTAAGGTACTGCTAGTATAAAGACCAATAGCTCTTTAACTTGTATGGGTAAAACTGATTCTGGAGCTGGTGTTACCAGGAGTTTAATTAGCTCTGGGTGGGACAGGGATTAATTTAATGTGCAGTTGCACCTAGCAGTGTGTGTGTCTCAGTGCATGGAGAGACGGTGTGTGGAATGCAGCAACTCCTGTGTTGGGAGAAAAAGCCTGTCAGTGGGACAGGATTCCATGGATGAACTTTCACTGTTTCCTTGGAGAAAACCATCTCAGCTTGGAGGACTGTCTCTAAATACCCAAGTAAGGCTCAGTGGAGCGAACTTTTATTTGTTTCTATGAACTGATTTTGGCTGGATGCCTGCAACCTTTTTGTTTCTATTTTTGTGACTGGATTGCTGTCTAAAATTAAAGCTGGCAATTTCTGAAGCGACTGTGAATTTTCCTCTATATTGAGACTGATCCCCTACAATTGGTGTTCGAATGCGGGCAAAGTTCCAGAGACTTAACCTCATGCAAAAGCAGTCTTAAAGGGACAGTACGTTTGACTTATGTCGTGGGTTAAGGCTGCACAAACCCTAAAGCCTGAAATGATGGAAGAGTTAATCAAACAGCTAGTGCAGTCAAATGCCCTCCTTCAGGCTGCGCATACAGATCAACAGGAAACAAATCGTCTGCTGGCAGTGGCTACCCAGGCAGCTATAACTGAGCAAAAAGAGTTTAGTTTACGTATCCACAGTCAGATACAGTCTCTGGCTGAAAGGACTCCATCTTTGGAAAATGTTGCAGCAGTACGCAAGCGGGTGCAAGCCACACTACAAAAAATGACCGCTGAGGATGATGTGGAGGCCTTCCTCAAGGTTTTTGAAAGGCTGGCGGAGCGTGAGGGTCATCCCAAGGACCAGTGGGCTGAGGTCCTTGCCCCTTTTCTGACTGGAGATCCACAGAAGGCCTACTGTGATTTAAGTGCTGCTGAGGCTTAGCAGTACCACAGACTCAAGACAGAGATTCTGGCCTGCCTGGGGGTTACCATGGCCTTGAGAGCCCGGCGCATCCATGCCTGGGAGTTCAAAGTGGACAAACCGGTAAGGACCCAGATATATGACCTTGTTCACCTCACACGCATGTGGTTACATCTGGAGATTACCAACCCTGCCCAGATGGTGGAGAGAGTTGTGGTGGACTGCTTTGTGAGAGCCCTTCCAATCCCTATACAGCGGTTTGCAGGTTGAGCTGACCCCAAAGATATTGATGAACTGGTGGCCCTCGTGGAGCGCTATTTAAGTACTGAGGATTTTCTTCAGAGTGCAGTCCCAAAAGAATCCCCCCCCAGGAGTCAGAAGTCCACCACCTTTGCGAAGAGCTCTTCTGGCCCAAGGGGCAAAAAGGAGGAGGTGCAGGCTATTGACAACCATACTATGCAATGCATAAAAAGACCCAACCGACTCTCAGAGGTACGACAGGACTGGGGGGCGATAGTGTGCTGGCGCTGCCATGAACCAGGACATATGGTTGCCAGTTGTCCCCTAAACCAAGAGCCTATGGATTGCGGGTTTTCTCGGCGACAGTCTCTGGTTGCTACACCAGGAGGCGCCCCACAACAGACTGTGGAGACAGAGAAACAGGTTTGTGTGATTACAGTGGATAGTTGCAAGATGACTGCCTTGCTGGATTCTGGCAGTCTCGTCACTCTAGTGCATGCAGCTCTAGTTAATCCTCAAAAGGTTAAACAACAGCTGATGGGGGTCATCTGCATTCATGGGGATACTAAGTGCTACCCCATAGCCGTGGTGTCCATTGAAACTGTTTGTGGCACCCGGGACCATGAAGTGGGAGTGGTCCCAAGTCTGATGTACAATGCTATACTGGGGCGAGATTTCCCCTTTTTTCTGGGACTTATGGGAGACAGCTAAGGCAGATGGACCCAACACAGTGTCTAAATCTTACAGCCCAGATCCGCTGGAAGAGAGCTCTCCGGAGGATGTACTTGTGAATTTTCCCCTGGAGGTCTTAGCAGGTGATGCTGAGGACCACACCCCAGAGGTAGAACTGCTAGACCTCCCCATGACCCGTGACAAGTTCGGCACAGCCCAGCTTAGGGATCCCACCTTAAGTCGGGCCAGGGAACAGGTAAAAGTGGTAAATGGAGCACCCCAAGAACCGGGGGCGGAGACTATATTCCCTTATTTTTCTATGGAAAATGACTTATTGTATAGAGTGGATGAAATACGGGGTGACAGAATTGAGCAGTTACTGGTACCACAAACCCATAGACGTATGGTATTAGACTTGGCACATTCTCATGTACTTGGGGGACATCTAGGTTTAGATAAAACTAAAGAGCGGGTGTCAAAACGCTTTTATTGGCCAGGCCTACATAATGATGTAAAATTGTACTGTGAGTTGTTTCCAGTTTGCCAGATCACTGCTCCTGTCTCCCGGTTCAGGAGTCCATTGGTACCGTTGCCCATCATTGAGGTACCCTTTGATAGGATTGCAATGGATATTGTGGGTCCTTTGGTTAAGTCCGCTAGGGGACATCAGTATATCCTGGTAGTCTTAGACTATGCCACCCGTTACCCAGAAGCAATCCCTTTAAGGAATACCTCCGCAAAAAGTATTGCCAAAGAGCTGTCTCTTATGTTTACACGGGTGGGTATTCCTCGTGAACTGATAACTGACCAAGGCACGCCCTTCATGTCTAAGGTAACAAAGGAATTGTGTAAACTGTTTAAAATTGACCATTTACTCACTTCTGTGTACCACCCCGAAACCGATGGTTTGGTGGAGAGGTTCAACAAAACCCTGAAAGGAATGTTAAAGAGGGTGGTAGCTGCTGATGGAAAGGACTGGGATTGCCTCTTGCCCTACCTCATGTTTGCTATACGGGAAGTACCCCAAGCTTCCACGGGCTTCTCTCCCTTTGAGTTGCTGTACGGCTGACATCCGAGAGGCCTCTTAGATATAGCAAAGGAGACCTGGGAACAAGAGGCAACCCCTCTCAAAAATGTAGTGGAGCATATTGCACAAATGCAGGACCGAATCAAGAAAGTGATGCCCATAGTTAAGTCACACTTACAACAGGCTCAACACGCTCAGGCTAGAGTATATAACCATTCAGCCAAGGTCAGAACCTTTAACCCTGGGGACAGAGTACTTGTACTGGTACCTACAGTCGAGAGTAAGTTCCTGGCAAAATGGCAAGGGCTGTATGAAGTTGTAGAGCAGGTTGGGGAGGTGAATTACAGGGTACACCAATCTGATAAACGGAAAGCCTACCAAATTTATCATGTAAACCTATTAAAGCCCTGGAAAGATCGAGCGTCCCTGATGGCCCAAAACCCTTAGCTATGACTCGCACACTGTCTACTATGGTGCCTGAGGTAGAGATTGCTGAGACCCTGTCGGTGAGTCAAAGGCAAGAGGCCAAAGAATTTCTACTAAGGAATGGAGAATTCTTTTCTGATTTACCAGGCTTAACCACCATGCTAAAGCATGATATTGTGATTGAACAGGGGGTAAAAGTAAACTTAAAACCCTTTCGCATCCCAGAAGCTCGATGCCAAGTAGTCTCAGATGAGATCAAGAGGATGTTGGATTTTAAGATTATTGAAGAGTCGCATAGTGAATGGTGTAGTCCCATTGTCCTTATTCCCAAACCTGATGGTAGCATCAGATTTTGTAACGACTTCCGGAGGCTAAATGAGGTCTCAAAATTTGATGCTTATCCTATGCCTAGGGTAGACGAGCTAGTCGAGCATCTAGGCCCTGCTCGGTATATCACCACCCTTGACCTTACGAAAGGGTACTGGCAAATACCCCTAACCGATCTGGCTAAAGCAAAAATGGCATTTTCTACTCCAGAAGGTCATTGGCAGTATAAAAGGATGCAGTTTGGCCTACATGGGGTTCCCGCCACTTTTCAGCGGATGATGGACCGTGTCCTTAAACTACACAAAAACTATGCATCTGCATATTTGGATGACGTAGTGATCTTTAGTGCAGAGTGGGAGAGCCACTTGCTCAAAGTACAGGCTGTCATTAATGCCCTCCGCGATGCTGGACTGACAGCTAATCCCAAGAAGTGTGCACTGGGTTTGGAGGAGGCCCGCTATTTGGGATACATTATTGGAAGGGGAGTAGTGAAGCCCCAAGTCACCAAAATCCGAGCTATCCAGAATTGGCCAAGACCCCTAAATAAAAAACAGATGAGAGCCTTTTTAGGGTTGATAGGCTATTACAGAAAATTTGTCCCCAATTTCTCTACTAGGGCAGCTCCTCTCACAGATCTAACAAAGGGAGGAAAGTCTTTGGCTATGACTTCGACCCCGGAAGCGGATCCAGGACCTCCAGACAGCACTGTGCAAAAGTCCGGTTTTGATTAGACATGTGCACAGCACAAAATTTCGTTTTGAACTAATGGATTAGTCCTAAAATGCAATTTATTTAGTTGCTAAAGAAATTCGTTTTCAGTTCTTTAGTATGAAAACTAATTTCATTCATCCGAAAACCATTGGATACAATTACTATTGTAGTGGCTCCTCAGAGGACTGGGATCGCTGCTTGTTACAGTATCTCTCACTCTCAGCACAATGTGTCAGGCAAAGCTGTTACAGTAACTGACTGCTGCTCATCACAGCGCTCTGTTTCAGTAAAACTAGTAAATAATATTTTTATATACAAGAGGTTATAACAATATTATTTCCTTGTTTTACTGAAACTCTGAGCGCTGTTAGTCAGTTACTGTAACAGCTGAGCCTGATACATTGTACTGAAAAATAATATAACAAGCAGCCGATCTCAGCGCTCACAGCCACTGGATTTAAAGGGCTAAAAAAAAAGGCTCCTCTCTGTATAATGTATAGAAAATCCCCCTGCATTAATTAATACCCCTCTCTGTATAATGTATACAACATACACCTGCATTAATTAATTAATACCCCTCTCTGTATAATGTATAGAACATCCTCCTGAATTAATCTCCCTCTCTGTATAGAACATCCTCCTCAATTTATACCTTTCTCTGTATAATGTATATAACATCCTCCTGCATTAATACCCCTCTCTATATAATGTATAGAACATCCTCCTGAATTAATCTCCCTCTCTGTATAGAACATCCTCCTCAATTTATACCTTTCTCTGTATAATGTATAGAACATCCTCCTGCATTAATACCCCTCTCTGTATAATGTATAGAACATCCTCCTGCATTAATTAATGCCCCTCTCTGTATAGAACATCCTACGCAGTAGGACCTACTGCATTGGCATGTGGAGGGTGCAGAACTTCGGAATGCAATGCTTATCCAACATAGGAGAGGGAACTTTTACTTAAACTTTGTATCTCTGTGGGGGAGAGAGACAGGAATATAAAAGCAGGGGAGAGGGAAAATATTAACGTAAATCAGTCTGAAAGCTCAGAGAAGAGATGATTGGTGCAAATTTATTTTTATAATAAAATAAAGCACTTTAAATCCAGGGAAAACATTCAAATAAATCACACTGAAGGCTCATAATGACAGAGTAACTGTGAGAGCTGGATACTAAATGTATCAGACGTAAAAAAACCTTTATAACAAGCAGCACTGGGAGAGGAGAGGGACTTTATCTAAAACGTGTATTATAGATGAGGAAATGGAGATATTGTTCATGGATAATATAAAATGTATCAGACGTAAGCCCCTATTATACAGAGCGAGAGGGGAGATAACACATGTTTTATATAGTCCCTCTTTTCTCCCAGCACTGCTTGTTATAAAGGGGTTTTTACTATCCAGCCCTCCTGTTATTAGCTTTCAGTGTAATTTATTTGAATGTTTTCCTTCTCCAGCTGCTTTTATCATCTTGTCTGCCTCATAGACATGCATGGGATAAGTAAAGGTTTCCTCTCCTGTGCTGGCTGTCTGTGCTGCGAGTGAGTATTCTGGAGCTCTATCACTGTCAGATTTCCGGGTAGGGGTCGGGAAGGATTACGCATACAAACTTTCTGTATCTTTGCGATGTTGCTCTCTTCACTGCTGGTCTCCTTCACTCATCAATGTAACATCACAAAAAGGACTGAAACTAAAATGTAGTGCATTTTATTTTAGCTTCTTTCGTTTTTTGTACTGCGCAGTTTCGTATCTCTTGAGTCATACGAAAACTAAATTATGCCAAAGTTCAGACTAAATCGTTTTAGTACTAAAACGAATGCACATGTCTAGTTTTGATTACTCCTGACTTTCCAAAGGAATTTGTGGTTCAGACGGATGCATCGGAGTTGGGCTTAGGTGCAGTGTTGTCCCAAGAGGTGAACGGGGAAGAACACCCTGTTGCTTTCTTAAGCAGGAAGTTGACCCCAGCGGAGCGTAAATATGCCATTGTGGAACGGGAATGTTTAGCGGTTAAGTGGGCCCCTCGAGAGCTTAAAATATTATTTATTAGGACGGCAGTTTAGGCTCCTAACGGACCATGCCCCGCTCCAGTGGATGGCTCGGAATAAAGAAAAGAACGCAAGAGTTACCCGATGGTTCCTGGCCATGCAGAATTTCAGATTTGTAGTGGAGCATAGACCAGGTAGCCAACATGCTAATGCCAATGCTCTTTCCCGAGTCTACAGCCTGTTTGCTGAGGGTGTTCAACCCCACCAGTTTGAGCAGAGGGGGGAGATATGTAACAGAGTGCCAGTAGAACCTGCCAGGGTGGCAGGAAAAGTGATAGATGGCAGATACATTCCTCCACGAATGCTTAGATTCATCATCTAAGGTACTGCTAGTATAAAGACCAATAGCTCTTTAACTTGTATGGGTAAAACTGATTCTGGAGCTGGTGTTACCAGGAGTTTAATTAGCTCTGGGTGGGACAGGGTTTAATTTAATGTGCAGCTGCACCTAGCAGTGTGTGTGTCTCAGTGCATGGAGAGACGGTGTGTGGAATGCAGCAACTCCTGTGTTGGGAGAAAAAGCCCGTCAGTGGGACAGGATTCCATGGATGAACTTTCACTGTTTCCTTGGAGGAAACCATCTCAGCTTGGAGGACTGTCTCTAAATACCCAAGTAAGGCTCAGTGGAGCGAACTTTTATTTGTTTCTATGAACTGATTTTGGCTGGATGCCTGCAACCTTTTTGTTTCTATTTTTGTGACTGGATTGCTGTCTGAAATTAAAGCTGGCAATTTCTGAAGCGACTGAGAGTTTTCCTCTATATTGAGACTGATCCCCTACAAGACATATACGTATATATCAACATGCAGACCTATATATACGTGTATATCAACACGCAGATATATATATATATATACACCCACCCACAGACCTCAGTCCATATATAGACATACACACATGGGGGGGTGGCATGTGGACAATCTCAACTAAATGTGCCCCCCCCCATTTGGCTGATACCTCCAGAAGAAATGTTGAACCCGACAGAGCAGAGAATATATATTTTATTCTCTACTCTATCGAGTTCAACATTTCTTCTGGAGGGATCAGCCAAATGCGGGGGGGCAATTAGTTGCCAAAATGTTTGTGTAATACAAGTCTGGATCTATATATTTATAAGAATATAGATATATATCTTATATATATATATATCATACCTGCCCTTACCTTCTCCTATAAATTTGCTAAAAACACAAAAAAAACCACTGCCTGAGACCCTGCGCAGCCCACATGCCACCCCCCTCTACCTGGCTGAATGTATCTAATATATATAATTAAATACATTCAGCAAGGTAGAGAAAGAGAAAAAAAAGGTTTTATTTTATGTTCCCGGGGACATTTAAAAATGTCCTCGGATTTTTATTATTTTTAGAAATGTGTCGCCTTACCTTAGCCTGGTGGTAAGTGGGGGCTCCCTGGATCCTGGTTGTGGGGTGGTCTGCCGTGGCCGCAGGTGCAGTGGCTCCCTCCCTGCGCCGCCTGTCTCTGCCACATGCACCTGGGCGGCTAGCCCGCACAGTCGCAGCTCTGTCATCCGACGGCCACATGCTCCTCAAGGGGATCCTTGGGAGGCCCCGGCAGGCTGCCCTCTACAGTGCCTGGTTAGAGGGCTGTGTCTACCTGATGTTTTAGTAACAAGAATGTTTTATCCCATAGGCATCAATGTTAAAAATATTCCCGTTTTAATTCAATATCTAATAAACCGTTGCTTATAATATTCTGCAGTAAAGAGTCTCTTTATTTCTAGATTTTTTAGTATTTTTTAAGCATTTTTATACTTTTCAAATTTTATTTTTTTTAACTTTTTGCGAACGTCCCAAAAAGTTCGAAGTTCGCAAACTTTCAAACTGCCGATGTTCGATTCGAATTCCGAACAGATCTGAACTGAACGCTCATCCCTACCGAAGACCTAGCATGCTTTTTCTCATCAAAAATTTAACAGATAAGAACTGAAATCTCCACAATGCCATCTTCACCCATGCAGGAAGATGCTAACCATGTCTATCCTCACATGTTTAACTCCTTCCCTTCAGCTACTGAACAAGAGGTACTTAAACGACTACGATCCTCTCATCCCACCACCTACCCCGTTCCCTCACATCTTGCCAAAATACTTTGTTTCTCTAGTACCATCCTTGACCCATACCTTTAATCTGTCTTTAACCTCTGGGGTCTTTCCTGCTCCCCTCAAACATGCCACAGTAGTCCCAATCCTAAAAAAAAATCTCTGGATCCAACTGCTCCCTCCAACTACTGCCCTGTTTCCCTGCTTCCTTTTGTCCCTGAACTCCTCGAAAAGCTTGTGTATGCCCGTCTGACTACCGCAACACCCACTCTCTCCTTGACCCTCTGCAATCTGGCTTTTGCTCACTGCACTCAACAGAAACAGCTCTTGCGAAACTGACCAATGACCTTTCAACTGCTAAATCCAATGGGTGCTACTCACTGCTGATCCTTCTTGACCTCTCTGCTGCCTTTGATACAGTTGACCACTCAATCCTCCTTCAAACTCTTAGTGATATAGGCCTTCATGGTTCTGTTCTTTCATGGTTCGCTTCCTACCTTTCCCAACGATCATTTAGTGTCTCATTTGCTGGAAATACCTCATCCCGGCAGCCTGTCTCTGTTGGGGTGCCCCAAGGGTCAGTACTGGGCCCTCTACTTTTTTCAGTCTACACTGCCTCTCTAGGAAAACTGATCAGCTCCTTTGGATTCCAGTACCACCTATTCGCTGATGACACTCAAATTTACCTCTCCTCCCCTGATCTCTCTCCAGGTCTCTTGGATCGAGTCACTGACTGTCTCTCCGCTGTCTCAAATTGGATAGCTTCCCGCTTCCTTAAACTCCATCTTGCCAAAAGTGAAATTCTCGTCATTCCTCCCTCCAAGAAGAACCCAATACCACCTATCTCTACGAGTAAATGGAACACTCATTAGCCCAACACCCTAAACTCGCTGCCTTGGTGTCACTTTTGACTCTTATACGTTATCCACCCACATCCTAACCTAACGTTATCTACCCACATACTCTAACATTATCTTCCCACATCCAGACAGTGACCAAATCCAGTTACTTTCAACTCAAAAACATTGCCCGTGTCTGCCCCTTTCTGACACAAGATAACGCAAAAGTGCTGGTTCATGCTCTTTTCATTTCACGACTTGACTGCTGCAACTCGCTCCTTCTTGGCCTCCCCAACTCCCGTATTGCCCCTTTGCAATCTGTAATGAATGCAGGGGCAAGGCTTATTTTTCTCACTAAACGCGCCTCTCGTACCTCCCCCCCTCTGCCAGTCCCTCCATTGGCTTCCTGTATGTTTCAGGATACAGTTTAAAATACTGATGCTCACGTTCAAATCACTCAATAACTCAACTCCTCCCTACATGTCTTTGTTACTCCGCAAGCACGTCCCATCTAGACAACTCTGTTCAGCAGGTGATCTCCACCGGTCATCGGTCTACACACGGCCAACTCTCGCCTCCAAGACTTCTCAGGGGCAGCACCAGTCCTGTGGAATGACCTGCCTCGCCCTATCAAACTCTCCCCTGACCTTCAGGCCTTTAAGAAATCCCTCAAAACCCATCTCTTCAGATTAGCGTACCACATCACTGTTGCAACTCATCCCTCTGCTCACCTACTCACACTTGACTGAAGCCGTTAAGTAATCCGTTTGCATATAGTACCTTGCACTTTTCAGTGCGAGGTTACTGTACTTTGAGCTCCCCATGTTAAGTATAGGGTTCACAAAGTTTTAATCAGAGTTAGGATTGCAAAGTTCTAACGCTAATTAACATCCGGCTCTGGTTAGCGGAAAGTTAACCAGAGCCAGGACTTGGTGTTAACGGATTCCGCTTCTGCAGAATCCGTTAACATCAGACTAAAAAAAAAAAGCAGAATCCTATACTCACCTCCTGTCTTGCGGCAAGGATTGCGGCTCTGTCCGCCCCCTCCGGCCGGTGAGAGCAGGGAAAGAATGGGGGGAAAGTTCCCCCAGTCTCCCCCTGGCGGCCCATTTACAAAAAATGTACCCCTCATATTTAAAAAATCTTTCTAATTAATATTTACTTTTTTATGTTTCTTTCATCTCCATCTGTCTCGCAACCATCTCTTTTTTTCTCTGCCTTATCTACCCTGGTCTCGCACCTTCTACCCACCACTTCTCCTTATCTTCTCCCCTGATTTCCTCCCCACCATGTCCTCCATTGTCTCCACACTAACTTTTCCTTATCTTCTCCCCAGCTTCTTCTTGTCTCTTCCATAGCTTCTCATTAACTCCACCCCAGCTTCTACATATCTACTTCCAGCACCCCCTCATTTCCACCCCATGCTGTCCTTATCCCCACCCCTGCACCCTGATCTCCTAACCAGCTTCTCCTAATCTGCTCCCCAGCTTCTCATTAACTCTTTCCCATCTCCTCACACTTAAATATTTTTAATGTAAACATAGAACAAATATGACTATATACATACAGTAGATATCACATAAGTGCACTTAACAGCGCCCTTAGTAAGAATGAAATATAAATGAAATGGTGAGGAAATGAAAAAAAACAAGCAAACCTCACAGTAATGTGTGGGGTGTATGAGCATATCCCAGAGCTCCACAGCAATAAAACTCACAGTAATGTGCGGTGTGTATGAGCGTATCCCAGAGCTCCACAGCAATAAAACTCACAGTAATGTACGGTGTGTGTGTGTGTATCACAGAGCACATTATTGTTAATTTTTTTGCTGTGGTGCTCTGTATATGAGCATTTCACAAAGCTCCACAGCAATAAAACCCACAGTAATGATTGTACAGTATGTAGGAGCGAATCACAGAGCACCACAGCAGTATAACTCTTGCAGGAAATGCAGTGAATATGAGCGTACACGGGGTCCGCAGCAATAAAACACACTGTAAAGGCAGCGAATGAGCATACCCCAAATCCACAGCAATAAACACATTATAAAGGCAGTGAATGAGCATACACCAAATCCACAGCAATAAAACACATTGTAAAGGCAGTGAATGAGCATACACCAAATCCGCAGCAATAAACACATTGTAAACAGTGAGAGCACAGCAATTTTCATGATATATATATATTTTTTAATATTTACAGTCATCAGACCTGGCGCTGTGGGTGATTGAAGGGGGCTCTCTATGCTTGAAGTTTCTGGGCGCTGCAGGGGCATGATCTGTCTCGGCCACAATCGTGTCATCTTACAGAGGCGTGGCCGAGATCGAGAGCCACGGGTGGGCGCATAGTGAGTGACACGCCTGCTGTGAGAGGCTCCTGGAGACCTAAATCGCGGCCTGCAATGCTCAGCAGTGTATCTGCAGGATCCATGTCTGAGCTGAGGCCTGCTTGAGTCTCCGGCCATCACCAGGCCCCTTCATGCGCTGTTGGACTGCTTGCAATCCGAACGGGATCGGATTGCAGCGCGAGTCCGCACAGCTTTGCAAAAAAACAGATGGCGATGGAGGGGTCTGCCTTTACAAAATTTTGCGACACGTACCCCCAGGGGTCCTCGTATGTACCCCTGGGGGTACGCGTACCACAGGTTGGAAACCATTGCGCTAGAGTGTCCCTTAAATAATTGTTTATATTAATCATTGCATAGACATATGGCTTTTATTTGAGTGTGACTCTCCAACAAAATTGAACCAATACATTTTCAATATCATTGGCTTGACAATGATCTAACCTGATTTGCAGTTTTATGAGTACAGTCAAGTTACATGAATGTTGAACCAATATTCGATAATTTAACACTGGTTTCTGTATATATCGAGATATCATGAAAATGTTTTCCTCTTTATCACAAAAAGCAGAGACTCTACTGAATACCCTAAAGTAGAAATAATTGTAGATATGATAGTCAGATCTATCAAAATCATGGGAGAGACATTGGGCATCCCTGAATGCTAATATATTAGCCTTCTGTCTATCCTTATTGAAATATGCTCTGGCAATAAAATTTCTCATTAGGTGGACTGCATCTTTAAAACAAATCAGCGTTTTAATAAATCAACCATCCGGTAAAAAAATTACTTAAAATATAGGTGTTAGACATCAAGTCCAGGTGTTAGAGTAATGGAGAATTATGACACCAAATGCTATATGCAATTAGATCATCGCACTTAGCACTTCAAAGTGCAAGTGTAAGATTAATGCAAGGAATATTATGACACTTACAATTAAATTCTCCAGGGATATGTACGAGAAATGAAAGATAGTGAATCACACTAATCCAGCTTCTGAAGTATTAAAGAGGAGAAACATAGAATCTGACCAACATTCACAAACTGTGAAAAGTACGTAGTCATCTAGCTCCGCTATTTAGATGTTTTTTTGGTGTATTTGTATATTGAAATCTAAAAAATTTCATTTACCATCTGTTTTATACACTTGAGCATTTCATACATCCAGCTCAGCTATATGCATCAGGACAGTCCTACATTTCCTGTTTTTTTTCTCTAATAATCCATTTCGAGCAGTAAGTACAATGCCTCCCCAAAAAATAAGTCTCATTGTGTCCTTTCTTTCCAAGCAAGAGAATTTAAATACTGTAAGGTTTCTGAACCCCTCTGTTCCACTCACACCACTCGGTGGTTGAAGGATTAAATCAGAGGAGGTCAAACAGCCCACCTGCTTTGATTTAAGCTTTCACCTGCTAGCCATAGGTTTAGGGGTTTGGCTGTAGCTCACGTACTAAGATTTCCAATTTAAAGAATGCACTAGCAAATTTTACTTGTGTTTGTATTGACACAATCCAATACAGGTTCACAAGCAAAAAACCTTCCTGTGCAATTCGTTGTATCGATTTATCGTACATCATGTCCTTTCGTTTTTCATGTTTTGGACAAATTGACGAATTTCTCATTATACAAACCCAGAAAGACTGCACTCAACCTCAACATACTCCTTTTCATAAGGGTGCATTGAGACCATTTATCGCAACATGTCCAGTTCAGAGCACTCCACTTTAATATAGTTTTAAAGGATTTAAAAACGCCTGCCTGAGGAAGACAGTGTGGGTTTAATTGCAAATATGATCATACATTGTTTAAGGCTGCCAATGTACCCAGTGTAGCGCATATTTATATCTTAAAATGCCGAGAGTTGCTGGAGAATGTTTGTCCCAAGTAAGTGGTTGTCATATTGTTAGAGTTGGGGCCCAGTGCAGTACCTAATCAGGGGCTGATGATGATGATAGGTGATGTAACGTGGTATCTTAGATCCCCGTGTGCAGAATGCTCCCCTCGCTGTCAGTATCCTGAAGGAGTACTGGTTCTGGCCCAAATCTCACTCAAAGACAGGAGATCCTTGTAGGGGGGAAATCAAACCGGGACTGAATTTATTTACAGTTTACAATTGGGAAAAGCACACATGGGAGGAATGCACAGAAACAATAGAAACACTCCCCAGTGTAATAGATGACCTGGTGTAATAGACAATTGCTGGGGAAAGTGGCAAGGGTATCTGGCTTGAGCCAGTTCCTGCAGTTTGGGTGGATGCAGTGGCAAGAGAGCAATGGTTTGCATACAGATTACACATAGGGAAATAGCACAATATATACCACACACGACTCTACAATAACTACATCAGGGAATAATACACAGACATAGGGAATAGGGCACAGAAAACACAAACATCCCGTACCTAGGACTACAGGTACAGGGTGACTTCATCACAGGAAAAAGCAGGGAAACAATATAAAACATCAGGACATCAGGCCTGCACCCCCCCCCAAACTCATCTCTAGGTCAATGTACCTAAAGTCCAAAGCAACTACCTTCACAGGCGAGTAGTTCAAAGCAGATAGTCCAAACCGGAGAGTGAAAGCGGAGTCCAATACCAAGCAAGGGGTTGGTGCAGGCGCAGACAATCAAGGTCGAGGGATAAGCCAAAGGTCATACATGGATGGAAAGCAGAAAGTAACGCCAGATAGGTTCTCAAAGACAACTATCAAGCACCTTCACCTCTGTGAAGGGGGTTTACATAGAGTGCCATGTTTGGGGACACACCCTGGCCTCTCCCCTCTCTCCACCTTCCCACACCTTGTATGGCAGAAAGGGGAGTGATGGCCATGGGGGGCATGTCGAACGTTCCTGGTGCCACCCGGCCATGCCTCTTTGCAGGAGAAAAAATGATGTCGCACCTGTACTCACCAGAGCGGCTGCAACAGCCAGGAGTAACAACCCAGTTCATGTATAAAACATAACAAGAGAAATAAAAATGATGTAATCTGTGCTCGTTTCTATACAATTCCATGTGCAACAAAACACTTGTCAGAGGTTTTAGTTTGCTTTAAAGGCCATTGAAACGTAAGCTCACTCGCATCATCAAGGCACCTCTTTGTAGAGTGAGTCCTAACCAATGTTCCAATAGCTGCTCTTCTGAGCAGCTGCATGCTCTCCTGCTGCTTTTCAGCTAAGGAGAGGCAGAAAAATGGTGGGTTTTATTTATAAAGGCACACGCCATTAAAGCAAACTAAAACCTCTGACAGTGTTTTGTTGCACATGGAATTGTATAGAAACGAGCGCAGATGACATTTTTTTTTTCTTTGCAGGAGACCCCAGCCGCCGTCCTGTTCCACCCTCAGAAATGTCTCTCAGCCTGCTGAATACTGGCCACGCCCAGGACCTCCAGGGGTAGCAACCCCCTATGTGGGACGCGTGGAGGGAGGGAGAGAACTGTGGCCACGCACCACACTGAGCGAGCAACTCGACTGCCGTGGCATGGGGAAGCGTTGCACCTGCCTCGAGGAGCAGTGACACGACCGGCTGCTCAGCAGAGCAGGGAGGACAGGCGGGTGAGTCCTGACACAGGTTTAGACACAGGAGAGATAAGGTTCTTCTGAGAAGGGGTACATTGACATTGTGGCAGGCATAAGCAAATTATTATCATACGATCATATGATCTTGAAATTTCCCTTGAATTATGGCTTTGTGAGCTGTAACCATTTATGATATCCATTTACCATTAAGGCCGGGGTCAGACGAGCGCACTTCTGAGTGGAAGGAACGTCCGTGAGAGTGGATGTTCCTTCCACTCGACGCTCGTCTGGCCACCTAGCTGAGCGCAGGCAGTGCGCTCAGTGCTGCCAAGCACCTTCCTCTTGTGAAAGATTGTGCTTTGCAGCCCCATCAACGCGCATCTAGCGTTTCAACGGGGCGGCTTTGTGCGCAGACGCTTGTTGCGCGTGCATTTCGTGCGCACGCTCAAGCGTGTGACCGGCCCCATTGCAGCGTCACAACACTGCGACAGACGCCGGTAGGCACGCCAGTAAGGGCGCGACTAGTGCACTCGTCTGAAACCGGCCTAAGGACATTTCAAAGTATTTCTTTGTCTACATATCCACTCTCATCATCTACAACAGTCTAGGAGAGAATTCACAGCACTGGGAAATCAGTTCTATTTGTAAATTAGGCAGGAGTTAGGTGCTTCAGCTTTGAGTTTCTCCAGAACTTTAGACCCCTCATTTGCAGCATTTGCCCGGAATCAGATGTTTCTGCAACCTGGATGTGGACACAGAGGATTTCCCTTCAAAGACATTCATATCTTTCCTGCTGATGCAGATGTCGTCATAGCTGTTCCTTTCAATCTTTTTTTCATAGCATCAGAGGATAACAATTGGGCCACCAAAAGAACATTCTGATATATTTCTTGTTCAACCACCCCTTATCAATATTTCTTGTTTATCCACCCCAATGTCAAACATGTATGACCTCTAATCTATTATAGTGACAGGTATCACTCTGAATGTCCCATTACATTGTAATAGATCACATAGAAAAAAAATATTATACATTAAGTTCTATCTAGAAGTTTCAGAAATCTGTTAGTATTAATAAATATAAGGCATTTGAAAATTCCATTGAGCAAGTCACATTTTTCCAACATCTTATTCCTACTGTTTATAGAATGTAGGTAACACCCAAATATTCTGTTTCAATTAGTAAAGGTTTTTTCTGCTTAGAAATATGAAATAAGTGGATGGAATAGGAGGATTTTGTTTTAAAAATTGCAAAAAAAATAATAATTTTCAATTTTTTTCAGAAGTCAATACACAGGCCAAAAATAAAGCCATCACACTGCTCCAGAATAGTAATTCCTTTGCTGGTTGCTCATTTGATTTGGATAACCAATCATTTAATAACAAGAAACACCATAGTAGGCACTGCCAATGGCTAAATCTAGCATTGATGAATTTCCCAAACAGAGCAGCCTGATCCACAAAACTAAACACCTCTGCACTTCTAAGAGCAAAGTCAATTGTAAACTTTGCAGTTGCTTCCTCAGAGACGTTATGCCTGTGGCTGAGAGCTTGAAAGGGACTTTGGTGGATGCCCATAGTCAGTTATGAAACACATCAAAGTATCTATCCATTTGACCCAAGGAAATAGAAGGGTCAGTTGTAGTAAAGTCAGTAACAGGGGATGCAGGATAATGAATTCCATTTCTTTTTTATCCAAGATTGGATCTGACATCGGCTCATAAGAATCCTATTTTATTGCTCAGAGCCAGCCTTACATCAAGAAGGAGAACTGCAGACTCACCTGGATGGAACTGACACATTTTATCACCATTAACACACATATATATATATCTATATTCTCTGCATGAACACCCTTTCACATCTATACTATTGTCTTAAGGAGCATTTCTTATGGTTTTATCTACAATGTATTATTTCATGTAGAAAATTATTTTTATTGTCTATGGTCATTTATTTGTAACTTTCTTGTCCATAGTATTAAAGTAGAGAAAAATTAGATGATGTAATCATGAATCTCGCTCCAAACTCAACTTTAGCTCTAAAAAAGTCTATTTAATCACTAGATATGGGCAGGGCCGCCATCAGGGCATTACGCCCCATACAGCAGTAAGGGGCCCGGTGCCCGGGGGAACCCGGGCCGCCGGGGCCCCCGCTGGGGCCGCCGCCGGGCCCCTTGCGCTGTGACTATGATGGCGGCCGCTGCCTGCTGGCGCTGCGCCTGCGGCGCATATTATTTTATTTTCCCTGGTCTGGCTGGGCCGGGGGCGGGCCAAGCAGCGTGCGTCTACTTCCAAGGCACGCTGCTTTGGCACCGCCCCCAGTCACGTGTGAGACGGCGCACACGTGGGAAAGCTGTGACACCGCACGGTGGAGAAGAGAGAAGAAAGAAGCGGAGAAGAAAGAAGAAAGAAGCAGAGAAGAAAGAAGCAAGAAGCGGAGAAGAACCAGTCCAGGACAGAAGACTGTAGCGGCGGGTGAGTAGGATGGGGTCAAGACCGGGCCCATCCCCAGGCACCCAGGCCCATCCCGGGGACCGGGCCCAGGCCCATCCCCAGGCACCAGGGCCCGGGGACCAGCCCAGGCCCATCCCCGGGGTCCAGACAGGGCCTGGGGACCAGACCGGGCCCAGGCCATCCCCAGGGACCAGACCGGGCCCAGGCCCATCCCCGGGGTCCAGACAGGGCCCGGGGACCAGACCGGGCCCAGACCCATCCCCAGGCACCAGGGACCAGACCGGGCCCAGGAGCATCCCCAGGGACCAGACCGGGCCCAGGAGCATCCCCAGGGACCAGACCGGGCCCAGGCCCATCCCCAGGGACCAGACCGGCCCAGGCCCATCCCCAGGGACCAGACCAGGCCCAGGCCCATCCCCAGGGACCAGACCGGGCCCAGGCCCATCCCCAGGGACCAGACCGGGCCCAGGCCCATCCCCAGGGACCAGACCGGGCCCAGGCCCATCCCCAGGGACCAGACCGGGCCCAGGCCCATCCCCAGGGACCAGACCGGGCCCATCCCCAGGGACCAGACCAGGCCCAGGCCCAGGCCCATCTCCAGGGACCAGACCGGGCCCAGGCCCATCCCCAGGGACCAGACCAGGCCCATCCCCAGGGACCAGACCAGGCCCAGGCCCATCCCCAGGGACCAGACCAGGCCCAGGCCCAGGCCCATCTCCAGGGACCAGACCGGGCCCAGGCCCAGGCCCATCCCCAGGGACCAGACCAGGCCCAGGCCCATCCCCAGGGTCCATACCAGGCCCTGGCCCATCCCCAGGGACCAGACCGGGCCCAGGCCCATCCCCAGGGACCAGACCGGGCCCAGGCCCATCCCCGGGGTCCAGACAGGGCTCAGGGACCAGACCGGGCCGAGGCCCATCCCCAGGGACCAGACCGGGCCCAGGCCCATCCCGGGGACCAGTCCGGGCCCAGGCCCATCCCCTGGTCCAGGCCCATACCGGGGACCAGACAGGGCCCGGGGACCAGACAGGGCCCAGGCCCATCCCGGGGACCAGGCCCAGGCCCATCCCGGGGACCGGGCCCAGACCCATCCCGGGGACCGGGCCCAGACCCATCCCCATCCCCAGGGACCAGACCGGGCCCAGGCCCATCCCCAGGGACCAGACCGGGCCCAGGCCCATCCCTAGGGACCAGGCCGGGCCCAGGCCCAGGCCCATCCCCAGGGACCAGACCAGGCCCAGGCCCATCCCCAGGGACCAGACCAGGCCCAGGCCCATCCCCAGGGACCAGACCGGGCCCAGGCCCATCCCCAGGGACCAGACCGGGCACAGGCCCATCCCCAGGGACCGGCACAGGCCCATCCCCAGGGACCAGACCGGGCCCAGGCCCAGGCCCAGGCCCATCCCCAGGGACCAGACCGGACCCAGGCCCAGGCCCATCCCCAGGGACCAGACCAGGCCCAGGCCCATCCCCAGGGACCAGACCGGGCCCAGGCCCATCCCCAGGGACCAGACCGGGCCCAGGCCCATCCCCAGGGACCAGACCGGGCCCAGGCCCATCCCCAGGGACCAGACCGGGCCCAGGCCCATCCCCAGGGACCAGACCGGGCCCAGGCCCATCCCGGGGACCAGTCCGGGCCCAGGCCCATCCCCTGGTCCAGGACCATACCGGGGACCAGACAGGGCCCGGGGACCAGACAAGGCCCAGGCCCATCCCGGGGACCAGGCCCAGACCCATCCCGGGGACCGGGCCCAGACCCATCCCCAGGCACCGGGGACCAGACCGGGCCCAGGCCCATCCCCAGGGACCAGACCAGGCCCATCCCCAGGGACCAGACTGGGCCCAGGCCCATCCCCAGGGACCAGACCAGGCCCAGGCCCATCCCCAGGGACCAGACCGGGCCCAGGCCCATCCCCAGGGACCAGGCCGGGCCCAGGCCCAGGCCCATCCCCAGGGACCAGACCAGGCCCAGGCCCATCCCCAGGGACCAGACCAGGCCCAGGCCCATCCCCAGGGACCAGACCAGGCCCAGGCCCATCCCCAGGGACCAGACCGGGCCCAGGCCCATCCCCAGGGACCAGACCGGGCCCAGGCCCATCCCCAGGGACCAGACCGGCCCAGGCCCATCCCCAGGGACCAGACCGGGCCCAGGCCCAGGCCCATCCCCAGGGACCAGACCGGACCCAGGCCCAGGCCCATCCCCAGGGACCAGACCAGGCCCAGGCCCATCCCCAGGGACCAGACTGGGCCCAGGCCCAGGGACCAGACCGGGCCCAGGCCCAGGCCCATCCCCAGGGACCAGACCGGGCCCAGGCCCAGGCCCATCCCCAGGGACCAGACCAGGCCCAGTCCCAGGCCCATCCCCAGGGACCAGACCGGGCCCAGGCCCATCCCCAGGGACCAGACCGGGCCCAGGCCCAGGCCCATCCCCAGGGACCACACCGGGCCCAGGCCCATCCCCAGGGACCACACCGGGCCCAGGCCCATCCCCAGGGCCCAGACCCCAGACCCTAGGGCCCAGACCCCAAGGCCCAGTCCCCAAGGCCCAGTCCCCAAGGCCCAGACCCCAGGGCCCAGTCCCAAGTCCCCAAGGCCCAGACCTCAGTGCCAAGGCCCAGACCCTAGGGCCCAGACCCCAGGGCCCATACCCCAGGGCCCATACCCCAGACCCCAAGGCCCAGTCCAAGGCCCAGACCCTATGGCCCAGACCCAGGGACCAAACCCAAGGCCCAGACCCTAGGGCCCAGACCCAGACCCTAGGGCCCAGACCCCAAGGCCCAGTCCCCAAGGCGCAGTCCCCCAGACCCAGGGCCCAGACCCCAAGGCCCAAACCCTAGGGCCCAGACCCCAAGGCCCAGTCCCCAAGGCCCAGGACCCAAGGCCCAGACCCCAAGGTCCAGACCCTAGGGCCCAGACCCAGACCCTAGGGCCCAGACCCAGACCCAGTTCCCAAGGCCCAGACCCCAAGGCCCAGGCCCCAGACCCAAAGGCCCAAACCCAGGGCCCAGACCCCAGGGCCAAGACCCCAAGGACCAGACCCCAGGCCAGACTCAGGGCCTAGACCCCAGGCCAGACTCAGGGTCCAGACCCCAGGGCCAGACCTGAAGGCCCAGCCCAGACCACAAGGCCCAGAGCACAGACCCCAAGGCCCAAACCAGACCCAGGGACCAGGCCCAGACCCAAAGGCCTTCATATACATCCCATTACTGTGAGATTTATTACTGTGGATTCTGTGATACGTTCATACACACCGCACATTACTATGGTGTTTTATTGCTGTGAATTCTGTGATACGCTCATACACACAACACATTACTGGGAGTTTTATTGCTGTGGTGCTATTTTATGTCCTTTTTTTTTTTTTGAAGGGGAAGAAAAGCTGTTAGAGGTTGATGGAGTGCCGGGGGGGCCCCATCGTGAGGTTTAGTAAGGGGCCCCATCATTTCTGATGGCTGCCCTGGATATGGGTTAAAGGTTAAATAAAAAAAAGCAATCTGTCATGGTGCAGGGAACCCTTAATGATTATCAGGGTTATTCAAAGAGATCCGAATGGCTGCCAAAAGGGAACCAAATGCTGAAAATCAGCATTCGGTTACCATTCTTGGCTATCCAGAGAGCAGGCAGTTTGCCAAATCTTGGCGAATTGCCTGCACATACGGTGCCTGTTCGGTGCCTCATACGGTGCCTGTTCGGTGCCTGTACGAGGGCAGTGAAATCCCTATAGCTTCGTCTATTCAGAGAACAAAAACCAGCAGTGAAAATTAGCCGAAATACCATTCGGTTGCTTCATTAAACAGGTTTATTCAGGTGAATCCCATAGGCTTCAATGTTAAAAATATTCCCGTTTTAATGCAATATCTAATAAACCGTTTATCATAATATTCTGCAGTAAAAAGTCTCGTTATTGATAGATTTTTTAGGATCTTCTAAGCATTTTTCGGGGTGTTTTTGCAAAAAAAAATCCTTTTTTTATTTTATTTTTAACGTTTTTTTCTTTTTTCTGTAACAGCCCTTTTTATTATCATTCATTGGACCTCATATGTAAATTCCAGACATTTTTGCTCAGTAGTTTGTTTGCAAACAGGGTTTCACTTTTCAAACATTCAAGTGTATTGTTTTGTTTTGTTTTTTCACTCAATTTGTCTGCGGTGTCGGGTTTTTCTGCCGGCTGCTCTGCGCTGTGATCAGCTCTAGGGATGAGCTGAACACCCCCGAGTTCGGTTCGCATTCGAACTCGAACTTTTCAAAAGTTCAAATTCGATCTCGAACACGAACACGAACTCAATACAAGTCAATGGGATTCAAAGTTCGATTTTTAGAGTGCCGTCCAAGAGGGCATATATGCTAGATATTTGCCATAAAAGGTGTATGGGGGTCCGGGTAGTGCCCTAGGGGACAGGAAACAAGGACAAAAAGTAAAAAAAAAAAACATTTTTAAAGGGACAGTGAGTTTTCCATGAAATAAGGGTTAAAAATAAAAACAAAAAATTCCTTCAAATATCGTGCCTAGGAGGTCCCCATAACCTGCCCGTGGAGTGGCGGATTTCTAGGATGTATAGAAACATTTAAAAACAATGTCCGGGTCCGGGTAGTGCCCTGGGGGACAGGAAACAAGGACAAAAAGTTTTAAAAAAAGAAGTTTTTAACCCCTTCACTGCTGACGATGTGTGGGACACGTCCTCAGTTACTCCTGCTGTATGCTGAGGAGGACGTGTCCCACACGTCATCAGCTTTGCGGGACCCCCGGCGGAGATACTCACCTCTCTGTCCGGGGTCCCGCAGCGTTCTGACTTCAGCGTCCTCAGACGCTGAAGTCAAACTCCTCCCGACGTAAATGACATCATCGTGCCATGCGCGATGACGTCATTTCCAGGCGACCCCCGGCAATGCCGGGAGATCGCCTGGAAGGGAGGGGGGATCCCTTTGGATCCCTCTCCCTCCCGATCAGGAGGTCCCACAAAAAAAAGCCAGGCACCGCGTAAAAGGGTAGAGTCTCGCCCTTTTAAGTGGTGCCTGGCTTTAACCCCTTGCGGCGCCGAAGTGCGGCCTAGCTCCGGTCGGGGCCGCTATCCTGGATGGCGGCATCCACCCCTGGGTCCCCCCTCACTGCCTGATGACCTCACACATAGCGTGATGATGTCAGATAGCCGGGGAACCCCTAGCTACCTGGAATCCCCTGGTGGAGATAGGGGGTTCATTTGAACCCCGATATCTCCAGAACCGTGGCAGCTAGGGGGTCATGGAGGGCCTGAGGCCTGAGCATGGCCTTTCGAATGATACCCAACATGACCAGGTATAAAGTAAAAAAAAAAAAAACATGTATTTTTTTGTGTGTTATTTTTATTAATGCAGCAATATTGTTCACATTTCAATTATAATGTGAACAATGATGCTGCACTAATGATTTTTTTCTATGGTGTGCGTTTGCTAAAAATCACATAATTCCCCCAAAAAATTTAATAAGTCCCCATTTCTAATTTTTGTACAAGCGCACCCCTTATAAAATATAACCGCAAATGTTCCTGTGATAAAAGGTGAAGAAAAACACTTTACACGCTGCAGATGATTAAAAATTCAAGTTTTATTGCATTTTTTGTTATAATATACAGCCAGAACATGACGTATACATATAAAAATGATATATTATGAATCTGCCGAGTCTGCCGGAAAGAACGATATATAATATGTCTGGGCCATATAATAAAATGTGGCTTCAAATCGCGTTTAAACATGATGAGCGAAAGCGGTAAAAATTAGCTCAGCACACAGCGTTGAAATACCTCAGCAGTGAAAGGGTTAAAGGAACAGTGAGTTTTCCATAAAATAAAGTTTAAAAATAAAAACAAAAAATTCCTTCAAATATCGTGCCTAGGAGGTCCCCATGACCTGCCCGCGAAGTGGCGGATTTGTAGGATGTATGGAAACATCGCCATCACAGACCCACACACGACACCTAGCACTTCCAGTCTGCATACAATGTATCAAATTCATGAGACCGGACTAATTAGAAGCACATGTTATTTCCAAACACTAATTAAACACCTGTTGTTTACGCCGTTTGAGAGCACAGGTCATTTAGAGGTGATAATCTTTGCACCTAGACAATATTTTTTAATTCAATATCTAATAAACCGTTGCTTATAATATTCTGCAGTAAAGAGTCTCATTATTTCTAGATTTTTTTGTATTTTTTAAGCATTTTTTATACTTTTTTCCAAATTATTTTTTTTTTCGAACTCGAACTGAACACGCAAAAAGTTCGAAGTTCACAAACTTTCGAACTGCCGATGTTCGAATCGAATTCCGAATTGATCGAACCGAACAGCTCATCCCTAATCAGCTCCTGCTCGGGTTTCTCCGGCATCTTCGGCGGGGTTAATCCAGATGTTTTTTCTGGTTTTGGTGTGCGTTCGCTCTCATTTTGCAATGATTTTTCGTCTGGTTTGCGCCGACTTTTCCCTGCATTATGGTGGCCCTGTGGTGCTTGCTGAATACTCCGCAGGGTGGCCGAAATGGGATCGCCAAATCGCACCGAATTGAAGAGAACGAAAAGTCACCGAACGTGCGGTGGCTTTTCGATTCTCTTTGAATAACCCTGTATATTTCAAATCATCCCAATTTATTGAAGGTTTAAAAAAATTATGTCTAAGGACAAGCAATTGTTCAATCATATCGCTATCGTAGTAGTCCATCTACTTAATGGTATATTCTTGTTGTTTTACTGTGACTTGAACTTCTTTATGTTCAGGACCAGTGTCACTGCAGTTCGAGGCATGATGCACTTGTTATACGTTTTATAGTTGTTTTGGCATCTACTGCACACAGAGGGAGCGAGTTTTTGGAATCAGATGGCAGGCGGCATTCTGTCTTATTTTGTGACAAAAGCATTTCAATGCACTTCACTCTGAAGGATCAAGCAGTTGACACACTCTCTCACTTGGCCTGCTTCAAGAGGCAGTGTCCAAGTTCAGACTGGCCCACCAGGATGCCAGGAATAGTTTTGGTAGGCCATTAGTCTGGTGGCTGGCTGGGGCCTCTTAGCAGGGCTGGTGATAGGCACAGATAGGCTGGGCCACTGCTCTGGGGGGGTCAGCCTTACTAGTGGCTGTTGGATCAGCAGCAGACAGGCCTGTGGGTGGGTCTTCGAAAACCAGTACGCCAGTGACCGCAGCACACAATGCTGTATACATTGAGGTGTATTACCTTTCTAGCAGTGCAGAGGTTACTTTACAGTAGACATGTGCATTCGTTTTAGTACTAAAGCGATTTAGTCCGAATTTTGGGATAATTTAGTTTTAGTATGACTCAAGAGAAACGAAACTGCTCAGTACAAAAAACGAAAGAAACTAAAATAAAATGCACTACATTTTAGTTTCAGTCCTTTTTGTGATATTATATTGATGAGTGAAGGAGACCAGCAATGAAGAGCGCAACATCGCAACATCCGAAGTTCTGCACCCTCCACATGCCAATGCAGGAGGATGTTCTATACAGAGAGGGACATTAATTCAGGAGGATGTTCTATATATTTTACAGAGAGGGGTATTAATTAATGCAGGTGGATGTTGTATACATTATACAGAGAGGGGTATTAATTAATGCAGGAGGATGTTCTAAACATTATACAGAGAAGAGCCTTTTTTTTTTAGCCCTTTAAATCCAGTGGCTGTGACAGCGCTCAGAGTTTCAGTAAAACAAGGAAATAATATTGTTCTAACGTCTTATATATAAAAATATTATTTACTAGTTTTACTGAAACTCTGAGCGCTGTGATGAGCAGCAGTCAGTTACTGTAACAGCTTTGCCTGACACGGGGCAGTATTGCAATGTTGGTGCTAACTTAACCAGAGCTGTTGTAACTGAAAACCTCCATAGGCTATAATAGCTCTGGGAAGTTTACAACAGCCTCTGGTTAAGTTAGCACCAGCTATATAATATGGCCCACATTGTGCTGAGAGTGAGAGATACTGTAACAAGCAGCATCTCAGCCCTCTGAGGAGCCACTACAATAGTAATTGTATCCACTGGTTTTCGGATGAATGAAATTAGTTTTCATACTAAAGAACTGAAAACGAATTTCTTTAGCAACTAAATAAATTGTATTTTAGTACTAATGCATTAGTTCAAAACGAAATTTTGTGCTGTGCACATGTCTACTTTACAGCAGTGGCTCCCAAACCTACCCTCGGGACCCGATAACACGCCAGGTTTGCCAGATATCTGAAGCACAGCACAGGTGATATAATTTGCTGCTCATTGATTGCAGGATTCAGTCTGTATTTCCCCAAGGTGATCTGTAAAATTTGGCCTGGTTGAGGGTCCTGAGGACAGGTTTGGGAAACACTGCTTTACAGTAAGAGATGGGAGACCTAAGAGATTGCAAAGAACTCTTTTATAAAATATTAAAGGACATGACACCATCACAGATGCCACTGAATGTGATATATTCCTTACCAAATCCCTTTATCTGCTCTATTTTGGCAACTGTTACATAGTTTTGTTGTGACTATATATAGTTCCATTTGTGCCACATGACAGCTTGTCAGTTGACACTATTCAATAGTATTCAAATATGCCTATTCAAGATTTTAACCCCTTAAGGACCGAGGACGTACCATGTACGTCATTGCAGCGGGTCTCTCTTAGACCCGCTGACGTACATGGTACGTCCTGCCGTTTTTGAGCTGCTGGAAGCGATCGGATCGCTTCCAGCAGCTCAAACCCATTGCAGGATGCCTGGGAGTCCAGGCATCCGTGCAATGGCCGTTAGAAGTGCCGGGGCACCATGTGATCGCTCCCCGGGAGCGATCTACATCCGGTTGCACCGGAGAGGTGCCCGCACTTCTACAGAGCGCTGGAAGCGATCGGATCGCTTCCAGCTGCTCTGAGCATATTACAAGGATGCCTCGACATCGAGGCATCCTTGTAATATATACTTACCTGCGCCGGTCCGTCCGTGATCGCTCCCCCGAGCGATCACTTCCGGTAGCGCAGGAAGTACTGAGTGCCACGAGGTATCGTGGCACTCAGTACAAAAACGATCACATCAGTGATCAGGTGCTCTGCTGGGTGCCTCGAGGGATCAAGGCACCCAGCAGAGTAAAAAAAAGTGGAAAAAAAAGTTAAAAAAAAGTGTAAAAAAAGTAAAATAAAGTGTTGTAAAAAAGGTGTAAAAAAAGAAAAATAAATAAAAATAACTGACAGTTAGGGGCGTAGGGTTAGGGTTAGGTTAGGGTTAGGGGTAGGGTTAGGGTAGGGTTAGGGTTAGGGGTAGGGTTAGGGGTAGGGGTAGGGTTAGGGTTAGGGTTAGGGGTAGGGTTAGGGGTAGGGTTAGGGTTAGGGGTAGGTTAGGGGTAGGGTTAGGGTTAGGGGTAGGGTTAGGGGTAGGGTTAGGGGTAGGGTTAGGGGTAGGGTTAGGGTTAGGGGTAGGTTAGGGTTAGGGTTAGGGGTAGGGGTAGGGTTAGGGTAGGGTTAGGGGTAGGGTTAGGGGTAGGGTTAGGGGTAGGGTTCTAAGGGCAGGGTCAGGGGTAGGGTTAGGGTTCTAAGGGCAGGGTCATCTTGGGGCTGAGTGGGATGTTCCTAGCCTGCCTCATCAGAGAGGCAGGCTAGCAACATCCAATCAGAAGTTAGAAAAAATCAAAATAAAATTTCTAATTTGTCAGGTCAGGCCAATATTTTGTAAATATTGGCTCTGACCTCTGTGATTCTCCCTCCCTCTCCTCACTTGTGTTTTGTGAGCGAGAGAGAGAGATCAGATTTGACAGGTTAGAGATTTTAGTGAGATTTAGTGAGATTAGAAAAATTGAGGCAGATTTAGAGAGATTTTAGGGAGATTTAGAAGAATTGAGGCAGGTTTAGAGGGATTTAGAGAGATTTAGGTGTTTATTTGTATTTTCTTGTGAAACCCAACGGTTCTTCTAAGAACCAACAATCCGCTTATATATATATAATAATTATAAAATTTTATAATCTATTATATATAATGTCTGAGAGGGTGTACAGCGCCGAGGAGGGCATTATGCCATCCTGGCGTCAGAATCTGAGGCATCTGCGTCAGACTCAGACCTCATTTCGACCCGCTCAACTGCTCAAGGCGTCGCTAGATACATTATCTTTGCTGGCTGATGTATCTAGTGATGTTTCTGATGCAGATCCTGGGTCACCACTGCCAGCAGGAGACGCACAGCTCCAGCTGAGGAGTGGGTAGTGCCTCATCGCCAGAGGCCAGATATCCCTCCTTTCACGGCAATCCTGGCATCAATATTGATGTTGCAGGATTTACCGCCACACAGTTTTTGCAGGTGTTTATGGGGGATGATTTGTTGGGCCACATCGTGGCCCAATCAAATCTGTATGCCCATCAGCATTGTGCTGCGAAGCCAGACTCCTACTTGGCAAGGCAGCAATGGACCCCGCTAGATGTGCCAGAATTTCTGAAATTCTGGGCACTTACTATGCTGAGGGCATCATAAAGAAGCCCTCAATTCGCTCCTGCTGGAGCAGTAGCCCCATCTGCTCTACCCCCATTTACCTCCAATCAATGTCACGTAGAAGGTATGAAAATTTTGCGTTTCATGCACTTCAGTGACAACAGCCTGTGCTCCCCTAGAGAGCATCCCCAGTTTGACAGGCACCAGACTTTTACATTTTATTCGTACATTTTTATGTTCTACAATTGGTGCTGTATTTTGCCAAAATCTTTTGCACACCTATGCATGGGGGCATGGGTGTACTCAGGAGATCTTGCAGAAAACAACCTGGAGAGTTTTCATGCAGTAACAAACAACAGTGTCTGCTTAAGGCTAGGGTCAGACGAGCGTGATTTCTACGGAACTGTACGTCCGTGCAGTACGGACATCGTCAGTACGGAAGACGCAGTAGTGGTCACACAGTCCGTTTTTTCACTGACATTTATTTTTTGACAGATGTAGGAGGGACAATAAATTCAATTGCAAAACCATTTTGTCCGTGAAAAATGCAGGACGTATAAATGCAGTCCGTCTGACCACGTTCCATCACTCACACACAAAGCTATGCAGACGTTGCGGACGCAGCGCACTTTGTGCGGCCGTTCTAGCGGTTCTACGTTCTTGCCTGCCTTGCGTCCGTGGGCCGCGGCCGTTGTGCGTCCGCAGTTTCAGTGCGGACGTACTTCGTGTGTCGGGCTCCATTGGACTTTATGTCATGCTATCACGGACGTACTTTTAGGCGCGATCACGGACGTGAACACTACGCTCGTCTGACCCTAGCCTAAATCACAGTCCAAAACTTACTGTGGGCGTAAAAATCTGAAATTTGAAAAATTACCGCCACACACCTTGTTGCCAAATGTTTTGGGCTAAAACCGTTGCATCCATGGCATTCAAAGCACTCCATATGCAATACCTTGGGGTGTCAACATAACAAATATAAACAATTTTCTGGCAATAATTCAAACTGGGGTATGCGGTAGACCCAAAACCAAAGATAGGCCTAGCTGAAGAAATAATCTCAATTTCAACTCTAATGACAAAGTCATAAAAATTGTATTTGAACCTTCCCAAAATCCTGGCAAACCTAGGCAATGGGGGGCATGGGTGTACTCAGGAGATCTTGCAGAAAACAACCTGGAGAGTTTTCATGCAGTAACAAACAACAGTGTCTGCTAAATCACAGTCCAAAACTACTGTGGGCGTAAAAATCTGAAAATTGAAAAATTACCGCCACACACCTTGTTGCCAAATGTTTTGGGCTAAAACCGTTGCATCCATGGCATCAAAGCACTCCATATGCAATACCTTGGGGTGTCAACATAACAAATATAAACAATTTTCTGGCAATAATTCAAACTGGGGTATGCGGTTAGACCCAAAACCAAAGATAGGCCTAGCTGAAGAAATAATCTCAATTTCAACTCTAATGACAAAGTCATAAAAATTGTATTTGAACCTTCCCAAAATCCTGGCAAACCTAGGCATGGGGGGCATGGGTGTACTCAGGAGATCTTGCAGAAAACAACCTGGAGAGTTTTCATGCAGTAACAAACAACAGTGTCTGCTAAATCACAGTCCAAACTTACTGTGGGCGTAAAAATCTGAAAATTGAAAAATTACCGCCACACACCTTGTTGCCAAATGTTTTGGCTAAAACCGTTGCATCCATGGCATCAAAGCACTCCATATGCAATACCTTGGGGTGTCAACATAACAAATATAAACAATTTTCTGGCAATAATTCAAACTGGGGTATGCGGTAGACCCAAAACCAAAGATAGGCCTAGCTGAAGAAATAATCTCAATTTCAACTCTAATGACAAAGTCATAAAAATTGTATTGAACCTTCCCAAAATCCTGGCAAACCTAGGCATGGGGGGCATGGGTGTACTCAGGAGATCTTGCAGAAAACAACTGGAGAGTTTTCATGCAGTAACAAACAACAGTGTCTGCTAATCACAGTCCAAAACTACTGTGGGCGTAAAAATCTGAAAATGAAAAATTACCGCCACACACCTTGTTGCCAAATGTTTTGGGCTAAAACCGTTGCATCCATGGCATCAAAGCACTCCATATGCAATACCTTGGGGTGTCAACATAACAAATATAAACAATTTTCTGGCAATAATTCAAACTGGGGTATGCGGTAGACCCAAAACCAAAGATAGGCCTAGCTGAAGAAATAATCTCAATTTCAACTCTAATGACAAAGTCATAAAAATTGTATTTGAACCTTCCCAAAATCCTGGCAAACCTAGGCATGGGGGGCATGTGTACTCAGGAGACCTTGCAGAAAACAACCTGGAGAGTTTTCATGCAGTTAAAAAACAACAGTGTCTCCTAAATCACAGTCCAAAACTGATGTGGGTGTGAAAATGAAAAATGACCACCAAACAGTATCTAATTTTTTGAGCAAACGGATGCATCCATAGCATAAAAACACTCCATTTACAATACTTTGGGGTGTTAGCTACCAAATATATGCACGTTCATTAAAACTGGGGTATGTAAAAAGGCCCCTAAAAAGAAGATAAGCAAAGAAGATACTGTATGTCAAATTAGAAAATTGACAAGCACATGTCAAAGATTGGCGTAGCACCCCAAAAACAACAGAACAAATCTATATATGGGTGGTATCAATTTACTCAGAAGATGTTGCTGAACATATTTTGGGGTGTTTTTTGGCAGTAACCCATAACTGGATTTGACAATTCATGCCTAAAGTACAATGTGTGTGAAAAAATAACACAAAAAGTGACTACCTGAAAGATTGACAAAGAGCTAGTGCATGGAAAGTGTTAAAATACAACTCTTTGAAGCACCCTAGGGTGTGCCCTTTCTAAAAATATATGGTTTGATTGGGGGTAAATTACTTGGCCGGCTTCAAAAATGTCCCAAATAGGACATGGGTGCATGATGACGAAATGTGAAAATTCCAAGTTGGAAAACTGAAATGCGCACCCCCCAAATAAGGCCTTTTAGCCCCAAATGACCGACATACCTATACATGGGTGGTATCAATTTACTCAGAAGATGTGCTGAACATATTTTGGGGTGTGTTTTTTGGCAGTAACCCATAACTGGATTTGACAATTCATGCCTAAAGTACAATGTGTGTGAAAAAATAACACAAAAAGTGACTACCTGAAAGTTTGACAAAGAGCTAGTGCATGGAAAGTGTTAAAATACAACTCTTTGAAGCACCCTAGGGTGTGCCCTTTCTAAAAATATATGGTTTGATGGGGGTAAATTACTTTGGCCGGCTTCAAAAATGTCCCAAATAGGACATGGGTGCATGATGACGAAATGTGAAAATTCCAAGTTGGAAAACTGAAATGCGCACCCCCCAAATAAGGCCTTTTAGCCCCAAATGACCCACATACCTATACATGGGTGGTATCAATTTACTCAGAAGATGTTGCTGAACATATTTTGGGGTGTTTTTTTGGCAGTAACCCATAACTGGATTTGACCAATTCATGCCTAAAGTACAATGTGTGTGAAAAAATAACACAAAAAGTGACTACCTGAAAGTTTGACAAAGAGCTAGTGCATGGAAAGTGTTAAAATACAACTCTTTGAAGCACCCTAGGGTGTGCCCTTTCTAAAAATATATGTTTGGTTGATGGGGGTAAATTACTTTGGCCGGCTTCAAAAATGTCCCAAATAGGACATGGGTGCATGATGACGAAATGTGAAAATTCCAAGTTGGAAAACTGAAATGCGCACCCCAAATAAGCCTTTTAGCCCCCAAATGACCCGACATACCTATACATGGTGGTATCATTTACTCAGAAGATGTTGCTGAACATATTTTGGGGTGTTTTTTGGCAGTAACCCATAACTGGATTTGACAATTCATGCCTAAAGTACAATGTGTGTGAAAAAAAACACAAAAAGTGACTACCTGAAAGTTTGACAAAGAGCTAGTGCATGGAAAGTGTTAAAATACAACTCTTTGAAGCACCCTAGGGTGTGCCCTTTCTAAAAATATATGGTTTTGATTGGGGTAATTTACTTTGGCCGGCTTCAAAAATGTCCCAAATAGGACATGGGTGCATGATGACGAAATGTGAAAATTCCAAGTTGGAAAACTGAAATGCGCACCCCCCAAATAAGGCCTTTTAGCCCCCAAATGACCCGACATACCTATACATGGGTGGTATCAATTTACTCAGAAGATGTTGCTGAAACATATTGGGGTGTTTTTTGGCAGTAACCCATAACTGGATTTGACAATTCATGCCTAAAGTACAATGTGTGTGAAAAAATAACACAAAAAGTGACTACCTGAAAGTTTGACAAAGAGCTAGTGCATGGAAAGTGTTAAAATACAACTCTTTGAAGCACCCTAGGTGTGCCCTTTCTAAAAATATATGGTTTGATGGGGGTAAATTACTTTGGCCGGCTTCAAAAATGTCCCAAATAGGACATGGGTGCATGATGACGAAATGTGAAATTCCAAGTTGGAAAACTGAAATGCGCACCCCCCAAATAAGGCCTTTTAGCCCCCAAATGACCCGACATACCTATACATGGGTGGTATCAATTTACTCAGAAGATGTTGCTGAACATATTTTGGGGTGTTTTTTGGCAGTAACCCATAACTGGATTTGACAATTCATGCCTAAAGTACAATGTGTGTGAAAAAAAATAACAACAAAAAGTGACTACCTGAAAGATTGACAAAGAGCTAGTGCATGGAAAGTGTTAAAATACAACTCTTTGAAGCACCCTAGGGTGTGCCCTTTCTAAAAATATATGGTTTGATGGGGGTAAATTACTTTGGCCGGCTTCAAAAATGTCCCAAATAGGACATGGGTGCATGATGACGAAATGTGAAAATTCCAAGTTGGAAAACTGAAATCCGCACCCCCCAAATAAGGCCTTTTAGCCCCCAAATGAGCCGACATACCTATACATGGGTGGTATCAATTTACTCAGAAGATGTTGCTGAACATATTTTGGGGTGTTTTTTGGCAGTAACCATAACTGGATTTGACAATTCATGCCTAAAGTACAATCGTGTGTGAAAAAATAACACAAAAAGTGACTACCTGAAAGATTGACAAAGAGCTAGTGCATGGAAAGTGTTAAAATACAACTCTTTGAAGCACCCTAGGGTGTGCCCTTTCTAAAAATATATGGTTTGATGGGGGTAAATTACTTTGGCCGGCTTCAAAAATGTCCCAAATAGGACATGGGTGCATGATGACGAAATGTGAAAACCAAGTTGGAAAACTGAAATGCCGCACCCCCCAAATAAGGCCTTTTAGCCCCCAAATGACCGACATACCTATACATGGGTGGTATCAATTTACTCAGAAGATGTTGCTGAACATAGTTTGGGGTGTTTTTTGGCAGTAACCCATAACTGGATTTGACAATTCATGCCTAAAGTACAATGTGTGTGAAAAAATAACACAAAAAGTGACTACCTGAAAGATTGACAAAGAGCTAGTGCATGGAAAGTGTTAAAATACAACTCTTTGAAGCACCCTAGGGTGTGCCCTTTCTAAAAATATATGGTTTGATGGGGGTAAATTACTTTGCCGGCTTCAAATGTCCCAAATAGGACATGGGTGCATGATGACGAAATGTGAAAATTCCAAGTTGGAAAACTGAAATGCGCACCCCCCAAATAAGGCCTTTTAGCCCCCAAATGACCCGACATACCTATACTTGGGTGTATCAATTTACTCAGAAGATGTTGCTGAACATATTTTGGGTGCTTTTTGGCAGTAAACCTTAAAGTTCACAGTACATGTATTCTTAAATTGCGTTCAAAAAAAAAAATCACCAAATTTTTTTTTTTTCTCAAACTTTGGCATAGATTTGTGGTAAAATGGTTTGCATGGAAAGAGTCAAAATACCCCAAGTTTAATACCTTGATTTGTGTACTTTTAAAAAAATATGTATATGTGGAGGGTTATTCAGGAATTAGTGACAGATATCAGTGTTACAATGTCACTATCACTAGTTTTGAAAATAAACTCTTTGGAAATGGCAAAGTGCTACTTGCACTTATTGTTGCATAAAATAAGGAAAAAAGCGAGGAATATGTAAACATTGGGTATTGCTAAACTCAGTACTAAATTTAGAAACTACTAAGGAATAAATTTTTTTTGACGGTTGTTGATACATAAGAAATTTTGGGGGTCAAAGTTCGAAAAAGTGTGTTTTTTCAATTTTTGTGTCATATTTCACAATATTTTTTATAGTAAATATATGAAATGATGAAAAAATGGTATCTTTATAAAGTCCATTTAGTGACGAGAAAAACAGTGTAAAATATGTGTGGGTTACATAAACGAGTAAGAGGAAAATTTGACGTAAACACTAAGAGCGCAGAAACATAAAAACAGCTGCGGTCACGAACGGACGGATTTGTGTAAAACCGCCCGGTCACTAAGGGGTTAAACACTTTGGCTTCTTTTCACGTATGGATATGTTTCAATATATTAAAATTGGTAAACAAGTTCATACATTCTGATTAATCTACCTGTGTCCATTATTCTTTTTCGCTAACCTTTTCCTTTTTCTGGATTTGATAAATCACAGGAACTGCATAATAACTGCCCAATCACCATGCATCCTATAGTCGAAAGACTGCTGTCTTTTTGATAATACTTTCCACTAGAATCCTTCCATCTGCATTCATGTTTTTAAAATACCCTTAAAGGGTATAAACAAACTCCTGTTCTTTTGTCTGTCTATGAAAAGTAAAACTAAGTTTTATTCATAGCTTTCTTGTGAAACCTTTGTAATACAGTATCAAAAATAAATTGTGGCAAATTGCTTGAAGTTTTTGGCCAAAATGATGCAAACATTTTCTTTCATACACCATTTTCTTTCATACATCTCTCGTGGATTGCATAATTCAACAATCTCTTGACATTTTATGTATGTGACTGTGATGCAGGGTTCTTCGGAACCCCTGTATAGTAGTATAAGTGTGGAACCCGATTGCAAGCCGTCAGAGCAAGGAGACCAGGAGACCACGTATCAATAAACAAGGTTTAGTGAAGAAGATAGAAATATAACACAAAGTCCAGAACAACAGGTTGCAACTAAGGTGGTCTTCTTGAGTATCAGGTGACTTTGACGAATGGTAAGTGGTATGAGGCAAGTAACAGTAAAAGTTATACTGTTATTCTTTCTGTCTTTCTGGTATTTTGAGCCTGGTCTGTTATTGACTCTCTGAATCTTTCCTGCCCTTTACCTTTCACCTAGGTCTACTGTGTTTGTGATATTCTCCTGCCCTGGCCAGTCTCTCAGTTGTGTGTATCTCCCCTGCCCCTGATTTCAGCCTGTTTCACTATTCTCTGGCTAGCTTGGCCAGTTATATAAGTAGCCTCTTTGTCCTGTTTTCTTTAGGTTTGTGTGTTTGGTTACAGACACATGCAAATGTAGATTTTTATATAATTTGCGTTGTTTGTCATCATTTTGAGTCCATCCAGCTATGTTCCTTGTGACATTATTTTGAAACACCTGCAGCTTTAAAACTAAAGTCATTTAGGTAATCTCATTGTTATTGATAGCCAAAATATTAAAATAGTTTTCATTGTACAGTTTAATGGAACTAGGTAAAATAAACTACATTTTACATTTTACTAATTTAACCACTGAGTGTATATTTATTATACCTATTAGAATATGTCAATTAGCAATCGTCGTTGAAAATGTATCAGCTAATAAGTCATTTAATATTCTGTTTTCTTTCTTTATTTTTCCTTCAGTTATTCTAATTCAGTAGAAACCGTATCTGTTTTTCTATGTTATATCACATGTCACATTTCTTTATGGGTACTAATAGCTTTCGTGGAGTACAAAGCTTTCAGAAACCAAGGTCGTTCTGTTAATTGCTTGTACTAACATATACACATTTAGTGTGACCTAACAATCCTCGATTAAGAGTTATATTGTTCTATATAATTCTTCTACAGTGTGCTTTTGTCCTCAAGATTCTTATTTAAAACAATGTAGCTACAAAACAGGGACAGAAATATAGGACCCTTTAGAAACATTAAAACAAAATAACTGTATCACCTACGTTTTGCTCAGCTCAAATTAACAATGTCTTTTAAATAGTTAGAAGGGACAAAGTATGGTTAAGTAAAATGTAAAAATTCTTCTTTATGTGTCTGAGATCTTTCCCAAAATTGCATTTGCAAAATTCAATGCTAAGTGGAACCTGCAGCTTTAAGAAGGAAGAAGGAGATAAATGGCTTTGCTAGTAGTCGATGTGGCCTTTACTTAAACAGAGCCATAAATCATCAGACTGCCATTGCATGGGAATTCTACTGGAAGAACCAACTCTGCTCCAGGCTAACTACACAAGGACACTGTGTATATTTCTAATGAAACCAAAGCTATGTAGACATTAACCCTAAAGGAGACGAGGTGAAAAAACGACACTGAAGGCTTGTAGTGGCTTCCAAAATAACATTGGTCAGAAGAAAACGAAACTTAAATAATACCCCAAGTAAGCTTCAACTTTATTGCTGTTGTACATTTTTTGAATTAGATTAGTCACATATAATTTAGAAACAAATATCCACTAAACAACAGTTCTACACCAATATCATTTGCAAAACGGTTTCCTAAATTATGTCTGTACAGGGAACATCTTTCTCACCAGTGCTGATTTTCTCCTCCAGTTCTTTATACAGTTCTTATTGTTTTTTTTGGAATAACGAACTCAACATATGCTAAGTAAAATCATGTAAGTTAAGTGTAGCTATGGATATAAAACCTGTGGCAATCTGCTTTGTGCATTGATTAATTTAATCCCAATACATTTTGCTTGTTCTTTACTCTGCTAAACTTAGAGTTCACTTTTTGCATAAAGGTCTTTATTTGATAAAATTCAGATAATGCCTCAAGTTAAAATAAACAACACATCACGAGCTAAGTTAAATTCTAGAAATAATAAAAGGCAGTACTAATTTTTCCCTAATTAGTTAAAGCCCTGAGTACCTTTCACATATGATACTGCTTTGCCAATGTCTGCATAGTAAGTTAAAAACCAGAAAGTTTGTAAGGAGAAATAAAGCATTCTTAAGCATTTCATTGACGTTCTACCAGAAGGCCAAACCGTGATGTACAAAATGTGTACTTAAATTTCACTAGATCAAGATCAGCCTCCCTTTGGAATGATGTTAGATACATTTCCAAAAGTGTTCTAGCTGAGCCTGTGTACATATTCTGACACCTTTTTCAGAGATTACCATATGGCGTTTGTAATAAAATAATAAGTATATTCAGATACATAATTAATTTTAGACTCATATTTAGTTTACGGTGTGTTACGAGTTTGTTTGGCTTACTTTAAAAAGATATGCAGACACCTCCAAAACATAAATCTTTGCAATGGCTATCTTCTTTCTATTTGTGTTCAAAATGATTCTCTGTGGCAGCCACTGACTGTCAACTCTGCGCGCACCATAGGGCGGGATTCTCTTAGCATTTTTATAGGTGTTATGTGTCCCAGTATTGATGCGTAACTGACCACATAATTCACGATAAATCAGATCGCAGGGTGATCACTTTTGTTATATCACTTGCAGTACAAACACTCGATCTACGTTTTTGGTAATATGTCAGTGGGAGTTACACGGTGTATCGACAATAGAGTGGCAAATGAGAATTTCCGCTATTTACTAATATTTGTGTTAGATTGGGAAAGGGTTTTTCCTCATTACTGAGCCTCAAAACTTGACTGTGGAAAGCTGGACTTTATTTGGCAACATACAATTTTTGAAAAAAGTTTAAATATTGTATGAGTGGTGAAAGTGACTTGGAGCACATCAGGAGGATTTTTTATTAATTTGTAAAAGTTTATTTTTTATGCACAAACTTTTTTTCAGGCAGGAGGTTGATTCTCTGAGTCACCAATTTGGCCTCCATGTATAGGAGCTTGCACAGTTCGCTTTTTAATTTGTAAAAGTTTATTTTTATGCACAAAGCTTTTTCAGGCACGGGATTGGTTCCCTGCAGCACTATTTTGACCTCTGTGTATAGGAGCTTGCACAGTTCACTTGTGCAAGCTCCTATAAATATATGGGCCATATCTCACAGCCACATTGGGCACACTATAGGTGTTATTCAGAGAGCATCGAAATGTCGCCGACATTTCGGTGCTTTCTCATTCCCCGTGCTTCGTTGCACTTCAGAGAATCAAAATTCCCCACCCTGCGGTGTATTCAGCATTCACTGCAGGGTCCCCGAAAACCTGCCGCCAACCCGACGAACACAACGTTGAACACCCACCGAAAACTCACCGAACACTCACTGAAAATCCACAGAAACAGCCGCAAAATACACACCGAACACGTCGGGAAAAGCCTACAGGCCGCCGATCACAGCCCAGACTAGCTGCCGGAAAAAAACAACAAGCTGACGAACGGGGTAATAAAAAAAAAATGCGCTTGAATGTGTCAAAGTTAAAACGCTGTTTGCAAAAAAACTACTGAATGGAAATTCTTTGAATTTACATATACGGTCCTACGAATGATTATAAAAAGGTCTGTTACAGAAAAAAGAAAAAAAACTTTAATAGAAAAAAAAACAGAAAAAATATTTTGCTGAGAAAATCCCAAAAAATGCCTAAAAGATCCTAAAAAATCTCTAAATAAAGAGACTTTTTTTTTGCAAAAATTTTTGCTAAAATTTGGCAAACTGCCTGCTCTCTGAATAGCCGAATGGCCCCGAAATGTCATCGTACCCTGAATTTCAGCGTCCAGTTACATTTTGGCGACATTTCGGGCATCTCTGAATAACCCTTTTAAATTTTGTGAATTTAGTGATTTTTTTCATGGTGCTGTAGCTGTGATATATTGCAATGATCTCATTTTTATAAATGAATCCCTTCCTACAAAGCAGAAGTATAAGAGACTATACATTATATTTTTTTTATACTGGATCTTTACAAGCAAATGTTGGCTCTAATTCTTTAACCCCTTAGTGACCGGGCGGTTTTACACAAATCCGTCTTTTAGTGACCGCTGCTATTTTTACGTTTCTGCGCTGTTAGTGTTTAGGTCAAATTTTCCTCTTACTCGTTTATTCAACCCACACATATTATACACCCTTTTTCCCGCCATTAAATGGACTTTCTAGAAATACCATTATTTCCATCATATCGAATAATTTACTATAAAAAAAAATATGAAATATGAGGAAAAAAATGGTAAAAACACACTTTTTTGTAATTTAATCCCCAAAATCTACAACCACCCAAAACGACCCCGGCTAAATAGGTTCAAAATTTTGTCCCGAGACTGGAAATACCCAATTTTTACATGCGTTTGCTTTTTAACCCCTTCACTGCTGAGACAGTTCACCTATGTGCGCTGCTCTCATTCTGACCATTTTGTGCTAATTCTTTTTAGATGACAGCCTAGGTCCTATTTAATTAAACCCCCCCAGACAAAAAAAACTTTTAAAAAAAAAACATTTTTTTATTTTATTTAATTTTTTTATAATTTTTTTTTAATTTATTTATTTATTTATTTTTTTTTTTAAAACCAAACCTGGTCATGTTTGGTATCATTTGAAAGGCCATATAATAATAACCATCTAGCTGCCATGGATCGGGAGATAAAGGGATCCTTAGGATCCCCTTATCTCTACATGGCAGCTAGAGGGTTAACTGGCCCACTGACATCCTCGCACATATGGTGAGGTTGTCAGTGGGTGGGGGGGGACCTGGAGGCTTGGCTGACATCCAAGATGTCAGCCCCCTCCAGGTTTGAATCACGTTTTGGCGCCAATTGGCGCCGCAACGTGATCCGGCGGCGAAACGGTTAATGCCATACACCGCTGGAAAGGGGAGGCTCTCCCCTCTCCAGCGGTGCAAACGGCATCTCCCTAGCTTCAATGGTTGGGGAGATAGAGGGCTCTGAAGGAGCCCCCCCCTCCCCTCCATTGAAATGAATGGGGACGCCTGCTGATGACGTCACCACGTAGCGTGGCGACGTCATCAGCCTCGCCTGCCCATGTAAATCACATGGGCAGGCTTCCTCCCTGCCAGATCGCCGTGGGATCCGGCGAGGGAGGTGAGTATCAGGCGGGAGGGGGATTAGGCGCCGCTGACGTACCCTGTACGTCCGCGGGTCTAAGGGAGACCCGAGGACAGGACGTACAGGGTACTTCAGGGGTCCTTAAGGGGTTAAACTATTTTCCCATTGTTTACCATATTCAATATATATTTAGGCCCCTATTACATTCCTCGTGCACGCAAATGCGCATTTGCGCAAGGAAAAAACCATTAGCGCATAGCGTCGTATTACAACGTTCGCGCAAACGATGCGCGTTAACGTCCAACACGAGTGACCCTACGCGAACCCAGCGCGAGCGCAAGTTCCTGCGCGCATCCTATACTTAACATTGTGAGCGCCAATGCGTTAGTACGCGTATGCGCGCATGGTATTACAATCTTAGCGCAAAATGTAACGCACGACATTTGCGCGCATCATTTTAACGTCTTTGAAAACCTGGTGTTAATTTACAATCTGAACGTTCTGGCCGAAATGAAATGAACCTGCACGAAAAAAAAATACAGCACAGTAGTCACACATTCTACACATACCCAAACAATAAAATTAGTAAATTGTTTAATTTTTTATTTTTGTTGCAGCACATACACGCAGATTGACTTTGACAGGCGCGACAACCGAAACCTAGCAAATGGTGGTTCTTAATTCTGACTGGCTGAATCCCGTGAAAACACAGTCTGCCTACCGATTCCTGCACGCAGCGCCTGGCTTTGCACGTCGGATGTGCGCTCAAAAAAAGTTGAAGGCTGAAAAAATGCGCTCGGATCGTAATACCGCATTAATTTGCACGTGCTAACGTTTTTTTGCGTGCGCAAAAAAAATTGCACTGCGCGAGCGCATTTGCGCGAAGAGTGTAATAGGGGCCTTAGATTGCAGCTGATCATTTGAAATAGTAGCCTATAGGTCTCTTTCTTCATCTGTTTAGGTAAATGTTTCATATATCCTATACTATATTAAGGATTTGGGGATTTTGTGCCCTAAATATATGAGTTTATGTTCCTTGACACAACATTTAGGATTCCAAATACACAACACTTTTTCTGCCTGTGTGACGAAACAGAACAGGATATAAACATGAAATGAGGAAAAGGACACTGACAGAAAAGTAGTTATTATTCACGTTACCTAAAATATTCACCAAAGCTGATTTGCATTGGAATAGTTTTTGGGGCTATACCAATCTTAAAGTTAAAAAAAAATCTCTCTATTTACTGGTTTGCAAAAAAAGCACCATAAGCAGATATTGTCTAGTGTCAGTTTCTGTGTTAAATTCTGAATATTATCTCTTCTATGTACCTCGGAAATACATTCACAGCATGTTAAGCAGCCAGAATACAGTGCCGCCTCACTGCCAAATCAGAGAAGTTGTCAGTTGTAATCTAAAATGATCAGAAGAGACAGCTTTGAGCATATAAATAACATATGCAGGAAAAATTAACGTAAACTTTTTCCTGTTACACTAACAATTTTTAGTAGAGGAAAAAGCATATTTCATGTAACTGCTGCCATAACAAAAGGCATAAAAGTCGATTCACAGAGAACCGCATAGTCTTGGAGAAGAGGTTCCATTGATACGCAATTAAGGAACAATTGGCCAATCAGACAGTCTCTCTCTAAATCCCAGACTATTATTATTTCTTTGCCACATTTCGTATTTTGATAAGCCTATGTTTAATTCAATAGATTTTGAATTAATGTAATATATCTGACTCTCCCACCTCTCTGGGGAGGCATCTTTCCAGGAGCAAAGAAGTGTTTCTGTTATGTAGCTGTGCTTCCCCTTGACCTTTTTCTCAGGAGAATCCTGCAACATATGCCTTCCGGTCAATAGAGATATATTTTTTAATCTTTTTAAAAAACTTGAATTAGCTGCTTAGAAGCATTTCTTGTTGGCCAGAGAAAACGCTGAATATTATCCTAGAAATAATATAAACAAACAGAATATATATCTACTGTATATTATTATTATCATCATTCATATAGCAGCAACAGTTTCTGAAACTCTTTCCAATTACGAATGGAGAATTAAATCAACAAACTTACAAACCAGAAACAAGATGAGTTGAGGCCGGCTCTGCTAGGAGGAGCTTACAAATATACTGTATATATATACTCTTTAGAGCAGTGTTTCCCAAACCTGTCCTTAGGACCCTCCGTCTCGCCAGGTTTTCCAGATATCTGAAGCACAGCACAGGTGATATAATTTACTGCTCAGTGATTGCAGGATTCAGTCTGCTTTTCCCCAAGGTGATCTGCAAAATCTGGCCTGGTTGAGGGTCCCGAGGACAGGTTTGGGAAACACTGCTTTAGAGGTTACTCAGAGACAGGCAAACTGGCCCCGAAATTGCACCGAATGGTGAATTTCCCCGTACGGCGAAATTTCATGGCTATTCAAAAAGCAGGCAGTTCGCCAAGCAATGGTTAACCTTTTCAGAGAACTCTGAACAGCAGACAAATTTCAGTGAAATGCCCTGATGTTTGGTGGTTTCATTATGCAGGTTTAATCAGGCGAATCCCATAGTTTTCAATGTTAAAAATACTCCAGTTTTTATTCAATATCTATTAAACCGTTTATTCTTTTAAATTGCAGCAAAAACTCTCCTTATTTTTTAGCACTTATTAGGCATTTTTCAGGATTTTTTTTTCAAAAATTTGTTTCAGATTTTTTTTCTGTAGCAGACCTTCTTATTATTATTCATAGGACCTTATGTGTTAATTCCTGACATTTTTCATCCAGTTATATTTTTGCAAACAGCGCTTGAACTTTTTCGAGTTTCAATCGTTTTGTTTTTCTTTTTACCCCGTTCCTTGGCCTGTCGTTTTTTTCCCGCTACTGGTCGGCGCTGTGTTCGGCAGATCATTTGCTTTTGTTGAATGTGTTCGGCGGGTTTGTGGCAGATAGATGGGTAAGTTCGGCGGCTTTTCTGCGGCGTTTTGGATCGATCCGATTTTTCGGATCGTCGAACCAATTTTTTGGATCGTATTGGCAGCTTATCGGCGGGGTTTTCAGCGTTATTTTCGGCTAATTTTCACATCCATTCCCTGCACATCTGGAACCCTGTGGTGAATGCTGAATTCACAGCAGGGTCGGGGAATTTGATTCCCCGAAGTGCGGGATCGAGAGAGCACCGAAATGTTAGCGACATTTCGGTGCTCCCTGAATAACCCCTTTTATATTTTATTTTAACAGCATTTACATTGTTAAGCATAAATGTACACCTGCACATGTACATGAGTGTTATATATATATATATAGTCACCCGTAAACAATTCAAATCTGGCCTGGTGTTTCCAGTGATGTTGAATTGACTATGGAGAAATATAAAAATTTGAGGGTAGGTATCACAAATACACTTATTTAAAGAGAATCAAGAATGTCTCCGGGGGATAGAGTGGAGGAATCAAAAATAATGGTAGGCTTGACAACATCCCACTCAAGTATCAGCTCATATATAGAGAGACCTGGTGAAATGTGTGGATCACCATGGGAAATGGCATCGGATCCACATACTACAAAAAAAAGAAGAATTTAGGATACCTAGAATAAAACAGTAGAACCCACAACTCTAGTCTATGTTATTATATTAAAGGGGAAAAATGTTTTTTGCATGAAGGCCTAATAGTCCAAAGGTACCAACATTTTTAAAGGTTCGTCAGCAATACTGAAAACACCAAAACCCCCTTCTATTTGCATGCTGAAATTTACCCAGCGGTTTGCATGCTGACTTTGATTAAACATCCTGTAAATTTATTCTCTTTGATTCTTGAAAGAGTATGTTTGATAGTGGTGCACCAAAATTAAAATTTCAGCCAATACCAAAACTGAAAATACGGGATCAGTTTAGCAGAAACCCGATACCAAGAATCAGTCATCAGAACCGGGGACTGGAGGCCCTGCTAAGCCAGGGACTTGCCTGAGCCCGAACTCCTGGACGCCTGGCCGAGCAGGTGGCTTGTCTGAGCCTGGAGGCCAGCCGACCAGGGGGCTCGGCCGGACCTCCAGGCCCAGGTTCGGATGACTGATTGGGTGTGAGATCACATTGCACCTACATCCACATACTCTCCTACATCCACATCCACATCCAAATACTCACCTACATCCACTTACTTCGGCCCTGAGCTCCTCCAGCGGTGGCAGTCCCATGTTGAGTGGTGATAGTCCTCCGACAGCCAGTTCCCACTGTCCGTCAGACACCGGTTGCCAGGATGACGTCATGGAGGCAGAAGTCTTTGATCCTGCAGACAGCTGGGTCAAAGGCTTCCACCTCTGCGATGTCATCCATGCGTCTGATGGAGAGCGGGAACTGTCTGCCTGAGAACTTTCGCCACTCACCATGGGACTGTCAACACAGGAGGAGCTCAGGGCCGAAGTAGGTGGATGTAGGTGAGTATGTTGCCTACACATACTCACCTACATTGGCCCTGAGCTCCTCCAGCGGTGGTGTCACGTTCATCCTCAACAACCGTGGTGTGGATCCCACTTGACAGACCTCTAAGCCCTCCGATCCTTGAGTGGTCGGGACCGCTAACCCTATCACTCCCAGCCAGGGAAAACAGACACACCAGTAACAGAGTATAATTTCAAAGCTTTGGCAGTAGGTGTCAGGACTGAGCATACACTGGGGCAGAAAGGGTTAACCTTGTTAACAGATGAGGAATAGCCTACATTAGGCCTGTACAGGTTGTTTATGCAAAACAATTTAGAAACAGTGTGGTCAATTACACAATCCGGGTCAGCAACAGAGAGGGCTCGCATACAAGCAGAGTTGGCAACAAAGGGGGTACTCATATAGACTGAATCGGCAACAAAGAGGGCACTCATACAAACTGAGTCGGCGTTCTGCAGAGTCAGTATATACTCTTAGTCAGTGTGTGGCAGGATCAGCAATTGTTCTGAGGTTGCTCTGGGCAAACCATACATACAGGCTGTATCAGAGAGAATCATCACAAGGCAGTCCGGGTCAGCAACAGTCAAGGTCCTCATAAATCTGGGTCAGTAAATCAGAGAATGAATCAAAAGAATCAGTGACTCATAAACGAATGCACTTAGCGATGTGGGAACAGACTCCACAATGACTCAGAACGCAGCTCTTTACTTAAAGGCCAGCGGCTCTGCGTCATCACGCTGTGCCCTGCCCCCGACCAGGATCTAACCCATACACCCAGGCAGCTCAATGACAAATTTCTATCACTGCAGGGCTGGTGAAGGAAAGGTCCACTTTAAACAGCAGTAAGCAGACAGGGCTTCATATTCTGCTGAAACCCCTCCTTTACCTGCCATTTACTGTCATCTTCTCTCTCTGCACACAAATCACATCCCCCTCCCCTCTCCTAGAGCTGCTGCGGGGCAGGGGAGGAGTTATGGAGGGAGGAGAGGGGGATTTTTATTCTATTCGATTTTATTCCCTATGCAAACGCCTTGCTCCGCTTCTCGTTGTTTGAGAACACAGCTCAAAGCTGACACACAGTGACAGTGGCACCTCCTAATGACACCCAAATAATCACTGGTACCTGGGGCGGCCTGCCCTCCGCCACTCCCCTAAGTACACCACTGCTCTGTGATATGCTCACACACAAGTTTGGCGTACTGCCAGCAAGTACGGTGCTGTTTGGAGGCATTGCAAATCCCATAGAGAAGTAATGGTTACTCTATTCAGAGAACACCAAACAGCAGAGAAATGGCAGTGATGTTTGGTGGTTCCAATCAGCAGGTTTATTCAGGCGAACTCCATAGGTTTCAATGTTAAAAATATTCCCGTCTTTATGCAATATCTAATAAACCATTTATTATTTTAATCTGCAGTAAAAAGTCTTTATTGATTTTTTTTAGTACCTTTTAGTAATTTTTCAGCAAAATCCCCCCCCCTTTTTTTTAATAGCGGTTTTTCTTTTTTCTGTAACAGAACTTTTTATTATCAATCATAGGATCTTATATGTAAATTCCAGACATTTTCGTTCAGTAGTTCTTTTGAAAACAGCAGGCCACGGGTTTGCGGTGGCAGCATTCAGCGGCCGACTCTATGCACTTTGGGGAATGGTGAATTCACTGCAAGGTGGGGAAATTTTATTCCCCGAAGTGCAGGGAACTACAGAACACCAAAATGTTGGCGTTATTTCGGTGCTCTGTGAGTAACCCACTTAGTGGTGAGGTTTTTTGCTGCCCCCTGGAAAGTGAAAGCCTAGGCCTTGCCTACCCAGGACATACTTGAAAATTAGTGAAATCTCAATGTATCCTTCCTGGCAAAATACTTTGCAAAAGTAAACATTTTTTTTTTCTTTTTTTTAGGGGTGGGGCCACCAGTGCGGGCCGCCACCCCCTGGATAGTGCCGCCCTAGGCCTGGGCCTTGTTGGCCTAGGCCAAAATACACCACTGATCTCAACACCCAGTAAGCCAGTGGATCATCTGCTGGAAAGGTATCCAGGTCTGCCCTTGCCCCTAGGTAGTCCTGCACCATATGGTGAAGACGCTGGCAATGGGTGCTTACATTTGACGTCCCTGGGCGTCGAGGACTAAAAAAATTAAAAAATGCATCAGTCAAGCGGCCCTGGCCTTCACCGCTATTCCTCTGATCACCTGCAGCCTCAGAAGCACGTGTGTCAGCACTTGGTAATCTAACAGTGCATGGAAAGGTGTTACACAAGTTTCGCTTTAGAGCGTCCTCAAGTTTTGTCATCCTGTGCTCCCTCTGTGCGGGCAGGATGAGCTCTGCAACTTTCCCCTTGTATCGTGGATCAAGAAGGGTTGCCAACCAGTAAGGATCCCTCTCCTTGATAGCACGAATCCTGGGTTCCTTTAGCAGGCTTTGCATCATTAGGGAGCCCATGCAGCGTAGGTTGGAGGTGGCATTAGCTGCCGAGTCTTCCTGGTCAATGAGGATGACCGTATCGTGCACTTCCTCCTCCCAGCCACGCACAAGCCCTTCTGTTTCTGGGCACACAAAACCATGCCTTGAGGAATCCCCACCTTCAATGCCCCCACTACTTAAATAGTCCTCCTCCTCCTCATCCTCCTCCTGTCTGATCTGAGTAGGACCCGCTGGAATGCTGTCTGCGGAAAGACTGGGGCCTTGAGAGCTAGGGAAGGCCTCCTCTTCCTCCCGCTGCTCTGCCTCTAGAGCCACATCTATAATTCCCCGCAGAGTGTGCTCCAGCAGGAACACAAAAGGAATTGTGTCACTGATGCATGCACTGTCCCTGCTCACCATCCTCGTTGCCTCCTCAAATGGTGACAGTACAGTGCATGCATCCTTGATCATCAGCCACTGCAGGGGGGGGGGGAAACAAGTTGACCTGAACCTGTTCTTGTGCCATACTCACACAGGTACTCGTTGATGGCCCTCTGCTGCTTGTGCAGACGCTGCAGAATTGCTAATGTCGAATTCCACCTGGTGGGCATGTCACAGATCAGACGGTTTGTGGGAAGGTGGAATGCTCTTTGAATTTCTGCCAGGCGAACGCTTGCTGGGAATGACCATCTGAAGTGGCTGCAGACTTTTCTGGCCTGGATGAGAAGCTCTGGCAGCCCTGGGTACTTGGTTATGAAACGCTGTACCACCATATTTAGGACGTGTGCTAGGCATGGTACATGCGTCAGTTTACCCTTGCGTAGGGCGGAGAGAAGGTTGCTGCCATTATCGCAGACGATCATTCCCAGCTCAAGCTGGCGTGGTGTTAACCATCTCTGCACCTGCCCCTGCAGAGCTGACAAAATTTCTGACCCGGTGTGGCTCCTGTCCCCTAAACAAACCAGCTCAAGCACAGTATGGCATCTTTTTGCTTGAGCCATTGCGTAGACCCTGTAAGGCGTGGGTTTAACTGCCACTTCGCCAGAGACAGAGAAGGAGGAGGAGGAGGAAGAGGTGGTGGTGGTGGAGCAGACAGACCTCATACAAGCAGCTTTCTGGAGGCGTGGTGGATGAACAAGCTCCAGCACAGAGCCCCGTCTTGGATCCCTCCCAGCTGCAATCAGAGTTACCCAGTGTGCCGTAGGAAATGTAACGACCCTGTCCATGCTTGCTGGACCACGCGTCTAAAGTGACATGCACCTTGCTGCTGACTGCCTTTCCCAATGACTGGATAACATTGTCTTCCACGTGCTGGTATAGTGCTGGAATGGCCTTGCGTGAAAAGTAATGGCGTTTTGGAACCTGCCACTGTGGTACAGCACATTCAGCAAATTCACGGAAGGGAGCAGAGTCCACCAGCTGGAAAGGCAGCAGCTGCAATGCGAGTAATTTTGCTAAGCTGGCAATTAGACGCTGTGCTTGGGGATGGTTGGGACTATATTTTTACTTTCACTGCAGCAGCTGCGGCAACGTAATCTGACTGCGTAAATCTTCATTGTCACATTGTGAGAAAGGACCTGCTGGTACATCCATTACTGTAGCATCATCCCTGTCGGTGGAGGTTGTAGGCAATTGCATGGCATGACATACAGTGTGGGTAGAGACAGATGAGGAGGAGGAGGACCTACGCAAAGTTTTGCCCCAACGGGATGTGTGGCACTTGTTCATATGTCGCCTCAAGCACGTGGTACCTAAGTGTCCGGTGTTTATCCCACGCTTCAGCCTCCTCTGACATAGATTACAAATAGCAACGGTGGGGTCTGCTGCACATTTCTTAAAGAACTCCCAGACAGCAGAGTTCCTGCATGTGTTCTTTGAGACAACAGCGCCCTGCACCGGAGCAGCTCTGACATGTGATGCCTTGGACTGGCTAGTGCTACGGTTGGTCACAGAGGATGTTGTGCCTCGTGTTTGCTGTGCCTCCTCCTCCTCCTCCCCCTCCTCCTCACTTGATTCCTCAGTTCGATCTGGCACCCAGGTGGAGTCAGTGACCTCATCATCATCAATGTCATCTTCACCCCTATCTCCTCGTCACTGGAGCCAACTTGGTAGTATGCTGCAGCTGCTGGAGCAACATGAGTGCCAGTTATTTGTGTGTCATCACTGGCACCCCCTTCCTCTAGGTTGATTATACTCCCTTGCTCAACCTCAGAGATTGAATCAGAGCACTGTATTTGCTGCGCATCCTCAAGCAGCATGTCACTCTCATTGTAGTCAAACAATTCAGCTGACTCCTCCGTGTGTGATAGCGAGGCTACGGCAGGAGTAGCTGTGGACATGGAGGCTGCATTAGATGCTTTGGCAGCTGAGGTGTACTGTAAAGCACTAGAAGCCTGGCTGTCAGAGGACTCGGAGGATGACGATGGCCTGGTTAGCCAATCCACCAAGTCCTCTGTATGTTGCTGCTGCTTAAGACGGCCAGCACCAGTTAGAAAGGACAAGCGTGCCCCTGCAGAGGATGCACCACGTCCACCACGACCAGAGACACAGCCTCCCGACACAGGGGCTGCTTGCCCTCTTATCTGTGGCTGGGAGCGTCTGCCTGTCCTTTTTGTTCTTTCAGACATGGTGAGTGATATATAGATTAATATATACAGAACTCTGATTCAACTCTGGTATAAAGATTTAAATAACTCTGGTGTAACTCCGTGAGACACACTGATAGCTGGCAGCCAGTGACAAGAGACAGATCACCTTAATTCTCAAATGTTTTAAATAAATTAGTGAGACCCAAAATACAACGTGGTACTTTTTGTATGACCAGACACAGATCACCTTAATTCCCAAGTGTTTTAAAGAAATTAGTGAGCCCCAAAATACAGCGTGGTACTGTATGTATGATGAGACACAGATCACCTTAATTCCCAAGTGTTTTAAAGAAATTAGTGAGCCCCAAAATACAGCGTGGTACTTTTTTGTATGACGAGACACAGATCACCTTAATTCCCAAGTGTTTTAAAGAAATTAGTGAGCCCCAAAATACAGCGTGGTACTTCTTGTATGACGAGACACAGATCACCTTAATTCCCAAGTGTTTTAAAGAAATTAGTGAGCCCCAAAATACAGCGTGGTACTGTTTGTATGACGAGACACAGATCACCTTAATTCCCAAGTGTTTTAAAGAAATTAGTGAGCCCCAAAAAGATTTGCTGGCACAGTGACAAGACCCAGAAAATCACCTCAATTCACAAATGTTTTAAATAAAGTTGTAAACCCCCAAAAAACTTGCTTGTACAGTGACAAGACACACATCACCTAAATTCCCTGATATTTGGTATAAATGAGACCCAAAAAGACTTGCTGGCACAGTGTGACAAGACCCAGAAAATCACCTCAATACACAAATGTTTTAAATAAAGTTGTAAACCCCCAAAAAATATTGCTGGCACAGTGACAAGACACACATCACCTAAATTTTTTGGTCGAAATGAGACCCCCCAGACCCCCCCAGTAGCGTGGCAGACCGGCATTAACAACACACACAACTATCTCCTTTGAAATCTCCTCTGAAATGCGTGCAGAAGCGCTGCGTGGAAACCTTATATAGTGTGCTGCAGAACTTACTGTAGCTCTGTGAGCCCATGATTGGGCAAAATTTGCCCAATCAGGACTCTGATCGGTGATTGGCATAGTGTTAAAACAGTCTTGCACCAGACCTGTGGTCAGGTGCAAGGCTTTAGCCAATTACGAGCTTCAGGCAGTGGGTCCATTGTGGTCGAACATGCGGCGAACACCCGGAAATGTTCGGGGTTCGCGATCTGCTCGAACAGGCTAAGTTCTGGTTGAACCCCGAACCGTTCGAACCCGAACAGCTCATCCCTACTTCTCAGCGGGAGCGGTACGTTGGACAGACTGTAATCTCTAAAGCAATGGAGAAGATATAGTAACCAGAGTGATTTCTTGAGGAACAATCAGACTTTGGTCAAAGACATGATGCTCGTATGTTTCATACTGCCTAGACAAGGCATCTGCCTTGGTATTCTTGGAACCAGGACAATAGGTAAGGACATAGTTGAAACTGGACCGGAAGAGAGACCATCTAGCCTGCCTAGCATTCAGGCGTTTGGCTTCACCAATGTAGACCAGATTCTTATGATCAGTTATAATGATTATGAGGTCTTTGGAACCTTCTAGCAGATATCGCCATTCTGCCATGGCTGCGACCACTGCAAGCAATTTCCTGTTACCTATATCATAATTTTTCTCTGCAGATGTAATTTTCCTGGAGAAAGAACAACAAGGAAGCAACGGTTTATCAGGACTTTCTCTCTGGGATAGGACCGCGCCTATGCCAATCTCAGAGGCATCTACTTCAAGCTGGAACGGCAAACTCGGCTCAGGGTGCAACAAGACTGGTGCCGTAGTGAATGCTTCTTTAAGCATTTCAAAAGCCTGCATGGCCTGAGTGCTCCATTTTTGGTTCTGAGCACCCTTTTTGGTCATGGCTGTAACAGGATAAACCACCGAGGACATTTTTTTTATGAACCTCCTGTAATAATTGGTGAACCCCAAAAACCTCTGGATTACCTTCAACTCTTGGGACAGAGGCCAATCCTTGATAGCCGAGAGTTTCTGAGGGTCCATCTGAAAGTCCTCGGGGGTGATTATATATCCCAGGAAATGAACGGATGTTATATCGAACAAACATTTCTCTAGTTTGCAGTACAACCCGTTCTCTAGCAAATATTTTAACACGGTGCGTACATGAACATGATGTGTCTCCATGTCAGGAGAGTAAATCAGAATATCATCAAGATAGATAATCATAAACACTTGCAAAATGTCCTGTAGGACATCATTAATGAATCTTGGAAGACTGCGGGTGCATTACACAAACCGAATGGCATCACTAGATATTCTTAGTGCCCACTTCTCGTTTTGAATGCAGTTTTCCACTCATGACCATCTACGACTCGAACCAAATTATAAGCCCCACGCACGTCTAATTTGGTATAGATCTTGGCCCCTTTTAAGCGATCAAACAGTTCAGAGATTAGAGGGATGGGGTAAGCATTGCGTACTGTTATTCTGTTCAGACCTCTGTAGTCAATACAGGGCCGCAAGTCACCCTCTTTTTTCGATACAAAGAAAAAACCTGCCCCAGCAGGGGAGGAGGAATGGCGAATAAATCCACAAGCAAGGTTGTCATGAATATATTCCTCCATTATTTCATTCTCTTTCTGGGAGAGAGGATAAATGTAGACCCTCGGGGAATGGTACCTGGCAAGAGGTCTATCGCACAGTTTTATGGATGATGAGGAGGCGGGATTTCAGATTTATTTTTGTCAAATACCTCCTTGAGGTCACTGTACCACTCTGGTACCTCAGTAGACAAAGGATGTGCCATAGCTACATTCAAGCTACCAACCATAGTACTCATCCCCAAACACTTAGACCAGCATTGGGAGCTCCATAAGTCCAATTCCCCCTCAGACCAGTTCATGACAGGATTGTGTTTTGCCAACCAGGGATAACCTAGAACAATAGGTACCATAGGAGACTCAATAATTTGAAACTGTAATTTTTCCTTATGTAGGATACCTGTACAAAACGATAGAGGGATAGTGTCGTGGGTAACATGTGGTCTCAATAAACGTCTCCCATCAATAGACTCAATGATGAGAGGCAACTCTCTCTTGACTAAAGGCACCTGGTGTATTGCAGCGAAACCTGAATCAAGGAAGTTCCCAGCTGAACCAGAATCAATCATGGCTTCAGTGTCTAGCTTGAGATCCTCCCAAACTACAGACACTGGAACTACGACACGAGACCTCCTTTTTTTTTTGACAGGAGAGACACAGCAGTCATGCCTAGAATCTGTGTCTCATGGGACTCTAGACACAATCGTTTCCCGACATTGAGGCATAACCCTTCCCTGAGACGGTGTTGTCTTTCTTCACCAGATATACTAGAATGACCCAATTGCATAGGTTCAGGAACTGCTTGTTCAAACCTTGGAGGTGAAGGAGCACGCACCACATGAGGAGTGCAAGGGGGTACCTGAGGAGGTTTGCAAGGTTTATCACGACCAGACCTCCTCTCTCGAATCTGGTCATCGAGTGCAATACAGAACTCAATGAGGTTATCCAACTCCTCTGGTAGCGACATAGAAGTTAGTTCATACACTAGTGTATCGTTAACACCTTCTAAAAAGGCGGTCGTGAATGCATCGTTAGGCCATTGTAATTCCGCTGCCACAGTTTTAAATTCAATAGCATAGTCGGTTACCCGACGGTTACCCTGCTTAATGTGCCACAAGACCCTGGCAGCGCCAGTCGCACGCCTGGCAGGATCAAAAGTGTGCCTAAGGTCTTTCATGAATTCAACATAATTATAAATCACAGGTTTCATTAGTTCCCATAGAGGGGTTTCCCACAGCAAGGCTTTTTCTGTTAAATGATTAATCACGTACCCCACCTTAGCTCTATCAGTGGTACACATCCCAGGATTTAATTCAAACATGATTTCCATTTGCATGATAAATCCCCTGCATATATATCGGATGTCCCATCAAAGCTTATGGAAGATCTTAGACTGACATGATGCTTTTCAACAGTAGGAGGAGAGGAAACATTTACCGCTGGAGAAGGCTGCGGCAAAGCTTTGTGTCACGGTTCGCGCCGTAGACGCCAGAAGAAAGGGAAGTAGGAGCTGTCTCCTTTAAGAACCTGGATCCGGTCCGGCTTTTCCAACTAACTGGACTGAGGTCCAGGCACTCAAGACTCCATCCCTGACTTTCCTATCACCTATCCCAGCCTCAGGTGTAGGCTGGGCCTGCAAATCCCATAAAGACTGGCCTCACCCTTCATTCAAGGCTTCTGCATTGTTTATTCTAACCATAGAACGACTCATTGCAAGCCTGACCTGTGTGCTATGCACTGACCTGCCTGAGGTTCATCGGAGAACCCCTTCGTCTAGCATTCTGAGAAACCTTTCATCTGGCATTCTGAGAACCCCTCCATCTGGTATCCTGAGAACCCCTCCATCTGGTATCCTGAGAACCCCTCCATCTGGTATCCTGAGAACCCCTCCATCTGGTATCCTGAGATCCCTTCCATCTGGTATCCTGAGAACCCTTCCATCTGGTATCCTGAGAACCCCTCCATCTGGTATCCTGAGATCCCTTCCATCTGGTATCCTGAGAACCCTTCCATCTGGTATCCTGAGAACCCCTCCATCTGGTATCCTGAGAACCCTTCCATCTGGTATCCTGAGAACCCTTCCATCTGGTATCCTGAGAACCCCTCCATCTGGTATCCTGAGAACCCTTCCATCTGGTATCCTGAGAACCCCTCACCATTACTACATTCCTTAAGAACTCTATTATCCTACTTCTTATTGACCTACACGTGTATGACACCAGAATCTGGACTGACTACTTCTATGCTAGCTGCCTGCCACCGACCTAAGCTTGATTTAACCACTCTCCAGTCATAACCCTTCTGATACCGCGCCTGATCTTCTGTTGTCTTTTGCCTTCTGTGTCTTTTGATCCTCCACCCTCTGTACCAGTAAGTGTGTTCTTTTGTATCTGTTTTCCATTTTTTGTTCAGTCAGCTCTGATTTGTATTTTATTCTTTATTCAGTATTCAGTGTCCTGTCCTGTCTACCCCTTCAGCTAAGTATACCCTGTCCTCTGTATATATTATCCTGCCCATCCAGCTCCTATCTATTGTTATTAGTTATTCAGATTCCCCTCCTTGGTTTACTTCTGTTTATTTAATAAACCTATGTTCTGGATTACAACCTTCCCTTTCTGCCTCTTCATCTGAGTAATCGCATATTGGGCTCGAATCCTTAACCCCTGCAGTGAGCCGTGACAGTATGCAGAAGCCATTAAAACTCGAGCCCGTGGTTACGCAAGCCATCAAGGAGCTACTCCAAACAGCCATCCGAGACATCATCAGGCACCTGGCAGACTTTCTGAGCAGCATGCTACTGAGCATTGGGAATCCCACTCCTAAAAAGTGCTTCCCTGCATGTCAAAGAATACCGGGTCCATTATCCACAGAGGAGCGCAACCGACGATTCGCCGATAATCTCTGCATCTACTGTGGACAAGGTGGGCATTTCTTACCAGTTTGCCCAGTGAGACCCCCAAAAAAGCCAGCACCCCAAAAAATAACCGCTGCAAAGACTGCTCCCAAAACAAGGTCTGCTCCCCTTCTCAAACCTATCCCTGAACCCCAAGCCTTAACCCCTTCCGATGATATGTTGCAACCTGCACCGGTACTCCCACCAATACCGGTAGCAGCACCCCCCTATGATGCACCCCAAATGTCTGGCTCTGATTATGAACTTTCTAACAGTGTGGAACCCATCCTTTCTGGAGAGACCGTACCGGCCTTCATTACAGAGCCTGAGTCCTCCAGAGTTGTGGAAAACATTTCTACAGAACCCATGGAAATCATGTCAATTCGTACCACCATGGACCTGGTGCCTAACTACACTGCAGGTAGTGCCACCCAAGGCCCTCAGGGTTCTCTGGGTCACGTTGTCACTGCTGATCAGGACACTTGTGACCCAGCTCCCCCCACAGAAACCCCGGGGGTCGAGCGAGGAGACCTTGAGGTGCCCACTGCCAAAGCAAAAGTGTCACTCACCATGGAGATCGCGGTGCAAACCGACGACATTGTGTATCAGTCAACAGAATTGTCATCAGCTGCCAAGACCATTGCCAACCTGCAACAGCAAGTGATCACCCTTGCCCAAGCCGTGAGTGGACTCCGGCGCAACCAAATATCTCTACAGCAAGAAACGCAGAGTTCCCAAGAATCTACGCCTGTTGCAACCACGATTGACTCTGGTGTACGTACCCCACTGTCCTCAAGGGAGGTGCCCCTTCCTACCGGCTCCGTGGATGTTCTCTTGCCCACTATTGCCACAAGTGGGAAACCCACAACCACTCACGGGGACTCCGACGATGATTGGGAAACCACTGACACTGAGACTGACCATCAACCACAGACTGCACGGCATAGCCAAGGGCCACCGGGTCAACGTCATACCTACCTGGGCGCCTTACTGCCTGAGCCATCTATGAATCCGGCCGCCTATCTGTGTGACTCCATCACCCCTCGGAGGGTCCCTTTCATATCCAAAGGGGACTCTCCTATTCCCCAGGTTAAAAGGCTACCGTCTAAGTCCAGTGTTGTGACTCCTGTATCAGAGCTTCTCGACTTTTCATCGTCTGACACTGAGAGCATGCCAATCCGAGTGCCACCTGCACAGGAACCCATGTTCAGCAGCACTATATATGCAGTGGCCGCTGACTACGTGTCACCGAAGTTAGTCTGTGCCTCTAATGGGACTTATGTACTACCCGAGGATCTGGAGGCCTTCGAGACTGCTTTAGACGCCTGGAGTGCGTCTTTGAGACAGGGGTTCTGTCACGGTTCGCGCCGCAGACGCCGGAAGAAAGGGAAGTAGGAGCTGTCTCCTTTAAGAACCTGGATCCGGTCCGGCTTTTCCAACTAACTGGACTGAGGTCCAGGCACTCAAGACTCCATCCCTGACTTTCCTATCACCTATCCCAGCCTCAGGTGTAGGCTGGGCCTGCAAATCCCATAAAGACTGGCCTCACCCTTCATTCAAGGCTTCTGCATCGTTTATTCTAACCATAGAATGACTCATTGCAAGCCTGACCTGTGTGCTATGCACTGACCTGCCTGAGGTTCATCGGAGAACCCCTTCGTCTAGCATTCTGAGAAACCTTTCATCTGGTATCCTGAGAACCCCTCCATCTGGTATCCTGAGAACCCCTCCATCTGGTATCCTGAGAACCCCTCCATCTGGTATCCTGAGAACCCCTCCATCTGGTATCCTGAGAACCCCTCCATCTGGTATCCTGAGAACCCCTCCATCTGGTATCCTGAGAACCCCTCCATCTGGTATCCTGAGAACCCTTCCATCTGGTATCCTGAGAACCCCTCACCATTACTACATTCCTTAAGGACTCTATTATCCTACTTCTTATTGACCTACACGTGTATGACACCGGAATCTGGACTGACTACTTCTATGCTAGCTGCCTGCCACCGACCTAAGCTTGATTTAACCACTCTCCAGTCATAACCCTTCTGATACCGTGCCTGATCTTCTGTTGTCTTTTGCCTTCTGTGTCTTTTGATCCTCCACCCTCTGTACCAGTAAGTGTGTTCTTTTGTATCTGTTTTCCATTTTTTTGTTCAGTCAGCTCTGATTTGTATTTTATTCAGTATTCAGTGTCCTGTCCTGTCTACCCCTTCAGCTAAGTATACCCTGTCCTCTGTATATATTATCCTGCCCATCCAGCTCCTATCTATTGTTATTAGTTATTCAGATTCCCCTCCTTGGTTTACTTCTGTTTATTTAATAAACCTATGTTCTGGATTACAACCTTCCCTTTCTGCCTCTTCATCTGAGTAACCGCATATTGGGCTCGAATCCTTAACCCCTGCAGTGAGCCGTGACACTTTGCTAGACTGATTCATCAGTAACCCCAAAGCCTGAGCAAATTGGTCCATGCGGTGATCCTGTTCCTCCTGTTAAGTTATAATATCACCAAGCTTAGACATCAACAAAGACAAGTCTGTCGGATCCATGTGTGGCCATGACTTAATGTCACGTTCACCCTCGACAACCGTGGTGTGGATCCCACTTGACAGACCTCTAAGCCCTCCGATCCTTGAGTGGTCGGGACCGCTAATCCTATCACTCCCAGCCAGGGAAAACAGACACCCCAGTAACAGAGTATAATTTCAAAGCTTTGGCAGTAGGTGTCAGGACTGAGCATACACTGGGGCAGAAAGGGCTGACCTTGTTAGCAGATGAGGAATAGCCTTCATTAGACCTGTACAGGTTGTTTATACAAAACAATTTAGAAACAGTGTGGTCAATTACACAATCTGGGTCGGCAACAGAGAGGGTTTGCATACATGCAGAGTTGGCAACAAAGGGGGTACTCATACAGACTGAATCGGAAACAAAGAGGGTACTCATACAAACTGAGTCGGCGTTCTGCAGAGTCAGTATATACTCTGAGTCAGCTTGTGGCAGGACCAGCAATTGCTCTGAGGCTGCTCTGGGCAAACCATACATACAGGCTGTATCAGAGAGAATCGTCACAAGGCAGTCCGGGTCAGCAACAGTCAAGGTCCTCATACAATCTGGGTCAGTAAATCAGGGAATGAATCAAAAGAATCAGTGACTCGTAAACAAATGCACTCAGCGATGTGGGAACAGACTCCACATCAAGGCAACGACTCAGAGCGCGCGCTCTTTACTTAAAAGACAGTTACTCTGCATCATCACGCCGCACCCTGCCCCACCCCCGACCAGCCACAGGAATGCTGGGGACCGACGGAACTCCTGGCACTTGACCAGCTAACGGCACCTTGCACCTGGGACCCCCTTGAGACCCCACAGGCTCCCCAGATGTGAAAGGTGGCAGTCCTCCTATATCCAGTGCCTACTCTCCATCAGATGCTGGTCACAGGGTTGACGTTATGGAAGCAGAGGCCTTTGGCCCAGGGTCAAAGACTTCCGCCTCCGTGACATCATTCTGGCGACCGGCATCTGATAGAGAGCGGGCACTGGATGCATTCGGACTGCCATCGCTGGAGGAGCTCAGGGCCGAAGTAGATGAGTATGTGGATTGGATATAGGTGAGTATGTGTAATGCTCTCACCCCCCCAAACAAAATCTGTCACCTGGGCCTGGAGGTCCACCCAGGCCCCCTGCTCGGCCAGCCTTCAGGCTCAGATAAGTCCTCTGCTCAGCTGGGCCTCCAGGCCCTGATTCGGATGGCTGATTTTCAGCCGATTTTTTTGCAGCCAAATTTTCTTTCCGGCTGAAACCAAAAGCACCATTTTTAGGCCGATGATTTTGGTGGCCCAAGTTTCGGGGCATCCCTAGTTTTGATGATTGGCTCTTTATTATTATGGCATATTATAATATGTTTTTTCTCTTTCAGACTGGTTGCCTGTGGAATAGTAAGAATTTAGTGGAGATCTATAAATGCCTTTGCAATTAAGAATGGGGCCCTATTCCAACCTTGCCATTGCGATAAAGGCTGGATTAATTTAGTGGCTGAAATCACAATTCCAACCTCATCTCCAGTTCAGAATTATTGGATTCTTACTGTACATTAAAAGCTGCAATATTTTGTATAGGAAACATTAACCATGGTTTTGACCTTGATAATGTCCAACTTTTCATGGTACATCCTCCTGTTCCCAGTGAGTAAGTGCTATTTCAAACCATAGTGTGGATACCTGGTTTGAGTTTATGGATAAGTTCTTTTTAATCTTTACCTTGAAATTGATTATCAATGTTTAAACACTATTAAAAAACAGAGTGATGCATTTGCTACCATAACCAGCTTTCTTTCACTTAATGTTTTTTATTTCTGCATCAAGTCTCTAACATCTTTAATTTTCATGATTTTTTTAACATATTTTACTATTTTTGTGCTATATTTATCTCACGATTGCCATTTTGCATAACTCTTGAGCACTGTACCCGTGTTTGACTCGTGCATGATTATGCACTAATAAAAAATTGTTGCAGCAAAACGAGTCATTTGAACATTTGCAGTTTTGAATTATGTCTGATACATGACAGTCAAACAATAATCGTATTAATAATAATAATGATAAAAATGATAAACCCATATGTTTATGTACACCAAACAGGTCTAGTTTCAAATCAAAAATAAAGAGTTTTTAAATTAATATTTAAAATTATTTTATTCATTGTCAGACAATGGGCTAGATTACATTCAGAATGCTAACTGTAGCAGTTAGATATGTATGCGATAACGTCAAGATAAGTGATATATTACATCCCTAACGCTAAACAGCTTAAAACTATGTTAGCGCATTGGTGATTGCACTAGCTTGCGAAGCTTACTGTACTTTGCGCACCCTATACTTAACATGGGGAGCGCAATCGGTAATTAGAGATGGGATAAGTAAGGTATTACAAAAGTCCTAGGGCTAATTACAGCACCAGTGGGCTATACGGTGTCCCTTCGTGATCACTTTGTGGAGCTGTGCGATCTCGTGAAAGTTAGAACGTGCAGGGCTCATGGCCTGGCAAGATAACCCTCCATGGAGTCCTATGGACTCCAGGAGGTGATACTCGAGATGGCGCGGAAGTACGACCAAGAGTAACGCAAGGTTCCTGTCACGTTCGCAATGGCGCTCACCCCAGATCAGCTTGGTTTGGATCCTTATGGTCAGATTTCTGTGATACTCGACTTTATAGCAGTTAGAACTGCCACACCTAGCACTCCCAGCCAGGGAGGTGATATAGAATACTAGATACCACTCAGCAGCAAATGATTTTGTGACCAAGTGTCTACTGAGTGAAGTCAAGTTAACTATACACAGACAGAGATAGTGTGGCAAGATATAAACATAACTTGGTTTATCAAAAGCGTGGTCAAAAGTATGTTCTGAGTTGGCACCAGAAAGGGTAGTCGTACAGGCAGGATTGGCAACAGAGAGGACTCCCATATACTTGTTCTCAGTAACGTAGAACAAATGTGCAATGAATTCAGCAACCTGCAGGGCTGACCCACAATCAATGACAATGCGGTATGATATGTCTATTGACTTAGTAACAGACAGGCAACACGAGAGGTCGATGGGTTCAGCGACCTGCAGGGCAGACCCACAACCAGAGACAATGTGGTATGATCTGTACATAGACTTAGTACCAGACAGGTAACATGAGGGGTTGATCGATCCAGTAACCTGCAGGGCAGACCCACAATCAGAGACCATGCAATATGATCTGTACATAGACTTAGTACCAGACAGGTAACATGAGGGGTTGATGGATTCAGCAACCTGCAGGGCAGACCCACAATCAGAGACCATGCGGTATGATCTGTATATAGACTAAGTACCAGACAGGTAACATGAGGGGTTGATGGATTCAGTGACCTGCAGGGCAGACCCACAATCAGAGACCATGCGGTATGATCTGAACATACACTCTGTGATTACAGAGTCCAACATACACACATATAGGTGATAAGAGTAAGAATCGTCAAGCAGGCAGTCCGGGTCAATCACAAGCAGGGTCCTTATACAATCAGAATCGGCAACTAGGCAAAAACATATTGAGAGAGAACACTGAGATCAGCTGGCGATGCGGGAATAACTCCACATCAGGGCGACGAGCAGAATCTTGCGCCCCGCATTTAAGGCCGGCAGTTCCGTGTCATCACGCCAAGCCCCACCCACTCAGACGCCAATCGGCCAGCTCAAGCTCCTGGCACCCGGCCAGCCCCAGGAAGCGCCGCGGGGACCGAAGATGTGACAGTTCCGGGTCAAGGTGCTGAAGTAGAGTCTGCCCTGAAATCTCATTCTAAAATGGGTACACTACAGGGAAACCTGCAGGTGCAAATTTTCCCCCTAAGGCTAGGGTCAGACGAACGCATTTTTCACGTTGTCCGTGAAAAAGTGCGTTCGAACGAACGTACGTATTTTTTCCCGGAATACGCGATAGCGGTCATACGATGCGCCTTTTCGTCCGTGATTTTGTACGGATCGTCAATAAAACACTTTTTGTGTCTGGATGTTATGTTAGCCGGACATTAGCAGCGTCTGACGTCTCCCAATCACACAAACACGCCGCTATGAGGCCGCAGCGCACTCTGTACGTCAGTAGTAGCGGTTTGACGTTCTCGAAAAAATGCGTTCGTTGGCCACTTGCGTTGCACGGACGAACTTTCGTGCGGCCGTTCGTCGTATGTTCCTCGGCATTGGACGTCATTTGCTGCTAGCATGGCCGTGATTTCGTGCGGCTAAACGCACGTGAAAAATGCGTTCGTCTGACCCTAGCCTTAGCAACCCAATTTTAGCGTGAGCTATGTAATTTTGTCCAATGTATTTCAATGAATGTAGAAAAAGTGTAGGAAAAAGAAAACATTGTTTAATTAGATCCTTCTGCTTCTATCAGGGATTATATATTGGCTCTGCATTTCTGTCTTTAAGCAGAAAGAGGCTAAAAAGATATTAATGACAGTTGTAATTTAGTGCACCACATACAGTATCATATACAAAGTATACGTGAATATTACCAAAATTAAAGACAAAGGGCCATATTACACAGTTGGTGCTAACTTAACCAGAGCTGTTGTAAACTTCCCAGAGCCATTATAGCCTATGGAGGTTCAGTTTACAACAGCTCTGGTTAAATTAGCACCAACATTGTAATACTGCCCTAAAACTCTAATCCTGCACATTTATGCATTGTGCACAAAAACAAAGGGAGAGGTTGCAGATAGAAAAGCAAGAAATACAGCAACACTGTTGTCCCATTTGGTAAAAACAAAGTGTGAGTTTTATTGTTTCCAATTAATTTGATATTTTTTTTATTTCTTCCTCGGTTTCTTACATTCATCTTCAATAACTTAATTTATATAGGTATACAGATATTTTGTAAAATGTGCTGCATTAGAGAATGCGACATTATAGCAGTAAAAATACAAGAAAAGAAAAAAAATATCAGTGCCATTTGTGAGCTGCCAATTGAGACGTTACCACATATTCATTATTTTACATTGACTATGCAAACAGAAACCCAAATTTCATCTTCTGAGGCACAATCTGGTGCCGTCTGTTATGAGTTGTATTATTTTTATTATGATTTTTCAGTTTATCCCTCTTACAAAACTTGGAAGCAGTTACTCTTGGATCATAATGTAACCAAACTGCCTTTTTGTCAGCTTTGCTGATCGTTGGCCAATCGGGAGCCAGAGGGTGGGTGGAAGCAGATACAAATGCCTATTCATGATGCAAGCTGCCTCCCCCACAGAATCCAGCGTGATCAGCCTAAATGAGGCAATGTGGCTTTTCACTTACATATGCTTTAGTAGCTATTGTAATTCTCAATCATTTTTTTCCCCTGGCTTGGAAAGCCTAGGATAGCAAATGACATTCTCTTGTCTTTTGTTCTTCCAGGACTTCCCTCTCAGCATTCTGTTTAATAATCTCAAAAGAACAGCTACTGTCTTGAGTTCCTAAACAAATATAAAATGCAAAATAACAAATGCTTCTTTTTAACTCATAGACGTTAATTAAGAACAGATATTTTATCCTAAAAGAAGCAAAATATATATATATATAAAAAATATTTTTCGACTAAGTTAATAACAGACGATCTTAATTGATTAAGAAGACATGGCTGATGCGCTTAATACATTTATTTATAAAAAGGGCATTGCACCAGTAATTGAAAAGAATGTCTGGATTACAAACAAATAGCACAATGCATTGTGGTAATCACTGCAGCTATAATGATATTTTAATTGATACCTATAGCTTGCTTAGCACCTCCCATGGGAAGCAATAGAACAGAAAATCTCAGATATTCATTGGATTAAAAGACCATGGTTATTTGCAGCACAAATGAACAAATACCACATTCGTTCATTTGGCCTTGTATGGTTCCTGCTATGCAGACCATCCATGCCTGAAATTATTCCCTTCAATCTATAACAAGTAGTTAAACACATGCTCCTTATATATCATTAACAAATGACTGACATCTGAAGGATTAAAATTGAGAACAAGAACATTTTTAATGAGCTTCTTGAGGTGAGACCAGCGAACTACCATGGAATAGCTCGCTGTTCTTACTTCGAGCCATAGAGCTAACGTGTCAAGCCATATTGCGGCTTGAGTCGTTACATTAAAGGCTTGGTTGGAATCAGTTTTAATGTCATTGAGGTGGAATGAATGAATAGAAAAAGAAGTGAGAGCAGAAAATTAGTTGAATTAATTAACCCCTTCCCGACTGCTGACGTACCATGTACGTCCGATCGGGAAGTCTCTCTTAGACCACCCGTGGACGTACATGGTACATCGGGGTCTCCTAACCTCCCTTCCACTCAATACTTACCTCCCTCACCGGGCTCCCGCGGCAGTCTGGGAGGCTGGAAGCGGCGCCGAATCACGATTCAGACTCGAAGGTGGCTGACATTTTGGATGTCAGCCAAGTCTCCGGGTCAACCTCTACCCACTGACATCCTCAACAAATGTGTGAGGATGTCAGTGGGCCAGTTAACCACCTAGCTGCCAAGTGGAGATAGGGGGGATCCTTTGGATCCCCGTATCTCCTGATCTGTGGAAGCTAGAGGGTTATTTTTTATATCATTGGAGAGGCCTGATCATAGGCATGATACATGACCAGGTTTGTTGTAAAAATAAATAAAAAATAATAATAATTTTTTTTTTTTTTAAATTATGGTTTTAAAAAATACAAATTGTCTGGGGGATTTTATAAAATAGGACTTAAGCTGGCATCTAAAAAGGATGAGCATAAAATGGTCAAAATGAGCTCAGCAGTGAAGGGGTTAAAAAAGCAAAATTTGGAAACTATTTAGCCAGGGTCTTTTTTGGTGGTTGTAGCTTTTGGGGATTAAATTTCAAAAAAGTGTTTTTCCATTTTTTCATCATATTTTTTTAATACTAAATTATACACTATGATGGAATAATGGTATCTTTAGAAAGTCCATTTAATGGTGGGAAAAACAGTATATAATATGTGTGGGTTGCATAAACGAGTAAGAGGAAAATATGACCTAAACACAAACAGCACAGAAACGTAAAAACAGCAGCGGGCACTTTCGGACGGACTTTTGTAAAACCGCCTGGTCACTAAGGGGTTGATAAAAGCTATTTAATCTCTCTGGCATCTGACGTACTAACTGGACAGACTAATTATAACGTATGGTATATTCCTGAAAGTTTAAGCTAAACCCAATACATAAATCACTGTGTTCTGGTTATGGACCACCTGCTAGGAAATCTGTTATAGGATGGATATTAGTTTGGTTCACTGTACTTTGCTTAAGAAAAAAATATTTGTGTTGCATATTTATTAATGAATTTTATAATTTGACTTCAGATTTATGGTTACATAGAACATGCAATGTAATCAAACACATGCTGATCTAGGGTATGATTTGTAGTTTTTAGAAATTGAAAAATGTTGAACTTCCAACACCGTGCCACTTTAGAACCACACCAACCACCACTGCCCTTGCTTTATAGCACAGATCAAATCAAAAGCCAAAGTGCAAATACGTTATGCTTCCGCTACATTGGTATTGATAAGTCCACCCAATTTGTCGCTATTTTCTGACAGCTCAGTACCATGCATTTATGAATGCAGCTGAAACAGAACTGACTGAGATTGCTAAACTATTACAAAATCACATTAGCGCCAATTGTAAGAATTGCAAAGCTTAATAGATGAAATAACAAATTCAAGAGCCACAGTTACAAGGCTCATTAAACTTCGTGATACAATGCTGATTTGTACATAATTCAATTCAGCTCTGTTTAAGATCCTTAAGTGTCTGCAAGTCATGTGTAAACACAGCTTCAGTTTCTCCATTATCTTGGACACATTTCATGATCTGAATGAAGGAGTGATTAGAAATGTAGAATATATAAAACAGTTATTGCATGGTAGTTCTTCCTTTATTGTATCAACACATAATATGAGTGATATATTGTTGTCTGTTCTTTGTTAAAATCAGAATACAATTTTCCACAGTTAGGGTTCTTTTTATGTAAAGGTAACCGATATTTAACAATGAATATGTATATTAACCCCTTCACTACCAAGCGCTTTTTGTTGAAAAAAAATATCATACCATTCATTTTAAACATGAGATGTAAAGATAACAATTAAATATTGGGTAAAATAGAAATTAGCTTGGATGGTCCTTTTCTTCTTTACAGTTACAGGCATTGCATATTCCGCAGCGCTTTAGAACAGGGGAGCACAAACAGGAGACGTACATGTTGAAAAGATGACCCTGCCCATAAGATAACTGTCCAGGTAGTACAGCACTTAACCAAGTGCTCAGTGAAACATCCCATGAGCTTACAATCTAAGGGACTGGGGTAGGTGAAACGGATGGGAGCAGAGGGAATGTGAAGATGGTTAGCAGGGCAGCATGGGAAGAACCAGAAGCCTGGGCTTAGTGAGAGTTATTACAGAGTGAAGTGGATACTGCTGGAATGGAGACCTGAAATTATGGACCGGGCCTGGGTGGGAGGGTGAATGTGGAGGGTTGGGTGGAACAGCAGAGGGTAAGATTCAGTTCAGTCTGTGTGCGCTTGATGCTTGTTCGGCACAGAGGGTAAGATGCAGTTCAGTCTGTGTGTGCTTTGGACCAGAGAACACATCGGCTGTTTTGACCAAAAACTATTTGAAATGTTGACAGACCACAAATCACGATTCCACTGTGCTATTGTCCATCTCAGATGAGACCAAGCCCAGAGAAGTCGGTGCTGTCTGGAAAGTGTTGATGTATGGTTTCTGCTTTGCACAGTAAAGTCTTAGGCTAGGGTCAGACTGAGGCAGTGCGAACGCGCGTGCAGGCGCACTTAATCACGGCCGCACTAGCAGCAGATGCCAGGCAATGACAGCCAATATACGAAGTACGGTCGCACAAAAGTCCGGCCGCGCAACGCAAGTGGAAAATGAACGCATTTTTTCGAGAACGTTAAACCGCTGGTACTGACGTACAGAGTGCGCTGCGGCCGCATAGCAGCGTGTGTGCGTGATTAGGAGATGTCAGACGCTGCTAGTGTGCGGCCAACATAACGTTCAAACAGCCGGATTTCCCTAGACTTCTTTTCACCCCATCGTCATGAAATACGTCCAGAATTGCGCATCGTCTGACCACTTAAGCGTATTCCGTGAAAAAATGCGTGCGCACGCATCGACGTACATTTTGACGGTGGCCGCAGAAAATGCGCTCATCTGTCCCTAGCCTTAGCATGCATCTGTGGATGCAGTGTCGAATGGTGTTGACCAACATAGGTTTCCCAAAATATTCCCAAACCTATATCAGGATATCCATTACAGACTCATGATGGTTTTTGAGACAGTGACGTCTGAGGGATCGGAGATCACACACATACAGAAGTTGTTTACGCCTTCCCCTTTACTCAGAGATTTGACCAGATTCCTTGAATCTATTTATTATATTTTGATCTATAGAAGGTGAAATGCCCAAATTCCTACTGATTTTTCTCTTGGCGAATGTTGTTCTTAAAGTGTTGGATTAATCGCTGACACATCGGTTGGCAGATTGGCAAGCCTCGACCCATCCTTGCACTTGATGAACTCCATATATACTATGATTACGCAATTGCCTCATCTATTTCTCAATTCATATCACCTTATTTAAATTTGTCACATCGCTATTAGCCCCAAATTTCCCGTCCCAACTTTTGTGGAGTGTGTTGCAGTCAGTTTTGAATTGAGTGTATTTTCAAAAATACATTATTTGATGTTTTACTTTGGGAAATGTGTTTTCAATATAGTACAGGGTGAATTGAGTTTTCAATTGACTCTGTTGTTTTGTATTTTCCATATTGTCCCAATTATTTTCTGGTATTGGGGTTAAATTGTAAATTAAACTAATGTAAATTTGCTCATTATTAATTTTTCACGTATTTGCTTACCCTTTACAGAAATATGGTTGTAATGAAAAATTCTGAACTCTAGATGCTGCACTTTATCTTGCACAAGTTCACAGAGTCTGCATTATCAGCATACAGGCAGAAATGGCCTTTGTGTCAAATACAGTAAAAATTTAACATATTGTATCTGTACTGTACAGGTATTTCAGTCATTATAACCCCCTGAATTGTATCTCTGCACAGTATCGAGTGACCCCAGAGCTCTCCCTTTCATTTGCCCTTTCCCTGGTTATTGTAAAGCAATAGCAAAGATATCGAACTTTTTGTACAGTGAGTTTTGGGGCTGCTCTTTGCGGATTGTTTTACAATATTACAGGTTCTCCAAGGGGGGGCACACTAACCCTGCCTTAAAAAGATATGCACATTTTGTTTTGTATGCTACTTTTTCAATGTATTACAATGCAAAATAGAGTTAGCTTGACTTTAGGACTGAAAGGGTTAAAATTCACCATTCTGGCACCAAATTTGTGGTAATGGACATTCATCTACTTCTAAATAAAGTGTATTTGAAAATGTTAGTAACATTTTATCCTTCTGCAGAATATCTTGGTGATTAATTTTTTAAAAGGATATACTGTATGTTTTTTCAGTAACGCTCAGGAATGGAACTGAGCTTTGTTAGTTACAACAATGAAAATGTAAATTGTGAATTGTTTTAAAGCATTAACGTTTTAAGGGAACACTTTTTATTAAGTTACAATGATTTCGAAAGAATATATATTTCAATTTTATTTCTCTGTATTTCATTCGACGAGGGTTCATATTGCAAACAACATCGCAGCTTACATATAGAACTCTTGTGTATATTTTGACTTAATTTCATCACCACCAAGTGCGTTTTGTTGAAAAAAATATTAACATGACAATTATTTGAAGCATTAAATGTATATTTAGCATGTAATTGTAAGGTAAAATAGCACGTTTGAATAAAGATTGTTATTCTCAGACAGATAAAATAGTGTAAATTCACAAAAAAAAATCAGAACCAGCCTTAGACCTTTAGACCCCCTGTGCACATATCATCCCAGCATCCCACAATGACCACAGCTCACACTGACAACAACTATCGGACAGACGCCCACACCTGAATCTTCCCGCCACTTAAAACCTTCTATTCTTATTAATCAATTAGAAAACTTGATTATTAACCCCTTCACCACAAAGTGATTTTTGTTGAAAATATTGTCATAACATCTATTCAAACTATGGGATGAACGATAACAAATAAATATAGGGTAAAATAGAAATTTCACACAGAGATTGTTGTTCTGAGATAGTTAAAAAATGTAAATCATGTCAATTCGCTCATTTTAAATTTTTTATGAATTTGTTTATTATTTACAGATTTTTTTGGAATAAAAGATTCTGAATTCTAGATGGTGTCCCTTATGTTATTATCAGCATACAGGCAGAATGACCTTTGTGACAAATACAGTAAAAGTGATAACGATAGATAATAAAAGTGGTGAGATCTGCTTCTTATGGGGATTTGTAGTGATTATAATGAGATTATTAGCAGTGCCACTTCCAAAAAATACCAACACAATATAAAACCAATATCTGTGTGTGACATAATGCCTGTGTTTGGAAATTACAGTAACAACTTGTATCTGTACTGTACAGGGATTTTCAATCATTATAACCCTCTGAATTTTATCTTTGTAGTGACCCCAGAACGCTGCCTGTATTCTGTCCTCTCCCTGGCTGCTGTAATCCATCAGCAAATTGTTTGAACTTTTTGTTACAGGTAGGGTTGGGGGTTCTATTTCCCGCTGTTTTATCTCTCTCGAGGGTAGCTGCAGAGAGTTAAAACAAAGGATTTTGTTTCTCCACAGGGGCACACTAATCCTGCCTTAAAAATGTGGGTTTTGGTATGTGTGAAAATGGGGTTTTGATATGCTAATGGAAACTTTTAAATTTATTACAATGCAAAATTCCGTTAACTTGACTTTGGGAGTGAAGAGGTTAAGCATGTTATAATGTGTAAATTTTAATTACAGACTTGCGCATTTTAAATTTACAGTATGGTGGCTGGGCTTTATACTGTAATTGTGGATGCTAATGTATGGAGGTTGCACATTCCCTGTTTAATCACTGTACCAATACATTAATGCTTTTATAAAAAAATGCTTGGTAATGACGGGGTTAAATTATGTGCAAAGTTTACAGTTATGACTTGTTACAAAGCGTCCAATGTTCATTATTTTATTCATTCAGTGCGGTCGCAATTTGGTCATTCTACAGTTTGGGAGACTCAAATTAGGTCATACTAGCATTTCAATTTCTGATAAAAAAAAAATTCAAATATGGGCACTGGCAGCTATGCTTGATAATGGACATACCATCCTACATATCACTATACTGATTTCCGAAAAAATATGTTCTTAAAGAGGTTGATAAATGGATTTTTAGAAAGGGAAACGAAAGGAATCAGAATGTTTTCAGATTTTTCAAATAGCCATGCTTAACCCCTTGCCCCCCGGGGACTTACAAATGCAAGGCTTTTCTCAAAGCAGCATAGGATGCCCTGCAGGCTTTGAAGCCCTCCTTTGGCGTGCCTCTCGTTCCGACAGCAGCCAATGATTTCAAGCACTCCCGCTGCAGCCAATGACACGAATGGCATGTGCAGGAGGTGGGGTGTAGGCAGGTATAAGGAGCCAACAGGGTTGGCTATGCCTGCCCACAGCGTTTAGCCTCACCCTGCCTAGGAGTCGCAGCAGGAAAGGGTTTAAACGTTAAAATCAGTATAAAACATAACAAGGAAAAAAGGTGTCATCTGCGCTTGTTTCTATGTGTTCCATGTACAACAAAACTGAGGTTTTTGTTTGTTTCAATGGCCATTGCAACGTAAGCTCACTCGCCACTTCACGGCACCTCTTTACAGAGTGAGTACCTAACATGTACCAAAAGGCCGCTCTACTGAGCAGCTCCAAGCCCCTCTTGCTGCTTTTAAGCCAAGGAGAGGCAGAGATGGTGGGTTTTATTTATACACGCACCAAACACTTCCCATTTGGGATTAAAAACAAAAACATGGAAAGAGGAACAGCTGCAGAATGACGGACTGGTGTTACAAGCATGATATACATAAATACAGAAAAAATGGCGTCGCGCCCATACTCACCGGAGCGGCAGCAACTGCCAGGAGTAACAGCCCAGTTAATGTATAAAACATAACAAGGAAAAAAGGTGTCATCTGCGCTCGTTTCTATGTGTTCCATTGAAACAAACAAAAACCTCAGTTTTGTTGTACATGGAACACATAGAAACGAGCGCAGATGACACCTTTTTTCCTTATGTTTTATACATTCACTGGGCTGTTACTCCTGGCAGTTGCTGCCGCTCCGGTGAGTATGGGCGCTTTGCCATTTTTTCTGTATTTATGTATATCATGCTTGTAACACCAGTCCGTCGTTCTGCCGCTGTTCCTCTTTACAGATTTTGTTTTTAATCCCAAATGGGAAGTGTTTGGTGCGTGTATAAATAAAACCCACCATCTCTGCCTCTCCTTGGCTGAAAAGCAGCAGGAGGGGCTTGGAGCTGCTCAGTAGAGCGGCCTTTTGGTTACAATTGTTAGGTACTCACTCTGTAAAGAGGTGCAGTGAAGTGGCGAGTGAGCTTACGTTGCAATGGCCATTGAAACAAACAAAAACCTCAGTTTTGTTGTACATGGAACACATAGAAACGAGCGCAGATGACACCTTTTTTCCTTGCTATGTTTTATACATTAACTGGGCTGTTACTCCTGGCAGTTGCTGCCGCTCCGGTGAGTATGGGCGCGTTGACATTTTTTCTGTTAAAATCAGTATGATGCAGGACCAAAATATTCTTTTTTAATGACGTGAATTTACAGTAAGTTCGCGCAACAACTGATGCGCAAGCAGGGCTGACGCCTCAGTTGTGAAAGCTTGGAATGATTTTAAGCTAACATCTGCAGCGATTTTTACTCACGTCTCCAGATGTTCACTTATCATCCTGGTTGGAATCGGGCCCTTTGTGTGTAGAAAATGTCAAAATTATCTTACTTACCCTGGCTTATGCCTTAGAAGGGCAAGCATGACACACTGGATGTTTCTGAAGTATATGACCTATGATGCTCACCTAATTGTAAAATCAAGGGCTGCACTGATACCAATACTAGCATCAGTATTGGTGATGATACTGGACATTTGTACTCAAAGTTGCACTTATACAAATGACCTGGTACTTAAAACCGATACCAGAAGCCTGCATTGCTTTCTGTACCTCAGAGCACAAGACGCAATGCTTTACAAGGAGATCCTATCTGTCAGCTTTGAACAGAGAGACACTCTGCCTGCAGGAGCTCCACACAGTGACTGGCCCTGCCGCCTTCATCTCCTCATTTCCTGGCCCTGTATGTGCATGGTGAATGCGCCTGTTGGGTGCGGGGCATTGCTGGAGCAGAGCAGCATTGAGCAGACACCTTCTGGGTGAGCGGAGACTGCCCCACTTGTAAAGAACTCCCTCCATCTTTATCTGTCAGATCAATTTCACTTCCTCTCTTCATCTGTTTCACTCCCTGTGCCTTGAGGTGTCTCATTCCCTCTGTGTCCCACTTTCTTTCACTCCTTGCTTGTATCTCATTTTTTTCCCTTTCTCTTTCTCTCCTTTCCTCTTTCATTCCCTGGATTTTTCCTATGTACCTCTCTCTTTCAATCCATCTATATCACCATCTGTCTCTTGCCCTCCCTACTTTTAATTCTACTCTCTTCTCATCTGCCTCTTTCCATTGTTTGTGCCCTTCTCACGTTCACCACTCCTCTTGCAGCACCTCGGGCTGGAGGCAGGCAGGGACCCGGAGGCAGGGGTGTGGGTCCAGAACAGGAAGATCTGTACCATCGGTGAAAGCCTGGGACCCTGACACGGGGAGGGGGTAACCCGTGCATGTAACCCCATAGCTGGCCTGCCAGAGCCTCCATGTCCCACTTGACACCTGTCACAGCTTCACCTTGATGGGCAGGAAAAGTGCTGCCCTGCAGTGTGAATGTTCCTGTGCTCCTGGAGGCAGGTTTTTCTTTAAGAAAGCATTAATCCTCAGGAAAATTGATTATTCAGGTCCCTGACTGTAGCCTGTGAACTGTGCACACTGCAGGGCAGCATTCTTCATGCATTCCCCATGAATTATATTGCTAATTTCTGTATCAGACTCAGAGCAGCACATCTCGGTGTATTTTGGGTGGCGTGGCTGGGGGAGTAGCATTTCATCTGCTCCAGGCAGCACAATGTCTTGGGCTGGCCCTGTCTGTGAGGGGTCACTTACTGTCTCTGCTTCAGAATGTGCAGCAGGTGCTCTTGGACCCTGGTCCCTGACCTGCTGAAACAGTCCATTGGACCACGATGCCCTCCCCACCCAAAAAGGTATGATATTATTGTGTCACGTGCAGGTTCTGAGGTGTCACTGGGTTGTTGTGATATGGCCTATATTGCCTAATAAATAGGCAATTACTATAATATTTAATCAACAGGACACAAGACTGATTGGTGAAAGTAAAGGGGAAAACTTTATTAAACAGTTAGTGAAAATAATATATATATATACATATATATAATTAAATATTAGGCAAATACATAACAAAAACCTCAAGGACATTCTTGAAACCAGTTTATCACTGAAATCAACACACGTGTAGATCAAAATCAATTAATCAGTTACCCAATCAATGTGAACATGTTAATTAATCAATTAAAGCATCAACTTGAAACATCAAGGTATTCAGAAAAAGTATCGATCAACAAAGTACTGTAGGAAGATCACATGTGACAATCAGGAGCATTACACATATTAAAGAACATCACTGTAGTTCATTAATTAAGATAGTCAATTAATCCTGAGCTTCAAATGCAAATGCTGTGTCTGGCTGAGAGTAATGAGACACACGTACATGAAATTAAACAATGGCAAATGACAACAAAAGAAACCTAAATACAGAAAAAATGGCGTCGCGCCCATACTCACCGGAGCGGCAGCAACTGCCAGGAGTAACAGCCCAGTTAATGTATAAAACATAGCAAGGAAAAAAGGTGTCATCTGCGCTCGTTTCTATGTGTTCCATGTACAACAAAACTGAGGTTTTTGTTTGTTTCAATGGCCATTGCAACGTAAGCTCACTCGCCACTTCACGGCACCTCTTTACAGAGTGAGTACCTAACAATTGTAACCAAAAGGCCGCTCTATTGAGCAGCTGCAAGCCCCTCCTGCTGCTTTTCAGCCAAGGAGAGGCAGAGATGGTGGGTTTTATTTATACACGCACCAAACACTTCCCATTTGGGATTAAAAACAAAAACATGGAAAGAGGAACAGCTGCAGAACGACGGACTGGTGTTACAAGCATGATATACATAAATACAGAAAAAATGGCATCGCGCCCATACTCACCGGAGCGGCAGCAACTGCCAGGAGTAACAGCCCAGTTAATGTATAAAACATAGCAAGGAAAAAAGGTGTCATCTGTGCTCGTTTCTATGTGTTCCATGTACAACAAAACTGAGGTTTTTGTTTGTTTCAATGGCCATTGCAGCGTAAGCTCACTCACCACTTATACTGTATATCATGCTTGTAACACCAGTCCGTCGTTCTGCAGCTGTTCCTCTTTCCATGTTTTTGTTTTTAATCCCAAATGGGAAGTGTTTGGTGCGTGTATAAATAAAACCCCCCATCTCTGCCTCTCCTTGGCTGAAAAGCAGCAGGAGGGGCTTGGAGCTGCTCAGTAGAGGGGCCTTTTGGTTACAATTGTTAGGTACTCACTCTGTAAAGAGGTGCCGTGAAGTGGCGAGTGAGTTTACGTTGCAATGGCCATTGAAACAAACAAAAACCTCAGTTTTGTTGTACATGGAACACATAGAAACAAAAGAAACCTGCTACAAACTTTTTTAGTAGATAAAAACAAGACACTGATATTATTGGAATAAATGACTAATCAATATAAGCTGATAGCAATCAGTATATCAGTTATTAGTACAGAATACTATCAAAAGCTAAACAGTTAGAGGTTAATACGTTACTGAAAAAGACTTCAGGCTCTATTACAATCCTAGCGTTAAAACGCAGGCGCAAGGGAGGAAAAACTGTGCCCGCAGTTTTACCCCTTGCGCCCGCGTTTTAGTGCTGGATTACAATGCAGGCACAAAAAATGCTGCCTGCATTGTTACCGCGCGGTAACCCCCGCGATGCTCGATGGAGTCCATAGGACTCCATTTAGTTTCCCCCTGCCGGTCACATGACCAGCCGGATCTCGCCTCGCAAGATCCGGACGGTCGGCATAGTGATACGCAGGGAGAGACTGGGGGGACTTTTTACTGTAGTCTTTCCCTGCTCCCGCCGGATGAAGGAGGCGGTTGGAGCCGCGGGACAGGAGGTGAGTATTTGATTCATTTTTTTTTTCTTTTCTGGATGTCGTTAACCGATTCTGCAGAAGTGGAATCCGTTAACACCAAGTCCTTGCTGTGGTTAACTTTTTGATAATAGACGTTAATCAGCGCTAGTAGATTGTAATACTAACGCTGATTAACACTTTGCGCTCCCCATGTTAAGCATAGGGAGCTCAAATTACAGTAACCTCGCGCTGAAAAGTCCAAGGTACCAAACACAAATGGGTTACTTTACCCGTTTGCGTTTGGATTTTAATATGTAGTAAACACCGCAGCAAACGTTAATGCTCATGCAAGTGAGCGTTAACATTTGCGTTAAGAGTGTAATGTGGCCCTTCATCTTTTATATCGCACTGGATCAAAGGCCAGAGAGAACTTCCATTTAAATTTAGATCTGAGTAGGAGCTCTGTTTCTCAGGAACCTTCTTTCTCTTCTGCCCTTGATCATTATGTCCCTCTTTTATACAATTCCAAACATACAAGAGAGCTCATGCTCCACCGACTGAGAACAGTTGGCCAGACATGTTCCCAGGGTGTGTCCATGAGAATACTCTTGCATGTTTGACTTTTGGTGGTTTTGTGGTGAATCGCCAGGTGTGTTTGGTGGGTTTTTTGCAGTGTTTCGAATCGTACTGACTTTTTCGGATCATATCGCTGGTTATCGGTGGATTTTTGGCAGATTTTCAGTGGAAATTCTGCAATTTTTCAGATTCATTAGAAGGCTTTTCCCTGCACTTCGGGGCCCTGCAGTGAATGCTGAATTCATTGCAAGGTCGGGGAATTTGATTTCCCGAAGTGCGTGGAAAGAAAGATTCCGGTGGAATTTCAATGCTCTTTGAATAACCCCTATTATTTGTATAATATCTTGAAACTATTTTGGGATATTTTTGGAAGTCACAGTGTTCATAATTGTCACGTATTCCCCAAGAATATAAGAAACCGGTCCCTGTACGCAGAGTTACCCCTACCCTTTCCGATCCTTAGAGTGGTCGGTTTGTCAAAATGTATGTATACCAGAATCGTATATTTGTCAAAGCCAGGGGTCAAACACCAGAATCGTTAATTTGCCAGCCAGGGGTCAAACATCAGAATCGATAAATTGCCAAAGCCAGGAGTTAAACACCAGAATCGTTAATTTGCCAAAGCCAGGGGTCAAACACCTGAATCGGTGATTTGCCAAAGCCAGGGTCATACACAGAGATCAAAATATATTCAACACTTAGGTAGCACTGTGGGATATTAGAAACATGTCAGCGCACTGATCTGAGCTGACTGATGGGTTTTTAAAACCGATGGCGCCGTGTCATAATTCCGCACCCTGCCCCTCTGGCCCTCACGTGAGCCGCGCAGGCGTGCATTTCATCCAGCACTCGGCCAGCGAAAAGCGTGGAGGATGCTGCCCGGTGCCGGAGGTCCGTGACAATAATCTCATAATGATCACTACAAATATCCAAAAGCAGAATATCTGATCATTAGTATTATGCATTTTTACCACATTTTTTACTCAGTGGAATTTTGGTGCTCTTTGAATAACCCCTTTAATATAACATTTCTTAAAAACAACCTTAATAAGGTAAACTAATGATAATTTGGTTAACAATAGGATCATAGTTGTAGAACTCTGGCACAATGTCTCTAAGAACCCAGGCCAGGGACTGTCAAAATAGGGTTTCTACAACATTGCTCCTCACCCAATCTGGGGTCCTATTCCAATCAAGCCATTAAGCTAAGGGCTCCATTCATCATATATAACGGCTCAAGCTGTTAGCAGCTCCAGACATTATTCCAATGAGCCTCAAGCTTTGCGTCAGCTTATTGTAAATTAACTACTGCTATGCTTTGTATAGGAGTCATTAATTGGCAGCTAGCCAATGGAGAACAAGCTATTACAAAGGCTTGCTCTTCAAAGCTTGAGACATTATTCAAGAAAGAATACCAGCTCTTAAACCCTGGTGTTAAGTGATTTTGCATTTTAACCCACCAGAGCCCTATGTAGTGCAGAAACTATTATAGATCAGCAGCTTGCAAATATTTGGACTTGAGTCGCTAATAAAGAGGCTAATACAGAGGCTCAGTCTGAATAGAGCTTGTCAGCTCCACTGAGCAGGGCCCTCTACACCTTCTGTTTCAGGATCCTACGTTTATTCATAATTTTCTTTCATTCCCATTTGTTATTGTAAAGAGTGGTGGAAACTGTTGGCGCTATAGAAATGATGACAATAATAATAGAGAATAGCGAACTACAAATGAAAAACGGCTCACATGGGATTTTTTCATTTGACTTTTATTGACTTGGTTGGAAAATGGCCCCTGTTATTTATAGATCTGAGGAAGGGACATAGGTCAATTTGTTTAGAGGCCAGTTTGAATGTAAAAAATATGGTTTCTGTAGGGTTAAACAGTTGGGTACCTTTGGGTCCTATCAAGTTCTTGACGACATAAAAAAAATACTGAATATGTGATGGTGTGTAGCGTATCCTTTAACCTTTTACCACAGCGGGGCGTACTATGCTGGGTGGGACTGAACACTGCAGGGCAGAAAAGCACTTCCCGCGGCGTCTATGGGCTGCGACAACCACTCTCACCACTTTGCCTGCTTCATTGGCTGCCGCAAGAAGGCCTGAACTCAGGCTTTCCCCCTGCAGTCAATGATGCGCGCCATGTGTAAGCTGCGTAGCTGGGCTGGCGGAGGGGCTGCCACAGCAGCCTGCAAGAGGGGCATACTAGTACAAGCCTGGCAGTGGAGGGGGGGTTAAAGCTATGGAATTATAATGTAATATAATTTAGAAATACTTTTGGTCAAGGTCAACAACAATCAATTATTTAGGTTAACAGATTAGAATAAAATATAATATAAAACAAGCAGGTCAGCGCCACAAATCACGTCCACCACCAATCTCCCAAAAGCTTGATCAAACACAGTGGTCTTCCCTATACCAGGTGAATGGAAAAAAAAACATATACGTATCTTGATCAGCGCAATAAAAATTGCTATCAGGATCTTAGTGTCTTTCATAGATCAGCAGACCATATTTTGGTACCAAAATATGGTCTGCTGATCTATGAGAGACACCAAGATCCTGATAGCAATTTTTATTGCGCTGATCAAGATACGTATATGTTTTTTTAGAATAAAATATTGCATACCAAGATCAAGAATACTCACTCTTCAATGCATCTGCTGGTACCCCAACAGTGCACTCGATTTGGTTTAATTTTAGAGCAACACAAAGGAATTTTTTTTCTATTGCAAAGGAAATTTATTTGCAAATGGGCTCCAGATTTGCTCCTAACGTTTTAGCATCAAAGGCATATGAGGTACTAAAACAGATTGAACAGCTGGGGCTCTGTCTAAAACAGAGCCCCCAGTGATTCTGCATACAGCCACAGCTGCAGAAGAACTTTTTGGCCAGCAGATGGTGACATTTGCACATCAAATATGTCTACTGTAAAAAATATATTTTGTAAAGTCACAATAATATTTTACTCTATAATTAACAAAAAGAGATTTTAAAAAAACCGAACAAACAAACAACTCACTGGTTCCTGTCAGTGGTTTTATGGAAAAATAACTTGGTGGTGAAGGGGTTATAATATGCAATGCATCTAAAAAATGACTGAAGCTTCATGTAGTCTTACTTTTTAAGGGTTTATGCATGCTTTATAGAAAACTGTAAGCACATTCATGAGAAGAAATGATACATGGAAACACTGCAATTTCATGGATAATTAATTTATAACATGGTGTTTGCAATAAGCGACTTCAATGACAGGAGTGGTTTGATAAAATCTAATTGATTTATATGATATGATTACATGATAAATTATGTTTGTTTATTTAAATACAAATGCATGCCCATGATTCTGAAACATTGTATAGCAGAGCTACAGCCTCAGCAAATGTCGTTTTTGTTTATCTTATATGTATATTGTACAATAGTCTTTATATTTCTATCCTAGTTAGCTACCTATTTGGTATAAATGGACTGAAAAAGTATATTCATCCAGCTCACAGGTTTAAATTGATCTTATTTGTGTGTCATGCACTACAGGACGCACTTTGGATGATGGCCCACTGACAAACAGCACAAGTGTGACTAGCAACTCTATGCCTCTCAATGCTTCTTGTTCAACCAGCCAACTTCTACGTAAATTATGTCAGAATGCAGTTATTCAGAATTGTCTAACAGATTGACAGCCTTCAGAGCACAGGGGTGACCTCAGTTTTGAAGATGTGTCAAAATGGCCAGGGACTGCCAGCTGTTGAAGAAGGTAGATTCTCTACTCTAGCCACCATAACCATCTAAATTGAAAGTCTTTTCAGTTACTAGAGTGTCACATTAAACCTGTGGTACATTCAAAATACCACAGTATATTGTCTCTCTGCTGTGTAAATCCCCTTTCCAAATAAGAACATCTAAACTCATGTTTATCCCCAAAAATCATGCATGTTTAAAGTCCAAAGAGGTAGGCCCCACCGTATTTCCAGAACTTTGACTGATGGTCCAATGCCAATTGCAGAAGTAGATTTTTGACTTAAAAGTAAATTATACCCTAAAATTGACCCATCTCCCTTTTTACCCCATTAATAATTGTGTAGATGATGCTGACAGTATCTGTGCAATTATTTTTACAATATCTCTTTTATTTAGGATAAAATCGCCCCAAAATGAACAGGAAAAAAAAAAGAATAATCCAACTTCACCCATGGAAGGCACCACAGACAAGGATTGCTCAGGTTTGGAAAGCCCTGGATAATGCCTTCCCATGCCTAAAATAGAGCCATCTGACTGGTTGTTTTGCCTGTTGTACCAGGTATCAGAAGACGAGGCAGAAAAGACAGCTCTGATTGATTGATTTTGTTGAACCAATGATTTGATTTTGAGTTCCAAGTCTTTTTATTTTTAAAAGTCTCATCTGTTTTGGGGCCAATAGTTATGCATTCGCCAATATTTAACCCAAACCCTGGCTGATTATGTCCTGCCCAATATGCAGGGCTGGATTCCTGTGCAAAAATGGTGTGGGCATGGGCATAATGTGTTATGGGGGCTATTATGACCCCCATATGACCACTTTTTTTATTTATTTATTTTTAACACGTTACTGTGGCAGCTTACTTGTAAACATTGTCAAGCAACCACTAAATTAGTGCTTGCATCGCCTTGATTTAGCACTCAAAAAGTGTTAATCCAAAATGAATCTTTGTTATCATGGTAGAAATTATATTCATATGAATCAACTAGTTTAACATTTTCCAGCTAATGAGTTAATACAAACCAAAGGCCCTAGTCCAAGAGAGCCATTAAGTTAATGAGTGGGGCTATGCCAAGTAATGCCTCCACTCGTTAACTTAAAGTCTCAAGCTGCTATTCCAAATGCAGATTAGCTTGAGTAGCTTCTGTATGTCATAGCTTATTATACTTCATATCATAACCAGTAACTAATGGCCAGCTGGAGAATAATGAGTTAGCTTGTTACTCTTAGCTCAAGCTGGTATTCAGAAATGGAAAACATCTTGGAGCTCCCAGAGGTTAAGGGATTTTGGATATGCAAAATCACTTAGCACGTCAAAGGTAAATACACCAATTTTTTTTTACTTACCCCTAATTTCAGGGTTCAGAGGACGGTGTGATCCTCCTGTAGCCATATGCAGTAGAGCACTGGAAACCAATAGTTTCCAGTGTTCTTCCAAGGCCCTGGGCCCCAAGTCCTATGGATTCCTGGAGCCGATACCAGCAGCAGTAGCATTGCAAGTATCATGTAGCAGCTCCCTACTGATACAACTGAATGGGACTGTTAACAGAATTTACACTGATATTTCCATTTAGCAGGTCAGAATAGGGACCACAGTTTTTCACCACGCACAATGCCTAATTCACATCTCTGGATTTGACTGACTACCATCTCATCATAAATTTTTTCATAATTTTTTCAAATACTATTTATAAATTTAAACATTTCATAACTTTAATTCCCTGCTTTAGTATTAATTTAGTAACAATTTACTGACAATACAGAATGCTGGCATTATTACCAATGAAAGAATTAACCAAGGACACTTAAATTTTTTTATAAATTAAAAGAGCAGATCAATATCATAGTTTATTAGAAAGTACACAACCATAGAACCTATGCGCTTTGAGATACACCATACAAACATTAACTAATCCACACTCTACTGTACCTGCAGAGAGAGAACTCCTATTTATTTTAACAGATGCACTCCTCTAATACAAGCTCTGGGATTTCTGTCTCATTTCAATGACACATGAGCATTACTATAGGGTAAGAAAGTAATATAACATGATATAATATCCCTGCAGCTCATCAAACTTACCAGCTCCTACTACTTCTTCTCCTGATTTACAGTTAAGATCATGCACTTCTATCAGACTGTGATGTCAAGAAAGACTATTATTTTTCTCTTGCCATAAAAAAAATGTTAAGAAGCTGTGGTGGGGGGGAGAATCAATTTAAAAAGAAGTTTAGGAAGAGACTTGTGTTCTGTACACACTATATATCAGAAAGGAAGGCTACCACAACCTCAGAACAATTATCCATGTCTCTTTCTCTTCTTTAATTAAAGGGACATGCATGCTTTGTCGGTGTGCCTTTAAAATGTGCAATGCCTTTTGGAAGAGACAATATCATTCAGCAGGCATATAAAGCAAGCAAATATGATATTCTTTTCATATTTACCTGCTTGGCTTTCTTGGTGTTTTCCACCCCAACCGCAGGAGCTACACTGGTTTAACCAATCAGTGTGTATTCTGTTGATAATACAGAATGGATAAAAAATACACTGAGCATGTGCGAATGAGTTGCTCCACCTCCCTCCTCACTGTGAAATGATAGGAGAGTGGGGCTGAGTGCCATTCCTAGCTGTAACTCTTTCACTGTAACTCTTTCAGCTACTGCAGAGACAGAGGATGATAGCAATCAGAACACGCAGAGAGAAAAAGTGACAGCAGAGAGAGGTACAGCAAAAGAAAAAAGCAGGGGGCCAGCAAGAAAAAGCAAGAGAGAGAGTGCAAAAATGATGCAGCGAGAGAGTAGGCAAGAAAAGGTACAGAGAACACGCAAGGCAGAGAGTGTACACAAGAGACAGACAGCACAAAAAAGCGTGTGAGAGTAAGTGACCATGTGAGAGAATTTGAGTGATACAGTGAGTAGGTAAACCATGAAAGAGCACAAGTGAGCGTGTCCATGAGTGCATGAGCAAGTTAATGGGTGAGTGAGCGTGAGTGTGTGAGTGAGTCAGTGGGTGAGTGAGCAGGTTTGTGGATGAGTGAGCGAGTCAGGAAGGAGCGAGACTTGCTTTCACAGTTGCAGAGATAGCTAATATTAAGCTCATCAGTTTCCGCAGTCTGTGGTCCTGCGCATGTGGTCCAGCTTGTGCTACTTCATGTGAAGCTTTGATGGGTGGGGTAGTGGGCGGAGAGGAAGTGGGGAATATTAAAGAAGTGGTTGATGAAGAAACACCCCTAGCTGAGAGGCATGGCCAGAGAAGATGAAATGACAGAATTTAAAACAAGAAATATTTTTTTTTTTACATATTATTAAAAATGTTAGGGCCCTATTTCATTCCTCGCGCATCGGTTTTGCACCCAAATGCGTATTTCAACGTTCACGCAAACGATGCGTTATCGTTTGACGCGGATGGCCTTGCGCGAGCGTGATGAACTGTTCCTATACTTAACATTGTGAGCGCAAATGCGTTAAGCGGATGGTATTTCAATAGATGCACAACTTCCTACTAATGACGTTTGTGCGCATAATTTTAACGTCTTTGAAAACCTGGTGTTACCTGCAAATCTGAACGTTCTGGCCGAAACAAAATACACCAGCACGAAAAAAAAAATACAGCACAGTATAGTTACACATTCTACACATATCCAAACAATAAAATTGTGAATTCGTGCATATTTTTTTTATTGCTGCAGCATGTATACTCAGATTTATTTTGACAGGCACAAAAACATTAGTGAGTCAATTAGGCTAGGGTCAGACGAACGCAGCTTTAACGTGCGTTTAGCCGCACAAAATCACGGCCGTGCTAGCAGCAAATGACGTCCAATGCCGGGGAACACACGAAGTACGGCCGCACGAAAGTTCGTCCGCGCAACGCAAGTGGCAAACGAACGCATTTTTTCGAGAACGTCAAACCGCTACTACTGACGTACAGAGTGCGCTGCGGCCGCATAGCGGCGTGTGTGTGTGATTGGGAGACATCAGACGCTGCTAATGTCCGGCCAACATAACGTCCAGACACAAAAAGTGTTTTATTGATGATCCGTACAAAATCACGGACGAAAAGGCGCATCGTATGACCGCTACCGCGTATTCCGTGAAAAAATATGTCCGTTCGTTCGACCGCACTTTTCCACGGTCGACGCGAAAAATGCGTTCGTCTGACCCTAGCCTTAAGGTGAACTGATGTCAATTAAGGTTCTTAATTCTGATTGGCTGAATCCCACGGAAAAAAAAAGGTTGCGCACTGATTTACATGCGCAACGTTACTGCGCTCGTATTACACTTCGTTTTGCGCGTTGTTTTTACTAATGTTACTTTTTGACGGATGATAAAATGCGTTCGGATCCGAATATCACGTCAATTTTCGCCCGATAACGCTGGACAATGCGCGCAAAAAAAATTGAGCTGCGCGAGTGCATTTGCACAGAGAATGTAATATGGCCCTTATTGTTTTATTCTAGTTTGTCTATTGGTGTAACAGCATTTAACTGACAATTTAAAAAAATAATCTAGACATGTATGTCCCTTTAAGTGTATACCTAGGGCTCTATTAACTTCTTCGCGCAAACGTTAACGCGTGCGCAAAAACGCATTAACGCGAGGGGAAAAGCATTTGTGCAGAACGTCGTATAAAAATGTCCGCTCAAAAAATGCGCGTTAACGTCTACCGCGGGTGAACCTGCGCGAACGCTGCGCGAACGTAACGTACGTTGTGCGTCCTATACTTAACATTGTGAGCGCAAATGCGTTTGTGCGCTGGTATGCGGATGGTATTAAAATCTATCAGGGTTATCCAAAGAGATTCGAAAAGTCACCGCACGTTCGGTGACTTTTCGTTCTCTTCAATTCGGTTCCTTTTGCCGATTGCATTTCGGTGACCCTGCGGTGTATTCAGCAAACACCACAGGGTCCCCGAATTGCAGGGAAAAGTCACCGCAAACCTGACGAAAACTAACCGAATGCACGCTGAAAACAAGCAAAAACATCTGGATTAACCTTCGAAAAAGCCGAACAGGAGCCGAACATGAGCCGAATCACACAGAGCCGAAGCAGCTGTGACGTAGAGGAGGCAGTGAATAAATTAGAAAAACCATTTGTATGAATCTGGGAAAAAGAAACGCTGTTTGCAAAGAAACTACTGAGCGAAAATGTCTGAAATGTTCACAGGAGGTCCAGGGAATGATAATAAAGAGGGCTGTTACAAAAAAAATAAGTAAACTGAAAAAAAAAATAAAAAAAAATCGGACTTTTAAAAAAAAATAAAAAAATAAGAAAAATGCTTAAAGTATCCTAAAAAATCTATAAATAAAGAGACTCTTTGCTGCAGAATTTTATAATGAACGGTTTATTAGATATTGAATTAAAACGGGAATATTTTTAACATTGAAGCCTATGGGATTCTCCTGAATAAATTTGCCGAATTAAACCACCGAATGGCAGGGCATTAGGGGAACCTTCACTGCTGGTTTGTGTTCTCTGAATAGCCGAAGCAGTGCTTCTCTATGGGGATTTCACTGCCCTCGAACAGGCACCGAACAGGCACCGTATGTTCAGGCAATTCGCCAGGATTTGGCGAATTGCCTGCTCTCTGGATAGCCGAATGGCCAGGAAAGGTAACCGAACGCTGATTTTCAGCGTTCGGTTACCTTTCTCAAGCAATTCGGATCTCTTTGGATAACCCTGTATGTCTAAATTTTAACGGACAACGTTTGCGTTCATAATTTTAACATCTTTGAAAAGCTGGTGTTAATGGCAAATCTGAACGTTCTGGCCGAAACCAAACATACCAGCCCAAAAAAAAATACAGCAAATATTGTTACACATTCTACGCATACCCAAACGATAATGTTGAGAGGTTGTGCGTGTTTTTATCATTGCTGCAACATATATAATATATGATTATATATATAATCAGATTGATTTTGACAGGCGCAAAAACTTAACGGGAGACAATTGTGGTTCTTAATTCTAATTGGCTGAATCATGTGAAATAACAGACCGATTTCTGCGCGCGCATTTTTGCGCGTCTATTTTACGCGCGTTATTTTTTGATGGATGAAAAAATGCGCTCGGATTTTAATACCAGTGTTAAATTACGCGTGTTAAATTAAACGCTGCGCGCAAAAAAAATTGCGCTGCGAGTGCGCTTTTGCACGAAGCAGTTAATAGAGCCCCTATTTGGGAATGATAACAAGGTATCAAGTTTTATTCTCCAGTAATTTGCAAAAACATTACTAAAAGTACACATATATATAAATATATGTTATAATAAATATACCACAGTCACCGAACACAGTACCTCAGTTTCTAACTTTCTAATAGTTAAGTTGATTTTACACAAAACTTTGTGCTAGGAAGCAATTTTTGACATATCATTGTGTTAAACATACAGGGCGATTCAATTATCCTTTAATGTCTGGCTCCCTTCCTAAATTCTATTCATTAACGATTTGCTGCTGAGCCATTTCACGCCTGTGTGCTGAGCTCATTTTTACCGCTTTTGCTCATCATGCTTAAAGGCGTTTAGAAGCCATGTTTTATTACATGACCCAGACATATTATATATCGTTCTTTCCAGCAGACTCCGCAGATTCATTATATATCATTTTTATATGTATATGTCATATCTTGCCTGAATATTATAACAAAAATGCAATACAATTTGAATTTTCAATCATTTACAGCGTGTAAAGTGTTTTTTTTCCAAATTTTTCCCATGAGCATTTGCGGTTATATTTTCTATGGGGTGCGCTTGTACAAAAATTAGAAATGGGGACTCATTACATTTTTTGGGGGGAATTACGTGATTTTTTGCAAATGCGCCCCATAGAAAAAAATCATTAGTGCAGCATCATTGTTCACGTTATAATTAAAGTGTTAACAATATTGCTGCATTAATAAAAACAACACGCAAAAAAGACATGTTTTTATTTTTTCTTATTACTTTTTTATTTTATTTATTTATTTTTTTAATTTTGTTTTTTTTACTTTGAACATGATCATGCTTGGTATCATTCGAAAGGACATGCTCAGACCTTTCGAATTACACCATGCATGACCCCCTAGCTGCCACGGTTTGGTTCAATGGAACCATGTATCTCCACCAGGGGATTTCCTTGGGAAATCCCCGGGCATCTATGGGTTCCCCGGCTATCTGACGTCATCGTGCTATGCACGACACATCAGGAGCCGAGGGGGAACCCAGCTCTTAGCCAAAACCCGGAGCGGTGCCGATCGCGATCTGGCATGTAAAGGGTTAAAAACCAGGCACCGCTTTAAAGGGCAGACAAATCCCTACAACCAGGTTTCCTAATGCCAAAATCCCGACGGCCAATTTCCCTACATATTTATTTATTTATTATTTATTTATTTATAAAGGATTTTACCAGGAATGATACATTGAGATTTCTCTCGTTTTCAAGTATGTCCTGGGTTCAAGAGCATTGAAATTTAACAGTTGTTACAGAAATACAAAGTAATAAATGCAAGATATTAAAAACAAAACACAAATATACAGATTAACACGGAAAATAAATATGTAAGTTATATAGTTACTATGTTACATGTTTACAGGTGCATTCTGTACCGAGGTATGTTAGTAAGGAGCTCTTGAGTGACTTAAGACTGGGGGAAGATTTGATGGTGTCTGGAAGGTTATTCCATAAATGTGGTGCTCTGTAGGAAAATGAGGATCGAGCCACTTTCTTTTTGTATTGTGGTATTGCAAGTAAGGTGCTGGTCCTGGATCAGAGGTTATAGGATGAGGGAACTGCTAGGGGAAGCAGAATATTCAGGTAGGGTGGCAGCTTCCCAGAGAAGCTCTTAAACACCAGGTTGGAAAGGTGAAGGGTGCGTCTAGATTCCAGTGATGGCCAGTTTAGTTCTTTAAGGCTAGGGTCAGACTGAGGCAGTGCGAACGCGCGTGCAGCCGCACTTAATCACGGCCGCACTAGCAGCAGATGCCAGGCAATGACGGCCAATATACGAAGTACGGTCGCACAAAAGTCCGGCTGCGCAACGCAAGTGGAAAACGAACGCATTTTTTCGAGAACGTGAAACCGCAGGTACTGACGTACAGAGTGCGCTGTGTCTGCTAGCGGCGTGTGTGTGTGATTAGGAGATGTCAGACGCTGCTAATGTCCGGCCAACATAACGTCCAGACACAAAAAGAGTTTTTTATGGATGATCCGTACAAAATCACGGACGAAAATGCGCATCGTATGACCGCTATCACGTATTCTGTGAAAAAATACATCCATTCGTTCGAACGCACTTTTTCACAGACAACATAAAAATGCGTTCGTCTGACCCTAGCCTTAACATGTCACTATGGTGGGTCATGTAGTTACATTGTAGCACAAAGCGGCAGAATGAGTTATACAATGTAGTATTTTCTGAAGGTGTGTTTGTGGGGCGGCTGCATACACTACATCTCCATATTCAAAAGCTGGCATAAGCATTTGCTGTATAATCTGCTTTCTTACCGCGGGGGTCAGGCAGGATTTGTTTCTGTACAGGGCACCTAGTTTGGGGTAAAGTTTGGACGAGAGTTTTTCTATGTGGGGGCCAAAGGATAGATTTGGGTCTAACCACATACCTAGATATTTGAGAGAAGTGACTGTGGTCAGCGTGCCATTTGATTTTGTCCTGACATGTAGATGGGGATTTTGCAGTTTATGTAGTTTAGGTGCTGTTCCAAAGAGCATTGTTACAGTTTTGTCAGTATTTAGAAAAAGTTTGTTATCTGCGATCCACTTTTCTACCTCTGTGAAATGTTCTTGCAGCACGACCTCCAGCTGTGGGAGATCTTTTTTGCTGGTATAGAAAACGGTGTCGTCTGCGTACATGTGTACAGTTGAGGCTTTGCAGACGTTGGGCAGATCCTTTATGAATAATGTGAATAGCAGGGGGTCGAGTATTGAGCCTTGGGGTACTCCGCACGTGACTGGGAGGGGGAGGGAGGAGCTGCCAGAGATGGACACATGTTGCGATCGGTTGGATACATATGATTCAAACCAGGTTAGCGTGTGATCACCAATATCTGAGTTTTTACGTTTTTGGAACAAGATGCCATGGTCTACTGTGTCAAAGGTCTTGGCAAAATCAAGAAAGATGGCTCCAGTTAGGTCTCCTTGTTCCATGCCAGCTTGGGTATCATTGTAAACTTTTAAAAGGGCGGTTGTAGTTGAGTGATTTGGACGAAAGCCGGAAACAACTCCCTGACGGCCAATTTCCCTACACGGCCAACTTCCCTACACAGAAAACTCCCTGACGGGCAATTTCCAGACATCCAAAGTCCCAGCGGCTAACACTATCCCTACTCCCTAACCCCCTAAACCTATCCCTAACCCTAACCCCTAACCCCCAAACCTAGCCCTAACCCAACCCCCTAAACCTAGCTCTAACCTAACTCCCAAACCTAGCTCTAACCCTAACCCCCTAAACCTAGCCCTAACCCCCTAAACTTAGCCCTAACTCCCTAAACCTAGCCCTAACCCTAACCCCCAAACCTATCCTTAACCCTAACCCCCCTAAATCCAGCCCTAAACCCCTAAACCTAGCCCTAACCCTAACCACCTAGACCTAGCCCTAACCCTATCTCCCTAAACCTAGCCCTAACCCCCTTAAACCTAGTGTTAGGGTGTTAGTTTTAGGGTTAGCCGCTGGGATTATGGATATCTGGAAGTTGGGATGTCGGGCACTTGTTCTGTCTGGAAGTTGGCCGTCGGGATATTGGCATTAGGGAACCTGGCTGTAGGGTTTTTGTCCGGCACCCATATATATATATTTAGTGATTCACTTACAAATAAGCCCCACTTGTCTTGCCCATAAAAAGTAGTGTAAGTCAGTGGTTCTCAACCCGTGGTATGCATAACCCAAGCAGAAAATATGCCCAGGGTCTGCTCTTCACAGGGGGATGGAGGTGTGGTGCACTCAGCCCTGCCCTCAGTTCGCCTCCCAGATGCACACTTACGCAGGGCAGCAGCGGACCACATGGCACTCCCTTAAGGCTGGGGTCAGAAGAGCTGTAGTAAGAGCAGAAGGAACGTCCATGAGAGTGGACATTCCTTCCACTCGACGCCCATCTGTCGCCCTCTGGCCACCTTGCTGAGTGCAGTTAGTATGCTCAGTGCTGCAAGGCTCAATCCTCCTATGGAGGATCACGCTTTGCAGCCCCGTCACATCCTAGCGCACATCTTAGTGCTTTGACAGGGAGGCCTGCTGCACAGACGCAGCACGGCCGCTGTTGCGTGCCAGAAGACACGTCAGTACGGGCACACATAGTGCGCTCGTCTGACCCCAGCCTAAGATGTTCGGCCACTCTGCAAAAGGGAGAAACACATCTCCTGCATGCTGGCTCCTCCCCTCCCCAATGGCTCTCTGCACACCGAGGCCTCAGCAGGCAGGGAGAAGAGGGGATGGGAATCTTGGGTGTGAAGAGTCACATGGGGGGAGCAGGAGAAGGAGAGATATTGAGGGAAAGGAGAAAGATTGATGGGGATATGGGAATAAGCAGGGCACAGAGGAGGAAAACCAGACAGAAAAGAGAAGGTGAAAAACACAGAGGTGCAATGGAATGGGCAGACACACACAGAGAAGGACTGAGGAACAGGAAGTTAGAGAGACACAGAAGGACTGAGGGAGAGGAGGATGAAGACACGCAGAAAGAATGAGGAACAGGTGGACAAAGAGAGACACAGAGAGAAGGCCAGGAGGATAGACACAGACAGAGAGAGAGGGACTGAGGGAAAGGAGGATGGAAAGATACAGAGAGAGGGATTGAGGGACAAGATGATGGAGAGACACACAGAGAGGGACTGAGGGACAGGAGGATGGACAGACACACACACACACACAGAGGGACATGAGGATGGAGAGACAGGGATGAATGAGGGTCAGGAGGTTGGAGAGGCACAGGGAAGTAATGTGGGACAGGAGAATAGAGAGAGAGACACAGAGGAATTGAGGGACAGGAGGATGGAGAAACACAGAGAAGCACTGAGGGACAGAGGGATGAAGAAGTGCTCTGAGAAGCACAGGAGGATTTAGAGAGACAGAGAAAAAGACAGAGAGAGGAGGATGGACAGACACAGAGAGAGAAGGAATGAAGGACAGGAGTATGTAGAAAGACACAGAGGGACTGTGGGACAGGAGGATGAGAGAGACACACAGAAGAACAGAGGGACAGTAGACTGGGAAGAGAGATGCGCAGAAAGAAGGACTGGTGGACACAAAGATGTAGAGAGACACACAGATAAAAATATGTGTGTTTGTGTGTGTGTAATGCATAGTGTGGTTTGCATTGTGTATGTAAAGTGGGTATTTGACATGCAGTACGTATGTACCTTTCTGTGTTGTATATGTCGTGTGTGGGGAGTACTGTGTGCAGTGTGTTGTGTCTGTAGTATGTGAAATGTGCAGTGTGTTGTGTATGTGGCTGTGTAGTGTGTTCTGGTGTGTGTGCTTGTATATGTGTAGTGTTGACTGTGTTTTGTTTGCAGTATGCGTAGTATGTGGTGGAGTGAGTGCACAGTAGCCATCAACCCACCAACTCACTTGACCAACAACAAACTCTGTTAAGAATTCGCTCACTATTTCTTACTCTGCCCAACCCACAATCACATGTCACTCACACACCCACATACTTTCTTTTACTTAATTTACCCAAACACAGTCATTCCTAGCTCCAACCACTCACACAGCCAACCACACACTCTCATCCATCTCCACTTAGACATGATCAATCACTCCCATCCCATTTTAGACCTGAAGGGGTACCTCTCCATAAGAGGTTGAGAAGCACCTTAAGCTTACATGACTTACACTCTTTATGGGGCTGTTGCCTCCCAGCCTGTCAGTCAAGTAAAATAGCTTGCATATGAACCCTATAAAAGGAACGCGCAGATAGAGAGTGATTTGTTTTAAGTGACTAGTTTAGAAGCAATGGTTCTCTGGTGATTTTGCTTATAGTTGTGTTTTTGTAATCTTGTTATGCTACCACATTATTGCTGAATGCCAATGAAAATCGGGTAGTAATTGCTAGAACTAAGGGTATTATATGTGGATTATTGTTATTAGGTTAATTATTTTATTTATGAATTCCCTGCATTACCTTTTCAGCTACACATTATGACATTGATTGCTGTAGAGAGAAACACATGCCAAACTTCTTAGTCTACATATCTGATTGTTGTTACATGCGGTTTTTTTAAAATCACCTTTTTACAAGTAACAATAAAAGACGTTTTGCTCATGTCCCAGTTATGAAGGAAGCAATATTATTTTTTAAAACAGAAAACTGAAACAGGCATACATGGTATATCAGTTAATATAGCACACACAATTACCTGTATTGATAGCCAGGTTGTGTCACCTTAAAACATTTTTATTTCCCTTTGCTGAATTCTTCAGACAAACGGCAATAGTTTAGAATCCACAATAACCTCTAATGATCAAAGATGATTTGGGTATGTAGGGTTAACAAAATAATGGCAAATATACATATTTATTGTTTCCTGGTCAGTGCACTCCTTTTCAATCTAGCTTTATAGCCTTTACAAGTTTTAGAAATATCTGTAATAATTGGGCATTGTATTGAACATTATCCCAATCAGCGGTGGATCCAGGGAGGGCAACGGGGAAATTTCCCCCCCCCCCGAGAAAATATTAGCAACCCACGAGTACTTTTCTTCCTATGAACGGCCACCGGCAAGAATCTCGGCCGCTCGTCTGGGATCCACCAGCCGCAATCTTGCGTGATTGCGGAGTTCACGTGAACTCCTGGATCTTGCGAGACCGCGGCTCGTGTGTGGTTCCCAGGCGAGCGGCTGGGTTGCAACCTTTGCCAGTGGCCCGCAAAAAAAGAAGAGCACGCAAAGGAACCTGGCAGAGGAGACCTGACCGATTGGGACCATGTGAGCTGGGGACAATATATAAATGTGTGAGCTGGGGGCAATATATTTCATGTGAGCTGGGAGGGGGTACCCTTGGCTCCTGGTATGGAGAGGGTTTGCAGGGCTGCGCAGATGGGGTGCCACGTGTGTCCTGCCCGCATGGAAAGGGTGCACTGGGCAGCCCATACCTATATGGTGGTGCCTTATAATTAACTGTACTTGCAGTCATACAGAGCACAGGTCCTTGTTTGGGGGGGATTCCAGAGGAGCAGCGGCGATCCAGGGGTACCGTTTGATAGCTGGGTCCCTAGGGTGTCACAGTCCAAAAAGCACCCAGATCTGGGGGTAGGGGCACGAATGGCAGCATATAGTAGATATCCCCCTTGGATGCCGCATGATCAGGGCTGCTTAAGCTCCTGGGGTCAAGAAAGGCTCAGCAAAGTGGGTTCCCAATGGAGCTCCCTCCTGAAAATCACCATAACCGTAGCTCGCCTGAGGATCACCCCACGTTTGAAAAATCACCCTACTGGAGCAGTTAGTTTTCGGGGCGAAGACGTTTAAAGTTTCTGCAGATGGCTCCATTACAGATAATGAGGTGCATTTCAGGAATGGGATTGGTTGGCCCTTCTAGCTCCTTGGATGGTGATTGGCTGGGGTTTCAAACCCAGCTCATGCTTTCAATCCCAGGCTAAACTTGGTGTCGGATAACACAGTGAGCATAAGGCTTAAAGGCATTTTGATTACATGCTGATATGGGGGGGGTCACAAAAACACCATTTTAAAACACTAACAGACAAATAGCTTAACTGAGGGGAATAGCAGAGGAGCGAGGATTTAATACAGTCCACAGTCTCTGAGCAAGGGGTTCCGCGACAACGATACATTTAAAACCACACAATATAAGCGAACATAAGGTCTTCCCCAAAGCAACGGTCTATGTCTTTTGCGATTTTCGCCATGGAAATAAAAGTATTTGGGACTGACTCGGGGAGCGCTACATCAGTTCCATGACAACAAGTATTTATAAAGTGCCAACAAATTCCTTAAAGCTGTACAATGGGAGAAACAGAATAACAAATATACACACACGTTACACATGCGGAACAGAAGGAGGGAGGACCCTGCTCGAGAGCTTACAATCTAAGAGGAGAGGGGCGACACATTAGATGAGGGTGAATAGGGTATTTGAAGTAGTGGGGTGCAGGAGGGCTGAATAGGAAGAGTAGCAAGAAATGTACAATGGGGAATCATGGAGTGAGCCGATAGGCTCCTCTAAAGTAATGCATTTTCAGAGACGTCTTGAAGGACTCGAGAGACGGGAGAGTCTGATGTTGCGGGGGAGGGAGTTCCATAGAAAGGGGGCAGCTTGAGAGAAGTCCTGAAGGCGAAAATTGGTGGTGTGGATATGAGGAACTGTTAGCATCAGATCATTGGCAGAGCGAAGTGGCCAGGATTGGATGTACTTGCTAATAAAGGAGGAGATGTAGTCAGGGGCATGGTTATGGAGAGCTTCGTACATGAGCACCAATATAATGAGTTGGATTCTAAAGGAAAAAGTGAGCCAATGTAGAGATTGACAGAGAGGTGAGGTGTATGAGTCTGGCATAGGCGTTCTTTACAGACTGCAGAGGGAGAATCTGGGATCTCTTAAGGACAGAGAGAAGGAAGTTACGGTAGTCAAGGCGGGAGATAATAAGAGCTTGAATGAGCATTTTAGTAGAGTCTGGATTAGGAAAGGGACAAATGCGTGCAATGTTTATTAGGTGGAGGTAGCAAGATTTGGATAGAGACTGAATGTGGGGAGTAAAGGATAGAGTGGAGTCCAAGAGGACACTGAGGCAGCGAGCCTAAAAGGTAAAAGTAATGGTAATTCACAGTAATTCATCTGAAGGGAAATGGGTGCAGGAATTTTAGAGGGAAGGAAGATGAGAAGTTCAGTTTTTGAGAGGTTGAGCTTTAGGAAACGGGAAGTCATCCAGTCGGAGATAGCTGATAGGCAGGCTGTAGCATGATCCAACACCGGAGGAGAGAGATCGAGAGAGGAAAGGTAGATTTGGGTGTCAGTCAGCATGAAGGTGATATTGGAATCCATAGGAAGAAATGAGGTTGCCTAGAGAAGCGGTATAGATCGAGAAGAGTTGGGGACCCAGAACAGAGCATCGAGGTACCCCAACTGAAAGAGGAACTGGTGGTGAAGAGACACCGTGAAGGAGACACTGAAGGAGCGAAAAGAGAGATAGGAAGAGAACCAGGAGAGAGCGATGTCACTGAGGTCAAGTTGACGCAGCATGAGGAGCAGGAGAGGGTGGTCAACAGTGTCAAATGCAGCAGAAACGTCAAGAAGAATAAGGAGGGAGAAGTGATCGTTGGTTTTAGCAGCAGCTAAATCATTAGTCACCTTGGTCAGAGCAGTTTCAGTAGATTGTTGGGAGGGAAAGCCGGACTCGTGTGGATCAAGTTGAGAGTTAGCAGCAAGAAAACTGGTGAGCTGGTTATAGACCAGATGTTCTTGGATTTTGGAGGCGAAGGGGAGCAGAAATATGAGACGGTAGTTCGAGGGGGTAGGACCAAGAGAAGGCTTTTTTTATAATGGGGGTGATCAAATAAAAGGGAAGATTCCAGTGGAGAGGGAGAGGTTAAAAATATGAGTCAAAGCAGGGACAGTGACTGGTAGGACAGACTGAATAAAGTGTGAGGGGATGGGATCAAGTGGACAGGTGGTCGGGCAGGAGATTATGAGAACTTCTGAGACATCCTCCTCCAAGACCGGAGAAATGGAAGACATAGTAGAAGAGGGGGCAGGGAGTGAGGGAGTCAGTGAGGTTAAAAGAGGAGGGCAGTGAATGCAGTGATATTGTTTGTTTTATATGTAAGAGCATATATTACCTCTGCTGTAGAACAGAAAAAAATAGTTTTGCATTTACTTTTTTACATTATTTTTTTACACCTTACTACATGGTCATGTTTGGTATCATTGTAAAAACCTGACACTGACCTATCCGATGACACCTCACTTAACTTTCTGTGGTGTACAATTCAGGGATACAGGTTCCAAAGTCCCCCTTTTCTCTTCTCACTTCAGCGCCACAGTCTAGGTTCTGAATGAATCAATGCATTGCTTCACCAGATACACACTTGCAGGCAGTGTGGGAAATGAGAAGGTGAGTCAGTGCAGCATCACTGTTCACTTTATAATTGTAAACTGAATAATAGTACGGTGTTAGAAAAAAAAAGGAAAAATAATATTTTAATAGATATTTTATTTTTACATATATCAAACCTGGGTATATTTGGTATCACTGTAAAGGCTATAAGCTGACCTTTCCAATGATACCTCGTATGTCCCTCTAGCCCGTAGGCCTCCAGAGACACAGTGGTCTGAATTATTGAAAAAAAATTAAAAACAATTTACAAACAGAGCACGTCGCCCTCTTTTGGTAGGCGCCTGTAGGCACATTCCTACTCTGCCTAGTTATAAATCCGGCCCTGCAAATAGTCTAGTCACTTTAGCTTTGCCTGGTCTTCCAACAATAATTTTTTTTTATAAATGTTGTTTTGCCCCTTTGGAAATATTCAAATAGAATGCATTTAGGTCATGGCGAGCTTAATTTAGCACTCCAAAGTGCAACGTATCCTTCCATTGTTTTACTATGTTCCTCTGACATGGTTTCAGCTAATATCTCTCTTCAAAGGAATACTTGCAGAAACAAAAGTAGATGCTCAAGCAGGGTCATACTAACAAAATCATTATCACTTGGTAATAATTAAATGCTACATTTGTTTAAGAATCAGTGGAGGTTTAAGAGCTTTACAGGTCTAGATCTGAATATTTTGGTGTGCTTCTTCCACATCCATCTGAGGTCCAATATTCTTCTGACCCATTTTTCTAATATCCCATTGCATCCCTGAGTCCTTCTCCTCCATGTTGCCACTTCCCTATTAACCCACTTGCTGTGGAGCCATTTGACCTCTGTGTGCTGATCTAAGTTTCACCATTTTTTTAATTATCTGATTGGGCAAAGTCCTGCGCCTGACCTGGACTTTGCCCAATCAGGGCTCTATTTCAATATTGAGCCCTGATTGGGCAAAGTCCAGGTCAGGTGCAGGACTTTGCCCAATCAGAGCTCAGCATGAAGATGAGGCATGGGGCAGAGCTTTAACCAAGCTCTGATTGGTTAAAGTCGGTGCAAGACTTTAACCAATCAGAGCTTGGTTAAAGCTCATCTTCATGCTGAGCTCTGATTGGGCAAAGTCCTGCACCTGACCTGGACTTTGCCCAATCAGGGCTCAATATTGAATTAGAGCCCTGATTGGGCAAAGTCCAGGTCAGGCACAAGACTTTGCCCAATCAGATCATTCAGCATGAAGACGTGGGGCAGAGAGGAGCCGCGGCCAAACGGACCGGAGGAGCTGATGGATCGGGGAACAGGAGGCCAGGACAGCTGCAGGACAGGTGAGTTACGGGGGCTGGGGGCCGCAGCCACAGGTCTCCTAAATGTACCGGCAGCCGCCGGTACATTTAGGAGAACTGTGAACACATTTTGCGTGTTCGGCCCCCATTGGTTTACATTGTGTTCGAGTTCGTATTCGAACATTTCGGCCGTTCAGCTGTTCGGATACGAACCAAACACAGGGGTGTTCGGCTCATCACTAGTCGTGATAAACAGTTAGGTTAGGACCAACCTTGAAAGAGGTGCCTTGATGTGGCTGCCGGCAAGTAGGCTTAACACTTCAATGGCCATTCAAGTACACTAAAACCTCTGTAGTGTTTTATTTTGCATGGAGCTAAGGGAAAGGGAATAAGAGCACATGACAACCTTTTTTTCTTGTTATGTTTTATACATGAAGTAGGCTGGATCCTTCTGGTTTGTGCAGCCGCCCAGGAGGGATCAGAGACCAAAACTGTTTTCTGTGCATATTTGTGTATTTTGCTGAAATCCCAGCCAGGTCATTTTTTTGCTGCTGATCCTTTCCGTGTTTTCTTTTCCAATTCCAAAGTGGATATGTTTTGGTAGGGTTTAAAATAAACCCACCATCTTTTTGTCTCTTGGCTGATAGACGGTAGGAGGACATACAGTTGCCGGTAGGCAATTATTTGGCTACATTAGGTTAGGACCCACCTTGAAAGAGGTGCCTTGACGTGGCAGGTGGGCTTTACACTTCAGTGGCCATTCACGTAAACTAAAATCTATGTAGTGTTTTATTTTGCATGGATCTATGGGAATAAGCACGAATCACAACTTTTTTTGTTAGATTCAGAATATATCATTACTATCTTTGTCATGTCAGGTCAAAATATAATAGCAAAAAATTTAAAAAAAATGTGTAATTGTTTATTCAGATTTCAACAATTTACAATACACATCTTTCCACATTTTATCATCCAAACTTTTGTGAAAATATTCTATAGAATACTCTTTTCATGAAAAGAATAGAAATGCAGAACCTGTTACTGCATGTTTCTAAGAAAATACACTATTTTAACTGTTTTCTTTCAATTCTTCAAAGAGAAACACATATAAATATCACCTCTTGGGACAAAACCATCAGAAACTGGACTGAAACTGATAAAATTCAATCCTTGAGCCTATTGAACATAATATCCCTGTACCTATATAAACCGCTCCTTGCTGACTGGATGATCTGTGACAGCAAAGTTTTTCTTCTAGCCTGAAGGGATTTCCCTATCACATTGTTTCAAATGGAGTCTGCATTTTTAGCATATAGGCAGTTATATTGTTTGCGTTAAACATATCTGTAAGTAAAAATATCTGTATGTTACAATTACAGGCTTTTATAAAGCGCCAACAAGTACTGTAGCGATGTACAATGGGTGAGACATAACAGCAAATATACATACAAGTTAGACACACAGAACAGTAGGAGAGAGGAACCTGCTCAAGAGCTTATCTGAGCATAATGGATACTTACAGTAGCACCTTGTATTTTACAAAGATTTGGATTTTTCGTAAGAAATTCACCAGAATCTTATTCCTGTGCAGTAGTAATTGACCCCAGGGCTCTACGTGTATTCTGCCTTCTCCCTGGCTGTTTTCATGCAGCAGTAAAGATTGTTGAACGTTTTGTTACAGTGAGGGCAGTGGCTGCTCTTTGCCCCTTTTTACAATAACACAGGGGAACAGGAGAAAGGTCTCAAGAGAACATTAATTTTGCATTAAGCATCTAAATGAGTTTGTATATGATAGTTTAGTTTTCATAGTTCAATATTTTTCAATGCATTACACATTTTTGGTAATGATTGGGTTAATAGTTCTTCTTCAGAGATAATTTTTGCACATAATGAAATCATGTGTCTTTTTCCAATTTATAAATGAAAACTCAAAACACTGCCTTGAATGCTTATCTGATACAGCACAGCATCTAAACGTAGATACAATTATTTTTTTTGGCAGTACTGTAAGGCACATACTGAGTGTTGAATGGCACCATCTCCAGGAATTTTATCAGACAGCAGTTAAATGCAGGATAAAATTCACTCCATACGCAACGTTTCACTAATATTTTAATACTTCCATAGTGTCCCACTGTCACCAGTGCAGAAACATTAAGAATTGTCTTCAGTTTCTGAATATACTGTACATATATATTTATATAAAATTTTGGATATATTTTGGGTTAAACAGAATATTGAGGAATATAACTGTTAAGCTACATAAATATATATATTCATGGACAGTTTTGATTTTGGAGTCTTTTTCTTAAAAAAAAAATTGTGCTCCATAAATGGAAATTCCTTAAAAAAAAAAAAAATTCTCCCTAATTTGTGTCACCAAAAATAACGGATGCAAGAAAGATTGAACCATGGAACTTAAGCATTTTTTAACTTATAATACCATTGAAACGTCATATTATATGTATTGTTTTAAATGTTTGAAAAAAAATAGATACTATCTTAGGCTGGGGTCAGACCAGCGCACTTTTAACGTGTGTTCTGGCGCACATAATTACGGCCGCACTAGCAGCAGATGACGGGCAATGACGGCCAATATACGATGTACGGCCGCACAAAAGTCCGGCTGTGCAACGCAAGTGGAATTTGAACGCATTTTTCTGAGAACGCTGAACCGCTAGTACTGACATACTGAGTGCGCAGCTGCGGCATAGCGGCGTGTGTGCGAGATTAGGAGATGTCAGACGCTGCTAATGTCCAGCCTACATAACGTCGAGATGCAAAAAGAGTTTTTTTGAAGATCCGTACAAAATCACGCCCGAAAATGCGCGTCGTCTGACCATTTTTGCGCATTCCGTGAAAAAATACCTCAATGCGTTCGGACGCACTTTTTCACGTTCGCGGGGAAAAATGCTTTCGTCTGATCCTAGCCTTAGTTAATTAAGGTAAATGACAGGGTTATTCAAAGAGATCCGAATTGCTACCGAAAGGTAAACAAACGATGAAAATCAGCATTCGGTTAATTCCATCAATCACTCTCACCTTACAGTCCTCTCCTCCTGTTTCCAACCCCAACCCTCCTAGATTGTGAGTTCCTACGGGAATAGGGCCCTCATCTCCTCCTGTACTGTTTGTCAAATGTTGTTCAATGTATTGTAACCCTGTCTATACTGTGTTTATTGTACAGCGCTGCAGAATATGCTGGCGCTTTATAAATAAAGAATAATAATGATAATAATAATAATAATTCGGTTACCTTTCCTGGCCATTCGGCTATCCAGAGAGCAGGCAATTTGCCAAATTTTGGCAAATTGCCTGCACATACGGTGCTTGTTCAGTGCCTGTTCGAGTGCAGTGAAATCCCCATAGCTTCGTCTATTCAGAGAACAAAAACCAGCAGTGAAAAGTTGATGAAATGCCCTGCCATTCGGTTGCTTCATTCGACAGGTTTATTCAGGTGAATCCCATAGGCTTGAATGTTAAAAATATTCCCGTTTTAATTCAATATCTAATAAACCGTTTATTATAATATTCTGCAGTAAAAAGTCTCTTTATTCATAGATTTTTTAGGATCTATTAAGCATTTTTTGAGATTTTTTTGTAAAAAACAATTCCCATTTTTTAAAAAAAAAATGTAAACGTTTTTTCTTTTTTCTGTAACAGCCCTTTTTATTATCATTCTTTGGACCTCATATGTAAATTTCAGACATTTTCGCTATGTAGTTTGTTTGCAAACAGCGTTTCACTTTTCAAACATTCAAGTGTACTGGTTTTTTTTTTTCACTCCATTCGTCTGCGGTTTCGGGTTTTTCCGGTGGCTGCTCTGCACTCTGATTGGCTCCTACTCGGGTTTCTCCGGCGTCTTCGGCGGGGTTAATCCAGATGTTTTTGCGGTTTTCGGTGTGCATTCGCCTGGGTTTTGCAGTTAGTGTTCGGCAGATTTTCGGCGGCTTTTCCCTGCACTACGACGGCCCTATGGTGCTTGCTGAATACACCGCAGGGTCGCAGAAATGGGATCTCCGAATCAAGCCGAATTGAAGACAACGAAAAGTCACCGAACGTGCGGTGACTTTTCGATTCTCTTTGAATAACCCTGTTAGTAAATATTGAATTTTGGAACAAATAATAGTGATCTTAAGAGGTATTTAATGTAACTAGGTGTATACAAAATATAATACTAGAGATTAAATAAAGTGAGTTTTGCTGTACTGAGTGATTAGAGTTTGTTTTGCGTACCGAGATGACATTTGATTAGTATTTGTATTTTTTTCTAAACACAGGCTGGTTTTAATACTGGAGCAAATGAACACATTGCTTGAGATGTGACAGTAAACTGGTGAACTAGAGAATTTACAGCTGAGAAGACTAAATGCATACCAGATTTATATATATTGTATCGTTAAAAGGCACCAACATTTTCTACAGGGCTGTACAAAATAAATATGCTATTTTGAATATCCTGTCTAATAAACACGGAAGATCCAATATAATTTAATCAGAAAAATGTTATTAATGTATGCTGTCTTTGCTCTGCTAAGCACAGGCATGCATTTAGTGTGTAGTGTTGTGTTTCTAGATATCACTTTAAATTTTTGAACTGTAAGAGCATTTATAAAAGTAGCAATAAGTAAGTTGGTAAAATAAGTAAAATGGGTTGTTTTAATATAGAAATAGCAAACTGGAATTGTAATTATTATGTTTATAATATTAGATATTGATAATATTATATATTAATGTACACATTTTTCAGAGACATAATTTACGCATTATGTGTGTCATTTTAATTATGATTCCAATATGCTAAAAGTGTAAGAAATTAACGTCATACCAAATGGATAGTTAAGTAGATACTAATATCCTGCCATACTGGGGCCCTATTCCAAACGAGTCATAATAATTAATGAGTGAGTCGTTACGTGTAGAGGCCCCACTCGTTCATCATAACGGCTTCCCTTCTACTGCAGCTGAGAAGCAGACCTCTGTTCTGGTGCTGTTGTTGCTGCAGGTTACTGCAAATTAACGCTTCTAATTCTTCGTATAGGAAACAATAAATTGCTGGCAGAAAGAGAATAACAAGGGAATCCAAAAGCCAATAATTATTCCGGTCTCCAACCAATATTTAACAAAAAAAATCCAGCTTTCAGAACCTGGTGTTAAGATATTTTAAATTTGCAAAATTGATTAGCACTAAATATTTTTTTTTAAAAAAAAAGGTAGTACCGGCTGGGTGGAGTAGAGGTAACATTGCTGCTCTATAACTGTGGAGACACAGGCTCAAATCCCGGCAAGAGCACCTCTGCAGTAAGTGTCCTTGGGCAAGACACCTAACGGTACATATTCGCCACCCAGGACATACTTGAAAACGAGAGAAATCTCAATGTATCCTTCCTGGTAAAATCCTTTCTCAAAAAAAACCTCCATACCCACATAAGGTCCCATGATGCAGAGGGAGGCACGATCTACCACCTCCACTCACTGCTAGGACATGGAAACTGAGAACAAATATGACTTTCACAAACCTGTATGAGGTCCTAGGGACTCCAAGAGACAATGCCAATGGCAGTGCATGGCGCTGCTGGTATTTAACTTATTAATGACTCCCTAATATTGCTGCTTGCTTGTAATAGAGTTGATAAAAAGGAGCCTCTAACAGTAAGCAGGTCAGGCAGCTAAGGGCACCTTGGTTATTCTCAAACATTTTAATAAATGTATATTTAGAGCTTCAGCGCCTTCATTTCATGTTGTAACTTACGTTGCTGAATTGTGTTCTGTTGTTCCTTTTTTGTGTGTTTACGCATTTATGGTTTGTATTAAATAGCACCTTTGTTGGAGGATGTAATTTACCATCATATACTTATGCATTCTATTTTTTTTTAGCAAAAACATAGTGACCTCTTTTGTCATGCTTGGCAATATTAATACAGTCAGGATATTTTATAGCGTTCTTGAGATAAGGATCCGGAGAACTCTTAACCTTCATCTCACAGATTCACCTGGTCATTATGATAAAAATGTATACTGTATACTACCGAAATCAGCTATATTATTTACTGAAATAGGTCATCGAAAATCAATCCGTGAATTATTGCATTTTTAAAAAACTTTTATTATTATTATTATTATTATTATGTAAAAGGTAACAACAATAATAACAATAAAATAGTGAAAATGATATGCACATTTAATGATGTTGAGTCTTGCATTATGCAGACGGGTTCCCCATGTGCTCTGCCAATTAGTTTGCCAAGGAGGCAGCCACAACTGGCTTGTCCTTTGGGAATTTATACAACAAATCTTTTTCAAGGCTCCCCAGCTCTCACAGAAGCTCTTTGGAGGATATGTATACACATGCTGTCCATGTAGAAATGGAATGCTCTCTGTGGAAAATCTATAGCTCTATGAATCAAGCTCTTCTTTTTCTTTTTTTTTTTTTAATTTAGTAAGAATAAGCCTGTCTACTCTGTGTTCCCATAGATCATCCCCTGTTCATTTGTGCTATGCAATCTGTCTTCGCTTATAAACCTTAGGACTCACTAGTATGAATTTATATGGGCCCTGTAGCATCACTTGCAATTCTTAATATTTTTCACAAAGGTCTTGAGCTTTTCTTATCTTTTATAAAGGACCTACTACAGAAGCCCAACACTAGCACATTTGAAAGGGCATATTAACCCTTTGTCTGACATATGCCGCTAGATGGTACTAGCTTAGTAGCTGAATTGAGACTTGCTGTATTTCCTATTTGTGTGTTTGCATGTCTGTTTATAAACACCTATATAAGCATATAAATTCCCATTTACAGAAGAAAATTCTCATAGAAGTCTATCTGATACTAATGAATCATATTCTAAATTAGCTGTAGGAAATGTTTCACTCTTTACATGATGGACAGTCAGGTGAACCCAATTTTTATCCTGGGGTTCATCACTATTCCATTTAACTTTATATTGTGTGAATGTGGAGTGCATAATCTCTGAGCTGCACCACAGTAGATCACAGCGTGTATACTTAAACGAAGCATCCATTTATTTTTCTAAAGATATATATACATATTTATTTAATTAGGCTTCTTATTTTAAAAAAAGGGCAAAAGGTAGCTTAAAAAGTCTAGAAAGTCACATAAATAAATGTGACGTTTATGCACACTGCCAAAACTATAAAATAATGGTAACATTTTAGCCAAATAGAGCGTTAAAACAAATTTCACACACACAGGTCTATTCAAAGAAAGGTGAAACTCTGGAGAACTTTTGGAGAAGTGAAAATTCTAGGTCAAAATAGCCAAACCCAGAAATATTCTCTCAATTTCCAAATTGGCTATTTGGTCTACGTTGTCCTCTTCTCCTACCAGTTATCCTGGTTTTCACCTTTCTTTGACTAAACATGTAAATTTTCTTCTGGAGACCGTATCTCCAGAAGGATATAGACATCTTAGAGAGAGTTCAGAGAAGGGCTACTAAAATGGTGTATGGCTTAAAGGAGAAAAGTTACCAGGAAAGGCTTAATGATCTTAACATGTACAGCTTGGAAAAAAGACGAGACAGAGGAGATATGATAGAAACATTTAAATACGTAAAGGGAATCCACAAGGTAGAGGAAGAGAGTATATTTAAAAGGTAACAAAGTAGCAAAACAAGAGGACATAGTCTTAGATTAGAGGGGCAAAGGTTTAAAAGTAACATCAGGAAGCATTATTTTACTGAGAGGGTGGTGGATACATGGAACAGTCTTCCAGTTGAAGTGGTAGAGGCCAAAACAGTAATTGAATTTAAGCAAGCATGGGATAGGCATAAGGCTATCCTAAACAAAAGATAAATCCAGGTAAAGTATCCATGTAATTGGGCAGACTAGATGGGCCGAAAGGTTCTTATCTGCCGACATTGTCTATGTTTCTATGTTTCTTTGTTTCTGTATCCACAGATGCTCAATGTTCGCATCCTAAACTATATGTAGAATAAAAAAAAACTAAAATCATGTAAACCAACTGAAATTGAAACTAAAAAAGTTGGCTTTCTTGGAATGTGGATCCATAAATAAAGAATGAAGAAAGTATTAAAAAAATTAAAAGAAAACTAAAAAAGTAGGACAAAACAGCTGACTGTGATTTAATGAGAGGGTAAGTCCCTCAAAAGGTGCAATGATTTGCTGACATAGCCTAAATCTCTCGAATGCTCCCCGTGGTGTTTTCACTATTTTTGGTCATATACATGATTTTTGTTTGTGAAATATTAATTTGAGCATAAAATTTATCTTCATTATAACACAGCATAGTCCATCATCCATAAACCCATAAAGTGTAGGCACCTATAGAATGACAGATATGAATTTTATAGCAGCTTCAAAAGAAAAAATCCCTATAATGCAATTATATATTCATAAATGTTTGGCCCCATTGGAAATATACTTAGGATCCAGTGTTATTAACTTCAGCAATAGTACTGGGCACTGAAGGAAATACAGAGCTTGTATCAGCTCTCCTAATACCAGACATTAGTCACCAATGACTGGTACCAAATCTCCCTAAGAATAGAATATAGTGGGTGGGTGATCGGTTATTTTCAGTTTAAAAAAATGACAGTAGCTTGGATTCTGCACTTAGTCAACCCTCCCCTTGCTTATTTATAACTGGCCATTCATGCAATGTTATTCAATGTTGTATGTTTTGCCATTATTCCATTTTCAGGGGGTTGCTATTACTTTTTCTGCAGAATTATTGTTTCTCTCTTATTGCCTAAGACATCCTAGAACTGACAATGATGCAAATACTAGAGAGTTAAAAGACGTATAGTTTCCTATCTCAAAATTAGCTCTTATTTAAATAAAATCAGCACACTGAAAAGCTGAACTTGCTAACCTTGGGTTCCTTTGGTTTTCAAAGGTGATGCATTTGACAGCATATCTCTTTGAATAGAAACTAGAAAGCAAAATTACCCTTAGAAGAGAGCTCTGTGCATCTGACAGACAGTAAACGCCAGAGCAGAAAAGCTTCTCGCAATTATAATTACTTTGTGTAAATAGGAGAGGGGGTTGGGGTGGGAGAAAAATCCATAAGTGCTGGACACTTTGAGTTAATCTGGAGAAACTTGAAGTCAGTGTACTGTAGCATACTCTCTAGCTCTAAAACAATTAGCCGCACATGCACTAATGGTCTAATTCAGCTAAAAACATTACTTGTAGGAGTGACACATTCAACCCCTTAATTAAGTGATTGTAATTGCAATTACTGATGGTACACTAAACAAATATTCAGGTCTTCAAAGGTCGTCCTGCAGTGTCCAAGCAGAAAAGTAGTTGAATCATTTGAACGTAGGTAATGTTGAAAAACATAGTATGCAAACATGCAAACACATGTGAAACACAAGCAGAAGCTAGCTAAAATAAAATTATAATATTAATTTCTGTTTATTTCGTGTTTGTAGTGCAGATGACAACTATTAATTATTATTGGGTGTATTTACCTATTTTCCATATTTTACCTTAGATTTGCTGCTGACCCCACAATAAATCCACCATTGTGTTTTTAAACAGACAGGAGGCTGTGTATATTTGCATTGCATTAAGACCCACCCCAAGAGGTTTGCCTTGACGTTGGCAGGTGAGTTTGATACTTCAAGGGTCAAAGGGATATGCATGTCTACAAAAAAAAAATGTAATTGATGTTTAAACACTTTTTTACGTATAGGCAAACTAGAATAAGTCAATAAAAGTGTTAAAAAGTGTAAAAAAAAAATGATTTTCTTGCTTTAAACTCTTCTCTGGCCACGCTCCTCAGCTAGGGGTGTTTCTTCAGCTCCCACTTCCTGTATATTCCCCACCTCCTCCACCCTTCACAGCTTCACATGAACTAGCACAAGCTGTGCACGTGAAATCCTGTGCACATTCAGGACCTCAGACTGCGGAAACTGAGGAACTAAATATTATTGATCTCTGCAATTGAGAAAGCAAAAATCACTCACCAACTGTCTCACACACTCACCCGGTGACTCGCTCACACACAGACTCACCCACTGACACGCTCACTTACGCTCTTTCATGGTTTACATACTCACTGTTTCACTCAGACTCCCTCACACAGTCACTCACTCTCACACTCTTTCTTGTGCTGGCTGTCTCTTGGGCGCACTCTCTCTCACTGCACCTTTTCTTTGCACTTTCCCTGCTTTATCTTGCTGTCTTTCTCTCTTTACCTTTTCTTGCTATGTCTCGGTCCTTATTTTGCTGTCCCTCTCTCCTGTCTCTTTTTCTCCCTGTGTGTATTGATTTCTTCCCTGTCTCTGCAGTAGCTGGGAGTGAAAGAGTTACAGGTTGGAGTGGCACTCAGCCCTGCCCTCTCCTCAGCTCACAGTGCAGGAGGGAGTTGGAGCACCACAGTCGCACATGCTCAGTGCGTTTTATCTATACCTAGGTATACACACTGATTGGTTAGCTCATAGTGCCTCCTGAGGTGGGCGTGGAAAACTCCAAGAAAGAAAAGCAGTCAAATGTGAAGAAATATCATATTTACTTGCTTTTTATTCCTACTGAATGAGACTGACTCATTCCAAAGGCATTGCACATTTTTTAAGTCACACTAGCAAAGCATGTATGTCCCTTTAAGTAAACTAAAAACCACTACTTTTGCTAGCGTGGATGTATAGGAGTTATAGTGCACATGGCAATTTTATGGTACAGCTTATGAATGAAGTGGGGCTGCCATCCAGGTACAGGGGAAGGAAGGAATTAAGGAAGGAATTGCTAAATTGGATGAGATTAAGGAACCCATTAACATGCTTTTCCATCTTTCAAATCTCCCAATATATTGTAGGGGATAGGGATTAGTGATAATTCACCAACCAGTGGGATAGCCTACACTTCTGCAAATGGGGTAAAATAAATTAGATTCTACCAGCTCTAGTCAAGCAATAATAATAATTTCTTCTTACTTGCCCCTCAGAAGGATATATCGGCAATGTATTTTAGGGATGAGCCGAACACCCCCGAGTTTGGTTCGCATTCGAACTCGAACTTTCCAAATGTTCGAATTCGAACTCGAACTCAATACAAGTCAATGGGGCTGAAAATTTGATTTTTAGAGTGCCCTCCAAGAGGGCATATATGCTAGATATTTGCCATAAAAGGTATATGGGGGTCCAGGTAGTGCCCTGGGGGACAGGAAACAAGGACAAAAAGTAAAAAAAAAACGTTTTTAACGGGACAGTGAGTCTTCCATGAAATAAGGGTTAAAAATAAAAACGACAAATTCCTTCAAATATCGTGCCTAGGAGGGCCCCATAACCTGCCCGTGAAGTGGCGGATTTCTAGGATGTATAGAAACACTTAAAAACAAAAAAATGATGTTTCAAATGACGGCAAATGCTATCCATAAACAACTGCTTGGGGCGGCAGTCTGTATGAAAAGAGGAGACATTTTCGGACAAGTAGAAAAAGTTTAGGGATTTTGTGGCTAAATTATTGTGAAACTTATGCAGGCTTTGGATGAAAGTAACAATAGGTGCTTTAAAATTGGTCCTTTAGCATCGGCAACAGTGCCGTCACACAGTAACCCCTCTGAGGATATGAATCTGATACAGGCGTCTGATATTGTGCTTTTGGTGCCAGGCCTGCAAGTACTATCATACAGTAACCCCTCTGTAGTATTGTGGAAGAATGCAGGGGTGGACCATGTGGTCCTATATTAAAAAGATATGCATCTGGTAAAGGCGTAAGTGCACCCAGATATTGTGCTTTTGGTGCCAGGCCAGCAAGTACTATCATACAGTAACAGCTCTGTGGTATTGTGGGAGAGTGCAGGGGTGGACCATGTGGTCCTATATTAAAAGCTATGAATCTGTTAAAGGCGTCAGTGCACCCAGATATTGTGCTTTTGGTGCCAGGCCTTGCGTGAAAAGTAATGGCGTTTTGGAACCTGCCACTGTGGTACAGCACATTCAGCGAATTCACGGAAGGGAGCAGAGTCCACCAGCTGGCAAGGCAGCAGCTGCAATGCGAGTAATTTTGCTAAGCTGGCATTTAGACGCTATGCTTGGGGATGGTTGGGACTATATTTTTTTGCTGCAGAAGCTGCGGCAACGTAATCTGACTGCGTAAATCTTCAGCTGATGGGATGATGTCACATTGTGAGGAAGGAGCTGGTATATCCATTACTGTAGCATCATCCCTGTCAGTGGAGGTTGTAGGCAATGACATGGCAGGACATACAGTGGGGGTAGAGACAGATGAGGAGGAGGAGGACCTACGCAATGTTTTGTGCCAACGGGATGTGTGGCAGGTGTTCATATGTCGCCTCAAGCACGTGGTACCCAAGCGTCCGGTGTCTTTCCCACGCTTGAGCCTCATCTGACATAGATTACAAATAGCAACAGTGCGCTCTGCTGCACATTTCTTAAAGAACTCCCAGACAGCAGAGTTCCTGCATGTGTGCTTTGAGACAACAGCGCTCTGCACCTAAGCAGCTCTGACATCTGATGCCTTGGACTGGCTAGTGCTACGGTTGGTCATAGAGGATGTTGTGCCTCGTGTTTGCTGTGCCTCCTCCTCCTCCTCACTTGTTTCCTCTGTTCGATCTGGGACCCAGGTGGAGTCAGTGACCTCATCATCAATGTCATCTTCACCCCCTATCTCCTCGTCACTGGAGCCAACTTGGCAGTATGCTGCAGCTGCTGGGGCAACATGAGTGCCAGTTATTTGTGTGTCATCACTGGCACCCCCTTCCTCTAGGATGATTATACTGCCTTCCTCAACCTCAGAGATTGAATCAGAGCGCTGTACTTGCTGCGCATCCTCAAGCAGCATGTCACTGTCATTGTAGTCAAACAATTCAGCTGACTCCTCCTTGTGTGATAGCGAGGCTACGGCAGGAGTAGCTGTGGACATGGAGGCTGCATTAGTTGCTTTGGCAGCTGAGGTGGACTTTAAAGCACTACAAGCCTGGCTGGCAGAGGACTCGGAGGATGAGGATGGCCTGGTTAGCCAATCCACCAAATCCTCTGTATGTTGTTGCTGCTTAAGAAGATGGCCAGCACCAGTTAGAAAGGACAAGCGTGCCCCTGCAGAGGATGCACCACGTCCACCACGATCAGAGGCACAGTCTCCCTACACAGGTGCTGCTTGCCCTCTTATCTGTGTCTGGGAGCGTCTGCCTGTCCTCTCTTTGTTCTTTCAGACATGGTGAGTGATATATAGATTAAATATATACAGAACTCTGATTCAACTCTGGTATAAAGATTAATGATTTACAGAACTCTGGTATAACTCAGTGAGCCACCCTGATAGCTGGCAGCCAGTGACAAGACACAGAGTACAATTCCCTCCTATAAAAAGGTGTGACCCCCTGATGGGTGGCAGTGAGAAGCCACAGATTACAATTTGCATAAATCTGCTAGAAGTATGTGGGACCCCCTGATGGGTGGCAGTGAGAAGCCACAGATTACAAATCTCAGAAACCTCCTATAAATCAGTGAGACCCCTTGATGGGTGGCAGTTAGAAGCCACAGATTACAAATTGCAGAAACCTCCTATAAATCAGTGTGACCCCCTGATGGGTAGCAGTGAGAAGCCACAGTTTACAATTTGCATAAATCTGCTAGAAGTATGTGGGACCCCCTGATAGCTGGCAGTGAGAAGACACAGATTACAAGTCTCAGAAACCTCCTATAAATCAGTGTGACCCCCTGATAGCTGTCAGTGAGAAGACACAAATTACAATTCGCATAAATCTGCTAGAAGTATGTGGGAACCCCCTGATGGGTGGCAGTGAGAAGCCACAGATTACAATTCGCATAAATATGCTAGAAGTATGTGGGAACCCCCTGATGGGTGGCAGTGAGAAGCCACAGATTACAAGTCTCAGAAACCTCCTATAAATCAGTGAGACCCCTTGATGGGTGGCAGTGAGAAGCCACAGATTACAAGTCTCATAAACCTCCTATAAATCAGTGTGACCCCCTGATAGCTGGCAGTGAGAAGACACAAATTACAATTCGCATAAATCTGCTAGAAGTATGTGGGACCCCCTGATAGCTGGCAGTGAGAAGACACAGATTACAAGTCTCAGAAACCTCCTATAAATCAGTGAGACCCGCTGATGTATGGCAGCCAGTGAGAACACATGGATTATAACAATTCCCAAATATTTTGTAGAAATTTGTGACCCCAAAATACTTGCTGGCAGTGACAAGAGACAGATCACCTCAATTCCCAGATATTTTGTAAAAATTAGTGACCCCCCAAAATACTGCATCGTACTGGCAGTGAGTCACAAGACACAGATCACCTCAATTCCCAGATATTTTGTAAAAATTAGTGACCCCCCAAAATACTGCGTCGTACTGGCAGTGAGTCACAAGACACAGATCACCTCAATTCCCAAATATTTTGTAGAAATTTGTGACCCCCAAAATACTTGCTGGCAGTGACAAGACACAGATCACCTCCATTCCCAAATGTTTTGTAGAAAATTGTGACCCCCAAAATACTGCGTGCTACTGGCTGTGTGGCAAGACACATATCAACTCAATTCCCAAATGTTTTGTAGAAATTTGTGACCCCAAAATATTTGCTGGCAGTGACAAGACACAGATCACCTCAATTCCCAAATGTTTTGTAGAAATTTGTGACCCCCAAAATACTTGCTGGCAGTGACAAGACACAGATCACCTCAATTCCCAAATGTTTTGTGGAAATTTGTGACCCCTAAAATACTGCGTGGTACTGGCTGTGCGACAAGACACAGATCACCTCAATTCCCAAATGTTTTGTAGAAATTTGTGACCCCCAGAATACTTGCTTGCAGTGACAAGACACAGATCACCTCAATTCCCAAATGTTTTGCAGAAATTTGTGACCCCCAAAATACTTGCTGGCAGTGACAAGACACAGATCACCTCAATTCCCAAATGTTTTGTAGAAATTTGTGACCCCCAAAATACTTGCTGGCAGTGACAAAACACAGATCACCTGAATTCCCAGATATTTGGTAGAAATGAGACCCCCCCAGAACCCCCCAGTAGCGTGGCAGACCGGCAGTAAGATGACACAACAACTATCTCCTCTGAAATCTCCTCTCAAATGCGTGCAGAAGAACTGCGTGGAAACCTTATATAGTGTGCAGGCGGGACTTAGCTCTGTGAGCCCATGATTGGGCAAAATTTGCCCATAGTGTTGAACCTGTCTTGCACCAGACCTGTGGTCAGGTGCAAGGCTGTAGCCAATTACGAGCTTCAGGCGAGTGGGAAAGTGCACTGTGGTCCATTGTGGGCGAACACGCGGCCAACACCCGGAAATGTTCGTAGTTCACGAACAAACGAACAGGCTATGTTCGATGCGAACTCCGAACCGTACAGCTCATCTCTAATGTATTTGTTTGAGGTAAAGTTTGGGCTGCTAATGTTTTGTTTTTACACCTATTTTAACCCCTTCACTGCAGGTGATGTAATAGAGACACCGTCATTGATTGAATTCACTGTAGACAACATCCCACACTCATCTTTCATTATACTTACCGCTACACCAATATCATGTTGATCAACTACTTTTTCCACCCCAGAATGGCTGACGAAGTGTCTGACCAATCTAGAGGAACCACTAGGGAGTCGACACGTCATGATGTCCCTTAACTCCATCACAGTTGGAGACTGGAGAGGATTTATTAGTGGAGGCAGACATCATTTGGACCTCTCCATCTTCAATTCTGTACAGGGGCGGTCTGACTACTAATGGGGCCCCCGGGCATTAGGAGGTCATGGGGCCCCCTTGTTCTGCATCCACAGGAGGCCACACCCATAAAAACCCCACCCCCTACAACGCAACACCCACATGTACATTATTGTGCTAAATAATTAGATTCTGAACTCCTAAAAATAACCTTTTTGAAAATCCACTTGGACCCAGCAGCGAAATGTGCCCCCTCCATAATTGCAGATGGCCATCGCACTGCTGCAGCAGCCAGCCATCACCCACTCATTGCAGCTAAGGCTGTGCCACGGCACAGAAAGTCCCTGTGGAAAATGTCATACATCTATATATTGCCCCAGCTCACAGGGATATATTTGCCCCAGCTCACATGAATATATATATTTGCCCCCAGCTCACATGGATATATATTGCCCCCAGCTCATATGGGTATATTTGCCCCAGCTCACATGGGTATATTGTCACGGTGGCAGTACCACCAGGCACGCACCACCCTATCCTTGCCCTCTGATCCTTGGAAGTGGTCGGTCTGTATATATATCCCTAAGAATATAACTCGCAGCAAGGTGAGGACCAGGTTCCTGAGAGAAGCCCCTATGGGCAGAGATGCACTGTAAACGGCAAGGACAGATGAAAGCAACACAGGGTTAACAAAAGACCTCTGTACGGCAATACCAAAGATTCCCTGCACTGAAAGGCCGGTCTTTAGGATAGCCGGATCTAATCTAAAGGAAAGTATTACCTTGAAGCCGTACAGAGTCTTTTGTTGTATACAGATGACAGGGTTTCCTGGAAACGGTACAGACAAGGAATATACTATATAGAGTAGTCATATAGAGGAAAGCCAAAGGTCATAACCAGAGAGAGTACGTCATACAGCATATAGGAATAAGAACCAGAAGGGAAGTCAGCCAAGCCAAAATCAGTAACCGGAGAATCTGAATGGAACATAAACAGCAAACCAAAATACAGAAAATGACAGAACTAAATACACAGAAGGAACTGACATAAACTGGAACAGAAATAACAGAGGCAAAAACTGAACAAGGATGAACAAATGGAGGATATCAGGAACACAGCAAGGAGCTCTCAGGATACAGGCTGCAAGGAGACCAGACAAAGTAAATGACCCAGCAATGTACTATAGGTACATTGCTCTAATATAGGCAGGGGAATCAAGGCAAGGGTCAACAGGTGAGCAGCACACAGAACACCAATTAACCCGTGGGAGGCCTCCCAGGAATTGGCAGCAACAGAAACACAATGGAAAAAACACAATATACAAATACAGAGGGCAGGAAGACAGGGTTGGAACGTGGGAACGTGACAGTAGCCCCCTCCAAAAAAGGTGACCTCAGGGCACCTAAAACAACAAACATGACAGACAAAAATCAGGAAACCAGATTACGAACACCAATCACCAAAGTCCTTTGAGGTCCCACTCAGAGTCGTCATCCTCCTCCACAAGACGCCCCCGACTATGAGGGTTCCTTTGAATGGCAACCCAGTGGTCCTTCCTGAACACCAGTCCAAGGGGCGATTGCACATAGCCCTCAGGGACATGACGGGGTAGGGGGATCTTGGCATCAGTTAGACTGGACACAGAATCAGTGGGACCAGGGTTAGACACCTTTCCCCGTCTTCTCCTAGAACGAGGTCTAGAACTGGTGACCACCCCGCACGACACGGCAACAGTGGGAGTAGGCTCGCCTACCTGTGCCTTACCACGCGGGTTGGAAACCTCGGACTCTCTGTGGGGCATGGGTACAGTGGTGTTGCAATGTAGCTCTGGTACTGCTGACACACGGCTTGACTCTGGCACACAGCTCGGGACTGGCACCGCTGGCACACAGCTTGGGAGGGGTACCGCTGACACACAGCTTGGGAGGGGTACCGCTGACACACAGCTTGGGAGGGGTACCGCTGACACACAGCTTGGGAGGGTTACCGCTGACACACAGCTTGGGACTGATTTGACTGGCAGTTTACCAGACATCACTACTGTCACCGCACCCGGATCGGGCAGCACCACTGTCACCGCGTCTGGATCAGGCAGCACCGCTGCCATCGTGCCAGGATCAGGCAGCACCGCTGCCATCGTGCCAGGATCAGGCTGGACTGGCTGCACATTGCCAGGCTGGACTGGCTGCACATTGCCAGGCTGGACTGGCTGCACATTGCCAGGCTGGACTGGCTTCTCATTGCCAGACAGAAACAGAACTGGCTTTTTGCCAATTGGCACTGGGGTTGCGGCTCTACATGTAATACAACCAGTAATAATACGTGGGGACTGTTTTTTGGCTGCCAGTCGCTGCTCATAGCCAGCCAGTTGTGTCTTTAAAACCCTACAGCCATCAGATGTATCTACATAAGTCTGAGGTTTATTACCGGGTGCCATGAGTGACATAACCTCCATGGGTTCTTCATTCTCTGGCCTTGTGGCCAAAAAGGATTCATCCTTCATAGACTCAGGTGCCTCTTTCTCAAACCTGGATTTCTCAGGAGGTCTGAACTCAAAGTGGGATCTGGTGCCATCTGACTCCCCGCAGGGTTTGGCACCATCAGATCCCCTACGTGGTCTGGCTTTAGCGGCCTTACTGTGGGACATGGGCACAGTTGGCACTTGGCCAGTATCAGGGCGCACTGACCTTCCACAAGTCTTGAGACGCACCGGCACTCCAGCACCAGGACACACCGGCACTCCAGCCCCCGGACGCACCGGCTTGAGGGGACAGCCAGACAAAAAGTGCAACGAACTGGCACAATAGAAACAGAGATTGTACTCACGTCTTCTGTTCTTTTCATCAGGAGAAAGCGGACCACGAACCCTGCTCTCAAATGAGACCTGATTGCCAGAGTCTAGACACAGGCTCAGTAACCCTTTGAGGTGAACCACAAATTCCTCAAACATGTGCAATAAGGTTTCCAACACGGTACACATCTCTGTGGGCTTTTGTAAGGGCTGGGTCATTATGTCACGGTGGCAGTACCACCAGGCACGCACCACCCTATCCTTGCCCTCCGATCCTTGGAAGTGGTCGGTCTGTATATATATCCCTAAGAATATAACTCGCAGCAAGGTGAGGACCAGGTTCCTGAGAGAAGCCCCTATGGGCAGAGATGCACTGTAAACGGCAAGGACAGATGAAAGCAACACAGGGTTAACAAAAGACCTCTGTACGGCAATACCAAAGATTCCCTGCACTGAAAGGCCGGTCTTTAGGATAGCCGGATCTAATCTAAAGGAAAGTATTACCTTGAAGCCGTACAGAGTCTTTTTTGTATACAGATGACAGGGTTTCCTGGAAACGGTACAGACAAGGAATATACTATATAGAGTAGTCATATAGAGGAAAGCCAAAGGTCATAACCAGAGAGAGTACGTCATACAGCATATAGGAATAAGAACCAGAAGGGAAGTCAGCCAAGCCAAAATCAGTAACCGGGGAATCTGAATGGAATATAAACAGCAAACCAAAATACAGAAAATGACAGAACTAAATACACAGAAGGAACTGACATAAACTGGAACAGAAATAACAGAGGGAAAAACTGAACAAGGATGAACAAACGGAGGATATCAGGAACCCAGCAAGGAGCTCTCAGGATACAGGCTGCAAGGAGACCAGGCAAAGTAAATGACCCAGCAATGTACTATAGGTACATTGCTCTAATATAGGCAGGGGAATCAAGGCAAGGGTCAACAGGTGAGCAGCACACAGAACACCAATTAACCCCTGGGAGGCCTCCCAGGAATTGGCAGCAACAGAAACACAATGGAAAAAACACAATATACAAATACAGAGGGCAGAAAGACAGGGTTGGAACGTGGGAACGTGACATATATTTGCTCCAGGGTATATTTTCCCCTAGCTCACAAGTTTATACAGTTGTGTTCAAAATTATTCAACCCCCAATGCTGTAAAGGGTTTTAGGGAATTTAGTGTACATTTGTAATTGTATTCAGAATGAAATCCTACAAGGACTTTTTAAAGAACCATATGCAACTAAAATGACATCAATTGGTTTTGTAATACAGTTAAATGTTTCTTTTGTGAATTCTTCATTGACACAATTATTCAACCCCTTAAAGACTACCACTCTGAAGAACAGAGGTTCATTCAAGTGTTTTCAATCAGGTATTGAAAACACCTGTGGATGTCACAGAGCAGCAATAAAGCATAATAAGCACCAATTAGGCAGCTTTAAAATGACTGTGATACTCAGCTCCTTCTAGACATTTACTGGTGTGGTTACAAGCATGGTGAAGTCAAGAGAATGGTCCAGGAAGACAAGAGAAGAGGTGATTACTCTTCACAGGAAGGGCAATGGCTATAAGAAGATTGCAAAGATGTTAAACATACCAAGAGAGACCATAGGAAGCATCATTCGCAAATTCAAGGCAAAGGGCACTGTTGAAACGCTACCTGGTCGTGGCAGAAAGAAGATGCTGACTTCGACTGCTGTGCACTACCTGAAGCGTAGAGTGGAGAAAAGTCCCCGTGTGACTGCTGAGGAACTGAGAAAAGATTTGTCAGTTGTGGGTACTGAAGTTTCAGCTCAGACAATACGGCGCACACTGCGTAATGAAGGCCTCCATGCCAGAACTCCCAGGCGCACCCCCTTGCTGTCTCCAAAGAATAAGAAGAGTCGACTGCAGTATGCCAAAAGTCATGTGGACAAACCACAGAAGTTTTGGGATAGTGTTCTGTGGACTGACGAAACAAAATTAGAACTGTTTGGGCCCATGGATCAACGCTATGTTTGGAGGAGGAAGAACAAGGCCTATGAAGAAAAGAACACCTTGCCTACTGTGAAGCATGGCGGGGGGTCAATCATGCTTTGGGGCTGTTTTGCTTCTGCAGGTACAGGGAAGCTTCAGCGTGTGCAAGGTACCATGAATTCTCTTCAGTACCAGGAGATATTGGATGACAATGTGATGCAGTCTGTCACAAACCTGAGGATTGGGAGACGTTGCACCTTTCAACAGGACAATGATCCCAAGCATACCTCCAAATCCACTAGAGCATGGTTGCAGATTAAAGGCTGGAACATTTTGGAGTGGCCATCGCAGTCACCTGACTTAAATCCGATTGAGAACCTCTGGTGGGACTTAAAGAAAGCAGTTGCAGTGCGCAAGGCTAAGAATGTGATTGAACTGGAGGCTTTTGCCCATGACAAAATGAGCGAAGATACCCATAGATCGCTGCAAGACACTTGTGTCAAGCTATGCTTCACGTTTAAAAGCTGTTATAACTGTAAAAGGATGTTGTACTAAGTACTAAGATTGAATGTCACTTGGGGGCTGAATAAAACTGATAATGATGTGAGCACAGAAAAGACATTTGTGGTTATTTCATTATAAATGTTATGTTATATTTGTCTGACCTACACGTGCCTCTTTGATTTAATTGTAAGCAAGATGACTGAATGATCAAAATCAATGTCAAACTGGCCAAAACACTCAATTTCAGTGGGGGTTGAATAATTTTGAACACAACTGTATTTGTCCCCAGCTCTCATGGGTATATTTGCCCCATCTCTCATGAGTATATTTATCCCCCAGCTCTCATTGGTATATTTGCCCCCCAGCTCATATTGGTATATTTGCCCCTCAGCACTCATGGGTATATTTGCCCTCCAGCACTCATGGGTATATTTGCCCCCAGTTCTCATGAGTATATTTGCCCCCTGCACTCATGGGTACATTTGCCCCCAGCACTCATGGGTATATTTTCCCCCCAGCTCTCATGGGCATATTTGCCCCAGCTCTCATGGGTATATTTGCCCCATCGCTCATGGGTATATTTGCCCCCCAGCTCTCATGGGTATATTTTCCCCCCAGCACTCATGGGTATATTTGCCCCCAGCTCTCATGGGTATATTTGCCCCCCAGCTCTCATGGGTATATTTTCCCCCAGCACTCATGGGTATATTTGCCCCAGCTCTTATGGGTATATTTGCCCTCCAGCTCTCATGGGTATATTTGCCCCCAGCACTCATGGCTATATTTGCCCTAGCTCTCATGAGAATATTTGCCCCCCAGCGCTCATGGGTATATTTGCCCCCCAGCTCTCTTGGGTATATTTTCCCCCAGCTCTCATGGGTATATTTGCCCCCAGCTCTCATAGGTATATTTGCCCCCCTCAGCACTCATGGGTATATTTGCCCCCAGCACTCATGGGTATATTTTCTCCAGCTCTCATGAATATATTTGCCCCCCAGCACTCATGGGTATATTTGCCCCCCGCTCTCATGGGTATATTTGCCCCCATCACTCATGGGTATATTTGCCCCCCCAGCTCTCATGGGTATATTTGCCCCTCAGCACTCATGGATATATTTGCTCCCCCTGCTCTCATCAGTATTTATGCCCCCAGCACTCATGGGTATATTTGCCCCAGCTCTCATGAGTATATTTGCCCCATCACTCATGGGTATATTTGCCCCCCAGCTCTCATGGGTATATTTTCCCCCCAGCACTCATGGGTATATTTGCCCCAGCTCTCATGGGTATATTTGCCCCCCAGCACTCATGGGTATATTTGCCCCCCAGCTCTCATGGGTATATTTTCCCCCAGCTCTCATGGGTATATTTTCCCCCCAGCTCTCATAGGTATATTTGCCCCCCCCAGCACTCATGGGTATATTTGCCCCCCGCTCTCATGGGTATATTTGCCCCCCATCACTCATGGGTATATTTGCCCCCCAGCTCTCATGGGTATATTTGCCCCTCAGCACTCATGGGTATATTTGCCCACCAGCACTCATGGGTATATTTGCTCCCCCTGCTCTCATCAGTATTTATGCTCCCAGCACTCATGGGTATATTTGCCCCCCAGCACTCATTGGTATATTTGCCCCCAGCTCTCACCTTTGCTGGCCCGGTTTGGGCGGACACAGTGGGCCCCCGTCGGTTTCCCTCCAATGATAATTGATATTAACAGGCAGCCAGCGGCGCACTCTGAAAATGCAGCGGTGGCGCCTGCAGCGTGCCTGCATCCCAGTCTAAAACTGGAGCAGGCACGTTGCACTGGCGCCGCCCCTCACGTGACACGTCAGATGAGGGGGCGGCGCAGGCGCCACCGCAGCATTTTCAGAGTGCGCCGCTGGCTGCCTATTAATTTCAATTATCATAGGGAAATCGGTGGCAGGCCCACTGTGTCTGCCCAAACCAGGTGGGCCTCTACCGACCCGCAGGCCCTCAGGCAGTGACGGAGTGCCCGATTGGTCAGTCCGCCCCTGCTTCTGTACACCTCAGAAAGTCAAATAAGATGTTATTGGAAAAACCAGTCTGGCCTTTCCAAAGATCACAATTAAGTAAAAGTGAAAATATTATGGGAACACCCTGACACACAATATAAACTCATACAGGGTTATTCAAAGAGAATTGAAAAGCCACCGCACGTTCGGTGACTTTTCGTTCTCTAGAATTCGGTTCGATTTGGTGATCCCATTTCGGCAACCCTGCGGTGTATTCAGCAAGCACCACAGGGCTGCCGAAATGCAGGGAAAAGTCACCCGCCGAAAACTCACCGCAAAATGAGGGGGAATGCACACCGAAACCCGCAAAAACATCTGGATTAACCCCCGAAAACGCCGGAAAAACCCGAGCAGGAGCCGATCACACGTAGTGCAGCCGCCGGAAAAAGCCGACATTGCAGACAAACGGAGTGAATAAATTAGAAAAACAGTTTGCTTGAATGTTTGAAAAGTGAAACACTGTTTTCAAAGAAACTACTGAGCGAAAATGTCTGAAATTTACATATGAGGTCCAATGAATGATAATAAATAGGGCTGTTATAGAAAAAATAAGTAAAGTTTAAAAAAAAAAAAATCAGATTGACTGGGCAGTTTTACACAAATCCGTCCTTTAGTGACCGCTGCTGTTTTTAACTTTATGTTAGTGTTTAGGTCAAATTTTCCTCTTACTTGTTTATTCAACCCACACATATTATATACTGTTTTTCCCGCCATTTAATAGACTTTCTAAAAATACTATTATTTCCATCATATCAAATAATTTACTATAAAAAAGAATATGAAATATAATGAAAAAATGGTAAAAACACACCTTTTCGTAATTTAATCCCCAAAATCTACAACCACCAAAAAAGACACCGGCTAAATAGTTTAAAAATTTTGTTCCGAGAATAGAAATACCCAATTTTTACATGTTTTTGCTTTTTAACTCCTTCACTGCTGAGCCAGTTCACCTATGTACGCTGCATTCATTCTGACCGTTTTGTGCTAATTATTTTTAGATGACAGCCTAGGTACTATTTAGCTAAACCCCCCTAAGACAAAAAAAATATTTAAAAAAAACAATTTTTTTTATTTTTATTTTTTTATTTTTATTTTTATTTTTACACCAAACCTAGTCATGTTGGTATCATTGGAAAGGCCATAATCAGGCCTTGCCAATGATGTCAAACATGACCCTCTGCTACGGATCGGGAGATAAGGGGATCCAAAGGATCCCCCTATCTCCACATGGCAGCTAGGGGGTTTAACTGGCCCACTGACATACTCACACATATGGTAAGGATGTCAGTGGGTGGAGGGTGACCTGGAGGCTTGGCCGACATCCAAGATGTCAGCCCCCTCCAGGTTTGCACCGAATCGCGATCCGGGAGTGAAAAGGTTAATGCTGTACACCGCCGAAAAGGGGAGACTCTCCCATTTCCAGCGGTGTAACTTGCATCGCTGTACCTGAAATGGTTGGGGAGATAGAGGGCTTCGAAGGAGCCTCCCTCCCCTCCTGATTTCTCACCACCGGCGCCGGTCGAAGACGTCATTACGCAGCGTGATGACGTCATCAGAATTGTCCGGCCCCCAGGAACGCCTAGGCAATCTTCAGGCTTGCCATAGACATCGTGGGAATCAGCGAGGAAGGTGAGTATCGGCGGGAGGGAGGTTAGAAGCCCGCTGACGTACTATGTACGTCCACAGATCTAAGGGAGACCCGTGGGCAAGACGTACATAGTAAGTCAGCAGTCGGGAAGGGGTTAAAAAAATCCCCAAAAATGCTTAAAAAATATATAAATAAAGAGACCTTTTTACTGCAGAATATTATAATGAACGGCTTATTAGATATTGAATTAAAACAGGAATATTTTTAACATTGAAGCCTATGGGATTCGCCTGAATAAACCTGCCGAATTAGGCTGGGGTCAGACCAACGCATTTTTAACGTGTGTTCTGGCGCACATAATTACGGCCGCACTAGCAGCAGATGACGGGCAATGACGGCCAATATACGATGTACGGCCGCACAAAAGTCCGGCCGTGCAACGCAAGTGGAATTTGAACGCATTTTTTGAGAACGCAGAACTGCTAGTACTGACGTACTGAGTGCGCAGCTGCGGCATAGCAGCGTGTGTGCGAGATTAGGAGATGTCAAACACTGCTAATGTCCAGCCTACATAATGTCCAGACGCAAAAAGAGTTTTATTGACGATCCGTACAAAATCACGCCCTAAAATGCGCGTCGTCTGACCGTTTTTGCGCATTCCGTGAAAAAATATGTCAATGCGTTCGGACGCACTTTTTCACGTTCGCGGGGAAAAATGCTTTCGTCTGACCCTAGCCTTAAACCACCGAATGGCAGGGCATTTTGGGAACCTTTAACTGCTGGTTTGTGTTCTCTGAATAGCCGAAGCATTGCTTCTCTATGGGGATTCACTGCCCTCGAACAGGCACTGTATGTGCAGGCAATTCGCCAAGATTTGGCGAATTGCCTGCTCTCTGGATAGCCGAATGGCCAAGAAATGTTACCGAAAGCTGATTTTCAGCGTTCGGTTCCCTTTCGGCAGCCATTCGGATCTCTTTGAATAACCCTGATAGTTTTAGTAAAAATTAGTTTTGTGGCCAGCGGGACTAAAATAGAAATAAGGAAAAAATTCCACATAGCCTAATACAATTCAATACAACATTGAAGAAACTGGATAAAATCGCCAAACTCGCAAAATAAATGGCACATATAATATACATGTGCATAATAGCTTTTCAGAATAAACTCCTGATATCACCATCACTGTTATCAAGATATCGTCAGCTTCCGTCTGTGTCAGTAATGTTGAAGATGAAAAGATGAATCCAGGTGGGTGAAATAAGCGGCTTTAAACACTCCACACTAAGAACCGTCTTCAACGGGCAAGACTGAAAACCATGCAGTCAATAGGATGGGAACAAACATATCCATAGTTATCAAACATCATCATGTAAAATGTAAAAAATAAAAAAATCTTTTAATTTTCTTTTTATTGTAAGGCAGTGACGTTGTCCACTTTTCAAGTATAAAGCAAACTCTACCACTGCCAAACATAACCATATAAAGCGCTACAATAAAAATTAAAGAAAGAAAATCTCTTTTTATTTAATTATTTGGTTCTAATGCAAAAACATTGTCCAATGTTCAACTGTAAATTGAACAATGCTATTGCAGTAACACACCTTATCATTTCTCTTGCCGTGAGCAAGTGCGGAATCGATAATGGAGTGCATAATCACACACTGCTAAATCTAATATATAAGCAACAGCTTGGAAAAAAGACGAGACAGAGGAGATATGATAGAAACATTTAAATACGTAAAGGGAATCCACAAGGTAGAGGAAGGGAGTATATTTAAAAGCTAACAAAGTAGCAAAACAAGAGGACATAGTCCAGTAGAAGTGGTAGAGGCCAAAACAGTGATTGAATTTAAGCAGGCATGGGATAGGCATAAGGCTATCCTAAATAAAAGATAAATCCAGGTAAAGTATCCATGTAATTGGGCAGACTAGATGGGCCAAAAGATTCTTATCTGCCGACATTTTCTATGTTTCTATGGGTGCAGAGACTGGTGTACGTTTTACCCATGTACCTCTATGTCATACACCCCACAGGGTGGAGTGAGGTGTCATTAGACAGGTCTGGCCTTTCCAATATTATCAAATGTGTAATGTGCAAAAATAAAAAAAGAACATTTCCTTTTTATTGTTCTAAGGCAGTGGCATTGTCCACTTTTACACAAAGCAAACAATGTTGCTGCAATAACTCACCTATTCATTTCCCACTCAGAGCACTTGTGTAGGAAATGACACAGTGTGTAATTATACACTGGCCATCTAAAATGACACCGCACCACTTGAATGAGAGTAAATTGCTGTTTGGACCCTTTTATCTCATTTCTATACACCTCACAAGATGTGGAGTGTCATTGGAAACTCTCATTGACATTAGATGAGGTGTCATTGTAGTGTAATCTAGCAGTCATGACCCAAAAAAATTTTAAATGTTAAAACAATATTTTTTGTGTGTTCTAAGGCAGTGTCCACTTTTCATGTACGAACTATGCTACTGCCATTACTCACCTCCTAATTTCCGTGCTAAGAGCAACTGTATTGTTTGATAAATAGTAGGGCTGCGGAAGCAGCGGCGCGCCCTTACTTTCTATCACTTCCGGTATTGGACTCTAGGAGTCCGAATCCAGAGCTGTACTGGCTTCCTGGGGCCCTGGGCGGCAATAAAGCAGCGTGCGAAGCTGCCCTCCAGTCACGTGTGCAATGCGTGTGACACACAGCAACTGGCACAGGGAGAAGACGGCAGACAAAAAGGCAGCGGAGGAGCGGTGAGTATGCTGCTGCCTGTCTCAGTCCAGCCTCGGACCCAGCCAAACCCCAGCAGGGCCCAGACCCCAGGCACACACCATACCTCAGACACACACCAGGCCCCAGACAAGACCCAGGGCCCAAGACCCAGGACCCAAGGGCCAGGGCCCATGCCCAGGGCCTGGACCCAAGACCCAGGGCCCAGACCCAAGACCCTGGGCCCAGACCCAGGACCCAGACCCAGGGCCAAGACCCAAGACCCAGGGCCCAGACCCCAGGGCCAAGACCCAGGGCCCAGACCCCAAGACCCAGGGCCCAGACCCTGTGAACCGTGAAGTGAAGTCATGGATTGTTGAAACTAACTAGTGTTGGTGATTGTATATAGTGTATACCACATTTACCACTGACTAATGCAGAGTTGCAATGCAAGCAGATCAGCTAAAAGTAGTTAGATCTGTATGTGCGTTATAATTAATTGAAATGAATCGATTAATCGATCAAAAAATTTTGATTAATCGAACACGAAAATTTTAATCAGTACCAGCCCTAAAAAATAGTCATGTTATTCATGAAATGTAATGTGTCAAAATACAAAGTAAATTTCTTTTTTTTTTTAATTTTGGGTAAAATGCCATATAAAAATAATGTAAAAGGTTAGCTGTTTCTGATTTTCTAAACGATAGAATACATAACCACAAAGTTTTACGTGGCAAAATGTGGGGAAATTATATTCCATGCTGCAAATGATTGAAATCCAAATGGAAATTTGCTTTTATGACAATTTTGCGATAGCATTATGGCACGACACTCGAGTCAACAGAAGAACCAATAAACATGTCATCAAGGAGAACCCAAGCAAGGCCGGTGGGATAACCTGGTGCTATGCTGCAGAGACTTGCCCAACAAAAATTATATTTTATTTATTTAGTTTTATTGCTGTGAAGCTCTGTGAAACACTCCTACACACTGTACATTTCTGTGATCTTTATTGCTACATACCTGGAGGGGAAATGTATGTCAATATGTGTGCATATAAACATATGGCCATGTGTGTCAATGTATGTATTTGTCTTTAAACAGGTTGCTGTTCTCAGGACCCTCACAAACACCCCCCTTGTTTCTCACTGCTGTGCATAAAAGTCTGCACCTATTTGCTTGTTGCTGTCGGCCCGTGCCCCATAATTGTGCACCCAATAGTTTAGTATCGCTCCCAGAAAACAACAAGCACGAGATATGCTGCATTTACTCTCAAAAACATGGCGGCATCTTAGCAGCAAAGTAAGGCGCAGGTAGGAGAATTGAATTTTCGATGTTCTTAACCCACGATTGGCAGAGTAGTAATGATTGCATTCCAAGCAATATGCTAGGGGCCTTATCAAAACAAGCTGTAAATAGCAGTTTGCAAATGGAAAAATCCTTTGTGAGCTGTTGTACATTTGTGGCTCGCTATTATTGACTCTATTCCAACTGAGTCGCAATATTAGTATCTCAAATTGGAATATTTATGAAATGCTGGTTGATATGTCTGCTATGCTATGTGTGCATGCCTGTCTGGTGTGTGTGACTACCTGTACATCTATCTATCCAGCTGTATATCTGTTATCTATATATCCATCAACCTAGCTATAGCTATATAGTCCTCTCCTTGCTTGACAGGAAAACATTGAAATAGTTGTACCTGCCTTCATGTATTTAATGCTTCGGACGAATACTGATAAAGTTGGTTTAAGCATGGTATTTATATTTATGACACCTTTGAGGCATCTATAGATAGCGTGTCATTTTAGGTACTGACAAAAATGGTTGTGGGAATTTTCAGTTCCCTAATTTATTGTGCTATCAGTCAGGTAGCCTTTCAGTTGTGCTGTCCATTTTAAGGAGCAGAGTATTCACATGTAGCAGAAGATCAAGGTTTTTCCTTTGAGAGTGTTTGTTCCAACATATGCATTGCCTCAACCGGTGTGTGAGTTTGAGGACTGTGGATTCCTTGAGTATGGAATGTATTGCAATCTAGGGATGTGCATGACTTTTTTTTTCATGTTGTTTCAGGGTTTTTTCCGGGTGTTTTTTTTTTTGTTTCGGGATCATTTCGGAAAGTTTTTCTTTCATTTCGCATTGTTTCAATTCGGTGATTCGTATCATTTCGGCCATTCAGATCATTTCGGCCATTCGGATAATTTCGAGTGATTCGGATCAGTTGGTATTTCGTTTTGTTATGAGTTACTTTGGTTTATATTGCTTATTTAAGAATGGGAAGTAGATTACTACCAATAGAATGAAAGTTTCTTTACTTATTTATTCTTTTAGTATTTTATAGGTATTTTTGGGGTGAAATTTTAGGTTTCCTAACTTTTTTAAAGAAACAAGGCTTTTTAACCCATAGATTTCAATGCAGCATATGAATCTACACACTGCTGGGAAGTGCCTCTCTGCAGTATAATTAATGCAGCATATGAATCCGCAAACTGTTTATTTTGTTTACATATGTTTATTTTAAGGTTTTGTAGTTATAAAGCTAACACTACTCCTATGTGTTGATACGATGAGGAAAAGACTACTTACTTTCTCCCTCACCTGTGGTTTTGAGGGGGTTATACATCTAGCATCGCTTGTGAATTCCATTTATGCCTTTTTTTTTCATTTTGTTTTTCTTTTTTAAGATATTTGTGGAGTGTGTGAATTTGTGTGGATTTGTTTTTATCTGGAAATCATTGGGGGCTAGTTGTGACCAATAGTGTGGGTAGATTTTCACAATCATCTTTGGAACCAATTAGTATCTAAGTATAATAAGTGTACCAATACAATTTAGATATTATAAAATGATTAAAGTCTATTGGATACATTGTATATCATCAGCTGTTGAAGTTCCTGAATGGGCTATCCCATTAAGGGAATATTTGTTTAACATCAAGAGATTATATTTATTATAGAAACACTTTCTGGTGAACTGATAATGAGCCTGCAAACTTGGCTGCAAATAAATTGAGGTAGAAAAGTATGTTGTTAAATTCCTAAAAAAGCTGTTTCTAGTAACTAAATGAAGACATGAAATTTAATGTATTAATCTCTCTCTAAATGTATATATAGTTACATAAACAGATTACAATGAAAAATATTTTCCACACGGGGCAAATTATATATATTGCATGCTCGTTATCTGTTCACCAAAGTGCATTTGAATGTAAATAATCAGTTACAATTTACATGAGTGTCTGGAATCTTAGGTCTAGCTTTCTCTCACATTATCTTAACATATTCCTTTTGTTGCCTGAATCTCAGAGGATAAAGCAGTGTAACAAACAGAAACGGTTTCAATAAAGGGGTTATCCAGGGAGCACCGAAATGTCATCAAAATTCGGTGTTCTCTCATTCCCTGCACTTCCGGGATCAAATTCCCCGACCCTGCGGTGAATTCAGCATTCACCGCAGACTCCTTGAAGTGCAGGGAAAAGAGGATGAACGAATCTGAAAAATCGTTGAAAAATTGCCAAAAATCCCACCGTTAAGATCCGAAAAAAATAGGATTGATCTGAAATGCCGCAGAAAACCCACCGAATGTACCCCACAATCCATCACAAACCCACTGAACACGTCCAAAAAAAGCAGATGATCCGCCGAACACAGCCCGACCAGCTGCGGGAAAAATCTGAAAGCTGACGAATGGGGTAAGAAAAAAAATGATTGAAACTCCAAAAATTTCAAAAGCTGTTTGCTAAAAAACTATTGGATGAAAATGTCTGGAATTGACATATAAAGTCCTATGAATAATAATAAAAAGGTCCGTTATAGAAAAAAAAGCTATTTAAAAAAAGATTATGCGGAAAAAAAATATCACAAAAAAATGCTTAAAAAAATCCTAAATAAATAAATAATGAGACTTTTTGCTGAAAATTAAAAGTTTAATATATATTGAATAAAAACAGGAATATTTTTAACATTGAAGCTTATGGGATTTACTTGATTAAATCTGTCGAGTGAAACCACCGAACACCAGGGCATTTCACTGACATTTTTCTGCTGTTCGGTGTTCTCTGAATAGATTACCCATTGCTACTCTATGGAGGATTTCACTGCTGTTGAACAGGCACCGTATTTCGCTGACAATTCTCCAATATTGCCTGCTTTCTGAATAGCTGAATGGTCCTGAAATTGCAACCTTTGGTGAAATTTCAGGGCCAGTTCAGCTGTCTCTGAATAACTCCTTAAGTATTAGGTGAACAAGTTTTGTTTGTTCTTTCAGAAAGGAAGAAATAAAGCTGAATTAAATAATGTAAGCTGATTTGAAGTTTGAATATGCATACTGCCATTTGTGGAGGTCACTCCATTAAATGATAACTCATAGGAGGATCAATTTCCAGAACTTATTTATGAAGGAATAGACTAGGAAGCCGTTAAATCCATGAGGGGGCTCGAATTATAATAACAACTAAAATAAACGTTGTGTGTATATTTTCTTTGCCTACTATGCTTGCATTTTTTTTAATTCTTTAAATCCCATTCATGCTGCTTTTGGTCACAAAATGCATAAATTACTAAAGTATTTGGTGTTCCTGATGTATACAATTTGGTTCAAAGTTACATAATTATGTTCTAAATGAATACGATTAATAATGGCCATTGTTGTATTTTGAGGAACAATCAAAAACATGTCATAAAAAAACTCGGATGTCAAACTAAGATGATCAAAAACCTATAACAATTAAAAAATAATAATAATAAATAAAAAAGCTCCGGTAAAAAAAAGCTTTATAATGAGGAAAAACATGTTATTTATAATTCTGATTATACATTCCCATTAACTTTACAAATACTGGCTTCCTGCTATAAAATCTACTGTAAATGTGCAAACTTCATAAAATTATTTTAACCGCATCACTGCCAGGGGGATCTATGGCAGATCTTTTACAAAGCAGCAGTTACAAATGGCAAATGTGTTATGTTGTTAAGCACTTTCATGTGGCTGTAGGTTCAACATATGTAGCAACTTGGAAGTGTCCTTTTAATTCCCTGCTGTCAGGTGTCTTAACATAACAGCTTTGTTTTATAATTCCCTTCCTGCTTGTAACCTTGTTACACCCTGGAGGTATCTGACAATGTATAATTAACCCACCTGTTCCAATATTCTCCCATAATGTGTATCCTGCACAGGCTTTCAGAATACCCCTGAAATATGCAATAAATAAATACAAAGAAAAAAAAAAGATATTAAAAAAAACTTGTCTTTCAAACGGTGTCCTCCCAACTATGGCTACTCTAACCAGTACCGGTCGGCTGGAAAAACTATTCCAATTGTGTTCCGAGGAAGAATGGAACTATACCTTCAGTGACAGCACAAATGGCTCAACCTTTCCACTGGGTATGGACCAGAACCAGGTTTTTGCATTCATAACATTAGATGGTAAGAATTAGCCCTCAGGCATGAATAGAATAGAATGTGGATAATTAAGCTTTAGCAATAAGATATAATTTGTTATTTAGCAAATATCTTTTACGGTCCTTTGATTGTGTTTTCCTCCTTTAGATCCACAACATAGCTCTGCGTTACCAGGGTAAGTATACCAGCACAGTCATGAGCATGTTGTATGTATTTTGCTTCTTTTTGTGAGTCTTGTTTGTTTATTATGTCAGAAGAATTTCCCTGTAGTCACCTTTGGGCACCAGAATTCCAGAGGTCAGTGAAAAGACATTACGATAAAATTAGTTTTGTAAGTTTGAATTTAATTATTTTATTATTTGACGAGTAAACATTTTAAAATTCTAGATACTTACTATAAATCACAGTAGACACCTTTGTGCGTCTGTAGGTGACTGTTATGATTCTCTTGTAAGCACTTGAATGAATGCGTGTTTTTTTTTTGCTTTTATGTATATTAACCCTTTCGCTGCTGAGGCGTTTCACGCCTCTGTGCTGAGGTCATATTTACCGGTTTTGCTCATCATGTTTAAACGTGTTTTTAAGGCTTATTTTAGTATATGACCCAGACATATTATATATCTTTCTTTCCGTCAGACTCGGCAGATTAATAATATGTCATTATTATATGTATACGTCATGACCTGTCTGTATATTATAACAAAAAATGCAATAAAATATGAATTTTCAATAATTTACAACGTGTAAAGTGTATTTTTTTCACATTTTAACATGCGAGCAATTGCGGTTATATTTTGTATGGGGTGCGCTTGTTAAACAAATTAGAGATGGGGTCTCGTTACATTTTTTTTTGGGGGAAATTACCCAAACAAACGCACCGCATACAAAAATCGTTAGTGCAGCATCATTGTTCACATTATAATTGAAATGGGAACAATATTGCTGCATTAACAAACAAAAAAAAACTTGTTTATTTTTTCTTTTATAATTTTTTTTTTCAAAATATTTTTTTAATTTTATTTTTAATTTTTTTTTCTTTAAAACTTTTTTCACAGTGGTGTTTGGTATCATTGGAACGGCCATGCTCTGGCCGATCCAACAGTACCAAACATTAACCCCTAGCTGCCACGGATTGGGAGATAGGGGATTCAATGAATCCCCTATCTCCACCGTTGGTGGCAGCTAGGGGTTAACTCCAGGACTGGCGTCATCGTGCATAGCACGATGACGCCAGTCCTCAGGGGGAGTTCCCGGAGGCTTGGCCGACATCCAAGATGTCGGCCAGCTCCAGGAAAGGATCACGAACCGGCGCTTTTCAGCGCCGATTCGTGATCCGGCTCCCCAGGGGTTAATGAGAGCCACCGTTTGGAAGGGCAGGCTGTGCCCTTCCAAGCAGTGCCTGTCTTAACCCCCTGCTCCCCGGCGATCGGGAGGGAGAGCGGTCCGAAGGACCTCCCCCCCTCCCTTTCAGGCGCCTCCTCCGCACATGCGGGGGGCACCTGAATTAGATGTCATCGCGTAGCCGCGATGACATCTAATGTCCCCGCCGGGCTCCCGAGTGCTGGGCTGACATCCAAGATGTCAGCCCGCACCGGGGGGGCGCAGCAATCCGCCGGAATCCGGCGGATTGCTGCCTCCTGTGCTCGGACGCGCTGAGCGCGTCCGTAGCACAGGAGAACCGCTTGGCTGGACACGCTGAGCGCGTCCATAGCAGCCAAGTGGTTAATATTATGTTTTTTTCTTTTATATTTAAGCTTTTTTGATATAGAAAATATTTCTTTACTGTAGCATTAATTGATCTAGAAGTACTATTGAAGTTAAATTGCCTTTAATTTGACATATAACTGACATTTCCATTGTCCCAAATATGCACTTTTGACTTATCATTCTATAACCAATACAGCTTCCTGCCTATGCAGCCTTGGGATTTTAAACATTTGAAAAAATATATCTTATTTCCTGATACATTCTAAATTTCCATTATACACTGGTTATCATGGTGAATTATATTTGCCAACATTCAAATGATTGAAGGACTGCTATTCATCAAAACAAGGATACTGTGCTGCATACAATGCACAATGTTAATTGTCATTTCTGAATTATATTTCATAAATCATCACTACAAGCAATTGTTTGCTGGTCACAAATTAGAATTGCCATGTACTCTTGATGGACTAAGAAAACCATATTTTGGAGGTAGAAAATGGCCAGTCCACTCATTCCTTTTTTCTTAGCCATGCACCTCTGTAATATAAGGTACATCGCAAGGACATTTGTATGAAAATAATAAAAAATAAAACGTTTAGCATTCAAAATGTTTATTTACAGGTCCTACGGAAATAGCAAACTCAATCACTCTTATTGTTTTATTCTATTAAAGTAACACAAATTCACCTCTAACACTTTGCCTGAATATTACTTGGTTGACATGAGTTGAACATTTAGTATGTTACAAGAGGGATTATGCGTGAAATGCATTAACCTCTAACATGACTTCAAAAACAGCCTTTTAAAACAGAGCCAAACAGTGATAAAATTGGAAGCGCAGTACGCCTAAGCTTCTTTAGATCCATTATATGACCTTTAAACTATCTCTTTTTATTTGATAAAGATGATCATTTTGTAGTGCTTTAGAAATAAAATAATACGCTGGAAATATCCTTGAAAAGCATAGTTAGAAGAATGCATTGTACTAATAATGGCAATTATGAAGCTAAAGTAAAAATTACACGATGAGATATGATAATGACATGTTGGATGTAACAGTTGCATATTAACTCTTTCAGAATAAAAACTCTGTTGGTATGAAATCTCTTACAGTATTAAAAAAAGATTAAAACAAGTTAAGCTCTTCCTTAATTTAATTCCACATGAATGAATATGTATAAGCTGGGACTGTTTTGTCTGGGGATAAATGACCCTAATAAATACTGGCATCTAATGTTATATTAAATGAGTTATCTGTAGAGGACCGGAAGGCACGTGACACACATTGCAAATTGAACTTTACTGGCTAGATTTATGGTAATGTCATCATATTAACCTCGTCACTACCAAGTGATTTTCCAAAAATCCATTGTCAGGACCCTGTTTTTATTGGAAAATAATTTTTAATAGATTATACAATAAAAAAATATTTGGGAATATTCTCAATGTATTTCTTGCTGTAATAACCTATTTGGCAGGCAGATGTCACCAAATAGAATTACTGCAGTTCATGGCTCTGAGCATCAGCTGGGGGTGATACAATAAAGACATTCTCCAGCAGATTTTACATCATTTTAGCACCTTGGGCATTATGCTTACAGGTCTAAAACTTTGGAAGCACTTTCTGGATCCCAAAAGAAAAGAAAATTAGTTTGCAACAAATGGATTTCATTTGCAATGATAGCACAGCCCCAGATCATGTTATCACGGTCACGGTGTCTGCTACCGCTGATTGTGTATACACAATTGCATTAGTGAAGAGGTTTAAGGTAATGTAATGCACAGTGGATTAGTGCAGTGTTTCTCAATCCTGTCTTCAGAGAGTACTAACAGGCCAGGTATGCCAGATATCAGAAGCACACTGCAGGTGATATGATTTGCTGCTCTGTGATTGAAGGATTAAATCTGCATTTCCTTAAAATAAGGCCTGTTAGTGAGTCATGAGGAAAGGGCTGGGAAACACTACATTAAGGTACCTGGATTTACTGATTTATTGCTTGATTGGGATTCCAAAATCTATGCTACCTTATTATTTTCCTTATATAATATAAATTACTATAAAAAATTATGAAATATGATGAAAAAATTTAAAAAACACTTTTTAGAACTCTGACCCCGAAAATCTACAACCGCCAAAAAAGACCCCAGCTAAATATTTTCAAAATTTTGTCCTGAGTTTAGAACTACACAATGTTTACATGTTTTTGCTTCTTAACCCCTTCACTGCTGAGCCATTTCACCTATGTGCTGAGCTGTTTAAAAGTTTTTTTTAAAAAAAATCTTTCTTGATTTTTAAAAAAATCTTTTTAAACCACATATGGTCATGTTTGAAATCAATGGAAAGTCCATGCTCTGGCCTTTCCAATGATGCCAAACATGGCCCTCTAGCTAACACCAGTCAGGAGATACACTACGGTGGTCTCCAACATAGGGATTTCCATACGAAATGCCTTGGCAGCTAGAGGGTTAATTGCCCAAGTGACTTCATTGCGCACATGTGCGATGAAGTCAGTGGGTGGGGGGAGGCCCGGAGGCTTGACTGACATCCAAGATCTCAGCCACCTCTGGAAGAAGTCTGCGATCTGGTGCCTTATGGCGCCGGATCGTGGACCGGCACATCAGGGGTTAAAGAGATGCATCGCTGGAAATGTCACCACTGTGTGAGGACCCCCTCTCCCTTTCAGGCATTCTTCTCCTGGCCAGGGGGGTGCCTGAAATTGATGTCATCATGCACGGCAATGATGTCTGTGCGACGACCAGGGTCCATAAAAGCGGTGGCCTGAGTTCAAGGAAGTCAGACCACTGTGGGACCCCGGCCAGAGAGGTATGTGGCTGCATGGTGTTAGGGGCAGTGCTCTTTGCCTGTCTTAATGGAAAGTGAATGTGTGATATCACATCTTCTGGGAGCAAACTGATCATGCTTCAAATGGTCCCAGATGGGACAGTTTTGATAAAAACCCTAAGATATTGATATGCTTAGTTGCTTTCAAAATCTTCTCCACGAAGGAGATGTCATTCCAGGATTCTAAATCTTAAAGAAAAGGCAACACCCCAACTCTTTAACAGTCATCACATATCATCAATTTGTAGGTTTATTTTGAGTAATAAAGTTTAAAGTGGTAGTAAACTTTATCAATACCAAGTGATTTTTACCTTTTAGAATTCTGATTTACAACTTTATTGGTGGGGCGCTGCTCATCCTATCCCAATGGGCAAGTCTCAGTGGCGTCACTAGGGTTGGTGCCACCTGATGCGGTAACCCATGGTGTCACCCCCCAAGTTTTACGGTTTCTTTTTTTTAACTACTCTTACTCATAACTCAGTACTCCCATATAACACTGAATGCTCATACACGACTGTGAGGTTTATTGCTGTGGAGCTCTATGATATGCTCACACACAAATTTTGGCGAACTGCCAGCAAGTATGGTGAGTGTTTGAAGGCAGTGAAAGTCCCCATAGAGAAGTAATGGTTAATCTGTTCAGAGAACACCGAACAGTAGAGAAATGTTCTTATGTCCATTGGTTTCATTCGGCAGGTTTATTCAGGCGAACACCATAGGTTTCAATGATAAAAATATTCCCGTTCTTATACAATATCTAATAAACCGTTATTCCCTTAATCTGTAGTAAAAAGTCTCTTTATTGATTTTTTTTTTGTATCTTTTAGGCATTTTTCAAAAAAATTCCCTTTTTTTTCTAATAGCGGTTTTTCTTTTTTCTGTAACAGACTTTTTTATTATCATTCATAGGACCTTATATGTTAATTCCAGACATTTTTCGTTCAGTAGCTGTTTTGAAAACAGCAGGCAAATGGTTTGCGGCAGTATTCGGTGGCTGATTCCCTGCACTTCAGGTACCCTGCGGTTAATTCACTGGGGAAATTTGATTCCCCAAATTGCGAGGAACAACAGAACACTGAAATGTCTGCGTCATTTCGGTGTTCTGTGAATATCCCCTTCAGCGGTGGATTTTTTGCCACCCCCTGGAAAGTGCCAGCCTAGGCCTTGTGTACCCAGGACTTACTTGAGAATGAGAGAAATCTCAATGTATCCTTCTTGGCAAAATATTTTTGTGTAAAATTTTTTTTTTTTTTAAAAATTAGGGTGTCACACTAGGGGGTGGTGTCGTCACCCGGTGCGGACCGCACCTCCCACCACCCCCCCTTGTGACGCCACTGGCAATTCTCCAGTGCTCATATCATTTAAAATGTTATGTACGTCCACATAATGCATAATGCTGTCCCAAAAAACCAAGCAATAGAAGCTGTTAAAAAGAACAAGATGGCTACTCTTGGCATAGCTACTGTATGATGATGCCTATCATATATTGTATTGAAACAGTGTAGGAATCATTGGGAAGTTGTTGAAATGGACTAAAAGAAAATCTTTAAAATTAAATCAACTGTTTTCAGAAATGTGTTTTGATTTATCCTTTTTACCTGTGACATATTTCTTGATGAAAAAAATATTTACTTAACAAAAATAGAGTAAAGGGCTTTAAATAAAACTAACAATATTTCACTAGGAATATAAAGAAGTTTGGTTAACAGAAATGTAATGAAACTTACAGTCTAATGTAATTACTCTTGTTTTGTTTATGTTAAACTGAAATATTACAACGAATTGTTTGAAACTTTTTTTTCAGTGTTTTCCTAGGCCAAATGATGCTCTGCTTGACGCCTGAATTAATTCCAATTACATTACCATAAAGTTCTATTTACTGTAACACCGTTGTGATTCCTGGTGTTTATAAATTGTGGAAAAGCACCTGACACTTCAGAGATATTCTGTTATCTGTGAAACACAAGGGAGAGTGCACATGATATTCCTGCGCCCGCTCTTCCAAATACTGACAGTCTAGTTCAAATGACTAACACATTTAAAAAATAAACATATAAGTAGAACAAACTTCGTGGAGTAAAATAAACTTCAGGAAAAACATAAAAACTGAGAGGTATTCTAACTTATAAAACAACATATTTTACTGTAATATATTTAACAACCGTAAAAATGCATTATTGTACAACTGTAACAAGATGTGATTTCAGACGACTGTGCCATAAAATGTCACAGTCCTTTTGAAGAAAGAGATTATGAATTATAAAATATTTTCTATTTATTTTAAAGATGAATACAGATTATTTCTCACCTTAGGAAGGTTTCTGTGTCTGATTTCCATCAATATTAGTTTTGAATTTTATAAGTTACTTCACCTTTTTAATATATAAAAAAGGAAGGGCATCTTGACCTGTAGCTTCAGTTTTAAACACCATCTTGCTGGATATCATAAGTAATTAAGGAAGGCGGATCAACTAAAACAAGTAATGATGTCGCCTCACTAAACAATCTCACATAGCACACAATAGCTGAACTTCGGACATATACATGTGAAGGAGAAAAGTTACCAGGAAAGGCTTAATGATCTTAACATGTACAGCTTGGAAAAAAGATGAGACAGAGGAGATATGATAGAAACATTTAAGTACGTAAAGGGAATCCACAAGGTAGAGGAAGGGAGTATATTTAAAAGGAAACAAATAGCAAAACAAGAGGACATAGTCTTAGATTAGAGGGGCAAAGGTTTAAAAGTAACATCAGAAAGCATTATTTTACTGAGAGGGTGGTGGATACATGGAACAGTCTTCCAGTTGAAGTGGTAGAGGCCAAAACAGTAATTGAATTTAAGCAGGCATGGGATAGGCATAAGGCTATCCTAAACAAAAGATAAATCCAGGTAAAGTATCCATGTAATTGGGCAGACTAGATGGGCCGAAAGGTTCTTATCTGCCGACATTTTTCTATGTTTCTATGTTTCTACATAATGAAATGTCTATAAAAATAGATGAGAGGGCAAAATATCAAACAAAGAAGAGGTGATGATATTTCCGACCTGGATAGCTAATCTAGGGCTGTATTCCCTAGTGACCGCGTTTAGCATTCGGGAGGGAATATGACCTCTAGTATTTAAACTCTGTTTGCTTGACCATAAAACATCAGAGTTTATTAAATAATCTGTGTAGGTGTATAGCAACCTAGCTACCTAATTTTTCCTTGTAAGGTAAAGGGAATCCTTAGAAATAAATTAAATTGCAATTGCATAGAATTTGGTGTTTGCTGATCCTTAAAAGAACTTTTACAGTCACTGTGATGATGACATTTGGTAAATAGACAACTCCTATCAGAAAAAACAATGGAAAGTGTTTTAAGGTGGGCTTATAATATAAAATGCTTTGTCCTTTCTTAGGGCTCTATCACCTCCTTAACACTAACTCTCACATAAATGAGCATTAGAGCTAGTTAAATTGAGGTGATATCGTGACACAAAGATCACCTTATGATCGCTAATGAGTTAAAAAAAATCAGCGCATCAGTATTTTAGTGCTTTTTAGCGCTTGCTTACTGTAGTTTGCTCTCCCTATGCTAAGCATGGAGACCGCAAAGAACAAGCAAAGAGTAATTAGCGTTAGTATCACAAAGTCCTAACGCTAATTACTCACCGCTATCGCTAACTAAAAAATTTTGCTACAGCTTAGAGCTGGTGCTAACTTATTCTGCTTCTGCAAAGAAATCAAATACTCACCTCTCATCCTGTGGCGAGAACAGTGGCCTGATCTGTCGCTTCTGGAAAAAAGTCCCCAGTCACCCTCTGCTTTCACTCCGCCGACCTGCAGGATCTTGCAACGGTGAGCCTAGCGGCTGCACGGAGCAGGCTGTTGGACTTTAATCTACTGGGTAAAACGGGGAAGCTAAAGGGAGATTTTCAAGAGCAAATTTTTCCACTTAGCTCAGGGCCACTGATAGTGCTCTTAGTCTCTTAACCCCTTTCTCCTGGATGACATAACCATCAACAATTCCATGGTGTAACACTTAACCAGAATGAAAACTGGCAGCAGACTTCCTATTTCACACTAGTATCCTGAAACTGTGCACATTCGTGGTTTGTATGCAGAATGCAGTTCTTGGCATGCCTGTCTGAAACTCTTGCAGCACTCCCTGCATTGAATATTGGCTTACTAGCAGCTTCTCTGATACGTGTTCACTGTAACTGTTTATTTTTCTTGGAGAAAAAAAGTAGCTTATATTGAGTAAAAAAGTGTCATGGTAGTGTCTTGTATTAGTGTACGCTCAAATTGTTTCATGTACGGTAGTGAGGGCCACCATCAGGGCACATTTGAAATTGGTCTGACAGACCCCGGGAGCTCTTAACTGTCTGGATGCATCTGGACAATGATCCCTGTCTCTTGAACTAAGCCACTAATTCTCACCATATGACAATGGCTGTCAGATTAGACGATTGCTGTTGGACAGAATTGACAGAACCCGCCGGCATGCGAGCGATGAAAAGAGAAAAACAAAAAGCTGATAAGCCCTGCTGCTGCCCCGCCGCTCACTGCACCCGCCACTCAGTGGACCCGCCGCGCCGCCACTCACTGGACCCGCCGCTCACTTGACCTGCCACTCAGTGGACCTGCCGCCCTGCCGCTCACTGGACCCGCTGCTCAGTGGACCTGCCGCTCACCAAACCCACCTACCCACCACTCACTGGACCTGCCGCTCAGTGGACCCACTGCCCAGCCACTCACTAGACCCGCCGCCCCACTGCCCTGCCACTCACTGGACCCGCCGCTCACCAGACCCCTACCCCGTCACTCAGTGGACCCGCCGCCCCACCGCTCAGTGGACCCGCTGCTCACAGGAACCGCTGCCCCGCTGCTCAATGGACCCGCCATCCCGCCGCTCACTGGAACCGAATCCTAAAAAAAGATGGGAGAGGAAAAAAAGAAGGGAGGGGGGAAAAAAGATGGAAGGGGAAAAAAAGAAGGGAGGGGAAAAAAACTGCCGGCATGCACACAATGAAAAGAAAAAAAAAAGCTAAGCCCTGCTGCCGCTCAGTGGACCCGCCACCCCGCCGCTCACTGGACCCGCCGCCCCGCCGCTCAGTGGAACGAATCGAACTGGGGGGGATGAAAAGAGTGTGTGTGTGGGGGGTTAATGAAATGAAAAGAGTGGGGGGTGGACAGAGCCAGCTATCCTGCCCTGGGAGCTTACAATCTAAGAGAGGGAAGAGGAGCTCGCTCATGGGAGCTTACAGTCTAAGAGAGGGAAGAGGAGCCGCTCACGAGAGCTTACACTCTAAGGCCGGGGGCACACTAGACGTTTGCCGTCAGATTGCCGTCAGCACTAACGCGCGTTAAAAAAAACCAGCGTCGCACTCGACGCTCGTCCACCCCCCCTTGCGTGATCTTCCATAGGAGGATAGCGGAGCCCCGTCAACGTGAATCCAAACGCATCATCACTGGCGATCCGCTAGGATTCACGTCGACGGGGCTCCGCTATCCTCCTATGGAAGATCAGGCAAGGGGGGGTGGACGAGCGTCGAGTGCGACGCTGGTTTTTTTTAACGCGCGTTAGTGCTGACGGCAATCTGACGGCAAACGTCTAGTGTGCCCCCGGCCTAAGAGGGAAGTGGAGCCAGTTTATGGGAGATTACAATCTAAGAGAGGGAAGAGGAGCCTTCTCACGGGAGTTTACAATCTAAGAGGGGCAAGAGGAGCCCGCTCACGGGAGCTTACAATCTAAGAGGGGGAAGAGGAACCCGCTCACGTGAGTTTACAATCTAAGAGGGAAGAGCTGCCCGCTCTAATATATAAATGCGTTTGTAATGTGCAGTCAGCCGCACCCATCACAGCTGCTCACTCGGCCCTCCCGTTGCGAACGGGACAGCGACAGATGCGTTATAAATACATTTATATAGAGAGAAAAATTGGTAACTGCAGAGACGCTGTAATTATATTTTGTATATTGTATGTATTATTTGGGGTCTGCTGCCTAAAAAAAGGTGGGGCACATAAACCTCAACACAAATGTGTAAATATGTTACAAATTAAGAAGAGGGATCCTAGTGGCGCAGTGGATGGTTTAGATCAATGGCCAGAGGCGTAACTAGAAACCTCAGGGCCCAGGTGCAGAAATCATGACGGACCACACCCCACCCTAGGCAAAAACATATTGTTGACTCCAGACAATCAGTGTCCCATTTTTTTCCAGGACCCCGATGACCTCTTCAGTCCATCCCATTTAAAATGTAATGTGCACTATTTGTATCTCACACAGCTCCACAGCAATAAATCTCCCAGTAATGTGCAGTGTATATGAGCTTATCACTGTCACGTCTCGGCCTTGCCCCCTGCTGGTGGTAGCAGGGATTCCTGTTTGTTTTTGTTTTCAGGCTGCAGGCCATCTGTTGGGCTTATTGGTCTGCGGTCACATGACCTGTTCTGCCCTATATGTAGGACCAGGATTCCCCTTGATCCTTGGACCAGGATAGTCTTTCTTGCCTAGTCCCTGTGTGCTGGTTAACTTTGATATTCTGTGTATGACCTCTGGCTCATGTGTTTAGGATCTCTCTCTTGTCTGACCCCTCTAGTTATGATATTCTGTGTATGACCTTTGGCTCTTGTATTTGGATCTCTCTTCTGTCTGTCCCCTGTACCGTGCTTATTTATCCGTGTAATACCTGCATTCATTGTATGTCTGGTTTATGTTTTATACACCTTACAGACCTAGCTTAGTTACTATTTCGAGACCACCTTTCAAGGATCTCAGTCAGGGCTTCGTGATCTTTCTAATTCTGTAATATCCTGGTTTGTTCCCTGGAATCTGTATACCTGCCCTTAAGGCTTCAATCTCCGCAGATTGGGGGCTCCCCATCACCCTATAGGGGGCTCACCGTTACATTATCCTGGTCCCATAATAGAAGCTGGCAGGTATGTCTCATATGTATGAAGCTGTATTGAACTTGGTGCTTGCTATGCTGAAAGAGCTGCAGAGGTTAATGGAGGCTCTGAGCCTATCACCTGCTGCAGCTAATGATGCAGCACCACCCTGCACTACTTGCAAACCCATGTCTGAGAAGGAAAGACGCAGGTTGTATGGTCTCTGTTTTTATTGTGCAGTTCCAAATCACACTATTGAACATTGTGTATTAAAACCTGTTAAGCAATGGCAGGGGAACCATGTATCCAGGTATCGCTATGGAGGTACTGGTGTGTCCTCCATAGGCATCCAGACTGGCAGAATAGCCACCTCAAATCTGTTGAATCATGGGATCACTATGCCCTCGTCTCACAGTGAGGTTGCAGTGTCTCATGTTGGGAATGCTATGCCAGCCATGTCTGTATCCACTGGCACGCTGCCAGCCATGTCTGTATCCACTGACACGCTGCCAGCCATGTCTGTATCCACTGGCACGCTGCCAGTCATGCCTGTATCTACTGGCACGCTGCCAGCCATGTCTGTATCTACTGGCACGCTGCCAGCCATGTCTGTATCCACTGGCACGCTGCCAGCCACGTCTGTATCCACTGGCACGCTGCCAGCCATGTCTGTATCCACTGACACGCTGCCAGCCATGTCTGTATCCACTGGCACGCTGCCAGTCATGTCTGTATCTACTGGCACGCTGCCAGCCATGTCTGTATCTACTGGCACGCTGCCAGCCATGTCTGTATCCACTGGCACGCTGCCAGCCACGTCTGTATCCACTGGCACGCTGCCAGCCATGTCTGTATCCACTGGCACGCTGCCAGCCATGTCTGTATCCACTGGCACGCTGCCAGCCATGTCTGTATCTACTGGCACGCTGCCAGCCATGTCTGTATCCACTGGCACGCTGCCAGCCATGTCTATATCCACTGGCACCCTGCCAGCCATGTCTGTATCCACTGGCACGCTGCCAGCCATGTCTGTATCCACTGGCACGCTGCCAGCCATGTCTGTATCCACTGGCACGCTGCCAGCCATGTCTGTATCCACTGGCACGCTGCCAGCCATGTCTATATCCACTGGCACCCTGCCAGCCATGTCTGTATCCACTGGCACGCTGCCAGCCATGTCTGTATCCACTGGCACGCTGCCAGCCACGTCTGTATCCACTGGCACGCTGCCAGCCACGTCTGTATCCACTGGCACGCTGCCAGCCATGTCTGTATCCACTGGCACGCTGCCAGCCATGTCTGTATCCACTGGCACGCTGCCAGCCATGCCTGTTCGCACTGGCAATGAAATGCCAGCCATGTCTGTATCTACTGGCATGAAGCCAGCCATGTCTGCTTCCCCTGGCACGAAGCCAGCCATGTCTGTTCCCACTGGCAATGAAAAGCCAGCCATGTCTGTATCTACTGGCACGCTGCCAGCCATGCCTGTTCTCACTGGTAATGAAAAGCCAGCCATGCCTGTTCCCACTGGCAATGAAATGCCAGCCATGTCTGTATCTACTGGCACGAAGCCAGCCATGTCTGTATCTACTGCTGTATCTACTGGCACGAAGCCAGCCATGTCTGTTCCCACTGGCACAAAGCCAGCCATGTCTGTTCCCACTGGCAATGAAAAGCCAGCCATGTCTGTATCTACTGGCACGATGCCAGCCATGTCTGCTTCCCCTGGCACAAAGCCAGCCATGTCGGGTACTGGTAATGAGAAGCCAGCCATGTCGGGTACTGACAATATGTCATTCGTGATGCCTGAGGCTGGCACCTTGCCAGTGGTGTCCGAGACAAGCTGTATGTCAGCAATGACAGCTGCGCCCATGTTAGGCGAGGCAGCTGCACCCAGGTTAGACGAGACAGCTGTGACCACGTTTTGTTATGAGGCCGACGTGCCTGGATTGGCACATGAGACCACTGTGCCCTTGCCCCACAGTGAGTCCAGTGTTGTCCCCACCATTGTCAAGCCTTGTGAGGTGGTCACAAAGTCTATGTCTTGCTCAAAGAGAAGACAGGAAAAGGTGATCAACCCTAGCCAATCTGGTTCTGAAACTTCCACACTCTGTTCTGGTTCCAGTGATACTAGACCCTCTAAGTCCGAGGTTGCCTTACTCCGCACAGTAATCAGGGAAATCCGGCAAGCTGGTGGTTTGAAGGGTACCATGATCCCCAAATCACATTGTGTTCCCAAGGGATATATACGGACGCCCTCTGGCTCTTTGATGCGTGAAACGCATTGGTTAGTGCTCCAGAGACACCCTGGCATTCTGCAAGGGCTGTTGGAAGAGTCTGATTCAGATGATCCACAATATACTCCTCCTGGGGAGAGGTGTAAGACTGTTGTGGCGCCAACTGTACCACGTCCTGGTGATGTCACATATCCCGAGAGTTTACCAGTCATGCACACACCCTGTACTGTATCGGTCGGGGCCATGTCTAATGGCAAGGTCATTGTCTCTGGGGCAGACAGTAAGTCCACTGTGTCTAGTGGTTCCACTGTGAGATGTAATATACAATCTCAGGGCAAGACTACTGTCACTGGATCTGGCAGTACCTCTATTGCCTCTATGTTCTATGGTGTGGACAGAACTCCTAGATCACTGCCCAGGAGACGCAAGGTGACTAACCGTAACCAACCTGGGACTGATGATTCACTCCGTTCAAGGTCCAAGGTACTCATGCCGTCGGACCCTCGGGTACGAGACTCTAGCCCGGTTGCCGAGGGTTGTGTACGGGCCTCTAATGGTGCAGTGATCTGCAGAGAGGACCTGGAGGTTTATGAAAGAGCTTTGCTTGCTCAGGCACATACTGACTACTCTGAGTCTGAGTGGGATTCCAATGGGTACTGGTGACTGGTCTTATCCGTTTTCATGCCGTCCATGTTTTCTTTCTTGGGTGCCCAGGAGGTCACCCATAAGGGAGGGGGTTATGTCACGTCTCGGCCTTGCCCCCTGCTGGTGGTAGCAGGGATTCCTGTTTGTTTTTGTTTTCAGGCTGCAGGCCATCTGTTGGGCTTATTGGTCTGCGGTCACATGACCTGTTCTGCCCTATATGTAGGACCAGGATTCCCCTTGATCCTTGGACCAGGATAGTCTTTCTTGCCTAGTCCCTGTGTGCTGGTTAACTTTGATATTCTGTGTATGACCTCTGGCTCATGTGTTTAGGATCTCTCTCTTGTCTGACCCCTCTAGTTATGATATTCTGTGTATGACCTTTGGCTCTTGTATTTGGATCTCTCTTCTGTCTGTCCCCTGTACCGTGCTTATTTATCCGTGTAATACCTGCATTCATTGTATGTCTGGTTTATGTTTTATACACCTTACAGACCTAGCTTAGTTACTATTTCGAGACCACCTTTCAAGGATCTCAGTCAGGGCTTCGTGATCTTTCTAATTCCTGTAATATCCTGGTTTGTTCCCTGGAATCTGTATACCTGCCCTTAAGGCTTCAATCTCCACAGATTGGGGGCTCCCCATCACCCTATAGGGGGCTCACCGTTACAATCACAGAGCTCTACAGCAATAAACCTCACAGTAATGTGCGGTGTGTATGAGTGTATCACTGAGCTCCACAGCAATAAATCTCACAGCAATGTGCAGTGTAGGCTCCACAGTAATAAAACGTTCATACACACTGCACTTATTTTTTTTTTTGAGAAAGGATTTTACCAGGAAGGATACATTGAGATTTCTCTCATTTTCAAGTATGTCCTGGGTGGCGAGTATGTACCGTTAGGTGTCTTGCCCAAGGACACTTACTGGAGAGGTGCTCGTCATTACTGTGAGTTTTATTGCTGTGGAGCTCTGTAATATGCTCATATACACTGCACATTGCTGTGGAGCTCTGTGATACACTTATACACACCGCACATTACTGTGAGTATCATTGAGCTTCACAGCAATGTGCGGTGTGTATGAGTGTATCACAGAGCTCCACAGCAATAAAACTCACAGCAATGTGCAGTGTGTATGAGTGTATCACACTGCTCCAAAGTAAAACTCACACATAAGTATAAAATAAGTTTAAAAAAATAATTTTATATATATAAAATATAGGCAAGCCCACGGCCCAGGCAGGCGAGTGTGGGCCCCCAGACTCGAGGGCCCGGGTGCGGTGGCACCCTCTGCACCCCTGGTAGTTACTCCCTTGTCAATGGCTCTTATGCTCAGGTATTGCTCCTAGACATATAACCAGACAACTTTTTGCATACTTCAAATGAAGCTTGAAATCATATTTTGTGACACAACAATATAATATTGCATAAAAATTCCTAAATGGCCCAACAAATACTGAACTTGTGCAAATTCACAAAACCGTTAAAATAAGGCGGAAAAAAGGCAGTGGTAATCAGCCTCTTCAACGTAAAATTCTCCTAGTTAAAATGCCAATGGTAAAACCTCATGTGCAGATGCATATATAAAGTGCTTGTGCTCATAGAGGAAATCCTCTTATAAAGTGCATACACAAAAAGTGCCGATGAAAAGTGCACAAATATTCAGAGGTAATGACTTCTCAAAATAAAATATTCGTTACTAGGTGATTCCTAAATCACAAAAGTGCACGTGCAAAAGTGCGAAAGGATGATAAATTCATATAAATGTTCACAAGTCACTGAAGAGCAGATTGATCGTGCTGTGGAGATTGGTGTCCAAACTCCAAACGTCGCGTCCTTTCTCCTCAATTAATGGATCTCAGTGTAAATGCGAAAGGGAGAGAGAAAAAGAAAAATAAGACAATCGTGCAGACTGTTTCATACAGGTTCTGGTGAGTATACAATAAAACTCACTCTCAGATTATTGAGCCTAATATGTCCCGGCTCTAGATAGAGAGATACTCTTGGATAGGACATTGAAAAGCAAATATGTGGACACGGATTCTGAGCTTTGCAACAACAAAAATAATCAAGTTGTAAGGAGGTGTAAGGAGGTGTATATAAAGCGCTTACATTTTTTTTGTGTATACCCGTAATACACAAAATGTTAGTAGAAAACAGAAGATCTTCAATCTTGACTTATCCTATAAAGACAGAAAAGGACATACATTGGGCAGTATGTAATTCCTTTGTAGAAGTCTAAATAGTCGATGAGAATTCACTCACTCATTTGAGAGCCTTAGTGAAGCCGACTCTGAGCTATAATAGCAATAGGATATCAAGTTAGAAGACCTCACCACCTCCAGGCTTCAAGTCCCGTCTGATATTGTGATCCGTCCAAACCGCAAACCTGGCTCCTGCGGTAACTCCACAATAGGGATATCCAAAAAAAGGAAACGGACCCAAGCAAGTGATAAAAGCCTACAGGCTAAATTATTAAAATAAGAAACAGTATAACGCATTTTGACTGACCGTCTTCGTCAAGGTGCATAGTTACAATAACATTAATATGGCTTTATATAGTTATACCGCGACCACCTGAAAATCATTAGAACAGAAACATGATTTAACCATATATTCTAATAATGAATCTTAGCAGAATTTAAAATATTTAACAAAATAATTGGTGTAGTTTCGGCTTGGTGTTAAACCATATCATGTTTCCTATTGTCCTGTCATTTAAATAGATTAATAAGCCTTGCATTTATGGGTAAAGGATGTATGCTACAACACCGTTTAGAACATTTAATATTACACAAAATAAATGATAAAAATAAATAATTCTGTAACTCATTTCAAATTCTTGTGATATTTGTAACTTGTTCCATTACCAATAGGGCTGATATAATAGCAGTCTGTCATTTGGATTTGATTTTAAAGTTTTCCGATAATTAATGCACTTGAATTAAATACATATTGGAAAAATTTTGATAGCACCACTGATTTAGTAAAGAGTGAGGGACATCCACAGCTCACTTCATCAGAAACAGCAAACAATTTTCTTTTTGTACTATTTCGCAAATGGATTTGAACATATGAGTCCTCCTATAAGGGTTAACGATTGAATATAGAAAGTGTGTTCTAGAACTGAGTGTGCATTTTATTATAGCTAAATTGGGCTTTTTCTCATTTATAGAAAGCATATCAGTTGTTATCCTTAGCAATATGTTTTAAGAAAAACAATTAGGAAAAATGTTTTATTTACTCATCTGGCTTTTTTTAACTTCATTTACAGTACCAAAATTGTTATTGTCTATAAAAAATTTATTTCGAAAAGATAAAAGTTATACATACACTATATTGCCAAAAGTATTTGCTCACCCATCCAAATAATCAGAATCAGGTGTTCCAATCACTTCCATGGCCACAGGTGTATAAAATCAAGCACCTAGGCATGTAGACTGTCTTTACAAACATTTGTGAAAGAATGGGTCGCTCTCAGGAGCTCAGTGAATTCCAGCGTGGAACTGTGATAGAATGCCACCTGTGCAACAAATCCAGTCGTAAAATTTCCTCGCTCCTAAATATTCCACAGTCAACTGTATTATAAGAATGTGTTTGGGAGCGACAGCAACTCAGCCACGAAGTGGTAGGCCACGTAAACTGACAGAGCGGGGTCAGCGGATGCTGAGGCGCATAGTGCAAAGAGGTCGCCAAATTTCTGCAGAGTCAATCACTACAGACCTCCAAACTTCATGTGGCCTTCAGATTAGCTCAAGAACAGTGTGCAGAGAGCTTCATGGAATGGCTTTCCATGGCCGAGCAGCTGCATCCAAGCCATACATTACCAAGTGAAATGCAGCGTCGGATGCAGTGGTGTGAAGCACGCTGCCACTGGACTCTAGAGCAGTGGAGATGCGTTCTCTGGAGTGACGAATCGTGCTTCTGCATTTGGCAATCTGATGGACGAGTCTGGGTTTGGCGGTTGGCAGGAGAACGGTACTTGTCTAACTGCATTGTGCCAAGTGTAAAGTTTGGTGGAGGGGGGATTATGGTGTGGGGTTGTTTTTCAGGAGATGGGCTTGGCCCCTTAGTTCCAGTGAAAGGAACTCTGAATGCTTCAGCATACCAAGACATTTTGGACAATTCCATGCTCCCAACTTTGTGGGAACAGTTTGGAGCTGGCCCCTTCCTCTTCCAACATGACTGTGCACTAGTGCACAAAGCAAGGTCCATAAAGACATGGATGACAGAGTCTGGTGTGGATGAACTTGACTGGCCTGCACAGAGTCCTGACCTCAACCCGATAGAACACCTTTGGGATGAATTAGAGCGGAGACTGAAAGCCAGGCCTTCTCGTCCAACATCAGTGTGTGACCTCACAAATGCGCTTCTGGGAGAATGGTCAAAAATTCCCATAAACACACTCCTAAGCCTTGTGGACAGCTTTCCCAGAATATTTGAAGCTGTTATAGCTGCAAAGGGTGGACCGACGTCATATTGAACCCTAAGGATTAGGAATGGGATGTCACTTAAAATCATATGCGAGTCAAGGCAGGTGAGCGAATACGTTTGGCAACATAGTGTAGCTATATTGTCATAAGAACCTGAATAAATCATTTAATCTTAAATGTGTTCCCAGTTTTACTTTCTCTAAATTTCTTTTTAAAGTGACGCAATTATGCCCAAAACAAAATCAATTAATTTTACAGGGAATTACTCCCTTTATATGAGTCAGCATTTTTTGATGACACATATAATTGAAAAAGAATGGGATATCCCCAGCAAAGGTTCACTGTGCCTCTCGTTACTGTGGCATGCCACAGGGGGATGGGACAGCATTAGTGGGAAGCCTTCCTACAGGACAGCCCAACAATGCACACTTGATTGACTGTTGGAGCACTGACTGACAAGTTAGCACACCGATGTCCCCTCTGAAGGCCAATCGTGCATTGCTGCACAATGGCCACAGCTATCTTTGCCCATGGAGGGCGAAACATGGAAGAATATGTCACTTGGTTTGTGGGATTATAAACAGCGATATCTCATCAAGTTCTGAGATAATTCATTGATCTTTAAGACCACTGCAATATCCATCCTCTGATGGGATATCGCATACAATTGTACCTGATCAATACAGTAAATTCTCCATACGTCATCTCTTTGCTCAGCTGGGCACAGATCTGAGACTTCAACCACAGCAGGTTGATATCTTAGATGTCAGCCCTTGCTGTGGAGCTCCCCCCCCCGCCCACTAAAGTCATCGACTTCATTATCCCAATTTCTGGTGTCATTGTGCACATGTACAAAGTAGTTTCACTGAAGTTGGTTCACCATCAATCGCCAAAGTAAATCCACCATTATTTTAATAAAACCAATAATGGCTGACGAATAAAGTGGAATTATGAAATGACATTATAAATTCTAAAACTTCATGATAATAAGCTGTGGTCCATGGATTTAAACCTTTAAAATATGAAGTGGGTATAATTGATACATAACAACAACCATTGCTTAACTCTTTCAGGGAGGATGACTCTTGGGACACATCATCTGAACATTTCTCTTGTGTCATGCATTATACTTATTTTCTCCTAGCTCCCGTAGCTATCTCTGTCATTTTTCCCAGCTGATCAGCCTGTCAGGCCGCACTGGGGGAAATTTCAGGAATTTGTTGACATCATAGCACAATGGCATAATGATGTCAGGTATTCTCTTAAACATCAGAGGTATCTCTCTTACAATGTCAAGAGATGTGTTTTTGGAAAAATACTCGTCTCACCTTTCCAGGGATAATAAGCAGGACTATGAAGAATCGAAATATAAATGTTTAAAATGTAAAAAACATTGAAATAAAATAAAAGTGTTTACACATTACCAATGTCTGATTATCTCATAGAATGAGAATGATGGCAGTCTCCCAACATTCCTTTCCATCTCCCCCCTTTCAATAAGTCAGTCTAGTCTGGTGAAAGTCAAAGCAAATAAAACAGTCTCCAACATGTTTGCAGGCACATATAAAATGTCAAAAGTAGGAAAAAACATACAATTCCCAAAATAGTAAACTCCCTATCCTTTACTTCAAGGCCATCTCCTTAGTAAAGCTGAGGCACACTTTAGAGAATGACGAGACCCTTCCCACACTCACAGTGAGAAAACTGTGAAACATCTATGGAACGAATACCTTCCACCTATTGGGGGAGCATCAAAAACAATGCTCCCATGACCACAATCTCGATCCGTGCAAGAAAAATAGATGGGAGAGAAACTGACAGACTCATCCTGAGAAAGTTAAAACCACTGGGAGTGTCTTTTCTCACCATGCAAGTCACCAAAGTACATGCTGTACTTTTTATACAAACATACAAGTGAATCAAACATAAATATGAGATAAACACACACAGTTTAATGGCGACATGAGCAGGAGATCATGCATGCAGTCATCACCACACTTGCAGTGAATTCAGACTATATTTTAACTTATGGCTACAATGACCGGTGTTTTTCCTGGCAGTTGCTATCAACGATCAGCACTGTACATGATATGTGATGAATTAGGATTGTCTCCTCTCAAAACAGCCATCCCCCATCATGACAATAATGACCATTAGAGAACCCTGGTCTCAGGTAGTATACTCCTCCACAATCAAAGTTCCTCTCAAATTTTAGAGGACTTACATTTACTACAAAACTCATCTGTAGAAGTGAAACATACAGCCTCACAATTCACCTTTTGTTCCTCCACAGCTATCAAACACTTGACACATTAAAATGAGCGATATTACTTATTTTTCCGGGAAGTTGATTAAAATTCACCAATGATACATATTTGAACAAATGTCCCCTTTTTAAACTCCCTTGTCCTTTAAAAAGAGTTACAGGTTAACAGCACTACAGTACATTAGCCTGAGTATCACAGAGGACCTTGTGCATAAAAAGTTGCACAGCAACAATAAATTTCAGTATATCACTGCAAGAAAGGATTTCAAGAAACCCCATGTCTTTCACTTAAATTACTTTTTCATTACTTACTAATCCAATTTTGCTCTGCTCTTAATAGGGTTGGAATGAAATGCTCACTGCATAGATGGACATCCAAGTGGAACCCAGCCAGGTTAAAAAAAAGAAAAGGAAAAAGGACTTCGAGAGCTGATATATTCTGGACTATTGTATTTAATTTGCTTAGTGTAAGTTTCACCATGCATTAAGAAAATTAATTTAATAATGTCATAGGGGTTTACAGAACAACTGATCACAAGGAGTGTGTCTTTGGTAGAGCTGATAATTTCTAATATTAGCTGCAAGCTACGATATGAGCTAGAAACTCTTAATAAATAATAATAAAATGTGGATAACACTCGTGACTATGATAAGGGAAATGTTGGATCTAATAATCTCGGTGGGCTTAAATTAGATAGAATGGATCAGCTCAATGGATGTTATTTGCTGTCTTCTTTTTTATATATAGTTTTATGAGTTGGCCGTAAAGCAACTATGAGAATAATTATAGCAAACAAGTTAAAGATCAGACATATAAAATTTACATAAGGAAGAATTTAGCAGAGCAACATTAAATTGTACAGTGTGTTGCACTTATAATGTAGTTGCAATGTCTGTTATAATTTCTATTGTCTCTGATTTATTGCACAAAAACCGATGGCACATTTGCAATGCGAGTGTATATATAAACATATTTGTAGAAGTAGGTGTTGCTTGTGTTATCTGATCTTTTCTTTGAAGGGAAATATTTAAGTAGATCACCAATTAGCCTAATTAAGGATCCCTTCCCATTGCATAAACTAATACAGTCTTCAAATTATAGCACATTAGGTAAACAGCACACAAGGCGGGAAGGATGGGGTTGACAGGAACACATTAGACTAAGGTTTGGCAGGAACAAACACATATGGGTAGAGCAGGAACACGGCCGACTCGTATGGCAGGAACATGGCAGACTTGTATGCAGTGGTGTAGTTAGGTTTTGTGCTGCCCTAGGCCTGACTAAACTCGTGCACCCCTAATTTAAATTTGACGCACCCCTTCCTGTCAAGGGCACACCTCTTCCTGGTTAATCCCCACCCTTCCTCTTTAAGCTCCACCTTTTCCTCTTAGAGCTCCGCCTTTTCCTCTCTTTATATTAAAAGTGGATACCAAGTGCCTACTTGTATATTTTGTATACCATTTCAAATGTATCTATTGAGATAAAGAAAATTATGAAATGTTTAAATTCAAGTATTTTTACAAAGAACAGCCACGCATGTCAAGTAAACGGGATCACAGCCGCTCTAATTGGTGGAACAATAAAATCCACAGAAACGTGCACTGCATATGAGCGTATCACAGAGCTGCATAGCAATAAAACCCACAGAAATGGGCACTGTGTATGAGCATATCAGAGCTGCAAAGCAATAAAACCCACAGAAATGTGCAGTGTGTATGAGCATATCACAGAACTGCACAGCAATAAAACTCACAGTAATGTGCAGTGTGTAGGAGCATATCCCAGAGCTCCAGGGCAATAAAACTCACAGTAATATGCAGTGTGTTTCACAGAATCCACAGCAATAAAACTCCCAGCAATGCAATGTGCGGTGTGTATGAGTGCATCAGAATTCACAGCAATAAAACTCACAGCAATGCAATGTGTGGTGTGTGTCAGCGTATCAGAATCCACAGCAATAAAACTCCCAGCAATGCAATGTGCGGTGTGTATGAGTGCATCAGAATCCACTGCAATAAAACTCCCAGCAATGCAATATGTGGTGTGTGTCAGCGTATCAGAATCCACAGCAATAAAACTCCCAGCAATGCAATGTGCGGTGTGTATGAGTGCATCAGAATCCACTGCAATAAAACTCCCAGCAATGCAATGTGTGGTGTGTATGAGTGCATCAGAATCCACTGCAATAAAACTCCCAGCAAACTGAGTGTATATGAGCACACAGCAATTATTTATTCTACATTTACCGGCCTCTGTCCGCAGTAGGGCTGTGTGCAGAGTCAGCAGGGACTGTGTACAGACTCAGCAGGAGGTCCCTCCAGGCCACGTTAGGATCATGATTGTGCCTGTGCATGGAGCCATCTTGTCAGCAGTGGGGTGCCACTGCCAGAGGGTGCACCGTGGCTTTGATTCCCTTCCCGGTGGGTGTTCAGTCCAGAATAGAGAGACAGTCCATGTTAACGAAAGGGCGGGCAGCTGCGTGCATGCGTGTCACGTGGTTCAGCCAGTCAGGTGGTACTGAGACTCCGTACCACCTGACTGGCCGGACCGAGTGTGACCTGCACGCAAGCAGCCTCACCAGGAGCCAGGCAGCTCAATGACAAATTTCTATCACTGCAGTGCTGGTTAGGGAAAGATCCACTTTAAACAGCAGTAAGCAGACAGGGCTTCATATTCTGCTGAAACCCCCCCCCCTTTACCTGCCGTTTACTGTCATCTTCTCTCTCTGGACACAAATCACATCCCCCTCCCCTCTCCTAGAGCTGCTGCAAGGCAGGGGAGGAGCTATGGAGGGAGGAGAGGGGGATTTTTATTCTATTCGATTTTATTCCATATGCAAACGCCATGCTCCGCTGCTCGTTGTTTGAGAACACAGCTCAAAGCTGACACACAGTGACAGTGGCACCTCCTAGTACCCCCTAATGACACCCCAATAATCACTGGTACCTGGGGCGGCCCGCCCTCCGCCACTCCTCTAAGTACACCACTGCTCTAGTGATATGCTCACACACAAGTTTGGGGAACTGCCAGCAAGTACGGTGCTGTTTGAAGGCACTGCAAATCCCCATAGAGAAGTAATGGTTAATCTATTCAGAGAACACCAAACAGCAGAGAAATGTCAGTGAAATGCCCTGATGTTCGGTGGTTTCAATCAGCAGGTTTTTTCAGGCGAACCCCATAGGTTTCAATGTTAAAAATATTCCCGTTTTTTATGCAATATCTAATAAACCATTTATTATTTTAATCTGCAGTAAAAAGTCTTTATTTATTTATTGATTTTTTTTTGTACCTTTTAGTGATTTTTCTGAATTTTTTGGGCTAAATTCCCCCCTTTTTTTTAATAGCGGTTCTCCTTTTTCTGTAACAGAACTTTTTATTATCAATCATAGGATCTTATATGCAAATTCCAGACATTTTCGTTCAGTAGTTCTTTTGAAAACAGCAGGCCATGGGTTTGCAGTGGCAGCATACAGCGGCCGACCCCATGCACTTTGGGGACCCTGCGGTGAATGGTGAATTCACTGCAGGGTTGGGAAATTTTATTCCCTGAAGTGCAGGGAACTGCAGAACACCAAAATGTTGGCGTCATTTCGGTGCTCTGTGAGTAACCCAATTAGTGGTGAGGTTTTTTGTTGCCCCCTGGAAAGTGAAAGCCTAGGCCTTGCCTACCCAGGACATACTTGAAAATTAGTGACATCTTAATGTTTCCTTCCTGGTAAAATAGTTTGCAAAAGTAAAAAAAAAAAAAAAAAAAATTTTTTTTTTTAGGGGTGGGGCCACCCAGCGGGCCGCCGCCCCCTGGAACGTGCCGCCCTAGGCCTGGGCCTTGTTGGCCTAGGCCAAAATACACCAGTGCTTGTATGGCAGGAACACGGCAGGACACATGAACAGTAAAACGGTTAACTTACCTTCGTTCCTCATCCTTGTTGGATGTGTACTCAAAAATTGGCAGAAATTTAAAGTAGGCTTTGCGAAGTTGAAAATGCACACCTCTATGCAAAACTTGAAAACACCTCAAAGACATGTGCCTGAAACTCTAGTTACAATCATTTATATACTGCCAGCAGATGCCGTAGCCATTACAATTCCAGAACAGCAAATCCAAATGCAGGCAGGTAAGTCACCACACTACTCAGTGTATGTAGACAACCGAGTGATGGGGTCTGAGGGAGGCTGGATTGTATAGCAAGATAAGTGCCATCACGTGAGCATGATGATTAGACATGAGCATAACGAAAAATTTGGCTTCGGGTCGATCCATTGCATTTTTTAGTTCATTTCTGTGTGTTCATTATTTTACCGTCATGCATATTTCCTTATTTCAGGAGATTGGTAATTTGTATTTCGGATCACTTCGTATTTTGTTTTTATTAGTTATTTCATATTTCGGATCGATTCATATTTAGCTTTTATTACTTAATTCGGAATGTACAATTGAAGAATTAAGTGGTTATTCAGAGAGCACCGAAATGTCTCACATTCCCCACACTTCGGGAAATCTAATTCCCTGACTCTGTGGTGAATTCAGCATTCACCGCAGGGTCCCTAAAGTGCAGGGAAAAGAGGCCAAACGGATCGGAAAAAAAAATCACCAAAAATCTGCCGATAACCCGCCGATAACTCACCGTTCTGAAAAATCCGATCAATCCGAAACGCCACAGTAAACCTGCCAAATGTACCCAACGATCCGCCACAAACCCGCTGAACGCGTCTGAACACAGTGCCAACCAGCCGCCAGAAAAAGTCTACAAGCCGACGAACGGGGTAAAACAAACCCCCCCAAAAAACGATTAAAAGTTTAAAAATTTTAAATGCTGGTTGCAAAAATCTACTGAATGAAAATGTCTGGAATTAACATATAAGGTCCTATGAATAATATTTAAAAGGTCTGTTACAGAAAAAAACACTATTTAAAACAAATCAGAAAATATTGTATCTCCCGATCGGTGGCAGCTAGAAGGTCATGTTAGTTATCTTTGGAAAGGCCAGAGCATGGCCTATCCAATGATATCAAAGATGACCATGTTTTGTCTTAACAAATTAAAAAATTATAGTGTCTTTTTTTTTTTTATTTGTCTGGGTCGTATAATAAAATAGGACTTCAAATCACGTTTAAACATGATGAGCATAAAACGGTCAAAATGAGTTCAGCGCACAGAGGTGAAATGACTAAGCAATGAAGTGGTTAAAAAGCAAAAACATGTAAAAATTGTGTATTTCTAAACTCAGGACAAAATTTCAAAACTATTTAGCTGGAGCCTTTTTTGGCAGTTTTAGATTTTGGGGGTCAAAGTTAAAAAAAGTGTGTTTTTTCCATTTTGTTTCATTATATTTCATAAATTTTTTATAGGAAATTATACAATGTGGATAATGGTATCATTACAAAGTCCAATTAATGGCGAGAAAAATGGTATATCATATGTGTGGATTCCATAAATGAATAAGAGGAAAATTAGAGCTAAACACAAACAGCACAGAAATGTAAAAACAGCAGTGGGTTCTTTCAGACAGACAATGGTTAAATCGCCTGGTCACTACGGATTTAAAGTAATTAAGAATCCAAAATTTTCAGAAAAAAAATCCTGGAAAATGCCTAAAAAGTCTTAAAAAAAAGAGACTTTTTGCTGCAAGTGAAAGAATAAATGGTTGAATGACTATTTCATAAAAATGGGTAATATTTTTTACAGCGCTGTGGAAAATGGGAAATTTCACTACCGCCGAACTCATTCCCTGCACTCCGAGGAATCAAATTCCCCGGCCCTGCGGTGAATTCAGCATTGACCACCTGAAGTGCAGGAAAAAGCCACCGACCGCATCCGAAAAACTGCCGCAAAACCACTGATTCGAACAGAAAAACTGCTGTAAAATCGCCAGAAAAAATCAGAGTGATCTGAAAACACACCGAAAAAAAGCTGAAAGCACCCAACGATCCAACGATCAGAGCGCCAACCAGCTGCCGGAAAAAGCCAACGAACGGGTAGAACACCCCCCCACAAACACCACAACTTTTAAAAGCTGTTTGCAAAAAAAACTACTGCATGAAAATGCCTTAAAATTACATATAAGGTCCTATGAATAATAATAAAAAGGTCTGTTACAGAAAGAAAAAAAATCAGAAAATAAATTACTCCAAAAAAATTCTGAAAAATGACTAAAAAATTCTAAAAACATAAAAAAGAGACTTTTTGCTGCAGATTAAAAGAATAAATGGTTTAATAAATATTTAATAAAAACTGCAATGTTTTTTACATTGAAACCTATGAGATTCACCTGATTAAACCTGTCGAACAAAAGCAACGTACATCAGGGCATTTCATTGACATTTCGGGGCTGTGCGGTGAATAGATCAACCATTGTTTCTCTATGGGGGATTTCACTGTTGCCGTAGATCACCGTAATTCACTGGCAATTCGCCAATATTTGAGAATCCCTAGTTGTTTGAGTATCCGAATGGCCACGACATTGCACCGTATGGGGAAATTCACTTATTCGGTGCAATTTCGGTGCCAGTTCGGCTCTCTTTGAATAACCCCTTTAGCGTGAGGAAATGTTAGTTTTTTATTTACATTGACCTAAAAAATGTTGCTCTGCAGTCAGCAAACTGTATAAAATGTTTCTTTGTCCATTTGTCCATTTCCCATTTGATTACGCGCTAATACCACGTGTTTGCCCTTCATATTCCAGGACAAGAAGTCACAGTATAATTTCTTCAGCCTTCAATAAACGGAGCATTTTTGAATTGTCTACATTTATAATACAAAAGTTTTTCCTACACCCAAAGTCAACTTTATCATTCTTCTTTTCATCACAAAAGCAGAAGTAAAATGAACAGCCTCTTTGTCTTCTGTGTCTGACGCTAAAGTTCCATCAAATTTATGGTTTATCGAAGTTACATTAGCTCTCTCTCTCCGTCACTGTTGGCTTCAGATCCTCTCATCTGCCCTTTTCCTTTTAAATCAAACCTAAGCAACTCGGATGTACTAATTTCCTCTGTGTTAATCATATCCTCCTTAACATCCATCAGAGCCTCTCTCCTTGGATGTAATACAGCTTGAATAATGTTCTACAAAGTGACTGAGCCATTTATCACCAAGACAAAACTTTAGATAAAAGAGTCATTTTGTGACAAAAATGTTAAATGGATTTCACTTACTCCAGAGCATGGTGCAATATAGAAAGATGTTAACAAGGCTCAGGGTAGAATGTAGAATGTTTTAATATTTTGAAAAAGCTCTTATGGTACATCTACCTGTGGATCTCATATAAAGAAAATTGTATTCAAACAAAAAAGTTTACATTTTATAAGGGACTATTAGCACCTGTCCTGCGACATCGTAGTTTGCAGCTGATGAATGCCTCAGATGACATAGCACCCATCAAACAGCATTAACCCATTGGTTGTTGCTTATCGGTGCTTAATTGATTGACATCCATGAGGGATTAATTCTGCCATGCAGCGGGATGAGGTTTAATCAGTGCAGAGGCAGAGATAATGTCAATGGCCTGTATTCACCAATCATGGTAATTTAAAAAAAAAATGCAAGAGCTGGGTGTTAAATCTCTGCTGGAAAAAAAATCATTATGAACTGTGAAATTCCAGTGGAGCACCAATCTCTTTATCATTGTAAGTAGGGATGCACCGATACGACTTTTTTAAGACAGAGTACGACTACCGATACTTTTTTCAGGTACTCGCCAATACTGAGTAGATACTTTTATTTAAAGTCATGTGACCGCTTTCCAATAAATACTTTAGGATTTTGCTGAAAGCCTGTCCAATTTATGTTAATGTTGAAATATATGGCCAGACACCCCATTTACCCACTGCACAGGCCTACACACACCCTGACCACACACACCAGACCTCAGATATATATATATATAAATATATATATATATATATATACAGTATATATCCACACACATTCACCAGTCCTCAGATACATGTATACCCAACAGTCCCAGGTTACATTTATACACCACAGCCTCAGATACATACATACCCTACAGCCTCAGATACATGTATACACCACAGTTTCATGTACAAATATACCACAGCCTCAGGTATATATACACAGCACAGTCTCAGATACATATATACGCCACAGTGTCAGATACATGTACACAACACAGCCTCAGATACACGTATACCCAACAAATTCCAGTCCTCAGATATAGACATTGGGGCGGCTGGCAGAATGCTCTAACAGCATTCTACCAGGCCCCTGCAGCGAGCTGCGTTCCAGTGAGCAGCCACCAGCAAAGGTTTAGAGCTGTCGCTTGGTGGGAACCTTCAACCACGATCTTGTGAGATCTTGCACAGTTCGACATCTCGCAAAACCTGAGGTCTAGCGAGATTGTGGCTGGAGATTCCCAGCGAGCAGCTGCTCTAAACCTTTGCCAACAGCCACTTGATGGAACGCGGCCAGTCGCAGAGGCCTGGTAGAATGCCATTAGAGCATTCTGCCAGTCGCTCCAGCACCTCAGATACCAGCAAGCCAGCTCAGTGCTGGGTTCCGGTATCGGGAGCAGTATTGGGGGCATCTGCACGAGAACAAAGTAGTCAGTATCAACACCAATACTAGTATCGGTATTGGCGCATCCCTAACTGTAAGAACTAGAAACCACAACAGGGCCCATAGCTCTGTCAGCTACTGCTATTTAAAGGCCTCCTAGCTCTGTGATCAGTTGCAGAAGGAGCAGAGTATATGTGTCCAAAACTGCAACCTCTCTGCCCAGGACACCTAACAGTGGCACGAGCAGGTCCAGTCCCACCAGCATGCATGACAGTAGTCATGCAAACACTGGAGGTGAGTGTCAGGCAATACTATCTAGTGTAGCCCCATCCCTGGCTTGCACCAGTCTGTTACACCCACTAGTGATTAACTTACATTTTAGGGATAATGGATGCACTGTGAATTTCTGGTTTCTCCTCACAACATGGATAACTGCTATTGTGTCCAATATGAAATATAGCTAAAGTAGGCCATTGTTTAGATGTACGAAAGTGCAACATTAGCTCATGCTCAAATATTGGAATTATAAATACAAGTATTTTGTAAGTATGCTAAAAGTATATGATATTAGTAACAAGAACTGAAATGGTACAAGAGACAGGTACCACACATGATAGTTCTGGAAATAAGATACAGTATATAAGAGTTTAATCAATAGCAGTGTCAGTATCAAGAGCTGGACTCAGAACACAGGTGCTCAATATATTTGAGGAAATACAGGGATTAACCAAATAGCAGTGTCAGTAACAAGAGCCGGATTTGGTACACAGGTATCCAATAAAATGTGGTAATACAGGGTTTAACCAAATAGCAGTGTCAGTAACAAGAGCCGGAGTCGGTACACAAATGCTCAATATAATCGCAGTAATACAGTGGCTATCCAAATAGCAGTGTCAGTAACAAGAGCCGGAGTCGGTATACAGGTATCCAATATAATATGGTAATACAGGGTTAAACCAAATAGCAGTGGGAGAACAAAATGGTTATTGTTGTAATGGGTCACACACACACGGCACTGAGGTTGGGGGTCAAACACACACAACACACACAGCACTGAGCTTGGGGGGTCACACACACACACAGCACTGAGCTTGGGGGGTCACACACACAGCACTGAGGTTAGGGGAGTCACACATACACACCACTGAGGATGGGGGATCACACACACAGCACTGAGGTTAGGGGAGTCACACCCACACAGCGCTGAGGTTGGAGGTCACACCCACACAGCATTGAATTGGGGGGGTGACACACAGCACTGGGGGTGGGGGGTCACACACACATCATTGAGGTTGGGGGTCACAGAACCCTGAGGTTGGCTAGCTCGGGGCTGGCTGTGCGGTGGGTACCTGGGCGTGTCCAGATGGAGGTGCTGGAGCCGCTTCCTCAGGCTTAGCCCCTGTTGGAAGCAGAATGCGGAGTGCATCAAGGTCATGGATCATAGAGCAGCAGCAGCAGCTCGCGCGACCTCACCCCGCACTCCCAGTAAGTGGCACCTCTGCTCCCTGGCTCCGTGAGAGGAGGTGGATGTGGCTGGAGCCGCAGATGGTGGAGGCGAGCGGCCACACCTTGCAGTTCTTGGAGTGCAGAAAGGAGGGTGGGCCAGGTCCCAGAACAGCTGGGTCCTCCAGGGAAATGCTACCTTGGAGGACCGTTTCTTCAATTTATTACCTAGTTCTCTGTACTCTTCTTCTTCTTAAGTTCACTCCATCTTCCTCTTACTTTGTCATTGGTACCTATATGGACCATGATAGCTGTGTCTTCTCCAGCCCCTCCTAATAATCCATCTACTCTTTCAACCACATGACTAATTCGGGCATCCACCAGACAGAAAATTGTCCATTAAGATGGTCAAAGAGCAACGGATTACCCTCTTTACTTTCTTAATAATAGAGTCCCCTACCACCACAACCTGCCCAGCCCCTTTCCGTGGAGGAGTCATTCCCCTTCATCCCCTGCCCACTGAGACCATCCTGCTCCTGTGCAGCCTATTCCCTACCTGCAACCATTAAAAACCACGCCTCCCCCGGCCCCTGAGTTGACTACTCTACCAGTCTGGGTGAGAGCATATGCCCCCGCCAACTGTGTATGCTGCAGACCAAAGTGGGCCAGCAGGTGGCAGACAGAGGCTGTACACTACCTGCTGGCAGCTGTGAGGGAGCTTGGTGTTCCTCGTTGAGGGAAACGCTGGCGGCTGCCTTGATACCCCGCCCTGACAGGGAAGGTGAGGTCAGACAGTAGGAGTGCAAATTGCGTAGTAAACCTGCATGAAATTTTGGGTTCGGAAGCCCCTGAGCCGAAGAGGAGAAGCTTCACGCTCCGAGAATCAAAAGGTGTGTAAGTTCACCTCAAATAAAAAAATTATTAAAAAATAATTTGTCAGAGGCTGTCAGCAGTATCTGCCCAGTTGTTTAAGGGCAAAAAAAAGAGAATTCTAATGTTATTTACAGTAAGGAGACATGATGTCCGAGCAGATCTTGCGTCTCGGATGGAATAGGATGTGAAACAATTAAGCAGTGCACTCGAGCCATTATGTTATATGGCCCAAGCACTCTGTTTAACATCCAGGCAGGAATATGGCCCTGTATTATCTCAAGTTCTGGATGTTTTCCATGTGCAGTTTTGAAATGTCATTTAAACCAGTGATTAGTGAATTAATGAAGTAATCAATGTATATGTAAATTTGTTATTAAGATGTTATTGTCTATCATACTGCTTCGATAGTTTTGTCATTGATCCTCACTGAAATTTTAAGTAAGTAAAAACTTTCTATTTGTCCATTCTACCATGCTTTGAGCCTCGAACTGATTTTTCCTCTAAGATAAGATTGTACAGGCAGCGGAGAGTTGTCCCCCTGTTCATGTCACTGATTTCAAATGACTAAAACAAATATGCAAAACCACCCTCCTGACTCTGCAATATCCCTCTTTGCTATATCGTCAGGTAAGAAAAAAAAAGGACTCTGCAGCTATAGGAAGCAGGCATTCTCCATACTATCGTCAAACAAATATAAGAGAAAGGGCAAACATGATCTGAAAGAGATGATTGTTTCCTTTGTAGGGGGATGAAGATGCCTACTGAGAAAAGACGTGCTTGCATTCTGATTTGCAATCATTTCCACTATTTATGAGGTCAGTGGGCTTCCTCCTGCTGCGCTCAATCTAGCAAAGTCTCTGGTGGGATCACCGGAGAGTGAATATTACAATTGCATTGACTTGGTGATGTCCCCAAAAAAAAAAGAAGCTGCACACTCAAGCATCTTATCAATACCCATCTAGAATTATCCATACTCATCAGCCTGTGCCCACATGTAAGCAGGGTGCTTGAAATTGCCATTGACAACTAAGAAAATGTCTTGAAAATACAAGTCATGAAACTAAATTAAGTAACAATAGTTGGCATTTTCTGAATGCTAATTTGCTTTAAAGACTGTAGACAGTGCAGCTCTTATAAATGAATAGAGTTCTATGAGAATATGTGTATCTCTTTGCTTCCACGTGATTATTTGTAATAGAGATTACTTAAAGAATCCTTCTAATAAAGTTCATGTTTTAGTCAAATTGGTTCAAGTCAGCAGTGATAGCTGAAGTGCACAGACGCATACACTGACATACACTATATTGCCAAAAGTATTCGCTCACCCATCCAAATAATCAGAATCATATGTTCCAATCACTTCCATGGCCACAGGTATATAAAATCAAGCCCCTAGGCATGCAGACTGTTTTTACAAACATTTGTGTAAGAATGGGTCGCTCTCAGTGAATTCCAGCGTGGAACTGTGATAGGATGCCACCTGTGCAACAAATCCAGTCGTGAAATTTCCTCGCTCCTAAATATTCCACAGTCAACTGTCAGCTGTATTTTAAGAACGTGGAAGTGTTTGGGAACGACAGCAACTCAGCCACGAAGTGGTAGGCCACGTAAACTGACAGATCAGGGTCAGCGGATGCTGAGGCGCATGGTGCGAAGAGGTCGCCAACTTTCTGCAGAGTCAATCGCTACAGACCTCCAAACTTCATGTGGCCTTCAGATTAGCTCAAGAACAGTGCGCAGAGAGCTTCATGGAATGGGTTTCCATGGCCGAGCAGCTGCATCCAAGCCATACATCACCAAGTGCAATGCAATGCATCGGATGCAGTGGTGTAAAGCACGCCGCCACTGAACTCTAGAGCAGTGGAGATGTGTTCTCTGGAGTGACGAATCGCGCTTCTCCATCTGGCAATCTGATGGATGAGTCTGGGTTTGGCGGTTACCAGGAGAACAGTACCTGTCTGACTGCATTGTGCGAAGTGTAAAGTTTGGTGGAGGTGGGATTATGGTGTGGGGTTGTTTTTCAGGAGCTGGGCTTGGCCCCTTAGTTCCAGTGAAAAGGAACTCTGAATGCTTCAGCATACCAAGACATTTTGGACAATTCCATGCTCCCAACTTTGTGGGAACAGTTTGGAGCTGGCCCCTTCCTCTTCCAACATAACTGTGCTCCAGTGCACAAAGCAAGGTCCATAAAGACATGGATGACAGAGTCTGGTGTGGATGAACTTGACTGGTCTGCTCAGAGTCCTGACCTCAAAATGATTGAACACCTTTGGGATGAATTAGAGCGGAGAGCCTGGCCTTCTCGTCCAACATCAGTGTGTGACCTCACAAATGCGCTTCTGGAAGAATGGTCAAAAATTCCCATAAACACACTCCTAAACCTTGTGGACAGACTTCGAGGAAGAGTTCAAGCTGTTATAGCTGCAAAGGGTGGACTGATGTCATATTGAACCCTATGGATTAGGAATGGGATGTCACTTAAGTTCGTATGCGAGTCAAGGCAGGTGAGCCAATACTTTTGGCAATATAGTGTACATACACACACACCCCCAAATAATTAGTTACCCATATACATGCAAAGCAAACTCTTTCATTCTTAGGCACACACTAAGGTGCACATTTATGCTGTAAAACAGGGGACAAGTGCTAAAAACGGAAGTGTGGAAAGGAACTAGGGATGAGCCGAACACCCCCGAGTTCGGTTCGCATTCGAACTCGAACTTTTCAAAAGTTCAAATTCGAACTCGAACTCGAACTCAATGCAAGTCAATGGGACTCAAAATTCGATTTTTAGAGTGCCCTCCAAGAGGGCATATATGCTAGATATTTGCCATAAAAGGTGTATGGGGGTCCGGGTAGTGCCCTGGGGGACAGGAAACAAGGACAAAAAGTAAAAAAAATAACGTTTTTAAAGGGGCAGGGAGTTTTCCATGAAATAAGGGTTAAAAATAAAAACGAAAAATTCCTTCAAATATCGTGCCTAGGAGGTCCCCATAACCTGCCCGTGAAGTGGCAGATTTCTAGGATATATAGAAACATTTAAAAACAATGTCCGGGTCCGGGTAGTGCCCTGGGGGACAGGAAACAAGGAAAAAAAGTTTAAAAAGAGACCTTTTTAACCCCTTCACTGCTGACAACGTGTGGAACACGTCCTCAGTTACTCCTGCTGTATGCTGAGGAGGACGTGTCCCACAGGTCATCAGCTTTGCGGGACCCCCGGAGGAGATACTCACCTCTCTGTCCGGGGTCCCACGGCGTTCCGACTTCAACGTCCTCAGACGCCGTGAGATGCCGTGTATAGATATGCTGATGGGGTTGTGTATAGAGATGCTGTTTGTGTATAGAGATGCTGATGGGGTTGTGTTTAGAGATGCTGTGAGGCTGTGTATAGAGATGCTGTGTGGCTGTGTATAGAGATGCTGTGAGGCTGTGTTTAGAGATGCTGATGGGGTTGTTTATAGAGATGCTGTTTGTATATAGAGATGCTGATGGGGTTGTGTATAGAGATGCTGTGAGGCTGTGTATAGAGATGCTGCGAGGTTGTGTATAGAGATGCTGATGGGGTTGTATATAGAGATGCTGTTTGTGTATAGAGATGCTGATGGGGTTGTGTATAGAGATGCTGTTTGTGTATAGAGATGCTGATGGGGTTGTGTATAGAGATGCTGTTTGTGTATAGAGATGCTAATGGGGTTGTGTATAGAGATACTGTTTGTGTATAGAGATGCTGATGGGTTGTGTATAGAGATGCTGTTTTTGTATAGAGATGCTGATGGGGTTGTGTATAGAGATGCTGTTTGTGTATAGAGATGCTGATGGGGTTGTGTATAGAGATGCTGTTTGTGTATAGAGATGCTGATGGGGTTGTGTATAGAGATGCTGTTTGTGTATAGAGATGCTGATGGGGTTGTGTATAGAGATGCTGTTTGTGTATAGAGATGCTGATGGGTTGTGTATAGAGATGCTGTTTTTGTATAGAGATGCTGATGGGGTTGTGTATAGAGATGCTGTGAGGCTGTGTATAGAGATGCTGTGAGGTTGTGTATAGAGATGCTGTTTGTGTATAGAGATGCTGATGGGGTTGTGTATAGAGATGCTGTTTTTGTATAGAGATGCTGATGGGGTTGTGTATAGAGATGCTGTTTGTGTATAGAGGTGCTGATGGGGTTGTGTATAGAGATGCTGTTTATATATAGAGATGCTGATGGGGTTGTGTATAGAGATGCTGTTTGTGTATAGATATGCTGATGGGGTTGTGTATAGAGATGCTGTGAGGCTGTGTATAGAGATGCTGTGAGGTTGTGTATAGAGATGCTGATGGGGTTGTGTATAGCGATGCTGTTTGTGTATAGAGATGCTGATGGGGTTGTGTATAGAGATGCTGTTTGTGTATAGAGATGCTGATGGGGTTGTGTATATAGATGCTGTTTGTGTATAGAGATGCTGATGGGGTTGTGTATAGAGATGCTGATGGGGTGTTGTATAGAGATGCTGTTTGTGTATAGAGATGCTGATGGGGTTGTGTATAGAGATGCTGTGAGGCTGTGTATAGAGATGCTGATGGGGTTGTGTTTAGAGATGCTGTGAGGCTGTGTATAGAGATGCTGTGTGGCTGTGTATAGAGATGCTGTGAGGCTGTGTTTAGAGATGCTGATGGGGTTATTTATAGAGATGCTGTTTGTATATAGAGATGCTGATGGGGTTGTGTATAGAGATGCTGCGAGGCTGTGTATAGAGATGCTGTGAGGTTGTGTATAGAGATGCTGATGGGGTTGTATATAGAGATGCTGTTTGTGTATAGAGATGCTGATGGGGTTGTGTATAGAGATGCTGTTTGTGTATAGAGATGCTGATGGGGTTGTGTATAGAGATGCTGTTTGTGTATAGAGATGCTGATGGGGTTGTGTATAGAGATACTGTTTGTGTATAGAGATGCTGATGGTTTGTGTATAGAGATGCTGTTTTTGTATAGAGATGCTGATGGGGTTGTGTATAGAGATGCTGTTTGTGTATAGAGATGCTGATGGGGTTGTGTATAGAGATGCTGTTTGTGTATAGAGATGCTGATGGGTTGTGTATAGAGATGCTGTTTGTGTATAGAGATGCTGATGGGGTTGTGTATAGAGATGCTGTTTGTGTATAGAGATGCTGATGGGTTGTGTATAGAGATGCTGTTTTTGTATAGAGATGCTGATGGGGTTGTGTATAGAGATGCTGTGAGGCTGTGTATAGAGATGCTGTGAGGTTGTGTATAGAGATGCTGTTTGTGTATAGAGATGCTGATGGGGTTGTGTATAGAGATGCTGTTTTTGTATAGAGATGCTGATGGGGTTGTGTATCGAGATGCTGTTTGTGTATAGAGGTGCTGATGGGGTTGTGTATAGAGATGCTGTTTATATATAGAGATGCTGATGGGGTTGTGTATAGAGATGCTGTTTGTGTATAGAAATACTGATGGGGTTGTGTATAGAGATGCTGTGAGGCTGTGTATAAAGATGCTGTGAGGTTGTGTATAGAGATGCTGATGGGGTTGTGTATAGCGATGCTGTTTGTGTATAGAGATGCTGATGGGGTTGTGTATAGAGATGCTGTTTGTGTATAGAGATGCTGATGGGGTTGTGTATATAGATGCTGTTTGTGTATAGAGATGCTGATGGGGTTGTGTATAGAGATGCTGATGGGGTGTTGTATAGAGATGCTGTTTGTGTATAGAGATGCTGATGGGGTTGTGTATAGAGATGCTGTGAGGCTGTGTATAGAGATGCTGATGGGGTTGTGTATAGAGATGCTGAAGGGGTTGTGTATAGAGATGCTGATGGGGTTGTGTATAGAGATGCTGTTTGTGTATAGAGATGCTGATGGGGTTGTGTATAGAGATGCTGTTTGTGTATAGAGATGCTGATGGGGTTGTGTATAGAGATGCTGTTTGTGTATAGAGATGCTGATGGGGCTGTGTATAGAGATGCCTTGCGGCGCCGAAGTGCGGCCTAGCTCTGGTGGGGGCCACCATCTTGGATGGTGGCTCCACCCCCGGGTCCCCCCCTCACTGCCTGACATCCTCACGCATAGCGTGATGACGTCAGATAGCTGGGGAAGCCCTAGCTGCCCGGAATCCCCTGGTGGAGATAGGGGGTTCATTTGAACCCCGATATCTCCAGAACTGTGGCAGCTAGGGGGTCATGGAGGGTGTCAATCGAAAGGCCTGAGCATGATAGCCAACATGACCAGGTATAAAGTAAAAAAAAAATATTTTTTTTTGTGTTATTTTTATTAATGCAGCAATATTGTTCACATTTCAATTATAATGTGAACAATGATGCTGCACTAATGATATTTTTCTATGGGGTGCGTTTGCTATAAATCACGCAATTCCCCCCACAAAATGTAACAAGTCCCCATTTCTAATTTTTGTACAAGCGCACCCCATAGAAAACATAACCGCAAACGCTCATGTGCTAAAATGTAAAAAAAAAAACATTTTACACACTGCAGCTGATTAAAAATTCAATTTTTCTGGGTCATTTAATAAAATGTGGCTTCAAATCGCGTTTAAACATGATGAGCGAAAGCGGTAAAAATGAGCTAAGGGGTTAAACAGCATATCAGAGGAAGATTTAGTAGAGAAATGAACACTTCTCAGAAGCACAGGTGTTGTTTGATACATGTTCAGATCAAGAGACACCACACCCTCAGTCTCTAACAATGTATCAAATTCATCAGACCAGACTAATTAAAAGCACAACACTAAGTAACACCTGTTGTTTACGCCGTTTGAGAACACAGGTCATTTAGAGGTGAGAATCTTTGCACCTAGACATTAGTTTTTAATTCAATATCTAATAAACCATTGCTTATAATATTCTGCAGTAAAGAGTCTCTTTATTTCTAGATTTTTTAGTATTTTTTAAGCATTTTTTATACTTTTTTCAATTTATTTTTTTTCCAACTCGAACCGAACATGCCAAAAAGTTCGAAGTTCGCGAACTTGCGTACAGCCAAAGTTCGAATCGAACTCCGAACTGATCGAACCGAACAGCTCATCCCTAGAAGGAACTCAAGTTTGTTCCCAATTAGGACAGACAAACAAACACAAATCTGAAAATCTGATACATTTATATAAATATATATATATATATATGTGTGTTTATTATTGCAGAAGCCACTTGCACATCACAGCAATTCGATGAATTGCATCCCAGAGCTCCTGTGCCACATTCCCCATATGCAGCAAGGAATTCTGGGTACGATATGCAAATGACATCTGTCTCACTTTTATGCATCCAGGGTTCTGTGTAATAACAGACCCAGGATGCATAAAAGTGAGACCGATTCTATTTGCATATCCTACCCAGAATTCCCTGCTGCATATGGGGAATGTGGCACAGGAGCTCTGGGATGCAATTCTTTGAATTGCTATGATGTGCAGGTGGCTTCTGCAATAATAAACACACTTATTATAGTGTGGAGGCTTTTTATCTCACTTTTTGTCCTCCACCACAACCCTTATATATATATATATATATATTTATGTGGATTTTAGCAAACATATGTGATACATCATATGCTTATTGTGTCTTAACAGGAAAAGATATTCTTGAACACTTATGCAGAAAAAAAAACGTTTTTGTGCACTATTCCCTACCTGGGCGGCTGCGTAAACCAGAAGTATCCAGCCCACTTCATGTATGAAACACAACAAGAAAAAAAGTTGTTATTTTTTTTCTTACTCCTATGGCTCCATGCGAAACAAACAGAGCTTTTAGTTTACCATAATGGCCATTACAGTGTTAAGCCCACCCCACCACATCACGGCAACCTCTGGTTAGGTGGGTCCTAACCTAATGAAACCAAAAGCTGTCAGCTTACTAAGCAATTATGGAAAACCTACCAGACGCCATCAAATCCTCCCCCAGTTTAAAGTCACTTAAGAGATCTCTATTAACATACCTCAATACAGAATGCACCTATAAACATGTAACATAGTTACTATACTGTTTTTTTAACATCATGCATTGTATTACTTTGTATTTCTGTAATGACTGTAACAATTCAATGTTCTTGAACCCAGGACATACTTGAAAACAAGAGAAATCTCAATGTATCCTTCCTGGTAAAATACTTTATAAATAAACTACATGTCCTCAGTCTGCTTCTCAGCTAAGAGACAGACTGGAGGGCTTATATTTATACCCTCACCAAAAACCTTTCCACTTTGGGATTGAAAAGGAAAACAAGGAAAGGACCAGCAGCAAAAATTGACCTGACTGGAAATACAACAAAATATACTGTACATAAATGCATAAAAGTATACATATATGGTAAACTAAAACCTCTGTTTTGAAATACAGTAAAGAGTATCTGACACGGAGCACAAGGTTGCTATACCAGTGAGTACACTTATATCACACATATGTACTACAATTATGAATCATTATAAAGAGCATGCAACAATGCAAAAAAAGTCCAGATAATGGTGATGAAATCAGGTAACGAATAATGGTGTCTGAATCCCTAGAGTGATAACAATGTTCAGTGAAAAAGAAAAAAACAAGGAAATAGAGAAGAAATCCAATAGTACTTAAGGGGTACTGGAGGGTGATCCTCCGGTCTTCTCAGCGTATTCTCTAGCGTCTAGAGCCTGATATGTAGCAGCTCTGGGAAGCAGGTGCCACTGCCTATGGCCAAATAGAGGGTGGCGCTCCCCTTTTTTATTGGTGCAGGGTACTTGAAATAAAACACAGAATACAGAGAGACATCGCTCACATAGTAAAGTACAGTCTTTAAATCACATGCACTGTTAACGGTTGCACTCACCAATTAGATGTCCTGTAGTGCCATGAATCCGCTCTTGCAGTAGATGCAGAGTCTTCTGCTGCTGGAAACGATGCGCATAAGAATAGGAGCATCAAAAGTAATTACTGGTCAATTAAAGACGTAAAATAAAATTTATTAAGTACAACAACGGGTAAAAAATATCTCTAAAAACAGGTGCTGAGATGCATTTCGGCTTCAAAAAAGCCTTACTGAATCAGCAATCCTTAGAGTCCTTAAATGTGGCTTTTAAAACATCCTAAATTGGGAATAAAATGTCCTGGTGCAAGGTAAAATCAAAAAAAAACTCTGGTTTGTTTCGCAGGAGCCATAGGAGTAAAAGCAAATGACTACCTTTTTACTTGTTATGTTTTATACTTCTGGTTGATGCAGCCGCCCAGGTAGGGAATACTGTGCAAAACCATTTTTTCTGCATATATGTGTATTTTCGGTGAGGGTATAAATATAAACCCACCAGTCTGTCTCTTAGCTGAAAAACAGCATAAGGACATGTAGTTGCTTAGAAAGCAGCTTTTAGTTTCATTAGGTTTTGACCCACCTTAGGCTGGGGTCAGACGAAAGCATTTTTCCCCGCGAACGTCAAAAAGTGCATCCGAACGCATTGACGTATTTTTTCACGGAATGCGCAAAAACGGTCAGACGTCGCGCAATTTCGGGCGTGATTTTGTACGGATCATCAATAAAACTCTTTTTGCGTCTGGACGTTATGTAGGCTGGACATTAGCAGCGTCTGACATCTCCTAATCTCGCACACACGCCGCTATGCCGCAGCTGCGCACTCAGTACGTCAGTACTAGCGGTTCAGCGTTCTCAGAAAAATGCGTTCAAATTCCACTTGCGTTGCACGGCCGGACTTTTGTGCGGCCGTACATCGTATATTGGCCGTCATTGCCCGTCATCTGCTGCTAGTGCGGCCGTAATTATGTGCGCCAGAACGCACGTTAAAAGTGCGCTGGTCTGACCCCAGCCTAAGAGGTTGCCGTGACATGGCAGGTGGGCTTAACACTTTAATGGACATTATGGTAAACTAAAACCTCTGTTTTGTTTTGCATGGAGCCATAGGGGTAAGCACAAATAACAACTTTTTTTCTTGTTATGTTCTATGTTTGAACACTTGAATAAACGTTTAATTCCGTGTGGGACCAATGGGAACTGAGTTCACACTGCAAAAAAAGTGGAGGAACTGCATTCCAGGAGTTCCCCCTGGACTTGACCCCTGCTGTACGACCAATTTATTAGGTACACCCACCTAATAGAGTGTTGACCGGCCTCCTCTAGCCTTCAGAACAGCTTGAATTCATTGAGGTATGGATTCAACAAGGTGCTGCAAGCATTGATGAGGTATTGCATACCACGCAGACATGACTGAGGCCCGCAGTTCCTGAACATTTGTAGGCATGAAGCAAATATTCCTTTCCAGCTCATCCCACAAATGTTCTATCGCATTGGTTGCCAACCGTGGTCCTCAAGTACCCCTAACAGGTCAGGTTTTCCAGATATCTGAAGCACAGCCCAGGTGATATGATTTGCTGCTCAGTGATTGCACTGCAGGATTCAGTCTGCTTTTCCCCAAGGTAATCCATAAAGGTACATGCATGCTTTGCTAGTGTGCTTTTAAAACGTGCAATGCCTTTTGAATGAGTCAGTAGTGTCATTCGGCAGGCATAAAAAGCAAGTAAATATGATATTTTTTCATATTTACCTGCTTTTCTTTCTTGGAGTTTTCCACGCCCACCTAAGGAGGCAGTTTGAGCTAACCAATCAGTGCCTATAAAAAATACAAAGAACAGGTGCTCGGCGCTCCCGCGTTCACAATATATTGAGTATCTCTTGTGTATAGAGAAAATACATACGTATATAACATAAAAATGAATATTTACTGTATTTAACAGTTCATAGTCCTTCAGGATATTCCTAAAAGAAAAGAAAATTATATAATAGTGAAGTCCAGCTTTCACAAAATAAAAGAAATGGGGGGTTGGATCCACTCACACTTTCCAGAGCCTCGTTAGGCTCGATCACCTCGCCTGCAGGTGTTTCACACAGCTCACCCAATAGCCCTCAGCGGTTGACCCGTCATGTGGCCTTGGTGTCCCTTCAGAATCCCGGTTAGTCCACAGGTCCTCCAATGGTTAAATGTCCCGGTATGATGAGTGAAATGAATGTCCAGATATCAACAGAGGGTCCTTAGAGTCTTTGGTGGTTCAATCAGATGGTTGTTAGGAAGTTCAGGGAGCTTTCAGAAACAGGTATTCACAGTCTGGGACTTCCACATTGAAGTCCCAGACTGTGAATACCTGTTTCTGAAAGCTCCCTGAACTTCCTAACAACCATCTGATTGAACCACCAAAGACTCTAAGGACCCTCTGTTGATATCTGGACATTCATTTCACTCATCATACCGGGACATTTAACCATTGGAGGACCTGTGGACTACCCGGGATTCTGAAGGGACACCAAGGCCACATGACGGGTCAACTGCTGAGGGCTATTGGGTGAGCCGTGTGAAACACCCGCAGGTGAGGTGATCGAGCCTAACGAGGCTCTGGAAAGTGTGAGTGGATCCATCCTCCCTTTCATTTATTTTGTGAAAGCTGGACTTCACGATTATATAATTTTCTTTTCTTTTAGAAACATCCTGACAGACTATGAACTGTTAAATACAGTAAATATTCATTTTTATGTTATATACGTATGTATTTTCCCTATACACAAGAGATACTCCCTATATTGTGAACGCGGGAGCGCCGAGCACCTGTTCTTTGTATTTTTTGTCGTATTTGGTGTAGTTTGGGACTGCATTTTTCTGGTGCTCTGAGCGACGGGGTTCACGTTTCATTTGCTCTGAGTGTCCGTTCTCCACAATTTTTTGACTGTAATCAGTGCCTATACCTAGGGAGAGCTAAAAAACGCACTGAGCATGTGAGTCTGAGTTGCTCCTCCTCCCTCCTGCACTGTGAGCTGAGGGGAGAGCGGGGCTGAACTTTCATCCCCAGCTACTGCAGAGACAGGGAAGGAAAGAAATCCATACACACAGGGAGAAAAAGAGAAAGCAGAGAGAGGGACAACAAAGAAATGCACAGATACACAGCGAGAAACGGTAAACAGAGAAAGACAGCAAGATAAAGCAAAGAGAGCACAAGAAAAGGTGCAGTGAGAGAGAGTGCACACAAGAGACAGACAGCACAAGAAAGAGTGAGAGGGAGTGACTATGTGATGTAGTTTGAGTGAGAAAGTGAGAGTGCATGTGAGCCTGTCAGTCTGTGAGTGAGTCTGTGTGTGACAGAGTGTGAGTGTGTGAGTGTGTCTGTGGGTGAGTGTGTGAGCATCAGTGGGTGAGTGTGTTTTGCTTTCACAGTTAGAGACACTAATATTCAGTACCTCGGTTCCCCCGGTCTGAGGTCCTGAGTGTGCACAGGGTTTCACATGCACAGCTTGTGTTAGTTGATACAGTCACAGGTATTTAAAATGCACTAGCAAGTTCCGTAACGCCGTACAATGGGTGAGACAGAATAACAAAAGTCCATACAAGTTAAATACACAGAACAGTAGGAGAGAGAACCCTGCCCAAGAGCTTACAATCTAACAGTAGAGGGGTGACATGCTAGGTGTAGGTAATAGCTGAGTTTGTGAAGTAGTGGGGTGCATGGGGGGCTGTGGGCAAGATGGAGCAAGAAATGTAGTTCATGTTAAGCTTTGATGGGTGCAATAGTGGGTGGAGTATTGGGTGGGGAGGAGGCAGGGGAATATTCAGGAAGTATGAGCTGAAGAAACACCCCTAGCTGTGAGGCGTCGCTGGAAAAGATGATATGAAAGAATTTAAAGCAAGAAAATAAAAAATTTTACACATTTTTAAAACTTTTATTGATTTATTCTAGTTTGTCTATAGGTATAAACGGGGCGTGGTTTGGTGGCCGAGCAAGATGGTCGCACACTAGTGGAGCTCTGAGCAGCCCAGGGACACCCTCGTACTTTATGCAGCGTATACCCGCTATAGGAAGGGGGAAAAAGCGTGACACATTTGCAGCTACCCAGAGGACACAATCTAAACCTCGAAATTCTCGCCTGGAACAATTTTTTGTCCCGAAAGATTCAGTGCCTTCTCGCTCTCCATCTCCCAAGATGGCATTGTCTCCCGCTGGATCGGAGTTCTCCTTACCAGATCTAGGAGCTGCCTCCCAACATATAGAACGATCCCTTGCAAAGATGCTGAAATGCGCATACATACGAGAAATGATATTGGAGGTCCGAGACTAGTTGCAGCAGGACATCGCTGGCCTTCGAACGGAGGTAGAAATGGTAGAGGCCCGCGTGCAGGCCTAGAGCACGCGGCGGCGTGTGAGGCTGAGCACAATACTGAGGCCCTATGTGCTCTGCAGGATATTTCCAGGGTCTGGCGAAAACTAGATGACCTCGATAACCGCTCGCGACACCAGAACATGCGGATTCAAGGGGTGCCGGAGAAAGAAACGACCACAAGCATTTACCTGGTAGGGCTATTTAATTTTCTTCTCGGCACCAGGGAGGTGAGCGCTGGAGATCTGGCCCGAGCACACCGAGCCCTCCGCCCCCGTCGGACAATCCTGAAGCTCCACCTAGGGATATAATATGCTGCTTCACCTCATTTGTTCTGAAGGAGAAAGTTTATATGGCAACACGCTCCCATCGTGCCTGGGACTATCGTGGGGCACAAATCGGTATTGTTAATGATCTATCACCCTCAACACTACAAGCGCGCCGACATCTATGCCCGATTACGCAAGCGCTCCAACAGAGACGAATCCTGTACCGCTGAGGATTCCCATTATCATTGACTGTGCGCCATCACAACATGCACCTGGTCATCCGCACACCGTAGGATATGCCCATTTTTTGAGATCATTAGACCTCCCAGCCATGGCAATCACAAACTGGGAGACTTTTGACTTTAGGTCGCAAACGAGACAGGGAGCTCCGTTGCAGCATCGGGGACACTCGCACAGTCGCCAACAACGTTTGGAGCAATTTGAGAAGGCGGATGATTGAGACACTGTGGATGGAGTTCTTACCTACTCCAATACCCTTTCACGGTATTATCGACCTAACTGAATGCGGGATGTGCATTACTTAATGGTCTCGAACTGAGTTTCTGGGAGACAGAAGGACTTAGTGACCAGAGCTCTGATTTGAACTCAATATCTCGACGTGCAGATCTCTGTCAGAGGAGACGCGGGAATAGCAGTCCTAAGATACTTGTGATGCTCTATACCTGGTTGGATATTTACGTTATTGATCCTGTGCGCAGACATCTAGACTCGGGAGGAAGATGATGTATATAGGTCTAAACGTGTTTAAATGTCAATTTAAAAAAACTTTTTCTAGACATGCATATCCTTTCAAAATCTGGCCTGTTAGTGGTACTTGAGGACCGCGGTTGGGAACCACTTCTATCGGATTGAGATGTAGAGACTTGGTGGACAAAGAAAAGTCATCGACATTGTCATGGAACCAGATTCCTCATTTGTTCCCCCCTATGCTTTTACTTGATATGGATTATTCCACTCTCCTTCTCTAACTTACATAGTTAGTTTGGCCCATCCTAATTTTCCTCCGGAGAAAGCTGCTCTTCCTGTCAGTCTTCCACTGTCAGGGTCAGGGATGGTACCAGGGTGGCACCGGGGGTGAGGGGAGTATGAACCCAGCGTGCAGTGGTCTGCACAAATAAACAGAGGATATGGGTAGAGGAGGGTGGATGAATATGATGACTGATCAGGTTGATTGCAGAGGGATGATGGGAATGAAGGTTGTAGTTCCAGGAGCCAGAATTGGGGAATCAGGAACAGGTAGTAGATCAGCAATATCAAGTAGCAGTGTTCACTCTTTGTGAGCATAAGCTGTAATGAACCAGCAATGTGTGAGGGTGGGGCAGAGCCCTTTATTTTGTGAGTCACGTGTGTTTTGGTGATTTAGCTGTTGCATTGCTGGGTGCTGATACTGAATGCTGGTTGCAGGGCAGGAACAGTACATGGATTGTACCACCAGAGGGGGTTTCAGGATGGTGGCTGCCATGGGGCATAACATCCACAGAGGCATGTAAGTGAAGATTCTGTTCTGTACTGGGTGATTGCATCCTGTTTCTACCATCCTCCCAAGACAAGGTATACCTGAGAAGCCCTCTCTATCTATAAAGACACTTTTTATTTGCTGTTGCTTTCCCAATAAAGTGGAGAAAATACTAAGGACTTTGTGTGCCTTCGAAAGGGGATGAGTTAAAGCTACCTGACTTCAATCATATCCTGCATGTGACATTTTTTTTTTTTTAGAAAGAATTTTACCAGGAAGGATACATTGAGATTTCTCTCATTTTCAAGTATGTCCTGGGTGGTGAGTATGTACCATTAGGTGTCTTGCCCAAGGACACTTACTGGAGAGGTTGCTCTACATTCACATACTGCATACAGGGCCAGACTGACCTTCCAGGATAGGCTAGGGTCAGACTGAGGCAGTGCGAACGCGCGTGCAGGCGCACTTAATCACGGCCGCACTAGCAGCAAATGACGGGCAATGACGGCCAATATACGATGTACGGTCGCACAAAAGTCCGGCTGCGCAACGCAAGTGGAAAATGAACGCATTTTTTCGAGAACGTTAAACCACTAGTACTGACGTACAGAGTGCGCTGCGTCGGCTAGAGGCGTGTGTGCGTGATTAGGAGATGTCAGACGCTGCTAATGTCCGGCCAACATAACGTCCAGACGCAAAAAGGGTTTTATTGATGATCCGTACAAAATCACGGATGAAACTGCGCATCGTATGACCGCTATCGCGTATTCCGTGAAAAAATACGTCCATTCTTCGAACGCACATTTTCACGGACAACGTGAAAAATGCGTTAGTCTGACCCTAGCCATACCGGGAGGAATCCCGGTAGGCTGCAATCATTGGGCCGCTTTTATTTTAATTTTACATTGCAGCAGCATCGTACTTTGAAAAAAAGTGGGCTGGTAGTGGCCGGCGGCGGCCGCACCGGCCCGTGTTTTTTTCACAGTATGATGCTGCTGCAATGTAAAATTAAAATAAAAGCGGCCCAACGATTGCGCACTGCCTGGCCGCCGCTAGCATAAAGCTTGGCTGCTCGCCTGGAATCCAACAACCAGCCACGATCTTGCGAGATCGCGGAGTTCACGTGAACTCCGCGATCTCACTAGATCGTGGCTGGCTGGTGGATAGATCCCAGGCAAGCAGCCGTGCTTTATGCTGGCGGCCGCTCGCCTCGTAGGAGGAAAAGTGCACGGCCGCCGGTGATTACCTGGGGCCTGGCAGAGGAGAGGTGAGCTAGGGGCAAATATATCCATGTGAACTGGGGGCAAATATATCCATGAGAGCTGGGGCAAATATATATCCATGTGTGAGCTGGGAGCAATATATCCATGAGAGCTTGGGCAAATATATATCCATGTGTGAGCTGGGGGCAAATAAAACCATGTGTGAGCTGGGGCAATATATCCATGTGAGCTGGGTTCAAATACATCCATGAGAGCTGGGGCAAATATATCCATGAGAGCTAGGGGCAATATATATCCATGTGTGAGCTGGGGCAAATAAAACCATGTGTGAGCTGGGGCAATATATCCATGTGAGCTGGGGGCAAATATATCTCCATGTTTGAGCTGCTGGGGGCAATATATATCCATGTGTGAGCTGCTGGGGGCAATATATATCCATGTGTGAGCTGCTGCGGGCAATATATATCTATGTGTGAGCTGCTGGGGGCAAATGTATATCCATGTGTGAGCTGGGGGCAAATATATCCATGAGAGATGGGGCAAATATATATCCATGTGTGAGCTGGGAGCAATATATCCATGAGAGCTGGGGCAAATATATATCCATGTGTGAGCTGGGGGCAAATAAAACCATGTGTGAGCTGGGGCAATATTGTAACGTTGGGAGCTTCCAGCCCTACCTGTGTGCTTGAGGGCAGCATGTCTGATGCTGCTCGCTGACCAATGCCCGGTTTAAATGGAGACAGGCAGGGAGGTGGTTGCATGAGGCGCGGCTTGAGTGGGGGGCGTGGCCTGGTGAAGGTCTTTAAAAACCCTCAGTGTATTCTCAGCAGTTGCCAGATTGTGGTTATCCATACCTGAGCTCCTTGTACCTGACTGCTATATTGAATTAACCCGTTATTGACCTCTGCTTGTTTCTGACTATTCTGCCTTCTGTTGCCCTAGACCATTTTCTTGTACTACGCCACTGCTCTGATATCGACCCGGCTATTCCATTTGACCATTCTGAACTCTGTATTCCTGATTCTGGCTCGGCTGACTACTCCCCGTGTTGTTAACCCTTTCTGTCTAGCTAGTTTACCTGGCCAATTCTAAGGACCAGACAGTTAGAGATCTTTCACGGCTACTCTGTTGGTAGCTTCTGGGCTCTGTGGAGTGTGGGGTGTTAAGTACTGCGTGGTGGGATCTGGGAACCATGACATTACGATCTGGCCACTATGGATCCCGCAGACTTAACACAGCACTTGGCTAACTTTGTATCCAGACAGGATGAGCAGGATCATAGGATGGATCAGTTTGCTATTGCCTTACAAACTATCCTGACTCATACGGCTCACCTGGAACCAGCTGGGGTTGCACTCCCGCTTGATATACCTGTGTCCCCTGTCGTTCAGACATCCCAGGCACACATGACCGCTCCTATGAGGTTTGACGGTACTCCCTCAGAGTGCCGGGGATTTTTGGTCCATGTGGATATTCATTTTAAATTAAATCCACAGATGTTTTTCTCTGACATTGCCAAAGTGGGGTTCATTATTAATCATCTGTCTGGCAGAGCATTGACATGGGCGACTCCGTTATGGGAGGCAGAGAAGCCTATCATACGGGATTATAAAGAATTCATAGCCGAGTTACAACGTACATTTAATCCTACCAGAAAGGCCACGGTAGCTGGCAAATCCTTGTTCCGCATACGTCAAGGGAACAGGACTGTTTCTGATTATGCCATAGAATTTAAAACCTTGATCTCTGATGTGAACTGGACAAATGAGACACTGGTTCTGGCTTTTATGGAGGGGTTATCAGAGTCATTGATGCATGAATTGGCTCCACGTAAACTACCTGAGGTATTGTGTGAACTCATTGATTATTGTATAGATCTGGATAATCAGATAAGGGACAGAAGGACTCCAAGAGAGAAGCCCAAGAGACCGTTACCTAGGTTGGCCCCTGTTTTTCAGGCACCACCAAGAGAGTTATCTCCTCCCTCTGAGCCTATGCAATTAGGCCGTACTAGGCTTACAGAGGAAGAGAGAACAAGGCGTTTTCGTGAGGGATTGTGCCTGTATTGTGGTTTGGGGGGACATGTATGATTTCAATGTCCTACTCGTCCTAAGATGCATGATAAGCCGGAAAACTACCGCACCTAAGGCAGCTGAGGAGACAGGCCTTGGGTGTGACGTGCATGTCTCCTGTCAAAGACACTAAACTTATGTTACCAGTATCCTTGGCTTGGGAGACCAAGACCCCACATACTACCGCTTTTTTGGATTCTGGGGCTGCTGGCAACTTTATCGATGTTAACTACGCTTCTTCCATTTCTCTACCTCTGGTTGTAAGAGAGACACCCTTAGCCGTCGAAGCCATAGACGGCAGACCGTTATCCTGCCCTAGGATTACTCACGATACGGTTACAGTGGTTCTTACCACTGGTCTCTTGCATAAAGAAGAAATCATATTTCAAGTTATTCATTCACCTTCCAATCCTGTTGTACTTGGTTTCCCTTGGTTGGTGGAACATAATCCTGTTATTGATTGGGCTAAGGGAGAGATACTGTCTTGGAGTCCTGCTTGTTTTGGGACTTGTTTAATACCCATTCAGCATGTCGGTGCCCTGAACACACCCACAGCTCCTCCATTGTCTACAGAGGTTCCTGACCAATATGCCAACCTCAGGGCTGTATTTGATAAAAGAGAGGCAGAGAAACTGCCCCCACATAGACCATATGATTGTGCCATAGATATTCATCCTGGTACCATGCCTCCTCGAGGCAAAGTATATCCTCTTTCCATAAAGGAGAACCAAATTATGGAAGAGTACATAAAGGAGAACTTGGAGAGAGGTTTTATCCGATGTTCCTCTTCGCCAGCAGGGGCTGGGTTCTTTTTTGTGTCTAAAAAAGAGGGAGATTTACGCCCGTGTATCGATTATAGGGGGCTTAACAAGATCACCATTAAGAACGTGTACCCTATCCCTCTCATATCAGAACTGTTCGACAGGTTAAGGGGGTCAGCAGTATACACAAAACTTGATTTAAGAGGAGCTTACAACCTGATACGTATAAAAGAGGGGCATGAGTGGAGAACAGCATTTAACACCAGGAGTGGGCATTATGAATACTTGGTCATGCCTTTCGGTCTTTGTAATGCTCCAGCGGTATTCCAGGATTTTATTAATGATGTGCTCAGAGATTTCTTACAAACCTTTGTTATAGTATACCTAGACGATATATTGATTTACTCTCCCGATCTGAAAACCCACCATGCACAGACAGGTATTAGCAAAATTACTGGACAATGGTCTTTATTGCAAACTAGAGAAGTGTTTATTCGACATTACTACTGTGAAATTCCTTGGGTATTTATCACTCCAGAAGGTTTTGAGATGGATCCTTCTAAACTCACGGCCATCTCAGAATGGCCTCTCCCTCAAGGTCTCAAGGCCATACAGAGGTTTCTGGGGTTTTCCAACTATTATAGGAGATTTATCAAGAATTATTCCGCTGTAGCCTCCCCTATCATTAATATGACACGTAAAGGTCTGAAGAACCAGATCTGGTCTTCTCAATCCAAACAAGCATTCGAGGCCCTCAAACAAGCTTTCACTTCCGCTCCCGTGTTACGGCATCCTGATCCCAGGATTCCGTTTGTTCTTGAGGTTGATGCTTCCGAGATAGGCATTGGGGCTGTCCTGTCTCAAAGAGAGTCTCCAGGAAAACCTCTACATCCTTGTGGGTTCTTTTCAAGAAAATTATCACCAGCAGAACGCAATTATGATATCGGTAACAGAGAATTGATTGCTATTGTGTCTGCCCTATCAGAGTGGAGACATTTGTTGGAAGGTACTCTTGACCCTTTATTGATAATTACTGATCATAAGAACCTTACGTACATCGGGGATGCTAAACGTTTGAATGCGAGACAGGCCAGGTGGTCATTGCTACTGTCTCGGTTTAATTTTGTATTGACATACAGACCAGGTGACCGCAATGTAAAGGCTGATGCCTTATCTCGTCAATATGACCTGTATGAATCTAATACTCAAGACCACAATCCTATAGTTCCTCCTGAACATATTGTGGCTTCCACAGTCTTGTCTGTCTCCTCGCCTTTCCTGGAACGCCTCCAGTCAGTTCAAGTAGGGGCTCCACCTGACAAGCCTCCAGATATGTTGTTTGTACCTGAAAAGTTAAGACAAGAATTACTCATAATGTTTCATGATTCTAAACCAGCAGGTCATCCTGGTATTACTAAGACTCTTACCAGTATCTCCAGACAGTTCTGGTGGCCCACCATGCGACAGGACGTACGTCTGTTCGTTTTGGCCTGTCAAGTCTGTGCCAGAAGCAAAACCAGTAAATCCTTGCCTGTCGGTCTATTGCAGCCTTTACCCATGCCTAAGAGGCCTTGGTCTCATCTATCTATGGATTTTATTGTGGACTTGCCGAAGTCCAAGGGTCATACTGTGGTTCTGACAGTTGTAGACCGCTTCTCCAAAATGGCTCATTTTGTCCCTCTACCTAAGCTTCCTACAGCCAAAGAACTGGCGGTTGTATTTGCTAGAGAGATTGTACGAATACATGGGGTTCCGTCTGAAATAGTCTCTGACAGAGGAGCCCAATTCGTCTCTCGTTTCTGGAGGGTTTTCTGTGCAGAGATGGGGGTGCGATTGGCCTTCTCTTCAGCATATCATCCACAAACCAATGGGGCAGCAGAGAGGGCAAATCAGGGTCTCGAGCAACATACGTTGCTTTACCACACAACAACAAGACAATTGGTCGGAGTTGTTGCCCTGGGCTGAGTATGCACGTAATAATGCCGTTAACGAGACCACTAACCACTCTCCTTTTTCTGCCATCTATGGTTTCTTCCCTCCGGCTCTACCGCTTCAGTTTACTGAACAGGTCATCCCGGCTCTCGATGACCATCTCACTCAACTGCAAGAGATTTGGAGACAGATTCGAGAAAATATGGAGAGCAATGTTTCTGTCCAGAAACGCAAGGCTGACAGGCATAGGTTACAAGCTCCCTCCTATAACGTGGGGGATAGAGTTTGGTTGTCCACTAGGAACGTGAAGTTGCGGGTGCCTTCTATGAAAATGGCACCTCGGTTTATAGGTCCATATAGGATCATTCGCCGCGTTAATCCTGTGGCTTATGCTCTTGCCCTTCCTAAACATCTTCGCATACACATCGTCTTCCACACCTCCCTACTGAAGCCATTGTTGTGTAACAGGTACACGCGGGTCGTTCCTCCTCCTCCACTTATTCAGATTGATGGTGAATCTGAGTATGAGGTTAGGAGGGTTTTGGATTCTAGGCTGTGCAGGGGCGCTCTGCAGTACTTGGGTGGGTTATGGTCCAGAAGACCGGTCCTGGATTCCAGCTTCTGACATGTCTGCCTCTAGGTTGGTCAGGGCGTTCCATGCCTCACACCCCGATCGCCCTGGTGGTCGGTCCTGCCGCTCGTCCTGTTGGTCGTCCGGTGGCCTCCCTTGGAGAGGGGGGTACTGTAACGTTGGGAGCTTCCAGCCCTACCTGTGTGCTTGAGGGCAGCATGTCTGATGCTGCTCGCTGACCAATGCCCGGTTTAAATGGAGACAGGCAGGGAGGTGGTTGCATGAGGCGTGGCTTGAGTGGGGGGCGTGGCCTGGTGAAGGTCTTTAAAAACCCTCAGTGTATTCTCAGCAGTTGCCAAATCATGGTTATCCATACCTGAGCTCCTTGTACCTGACTGCTATATTGAATTAACCCGTTATTGACCTCTGCTTGTTTCTGACTATTCTGCCTTCTGTTGCCCTAGACCATTTTCTTGTACTACGCCACTGCTCTGATATCGACCCGGCTATTCCATTTGACCATTCTGAACTCTGTATTCCTGATTCTGGCTCGGCTGACTACTCCCCGTGTTGTTAACCCTTTCTGTCTAGCTAGTTTACCTGGCCAATTCTAAGGACCAGACAGTTAGAGATCTTTCACGGCTACTCTGTTGGTAGCTTCTGGGCTCTGTGGAGTGTGGGGTGTTAAGTACTGCGTGGTGGGATCTGGGAACCGTGACAAATATATCCATGTGAGCTGGGTTCAAATACATCCATGAGAGCTGGGGCTAATATATCCATGAGAGCTGGGGGCAATATATATCCATGTGTGAGCTGGGGGCAAATAAAACCATGTGTGAGCTGGGGTAATATATCCATGTGAGCTGGGGCAATATATCCATGTGAGCTGGGGGCAAATATATCTCCATGTTTGAGCTGCTGGGGGCAATATATATCCATGTGTGAGCTGCTGAGGGCAATATATATCCATGTGTGAGCTGCTGCGGGCAATATATATCCATGTGTGAGCTGCTGGGGGCAAATGTATATCCATGTGTGAGCTGGGAGCAATATATCCATGAGAGCTGGGGGCAAAATAAATCCACGTGTGAGCTGGGGGGAAATAAAACCATGTGTGAGCTGGGGCAATATATCCATGTGAGCTGGGGCAATATATCCATGTGAGCTGGGGGCAAATATATCTCCATGTGTGAGCTGCTGGGGGCAAAATAAATCCACGTGTGAGCTGGGGGGCAAATAAAACCATGTGTGAGCTGGGGCAATATATCCATGTGAGCTGGGGCAATATATATCCATGTGTGAACTGGGGGAAAATAAAACAAATGGAATTTGTTTCTCCACAGGGGGGAACACTTATCTGTCTTGAAAAAGGTGTAAAACGTGTGCTTTATTATGCTATCAATTGCTTTTCAATGGATTACAATACAAAATTGAGATACCGAAACTTTGGGTGTGAAGGGGTTAACAATCTCCTGGAGAGAACCCGATTTCAGGCATTTCTTTTGAGCAACTAAAAAACATGATATTCACCAAGACCATTTTAACTGTGACAGTGTGATTAGGGGCAGAGTGGTGGAACACGGATTTATTAGTAGGCGTATGGAGAATGCCATTTTCCTCCTATAGGGTTAATTCTAAACTAATGCCTGATTAAGTATGCCCTGCCCATATAGGAGAGTTGGCCCCCTACTGTGAGAGCAGTCTGTGTGCTGGCTACAGCAGGGAAGGGATGCTTTGTTCAGCTGCTCTTGCCTCATGTCATAGTTAGTCATCATGGTGGAGATAGGGGGTCTTTTGGACTATGTTTGGCTCATGCTCATGCATGGCCTTTCCAATGATACCAAACATGACTAGGTTATTTGTAAAAAAAAAAAAAAATAATTAAGTAAAAATAGATAAAATGTATTTTTTTTCTTTCTTTTTTATATTTATAATTAAGCAGTATTGTTCACTTTCAACTATAATGTGAACAATGATGCTGCACTATCTCACCTCATTTCCTACGATGAAAATCTAACAGGGTTATTTAGAGAGCACCGAAATGTCGCTGACATTTCCGTGCCCTCTCATTCCCCGCGCTTCCCTGCACTTCTGGGAAACACAGTTTCCCTGCGATGTATTCAGCAAGCACTGCAGGGACCCCAGAGTGCAGGGAAAACTCACCGCAAATCCGCCGAACACCAACCGAACACTCTCTGAACACTCACCGAACACCTGCCGAACACTCACCAAACACTCACTGGATTCCCGCAGAAACTGCTGCAAAAACCACACCGAACACGCTGGAAAAAGCCGATGAGCAGCCGATCACAGGGCAGAGCTGCCGCCAGATAAAGCAGACGAACGGAGTGAAAAAAAAAACCAAAAACAGTACGCTTGAAAGTTTGAAAATTTAAGCGCTGTTTGCAAAAAAACGACTGAATGAAAATGTCTGGAATTTACAGATAAGATCCAATGAATGATAATGAAAAGGTCTGTTAAGGAAAAATGGAAAACAATTAAAAAAAACGGGAAAAAAAATTGCCGAAAAAAATCCCAAAATATGCCTAAAAGATCCTAAAAAATCTATCAATAAATAAATAATTTTTACTGAAAAATAAAAAAAACGGTTTGTTACATATTGCAATAGAATTGAATATTTTTAACATTGAAGCCTATGGGAATCGCCTGAATAAATCTGCCGAATGAAACCACCGAACAGCAGGGCATTTCGACATCTTTTCACTGCTGATTGGTGCTCTCTGAATAGATGAAGCATTGTTTCTCTATGGGGGATTTTACTGCCCTCGAACAGGCACCATATGTGCAGGCAATTCGCCAAAATTAGGCGAACTGCCTGCTCCCTGAATAGCCGAATGGCCAAGAAATGTCAACGTACGCTGAATGTCAGTGTCCAGTTACATTTCAGGGCCAGATCGGCTCTCTCTGAATAACCCCTTTAGTTTTTTCAGTTTTAGCTAAAATCGGATATTTTATCTGAAAAGTACAGTAACAGATTCCCATTTCTAATTTTTTTAAAAAGCATACCCCATAGAATATATAACCACAAAGGCTTGGGTGATAAAATGTGAAAAAAAATATTTTACACACTGTAAATGACTGAAATTTGAATGGAAATTTTAAACTTTTTGTTATAGCATTCTCGCAGGACATGACGTACACATATAATAATGATATATTATGAATCTGCTGAGTCTGCTGAAAATAAGGATATATAATTTGTCTGGGTCCTACAATAAAAAAATACTTAAAAAAGCATTTGCATTTGATGAGCACAAAATGAACTCAGCACACAGAGGTGAAATGGCTCAGCAGTGAAAGGGTGAAGGGGGCGGTTTATAGGGTGTAAAATGATTTTGCATTTGCAGAATCATTTAAAACCAGCTTTTAGAAGGTGCTAAAATTTTGGCTCGCGCGTCCCAACGTTAATTTGTGTTAGCAATTTGTAATACCTTACTTATCGAAACGCCTTTGTGTGTTTGCACTACCCATGTTAGGTAGAGGATGCACAAAGTACAGTAAGCTCGCCGAAGTTCACGCAAACACCTCTTATAAAAACCTGTTTACTAACAGAGGTAGCTTCAGGAATGTAACATGCGTTAAGCACACATATACTGGCTAGGGATGTGCATGGCTGAAAATTTTGTTTCGTTTAGTTTCGTTTCGTTACGTTTTTAAATAATTTCGTGTTTGGAATTTCGGAACTAATTATGTTTCGTGTTTCGTTTCGTATTTCGTTTAATTTCGGATTGATTTGTATCATATCGTATCGGATTCGTATCGTATCGAATCAAATTCAATAGTTGATATCCATTTGATAGTTCATTTCAATTTCGATAGTTGATATCCAGTAGTTGATATCCATTTGATAGTTCATTTCAATTTCGATAGTTGTTATCCAATAGTTGATATCCATTTGATAGTTCATTTTAATTTCAATATTATCGTATTGGATTTGTATCGTATCGAATCGAATTCAATAGTTGATATCCATTTGATAGTTCATTTCAAATTTGATAGTTGATATCCAATAGTTGATATCCATTTGATAGTTCATTTCAATTTCAATATTATCGTATCGGATTCGTATCGTATCGAATTGAATTCAATAGTTGATATCCATTTGATAGTTCATTTCAATTTCGATAGCTGATATCCAATAGTTGACATCCATTTGATAGTTCATTTCAAATTCTATCATATCGGATTCGTATCGTATCGAATCGAATTCGATAGTTGATATCCATTTGATAGTTCATTTCAAATTCGATAGTTGATATCAATTATTCAAATTTTTCTTTTATGACGATGACACAGTGTAAAACAAAATAAATTTGTTATATACCATTTCATTTAGTTTCATATCATATCGTTTCATTTTCGTCTCGTATTCGTATCGTAATGATTTGTTATTCGGAAGTACTTCCGAATACGAATTATCAAATTTCGTTCCGAACTGAGAATTTTTCCGAAATGAATTCCCAGCTCTAATACTGGCGCTAACACTTACATAGAGTGGCGCTACATTAGTGCCAACTATGGAATAGAGCCCCTTGGTCAGTGCTTTTAAGTGGACACTTGAAGGTCAGCTCAGCTATAGCTATTAGCTTTTTGTGCTTTTTCAAATTGAATACCTACATTATAATCTGACAATATTCTCTTTTATTTCTTTTTACTGTACACTGCTAGTCTCAGAATTGTTAGGCACTTTAGTATTCCCCAGGCCCTCCAAGGTCTATTTTCCAATTAATTGTCAGAAATTATTCCAAACAATCTAAGCAGATACCACTCAGAGTAGAGCAGAGAGCAGATACTTTGCCTTGCATATTTTACTATTGAATATTGCATTCTACTTGAAATCATTCATTTGCTGCTTATATTTATCTGTTGAAATTGTTGTTATATTTTTCTGTATCTTTTACAAGGATCCCTGAGTTCCTTGTTTGTTACATATTTAGAATTAAATGGACACTCGTTAGGGTTAAAATGGGAGGAGGAAGAAAATGGAGGGGTTAAACATTAACCCCTCCGGACCCCCTCTACATCAATCCTATTTTAACCATAAACATCATCTTAATTCTTAACTTTTTACAGGGCAGCACTAGTCTCAAATCCTCTAGATGTGAGATGCTGCCAGCTGGCAGGAAGCCAGTGAATGTCATGTGATCCTGAGACCATCCAGCCAGTCCAATGACAGTGAGGGAGGTAACCCACAAATTCTGTGAAATTTCGGTGCGCTCTGGCGATTCCATTTTGCCTATACACCACAGGGTCCCTAAAGTGTGCCGAACATGGAGCCACCAAAGACCGCCGTCAACCGCCAGAAAAGGCACCCGTAGACCACCAAACTGCAGAAAAAACAGAACTCTGTTATTCTTCTAATAGTTTTTTTAAACCAATAAAAATGCATTAAAATAAAAAATAATAATAGGTCGGTTACAGTAAAATATAAACACTGTTTTAAAATGTTAGGAATCAAACATTATGCCTAAAAAAATACAAAAATATGTTCCGAAAAATAAATGGCTTTTTGCTGAAAATGAAAAGAATAAATGGTTGAATAAAAATAAACTAATAACGATAATATATCTTTCAAAAAGAAGATCGTTCACACCGAATTCTTGCTGCCATGTAAATATTTATTTCAACGCAATTTGGGAGAAAATACTACATAGTATTTTCTCCCAAATTGTGGTGAATAAATATTTACACTCAACAGTTAAAACTATGATCAATAGAGACCCACACATGAAGTACGTCCGCACAGAAGTGCGTACGCACAACGCACGTGGCACCGGACGCAATTTAGGCAAGAACGTCAAACCGCTTGGATGGACGCACAGAGTGCGCTATGTTCACGTAGCTTTGTGTGTGATTGATGGAACGTAGTCAGACAGACTGCATTTTTGAAAGTCCAGCATTTTTGACGGACAAAATGGTTTTTCATATCATTTATAAATTTTTTCATTTTACATATTAATTTTATTTCCCATCTACATCAGTAAAAAAAAAGTCAGTCAAAAAAAACGGACCGTGTGGTGTCTACAGTATCATCAGTCAGAAAGTGTGTCAGTTGTGCACGGACGCACAGTGTGCTCAGAATGCGTTCGTCTGACATTAGCTTTAGTGAATAGACAGACTGCCACGAAGTTGCACCGTACAGTGAAATTCACTGTTCAATACAAGTTTGGGTTTTATTGAATAACCCCTCAAGAGCAAAAGCAGAATAATTTAGCACCAGCTTTTAGGACAGAGTAAAAATTTGTTTTAACCAATCAGTGCAGTAATTAGCACTAGGACTTAGTAATACTTTACTTATCCTAACATTTATTACTTATTGCCCTCTCCTTGTTAAGTATAGGGTTCGTAAAGTAGAGTAAGCTTGTGCAAGCTAGTGCAATCAGCAATGTGCTATGCATTTTTCCCGTATTTAGTGTTAGGTTTCCAATATAAAGGGCATACGTTAAAGTCACTTATCCTGACGTTAACGCTTACATATCCAAATGCTACAGATAGCGTTCGGTATGTAATCTAGCCCTCTGTGTGATAATAAAAATCTTGAAAATATCTAAGATAACATTTTGTTCACAATACGTGCTCAGTGATTGAAAAGTACACAAGCAAAGCATAACCCCTTCACTACCAAGTGATTTTCCAAAAAAACATTGTCTGAAACCAGTGTTTTTTTTTTAAATCATTTTTATTTAACTATACAGTAAGAAATATTTTGGCATATACCCATTGTATTTCATATTGTAAATAACCTATTTGGCCAGTAGATGGCGCCATCTACTGCCAAATTGAGTTACAGCCGTTTCAGCTGCAGTTCAATTTTTTTTTGGGGGGGTTCTGTATCGGCTGCTGAAAGTCTGATGTTAGGGCATTCAGTTAGCTGATTTTACACCGCTTTACATCTAAATCTTTGGGGGCACCTTCAGCAGCCCATAAGCAAAATTTGTTTGCAGCCCATAAGCAAAATTTGTTTGCAGCAAATTAATTTAATTTGCCTTTGGGCAGCAGATCTGCAGGTCAAGAGATCTCTATTGGGGCACCGGATGATGCCTTTGAAGCCTGAGATATCTCGATCTCGGAAGTGATGGGGTTAAATTCAACTTTCAAGAACTCTTCCTTATTGCATACCCTAATCGAGAACTAAAAATATAAAATCAATGTTGTGGTATCACTAATTTCAGGTGAAATGCACGAGCCCTTCCCTATGAAATTCACTCACAGATTTCAGAGCCTGTATGGACTGGCTCTGTAAAGGTGTCAGGGTCAGTACACTCTAACCCCTGGCAGCCCCTTTAAGCCCTGCGCGCATTCAATATGCAGGTTCCTGGACTCTCTGCCTGAACATCCCTTGCTCTCAAGCCCTGGAGCCTCAACTGTACTCCATCCTGCTTGGTGAGACCTGCTTAAAAGGAAGCTACACCCTGAAGAAATTCTCGCTTCCACATTGAAGTTCCTGACTGTGAACCTAAGTAGACCTGCTTCCTGAAAACCTGCTTGACCTCCATAGACTCTCCTTGTATTTTCATTGCTGAACCATCTGAACATTTCCAACCTCCACTCACTGTTAACCTCCATTGCTCCTTGTACCCCCATTATCTTGGATCCCTGGCATAGGCGACTCTACAGGGGGGCAAGGGGGGGCAATTGCCCCCCTAGGTTATTCCTTGCCCCCCCATGTGCCCCCCCACCAAAAATCAGCTTCCAGCTTACCACACTTCTTCGGACCAGTGTATCTCCGTCCCTGTGCATCGTATATGGACGATCTAGGTGTCATTGGAAAGAGCAGATTTTGGCCTTTCCAATGATACCCAACATGACCATATTCCATTTGAAATAAAAGTCAAAAACATTAAATAATAACAGGCACTTAAACTTAAGCATTTTCACAGGGTTGAAATGTCTCAGCAGTGAAGTGGTTAATGTTCAGACTATACATTACATTGTGTATTACATTAGTTTTTGCCTTGGTTTAGTTGTATATTAAGGGTTAATGGGGGTAGGCTTCATCCCTCACATTATACATTTTATTTTTTCCTTGCCTAATGGCATTTTAGGGGTTAATGTGTTAGCTATATGCCTCACAGTGTATTCATTTCATGTTTTACCTTGATCAATGGCATTTTAGGGGTTAATGAGTAGGCTAAATGCCACATTGTTTATTATTTTTATTGTATTTCCCTGGGTTTATGGCATTTCAGGGGTTATTATGGAAGTTAGAATCTAAAGGGTCTAATCATCTTTAGATCCTCTGCTTTTTGTCACATTTCGGGGAATTTATTTCGCCGAAAATAAAGTGAATTCCCTATTTAGTGAATGGTCAGTGTAATTTGCTAAAAGTGGAGTCGCTGAAGCAGCAATCAGACATTCAGCGAAAACTGCCGAACTGCGGCAAATAAAGTATCATGTTAGTACAATAAAAAGGCATCATTGCATCACATTACTCTGGGGTCTTGGAATCTTATTTATATATACTTATTTAGGGCACTATTACCTTGTGTGAGTTAACCCTTGCGTTCGCATGGTTTTGCGTTAGCGCCAGGTTAATCGAGTCTAGCGCCTGACCAACAGATCTTTTGCCTCTCGCTACAAACGGGAAAAATCACTTAGCGCGTTGCTATTAGCGATTTGTAGCTCGAGCTTACTGTACTTTCCGCGTCTTTTACTTAACACGGAGAGTGCTAGAGATCTCTAGTGCTTTTGCAGCTAGCAGATCAGTTGGTGCCAGCGCTAATTTTTTGAGGGGCGCTAATTGCACCATTTTACCTACTGCTTAACCCTGGTGCTAACTCCAAAAAAACAGATCTTCGCCCAAAATTAACAGGCAATTGAAAGGAATGCAGCACAGGGTTTCTCTTGGCCCCATACACTATAGCAATGGATCTGGTCCGCATTGTCATTGCTGTTGCAGTCGGCTCTATTATAAAAGTATCCTTTATCCACATATATCCATATTCTAATATATTGCCTAATTTTAAACATTTTATGCTGGGGGTTATTCATAGTATAGAAGCGGTTGATTATTAGGGTGACTGTGTGGACCATGTTTAAAGGGACATGTGAATAAGTCTTGCCCTGAAACATGTATTATTTATAGGCTGCAGCAGGGAAATTTTTGTCGCTCACCTGGCCTTCCTTTTGGATCTATTAAATGCAGTGTAATGATTCTACCTGCTGTTGGGTGGCATTTATCATGCAATGCCCATCAGCCTTAATATATGTGTGCATCAAACCATGGATGATACGGCCACCTTGGATGATTTTAATAATGCAGGGGTGTGAGGTTATTCACTGGATGTGTTCATATTCAAGCTTGTGAGGGCGGGGGATAGGTATGGCCCGGCACTGGAAAAAGAAAAAGAAAGAAAAAATCCTGAAAAATGCCTAAAAGATGCTAAAAAATCTAGAATTAAAGAGACTCTTTACAGCACAATAAAATAATAAACAGTTTATTAGATATTGAATTAAAACTGGAATATTTTTAACATTGAAGCTTATGGGATTCGCCTGAATAAACCTGACGAATGAAACCACCGAACGTTAGGGAACTTCACCGAAATTCCTCAGCTGTTCAGTGTTCTCTGAATAGAGGAACCATTGCTTCTCTATGGGGGATTTCACTGCCCTCGAACAGGCACCGTACGTACAGGCAATTCGCCAGAATTTGGCGAGCTGCCTGCTCTCTGAATAGCCGAATGGCCCCGAAATGTCCCCGTTCACTGAAATTCAGTGTCCAGTTACATTTCAGCCACATTTCGGATCTCTCTGAATAACCTCCCAAGTCTTAAGGCTTATGAGCACATCCAATCTTGGAGAAAAAAAACTATTTGATAATTGATGAGACTCCAAAACTTGTCATGTTAACAATAACATCCAGAGCAATAACAAGGGGGAAACCTCACAGTAGTTATAAGGTAAGGAACTAATGGTATCGAAAGTGAGAAAAGAGGGGTATGGCATTTGGAGGCAGTATTATTATTATTATTATTATTCTTTATTTATAAAGCGCCAGCATATTCCGCAGCGCTGTACAATAAGCACAGTATAGACAGGGTTACAATACATTGAACAACATTTGACAAACAGTACAGGAGGAGATGAGGGCCCTATTCCCGTAGGAACTCACAATCTGGGAGGGTTGGGGTTGGAAACAGGAGGAGAGGACTGTAAGGTTAGAGTGATTGATGATTGCGTCAGTGAGTTGGGTGGTAGGCTTCCCTAAATAGGAACGTTTTAAGGGAGCGTTTGAAGGAAGAGAAGTTAGGGGAAAGTCTGACAGTACGAGGGAGAGCGTTCCAGAGAGTGGGGGCTGCGCGTGAGAAATCCTGCAGTCTATCATGGGAAGAGGTGATTCGGTGAGAAGCTAGGCGCAGGTCACTGTTTGACCTTAGGGAGCGGGCTGGGGTGTATTTGGTGATTAGTGAGGACAGGTAGTGGGGAGCTGAGTTAGTGAGGGTTTTGTAGGTAAGGATAAGGATTTTGAACTTAATTCTGCAGTGGATGGGGAGCCAGTGAAGGGACTCGCAGAGGGGAGCAGCAGAGACAGAGCGGCGGGTGAGGTGAATTAGTCTGGCGGAGGCGTTCAGGATGGATTGTAGGGGGGAGAGGCGGGACAGAGGGAGGCCAGATAAGAGATTATTGCAATAGTCGAGTCGGGAGATTACCAGGGCGTGTATGAGTTGTTTTGTGGCGACAGCGGTAAGAAATGGCCGAATTGTGGAAATATTACGCAGTTGGTATCGGCAGAAGGAGGAAAGAGACTTGATGTGGGGGATGAAGGAAAGAGCAGAGTCAAGTGTAACTCCAAGACAGCGAACTTGGTTTGATGGGGAAATGGTGATACCCTCCACCGTGATAGAGAAGTCAGGAGGTGGGGAGGCAGTAGTGTTAAATGGATGATGAATTTGTAGGGCAATAGAGTACACAAAGTCCTTGGAAATATACATGTTTGGAAGATAAATTACCCATTTTCTACTATGACCGTGTAAACATGATTAGCAGTAGCATACACCGCATACAGAGATCTTGTTAACATAATCTGGTGCTATTTTGTATCACTACAAATGAAATTAATTTGTTGAAAACAGATTTTGTTAGGATTTTGGGCTCCAGAAGGTCCCCCAAAGGTTTAGCACAGTGGACATGATGCCAAAGGTGCTAACACTTTTTAAAACCAGCTGGAGAATGACCTTGACAGACTTTTCACCAGCTGATAATGCACAAGCTCAGAACTGTAGTAACTCCATTTGGGCAGCAGATGGTGACATCTGCCTGCCAAGTACGTTACTATGGTAAGAAAAAAATTGGAAATATTACCAAAAAAAAATTCTTAATGTCTAATTATTTAAGAGTGATTTAAAAAAAAAAACACTGGTTCATGACAATGTTTTTTTGGAGAATTACTTGGTAGCGAAGGGGTTAAAGAGTAGTGTATCTATTGCACTCTGTTATCACTTGTCTAAAAAGGAGTAATTTTCCTTTACACTGCATTACCACCATTATTATTACTTGATCCTCTCATTTTTGTTATTGAGACAACTAATGTTTGGAATAAAAGAAAAGATATGGTTGGTTTAATCATCAAATAAAAGTTGTTTAACAAAAATATTTATTGATGAGACGGCACTCACATTATGCGAAATCCAGAAGTGAGTCAAGACTGAAGTGGCATCCTCCACTGTGAACAGCCATAAGGAAAAGGGCTCAGCATGCTTTCAATCAGAATATTGCAATTTATTTAGAAAACTGATAAAAGTGTATTTATTATTATTATTATATCATAATTTATATTGCGCCAACAGTTTCCGCAGCACCTTTACAATAACTAATTGGAAAAAGACACAATTAAACATACTGCAAAAAAAGTGAGAAGTTATGGACTTCGTTTGCATGTCCTACCCAGAGTTCTTTGCTGCATATGGGGAATGCAGCACATGAGCTCTGTAAGCAGTTCTCCAAATTACTGGGATGTGTAACTGTACTCTGCAGCTATAAACTTTATTATTGTATATATATATATATCTCAAATGTGTGACCATACATTGAATAAGCCTGCCACAACATCAATGTCCTTCAACCATGGCAGGTCCTATCGATGCAAACCTAATGACTGCACTTATGAGATTAACCTACTTAATAAGGACACACACATCCTTCTGGGACTCTTAGCATTCAAGTTTTAAACAGACCCTTTGAAGGGCAACCTGTAAACCATGTGAAGTAAGGAATAAGACAGCTACCCATCAATATCCATCTTGAACCAAACTCTTATAAAGCAGCACTCTGTGTGTGGCTTTTTGGATAGTTGACAGTTTAAAGATGTCTTTATTGAATTTATCAATTAAATTATGTGATGCCAATGATGCTCATTAATGCAGCAGAGGCATAGACTCCCGAATCATCATTCACATTTGTCTAAAGGAAAAAAAGAAGTGCAAAATGTCTGGAGTTGCAAGACAGAGGATTTCTCCTCTGAAAACTGTGCGGAAACAGGCACTAAAGAAGGGTAAATGTGTCTCTGTACAGGCATTATAACACATTTTACTGTCATTGTTTCCTGTAATCCATTCTTTTATAGCTCCAAATGACCATTCAATATAACAACCACCTCTTATATTAAATTCCCTGAAGCTTATGAAGACTTTGAAAATTGTTCTTCTTTCTCAAAGCATGTGCTTTTTTTCTGTCAATGTTCGCTTATTCTTAATTCGTCTTGTTGAATCTGAAACCTGCTTGCCAATTAATTCATTAAAAGTATGCGAACGTAATGTATTTGCCCCCATTAGATTTATGAAGTGATCTGAAATTCATATTGAAAGCCCTGAGTACTTAATCTAACGTGCTGAATCAAAGAGCATTAGTTGAGGTGGAAAAAGCTATAAAACAGTTTCATTCACTTTTTACAATTATGGCACATCGGGATGGATATTTTAAGGTATTGTAAAGTAAAATTATGTATTGATGGAGTTTCTTTGGGGTTTTTTTGGCAGATAAGTTCTTTCACATATAGGTGCTTGATTGTTATTAGGGGCAGTGTAACTAAGCAGTATACACAGGATTTGTATATGACAGACAAGACATCCTAATCTCAGAAATTCAGAATTGTCACTTATCATGTACCTGTACCTTTGTCCTTGCGTGTGTCCTTTTCTGATTTTTAAAATTTTTTAATTTGTTTTTAAACTTTGCACAAAAAGGAATAGTCGCTATGTAGAAAGTAAATGAATATAAATAATCATGATGTAAGTGACAATGATATTGATGTTATGAATTCAGCATAAAATATTTGAAACATTCTCTGACATAAGTAAAAAGATCTAGTGATGTAATTACAGTTTTGTTTATGGTAATTTTTTTCCTAAAATCAAAGAAATCCACAACCAAATTAATCTGATCAGACATACATGCAAGACTATAAAATATAATTTCAAACGTTAATCGGGGATATGCAGATATGTATTAATCATGACTATGCCAGTTGTTGTAGGGTGGTAGACCAGTTAAAATGATCCATAAAAAAATAAGTTTTAATTGGCGTTCAACATTTAAATGAGTTGAACAAAGGGTAGGAGTCATTTGGAGAGTGAAATTAATTTATATGTTAATGTATATTTATGGAACTCATCATAAATTTGGAAAATTACTAATAGTAATATTGTAGACAGTTCTTTAAGTGTAATAGAAGATTAAATGAGAGAAAATATTTAAATAGTACTAAAAGGAGTAATTCTATCCATCATTATTGACCACTCAAAAGCAAAAAAGTATAATTGAATTTAGAGTTGAATAAATAAAAGCAAATTAAATATTCTACCTACTAATTAGGCTTGTGCACCGATTTTTTTTTCGGTTCGATTCGGTTCGATTTTTCGGATTTTTAAACTTTTCGATTCGGCTCGTTTCGACCGATTTCTTTTTCGATTCGGTTCGGCTCGATTCGTTTTTCGTGTACATTTTTTTTTGGAATATCGACCATTTTTCGTATTTTCGTGTCACTTTGCTCGTTTTTGTATCGACTTTTCGTAATTTCGGGAATTTTCGTTTTTTGGAATTGTACATGTTTTTGGAATTTCGACCGTTTTTCATATTTTCGTGTCACTTTGCTCGTTTTTTGTATCGACTTTTCGTAATTTCTGAAATTTTCGTTTTTTCGGAACGTCTGTTCTCCTCGTTTCAAAGCAATAATTTTCGATTTGACACATTTCAAGTCCATTCGAAAATTCCGAAAATATTTCGTTTCTACTCGGAAAACTTTTCGGATCTGCCATTTTCGGATCTAAAAATTTTCGGAAATTCGGCCGCATCCGAAAACATGAATCGGGAAATTTCGTGAAAATTCGGAAATTCCGAAACCCGAAATGCACATCCCTACTACTAATGTATTTCTGGAGTTCAAGATGCATCTGTAAGTAGCATATAGTGTCTGATCAGTTCTTCAAAAATTGGAAGCATGCAGAGAGGTTACCCTTCCACTCTTAAAATTACAATGGTCATTCATCCTTCCAATTAATTTACAGCTTGACTTTCATGTCATGGAAACGTAAAAAGAATGTACAAGCAGGAGTATTGTGAAAGGTCTGTTCACCATGTGTGCCCATAAAATGTAGACGGTTTGGTACAGAAGAAATAATGGCACTCAGTATCTGGGATATACTATAATTCTATCAGAGCTCAAAATTTTCACCCGGCCACTTGCCAATAAAAAAGTAAAAATTACAGCAAGATCATACAGTATATACTCAGCAGACCAATATATGTGGCTTTCAAATAAAATCTCTCAAGGATATGAACCTCTCTCAAAAGTCAGGGTAGTGGTAGGTGAGACCCTTCACCATTTAACAACAAAGCGCAATCCTCTTGCAGTCTGTCTCCTTCGTATACCTCATACTACATCCATCTCATGTATCATGTTTCACTGCTGAATCAATGTTTTTCCAAATTACTCTCTAACACATTGTCACGGGGGCCCCCAGCAGGAGCCGAGGTAGGGCCCATATACAGGGTTAAAAAGCCCAAAAAGCAGGAGACACCACTGGCCAAATATTGTACAGAAAACCAGTAGTGAGGCAGGCAGAAGTTTAAGTGGCCAGATCTATCCTAGGAGGAAATTAACACGTGGTAGTGCAGGGTCTCAGGCAAAACAGAGTCAATAATAGCCAGGATAGGTACACAGAGAACTTAGTATGCAGACAAAAGAGGGTTAGACAAACGTAGTCAAAAAGAAATAGCCATGGTCAGCACACGGGGTACATACAGCAAAACAGAGTTTAAGGCTCAGAGAATAATCAAGAGAACTAGCTGAGGTTGGTACATGGAATCTCAGAACAACATCACAAAGGGTTAAGAGCCAAACCAGTATCCAAATGCCATAGCAAGGTCGGTACACTGAGAATCTACATAGAAGCAGCATAAAGGGTTAAGGCACAGAGAATAGTCAGGAGAACTAGCTGAGGTCGGTACACTTGTAGGGTTATTCAGAGAGAGCTGAACTGGCCCTGAAATTACATCGAACATTGAATTTCCCTATACAGTGCAATTTCAGGGCCATTCGACTTTTCGAAACCTGGCAATTCGCTGAATATTGGCAAATTTCCAGCGAAATCCCCATAGAGAAGCAACCTATTCAGAGAACACCGAGCAGCAGAGAAATGTTAGTAAAATGCCCTGATGTTCGGTGCTTTCATTCGGCAGGTTTATTCAAGCGAATCCCATAGGTTTCAATGTTAAAAATATTCCCATTTTTATTTAATATCTATTAAACCATCTATTCTTTTACTATGCAGCAAAAAGTCTCTTTATTTATTTGTTTTAGGACATTGTAGGTATTTTTCATTTTTTTTTAACCAAATTATATGTAAATTCCAGACATTTTCGTCTTGTATTTTTTTTGCAACCAGCTTTGAAATTTTTTGCGTTTCAATTCTTTTTTTCTGTTGTTTTTTTTTTACCCTGTTCATCGGCTTTTTGGCTTTTTCCGGCAGCTGGTCGGCGTTCTGTTTGGCGGATCGTCTGCATTTTTCGGATGTGTTTGGCATTTTTGAGGTGAATTGTCAAGTACATTCGGTGGGTTTTCAGCGGATGATCTTTTATTTTCGGATAAAACGGTAATCGGTGGGTTATCGACAGATTTTCGTCAATTTTTCAGATCCATTTGGCGGCTTTTCCCTACACTTCGGGGGCCCTGCGTGAATTTGAATTCAATAATTCAGGGAATAAGAGAGCACCAAAAATGTCTGTGCTCTCTGAATATCCCCTATAATCCACACAGGAGCAGGAAGGGTTAAAGCAAGAGAGAAAATAAAAAAAATACAAAAGACAAGGGCAATGGGGAACCAGATAAATACTAAACCTGAGAACAAGGCAAGAACAAAAGAAGGACCAGCAGAGAAAATTGAAGCATATAACTCAAATGAAAGAGCATGGCAGCATGTGAGAAACACCCTTATAAATGTAGTAGTTAATGTCAAAGGGGCACCCAGCGTGAGCCAAGGTGGGCCCTTTATGTGGGATGGTTAGCCCTTTAGGCAGGATTGTCACTGGCTGCAAGATACACAGATCTAGACTAGAGATGAGCCGTTCAGGTTCGGACGATTCAGAGTTCGACCCGAATTTTGGCAGTTCGAAAGTTCGCGAACTTCGAACTTTTTGGGTGTGTTCGGTTCGCGTTCGAAAAAAAAGAAATTTTGAAAAAAGTATAGAAAATGCTTAAAAAAATACTAAAAAATCTAGAAATAAAGAGACTCTTTACTGCAGAATATTATAAGCAACGGTTTATTAGATATTGGATTAAAAACTAATGTGAACGTGGAAAGATTATCAACTCTAAATGACCTCTGTTCACAAACGGGCATAACACCAGGTGTTTTTAGTCTGGTAATCAATTTGATACATTGTACACTATACTGAGGGGGTGGGTTGGTGTCTGCTTCTGATTGAGATTTGAGAATTAATTTCCCTCCTAAAACATCCTAATATGCTGCATTTAACCCTTTCGCTGCTGAGGCTTTTCACACCTCTGTGCTGAGGTCATTTTTACCGCTATCGCTCATCATGTTTAACCGCGTTTTGTAGTCATATTTTGATATATGACCCAGACATATTATTTATCGTTCTTGGCAGATTCATAATATGTCACTATTATATGTATACGTTATGTCATGTCTGTATAGTATAACAAAAAATGCAATAAAATTTGATTTTTCAATAATTTATTATGTGTAAAGTGTTTTTTTTTCACATTTTAACATGCGATCGTTTGCGGTTATATTTTGTATGGGGTGCGCTTGTTAAAAAAATTAGAAATGGGGTCTCGTTACATTTTTTTTTGGGGAAAATTTTGCTTTTTTTAACAAACGCACTGCATACAAAAATCATTAGTGCAGCATTATTGTTCACATTATAATTGAAATGGGAACAATATTGCATGCACGATGACGCCAGTCCTCAGGGGGAGTTTCTGGAGGCTTGGCCGACATCCAAGATGTTGGCCAGCTCCAGGAGAGGATCACGATCTGGCGCTTTTCAGTGCCGATTCGTGATCCGGCTCCCCAGGGGTTAATCACAGCCACCGTTTGGAAGGGCAGGCTGTGCCCTTCCAAACGGTGCCTGGATTAACCCTCTGCCCCCCGGCGATCGGGAGGGAGAGAGGTCCAAAGGACCTCCCCCCCTCCCTTTCAGGCGCCGGATAGCACTCAGCTCAGCGCGTCCATAGCACAGGAGAACCTTTTGGCTGGACACGCTGAGCGCATCCATAGCAGCCAAGTGGTTAACTGGTGTTTGAAAAAAATTCAAAATAACATCTAAGGCTAGGGTCAGATGAGCGCATTTTGTACGGACTGTGCGTCCGTGCAGTACGGACGTACTTACTGACTGACAACAAGGTAGTGGCCAAACATTCCGTTTTTTTCACTGACGTATTTATTGACTGATGTAGCAGGGAAAATAAATTAAAATGAAAAAACATTCTGTCGTCAAAAATGCTGGACGTATAAATGCAGTCCATCTGACCTCGTTTCATCACTCGCATACAAAGCTACACGGACGTTGCGGACGTGGCGCACTCCGCACGTCCGTTCTAGCAGTATTACGTTCTTGCCTAACCTGCATCCGTTTGCTGCGTCCGCCATGCATCCGCACTTCCGTGCGGATGTACTTCGTGTGTGGGGCTCCATTGGTCAGAATGCTATGCTGCCACGGACGTACAAATGTGCGGCAACACGGACGTGATAACTGCGCTCGTCTGACCCCAGCCTTAAGCAATGTTATTTTTCACCTCGGGATTAAGCATTCACAGGGTTATTCAGAGAGCGGTGAAAAGCAGGAGAATAACTGGAGAAGTTAAAATTCTAGGTCAAAATAGCCAAACCAGAAAAATTCTCCCATTTAACTCACTTTCCAAATTGGCTATTTGGTCTAGATTGTTCTTTTCTCCTGCCAGTTCTCCTGGCTTTCACCTCTCTCTCAGGGTTGTTCAGAGAAAGGTGAAAACCAGGAGAATGGCAGGAAAAGAGAACAATCTGGACCAAATAGCCGATTTGGAAAGTGAGATAAGGCTAGGGTCAGACTAACGCATTTTTCACAGCGACCGAAAGTGCGTCCGAACGCATTGCCGTATTTTTTCACGGAATGTGCGAAAACGGTCATACAATGCGCATTTTTGTGCGTGATTTTTTACGGATCCAAACCAGGAAACTTTGGGTGTCTGGACGTTATGTTGGCCGGACATGAGCAGGGTCTGACGTCTCCAAATCACGCACACACGCCGCTAGTGGACGCAGCGCACTCTGTACGTACGTACTAGCGGTTCTGCGTTCTCAAAAAAATGCGTTCATTTTCCACTTGTGTTGCGCAGCCGGACTTTCGTGCGACCGTACTTCGTATATTGGCCGTCATTGCCCGTCATTTGCTGCTAGTGCGGCCATGATTAAGTGCGCCTAAACGCACATTAAAAATTCGCTAGTCTGACCCTAGCCTAAATGGGAGAATTTTTATGGTTTGGCTATTTTGACCTAGAATTTTCCATTCTCCAGTCATTCTCCTGCTCTTCACCAGTCTCTGAATAACCCTGACAGGGTTATTCAGAGAAAGGTGAAACTCAGGAGAATGACTGAAGAGAAAATTCTAGGTCAAAATAGCCGAACCAGAAAAATTCTCCCATTTATCTCACTTTCCAAATCGGCTATTTGGTCTAGATTGTTCTCTTCTCCTGCCAGTTCTCCTGCTTTTCACCGCCAAAAAATCAGTAAACTTTTTCTGCGTGTCCGAAAATGTCTCCTCTTTTCATACAGACTGCCGCCCCAAGCAGTTTTTTATGGATAGATTAAAGGAAAAGCATTTACCGTCATTTGAAATGTCATTTTTTGGTTTTTACATATTTCTATACATCCTAGAAATCCACCACTTCACAGGCAGGTTATGGGGACCTCCTAGGCACGATATTTGAAGGAATTTTTCGTTTTTATTTTTAACCCTTATTTCATGGAAAACTCACTGTCCCTTTAAAAACGTTTTTTTTTTACTTTTTGTCCTTGTTTCCTGTCCCCCAGGGCACTACCCGGACCCCCATACACTTTTTATGGCAAATATCTAGCATATATGCCCTCTAGGAGGGCACTCTAAAAACCGAATTTTCAGCCCCATTGACTTGCATGGAGTTCGAGTTCGGGTTCGGGTTCGGATCCAAACATTTGGAAAGTTCGGGTTCGGCTTCGAACCGAACTCAGGGAGTGTTCGGCTCATCCCTAATCTAGACCACCGGTTACAGACAACAGGACAACAGGAAGGGCAAGGGTTAAGTGAGAAAATAATAAAAGACTGTCACCCAGCAGTAAACTAAAAGGAACCCTGATCTGGATACATAATGGTCATCTTATCTAAGGGAAGGGAACCTCGATGCTGGGTGTCACACAGAGCAAGAGACAGGACACAAGGGACAATATCAAAAACATAGTCAAAAACGAAAGTCAGAATTGGAAACCAGAAGGGGGTAGTTGTACAAGCCAAAGATCAGTAACCAGAGACAGAAGTTGGATAAGCTATGGGTCGGTACACAGAATATCAATATACAGAGCAAAGGGATCACACAACAGAATAGTCAGAACCAGGCCAAAGTCATATACAAGGAATCACAGAGCGGAGCATACACCAACACTCATGCGTTGTGTGCATCGGGTGTTGGTGTGAGCTCAGGATGCAGTGATGAGATGGCGTCATGCAGGTTGCAGTACAAAGCAGGTTTAATTTTATTAAAGGGCAAAGCAAAACACAAACCAGAGAATGAACTGTATAAATATTGAGGAGGTTAAGTGTGACAGGAATGGAACTTAGGGCAAAAGGCAACACAGCAGTAAACAGAAAAGGAGAGAACAGATATAGGAAAAGGGTTGAAGCACTAGATGAGGAGAGTTTAGAGTAGTGGAGTGGAGATTGGAAGAACTAAATACTAATAGCAGCAAGGAGACAAGAGGAACAACGAACATACAAGGAGAATTAATACTGGCAGGGCAAGAAAGATGTAATAAGTAGACATGTGCAATTCGCTTCGTTCTGAATCCAAATTCAGACGAAAATCCCCATTTTCATATTTCGGGCGCAAAAAACAGAACGAAATGATCAAAAACAACAAAAAAAGGGAATGAAATTATCTGAAGTGAAAAAAAACCGCAACCAAATGATCTGAAACAAAAAAACAGAACAAAATTAACTAAAACGAAATGATCTAAAACGGAATCAAATGATCCAAAAATTATTTTAATGTGTAGCATATGAATCCACAAACTGTTGAGAAGCAACTCTCTGTAGTATAATTAATGCAACATATGTATCCACACACTGCTGGGAAGCGCCTCTCTGTAGTATAATTAATGCAGCATATGAATCCACACACTGCTGGGAAGCATCTCTCTGCAGTATAATTAATGCAGCATATGAATCCAGTCCACACAATGCTGGGAAGCACCTCTCTGCAGTATAATAATTAATACAGCATATAAATCCAAATGTTATCAGACCATCAGGTGGTGATGTTCCTGGAGAGAGCTCTTGAGGAAGTCACTAGACGAAATGAAATGCGTCAAGCTGGCGGGCTCCACTACTGGCTTACTCTGATTGATCTACCCTGCTGGATTTGCTGGACTTGTTGACCCAGAAACATCACCACCTGACAGATAACATTTGGTTCCTGCCCAAGGACGGAGGGTATTCGGACTGCCGTATCCAGCTGTGTTACAAATATCGGATGTTATAATTTATGCTGTTTTTGCACACAGATGTTATGCATCGTGTGCCACTTGCTTTTGAGTGGTTTCATCTTTTTCTAAATTGTATTAAAATTTGCTACAGTCTTATGCTATGATGCATTTTGCATATTTACATAGCCAATACACCAGGAGGTCCCACAGTTTGATCAGGACTCCATTGGTATATGTGAGTGCCAGATGGCTGGTATTTTATTACTGGCTGCTATTTTCATTGTAGTACCAGCTGTAATTTGGTACCAGTTGGTATTTTCATTGTAGTACTGGCTGCATTTTATTTTGGTACCGGCTGGTATTTTATTTCTTTTGGAGTTCAGATGACTCTTGCAGAAACGCAATCCATAATATGGTTATGAAAGAGAAGGAAACAAAAAATAATGGTGCAGTATGCAATGAATAATAATTAACATAACTTTGGTGAAAATATTCCACTCACAAACGTTGAGCCCCAGCACTATCTCTGAGTGGAACTGCGCTTCTGGGTAATTTTTCTTCCTCCTTGTTTGCAGGTGATCCCCACCTTATTGCAGCGATGTTCTCCAATCACCAATCCAGTTGATGAAGCTGCCTGGAGCCGCGAAACGCATCCTGGGAGATATGTCTGCTTGTTTATTTTATATTATGTTTTAATACATTTTTTAGAAGACCACTTTTTTAAAGCTTTGGCTTCAATTATCACCTCTATGCTGATGATACTCAGATCTACCTCTCTACCCCTGATCTCTCTCCTTCTGTCCTTTCCAAAGTCAGCGACTGTTTATCTGACATCTCCTCCTGGATGGCCTCTCACCACCTAAAGATTAACATGTCCAAGACTGAACTCCTACTAATTCCCCCCTCTAACGCCTCCTCACCTCCTGACTTCTCCATCATGGTTGATGGTATCACTATCTCCCCAGGTTCGCTGTCTCGGAGTTACACTCGACTCAACTCTTTCCTTCATCCCCCACATCCAGTCTCTCTCCTCCTCCTGCCGCTACCAACTACGTAATATTTCCAAAATTCGACTATTTCTTACCGATGACACCGCAAAGCAACTCATCCACGCCCTTGTAATCTCCCAACTTGACTATTGTAATAATCTTCTTGCTGGCCTCCCTCTCTCTCACCTTGCCCCCCCCTACAATCCATTCTGAATGCCTCTGCCAGGCTCATCCACCTCACCTGCCGCTCGGTCTCTGCTGCTTCTCTCTGTGAGTCTCTTCACTAGCTCCCCATCCACTGCAGAATTCAATTCAAAATCCTTACCCTGACCTACAAAGCTCTCACTAACTCAGCTCCCCACTACCTGTCCTCGTGTCATGTCCCTAGCCGCCGGCGCCATAAGAGAACTAAAGGCAAAGTGCCTCAGTGAATAAACTAACAGTGATTCTCCTACTAAACCAAGCTGTTCAAGGAACCAGGTGCTAGCTAACGCATCATGATTCCTCCACTATAAAAAAGAGCCACTCCCAAGGCACAATGCTTCTGCATTGTTCTAGTGAACCCCTCACTAGTAAGGAGCTGCCTTTAATCTCTACTTCCTATAACCTGTTTTGTCTTGGTTCCCACCATACTGTCTATAGTTCCTGCTACAAGGATCCTTCTGTTGCAAGACCTCCTCTGCCGCAGATCCCCTTCTGCTAATCCTCAAACTGCTGCCGTACATCCTGCAAGAATCTTCTAATCCTGCTGCCCTGCATCCTGCAAGAATCTTCCAATCCTGCTGCCCTGCATCCTGCAGAATCCTCAGAATCTGCTGCTCTACAGACCCAGGACCCCCTGCAGACCCAGGACTCCCTGCAGACTCAGGACTCCCTGCATACCCAGGACCCCCTGCATACCCAGGACCCTCTGCAGACCCAGGGCCCTCTGCCTCAAAGACTCTTCTGTTTCTATTTCCTATTTATTTTCTAAAGATCTCCTTCACTCTTCCTTCTCCTATTTTGCTTTCCATATCTGGTTTAACCCTGCTCTAATTTCTATCTACTCTTTTTCTTTATATGTAAGTAGTATAGTTTAGTATAGTTTAGTTTTGCTACATTTGGTCTACCTTTCTCTCATCTTGTCTTTTTAGTTAATCTTATTGCTGATTATTATTTATTCAGTGTTTTCCTTTCTTATCATTACCCAGCTACATATTTGTTTACTGCCTTTTATACTTTACTCTTAATAAACCCCTTTTGTTTATATACGTCTTTCTAAGTATCATTGCACATTGGGCTCAAACCTGCCACCCCGGAATCAGCTCCATTACACCTCGCTAATCACTAAATACACTCCTTCCCGCTCCCTAAGGTCAATCAGTGACCTACGCCTAGCTTCTCCCCGCATCACCTCTTCCCAGGATAGACTGCAAGATTTCTCCTGCGCAGCCCCCATCCTCTGGAATGCTCTCCCTCATACAGTCAGACTTTCCCCTAAAGACATTCCTGTTTAGGGAAGTCTACCACCCGACTCACAGACACAGCCAGTCCATCATTCCCACCTTGCAGTCCTCTCCTCCTGTTTCCACCCCCAACCCTTCTAGATTGTGAGTTCCCACAGAAATAGGGCCCTCGTTTACTACTGTACCAGTTTGTCAATTGTTGTTCAATGTATTGTAACCCTGTCTATATTGTGCCCATTGTACAGCGCTGAGGAATATGCTGGCGCTATATAAATAAAGAATAATATTTTCATTGTAGTACCGGCTGTATTTTACATAAGTAATGGCTGGTATTTTTATTGTAGTACCGGTTTTATTTTATTACCGGCTGGTATTTTTATTGTAGTACCGACTGTATTTTGCTACCGCTTGGTATTTTTATTGTAGTACTGGCTATATTTTATTTTGGTACCGGCTGGCATTATATTACTACTGCTATTTTCATTGTAGTACCGGCTCTATGTTGCGTAGGTACCGACTGGTATTAATATCACAAAAAATTCCTAATGAAATGAAAAAAATAAATAAATGGACTATTTGCTGCAAATGAAAAGAATAACCATAAAGTTTGAATAAATTTTTACTAAAAACCGGGAATATTTTTTTAACATTGAAACCTATGGGATTCACCTCTTTAAAACTGTTGAACGAACCACCAAAAATCATTGATTTGTGTAAAAATAAAATAACAAATAAAATATTTTCCTCTTTTTTTTTTTTCTTATGCAGCACTATTATTCATTTTACAATTAGAAAGTGAACAGTGATGCTGCGCTAAATCATCTTCTCATTTCCCACACTGCCACCAAGTGTGCAGCTGATGATGAAATGCTTGCATTTCATAGACAACCTAGACCATAACCCTTAAAAGAGGAGAGACAGGGGGACTTTGGAGCCATGCATCTCTGAATTGTATACCACACAAGGGTAAGTGAGGTGTCACTGGAAAGGTCAGAGTCTGGTCTTTACAATTATACCAAACATAACCATGTAATGTTAAAAAAAAAAAAGTAAATGCAAACTTTATTTTTCTCTGTTCTTCAGCAAAGGCAATATACTGTATGCTTTTACATATAAAACAAACAATGCCACTGCACTAACTCAGCTAAGGCAACAGATTCTGCCCCTTTTGTTGATTTGAGTGCAGGGATAAACTGTTTTTCATTTTTTGTAAAATGTTTTTTTTATATATTTGTTTGCCGCAAAATGAAAATTAAAAAGTCAATTTGTCATCTATCTTTTTTTTGTTAGGGTGGGGGAGGGGTGCTCCACATTTCTGTACCTACAGACTCCTGAGATGCAAATCCAGCCCTGGTCATGTAGTTACATTGTAGCATAAAGCGGCAGAATGAGTTATACAATGTAGTACGTTTATGAAGGTGTGTTTGAGGGGCAGCTGCATACACTACATCGCCATGTTTAATGGCCGCCATAAGCATTTGTTGCACAATCTTCTTTCTTACCGCAGGACTCATTTCTGCACATGACACCAAGTTTGGGGTAAAGTTTAGATGAGAGATTTTCGATGTGGGGCCAAAAGATAGATTTGGGTCTAACCACATACCTAGATATTTGTGAGGAACTGACTGTGGTCAGCCTGCCATTTGATTTTTGTCCTGATGCATAGATGTGAAGGTTGTGTTTTATGTAGTTTAGGTACTGTTCCAAAGAGCATTGTGACAGTTGTGTCAGTATTTAGAAAAAGTTTGTTATCTGCAATCCACTTTTTTACCTCTGTGAATTGTTCTTGCAACACTGCCTCCATTTGCGGGAGATTATGGTTTTGTCTGCGTAAATGGGAACAGTTGAGGCTTTGCAGACGTTAGCCAGATCATTTATGAATATTGTGAATAGCAGGGGGCCGAGTATAGAACCGTGATGTAAGGTCACCGTCGCCGTGGCAAGAAAAGGTGACAGCACTGGCTTTACATGTAAAGTGCTGCCTTGCTGGACTTTTCCTTGCTGGGTTCACCAGCAGTATCAGCTGGTGCAATCAAGGCCTGAATTCCCTATTTAGCAGAGGCACACCCTAACCATGATGCTTCTGCATTCTGTTCCCTCAGCTCAGTCTGTATTTGCAAGCAACCTGAGAAGCTATATTCTGATTGATATTCTGTGTACCGGACCCCTGGCTATCCCCCTGGGCTTTCTGTGGACAATCCTTGCTGGTAACCGTACCTTGAGACCCTCTTCTGTGGCACCTGCTCCAAGACCCCCCTTCTGAACCCTCATATGTAGAGACTTTCCTGCCTCGCCCCTCTCCTGTGTTATTTTGTTTTTGCCTAAATAAACCCAACCTATCAAGTTTCCAAGTTGTATCACTGCATCCTGGGCTCACAACCTCACCCCTGCATGCTGAGACCTGACACTTGGGGTACACAGCACATGACTGGGAGAGGGAGGGAAGCAGTGTTAGAAATTGACACATATTGCGATGGTGATCGATCCGATACATATGATTGAAATCAGGTTAGCATGCGATCACCAATACCTGAGTTTTTAAGTTTTTGCAATAGGATGCCATGGTACACTGTGTCAAAGGCCTTGGCAAAATCAAGGACGATGGCTCCAGTTAGGATTCTTTGTTCCATGCCAGCTTAGATATCATTACAGACTTTTAAAAGGGCAGTTGTAGTTGAATGGTTTGGCCGAAAGACAAATTGATCTGGGGTTAAATAGTTTGAATATTGATAATAATTACATAATTGCGGTGGATATATTTTTCCAAAAATTTTAAAATATCAGGGAGCAATGACATCAGACAAGCTATACCTAATCCAGTACAATCTCTGATAGACAATGTGAATGTGGTTATCCTTATACCTGCTAGTCCATAAATGTGCTGAATTTAGGCATTGCAATAGATAAAGAATGGATTTCTCTTCTTACAACAGCTTTGACATTTTTTACCTTCACCTTTTGTATGACATTTTAAAGTATGTAATATTTTGCTACATGATATTGGAATAAATAGCCTCATGGCAATTTAGTACTGAATAAGTTAGTCTGATAAATCATATTTATATGTATGCAGACTCAAAATGTGCTATATTCACTTCTTATTTTAGCTTTGTCTACAAAATCTGTAGTTTGTACCATGTACACTCACAGAGACAGAATTGCTGTACAGACAACAAGACGTGGGGGAATTATTTGTGTGCACTTGTCAAAACATGTCACTTATATTGAATAAATCAGATTTATTGCACCTATTTATAGCATTCCACTAATGACTACAACCCAGGATTTCCAAAATAGAATCTAAATAATAGAAAAAAAATTAAAAATTATTTTCCAGATGATAATAAAACCAGTGTTAGGTGATTTCTAATTCTAAATGCAAGATTAGAAATGTTCATAATATACAGCTTAATATTTTTATAACTAATTTATATGGCACAACCAAATTTGACAATTTTAGTCATATTGTAAATTGAAATAAAGCATCAGTGCCTGAAAAATTGTACAATGAAAAATATGGTACAAGTAATGTGTTGAATACAAAATCCTTTATTTTACCTTCCCTCACAGTAAATACGTAAACTGGTTTGATAAGGAATATGTTAGATGTTTTGCAATTATTTGTTAGCCCATTTTTTTTCTCAATTTATGTTTATCTGATATTCTTTTTTGTATGAGCATGTCATGGAGCTCCACAGCAATAAATATATATGTAAATTCTTAGTGTGTATGGAAAAAAAACACATAATCCATAGTAATAAAACTCACAGTAATGTGCAGTGTGTATGAGCATATCACAGAGCTCCACTGCAATAAAACTCGCAATAATGGGCAATGTATAAGTATATTACAGATTTCACAGCAATTACACTTTTTGTTTTATTAAATGTTTATACATTTTACAGCATGCAGAAAGTGTCACAAATCACAAGCATACTACTTTAAACAGTAGTAAAAGCATGGCCTCACCAGATACCGTATGTAAGGGGGCAACACAATAAGGGTAATGGTGAATGTTAGCAATCATAGAAATCCTACATTTATGTACTCTGTATGTAAGTGTATCAGAGTGCCACAGCATTAAAATTCACAATACTGTGTGATATGCATTAGTGTGACACAAACCTGCAAAATTAAGGAGATATAAGGGGGGTCATGCACCATATAAGACAGGTTGATTTGGGGCAAGGCATAAAATACTACTAATAGATATTGAGAAAAGGAATGAGCACAATATAACCTGGAGAAATATTGAAGTAAATGATTAAATAACATGCTGAGGGTATATTAGGGGATGTTCCCAATAGAATGTGTTATAGCAGTATTCATATTTAGAAATAAAATTACTGTACATAGCTAACATTTATTTTCTAAACTGGCTATTAAGTTGAACATAATTTTAAAAGCAGAAAATTAAAAATGCCTTCAGTTTGCAAGGCTTCACACAAATTAACCCTTTCGTTGCTGAGGCATTTCACGCCTGTGAGTTAATTTTTACCAGTTTCGCTCATCATGTTTAACCGCGTTTTGAAGACTTATTTTATTATATGACCCATACATATTATATATCGTTCTTTCCAGCAGACTCGGCAGATTCATAAAATATCATGATTATATGTATACGTCATGTCCTGTCTGTATATTATAACAAAAAATGCTATAAAATTAGAATATTCAATAATTTACAATGTGTAAAGTGTTTTTTTTTCACATTTTAACATGCAAGCTTATATTTTCTATGGGTTGCACTTGTTAAAAAAATTAGAAATGGGGTCTCGATACATTTCTTTTGGGGGAAAATTACGCAAATTTTTTAACAAAAGCACCCCATACAAAAATCGTTAGTGCAGCATCATTGTTCACATTATAATTGAAATGGGAACAATATTGCTGCATTAACAAAACAAAACAAAAAAAAATTGATTTTGTTTTTTAAATATTTTTTTTATTTAGAAACATAGAAAGATGTCGGCAGATAAGAACCTTTCGGCCCATCTAGTCTGCCCAATTACATGGATACTTTACCTGGATTTATCTTTTGTTTAGGAAAGCCTTATGCCTATCCCATGCTTGCTTAAATTCAATTACTGTTTTGGCCTCTACCACTTCAACTGGAAGACTGTTCCATGTATCCACCACCCTCTCAGTAAAATAATGCTTCCTGATGTTACTTTTAAACCTTTGCCCCTCTAATCTAAGACTATGTCCTCTTGTTTTGCTATTTTGTTTCCTTTTAAATATACTCCCTTCCTCTACCTTGTGGATTCCCTTTACGTATTTAAATGTTTCTATCATATCTCCTCTGTCTCGTCTTTTTTCCAAGCTGTACATGTTAAGATCATTAAGCCTTTCCTGGTAACTTTTCTCCTTCAAGCCGTACACCATTTTAGTAGCCCTTCTCTGAACTCTCTCTAAGATGTCTATATCCTTCTGGAGATACGGTCTCCAGTACTGCACACAGTACTCCAAGTGAGGTCTCACCAGTGCTCTGTACAGTGGCATGAGCACTTCCCTTTTCCTACTGCTAATACCTCTCCCCACACAACCAAGCATTCGGCTAGCATTTCCTGCTGCTCTATTACATTGACTACTTACCTTTAGATCCTCGGAAATAATAACCCCTAAATCCCTTTCCTCAGATGTTGAGGTTAGGACTGTATCAAATATTCTATATTCAGCCCTTGGGTTTTTACGTCCCAGGTGCATTATCTTGCACTTATCCACATTAAAACTCAATTGACACAGCTCCGACCATTTTTTTTGTTTACCTAAATCATTTGTCATTTGGCTGATCCCTCCAGGAACGTCAACCCTGTTGCAAATCTTTGTGTCATCAGCAAAAAGACATACTTTTCCATTAATACCTTCTGCAATATCACTAATAAAAATATTAAATAGAATGGGTCCAAGTACTGACCCCTGAGGTACCCCACTGGTAACAAGACCTTGCGCCGAATAAACTCCATTTACCACAACCCTCTGTTGCCTGTCACTCAGCCACTGCCTAATCCATTCAACAATATTGGAATCCAAACTCAAAGATTGCAATTTATTGATACTGTTCCTTCTATGCGGAACAGTATCAAAAGCCTTACTGAAATCTAAATAAGCAATGTCTACTGCACCACCTGTGTCTATTATTTTTGTTACCCAATCAAAAAAATCAATAAGATTAGTTTGGCATGATCTCCCTGAGGTAAACCCATGTTGTTTCTGATCCTGTAATCTATGTGTTTTTAGATGTTCAACAATCCTTTCCTTTAACATGGTTTCCATTAATTTACCCACTACTGACGTAAGACTAACTGGCCTATAGTTCCCAGATTCCTCCCTACTACCCTTCTTGTGAATGGGCACAACATTTGCTAATTTCCAGTCTTCTGGGACGACTCCCGTTAGCAAGGATTGGTTAAATAAATCTGTTAACGGTTTTGCTATTACATCACTGAGCTCTTTTAATAATTTAGGGTGGATCCCATCAGGCCCCATTGATTTATTTGTCTTTACTTTAGACAGCTGCTGTAGAACCTCCTCCTCTGTAAACTGATATGTAATTTTCTTGTTAGTGTTTCCTCCTAACTGAGGTCCCTTTCCTTCCTTTTCTTCTGCAAAGACTGAACAAAAATATTCATTGAGGCAGTCAGCGAGACTTTTATCCTCTTCTACATACCTTCCTTCCTTTGTTTTTAATCTAACTAATCCTTGTTTTACTTTTCTTTTCTCGTTTATGTATCTAAAAAATGTTTTGTCCCCCTTTTTTACTGACTGAGCTATTTTCTCTTCTGCGTGTGCTTTGGAAGCTCTTATAAATTGCTTTGCCTCTTTCTGCCTAATCTTATAGGTTTGCCTATCTTCTTCATTTATTTTTTATTACATTTTACAAAGGCCATGCTCTGGCCGATCCATCGATGCCAAACATTTAATCCCTAGCTGCCACGGATCGGGAGATAGGGGGTTCATTGGAACCCCCTATCTCCACCATTGGTGGCAGCTAGAGATTAACTTCAGGACTGAAGTCATCGCGCTATGCACGATTACGCCAATCATCAGGGGGAGTTCCCGGAAGCTTGGCCGACATCCAAGATGATGGCCAGCTCCGGGAGAGGATCACGATCTGGCACTTTTCAGCGCCGAATCGTGATCCGGCACCCAAGGGGTTAAAGGCAGCCACCGTTTGGAAGGGCAGACTGTGCCCTTCCAAACGGTGCCTGACTTTCACCACTGGCCCCCAGCAATCGGGAGGGAGAGAGGTCTGAAGGACCTGCCCCCTCCCTTTCAGGCACCTCCTCTGCACTCGCGGGGTGCACTTGAAATAGATGTCATCACGCTAGCACAATGACATCTATCGTCCCCGCCGGGGTCCCGGAGTGCCGGGCCGGTATTGCCGGGGGTCACCTGGAAATGACGTCATCGCGCATGGCGCTATGACGTCATTTACGTCGGGAGGAGCTTGACTTCAGTGTCTGAGGACGCTGAAGTCAGAATGCCACGGGACCCTGGACATAGAGAGGTGAGTATGTCCGCCGGGGGTCCTGCAAAGCTGATGACGTGTGGGACACATCCTCCTCAGCATACAGCGGGAGTAACTGAGGACGTGTCCCACACGTCCTCAGCAGTGAAGGGGTTAAAAATGTATTTTTTAAAACTTTTTGTCTTTGTTTCCTGTCCCCCAGGGCACTACACGGACCCGGACAATGTTTTTAAATGTTTCTATAATCCTATAAATCCGCCACTTCACGGGCAGGTTATTTGGCACGATAGGCACGATATTTGAAGGAATTTATCGTTTTTATTTTTAATCCTTATTTCATGGAAAACTCACTGTCCTTTTAAAAAGTTTTTTTAACTTTTTGTCCTTGTTTTCTGTCCCCCAGGGCACTACCCGGACCCCCATACACCTTTTATGGCAAATATCTAGCATATATGCCCTCTTGGAGGGCACTCTAAAAATCGAACTTTGAGTCCCATTGACTTGTATTGAGTTCGTGTTCGAGTTCGAATTCGAACTTTTGAAAAGTTTGAGTTCGAATGCGAACCGAACTCGGGGGTGTTCGGCTCATCCCTAGTGCCTGGTACCCTCCTATTTTTCTTCATTGCTTTGTTCCAATATGCCTTCTTTACCTACAACGCTATCATCGTTCTCTGCTTAACCTAACCCAAAACAATTGCATCTCCCAGCCCAACATTTATTTTCATAGTTATTTATTGACACCTGTAAATATTAGCTGTCATTTTTCATATATTAAAGGGGCACTCTACTCATCCTGACCACTTTATTGTTTCAAAATAGTCAGGATGTGAGGATTGCCCACACTTCTTCCTCTTGCCCTGTGCTTTCCTCCACCTGCCCCTGGGTTGGGTGTAGTTTCCTCCACACAACCCAGAGTCACAAACAGCATGTCACGTCCCACAATGTCTATGTAGCCCGCGGCTGGCAGCGGCTTCCATACTGCTTGCTGGCCGGCCGCTGAGTGAAGAAGTGGACGGGTGCGATCATCACGTGGCAAGGTCATGGGCGGGGTGCAACATGATAACTCAGCTCCTGCCGCTTTTAAGTAGCCTGATATAGGTCCGATGTCCTGACATGGTTCTCACTCCTCTCAGTACTAGCAGGGTTATTCAAAGAGAATCGAAAAGTCACGGCACGTTCGGTGACTTTTCATTCTCTTCAATTCGGTGCAAATCGGCTTTCCCATTTCGGCTACCCTGCGGTGTATTCAGCAAGCACCACAGGGCTGTTGAAGTGCAGGGAAAAGCTGCCGAAAACCCGCCGAAAACCTGACGAAAACCCGGCGAATGCACGCCGAAAACTCGCAAAAACATCTGGATTAGCCCGTCGAAGACGCTGGAAAAACCCGAGGAGGAGCCGATCACACGTAGCGAAGCCCCCGGAAAAAGCCGACACCGTAGAAGAGGCAGTGAATAAATTAGGAAAACAGTTTGCATGAATGTTTGAAAAGTGAAACGCTGTTTGCAAAGAAACTACTGAGCGAATATGTCTGAAATTTACATATGAGGTCCAATGAATGATAATAAAAAGGGCTGTTACAGAAAAAAGAAGTAAAGTTAAAAAAAAAAATCGGACTTTTTAAAAAAAAGTAATCCAGAAAAATGCTTAAAATATCCTAAAAAATCTATAAATAAAGAGACTCTTTACTGCAGAATTTTATAATGAACGGTTTATTAGATATTGAATTAAAACGGGAATATTTTTAACATTGAAGCCTATGGGATTCTCCTGAATAAACCTGCCGAATTAAACCACCGAATGGCAGGGCATTTCGGCAACCTTTCACTGCTGGTTTGTATTCTCTGAATAGTCAAAGCAGTGCTTTGACTTAGGGATTTCACTGCCCTCGAACAGGCACCGAATGTGCAGGCAATTCGCCAGGATTTGGCGTATTGCCTGCTCTCTGAATAGCCGAATGGCCAAGAAAGGTAACCGTACGCTGATTTTCAGCGTTCGGTTACCTTTCTCCAGCCATTCGGATCTCTTTGAATAACCCTGTATGTATTTTCTGATTACTATTCTGTGTACCGACTTGGCTTTTATTTCGTTTCTCCCAGCTCTTAACCCCTGGCTTTCCTTTGACTAGTCTAGACATGCGCATAGCGTTTTTTTCCCATCATGTTTCATTTTGTATTTTTTCGTCCCTTTTTTTTTTCATTGCGGGTCATTTTAATCACATTTTTTTTCATTTCGGGTCGTTCGTTACTTTACCGCGATTCGGATTTTCGGACCAATCCAAAATTTCAGATGCTCGGATACCGTTTTCGGATCGCTTACTTTTCTGTTTTTGTGGGTTATTTCATTTTTCAATCACTTCCTTTTTCATTTTTATGCGAAATTTCGTATTTTTAGTTGATTTGTAATTTCGAACAGCCGATATTTCGGATCACTTCGTTTTTCATTTTTATGTGTTATTCCGTATTTTGGGTTGATTTTTATTTAGTTTTTATGAGTTTATTTATTTTTTTCAGTTATTTCAGAATGTGAAATAGATTACTACCAATAATATGAGAATACCAGCCGTTAACCATTTATTTTTATTAATTGCAGCAAAAGGTTTCTTATTTATTTTTGCGTTTCATTAAATATTTCTTAAACTGTTAATTTTTTTCACTTGCAGCAAAAAAGTCATTTTCTTTTTTTATTTATTTTTTAAGAAATATTTACTAAAAAGGGGTAAATTTTTTACATTGAAACCTATGGGGAAAAAAGCATTTTTTTTTTAATTAATAAGGAAACTTAAAATTTTACCCAAAAAATCACGAAAAAAGCCTAAAAAAATCCTAAAAAATATATACAAAATGACTTTTTGCTGCAAGTGAACAAAATAAACATGTTAAGAAATATAAAGTAATAAAAATTAAGGATTTTTTTAACATTGAAACCTATAGGTGAATCCTATAGGTTTCAATGTTAAAGAAAATCCCTGTTTTTATTACTTTGAAGTCATTTAGTTACTTTTTTTTGTTTTGGGTCATTTTCATTCAGTTTTTTTTTTGTTTTGGAACATTTTGTTCTGTTATGGGTCATTTTCGTTCCAGTTTTTTCTCTTTTCAGATCATTTTCGTTCCATTTTGATTAGTTTCAGATCTTTTCTGATCATCTTGTCTTTCAAACATTTTCTTTAGTCGTCTTCATTGTGCTACGGCGATTCGTAATTTTCGCCGATTCGTAATTTCGGACGGCCGGTATTATGCTTTTCTGAAACGTTAAAAATAGCGAAATATGTGATTTTTGGCCCAATTTCAATTTGTAACAAAACAATTTGCACATGTCTATTGACTACCCGCTTTGGCAATACGACCTCTTTCACTTGGCTGACACTCAACTTTAGCGATACAACCCCTGGCATTCCTGATAACCCACTCTGGTATACAACCATTGGCAAAAATAACAAAAGTATTAGAAAAATAATTGGGCAGAGGCTGTCGGCAATCTCTGTCCAATTACTTAAGGGCAACAAAAAGAGAACTATATTTTTAATAGAGTATCCCTTTAAAATAAATATACATATACATTTAAAATAAAAAACCATATACTCATTACATTCTTCACGCTAAAACGGGGACGCTAGGAGAAAAACCTGCGCTTGCAGGTTTCTCCTTTGCATCCCTGCTTTAGTGTGATATTACGATGCAGGCGCTAGAAAAGCTGCTTGCATCGTAATATCTGCTGGTGCTGATGGATTCTACAGCAGCGGAATCTGCTAGCACCAGGTCCTGGCTGTGGTTAGCTGTCGGGTTAACTGCAGCCAGACGGTAATAAGCGTTAGTATATTGTAAAACTAACACTAATTAACTCTTTGTGCTCCCCATGTTAAGTATAGGGAGCACAAAGTACAGTAACATCGCACTGAAAAGCGCAAGATACCAATCGCTAACGGGTTTTATGACCCGTTAGCGTTTGGATTGTAATATGGTGCGCCCGCGCTAGGGCCACCAGGGCTAACGTTAACGCTCACTCAGGTGAACGCTAACGTTAGCGAGAAGAATGTAATGTGGCCCACTGTATGTTGAAATGTTATGCCATTTGATAATATAAGGGAATGAAGAAAACCAGACACTCCAAAAAATATCACACTTATCTTAAATGCCATACATGAGTAGTTTTGCCTAGCATTAATTATGCGTTTCAATCATTTCCACTTTGAAGGAATGTAACTAAGCTGATTCTTCCATACTGGAATTATAAAACACAAATAAAGGTATTTCCGGCGCTTAAGTATTACTGGGTTTCCTTTTCATAGTGAAGATTTAAATTATAAACAATCTTGTCCATGAATAAAAAAGAAGAAAAGCACACTGCTGGTGCCCAAACAATCATTAATCGAAGAGAACACACTTGTGTGTTCTAATATTGTCACTTCAACACAAAACATAAAACAAAACTATAAATGGAAGCTACGCAATGGTGAACAAAATAAATAAGAAAAGTCCATAGTGCATTCTGTATGATAGATAAAATATGTGAAGAGGGACTTATTGCAATGTGAATGCTCATGTGCCACTCACACCGGAACAACAAGGGAAGATCAGACCCCTGGTATGCATGGGATCCCAAAACAGTAAGATACAGAGTATTCTCTTGTAACCCCTTTCCATTAGGCAGGTGGTGCCTGGCAGGAGGGTTTTAGGGCTGGCGGGGCGTCATAGAACACCCCGTGGCTTTCCGGCTCCTCGGCGCACGTCATTGGCCACAGACGGATGACCTTTGTTCAGCCATCCCGCATAAAGAAGGAACGAGACACTCTTTAGCTGGCAAGAGGCAATCATTCCTTAGAGCCGGGACATTTGGGATCTACGATGTGTGAATTGGCAATTTTGTGAAGAATTTGTTTATTTGGGACTATTTGTGATTTTCTGCACTATTGTGTTTACTGTGCTTATCTTTTTGAGGTATAAAGTGGAATGCAGGAAGCAGTGGATTTCTGCTCCCCACAACCATTTCTCCATTTTTTCACCATTACAATATAAGTATACACAAGCGAAAATATTGTTTTAAAAATTATAGTTTTTTTCCACATTGGGAAGTAGCACTTTGAGCATGTATTTTGCACAAAACTGTTATATATACTGTTGATTGTAGTTTGCACAGACACTGATGTATACATATGTTCTATATGTGCACATCTCTACCTGTTATGTATACAGGTTGATTCAATTATTATTCACACTGTAATCAAATTAATACTGCATGTACAGTATGATTACATTCTATTATTATATAAGTATATGATTTGAAAGAACAGATTTACTGTGTGATGGAAACCTCCGCCACCTTTTCAGTGACTTGTGTTCCAGGGGGTCTGGGACTGGCTGGTGCGGACATTCACAGGAATGTCCGCACTACACATAGACTATAAGCCCCTTGGAGAAGAAAAGATGCCAGCCTCGTGCCCACAGACTATGGGTAATTATGGCAGAGAATAATCATAGGGCATTTGGGCATTGCCATACTGTTTGTAATTTGGTTTAAAGTTTATTTCTGTTTTGAACCAGTATAATGTAATTAGGTTTGTGGAAATTGGATTGTGCAAGAATACTACCCCACTGTCTGTCACTGTTATCTGTGTATATTTTGTAATCTATTTGTCAAGAACAGTCAACCATTGTCTTACTTCGTGAAGTAATGTTTACTGTAACTGTCTACCTAACGTAATTAGATTTCTCATTCCAAGAAGTTAATGTTTGTGCTATTATTTGTATTAGTATGATTAGGTCCTCCTAGAAGAGGCTGTGATTATTTATATGCATATGACCCCTGTCTGTCCCCATAAAAATCTGTGCTTGTCATCTGATTAAATCAGTTCTATTCTTACAAAACTTGAAGTCACGGCTCATGTTTTGGGGTAGCAGCTATCTTCTCGCTTTGCCCACGAAAGGCTCCAGGTTTACCGCTTTGGTGTATTTCTGGGGGATGCAAGTCAGGCTCTCTACATGCACCCGTCTTTCAGCTGCGCCTAAGGTACTGGAGAAAGGCATAAGAGTCACGAGGAGAACCCGGGTGTCTAGCAAGGAAGCGGCATTTGACAGATGTGACCCTGTACGGGCACAGAGATCTGTTACATACTGTTTAGCTAATATTTACTGCGCCATAAGGAACACCCACAGCCTGTATCTTTACCTATAGTACAGCCCACAAAGTTGCAGTAACAACACCCTGCCGAACAGTAGGGTTAAATGCGCAATGCCCTTGCAGTGCAACTATACACAATGTAAGTGCAGTAAGATTAACCACGCAAACTCCATTCAGTGGAGTTTGCAAAACTACAGTGTACGCACAATGTCCGGTTCACATCTTCTCTGATTGGGTAGGTGGCCATGTGTACACATTTAGTTAATCAGAGAACACGTCTCTGATAGGCAACTATATTCAAATGGTCAAACACTACAGTCAGTGAGTGGTCTTTTCATTTCCGAAAACCTCCTCATTGGCTTAATTCAAATTCCTAACAAGGAATGCTATTGGATAGTATTCCTTGTTAAATAGTTGTTGAGGCCCAATCAGATTTTTTTCTGATGAAGACCCGAGCATGGAAGAATCTCCATGGCATTGCCGATCATAGGAGGGTAAGTATGACTTTTTATGGGGATTTTATTTATTTTTAAAAATAAAATGAATTTATGGGTTATAGAGATGGTTTAGTTTAGGGGAATTGAGTACCTTATTTTGTATAGAGTTAAAAGGATTAATAGGTGGGATGGGGATGAGCGTTCGGTTCGGATCTGTTCGGAGTTTGAATCAAACATCGGCTGTTCGAAAGTTCGCGAACTTCGAACTTTTTTGGGACGTTCGCCAAAAGTTTTACATTTTTTTTTGAAAAGAGTATAAAAAGTGCTTACAAAAATACTAAAAAATCTAGAAATAAAGAGACTCTTTACTGCAGAATATTATAAGCAACGGTTTATTAGATGTTGGATTAAAACGGGAATATTTTTAACATTGAAGCCTATGGGATAAAGCATTCTTGTTACTAAAAACATCAGGCAGACACGGCCCTCTAATCAGGCACTGTAGAGGGCAGCCTGCTGGGGCCTCCCAAGGATCCCCTTGAGGAGCATGCGGCCACCGGATGACAGAGCTGCGACTGTGCGGGCTAGCCGCATGTGGCAGAGACAGGCGGCGCAGGGAGGGAGACCCCCCCTCACAACCAGGATCCAGGGAGCCCCCACTGACCACCAGGCTAAGGTAAGGTGACACATTTCTAAAAAAAATAAAATCCGAGGACATTTTTAAATGTCCCCGGGAACATAAAATAAACCTCTTTTTTTCTTTCTCTACCTGGCTGAATGTATTTAATTATATATTAGATACATTCAGCCAGGTAGAGGGCGGTGGCATGTGGGCTGCGCGGGGTCTCAGGCAGTGGTTTGTTTTTTTGTGTGTAATTTATAGGGGAAGGTAAGGGCAGGTATGACATATATATATATATAGATAAGAAAAGAAACCTGTATCAATGGCGCCACCAAGAGGAGATAAATCTATAATGTTCCACAGAAAACTTGTATGAAAACAGTTTTTAGAGATTTTATAGAAATAAAACCAGTTCTTAGTTTGAATCAGCTGCTGTCTTTTTCGATAGATGGTATATCCAAACCCACCGGAGGATAATAAATCAGACAAAAGAAAAAGGACGATCGAGTCAGCGCTTCCTTCAAAGAGTGACTTCTTCTTTTCTGTATACCTTTAAAATAAACAGAAACGCTGCCATAGTGTAATAAACTTTCTATAAGCTGGAAATAGTAAAGAAAAATCGCACTCACATTTTAATGTGTCTCAATCAGACACTAGATGCTCCAAACAACCGGCAGAATTGAATGGGAATGCCGGATTTCCCACAGGATTCGTAGTCTTGTTATTTCAATAATTGCTGGATGCCAAAAATTGATTTAAAAAGCAAAATTTATTAAAATAAATAAAACAAGATCGTGAGTATAACACCTAAACGCGTTTCGCGAGCAACCTCGCTTCCTCAGTAGGTGTTTGGAGCATCTAGTGTCTGATTGAGACACATTAAAATGTGAGTGCGATTTTTCTTTACTATTTCCAGCTTATAGAAAGTTTATTACACTATGGCAGTGTTTCTGTTTATTTTAAAGGTATACAGAAAAGAAGAAGACACTCTTTGAAGGAAGCGCTGACTCGATCGTCCTTTTTCTTTTGTCTGATACATATAGATAAGCTATATATCTATATTCTTATAAATATATATATCCAGACTTGTATTACACACACATTTTGGCAACTAATTCCTCCCCCCCCATTTGGCTGATCTCTCCAGAAGAAATGTTGAACCCGATAGAGCAGAGAATAGTATATATATTCTCTGCTCTGTCAGGTTCAACATTTCTTCTGGAGGGATCAGCCAAATGAGGGGGCGCATTTAGTTGAGATTGTCCACATGCCCTCCCCCATGTGCGTATGTGTATATATGGTCTGAGGTCTGTGGGTGGGTGTATATATATATCTGCGTGTTGATATATACGTATATATAGGTCTGCATGTTGATATATACGTATATGTCTGTGTGTGGTATCAATGCATCCCTACTCTATACACGGCGCTCCGTGTCCCTATAATATATATGATCAAGGGTTACCTTTTTTATATTTTTATACAATTCCTATTAAATTAACAGTAATTTTTGATGTATTTTATTCAGTAGAAACCTTTTTTTGCCTATATAACATGTGCTTTGTGAAAATAAAACGGTTTTGTGTTCTACATTTTAATTTAGTTAGTGGATTCCTGTCCAGTGCGGTGAGAAGCAAACGTAATGCAGTGTAGACACGCTGCGAGGCGGAGAGGAGTGAAGTCAAGCCTGCAAAATGGTTTGCTTCTCTTCGCTTCGCTACGCTGTGCGTCGCTACACGCTCAGTGTGTCTCAGCCTTTATTCCCACATCACTAGCTTACCGAATCAGTTTGTATACTTGTTACTGACCCTGCTTGTTCTGAGGACCAGATCTGCTGCCAACTTTGTCTGCCATTTGACTATTCTCTATGTGTATTCCCTGCCTGTTCTGTTTGCTTCCTGTTGCTACTGGTGTGCGCCGATTCTCACCATATACAGTAGCGCAGTACAAGTGCCTAAACATTGCTGACCACGTTTTGTTATAGCTGCTGATGTAACTGAATAGATTGGGGATCTCTTCTGCATTACCAAAACCTCCACCACTGCACTCTTCCACAATACCTCAGAGGGGTTACGGTGTGAAGGTACTTGCTGCCACCAAAGGCAAAATATTTTCGAGCACTGACGCCTATACCACGTTCATATAATTTAAATAATTGACCGCAGGGTCCACCACTGCACTCTTCCACAATACCACAGAGGGGTTACGGTGTGAAGTCACTTGCTGCCGCCAAAGGCACAATATTTGGGTGCACTGCCACTGACGCCTATACCAGATTCATATCATTTTAATAATGGACCGCAGGGTCCACCACTGCACCCTTCCACAATACCTCAGATGGGTTATGGTGTGAAGGCACTTGCTGCCGCCAAAGGCACAATATTTGGGTGCACTGCCACTGATGCCTATACCAGATTCATACCATTTTATTATTGGACCGCAGGGTCCACCACTGCACTCTTCCACAATACCACAGAGGGGTTACGGTGTGACGGCACTGTTGCCGACACTAAAGGCCCAATTTTAAAGCACCTATTGTTACTTTCATCCAAAGCCTGCATAAGTTTCACCATAATTTACTCAAAAAATTCACTAAACCTGTTCTGCGTGTCCTAAAATGTCTCCTCTTTTCATACAGGCTGCCGCCCCAAGCAGTTGTTTATGAATAGATTAAAGGAAAAACATTTACCGTCATTTGAAATGTAATTTTTTTGTTTTTAAATGTCTCTATACATCCTAGAAATCCGCCAATTCACGGGCAGGTTATGGGGACCTCCTAGGCACGATATTTGAAGGAATTTTTCGTTTTTATTCTTAACCTTTATTTCATGGAAAACTCACTGTTCCTTTAAAAATGTTTTTTTAAAAACTTTTTGTCCTTGTTTCCTGTCCCCCAGGGCACTACCCGGACCCCCATACACCTTATATGGCAAATATCTTGCATACATGCCCTCTTGGAGGGCACTCTAAAATTTGAACGCTCGAGTCCCATTGTCTTGCATTGAGTTCGAATCGTGTTCGCGTTCGAAACCGAACTTTTGAAATTGTTCGAGTTCGAATGCTCGGGGGTGTTCGACTCATCCCTACTTAGGATAAGGTTAATAGAGGAGGGGTGCTAGGGGAATAGAGCTTTAGTTAGGATAGGAGTGATAGGGAAGAGGGTTATTGTATTCACTTTTTAGAGGGTTCATTTTACTTTTAGACTGTGGGGGTAAGGGGTTACCGATGCACTGGTACTTCAGGCAGGGTCGCATAATGTTGTGACGGGGATGTTATACGAACTCAGCCATGCAGCTGGGCTGATTCTGGCTTTGAAAGCCAGAACAACCCATTCCAAAGACTCGGATGCTGCGCCTTGGGTAGATGGCAGTGTCACCCAATTCCATAGTGACTTAGGTGGGATGCCTCGCACTGATATCGGTTGCATCCCGCCCTTATCGAACGCTTAGTGCATACCACCCTGAGAAGTGACAGGTGAAGCTATGCTTCTTCTGAGACAAAATGATATGTCCATCATGTCATCATATTCAGTTACAAATATCTTACACCCATTGTAGTAAGACACAATTTTTGCAAAATTGGGTTCCTGCACTTCGAGCATACAAGGTGGTCAAATATTCTCTTTTTTGCTGCTCTTTTGAAAGTTGTAGGTGAAAAAAAAATCTTTTAGTCACTGTTAGAACTTTGGGAGTTAAGCAACCTGTTATGCATTTTTTGCATGGTGTTCTCCATCACAGCAGGGCAGATGCTACTGTGGACAGTCACCAAAAAGCCTGTTGTCTCCAGCTTTTTCATTACCTCCTGTTTTGCACTCTTTGAAAGAGACTGCAACATACATTTGTTTAACAGTGAATAAAGCCATGCTACAATATGTTGCGACCAAGGACATTTTGTCAACCATGTAGATCTTGTGAGGCTGGCCATGAACTGAGCTTGTGGGGAACACTATGTCAAAGTTTGATGCTGATTACAAAGGTAGGCGCCAGATGGTGCCAGGGAGGTGAGGCATGCAGGAGCTGTGTTGTATTTAAACATGTCTCTATCCATGCTGATATTCCGGTAGTTGCAACTATATTCTTTTTATATTATACTTATAGTAAACAATAATTTGGGGCCTCCACAAGTGAAACACAGACTGACTTTGGTGGGATGCCTCACGTCAGTATAAGGTTCATCCCGCCCCATCGAACGATTAGTACATCCGGCCCTGAGAATTGATAGGTGCAACAATGAAACAGAAAACAACACAAGAATCAGTTGATACGGTAGTCTCAGCAATCAACCAAAGTTCGTGCTATTCTGATGCCATTTCCAGTTGCCATTACCAAGGAATAACAACTACCCTTGCTCTCTCCCATATAGTTACCAGGTGTCATCCACATTAACCAATAAAACCAAATATTACCATATTAAGGTCTACATCTTGATTTTTACATATTTTTATCATATATCATTCTCAAACAAATCAACATCATAAAATTTTTATCCAGAATAGTCTATTGCATGTATGGAATCTCTTGATTATTACATTATTGTACCTTGATATATGGTTTATTCCTATAGCCTCTCTCACAGATAAATACATAGATAGATAGAATCAATATCAGAATATCTCCATAGTATTCAGGTTGAAGCATGTGAGTGTGAAGAAATAACTGTGCATCATACAGTAAATAACCTGAACTAACTCTGGCAATAAAAAGTTACAGCTGTGTCCAGTACAATGGACGAAATAACCACAGGAAATGAAATGTATCTTACTGCCATATTGATACCTTTCAATTACATTACTTTATAACCGAAAAGTGCATTGTACATTTAGTGTGAATAAAGATTAAAGAACCAACTATTTGCTAAGGAGGATGGTTGAAGAGTGATATATCTTTATAAACTGATCGGTAATTCAGTTTGGTCCAAAATATAAAATATCTGGAGTCAAGGTGTCTGCAATTATTATCTATTGTGATGTTTCTGACACTGATATACAGAGTTTCATGGCACCCACCAAAGAAGATTACAAAAAAAAAAAAAATCTGCAAACTCCCACTTGCTATATTCGTAATACTCCTTAATATTTTCATTTTGATGTAATTTGCGGCCCTGGCTTTTTAAATATCCGCTGTGTAATAATGTTTAATTTCAGGGGTCACTCCGCCAAGGAGTATATTAAAGCTTATAAAACTCATTTCCAGAGCTCAAATATCACGCTGTGATCAGGTTAGTAGGGCAGGATCTGGGAATATTTCATCTTTTATCATGCTGATAATAAGGAGATGACAGAGGCACATTATTACAATGAGAGAATTGCTCATTTCAGCCCTGGCTGCTGGAAGCTAAGGTCTGCTGTGTGTGTTACTCAATAAAAGCAATTCTGATATGAAAAGCAAGTCTACTGAGCCTCCACTGTGTCTTATTTGATTGCGATGAATAATATATGGCAGAGAGAGTGTATGGCAGGTGGAGAAGAGGGAGAGGGAGGAGAGGAGAGGAGGAGGAGGAGGAGAAGCGGGGGGGTTAAATTGAGAGGGGCACTTGAGTAGAAACAGCAAAATAATTTATCAAGGGCTGTATGTTATTGTCTGAACATAAAGTGAAGGAATCCAAGCTTCTTTGGAAATGATTACCTCACGGAAAGAATGCACTAGAATATATTGGAATTTACCTTAGATGTGTATCTTCAGGCAGGATTAAACTAATGACCACTTTACAGAAACACATATATAAAAATAGTATATATACAAGGGCATACAAATGTGCACACAAATATGTTTGCGAGGTGATACAAAGGGAGCTTTAATGTATTTTTTGTAGAAAAAGAATGTCCTTGTAACTGTTACGGTCTTAAAAAAAATTCTACTGCCATATAACCTTAAAATTGACCAGACTATATTCACATTCACACTACCATCAATAATCAAAATTGTGACCCATCGGAGGTTTAGAAGACAACAAACACAAAAAATGGAATAGCCGTGTTTGATAAATAATATAAAATGCTTCATACTGATACAGTCTTCTCCAGTTTAAATATTTGTATATATCGCTTGGATAGAGTATAGGTGACATCACTAGTCTACAGTCGTGGAGTCGCAGGTGCGAAACTCGTTCTGAAACCTCACCAGTACATCTAGCCGGTAGCTACATTTCAACAGTGTAGAAGCAGATTCAACCTCACCAACGTGTCTATGCTCCACAACCACAGAAAGAAGCTTCGGATCCCGGTCAGAACACCCGACACTTCACCCCCACGTCTCCTCTACAAACATGAAAGCAGATTCAGATCCTGTTCAGAACACCTCACCAGCAAGTATTATTGGGCAAAACACCTATTATTGCCATGTGGAGTTCTTCTACCAGCTTTGATAGTATACATACCCAAGGACCCAGAGGAACCAATTCACCCAGTACTGCGGAGCGTAGATCAAGGCTCTGCATCCTGATATTGTGAAGGTGGACACAGGACCACCACATGTGTAAAGACGTGGCATTGATGCCACACAATCTCCAGAAAGTGTGAGGAATATCCATGATAGAGTTAGACTGGCTGTCCACTGGGTCAGTAGTCGGATGACCGACGTGGTCATCCGCTTACGGACAACTTTTTTGTATGATCTGGGTCATCACTGAAAGTGTTTATAGCCGATCCAGGTCAACCGACAGACAGACTGTCAAATGCCGCCGAAGCTGCTGGAGACCGCCGGACTGCCGAAGAAAAAAAAATGCTGCCGAAGACCGCCGTACTGCAGGGAAAAAAAACGCCATTAAACGCTGCTGAAGACTGCTGGATTGCAGGGGGAAAAAAGCAAAAAAAAATCCATTTAAAATGTGTCTAAATAATAAAAAAGGTCCTTTAAAAAAGAATAAAGAGGTCTGTAGCAGAATAAAAAAAAGCCTTTTTAATTAAAAATTGGGAATAAAACATTTCGACAAAATAATACCAAAGATACAAAAAGATGTTTAGAAAAATAAATAAATAAATAGACTTTTTGTTGACAATGAAAAAAATAGACAGTTTAATTAAAAAAAGGAAAACAAATATTATTTTACATTGAATCCTATGGATTTGCCTGTTTTACCTGGCGAACTGAACCACTGAAAATCATGTCAGTTTTTCATGTTTGCTGTATAAAGTCGTTCGACTTCATCCGACAAATCCCATTCAAATGGGAAAGATCGCTAATCTGATGTAGTCGCACAAAGTCGTCTGAAGTCATCCAATGGAAGTCAGAGGCAGTGGAAAAGGATTGAATCTTCTCTTTGTTATGGGATTATTCGGACGACTGTCGACGACTAGTTAGTCACACGAATACAGACCCAGTGGACGGCCAACCTTAAGCAATTGTTCCATTAGGGTAGTATGGATTGTTACCCTCCCATATCTCTAGCCATCCATGTGGCTATAGTGACAGTCCAGTCTCCCATTCCCCGGCCCAGGGCTGTAGGGAGGACGAGGCGAGTTAGGTACTCGCCTTGGGCGCAGCTGCAAGGTATTTGCAGGTATTCATGACAGTATTGATTATAAAAACAAACTAGACAAAAACAGACTAGAACGTATATATCTTCTACAAATTAAATCAGGTGTATAAACAATACATACATGCTGAGGACAAGTTCTATGATCGCCATGCTCTAATTGCCATTAGGATTCAAAAGGAATATGTTTTTTCCCATTTGGAACTTTATTGTTAAGATTTTTCCCATCTTTTAAATCAGAAGTAGCAAAACAGAAAGATTGCAGTTTTTGGATATCAATCTTTTTCAACCTACATTAGTATATTGACAAATATATAATGCTACAAGCACACAGTGTGACATTAAAATATAGGTTGAAATTATATTTATTTTTTTAGTTTTTTGTGATTTCATTTCTGTGTGTGTAATAGTATGTGCTTATACCAGATATCGCTTTTCTTTTAGATTTTTTCTATGCTTAATCAGAGCGATGTCCCTGTTTTATAGCATCCAAACCCTTCATTCAAAGACAACCCATAGTGAAAATTCTGAAATAAATATAATTTGCACAGCAAATTAATCACACAGGACTTGTGTACATAAAGTTGACAGGCATAATGTTCTTCCTTTTTTAAAACTAGGTTATGGCCAAGGGACTACATTGACATATACAAAAAGTGTTATACGGTCGCATGATATGACTAAATCTCTTTTTCTTACTAGAGGTTGACGATATTAGTAGGTCTAGGGATATAAACCATTTTTTTTCTACTGTTTCAAATAAAGAATTATCAAGATTTAAAATTATAAAAATATACAGTACAGTATATACTTTTTTTTAATAAGCTATCATTTTTCAAAACAAACATGAATATATGTGCAGATTTTGAATTGGCGAATGATACCTTCTATAATCAGAAATAAATATTTCCTTTCAAAAGGCTAAGTCTTGCCCAGCAATTTGTGCATATAAATCACATTGTGTGAAGTCCTACCCTACACCATGATCATCGGGGAGGGCTTGTAATCACTGCACAATCTGAATGGGCTCTTTCCATGGTAAGGCTGATGCTGCAACTGAACACAATAAATCTTTTTCGATATATTGAATTAAATCTGCAGGGGGGAACACACCATTTGCTTTGCTTCCATGGTCATGTACTGAAACGTGCAGTATGCAAAATATGATATGATTTACATAGGTCTGAGGGAATTGGAAAAGCTGTTATTGTTATAGCAACATTAAGAGGAGAGTTTGCGTACACTGCAAATTTTAAGAATGCTAAACACTAGTGTTCTACAAAATAATATAAAATTATACATTTAGAATTCAGCAGTATAGGCAAAGAAGCAAGACCGTGAAAACACAATATCATTGCATACCATAAAATCCATTTCGAGTAAATAAAATACTTGACCACTACTGAAATCCCCATATATGCTAGATTTTTGTTGACTGGTGAGGATTAAAGCGATACTGCTGTAGGGGAAATTGTACACTTTTAAAATGAAATATTAAAATAGGTATAATATTTTTTGAAATTGAAATTACTAAAGAAAATTTTTTTTTTTTTTACTATAAATTACCATCCAAATATATCCTGCAGTGTTTATTTCCAACATCAATCCCTATTGAAATTTAAAGCGTTTGCCATTTAAAAGATACATTTTAGTAAGGCTATAATTAGCCCTTTCCCGTCGCAGGGCGTTCTATACCATCCACGTGACGGGCCTTGAAGATGTAGGGCGTACAGGAACGCCCCACTGTCTTCAATAGGGCCGCATAGGCCCCTTCCCGCAGCCAGCGTGCGCCACTGACTGTAGAGAGACAGCCTGACCTTAAGCCATCTCCCTGCAGCCAATGACATGCGTTGTGCGTCAGCTGCGGGGCAGGTTGAAATCAGCAGCTTGTAACCTGATACCCGCCCATTGTGAAGGGTTTCAATTTTGTTTAAGGGTTATTGGGACAAATAATCTGTGTGATTATTAGCAAGTTGTTCGAGTTGTTGGATAGAAATGTACTATATGTACTAACTATATACATAAGTTACTAGCTAATGATAACCTATCAGCAACTATTAGCCATATGGGTCTGGAGGTTCTGTTCGGTGGTGGACCTTGTATTCAAAACCATTAATCCAAGATGTTTCAATTGATCTAGTGTGAATTTGTTATGAGTTTTATTCTTATGTTCTAATAAAGCATTTTTTGTTTAAGGTGTACATATCTATTTTAGTATTCTCTATTCTAAGGGTGGGGTGGTTTTGTGTATATGAGATTAGTAGGTGGAAGGGTTAAGCCATAGATATAGCCTACTGAGTATTGCCCAGTAAGGGCACTATCATCTGATCCTCGCTAAAACTGGGACTCTAAGGGGAAATATTAGCGATCGCCAATTTCCCCTTTGCATCCCAGATTCAACATCAGATAGCGGGGCAAGCGCTGAGTCCAGCAGCCTGCCCCATAGCGGCTGCTAGATTCCTGGATGCTGGGGGTAGCGCTAATGCACCATCCCACGCATCCGCTGCATGGAGTCCATAAGACTCTATAGAGACTTCTGCTAGGTCACATAACCAGCAGGATCTCGCCTCTCATGAGATCCTGCTGGTTGACAGAGGGATCGCGGATGGAGACTGGGGACTTTTTTCCCTCAGTCGCCCTCTGCTCCTGGCAGTCAGAAGCAGTGGATTGGGCCACTGTTCGCGCCGTGGGAAAAGTAGTGAGAATTTGATCTTTTTTTGGGGAGGTTTTGATTCGGAATGAAGCGAAATGCACATATCTAAAAATAACCCATTTGTTTGCTACCCAACTTATACCTTGTGTTTCTGTTACACTGCATATTATCTTCTGCACCCACGTAAACTTCACTTTAGGTAATTTCTAACAATAGTCATCTTACACTTCTATGAACCTAGTCATAAATGCTAAGCTGCCAGTTGAAACATGGTTGTTCTGTATGAGATTTTTTTCAATGAATTCCGTTTGGGCTCACATGCTAGTATGTTATTTTTGTCCCCAAACCCTGTGCTTCCCACCAACCCCTCCTATTTTCTCTTCTGTATCTTTTCCCCACAATTATAACAAACTGAAAATTAGAATTCAAATAAAAAGATACAATATCAGGTGCTTCTGTCTTCTCATAATAGGATACTCCAGAACAGACGTAAACTATTGTAGTAGCTCTAATGTAGAGCCTTTTTTAAAAAAAATATGCCTCTCCTGTATCTTTAATTTAAATAGAAGTTGTCTTACCTTCTCCACAATCATCTGATCAGACCTAGGGGAAGAAGCTCAAAATGCAATATCCATCGATATTAAGCTGAGTTGACCCCCACCCACACATGACTTTTAGATACCATTGAAAAGACACGCCAACCGCAAATATTAAAATAAAATTGTTTTGGTTAACTAAGCTTAATCCCTGAAAGGTAATGTCAAAGTACTTCCCTGTTGTCACTTTCCATTATATGCCATTGAAATGCATGATAATTATTTAATTCATAATGCTTCCTTTTTTACAGAAAAGAAGAAAGTTGGCTGTACATTATCTCCTTAATTGTTACAAAAATTCTCATAAGATACAACTTTATATGATCTCAGAAAATGGCTTTCTCGGCCATTTATACATATATCCACCTCATTTATTCTTTGTAATTGTGCAGGAGATGCCCTGTAGAATGTCTGCCATTCTATTAATGGACAAAACAGCACATTTAGTGGGTGTCAAACCATATATGCTTTCTTAAAAGTGCAGTTTCGCCTGTTAATAAAAAGTATCTCTCTAGTCAGTAGCTTTTAAAGGGTTTGGTAATATCTTAATGACTTTCCATGCTATCAAAATTAAGGTGCAACCAATAAATTAAGATTTTAAGAACATAAATCAATAGACCTGCTTATTCAGCTTTTATAATTTACTTATGAGTAGATTGTGCTTTTTAGATTAAACAGTATCACTATTCTATGGTTGTAATGGTCTTGGTAATGGAATATTAACTATCCCATCAGTGAGTTTTCATATTAAATATCCAATTACCAAAGATCACTATGTCTTTTTTCCCTTTCCAATGTCACTAACAGGTTATACACAAGAAGTATTTTTTTTTTCATTTTAAGATAAAGTGTCTGTTAGTATAATCATCCTATATGTTTTATGGCGCTGAATGAATGTAATATTGGAGTCACCAAAACGGTTAGCTGAGATTTCTGTATATTTCACTTGGCAATTTAAATATCAATAGCTAGAGCAATTTTCTCTGAAGATTGCTGTACATTCTATGTACATGCCAGATGGCCAACCTCCATTGATAAGCTCTCTATGTGTGTAATATGTAAAACTACGCATTAAGATGTATTCTTATTAATAATTTGTATCCTTCTGCATTAGATAGAACTCTGTAATGGAGGTGAACTGATGCATCTACCTGCGATCCACAATTCTTACAGGTCTATTCACTAAAAGGTGAAACTCAGGAGAACTGCAAGAGAAGTGAAAATTCTAGGTCAAAATAGCCAAACCAGAAAAATTCGCCCATTTATCGCACTTTCATAATCGACTATTTGGTCTAGATTGTTCTCTTCTCCTGCCAGTTCTCCTGAGTTTCACCTTTTAGTGACCTGATAGTGTATGCCAGAGGTGATCAACAAATGTCTCTCCAGATGTTTTGGAACTTCATTTACCACAAGACTTGCTCAGGCTAATGATTGATTTAGGGAGATGGAGATGATGTTCCAAAGCACCTGGAGGGTCAAGGTTGAGCACCCCTGGCATATGCATTTCCACTTGCACAGTGAGCATCAATGTCATATTTAGGTTTTATAGGAAACTGATGTATATACACTTTGTGATATTGTTTCATAGACAGTAGTAGACATTTCTTATGTTAGCTGCTTTGTACTTCCTGTTTACACCTGACTTAGATGTTATATATAGGTACCGACATAAGGCTCCATTCTAATAATTTCCAAGAGCAATAAAACTGAGAAAGCAAAGCAATATTCCACGTTTATTATTTTATTAACCATGAAAAACTAATATGATTGGTTATCTAGATTTTAACATCACATCTGTTTCATCGACATGCATTTCTCATATTGCAAAGAATCCAATAATACATACTAACCAAGGTTACATTCACAACTACCTATTGGTTGATACTGATGTACTGCACTTCTCAATATAGCCTACATGGTAAAACGTACAAGACAGTTTATTTCAAGTACACTGGTTTATAAAAGCAAGTAATTTTATTATGATGACAGCTTTTTCTAGGATATTCAACAACAGTCTTGATGATTGATGTATCAATAAGTTTCTGGTGGCATTCATATTTGATTGCCATGAGCACCACAATGTTTTCCCTGGATATTTAAAAACCATGAAGAAGACAATGCATTTTTGGAAGCAAATAAGTGTGTTTTAGTTCACTAAAATCAAAAAACAATGTCAAAACAATTACCAATGGCTTAAAAAAGAAAACATGCTAAATCACTAATAACTTCAATTTATTTATGAATAGATAATCCGGTATCTATTAAACAGTGAAGTAGCATGTACACTCACTGGCCACTTTATTAGGCACACCTCTTCAATTGTTTGTTAACACAAATTGCTAATCAGCCAATCGCATGGCAGCAGTTCAATGCATCTATATGTGGTGAAGACAACTTGCTGAAGTTCAAACCGAGCATCAGATTGGGGAAGAAAGGGGATTTAAGTGACTTTGAACGTGACATGGTTGTTGCTGCCTGATGGAATGGTCTGAGTATTTAAAAAACTGCTGATCTACTGGGATTATCACACACAACCAGCTCTATGGTTTACAGAGAATGGTCTGGAAAAGAGAAAATATCCAGTGAGCGGCAGTTGTGTGGGCGAAAATGCCTTGTTGATGTCAAAGGAGAATGGGCAGACTGGTTCAAGATGATAGAAAGGCAACACATTGAACCTTGGGCAGATGGACTACAGCCGAGTAGTCAGCCGCTGCCATGTGTTAATGCCAAATCAGATAGTCAGGCAGCGCCAAGGGTTAATTGCAAGAATGGATAATCAGAGTCAGAGTCATACACAGGAGAGCTTACACAGAAGCATTTCAATGAACACACTGAGGAGGAATGAACCTGACAGGGCAATGGGCTGGATTCACTTGCCTGTTTTTGAATTCGGAGGGCGCCGTATCATCACACCATGCCCCGCCCACCACGTCACCAACCCACGTCCGTGATCATCGGCTACTTCACGTGGTGGACGGTAAGCAAGCAGTGAGGACGGTGCTGCCGGGACACAGAGGGCGCCGTGACAGGGTGATATTTTCTTGGCACACTTTGGGCCCCTTAGTACCAATTGAGCATTGTTTAAACACCACCACCTACCTGAGTATTGTTGATGACAATGCCCATCCCTTTATTACCGCAGTGTACCCATCTACTGAAAGCTACTTCCAGAAGGATAATGTAACGGGTGCTATGGCGCTCACCCCAGATCAGCGTAGTTTGGATCTTTATGGACAGATTTCTTTGAAACGAAATTTCAAAGCAAAAAAGGCTGTAATACCTAGAATCCCCAGCCAGGGAGGTAATACAAAACCCTGAATACCACTCAGCACCAAATGGTTTCGTGACCAAGAGGTTGCTGAGCGAAAGCACTTTAGCTATATACAAATAGATACAGTTACTTAAGACATGAGCATAAATTGATCCAAGAAAAGCGTGATTATTGGCATACTTCAAATCTGTACCAATAATGATCGGGGTACATGAAGTATCTATAACAGAGGTAATACTCTTATACTTGCTAAGTTGCTCTCAACCATATAGAGTAGGTACTCCCTGTGTTCAGCAACCTGCAGGGCAGGCCTACGATTAGAGATTAGGTTACTGTATTGCGACTTGGTTTTAATCAGATCACTTGAAAGACAGTTATATTCAGCAACCTGCAGGGCAGGCCTACAATCATAGATCATGCAATATGCTTTGCAATTAGACCAGATGTTACTCAAGCAACTTGAACTATTGATTGATCTAGTAACTTGAAAGACAGACCCATGTACTGAGAACATACATGGTATGGTGTACCCAGACTCAGTACTCATTAGGTAGACCAGGAGGTTTATTAAATGAGCAACCTGAAGAGCAGATCTCCCAAGAGAAAACATGCGGCTAAGCATAGGCATGAAAATACAAACAAACATACAGGTGTATAGCGTGAGAATCGTCAGTGGGTATTCCGGGTCAATCAACAAAGCAAGGTCCTCGTACACGCAAGTGATCGGCAACGAAAATACAAAGTACACTGAGACAGTCTCTAGAGTCAGCTGGCGATGCAGGAAAATCACTCCACGTCTGGGGGACAAGCAAAGACTCACGCCCTGTTTTTAAGGCCCGGCGACTCCGCGTCATCACGCCAAGCCTCGCCCCTTCAGACGCCGATCAGCCAGCCTGTGCTCCTGGCACGCGGCCAGCCAGCGATGCTGCCGGGTGCCCAGACCCCTAGTCAGCGCCACAGGGGCAGAGGACGTCACAGATAATGCACCATATAAGAAAGTTCAAATCATCTCAAATTGGTTTCTTGAACATGACAATGAGTTCACTGTGCTTCAATGGACTCCACAGTTACCAGATCTAAATCTCTGGGATGTGGTAGAACAGGAGATTTGAATCACGGATGTGCAGCCGACAAATCTGCATCAACTGCGTGATGCTATCATGACAATATGGACCAAAATATCTGAGGAATGTTTCCAACACTTTGTTGAACCTATGCAGCGAAGAATTTACCCCTGTTGCAGTCAAATAAACGTTCGCGAAGTGTGCCAGCTGGTCTTATTTAATTTCCACAAGAAAACCACACACTTTTAAGTTTTATATAACAGTTACAATTACTATTCTAAAAACCTTATAGTATGTTAGTTTTTATGGTTTTTCATTATAAGAAACTTTTTAAACCCTTCACAGCTGAGCCATTTCACCTCTGTGTGCTGAGCTCATTTTTACCGTTTTGTGCTCATCATGTTTAAACTCTATTTGAAGTCATGTTTTATCGTACGTCCCAGACAAATTACCCAGATTCGGCAGATTCATAGTATATCATTATTATATTTTTATGTCATGTCCTGTCAGAATGCTAGAATTTTTTTAAAAAAAATTTAATTTCCAGTAAAATTTCAATCATCTACAGTGTGTAAAATTATTTTTTCACATTTAATATCTAAGTCTTTGCGGTTATATATAGATTCTATGGGGTATGCTTGCTATAAAAATTAGAAATGGAAACCCATTACTGTATTTTTCTGAGCAAATACTTTAGTTAAAACTGAAAAAACAACATATTTGTTAGTGCAGCATCATTGTTCACATTATAATTGAAAAGTGAACAATAGTTCTGCATTAATAAAATGAAAAAAACATGGATTTTTTTTTTACACTTAACTTGGTCATGTTTGGTATCATTGGAAGGGCTGGATTTCCAACCATACCAAACATGACCCTCTCTGGCTGCCATTGATCAGGAGATAGGCGGCCCCAAAGAACCAGCTTTCTCCACCGTAGGGTTTCCATAGGAAAATCCCTTGGCAGCTAGGGGTTAATTCCCTAACTGACATCATCACATCATCATGCCAATGTGTGATGACATCAGTGGGCATGGGAGGCCCCGGAGACTTGGCTGACATCCAAGATCATGACAACCAGGATCGCGGACCGGCACCTAAAGTGTAAAAGAGAGGCATCGCTGGAAAGATCACACTGTGACCTTTCCAGTGATGCCTCTCTTGACCTGGTACCCCCCCGGCGATGGCGACTCCCCCTCCCTCTGCTCTGAGTGAGATCATCACGCTGGGGCAATGATGTCAGTGCGCCAGGACGGTTATAAAACTGGAGGTCTTACTTCATTTAGTCCATACATCTATACATATCACAGAACCTCTACTGTGAGTGTGTATATATATATTTTTATATTTATTTATTTATTATTGCAGAAGCCATCCCCACATCACAGCAATTCAAAGAACTGCATCCCAGAGCTCCTGGGATGCAGTTCTGTGAATTGCTGTGATGTGCGGATGGCTTCTGCAATAATAAAGATAACTAAATTATAGGGTGGAGGCTTTTTATTTCACTGTTGGCCTCCACCACAACCCTTGTAAGTACTATATATATATATATACAGTATTTATATATATCTAAAGAGAAATCCTATTTTATTTTTCCCCATTTTATTTATTATGCTCATATTTCAATTCATTTGGCATATTTAAATTATCCTAGTGGGCCAGTCTGGTTCTGGTGTGGACTTTGGAAATGTGCTTCTCAGTGAGCTAGTGAGCCCTAGTGTGGACCTTGAGAAATACAAACAATTTGAGAACAGTAATATCTTTTTTATAGATTTCTATAAGAACAGTATTTTATATTTTTGCGCGATGCATGGTTACCACTTTTCCATTGGTTTCAATGAGAGTAAATTTATTTAGTTTAAATATAATTCCGTTCACTAGACACCACAATATACTGTGACATATCTCTTCCTTATTGAGGTTATGATGTTTTATTAGTTGGCTGCGGAGAGTATTTATCCAAGGTCACACAGTTGACAATAGCATTTGAACCATGTTTACCTGATTCAGTAGCGTTCCAAGAATCCTGCTGTTCAGTAGCAGGATGGGTGAAAAGATGAGTTTATAGTCCTAGATCATCAAAGCTATGAACAGTTATTCTGCAGTGACATTCAGATGACATACAGAGGGCTCGCACACCCTGTTTACCTCTCAGTGGGTCTTTGTTCAACACAACATGAAGCCATAATCTCTGTTCAATAGGTAAATAAAACTATAGAAACCAGAGAGGATGCCTCATAGTAACAAGGACCTTAAGATTGCTCTTCAATTCCTATATGAAATGTAACAGAGAGAGGAACAGGTGACATTCTGATGATTCTGTTTTGTGACAGGTCAGAGGCAAAGCTATTTGAAGAATAAGATATCACAGCATTTTTTTTTATTTTTATTACAGCTGCTGAGAAAGCAAAAGACTTATGAACTCTACTGGCCCTTTGTTTTATGTCAGTGCTTGACTAGACCTTTGGCACTGTGCTTTGTACACAATAAATGGATTCTCTTGATTCCCACCGTGTCACCACTGGCCTTGATTTACATCAATAGCGAGCCTACAGTACAATGTCAATGCGTTGTTGACTTACTGCAGCCCAGATATTCTGCGTATGCAAAAATCTTTGACAAAGTCATCAGACATTGTGAATACAAACTAAAACTGACAGGGAAGCATTAATTGCCTAGGCACCTATCTAATCTATTGTGAAATGGAACTGGTGGGTGTCAGCCGTATTGCGTCTGTCCTCGTTTTAAGTTTAGGCTTTGTTAATACATGGTTCTATCTTTATCTACCTGTCGGGGTTTTTTTTCTGTGTATTGTCATTGATGCCTCCTTTGTAAGCATAAATTAAGAATCCAGATGAAAACCTGTGTATACAGCAGAAAACATTCTTATAGCGTATTCCAAATAAAATAGTCTAAAACGTCTTTAAGCACACACTTTCAGCTTTTTCTGATGGAATCCGTAGACATGATTTGTACCCAAGCTAGAGACTAACAGGGTTATTCAAAGAGATTCGAAAAGTCACCGCACGCTCGGTGACTTTTCGTTCTCTTCAATTCGGTTTGTTTTGTCGATCCCATTTCGGTGACCCTGCGGTGTATTCAGCAAACACCACAGGGTCCCCGAATTGCAGGGAAAAGCTGCCGCAAACCCGACGAAAACTCACCGCAAAACCCAGCGAACGCACGTCGAAAACCCACAAAAAAAACTGGATTAACCTGCCGAAAACCACAGAAAAACCCGAACAGGAGCCGATCGCAGCCTTCGACACAGCAGAAGAGGCAGTGAATAAGTTAGCAAAACAGTTTGTATGAATGTGTGAAAGTGAAACGCTGTTTGCAAAGAAACAACTGAGCGAAAATGTCTGAAATTTACATATGAGGTCCAGGGAATGATAATAAAGAGGACTGTTACAGAAAAAAGAAGAAAACTTCAAAAAAAATCACAAAAAAAATCGGACTTATAAAAAGAAATTCAGAAAAATGCTTAAAATATCCTAAAAAATCTATAAATAAAGAGACTCTTTACTGCAGAATTTTATAATGAACGGTTTATTAGATATTGAATTAAAACGGGAATATTTTTTAACATTGAAGCCTATGGGATTCTCCTGAATAAATTTGCCGAATTAAACCACCGAATGGCAGGGCATTTCGGGAACCTTTCACTGCTGGTTTGTGTTCTCTGAATAGCCGAAGCTGTGCTTTTCATGGGGTTTTCACTGCCCTCGAACAGGCACCGAACAGGCACCTGGTATGTTCAGGCAATTCGCTAGGATTTGGCGAATTGCCTGCTCTCTGGATAGCCGAATGGCCAGAAAAGGTAACCGAATGCTGATTTTCAGCGTTCGGTTACCTTTCTCAAGCAATTCGGAGCTCTTTGAATAACCCTGTAAATTTACCTTCTTCTGTACTGAACATGCAATCTGTGCTATTGAACAATAGGAGCTATTCACAAAGCACCGAAATTGCGTGCAATTTTGGTGGTTTCGTTCCGGACCATTTCGGCTCACTTCGACACCTCCATTTTGGCAAAAATATGATGAATTCACTATTTAGCGAATGGTCACCATATTTTGCCGAAGCAGTTATCAGGCGTCGGCAAAAATCACCGAATTGCACCATACTGCACCAAATTGGTATTGGCAAATTCCCCGTAACAGAAAAAAAAGGAAGTCTCCTATTCTCCTAATAGGAGTTGCAATCAGTAAAAATGTAGTAAAAATGTGTCTAAATAAAAAGGTTCTTTAAAAAATAATAAAAAGGTCTGTTACACAATTAGAAATAGGACTCTCTTTACTAGTTGGTGCTAATGTTGCATCTCGGTATGTAATCGGTAGCGCTAGGAGAAGCAAGTTTAACGTCTGTCATCAATATTCCATAGTTGATGCTACACTAAGGTGAAATCAGTTAGTGCTGTGCGCCTTGTGTGAGCTTACTGTACTTTGCGTCTCCTATACTTAACATGGGGAGCCAATCTATTTTTAACGTCTCGACAAGTGCAGTATTACAAAGTCATGGCACCACAAGTTAACGTTGGGACGCGAAAGCCAAGATTTTAACAGCTCCTAGAAGCTGGTGTTATATGATTCTGCAAATGCAAATTCATTTGACATGCTCTAGAAAGCCCCCCTGAAAATCCCATACTCACCTCTCATCCCACAGCGAAAAGAAGACTGCAAGCAAATCGTTCCTAGCCTATCTCCGCGATCACTCCGCAGTGCTCCGCAATCTCATGAGAGCGAGGTCGCACAAAGCTTGTGGAGTCCTATTGACTCCAAGAGTTGATACGCGTAGTGGCACAGACGCGCTACTGCGGGTATCAGGAAAGTTAACGCTCTATTCCAGGGCGAGATGCTGAGATAGCACCTTCCCAGGAATAGGATCAGTGGCGTCGTAACGTGGGGGCGGGGGGTGCGGCCCGCACCAGGTGACACCCGCCTTTAGTTAGGGTGACACCCAGTGGGGTATCTAGTGGGACCCGCCGCCCCCATGTTCCGAAAAAAACCCGCAGCCAAGCGTTCACGCGCAGCTATTACTGTCTGCGCTGGGAGGAAGTGATATAACGTCACTTCCCCCCAAGCACTCCGTCTCCACCACGCAGATGCCGCTGAGGAGAGAGGTGGCGCGATGTGGCTGATCCTTCCGTGCCACCCTGACAGCCCTGTCGCCTCACACGCCTGAGCTTGCAAGAGGAGGAGCTGGGCTATGACCGTGGAGCAAGCAGCAACCCTCCCAGATGGTAAGCAGCGGCACCCCTTCCCCGGGAGCTCCGGGGAATGTCACATACACCCGACCATTCCCTGCCTCCTGTCCTCGTTACCCGCCAGGCCCGGTCCCTCTCTGCCCATCATCGGAAGGAGTATGCTGGGAGTCCCTGGGCCCCCCCTTCCCCTGCTGGCCGCTTGCTCTACTTGAGCCCCCCCCCTGTCTCCAAAAACTGACAGGGGGGTTGAAACAAAAAGAGTGGGGGGTTTGAATGAAATCAGGAGAGAGTGGGGGGGGGTTGGAATTTAATAAAGATAGGTGGGGGGCTTTGAATTTAATATGGAGAGGGTGGGGGGCTTTGAATTTAATATGGAGAGGGTGGGAGGTTGGAATGAAATGGAGAGGGTGGGGGGTTGGAATTTAATAAGGGGAGGGTGGGGGTTGTAATGAAACGAAGAGGGTGGGGGGTTGGAATTTAATAAGGAGAGGTGGGGGTTGGAATGAAATGAAGAGAGTGGGGGTGAGATGAAAAGAGGGGTCCGTTTGGAATGAAAAGATCTAGTCTCCCAATTACATGGATACTTTACCTGGATTTATCTTTTGTTTAGGATAGCCCCAGTATATCCATGAGAGGAGCTGGGGCAGTATATCCATGAGAGGAGCTGGGGCAGTATATCCATGAGAGGAGCTGGGGCAGTATATCCATGAGAGGAGCTGGGGCAGTATATCCATGAGAGGAGCTGGGGCAGTATATCCATGAGAGGAGCTGGGGCAGTATATCCATGTGTGCTGGGGCAGTATCCATGAGAGCTGGGGCAATATCCATGTGTGAGCTGGTCTGGGGCAGTATATCCATGTGTGAGCTGAGGCGCAATATATCCATATGTGAGCTGAGGCGCAATATATCCATATGTGAGCTGAGGCGCAATATATATCCATGGGTGAGCTGCTGGGGGCAATATATAACTGTGAACTGGGGCAATATATCCATATGTGAGCTGGGGACAATATATATCCAGAGCTGCTGGGGGCAATATATATCCATGTGTGCTTTCACTGCCTTCGAACAGGCAACGTACTTGCTGGCAGTTGAAAAAAGTTCTGTGAGCATATGAGAGAGCTCCACAGCAATAAACCTCACAGTAATGTGCGCTGTGTGTATGAGCATTCAGTGTTATATGGGAGTACTGATTTTAGGAGTAAGAGTAGTTAAAAAAAAAAAATCTTTAAAACTCGGGGGGGGGGGTGACACCATAAGTTACCGCACCGGGTGACACCAACCCTAGTGACGCCACTGAATAGGATGTTAGCATGGAGATGGCAGGGGAAAATCTGCAAGTGCAAATTGTCCTGCTTACTGTCTCCATGTTAGCATCCAGTATGGAATAGGGCACAAAGTCTTTTAAAAACTTTAAAAAAAAAATATGTTGTATAAATATTACAAAAACTACAAAAATATCTTTTAAAAAATTACAAAATAAAAAGTTTTTTTGCAAAAATAAAAAGAATAAACAGACTTTAAATTTTTTTTAAAAAAAGATATTTTTTTTACATTCAAACCTTTGGGAGTCACCTGTTTAAACCTGTCGAATTGAAACACCGAAAATCAGGGCAATTCGGTGTACTGTGAATAGAAGACACGATAGTCTTCTACAGGGCAATTTCGGTGCTGCAGGACGCCTTCGAACGCCACCAAATTGCGGTGAATTGAGGTGAATTGCACTGTCAATTCACCTGTATTTGAAGCATTGACAACTTAGTGAATAGACTAATTGACCCGAAATTGCACCGAATGGTGAAATTCAACGATCGGTACAATTCGGGGCCGTTTCGGAGGTTAGTAAATAATTCCTAATCTATTACCCAACTTAACTACTAAAAGTAAATTCTTTTGAAATGGTTGTATAAAATTTTAATAAGGTTTTGACACTTAGTTTATTTATTGATTTATTGCTCGCTGCTAATGTCTTCGTGTTGTGTTATTACACAATGTTATAGAATAAATATAGAATGTAGAATAATAGGTAACATACTATTACATGTCCTTGCAGTATAGCAAAGGTGATTTTGAATACTGTGTTATATTTGTTTCCTTGAGTGGCTAAATGCTTGCAGGCATGGCCACCTATACTTATGCTAATAGACTTTTATTCACAGTATTACAAAAGAAGAGTATCACCTTACAACTGCTGACATATGAACAATAAAATCGCTCCATTACGGTATTTAGAGTCTATGGAATTAAACAGAAATGAAAATAGAATACAGAAACAGTTACAATTATTTATAAAGCGCCAATAAATTCCTTAGCGCTGTACAATGGGAGAGACAGAATAACAAACATACACGTTACACACATGGAACAGAAGGAGGGAGGACTCTGCTCAAGAGCTTACAATCTAAGAACAGAATTTTGTAAGGCTTGTTTGTAATTTCTCATGGAAAATCATAAAATGTCTTATTGTCATTATAAGTCAACCAAAAATTTTCTTTTTATTTTGTAGGCTACATAGGATTTTTGAGCACATGTGATAAAAACGTTTTTTTCCTTTTGTAAAAGTTCAGGCTGCCTTCTAGTGTTGTGTTGCCCCTCCCGAGAGTGATGGAAGTCCCATATTTGTTACAAAAATCATATCTAGAAGAACTATAATTACCACGGTAGGTGATGTGTTTCCATTCAAATTATTGATGAATACATGTACAGTAGCTTGGTATCAGACGTTTTTACTTTCATCCCATATGATAGTAGAATATTTAATTGTTATCACTAATACCAATTGCTATATGTGTTTATTAATTCAATGTTTTTGTCAGAATAGCATTTAGATTATATGGCTTTCACTTTCTCTTTGAATTGTGTGGGACTAATGGAGTGAGCCTGCGCATTGTCTAGTAGCAACTCATAATAGCCCATGGAGGCTTGTAGATGGGGCAGATTGGGCAGCGCTCCACCAATAAAGTTGCAACTATCAATTACAAGGGTATAAATCCCTTCCAAAATGTTATTTTCCATTATAAATTTATGAGATACATGAGTTAAAAGTCTGTTGTGTATTGGTTTCTTTGATAAAGTAATTAAATATCTCATCCTTCCTAAATGATAGGGATGTGCTTTTCGGGTTTCGGAATTTCGGAATTTTCACGAAATTTCCCAATTCGTGCATTCGGATTCGGCCGATTTTCGGAAAATTTTCAGATCCGAAAACGGCAGATCTGAACAAATTTTCGTGCCGAAACGAAAACTTTTCGGAATTTTCGAATGGACTAGAAATGTGTAAAATCGAAATTCATTTTCGTTCCATTCGTGATTTCGGCTCCATTCCTGATTTCGGTTCCATTTCAGTAATTTCGGACATAGAAACATAGAAACATAGAAAAATGTCGGCAAATAAGAACCTTTCGGCCCATCTAGTCTGCCCAATTACATGGATACTTTACCTGGATTTATCTTTTGTTTAGGATAGCCTTATGCCTATCCCATGCTTGCTTAAATTCAATTACTGTTTTGGCCTCTACCACTTCTACTGGAAGACTGTTCCATGTATCCACCACCCTCTCAGTCGTATTTGTTGAACATCGTATTTATATCGCTGATTCTGTAATTAAATTTTGTATCATTCCCATCTCAATGTTTCCTTCCTGGAAAACCAGAGAAATCTCAATGTATCCTTCTTGTAAAACCAGAGAAATCTCAATGTATCCTTCTTGTAAAACCAGAGAAATCTCAATGTATCCTTCTTGTAAAACATGGGAAATCTCAATGTATCCTTCTTGTAAAACATGAGAAATCTCAATGTATCCTTCTTGTAAAACCAGAGAAATCTGAATGTATCCTTCTTGTAAAACCAGAGAAATCTCAATGTATCCTTCTTGTAAAACCAGAGAAATCTCAATGTATCCTTCTTGTAAAACATGAGAAATCTCAATGTATCCTTCTTGTAAAACATGAGAAATCTCAATGTATCCTTCCTGGAAATCGTATAATTATCGTATACGAAAAACCATTAGTTTACGTCAAAACGAATAGACACTTTGAAACGAGGAGAACAGACGTTCCGAAAAAAACGAAAATTTCCGAAATCATGAAAAAAAAGTCGATACGAAAAATGAAACGAAACGAACCGAACCGAACCGAAAATCGGCCGAAACAAGTCGAAACGAAAATTTACAAAATCCGAACGAACCGAACCGAAAAAAAAATCGGTGCACAAGCCTACTAAATGATTGATTTTAACCCCTTCATTCCCAAAGTCAAGTTATCTCGATTTTGCAATGTAATAATTTGAAAAGCACTCATTAACATATCAAAACCCAAGTTTCACACTTTTTAATAGCAGGATAAGGGTGTCCACTGAGGAGAAACAAATTCCACTGTCTTATCTATCTCCAAGCATCCTGCAGATAGATGAAAGAAGCTGCAAATAGCAGCTGCAAACCTCATGCAACAAAACATTCAACTACATTACTGTTGTATTATAGCAGCCAGGGAGATGGCAGAATACAAAGAGAGTTGTGGGGTCACTCACTTCTGTACATGAATAAGATTCAGGGGTTATAATGAATGAAAATCTCTAATACAAGGTACAAATCCCCATAAGCAGCAGATCTGAACATTTTTATTATTTATCTTTATCACAGTTACAGTATTTGACAAAAAGGCCATTTCTGCCTGTATGCTGATAATGCAGACCCCGTGTGGTATTGCGCGAGATAAAGGACAGGACACCATCTAGAGTTCAGAATCTTTCATTCTAACAATGTTTTTTTAATGGATAAACAAATGCAAGAAAAATAAAAAATGAGTGAATTTACATAATTTTTTTTAACTTTCTCAGAATAACAATCTCTTTGTAGAATTTCTATTTTACCCTATATTCACTTCTTAACTTCCTTCCTTCTTTCCTGGTAAAATACTTTATAAATAAATAAATAAACTTCACATTCAATGTTTCAAATAAATGTTGTGCTAAATATTTTTTCAACAAAAATCGCTTGCTGGGTTATTTGGAAAGCACCAAAATGTCACTGACATTTCATTGCTCTTTCGCTCCCCGCACTTAGGGGAATCAAATTCCCCGACCCTGCAGTGAATTCAGCATTCACCGCAGGGTCCCCGAAGTGCGGGGAAGAGCTCCCGCAAATCCGCTGAAATTATCATATCCGGGGAGGAGTACTGCTCTGAGAAAGAGAGGCATGCACATTGTTTTGTCTCCTAGGCAGAAAAAACAAAAAGGAAAGAAAATAATGTGTTTTTAGACTTTTTCTACTTTTAATGTAAAAACCCATTTGCCTCCTTCTTGACCATCAGAGATAATGTTTTTGGAAATGCGGGAGGGAATAGAAGAATAAAGGTGAGAGCAGTCCCATGAGTTTAAATTTATAAATATGTGGATGATAACAGAGTTTACCAGCTCTGGGATTGGAAGAGTTTAGGCTCAACTCAGGAGAAGTGAGGCTTCCAGGGACAGTGTGAAGGATGAGGGAGAATTGACAGCCTTACTCCTCATTGTGGTTTTATCAAGAGAGTTAAATTAGATTGTATTGTATTCAGGAGTACATTCCTATTTAAAACCTTACATGGTGGATAAGAAGCACTTTGTAACTTGCTTATTTAAATAATCCCTACACTTTAAATCATTATATTCTGGTTTATAGAGCTCTCACTTTGTGACTCCTTATGTGCTGGTCTAGGGCTTTACAGAGAGAGGCATGTAGTCAAATTCTAGGGCCTAACCATCTTGAAATTTCACCAATCGCCACTGATAAAAGCAACTTTAATTGACCTGTGCAAGTCATTTTCCGCTCCAGTGCCCAAGGTCAGAGTACTCATGTTCAAGAAACTAACTGCAGCACCAAAGGATCACTAGTCAGATGTAAGACATAGGTGAATTCAAATTATTATGGTTTCTGTTCTTCCCCTCTCATGAAAATGAGAATAATATTTAAATAAAATGATATCACAAAGTCGACTTTTGACTTTTATCCCAGCTTATAGAAATCCTTAATTAAATCAATCTACTTAATGTGTTATAATAAATTATGTAATTAATATTTTACAAAAACACATCTCCATCTGATATACAGTTTAAGGTATAAAGTATGATATCTGTTAGATCCCGTATTATATCTAGCAAGGTCCAATGCTATTAAAAGAAAAATTATATATATTTATTATGCCACAAATATTCTTTGTAAATGTAGCTTAAGGCAAAAACACCTTATCTGTGTATAACTAATATTGTAGCAATTTTGTCTTGTGTGTGTATATAGATAGATATATATATATGTGTGTGTATATATATATATTATTGAAAAAGGTCATGCACTCCAGTTTCTTAAGGTATCTGTGCCTGGTGCCTGTCACTCAGCAAACAATAGACATCAACAGAGGAAAGCGTAATGGCAGTCCAGAACTAAAATTACATACTTTATTATTCTATTCAAAAGTTGCTAAAGTCGATGTTTCAGCTCCACATAGGAGCTTTCTTGTCCTGAAGAAACCTCCTGTGTGGAGTTGAAACGTTGACTTTAGCGACTTTTAAATGGAATAATAAAGTATTTCATTTTAGACCCTACGGGTCCACGCATCAACTGCATCTAGTCATGCCTAGCTCCTAGCTGATGAGGCTCCAATAAACCCGAAACAGCGCTGTCCTAGGAGTGGCTTTGACCAGTTGCATAAACCTGATCTCTGCTTCCTCCACCACAACCGTTGTAAGTACTGATTTTCTCTACGGGTCCAAGCATCCACTGCAACTGGTCATGCCTAGTTCCTAGCTGATGAGGCTCCAATAAACCTGAAACAGTGCTGTCCTAGGAGTGGCTTTAACCAGTTGCATAAACCTGATCTCTGCTACAAAAAAAAGACTAACAGGGTAATTCAAAGAGCTCTGAATTGCTTGAGAAAGGTAACCGAATGCTGAAAATCAGCGTTCGGTTACCTCTCCTGGCCATTCGGCTATCCAGAGAACAGGCAATTCGCCAAATCCTGGCGAATTGCCTGAACATACGGTGCCTGTTCGGTGCCCGTTCGAGGGCAGTGAAATCCCCATAAAAAAGCACAGCTTCGGCTATTCAGAGAACACAAACCAGCAGTGAAAGGTTCCCCTAATGCCCTGCCATTCGGTGGTTTAATTCGGCAAATTTATTCAGGAGAATCCCATAGGCTTCAATGTTAAAAATATTCCCGTTTTAATTCAATATCTAATAAACCATTCATTATAAAATTCTGCAGTAAAGAGTCTCTTTATTTATAGATTTTTTAGGATATTCTAAACATTTTTCTGAATATTTTTTTTTTAAGTTTACTTATTTTTTCTGTAACAGTCCTCTTTATTATCATTCCCTGGACCTCATATGTAACTTTCAGACACTTTCAGTAGTTTCTTTGCAAACAGTGTTTCACTTTCACACATTCATACAAACTGTTTTCCTAATTTATTCACTTCACTCTGTCTGCGGTCTTGGCTTTCTCCAGAGGCTTCGGCTGCGTGTGATCGGCTCCTGCTCGGGTTTTTCTGTGGTTTTCGCAGGTTAATCCAGATGTTTTTGCGGGTTTTCGGCGTGCATTCGGTGGGTTTTGCGGTTACTTTTTGTCGGGTTTGCGGCAGCTTTTCCCTGCAATTCGGGGACCCTGTGGTGTTTGCTGAATACACCGCAGGGTCACCGAAATGGGATCGGCAAAAGGAACCGAATTGAAGAGAACGAAAAGTCACCGAACATGCGGTGACTTTTCGAATCTCTTTGAATAACCCTGATAGTATGGCATAGCATTGATTTAAGAGTTCTGTGTAAAAACAGACACAGGATGCAATAAAAGTGAGACAGAGGTCATTTGCATATCCTACCCAGAGTTCCTTGCTGCATATGGGTAATGCGGCACAGGATGCAGTTCTTTGAATTGCTGTGATGTGCAGATGACTTCTGCAATAATAAACATAACTATTATAGCATGGAGGCTTTTTATCTCACTTTTTGTCCTCCACCACAACCGTTGTAAGTTATATATATATATATATATATATATATATACACCGATTGAATTAGTGATTTTTCTACATGTAAGGTTGTGCTGGAATACTGTTTTGGTGTGTATATATATATATATATATATATATGTAAGTGCTAGCTTCGGCAGCACATATACTAAAATTGGAACGATACAGAGAAGAATAGCATGGCCCCTGCGCAAGGATGACACGCAAAATATACAATGGGGCAAAAAAGTATTTAGTCAGCCACCAATTGTGAAGGGTCTCCCTCTTAAAAAGATGAGAGAGGCCTTTAATTGTCATCATAGGTACACTTTAACTATGAGAGACAAAATGAGAAAAAAAAAATCCAGAAAATCACATTGTCTGATTTTTAAAGATTTTATTTGCAAAATATGGTAGAAAATAAGTATTTGGTCAATATCAAAAGTCCATCTTAATACTTTGTTATATATCCTTTGTTGGCAATGACAGAGGTCAAACGTTTTCTGTAAGTCTTCACAAGGTTTTCATACACTGTTGCTGGTATTTTTGCCCATTCCTCCATGCAGATCTCCTCTAGAGCAGTGATGTTTTGGGGCTGTCGCTGGGCAACACGGACCTTCAACTCCCTCCAAAGGTTTTCTATGGGGTTGAGATCTGGAGCTTGGCTAGGCCACGCCAGGATCTTGATATGCTTCTTACGAAGCCACTCCTTTGTTGCCCGGGCAGTGTGTTTGGAATCATCGTCCTGCTGAAAGACCCAGCCACGTTTCATCTTCAATGCCCTTGCTGATGGAAGGAGGTTTTCACTCAAAATCTCACGATACATGGCCCCATTCATTCTTCCCTTTACACGGATCAGTTGTCCTGGACCCTTTGTAGAAAATACACACACTCACCGGTCACTTCATTAGGTACACCTTGCTAGTATCGTGTTGGACCCCCTTTTGTGTCTAAATTCTTCACTGCATAGATTCATCAAGGTGTTGAAAACATTCCTCAGAGATTTTGGTGCATATTGACATGATAGCATCAGGCAGTTGCTGCAGATTTGTCGGCTGCACATTCATGATGCAAATTACCTGTTCCACCACATCCCAAATGTGCTCTTTTGGATAAGGATCTGGTGAATGAGGAGGCCATTGGAGTACAGTGAACTCATTGTCATGTTCAAGAAACCAGTTTGACATGATTTGAGCTTTGTGACATGGTGCATTATCCTGCTGGAAGTAGCCATCTTAGATGGGTACACTGTGGTCATAAAGGATGGACATGGTCAGCAACAATACTCAGGTAGGCTGGGACTTTTAAATGATGCTCAATTGGTACTAAGGGGCCCAAAGTGTGCCAAGTAAATATCCCCCACCATTACGCCATCACCACCAGCCTGAACCACTGATACAAGTCAGGATGGATCCAAGCTTTTTGTTGTTTAAGCCAAATTCTGACCCTACCATCTGAATGTCGCAGCTGAAATCGAGACTCATCAGACCAGGCAACGTATTTCCAAACTTCTATTTCCAATTTTTGTGAACCTGTGCGAATTGTAGCCTTAGTTTCTTGTTCTTAGCTGTCAGGAGTGGCACCCGGTATGGTCTTCTGCTGCTGTAGCCCATCTGCTTCAAGGTGCGACATTTTGTGCATTCAGAAATGCTGTTCTGCATACCTTGGTTGTATCGAGTGGTTATTTGAGTTACTGTTGTTGTTCTATCATCTCGAACCAGTCTGCCCATTCTCCTCTGACTCTGACATCAACAAGGCATTTTTGTCCACACAACTGCCACACACTAGATATTTTCGGACCATTCTCTGTAAACCCTAGAGATGGTTGTGTGTGAAAATCACAGTACATCATCAGTTTTCGAAATACTCAGACCAGTCTGTCTGGCACCAGCAACCATGCCATGTTCAAAGTCACTTAAATCCTCTTTCTTTCCCATTCTGATGTTAGGGTTGAACTTCAGCAACTCATCTTCACCACGCCTAGTAGCCTAAATGCAAGGAGTTGCTGCCAGGTGATTGGCTGATTAGCAATTTGCGTTAACAAGCAATGTACAGGTGTACCTAGTAAAGTTACCAGTGAGCGTATATACATATATACATGCCTTCTGTGAGTACTTGCTCAGGCACTGTACACAGCTGTAAGATACAAACTAAGTTTCAATACACTTTGTTTTCTATATATGTCGTTTATGGTATTTATGCAGTATGTATAATATATATGTACACACACATACATATACATATATCCTCTTTCTCAGGTTATTGCTGAGGTAGGATGAGGTGGTGAGAGGAAATTTTATTCTAGCATCAGATTTTTTCCCATGCTAGAAGGTCCCATGGTGCATTGAAGAAAAATGCCTTGGAAACCCCTCTGGCAGCATAAGAGTTTACTTTCCCCTTGGGGAGATAGCACAGTGCGAATAGCCCTTCTAATAAACATAGGGATCCCTGTCACTGAACATTAGCAGACAGTCCTGGAAATCTGGTTAACATTCTCAGAGTCCTGTAAACAAATATCTCAACATCTGCTTTATGGCCGTAGGGAGCAAAATTTACTTTCACATTTTTTATGCATTTGCATGCATCCTTGAGGTTGTGGCCCTACATCCTCTGGAGAACACATACTAAGGCTAACCCTGGTTTCTTTCTGATGGGTTACGTGAGCAGCGAGCTATAAAAAATAATAATAAGCAGAAAGGAGCCATTCTATATATATTTTTTTTTATTCTGTATTGTATTTTACATAGGTATATATGTATGCACACACATGCATCTGATATAACATGCAGGAGTAGTGAGGAAGGATACAATCTGGAAAATGTATGTTTTAATACAGTGACAAAAAAACTCTCTATCTAGCCTTCCCTATGTAGAGCGTGCCTCCTCTAGTAAATGTATGCAAACTCCTGCTGAATACCTTGGCGCTATTATCCCTTCCCATTTTCTATTACAGTGTGATAAATGATGCCCCTAGGGCTCAAGCTGCCCCTGTGAATGCTTATTACCATTCACTTAAGTAGAAGTTGATTTAGCTTAAATAGCATGTTTCATGTAGAATAGACACTGCACAGCCTCTGCTATTATAGTCAGCAGTAGAATAACTTGCCTTTAATTGAATTATAACTACCTTTCCTGACTATTAGAGTGTTAACAGTGTATTATACCTTGCAATTGCATATGGAGCAGGCTAATTTCACCGTGGTTGCACAGTAATGTATTTATACTACATTTGATGGGTATTTTTACAGTAAGGCAGGGGTCCTGGATTGATCAGGGATATCCTGCTTGCAGAGATTTTTGAAAAAATCAGACAGTGCTAGAATAATGTGCAAAATGCTGAACATTTTACATAAATCTGAGCACAATTTTATTCTATGAATTGTGCATATGGTTTTGCAAGTGAAGGACAAAGATAACCTGTGAAATTTTCTCCCAGTGGTTTTTGTGGTTTTATCATGCTTTGCAGTGTTTCACTGGTTTCACTGAAAGCTGCAAGTAATTTAATTAGTGAATATTATTATTTTTTTTTTTTTTATTTTTTTTTATTGAAATTTTAGAAAATTACAATGAAAGAAGATCACGAAATCAAACTAGGTATGGCCATACTGTGCCAGCAATAACAATAACAAAAGAACTGGTAATAAGGCCGAAGGTAATTTGCGATGGGCAAGTGACAACAGCGCGGAGTTAGACTTAAGGCGTAAAATAAAACAAAGCATAAAGATAGTCCAACAAAGCATGGAAAGTGCAAAAAGAGGCCCATGTGGTAAATACGAAAAAACGATGCCAAGAGTCCAGAACAGTCGTTAGTCCAGAATAAACAGCGTGGGGGGGGAGAAAAGAGTTCAACCGGGTTGCACCTCTGGGAAATCCAGCGGGAGACCTGCCGCTTTAAGGTCGGCCCAGGCCGTCGCCGGATCCGTGAGCGTGTACGGGACGTTAGCAAAAGTCACAACAAGGGAGCGAATATTATTATTTTAGTCAAATCTTGTGGAGGTAGTCAGCACCACTACTTGAAAGACCACAATCGAGACCATACACTCCAAAAATTTTAAAATAAACATTGTGCGGTAGGGCTCAGGCGCGACACCATTTTCCTGTATCTATGTATATTTTTTCGTGTTTCCAGCCAGGTCATCTTTGCAGCTGTGCCGTACCGTGGTTTTGTTTTCAATCCCAAAGTGGAATTTTTCTGGGGAGGGTATAAAAGAAAACCCACCAGTTAGTTTCATGACTGAGAAACATCATGAACATATGTGGTTGCTCAGGGAGCAGCTTTTTGTCTACATTACATAGGACTCTCCTTACTAGAGGTGCCTTGGCGTGGCAGGCGGGCTTAAAACTTGAATGGCCATTCAAGTAAACGAAAACCTCTAATCGTGTGTTGTTTTCCATTTTGTTATAGGGATAAGCGCAGATGACACCTTTTTTTTCTTCATCTGTAAAATAAACATTGCACCTAACATAAAAAATCATATTTCGAGGTTCCTGTCAGATTCCTTACTCTTGGTGGGATAAAAATCTAATTGCAGGTTAGCATGCTAGCAGTCTTCTCAATTAAATTAAATTCTCCTCAGATTGTTATTCAAAATATCTTTTCATGCAGGAACACAATTGTTTCTAGGAATTAAAAAATATCTAATAACTAACAGTGTTGTTATTATAAGTAGGAAATTGAAAATAAAACCATAGATCGTCTCATAGATGGTCATGTTTTCAGTGAAAAGCTTGTTTATGCCCATCTGATTGACTACCACAACACCCACTCTCTCCTTGACCCTCTGCAATCTGGCTTTCGCTCACTGCACTCAACAGAAATGGCTTTTGCGAAACTGACCAATTACCTTGTAACTGCTAAATCTAATGGGTGTTACTCTCTGCTGATCCTTCTTGACCTCTTGCCGCCTTCGATACAGTCGACCACTCGCTCCTCCTTCAAACTCTTAGTGATATAGGCCTTCAATGTACTGTTATTTCATGGTTCTCTTCCTACCTGTCCTAATGATCATTTAGTGTCTCACTTGCAGGAAGTACCTCCTCCCGGCAGTCTGTCTCTGTTGGGGTACCCCAAGGTTCAATACTGGGCCCTCTACTTTTTTCAATCTGCACTCCCTCTCTAGGAAAACTGATCAGCTCCTTTGGATTCCAGTACCACCTATACGCTGATGACACTCAAATATACCTCTCCTACCCATTTCTCTTTGCAGCTTTCCTGGATCGAGTTACTGACTGTCTATCTGCCGTCTCGAATTGGATGTCTTCCCGCTTCCTTAAACTCTATCTTGCCAAAACTGAAATTTTCGTTATTCCTCCCTCCAAGAAGAACCCAATACCACCTATCGCTCTACGAGTAAATGGAATGCTCATTAGCCCAACGCCTTAAGCTCGTTGCCTTGTTGTCACTTTTGATTCTGACCTAACATTTTCTCCCCACATCGAGACCAAATCCTGTTACTTTCAGCTCAAAAACATTGCCCCTATCCGCCCTTTTCTGACACAAGATACCATGAAGGTGCTGGTTCATGCTCTTGTCATTTCACGACTTGATTACTGCAACTCGCTCCTTATTGGCCTCCCCAACTCCCGTATTGCCCCTTTGCAATCTGTAATGAATGCAGTGGCCAGGCTTATTTTTCTCACCAGACGCACCTCGCATACTTCCCCATTCTGCCAGTCCCTCCATTGGCCTCCTGTACATTTCAGGATACAGTTTAAAATACTGATGCTCACGTTCAAACCGCTCAATAACTCAACTCCTCCCTACATGTATTCGTTACTCCGCAAGCATGTCCCATTTAGACAAACTCCGGTCAGCAGGTGATCTCCACCCATCTGTCTACACGTGCACGGCCAACTCTCACCTCCAAGACTTCTCAAGAGCAGCACCGGTCCTGTGGAATGACTTGCATCACCCTATCAAACTCTCCCCTAATTTTCAGGCCTTCAAGAAATCCCTCAAAACCCATCTCTTCAGATTAGCGTACAACATCACTGATGCAACTCATCCCTCTGCTCATCTACTCACACATGACTGAAGCTGCTTCTATGGCACCACCATTCCCAAACCACTGGCACTAATGATCCTGCTATCTAGTATAATTCCTCTTGTCTTTCTCAACCCCAATCCCTCTAGATTGTAAAATCCTATGAGCAGGGCCCTCTACACCTCTTGTTTCCATCATATGTCCATTTATCTCATTCCCTTTGGTTATTGTAAAGCGCTGTGGAAACTGTAGGCGCTATATAAATGATGACACTAATAATAATAATGTGTCTCAATAGTGGGGAGAGGAAATCTGAGAACATCACAAAGTGGTACTAATTTTAACATGCTGGAGACTGTTGTGCTTAATTGGACTTGCATCGGGCCAGGTCCGGATGTTCCAGGAAAGTTAGTGAATTTTTTCAATGTGAGCATCAACAATCTGTAAATATTTATGACATAAACCAAAAGGGTAAACAAAGGCACCTCTGGATTTGCATTGCTGTTTTTCAAGATTTGATATATGTTGGGGGGGGGGGTTCTAATACTTTTTAAATAATATGTCCTTTGTCCCAAGTGGAAATAGGTTTTTGTTTGGCTGAACTTCACATTTTCAATTTTTGTTTCAAAGCATAAACTCACACTAACCCATAGCCATTCCCAGATACATAACTTTTTTCCTCATTTAAATGTTTTTTTTATTATCAGTTCACATAGATACAAAATGCAGTGCAGAATAAGCAGAAAAGCACAAATAACAGAATCAAGTACAGTAGACAGAACCTGCAAGTGGCAGAGGTACAAGCAAGATTACCAAACAATGCATGACACATATGCAAACCGATCCCAGACACATAACTTGACCTTACTGGACCTCAAGGCTAGGCCTTTGCACTTGGCCTCCCGCGAATTACACTCTTACATACAAGTGCATGTATTCACAGAAATAGATAAACAGGCATACAGTAGATTAACATAGAAGACCGACACAAAGTCAAACAGGTGTGAAACAGGGATATAGAGATTGACAGACAAACATAGACAGATAGATACAAATATAGGCAGACAGAGAGATAAAGACAGACAAATATAGTCAGACAGTGACAGACAGATGAAGACTGATTGACAACAATACAAATAGAGATACAGACAGACCTTTAGATAGAGATCTAGATATACAGTAGATACAGACAGACATACAGAGATAACAGGCAGGAATACAGGCATTCAAAGGCGGCAGTCATGGGCGCACACACGACACAAGCACAGAGGGAAAGCCCATGAGAACAGGCGTTCTCTCCATTCGGGCACCAGTGTGGCCAGTGAGTGTCCTATGGTGTATCGTGCTTTGTAGGCCCGTCGAGTGTCCGTCGTAGCTTTTAGACGGGAAGTGTTTCAGCACGTCCGGTGTAACGTGTGATACTATTATGCACATTACACTGTGTGGCTCTCCCAGGCAAGCCATCAGAAAGCTGCAATGGACATAGGGACGAGGGGTCACATGTACGTGCTCAATGCGATTGTGAAACCGCAGCCTAAGATGTGCATTTGAATTCAGATTCATTCCCTGGGGCATCAGACTTACGTGCAACCACATAATTCTGAGGTATGAATTCTCTCACTTCTGCTATAGCTGTACAATTCTTGTCAGGGATCTTCATGACTGCTGACTGTGAACTCCACAGCCAAAGGGTCAGGAGAAGGTCAGGGCTTTGCTGTGTAAGACCAACTATTTTGCTTCCAACAAACCACCGGGAAAGTGGAAAAAAAAATACAGTCTTGCTTGTGGTGTGTTTGTAGAGGTAGGGAACCATAAAGTGTCTTAGGTTGCACTCTTAACATCAACAGGTGCTGGGCAGTGTATTAAAGGCTCACTGCCCAACAATTGCAACTACAAACTGGTGTCCATCCATTCTCCCCATTACTGTAATTAAAAGTGGGGGCTGTCTCACTGTTACCAGGGAAGCAGACCTGGTTGCCATGGTGACCATTGCAACCTCCCTGTGGGTATGCCCCTGGCCATTCTTACACTTTCATTGTAGACTCAAAGCAATGTTTCTAAGAGCTGAACAACTGCTATAAATATAATTTGTTCCATAAGGGATTGCTGATATCAAACGTTTGCCATTATGTGCCAGTATGTTGACATATGCAGCATAAGCAATCGTGAAGTGGAATCAGGCTGGAAGATGGTCGCTATTATGAGCCAAGCGGCCATCTTGTTCAGAATATGGTTCACTTGCAAATAACTAGGTAGATTTCAATGGACACTAGAATGAAGTTTACATAGAATCTTAGGAATGTAAGGAAACAGAGAAGCAATAAAACGAAGGGAAGATCCGGCCAGCTCTTGGCACGGAGAGACAGGATTACAAATGGATACTGCAAGGTCACTGAGGCCTGCAGAGAGACAAAGAGAGCGTAAAAACCAGACCATGCTTTATCTGTAACAAATAAACATAGCCTTTAGGGAGGTGGGCATGGCCCGGATTGAGTGCGGCAGCAAATCCCAAACTGTCAGACTAACATGAGGTTTGCCAATTTACGGTCAATGTATGGAATGCCTTTGTACGAACAATGGGAGGTAGTAACCCACGTGGGGTGGAATAAAGTGTCACCGGGAGGTGGGCTAATTGGGATGTACCTAATTATGTATTCGGGGTATAAGACCCCTCGTCGGGGTGAGAACGGGGCTCACTCTTTGCGATTCAATCCTGTGTGAGCATTTGTGTGACGACACAATAAAGTTTGCCTTTCCTGAAGAGACTCGTGTTCAGACAATCCTTGCTTGTGTCCGGTCTGGCGCCGTCCTGAAGTGAACCCAGTGTTTCCGGTTACAATAGGACCACTGCATGCTCTCAGCAATCCTGACTGTGGTTTAGTATTCTTCAGGTGCTTAGGGGAACGAGGAGAAGCCAAACCCACAAGTACTTGAAGAAAGCGGAGGGACTCAGCACTCCAAGATGATGGAAAAACCACGTTTGTTTGGCACGCAGCAATAGCAGCAATGTTTGGCTGTATGGCCTTCCTTTATCAAGCGTGTGGATGGTCTGAGAGAAGGTGATGTCAGCACCAGAGCATGGTGACATCACCAGTGACCGATCTGGTGACCAGCAGCTTGGAAATTAAAAATCTCAGCTGCCTGGTGGCATACATGTGACCAGAGGTAACTCCTCCACTTAACGCAGTGTTTACTGCCAAATCAGGCAGCAGAGAGTGGGTGAGGGTACTCCACACAGCCTGACCACTTTAAAATGTTAAAATGGTCAGGATGGTTACCCTTTAATACATTTTCCCATGTGTGCACAAACATAAGTTTAGAAATTTTCTCCAAACTTAAAAAAAAATTATAATCCATAATAAATTGTATAGAGTGCTATGGTCAATATTCATGCTCTTAAACTTAATTCATATTTGGAGCACACAGACAGAGGAGAATTCCAAGGTAAGGTCATGTAGAACCAATTCACCCACCACTAGAGAGTATGAGGGAGTGTAAGTATGTGTGAGTTCGAGATGAGTATGAGCATGTGAGAATGAGTGTGAGTGATTGTGGGTGAGTATGAGTGTGTGTAAGTATGAATGAGTAAGGGGGTGAGTATGAGTGAGTGAGTATGATTGTGAGTATTAATGTGTGTGTAAGTGTGAATAAAAGAAAGCGAGAATGAGTTTGAGTGAGTTTTAGTATGAGTGGGTATGAGTAATTGCACGTGTGTGTGTGAGTGACTGTGAGTATGAGTGACTGTGAGTGAATATTATTGTAAATTAGTGTAAAACAAGTAATTCTGAGTAAGCAACGAGTGAGCCTGAGTGGGTGAGCCTCAGTGACGGTGAGTGAGTGTGTGCTTGTGCGAGTCAGGCTTGCTCTTGTGTTTAGAGATAATGAGTTTGTCTTATCCCCAGTCTCCGGTCTGAATGACAGTTACAGACCTTCAGCTTAATGAGTCAGTTGAATTTTGAACATGTACAACTTGGGCCAGGTCATTTAACCCCTTAAGGACGCAGGGCGTACCATGCCGTCCTGCACCACGTGGGCTTTAATGCCGCAGGATGGCATGGTACGCCCCGCGGCGTTTGGTGCCTCTGTGCGCCGAAAAACGGCCCGCCTCCCTTCCCACAATGCCGATCGCTGGCTGGGGGTCTGCCTGACACCCGGGCAGACCCTCCCAGCTGGCGATCGGCATTGTGGGAAGGGAGGCGGGCTGTTTCCCTCATGGAAAGATCCAAGCTGCCAATCCGGCGCTTGGATTTGACAGTTGCAGCGGTGACAAGCTGTCACCTCTGCAACTGTCAGAATGTCTCAGCCAATGATTGTTGCTTTGGCTGAGACATTGTCTCTGCCCCTTTCTCCTGCTCCTCATTGCAATCTGAGGAGCAGAGAGAGAGAGAGGCAGAGAACGGAGCAGAGAGAGAGAAAAAACAAAAATGAAAACCCCAAACCCCACGCACTGTACCCCCCAGGCACTGTACCCCCCTGGCACTGTACCCACCTGGCACTGTACCCCCCTGGCACTGTACCCACCTGGCACTGTACCCACCCAGGTACTGTACCCCCCAGGCACTGTACCCCCTGGCACTGTACCCACCTGGCACTGTACCCCCCAGGCACTGTACCCGCCTGGCACTGTACCCCCCTGGCACTGTACCCCCCAGGCACTGTACCCCCAAGCACTGTACCCACCTGGCACTGTACCCCCCAGGCACTGTAACCCCCTGGCACTGTATCCCCCAGTCACTGTACCCCCCAGGCACCTACTGGCACTGTACCTACTGGCACTGTACCCCCCCAGGCACTGTACCTACTGGCACTGTACCCCCGGCACTGTACCCTCCTGGCACAGTACCCCCTGGCTGAAAAAAAACCCCCAGGCACAGTACCCCCTGGCTGAAGAAAAAAAAAACTGAAAAAAACCCCAGGTACAGTACCCCCTGGCTGGCACTGTACTCTCCTGGCTGGCACTGTACCCTCCTGGCAGGCACTGTACCCTCCTAGCACAGTACCCCCTGGCTGAAAAAAAATAACTGAAAAAAAACCTGACTGAAAAAAACCGGAAGGGCTTAGTTTAGGTGTTCTAATATTTTATTTGTGTACTTGACCCCATCAGTTCCCCGACCTCCCATTTAATTTAGTTATAACAAGATCCCCATAAAAATGTCCTCCCGCTTTTATTCCCCATAAGAGGCATATGAGATCCTGGCCGCCTCTGAGAGCGACACTCTCGCCGACAGTGACACCCTCACAGCCTCTGATATAGAGCCTCTTAGTGAACCCTCCAGTGATGGTGACCCCCCACCATCTACTGGGAGGCGCGAGAGCAATTGGGTACCCCAAAATATGGCTGCCCCAGAAATACCCCCATTTATAGCGACTCCTGGCATCACAGTAAGGGTAGAGGACTGTGAGCCAGTGAGCTTTTTTAATCTCTTTATGTCGGACGACGTATTCGAGATGGTGGTTGAGCAAACCAACCTGTTTGCCAACCAGTAACTTGATGCGCATCCGGATTCACATCGCCACAGACGTAACAAGTGCCACCCAACGGATGTGATAGAGTTAAAAAAAATTTGGGCTCTAACCCTCGTAATGGGAATAGTGAAGAAGCCAAGTATCCGGTCTTACTGGCACAAAAACCCCATCCTGGCTACCCCACTATTCCCAAGGGTTATGAAGAGGGAGAGATACGAACATCTCATGCGATTCCTCCATTTTAATGACAACGCACTGTGCCCACCAAGAAACGACCCAATGCATGACAGCCTCTATAAAATTCGGCCCCTTATCAGTCTTATGTCTGCCAAATTCACCGATAATTATGTTCCCGACCAAAATATATCTGTAGACGAGTCCCTTATGAAATTCAAAGGCAGACTGCTCTTCAAGCAGTATATCCAAAGCAAGCGATCCCGATATGGCGCCAAATTTTATAAATTGTGTGAGTCCACAACAGGCTACACCTGGGCGTTTAGAACATACGAAGGGAAAGATAGCCACCTTGACCCCCCAGGATGCCCCGATTGTATTGGCACCAGTGGAAAAATTGTGTGGGATCTGATCTATCCCCTATTCAACAAGGGCTATAATTTATGGGTCGATAACTATTACACCAGTATCGACCTATTTAAAAATTTATATTGTTTTGAGACCCTTGCGTGTGGCACAGTGCGGAAGAATCGCAGAGGTTTTCCCCAAATCCTGACAGCAGGCAAAAGAAGTAGGGGCTCCTCTTCATCTCTACGTCAGGAAGAAGTGCTAGCCCTTCGGTTCACCGATAAGAAGGATGTATACATGCTATCTACAGTGCACGACGAAAGTACAGTGCCAGTGCCTGTGAGAGGGAGGACTGAGCCACTGGAAAAGCCGAAGTGCATTGTAGATTACAGCAATTTTATGGGGGGAGTAGACTTGGCTGATCAATGTATACAACCTTATCTGGTGAACCAAAAGACTAGGGCATGGTACAAGAAGATTGCCATCTATTTGACCGAGATAGCAATTTTCAATGCGTACGTGCTCTACAAGCAGGCAGCAGTACAAAAGCCATATCCCTTCCTAGAATTCATGCTTGAGATCATATCCCAACTTATCCTAACCCCGGCCCCCGTTACATCCGCTTTGGAATCAGGAGATCTCCAAAGATTAAGCGGCAGACACTTTCCTTCCCGAGTCCCTCCCACCCGCTGTAAAAAGTCCCCCCAGAAAAAGTGTCGTGTCTGCCGTAAGAAAGGAATCCGAAAGGATTCTAGTTATTATTGCCCTACCTGCCCATCTCTACCTGGCCTCTGCATAACCGAGTGCTTCAAAATTTATCATACCGAGCTAAATTACTAAATCCCCTTTTCTGCTTTGTCCCGATTACCCTTTGCTGCCTGTACCGACTCATTGGCTTGTTATACCGACTACTCTTTGTTTGCTGCCTGTACCGACTCATTGGCTTGTTATACCGACTACTCTTTTTTGCTGCCTGTACCGACTCATTGGCTTGTTATACCGACTACTCTTTTTTGCTGCCTGTACCGACTCATTGGCTTGTTATAACGACTACTCTGACTTCTGGAATCCCCTGAATTTGGCCTGTCCCTGTTTACGTTACGCCCAGCTATTCTAAAGTGGCTGCACCAAACAACTCAAAATACTAATTTAGAATCATTGGCACATCATCTTTGGAGCAATATTCTTTCTTGGCGTGCCATGTTCTCTCAAAGTCGACATAAATCCTGAAAATCACTTGTTAAATTACCAAAAAACTAAATAAAAATGCTACATGTGGGGTACCGTTGAATTCGTAACACATTGCCGAACACAAATATCAATGTTATAGGCCAGTAAAAGGTTAACCGAGCAGGATATTAGCAGCAAAATAACAGTTTTCGTGTAAAACAAATGCAAAACACAATCATAAAAACTAAGTGTGGCCAGGGTTTGTGACCAAGTGGCTACTATACAAAACTGGACATACCCCATTTTCAACACTCTGGGTTGTCTACTTCTCAAAATGATATGCCATGATGGGGTACTTTTCATACCTGGGCTGCCATATCCTCTCAAATTCAACCTAGGCCCGGCAAACCAATCTGGCAAACTCTACATTTGACCGTGTAACTTTCCAAAAAGTAAATATAAATGCAACATGGGGGTACAGTTGAACTCGTAACACATTGCCGAACACAAATATCGATGTTATAGGCCAGTAAAAGGTTGACCGAGCAGGATAGTAGCAGCAAAATAACAGTTTTCGTGTAAAACAAATGCAAAACACAATCATGAAAACTAAGTGTGGCCAGGGTTTGTGACCAAGTGGCTACTATACAAAACTGGACATACCCCATTTTCAACACTCTGGGTTGTCTACTTCTCAAAATGATATGCCATGATGGGGTACTTATCATACTTGGGCTGCCATACCCTCTCAAATTCAACCTAGGCCCAGCAAACCAATCTGGCAAATTTCAAGTTGTAAAACCTGAAATGGGCAAACTCTACATTTGACCGTGTAACTTTCCAAAAAGTAAATAAAAATGCAACATGGGGGTACAGTTGAACTCGTAACACATTGCCGAACACAAATATCAATGTTATAGGCCAGTAAAAGGTTGACCGAGCAGGATATTAGCAGCAAAATAACAGTTTTCGTGTAAAACAAATGCAAAACACAATCATGAAAACTAAGTGTGGCCAGGGTTTGTGACCAAGTGGCTACTATACAAAACTAGACATACCCCATTTTCAACACTCTGGGTTGTCTACTTCTCAAAATGATATGCCATGATGGGGTACTTCTCAAACCTGGGCTGCCATACCCTCTCAAATTCAACCTAGGCCCAGCAAACCAATCTGGCAAACTCTACATTTGATCGTGTAACTTTCCAAAAAGCTAAATAAAAATGCTAAATGGAGGGTACCGTTGATCTCGTAACACATTGCCGAACACAAATATCAATTTTGTAGGCCAGTAAAAGGTTGACTGAGCATGATATTAGCAGCAAAATAACAGTTTTTGTGTAAAAAATGCAAAACACAATCATGAAGACCAAGTTTGCGACTAAGTGGCTACTCTAAAAAAAAACCGAAACGTACACCATTTGGAATAGCCTGGGTTGTCTACTTTTCAAAATGGTATGACATGTTGGGGTACTTTTCATACCTGGGCTGCCATAACCTCTCAAAGTCAACATAGGGCCAGGAAACCAATCTGGCAAATTTCAAGTTGTAAAACGTGAAATGGGCAAACTCTATATTTGACCCTGTAACTTTCCAAAACCTCCTAAAACCTCTACATGGGGGGTACCGTTGAACTCATAAGACATTTCCGACCAGAAATATGAGTTTATTAGGCCAGTAAAATATCGAGGGAGTATGATATCATCAGTAAAATAACAGTTTTTGTGTCAAAAATGCAAAACACAAACATGAAGACCCAGTTTGTGACTAAGTGACTACTATAAAAAAACAAAACGTACACCATTTGGAATAGCCTGGGTTGTCTACTTTTCAAAATGGTATGACATGTTGGGGTACTTTTCATACCTGGGCTGCCATAACCTCTCAAAGTCAACATAGGGCCAGGAAACCAATCTGGCAAATTTCAAGTTGTAAAACGTGAAATGGGCAAACTCTATATTTGACCCTGTAACTTTCCAAAACCTCCTATAACCTCTACATGGGGGGTACCGTTGAACTCGTAAGACATTGCCGACCAGAAATATGAGTTTTTTAGGCCAGTAAAATTTCGAGGGAGCATGATATCATCAGTAAAATAACAGTTTTTGTGTCAAAAATGTAAAACACAAACATGAAGACCAAGTTTGCGACTAAGTGACTACTATAAAAAAACAAAATGTACACCATTTGGAATAGCCTGGGTTGTCTACTTTTCAAAATGGTATGACATGTTGGGGTACTTTTCATACCTGGGCTGCCATAACCTCTCAAAGTCAACATAGGGCCAGGAAACCAATCTGGCAAATTTCAAGTTGTAAAACGTGAAATTGGCAAACTCTATATTTGACCCTGTAACTTTCCAAAACCTCCTATAACCTCTACATGGGGGGTACCGTTGAACTCGTAAGACATTGCCGACCAGAAATATGAGTTTTTTAGGCCAGTAAAATTTCGAGGGAGCATGATATCATCAGTAAAATAACAGTTTTTGTGTCAAAAATGTAAAACACAAACATGAAGACCAAGTTTGCGACTAAGTGACTACTATAAAAAAACAAAACGTACACCATTTGGAATAGCCTGGGTTGTCTACTTTTCAAAATGGTATGACATGTTGGGGTACTTTTCATACCTGGGCTGCCATAACCTCTCAAAGTCAACATAGGGTCAGGAAACCAATCTGGCAAATTTCAAGTTGTAAAACGTGAAATGGGCAAACTCTATATTTGACCCTGTAACTTTTCAAAACCTCCTAAAACCTCTACATGGGGGGTACCGTTGAACTCGTAAGACATTGCCGACCAGAAATATATGTATTTTATTTCATTTAATGCTAAGCGTACAATGTCATTCACAATAAAAATACAATGGAGAACTTTGAAAATTGCAAAATTTCCTTTTTTCTCATAGTTTTTAGGTTTTTTTTCATACTATAATATATTTTATATATAAATCTTTGATGGAAAATGAAAGCCCTATTTCTCCTGAACAAAATGATATATAATAAGGGTGGGTACACTTAATATGTAAGAGGTAAATTATGGTTGAACAGCGAATAGCTGAAATTCTACTTTTAGAAGTGTTCAAAAGTGTTCCAAACTTGTAAAATTACTCCCGTCCTTAAGGGGTTAATTGAAGATTTTAAAAAAATGTCCCTCTCCATTTGTCAGTTAAAATAAAGCTTTTGAAAATAGAACTTTCAGTGGATGGCCAACCTAAGAGTGTGACTGAGTATGTAAGTGAGTAGGTGTGTGAGTGAGTGTGAGAAAGAGTAATTGTGAGTATGAGTGAGAGTGAGTGTCTCTTAGGCCAGGTGCACACTAGTGTTTTCTTCTGCGCACTAGCGCGCGTTATGATGCTCTTTATGTCGTGCGTTGTCAGGGCCGGCCTTAGGCCTCTGGGCGCCCTGTGCTAGAAATCCTCACAGTGCCCCACAGTAGCCACACACCCTACCATATCCACACCCCAAACCACTGGTGTATTTTGGCCTAGGCCGACTGGGCACAGGCCTAGGGCGGCACTTTCCAGGGGGCGGCGGCCTGCACTGGGTGGCCCCACCCCTAAAAAAATTTTTTCTTTTTTTTTCTTTACTTTTGCTAAGTATTTTACCAGGAAGGATACATTGAGATTTCACAAATTTACACTTTCAATTTCACTTTCCAGGGGGCAGCAAAAAACCTCACCACTAAATGGGTTACTCACAGAGCACCGAAATGACGCCAACTTTTTGGTGTTCTGTAGTTCCCTGCACTTAGGAGAATAAAATTTCCCCACCCTGCAGTTAATTCACCATTCACCGCAGGGTCCCCAAAGTGCATGGAGTCGGCCGCTGAATGCTGCCACCACAAACCCGTGGCCTGCTGTTTTCAAAAGAACTACTGAACGAAAATGTCTGTAATTTACATATAAGATCCTATGATTGATAATAAAAAGTTCTGTTACAGAAAAAAGAATAACTGCTATTAAAAAAAGGGGGGGGGAATTTTGCCCAAAAAAAATCAGAAAAATGACTAAAAGGTACTAAAAAAAAATCAATAAGTAAAGACTTTTTACTGCAGATTAAAATAATAAATGATTTATTAGATATTGCATAAAAACGGGAATATTTTTAACATTGAAACCTATGGGGTTCGCCTGAATAAACCTGCTGATTGAAACCACCGAACATCAGGGCATTTCACTGCCATTTCTCTGAGTCTCAGTACCACATGACTGGCTGAACCAAGTGAAACGCACGCGTGCAGCTGCCCGCCCTTTCGTTAACACAGACTCTATTCTGGACTGAACACCCACCGGGAAGGGAATCAAAGCTACAGTGCACCCTCTGGCAGTGGCACCCCACTGCTGACAAGATGGCTCCACAGCATAATTGCTGTGTGCTCATATACACTCGGTTTGCTGGGAGTTTTACTGCAGTGGATTCTGATGCACTCATACACACCGCACATTGCATTGCTGGGAGTTTTACTGCAGTGGATTCTGATGCACTCATACACACCACACATTGCATTGCTGGGAGTTTTATTGCTGTGGATTCTGATACGCTGACACACACCACACATTGCATGGCTGTGAGTTTTATTGCTGTGAATTCTGATGCACTCATACACACCGCACATTGCATTGCTGGGAGTTTTATTGCTGTGGATTCTGATACGCTGACACACACCAAACATTGCATTGCTGGGAGTTTTATTGCTGTGGATTCTGTGATACACACTGCATATTACTGTGAGTTTTATTGCCCTGGAGCTCTGGGATACGCTCATACACACTGCACATTACTGTGAGTTTTATTGCTGTGCAGTTCTGTGATATGCTCATACACACTGCACATTTCTGTGGGTTTTATTGCTGTGCAGCTCTGATATGCTCATACACAGTACCCATTTCTGTGGGTTTTATTGCTTTGCAGCTCAGTGATACGCTCATATGCAGTGCACGCTTCTGTAGATTTTATTGTTCAAACAATTAGAGCGGCTGTGATCCCGTTTACTTGACATGCGTGGCTGTTCTTTGTAAAAATGCTTGAATTTAAACATTTCATAATTTTCTTTATCTCAATAGATACATTTGAAATGGTATACAAAGTATACAAGTAGGCACTTGGTATCCACTTTTAATATAAAGAGAGGTAAAGGCGGAGCTTAAAGAGGAAGGGTGGGGATTAACCAGGAAGAGGTGTGCCCTTGACAGGAAGGGGTGCGTCAAATTTAAATTAGGGGGTGCACGAGTTTAGTCAGGCCTAGGGCAGCACAAAACCTAAATACACCACTGCCCCAAACGGTGAAATTCATTATTCAGTGAAATTCGAGGGTTTGTGAATTACCCCTACTACGAAGTCCCTACATGGAGCAAGATCAGCATCGAGCAGGGACACAGTGCAGGGGCAGCAAGGCTGGCTGAATCTATTCACAACACTGAACAGCAGAGAAATGTCAGTGAAATGCCCTGATGTTCGGTGGTTTCATTCGACAGGTTTAATCAGACGAATCCCATAGGTTTCAAAGTTAAAAATATTCCCGTTTTTATTCCATATCTAATAAACCATTTATTATTTTAATCTGCAGCACACAGCCTCTGTTTTTTTAGGCACTTTTCTGGTGAATTTATTTAAATGGCTTTTTTTTTCTGTAACAGAGCTTTTTATTATTATTCATAGGACTTTATATATTATTTCCAGGCATTTTCATGCAGCAGTTTTTTTGCAAACGCCGTTTAAAAGTTGCATGTATTTTTTTTTCTTTATGTGTTTAGCCGCTGGACATCTTTTTGTGTCTGCGTTCGGAGGGTCATTGGCTGCGTTTGGCAGTCTCTTGGGCGGCTTGTGGGTCTGTTTCGCAGTCTCTTGGGTGGCTTGTGAGTGCGTTTGGCAGTCTCTTCAGTGGCTGCGCTCGGCAAGTGCGTACGGCGGTTTGCTCTGTGGGTTTACGGCTGTGTTCGGCGGGTTGATCCGTAGCGTTCAGCAGGTTCACAGCGTTCGGCAGGTCGATTCACCGCACGTCGGGGACCCTACGGCGAATACTGAATTCACTGCAGGGTCGCCAATTTAACTCGCTTTAGTGAGGTGAACCAGAGAGCACTGAATTGTCAGTGACATTTCGGTGCTCTCTGAATAACCCTGATAAATGTGTTCACTCTAACAGTTATTTATATAAATAGGACTAAATAAATCATACAAGGATTCTCCCTTTGCAGCGGCGATCGGCCAGGATTCCGGACGATCGCGGCGGCCCCCCGGTGTGGCTGACATCCTCGATGTCAGCCCAGCCTCCGGGACCCAGGCAGGCACGATAAACGTCATAACGCCGGCGCGATGACGTCTATTACAGGCACCACCCTCGCCATTGCGGGGAAGGTGCCTGTAGGGGAGGGGGGGCCTCTCTCCCTCCCCATCCGTGCGAGCCACGAGTTAATAGCAGGCACCGTTTGGAATGGCACAGCCTGCCCTTCCAAGCGGTGGCTGTCTTTAACCCCTAGAGGGCTGGATCATGATTCAGCGCCAAAAGGCGCTGTATCATGATCCCCTCCCGGAGCTGGCCAAACATCTTGCCGACATCTTGGCCGACGGCTGGCGTCATCGTGCGTAGCGCGATGATGTCAGTTCCGGAATTAACCCTTAGCTGCCACCTATGGTGGAGATAGGGGGTTCGAATGAACCCCCTATCTCCCGATCCGTGGCAGCTAGGGGTTAATGTTTAGTATCCTTGGAACGGCCAGAGCATGGCCTTTCCAATGATACAAAACATGACCATTTAAAATGCAAAAAACAAAATTAAAAAATAAAAACAAAATTAAAAAATAAAAATAATAAAAATAAAAAAAACATTTTTTTGGGGTTTTTTTGGGTTTATTAATGCAGCAATCTTGTTCTCATTCCATTTATAATGTGAACAATGATGGTGCACTAACGATTTTTTCTATGGGGGCGTTTGCTAAAAAACACGTAATTTCCCCCAAAAAAATTTAACGACTCCCCATTTCAATTTTTTTTTAACCACTTGAATGCTAAGGACGCGCTCAGCGCGTCCTCAGCATTCCCGCTGGTATGCGGAGGACGCGCTGAGCGCGTCCTCGCATCGGGGTCAGCGTTCGGCCGGGTTCCGGCCGATCGCTGGCCCCTCCGGTGCGGGCTGACATCCTGGATGTCAGCCCGGCATCCGGAGCAGTGGCCGCCATTATTATGTGTCATCGCGCCCCCGCGATGACACATAATTCAGGCGCCCCCCCCGCATGTGCGGAGGAGGCGCCTGAAAGGGAGGGGGGGGGGTCCTTCGGACCTCTCTCCCTCCCGATCGGCGGCTCACAGGGGCTTAACCCAGGCATCATTTGGAAGGGCACAGCCTGCCCTTCCAAATGATGCCTGGCATTAACCCCTGGGGAGCTGGATCGCAAATCGGCGCTGAAAAGCGCCGATTTGCGATCCTTCCCGGGAGCTGGCCGACATCTTGGATGTCGGCCAAGCTTCCGGGAACTCCCCCAGAGGACTGGCGTCATCGTGCGCAGCACGATGACGCCAGTCCTAGCATTAACCCCTAACTGCCACGAAGTGTGGAGATAGGGAGTTCCAATGAACTCCCTATCTCCCGATCCGTGGCAGTTAGGGGTTAAATTTTGATATCGTTGGATCGGCCAGAGCATGGCCGTTCCAACGATACCAAACATGAAAGTAAAAAAAATTGTAAAAAAAAAATAAAAATAAAAATAAAAAAAATTAAAAAATAAAAAAAAAAATAAAAAAAAAAATAAACACTTTTTTTTTGTTTTGTTAATGCAGCAATATTGTTCCATTTCAATTATAATGTGAACAATGATGCTGCATTAACGATTTTTGTATGCGGTGCGTTTGTTAAAAATGGTGTCATTTTCCCCAAAAAAAAATGTAACGAGACCCCATCTCTAATTTTTTTAACAAGCGCACCCCATACAAAATATAACCGCAATTGCTCGCATGTTAAAATGTGGAAAAAAACACTTTACACGCTGTAAATTATTGAAAATACATATTTTATTGCATTTTTTGTTATAATATACAAACATGACATAACGTATACATATAATAATGACATATTATGAATCTACCGAGTCTGACGGAAAGAACGATATATAATATGTCGATGTCATATACTAAAATAAGCCTTCAAAACACGTTTAAACATGATGCGCAAAACAGGTAAAAAATGACCTCAGCACAGGGGCGGGAAAAGCCTCAGCAGCGAAAGGGTTAACAAGCGCACCCCATAGAAAATATAACCGCGTGATAAAGTGTGAATAAAAACACTTTACACAATGTAGATGTCATGCCCCGCTCCGCGGCCTTCCCCCGGCCCACACCGCCATGCTGGGAGAGGTTCCCTACTCACCCGAGGTCCCTCGTGGCGCGTTGCTCCGAGTTCCGGGTCCGCAGGATGGAGAGGAAGAGCCAGGAGACGCCCCACGCCGCCGGCTGGATCCAAGCCCTGTAAAGGAATGCGCGCACGCGCAAGAACAGACCCTCCTATGTACTGTAAAATCAGGTACTCTGGCGCCCTTGGCTGGCCGATTAAGGGTACTGCGGGACACCTGCTCTGGAGATCCTCGAATGCCTCCCATTGACCTATCAAAGATCCAGGTACCTCAACTCCACCTACGAGAACCAGGTGAGAGATATTCTCATGATCCCATGAACCCTATTTAAATCCGCCTTCCTTCCCAGCACATTATCCAGGTTCTACTGTGCCTTCCGCCTCAGTTTTCCTAGAGTTCCTCGTATTCCTTGATCACGTATCTTCTAACCCTTCGACCCGGATTGTGCCACCGACTACGCTGCCCTCTTCAACCTTCGACCCGGATTGTGCCACCGACTACGCTGCCTTCTTTAACCTTCGACCCGGATTGTGCCACCGACTACGCTGCCTTCTTCAACCTTCGACCCAGATTGTGCCACCGACTACGCTGCCTTCTTCAACCCTTCGACCCGAATTGTGCCAACGACTACGCCACCTTCTTCAACCCTTCGACCCGGATTGTGCCACCTACTACGCCGCCTTCTACACTCTTCGACCCGGATTGTACCATCGACCACGCCACCATCCTCGTTATTATCCGTTGTTCTTCCTGGGACTTTGTTACGAATTCCACTCCAACCTTATTGACTGTATTATTTTCTGGACTTCAACTACTATTTATGGTTCACTAAAAGATTACTTTACTCTCCATCGCCTCCTGATTTCCTTATCCATAGCTTGCCATTGGGTTCCATACACACACTTCACAGGGGATCCAAACCCTGCATTACAGAAGAACCTGGATCATCATGGAACCCGCAAGCACCGCTCAGGTTCTTGCTATCCTCACCGAACAGATGGCCGCCCTAGCCAAGATGGTACAGAACCTACAGACCAGCCAAGAAACCTTACTCCACAGAGAGAGGAGTCGCGCCGAGGCCACGGCATTACCTCCTTCACCCTCTGGTTCCGTCATTCAACAGGCCGAACTCCTCGCTCCAGAACCCAGAGCCAATGCACCCGAACGGTTTTCCGGTGATCGCACAAAGTACCGCACCTTTATCACTGCCTGTGAACTTATGTTCTCTCTTTGTCCCCGTACTTATGGATCTGACTCCGTAAAAGTGCGCTCAGCCATTTCATTGATGTCCGGGGCTCCACAGGACTGGGCCTTCCAACTTCTGCGTGAAGGGAGTCCTCTTCTATCCTCCTGGAATTCCTTCGTCCAAGCCATGAACCCTATATATGATGACCCTCTGCGTTCATCAACCGCATTATCCACAATTCGGCATCTACGAAAAGGACGACGACCAGTGGAGGACTACATCTCCGAGTTTCGAGCTGTGGCCACAGATACAGGCTTGAACGACGTGGGTCTTAGAGATCATTTCCGTCATGGTCTCTCTGATCAACTAAAGGACGAACTGGCCCGAATAGGGGTTCCCACAACACTGGACGCCATGATCCTGCGATCCCTAACCCTGGACCAACGTTTCAGAGAGAGACGTCAAGAGAGAATGGCCACCGCTCCTTCCTTACCTGTCCGGCGGTCTGAAACTCCATCCACGACCTCTGTCAGATCCCCCAACTCCACTCCTTCACCTCCTGAACCCATGGAGATTGGCTTAGCACGAGGTCCCTTGTCCCCTGCTGAACGAAGCAGACGACGCGCGCAAAACCTCTGCCTGTACTGCGGTCAACCCGGTCACCTCTTGCGTGGCTGCCCTATACGACCACCACTTCCTTCTGACGGAGGTAAGAACCATCCCTCCGTAATATCACTTCAATGTGTATTTGGTTCCACCTCCGCTCATATGACCATTCCTGTCATCCTGCAGTGGGAAGATAGAAGTGTGAACGTGTCCGCCATCATAGACTCCGGAGCTAGTAACAACTTCTTCGATCTCACCCTCGCTACCTCCCTAGCGATCCCTACACGACTGAAGAAGACTCCCACACCGTTACAAATGGTCGACGGAAGCACACTACGTACCGGCCCCATCACCCATGAAACCACTCCTTTGTTGCTGCTCATCGGTACTAAACACCAGGAGCGCCTCCAATGGGACATTGTACCTTCTCCTTTGTTCCCTCTGGTTCTAGGTCTTCCTTGGCTTCGCACCCATAATCCTTCCATCGACTGGTCCTCCAACACCGTCTCTTTCCCTTCTCACCATTGCCAACACTTCTGTATGAACGGGTATACCACCGAAAAGATTGGGTTTTCTACCTACCCAGCTTCTGAACTACCGGTCAAATATTCTGACTTCCAAGATGTGTTTGAGAAGAAAGGGGCCGACACGCTACCTCCACACAGAGAATACGATTGCCCCATCGACCTTCTTCCAGGAGCACCCATACCCCATGGGCGCATTTATAACCTATCCGTTCCTGAATCCCAATCCTTGAAGGAGTATATTGAGGACGGGCTCCAAAAAGGATTCATACGTCACTCCACTTCGCCTGCCGGGGCCGGTATCTTCTTTGTTGGGAAACGAGATGGTGGGCTCCGACCATGCGTCGACTACAGAGCATTGAACGCAATCACGGTACGTAACCGTTATCCGCTACCACTGATTCCCGAGTTACTGGATAGAGTGAAGGATGCTTGTATCTTCACAAAGATTGATCTCCGCGGAGCTTATAATTTGGTGCGAATGAGACGAGGGGACGAGTGGAAGACCGCCTTCCGTTCTCGATACGGTCACTTTGAGTATCGCGTCATGCCGTTCAGCTTGTGCAATGCCCCAGCTGCCTTTCAACACTTTCTCAATGACATCTTTCGTGACATCCTGGATACCTTCCTGGTGATTTATTTGGATGATCTACTGATATTCTCCCGCTCTGTCCAAGAGCACGAACAGCACGTCCGACTCGTCCTGTCTCGCCTCCGTCAGCACAAATTATATGGTAAAATTGAAAAAAGCACCTTCGAAACCCCATCCATCGAATTTTTGGGATACATTCTGTCACCAGGGCATGTCGAGATGGATGAAGCCAAGGTCAAGGCCATCCTCGACTGGCCAACACCTAAAGACAAAAAGGCGGTCCAACAATTCATGGGGTTTGCCAACTTCTATCGACGTTTCATCCGATCCTTTTCACACCTCAGCGCACCTATTACATCGCTAACCAAAAAGGACGTGCGATTTCAATGGTCCGCAGAGGCTCAACAGGCCTTCGAGAGACTTAAGAAGAGCTTCACCCAAGCACCCGTCCTAAAACAGCCTGAGGCCCACCTCCCATACTATTTAGAGACAGACGCCTCCGACATAGCCCTGGGCGCAATCCTATCTCAGAAATCCGGGGACAAGAAACTCCTGCATCCGGTAGCCTTTTACTCCAGACGCCTCAATCCTGCCGAACGAAACTATAACATAGGTGAGAAAGAACTGCTTGCGATAAAAAACGCTCTCGAGGAGTGGAGACACGTTCTCGAAGGAGCGACACACCCTGTAACCGTGTTTACTGACCATCGCAACCTTGAATATCTCCATACTGCCAAACGACTCCAACCCCGACAAGCCAGGTGGGCGCTCTTCTTCTCTCGTTTCTCACTACTCATCACGTATCGACCTGGAAAGAGAAACGGAAAGGCGGATGCCCTCTCTCGTCAGTATGATTCTGGTACGCCCTCTACCACGACACCAAACGACACAATCCTGCCTAGTGGATTCTTCTGTGCTACAAAAGACACCCTAATGGAGCACATACGAAGGTACAGTCGACATCCACCTACAAACATCCAAGGACTCGTCCCCCTCAAAGGATACCTGTATCATGAAAAGCAGATATATGCGCCTCCGGAGACCCGTCTACAAGTACTACAAACTGCGCACGATATTCCAGCTGCCGGCCACGGGGGTATCAAGAAGACCATAAACACCATACAACGATATTTCTGGTGGCCATCAGTCAAGAAGGATGTTGCTGCCTTTGTTCTTTCCTGCCCTATCTGTGCACGTAACAAACAACCAAGAGCTCGCCCTGCCGGTCTTCTACAACCCTTGGCGCTTCCACAACATCCATGGAAAGACCTCTCGATGGATTTCATCGTTGACTTACCCCCCTCACGCCAACACACAACGATCTTTGTAGTGGTGGACCGTTGCACCAAAATGGCCCACTTCATTCCAGCGATAGGCCTTCTACCGCTGCCCAGACAGCTACACTCTTCATCAGAGAAATATTCCGACTGCATGGCATCCCTCATTCCATCGTTTCAGACAGAGGATCCCAGTTCACTTCTCGCTTCTGGTCTCAAATGTGCCGTAGTCTAAAAATTTCTAGATATCTCTCCTCTGCATTTCATCCTCAGAGCAACGGACAAACCGAACGGACGAACCAGACGTTGGAACAGTACCTCCGCTGTTATACCACACATCTCCAAGACGACTGGCTGGACATCTTGCCACTCGCTGAGTTCGCCTACAACAACCAGGTACATTCGTCAACACGTCTTTCTCCTTCTATGCCAACTACGGATACCACCCACCCGATATTCTACCCGACATCCCTCTGAACACTCCGGTTCCTGAAGTGGCAAACCGTCTAAGACCCTTACGCCTCCAACTACGAACATTACGCCATCAACTACAACAGGCTCAAGACACCCAAAAAGGTATGCAGACCGTAACCGAAGACCCGCTCCGCGATACGCACCCGGAGACAAGGTGTTGCTGTCCACTGCTCATCTCCGACTAGACTGCCCGTCTAAGAAACTGGGGCCTCGCTTCATCGGCCCGTTCCAGGTCCTCAAAATGGTCAATCCGGTGGCAGCCCATTTAACCCTTCCTTCCTCCTACAGGATTCACCCTGTTTTCCATGTCTCCCTCCTAAAGCCTTGGCGTGACAATCCTTTTCCGGGACGACACGCCGACCCGATCACTCCCGTGTCGGTGTCCGGAGAAGAGGAATACGAGGTCTCAAAGATCCTGGATTCCCGACTACGTTATGGCAAGTTGGAATACCTGGTCCACTGGAAAGGTTACGGTCCGGAAGATCGCTCCTGGGAACCTGGCACCAATATTCATGCTCCAGCTAAGGTTCGTGCCTTTCATCTTCGTTACCCCTCCAAGCCGTCGGTGAGGCGCACCCGGGGGTCGCGCCTTGGTGGGGGGTCCTGTCATGCCCCGCTCCGCGGCCTTCCCCCGGCCCACACCGCCATGCTGGGAGAGGTTCCCTACTCACCCGAGGTCCCTCGTGGCGCGTTGCTCCGAGTTCCGGGTCCGCAGGATGGAGAGGAAGAGCCAGGAGACGCCCCACGCCGCCGGCTGGATCCAAGCCCTGTAAAGGAATGCGCGCACGCGCAAGAACAGACCCTCCTATGTACTGTAAAATCAGGTACTCTGGCGCCCTCGGCTGGCCGATTAAGGGTACTGCGGGACACCTGCTCTGGAGATCCTCGAATGCCTCCCATTGACCTATCAAAGATACAGGTACCTCAACTCCACCTACGAGAACCAGGTGAGAGATATTCTCATGATCCCATGAACCCTATTTAAATCCGCCTTCCTTCCCAGCACATTATCCAGGTTCTACTGTGCCTTCCGCCTCAGTTTTCCTAGAGTTCCTCGTATTCCTTGATCACGTATCTTCTAACCCTTCGACCCGGATTGTGCCACCGACTACGCTGCCCTCTTCAACCCTTCGACCCGGATTGTGCCACCGACTACGCTGCCTTCTTTAACCCTTCGACCCGGATTGTGCCACCGACTACGCTACCTTCTTCAACCTTCGACCCAGATTGTGCCACCGACTACGCTGCCTTCTTCAACCCTTCGACCCGAATTGTGCCAACGACTACGCCACCTTCTTCAACCCTTCGACCCGGATTGTGCCACCTACTACGCCGCCTTCTACACTCTTCGACCCGGATTGTACCATCGACCACGCCACCATCCTCGTTATTATCCGTTGTTCTTCCTGGGACTTTGTTACGAATTCCACTCCAACCTTATTGACTGTATTATTTTCTGGACTTCAACTACTATTTATGGTTCACTAAAAGATTACTTTACTCTCCATCGCCTCCTGATTTCCTTATCCATAGCTTGCCATTGGGTTCCATACACACACTTCACAGGGGATCCAAACCCTGCATTACAGTAGATGATTGAAAATTTAATTTTTATTGCATTTTTTGTTATAATATTCAGGCAGGACATGACGTATACATATAATAATGATATATTATGAATCTGCCGAGTCTGCCGGAAAGAACGATATGTAAAATGTCTGGGTTGTATAATAAAACATGGCTTCAAATCGCGTTTAAACATGATGAGCAAAACCGGTAAAAATGAGCTCAGCACAGAGGTGGGAAATGGCTCAGCAGCGAAAGGGTTAATTTACTCACGGTGTGCTCTTTGCCTCCCTGTCAGGACCTGAAGCTGCTGCTTGAACAGAGGAGGCAGGACGCAGGGGAGATCCAGGGAGACTGCAGCTGTGATGTTTCCAGGGTTGCACTCTGTGCCTGCCGGGTCAGAGGAGGAGGGGGGCTGTTCGTTGTGTGTCCCTTGGTCCCGGGCTGCTGTCTAGCTCTATCTCCTCCTCAGCAGCCCACCCCCCTTTTATCCCCGTGCACACAGTGTGCGATGCGCGGGACAGGAAGATGACGGGGGATTAGGGGAGGAGTGGGATGGATGTATCTGTAACTGGATCCTCTCCAGCTAACTGTGGGGAGGAATGCAGGGTGTGTGTCGGCTGCCTGGGCACCCTTAGTTGCCATGGCGCCCAGTGCCGTCGCACAGGTCGAACACCCCAAAGGCCGGCCCTGTGCGTGTAGCATATAATTACGTGGATAGAGAAGAACACAAGTAGTACGCGTGACAAGGGGGAGGCAGAACAGGCAGACAAGGGGGGAAGACAGGACAGGCAGACAATGGGGGAGAGACAGGACAGACAGACAAGGGGGAGACAGGACAGGCAGACAAGGGGGAAGACAGGACAGGCAGACAAGGATGGAAGACAGGACAGGCAGACAAGGGGGAGACAGGGCAGGCAGACAAGGGGGAGACAGGACAGGCAGACAAGGGGGAGAGAAAGGACAGGCAGACAAGGGGGAGAGACAGGACAGGCAGACAAGGGGGAGGCAGAACAGGCAGACAAGGGGGGAAGACAGGACAGGCAGACAAGAGGGAGACAGGACAGGCAGACAAGGGGGAGAGACAGGGAAGACAGACAAGGGGGAGACAGGACAGGCAGACAAGGGGGAGACAGGACAGGCAGACAAAGAGGGAGACAGGACAGGCAGACTCTGACGTTCCCCGGGACAGACCTGGTAGGATCCCTGGCAACAGACCTCTAGCCCTCCGATCCTTAGAAATGGTCGGGACCGCTAACCCTAACTTCTAGCAGCCACAGAGGCCAGGGAAAAAGGCAACACTGAAAAAGAGTATACTGCACAACAGTATACAACAGAGATATGCAGCACACACCTTGAATGACAGACAGCGGGTAACCAGGCAGGAACACAGAGCAACGGTGGTTGTATAGACGGAACCTTGCAAGTAGCGTAAGGACACTTTGTACTGCACAACAGTATATGATAGAGATATGCAACACACACCTTGAATGACAGGCAGCGGATAACCAGGCAGAAACACAGAGCAAGGGTGGTTGTATAGACGGAACCTTGCAAGCAGCATAAGGACACTTTGTACTGAGCATACAGGAAAGAAAAACAGAAAATAAAGCACTGAGAAACAAGGAAGGTAAAACAAGGAAAATAAACAATCTGATATACAAGGGAGCAGCACAATGAGCAAGGAAAACAGATGGTTAAACCAGAAAAGGGAACAGAGAAGCAAATATGCAAAACAATAAAACTAAGAGAAATATAACATCTTATTTTATACAGCAGGTAAAGGGACAAGAACACAGTAAACAAAATGACCATATATTAGAGCACAGCAGCATGGGAGAGGTAGACATAAATAGTCTAGTGCCCTGGGTCAGGTGGTCAGAACTCACAAGCAACATGGAGCTCCTGAAGTAGAAGGGGCATGCAGATTGGAGCAGACAGGTATAAACTCCCACCTGGAATAGGAACAAGGGAATTCATAGGTCTCCAAACCGGAAGCATGACACAGACCTTTAGATCAAAGTGCAAGTTGGAATTTGAACTTGGCTGTCAGAGGATTCTGCCTTGCAATAAAAGTCAATCGGGCAATTTTGAAGTTTCAGACGTCCCTTGTGGAAAATCCTTAAGTCCGATTGCTTAAAAAAAAATATAGCATGCAAAGTCAGAACATGTCAAGGGTCAGTGGTTCTGGTTTTGTTGTGGGTCCCGCTGATTTGAGATTCTTGGAGCGCACGTCTTTCTTTTTTCTTCCCCCCTCCCCCATCCAGATGGGATCACGGGGACAGGGGGTGTGTATTGGGTGTGCTGGGCCAGCAGCCACCATGGCCCTTCCTGCAGTGCTTGGCCCTGGTGCTCCCCTGGCCTTGTGGCCTCTTCTACGGCCTTCTGTTGCCCTGCGCATCCGCAGAAGTGGGCCAGGTATGTCACATTTCACCTGCGTCCCACCCCCCTTTTTAATTTTTTTATTTATGCGCTCCCCCTATATTTTACCCTCCATGCTTTACCTTCCTAGTGATTTATGATGACTATTAATTGTGCTGTCTGGTATTGGTTCTTCTGTCCGATGATTTGTCCACGTTTGTGGTTTTATTGTTTTACTGTATGTTATTGTACGACTTTCCTACTTTCTGAATAAAACTATTGAATATAAAAAATATATAGTTTTTAAAAACTGAATTCTCTGTCAGTTATAAAAAAAAACTTCAGCTCTCACTGTCACAGAACCTCAGCTCAAAGTGTCTTTGTAATTTGAACTGGGCTCTCAAAAGTTTCCTCAACTCAATGCAAGGGGAAGTATGGTTTTATTTCTGCCTAACAGCCTGTGTCTCATGAAGAGCTCAAGCACCAGAGAAAGGCTGGCAACTCCACAGAGTTCAAAGAACTGTACTGAAGAGCCTGTATACAGAGTGAGTATGAGTGTGAGTTATTATGAGTGTGAGTAAGAGTGAATATCACCATAAGTGAGTATTAGTGAGTGTGAGTATGAGTCAGAATAAGTGTGAGTATGAGTGAGTGAGAGTACTAGTTTGAGTGAGTATGAGTGTGACGAGTATGAGTGTGTGTGTGAGTATGTGTGAGTGAGTATATGTGAGTGTGAGTGTAAGTGTGATTATCGGTGTGAGTATGAGTGGTTTCCTTATCCCAATGAAAGTCTATGGGGAAGCTGGTGGATTTCACAAGCTCCCTACAGAAAACCTGTAATTCACTTATAAAAGATGTTGCACGCAAAGTCAGAACATTTCGAGGGTCTGTGCCAAATTTGGTGGACGTACCTTGAAAGCTCTAGGTCTCATTTTACAGGGAAGTATGGGTCTCCAAATAATAATAATATTAGAAAGGATTATAGTATATACTGTGCTTTTCAAGCCAACATAAGAATAATAACTACAAAGGTTAAAGTTTGATGGCAAATTTTGATGTTGACTTGACAATTTTTAGTAAAAAAGTTTTAAAAAGTGAGAGTGAGCGAGTCTAAATAAATTATTTTGAGCGTGAGAGTGTGTGAGTGTGTTTAAGGACATGAGTGTATGTATGAGAGTGAGTGTAGTAAGCATGGGAGAGTATAAGTGTGAATGAGTGTATGACTGCATTTGGGAGTATGAGTGCAAGTATGAGTGGGTGGGTGTATGTGAGTTAAAATATGAGTATGTGAGTGAGTATGAGTAAATATGAGCGTGTGTTTGAGTTTGAATAAGTAAAAATATGAGTGTGAGAATGAGTGTGAGTATGAGTGCAAGTACTGTGAGTATAAGTTAGTCTATGTGAGGGTGAGTGATTGTATGAGTGTCACTGAGTTTGAGTATCAGTGTGTGAGAGTGTATGAGTGTCAGTGAGTATAAGTGTGAGTATGAGTAAGTATGATTGAGTGGGTGTTAGTGAGTACAAGTGAGTGCTTTAGTATGAGTATGAATGTGCGGGAGTATGAATGTTTGTGAGTATGAGTATAATTGAGTATGAGTGTGATTGAGCATGAGTTTGCATGTATGAGTGAGTGTGAGTGTGCAAGTGTGAGTGAGCAAGCTTGAGTGAGGATTAGTGAGTGAATGGGAGTAAGAGTGTGAGTATGAATGTGAGTGTGAACGTGTGAGTATGAGAGTGAATGAGTGTGAACGAGTGTGAGTTTCATTGTATGTATGAGTGAGTGTGAGTGAGCATGAGTGTGAGTCCGAGACTTTCAGTCTTGCTCTTATTATTTCCCCAATCTCAAATATTTTGAACATATTTTGCTGGCCCATTTAAATAAAGATTTAAAAAAAAACTACTCCCAATTTGCAAGTTAAAATAAAGATTTTAAAAACTAAACTCTCAGTCAATTAATAAAAAATGTTCAGCTGTCATTGTCACAGAACATCAGCTCAATGTGACAGTCAATAAAAGTCTAAGAGGAATTTTGGAATTTCGAAAGCCTCCTACGAACAATCCGTAAGTCAAATTGCTTAGAAAAGATATAGGTCCACATGACATTAAATGCTCTAAAATGTTGATGCTAACGGGGAAAACCTGCATGCTCTGTTTAGCACCATATTACAGGGCAGGCGCTAATTCAGCAGCCTGCCCCGTAACGCAACACACCCTCCCTGATACTCACAGCAGTGCTTCCGTGCCGCGACGAGTATCACCTCCTGGAGTCAATAGGACTCCATGGAGGGTTGTGCTGCCAGGTCATGTGCCCTGTGCGATCTCACTCTTGCGAGATCATGCAGGGCCACAGAATGATTCACGGTGGGAGACTGGGAACTATTTATCCCCAGTCTCACTTTACTCCCGGTGGCCAGAAGCGGCAGATATTGGCCGTCTTTCTCGCCACAGGATGAGAGGTGGGTATCTGATTTTTTTTTGGGGGGGGGTTAAGCTGGTGCTAACTGATTCTGCAGAATCCCCTATTTTAGCTGACTATGCAGATTATTTTTATCTGTTTACAAAGCTAATCATAGAAACGGTGTTTTTTCTCTAGTGTCATAAGTAATTTAGTGGCAAAATAAACTTCCAAACATGTTCTAACATTTATTTAAGACAAATTAAATGCTAAGTGTCATCATAGTGTTTCCCTGTTGGTTGATGGCCATGCTACTTATTATTCTTAGCTGTAGTAGAAACATTACACGTTTTGGGACACTACACTTTCTGTGTGATCTTCAGAAGACTGTCTGTCTTTCATGCTCTCCTTGATCAGGGAACTTTGTTGTTGACCTCATAGACCCATAGTTTCAGAACTTACAGCCTTAAATTGATTTAGAAGTGCTGCTATCCATTGGATTTCAGTCATCGAAAGGACACTCATCTGAAAGGGGACCTTTTCTAATATTTGAGATTACTTGCATATGTTTTGAGTGATTGAAGCCACTTTCCAAATAGCTACAGTCAAAATTTATGTAAAATATAAAAGTATTGAGGAAGGAGCCTGAGAACGGCTGAGCTAGCAGCCTAAACGTTGCGTTCGTGTTCTAAGTGAAAATGCCATATAACTAATGGTAATGCCTGGTTCCCATTTTCTTCGTTCTCATAGATATATTGAAGAGTTGGCAGTATTACAAAGCTGGTGTTAACTTAACCAGAGCTGTTGTAAACTTACCAGAGCCATTATAGCCTATGGAGCTGTTATGTTAACAACAGCTCTGGTTAAGTTAGCACCAACTTTGTAATACTGCGCTTGGTGTCTCTGCGGCCCTTGAGCACCCCCACCATTGGTATTGTATTGTGACTCTCACTCTATCTGATCATCATCTTCTAACTTGGACCCTCAGTTCTCCCTGCGTTCCCCCATCTGAACACAAACCATCTAAGGCTTGCAGAAACCTCCACTCTCTTGATCTTCAGCAATTCTCTGCTGATATGTCCTTGCCACCCCCATCTCTTATTATCCTGTCTTAATGGCTACCACCTTATTATCCTGTCTTATAGTCGGCTACCACCGACTATAATGCTATCTTTTCCTCCACACTCGATAAACTAGCACCGTTAAATCTTTATCGTTGTCTCCAAAGGTGGTCCCACATTACTGAATGCTACTGGAGGAAAACCCACCTCACCTCAGACTTTCTTCACTATAGATTTATGTTTCCATCCTGCCGTGGCTGCTCCTCACACCATCCTCAAAACTGATTACTTTGCATGCTTTTTCATAGCAAAAATTAAAACCAGATACAAACTGACATCTCAACAAAACCAATATCATCCACACAAGCATATCTTCATCATGTCTATCCTCTCACATTTAATGCATTCCCTCCCTTGACTGAACAAGATGTCTTTATGCTCTTACGATCTTCTCACCCTACTATCTGCCCCCTCGATCCCATTCCCTCATGCTTTACCAAGAAACATTGTGCTTTTCTTGTACCATCCTTGCCCCAGACCTTTAATCTATCCTTATCCTCTGGAGTTTACCCTGCTCCCCTCAAGCAAGCTACTGTAGTCCTGATCCTAAAAAAGCTGCCCTTTCCAACTACTGCCCCGTTTCCCTACTCCCTTTCACCTCCAAGCTCCTAGAGAAGCTTGCGTACATCCAACTGATTGACTACCTCAATTCTCATGTGTTCCTTCACCTCTCCAATCTGGTTTCCTTTCCTCTACTCACCAGAAACAGCTCTAACTAAACTAAAAAAAAAAGAGGTTCTGCTCTTTCATTGTTCTCTTCTACCTGTCTCAAAGATCATCTAGTGTTTCTATTTCTAGAACCACATCCTCCCTGCAGCCTGTCTCTGTTGGGTTGCCCCAAAGTAAAGTACTCCGTCCTCTTCTATTTTCAATATATACTGCCTCCCTAGGCAAACTGATAAAAAGCTTCTTCGAATTTCAGTTCCACCTACTGTATATGCTGATGACACCCAAATATACCCTTCATCCCCCGATCTCTCTCGTGTAGTGCTGGATCGTGCCACTGAATGTCTCTCCACCATCTCTAAATGGATGTCTTCCCGATTCCTTAAACTTAATCTTGCCAAAACTGAAATCCTTGTTATTCCTCCTTCCAAAAAGAACCCCACTCCACCTATCTCTTTACACATAAACAGAAGCTTGACGACTCAAGATTGTTGACTTGGTGTAACCTTCGACTCTGACCTTATGTTTTCTTCCCACATCCAGACTGTGACCAAATCCTGTTACTACTTATAACGTAAAAACATTGCCCGTGTCTGCCCCTTTCTGATGCAAGATACTGTAATGGTACTTGTCCATGCGCTTATCATATCTCAACTTGATTACTGTATCTTGCTTCTTCTTTGCCTCAACAAAGCCTGCTTTGCTCCTTGCAATCTGTAATAACTGCAGTTGCCAGTCTTATATTTCTCACACAATGCTCTTCACATACCTCCCCCCCTCTGTCGGTCTCTCCATTGGCTTCATGTACTTTTCTGGATACATACAATTAAAAATTCTGACGCTCAGCAGGCGACCTCCACCTGTCCTCTGTTTCCACCCGCACCACAAACTCTTATCTCCAAAACTTCTCAAGGGCTGCTATGGTCCTGCAGAATGACATACCTTGCCCCATCACACTCTCCCTTAATCTTCAGGCCTTCTAGAAATCCGATAAAAGTCATATCTTCAGCATATCACATTACTGATGCCTATCTATCCATCTCCTCACCTACCCCACCACATATATGAAATTACCTCCATGTCCGCATCATTCCTAAAATTTGTGTGCTAATGATCCTGATGACCAAGAAAATTTCTCTTGTCTTCCTACACTCAATCCCTTCTAGAATGTAAGCTCCCCTGAGCAGGGCCCTCTTGGTTCTGTTCCTATGTTTTTCTTAATTTTGTCTCTTCCCACTGGTTATTGTAAAGCACTGCAGAAACTGTTGCAAGCATATATAAATGATGTTGATAATAGTAATCAGAGCTATTTTCTGCCGGAGGGAGATTGGGGATTTTATTCCCCAGTCTCACTCTGCTCCAGGCGGCCAGAAGTGGGAGATCAGACTGCCATTCTCACCGCTGGACGAGAGGTGAGAATATGATTTTTGGGGGGTTTTACAGCTGGTGCTGACTGATTCCACAGAAGTGAAATCAGTTAGCACCAGCTTCAAGCTGTGGTTAACTTTTCAGTTAACCACAGCGGGGCATAATTAGCGTTAGGACTTTGTTTTTCTGCCGCTAATTACTCTTTGTGCTCCCCATGTTAAGCATAGGGAGTGCAAAGTACAGTAAGCTTGCACTGGAAAGCGCAATCTCAGATGCATAACAGGTTTTGTAACCCGTTAGCTTTTGGATTGTAATATGTGCGTCCTGTGCTAGCGCCACTTAACCCAATGATACCACTCTAAGCGCTAACATTAGCGTTAAGATCGTAATATTGCCTTCTGAGTTTTATTGCTGTGAAGCTCTTTGACATGCTCACATGCTCATACACACCGCACATTACTGTGTTTTTTATTGATGTGAAGCTCTGTGATACATTCATACACACTGCACTTTGTGAGTTTTATTGCAGTGTAGCTTTGTGATATGCTCATACACAGAGCATATTACTGTGAGTTTTATTGAGGTAGCATTCTGTGACACACCCGTTTACACTGCATATTAGTGTGAGTTTTATTGCTGTGCAGATCTCTGAAACACTCAGTCACACTACATACTGCTGTGAGTTTTAATGCTGTGGAGCTCTGTAATAAGCGTAAGCGTGTTAGGGTGGGAATAGTTTGAGGGGGGCAGCTGCAGCAGCAGCATTTCATTTATGGATCTAGGCAAAACAATGTCATGTAACTATCTGGTCTTCCCTCCCGAGAGTCTGGGTACATTTGCAAAGTGGTATCAATTCACAGAATAATGGAGGGAAGTCCTATGGTTTGATTTAGAAACATAATAGTGTGAACCCATAAACAAAGTGACCTAAAAAAGAAAAAAAACGCACAAGATATATTATGGCAAGCAACATCACCACTCAAAAAACAATGTCATTGCCTGGCCCTGGCTCTATTCATTGGCTGCACGCTGGCGTGCACTCTCTATTTATTAGCTTCATGCGAGCGTATGTCATGTTTTCATTGGATGCTCGTTGCCTGATGCTTTATGACACTTCATTGTGAGTAACCAACCGTTTTCCTAGAAAAAAAAGCACTGATAGTAATAATAAGAACTATGTAAGGTTTAGTTCTGTGTAGGAGATTCCTCTGTTTTAAATAAATAGTACAGTATCTCATTTGAGCTGAAAACTGCATTTAGCAAATTAAAATTGAATGTAAGAGTAACTAGATGCTTTAGAAAAACCCATGATGTGTGCTTTTTATTTTAATTTCAATACAAATAAGTAATTTTTCACCAGAGTAAGACTTAAGGAGTTATTCAGGAAGCACCAAAATTTCAGTGAATAGTGAATTCACCACCGTGTCACTGACCTGGAATCGCCGAAACGCAATGAAGTACACCGAAAAAGAAAGCACCAGAATTCCCCTGAAATTTTGGTGCTTTCTCAATAACGCCTAATGTGTGTTTGATAGACTGAGCCCATATCTCAACTTGTGCACTGGATTTTTTAGCAGCAAGGACAAAGCAAGAGTGGCTTAGGGACTGCTCTCTGAATGTCTCAGAGTGACCCAAACAGTTGACTTGAACCAAATCGAACATCTCTGTAGACACCCGAAAAATAACTATCCACTGACAATTGGCATGCAGCTTGACAGTACATAAGAGGATCTGCAGAGATGAATGGCAAGAACTACATGAATTCAGGTTCACAAAGCTTATCACAGCATACCCAGAAAGATTTGAGTCTGTAACCGCTGCCACACTGCCACAGATGCTTCAACTGAGTAGTGAGTTTGCATACTTACACCAATGGCTAAAATTCTGATTTTGTCAGTCTTGGTTGACAAGAAAATTCTTCTGCTTCCCTGGCCTGGAAATAGCCCTGACTTGAATCCCATTGAAAATCTGTGGTCAAGATTGAAACGCATGGTCTCAAGCAAGAATCCAAGCAACAAGTGAGGACTCATTGAGGCTATCAATTCCTGGCATCATTTGATCACAGAAGAGGATGTCAAAAGACTTGTAGAGTCAATGTCAAGAAGATGTCATGCAGCAGTTAAGGCCAAAGGCTATCCAACACATTATTGAAAAAACACATTGTGACAAACTTGAAATTATCGTTTTTATGCTATACAAAAGCCAAGATGCATTATGGTACATTTCCAGCCAAAATTTAACTTATTTAAAGATTTTTTGCTGTCTAAACTATTTACTACTTTTGGCCAGCTGTTCATGGGTTTTTGCGAAACCAAGAGAATCATATAGAGGGGTTAGTTACAATAAGGATTATTCAAAGAGTGCCGAACTTGCCACCGAATTGTACAGAATGATGAACATTAGTGATTCAGCTCTACAGGTTTAAACAGGCAAATCCCAGAGGATTCAATGTTAAAAAATATTAATCGATTTCAATTCCCTTTTTATTCAACCGATTATTCTTTTTTTTTTCAGCAAACCATCTTTTTCTTTATCTATTTTTTGGAAAAAAAATTGTATTTATTCCCAATTTTTTTTGATCTGTAACAGACCATTTTATTTTTTTTTATAGGACCTTTTTTTATTATTTCCACATATTTGCATGCATTATTACTGTTTTAAACACCTTTTAAAGAGTAGCAGAGCTCTGTTTTTATTTTCTGCAGTTCATCGTCATTCGGCAGTCAGTTTGGTGGCGTTTGGTGGGCTGATCGGTGGGCGGCTTCGCTCCTCAGCGGCTTTGGGGACCTTGTCTTAAATAGGGAATTCACCACAGGGTTGGCGAACTGGAATCGCCGAAGCTCACCGAAATGTGCCAAACGAAAAATGCACCAAAAGTTCACTGAAAGTGCTTTCTGAAACACCCTTATTGTGTTTATACTAGGTTTGAATTAAAATTTGTAAAAAAAAAAGATTCAGATCAGAGGTTCTTCTTCCTTCCATATGGGTGAAACACTTTACACTGCAGGTATAAGTCACACCATCAAGAATAATTGTATAAAAGTAATACTATGGCCATAAAGGTCCTCAGTAGGTTTAACCTAAATTATTACAATCCCTGACTACATCCTCACGTAATTAAAGTCTACCTTCTTTTTAAACAAAGGATCCACGAAAATACCATATGTGACTTTCCATGTATTCTTAATAATGTAACCTATACGATTAGAAAAGCTATGTCATTTTTATTGCATTATGTCCTACATCCTAGACCCCATATGGTGAAAGCCCTAGACCCCCTACAGTGAAGACAGTGGAGGTGTTAGTAAGTTAGTAAGTTGAACATTTTTCATTTTAAACATCTCAAAGAATAGGCTGTGTAATGAAATGCTATATCCCAAGGCTTCCATGCAGTTTACACATAGAAATCCATTACCCATCTGTTCTTTTGCACCAGTCCCATCCATCTTAAAATGATATCAGAGTACACGTGACTACAGAACCATACATCATCTGAGATACAAAGAGTTAATGCAGACCAAGCCAAAAGTAATTATTTATTTGAATCTCACTGTAGCAAATCCTAATGAACATTGCCAAGTATAATGCAAATCCATTTGTTCGTCATGGTATGAAAAATTTAGTAATGCAGTATAAAGTATTACCTTTACCCATTTACTCAAAGGTATATAACTACCATCATTATTATTATTATTATTATCATTTATATAGCGCCAATAGTTTCCGCAGTGCTTTACAATAACCAAAGGAAACGAGATACAAGAGATAAAAAGAAAAAAAGGATGGAAACAAGAGGTGTAGAGGGCCCAGATCATCGGACATCCCTGAACAATACCAACAATTTTGGACTGTTGTTTTACAAAGAGATGTAAAATATTGTATTAACACTGAATACTATTGTCCTGGAATAATTATGTTGGTCAGACAATAGTGTTATACCACACAAAACATAAAGTAGCAGAGCAACCATTTGGAATTTCCTCCCCTAGATGTGACCATTGGAAGTTGATGGATATGCACACCATTTAGTCAACAACAAATGCCCTAGCTTATGACAGTTTTCATTTTTATCTTTTATCAACTGATGGATGATGTCTGAATCATATTCCCATGCAACGATATTGTGTACTAATACACAGAACTAGTACTATATAAATTTATACGTTATGTATTACAACTGGATAACTATTTGACTGTGGTGATCATACCAATAGGTACGTATGCGGCACTTTTCCTTTTACCCTTCCCATTTCTTATTTCAATACTCCTATCACTGAGTCAAAGGTTTTTCAGATTTCCAAAAAAGAAGATAATGCACAAACAAACGCACCTTGCTGTTTGACTGAGATTTATAGAGGGCAATTCACAGCATCATAGGTAGATTGCCCAAAGATAAGCCGTTATACATAACAGCTTTAGCAGTTAACATAATGGATATAGCCACTATTCCAGCCCAGCCACAAGCTTTGATTACAGCTAGATCATAGCATCCACTTACTATGAATTAATAGCTCCTATAATGCTATTCCAACATAGATCATTCTTCTCGTTTCAAGCTAATATTCTACTAAGAATACTGGCTCTTAGAGCCTGGTGTTAAGTGATATTATAAAAATCACTTAACACTGAAAAATTAGCATATTCTAAAAATCCCAAACTTATTTCAGAACCGACGTGCACAGGGCGGAGTGAACTGCTGCCTCCTCTGTCCATAAGCAGAAGACTGCCAACAAATTGCTCCTATTGTCCTACTGTGGCCTGTTACGGATCCTGGTACCCCAGGCGCCCCTTTCCGCTGAACCAGGAGATGATCGTACTCCCATAGAATAGTCGACACATAGACTGTGAGAGGATCCTTGCCGATTGAACACCAAACTAAGAATGCTTTACTCCGGCTCAACAGTTACAACCATTTCCAAAAGCAAGACACGCCTCTGCATTACCTATTTCAAAACCCTCCCCCCACACACAATGCCCTGGGCTCCAGGCAAAGGAAAGGCTGTGATATTCAGTTCAAAACAGTTTCTGGTGAAGAGTGGGGTGGAAGCAAAGAAATGTTTAGAGTGTAAGCTATTGAGCAGGGTCCTCTCCTACTGTTCTGTGGGTCCAACTTGCATGCACATGACTATTCTGGCTTACCCATTGTACAGTGCCACAGAACTTGTTAGCGCTTTATAAAAAACTTGGAACTGCAACTGTTACATACAAATACACACAGCACCTAAATACAGGGGTATAGTACACAGACGTCAGGGGATCGAATCTAAGAAAATCAAATGCACATTGCTGTGGCCGTTCCGTCACATGGCCACTGCACAACCATATAAAATTCAAATTCATACATTGCTCATATAGGGTCGATCTTGGTCCAAGGAATCCGTCAGACTCAGGGGCTGATACCAGCATCGGCGACCTACCTGTCATTACAGCTCAAACCCTAAGTACAGCAGTTCGGTTGTAAGTAGCTAATAGCCGCCTGACTTGTCAGAATCAGTAGCAGAGAGTTGCTAAGCGTTATCAGTTTACAATGATATTTTCCCTTTGCAGCTCCCTATCACCAACTAGGTCAGAATAGAGCTCTATGTCAACTAAGTCAGAATGGGGTTCTATGTTTCCTTAAGGTTACCCTATCTTGAATAACTCAATGCTATGTCTTTACTAACCAAAACCCTTCATATTGAATATCAACCATAACTAATTTTCAAGTCTAACCCAATAGAAGTATTCATAACCATGAAAGACACAATCATGGACATTAGGAATATTACACAGTCCCATGCTTAAACTTGCAGTGTAAAACTTACAGTTGGACTGTCATGTTGTGTAGGAAATCTGATTTCTACATTTTTCTACAGAATTTCATATTAAGTGTAATTTCTTTGGAATAATAAGCTTCTCCATTTTATGGAGAGAATCCGTTCATAAAGCAATGTTGTATCAGGATAAATCAGACACTGGTCTTTCATGACTATCATGTGCAATGGCTTCAGCTATATATTTACATGAATAGAGCTACTGTTTAGTGAGTAACACATTTCCATCAACACTTTGTGGCAAAGAAAAGATTTATCAGCTACTCACAGTTAAGCTCTTAATGATCTAGTTTCACTAAGCATGTAGGGCTACATTACATTCCTGGTGCTAGAACGGGAATGCTAGGGAGAAAAAACTGTGCCCGCAGTTTTCTTTCTACCGCCCCCATTTTAGCACGGGATTACAATGCAGGCGCTTAAAAAGCTGCCTGCATTGTTAGCGGGTGCTAAGCAAGTTAGCGGGATGCGCGTGGCAGTGGTAAGCACTGCCGCAAACATCCACTCGATGGAGTCCATAGGACTCCATTGAGTTTCTCCTGTGTCGTCACATGACCTGCCAAATCTCGCCTCGCGAGATCCTGCAGGTCGGCGTAGTGATCTGCAGGGAGAGACTAGGGGACTTTTCCCCCAGTCTCTCCCTGCTCCTGCCGGATGGAGGAGGCGGACAGAGGTCCTCGCCGCAGGACAGGAGGTGAGTATCTGCCTTTTTTTGGGGGGTTTCTGGATGGTGCTAACGGATTCTGCACCAGCACAATTCGTTAGCATCAAGTCCAGACTGTGGTTAACATTTTGCTAACTGCAGCCGGACGTTAAGTTAATCAGCGTTAGGACTTTGTAATCCTAATGCTGATTAACACTTTGCGTTCCCCATGTTAAGTATAGGGAGCGCAAAGTACAGTAACCTCGTTTCTTAACCCGTTAGCGTTTGGATTGTAATATGCGGTGACTATCTGGGCTAACGTTAACGCTCACTCAGGGAAGTGCTAACGTTAGCACCCAGAGTGTAATGTAGCCTGTAAAGTTTAATGTGGCTCACACACAACAAACTTTTTTTTAAAAATACTGACAAAACTGTAACGATGCTCTTTGGAACAGCACCAAAACTACATAAATTGCAAAATCCCCATCTATGTGTTGGGACAAAATCAAATGGCACGCTGACCACAGTCACTGCTCTCAAATATCTAGGTATGTGGTTAGACCCAAAATCTTTCCTTTGGCCCCCACAGCAAAAAACTCTCATCTAAACTTTACCCCAAACTAGGTGCCCTGTACAGAAACAAATCCTGCCTGAGCCCGACAGTAAGAAAGCAAAATGTACAACAAATGCTTATGCCGGCTATTGATTACGAAGATGTAGTGTATGCAGCGGCCCCGCAAACACACCTTCAGAAACTTACTACATTGTATAACTCATTCTGCTGCTCTGTGCTACAATGTAACTACATGACCCACCATTGTGACATGTTAAAAGAGCTAAACTGGCCATCGCTGGAGTCAAAACGCACCCTTCGCCTTTCTTTCCAAACTGGTGTTTAAGAGCTTTTCTGGGAAGCTGCCACCCTATCTGAATAGACTGCTTCCTCCAGCAGTTCCCTCATTCTATAACCTCCGATCCAGGACCAGCACCTTACTTGTAATACCACAATACAAAAAGAAAATGTCTCGATCCTCATTTTCCTACAAAGCACCACAATTATGGAATAACCTCCCAGACGCCATCAAATCTTCCCCCAGTCTTAAGTCACTCAAGAGCTCCTTATTAACATACCTCAATACGGAATGCACCTTTAAACATGTAACATAGTGACTATATTTCCTACATATTTATTTTCTGTTAATCTGTATATTTGCGTTTTGTCTTTAATATCTTGCATTTTATTACTTTGTATTTCTGCAACAACTGTAACATTTCAATGTTCTTGAACCCAGGACATACTTGAAAACGAGAGAAATCTCAATGTAACCTTCCTGGTAAAATACTTTATAAATAAATAATGATGAATGAACTGTGAGTTTTCATAAGGAATTCACTGCTGAAAAAAACAGGTCAACAAGAACTGCGGCAGCATGGCACAGACATAATCTCCCCAACTTCATGAGTCTAGGAACCTGCATTCCCCAGGGAATGTAAGTTAAAATAAGCACAGCCCATAACAGAGTCACAGATAAAACCAGATAACAGAATTAAACTTATATGGCTCAACCAGAAGTGTATAAAACTGGAAAAACACCTATGAGCCTCCAACATAATTCTAAACACACCACAAAAATTCAAAAACGCAGAAAAACATGCAGGTCAAACAAAACAGGCCATATTGCCAATTCCAAAGTGTCACGTAGAGATGGGGGCCGAGACTCCATTTCAAGGCAAATAAAGACTTTATGGAATGTCGGGACCCATCTTGCTCTTGGTGCACTTGCTGGGATTCAAACCTGTCTCCACAGTCATAGAGCAGCGATGTTACCTCTACTCCTACCCATCTGATTATGTTCATTCCCCTTTGACCTCTCCTGAAGTGTTTTTCCTCTACAGAGCTGACTGTATTTTCAGGGATGGGGGGTCGCACCATTATACAGTATAGGGAAATTCCAGGACATAAACATTTTCTGAGATACTCAATTCTGAGGTTTGCTCTGAACAACAGCTGACCTTTATGACTGTCTTTGCAAATGGCATTGTGCTGCTCCCAAATAAATGGCTGCAGAGTTATTTGTATTAACAGGTATTAAAAAGGGCAGACTAAATACCCCTTGTATAATAACAATAACAAAAAATTTAATAATTATTAATCGACCACACTTTAGTCAGTATATGCAAAGCCTTATTAATTATCCAATAAATTATTATAATATTTTGTAAAAACCCATTTAATTGACTTAACTAGTTTACTGGCTGTTTATTTGCAAATGTTCCCCACAATTTTTAAAAAACTCTAAAAATAAATATTTTGTCTCTAAAACAAATAATTTTTTATTGGATGATTAAAGTATTTTGTAAAGAATGCAATAAAGTGTTGACTTTTCCTGTTTGGCAGGAAAGCTGGAAACTCTGAATAATATATTATATACTTAGCTACACACATGAACACGCATTAGGCTTCATTTAGCTGAGCTGAATATCGCATGGACAAAGCGTATTTTATCTTCACTGGTATAGCCAGAGGGAGTCATTTATCAGCAATGACATGATAGTGGGTTGGAAGGCAAACAGCTTTATTGCTGAGTGAGATTAAGCCAGACTGCAGTAATTAGGGACCAAGATAAGAAAATTACAGCAGCATCTAATAAAATAAATCTTAATGCCTACTGGACAAAGGGGATCAAATGCTGAGACACTTCACAAGCTCTTACTGCACAGAGGGTTTTACAGTGTGATGTTGCTTGTAGAGATATGCGAGAAATCACGGTCTGTTTGCAGGACTGTGTCTCAGAAAAGGAATTACAGTTTGTTTTCGGATCTGTATAAATAAATAGTATGAGTTTCTTGCTGCCAAGATAAAGTGAACTCCTTAATACTATTATTGTTATTATTAATCCATAATAACATACAGGGTAATTCAAAGAGATTCGAAAAGTCACTGCACGTTCGGTGACTTTTCATTCTCTTCAATTCGGTTCCTTTTGCCGATCCCATTTCGGTGACCCTGTATTCAGTAAACACCACCAGTGTATTCAGCAAACACCACAGGGTCCCCGAATTGCAGGGAAAAGCTACCGCAAACCCGACGAAAACGAACCGCAAAACCCACCGAATGCACACCGAAAACCCTCAAAAACATCTGGATTATCCCGTCGAAAAACCCGAGCAGGAGCCGATCACACGCAGCGAAGCAGCCGAGACCGTGAAATTTGCATATGAGGTCCAGGGAATGATAATAAAAAGGGCTGTTACAGAAAAAATAAGTAAACTTAAAAAAAAAAAAATAGGACTTTTAAAAAAAAAATAAATCAGAAAAATGCTTAAAATATCCTAAGAAAATCGATAAATAAAGAGACTCTTTACTGCAGAATTTTATAATGAACGGTTTTATTAGATATTGATTTAAAACGGGAATATTTTTAACATTGAAGCCTATGGGATTCTCCTGAATAAACCTGCCGAATTAAATCACCGAATGGCAGGGCATTAGGGGAACCTTTCACTGCTGGTTTGTGTTCTCTGAATAGCCGAAGCAGTGCTTTTTCATGGGGATTTCACTGCCCTCAAACAGGCACCGTACAGGCACCGTATGTTCAGGCAATTCGCTAGGATTTGGCAAATTGCCTGCTCTCTGGATAGCCGAATGGCCAGGAAAGGTAACCGAACGCTGATTTTCAGCGTTCGGTTACCTTTCTCAAGCAATTCAGAGCTCTTTGAATAACCCTGCTTGTGTCAGCAGATTGCAAAGCACCAGGGCCAGATTAATATCCGGTAGTTCCAGGCTCATGCCCCATAATAGCCTCAGAAAACGGATAACTATAGGGGTTATTCAGAGAGCACCAATGTCACGGTCCACCGGGGGTACCTGCTGATGTGCCTGTAATGCACAGCCTGACTCTAAGAACTTTGCCCTGGATCACTTTTCCTTGGGTTCCCATCCGGGTTTTACCTAAGCTCCGTACCATGACCAGGTTCCTGGAGATCCAGCCTGGGTCTTCCTTTCTGGCCCTGGAGTTCCATCTGCGATCAAGCCTCCTTAAATGGCAGAGAGACCCAGCTAGCAGTGGTTCTGCATTGTGCTCCCTGACTGAGGTCACTTGGTCGTGTGCATACCTGCTCTCCCTGTACCAGCTTATCCTGCGTATCCAGTACCTATCTGTCTACCCTGTTGTTCCTGGATACATCTCCGTCAGTACAAGGGACTTTCAGCGATCTCCACCTGTGCTGTATCTACGGTCTGTGGTCAAGACTTCCAGGTCACTGCTCAAGTGGGTACTCTCCACCGCGTAGCCCACTATCCCCTGTGTCTGGAAACCTACCTGTGGATTACAGCTTTTCATCACCTTCTCTGACCTGTGATCAAGGTACCACTGCCCGCTGTCCTTATTTATTCATGGTGGATCCTGTTTGCAGTCTGGGACTGCATAGCCCACTATCTTGACTCTCCATCCAAGACCACTCCCTGGACTGTATTTATGTGATATATTGTGTACCGAACCCTTGCTTTGGCATACTTCACTTGTCAGCCAGCAGCCAGCCACGACCCCATGTATATGGACTTTAACCACGTCTTTTCTGGTACGTTCCAGAATTGCCTGCAGTCAAGGCCCATTTATGTTCCATTAAAGTTATATTCGTTGCTTCATTCCTGTCTGGCCTCCCCTCTGTGTCACCGCCTGCTGGGCTCACACCCAAACCGCACACGCCACATGACAACCAAAATGTCACTGACATTTCGGTGCTCTTTCGTTCCCCATACCCTGTGGTGAATTCAGTATTCACTGCAGGGTCCCCGAAGGGCAGGGAAAATCCGCCGACTGCATCCAAAAGTCCACAGCGAAACTGCCAAAAACCCTGCAGACTGCCCTCTACAGTGCCTGATTAGAGAGCTGTGTCTGCCTGATGTTTTAGTAACAATGTTTTATCCCATAGGCTTCAATGTTAAAAATATTCCCGTTTTAACTCAATATCTAATAAACCGTTATAATATTCTGCAGTAAAGAGTCGCTTTATTTATAGATTTTTTTTAGTATTTTTTTAAGCATTTTTTATACTTTTTCAAAAAAAAAATCGAACTTTTGCCGAACGTCCCAAAAAGTTAGAAGTTTGCAAATGGCCGATGTTCGATGCGAACTCCGAACAGATCGAACCGCTCATCCCTAATGGCTACCTTCCCAGTGCCCACCTTTGGAAATATCAACCATAGCTAGGCAATGGGATAATTACTTTACAATACGTCATGAGACATAATTTTCACAAATTGATTGACCACCAGAGTTCAGCAACTCTAGACGAAAATAAATGTTGTGACATTGCATATGTTTATTGAAACAATGCCCTGGTGAATGCATGCCATACTGTCAGGCTCCCTGCCGCTGTGTAATACCTGCCGCTTACAAGTGGGCAACACATGAAGAGTGCTGCCCTATGTGAAAGCACCATTGGTCTCTGTAAGGATATAGAGTCACCCAGCACGCAGACAAAACCCAGAAAGGCAAGGAAAACCCTAATCTGAGAAGCGGGTCCTTAGAATGGCCAGGTACTAATCTAAAATACATAGAAGTACAAATCAGGGACAGGAGAGATATCGTAGTAATAACAAGCCAGAGGTCGGTACACGAGATAAACATATGCCAAGGGATAAACACAGAAGTGACAGTCAAATATACAAGCCAGAAGTCAAACCAGAAAATCCAATGCAGGAGCTAGAAGACACGCACTGAGGGCTAGAATAAACCACTTCAGGGCTCAGAGCACAGTCAGTGACTGATATTTAAAGGCCTAGATCCCTGATCAGGTGCAGCATACAAAGTAGCCTGATTCAGAGACTGGCGCCCTCTCTGTTGGGAAGGCCGCACTGCAGGAGCACCAGCAGGCATGGCAATCTCAAGCTATTCAAAAAACACCTTCATGGGAGGCAGGCCTCCCATGCTTTGACACAGGACAGTCATATGACTGTCCAGGTCAGATATGGGGCTGCTGCGGGGCTGTGTGCCTGGAGGCACATCCTGCAGAGTACTGAGAGCAGCAAGATCCTGAGGAGCTGAGAGCAGCAAGATCCTGCAGAGCACTGAGAGCAGCCAGATCCTGGGTAGCACTGAGAGCAGTCCGTTCCTGGGGAGCACTGAACAATCAGTTCCTGGAGAGCACTGAGAGCAGCCAGGTCCTGGGGAGCGCTCGAGAAGCTAGATCCTGTGGAGCACTGAGAGCAGCCAGATCCTGCGGAGCACTGAACAGCCAGATCCTGGGGAGAACTGGGAGCAGCTAGATCCTGGGGAGCACTGAACCTGAACTTACGTGACCTGTGTATATCTGGCTCTGATACTAGCCAGTGCCTCACCAGTCCCTGACCTCACTGCACGTCACTGCCATCCATGTCACCCAGGGGTGCTGTTCATGACATATAATCAAAGCAAAAGGTAGTCCAGCAAAATATTTAAGTGTGGGACTTTTGGCAAGGCATTGTATATTCCACAAAGTATTCAAAACACATGAACAGGCAGGGAGAGTTCATCTAGTGAAAGCTTTGCCTATTGTCTGCTACTGTCGTATTGTAGCTAAATAATTTCCAATGGGCTGATGAATTTCAAATTACAACCATCCATTCCAACAAACAATTATAAGTGTCAACATTTATTGGAAACTTTTTCATGCTTAATATTCCAAATATATGGGATTTAGTTACAGGAAACCTTAAGAGCATAAATACCCAGCTTGCCTGGAACATCATGGATACTAGTGTTTGGTTACATGATTGCCATTATTCATTCTATATCTTACTATTTTTGCTATCTTTATAAATCACCAAAAATTCTTTACTATCTTAAACTGGGTCGATGTTGATATATTTGTGACCTGTTGAATCAGACAAAACTAAATGGTTTATGGGATTCAAATTGCAAAAAAATGTTAATATAGCATTAGAAAGATGTCAAGGAAAATGGATTGCTCGATTGGTTAGTTGGTTATGTTTTCAAAGTGTGGTGCCTCATGTTATGATACAGTCAAAGAGTACACTCATTTCCGCTGTTGGGTGATACTAGTGCAGATCGTTGAAATAAGAAATGATCTATACTTATTCATTTTGTATGGATTGTTTGTTCAGGTACAAAGTATAATTAGGACACCATGATCCCAGGCAATTGTCACTCCTTGGAGCTCCTCCAACAGCTGGCACTAACAGATTACCTAAAATCTAACCAATACTTTATCACTTACTCTTTATAGAAATATCCTTATAATAAGTATGATGTTATGCAGTTTTAGAGCTGTCCCAAAAGTTATTACATCACTGTTAAAAATTATATATTTTTTAAAACAAGAAAATTGCTTGAAATTTTTATTCTGTTTCCTAAACAGAGGGGACCTAGTTATGGGCATGAAAAGAGCAGGGTTACAAGCTATTCCTCCACCAATAAAAAACATTTTCAAGATTGTCCCAGTACTGACAGAGTTAAAAAAAGTCAGTTGTTAACTTAAAAAGATGCATGAAACAAGAAGATGACAGATAAAGTGAGAAAGTAGGTAGAGAGTAGGCATGCGTCTAATTGAACGTTACATAGAACTATTAGTGTAATGCACACAATTAGTGTCAATCATGCAATTGTGCTGCATGAACTATGTGTTGTTATTTCACAAACCATCTCTTACCAAAGGGGGGAAAAGAAGGTATATATTTATTTTATTCAAGAAATCTAGTTATGCTTGTTTCCCCATTTAGAGTAGAAACTTGCTGGTTGTCTAATTTGTCAGTAATTTGTATTCAGTTAAATAAAAAAGCTTATTAAATTTAGCCTTATTCTAGATTATTAAAAAGCATACTTACACATTTGAATGATACTATACAAATCAGTTTTGTCCAATGAGCAATATGAACAGAAGATAGGAAGACAGAATGGTTATTAATGGGACTAGGGATGAGCCGAACACCCCCGAGTTCGGTTCGCATTCGAACTCGAACTTTTCAAATGTTCGAACTTGAACACGAACTCAATACAAGTCAATGGGACTCAAAGTTCGATTTTTAGAGTGCCCTCCAAGAGGGCATACAGTATATGCTAGATATTTGCCATAAAAGGTGTATGGGGGTCCTGGTAGTGCCCTGGGGGACAGGAAACAAGGACAAAAAGTAAAAAAAAAAACGTTTTTAAAGGGACAGTGAGTTTTCCATGAAATAAGGGTTAAAAATAAAAATGAAAAATTCCTTCAAATATCGTGCCTAGGAGGTCACCATAATCTGCCCGTGAAGTGGCGGATTTCTAGGATGTATAGAAACATTTAAAAACAAAAAAATGACGTTTCAAATGACGGTAAAAGCTTTTCCTTTAATCTATTCATAAACAACTGCTTGGGGCGGCAGCCTGTATGAAAAGACATTTTAGGATGCGCAGAAAAAGTTTATTGAATTTTTTTTTGGGCTAAATTATGGTGAAACTTATGCAGGCTTTGAATGAAAGTAACAATAGGTGCTTTGAAATTGGGCCTTTAGAGTCGGCAACAGTGCTGTCACATCGTAACCCCTTCTGTGGTATTGTGGAAGAGTGCAGGGGTGGACCATGCGGTCCTATATTAAAAAGATATGAATCTGGTAAAGGTGTCAGTGCAGCCAAACATTGTGCCTTTGGTGCCAGGCCAGCAAGTGCCATCATACAGTAACCCCTCTGTGGTATTGTGGAAGAGTGCAGGGTTGGACCCTGCGGTTCAAAAAATTAAAATGATGTAAATCTGGCACAGGCGTCAGTGCAGCCAAATATTGTGCCTTTCATGGCAGCAAGTGCATTCACACCGTAACCCTTTTGTGGTATTGTGGAAGAATTCAGTGCTGGAGGTTTTGTGAATGCAGAAGACATCACCGATCTATTCAGTTACGTCAGCATCAGGGGATTGATAGCTGCTGATCCAGGACTGATTCATTTTTATAAATGTCAGCCGGTCTACAGAGTCGGTGGACAGACGCACTCTTTTGTCTGTGACAAAACCTCCAGCGGCACTGAACGTCCTTTCGGAAAGCACGCTAGATGAAGGGCAACCTAGTAGCTGCATAGCATATTGGCTAAGTTCTGGCCAGTGATCCAATCTCAACACCCAGTAAGCCAGTGGATCATCTCCTGGAAAGGTATCCAGGTCTGCCCTTGTCCCTAGGTAGTCCTGCACCATATGGTGAAGACGCTGGCAATGGGTGCCTACATTTGACGTCCCTGGGCGTCGTGGACTAAAAAAATTTAAATAGGCATTAGTCAAGCGGCCCCGGCCTTCACCACTATTCCTCTGATCATCCGCAGCCTCAGAAGCACCTGTGTCATCACTTGGTAACCTACCAGTGCCTGGAAAGGTGTTACACAAGTGTCGCTTCAGAGCGTCCTCAAGTTTTTTTCATCCTGTGCTCCCTCTGTGCGGGCAGGATGAGCTCTGCAACTTTACCTTTGTATTGTGGATCAAGAAGGGTTGCCAACCAGTAATGATCCCTCTCTCTGATAGCACGAATCCTGGGGTCCTTTAGCAGGCTTTGCAGGATAAGGGAGCCCATGCAGCATAGGTTGGAAGTGGCATTAGCTTCCGAGTGTTCCTGGTCACTGAGGAGGATGACCCCATCGTGCACTTCCTCCTCCCAGACACGTACTAGTCCTTGTGTTTCTGGGCACACAAAACCCTCCCTTGAGGAATCCCCACCTTCAATGCCCCACTACTTAAATATTCCTCATCCTCCTCCTGTCTGATCTGAGGAGGACCCGCTGGAATGCTGTCTGCGGAAAGACTGGGGCCTTCAGAGCTAGGGAAGGCCTCCTCTTCCTCCCGCTGCTCTGCCTCTAGAGCCACATCTATAATTCCCCACAGAGTGTGCTCCAGCAGGAACCTTAAAGGAATTGTGTCACTGATGCATGCACTGTCCCTGCTCAACATCCTCGTTGCCTCCTCAAATGGTGACAGTACAGTGCATGCATCCTTGATCATCAGCCACTGCGGGGGGGAACCAAGTTGACCTGAACCTGTCCTTGTGCCATACTCACACAGGTACTCGTTGATGGTCCTCTACTGCTTGTGCAGACGCTGCAGCATTGCTAATGTCGAGTTCCACCTGGTGGGCATGTCACAGATCAGACGGTTTGTGGGAAGGTGGAATTCTCTTTGAATTTCTGCCTGGCAAACACTTGCTGGGAATGACCATCTGAAGTGGCTGCAGACTTTTCTGGCCTGGCTGAGAAGCTCTGCCAGCCCTGGGTACCTGTTTAGGAAACGCTGTACCACCAGATTTAGGACATGTGCTAGGCATGGTACATGCGTCAACTTACCCTGGCGTAGGGCGGAGAGAAGGTTGTTGCCATTATCACAGACGACCATTCCCAGCTGAAGCTGGCGTGGTGTTAACCATCTCTGCACCTGCCCCTGCAGAGCTGACAATTTCTGGCCCGGTGTGGCTCCTGTCCCCTAAACAAACCAGCTCAAGCACAGGATGGCATCTTTTTGCTTGAGCAATTGCGTAGCCCCTGTCAGGCGTCAGTTTAACTGCCACTTCGCCAGAGACACAGAAGGAGGAGGAGGAGGAGGAGGAGGAGGAGGAAGAGTGAGAGGTGGTGGTGGAGCAGACAGACCTCATACAAGCAGCTTTATGGAGGCGTGGTGGATGAACAAGCTCCAGCACAGAGCCCCGTCTTGGTTCCCTCCCAGCTGCAATCAGAGTTACCCAGTGTGCCATGAAGGAAATGTAACAGCCCTGTCTATGCTTGCTGGACCACGTGTCTAAAGTCACATGCACCTTGCTGCTGACTGCCTTTCCCAATGACTCGATAACATTGTCTTCCACGTGCTGGTATAGTGCTGGAATGGCCTTCCGTGAAAAGTAATGGCGTTTTGGAACATGCCACTGTGGTACAGCACATTCAGCAAATTCACAGAAGGGAGCAGAGTCCACCAGCTGGAAAGGCAGCAGCTGCAATGCGAGTAATTTTGCTAAGCTGGCATTTAGACGCTGTGCTTGGGGATGGTTGCGACTATATTTTTTATTACGCTGCAGCAGCTGCGGCAACGTAATCTGGCTGCGTAAATCTTCAGCTGATGGGATGCTGTCACATTGTGAGGAAGGACCTGGTACATCCATTATTGTAGCATCATCCCTGTCAGTGGAGGTTGTAGGCAATGACATGGCAGGACATACAGTGGGGCTAGAGACAGATGAGGAGGACCTATGCAAAGTTTTTCGCCAACGGGTTGCGTGGCAGGTGGTCATATGTCGCCTCAAGCACGTGGTACCCAAGCGTCCGGTGTCTTTCCCACGCTTGAGCCTCATCTGATATAGATTACAAATAGCAATGGTGGGGTCTTCTGCACATTTCTTAAAGAACTCCCAGACAGCAGAGTTCCTGGATGTGTGCTTTGAGACAACAGCGCTCTGCACCTGAGCAGCTCTGACATCTGATGCCTTGGACTGGCTAGTGCTACGGTTGGTCATAGAGGATGTTGTGCCTCATGTTTGTTGTGCCTCCTCCTCCTCACTTGACTCCTGTGTTCGATCAGGCACCCAGGTGGAGTCAGTGACCTCATCATTATTGTCATCACCCCCTATCTCCTCATCACTGGAGCTAACTTGGCAGTATGCTGCAGCTGCTGGGACAACATGAGTGCCAGTTATTTGTGTGTCATCACTGGCACCCCCTTCCTCTATGTTGATTATACTCCCTTCCTCACCCTCAGAGATTGAATCAGAGCACTGGACTTGCTGCGCATCCTCAAGCAGCATGTCACTGTCATTGTAGTCAAACAATTCAGCTGACTCCTCCTTGTGTGATAGTGAGGCTACAGCAGGAGTAGCTGTGGACATGGATGCTGCATTAGATGCTTTGGCAGCGGAGGTGGACTGTAAAGCACTACAAGCCTGGCTGGCAGAGGACTGGGAGGATGAGGATGGCATGGTTAGCCAATCCACCAAATCCTCTGTATGTTGCTGCTGCTTTAGACGGCCAGCACCAGTTAGAAAAACAAGCGTGCCCCTGCAGAGGATGCACCACGTCCACCACGACCAGAGGCACAGCCTCCTGACACAGAGGCTGCTTGCCCTCTTATCTGTGTCTGGGAGCGTCTGCCTGTCCTTTTTGGTCTTTCTGACATGGTAAGTGAAATATAGATTAAATATATACAGAACTCTGATTCAACTCTGGTATAAAGAGTAAAGATTTCCAGAATTCTGGTATAACTCAGTGACACACCCTGATAGCTGGCAGCCAGTGACAAGACACAGATTACCTCAATTCCCAAATATTTTGTAGAAATTACTAACCCCCCCCCCAAAATAGTTGCTGGTGGCAGTGACAAGACACAGATTACCTCAATTCCCAAATATTTTGTACAAATTACTGACCCCCAAAATACTGGGTGTCAGTGAGAACACAAAGATTAGAACAATTCCCAGATATTTTGTAGAAATTACTGACCCACAAAATACTAGGTGTCAGTGAGAACACACAGATTAGAACAATTCCCAGATATTTTGTAGAAATGAGACCCCCCCCAGTAGCTGGTGGCAGACTGGCAGTGAGAACACACACTAACACAAGAACAATCTCCTCTCAAATCTCCTCTCAAACGCGTGCTGAAGCGCTGTGTGAAGCCTTATATAGTGTGCTGCGGGACTTAGCTCTGTGAGCCCATGATTGGGCAAAATTTGCCCAATCAGGACTCTGAGCCGTGATTGGCATAGTCTTGAACCTGTCTTGCACCTGACCTATGGTCAGGTGCAAGGTTGTAGCCAAGTACAAGCTTCAGGCCAGTGGAAAAGTGCATTGTGGTCCATTGTGGGCGAACATGCGGCGAACACGCGGCGAACACGCGGAAATGTTTGTAGTTCGCGAACATGCGATGTTCGAATCGAACTCCGAACCGAACAGCTCATCCCTAAATGGGACCACCATATTATTGCAGGTTGAACCAAGTTTCCAGTTAACCTACACAATGATAAGTGTTTTTTTTTTTTAAGGCTTCAGTCCAACTTTTCATTTTAGGTCATAATATTACATTTAGAGTAATTCTCATAATGATTCCCAGAAATACAACAAGGCTACAGTCTTGTAGGCGGACAAAAACAGATTCACTTTCAAGACGGCGCCGGACCGGACACAAGTAAGGATTGTCAGAACACGAGTCTCTTCAGGAAAGGCAAACTTTATTGTGTCATCACACAAGTGCTCACACAGGATTGAATCGCAAAGAGTGAGCCCCCCCTTCCACCCCTGCAAGGGATCTTATACCCAAAAATACGTAATTAGGTACATCCCAATTAGCCCACCTCCCGATGACACTTTATTCCACCCCACGTGGGTTAATACCTCCCATCGTTAGTACAAAGAAATTCCACATTCTAGCTATAAATTGATACACTTCATGTTAGTTTGACAGTCTGTGATTTGTTGTGCTGTCTTTCTCAGGGCAGTGTCGTCCTCCCTATAGGCTGTGTTTATTTGAGATAGCTTGGGGCTTGGTCTGCTTTCTACAATCTCTTTGTTTCTCTGCTCGTCTCAGTGACCTTGCCCCATTCATTCATCTTCCTGTCTCTCCGTGCCAAGAACCGGCCGGATTCTGCCTGGTTTTATTGCTAGTTCCCTAATCTACCACACATTCTTTAAATTCTATGTAAGCTTTGTTTCTCACATCTAAATAAAATCTATTCTATTTACTGGTGAACCAATATTCTGAACAAGATGGCTGCCTGGCTCATAGCAGACAACCATCTTTCAGCCTGATTTCACTTCATTCCCCCCTTGGCTCAAGTGTCAGGATCTTTTCCTGGCACTTGTAGCCATTACACTCCACTATTCTGAAACTCCTTATACTGGGAGGGGTTTTCTTTCACTGGGAACATACCCTGTGGAATTATCAGTGGTATCTTCTGTGTTTGTGTAGGTGTCAGTGCTGTCTTGCACAGTGGCCATAGGCATAGCCCTATGCGGTATATCAGTATCCCTATGATCAAGATCACCACTATCATGAGTATCATGGATCCAATCTGTGAGATGAATCTCAAGATGGAACCAAACCATTCTCCCATTGCTCCAAACCCACGGAGCGGATTCCAGCCTTCGGCAGCAATCCTCCTGGCTGTGCCCTGCAACTGTGCTACCTTCTCTTGGTGATCTTGAATTACCTGGTAATAGTCTGGGACTTCATGTGTAGTGTTCCTGATGAAGGTGCAACATTCATAGTGCATTGTCATTTCACACAATCCATTCAAGGCCGCACTGATCTGCTCAAGCGCCATATCATGTATCATCTGCACCTTTCGCAACTCACACATTTCCAGATTCAGCAGCTGGATATCCATACTGGTTCTATTCAGAATCTCATCTATCAGATTGACGTAGCTATTCAATCTCCTCATCATCTCTCCCCCCCATCCAGTCCATGCTGGCAACCATGTCCATATTCGATCCATCTTCGCAAACAATTCTCTCTTTGGTCTCTCAAACACCAATGGGTACCTAGGGTGCAGTTCTGTGTCTGTGTTTGTGTCTTCTCCCCTTAGTCTCTGGATTGGGACCAGCTTAGCCAAATAACACATTCCCGTTATTGCTGGTGGAACCCATGTGTAGCACACTCTCCCACAACACACCTGGTATCCCTCTTCTAACATGAATGGTGATAGGTGTAGTGTTCCCTTTGCTAATTCCAACATCATTCGCCTCATTCGTCTCGTTGTCTCCAGCACACTCTGAGTCCCTCCAGACTCACTCGCAATCGCTTCTTCTTGCTCACTCGTGAGTTTTCTGCACTGTATGTATAGGAAATTTGATTGTTCCTTTGTGTCAATTGTGTATATGTATGATGTCCAATTGAATTTGCTTGAATAACACCCTTCCTTTTTATGTGTGTCCCTATCTGGTCCTATTTGGAAACACCACTCTGGGGGGTATATGTACCCTATTATGGGGTATCCGGCCTCGTACATCTCTGGTTGTTCTCTGGGTGGCCGAAAAGAGTGTATTGTGATATTCCCTGATGCAAACATACTCAGGTTCATAGGAACAGAAGCAAATGGGATATGAATTGTCTCTGGGTGCATTCTGCTGCACACCCAACATGCTTTCTGCCCAGATTTCTTAGCGTAGTCATATTTAAATTGCACAAGTAAATGTCCTCTTGGCAATATCTCGGATGATACTTCTCGTTTTTGTCTCCACATGGTACGGTTCTCCATTACCGGGTGCGTACCATTCCAGATATGGGAAATATCCACTTTCCCCGCGGTGCTTGTACAATTGGGGCATGCTCCACGTGAGAGTCCATAAATCAGATTAGCAAGATATAAAATCAGCACCACAAATGCCCCGAATGTCAGAATTCCTTGGGCAATTCTTTTCACAGTCACATAAACCCAATCCCTCCCCACCGGAATTTCAAAAGTAAAGAACATTTCTGGATGATCAAGGGTGGGGGCCGGGCCCCTAAAAAGCACCCTGTGGGTATCCCCCGTTGGCGGGTGGTCAGGACCTGTGCCCATCAAAACACCCACTTGTTGATCCTCTGTATTATCTGGGTTAGGATCATTTAGGTGCTCCTATTCAGCCTCAGCGGGTTGGTCTCGTTGGTAACGACCTTCCATGCTGGTTCAGGACTGGCTGCAGCTGCTTTTACTCTGGAGTGATGTATCCACGGGACCACCTCGGCAACCTTTACTGCTGTAGGGGTTGATAACAGGACAAGATAAGGACCTCTCCATTTTGGACCTAGTGGATCATTTTTCCACTCTTTTACCCATACTGAGTCACCCGGACAATACTTATGCAGTGAAGGATACAGAAAATGCGGTATATTATCCCCCACCCAAGTATTTAATTTCTGCATTGATTTAGTTTAGTTTCTCCCAATGTCAGCCCTTAGTCCATTAATCAGAGGGGTTGGCGATCCAAACATAAGTTCGTACGGACTTAGCTTCAATTGGGGGGTTGGTCTGCACCTAATGTGCAAAAGGACTATCGGCAGCAAGTCCAACCAGCTCAGTGACATCTCTTGGCACAGTTTGGACATCAAAGTCTTTAGGGTACGGTTCATTCTTTCAACTTTTCCCGAACTTTGGGGCCTGTAGGCAGTATGTAGCTTCCAGGTGATGCCCAGTAGCCGGGCAAGTTGTTGCAAACAGTTCTGGATAAATGCAGGGCCATTGTCCGACCCTATTTCAAGTGGAAGTCCGTAACGTGGTATTATTTCTTTGATCAGGCTCTTTACCACTTCTGTAGTCTTTTCAGTTCTCGTTGGGAAGGCTTCCACCCATCCTGTCAAAGTGCACACCATCACTAGTAAATATTTGTATCCTTTGCAGGGTGGTAACACTGTAAAGTCTATTTGTAATGATGCCATTGGGGATAGCCCGATTGGCTGTTTCCCTGGGGGTTGAGATGGTCCTGTTCTCGGGTTGTTTTTGGCACATGTTACACACTGCTGAGCTGTTGCTTTGCAGATTGCTGACAATCCTGGTACGTAGAAATGTGGCTCCAACTGTTGCTCCATCATTTCTCTCCCTCCATGGGTACTTGCGTGAAGTGCTCTTACGATTTCAGGAGCTAGTGTTGCTGGTAGAACTATTCGTCCATTCTCCATCTGGAACCATCCATCTTCTCCATATCCTCTGGGTTCTTCTGTCAGCCACTTCTTTTCTTTCTCTGAGTACACAGGTGTCCATTCGCTCAGTGGCGCCGGTAGAAGTGCAGCCACCACGGTTTTGGTTGTATCGTGCCAATTCTCCATGATTTCCCCAGATGAATTCTTCTTTTGGGAAATAGTATCGCCATGTGAAAAAATAACAAATCTTGTCTGTCTTGTGAATCTCTTACTGCTGGTATGAAAAAGTTCATTGCACTTTTCTTCATTCTTGGCAGTCTGTTCTTGATAAGGATCTCCTTGAGGAAGAACCTCACCAGTGGGACTTGATATTCTTCTGCTCCCAATTCTCCCAGACTGTGCAGTATTCGTGTGATTCGTAGATTATTGTGAGGATTGATTGTCAAATTTTCAAATCGTGACGCAAAATTTTCTGCTCGTTTCAACTTCAGTTATTTCTTTTGTCTTCTCCTCCTCCACTATTTTTACGCCGAAGAATTTCAGCATCATTTTGTAGGCTCTGCGCAGTCTTTGCTGAACTTCTGAGGTGTTAACCATTAGGCGTGTCTCTTGCGGATTTAGAGGAGTAGAGTAGAAATTTCGGCCTTGTGTCCGTGTTGGGAAAAGCCATTGGATGTAATCATGATTGAGTTCTAACAGTTCATAATCATCTTGCCATTTGTGCAGTATTATTTCAATGAACTCGCCGTGGGGTTCAAACTTTCTCAAATTCATGTAGAACTCGTAATTTGGCATGGAAGGTTGAGGTTCTTGCTTGCAGATCAGTACTTTAGCTTGATCTTCTGTTGGCGGTGGCGGTTTTGCAGCTGCTTTAGCGGCCTGGTCTGCGCGTCTATTACCTTTTGGAATTTCATCATGGCCTTTTTGGTGGCCACGACAGTGCATGATGCTGACAGCACTTGGTTTCCATACTGCTTCCAGGAGGGCCGCGATTTCAGCTGCATATTTGATTTGTTGTCCTGAAGACGTGAGTAGGCCTCACTCTTTGTAGAGTGCACCATGTGCATGGACTGTCATGAAGGCGTACTTGGAATCCGTGTAGATGTTTACTCTTTTGCCTTCAGAAATTTCAAGGGCTCTGGTTAAAGCTGTTATTTCAGCCAATTGTGCGGATGTATGGCCTGGCAGTGGCTTTGCTTCGATGACTTCTTCTGTTGAGACTACTGCATAGCCGGAGACTTTCTTCCCATCATCCATGTAGCTGCTACCATCGGTGAATAGCTGTAGATCGTATTTGTCTAGGGGTACGTCTTTCAAATCTGGCCTGCTACTGAACACTTCTTCCATGACTTGGAGGCATTCATGATCTGGGTCCTCTTCACAGTCAGGCAGTAAAGTAGCAGGATTCAGGGTAGCGATGAGGTCCAAATGAACCCGTGGGTTTTCACACATCATGGCTTGGTACTTCGTCATCCGGCTGTTACTGAACCAGTAACCTCCCTTCACATCCAGCAGGGCCTTGACAGCGTGGGGCACCTTGACATGAATAACTTGTCCAAGGGTCAGCTTGTCTGCTTCTGTTATCAGCATTGCGGTGGCAGCCACTGCTTTCAGGCATGGGGGTAGGCCGCAGGCCACAGGGTCGAGTTGCTTGGAGAGGTAGGCCACAGGCCTCAGCCATGAGCCAAAGGTCTGGACCAATACTCCTGTTGCTGTTTGATTATGTTCATGCACGAACAGCTGGAAGGGCTTGCTGTGATCTGGCAGGCCCAGTGCAGGAGCTTCCATCAGCAGAGTCTTTAACTTCTGGAACGCTGCTGTTTGCTCTTCTTCCCAATGGAAGGGGTCTTGTTCTCCCCCCTTCGTGGCTTGATGAAGCGGCTTGGCAATATCTGCAAAGTTGGGGATCCACAGGCGGCAGAAGCCTGCAGCTCCCAGGAACTCACGGACTTGTCTTCTGGTCTTTGGTTGGGGTATGCGGCACACCGCTTCTTTTCTTTCTGCCCCCAGTGCACGTTTGGTACCTGTTAACTGGAAACCCAGGTATTTTACACTTTGTTTGCATATTTGTGCTTTCTTTTTAGAAACTCTGTAACCTGCTTGGCTTAGCAGATGTAGCAGGGCTTTTGTGGCGGATAAACAGTCTTTTTCTGTTGGGGAAGCCAGTAATAAATCATCAACATATTGGAGTAGCACTACTTTGTCTGGCTGAGCGTTGAAGGCGAGGAGGTCTTGGCTAAGCGCGCACCCGAAGATCGTGGGCGAATTTTTGAAACCTTGAGGGAGGCGCGTCCACGTCATTTGATGGCGCGCCCCCATGGTAGACTCTTCCCACTGAAATGCAAAAAGGGGCTGGCTTGCTGGAGCCAGGCGGATGCAAAAGAAAGCGTCTTTTAAATCAAGCACTGTGTAATATTTTGTATCTCCGGGAATTAATGCCAGCAAATTGTATGGATTAGGAACCACAGGGTGTAGTGTTACTGTAGCCTTGTTGACAGCTCGTAAATCTTGGACAGGGCGGTACTCTTGAGTCCCCTCTTTCAGTACTGGCAATAGGGGTGTGTTCCATGGTGACACGCAGAATTTTAATATGCCATGATCTTTAAGTCTCTGTAAATGTATCTGTATATTCTGCTTGGCTTTCTGTGGGATATGATATTGTCTTAGGGCCACAGGTGTTGCGCCGGGCTTTAATTCCACATATACCGGGGGTATGTTTATAGCAAGTCCGGGCGGGTTTTCCTCCGCCCATACCCCAGGAATTTCAAGGAGTAGTGCGTGCGGATCAGGCGCGGCAGGCAGAGTAGGTGCCGTGCGCCATTCTTCCTCCCTTGGCATAACTACTGCGATTTTTACAGATTGTGGGTGATTCTGGCTGGCTGGGTTATGCTGCCGAGCAGAGCTGCCACCCTCCGGCAGGTCTAATTGAGCGTGACCCCCGGGAAGGAACGTAATTTGGGCTTGCAATTTGCAAAGGATATCCCGCCCCAGGAGCTGGATGGGACATTCGGGCATATACAAAAATTCATGTTCAACATTATGCCCACCCACACTACATTTTCTAGAAGCAAGAAAAGGATATTTAGCAGACACCCCCATTGCTCCCATAATATCAACCTCATTTCCCATTGGAGGTGCAATTTGCTTTGTTACAACAGAATATTCGGCACCGGTATCAACCATAAAAACTTCATCTTTATTCCCCACTCTCATTGTGACCGTGGGCTCGTGGTTACCGAGCGGGATGGGCCCAGGTCCCCGTCAATATGCATCCTGCCCTTCAAATGATGTCCCCGCCAGTCCCACAAACCCCGCTCCATTCCCTTCACTTCTTTCATACCTTCCGTCTGTTACCTGCCATTAGGGCTTGGCCTCCCGTCTCCCAGCTTCACCCTGTCCCCCAAATTTAGCCAAAAATGCAGGACAGTCGTTTTTCCAGTGACCTTCACCCCGACACCGCGCGCACTGATTGGGTCCTAGGGGTTCCTAGGGGCTCCCCTTCCTCTCCTCTAGCCCCCCTACCCTTGCCCTCCCTCTGTCTGGGCCACCTCGTCCTCCACCATTCCCCATGTATCCGACCACCCCGGTATGTCCCTTCTGTTCTTTATCTCCTCTAGATCCCGGTTATGATACACCTTATTAGCGATCTCAACTAATTCACTAATACCTTTCCCCAAAAACCCATCTATTCTCTGTATTTTGTTCCGTATATCCCTCTGTGACTGACCCACAAACGAAGAGTTAATTAACCTCTGATTCTCCACCGCCTCCGGGTCAATAGGACTATACATCCTGTACGCATCCAGCAATCTCTCTAGAAACGCACTTGGGGATTCTTTAACCTCTTGTATCACATCTGCTATTTTTCCCATGTTTGTGGGCTTCTTCCCTCCCGCTTTAACACCCATTATTACTGCTGTTCTGTATGTCTGCAGATGGGCAACCCCTTCCATGTGTATTGTACGGCCATTTAGGATCTGTTTTGGGGTAGTGTTCCTCTGCCCATGCTTCTGGATGAGGCTTAGCATCTGCTACGGCCTGGGCGAGTAAAATCTTTTGCGCGCTACTATTTATTCGGGCTCTTTCCTCTGTGGTAAACATTGTCAACATTAATTGCTGACAATCTGCCCATGTGGGGTTATGTGTGAGCATAACTGACTCTATCATACTGGCCACTGCTGCGGGATTTGTGGAATACAGTGGTGTGTGTGTTTTCCAGTTAAAAAGATCTGTTGTTGTGAATGGGACATATGTGTATTGCATTGGCCCCGGTGCCCCATCGGCTAGTGGAGGGCCTGGCACCTCCCGCAAAGGCATCTGCATAGCGCTCTTGTAGGGATTGTGTTGGTACGGATCCCGGTGTTTATATATGTTATTCGCTGCGCGTGTGGTAACTCCCTGGTTCTCATCCTCCTTTTCATTATCACCATTCCCGTGGGGCACTAATTTATATATGCTCCCATCGGGCATCTCAATCTTTTCTGGTGGAGCCTCTCTGTCCCCTCCACCCGCTGCACCCTGCTCCTCTTCCGCAATCACACGGGACGGAGCTGAGGGAGCTGACCGAGGCACAGCAGCTGCCCGCTCCCCCCTCTCCGCCCGCGCAACCGCGGCACTCAAAGCTTCTCTTGCTGCCCCATAACATGATGGGTAGGACGGGGGCAAAACATCACTCTCTTCCGGTTGTTCTACTAACACCGGTCTCCCTCTCTCTTCATTATTTAGGGGGTCCTGCTTCTTATTTTTCCCCGCTATCATTATAAAATGACTCTTGTTTTTAATACAATATCTCCATATATCTATATACGGGTACTGTTCAGGATGTCCGTACTGCTCTGTGACTTGGGAATGTACCTTCTGTACCAACTCCGGGTCCATTGACCCCTGCTCTTGCCATCCTGGGACTAATAACGGCCACACAACTGTACACATTACTTTTAACTTCTCTTTTGTCAATTCTACACCATAGTCATGCGTTTTATATAATGCTTCGAAATTCCGCACCATATATTCTAGGGGCGTCTCACCCTCCTTCACCTTCTTGGGCTTAGATGAACCGTTACCCATTATTACTCCTGAAAACAGTACCCTTTGCAATACAGATATATTATTTCAACAACAGTTAAAATCTACAGTCTGATACTTCAGCCAACAATTCATTCGTGCCTGAGGCGCTTCCCCCGTCAGTAGCCGTCTGCAGTCGCCTGAGCCGGAAACGTACGTTAGAGGTCAAAACTCGTATTTGCTTCCTCGTGGAGCGAGTAGGCGCACGTTCACTCACAGCACTCGAGTCAATTCATTCACAACACATACCGTATCAGATACTTTCAGCACATAACAGAACATAGACACTTCAACTCTTTCTACTAGCCGAGGGTACTCAGTCCCTCCTCTGTGGCTCCTTATACCCCGTAATTTGAACTCTAACTCTTGACTGCGTGTGACTATGTGCACCCCGTTCTATATCTATACTCCCGTCTGCAATTCCAATTTGCCTATGAGTAATCTACCCACCCGGCACCACTATCTCTGCAGCTACCGCTGGCTCTAATATGAGCCCTCTTCACTACACGACGTACACACTAGCACTGACTCAGGCTCTTAGCCCAGTCATAGAAAATCCCTCCTCCTTTCCCTTTTACCCACGTGGCGAAGCTCTGTTTACAAACACTGACTAATATGACTATGCAACTCCACGCGGCTACCTTCTCCCTCTCTTACAGAACTACCCTTTGGTTGGCATTCAATTCCCCCGAATCCAGACACGCGCTAGCCACTCTGGCTCCTTAGCAATGTCTGTGCTATCAGCGGCGGGCTAGATATGCCAAGGGGATGGTGGCCATCGCATCCCCTTATCCTTCTATCTCAGTCGGACGTTTCCCTTAGATACCGGTATCTCCTTTAGACATACAAAACACAGAAGACACGTTACCTATCGCCGGCGCTGCTTGCTGTTTCCTCAGACTCAGTGGTGTCCCAGTTCCCGGGTCAGGAGTCCGTTTGGGACGAGACGAGGTCCACTGAACAGGAAATCCTGCTTGGCGCCTGCAGATGTCAGCTCACCTTCAACGGACGCCCAACCAACGGGATTCTTGCACCTGCAGTCAATCGCCACCATGTGTTCAGCAGCCCGTTACTGTGTACCCGGAAAGGGCCCGTTATCCCGGCTCACGAGGCCCCCAAAAATGTAGGCGGACAAAAACAGATTCACTTTCAAGACGGCGCCGGACCGGACACAAGTAAGGATTGTCAGAACACGAGTCTCTTCAGGAAAGGCAAACTTTATTGTGTCGTCACACAATGGCTCACACAGGATTGAATCGCAAAGAGTGAGCCCCCCCTTCCACCCCTGCAAGGGATCTTATACCCAAAAATACGTAATTAGGTACATCCCAATTAGCCCACCTCCCGATGACACTTTATTCCACCCCACGTGGGTTAATACCTCCCATCGTTAGTACAAAGAAATTCCACATTCTAGCTATAAATTGATACACTTCATGTTAGTTTGACAGTCTGTGATTTGTTGTGCTGTCTTTCTCAGGGCAGTGCCGTCCTCCCTATAGGCTGTGTTTATTTGAGATAGCTTGGGGCCTGGTCTGCTTTCTACAATCTCTTTGTTTCTCTGCTCGTCTCAGTGACCTTGACCCATTCATTCATCTTCCTGTCTCTCCGTGCCAAGAACCGGCCGGATTCTGCCTGGTTTTATTGCTAGTTCCCTAATCTACCACACATTCTTTAAATTCTATGTAAGCTTCGTTTCTCACATCTAAATAAAATCTATTCTATTTACTGGTGAACCAATATTCTGAACAGGATGGCTGCCTGGCTCATAGTAGCAACCATCTTTCAGCCTGATTTCACTTCAGTCTTATTATTAACATCAGATTTCAGTGTGGGCCAGTGTTCATTTAGTCGACTAAAAGGAAACGTGGTGCTGTTTTTATTATAATACATTTGAGCTGCTGAATGACCGTTGCTCACAGAGGCAAACTGCCAACTGACTCAGACAGTGCAACGGTCGCCAGACAATTTGAACACTGGCATATGATTGGTTAGTATGTTAGTACATATGCAAATATTACAAGGGTGTCACAGAGCTCCACAGTAATGTGCAGTGCTTATGAAGGTGTCACAGACCTCCACAGTAATGTACAGTGTTTACAAGGGTGTCACAGAGCTCCACAGTAATGTGCAGTGTTTATGAGGGTGTCACACAGCTCCACAGTAATGTGGGGTGTGCATAATGGTGTCACAGAGCTCCACAGTAATGTGTGCTGTGTATGAGCATAACACAGAGCTCCACAGCAATAAAACTCACAGTAATGTGCACTGTGCAGAAAAATAAAAGTGGGCTGCTAAGTCCAAAATAATTTCGGCAATTTTGTGTTTTGTTTTTTTTTCAACGTCTTTTCCCCGCACTCCGGGGACCCTGCAGTGAATGCAGAATTCACCGCAGTGTGGGGAAATTTGATTCTCTGAAGTGCGGGGAATGACATAGCACCAAAATGTCGTGACATTTCAGTGCTCTGTGAATAACCCCTATAGTTACATGTATCCCGTGCAGAGGCCAGGTACCCAACATATCGGCTGTGCAGAATAGACATACAGGACAAAAAGTATATACAAATCCATATAACACACAATGAATACAAAAGGTCCAAAATACAAAAACAACAAAAATAAAAAAAATTAGAAAAGGAAAAATTATTATTTTTATTTTCCTGATGTCATCATTGGCAGACGCTGGTCATGTGTATTTTGTATGTGTATGTTAAGACTTTTACTCCTGGGCCACATTAAGAACTAATTGGGATACCCATAAGAAAGACTGTCGGGGTTATTCAGAGAAAGGTGAGAACCAGGAGAACTGGCAGGAGAAGAGAACAATCTAGACCAAATAGCCGATTTGGAAAGTAAGATAAATGGGAGGATTTTTCTGGTTTGGCTATTTTAACCTACAATTTTCACTTCTCCAGTCATTCTCCTGAGTTTCATCTTTCTTTGAATAGACCTCTGTGTGTACTTTATAGTTGCCCTTTGTGACACAGGGTCAGACCCCCCCCCCCTTAGGCAACCTCCTTTTCGCATCCCTGAGTCGGTTAGAGACGGGATGCGCAAGGAGTTGCAGGAGATGCTCCGCCTGGGAGTCATTGAGGGCTCAGACAGCCCTGGGCCTCCCTTGTAGTCCTAGTACCCAAGCGGGATGGGACTACCCGGTTCTGTGTGGATTACAGGAGACTCAATTATTATTATTATTTATTTATAAAGTGCCAGCATATTCTGCAGCGCTGGACAATAGGCACAGTATAGACAGGGTTACAATACAATACATTGAACAACATTTGACAAACAGTACAGGAGGAGATGAGGGCCCTATTCCCGTAGGAACTCACAATCTAGGAGGGTTGGGGTTGGAAACAGGAGGAGAGGACTGCAAGGTGAGAGTGATTGATGGTTGCGTCAGTGAGTTGGGTGGTAGGCTTCCCTAAATAGGAACGTTTTAAGGGAGCGTTTGAAGGAAGAGAAGTTAGGGGAAAGTCTGACAGTACGAGGGAGAGCGTTCCAGAGAGTGGGGGCTGCGCGTGAGAAATCCTGCAGTCTATCATGGTAAGAGGTAATGCAGGGAGACGCTAGGCACAGGTCGCTGTTTGACCTTAGGGAGCGGGCTGGGGTGTATTTGGTGATTAGTGAGGACAGGTAGTGGAGAGCTGAGTTAGTGAGGGTTTTGTAGGTAAGGATAAGGATTGTGAACTTAATTCTGCAGTGGATGGGGAGCCAGTGAAGGGAGTCGCAGAGGGGAGCGGCAGAGACAGAGCGGCGGGTGAGGTGAATTAGCCTGGCGGAGGCGTTCAGAATGGATTGTAGGGGGGAGAGGCGGGACAGAGGGAGGCCAGATAAGAGATTATTGCAATAGTCGAGTCAGGAGATTACCAGGGCATGTATGAGTTGTTTTGTGGTGACAGCGGTAAGAAATGGCCGAATTCTGGAAATATTATGCAGTTGGTATCGGCAGGAGGAGGAAAGAGACTTGATGTGGGGGATGAAGGAAAGAGCAGAGTCAAGTGTAACTCCAAGACAGCGAACTTGGTTTGATGGGGAGATGGTGATACCCTCCACCGTGATAGAGAAGTCAGGAGGTGGGGAGGCATTGGAGGGAGGAATAAGTAGGAGCTCAGTCTTTGACATGTTGATCTTTAGGTGGTGGGAGGCCAACCAGGAGGAGATGCCAGATAAACAGTCACTGACTTTTGAAAGGACAGGGGGAGAGAGATCAGGGGTAGAGAGGTAGATCTGAGTGTTATCAGCGTAGAGGTGGTAATTAAAGCCAAAGCTGATGATGATTTTGCCCAGGGAGGAGGTATAGATGGAAAAGAGCAGAGGACCAAGGACAGAGCCTCAATGAGAAGACTGTAACCAATACCTACCCCATTCCGCGAGTAGATGAGCTGTTGGACCAGGTAGCTAGGGGGAATTATCTGACCACTATCGACCTATGTAAGGGATACTGGCAGATCCCCTTGGCTCCCGATGCCATCCCCAAGTCGGCGTTCATCACCCCATTTGGCCTGTACCAATTCAAGGTAATGCCTTTCGGGATGAAGAATGCTCCGGCCACCTTTCAGAGAATGGTGGACAGGTTACTCGATGGCCTCCAAGGCTTTGTCGGTGCCTACTTGGATGACATTGCCATCTACAGCGCAACATGGGAGGAGCATCTCCTCCACATAGAAACTGTACTAGACAGGATCCATCAAGCTGGGCTGACTTTAAGGTCAGAAAAGTGTCACATCGGTATGGCAGGGGTACAATACTTGGGCCACCGGGTGGGTCGGGGAAAGCAGCGTCCCGAGCCAGCAAAAGTTGAGGCAATAGTCAACTGGCGCACACCTATCACTAAGACCCAAGTGATGGCTTTTCTCGGGACGGCAGGCTACTATAGGAAATTTGTCCCCAACTACAGCAGCATAGCGAAGCCCCTCACTGATCTGACATAAAAGAGTCTACCCCGTCAGGTGGCCTGGGCCTCAGAGTGCGAGGAAGCCTTCAAACAGCTAAAGCATGCTCTCACTGATGCCCCTCTGCTATCTGCCCCTGATCCATCTAAACGTTTTCTCATTCATACAGACGCTTCTACATTTGGACTGGGGGCAGTACTGAGTCAAGTTGTCAGGGCTCACCAAAATGGGGCTGCCGAAAGGATGGGATTTGACCTTCATAAGATGGAGCCGGATCCCACGGATTGGTCAGCGTTTTTTTTTTTTAAATTCAAAATTTTTATTTTGAAATATGTCATCATAAAAGTAAACGTAAAGTGAGGGCCTCGCAGGGCTGTACATAGTCGTCTGCGATAACTCAGCGTAAAGAAAAAAAAAGCATATAGACATCTATAATAGCACAGCTCAGAGGAAAAATCACAGTCATCTAGAAAATTAGCCAAAAAATTAACTCTCAGGAACATAGCATGTCGTCATATGGAGCACTGCGGGTCAAGAACAGACATGTCATCTGGAGAAAGTGTTTCAGGAATATAATATGAAAGAAAAATATACTGCTAAAACATCTGAAGAAGTCCGCATATCAGAAAACAGGGGTATAATACGGCATCGTCAAAGCAAGAAAAGAGAAGTCTACCTCAAAAAAGGACAGCAGTTAGTAGAAAAATAATAAAATGAGGGAAAGGATAAGCTCATGACACCGACCCCACGCCAGCAATGGTGCGAGGGGGAGAAAAAAAAAAGGGTTGGGGGAACGGCAGAGGCCAGTATTGTGACTTTCCCGGCTCACTCCCAGAGGAGGCTGTGGAAGGGTAATGTCACAGGGCCCAGGAACCCGAGGGCCAAGTATAGCAGCCAGAGCCATGGTAGGTGCCATAGTGGCGCACCTCGGGGCAGCCTGAAAAGTGCCAAAAAAAAAAAAGTAAGGGGAGGATACACCATCGCTAGTAGGGAAAGCGTCGATAGAGGGGGAAAAAAAAAATAAATAAATAAAAAAAAAAAATTGAAAATTCTCACATAGGTTTCAAAATATTAAAAGGGGGGTGGGTGGACTATAAAAGTCGTCAAGCGGTCGCAAAAAACAGAAGATGGGGAGGGGGGACATCTCCAAAAATAAAGTCTGAAAAACGAACATCCAGAACAGAGGGGGGGGAGTATGAGCCTCAGAAGATACCCCACACGGAGGGGGGGGAGGTCATGACAAAAAACTCGTATCGGCAACAATAGAGGGTGCAGGGCCGATAAAATGTCAGAGTCATCCCGTATCCCACAAGGGTGGCCGGGCCGCCACAGGCAGGGCCACGCGGGTTCTCCCAGGCACCTCCGCCACATCAGGTAAGTATAAACGGGGAACGTTGGGGGTCACATCTTCACACACCAGCCCCTCGTGAAAGCCCCGGAAGATCAGCAAGTCTCGAAACAATCCAGCCCCAGCTGGGGCCACATCATGAGGACGAGGCACTCTCCTCCACGCAATGGCTGAGCAAAGTGTAGCGTCCAGCCACTCCACCTCCATCCACCGCACCGGGGGGCCGGCAGCTACCAGCCCGGTCGTCTCCACCGCATCTCCAATCATGGTAGCCTCCATCCCGTCTCCATCTCGTCGATCTTCCACCTCGCCGGGAGAGCTCTCACCTCGTCCGGCAAGAAAGGAATCCGCAACCTCCGCCGCAGCAGCCACACTCCAGACGGGTGCAGTCTCCTCCTCCATACACATAACCACTTCAGACCCATCTTCTCTGCAATCAGCATGAACAATAATCTCCTCCTCCTCCGGTAAGTCAGCGGGTACCCGGCCAGTCCTTACCGCGACCATCAGGCGCCCCCATGAGCCCCGGGATAACGGGCATCCATCTTCCTCCCGTAGCTGCGTCAAGCAGGCCTCAAGGGCTGCAAACGCAGCCTCCATAGCACGTCACTCCGCCTGCTCCCCCGGTCCACCAAGGAAGCAGGGGGGAACAACTACCATCCAGAGACAGAGGAGTAGGCCGCAAGATGGCCGACAAGCAACAGGCCCGTCGGTCAAAAACTCAGCTGTGCTCCGAATGGGGGTACAAAAACGGGCACCGGAGCAATCCCCGTTATGGCCAGTCCACCAGGGATCCCACTAAAGGGTGTTACAATAAGAGGCTCCAGCCAAAAAATCCCATTATCAGCGGCCTCCGGCGGAGCTCCCTTGAGACACATCTTCTCCCTAGCAGAGCCAGCCACGCCCCCCCTTGGTCAGCGCTTTTGTCATGATTTCTGTTCCCGCCGGAATCGGGAAGATGGGAACTGTTCAGTGAGGTCAGAGAAGGGCCGGATGTGCATTCCGCAGTGGAATGCACGCTATCCATGCTAATATAGTTGAGTAACTATGCGTTTCCTGGCAGAACACTCAGTGCCCCGAAAGGGCCAAAGGACACACTATCCCTAATATATATGTATTTTATGCATGTAATTCATTAAAGCCTTTTTAAACATAAGCCCCAGTTTAAATATTTTAAGGCGATTGATCCGTTTCCAATACCAAAACCAGTGGCTCCTGGAAAGCTGCCAAAAGGTTCCTGCCGAGGTCCTGGGTGAGGGCCAGCTCCGAGGAGATGACCTAAAAGCACTGTATCTGGAATTCCAGGTTGGAGTGGTAAACTGTTATGTGCCTAAATTATTTTTTGATCCTGTGAATGACATTCAAGCGGGCCTTAAGATTATTGGTGTAAAACAGTTTGCACTATGTATTCGTAATTTGTTGCAGATAGTCATCCTGTTGTTTTTATATTTATCTAAGTGAAAACCACATCAGATCCCAAAAGAAATGGGTCTACAAGGTTAAATAGAGTCTTATTGGCAAGCATTACTTTCAAACTCCAATGAGTGCACGAGTGATGAGGGCTGTGAGAGCCACGAGTAAAGACACATCATGTGTTCCCTGATGAAGTTGGTTTGATGCCAACGAAACGCGTCGGATATGTTCTTTTATGTTTTTAAAAATAAAAAGAAACCTTTTTAATTCTTTCCGTGACTGGACCCTCGATTTCTGGTGCAGCAGCAGCAAGCGATTCAGGTGGAAGAATTCCATTCATGGTGACATCCTGGGCCTCACAACACCCATAGGAGGGGTAACGTTACATGCGCATATTCATCGGTCATCCTGTGAGTGCGATTTTAACAGGGGCGTGTCATGATACACCACTGTCTTAACAGTATAACGCTATGATTCTTCATTTTGTTTATTGCCCTTTGTAGATCTCCTTACATTTTCATTTATTCTCATGGATATTGCCCCCAGCTCTCATGGATAATGCCCCCAGGTCTCAAGGATATTGCCCCCAGGTCTCATGGATAGTGCCCCCAGGTCTCATGGATAATGCCCCCAGGTCTCATGGATATTTCCCCCAGGTCTCATGGATAGTGCCCCCAGGTCTCATGGATAGTGCACCCAGCTCTCATAGATAATGCCCAAGCTCACCTCTCATTGCCGCCGCACATTGCCAGCAGCCGCATGCTTCCTGTTAGAACGGCCGCTGACAGGAAGGCTGTTAGATCCCAGGCGAGCGGCTGCACTTCCTGTCAGCGGCCATTCTAGCAGGAAGCACGTGGCCACCGGCAATCGTTCCCGCAGGACTCGAACCATGGCTGCGCCCCTACACAGCTGTGCCCGAGGCACGTGCCTCACTCGCCTCGCCCTTCCTACGGCTCTGGGTACGATCAGCATGCACTCTGAGTCTGCTCTGGGCATAGCATACATACAGGCTTGGTCAGAAAGAGAATGGTCAGAAAGGCAGTTCGAGTCAGAAACAATCAGGGTCCTCATACAATCTGGGTCGGTAACAGAACAATAGAATCAAAGAAAGAGTGAATCGAAATACGAATACCCCTGGCGATGCGGGAACTAACTCCACATCAGGGCGATGAGCCGACTCGCGCGCCCTTCATTTAAGGCCGGTGGCTTCGCGTCATCATGCCGCGCCCCGCTCCTCCAGGCGCACGAACGGCCGGAACTTCCGGCACTCGGCCAGCCAGCGATGCCGCCGGGTGCCCAGACCCCTCTGATGTCCTCAGGTGCCGAGGATGTATCAGGAGTAATTGGAAGGAGTCATGTGAAAATGGCCAGAAAGCAAAAAAAAACCTGCAAATCTTGTAAATATAAGTTATATATTACTACAGGAATGTTTAATTAATGTATTAAAATGCTTGAGCAAAACAATCAAAAAATTATACCTCCGACTCTAAGGAAATCTCTGTTGCTCCTTCTGTCCCTAATGTACTGAAGTAAAGCATTCCGGTACCAGAATAGCTTTGCAGACAGGCCAGTGGGTTTTGGTCTGACCTACAGTGTTATTTTCAAAAATGAGAATACGTAAGGGAATTGCTTCTAATTATAACGCAAAATGTATCTTAAATGCTTGACCCTGTGATTTCCATAAATACACTCTGGAACGGTTCTAAGGCGAAGCAAACTTTCACCACCTTTGAAAACAAATCATTAAAATGCAAGTGCCGCTTGTTTTTTCCCCCCGAATAAAAATGTCAGCAGAGTTTAGTTGATTGCTAGAAAAGAAAGGGGGAGGAAAAGGCAGAAAATAACTTAATGGCACTTCACTGAGAAAGGAAAGTGTTATATGAGTGAGCTGTAAAAAGAAACGTAGAAAAGCACAAAGCTGGACCTTTCACATACACCTTCAAACAAGATGCTCCTTAACAATAGAAAGATGATTTGCTGAAATTAAAATGCTATTATAGAGAAATTAGGGCTTCAATATTTTTAGCAGGTTTAATAGCCCATACAGCTTAAGGGACATCAGATAATAGATAATTACATTTCATCTTCAAGCGAATGAGTTGTTTTCTTACGGAAAATACTTTTCTTTCTTCCGCAGAGGTTAAAGCGTAATCATCATTAGTAGACGCTGTAGGACTAAGGTGCCTGCATCAGCTTGGGGAATTTACATTAGCATATAAATAGCCTTCGGAAGCTGTCTGATTCTTGCTATTTTACGTTTCATTGTGGCATCAGAATGCTCTTAGCCAAAAGCTTTGCTGGTGAAGAAGAGCTGTGTAATATGTACTAAGAATCTTTACTTTGTTGTAGAAGATTGTCCTGCAATATTTTATTTTTTTATTCCACTGTTATTGTACTCATTCAATAGTCTAATTACAAGCACCAAGGCACAAGCTGATACTATCGCAACTGCTGACAATTTACAGAGAGGGTTTTTTTCTGCCCACCCGGCAAATGACTGCAACCTAAAACGGAAGCCTTTGAATTAGAATAATCACAGGTGTTCTAAAGACGCAATCCGGAATTCTGTGATTGTGCTTTCGGAATTCCTTCGGTTTTTATGATAGTTTACAAACTCATTTAGTTCATCATATGACTCTAACTATAGTCAGGTTAAAAAAGTACAGCTACATCTGTATAGTTTGTGGGCTATATTACATTCTTCACGCAAAAATCCTCGCGCAAAGCGAAAATATTTGCGTCGAGCGTTAAAGTTTTGCGCGTGCAAAACACCGCTGGAATTACATTCCTCACGCCTTTTTTCATCTGCTGATCAATTGCCCGCGCAAACAGGATGCGCCCAAATGCATGCGAAGAACTGTCTCGCGTAAAAATCTTTGCACTTGCTTTTTTTTTGCCGATTCAGCCAATCAGAATTAAGAAACACACCTATCTCTCGTTAACAAATTGCGTCTGCCAAAGTCAATGTACATATATGCTGGTCTAAATATATGATCTCTTTGGTGGGTCTAGTACATAGTGTTAAAATGAATATTTTACCGAGGTTGCTATACTTTTTTCAGGCTCTCCTGGTCGCTTTGGTTCCGACAGATTTTGATGAACTACAGAAAGCTATTGACTCTTTTATATGGCAAGGCAAGCGACATCGTGTAGCACGTTCCACATTATATAGACCGAGAAAATCAGGAGGTCTGGGGATTGCCCTCCCTTTTTTCATTTTAGTACGCAGCCCAGCTTGCTCAGATAGTAGCTTGGCACTCCCCATTAGAAACAAGGAGATGGGTAGAATTGGAATTTGAACTTATGGCCCCAGAAGCCCCAAACATGTGGATATGGCTTCAAAACCTCACCAAACCACTCTACGCACCACATGCCCAGCAATTCTCAACTCTCTTAGAATTTGGGATAAGCTGGCTACAAAATGTGATCTCACCTCATTCCCTTCTCCATTAACCCAAATTATGCGCAACAGAGAATTCCCCCCTGGTTTACAAGGTCACCATCATGCAGACTGGATTATCCCTACGATGAATAGGATTTGCCAACTATACACAGGGGGTGGCATTTTTACTCTACCAGATATATCAGAATCTGACGGTAACCGACCCCTGGTTTTCTTACAACTCCTTCAATTACGGGCCTATGTCTCTAAGCCTCAGATCCGTCTTGCAGCTTCGACGAAACCTTCCTATTATGAACAACTTTGTTTATCAGGAATATATCCCAAAGGTCTTATATCCTCTCTCTATAATAAAATGACAATACTTATTGACTGGAAAGAACTTTCATATATAGGGACATGGGAACGGGAGGTCGGATCCTCCTTGGAGGCGTATGAGTGGTACGATATTTGGGAGTCTATGAGAGGGGTATCAGTTTGTACAACCCATCAAGAGCAGTCAATCAAAAAGATTTTTAGATGGTATATCACTCCGATGCAGCTTTGTTGAATGTCACCATCAACCCGGACACCTGTTGGAGGGGATGTGGTGAACGGGGAACTATGCTTCATACAGTATGTGGTGGACCTGTCCTCGAATCTTGAATTTTTGGTCGCAAGTCCGAGCTATTCTTAGCTCCATATTTTTTAAGGAGGTCTCTATGGATCCCTGGGCTTTTAATCTCTCTAGACCACTTTCAGAGTTCACACATATGGAACATAAATTATTTACTAAAATCATCCTGGCCGCCCCACGGGTTATGGCAGAGGAATGGAAAAGCCTGCAAACTCCTTCTTTTTCTAAAGTCCTCCAGAAACTCTGAGATCTTCAGTTTATGGATGAACTTACGGCTATGTCAAATCATACATTACAGTCATATAATAAGATTTGGACCCCATGGTTGGTTAGGGTGACAGTATAGGGTTGGGGAGGGAATGATGTAATAGGGTCGACTTGGAGGTATTATAAGATAACATTAGATTACCTTTGTCAGGGGGGGCGGTTTATTTGACGAATGGTCGAGTTCCTTTTTTTTCTGTTAAAAAACTGGAAAATTATTATGATTGAAATGTTAAGGTTTTACTTGCTATTTGTTATTTTCCAATAAAAACTTTATTTAAAAAAAAATGATCATATATGCTGCAGCAATAATACATGCACACACAAATACTGTACATCCATTGTATTGGTTTGGTATGAGTTGAATGGGCCACTGTGCTTTGGTGCATTCCTTTTTATGGGCTTGGATTTTTCGGGGTTAGCCAGGTTGTTCAAATTTGCCATTAGCACCAGCTTTTTGGAGTTGCTAAAATTATGCGCGATAATGCCATGCTGTAATTACCGTGAAATAGATTGTAATACCATACTCGTACCTGCGCACATTCGCATTTGCGCTCACAATGTTAAGTATAGGACGCGCAAAGTACAGTAAGCTCGCGCAGGGTTCACGCAGGTTCACCCGCGGTAGCTGATTGCGTGCGGTTGTTGCGCTGACTATGTAATACGGAATTCGGCGCAAATGGTTTTACCCCACACGTTAATATTATTTGCACTGGCGCAAACGTTTGCGTCAAGATTGTAATTTAGCCCTATGTGTTTATTTTTTGAAATCCAAAAATGTGATATAGTGAATTTTTACTGGTAGTAGAGTGACAGAGGTGTAGAAAAGTAGTGGTTGGGGATTGGAATCAGTATTCTGCAGAGATGTGATACATGTGTGTGTACCTTGGGCATTGTGCCAATACCTGCTGGAATCTTTTTTCTTGATTCTTCAAAATTTCCTTTATTTTGTTACCAATCGGCTACATTCTATGTCAGGTGTAGACTTAACCAGACTGATCTGAGCTTACCAGAGCCACTAAAGTCTATGGAGTTGGTATGTTATTATAATTATCCTTTATTTATATAGCGCCACATATTCCACAGCTCATTACAAGATCAGTGTACAAGGTGTTGATACATTAGAATACCATACATGGATGATATGATCTGATTCTGGGGACCCTGTTCCCATGGAAACTTACAATCTGTATGAGAATTACAAGTATTTTTATGAGGAAGGCGCATCCATATTGTTGGGTGTCTTGCCCAAGGACACTTGCTGGTGGCATGTTTTGAGTGGAATCCAGTTGGCTTTCCATGATTGTAGAGCAGCGAAATGGTGGTTAGATTGATCTCAGAGACTTCGAGACTTCTCCACAGTTGTATTGGAGGGCTGTGCTGAACGGGATTTGACTTACTTCCCCATGGTTGAAGAGCAGAGATGTTACCACTGGACTCCACAGCAGATATTGTGTAGTAGGCAATTGGTATGTTTACCGGAGCATTGATTAACCAACACCTGACATGGAATTTTAACCTTAGAGTCGGTTGGTCTACCAATAGATGGCTGTGCTGTTGAAATTGTTGTATACCATGCTCTTTCCCATTTTCGTATCTGGTTTATTTATTGCTGCTAAACTACACTTTCAAGTACAATTGAGTGTATCCTGCACTATATCCCACCCACTACAGGAGAGCAGAGGAGATGAAAAGAATGTAAATCGAATAGGGAGGGAACAAAGGTATATTGTACAAGGAAAGACTGAAAAGGATGATAGTGAAAAATGAATGGATCCGAGTAGTGAAAAAGAAGGAGAAAATAGAGAAACTATTTAGGTGAATAGTAACTATTCGGAGCAGAACAGAAATTGACTGTATGAAACCCATACGTTGACGGTATTCTTTTTAAAAAAAGCTTGAAGTATTTCATTGTTTAAGAGGTGAATAGTTACCTAAACATTTAATACAATAGCTGAATGAAATTAAAAATGGTTAACAGCAATCTTGCGAATTGAGCTGGAATAAGGGAACAAGTTGCAAAATATCTGTATGGTTGCACATATTGTAATACTGTTCACTTTCACTGAACTGTCATCATTGTTAAATATTAGTCTCGGGCCTTGGAAGGGTATACACATCACACTCATTTAAGGTATTTCTCATGTGTTAAAGTTCTGTGTTACCACTCCTTAACCCCAAGTGTTGACAGGATCCTACCCACAGCCTGACTTGTGCCATCTCCTGAAGGTAGCACCTTTCCTGCAGTATCCTCGTTCCTGTCCAGGTTTTTGGTGTAGCTTTGTATCTCAGCCAATCCTCTGCACACCATCCCTGGTTTTCCCTACACAGTGAAACACAGTAACACATGACACTCACCTGAATAAAAGGCTACTCTTCCCTCTAGTCAGGGCTTCATGATTGTTGCCCATTGTTCAACAGAACAAGACCTGTTTCTATTGCTCCTGAAAGACTTGTGATTACCCTGCTAAACTACCAGTTACCTCTGCCCGTTCCTTTGCCTCTAGCCCCCTTGGTTCCAGCTCTCTCAAGACCCACCGTTTCCTCTCAAGACCCACCGTGCTCTCCCATGAGCCACGGTGCTCTCCCAAGACGCACTGTGTTTCTCTCAAGACCTACTCCTACCATCTGTGGATCTCTTGTGTGGTCAGTACACGAGGACTGTGTTTCCCACTACCCTAGTATCCTAGTCAGTCCTATACATGTCCTGTCCCTCGGCCCTCCTATCTGGTTCTCCTGCAATCCCTCTCCACCCAACTGTTTATGTGCATACTATTCTGCATATTGGAACTCATAACCTGCAAGGCCAGTACCAATACAGTGCGTACCCTAACAAGTGTCTATCCTCTGCAGGTAAAAATAAATACACATTGTGATTTTAAACATACTTTTAAAGAGTTTTAAGATATTAAACATGCTTTTTGCCATTTTTATTAGGTAGCCATTTAAGCTAGATATTGTAAAATTTAAACTGCGTATAAAGCGTTGCTGTATGACTCTGAATTTCTCCATTGCTCTACTCTTGCTTGTGGCCTCACTTCCCGTTTCTGCCCGTCTCCTAAAAGTCTAATTTTTTGTTAAATAACTTTTGTGTGTCTAAGAAAAAAATAAGTGTATGCAAACATCATTATCTTTACTATAAATATTCCTTTTATAACAAAAACAAAATGAAATTGAACTTGATGACAGATAGTCCGTATCTGTGTCGTTCATTTCGTGAATTTCTCCTTTGCTCTACTCTTTGCTTGCGGCCTTGCTCCTCCCTTCAGCCGGTCTCCTGAATGACTAATTTTTTGTTAAACAACTGTTGTTTTTGCTAATTTCCCATGATGCTGTTTATGTACGGTCAAATTGACCTGTGTTTCTAAGAAAAAAATAAGTGTATGCAAATGTCGTTATCTCCCAGCAAAAAAGTGATACTCGGTCAATGATTGGATGAATTCCTTACCCACCCCTGTATAATTTTCTATAAATATTTCTGTTATATCATCAACAAAATGAAATAGAACTTGATGACAGATAGCCCGTGTCTGTGTCGATCCTTTCCGCAAATATTTGCCACTCGATCAAGGGATCCAGATACCAGAGACCTGTAGACTGCCAGCAGGACTACCACCAGACCCCCGGACAGTGGTGTATTTAGGTTTTGTGCTGCCCTAGGCCTGACTAAACTCGTGCACCCCCCAATTTAAATTTGAGGCACCCCTTCCTGTCAAGGGCACACCTCTTCCTGGTTAATCCCCACCCTTCATCTTAAAGCTCCATCTTTTCCTCTCTTTATATTAAAAGTGGATAACAAGTGCCTACTTGTATATTTTGTATACCATTTCAAATGTATCTATTGAGCTAAATAAAATTATGAAATGTTTAAATTCAAGCATGTTTACAAAGAACAACCACGCATGTTACGTATACTGGATCACAGCCGTTCTAATTGGTTGAACAATAAAATCCACAGAAACGTGCACTGCATATGAGCGTATCACAGAGCTGCACAGCAATAAAACCCACAGAAATGGGCACTGTGTATGAGCATATCACAGAACTGCACAGCAATAAAACTCCCAGTAATGTGCAGTGTGTATGAGCGTATCCCGGAGCTCCAGGGCAATAAAACTCACAGTAATATGCAGTGTGTATTACAGAATCCAGAGCAATAAAACGCCCAGCAATGCAATTCGCGGTGTGTATGAGTGCATCAGAATCCACTGCAATAAAACTCCCAGCAAACCGAGTGTATATGAGCACACAGCAATTATGCTGTGGAGCCATCTTGTCAGCAGTGGGGTGCCACTGCCAGAGGGTGCACTGTAGCTTTGATTCCCTTCCCGGTGGGTGTTCAGTCCAGAATAGGGTCTGTGTTAACGAAAGGGCGGGCAGCTGCGCGCGTGCGTTTCATGTGGTTCAGCCAGTCATGTGGTACTGAGACTCAGAGAAATGGCAGTGAAATGCCCTGATGTTCGGTGGTTTCAATCAGCATGTTTATTCAGGCGAACCCCATAGGTTTCAATGTTAAAAATATTCCCGTTTTTATGCAATATCTAATAAATCATTTATTATTTTAATCTGCAGTAAAAAGTCTTTATTTTTTGATTTTTTTTTAGTACCTTTTAGTCATTTTTCAGATTTTTTTTGGGCAAAATTTCCCCCCCCCCTTTTTTTTAATAGCGGTTTTTCTTTTTTCTGTAACAGAACTTTTTATTATCAATCATAGGATCTTATATGTAAATTCCAGACATTTTCGTTCAGTAGTTCTTTTGAAAACAGCAGGCCACGGGTTTGCGGTGGCAGCATTCAGTGGCCGACTCCATGCACTTTGGGGACCCTGCGGTGAATGGTGAATTCACTGCAGGGTGGTGAAATTTTATTCTCCTAAGTGCAGGGAACTACAGAACACCAAAATGTTGGCGTCATTTCGGTGCTCTGTGAGTAACCCATTTAGTGGTGAGGTTTTTTGCTGCCCCCTGGAAAGTGAAAGCCTAGGCCTTACCTACCCAGGACATACTTGAAAATTAGTGAAATCTCAATGTATCCTTCCTGGTAAAATATTTTGCAAAAGTAAAAAAAAAAAAAAAAAAATTTTTTAGGGGTGGGGCCTAGTTGGCCTAGGCCTAGGCCAAAATACACCACTGCCCCCGGATAGGGAAATAGACCATAACAAACATGAGTATGGGACATTTTTCTGTATGAGTATCTAACTGCCAAAAAGCTATGTGTATACAGTACATCTAGATAACATTATTATCAAACACTGATATACTGTATTCTAAACAGCTGTACATGAGTACACTTGCAAAGTACTTTAAACTACCTTCATAAAAGTATGGCAATTGTAATAACCACTGGCATTTCAAAATGCTTACCATACCATTAAATCTAAGTGATTTTATAATTTGGAACATACAAAATTAATGCCTATTTTCCCAATGGTTCTAATATTAAGAAGGAAAAAACTCCACTGCTGCAACCACAAAAACCGGTAACATTTCACAAAGGGAAAACAAAACAATAGCAGAAGATATATAATAAGTGAAACTTCGTCCGCGGTTCGGATTACTCCTTTTACAACACTGAAGTTTGTCGTGGCTTGGTGATTAACCCCTTAAGTGTCTTTGCTGGGAGTTCAAGAACATATCATATAGGTATATGAAAGAAAGCAATGCACCTTGCTCTTTTGGCTTTTGTTGAAGCAAAAGCCATTGAGGAGAAAATCTTCATAAATACTGGAGTGGACAGGTGTGGTGTTGCAAGCGATCATGCAGGTGGTATGAGGACGAGGACTAGAGGAATGGGTGACAGAATTTTATGGTAACATTTGAGTTTGATGTAGCCTCTTATTTATATGTGGGTGGGGTGAAAGAATAATGCAAGTCTCCAAGATGCATTAACAGAATGATGAATGTTTCATGGTAAGGCATTTTAAGGGTGGTGTCTTCTCTATTTCACCATCTATCCTGTGATCACAGTCTAGTGAAATTTTGTTGCATGTTCCAAAGTCATGTGGTTTTAGCCCACTACATAAAATGCTGAAGGGAGGTGATAAGCTTTCATATCTATCATGCAGGCTACCATACATCCACATACAGCACCTAAGGGACAACTTGCTGTAGGTTCCAGCCACAAAATAATTGTATACATCAAATTTCCTGCCAAAAATTCCCGGTTTATAGAAGAAACTCTTAAGAATTTAAACAGATTTTTACAGTTAATTAAATGTAGAATAAAACACAAAGGGCTCTATTAACTTCTTCGTGCAAAAGCGCTTTTTTTTCTTGCAGTGTTAAACGTTAACGCTCGTAAATTAACGCTGGTATTAAAATCCGAGTGCATTTTTTCATCCGTCAAAAAATAACACGCATAAAAAAGACGCGCAAAAACGAGTGCGCATTAATGCTGCGCACAGAAATCGGAGGGCGGACTGTTTTTTCACGTAATTCAGCCAATCTGAATTAAGAACCACAATTGTCTCCCGTTAAGTTTTTGCGGCTGTCAAAATCAGTCTGAGTATACAGTGGTATGAAAAAGTATGTGAACCCTTTGGGATTACATGGAGTTTTGCATGAATTGGTCATAACATGTGCTCTGATCTTCATCTAAGTCACAACAATTTGAAAAACACAGTCTGCTTAAAATAATACAACACAAACATTATATGTTTTCATGTTTTTATTGAACAGAACATGTAAACATTCACAGTGCAGGGTGGAAAAAGTATGTGAACCTTTGGACTTAATAACTGGTTGACCCTCCTTTGGCAGCAATAACCTCAACCAAACGTTTCCTGTAGTTGCAGATCAGACCTGCACAGCGATCTGGAGTAATTTTGGACCACTCCTCTTCACAAAACTGTTTCAGTGTAGCAATATTCTTGGGATGTCTGGTGTGAATCGCTCTCTTAAGGTCATGCCACAGCATTTCAATCGGGTTTGAGGTCAGGACTCTGACTGTGTCAGGCTCGTGCCACGAAGGAGCCATGGCACAGCCTCTGTGTTGTGATATATAATCCCAAGCGCTGGGGATAAGCAGGCACAAAGACACTGGAGGCATATATGTACAATAAGGCTGTATTGCAGAATGGTTCACAGCAAGCAGTCCAGCACAGCACAAATGGTAACACAGAAAATAGGCAAGTGGATGGTGGACCACGTAGTCGCTCTCCAGATCCGCTTGAGGAGAAGCAGGAGCCTTTAGGCAAATGTACCTGAAGAAGGTTGGTCTCCTTGGAGAGAGCTGGAGGGCTGAAAGCCACTAGAGTGTCTCTGAAACCACTGGATAGTGGCCACGCAGTGGATCTTCCAGCAAGCAGGACCCAGTAATGCAGACACAGCAGGATGCACGGCAGAGCAAAATAATCTGGAGACATACAATGACAAGAGGGAGCTCTCAAGACCTGGACACAGAAGGGGAAAAACACAAAATGAAAGAGCAAAGGGGAGAGGGTTGGTCTGGTTATATGCAGAATCCTCAGGTTCAGACACAGGAGTTAACCTTAGGTGGGGAGCAGGTATAGAGAGCAAGTGACCCAGGCTGACCACAGCAGACTCTCAGGCTGAGGCATGACAGACTGGGCCACTCCAGAAGGCGTATTTTGTTTTGTTGAAGCCATTCTTTTGTTGAATTACTTGTATGCTTTGGGTCATTGTCCTGCCACATCACCCATCCTCTGCGGAGCTTCAGTTGGCAGACAGACGGTCTTATGTTTTTCTGCAAAATGTCTTAATAAACTCTGGAATTCATTTTTCCATCAATGACAACAATCCGTCCAGGCCCTGAGGCAGCAAAGCACAGCAAAGCAGCCCCAAACCATGATGCTCCCTCCGCCATGTTTTACAGTGGGGATGAGGTTTTGATGTTGGTGTGCTGTGCCTTTTTTTCTCCACAAATAGTGTTGTGTGTTTTTTCCAAACAACTCAATTTTGGTTTCATCTGTCCACAGAATATTTTGCCAGTAGTGCTGTGGAACATCCAGGTTCTCTTTTGCTAACTTCAAACGTGCTGCAATATTCTTCTTGGACAGCAATGGCTTCCTCCGTGGTGTCCTCCCTTATACTCCATTCTTGTTCAATGTTTTCCTTAATGTAGATGTGTCAACAAAAATGTTAGCATGTGCCAGAGATTTCTGTAAGTCTTTTGCTGACACTCTAGGATTCTTCTCTACCTCATTAAACATTCTGCGCTATGCTCTTGCAGTCATCTTTACAGGACGACCACGCCTAGGGAGAGTAGCAACAGTGCTGAACTTTCTCCATTTGTAGACAGTCTGTCTTACCGTGGACACATGAACAACAAGGCTTTTGGAGTTACTTTTATAACCCTTTCCAGCTTCATGCAAGTCAACAATTCTTGATCGTAGGTCTTCTGAGAGCTCTTTTCTGTGAGGCATGGTACACATTAGGGCTGAGCCGAACACTCCCCGAGTTCGGTTCGAGCCCGAACTCGAACTTCCCATTTGTTCGGGACCAAACCCGAACCCCCATGCAAGTCAATGGGGTTGAATTTTTGTTTTTTTGGAGTGCCCTCCAAGAGGGCATATATGCTACATATTTGCCATAAAAGGTGTATGGGGGTCCAGGTAGTGCCCTGGGGGACAGGAAACAAGGACAAAAAGTTTTAAAAAAAACGTTTTTAAAGGGACAGTGAGTTTTCCATGAAAAGACTAGCGAATTTTTAACGTTCGTTTAGGCGCACTTAATCACGGCCACATTAGCAGCAAATGATGGGCAATGACGGCCAATATACGAAGTACGGTCACACGAAAGTCCGGCTGCGCAACGCAAGTGGAAAATGAACGCATTTTTTTGAGAACGCAGAACCGCTAGTACGGACGAACAGAGTGCGCTGCGTCCACTAGCGGCGTGTGTGCGTGATTTGGAGACGTCAGACCCTGCTCATGTCCGGCCAGCATAACGTCCAAACACCCAAAGTTTCCTGGTTTGGATCCGTAAAAAATCACGCACAAAAATGCGCATCGTATGACCGTTTTCGCGCAATCCGTGAAAAAATACATCAATGCATTTGGACGCACTTTTTGACGGTCGCTGCGAAAAATGCGTTAGTCTGACCCTAGCCTTATCTCACTTTCCAAATCGGCTATTTGGTCCAGATTGTTCTCTTTTCCTGCCATTCTCCTGGTTTTCACCTTTCTCTGAACAACCCTGAGAGAGAGGTGAAAGCCAGGAGAACTGGCAAGAGAAGAGAACAATCTAGACCAAATAGACGATTTGGAAAGTGAGATAAATGGGAGAATTTTTCTGTTTTGGCTATTTTGACCTACAATTTTCACTTCTCCAGTTATTCTCCTGCTTTTCACCGCTCTCTGAATAACCCTGTAAATGTTTAATGCCGAGGTGAAAAATAACATTGCTTTAGATTTTTTTCAAACACCAGTTAAATGCAGCATATTAGGATGTTTTAGGGAAATTAATTCTCAAATCTCAATCAGAAGCAGACACCACCCCACCCTCAGTATATTGTACAATGTATCAAATTGATTACCAGACTAAAAACACCTGGTGTTATGCCCGTTTGTGAACAGAGGTCATTTAGAGTTGATAATCTTTCCACGTACACATTAGTTTTTAATTCAATATCTAATAAACCGTTGCTTATAATATTCTGCAGTAAAGAGTCTCTTTATTTCTAGAATTTTTAGTATTTTTTAAAGCATTTTCTATACTTTTTTCAAAATTTCTCTTTTTTTTCGAACCCGAACCGGACACGCCCACAAAGTTCAAAATTCGCGAACTTTCGAACTTCCAAAGTTCGGGTCGAACTCCGAACCGTCCGAACCCGAACAGCTCATCCCTAGTACACATCAGGCAGTGCTTCTTGAAACCAGTAAACCCAAAACTGGTGTGTGTTTTTAAAGGGCAGGACAGGTTTCAGCAACACATCCAATAATATCACACTGATTGGGCTCAAGGTTGGCTCACTCCTGGCTCCAATTAGCTCTTGGAGAAGTCATTAGGCTAGGGGTTCACATACTTTTTCCACCCTGCACTGTGAATGTTTACATGTTATGTTCAATAAACACATGAAAACATCTAATGTTTGTGTTGTATTATTTTAAGCAGACTGTGTTTTTCAAATTGTTGTGATTTAGATGAAGATCAGATCACATTTTATGACCAATTCATGCAAAACTCCACGTAATCCCAAAGGGTTCACATACTTTTTCTTGCCACTGTATATGCTGCAGCAATAATAAAGACACGCACAACCTCTCAATTTTATTGTTTGGGTATGCGTAGAATGTGTAACTATACTTTGCTGTATTTTTTTTTTGGGCTGGTGTATTTGGTTTCGGCCAGGACGTTCAGATTTGCCATTAACACCAGCTTTTAAAAGACTTTAAAATTATGCGCGCAAACGTTGTCCGTTAAAATTTGCGCATAGATTGTAATACCATCCGCATACCAGCGCACAAAAGCATTTGCGCTCACAATGTTAAGTATAGGACGTGCAACGTACATTACGCTAGCAAAGGGTTCGCGCAGGTTCACCAGCGGTAGACGTTAAGGCGCATTTTTTGCGCGGACATTGTAATACGATGTTCTGCACAAAGTGATTTTCCCCTCGCGTTAATGTGTTTTTGCGCACGCGTTAACGTTTGCGCAAAGAAGTTAATAGAGCCCAAAGTATGTATGAAAAATTAAACAGTTTTTGCCAGTCTTCTTCACCAAGTGAATATTTCAATTTTCACTAACCAATATCTGATTTCTAATGGAACTTATAACTACATGAGCATTTAAAATATGTGTTTCCCCTTAAAACATTCCTTGATGCTGCTTTGCTTTAATTGATGGTTTTTTGCAGATGGCCACAAATTAACACCTAACACATTTGTCAATAAACCAATTTGGTCTTCCTAACTCAGAAAGCCTCAGGTGATTAGCCTTGTGCAGTTTAGGCCAGGAAAGCACAAGTCTGTATATTGAGAGGAATAAACTGAATGCCTGTGCCCCAGCCCCATTATGTTCACTGAAAATACACTTCTACAAGAAGTAGCACCTCGTGCTGGATTAAAGATTTGTTTTAAAACATACTGAGCACTATCAGCTGCCCTGAGCTAAAACCGGGATGCTAAGGGGAAAAATTAGCGTTCACTAACTTCCCCTTAGTGTCCCTGTTTCCCCAGCAGATTGCGGGGCAGGCGTGGAGTCTGGCAGTCTGCCCCGTAGGCGATCGCTAAGCTCGCAGATACTGGGGCAGTGCTACAGCGCCATCCCCAGCATCCCCTCCATGGCATCTATAGCAGTGTTTCTCAAGTTGTGGTTCACGACCCAAAAGTGGGTCGCGACCAGGGGCAGACTGGGTCGCGGGGCAAGTGCCCCAGACCTCTCCAACGCCTGGACCTGCTGATACATCTTACCTGCAGCAGCAGGTCCCTGGTGGTGCGGCTACCTCTGAATGTTCCCAGGTGCCACCTGGGGCCCGCTGCACCAGGTAAAATACTCTCTAATTGCAAGGTGGGGGGGAGAGAATCTGTAATGGGAAGGTGTGTGGTGGGACTCAGTGACTGGCAGCAGCTCTGTACTCCCAACACCATGAGCCACTGTGCACAATGCACATCTCAGTGAAGCAAAAGGCTGTTGGGTAAGGGGGGCTCCCTATGTATATTTGATTGTGGTTTTCTCTGTCCTTTTGTTACTCTGTCCTTTTACCTATTTATGCATCCTTCTTTTCTGAATATCTGGTATTCTCTCTGTCCATCTATATCTGTGTGTCCTTCTGCGTATTTTTCCATCTGTCCTTGTATCTATGTCTTACTCTCCATTTCTCCTCATCTCTCTCCTTTCTCCCTCTATCACTCTCTCTCCCTTATACTCGATAAATCTCTAATTTCTCTTCCTTTCCTTCCTTCCTCCTGATGTGATAATCCCTGCAGAAAACTAGAATGTACACTGAGAATTCTCAGCAGAATCACACACTGCTTCCTGATCCCGGCCTCCCTGCATACCAGGGACATACGGTAAGGTCAGTGGCTGGTGAGGCACTGGCTAGTATCAGAGCCAGATATACACAGGTTACATAGATTCAGGGCTCCCCAGGATCTGGCTGCTCTCAGTGCTCCCCAGGATCTGGCTGCTCTCAGTGCTCCCAGGATCTGGCTGCTCTCAGTGCTCCCCAGGATCTGGCTGCTCTCAGTTCTCCCCAGGAACTAGCTGCTCTTAGTGCTACCCAGGTACTTGCTGCTCTCAGTGCTCCCCAGGAACTGGCTGCTCTCAGTGCTCCCCAGGAACTGTCTGTCTCAGTGCTCCCCAGGATCTGCACTGTCCACTCAGGCAGCCGTGCACTGCCCCCACCACCTGCAGGTCCTGGAGGTCCCGACAGTGAACAGTCATACCCCGAGCACAGACTCGCACCCACTGACTGTGCGAGGCGAGGACAGTCACATGACTGTCCTGCGTCAATCAACGCATGGGAGGCCAGCCTCCCAAGGAGGTCATACACCTCTGCCCTCCACTTGGCCAAACAATCCTTCTTCTCATCTCTTATATCTACGCTGTCCTCCAACCCTAAACGGCTCTGGTCCACCTTCAACACCCTCCTCTACCCACCTGCACCTCCCCCCACAGCTGCCTTCAGCGCTCAAGACCTGGCAGACTACTTCCTCAGTAAAACTTTAACTATCAGAAGCAACATCCCAACACAAGATAGTTATCTGCCACCTCCACTCCCACAGGTCCCCTCTGCCACCCTCTGCGGCTTCCTCCCAGCCACTGAGGAGGAAGTCAATTCCTTATTGTCCTCCTCACATCTCACCACGTGCCCGCTCGACCCCATTCCCTCACATCTAATTCCTCCCCTCTCCTCCTCCCTCACCCCTGCTCTCACACACATCTTCAACCTATCTCTCTCCACTGGCTCCTTTCCATCCGCCTTCAATCAAACACGCGCTAGTTACCCCTTTACTAAAGAAACCATCCCTAGATCCCAACTCTCCATCCAACTACCGCCATGTATCCCTGTTTCCCTTCTCATCAAAGCTCTTAGAAAAACTAGTCTTCAACCGCCTCTCCCTCTTCCTGTCCTCCAATTCCCTACTTGACCCCCTGCAATCTGGCTTCCGTCCCCTGCACTCAACTGAAACTGCCCTCACCAAAGTCACCAACGACCTCCTAACTGCTAAAAAAAACACGGCCACTATTCTATTCTCATCCTGCTTGACCTCTCGGCTGCTTTTGACACTGTTGACCACCCCCTCCTTCTACAGACCCTCAACTCTCTGGGTCTCGGTGACACTGCACTTGCTTGGGTTGACTCCTATTTATCCAACAGGTCCTTCTGTGTGTCCTTTGCTGGTAACTCCTCCTCCTCATTGCCTCTATCTGTTGGTGTACCTCAAGGCTCTGTCCTTGGTCCTCTGCTCTTTTCCATCTACACCTCCTCCCTGGGCAAAATCATCAACAGCTTTGGCTTTAATTACCACCTCTACGCTGATGACACTCAGATCTACCTCTCTACCCCTGATCTCTCTCCCCCTGTTCTTTCAAAAGTCAGTGACTGCTTATCTGGCATCTCCTCCTGGATGGCCTGCCACCACCTAAAGATCAACATGTCAAAGACTGAACTCCTACTTATTCCTCCCTCCAATTCCTCCCCACCTCCTGACTTCTCTATCACGGTGGAGGGTATCACCATCTCCCCATCAAACCAAGTTCGCTGTCTTGGAGTTACACTTGGCTCTTTCCTTCAGCCCCCACATCAAGTCTCTTTCCTCCTCCTGCCGAAACCAACTGCGTAATATTTCCAGAATTCAGCCATTTCTTACCGCTGTCACCACAAAACAACTCATACACGCCCTGGTAATCTCCCGACTCGACTATTGCAATAATCTCTTATCTGGCCTCCCTCTGTCCCGCCTCTCCCCCCTACAATCCATCCTGAACGCCTCCGCCAGGCTAATTCACCTCACCCGCCGCTCTGTCTCTGCTGCTCCCCTCTGCGAGTCCCTTCACTGGCTCCCCATACACTGCAGAATTAAGTTCAAAATCCTTATCCTTACCTACAAAACCCTCACTAACTCAGCTCCCCACTACCTGTCCTCACTAATCACCAAATACACCCCAGCCCGCTCCCTAAGGTCAAACAGTGACCTGCGCCTAGCTTCTCCCCGCATCACCTCTTCCCATGATAGACTGCAGGATTTCTCACGCGCAGCCCCCACTCTCTGGAACGCTCTCCTCGTACTGTCAGACTTTCCCCTAACTTCTCTTCCTTCAAACGCTCCCTTAAAACATTCCTATTTAGGGAAGCCTACCACCCAACTCACTGACGCAACCATCAATCACTCTCACCTTACAGTCCTCTCCTCCTGTTTCCAACCCCAACCCTCCCAGATTGTGAGTTTCTACGGGAATAGGGCCCTCATCTACTCCTGTACTGTTTGTCAAATATTGTTCAATGTATTGTAACCCTGTCTATACTGTGCTTATTGTACAGCGCTGCGGAATATGCTGGCGCTTTATAAATAAAGAATAATAATAATAATAATTTTTTGAATGGTGCTTTCCCATTGATCCAAGCAATTCCATTGTTCTTCAGTCCCTCTCTGAGGCACTGCAGAGCGTAGATTTAGGAAGTAGGCGGTGCCAGAAGCACACTGCAGACCTCAATCTCTTGGCCAGCTTGAGCTTATGCGATTAGCATAGCGTTCAGCTACGCAAATTGTGTAGGCTCAGGGAGGGCAGGCTGCTGCGAAAAAATAATGGGCCAAATTACATTTTTCACGCAAACATTAACGCTCACTTGCGTGAGCATTAACGTTTGCTGCGATGTTTACCGCATATTACAATCCAAACGCAAACGGGTTAAGAAACCTGTTTGCGTTTGGTACCTTGCGCTTTTCAGCACGAGGTTATTGTGCTTTACTCTGCATAATCCATTAACACCGGCCTTAAAAATAAAAAAACAAATCCTATACTCACCCTCTGTCCCATGGCGAGGACCGGGGCTCCAACCGCCTCCTCCGTCCGGCGGTAGCAGGGTAAGCCTGAGGGAAAAAGTCCCCCCAGTCTCTTCCTGCGTATCACTACGCGAGGCGAGATCCGGCTGGTCATGTGACCGGCAGGGGGAAACTCAATGGAGTCCTATGGACTCCATCGAGTGGATGCTCGCGGTCGCGCTCAGCGAGTTCGATTCGAACTTTGGCCGTTCGCAAGTTCGCAAACTTCGACCTTTTTGGCGTGTTCGGTTCGAGTTCGAAAAAAAAATTGTGAAAAAAGTATAAAAAATGCTTAAAAAATACCAAAAAATCTAGAAATAAAGAGACTCTTTACTGCAGAATACTATAAGCAACGGTTTATTAGATATTGAATTAAAAAATAATGTCTACGTGCAAAGATTCTCGCCTCTAAATGACCTGTGCTCTCAAATGGCGTAAACAACAGGTGTTTAATTAGTGTTTGGAAATAACATGTGCTTCTAATTAGTCCGTCTCATGAATTTGATACATTGTATGCAGACTGGAGGTGCCAGGTGTCCTGTGTGGGTCTGTGCTGTGATGGCGATGTGTCCATACATCCTACAAATTCGCCACTTCACGGGCAGGTTATGGGGACCTCCTAGGCACGATATTTGAAGGAATTTTTCGTTTTTATTTTTAACCCTTATTTTATAGAAAACTCACTGGTCCTTTAACCCTTTCACTGCTGAGGCATTTCACCGCTGTGTGCTGAGCTAATTTTTACCACTTTTGCTCATCATGTTTAAACGCGATTTGAAGCCACATTTTATTATACGACCCAGACATATTATATATCGTTCTTTCCGGCAGACTCGGCAGATTCATAATATATCATTTTTATATGTATACGTCATGTTCTGCCTGTATATTATAACAAAAAATGCAATAAAACTAGAATTTTTAATCATCTGCAGCGTGTAAAGTGTTTTTTTTCACCTTTTATCACATGAACATTTGCGGTTATATTTTCTATGGGGTGCGCTTGTACAAAAATTAGAAATGGGGACTTATTACATTTTTGGGGGGGAATTATGTGATTTTTAGCAAACGCACACCATAGAAATAAATCATTAGTGCAGCATCATTGTTCACATTATAATTGAAATGTGAACAATATTGCTGCATTAATAAAAATAACGCACAAAAACAAAATACATGTTTTTTTTTTTTTTGTTTTTTTTTTACTTTATACCTGGTCATGTTGGGTATCATTCGAAAGGCCATGCTCAGGTTCTGGAGATATCGGGGTTCAAATGAACCCCCTAGTTCCACCAGGGGATTCCGGGCAGCTAGGGGTTCCCCGTCTATCTGAGGACGTATGCGTGAGGACGTCAGGAAGTAAGCCACCGGAGCTAGGCCGCACTTTGGCGCCGCAAGGTGCTGAAGTGCGACCCGGTGCCTAAGGGGTTAATGCCAGGCACCGCTTAAAAGGGGAGACTCCCCCCTTTTAAGCAGTGCCTGGCTTTTTTTTGTGGGACCTCCCGATCGGGAGGGAGAGGGATCCGAACGGATCCCCCCACTCCCTTCCAGGCGATCTCCCGGCTTTGCCGGGGGCAGGGCCGGTGCTATCGTAAGGCGGCACAGGCTGCCGCCTTACTATGGCCGCCTTACTATCTGGCTTCCTACCAGTTTGTGGGGGCGGAATTCCCCGGCCCCGAGCGCCGGCATTCTGGTCGGCCGGGGAGACCCGGCGCGGCGCTAGGGGCCGAACCACATGATCAGCGCTGCGCGCAATCTCGCGGGAACGCAGCTGCGCTGGTCATGTGGTTCCCACCCGGCGAGCGGCAAAGCTGCATCATGTCAGCGGCCGCTCGCCACCATGAGGAATGCCGGCAGAGCCTGGGGGGCCTGGCAGCAGGTGAGAGCTGGGGGCAGATATATCCATATGTGAGCTGCGGGCAAATATCTCCATATCAGCTGGGGCAATATATACCCATGTAATCTGGGGGCAAATATATCCATGAGTTGGGGGCAAATATATCCACATGTGATCTGGGGGCAAATATATCCATGAGCTGGGGCAAATATATCCATGAGCTGGGGGCAAATATATATATATCCATGAGCTGGGGGCAAATATATCCATGAGTTGGGGGCAACTATATCCACATGTGATCTGGGGGCAAATATATCCATGAGTTGGGGGCAAATATATCATGAGTTGGGGGCAAATATATATATATCCATGAGCTGGGGGCAAATATATCCATGAGTTGGGGGCAAATATATCCATGTGTTGGGTCAAATATATATATATCCATGAGCTGGGGGCAAATATATCCATGAGCTGGGGGCAAATATATATATATTCATGAGCTGGGGGCAAATATATCCATGAGCTGTGGGCAAATATATCCATGAGTTGGGGGCAAATATATCCATGAGCTGGGGGCAAATATATCCACATGTGATCTGGGGCAAATATATCCATGAGTTGGGGGCAAATATATCCATGAGTTGGGGGCAAATATATATATATCCATGAGCTGGGGGCAAATATATCCATGAGTTGGGGGAAAATATATCCATGAGTTGGGGCAAATATATATATATATATCCATGAGCTGGTGGCAAATATATATATATCCATGAGCTAGGGGCAAATATATCCATGAGCTGTGGGCAAATATATCCATGAGTTGGGGGCAAATATATCAATGATTTGGGGGCAAATATATCCACATGTGATGTGGGGGCAAATATACCCATATGAGCTGGGGCAAATATTTCCATATGAGCTGGGGCAAATATCTCCATATGAGATGGGGCACTATATACCCATGTAATCTGGGGGCAAATATATCTACATGTGATCTGGGAGCAAATATATCCACATGTGATCTGGGGGCAAATATACCCATATGAGCTGGGGCAAATATACTTATATGAGCTGGGGGCAAATATACTTATATGAGCAACCCTAGTGTGTGTATATTTATGTGTATATATAGAGATTATCATGGCACCTCTATCCTGATTGGCTTGACATGACACGGATGGGGGGCACCAAAATGCACCTTCGCCTGACTAGATAAAAATGCTTGCACCGGCCCTGGCCGGGGGTTGCCTGGAAATGAAGTCATCGCGCATGGCGCGATGACTCATTTACGTCGGGAGTAGCTTGACTTCAGCGTCTGAGGACGCTGAAGTCAGAACGCCGCGGGACCCCGGACAGAGAGGTGAGTATCTCCGCCGGGGGTCCCGCAAAGCTGATGACGTGTGGGACATGTACTCCTCAGCATACAGCGGGAGTAACTGAGGACGTGTCCGACAAGTCAGCAGTAAAAAAAAGGGTTAAAAACTTATTTTTTTTAAACTTTTTGTCCTTGTTTCCTGTCCCCCAGGGCACTACTCGGACCCAGACATTGTTTTTAAATGTTTCTATACATCCTACAAATCCGCCACTTCACGGGCAGGTTATGGGGACCTCCTAGGCACGATATTTGAAGGAATTTTTCGTTTTTATTCTTAACCCTTATTTCATGGAAAAATTCACTGTCCCTTTAAAAACTTTTTTTAAAAACTTTTTGTCCTTGTTTCCTGTCCCCCAGGGCACTAACCGGACCCCAAAACACCTTTTATGGCAAATATCTAGCATATATGCCCTCTTGGAGGGCACTTTAAAAATCAAACTTTGAGTCCCATTGACTTGTATTGAGTTTGTGTTCGAGTTTGAGTTCGAATTAGAACTTTTGAAAAGTTCGAGTTCGAATGCGAACCGAACTCAGGAGTGTTCTGCTCATCCCTACTTAAGAGCAAGAGGCATCATCAGTTTTCCAATAAATTCTAATTAATTTCATGTGTTTCGATTAGTTTATTTTACAGCAAACACTTTAGTTTTCACTAGTGCTGTGATTAATGCACTATCCTTTTTGGAAAGAATCCTTGTTTGTTTACAAAATTGTTTAAAAAGTGCATACATTGTAGAATATTGCACACGTTGTTTTATGGAATAAATTATGTTCCAGAAATTCAATTGTTTTTTGGTTGTGACTTAATGACCAAGGACAATTGTGGGTCCTGAGGGTCCACAGGTTGAGAACCACTGGTCTATAGGACTCCAGTGAGATCCTGCTGGTCGGCGTACTGATCGCGGAAAGAGACAGGGGACTTTCTTACCCCAGTCTCCCTCTGCTCCCGGTGGCCAGAAGCTGCAGATTGGGCCGCCGTTCTCACCGCAGGATAAGTGTAATGGGGGAGTAGCTCCCACTAGATAGTCACGGAGTTGAGATCCTTAAGGGCTGAGAAATCTTTTTGACGTTTAAACACCGATCGTCATTCACAGAATCAGACACTTGTGGCAACAAGGTTGAACAATATACTGAGTCGCTACTATTATTATTATTATTCTGTATTTATAAAGCAAGTACCGTTCTCCTGGCAACCGCCAAACCCAGACTCGTCCATCAGATTGCCAGATGGAGAAGCGCCATTCATCACTCCAGAGAACGCGTCTCCACTGCTCTAGAGTCCAGTGGCGGCATGCTTTACACCACTGCATCCCATGCTTTGCTTTGCACTTGGTGATGTATGGCTTGGATGCAGCTGCTCGGCCATGGAAACCCATTCCATGAAGCTCTCTACACTGTTCTTATGTTAATCTGAAGGCCACATGAAGTTTGGAGGTCTGTAGCAATAGACTCTGCAGAAAGTTGGTGACCTCTTTACACTATGCGCCTCAGCATCCGCTGACCCAACTCCGTCAGTTTACGTGGCCTACCACTTTGCGGCTGAGTTGCTGTCGTTCCCAAACACTTCCACGTTCTTATAATACAGTTGACAGTTGACTGTGGAACATTTAGGAGCGAGGAAATTTCACAACTGGATTTGTTGCACAGGTGGCATCCTATCACAGTTCCACGCTGGAATTCACTGAGCTCCTGAGAGCGACCCATTCTTTCACAAATGTTTGTAAAAACAGTCTACATGCCTACGTGCTTGATTTTATATACCTGTGGCCATGGAAGTGATTGGAACACCTGATTCTGATTATTTGTATTGGTGAGCGAATACTTTTGGCAATATAGTGTATCAGAAGCACAGCACAGGTGATATGATTTTCTGCTCAGTGATTGCAGGATTCAGTCTGCATTTCCCCAAGGTGATCCTTAAAACCAGGCCTATTGGGGTTACTTGAGGACCGCAGTTGGGAACCACTGTTCTAGATGATTTGCATTCTCATAGCTTGGTTTAGCGTTACTGTAGAATTTAACATTTGGTAGATATATTAGCTGTATATGGTTAGGCTCCTGGATTTAGGGTGCTATACAGTTACAGGGGGTTTCAAACGTGCCCTATTTCTTTCATGGTGGCAGCCTATAGTCGAAGGATGTGTACGGTTTTGGGGGTTAGGTTGGCATAACTTGGGGCCCAGAGAGGGGGTAGAGTAAGTAAGTCCAGAGACTTGGAGCTGTCAACCCCTTGTACACTCCCCTCTACACGTGACCACTGGGTAGATAGCATGTGGTCGTCACAGCGCTCCCCATGTTAGGTATAAGGAGCGTAAAGTACAGTAAACTGACACTACAAATCGCTAATTAACAAGCACTAACGAATGCTAATGGGTTTCTTAACCTGTTAACGATTCAAAGGCGATCTGGCTGCAGTGCTATGACCCCCATTTAGCTGGTGCTAACGCTGACACTAGTGTTAGACATGTGCACGGCGAAAAACCTAATTCAATTCGCATTCTGAAACCAAATATTTCACATTCAGACATATTTCAAATTTGGAAAATTAAGATTTGAAAATATCGGACCAAAGTGATATCGAATCAGTTCAGAATATTTTGTCAATTCATATATGGAAAATAATTTTGAAATTAGATTATTTATGGCTAGGGTTAAGGTCAGGGTTATGTTTAGGATTACTTTTAGAGTTAGGTCTAGGATTAGGGTTACTTTTAGGGGATAGGGTAACTTTAAAGGTTGAAGTAACTATTTCTGCTTGTTTGATGATGAGGGTTAGGGCTATGGTTGCTGTTTCTGCTTGTTCTGTTATTAGGGTTATGGTTTTTGCTTCTTTTATAGGTAAGGTTACTTTTAAGGTTAGGGATAGAGTTAGAGACTTTGCATTACACAGTGAATGCAATTGTTTTTAGTTATCCTAGTCGACCGGATTACATTCGGATTAATTCATAAAATTTATTTTGGAAGCAATTCAGTTTGTTGATTCAGATGCAAATATTTGGCTGAATCTGAATTCTAATCTGTTCTAGGGTTACAGAAGTGAGAGGTACTGGCAGGGATTATATATATATATATATAGAAAAATCCGCAAGGTTCTGCACACACTCCAAATATGTGGAATTCAGCCTCGGTGCTGCTAACCCATATAGTACATATAGTAAGCTCCAAAGTAGCTGGCCGCACTCGAGGTCTTCAATAGAAAAATTTATTACAAGATACTACAAAGAGAAACCAACATTTCGGCCTACATAAAGGCCTTTATCAAGGATAAAAACACATTAGATCTTGTTATTTTTATAGTATAGACTGTTAGAGACTTACCGAGTCTGTATCACTTCTCTTAGCCTCGCCTCAATATACCGGCCCTCCAGTGGAATATCTAGTAGAGTTACTACGTCTCTCCTTGGAATGTAATTTTTTTCGTTTTGAAAATCTGCTTTTTTTGCAGATTGCAGGTACGGCAATGGGAACTTCTATGGCGCCAGCATACGCCATCTATATGTCACAATTTGAACAAAATAATATCCTCCCCATTTTTGGAGACAAAATAATTTTCTACACTCGCTATATTGATGACATTTTTCTTATTTGGAATGGTACCTCTGAGTCTTTTGACAATATGATAGATCATCTTAACCATCTACAATCACCAGTTAAATTTACTTCCAATAAGGATATACAAAGCATCAGCTTCCTGGATGTAACCATCTTTCGCGAAGGAAACACATTGGGTTATACATTATTCCGAAAAGTGACGGATAGAAACTCCATTCTACAAGCAACGTGTCACCACCCTAGACATCTGAAAACATCTCTTCCTATTTCCCAATACCTACGTGTTTTGCGAAACAATTCAGATCCTCAACGGCGTCAAACACAGATAGTTGAGATGACTAATAAGTTTAAACAGAGAGGTTATTCCACTTCCACTCTACGGGAGGCACTATATAAAGCGCAGTCTAAATTTATCAATCCGATACCCATCTTACAATCGTGACAACCAAGGATAGTCTTGCCACTAACATACCATACAGCAGGGGACCATATAGCCTCACAAATTCGTAAACACTGGCACCTTTTCCAATATGACCGAACGCTACCCAAACAATTCCATTCTCATCCTTTGATCAGTTTTCGTAGGACCAAGAACTTGAGAGATCTACTTGTCCGGACAGATCCGGTTCAATCCCATGAGAAGCGCATACCCTTTCAAAAGAAGGGCTGCTTTCGATGTCTGGATTGTGTCACCTGTCGCCATATGGTATCAGGAAACTCGTTTGCACATCCAACAACGGGTAAAAGATTCAATATTCGATTTAGGATCACATGCATGACAGAGTTTGTGATCTATCTCATACATTGCCCATGTGGCCTAGCATATGTGGGAAAGACTGATCTTACTCTTAGAGATCGCATTAGGGGACATCGATCGGCCATCAATGTTGCCTTCTGAGATGGACACTCGGACAAGCCAGTTGCTAAGCATTTTTTGGATCATCGTCACAGTCTCCCCGCTCTAAAATTTATTGGCATAGATCACGTCCCGCCTCTACATAGAGGCGGTGACCGATCCCAGATCCTGTTACAGCGAGAGACCTTCTGGATAAGGACACTTAACACCCTTGCCCCAAATGGGCTCAACGAGTATGTGTCTTTCACATCCTTCCTCTATAGCAGATAAGATCATACAGCTCATGTATATATATTTGTTTCACAATTTTTCTCCACACATCCCTTTCAACTGGATACATCCTCCTTACACATCCACCAGTCTTCACTTCATCTCCATCTTACATTCAATAGTTCACTATTCACATAGTCCATCACGGAGTTAGGTTTAACATGACTTATATACATTGTCCATATCCTTACACACATGTATTTCCATACCATTGTTATATTTTTTAACTTATTACCTTTTATTCATTTTTTGTTCACACACATTATTTTTTTATTATCTACTGGTTTGCCGTTCTCATTACACTTTTTTTGTTTTTTTCACACAACACTACACTCATTTGTTCACACACACATATATTTGTTTATTCATACATTTATTTTACTTCTATACCCATGAGCTCATATATTCTTTTTCTTATTCTTTTTCTTTCTCTTAGTCTCAGGATTTGATCTCATTTACAGTTACCCTCACTTCTAGCTCTCCATACTATCCTCCATCGAGTCCTTTGAACGCTACCCCTTCTGTTTATATTTATAGGGCAAAGGTTTAAAAGTAACATCAGGAAGCATTATTTTACTGAGAGGGTGGTGGATACATGGAACAGTCTTCCAGTAGAAGTGGTAGAGGCCAAAACAGTAATTGAATTTAAGCAAGCATGGGATAGGCATAAGGCTATCCTAAACAAAAGATAAATCCAGGTAAAGTATCCATGTAATTGGGCAGACTAGATGGGCCGAAAGGTTCTTATCTGCCGACATTTTTCTATGTTTCTATGTTTCTACCTAGGCAACGTTGATATTTGCAGCGCAACAAGCACGTCCTGTCTGGACGCTGCACGTGTGGTGAGTAACGATGCGCCACTTCCGGTTTCCGGGTGGGCGTGATCGAGGCCAACGCGATACAGACTCGGTAAGTCTCTAACAGTCTATACTATAAAAATAACAAGATCTAATGTGTTTTTATCCTTGATTAAGGCCTTTATGTAGGCCAAAACGTTGGTTTCTCTTTGTAGTATCTTGTAATACACTTTTCTATTGAAGACCTTGAGTGCGGCCCGCTACTTTGGAGCTTACTATAGATATATATATATACAGTCAGGTCCAGAAATATGGAAAAAAACAAACACAATGTGCTATAGCTGCAGACTGTCAGCTTCAATTTGAGGGTATGTACATCTAACTCAGGTGAACGGTGTAGGGCTTACAGCAGTTTGCAGATGTGCCTCCCACTTGTTAAGGGACCAAAGGTAATGGGACAATTGGCTTCTCAGCTGTTCCATGGCCAGGTGTGTGATATGCCCTCATTACCCCAATTACAATGTGCAGATAAAAGGCCCAGAGTTCATTTCAAGTGTGCTATTTGCATTTGGAATCTGTTGCTGTCAACTCTCAAGATGAGATCCAAAGAGCCTTCACTATCAGTGAAGCAAGCCATCATTAGGCTGAAGAAACAAAACAAACCCATCAGAGAGATAGCAAGAACATTGCCAAAACAACTGTTTGGAACATTCTCAAAAAGAAGGAACGCACCGGTGAGCTCAGCAACACCAAAAGACCCGGGAGACCACAGAAAACAACTGTGGTGGATGACCGAAGAATTCTTTCCCTGGTGAAGAAAACACCCTTCACAACAGTTGGCCAGATCAAGAACACTCTCCAGGAGGTAGGTGTATGTGTGTCAAAGTCAACAATCACGAGAAGACTTCACTAGAGTTAATACAGAGGGTTCACCACAAGATGTAAACCATTGGTGAGCCTCAAAAACAGGAAGGCCAGATTAGAGTTTGCCAAACAACACCTAACAAAGCCTTCACAGTTCTGGAACAAGATCCTATGGACAGATGAGACCAAGATCAACTTGTACCAGAGTGATGGGAAGAGAAGAGTATGGAGAAGGAAAGGAACTGCTCATGATCCTAAGCATACCACCTCATCAGTGAAGCATGGTGGTGGTAGTGTCATGGTGTGGGCATGTATGGCTGCCAATGGAACTGGTTCTCTTGTATTTATTGATGATGTGACTGCTGACAAAAGCAGCAGGATGAATTCTGAAGTGTTTTGGGCAATATTATCTGCTCACATTCAGCCAAATGCTGCAAAACTCATTGGACGGCGCTTCACAGTGCAGATGCATACTGCAAAAGCAACCAAAGAGTTTTTGAAGGGACAGAAGTGGAATGTTATGCAATGGCCAAGTCAATCACCTGACCTGAATCCCATTGAGCATGCATTTCACTTGCTGAAGACAAAACTGAAGGGAAAATTCCCCCAAGAACAAGCAGGAACTGAAGACAGTTGCAGTAGAGGCATGGCAGAGCATCACCAGGGATGAAACCCAGCGTCTGGTGATGTCTATGCGTTCCAAACTTCAGGCTGTGATTGACTGCAAAGGATTTGCAACCAAGTATGAAGAAGGGGAAGTTTGATTTATGATTATTATTCTGTCCCATTACCTTTGGTCCCTTAACAAGTGGGAGGCACATCTGCAAACTGGTGTAAGTCCTACACCGTTCACCTGAGTTGGATGTACATACCCTCAAATTGAAGCTGACAGTCTGCAGTTAAAGCACATTGTGTTTGTTTCATTCCAACTGCATTGTGGTGGTGTATAGAGCCAAAGATGTTAGAATTGTGTCGATGTCCCAATATTTCTGGACCTGACTGCATATTCTCTCTACTCCGTCCTGTTTCTGCTGTGTCTGTTCTCCTTTCAGCTTTGATTCTTTGAACTTCAAAATATGTTTTTGTAGGTGTTTTTTCCGTTCTCATGTGGGCTTCTTATTTTGCTGTCCTGTAATCAACCTATATTTGTTTTGCTTTGATCTTACTGCTGTTAGAGTGTATTGTTCATAACCCTCTCTTATAATAATGTACCAAACACATAAATTGTTTCTGTGCATTTGCAGCCATGACATTCTAATGCAACCATATGCAAGATCATAGGACCTGACACATAAAAATACTGGTAGATGGTTAGAGGAAAACACCATAGTAAGCCTCCATTCTCTATCCCTCTTATTTCTTCATGCCTTGTTGTTATATTGCTTAGAATGCATAGCATAAGTATAATATTAAAAAGAGACATAACAAAATATAAATATTTAGGGCTATACAGTACACCAGGAACTAATGTGTTCAGGCTTAACTGCCTAGATAGAATGTACAATCAAATATCCAAGTTTCAGAATGTTTCTAATTCTCATATTCTACTTTAGCAATTCACTGGACCACAGAGGGTACATACTTGCTGAACACAGACAGAATGGATAAACCAGAATAACCAGTTAATTGTGCAATTAGTCTTCAATTTCAACCAAGAACATTTCTTTTCTTTAGGGTCACAGACCTCATCTTTAGAAAATGCAGATCAGTATTCCCCCGATTAAATGTGAAGTAGGAAATCTAAATATTCGAGTATTGAAATAAGACACAGTTTCCTATTATTGTTTAAGTCATTATCATGTCCAAACATGGTATTTAATCCCTGTGACCTTTGATTAAGGCCATCCTACAGACCCAGACATGGAAGATACCATTAAATGATTGAAGTGCTGTTATGCTACCAGGAGGTATAACAGTAAAATTGTGTAAAATGGGCCAGAAAACTAAGAATTAAGTAAGGAGAACTAAGGGTTATGATGCCTAATTAGTCTACAGGTGTTTATGACAAAGACAGGAATCCAAAAGCTCCAAACAAAGTTATACTCCTTAGTATTAAACCTCAGGTGATACCTAATCGTGTCGTTTTGCATTTGGTATCTGATAACTACAGAGAATGGCACAAATCCCTGCAGTTATAAACATACCTATCTAGTCCTAGAAATCAAAGAATGGTTTTGTTCTTTTGCCTTTGGATGTGTAAACCTTTTGAATAGATTACCTGCGCCATTCAAGTTCTCATTTCTTCTTGGAGGTATCTATAGTTGCCTGAGCAGCATTTATGTGCACTTATCTCACATTAATATGCCATCTGCCTCCCCTTTAAACACCATCTATTTACTCTCTGCCCTTCTTAAATAGTATTTCTACACTCTCTGGCTCCTCCTTAACGAGAACCTATATAATCTCTGCCCACCTTATCCAGCATCTACAGTATGTATCATCAAAGTCCTGCATTACCTAGCATTATACCTGTAACTGAAGCTCCCTCCATCTTCATGCCCTCACCCTACATGGCACATGTTTCCCCCTTGCCCACACTATCAGGGTTATTCAGAGAGCGTGAAAAGCAGGAGAATGACTGGAGAATGAAAACTTCTAGGTCAAAATAGCCAAACCAGAAAAATTCTCCCTTTCATCTCACTTTCCAAATCGGCTATTTTGACCTAGAATTTTTCATTCTCCAGTCATTCTCCAGTCATTCTCCTGCTTTTCACGCTCTCTGAATAACCCTGTATATATGGCCTCGGTGCCCATTGGAGAAGTGTGGATGCTGGCCTCCTGCCAAGGGACTGCAAACCAGTGTGGCAAAGCCACAAAAGGGATGTATGTTGTAACAGGTTGGGATCTGGTCCTCAAGTCTGGAGAGCAGTTCCTGGTACCCCCAGTTCCTGTTACCATATCTTCTACTCTTTCGACACCAGTAGCAAAATGCCACCATACCCAGGATCTCCATACTCTGTGCAACCCTTGCACAGGATCTATAGCTCCTATGACCCCTTACCAAACATCTTTAAACCTTCTCCTCCCCAGTGTCTTTATATCTATTATATATCTTTATTATTTTATCATCTGTCTAACTGTATCAGGGATGTCAAACTCCAGCCCTCCGAGATGTTGATGGTCCACAATTCCCAGTATTTTTTGAATACACTAGGTGGCCATTTAATATTGGAGGTTGAATCTTACAGTTACAGTTACAAGTATTTCTAAAGCACTAATAAGTTGCATAATGCTGTACAATAGGTGAGGCAGAATAACAAATATACATACAAATTAAACACACAGAACAGTAGGAGACCCTGGTTGAGCGCTTACAATCTAAGAGGAGAGGGGTGGCACACTAGGTGAGGGTAAATAGAAGACCTGAAGTAGTGGGGTGCATGTGGGCTGTGTGGGTAGATGGCACAAGAATGTACAGTGGGTGTATCATGGAGTAAGCTGGTAGGCGTCTCGGAACTATTGGGTTTTCAGAGACATCTTGAAGAACTGGAGAGACAGGGAGAGTCTAATGTTGCTTGGGAGGGAGTTCCATAGAAAGGAGGCAGCTTGTGAAAAAGTCTTGAAGGCAGGAGTTGGGAGTTCAGATACATAGAGCTGATAGCATCAGATCATTGGCAGACCGAAGTTGTCGGGACGGGATGTACCTGCAAATAATGGAGGAGATATAGGCAGGGTGCGGTTATGGAGAGCTTTGTAAGTGAGCACCAGTATTTTGGATTGGATTCTAAAGGAAACAGGGAGCCAGTGTAGAGATTGACAAAGGGGTGAGGTGTGAGAGGTGCGGGATGTCAGGTGGATGAGTCTGGCACAGGCATTCATAACAGACTGCAGGGGGAGAATCTGGGACCTCTTAAGGCCAGAGGTAAAGAGGTTTCAGTAGTCATGATAATAAGAGCTTGGATAAGCCTTTTAGTAGAGTCCTGATTAAGATAGGGATGGACACGTGCAATGTTCTTTAGGTAGAAGTAGCAGGATTTGGTTAGCGATTGTATGTGAGGAGTGAAGGAAAGACCTGAATCAACAGGACTCAGAGGGAACGAACTTGAGAGGTAGAAGTAATGGTGGCACCATACACCTGAAGGGAAATGGTTGCAGGAATGCTAGTTTTAGAGGGAGGTAGGGAAGACAAGAAGTACAGTTTTGGAGAGGTTGAACTTTAGAAAACGGGCAGTCATCCAGTCGGAGACAGCCAATAACCAGACAGTAACAACACAGTAAGAGAGAGTTCGGGAGAGGAAAGGTAGATTTGAGTGTTGTCGGCATATAGATGATAGTGGAGACCATATGAAGAAATGAGGTTGCCCAGAGAGGCAGTATAGATAGAGAAGAGTAGAGTAGGGGACCCAGAACAGAGCCTTGAGATACCCCAATTGAAAGAGGAACTGGGGTTGAAGAGGCACCAGCGAGGAAGACACTGAAGGAACAAAGAGAGATAAATCGAGAACCAGGAGAGCTCGGTGCCACTGAGGCCAAGTTGACGCAGCGCGATAAGCAGGAGAAGATGGTCAACAGTGTCAAATGCAGCAGAAAGTTCAAGAAGAATAAGCAGGGAGAAGTGACTTTTGGTTTTAGCATCCACTAAATCATTAGTCTCATTGGAGAGCTGGGAGCGAAAGCCGGATTGGTGCGGATCAAGGGGAGAGTTATCAGTGAGAAAATTGGTGAGCTGGTTATAGACCAGGCGTTCTAGGATTTTGGAGGCAAAGGGGAGCAGAGAGATGAAACGGTAGTTTGAGAGGAAGGTGGGGTCAAGACATGATTGTATGTCTCCTGTTCCCTGTATCTAAAATATTTATTCATGCTCATTAATCATTTTATTGCATCTTTTTGAATATTTTCATTTTTATGGCATACTGGTCCTCTTGTTGTCATCACGCCTGGAAACACCTGTGATATAAATTGAATGGACAATGTAAAAACATTCTGAACTACATAGATTTATTTTGTTTATTTTATTTAGATTGTTACATATCAAAAATCGAACATTCCCTTCAGGTATGAAACACATTATTATTTCAAGAATAATTAACATTTAACAATTAATTATTAAAATAAACTAGAAATTGTGCTTTGTCGGTATATTTCCTACTTTACTGATTTATTGACCAAAGTAAGGTGAAAGAAAACATTGAAAACGAGATGGTTGCAACAGTTCCTGATTAACAACATTTTAGTGTTCAAAATAATTTTAAAAGGAACCAGTTTAGAGTTCACCACTAACGGATTTCGTGATACGGTCAACTTGTCTAACATGGTATATACACATCTTTCCTGAGATGCATTTCATGTCCTCTGATACGGACCATTGGGTGTCAGCAGGATATGTAATTTGAATACAAAGTTTTTCATTTGATGACTTCTTATTGCAATAACCGGGTATAGCCTAAATTGCATCCTGTTAACATCTCGGTTATATTAAATTTCATAATTCAACACTAGTCATATAAGTTTTGTTGCAGTGTTTTGATCAAATGCTTATCCAAACCATTCTGCTTTCATCAGTATCCTGCAATCTCAATGTATCCTTCCTGGTAAAATCCTTTTATAAATAAATAAATAAAATAAATTGTTCTCAAGCATAAGTCGCACCAGTTAGCGATATGTTTTAAGTACCACCAGTAGCATAGCTACCAACTTCCAAACCCACTGCAATAAAAATACCAATCTTCAACAGAATCACAACAGCACACACAAAAGTAATAATAAAGTGATAGTCACCACAGACTATCAATTAAAAACAAACATACAAACAGTGTGAAAAAAATAATAAACTTCAGTATCATGAGATTATTATAGTATTATCCATGCACTAGTACAAATGGTGTTTCCGCAATGAATTAAAACACAACAATCACAGGGAGCCTCTATACATAAAAGGTGCAACCCTTAAAGGTCAATACCAAGGCAGTCAAAAGCTCATTCATAAAGTACTCAGTGCTACATCAATCAAATTAACAGAATCTGAGACCGTAAGTTCCAAAATACATCAACTGTTAAAAACAAATGTATACACTCAACATGTTTCGCCCTAGTGGACTTTATCACGACAACTCTTGAAGTGTTACAGTTACAGTTAGACATGTGCACAGCACAAAATTTCATTTTGAACTAATGGATTAGTCCTAAAACGCAATTTATTTAGTTGCTAACGAAATTCGTTTTCAGATCTTTAAAATGAAAACTAATTTCATTCATCCGAAAACCAGCGGATACAATTACTATTGTAGTGGCTCCTCAGAGGGCTGAGATCACTGCTTGTTACAGTATCTCTCACTCTCAGCACAATGTGTCAGGCAAAGCTGTTACAGCAACTGACTGCTGCTCATCACAGCGCTCAGATTTTCAGTAAAATTAGTAAATAATATTTTTATATAAGAAGTTATAACAATATTATTTCCTTGTTTTACTGAAACAATGAGCGCTGTGATGAGCAGCAGACAGTTACTGTAACAGCTGAGCCTGATACATTTTACTGAGTGATAATATAACAAGCAGCCGATCTCAGCGCTCACAGCCACTGGAGGTTAAGAAGTAGTCGAGGCAGGAGATAATAATTGCTTGCATGAGCATTTTAGCAGAGTCCTGATTAAGACAGGGAAAACATGCAATGCTTTATTGTGTTATTCAAAAAGAGCTGAATTGGCCACCGTATAGCACCAAATGTTGAAATTCCCGTATGGTGCAATTTGGCTATTCAAAAAGATGACAATTCGCCAAATATTGGCGATTTGCCAGGGAATACGGTGCAATTCGGCAACAGTGAAACTCCCCATAGAGAAGTAATGGTTAATCTATTCAGAGAATGCCCAGATTTTCGGTGGTTTTATACATAGAGATAGATAGATAGATAGATAGATAGATAGATAGATAGATAGATAGATAGATAGATAGATAGATAGATAGATACTTGTGTTTGTGTATACAAATATATTCATATTACAAACAGTTTTTGTCTGAACACCATTCGTTATACTTTCTTGGGATTATTTAAATATTTTGTTAGCATTTGTACAATTTGCAAGCTTTAATATCAAATGGATCTTTAACTGTGTGATGTTTTAGCAAGCATCAAGTGACAATGGATTTCTAAGGCTGTCAGTGAGTAGAATACCAGAAAAATAAAGTCAAACAAAATATGTGTAGTTGGCAGTAAATAGAAGCCCACCACAGGTGAGAAATGAGAAATTTTGAGGTCAGTTGAGCACTGCAAAAAATGAAAAAGGGCCATTTAATGTAAATGTTTTCAGAGATAAATCAATCATCTCATCTCAGCTAAACATTAACGCTGGGGTGTCTTGGAATCAAGTACAAATAATACAGCAACAAGATGCCTGAGTCAGAAGAACAGAGACAATTGATGTGCTATATTTTAGCAAACGAGTTTTTAGCTCAGTCCACACACCCCTGCACACAACCTCTTGTTCTGTTAAAGATTACGGTCAACAGCATCAACTTCATGTAGAGAAACTGTATAACGAAACATTGGACATAGATTCTGTTCCTTTATGAAATATCAAGACTTACTTCGACATCCCAAAGACTGTCTACATGCATTGATAGACATCTGTACGTTATTCTAACTCTAACCCATTGAATAATAAGTTCTATTGAATTTAGGCCAATCAAAACTTGAGATATCAATGCAACGATATCAAGATCAAGAAGCTTCCACTCAGAAAAATACAAAGTTCAATAAAACTAATAAATATAAGAAATACGTGCCATGACAGGCATGAAATTGCTAGGCAACTAGTCGGAGGTAAGATGACATTTCTCAGGAGAAATATCAACATATTTTAACATATTAAAAACCACAGACTTCAAATAATATCCATAAACACAGGTATTTGCTAAATTAAAAAGAAAAAAGAATTAGGAGAAACAATCCAGTCTCATACACTTTAAAAAGGACAGACAATTAACAACCACAAACATGCTTTACTGAAACTCCCTCAGGTTTCACCTGTCATTGAGACCAACAAGACCAAGCTCAATCAGCAAGAAGGTCTTAAGACATTCCAGAACACAAGACATATAGGTACAATGCGGATTCACTTGCATTAACCCCTTTAGGACGCAGGACGTGCTATGCCGTTCTGCAACAAGCAAGCTTTAACGCCGCAGGACAGCATAGCACGTCCCGGTGTCTGAAGCCCACCTTCTGCTGATACTCACCTCTCCTGCGAGTCCCACACTGATCTGACTTCCATGTAGTCAGATCAGCGGTTTTATACCCTCCTGGTGCACTGACATCATCTTGACGGGCACGATGACGGCAGTTTCAGGCAACCCCCACCAGAGCAGGGGGAGCGCCTGAAGGGGAGGGCGGGTCATTTGTATCCCTCTATCTCCTCATCGCTGGGGGGTAGAGGCTAATGACAGGCATCCCTGGAAAGTTCACAGTCTGACCTTTCCAGCGATGCATTTCATCAACAACCTCCGTCACTACCACTGGGTGAAACAACATTGATTCAACTAAATACCAAACAGATTGGCCGCAAAGTGCATAAGAATCAGAGAGAGTTAGGGTGAATGGGGCATGATCCAACCATGACATTGTGCCAATCTCACATTCAGCAATTTAGTTCAAAAGGTCCCCTGTATGACGGAAATAATAGCTGTCATTATCTTGTGTGCTGCAGAAAAAATTTATAATCCACCACTCCACCAATCCACCACTGGGATGGAGAAGGTACCACATATTCTATAATTTATATTCTGCAAGTTAAGAGGAAAATTACTTCACTATAGATCTCTGTTTATGAGTGGTTCATAGTGGTAAATATAGGGAGAGATTAAAGTCACTGTAAATAGATCAGTTTACCTGGTTAGATTTCAGTTAAATTAGTCAGGGCGGATTTAAGAAAGAGAACTTGGTCAACGTTGGGACAACAGATTTTAGCTAAAGCGTAAATTTGATGATTAGTATCACAAACTACAAACAATTGTCTCCCATTAGGATCAATCATCAAGCTATCTACACAAAAGGCCACCCTGTTGTGTATCCAAATGGAAACACCTTGTGGTTTTAACTGGCAAGGTAATGGGAGAGGGGTTAAATAAGTGGGAATATCTAATTTGGGACGAGATGCCATTTTAAAATATGTTTACTGTAGACAGGGCACGTCTGGTGAGGTTTTATGTATACCTGAGAAAGGGTGGGTTCTGAGGGTCCTGAGAATGAGCAACAGCATTAGTGGCCTGCCCTACGGTGGGGACCGCTAAGGTCTCACAAGGCTTTAGCTCGATTGTGCCATTACAGGGACAACTGCTCCATATGCAAATCAGACTACAATCACCCAGAAAGTGTGGCCAGTACTGAATGCCAAGGACATCATCCCTGCACGAGAGATGCAGCAAACCCCGACGATCGTTTCAGCCTTGTTAGGCCCCGCCAGGACGGTATAGCTGACACCCCTCTAGGCACCTCGAGCAAGGGGTCCTCGTCTGGATTACCCTGTAAATTTGTAGTGAGAAAAAAGAGAGGATTGTGGGGGTCCACTATAAGTATCCCATGGAGGGGATGCTCGTGGCGGCACTTAGCGCTGCCACGAGCATCTCGAAGTTTAGCGCCGCGTAACGGTGTAGGCTGCTGAATTAGCGCCTGCACCGTAATATCACGCTAAAACAGGTACACTAAGGAGACACCTGCAGTCGCAGGTTTTCCTCCTTAGTGTCCCCGTATTAGCGTGATACATGTAATATGGCCCCAATGCTTTTGAAATAGACAAAACACAGCACAATCAAGGTGGCCAATCCAAGCAAATTTTACTTACATTTTTAATCCACGGTCTTCCGTTTGTGCTCTACATTAGGCCCATGTGACGCTAGGTGGAAATATTGATTTACTAAATGCATATGTGATAGGACAGCAATTCAATCTTCAAATGATTCAGAGAAATGTGTTTGACTTGCGCTGTTATGCACCTATAAAACTCCTGTTTGATTTGAAATATCAGATGTTTTAGAGATGTATCAGGATCAAACTCTCTTTATACTTCTTCATATTTCATGGTGCCTTAAGCCAAAATTCCTCAATAGGGACAAGACTGTCAAGACACTGCAAATAATTGAAGGAGTTATTAATATGTATTTTTATACACATGTAGTAATGTGTTCAGCTTGGGGGAGAGAGTAGAATATAATATGTTAAACTCAGTATATAAGGATTTAAATTTAACTTTCTCAAGGATGGAAAACATTTTCAGTATACTGTAGTTCCTTGATGCACAGGAAGCTAATGTTGAAACCAGCAAATCATCAAAGTAAACATAGAAAATGTATAACTGAAGTCATATAGTAATGATAAAAAGACGTACTTGAAACTGGATAAGTGTATAGTTGTGTAAGAAATAAATGAGGCCCAATTCTGACCCAGGTGCAAAGAGGGAGATGGTAACAGAGAAAATCTGCACAAGCAGATTTCCCTTACTGTTGGCCTGTTACAGATCTTATTCTGACCCAGTTACTGTATTTTTTGGCTGTGTTCAGAATAATTCTGAGCCTCAGGCACATACTAGCAGCAAGTATCTTCTCCTGGAGTCCATAGAAATCCATGGAGCAATGTGTGACACTTTGCAAGCTCTGCGAGACGTCGATTGTGCAAGGGCTACAGAAGAACACAGATCTATTTAATCCCAGTTTAATGCTGCTTGTGGCCAGTGGAAGGAATGTGTTTCACTGCCCCCTGCACCACAGGATCTGAGGTAAGTATCAGTATGGGATGTTTTTGGAGGTGTTCCACATAGGTATTAAGTGATTTTGCAAAAGCACATCATTTAACACAAGAGTTTCAGAGACCGTATTCTTTTCGCGAATACCATCTTGTTTAGAGGAGAATGAACTAGGTTGGAATAGTTCATTCTCCTATAGGTAGGTGCAAGTTCACGTCTCCTATATAACGTATCAAAAAAATTAATTTACAGTATGCAACTGCAATATCGAAGGCGCAAGCCAGTTGTAATAGATGCAGAGGAATTTAAGATAATGTCTGCAGCTGTTTTCACTTACAGATGCAGACATTAGCTTAACCCTTTCGCTGCTGAGGCTGTTCCCGCCTCTGTGCTGAGCTCATTTTTACCGGTTTTGCTCATCATGTTTAAACGTGTTTTGAAGGCTTATTTTAGTATATGACCCAGACATATTATTTATCGTTCTTTCCGTCAGACTCGGCAGATTCATAATATGTCATAATTATATGTATACGTCATGTCCTGTCTGTATATTATAACAAAAAATGCAATAAAATATGAATTTTCAATAATTTACAACGTGTAAAGTGTTTTTTTTCACATTTTAACATGCAAGCAATTGCGGTTATATTTTGTATGGGGTGCGCTTGTTAAAAAAATTAGAGATGGGGTCTCGTTACATTTTTTTTGGGGAAAAGTACGCGATTTTTACAAACGCACCGCATACAAAAATCGTTAGTGCAGCATCATTGTTCACATTATAATTGAAATGGGAACAATATTGCTGCATTAACGAACCAAAAAAAAAAAAAAATTTTTTTTTTTTGTTAAATTTTTTTTTAAAATATTTTTTTATTTTTATTTTTTTTAATTTTTTAAAAAACTTTTTTTATACTCATGTTTGGTATTGTTGGAACGGCCATGCTCTGGCCTATCCAACAATACAAAACATTAACCCCTAACTACCACGGATCGGGAGATAGGGGGTTCATTGGAACCCCCTATCTCCACCATTGGTGGCAGTTAGGGGTTAACTCCAAGACTGGCGTCATTGTGCTATGCACGATGACGCCAGTCCTCAGGGGGCATTCCCGGAAGCTTGGCCGACATCCAAGATGTCGGCCAGCTCCGGGAAAGGATCACGAACCGGCGCTTTTCGGCGCCGATTCGTGATCCGGCACCCATGGGGTTAATGCCAGGTACCATTTGGAAGGGCAGGCTGTGCCCTTCCAAATGGTGCCTGGGTTAACCCCCTGCATGCCGCCGATCGGGAGGGAGAGAGGTCCGAAGGACCTCCCCCCCTCCCTTTCAGGCGCCTCCTCCGCACATGCGGGGGGGCGCCTGAATTAGGTGTCATCGCGCCGCCGCGATGACACCTAATTACTCCGGCGGCGGTTACGGATGCTGGGCTGCCATCGAGGATGGAACATGACATGCAGTTGGACGCGCTGAGCGCGTCCACCGCAGCGAAAGGGTTAATGTCCAGATTGGTATCGGGCCCATTGTGGGGGACCCAAACCATATAATATAAAAAAATAATAGAAATTATTTAATTTGCTATCTGATCTATTATCTTAATCTATATGGAAACAGTAGCTGTGACAGTAATACTTTCGGGAAAAAAAGTAAACGATGAGCCAATAGTCATTTTTTGGAGCAAGTGAAACAGTTAGGGTTATTCAGAGAGCAATGAAATGTCACCAACATTTCGGTGCTTTCTGATTCGCCGCACTTCGGTGAGTCTGATTCGCTGACCCTGCAGCGAATTAAGCATACACTGCAGGGTCCCTGAAGTGCAGCAAATCGGCCAACGAATGCCGTGAATCAGCCGCAAACCCGCCACCGCCAACCCGCCAGACAGCTGCCGCAAACCAGCCACCGCCAGACATCCGCCACAAACATGCCGGACAGCTGCCAAATGCAGCCGGGGAGCCGCATAGAAAACAGCACCGACCAGCCACAGAAAGAAGCTGACAAGCCACCAGACGGGTAAAAAAAAAATGACTGAAAGTATCAAACTTTAAACTCTGCAAAAAACTACTGGTCGAAAAACTTTTGTAATCCACATATAAGGTCCTATTAATAATAATAAAAAAATATGTTACAGAAAAAAAACACTATTAACCCCTTCACTGCAGAGGACGTGTGGGGAACGTCCTAATTGACTCCCGCTATATGCGGTGGACGTTCTCCATACGTCCTCCACTTGCGGGAGCCCCCACGGAGATACTCACCTCTCTGTCCGGGGTCCCACAGCGTTCTGGCTTCAGCATCCTCAGACGCTGAAGTTAAGTGCCTCCCGACGTCAATGACGTCATCGCGCCATGCGCAATGATGTCATTTCCAGGTGATCCCCCGGCAATGCCGGTAGATCGCCTGAAAAGGAGGAGGGATCCATTCGGATCCCTCTCCCTCCCGATTGGGAAGGAGCAGCACCACAAGCCAGGTACCGCTTAAAAGGGGAGAGTCTCCCTTTTTAAGCGGTGCCTGGCTTTAACCCCTCAGACACCGGGTTGCGATTCGGTGCCTTGCGACGCCGAACCGCAGCCTAGCTCCGGTGGGGACTGCCATCTTGGATGGTGGCTCCACCTGCGTGTCCCCCCTCGCTGCCGGATGTCATCGCGCATAGCGTGATGACGTCAGATATCTGTGAAACCCCTAGCTGCCTAGGGATTTCCCAAGAAAATCCCCTGGTAAAGATAGGGGGTTCCTTTGAACCCCGATATCTCCAGAACTTAGCAGCTAGAGGGTCATGGAGGGAGACATTCGAAAGGTCTGAGCATGGCCTTTCGAATGATATCCAACATGACCATGTTCAAAATAAAAAAATAATAAAAAAATAATAATAAAAAATTAAAAAATAAGTTAAAAAAACATGTTTTTTTTGTGTGTTGTTTTTATTAATGCAGCAATATTGTTCACATTTCAATTATAATGTGAACAATGATGCTGCACTAATCATTTTTTTCTATGGGGTGCGTTTGATAAAAATCACGTAATTCCCCCCAAAAAATTGTAACGAGTCCCCATTTCTAATTTTTGTACAAGCGCACCCAATAGAAAATACAACCGTAAACGTTCATGTGATGAAATGTGAAAAAACACACTTTACACACTGTAGATGATTAAAAATTCTAATTTTATTGCATTTTTTGTCATAATATACAGGCAGGACATGACGTATACATATAAAAATGATATATTACGAATCTGCTGAGTCTATCGAAAAAAAATAATATATATTTCTGGGTCACATAATTTTTTTTTTTTATTTATTTATAAAGGATTTTACCAGGAAGGATACATTGAGATTTCTCTCATTTTCCAGTATGTCCTGGGTTCAAGAACATTGTATTAAAACGTGGCTTCTAAACTCATTCAAACATGATGAGCAAAAGCAGTAAAAATGAGCTCAGCAAACAGGCGTGAAATGGCTCAGCAGGGAAGGGGTTAATCTTCCAAAACAGACAAAATCTCGAAAAATCCCTAAAACATCCTAAAAAACAAATAAAGAGGATTTTTGCTGCAGATTAAAAGAATAAACCGTTTATTAGATATTGAATAAACTGGGAATATTTTTACATTGAAACCTACGGGATTCGCCTGATTAAACCTGCCGAATGAAACCACCGAAAATCAGGGCATTTCACTGACATTTCTCTGCTGTTCGGTGTTCTCTGAATAGATTAACCATTGCTTCTCTATGGGGAGTTTCAATGCCGGCACAGGCACTGTATTCGCAGCCAATTCACCAAAATTTGCCGAACTGCCTGCTTTCTGAACAGCCAAATGGCCACGGGGAAATTTCCTGTTTGGTACAATTTCTGGGCCAGATCGGCAGATCAGCTGTCTCTGATAAACCGCTAATGTTTCAAGCATGAATCTGGAAATTACTGAGTGATAAATACCATAAATATTGTCTAATTCTTGTTCTAATTATTGTTTAATTCTAATTCTATTTATTTCAAATTGGGAAAATTTCTGTTCAACAGAAGTGGCAAACTTACATGACGGAGTCAGTACTTTTAACTAGAAGACTTAGGCTGCTGTCAGACGAGCGTAGTGTTCACGTCCGTGATTGCGCCTAAAAGTACGTCCGTGATAGCATGAAAGAAAGTCAATTGGAGCCTGACACATGAAATACGTCCGCACTGAACTGCGGACGCATGACGGACGCTGCAAACGGACGCAGGTTAGGCAAGAACGTAATACTGCTAGAACGGACGTGCGGAGTGCGCCACGTCCATAAGGTCTGCATAGCTTTGTGTGTGAGTGATGGAGCATGGTCAGACGGACTGCATTTATACGTCCAGCATTTTTGACGGACAGAATGTTTTTTCATTGTAATTTATTTTTCCCTCCTACATCCGTCAAAAATAACTTCAGTGAAAAAACGGACTGTGTGACCACTACTGCGTCATCCGTACTGACGATGTCCGTACTGCACGGACGTACAGTCCGTAGAAATCACGCTCATCTGACCCTAGCCTTATTGTCAGGGTCAAGATACTAGGATGGTAGCAGTCTTGCAATGCAGCACGCAGTGACACACAGAGTAGGGAAGGGTTGAGGTGGAATGCAGAATGGAGACAATTAAGCAAGCTTAGGACAAGGGACAGGACACGAAGAGGGCTGACCAGACTCTGTTAGAAACACAGTGGGGATTGCAGGAAAGACAGTTTCTGGGATCTTGGCAAGTTACACTAGGAAGGAGAGACTTGGAGACCTACCTTAAACCTACTTGGAAATCTCAACCTTGTCATACACTGAAAATAATTAAACTAGCACTTTAATTCGTTACCAAATGCGATAAATTCAGAAAAATTCACTTAAATCCTTTTAATCATGTACATTCAAATTTTACGCATCTAGCATTTGAGATAATCGTAACCAGGAAAGATTTCAAAGTTTTTTACTTTAGATTCCTGACGTAATGCTAACTCATCAGAACTAATTCATTTTCCGTTTAAGTAGACGCTTTCCCTTTTAAAGGTACTATTGAGGTTGACATTTTGATATTACTTCAAATGCCCTAGAGATTCTCCGACTGCATTACTTAACAAATTATCATTATACATTATTAAAAAGATCTGAACATATAAAGTAGTAATGATTAGACATCGTGTGACAACATGCCAAAAATCCATTAACTTCAATATGATTGCAATAAATTTTTGCAGATATGAAGGGTTATTCAATAAACGACGAACTTGCCACCGAATATCACCGAACGATGAATTTCAACGTATGTTGCAATTTTGTGGCAGTTTGTCTATTCAGAGATGTGTCAATTCGCAAAATACTGGCGAAATACAGTGCAGTTCGCCGCAGATTGTCACAATTCGGCGATCTTGTGACATAAAGAGGAAATGATAAATCTATTCAGAGAACGCCGTACTGTACCAAAGTGTCAGGGAAATGCCCTGATTTTCGGTGTTTCATTTCAACAGGTTTAAACCATGTAAACATATGTTATTGTTCTCATTCATTTTTTTATTCAACCATTTATTCTTTTCATTTACAGCAATTCGTCTTTTTATTTATTTATTTTTTGGAACATTTTGATATTTTTTTTGCCGAAATTTTTGATTCTCTTTTTTTAAAGGCGTTTCTTTTATTCTGTAGCAGACCATTTTATTATTTTTTTAGGACCTTTTTTATTATTCCCACACCTTTTCATACATTTTTATTGGCTTAAACACCATTTAGAAGGGTAGCAGAGTTCTGTATTTTCTTTTCTGCAGTTCGGCGGTGATTGGCTCTTAGTTCAACACTTTTCCAAGGCATTCTCCAGACTGTTCGGCAGTCTTCTGCAGCTTTCAGTGGTCTGTTCAGCAGTGGTCTCCAGCGGCTCCATGTTCAGCGTACTTCAGTGACCCAGCGGCGAATAGTGAATTCACTGCACGGTCGCCGAACTGGAATCACCGAAGCGCACCGAGAAAGCACCGAAATTTCATTGACGTTTCAGTGATTTCTGAATAACACCTTTGGAGTAAATGAACACAGTTGTTAGTGCTAATCATACATGGGACTCATAATTTAAGTTCACCCTCATATTATCCGCTATAGATTGACATACGTAGTGTGTAGTTTTTTGGCTATTTGCCACTCCACTACATTCAATGAGAGAGCTGCATGATGCTCACTCATATTCTACTTATCTCTAGCGCTCAACATTTTTGGGGGCAGGGTGATGTTTCTACTAAAATATTTCTAAACTAACCCCTGGTGATGTCCTTTGAATACATCCCACATAATACTGTGATGATTTGAGTCGTTGATCATCCTAGTTATTCCATTCTATGGCCATTGCCACACATAAGATCACACAAATCGGCAAGTCACACAGTGTGTGACACATATAGAGTAACATATTTTGTTAACTAAACATACAAGAGAAAAAATTAGATTTAAGATATCAGAAACATAAAATAAACAAAATAAGAAAATTCCTTTTTTTGGCGGTAGTGGCCCTTTAATTCAGGAGCACCTGGATTCTTATATTTTCGGTTGTCTACATGCTGATGAATGGAGTGGAAAAAAAAACAGTACGCTTGAATGTTTGAAAAGTGAAACATGCTGTTTGCAAAGAACCTACAGAACCAAAATGTCTAAAATTTACATATAAGGTCCAATGAATGATAATAAAAAGGGCTGTTACAGAAAAAAGAAAATACGATTAAAAAAAAAAGCGAAAAATAAATGTTTGCAAAAAAATGCCTAAAATATCCTAAAAAATATAAAGATAAAGAGACTTTTTACTGCAGAATATTATATTGAAAAATTTATTAGATATTGAATTAAAATAAGAATATTTTTAACATTGAAGCCTATGGGATTCGCCTGAATAAACCTGTCGAATTAAACCACCGAATGGCAAGGCAATTTGGCAACTTTTCACCGCTGGGTTTTGTTCTCTGAATAGCCAAAGCATTGCTTCTCTATGGGGTTTTCACTGCCCTCAAACAGGCACCGAACAGGCACCGTATGTGCAGGCAATTCGCCAACATTTGTCGAACTGCCTGCTCTCTGAATAGCCGAATGGCCAGGAAAGGTAACCAAACGCTGAATTTCAGCGTTCGGTTACCTTTCGGCCCCAATTCGGATCTCTTTGAATAACCCTGATAATCTTAGGAAATGCTCAAGCATTTTAAATTTTGAGTGATGGTGATTTCACATGTCCTAGTGCTTTAGACAAATAATCAGCATTTGCATATATTTGAAATTTTGCATTTTTTGTAAATATTAGTTATTTAAAATCAATTGATATACCGTATTTTTCGCTCCATAAGACGCACCTGACCATAAGACGCACCTAGTTTTTAGAGGAGGAAAACAGGAAAATAAATATTCTGAATCAAATAGTGTAATAATGAATATTGCCCCAGCTCCTCTCATGGATATACTGCCCCAGCTCATGGATACTGTCCCCAGCTCATGGATTTTGCCCCAGCTCATGGATACTGTCCCCCAGCTCATGGATAATGCCCCAGCTCATGGATACTGTCCCCCAGCTCATGGATACTGTCCCCCAGCTCACACATGGATTTGCCCCAGCTCATGGATATGCCCCAACTCACACATGGATATGCCCCAGCTCACACATGGATATGCCCCAGCAGCTCATGGATATGCCTCAGCTCACCTGCCGCCGCCGCGTTCGTCTCCCTCTGAGCGTGCGTCCGGCGGCAGGAAGCTTGGGCACTCGCCTGGGGGAGCCACGTGACCGCGATCTCGCGAGACGCGGTCACGTGGCTCCCACAGGCGAGTGCCCAAGCTTCCTGCCGCCGGACGCACGCTCAGAGGGAGACGAACGCGGCGGCGGCGGCAGGTGAGCTGAGGCATATCATGGGGCATTCGCTCCATAAGACGCACCCACTTTTCCCCCCACTTTTTGGGGGGGAGAAAAGTGCGTCTTACGGAGCGAAAAATACGGTACCTAATTTTATAAACTTTGATACACAAACTTGCTTATAAATCATCATTCTGTTTCTATTTACAATACTTTTCTCTCTTACTTAACATACATTTTAATCCTATCCATTAGATCATCTAAAGACTAGCTTCTAAAATATATCAACCTCATGTAACATAATGAGCCATGGCTAATTTGTCACTGTTTAGGCACCTCTATTTTGCATTTAGCTCCTAAGTATAAAAAAAGGTATACATTTTCCAGAAAGAAAAGCGAACCAATTTTCAATATCTCATTCTCTTCTCTCTAGATTTTTTTTCTGTTTCCAATGGTAATTTTCAAGTCTCCATCTGTCTGTTCTAATAATATGTAAATAATAGGTCACAGGCTCTTGAAAATGAGAAGGCCAATAATGACCTGACCAGAAGATAAATGAGAGGAAAATAAGATAGGTGCCTTGTGATCTAATTCCGCCACGGTTATTAGAATTATGAAGAAACTGCTTTGGGCTTCAAAGTCAAATCATATGTTGGTGAGAAAGTTATTGTTTTAGGATCCACTGAACGAATAGAAGGAATATAAGAGGCTATCACCATTCACAACATATTTTAATAAGTCCAGCAGGAATTCAGGGACAATAGGTCTGTCAATTTAAACACACTTAATATCCATGCATACTGCTAGGATACAGTTATGAAAATAGAATGGTAGAAGCATTTTATTCAAACTAGAAGGCAAAAGGCACTGTCAGTGGAAACTATAGGATCATATAAGAAATGCTATATGGTTATGAAACATTACTGGTCGCCAAAATATTCTGAGATAAATATCTACTTATAAGAAGAATAAGATCTACTAAAAGAAGAATAAAAGAACTTACGATCTAAACCGTGTATAATCATATTTTGCATATGGTTTAATATATACAGAGAAGATATAGCCAGAAGACTTCTCACGGTCAAATCACATTGAATTACCCATACTCCTCATTTTACTCTCTGTGTAGAGAGAGTAATAAAGCATACTTAATTATTATTATTATTACATAAAACTAACAACACTTGCAGCATTTTTAGACCATCAATGGATGTCAGATTCTATTAAACTAATATGTGTAAATAGAATTAAAACCTCTTTCAATATGACATACCAATATTGCTGTGCATAATGTAATTGTACCATTCTTTAGAAGAGTAAATATTATAATGTAACATTTTAATGGCAGAAAATCACAGGCTATTTAAAGCTATTTAGCTCCAGCAACTCAAATAAGTATTCTTGCACACAAGAAAAGCATCTTTAAGTCGAAAGGGGGAATAAGTCAATGAATTTAGGGCAATAGTTGTTATGAACTTTCAAATATTATATTTTTTCATTTTATTAATGTTGCATTTGAAAGAAAATATCACGGGTGACAAATAAATAATATATTTTTGTTTTTGAGAAAGTATTTTACCAGGAAGGATACATTGAGATTTCTCTCGTTTTCAAGTATGTCCTGGGTGGCGAGTACGTACCGTTAGGTGTCTTATATGCCTTGTTTTTATATATATTTCACAAGTCATAGAAAAATAGCATGCTCAGTCAGCGATACACAAAGTACTAAAAATAACCAGTTATTCTAATAATGGTAAAAGCCTACCCAAATAACTATGAACTTCAAACAAACACATCAATAACAAATGTTAAAGAGTTAAAACAGAAAGCCCCTTGCTTCTTATCCAACCTAGGAAGCTAAACGTAGTAAAATACATAGACGAACCTCCTCCCCCTGTTATGCCCCAACCAATGTGCTGCTCCAACTTTCCACTAATCCCACTTGTTAATCCACACCTTCTACTTAACATTCCGACATGTACCTCCTACTATACCTACTCCCTTCTAGTATACCGTACTCTGACTTGTTGCCCCATAGTACCTAACCCTCACTAGTAAAACGTATACTACATAAACCCCAACTACCTATACCACCCTCATTAGTTTACCCTAGAGTCATGCAAGCCCATGGTACGCACCGTGGTGGGACCCATGTTCAGGAGTCTGAACCCAGTATGCAGGGGTCAATATGCTGGTATAAGAAGATACACAGAATGTACCTTTTATTTATATAAACAGGCACTGGGGTGGATTCAAGGCGAGGTACAAAATCGGTATCCAGAGAGCATTTGTCAGGGGCGATCCGTGGTCAGGGCAATAGAAAGTCGGTCCGGTATACAGAGCTAAGGGTCTTGTAACGTAATCAACAGGAGCGGAACACATACAGGTCTAAACTGGTTGAAGGGTATTGCAACAATACTGAAGCACTGAAGGGAAGAGGGAGTGGACTTTTATTTCAGGGGGGGGAAGGTGTGGTATGTTTGTTGTGAATTAACTGTTTATGTTCCTGGTAGCAAGTACTGAGTCTTAGGAGAGCACTTTTCAAATAGCTACCCGAAGTGCAGACACGGATTCCAAGATGCAGGCTTGAATCCTGACCGCTACAGGTAGGGATCCTGACACCTAGTCTAGCTAAGACTCATTTTTAGATTAATTCCCTACCACCAAGCCACGCTACTTAGCCTCGCCATACTACTCAACTCCCTCAGTAGATAATGTTTTACTACAGAATCCCCCAACTATCTTAACCCACACTACCTAAACCTTCTCAATCTAGCCACATTTTATTTTTTCTAAATATCACTCACCATTCAGCATATAACGCCCTTGAACATCATTTTCAGGCATTGCACAACAGTCCTATGAATAAAATAATTTTAAAAATCTAAAAATCATACAACATGACACACATAACAAGAAAAAGCTGAGGGGGAAAAAATCTAGAAATCAGCTATAGATTGAAATACAAAACTATATACTCTCACTGCAGCCAATGGAATTACTAGAAAACTGTCAATCACATTAAAGCACAAAAACAGTATTCATAACATCATTGGGTGAAGCCATTTTATTAGTCAAATAACTTCATTATTTAGTTCTCTCATATACCAGAATTTGAATTTACTGCGAGCTAGAACTGACCAATCATGATTCTATGATTGGTTTTTGCATGCCAGACAACACCACAGAACCTGCATTTGGACTCTGAACCTAAGTATCCATTTACCAACACCCCCAGCCACAGAACCAGCATTTGGACTCTGCTGTCCCACCCGCCCTCCCCATCCACTCTCCCACCCACTGCTGGTCTAAAATTTGTAGCTTCCTTTCCAGCTGCTTCCACTTTGGCAATCATCCTAATTACCGAAAGGATCTAGCCCTTCCCATGATATGTTAATCTGTATATTTGTGATTTTGTTTTTAATATCTTGCATTTTATTACTTTGTATTTCTGTAACGACTGTAACATTTCAATGTTCTTGAACCCAGGACGTACTTGAAAACGAGAGAAATCTCAATGTATCCTTCCCGGTAAAATCCTTTGCAAATAAATAAATAAATACCAGTTTCAAAATCAGCACGCGAGAAGAGAACTATCTTTTTTGTATTCGCTGATTTAAAAAAAAAACATGCAGGTCTGATTTTATCAGGGTTATTCAGAGAGCACGGAAATGTCACTGATATTTTGGTGCTCTCCTGTTTCCTGCACTTCGGCGAGTTTGATTCGCCGACCCTGCGGTTAATTCAGCATTCACCGCAGGGTCCCCGAAGTGCAGGGAATGAGCCATCCGAAAAATTGTCGCAAAACCGCTGCTTGGTCGTAAAAATACAGAATCGATCCGAAAAACTGCCGAAAACCTGTCGAATGCATCCAATGATTCGCGGCAAATCCGACGATTTGATCTGAAAAAAGCTGACAACTCACTAAACAGAGCACCGACCAGGTGCAGGAAAAAACCAACAAGCCACCAAACGGGTAAAAATAAAATAAAAAAAGCCCGTAACCTTTAAAAAGTGTTTGCAATAAAACTACTGCACAAACATGCCTGGAAATAATATATAAGGTCCTATGAATAATAATAAAAAGGTATTGTAAAGGAAAAAAACGGTGTTTAACCACTTGGCTGCTATGGACGCGCTCAGCGCGTCCAGCCAAGTGGTTCTCCTGTGCTACGGACGCACTCAGCGCGTCCGAGCACAGGAGGCAGCAATCCGCTGGATTCCGGCGGATTGCTGCGCCCCCCCGGTGCGGGCTGACATCTTGGATGTCAGCTCAGCACTCGGGAGCCCGGCGGGGACATAAGATGTCATCGCGGCGACGCGATGACATCTAATTCAGGCGCCCCCCCCCGCATGTGCGGAGGAGGCGCCTGAAAGGGAGGGGGGAGGTCTCTCCCACCCGATCGCCGGGGAGCAGGGGGTTAAGACAGGCACCGCTTGGAAGGGCACAGCCTGCCCTTCCAAACTGTGGCTGTCATTAACCCCTGGGGAGCCGGATCACAAATCGGCGCTGAAAAGCGCCGGTTCGTGATCCTTTCCCGGAGCTGGCCAACATCTTGGATGTCGGCCAAGCCTCCGGGAACTCCCCCTGAGGACTGGCGTCATCGTGCATAGCACGATGACGCCAGTCCTGGAGTTAACCCCTAGCTGCCACCAACGGTGGAGATAGGGGGTTCCAATGAACCCCCTATCTCTCGATCCGTGGCAGCTAGGGGTTAAAGTTTGCTACTGTTGGATCGGCCAGAGCATGGCCGTTCCAACTATACCAAACACGACTGTGAAAAAAGTTTTTTAAAAAAAAAAAAATTAAAAATAAAAATAAAAGAATATTTAAAAAAAAATTATAAAAAAAAAATAAACAAGTTTTTTTTTTTTTTGGTTTTGTTAATGCAGCAATATTGTTCCCATTTCAATTATAATGTGAACAATGATGCTGCACTAACGATTTTTGTATGCGGTGCGTTTGTTAAAAATCGTGTAATTTCCCCCCAAAAAAAATGTAACAAGACCCCATCTCTAATTTTTTTAACAAGCGCACCCCATACAAAATATAACCGCAATTGCTCGCATGTTAAAATGTGAAAAAAATACACTTTACACGTTGTAAATTATTGAAAATTCATATTTTATTGCATTGTTTGTTATAATATACAGACAGGTCATGACGTATACATATAATAATGACATATTATTAATCTGCCGAGTCTGACGGAAAGAACGATATATAATATGTCTGGGTCATATACTAAAATAAGCCTTAAAAACACGTTTAAACATGATGAGCAAAACCGGTAAATATGACCTCAGCACAGAGGCGTGAAACGCCTCAGCAGCGAAAGGGTTAAAAGAAAAAATCGGGGGAAAAGTTTGGCGTAAAAATCCCAAAAATGCCTAAGAAATAAATAAAGAGACTTTTTTGCTGCAAATGAAAATAATAAGCAGTTGAATAAATATTTAATAAAAACAGAGAATTTTTTTTACCAATGAAATCTATGGGATTCGCCTGATTAAACCTGTCAAATAAAAACCATTGAAAATTTCACTGACATTTTAGTGCTGTTGAGTATTCTCTGAATAGATTAACCATTACTTCTCTATGGGGAGTCCACTGCCGTAGAAGATCACTGTATTTCACTGGCATTTTGCCAATATTTGGGGAATTGCCAGATTTTGAATAGCCGGATAGCACAAAATTGCACCATACGGGGAAATTCACTGATCGGTGCAATTCGGTAGCCAGTTCAGCTCTCTTTGAATAACCCTATATTTGCTTTTAACTACTTCTCTATTGCAGCTGGATCATATTTGTGCTGTGGCCTCTATATTTTCTTTTTGCCTCAAATTTTGGTTTTTGGTATTGGCTATAAATAAACCCAACGTTTTGTCTGTCAGCTGAAAGTGGCATTTGCACCTGAATAAGTTTCCCTTGACATTAGCAGGTGAGCACTTTAATGGTCATTTAAGTAACTTAAAAACCTTTGGGCACTATTACGAAGTTGACGCTAAAATGAGGGCGCTAAGGAGAAAAATCTGCGCTAGCAGGTTTCTCCTTAGCGTCCCCATTTTAGCGTGATATTACAGTGCAGGTGCTAGTCCAGCAGCCTGCACCGTAACACAACGCTAAACCGCAGGATGCAAAGTACAGTAACCTTGCGCTAAAAAACGCAAGATCCGAATTGCTAATGGGTTTTTAACCCGTTAGTGTATGGATGGTAATATGTTGCGCCTCCACTAGGGCCACCAATACTAACTTTAACGCTCATACAGGTCATCGCTAACGTTAGCGTCAGGAATGTAATAGGGCCCTTTATGGGTTTTTTTCAGTGTTGTTATATGGGATTTAAAGTGCCGATGAAATTGTTTGGTACGTTCTTCGATTTACAAAAAAAACAGACAATCACAGCTGAATTAAAATAGTAAAAATATATTTTTCAAAAACTCGACTCTCTCTGCATCAACCCATCAGCCGCCAAATAGATGGGGTGGTAGAGGGCACCAGCGGACCCCAAATGTTAATATTATATAATAATTATACCCTTAACCCCTTCACTACCGAGATTGAGGTATTTTGGTCTTCAAATGCACCACCTGGTGCCCCAAAATCGAGATATCTTGATCTGCTGATCTACAGTCAAAAAGCAAATGAAATTTGTTTGCTGCAAGCGAATTTCGTTTGCTTTTGGGCTGCAGAAGGTACCCCCAAAGTTTTATAATGCCCAAAGAGCTAAAACTGTAAAATCAGTTGATGAATGCTATGAAATATCAGGCTTTCAGTAGCTGACAGAAGCGGATGCAGGGAGAGAAAAAAAATTGACAGCTCAAACCTCTGCAACCCAATTTGGCAGTAGATGGTGCCATCTACTGGCCAAATAGGTTATTTAAACTAATAACTATTTATTACTGTAAAATTTAAATTAATTAAAAGCGATTTTACAGAGAAATACACCAATGGTTTCTGACAATGTGTTTTTTGGAAAATCACTTGGTAGTGAAGGGGTTAAGATATATGCAGGTAATGTAAAACTAAACCATATTTACAACTTTTAAAATTGGGTTTACATGTGATCTATTGTTTGCAGCTATTGAACAAGATATGCGATTCTTCCAAAGTGTAAATATTCAGAATACTCTTATTCTCCTAGTTCTCAGAATCAGAAAGAGGATGTGCAATCCATTAAGGGCAAAAATGACACCACTCTGTTAAAATGGTTTATTTTGATATTTTTCTTTCCAACATATGTTTAAATTGATTCAAATCCACTCGCAAAATGTCGAGAGGTTAGAAAAATATCTATGGAACCTTCAATGTCTATAAGACTGAACTCATGACAGACATCATATTTTTAGCTCATTTTTCAATACTCCAAAGGCTATTGATAAATGACCCTCTGAATCCACATCATTGCTGATCAACTCTTATACAATATATGAGGACCTCAGGGATGTTTTTATAATCGTAACACAAACAAAACCGTATTACCTGTTATTAAGACCCCAACACACTGCATGCCAATTGCTCACGATGTACTGTTCTCTACATAACCAGTAGTTTCCATTTGACAGCGTCTTAAACTGATAATTTGCTAGGAGAAAAGAACGTCTTTTCTTATTTTACTGAACAATAGACAATCCACGGAAAAACACACTGCCTACCCCACGTTGTCATTATGTAAAATTGTCTAGGAATGTGGTGTGAATCATTATTATTAACAGCACAATACATTGAACCTCCCAAATCTTGGAGTTAAACATACCATATGAAATCACAGGCAATTATAAATCACCTTTATTTGATCCAAATGTTTTATCCAAGTTTCTACACACATTTAAGTTGCTTTCTTCCTCAAGAGTTTTCTTTTATAATAAGTGGCTTTCTACCCGAAATAGCAGTATTGTTAGTTATGTTAGTAATGTTAACAATCAGTTTTAAAAAATGAGATATTGAACATTTACTGGGTAATCTCCGGATGGCAGCCCTGTTACTTATTATTTTACGATAGAACCTATTTAAACCTGTATTCATGCAGTAGAACGTGCAAGGGTTAAAAAAATCAGTACTTCACTTGTTTTTTTACTATTCTATAAAATTGTGAACATTAGGGGCTCTATTACATTCCCAACACAAATCTTAATGCGTGCGCAAAAACGCATTAATGCGAGGGGCAAAACCCTTTGCGCTGAACGTCGTATTATAACGTCCGCGCAAAAAATGCGCGTTAACGTCTAACGCGGGAGGACCTGCGCGAACCCTTTGCGAGCGTACCGTACTGCGCGCGTCCTATACTTAACATTGTGAGCGCAAATGCGTTTGTGCGCTGGTACGCGGATGGTATTGCAATCTACGTGCAAATTTTAAAGGACAACGTTTGCGCGCATAATTTTGACGTCTTTGAAAAGCTGGTGTTAATGGCAAATCTGAACAACCTGGACGAACTCCAATACAAGCCCAAAAAAAAAATACGCAGCGAAGTATAGTTACACATTCTGCACATACCCAAACAATAAAATCGAGAAGCTGTTCGTGTTTTTATTATTGCTGCAGCATATATACTCAGATTGATTTTGACAGGCGCAAAAACTTAATGGGGGACAATTGTGGTTCTTAATTCTGATTGGCTGAATCGCGTGAAAAAACAGTCCGCACACCGATTTCTGCGTGCAGCGTTACAGCATGAGCGTTTTTGTGCGTTTTTTTCATGCGCGTTATTTTTTGACGGATGAAAAATGTGCTCGGATTGTAATACCAGCGATAATTTACGTGCGTTAACTTTTAACGATTCACGCACAAATTAACACGCTGCGCAAGCGTTTTTGCGCAAAGAATGTAATAAAACCCTAAATATTTAATGTGTAGGCAGCATATTAATTGTATGCTATGCACGTTTATTTTTAACAAAAAAACAAACGCCTAACCCTTTATCAGTGAGGCATCAATAGGGCATGGACCTCTACAATCATGTATTTCTATAGGTAAACATGCTTTATTAATTCATAGTTATTCCGATATTTGCAGAATTATATAATTTATTTAACACAATATGCATAGGAAATTAAATGTATGAGATACATTTTTACATGATTTTCCCTTAGAGACCCTAATAGAAGGTTAAGACATACAATAGTCTCTATAAGACCACCTTCTTGTTTAGAAAATGATGTGTTAAGTGTATTAATCTATTAACCTCACAGAGTATCAAAATACTTATGAAACTAATATGCTTTGGGAAATCTAAATCTGTTTTGAACAGGTGAAAAATGTTCTTCTTTGTTATCTTCAAATGACCTACAAAACATATAATTTATCTTTATTTTTTCATGTGCCAACACTGTTTGTTTCCAACCTCACTTACAACTTCACATGTGATTCATCTCTGTAAATTTAATACTAGTTTAAAAAAAAATGCTTATGATAAATGAATGTGCTTAAGGCTACAAAAACCTACCCATATTAAAGCTTTGGACATAGATGTATGTATGCATGTATGTATATTTATATATCCTTTTCATGGGGAAAATAATACATTAACAGAATAGGTGAAAAATGTCAATATAGTGAAATACTAAAGCACCTTCATATGTCCAGGCTAAAAGACGTTAATGAGACAAGAGGTGTAAAGGATTAGAAAACTCGTCTGCATCTGATGACATAAAAAAAAAAAAAATTGTTACAACACAAGGCTGATTTAGGATTTCTAAAACAAGGGGGTATTTTTGAGATATCAACATTTTCATCTTGTCTTAAATCCAGGGCATCTTCTTTAGTTAGACATATAGATAAACAGATAGACATATGTGGCGCTTCTTTAAAAACATTGTATTCTGGTGCAATGAACCATTGCTGCCACCAGAGGGAGACAGAGACATTGTGGTCTATGCTCGACAAAACCGAACTACATCTACCATCATCTTTTGCGTGAGGACAGGAAGGGGGTGGTACAAGGAAGAGGAAACAGATCAGCAGCCTCGTGCAAGGCATGGGCAGAGCGAGCCGAGCAGTGAAAGGTGGAGGATGCACGTTAGAGCTGTCAAGTATCGCAACCAGGCCGGAGTACAGACGCTGTCTTACTGGTGCTGGAGATCGGGACAGTAATCGTGTTGGGACTTACCTGCGCAGCGCTGAGAGGTCTGGAGGAAAAGCTGGTTCCGGCAGGACCCCGCGTTAGGAGGCTGCGCCGATCGATTGGGAGTGCAGGCGGCAGATCGTTTGTTCCAGTTGCGGAGATTTGGCAAGCAGGGAGCAGATTCAGTGGCACGGAGTCCCAGTACAAAGCGGAGAAGATCTTTTGGTCGAGGCATCGAGTGCTGGACAGTTTCGTTCATCGGATGGGTGAGAGGCCTCCCAGGCGACAGTTCCAAAACAGAAACGTACGCTGCAATATTGTTTAAATTCACAGGGCCCCAACGGTGACTAGTCGAAGCATGCTCTTTTTGTTCACTGGCCGGTTGAACATAGTACCCGGGTACATTTTTGCTATTTTTCACGGGACTTACACTCCAGAACTGAGGGGGTTAACCGGTTTCCTTTACTGCTGCGTGTTTTTCCCGCGTTACGAATTCTTGTTACTCAAATACCATATATGCGTATTATATGCTGCTTTATTGGGATCAGTAAAGAATATAATAAAGAAAAATCCACAACAGTGCTTGTGTATAGTTATTTCTTAGTGCGGTGAGACTATCCCGAGATTTATTCAGCGGCTCTTCCGGGGGTGAGCGCTACACATATAATAAACAAAAGTCTATTAAATTGCACCGGACAGTGAATTTCACCTTTCGGTGCAATACCGGGACAATTCGTCTATATACACTAAGGCTGGGGTCAGACTAACGCATTTTGAACGTGCGTTGAGCCGCACTTTATCATGGCCGTAGTAGCAGCAAATGACGGCCAATGATGGGCAATATACGAAGTACGGCTGCACGAAAGTTCGCCGCGCAACGCAAGCGGCAAACAAACGCATTTTTGCAAGAACGTCGAACCGCTAGTACTGACGTACAGAGTGCGCTGCGTCCGCATAGTGGCGTGTGTGCGTGATTAGGAGACGTCAGACGCTGCTAATGTCCGGCCTACACAACGTCCAGATGCAAAAAGTGTTTTATTGATGATCCGTAAAAAACCACGCACGAAAATGCGCATTGTTTGACCGCTTTCGCGTCCACCGTAAAAAAAATACGTCAATGCGTTTGGATGCACTTTTTGACGGTCGATGCGAAAAATGCGTTTGTTTGACCATAGCCTAAGCTGTCAATTCATCACATTCTTGCGAATTGACAGCTAAATATTGTGCAAATCAACACAGTTCTCTGCAATTCAGTGGCATTTGGCATCACCAAATTGCCCCATAGAATACTATCATGTCTTCTATTCACAGAACGCTGAACTGCACTGAAATTCTGGCGAAATGCCCTGATTTTCGGTGTTTCAGTTCGACATGTTTAAACAGGCGAATCCCTTAGGATTCAATGTAAAAACGTAATATTTATTTAAAAAACATTTCAGAGGCCGTTTATTCTTTTCATTTTCAGCAAAACCTTTTTTATTTTTTAGAACACTTTTTATTTTTTATAACAGACCTTTTTATTATTTTTTAAAAGGATTTTTAGAATTTTTAATGATTTATATTCATATTAGGAGTATAAGAGATTTCCTTTTTTTGCAGTTCGGCAGAATGTACAAACATAATATAATTTTTTTTTTTTTTAAAAGACCTTTTATTTTTTTAATTTTCAACAATAAGCCTTTTTTATTATTTTTAGAATACCTTTTTGTATTTTTGATGAAATTTGTGTTTTCCAATATTTTAATACTTTTTTTTTAAATTCACTAACAGACCTTATTATTCTTTTTTGAAGGACCTTTTTTATTAGACACATTTTAAATATTTTTTATTGGTTTAACCCTTCACTGCGGAAGATGTGTGGAGAACGTCACGGGATTCTACAGCTATATGATATGCGGAAGACGTTCCCCACATGTCTTCCGCTAAGCGGGCTCTGCTCGGCGCTCGCTATACTCACCTCTCTCTTCTTCATGGAAGTCAGACACTGCTTTATACCCCCCTCCTGTCTCAACGACAAAGTTTCAGGTGCCCACCTGGCCACCCAGAAGAGCTCCTGAAAGGCAGGGGGGTTCCTTTGGACCCCTCCTGATCATGAGGAGATACAAGAGAAAGAGAGGAACTGCTGGAAAGGGCAGAGTCTGCCCTTTGCAATGCTGCCTCTCTGTCACATTGCACGTTTCCAGCCCTGTCCCCTGTATATGTGATATCCAGTTTGGGTCTTGATTTATGTTGCCTTTCCTGGGTTTCAGCCCAGGGGTTAATTGTTTTGCTCTCAGCTCACCTGTCTGTTATGTTCTGTTTCTCTCCCTATTTAAGAGCATTGCTCCCATAGTGCATGGCTCCATGATTTTCAGTCTTACTGAGTCATTCTGAGTTTTTGCCTTCATTTGTGCTTTCTGCTTCTAGTTTCTTTTCTGTTTGTATATTTTGTTCTTATATATCATTGGTTCTGTTTCCCCGTCTGTCTTTTACTCCTGTCACCATGTTCCTTGTTTATTTCTGGATATTCTTGTTTATTATTTCTCATCCTGTTTCTTGTGTAATTCAGTTTGTGGTTTTCCCTTCCTGTGTTTTGTTTTCTGTTTATTATTCCATGCTAACATCCTGTGTACCGATCTGGCTTGTTTGACTACCCTTCTGGCTCTAGTACCCTGGCATCTGGTTTACGTACTTTCTCTGGCTTTCTGACTCCTGACTGTCTTCATGACTCTGAGTATGTGTTTTCCAAGACTGTACTGATTCCTTGGTTCCTGGTATCTGTGTATGTTCTGAGACTCTGCATGGCCCTGTGGTATTTTCTATGTAGCTTAGATCCGGCTACCCTAAAGACCGGCCTATCAGTGTTAGGGTTTCTTTTGGTATTGTCGAGCAGGAGTCTCTGTCTAACCCTGTGGTGTTCGTACCACCTGTTGTTGTCTGCAGTAGTATTTCCTGCACTTTGGGTTTTCTTCCTTAACAAGGGCCCCACCATGGCTCAAGCCTAGTGCTGCCATGACAGAATCATGGAGCCACCCATAAAGCCTGCAGATATACGTACTGTACTGGAGTCCATGCTGCACATGTTATGTGAACTGGTGGCAGACCTGAAGAGGTTACTTAACTCGTTTCAAGCTCCTACCTCAGGTAATCAAGTTTCCTTGAGGAGCAGGGTTCATGACCTGCTTTCACTTGTTGAGATGAACATAAGGAGAGCTGGCAATCTCTGTTTCTACTGTGCTAGTCCTTTTCACCAAATTTCCCAGTGCCATGTAAAACCCCAGCAAAAACAGTCTGGCGGTGTGCCATTGTCCTCCAAGTCTGGAGGTGTGCAAGTGCCATTCAAGTGTGGTGGTGTGCCAGTGTGTTCGTGTTCCAAGTCTGGAAGTATGCCAGTGTGCTCCAAGTCTGGCGATAAGGCCACTGTGTCTACGTCCCACAGTAGGGCTGCTAAAAACAAACCCCACAGGGGGTCAGTTGTTGTCAGACCCCGCTGGGGGTCAGATGGTGCCAGACCCCGGTTTGAGGTCAGACTTCCTATACCATCCAGATCAGTGATGTGCTGTGAGGTCAGTGGCTGGTGAGGCACTGGCTAGTATCAGAGCCAAATATACACGGGTTATGTAGGTTCAGGTTCAGTGCTCCAGAGGAAATGGCTGCTGTCAGTACTCCCTAGGACCAGGCTGCTGTCAGTGCTCCCCAGGATATGACTGCTGTCAGTGTACCCCAGGATCTGGCTGCTGTCCGTGCTTCCCAGAATCTGGCTGCTGTCAGTGCTCCCCAGGATCTGGCTGCTGACAGGGCTCCGCAGGATATGGCTGCTGTCAGTGCACCCCAGGACCAGGCTGCTGTCAGTGCTCCCCAGGATCTGGCTGCTCTCAGTGCTCCCCAGGACAAGGCTGTTGTTGGTGATCCTCAGGATCTGACTGCTGTCAGTGCTCCCCATGAACTGGCTGCTGTCAGTACACTCAGGATCTGGCTGCTGTCAGTGCTCTCCAGCACCAGGTTGATGTCAGTGCTCCCCAGGAACTGGCTGCTGTCAGTGCACCACAGGATCTAGCTGCTGTCAGTGCTCCCCAGGATCTTGCTGCTGTCAGTGCTCCCCAGGATCTGACTGCTGTCAATGCTTACCATGATCTTTTGCTGCTCTCAGTGTTTACCATGATCTTTTGCTGCTCTTCACTAGGGATGAGCTGTTTGGTTCGATCAGTTCGGAGTTCGACTCGAACATTGGCAGTTCGAAAGTTCACGAACTTCGAACTTGTTGGCGTGTTCGGTTCGAGTTTGAAATTTTTTTTGAAAAAAGTATAAAAAATACTTAAAAAATACTAAAAAATCTAGAAGTAAAGAGACTCTTTACTGCAGAATATTATAAGCAACGGTTTATTAGATATTGAATTAAAAAACGACCTAATGTCTAGGTGCAAAGATTCTCACCTCTAAATGACCTGTGCTCTCAAACGGCGTAAACAACAGGTGTTTAATTAGTGTTTGGAAATAACATGTGCTTCTAATAATTAGTCTGGTCTCATGAATTTGATACATATTCTATACATTGCCTGCAGACTTGGTGTGGCCTGCACATGTATGAACAAATACTGTGCTTGTTCTGAATTCTAAGAAGTGTTCATTTCTACTATATGATCCTCTGATATGCTGTTTAACCCCTTAAGGACCAGGGCTCTGTAAAGCCAATCATTAATGATGTAGATGTTACGTCATTTGTCATCAAGGGCTTAATAAAATCTTTATCACACTCCTTAGATTTAAACGTAATATTCCAGTATTTGTATGTCATGTACCTCTCCCGAAGGGTCTATGTGAGTATACAATTATTATTGTGTTAGAAATGTCTATCATAAAGCGTACAAGCTGAGTCCCTAGAGTCTCTGACTATCCATTGTCATATATACCGTGTTTTAATACATATAATACATTCCCTCATCTAACAGGATAGTAGCCAGTCCCTGTGCATTTTAACCCCTTAAGGGTGGCTAGCAGGGTTATCCAAAGAGATTCGAAAAGTCACCGCACGTTCGGTGACTTTTTGTTCTCTTCAATTCGGTTCCTTTTGCTGATTGCATTTCGGTGACCCTGCGGTGTATTCAGCAAGCACCACAGGGTCCCCGAATTGCAGGGAAAAGCTGCCGAAAACCTGACGAAAACTAACCGAATGCACGCTGAAAACAAGCAAAAACATCTGGATTAACCTTCGAAGAAGCCGAACAGGAGCCGAACAGGAGCCGAACAGGAGCCGAATCACACAGAGCCGAAGCAGCTGTGACGTAGAGGAGGCAGTGAATAAATTAGAAAAAACATTTGTATGAATCTGGGAAAATGAAACGCTGTTTGCAAAGAAACTACTGAGCGAAAATGTCTGAAATTTTCACAGGAGGTCCAGGGAATGATAATAAAGAGGGCTGTTACAAAAAAAATAAGCAAACTGAAAAAAAAAAAAAAAAAAAATCGGACTTTTAATTTTTTTTTAAAAAATTCAGAAAAATGCTTAAAGTATCCTAAAAAAATCTATAAATAAAGAGACTTTTTGCTGCAGAATTTTACAATGAACGGTTTATTAGATATTGAATTAAAACAGGAACATTGAAGTCTATGGGATTCTCCTGAATAAATTTGCCGAATTAAACCACCGAATGGCAGGGCATTAGGGGAACCTTTCACTGCTGGTTTGTGTTCTCTGAATAGCCGAAGCAGTGCTTTTTCATGGGGATTTCACTGCCCTCGAACAGGAACCGAACAGTCACCGTATGTGCAGGCAATTCGACAGGATTTGGCGAATTGCCTGCTCTCTGGATAGCCGAATGGCCAGGAAAGGTAACCGAACGCTGATTTTCAGCGTTCGGTTACCTTTCTCAAGCAATTCGAATCTCTTTGGATAACCCTGTAGGTGTTGTGTGTGGGTCTCTGATGGCGATGTTTCTATACATCCTACAAATCCACCACTTCACGGGCAGGTTATGGGGACCTCCTAGGCACGATATTTGAAGGAATTTTTCGTTTTTATTTTTAACCCTTATTTTATGGAAAACTCACTGTTCCTTTAAAAACATATTTTTTAAAATGTTTTGTCCTTGTTTACTGTCCCCCAGGGCACTACCCGGACCCCCATACACCTTTTATGGCAAATATCTTGCATATATGCCCTCTTGGAGGGCACTCTAAAAATCGAACTTTTGAGTCCCATTGACTTGCATTGAGTTCGGTTCGAGTTCGAACTCGAACTTTTGAAATTGTTCGAGTTCGAACGCGAACCGAACACAGGGGTGTTCGGCTCATCCCTACTCTTCACATCACACAGTAGCCGGCGAACTAAAAAAAAAAGTGAAGGAGCAGAGATAGGCAGAGGGTGAGCGTGGAGCAGGTGAGTATGTGAACTTTTATTTTTAAATAGCAGCAGTTTTTATTTCAAAAATCTACAGTCCCCACTTAATGGAATTATGTCAGGTGAGGCCCTGCCTCACCTGCCACTTCTGACCCAGATCTAGGAGAACCCTCTCTAAGGTAACCAGGTCTAAGGAGGAAGTAGCTGACACTCACAAACTGGCCGAGTCCATGGAGGTGATACCCACTGAGCTCACTGCCTACAAACCTGAGGAGCACAAGGAGGTTGAATCCATCTCGCCCATAGGGTCAGAGGGTGATGAACCCTTGGAGGTTGCGCCAATCATGGCATCTCGTATAAAGCCTCTCAAAATGGCTAACACCTTAATGGTGGCCCAGGGCGACATAAAGGTTCTTACCAGAAGCCTTGAGCTTATGCTGTAGCTTCAGATGGGTACGTGGTTCCTGTATTTGACCTGGCAACCTACGAATGACAAATAGTGACTGGGGGGGAGTCCCCTACCTGTAGTTACAGGTTGCATTACGTGCAGACCCCCCAGCACATCCATATCACCTGTCACAGACCCCTTTGTCAATGTATCAGTTCTTTGTATCACAGAATCTAGTCCTGTTCCCCAGAGTTGTGTGCGGGCATCCAATGGTGCAATAATATGTACTGAAGACCAAGAGGTATGCGAAAGAGCACAGGATGATTCAGACCACTGAGTGGGAAAGGGAAATGCAAGATTTCTGGTGACGTAGATTTGTGTCATGTTTTATTTGGGGGGGTGTTTTGCCCCTGGTCTTTTATTGGGTTTTGGGCGCCCAGTGGTTGCCCCGTCAAGGGGGGATACTGTCACGTTCCACGTTTCCAGCCCTGTCCTCTGTATATGGGATAACCAGTTCAGGTCTTGATTTATGCTGCCTTTCCTGGGTTTCGGCCCAGGGGTTAATTGTTTTGCTCACAGCTCACCTGTCTGTCATGTTCTGTTCCTCTCCCTATTTAAGAGCATTGCTCCCATAGTGCATGGCTCCATGATTTTCAGTCTTCCTGAGTCATTCTGAGTTTTGCCTCATTCGTCCTTCCTGCTTCTAGTTCCTGTTCTGTTTGCATATTTTGTTCTTATATATCATTGGTTCTGTTTCCCCGTCTGTCTGTCTGTTTCTCCTGTCATCGTGTTCCTTGTTTATTTCTGGATATTCCTGTGTATTATTTCTCATCCTGTTTCTTGTGTGATTCAGTTCGTAGTTTTCCCTTCCTGTGTTTTGTTTTCTGTTTATTATTCCATGCTGTTATCTTGTGTACTGATCTGGCTTGTTTGACTACACTTCCGGCTCTTTTACCCTGGCATCTGGTTTACGTACTCTCTCTGTCTTTCTGACTCCTGACTTTCTTCATGACTCTGAGTATGTGTTTTCCCAGATTGTACTGATTCCTTGATTCCTGGTCTCTGTGTATATTCTGAGACTCTGCATGGCCCTGTGGTATTTTCTATGTAGCTTAGATGCCAGTCTTAGATGCCTTAGGTGCCGGTCCGCAATTCGGGCCCAGATCACAGATCTCTCCTGGAGGCGGCTGACATCCTGGATGTCATCCAAGCCTCCGGGGCCTCTCCCTGCCCAATGACGTCATTGCGCATGAGCATTAACCCCTTGCTGCCAAGGGGTTTCCCCTATGGAAAACCTATGATGGAGATAAGGGGATCCGAAGCATCCCCCTATCTCCTGATCCATGGCAGATAGAGGTTGATGTTTGGTATCATTGGAAAAGCCAGAGCATGGCCTTTCCAATGGTGCCATACATGATCAGGTCAAAGGTATCATAATAATAATAAAAATAATAATAATAATAATCTAAAAATGAAAATTTAAAAACAAATTAAAAACTAAAAATGTGTTTTTTTAAAAAAAAATATTAATGCAGCACTATTGTTCACGTTTCAATTATAATGTGAACAATGATGCTGCACTAATGATTTTTTGGGGGAGTTTTATCTTAAATTATGTAATTTCTTAGAAAAAAAAGTAACAATTCTAATTTTTTTTCACAAGCGCACCTCATAGAATATATAACCGCAAAGGTTCGGATGATAATATGTAAAAAAAATCATTTTACATGCTGTAGATGATTGGAAATTCTAATTTTATTGCATTTTTTGATAGAACATTCAGGCAGGCATTGACGTATACATATAATAATAATATATTGTGAATCTGCCGAGTCTGCCGAAAAAAAAGATATAGAATTTGTCTGGGTCGTATAATAAAACATGACTTCAAATCGCGTTTAAACATGATGAGCAAAAACGATAAAAATGAGCTCACCAGTCAGCACACAGAGGTGAAATGGCTCAGCAGTGCAGGGGTTAAACACCTATTAGGAGAATAGGAGACTTCTGATTTTTCTTTTTGCTGTTCGATGGGATTCGCCAAGACCACTTTGGCGCTCTTCAGTGCTTTTCGGTGCTGTTAGGGGTCATTGTCCAAGTTTTTCATGGGGCTTCGGCGACTCCATTTTCAGTGCATCACGGTGACAATGACAAGTCTATAGCAACAGCTCGGCAAGACACAGCAGGAGCTCTTAGAGCTAAGAGTTCTTGCTGTGACTTGCAGCGATCTTCCTATAGACTTGCCATTGCAACTTTGCTCTTGGTAGAGTCTTGCCATTGCGACTTTGCTCTTGCTAGAGACTTGCAAAGCAAATTTTCTCCAAATTGAAAAAGTGTCAACTAGAATTTGTGCTGCATGTGTTCTGCAAGTTAACAACTTGCCAGTGAAAATTTGCAGCAAGTTTGCAAGACTTACAATTCAAATGAGCCACATGTTTGTGGCAAGTTATCCTTGCTATCTGGGAAGCTGTGCTGGGAGGACCAGGAATGGAGGTGTGCACTTCACAGGCAGCCACAATACCAAGTGTGAAAAAGCTGACTGCATGGACTCTCATCACATGAGAAGGGAGAAGATGAGGGAGCCATGAATAAAACACAGATAAGATCAACAGATTAAATAACAGGACAAGGGAAGGGACATTCAAACTGGATAAAACAATAGACAGTTTACACTGTCACTAGGCAACACTTATTTTAATCTGGCAGTTTAGAGAAATCCCCCCCCCCCGTCCTCAGTATAAATGCTGGAAACCATGTCCACAATAATTTAGGTGTGTCCAGGATCCCAAGACACAGTTCAACATAGATCCTGGATTCAGCCTTCACCATAATGCAGCGCTAACCCCTAGGATACTTGAGGCAGCGCTAATGCACTTTCAGGTTTTCCCTTAGCGTCCCCATTTTTGCTTCATATTACAGGGAAGGTGATGATTCAGCAGCCTGTCCCGTAATGCAACTCTAAGCCCTTGGATACTCAAGGCAGTGCTAATGCGCTGCCGCGAGTATCGCCGCCTGCAGTCCATAGGACTCCATGGAGGCTTGTGGTGCTGGATCAGCTGACCTGTAGGATCTCGCCTCTCTCGAGGTCCTGCAGGTCCACCGAGTGATAGTGGAGGGAGACTGGGGACTTTTCCCCCCAGTCTTACTCTGCTTCCAGCAGCCAGGAGCAGCAGATCGAGCTGCTGTTCTGGCTGCGGGATGAGAGTTGAGTTTCTGAATTTTGGGGGGATTTTCAACTGGTGCTAACTGATTCCGGAGAAGAATCAGTTAGCACCAGCTTCTAGCTGTGGTTAACTTTTCACTTTGTAATCATAACTCTAACTACTCTTTGCGCTACCCATGTTAAGCATAGGGAGCAAAAAGTACAGTGAGCTTGCGGAAGCGAGCGTGATCTCTACTGGGCTAACGTGTTTTTTAATCCGTTAACGCTCGGAATGCAATATGGTCAGACTAAGCTAGGGCCATTTAACCTATCGTTTATACTCACAAAGCTGAGCGCTAATATTAGCGTTAAGATTGCCATATTGTCCTAAGTCTTTAGAATATGGCGTAATTTCCTTTTCTAAAAAAATGCTTTCGTTCTGAAAACCCCAAATGTAAATGCATATACACATATCTGCTTTCCTCCTTCTAGGCTATAGATTTCACGATTTGCAAGTCTTCCCCCAATAAGTTTTATGATGTATGTAAACTCCCTTTCATCAGAAACAAGGTCATAACATTGAAGAGAAAAATGGCATCCCTTGTACTACTCATCTCCATCAACATAATCATGCCAGTGGTAACTACAGCTAGATCCAGCATGTTGTTTTATGTCCGAGTGCTGGGATATTGCTCATTCGTAAGTGCCTAATTAGCACAGAAGGGAAAACTGAACAAACAGCACAGTATCTCCTTTTGAAAAGAGAACGCACCTTGCAAAGAGCGATCAAAAACACATTTGAGTGCTGTCGTATGCCAAGGTGACATAAATAAGACAGCCATTGTACCTTTGTTAATCAAGCCCTGTTAATCTAAACAATGTACTTTTCTAGGCTCCTAATGAGACAATTTGCTTGTGCGTTGAAGAGGCCAAGTACGAAATTCAAAACCTTTGATGTGGTTTATTTGCAAGCCGAATCTTAGAATGCAGGTGTTCTGGTCTAAAGATACAACTGCTTTCATCCTATTGTGAGCCAGATAATCTGGATTGCTTCTACTTTAATAGACTTTATGTAGCCTAAACCATCTCTCTCTTTAAAATAATGAGAGGGCGGGAAAACTGAATTGCTTCTAAAGATCAAATTAATATGAAAGTAATCCTCTCTGCTTCAAATGTGAACCGTCTCATCACCATTAAGCCTATTAATGTTATTGTTCTAGAAATTAAAGTCTGTGTTCAACATCAGCTCTCCAAGCTACACAACATATTAACCCTTGCAAAATAGTAACACTTGGAGACAGATCTGTAGCTATAACTAATAGATTGATGAATAGATGTTACATTTGATAACTTAGAAATAATTCTTTTTAATGACTATTGTAAGCTTTGATATTAATTTTCTCCCAAACCTACTAATGTAAGTTCTCGGGAAGTTTCTGATGCAGCTGCTTATGCTCCAGGGATGTCTCCTGTCACTGTCTCCAAGCAATCATATCCCTATTCAAACAGATATTTAGAAAAAAACAGTTGACTACCATTAGATCAGATCTTAGAGACTGACATTTTTCACACATTTGCTAACTTGGCTGTAATAATGTTCTCAAGATAAATATATAACCAAGTCTACTTGTTTTTAACCTTGCCACTAATAGTACCTAGAACTTATTTTGCTGAACTACAAAAACTCCTTTTGTCATTCCTTTGAGTATAATAGAGCTAAGATCTCATATTAATAGAGGTATCTTGGAATCCAATTGTAAACTTTATCATATTTCAACAATGCTCACCATGTTTTTATCAGTGGCGTCACTAGGTTTGGCGTCATCAGGTTTGGCGTCATCCAGTTCAGTAACTCATGATGTCACCCTCCATCCATGGAGCTCCTACAAACAATAAAACTCAGAGAAATGTGCAGTGTATGTGAGCTTCCCTATTTTATTATTTTATTTCTATCTGTATTTCTGTCCCTATTTATTTTTTTCCTGCAATTATATCCCTATTTTATAATTTTTTCCATCATTTCCCCCCTTAGTTTATAAATTTTTCCCTACATTTCTGTCCCTATTTTATTATAGTTTCCAAGCATTTCTCTCCCTATTTTATTTAATTTTCCCCACATTTCGATCCCTATTTTCTTTTTATTCTGCACCCCTTCCCCATTTTATTTTTTCCCCACATTTCTTCCCCTATTCTATTTTCCCTGCATTTATTCCCCATTTTATTAATTTTTCCCTACATCTCTTTCTCTATTTTATTACTTTTTCTGCACATTTCTTAATCCAATTTATTAATTTTGCACGCCACTAACATCCCCAATTTTATTTAATTTTGAAAAAAGAAATTCCTAACTTACTTTATGGATCTATTTTTCCCTCTTCTGTTCATTACTGTGGCTGGCTGGTGAAATGTTGAGAGCTGGGGCCGGCTGCCTTACATCAGTTTGAATGCCTTAGTTGGCTGGACCCATTTTCACGCTGGCCACAGACCTGTGAGTGGCCACTGTCATCTGTGAATGAGTGCAGCTGCAAGTCTCTCAGCCGACCATGCACCAGCGAGATTTTGGTCAGTGATGGTGGATAAAAAGTATATTAAAACTTAATTTTTAATGGATTAGAAGAACCAGACAGACATTTACACTTTGGACCACTAGGGGGCACCAATCCCGATCGCTGGCCCCCCCGGTGCGGGCTGACATCCTCGATGTCAGCCGCGCATCCGGGACCGCAGCCGCCAGAATTAGGTGTCATCGCGGCAGCGCGATGACACCTAATTCAGGCGCCCCCCCCGCATGTGCGGAGGAGGCGCCTGAAAGGGAGGGGGGGAGGTCCTTCGGACCTCTCTCCCTCCCGATCAGCGGCTCTGCGGGGGTTAACCCAGGCATCATTTGGAAGGGCACAGCCTGCCCTTCCAAATGGTACCTGGCATTAACCCCTGGGGAGCTGGATCGCGAATCGGCGCTGAAAAGCGCCGGTTCGCGATCCTTTCCCGGAGCTGGCCGACATCTTGGATGTCGGCCAAGCCTCCGGGAACTCCCCCTGAGGACTGGCGTCATCGTGCGTCCTAGAGTTAACGGTGGAGATAGGGATAGGGGTGGAGATAGGGAGTTCCAATGAACTCCCTATCTCCCGATCCGTGGCAGTTAGGGGTTAATGTTTGGTATGGTTGGATCGGCCAGAGCATGGCCGTTCCAACAATACCAAACTTGAATGTGAAAAAAGTTTTTAAAAAAAATAAAAATAAAAATTAAAAATAAAAATATATTTTAAAAACAAATTATAAAAAAAAAATAAACATTTTTTTTTTCTTTTTTTTGGTTTGTTAGTGTAGCAATATTGTTCCCATTGCAATTATAATGTGAACAATGATGCTGCACTAACGATTTTTGTATGCGGTGCGTTTGCTAAAAAACACGTAATTTCCCCCCAAAAAAAGTAACGATTCCGCATTTCTAATTTTTTTATTGCATATTTTGTTATAATATACAGACATGACATAACGTATACATATAATAATGACATATTATGAATCTGCCGAGTCTGCCGGAAAGAACGATATATAATATGTCTGGGTCATATACTAAAATAAGCCTTCAAAACACGTTTAAACATGATGAGCGAAACCGGTAAAAATGACCTCAGCATAGGGGCGGGAAAAGGCTCAGCAGCGAAAGGGTTAAAGGAGTGGGCTAGTTGTATCTGCTACTGGAGCAAAACCACAGAGAGACAGCTAAATAGCTTGTTTAGCATAGAAGATAAAGGTAGGAAAGTGAGCCTTCGAGGGTTCACTGCAAAAAGATTTGAAAAGTAGGAAACCAGACTCCTCTTCGCTGCTCTCAGTATGTATTAATTGCTAGCCAGACGCTCAAAGTCCCCGCGTTACCAACCTCTGTTTTCAGGCAGACCTGATGTGAAAATTAAAATAACATAGAGAAATTGCTAGAAAGTGCTCCTCATCACCAATGTGATAAAATGGTTTGTATAGCTCGACATGTTTCGCCCATGGGTCTCATCAGGAGCTGTTGACAAAAATGAATTAGTGAGCGGAGGCAGTTTTGCAGTAAGTGTCACACATGTACCAGCGAGATTTTACACACAGCCTTGAATGATTTTGCGGTAGCATGGATGAGAGTCTCACAGCCACGATCATTCACAGATGCTGGTGGCTGCTCGCGGGTCCGCGGCCAGTGAAAAAATGGAGCCAATCAGCTAAACTGTTCTTTTTTAAATAGAGCAGCTGGCCCCAGCTTGGGAATACAACGGCCTACCTTGGTGTCAACCTTCAGGATGGTGACACCTGGTGCGGTCCGCACCCCCCTAGTGACACCACTGTGTTTTATCACTGTAGCAAAGACACCAACACTAGGTTATGGGTGCTCCTAATTCAGTTTGTGGTTCAATTTCCATTGTCCTCTCTGCCATGGCAGCTCGCTCAACTCTCATTAGAGCTGACTGATTAATGGCTCCTGGGACCAATCATGAGTCTTTGGAGGATAACATAGAATTCCTTTGGGCCTCTTTACTGAAATTTCCTCCTTATCTCACATTTCAAATAACCCATTGTTTTCTCAAGGTATATAATATTTTGTTCTAAGGGCAGTCTCCCACATGTCATCTGGTTTCACTCTGTAGAAGATGTCATACCTACTACTTACTTTTCCATTGCTCCCATTGTGGTCTGGCTCTTCTGTTTTCCAGGATTGTCACCCTGCCACTTTGGCCAATCTGGGGGATTCGTGGAAGATTACTGACATTGTTACACCAGTAAAACCTCTTATCACCAGCAGAGCTTCATAGCATTTATTAGTGGGGGGTGTCCTAGAAGATCAAGAGAGGCATCGTGGAAAATTTAGAGTACAATGTCAAAATAAAAAAATCTAATTATATATTCCCAAATTACTCTCCCTATTGGAAACTATTCACATGGCATTGGGAGTTAAACTGAATCATGACAAGTCAGTTGCTCTCCCATTGGATACTGGTGACTAGCTCCAAAAGTTTCCATTTCAGTGGTCTAAACTTTCTCATGAGAAATATTTAGTGTTAATTTTACCAACTAATCTATCACAACGCTATAGATTGAACATTGGTCCTATAGTAACACATATTAAAACATTGGTGACAGCATGAGGTTCTCTCCCACCTTTGTACTCAGGTCGTACGTTTCTTATTAAAATTACCTTATTCCCTAAATTACTATGTCCCCTGCAATTTTGCCCCTTTTGTTTCAAAAATCTGAGATTAAAACACTTCAAAAAATGTGTGCTTCCTTTATTTGGCAGTATAGACGAGCCAGAATATTGGTTCTTAAGGGGTTCTTCAAAGAGCATCAAAATTTCACAAAAAAATTTCATTTCTTTCATTCGGCGCACTTGGCAAGCTCAATTCGCTGACTCTGCAGTGAATTCAGCAATTCACCGCAAGGTCCCTAAAGTGCGCTGAATGGATCCGCTGAACGCCGCCCATAAACCCACGGAACGCTTCAGATAAACTACCAAATGCCACCAAAAAATCACAGAATGCATCCAAAAATCTGGCGAACGTAGCCGCAAACCACTGAACAAACCGCCGAACGCCTCAAATCTGCCGGTGAGTGCCACTGAAAAAAGCCAACCAGCCGCCGAACCGAGGTAAGAAAAAGAAACAATTTTTAAAAGGCATTTTAAACAAAAAGAATACATGAAAATGCATGGAAGTAATATATAAGGTCCTCTGAGCAACAATTAAAAGGTCTGTTGCAAAATTTAAAAAAACGCATTTAAAAAATCTGAATCAAAAATTTCGCTGGAAAAATCTCAAAAAATACCTAAAAGATTCTAAAAAAGAAATTAATAAAAAGACTTTTTGCTGCAAATGAAAAGAATAAACAGTTGAATTAAAACGGGTAATTTTTATACATTGAAACCTATGGGATTCACCTGTTTAACCCCTTCACTGCTGAGCCATTTCATGTCTTAAAAAAACATGTTTTTCTTTTTTTTACTATATTTTTTTTCTTTACTTTAAACATGGCCATGCTCTGGCCTTTCTAATGATACCAAACATGACCCTGCTAGCTGCCAGGAGTCGGGAGATTTTGGCGTTCAAAGGAACCCCCTATCTTTCCTTAGGATCAATGAGGACGTTCCCCACACGTCCTCAGCAGTGGAAGGGTTAAACCCATCGAATGAAAACACCCAAAATCTGGGCATTTCGCCAACTTTTCGATGCTGGTCGCCATTCTCTGAATAGATTAACCGCAGACGAATGGAGTGAAAAAAAAAACAACACGCTTGAATGTTTGAAAAGTGAAACGCTGTTTGCAAAGAAACTACAGAACGAAAATGTCTGAAATTTACATATAAGATCCAATGAATGATAATAAAAAGGGTTGTTACAGAAAAAAGAAAAAACGAATAAAAAAAATCTCAAAAATAAATTTTGCAAAACAAATCCCAAAAAATGCCTATAAAGATCCTAAAAAATCTATGAATAAAGAAACTTTTTACTGCAGAATATTATAATAAACGGTTTATTAGATATTGAATTAAAACGGGAATATTTTTAACATTGAAGCCAATGGGATTCTCCTGAATAAACCTGTCGAATGAAACCACTGAACAGCAGGGCAATTCAGCAACTTTTCACTGCTAGTTTTTGTTCTCTTTATAGACGAAGCATTGCTTCTCTATGGGGGATTCACTGCCCTCGAACAGACAACGAACAGGCACCGTATGTGCAGGCAATTCGCCAAGATTTGGCGAACTGCCTGCTCTCTGAATAGCCGAATGGCCAGGAAAGGTAACCGAATGCTGAATTTCACTGTTCGGTTACCTTTCGGCCACAATTCGGATCTCTTTGAATAACCCTGATTTTCTTTAGGTGCTCGCTGTTAGATTAGCAAAAGATGCTGCTTGCAAGTACGACACGAGAGTTTATGAGTTCATCTTCACTTTTCAGAGACTGATCTTTGATGTGTACCCCTTGAATCATCAATTACACTTGCAATGTATTTGAGTAATAATTCTGTATGTCTCCGGTTTCCATGACTATTTCTATGTATAACTCTACATCCATTTTTTCATGTTGCTGCCAACCAGTGGTTTAATGCTTGTCATTTATACTGTATCGGCTGTCTCATGCTGTTGTTACATATAATCGGTTCTTTATTTAGTTTGCTTACTGTCACCATGAATGATTTTCTGCTATTTTTAGGCCAAGCTCTGCCAGTACCTATATATCAGAAACATTCTTGCTGAGGGAATCTCCTGTACTGGCAAGGGCTCTAAAATGTAGTTTTGGAGATTTCCACTTTACCTTCATGTATCGGTAACCCATAGATACCATGACCTGAATTATATTTCACCATGGGCATCATGACATCATTTTAAATACCCTTTCCATCATGATTACCCTAACCCACATGCATTCTTTTTGGCTTTTTAATACATATAGTAGATCAAAATGCCACTGTTTGGCAGTGACGTGCGGTGAGGTCAGTGGCTGGTGAGGCACTGGCTAGTATCAGAGCCAGATATACACAGGGTTACGCAGTTGCAATTTACTACTGACTAATAGAGGGCGCTATTAAACACATGCTGACTGCTGAGCTCTGCTGCCCCCCCCCACGACTGATGAGTACAGTCACATGACTGTCCTGCATCAATCAATCCATGGGGAGCTCTGCTTCCCATGGGGGGGCGTTTTTATTTTAAATAATTGCTTGAGACCAATGGAGCTTTCCCATTGGCTCAAGCTTTCAATTGCTCTCAGTGCCTCTGGAGGCACTGAAGAACGTAGAACCAGGAAGTCAGCTTGAGCTACACAATTAGCGTAGCGTTCAGCTGCGCAAATTGCGTAGGCTATGCTGGCTCAGTGCTGCCCCTGCTGTCTGTGTAGTTAATCACACACACATACAGCAGCCAGCAAACTGCAAACTAAAAGTATGGGGGAAAAAAAGCGGAGGACAGAGAAGCACAGGGAGGGAGCGTGGAGAGGTGAGTATGAGAACTTTTTTCAATGAATAACATTTTATTTACAGATTAAATATACATACATGTCATTACAGCACAATGAGGCCCTGCCTCCCCTGCCACCCCTGACTGCACGTCCCTGCTGTTTGGAAGTAGATTACATGAGGATCTTAGTCAAGGCTTTAACGGCTGTGCAGGAATAGGGAACCAATTGCCAAAAATAGTAATATTACACTCTCTTAAATGAGTACAATAAATCATTATCATCATGTCATGTCTGATACTGTGAGGGAACTAATCATTAGAATGACTGGTTCCGTCTGATGTATGGTGCATTCCAGATATACTTATTGTCTACATCCCTTAAGAGCAAGACAGACATAAATAGTTTGTATGTGATATTAAAAAAACTCTGCAAATGCTCTTTTTGTTTTCTACACGAGGTGTAATTGGAGTGTTAGATTTAATTTGAATGGGTAGACTGGGTGTGACAATTGATGCTTGTTCCCAGTTCATTACTTAGGAGATGTTACCGTGAATTAGATTAATTTAATACATTTCTTTAATATAGCACTTATCTTAATATTTTAAGTGCTTTTCAAGGACCTTAGAGTCTTCTATAAATGAGAGCATTTCATCGCAGACAGATTTTCTTAATGGTCATTTAATTTTGCATGTACAGGATCATTGATAACCTCTTTTGAATTTAATTTAAATTACATCTGTATTTCACTAGTGTGCACCAGTCTAGTCTGAAGCGGAAACAAAGTATTCACTGCGCATCATATTTAGCATATCAGTAATGTTAAAAAAACAGAAATATTCTATTCTGTTCCTAATGTACAACAAGGAAGGTGATATACCATATAAATATATGGTATGGCCTAAAAAGCATAGGACGTGAAGATATCCAGGTTCATTCAGAGAAAGGTGAAACTCTGGAGAACTTTTGGAGAAGTAAAAATTCTAGGTCAAAATAACCAAATCAGAAAAATTCTCCCATTTATCTCACTTTCCAAATAATCTGTTTGGTCTAGATTGTTCTCTTCTCCTGCCAGTTCTCCTGTTTTTCACCTTTCTCTGAATAACCCTGATAGTCTTTGATGCTTTTTCTCTAGTCACACACAGGGTAATTCAAAGAGAATCAAAAAGTCATCGCACGTTCGGTGACTTTTCGTTCTCTTCAATTCGGTTCCTTTTGCTGATCCCATTTCGGCGACCCTGCGGTGTAATCAGCAAGCACAACAGGGTCCCCGAATTGCAGGGAAAAGCTGCCGCAAACATGACGAAAACTGACCGCAAAACCCGGATAATGCACGCCGAAAACCCGCAAAAACATTTGGATTAACCCGCCGAAAGCGGCGGAAAAACCCGAGCAGGAGCCGATCACAGCGCGGTGAACCCGCCGGTAAAAGCCGACACCGCAGACGAAGGCAGTGAATAAATTAGAAAAACAGTTTGCATGAATGATTGAAAAGTGAAATGCTGTTTGCAAAGAAACTACTGAGCGAAAATGTCTGAAATTTACATATGATCCAATGAATGATAATAAAAAGGGCTGTTACAGAAAAAATAGTAAAGTTAAAAAAAAAGATTTATTTTTTAAAATATTTAAATCTAGAAAAATGCTTAAAATATCCTTAAAAATCTATAAATAAAGAGACTCTTTACTGCAGGATTTTATAATGAACGGTTTATTAGATATTGAATTAAAACAGGAATATTTTTAACATTGAAACCTATGGGATTCGCCTGAATAAACCTGCCGAATTAAACCACCGAATGACAGGGCATTTCGGGAACCTTTCACTGCTGGTTTGTGTTCTCTGAATAGCTGAAGCATTGCTTCTCTATGGGGATTCACTGCCCTCAAACAGGCACCGTAAGTGCAGGCAATTCGTCAGGATTTGGCGAATTGCCTGCTCTCTGGATAGCCGAATGGCCAAGAAAGGTAACCAAACACTGATTTTCAGCGTTCGGTTACCTTTCTCCAGCAATTCGGATCTCTTTGGATAACCCTGTCAGGGTTATTCAGAGAACGGTGAAAAGCAGGAGAATAACTGGGGAACTGAAAATTCTAGGTCAAAATAGCCAATTCGGAAAGTGAGATAAATGGGAGAATTTTTCTGGTTTGGCTATTTTAACCTAGAATTTTCAGTTCTCCAGTCATTCTCCTGCTTTTCACCGCTCTCTGAATAACCCTGAAAGTATTGTTGTTAACTTTGTCAACAACAGTTCTCTGACCATTTGAGATTTTTTTTGCCAGCTTGATTGAGTAGTATCTTCATCACAAGCTTTTGCTTTTCGGGCTGTTTTTGTTGGTTTTAGGGGACGCTTTTATTTTCATTTAAGCACAGTATCCTATGTACATATGAAGACTGAATTGAATGAAATTCTAAGTTGACAACATGTTGTGACTTTACAGCACCACCCTCATACAGCATCGACAATCACAAAATAGCATTTTCCTAATGTACTCTGTTGGAATAGAAAGGAAATCTTTTCACTTTTTTCAGTGCTGAGATGCAGACTCGTGATTGTCTATTTGGTTATTTGCAATAACGAGCAATTGATCCTTATAATGTGGTCACAGAGTGCAGTCATATGAAATACATGCATCTATTCCAAAACATACACAGATCCATACACATAGCAGCCATTTAAATGCGTCTTACTGTTGCTCTTTTGCTCTTACATATCTTGCTTTCTCCATATCCGTTTATTTGAATCAGAATATTTATGACTTATACCGAGCAGACACCTGCAACAAAATCAGCATCTACTTATTGGATTTCACTTAATTTGCTGATTAAGTAAAATCCAAATTTCAAGGGTACATTTCAGAGAGGTATGTCTGTATATAAATATACGTTCCTTCCCTTTGACAGATGGATAATTCTGGCAGAGATAGTTGCTTCTCGCTGCAGAATAAGGTGTTGTATTTATTTTTATTTATTCCTTTACAGTTCAGTGGTTTAACCCTTGAAAATAAACCAGCTTTTAGCATAAAAGGTTTGCAGCAGACGCCTTTGCTAGAAAAACAGATCATGCTTTGTAGCTGTAGAGTGTTAAATCGAGAGAATGGTAATAAAACAAGGATTATGCACAGCCGTGATGGATTCATGTGACAGCCTCTCTGCAGAGGTGGTAACAGTATAGTTTAAGAAAAAATAAAGAGGAAAATGAGATGGAATCAACTTTGTCATACTATAAAAAGTGACTAAACACAAAAATGACCTGTGGTTATATGTAAAAGTAGGTAAGACACAGAAAGGTTTTATGATTTGGCTAGATTCTTTAATAAATCTCATTTGTGGCACAGAAAATGCAGGGGAAGGAAGGGAAAGGAAAGGAAAGGAAAGGAAAGGAAGAAGGAAGGAACATTTGAATGGTTGTACAGTTGCTAATGTAGTTCCAATCCAGGGGTCTGCAACCTTAGTCCCAGATGTTTTGGAACTACATCTCCCAAGATGCACTGTTACTCATTAAGATGGCAGAGCATCATGGGAAATGTAGTTCCAAAACATATGGACGACCAAGGTTGCTGTAGCTTGTGGTAAAAAGATGTTCCTTGACAAAGACAAAGTACTGTAAATTAGAGGGGTTATTCAGAGAGAGACGATCTGACCCCAAAATTTAACCGGACACTGAAATTCAGTGACATTACGGGGCCATTCGACTATTCAGAGAGCAGGCAGTTCGCCTAAATTTGGCAAATTCCCTACAAGTAAGGTGCGTGTTCGAAGGCAGTGTAATCCCCCATAGAGAAGCAATGGTTCATCTATTCAGAGATTCCAAACAACAGTGAAAAGTTGCTGAAATATCCTGCTGTTCAGTGTTTTCATTCGGCAGGTTTATTCAGGCGGATCCCATAGGCTTTAATGTTAAAAATATTCCCGTTTTAATCCAATATCTAATAAACCGTTTATTCTTTTATTCTGCAGTAAAAAGTCTCTTTATTTATTGATTTTTTTAGGATCTTTTAGGCATTTTGTAGGATTTTTTCGTCAAATTTTTTTTAGTTTTTTTTATAAAATCGTTTTCTCATTTTTCCTTAACAGACCTTTTTATTATCATTCATTGGACATTATATGTAAATTCCAGGCATTTTCTTTCTGTAGTTTTTATGCAAACAGCTTTCAATTTTGAAACTTTAATTTTTTTTATTTTTTTTTACCCCGTTCGTGTGATTGTTGGATTTTTCCGGCAGCTGCTCTGCGCTGTGTTCGGTGGCTTTTCTGCTTTTTCCGGCGTGGTTTTTCCGGTGGTTTCTGCGAGTTCTCAGTGAGTGTTCGGTGAGTGTTCGGCGGGTGTTTGGCGAGTGTTCGGTGGGTTTGCAGTGAGTTTTTCCTGCACTACGGGGACTGTGCGGTGCTTGCTGAATACACCGCAGGGTGGCGAACTGATTCCCCGAAGTGCAGGGAAGCATGGGGAACAAGAGGGCACCGAAATGTCGGCGACATTTTGGTTTTCTCTGAATAACCCTCTAGGTAGAGCAATCAATACAAAACTGATTTAACCACTTGGCTGCTATGGACGCGCTCAGCGCGTCCAGCCAAGTGGTTCTCCTGTGCTACAGACGCGCTGAGCCGGATTCCGATGGATTGCTGCGCCCCCCCCAGTGCGAGCTGACATCTTGGATGTCAGCCCAGCACTCGGGACCCCGGCGGAGACATTAGATGTCATCGCGGCGACGCGATGACATCTAATTCAGGCGCCCCCCTGCATGTGCGGAGGAGGCGCCTGAAAGGGAGGGGGGAGGTCCTTCGGACCTCTCTCCCTCCCGATCGCCGGGGAGCAGGGAGTTAATACAGGCACCGCTTGGAAGAGTGCTTCCAAACGGTGGCTTTCATTAACCCCTGGGGAGCCGAATCACGAATCGGCGCTGAAAAGCACCGGTTCGTGATCCTTTCCCGGAGCTGGCCGACATCTTGGATGTCGGCCAAGCCTCCGGGAACTCCCCCTGAGGACTGGCATCATCATGCATAGCACGATGACGCCAGTCCTGGAGTTAACCCCTAGCTGCCACCAATGGTGGAGATAGGGGTTCCAATGAACCCCCTATCTCCCGATCCGTGGCAGCTAGGGTTTAAAGTTTGGTACTGTTGGATCAGCCAGAGCATGGCTGTTCCAACGATACCAAAAATGACTATGAAAAAAGTTTTAAAAAAAAAATTAAAATTAAAAATAAAAATAAAAAACTATTTTAAAAAAAATTATAAAAAGAAATAAACAAATTTTTTTCTTTTTTTTGGTTTGTTAATGCAGCAATTTTGTTCCCATTTCAATTATAATGTGAACAATGATGCTGCACTAACGATTTTTGTATGCGGTGCGTTTGTTGAAAATTGCGTAATTTTCCCGAAAAAAAATGTAACGAGACCCCATTTCTAATTTTTTTAATAAGCGCACCCCATACAAAATATAAACGCAATTGCTCGCATGTTAAAATGTGAAAAAAAACAACTTTACACGTAAATTATTGAAAAATCATATTTTATTGCATTTTTTGTTATAATATACAGACAGGACATGACGTATACATATAATAATGACATATTATGAATCTGCCGAGTCTGACGGAAAGAACGATATATAATATGTCTGGGTCATATACTAAAATAAGCCTTAAAAACACGTTTAAACAAGATGAGTGAAACAGGTAAAAATGAGCTCAGCACAGGGGCGGGAAATGCCTCAGCAGCGAAAGGGTTAAAAGTCTTTGGTTTTACATTGCCTTAAACAGAAAATACAGGTGGTCAAAAATGTGTAGCTCAGTTTGCTGTCCAATCTTACATGTTTAGTACACATTTTACTGCACTTTTGATTTGAAGGTAGATTCTTGAATCTACGCTTATGCTTTTGTCCTCTCTATTTTTCTGAACCGTATCGAAGTCCTTTCTGTATTTCGCATTGTGCTATAACACTGCATTGTACATGGACCTTGAAAAACAAATAAACTTGAATTATTTAAAAAAAAAGTGTAGTTATGACAATAAAGACCTGCGATCTTGAAAAAATTTTAAATAAGGAACTGCATAAAATGGATCCTTAACCATCATTAATTTGATTCCAAGACTCGGTTTGGCTCCTACTCAAGTACAAGCTTAGAAAGACTTTACAAATGTTTCTTCCCCCCCCCCCGTCCCCCAAGAATTTTGCTGTCTAAAAGAAATGGCAAGTGTAGCTCAGCAGTATTCGAAATACTAAAATATTAATGCATTATTTATAGCATCCCACATAACTATGCAAAATAAGCAGAAAAAATCCCATTGCATAAGAAACATTAATGCATATTTGATCATCAAGATTTTACCATCATTTTATTTAGCTTGCAGGAGTTATAGGAACACTGGTTAGAATGTTGCTTCTCAAGGGTAAATAAACATTCGGAAACCAACCTATTGAATATCTAAAATCCATTAAAATTGAAGATTACAAGAGAGCCTGCGACCACAGTGGGCTCGTATTCAACAAATGTAATTGGTGAGACAGTATTTATGCAGAGAAAGGCAAAAGAGAACCAGAAAGGATAAGTTAGTTAAAAACTATACTTTTCAACAAGTGAAGATATTAAACGTATCTTTTGTACAGAAATATAAAATTACTGTCACTTATCCTGGCTTTTTTTGATTGCTTTAGCTGATTTTTTATTTCACTTTTCTCGTATTTAACCCCTTCACTACTGTGATTGTGTAAGACACAATCAGTAGTAGGACGCACAGCAGCCCGAAATCATGTTTACACAATCTGGGTCTTTGCTGCATGGTTGCAAATGTAATTTATTTGTTGCAAACAAATTTGTTTGCTTTTGGGCTCCAGAAGGTGCCCCCAAAGTTTTAGCCCTGAGAGAATGATGCCCAACATGCTAAAACTGGTTAAAATCATCTAAGCTATGTCATTTATCGGACATTCCCCAGATGACAAGGTACGGAGCCACGAGCTGTCGTTCTAACTGCAGTAACTCCATATGGCCAGTAGATGGTGACAAATACCTGCCAAAAAGGTTATTACAGTAATACATACATTGGGAATATTCCAACATATTTTTTACTGTAGAATTAATTAACATCATTTTTCAAAAACCACGGGTTCCTGACAGTGGATTTTTGGAAAATCACTTGGTAGTGAAGGGGTTAAAAATACACATCTATCCCAAAAATTGGTTTGTGTAGCAATAATGTTTTACTTGATAACACCTCCACTGGGAAACTATGCAATGATTCTATCTCTGATTTTTCAAAGCAGTCTTTTATCTTTTTTTCTTTTCCATGGTTTCTATGTGCTTGTCATCCACCAGACCACTTGTGCTTCATCAGCAAGAGGGAGGTTAAGAGGTCCTAATGGTAATGCAATGCATGGGGTTGCTCTGCCAGCATTAAGTAAATGTAAGCCTAGCTATTCCCTATAAGATCAGTTTTATGGAGATAAATCATTACCCTGTCTCATTAGCATCAAAAATTTTACACACCCCGCAGGAAAAAAAAATTGCTCTTGAACGATACAATTAAATATTAGGCATTCAAAAGCTTAATTGGAGCTGGCTTGTTTAATCTTCTGTAAAATCTATGCACTCTGCTGACCACTTTATTTTATTCTGCTGGGCATTTTGTTGCCTGGAATCACAATTCCTTTATCTTATGAGTGTATTCTAGTGCAGAAACTACCAATTCAAGATTGAAATTCAATAGATTGAGTACAAGAGACATAACTGCATATTGTAATTTCATTATAAAATTATTTATATACATATATATATATTTATATTAGATATAAATATTTTAGCTTCTCATTCAGAAAAGGGTATGCTGTGCTTGTCATTTTATTTTAATTTTTTCTAAAAAAAATCACTTAACGTAACCTTACTAGATTGGATATGTAGTATTAAAAATATGCAAATAATGTATAGGTGATAATGGATATTCTAAGTTCAGCAAGGCTATGCTTACAGATATTCTGCTGGGTTACCTGGTGGAAAGGTGGTATGATTGGCTTTAACATTCCCTTTTTATGATGTCATTATTAATACTTTACCACTCTAATACCCCCACTTTTTAAGATGGTATTTATTTATTAAGTAATTTACCAGGAAGGATACATTGAGATTTCTCTCATTTTCAAGTATGTCCTGGGTTCAAGAACATTGAAATGTAATAAAATGCAAGATAATTTATTTATTTGTATTCTATACATTTTACCACACAGGATAGTTTTGTTGCTATTGTAAAAGATCTATGTACAGTATGTTCATTAATCACTCATGACAATGTTCTTGATGTTACAGGAAGAATATGTTGCCATACATATTACCTGTAATATTAAAGGTGATTTAATTGTGTGCAAATTCATCATTTAATTATAGAATGCCAAGAGTCCGAAGCGTTCCAGAATATTTACTTTGGAATACTATGGTATACAAACCTTTTATCAATATATATTTTGTTCTTCCAATATGCTATTCATTGAAGATGCCACTGAGGAAAGAGCCTGGATGCAGGATAATGAAAGTCACCATGCTAAGGTAATTTGTAGAACATAATCGATTGATTGAATAATAGTTTAATTTTAATTTGTAGAAGTAGCTACTGGAAATATAAAGATATTCTGCAGTCTCCTAATATATCTATGATAGCATCATGTTCTGGGTCACTGTAAATTGCAGCTTACTGGAAGCTTATATTTTAATATCGATGGGCAGTTACTTATGTTGAAATATATTCATGCATGTACCTTACTTCTTCATATATTAATCACTCAGATGTATATCTTGTATCCAAGGTTATTAGATGAAGATTCGATTTGATGTTTCCTATTTTCAGGCCTCAGTTCAATGACAGGACATACCTTCACCCTGACCACTATAATATCCCTAATGAAGGTGAGGTTCAACCACAACCAAGGTTGGAATCAATTTCTTAAAATGGTATTTCCGGTACTTCTGGGGGTCTTCCCTATGTGAACCAATGAGATTCTATCATCGATAGAAGAAATAAAAATGTGCCCTGATAGAAAAAAATGGTTCAATGTTAGGGAAGTAATGCTATATAGAGAGGTCTGGTTCAAAGCTCCAAAGCTTCTTGGCCTAATGTAAAAATAAGTAAAGCTTGAACTGGTCTTTAGATTACAGCAGATGGTGTAGTTGGTCCTCCAGTTGTTTTGGAACTACTACTCCCATGAGGCTCATCTATTCATTAGCTTGCCTCATAGGAAATGTAGCTGCAAAACACGTGGAAGGCTGAGGTTTCAGATCCCTGCTTTAAGTAATAAACCTGATATTGAGTGGTCATGTGAAAAATCCTGAGAGGTGGCAGGTGAGATAACAAAGATATGAATATAAAATAAGGTGTGGTATAATGACTAAGGTCAGGTATTTCAATTTAACCATACATCAATGTAAGTTTTATTATCTTTTAAGAAAGGTGACTTAAGATTCTGAAGTATTTTTTTGTAACATAGGAAGGGTTCCATTGCTTTTCACAATGAAAATGTCTATCAGAACAAAGATATAGAGATGTGATGTTGCATTTCTCAATAATTAATTTTGCAGTTGTGCTCAGAGGGGGGTAACTTAGTTCAGCTTGTCCACTATTTAGCTTTCCTTCTATGCAGGGCCGGTACTCCCACTAGGCAAGCTAGGCAACCGCCTAGGGCGCAATACCGCCTAGGAGCATAGTCGGCCCCAACCCGGGTTCCATTACTGTACCCATTCCTCATTGTGTGGCTTATGTAGCTGGCAGTGGCAGCTCGCAAAGCCAGCATTGTCGGCTCGCAGACCCCCACTAATGGTGCAGATTACAGGCGCCACCAATACTTTTTTGGGGGTACAAGTAGCTGTTCTTGCCTAGGGTGCAAAATAGTCTAGCACCAGCCCAGCTTCTATGCTTTTTTTCTTATTTGGTCAATGATAAAGAGCATGAGAGTGACAGTAATCTGTAGGAAATGTTTCATATGTTCACATGCTACAAGATATATTATGCTACGTACATCTATGTTAATTACCACTGTGTAATATCCAAGAGATGACTAAGTACCCAAACCTTATTGCCTGATGTTTTTTAAAAGATAACAAAAAACTTAAAGAAAGAATTATTTGATTTATACAGATAAAGTTTTATACATCAAGAAGAATATACTCCGAGGCAGCCGTCTATCAAATAGAGTGAACCTACAAAAAGAAAAGGAGTAAGTCTTACAATCAGCAAACTGAGCTTTCAGAACCTAATACTAATAGCCTTTTTTTCTGGAAAAGAGACAAAAAGAGATATTAGGAAATGTAAAAAGTGTGTCACTCAGACAACATCCATTAGGGAATCAATGGTCATTTAGTATAGAGCAGACTCACTCAGCAGGCTGTTAATGATCAGTGAAAGATTATTACAGGGGATCTCCTGGTAGGCAAGACAATCTTCTGCTACGGAGACCTAATGCAAGGGCTGCATTACCAACTCACACACCTGTATATTATAAAGGTACAAGTACCTGTCTATCATATCTCTATCTGTCTATCTATCTATAAACACATTGATCTTTTAAAAATGTTCCTTTTGCTGTAGAGTGCTCACTGTCAGCAGGTGTAAAAAGAAATCAAATGAGCATATTATGTCCAAGAGCAAATCCAAAATGAAACATTGAGACAACATTGGTGCCTGGCTTGGTTTTAACCCCTTTGCTGCTGAGCCATTTGACCTCTGTGTGCTGAGCTCATTTTTGACCGTTTTGTGCTCCTCACATTTAACCCCTTTAACGCCAAGCGGGTGGTGCCCGCAGGAGGGGGTTAATGCCAGTGGTGTGTGTACTAGTATGCCTCTTCAGAGGCCCTTGCCTTCGGCCCACCCAGCCGCCGACGCATGCTGTGTGTCATTGGCTGCAGTGGGACGGCCTGAGTTCAGCTTGCCGGCCTGAGTACTAGTACTTACTAGTACGCCCTGCTTCTTCAAGGCTCACCCGCCACAGGGACGGCATGGTACGCCCTGCGGTGGAAAAGGGTTAAACGTGTTTTGAAGTAATATTTTATTAAGATCCAGACAATTTATATATCCTTATTTTCAGCACACTCAGCAGATTCAAAATATATCCTTTCAATCTCCAGCCAGCCATCTTCCTGACATGACTGTCTCCTACATCTACCTCTTGTGAGTTCTCAGTCTGTCTCCCCTATGGCACGCCATGCCCCTTTTTCTCCTATGCCAAGCCTCACCCATGTCTCCCTTATTACTAAACCTTATTACTACTCCAATGCCTGCCTCATATTGTATCACTACAATATGAGCTTTGGTCCTCCCTACACCTTGACATGCAGTCAGAACAGTATCAACAACCAGTAACAGGGATATGCAACTAGTGTGCCATGGCACGCAGCTGTGCCTCACATGGTCCTCAGATGTACCGCTGGACTTTGCAAAGGCAACATGAGGTGTGTGAATAACAGGACAATGACACAATGAGAGTGTCATGGACCAATTAATAGACATGTGCATTCATTTTCGTACGAATCGCATTTCGTCAGAAAAGTGCTTCCGAAATACTTATCGCATAGTCGCATAATCCAAAATGAATCGATAAAATGAATTGTTTTGAATGGAACAGCGATATAGAATGGGTAGTGGATAAAGGGTATAGCCCCCTAGAGGAAGCAGTAACAGCGCCATAGAAAGGGTTGTGAATAAAGGAAATAGTCTCCCAGTGGAAGCAGTAACAGCGATAACGAAAAGGGAAGTGGATACGTGAAATAGCCTCCAAATTTCACTATATTTCCAAATTCCCTGTCAATTGGCCTGTAGTGCTAAATAAATCTAATTGAATCTAATTACAGTTTGGTGCTGTTTGGCGGCAATAAAATTGTCCCATAGAGAAGCATTGAATGATCCCTCTATATACAGACCGCTGAAGGGCACCGAATTGCAGCAAAATCCATCGTCCTTTGCTGTTGGTGCTGAAAATTTATTTGAATTCCAAAAACCAAATGAAATTTCAGAAGAAACAAATGGATATTACACGATATTCCATTTCTGACCATAATTTATCTGTCTGAAAAGAAATTTTTTTTCCTGCTTGAACAAGTCTACCAATTAACAACAAGAATAATTGCATGGCCAATTCCTATGAGTTGCCCACTGATGACCATTCGCCTGCAAGGAGCCAAAGAAAACATACTAAACAATTACACCAACAACTTTGCTCTGTGGAATAATATTTATTGTAAGCAGTGGCGTCACTAGGGTTGGTGTCACCCGGTGCGGTAACTTATGGTGTCACCCCCCCCCCGAGTTTTACGGATTTTTTTTAACTACTCTTACTCCTAAATCAGTACTCCCATATAACGCTGAATGCTCATACACACAGCGCACATTACTGTGAGGTTTATCGCTGTGGAGCTCTCTCATATGCTCACACAAATTTTTGCCAACTGCCAGCAAGTACGGTGCCTGTTCGAAGGCAGTGAAAGCACACATGGATATATATTGCCCCCAGCAGCTCTGGATATATTGCCCCAGCAGCTCACCCATGGATATATATTGCCCCCAGCTCACATATGGATATATTGCCCCAGTTCACAATTATATATTGCCCCCAGCAGCTCACCCATTGATATATATTGCCCCAGCTCACATATGGATATATTGCGCCTCAGCTCACACATGGATATATTGCCCCAGACCAGCTCACACATGGATATTGCCCCAGCTCTCATGGATATGCCCCCAGCACACATGGATACTGCCCCAAGCACACATGGATACTGCCCCCAGCACACATGGATATGCCCCAGCAGCTCTCATGGATATGCCCCAGCAGCTCTCATGGATATTGCCCCAGCTCCTCTCATGGATATTGCCACAGCTCCTCTCATGGATATTGCCCCAGCTCCTCTCATGGATTTTGCCCCAGCTCCTCTCATGGATATTGCCCCAGCTCCTCTCATGGATTTTGCCCCAGCTCCTCTCATGGATATTGCCCCAGCTCCTCTCATGGATTTTGCCCCAGCTCCTCTCATGGATATTGCCCCAGCTCCTCTCATGGATTTTGCCCCAGCTCCTCTCATGGATACTGCCCCAGCTCCTCTCATGGATATTGCCCCAGCTCCTCTCATGGATATACTGCCCCAGCTCCTCTCATGGATATACTGCCCCAGCTGCTCTCATGGATAATGCCCCAGCTCCTCTCATGGATTTTGCCCCAGCTCCTCTCATGGCTATGCCCCCAGCTCCTCTCATTGATTATGCCCCAGCTCATGGATATGCCCCAGCTCATGGATAATGCCCCAACTCATGGATATGCCCCCAGCTCATGGATAATGCCCCAGCTCATGGATATACTGCCCCAGCAGCTTATGGATATTGCCCCAGCTCATGGATAATGCCCCAGCTCATGGATATTGCCCCAGCTCATGGATATACTGACCCAGCAGCTCATGGATACTACCCCAGCTCATGGATAATACCCCCAGCTCATGGATACTGCCCCCAGCTCATGGATACTGCCCCAGCTCATGGATACTGCCTCAGCTCATGGATACTGCCCCAGCTCATGGATACTGCCCCAGCTCATGGATATGCCCCAGCTCATGGATATACTGCCCCAGCTGATGGATATGCCCCAGCAGCTCATGGATACTGCCCCAACAGCTCATGGATAATGGCCCCAGCTCACCTCCTGCGCCGCGTGTTCGCTCCCTTTGAGTGTCCAGCGGCGTGCAGCTTGGGCGCTCGCCTGGGGGAGCCACGTGACCAGCCGCGATTGGCTGGTGACGTGTTTCCCCCAGGCGAGCGCCGAAGCTGCACAGCTTCGGACACTCGCAGGGAGCGAACACGCGGTGCAGGGTGAGACAACCGCCCTTAGGGTGACGGTGTCACCCTAAGGGCGGGTGTCACATGGTGCGGGCCGCACCCCCTGCCCCCACGTTACGACGCCCCGGATTGTAGGCCACAGCTCACAATATCCTCCTTATTTAAAAATATATTTAAAATATATAACCTATAACAATGAAAATAGAAGACAGTGTTGATATAAGTTCTCCCCCTCACACCTGTACCTTTCCAAACCTAAACCCAACTTAACCCCGCTCCCATCTCCCTTACTTCTAATCAGAAAATTACACATCCTACCAAGAACCCTACCTCAGCACTGCCTACCAACCCCCGCTGTGACAAAAGGGGAATACCTAACACCCCAAAAACCACCCAGACTAATCCCTATAATTAAAGGGAGTGAAGGTGGGGATGCTGCTCTCCAGGTTACCTCAGGAAAAACGGCATGCAGAGCAACTGCCAGTGCACCTTTTAAAGGGATACTCCAGGCAATATGACCACCTCAGCTTTTTAAGGTGGTCATATTGCCTGAAGTATCCCATTTTTTTCCCCAGCCTTCTATCTTTCCCCGATCGGCTGATATTGCTGAGAGAAGCGGTGGACTTTACTCCGCCCTCCCAGCTGTCAATCAGCCGATCGGGTTTCAAGGTCCCCGCGTTTTGGAACTCTCGGCAAAGCTGGGACGTCATCGCGCTAGAAGCGCGATGACGTCCCACAGCAGAGTCACGGGAACGCGCAGGAGAAGGAGCCGGAGCCGCTGCCTCCTCCTCCTTCTCCTCCGCCAAAGAGTTTTTAGACGAGCAGGCGGGGTGAACTTCAGCTCACCTCGCCGGTTGAATGAGCAGGATTCCGGGAGGAAGCCTGCTGATTTGCTGATTGGCTGGTTTACGTGATAGGCGCGCATGCGCGCTTTGCACGTAAACCTGTAGCCAAGTTCCAAGTTTCCACGACGGGAGCGGAAGAGGAGGGAGGTGAGTAAAAAAAAAAAACGCCGTTGGAAAAGTGTCGTTTTTAGGGTAAGTATTACATTAAAAAAAAATATATATATATATATATACTGAATGACTAGTTAGGGCAATAGCTTCAATATAATGTAAAAAAGGGGGGGTGATTTTCAGACTGGAGTGTTTCTTTAACTGCTCCCTCAGCCACGCCCACTTGTCTTCCCACTCTAACTGCTTACCCAAACTAAACTCCTAGCGTGCTGGCATCAGTGGCAACTCAAGGGTCCTCCATCTGAGTTGTTCCTGGCCTTTATTACCACTGGTCATCGGTGAAAGCTAGCAGACAGCTATACAGTACAGAACACACAAAATAAGTTATCGCCTGCAATCATATCCCTACTAGACCTACAAAAAGAAAAGATTTTTGGTCATATAATGGCCACAAAATATTAAGCCCATCGACACATCAAGGCAAATCTCGCATCAGTCCTATGAAACATGTCATGGTGCAATAAAACAAAGATACATTGTAGTGTTTACATGAGGACGGTGTACACAAATTGGTTCACCTATATAAGTTGAGAGGTATAAAATAATAAAAAAATTATATAAATACCAAACATTTTTATCTAAGTTAAAAGTAGGGATGAGCTGTTCGGTTCAATGGGTGCGGAGTTCGATTCGAACATTGGCCGTTCGAAAGTTCGCGAACTTCAAACTTTTTTGGGACGTTCGCCAAAAGTTTGAATTTTTTTTTTTTTTAAAAAAGTATAAAAAATGCTTAAAAAATACTAAAAAATCTAGAAATAAAGAGACTCTTTACTGCAGAATATTATAAGCAATGGTTTATTAGATATTGAATTAAAACGGGAACATTTTTAACATTGAAGCCTATGGGATAAAACATTCTTGTTACTAAAACATCAGGCAGACACGGCCCTCTAATCAGGCACTGTAGAGGGAAGCCTGCCGGGGCCTCCCAAGGATCCCCTTGAGGAGCATGCGGCCGCCAGATGACAGAGCTGCGACTGTGTAGCCGCCTGGGTGCATGTGGCAGAGACAGGCGACGCAGGGAGGGAGCCACTGCACCTACGGCCACGGCAGACCCCCCCCCCACAACCAGGACCCAGGGAGCCCCCACTGACCACCAGGCTAAGCTAAGGCGACACATTTCTAAAAAAAATAAAATCCGAGGACATTTTTAAATGTCCCCGGGAACATAAAATAAAACCTTTTTTTTTCTTTCTCTACCTGGCTGAATGTATTTAATTATATATATTAGATACATTCAGCCAGGTCGAGGGGGTGGCGTGTGGGCTGCGCGGGGTCTCAGGCAGTGCTTTGTATTTTTTGTGTGTATATTTTTAGCAAATTTATAGGGGAAGGTAAGGGCAGGTATGATAAATATATATAGATAAGATATATCTATATTCTTATAAATATATATATCCAGACTTGTATTACACACACATTTTGGCAACTAATTCCCCCCCCCCCAATTTGGTTGATCCCTCCAGAAGAAATGTTGAACCCGATAGAGCAGAGAATAATATATATATTCAACATTTCTTCTGGAGGGATCAGCCAAATGGGGGCGCATTTAGTTGAGATTGTCCACATGCCATCCCCCCATGTGCGTATGTGTGTATATATGGTCTGAGGTCTGCGGGTTGGTGTATATATATATCTTCGTGTTGATATATACGTATATATAAGTCTGCGTGTTGATATATACGTATATGTCTGTGTGTGGTATCAATGCATCCCTACTCTATACACAGCGCTCCGTGTCCCTATAATATATATGATCAAGGGTTACCTTTTTTTTATATTTTTATACTATTCCTATTAAATTAACAGTAATTTTTGATGTATTTTATTCAGTAGAAACTTTTTTTGCCTATATAACACGTGCTTTGTGAAAATAAAACGGTTTTGTGTGTACATTTTAATTTAGTTAGTGCATTCCTGTCCAGTGCGGTGAGAAGCAAATGTAATGCAGTGTAGACGCGCTGCGAGGCGGAGCAAAGTGAAGTCAAGCCTGCAAAATGTTTGCTTCACTTCGCTACGCTGTGCGTTGCTACACGCTCAGTGTGTCTCAGCCTTTATTCCCGCATCGCTAGCTTACCGAATCAGTTTGTATACTTGTTACTGACCCTGCTTGTTCTGAGGACCCGATCTGTTGCCGACTTTGCCTGCCATTTGACTATTCTCTCTGTGTATTCCCTGCCTGTTCTGTTTTCTTCCTGTTGCTACTGGTGTGCGCCGGTTCTCACCATATACAGTAGCGCAGTACAAGTGCCTAAACATTGCTGACCCGGTTTTGTTATAGCTGCTGATGTAACTGAATAGATCGAGGATCTCTTCTGCATTAACAAAACCTCCACCACTGCACTCTTCCACAATACCTCAGAGGGGTTACGGTGTGAAGGCACTTGCTGCCACCAAAGGCACAATATTTGGCTGCACTGCCACTGACGCCTATACCAGATTCATATCATTTTAATATTGGACCACAGGGTCCACCACTGCACTCTTCCACAATACCACAGAGGGGTTATGGTGTGAAGGCACTTGCTGCCACCAAAGGCACAATATTTGGCTGCACTGCCACTGACGCCTATACCAGATTCATATAATTTTAATATTTGACCGCAGGGTCCAACCCTGCACTCTTCCACAATACCACAGAGGGGTTACAGTGTGACGGCACTGTTGCCGACACTAAAGGCCCAATTTTAAAGCACCTATTGTTACTTTCATCCAAAGCCTGCATAAGTTTCACCATAATTTAGCCAAAAAAATCACTAAACTTGTTCTGTGTGTCCTAAAATGTCTCCTCTTTCATACAGGCTGCCGCTCCAAGCAGTTGTTTATGAATAGATTAAAGGAAAAACATTTACCGTCATTTGAAATGTCATTTTTTTGTTTTTAAATGTTTCTATACATCCTACAAATCCGCCACTTCACGGGCAGGTTATGGGGACCTCCTAGGCACGATATTTGAAGGAATTTTTTCTTTTTATTCTTAACCTTTATTTCATGTAAAACTCACTGTTCCTTTAAAAACCTTTCTTTTTTAAACTTTTTGTCCTTGTTTCCTGTCCCCCAGGGCACTACCCGGACCCCATACACCTTTTATGGCAAATATCTAGAATATACGCCCTCTTGAAAATCGAACGTTCGAGTCCCATTGACTTATATTGAGTTCGGATCGTGTTCGAGTTCGAAGTCGAACTGAACACGGGGGCATTCGTCTCATCCCTAGTTAAAAGTAGCTGGAGGCAATGCATTGGCATTAGGTTCCCACCTAAAGAGGTTTGCCTTGGCGTTAGCAGTAGGACTTATACTCTAATGGCCTTTTAATTAAATTTAAAATCTCTATGCTTTTGTTTAGTGTTTGTATATGGGATTCAAAGTACATTTTTTTTGTATAAAATGGTGCTGAATACTCAGTAACAGTGTATTCTGCTACCCAATAGTAGTGGGAGTAAAGTGCGGTACTGATAAGTGGTTTAAACATTTGTTCCCTTTGATAAACTATATTAATCTCAGATTTTATAGCAGGAAGGCCAGTAACATAAGGAGTTATCACGCTAGAAAATAAAGGGTGAACACATAAAGCTGTGCTCAGCTTTTCAATGCCTTTAAGAATTTCCTGTTTGCTGTATAGCTGTTATCACACACACGTGTCTCCAAGGCATGCTGCTTTTTCAGCACGGTACAGCTGGGAAGACAGGACGACTCCTTTCCTACTGAGTTAACATGCAGGAGTTCAGAACAAGATTTGACTTTTACTGCTGAAGGGCACAACCAATGAACTTTGCTCCTGAAGAAAACCTAATTTGGCTCATTGAAGAGGTCTACTTCTCACACTACTGCAACCTATTTTAGTAAGGCATCCGGAGCACCCTTCCTAAAGCCCTGTGACGTCTTGGTTTTTAAGATACTAGGAAAAAGATGCAGAGAGAGAGTGCAAAGGGAATTCAGAAATTCATAACTTGACTGATTGGATAAGACAGAGATTGTCCAAAGGCTGGAAAAATAGCACATTGTTTAAGAAAAAAAAGAGAGAAAAGTAACAAAAATCTTGATCGTGGCTAAACACTAAAATTGTCAAGGGTTGTGGCACTTTGATCGCTGCAAGCTGTACAGATACACTTTGTAAGTCTAAGTGTACATACAAATACTATTTTGAGCACAACAAAACTAGCATAAGCAAGCACACCACTAATATTCTATAGATAGACCAATTAAGAGATAGATGGAGACAGACAAACATATAGATAGATAGATAGATAAAGGTAGAATAGACAGAAAATAAAATTAAACTACTTATTTATCTGGGGATACAAGTGTTTCAAATGCACAAAAGATTTTTGTGTTACAAGGTTTATAGATAATATTCCTAACGTGTTTTCTTAATTATTTTTAACCGATTTTTTTTTTAATCCACACTTTTTAATCTGCTTTAATTGAAATTCAGTGGTAATTCACGTAGCCATACACTATATACCAGAAATATGAACACGCATCAATAAGTATAATGCACAAGGAAAAATACTGTTAATAGCCATATGAAATTTAAATGTATTAACAATAAAATATGAGGGTACAGAATACAAGGGGAATGGGAGTAATTGTGGATTGTCAGACCTCCCCCACGGGTCTCACTTGCTCCACCGAGTGGCCGGCCATGTTGCTGGCCGCAGAGGTCTGGTCGTTCGCCCGGTGCTGCGTATGGCCGCGGTTCTCTCCCTCCATGCATCCCACCGGGGCTTGCCTCCGCCGAAGGTCCTGGGCGTGCATCCAGCAGGCTGAGGGGTGTGTCTGAGGATGGGCAGGGAAGGCAATGGTGGGGGTCTCTGGCAAGGGGGTGTGGCAAGGTGGCACCAAGAGCAGTAGATACGCCACCCGTGGCCATCACTCCCCTTCTGCCATACAAATGTGTGTGAGAGTGGAGAGAGCGGTGTGTCCCCAAACATGGTGCCCTATTTAAAGTGGGAAAGTGCTTGATAGTTGTCTTTCCCTTGAGAACCTATTTGGCATTCCTTTCTGATTTCTATACATATATGACCCTTAGCTTACCCCTCAGCCTTGATTGTCTGCTGCCCGCACTGACCCCTTGCTTGGTATTGGACTCCACGCTTGCTCTCTGATTTGGACTATCTGCTTCAGTCTACCAACCTATCATCCTCAGACCCTGATTAGGTACTGCACCCTGGTCACAACACTAACAATGTGACACAGAGGGAGACTGGGAACTATTTATCCCCAGTCTCACCCTGTTTGTGGCCAGGAGAAGGGGCGGATCGGGCCACCGTTTTTGCCGCAGGATGAGAGGGGAGTATTGGATTTATTGAGTGGTAATTGATTCTGCAACAGCGGAACTAGTTAGCACCAGCTTTTAGGTGGTGCTAAAATTTCTGTTTGTGCATCGTTGTGTTAATTAGCGCTAGGAGTTTATAATACCTTACTTATCCTAACGCTAATTACTGATTACCTTCACCATGTTAAGTAAAGGGTGAACAAAGTACAGTAAACTCATGCAAGCTAGCGCAATCACCAATGCAACGGATTTTTGACAGGTTTAGCGTTAGAAAAGTAATATGGGGGCATGCATTTAAGTCCCTTATTCTGTCGTTAACGGTTGCTCATTTGAACACTACATTTAGTGTTCACTAGGGAATAGAGCCCATGTCAACTATATTACCAGGGCTGGATTTAACATTAGGTAAAGTTGGCATATGCCTATAGGCGCCTACCACAGGGGTGCGCCTTGCTCTTGCTCTTTAAAATTGAAAAATAAATAAAAAATGTATGTATAATTATACTATAGTATTAGTGTATATATATTATTTTTTTGTAAGGGTTGCTCTAGGGCCAGACGGCCCGGACGCCACAGGTGCAGCTGCACCAAGTCCACAGCCGGATCGCCGAGCAGTGGTGGGGGCGTGGAAAGCCCACACTCACTGCTTTCTTATTGGCGGGGCAGACGTGGAGCCAGGGCCGGATTAACATAGGGGCAGATGGAGCAGCAGCTCCAGGCCCATGCTTCAGAATAGGCCCAGAGAAAGGATAAATATGACTGCATTTGGACCCAGGTATCTCCAACTCATAGCAGCTAGAGGGTCAATTGAGGTATCACTGGAAAGCCATAGCATGGCCTTCCCAATGATACCATTATACAAAAAACAGGTTTTAAGTAAAATAAAATTAATAAATATTTACTTTTTATTTTTTTGCCAACAGTAATAATTTTACTTTTCAATTATAAAGTAAACAATGATGCTGCACTAACTAACCATCACATTTCTCATGTCACCAACAAGTGTGGAGGTGATGGGTGATGGTACAATCCATTTTTACGAATTGTTACATCAAAAACTTAAACTGCCGCACTGCAGCGAAGAGCACTGCGGGGAACTTTGGACCCCTGCGTCACTAATCTTAACACCTCACAAGGTCAAGTGAGGTGTCATTGGACAGGGCAGAGTCTGGCCTTTGCATTAATACCATACCTGACCATGTAAAATCTAAAAGAGAAAAGAAAATAAATTTTTAGTTCCAAACCGATGCCATTGTCCATTTGTCACGTATAAAATGAGCAATACCACTGCCATTACTCACCTTCTAATTTCCCACTCTGGGAGCAAGGTCAGTGTTTTATACATAGCCATATTATTTGTAAAAAAAACATGTTCCAAAACACAAGGGAAATATTTCATTTTTTTAAAACATTTTTGGTTAAAATTGTATATTTTCTCAGAAAATGCAGTAACAGGTTCCCATTTCACATTTTTTTATAACAAGAATACCCTATAGAATATATAACCACAAAGGTTTGGATGATAAAATGGGAAAACAATTTTTTACACTCTTTAAATGATTGAAATCTGAATGAAAAATGAATCACACAGTATCTGCCTGGTTAGATATACCCGTATCTGCACTATTAAATAACCAAAAATATGTTTTAATTTCACTAAATTACAAAAAAGCCCACCAAAATATTCAGCTCCAGGCCCATAGAGATCTTAATCCGGGCCTGCGTGGAGCTGTCGGCATTGCCGTGACAGCCGGACGCCATCGCACCTACACACTCTGGCTTTTGTTGATGATGTTGGCTGAGAGGGTGGAGCCTCGCTCTATTTAATGTCGGCAGTCCCTGTTCTGGTTCCTGACCCAGGTGCTCCCCTTTCTCTGCCCTTATATCAAGCTGCTGATTATTCGTGTATCGACCCCGGCCTGTCCTGACTACTTTACTGAATATCTTTGTATTAACCCTTTCCTCTTATTACCAGTTGAGATGCTGAGAGATTAGTGTGTCAGCATCATGAACAGTTAAAAAACTTTGACACACCTACCCTTTGTAAATGAAAAGCTATGGTGTAGCACCAAAATAGACACAATAGAATGTTATTTTGTCATAAGTCCTTAAAGGGCACCTGTACTGCTTCATTGGGGGATGGATATCACTCTGTTGTTAAAGATCAAGGCAATATTGCATCCTTTAACCCCTTAACGCCGCAGGACATACAGTTACATCCTGCATTAGGCGGGCTTTAACGCCGCAGGACGTAATTGTACGCCCTCAGCGTTTGCAGCCCCCCTCCGGCAATGCTCACCTCCTCCGGTCGCTCCCAGGCTGCTCTGACTCCCGCAGAGTCAGATCGGCGTGTATCCTTCCTCCCGGCGCACTGATGTCATCGCGCCGGTGGCACGATGACATCAGTTTCAGGCGTCCCGTTCCCCCCGGCGCAGGGGAAGTGCCTGAAGGGGAGGGGGGATCCTTTGGATCCCTCTATCTCCCCATCGCTGGGGACCATTAGGCTGTGGCCAGCATCGCTGGAAGGGTCACAGCCTGACCTTTCCAGCGATGTAGGGGGTTAACCCCTTAGTTGCCAGGTCGCGGCCTGGCACCAATCGGTGTAAGACCGTGGCCTTTTTCCGGTGGGGGCAGCCATATTGGATGGCAGCCCCCACCTCTGGGTACCCCCCGCGTCAACTGACTCATCGCACCATACGCGATGATGTCAGTTAACCGGGGAACCCCCCTAGCTGCAAAGGGATTTCCTAAGGAAATCCCATAGAGGATATAGGGGGGCTCTTTGAACCCGTTTATCTCCTGATCGATGGCAGCTAGGGGGTCATGTCTGATATTGCTGGAAAGGCCAGAGCATGGCCTTTCCAATGATATCAAACATGAACATATTAAAAGTAAAATAAATGTGTAAAAAATGTAAAAATAAAAATAATAAAAAAAATCATATTTTTTTTTTATTTTTTTTCAATGTAGCACTATTGTTTACATTTCAATTATAATGTGAACAATGATGCTTCACTAATGATTTTTTTTGGGGGGGGAGGTTTAGCTAAAATCACGCAATTTCTCCCCAAACAAAATGGGTTCCCCGTTCTAATTTTTTTAACAAATCTACCCCATAGCATATGACCGCAAAGGCTCGATAATAATTTTTTTTTTTAAAAAAAGACACTTTACACACTGTGGATGATTGAAATTTTATTGAAAATTCTAATTTTTTAATTTTTATTTACATTTTTTGTTATAGCATTTTGGCAGGGCATGACCTATACATATAATAATGATATATTATTAATCGTCCGAGTCTGCCGGAAAGAACGATATATAATTTGTTTGGGTGGTATAATAATACGTGTCTTAAAACCGCGTTTAAAAACGGTCAAAATGAGCTCAGCAAACTTCTATTTCGAAATAGCGCTGAAGTTGTAAAATTACTCCCGTCCTTGAGGGGTTAATGAGATATCACTGTTTATACTCACCACAATCCAGAGACAGGTGCCATCATGTTTCACCCTACATTGGTGGAGCAAACTGGGATTGTTGGACTGCAATGTATAATTGGCCCTCGGTTGGTGATGAATGCGGCGCACACTCTGAGCGGAGGGCCATCCTGTACGAAGGCCTTCTGCTCAGAGTTGTTGCGACCCCACCCCACCCCCATGGCATGCAGGCCTATGATGGACTGGGAAAATGAAGGAATAGCTACTTTTTTTTTCAAGAATATATGTCACTAAAAAATATCAAATGAGCCCAATTTGTTTTGGCATGACAAGGTCACTTTAAGCAACAAGATATCACATTTATCAGTATTGTTATGATCAGTTCCACATTCTGTTCAAGCAGATATTCTATTAAAGTGATCCTGTTGATGACAATTCTGAGAAACTAATAACGGTATTGTGTAATATCTTCAATTAGAAAACTGCAGATGTAGGACCCTATTCCAATGATGGTGCTAACTTAACCAGAGCTTTTGTAAACTTACCAGAGCATTAAAGTCTATGGGGTTGTTAAGTTTACACCAACCTTGCAATAGGGCCCGTAGTTTGTGTCTTCTTTTCTGGGTTGCAATATTGGGTCATTTGGAGTCGTTTCACCAAAACCATCCAAGTGGAGGCACTAATTTTGCTTTATTATAACCGAGGAAGATGACTGCAACATGCAGAACCAAAACCCCTACTAAAACTGGGTGCATATACCAGTCCTTATAATGGTTGGACTTAAAGCAGACAAAACCAGAATCAACAACAAGCAAACCAGAGACCAGGGATAGAAAGGTGGGCAAAATTGATAGAACAAGTTGGGTTAAGGATACCAGAGAGCAGCCAGGTCATGGGTACAGAAAAACAGAAGAGTCTGAAACAACCCAGTGGTAACAGATAGATATCACAGGAACAAAATATAATGTGCTAGTCTGTTGTGATCAAGAGAAAACTACAACACGGCATTGATCATGTCTCGGGGATTAGCTTGAAATAGACAACAAGACCTCAAGCCTATTCAGAAGTTGCTTTTGTGTGCCTCAACAGTTGTACCGTAATGACGCAAGGGGTTCTGCATCTTTTATAAGGCATCACTCAGTGTCACAACCTAAGAGCGTTCCAGGTCAGAATGTCCAATTGATCCGCATCTTGCGGATTGAGGCAAGGACAGGGTGGGCATGCACGTGAATGACGTGGATGAGGCAAAGTGGTGCACCCTGCCATGGCATAGCACAGAGAACAAGCACCAGACCAAGTAGGTCTCAAATTTATGTGTCAACTGCTGTATATTAACAAATTAGCAATGCCTGTTTGTATTGCTTTACCGCATATCAATAAACTCTCCACCCATTATTTTCTTCTGCTTTGTTTGTATTCTGTTGTTTTCAGACCTCATCATACATACATATTTTTAGTTTTCTGATGCTAGTTGGCAAAGCTTTTGGTATCATGGGACATCATAACAATAGCTAATAATTTCATGGTATAACATGAATATATAATGTTCCAATTATTTTTTCTTTCTATTAACCAACGCTATGTTCAATTCATCGGAGATTAGTGAGGTTGGCCATGAGATGGTTGAAATAAGGGGCTGATTAGGGCCTAGAGTCAGGATGTATGTTTGCTACAATCTCAAGGATAAATCTTAGAAGAGATTCTCTTAAGGATTCATTGCATCTAGTCTATTTAATTTTATACCCTATTTATGCAAGCACATTACTGTATCAAACAGTTAAACAATAAATCTAAGTGTATTTATCTACTAGCACATCACATGTGGATTGACTGTATGTTTGTAGGAGACATTCACCACATATTTGCTTTTAAATTCTTCTTATTTTGCCTGATGTGCAGCACGGAAACAGAGGCAGTGCATCCAATAACTTGCATCTAAATGATAAGCATTGGTGAAATAGATTGCTGATACCTTATTAGCAGTTTGTACATCCTGCTGGCTGCAAACTGTGACCAATCTGTGCCAGTGTACATTTATCTACAGGAGTCTTTTGTGTCAAGATTTTCTTCAGGGAACAAGCTAATATACTCTTATCTTTCATAAGAATAATTATAAACACATGCGATTATTGTTTTTTGTTTCTGGAAACAATGGTGGGGTTTATAAACTAATATAGCGAACAAAAGACTTGAGAACCATAGAAATCAAATTGCCACAACATTTATTTCTGTTTTTTCTTCTTTTTCCCCTACCCCCCCCCCTCTTCTTACGTTTTAAGATCACAAGTTGCCAGAATAGATTTGAAGATGAAAAAGCAAGGTCGGACCTGGTTACTAAAGGTCCTAAGAATCATTGCTTGTTCTTTTCTTGTTCATTTTTTATTTTCCTTTTTTTTAAGTTCTTATTATTTTGACTGCCCCCCCCCATTGCATTTTAAGGACGGTTTTACTTTATTTTAGCAGCGAATAACAGATTTTGTTTCTATTCTAGCAAAAGCTTAGCCGATGACGTTTGATCCAACTTTATTTCTTTTTCTTTCTTTTCAGTGCATGTAGCATACAAATCAATCTTACAAATTATGTAAAATGTGTCCAGTACAATCATATTACAAAGTGAACAAATTTAATTTTAAAAAATTTGGACTTTTTTGGCATACAACAATAGACTAGGGGCGATATTACAATCTTGTTGCTAACGTTAGCGCTCACCTGCGTGAGCATTAACGTTAGCCGTGGTGTCTACCGCATATTACAATCCAAACGCAAATGGGTTAAGTAACCCGTTACCGTTTGGTACCTTGCGCTTTTCAGCACGAGGTTACTGTATTTTGTGCTCCCTATACTTAACATGGGGAGCGCAAAGTGTTAATCAGTGTTAGGATTACAAAGTCGTAACGCTTATTAACGTCCGGTTCTGGTTAGCGGAAAGTTAACGAGAGCCAGGACTTGGTGTTAATGAATTCCGCTTCTGCAGAATCCGTTAACACCAGCCTAAAAAAAACAAAAATAGAATAGGCCCCAACCGCCTTTTCCGTCCGGCGGGAGCAGGGAATGACTGGGGGAAAAATCCCCCCAGTCTCTCCCTGCGTATCACTACGCTGACCAGCGGATCTCGCGAGGCGAGATCCGGCTGGTCATGTGACCGCCGGCGTCTGGATCAATGGAGCCCTATGGACTCCATAAGTGGATGCTTGCGGCTGCACTCAGCGCTGCCTCGAACATCCCGGGGCGTAGCACCCACTACCAATGCAGGCAGCATTTTTTGCGCCTGCATTGTAATCCCCCGTTAATACGGGGGCGGTAGGGGGAAGCCTGCGGGCACGTTTTTTTTCTCCCTACCACCCCCATTTTAACGCGGGGATTGTAATTTAGCCCTAGCTTTGTTAAACCGAGATTTATATTCCCATGGTTTTGGTTGACCCGATTGAGAAAACAATTAAGAAGTTACATTTCAATGTTTTCATTCATCTGAAAAGGTAAAGTGACCTACATAGAGTGCTCAGTAGAGCGATATTTTGCAGATCTCTTAAGGGTTAACACAGTAACTGGTACTTTAGATCATAATTCTGAAAATGTGACAGTTTCCCCCACACCCACTAAAGACGGATGTTAGTGGCATCCTTCATTCATCTTCGTTTGACATTTAAAAAGGAATACTAAAATTTTAATGCCATTTCTGCAGACAGTGCGTTGTCTTTAACCTTTGAATAAAGAGTTGCTGGACTAATTTGTGCAGAATTTTAAAAACACACTGGCCAGGATATTCCATTTTTTTGGGGATCGATACTGGACATTCGACAGATGCCTGTAAATATAAAGGGGTGAGTTGAGGCACAGAATAAGCCAGAAGTCTGTAAGACTGTTAGTGAGTACCAGTTTATCAGGTTATTTGGCGAACTGCCTGCTCTCTGAACAGTCGAATGGCCAGGAAAGGTAACCGTAAGCTGAATTTCACTGTTCGGTTACCTTTCGGCCACAATTCGAATCTCTTTGAATAACCCTGTTAGTGAATCATACTGCCTCCATCTCTTCTGCATCAAGGACTGTGCTCTCCAGGTAATATTTAGTGAATCTCAAAAACTAATGCCAGCCATCTCCATGAAGTCTACTGAGAAATAGACTCAGGCTGACACCCCTACTAAACCGTAGTGGCCCCAGAATAGGCATTGTCTGACTTCGAATGAGACGAGAATGATACTATGTACACCAGTATAAGCAAAGACTCTTTTCAATTTGTGTGTTCTTATGAGTATTTCTGTAAGCTGAAAATACTTTTCAGATGTAAAGTTTCTCATCTTTATAGTTATTTGTTATGACAAATGGCTTTTAGGAAATTTTTCCAGTTAGTCACTCACTGTGTTGGTAATATATTCCACTTTGTGCTCTACGTTAAAAGATTCATTATATTAAAATAATGTGTAAAGTATATGGGCTAAAATATAATCTTCATGCAAACGTTTGCGCCGGCGCAAAAAACCCCATTACCGCGAGGGGTTAAACCATTTGCGCCTAATCCCATATTACATAGTCAGCGCAACAACCGCGCGCAATCGTCTACCGCGGCTGAACCTGCGTGAGCTTACTGTACTTTGCGTGTCCTATACTTAACATTGTGAGAGCAAATGCAAATGTGCACTGGTACGAGTATGGTATTACAATCTATTCGCGGTAATTACCGCAAAGCCTTTGCGCGCATAATTTTAGCAACTCCTAAAAGCTGGTGCTAACGGCATATCTGAACAACCTGGCTAACCCCAAAAAAAACAGCACATAAAAAGGAATGCAGCATAATGGATGATGGCAGGTGTGTGTGTATTATTACTGTTGCATGGCGCAATGATGTCATTGACGTCGGGAGGGACTTGACTTCAGCGTCTGAGGATGCGGAAGCCAGAATGCCGCGGGACCCCGGACAGAGAGGTGAGTATCTCCGCCGGGGCTCCTGCTTGCAGATGACGTGTGGGGAACGTCCTTCGCATATAGCGGGAGTCAATGAGGACGTTCCCCACACGTCATCTGCAGCGAAGGGGTTAAACAAGGCAGTCGAAACACGAGTGCAATGGTTATTATTATTATTAATTTCATCATTTATATAGCGCCAACAGTTTCTGCAGCGCTTTACAATAACCAAAGGCAATGAAATACATATAAACGGACATAGGATGGAAACAAGAGGTGTAGAGGGCCATGCTCATAGGAGCTTACAGTCTAGAGGGATTGGGGTTGAGGAAGACAAGAGGAATTGCACTACATAGCAGGATCATTAGTGCCAGTGGTTTTGGAATGGTGGGGCAATAGAAGCGGTTTAAATCATGTGTGAGTAGGTGAGCAGAGGGATGAGTTGCATCCGTGATGTGGTGCTAATCTGAAGAGATGGCTTTTGAGGGATTTCTTGAAGGCCTGAAGGTTAGAGGAGAGTTTGATAGGGCGAGGCAAGTCATTCCACAGGACTGGTGCTGCCCTTGAGAAGTCTTGGAGGCGAGAGTTGGCCGTGGGTGTGTAGACCGATGACAGGTGGAGATCACCCGCTAAACGGAGTTATCTAGATGGGACGTGCTTGCGGAGTAACGAAGACATGTAGGGAGGGATGAGTTATTGAGTGATTTGAACATCAGTATTTTAACCCTTTCGCTGCGGAGGACGCACTCAGCGCGTCCACCCGCAGGTAACGTTCCTTGCAGTGGACGCGCTGAGCGCGTCCTCCCTTTGGGGCCAGCGTTCGGCTGCGTTCCGGCAGATCGCTGGCCCCCCCGGTGCGGGCTGACATCCTCGATGTCAGCCCAGCACCCGGAACCACTGCCGGCCTAATTAGGTGTCATCGCGGCGGCGCGATGACACCTAATTCAGGCGCCCCCCCCCGCGGAGGAGGCGCCTGAAAGGGAGGGGGGAGGTCCTTCGGACCTCTCTCCCTCCCGATCGCCGGCGTTGCGGGGGTTAATCCAGGCACCGTTTGGAAGGGCACAGCCTGCCCTTCCTAACGGTACCTGGAATTAACCCCATGGGGACTGGATCACGAATCGGCGCCGAAAAGCGCCGGTTCGTGATCCTTTCCCGGAGCTGGCCGACATCTTGGATGTCGGCCAAGCTTCCGGGAATGCCCCCTGAGGCCTGGCGTCATCGTGCATAGCACGATGACGCCAGTCCTGGAGTTAACCCCTAACTGCAACCAATGGTGGAGATAGGGGGATCCAATGAACCCCCTATCTCCCGATCCGTGGCAGTTAGGGGATAATGTTTGATATTGTTGGATCGGCCAGAGCATGGCCGTTCCAACGATACCAAACATGAGTATGAAAAAAGTTTTTTAAAAAAAATAAAAATAAAAAAAATATATATTTTTAAAAAAAATTATAAAAAAAAATAAACAAGTTTTTTTTTCTTTTTTTTAGTTCGTTAATGCAGCAATATTGTTCCCATTTCAATTATAATGTGAACAATGATGCTGCACTAACGATTTTTGTATGCGGTGCATTTGTTAAAAATCGTGTAATTTTCCCCAAAAAAAATGTAACGAGACCCCATTTCTAATTTTTTTAACAAGCGCACCCCATACAAAATATAACCGCAATTGCTCGCATGTTAAATGTGAAAAAAAAGCACTTTGTAAATTATTGAAAATTCATATTTTATTGCATTCTTTGTTATAATATACAGACAGGTCATGACGTATACATATAATAATGACATATTATGAATCTGCCGAGTCTGACGGAAAGAACGATATATAATATGTCTGGGTCATATACTAAAATAAGCCTTCAAAACACGTTTAAACATGATGAGCAAAACCGGTAAAAATGACCTCAGCACAGAGGCGGGAAATGCCTCAGCAGCGAAAGGGTTAAACAGTATCCTGAAATGTACAGGAAGCCAATGGAGGGACCAGCAGAGTGGGGAAGTACGCAAGGTGCGTTTAGTGAGAAAAAAAAGCCTGGCCCCTGGTTGAAAACATACATCTCCACCCGTAGTGGTAGTGGGGCCCAGTAGTCCATAGTGGCAGGGTGAGGGTGGCGTGTGGTTGTCCGAGGCCTCTGGTGGGAGGAGGCGAGGAAGCGAGTCAAGTAGTGGTCTGGAGGGTCCCGGGAGATCAGTGGGGTACCTCGCAGCATCTGTAAGGAGTACCAGGGAGCACAGAAAAAGTTGTTTCGCAGCAAGTCTTTGGACTCGCATGGGAGAGTTTGGTTAAAGGGGGTCCAGTTAGTAAAAAAGGGCTGTGTCTTCTCATTCTGGTGCATGGACGCCTCAGAGCACTCGGCCAGAAATTTGGCATAAATCCTTTCGTACACCATACGAAAAGAGGGAGGGGAAGCGGAGATCCACTGGGACAGAATTGTTTCTTACCCGTCGCTGCTAGAACGGCAAGCCAAAATCGATGGCCTTTAGAGAAGGGTCGGGGAGTGGGGGGGTGGATTACAAATGGTCCATTCTGGGGTGTGAGGGATTTCCAGTCTAAGGACCCGCATGCTGAATCGTCGTACTTTATCCAAAAATAATTGTATGAACGGACAGGATCATAGGCAGTATTTTAAAAAGGCCGGAGTATAGTTACATTTCAGACAGTTTGTGGTTTGCGAAAGTCCAGCTCGGGCCATTCTATCTGGTGCCATGTATGCTCGGTGTAGTATTTTATAAAATATCCCAGTAGTTAGCAGAGGGGAGCGAGTGCCTGGATGCTAGGGTGGCACTTATCAGATCTTGTGGGGAGAGATCAGGGAAACTAGAGGTCCATCTGGATATCGCTGTCCAAGGTATCGTTTTGGGTATCGAGAGCTGTAAAAGCGCATAAATCGCAAAGGTAGAGGGAGGGGGTGAGGAGCACGTGAGTAATTGCGTGTCTAATGGGTTAGCTAAGTCAGTGGGGGATAAAACGCACAATTGGGTGAGAAGAAACTCTTTCAATTGCAGATAATATACTGGGTGTATCTCCAAGGGGGCAATACGATCCCTCATATTCATGTAGGAATATGGCAAACCCGACCCTCTGTCTATATAATGTTGGATACTGGTAAAACGTCGTTGGGCCAGGGTGTGAAAAATAGGGGCGGGGAGGTGTTTTGGAAGTGAGGGTTGCGAAGGATGGGGGACCACACGGATGTTTGCCAGGTCAACTGGTGTCACGGCTTGCGGCAGGGGATCTGGAGCCCAGGTGCAGAGGCGGGAGAACAGTCTCAGGATCGCGGTACAAAAGGGTTTTCCAAATATCGTAGTCGTGGTCAGAAGGGTGGTCAGGGACAGGCGGCGAAACAGGAAAGGTCGAAGGGTAAGCCAAGAACTGGTACACAGGTAGCACATGAATAAGCTTCTCAATTAGTAACCACTGGAAGTGATACAACGCTGAAGCGAGGACTGAGTGTGACAGAAGGGTTTATATACGTGGTGGGGTTTGTCTGTTCACCAATTGGCTCCTCTAGATAGGAGAGCCAATCAGGGCCTGAGTGGGTTTTGGTGCTGTTCCCTATCAGGTCCACCCAGGGCTGAGGTTCCTCCCCTTGGGCCTGTTCCACCAATCCTGACCTCTGTACCCGCCCCTGTGACGTCAGACGCCGGGAGCCGCCATGTCCCACGTGGAGACAGCGGGGCTGCGGCGCTGACCCTGTCAGTGCGGGCGTGGAGAGGGCCGCAATGGATCGGGCAGGGCCCTGGAGTGTCCCCAGCCCTTGAGTTACGCGCCGGGGACGCCGGCGCGTCGGACCGCCACAGCCAGCCCTCGTGATGGGCAAGCCTCCCGGCTGTTGCCGCATCGCCGGGCGGCGTAACAGCCGGCGGGGTGGCCCGTCTGAGCCTGCGAGAGGTGAGCCCCCTGTTCGGCGTGACAGAACCCCCCCTCGAAGGAGCGGCCTCCGGACGCAAAAAGGACCCGGCCTATCCGGATGAGCGCGGTGAAATGCCCGAAGGCACGAGGGAGCGTGTACAAAGGAGGCGGGTTCCCAGGATCGCTCCTCAGGACCATACCCCTTCCATTGGACAAGGTACTGAAGAGCCCCGCGAAGGAGTCTGGAATCGAGGATGCGGTCAACCTCGTATTCGAGGTCGTCACCAACAAGCACGGGCGGACCAGGGGGCATATCCCTGCCAGTTAGTGACTCAGGGGGACAGATTTGAGAAGGGAGACATGGAAGACAGGGTGAATCCGATACGTGGGGGGGAGCGCGAGGCGGAAAGCAACAGGATTAACCTGATGGGAAATAGGGAAAGGCCCAATAAAGCAGGGGCCTAGTTTTTTAGAGGGACAGTGCAGGCGAAGGTTTTTTGTGGACAGCATGACCTTGTCACCTACTTGAAAGGCCGGGGGAACAGAACGGTGACGATCAGCTTTTAATTTATACCTCTGCTGAGCAGTACGGAGGGTAGATTGTGCTAACTGACAGGCCTCTTGAAGTAGGGCAAGGCGCGAGTCGACGTCAGGGACTGAGGAATGGGGGGCCAGACCTGGAATCATGGTAGGGTGAAACCCCACATTAAGAAAAAAAGGGGTAGAACCAGTGGACTCATGATCGTGGGAATTATAGGCAAATTCAGCGAGGGGTAACAACTCGACCCAGTCATCTTGCCTATAAGTGGAAAAACAACGCAAATACTGTTCAAGGGTCTGATTAACCCGTTCAGTTTGACCATTAGACTGGGGATGGAAAGCAGTGGAAAGCGAGACCTGGATTCGGAGAAGAGAGCAGAAGGCTTTCCAAAACCGGGAGGTAAACTGGGTTCCCCTGTCGGAGACGATAGAGTCAGGAATGCCATGGATCTTGAACACGTTATGGAGAAATAGGGAAGCTGTTTCAGCAGCTGTGGGTAACTTTGGGTAGGGAATAAAGTGTGCCATCTTAGTCAAACGGTCGACTACTACCATTATGACAGTGTTTTTATGAGAAGGAGGTAAGTCTACGATAAAGTCTGTGGAAATCTGCGACCAGGGACGGGTCGGGATTGGCAATGGATGTAATAGCCCTGCCACTTTGGTCGTGGTGTGCTTTGACCGGAGGCACGTAGGGCAACCAGCGACATACTTATTGACATCGGAGAACATGGAGGGCCACCAGAAGTGACGTTTGAGTAAGTCCACGGTTTTCCTGCGTCCTGGATGTCCAGCTACCAATGAGTCGTGGCACATATGCAGAACCTCCTTGCGAGCCTCTTCAGGGACGTAAATGCAATGATTGTGGATGTGGAAACCCTCAGAAGAAACCGGCAAAGAAGTACTAGCAGTCAATTGCTTAATTTTATCATGAAGGCATGATGTCATGCCCAAGAAGCATTGTGTCGGCAACACTGTAGGGGAAGGGGTGGGTGGTAGAAGTGCGAGGTCTTGTACTCTTGAGAGCGCATCTGCTTTGCCATTCTTTGAGCCCGGCCGGTATGTGACGTGAAAATTGAACCTAGCAAAGAAAAGGGCCCAGCGAGCTTGTCGGGGTTTTAGACGTTTGGCCGATTTCAAATACTCCAAATTTTTGTGGTCGGTATACACAGTAACGGGATTGGACGTGCCCTCGAGTAGATGGCGCCACTCTTCAAAGGCACGCTTGATGGCTAGGAGCTCCCGATCTCCTATGTCATAATTGCGTTCTGCAGGGCAAAGTCTTTTGGAATAGTAAGCTACAGGATGTAGTTGTCCTAAGGGGGACCTCTGGGAGAGGACGGCCCCGACGGCAAACTCTGAGGCATCTACCTCGAGAGTGAATGGCAATTGTGGGTTAGGGAGTTGTAGGACAGGAGCGGAAATGAAGAGATCACGAAGTTTGTCGAACGCCCTTTGGGCTTCTTCAGTCCATCGAAACTTCACACTAGGGCTAGTGAGTGCAGTCAACGGTTGCGTAATCTTAGAAAAGTCTCGAATAAAACGCCTATAGAAATTTGCGAAACCGATGAATCTCTGTACCTCTTTAGGATTGCTGGGTACTGGCCAAGCAGTAATGGCCTCCACTTTGCGGGGGTCCATCTCTATACTTCCAGGGGAGATAATGAAACCCAGGAATTCCACCTTAGTTGTCTCGAAGGTACATTTCTCCAATTTGGCATACAGATGATTTTCCCGGAGCCGTTGAAGTACGGTGGTAACGTGTTGCCTGTGTTCCTGGAGGGAAGAAGAGAATATCAGGATGTCATCAAGATAAATCACGACGAACTGATCCAGAAGGTCCCGAAAAATGTCATTAACGAAATGTTGGAAAGTAGCGGGGGCGTTACAAAGCCCGTACGGCATTACATTGTATTCAAAATGCCCGTACCGAGTTCGGAAGGCGGTTTTCCACTCATCTCCTTCCCGGACACGTACGAGGTTATATGCTCCGCGCAAGTCCAATTTGGAATAGATACATGCTTTTTGAAGGCGTTCGAGGAGTTCAGGGATGAGTGGTAGAGGGTATCTATTTTTAATCGTAACTCTATTTAATTCACGGTAGTCCACACATGGTCTTAGGCCACCATCCTTTTTGTCAACAAAAAATATTCCTGCACCAGCAGGGGAGGTAGATGGTTGAATGAATGTTTTTTGTAAGTTTTCCTGGATATATTCTTTAAGGACCATTAACTCGGGTTCAGACAGGGGAAAGATACGCCCATAAGGGATGGGAGCCCCAGGTAAAAGGTCGATGGGACAATCATAATGCCTTCTTGGTGGTAGGGATTCGGCTTTCTTTTTGTCAAACACATCTAAGAAATCGTGGTATTGTTCAGGTAATGAAGTGGTTGGAATTGTGGTTTCGTCTAATTCCATGACACCTATGGTCGGTGAGGGATTACAATTGCTTTGGCAGTATGAGGAGGGGAGAGACACCACACCAGTAGACCATTGGATAGCAGGGTCGTGGAGACGTAACCAGGGTATACCAAGGATAATTGGGAAGATAGGCGAATCAACCACATCAAATTTTATTTTCTCGGAATGACCCACACCTATGGTCATTTGGATAAGTATACTCTCTTTTGTTATGGGACCGGAACTTAATGAGGAACCATCCACCATTCTGATTTTGACAGGACAATCTTTATTGAGTAAAGGTAACTTGATGCGTTTTACTAGGGCTGAATCCACAAAACACCCGCTAGCCCCTGAATCCACCATCGCTTGGGTCGGATAGGTCTTCTGTTGCCACTGTAGGGAAACGGGTAGAAGCAGGTGAGGCGTGTGGGTGAAACGAGAGGGACTAGAGAGTATGGAAATGAATCCAGTCTTACCTCCCATAACCGAAGGTTTCATAGGACAGAGACGGACTTGGTGATTGGCTTCCCCACAGTAGAGACACAATTGGAGGCGTTTGCGTCTATCTCTTTCGGCTGGAGACAGACGTCGATCCACCAGCCCTATCTGCATGGGTTCTTCTCTTCTCCTAGGGATGGAAACATTAGAGGGGAAGGAGGTATGGGAAGGCTCTGGAATGGGTCGAGGGACGAGGGGCGATCTTTCATCTCTGCGTTCCCTCCATCTCCGGTCAAACTGTATACAGAAGTCAGTCAAGGTATCGAGGGAACGGGGTACCCCAACTCGTGCGAGTTCGTCTTTTAGGTGGTCTGCCAAGCCACGACGAAACTGGTCAAGGAGGGCGGCCTCATTCCAAGCGGTTTCGTGGGCGTAATGACGAAACTGGGTGACGTATTCCTCCACGGGGCGGCGGCCCTGTTTGAGTGCTCTGAGAACATTTTGGGCCGACTCCCTCTTGTGAGGGTCTTGATACATTGACTCCAAGGCAGCTGCAAAGGAGGGCCAGGTCTCCAGAACGGGGTCCTGTTCCCTGAGGAGGGTGTGCGCCCATTTCTTGGGTTCACCACTGAGTAGTGACATAACCATACGTACTTTTATAAAGTCATTGTTGTAAGTACGTGGTTTAAGGGAAAAGAGGATGCAGCAATCAAGCATAAATGCTTCAAACTGGGTGCGATCTCCGTTGAAAGAGTCTGGTAATTTGGTTTGAGGTTCTGGAGCAGCATTCTCCGGAATAGGCTGTACTGAAGCAGGTGCCGAAGGAGGGGCGTACGGAGGTGGCAAAGTTGCAGCTTGTATTTGAATCTGGAGTTGGCGATGTTCAGTCTGTAGGTCCTGGACCGACCGGGCCAAATTGGAGACTTGGTGTGACAGGGCCGTGAGGGCGTCCGTGACCTCTGCGGGTTCCATGGAGGCTTCAGCGTATGTCACGGCTTGCGGCAGGGGATCTGGAGCCCAGGTGCAGAGGCGGGAGAACAGTCTCAGGATCGCGGTACAAAAGGGTTTTCCAAATATCGTAGTCGTGGTCAGAAGGGTGGTCAGGGACAGGCGGCGAAACAGGAAAGGTCGAAGGGTAAGCCAAGAACTGGTACACAGGTAGCACATGAATAAGCTTCTCAATTAGTAACCACTGGAAGTGATACAACGCTGAAGCGAGGACTGAGTGTGACAGAAGGGTTTATATACGTGGTGGGGTTTGTCTGTTCACCAATTGGCTCCTCTAGATAGGAGAGCCAATCAGGGCCTGAGTGGGTTTTGGTGCTGTTCCCTATCAGGTCCACCCAGGGCTGAGGTTCCTCCCCTTGGGCCTGTTCCACCAATCCTGACCTCTGTACCCGCCCCTGTGACGTCAGACGCCGGGAGCCGCCATGTCCCACGTGGAGACAGCGGGGCTGCGGCGCTGACCCTGTCAGTGCGGGCGTGGAGAGGGCCGCAATGGATCGGGCAGGGCCCTGGAGTGTCCCCAGCCCTTGAGTTACGCGCCGGGGACGCCGGCGCGTCGGACCGCCACAGCCAGCCCTCGTGATGGGCAAGCCTCCCGGCTGTTGCCGCATCGCCGGGCGGCGTAACAGCCGGCGGGGTGGCCCGTCTGAGCCTGCGAGAGGTGAGCCCCCTGTTCGGCGTGACAACTGGAGGCGATTGCGAATCTTCACCCATGCCAATTTCGTGGTGGACACTAGTGGATTAGAGCGTAAAACAGGAGGAATTTTGGGGGAGTGTTGATGTTGGAATGCTGATAAAGAAGAGGAGGTGAGTAATGGGAGTCATTCAACCAGTCAGAAACATAACGATACAGCGCTGCTAAGTTGTAATCAAGTATGTTTGGAAAATTAATTCCTCCTCTAGCTAGAGATTGCTGAAGATTAGAAAGCAGTATGCGTGCTCTTTTACCTTGCCATATAAATGCTGCATGCATCTTATGCAGCATACGGAGGTCCATGGGTTTTAGTAGTAGTAGCAAAACCTGTAGGGGATATAGCAATTTGGGGAACAGGGTCATTTTGATTTGGGAGGATCTCCAGGCATCTAGAAGTGATTTGGTTTGAGTCAAATGGGGTCAATATTGAGTCGGTACAATTGAGAGAGATCAGCCGCCAGGACGATCCTCAGATATTTAATGGAAAGTGTGGGGGCCCAGGAGAAGGGAAATTGCCTGAGCCAAGGGCCACAAGTCTTGGTTCCTAAAGGAAGAGCAAGCGACTTGGTGTAATTGATTTGGAAACCTGAGGCCACATGGAACATATCTAATAAAGTCAACAGTGGTGAAATAGCTGAGGCAGGGTCCGAGAGGAATATTTTACAAATCATCTGTGAAAGCCACCACTTTTAGTGTCACTGAGGGGGATAAACGGATACCGTTGATCGCCGGGGATGTTCCTATAATGCGTATGAGGGGTTCTAAGTTGAGAATAAATAGTAATGGGGATAGGGGCAGCCCTGTCTGGTTCCACTCTCTAAAACAAAGGGAGTAGAATTAAGGCCGTTCGCAGGGATCACTTTAGAAGGGTTGAGATAGAGTGCATGAAAGAGGACCAAAAACACCTTCCCGAAATGATGGATCTTGATAAAATGGACTAGGTAAGCACAGGAGATTCTATTGAACGCCTTATCCGCATCGCAACTCAGTAGGAGCAAAAAGACCAATTTTAATAATAAAAGTTATGTGAACAAAAGCATAGGAATACTGTGAGAGTTGATGTGATAACCAAGACACTACATGAGTAATGACTTACCTTTTTGGTCCACTTGACTATGTAATAAGCTGGAGTGAGATCTGGGAGATGTTATTGTGTGACAAGTTTCTAGGTGAAGTTAAAATCTCAGCTGAGATGCCTTTTTTCATGAAACTAACTAGATTTTAAACCTGGGATTGCTGGGACATAGACTTTCCACTATAACCATTCGAATAAACTGAAAATGTCATTGTTGTTAGAATGCCTTTTAACAGAATTAATTTTTTAGCATTTAACTTCTGCTATTTTTGACATCTGACAAAGTAAAATTTTAAAACAATTTCCGGGGTTCTTTTTTAACATATCTGTGCAGCTAAAGAAAATTCTCAAAATAGATTATTACACTTGTCTTGATTACAGGAATACTCCATACATTAGTGTGATATTAGTCACTTAGGACTCTGGGCACCTGGACCTGAAATTACTTTTGGAAAGGTGTGGGTCTGTGGGTTTTGGTGGGTCTGATATTTGTTGCCCAGCCCTCTCCTATGTCAAGGTCACCATGTGCCCCTTGTAGGTATAAGGTGTCTGTGTGCTCGGTGTCCTATCCACTGATGTCTGTGTTGTATTACTCCCAGATGTATTCATAGTAAAGTGTCATGCAGTATATGTTGTGCTGTTTCCCTGGTGTACTTAATGGTTCTTTTGATGTCCTGAAATGTTTCTCCATCTAAAACCCAAGAGCTTGATTAAACCAGATTTCTGCCACCACCATAGGAAATGCTCTGTAACAACGTCTTTCTTCTACCTGTGATGCTGGGGAGGGGAGTACCTTCCTTTGTCTGTTACACCAGGCCATTTCCTTGTGAGGGGATGACTATTCAGTATGGTAGTGACAGGGTGTGTTTTCCCTTGGTTATTATTATTATTATTATTATTATTCTTTATTTATAAAGCGCCAGCATATTCCGCAGTGCTGTACAATAAGCACAGTATAGACAGGGTTACAATACATTGAACAACATTTGACAAACAGTACAGGAGGAGATGAGGGTCCTATTCCCGTAGGAACTCACAATCTGGGAGGGTTGGGGTTGGAAACAGGAGGAGAGGACTGCAAGGTGAGAGTGATTGATGGTTGCGTCAGTGAGTTGGGCGGTAGGCTTCCCTAGATAGGAATGTTTTCAGGGAGCGTTTGAAGGAAGAGAAGTTAGGGGAAAGTCTGACAGTACGAGGGAGAGCGTTCCAGAGAGTGGGGGCTGCGCGTGAGAAATCCTGCAGTCTATCATGGGAAGAGGTGATGTGGGCAGAAGCTAGGCGCAGGTCACTGTTTGACCTTAGGGAGCGGGCTGGGGTGTATTTGGTGATTAGTGAGGACAGGTAGTAGGGAGCTGAGTTAGTGAGGGTTTTGTAGGTAAGGATAAGGATTTTGAACTTAATTCTGCAGTGGATGGGGAGCCAGTGAAGGGACTCGCAGAGGGGAGCGGCAGAGACAGAGCGGCGGGTGAGGTGAATTAGCCTGGCGGAGGCGTTCAGGATGGATTGTAGGGGGGAGAGGCGGGACAGAGGGAGGCCAGATAAGAGATTATTGCACTAGTCGATAGTCGAGTCGGGAGATTACCAGAGCGTGTATGAGTTGTTTTGTGGTGACAGCGCTAAGAAATGGCCGAATTCTGGAAATATTATGCAGTTGGTATCGGCAGGAGGAGGAAAGAGACTTGATGTGGGGGTTGAAGGAAAGAGCAGAGTCAAGTGTAACTCCAAGGCAGCGAACTTGGTTTGATGGGGAGATGGTGATACCCTCCACCGTGATAGAGAAGTCAGGAGGTGGGGAGGCATTGGAGGGAGGAATAAGTAGGAGTTCAGTCTTTGACATGTTGATCTTTAGGTGGTGGGAGGCCATCCAGGAGGAGATGCCAGATAAACAGTTACTGACTTTTGAGAGGACAGGGGGAGAGAGATCAGGGGTAGAGAGGTAGATCTGAGTGTCATCAGCGTAGAGGTGGTAATTAAAGCCAAAGCTGTTGATGATTTTGCCCAGGGAGGAGGTGTAGATGGAAAAGAGCAGAGGACCAAGGACAGAGCCTTGAGGTACACCAACAGATAGAGGCAATGAGGAGGAGGAGTTACCAGCAAAGGACACACAGAAGGACCTGTTGGATAAATAGGAGTCAACCCAAGCAAGTGCAGTGTCACCGAGACCCAGAGAGTTGAGGGTCTGTAGAAGGAGGGGGTGGTCAACAGTGTCAAAAGCAGCCGAGAGGTCAAGCAGGATGAGAATAGAATAGTGGCCGTGTTTTTTAGCAGTTAGGAGGTCGTTGGTGACTTTGGTGAGGGCAGTTTCAGTTGAGTGTAGGGGACGGAAGCCAGATTGCAGGGGGTCAAGTAGGGAATTGGAGGACAGGAAGAGGGAGAGGCGGTTGAAGACTAGTTTTTCTAAGAGCTTTGATGTGAAGGGAAGCAGGGATACAGGGCGGTAGTTGGATGGAGAGTTGGGATCTAGGGATGGTTTCTTTCGTAAAGGGGTAACTAGCGCGTGTTTGAAGGCGGATGGAAAGGAGCCAGTGGAGAGAGATAGGTTGAAGATGTGTGTGAGAGCAGGGGTGAGGGAGGAGGAGAGGGGAGGAATTAGATGTGAGGGAATGGGGTCGAGCGGGCACGTGGTGAGATGTGAGGAGGACAATAAGGAATTGACTTCCTCCTCAGTGGCTGGGAGGAAGCGGCAGAGGGTGGCAGAGGGGACCTGTGGGAGTGGAGGTGGCAGATAACTATCTTGTGTTGGGATGTTGCTACTGATAGTTAAAGTTTTACTGAGGAAGTAGTCTGCCAGGTCTTGAGCACTGAAGGCAGCTGTGGGGGGAGGTGCAGGTGGGTAGAGGATGGTGTTGAAGGTGGACCAGAGCCGTTTAGGGTTGGAGGACAGCGTAGATATAAGAGATGAGAAGAAGGATTGTTTGGCAAAGTGGAGGGCAGAGGTGTATGACCGGAGAATAAACTTGAAGTGAACAAAATCAGCTTCAGAGCGGGATTTCCTCCAGGCACGCTCTGCGGTGCGGGAGCATCTTTGCAGGTAGCGAGTCTGGAGGGTGTGCCAGGGCTGAAGCTGGCGGTGTGGGGCCTTACAGAGTCGAAGAGGAGCAAGAGTGTCTAGAGCAGAGATAAGCGTAGTGTTGTAGTGATTAGTGGCAGCATCAGGGCAGGTGAAGGATGAGGTATGAGGGAGGTGGTGAAGTAGGTTGGAGAATTGATGGGGGTCCACAGCATGTAGATTTCTGCGAGTGTGTGTGCGGGGTGCGGGAGCAGGGTGTTTAGGAAGTCCAGATAGGTTGAAAGAGAGAAGGTGGTGGTCAGAGATGGGGAAAGGGCGACAGTTGAACTCAGAAATGGAGCAGAGGTTGGAAAAGACAAGGTCAATAGCGTGACCATCGCGGTGGGTAGGGAGGAGGGAGGATTGTGTGAGTCCAAGGGAGGACGTGAGTGAAAGAAGTTTGGAGGCAGCAGGGGCGGAAGGATCGTCAATGGGAATGTTGAAGTCCCCGAGAATTAGGCATGGAAGATTAGAAGACAGGAAGTGAGAAAGCCAGGTAGCAAAGTGGTCAAAGAACTGGGAGGTTGGTCCCGGTGGGCCGTAGATGACTGCCACCCTGAGAGTCAGAGGAGAGAACAGGCAGATGCAGTGTGTCTCGAAGGAGGAGAAGGAGAGGGATGGGGGTGGAGGGAGATGCTGGTAGGTGCAGGTGGGAGAGAGCAGGAGTCCGACCCCGCCACCATTTCTCTCACCCGGTCTGGGGGTATGGCTCAAGTGTAGACCGCCATGTGAGAGAGCAGCAACGGAGGCCGTGTCAGAGGGAGTTAGCCAGGTTTCAGTTAAAGCTAGGAGGTTGAAGGAGTTTGAAAGGAAGAGGTCATTGATTGCTGTGAGTTTGTTGCCAGCCATATTACCATTCTGCAATCCACAATACCAGTCTGCCAGATATATTACCAATCTGCCATGCACAATACCAGTCTGCCATGCACAATACCAGTCTGCCAGCCATTGGTTGGTTGGACTGTCCCTCCCCTCTGTGTGTGTTGTCCCACCGAAAACTCAAAATAAAGTCAATCTATGTTTTGTCTTCACCCTACAATGAGCTCTGGCTATTGACTGGGTGGAATTGGGTCAGAATCAGTACTTCTTTAGGATTTTAATGGAAAGAGGAAGCCTTTCTGTACAGAGATACCCATCCTGGGTACTAGTCTCCCTTACATTTAGAGTACCACAGAGTTAATAGCAATTAAAAGTCAAATACTACACAGATGGAACTATCACTTTAAAGCTAAGATTATGCAAAAATAGGGATTTTACCTATCAAATACGTTTTGTGATCACCATTCATGAACCATTACGCTAAAGTTTACTTTTGTAGAAACTAGATATCTAGGGCTATTTACCTAGCTATCGCAACACATTAACATGTCATTACTATTATATGTTAAATCATTTGGATACATTTTTAATATTATCTTATTTATTTATTCATTTACTAGGTGGAAAGCCTGCCCAGAGGGCAGCTCATGTTGTCATCAGCTCATAATTGATGTCCACATATTTGTTTTTCAATGTCCTATCCAAGAGTATCTCTCTATATAAATGTGTTTGTAACGCGGTCATCGCCATCCCATCAGCAACAGGAGGGCCAACTGAGCAGCTCTGATGGGTGCGCGCACAGCTGACAGCGCATTACAAAGGCATTTATATATTAGAATAGGTTCCTCTTCACTCTTAGATTGTAAACTCACAGGAACAGGACCCTCTTAGATTGTAACCTCACGGGAACAGGACCCTCAGATTGTAAACTCACGGGAACAGGACCCTCTTAGATTGCACGGTTACGGGAACAGGACCCTCTTAGATTGTAAACTTACAGGAACAGGACCCCTTAGATTGTAAAATCGTGGGACCCCTTAGATTGTAAGCTCATGGGGCCCCTTAGATTGTGTTGGGCGTGGGCGGCCATTTTTTGTAGCGTATACATTATGCGTATATTTACTTTATGCGTATATATAATGGAACGTGGTATACATGGCATGTCAGGCTGGTAGTTTGGCACACTGGTATTATGATACATTGGTATTATGCATGGCAGACTGGTAATATGGCTGGCAGACTGGTATTGTGCATGGCAGACTGGTATTGTGCATGGCCGACTGGTAAAAACTGGCAGACAGGTAATAAGGCTGGCAGACTGGTATTGTGCATGGCAGACTGGTAATATGGCTGGAAGACTGGTATTGTGCATGGCAGACTGGTAATATGGCTGGCAGACTGGTATTGTGCATGGCAGACTGATAATAAGGCTGGCAGACTGGTATTATGGCTGGCAAAATGGTAATGTGCATGGCAGACTGGTATTATGGCTGGCAACTGCTATTGTGCATTGCAGACTGGTAATATGGCTGGCAGACTGGTATTGTGCATGGTAGACTGGTAATAAGGCTGGCAGACTGGTATTGGGCATGACAGACTGGTAATATGGCTGGCAGACTGGTATTGTACAGACTGGTAATTTGCATGGCAGACTGTTAATGTGCATGGCAGACTGGTATTATGGCTGGCAGACTGGTATTGTGCATGGCAGACTGGTAATTTGCATGGCAGATTGGTAATGTGCATGGCAGACTGGTATTATGGCTGGCAGACTGGTATTGTGCATGGCAGACTGGTATTGTGCATGACAGACTGGTAATAAGGCTGGCAGACTGGTATTGTGCATGGCAGACTGGTATTATGGCTGGCAACTGGTATTGTGCATTGCAGACTGGTAATATGGCTGGCAGACTGGTATTGTGCATGGTAGATTGGTAATAAGGCTGGCAGACTGGTATTGTGCATGACAGACTGGTAATATGGCTGGCAGACTGGTATTGTACAGACTGGTAATTTGCATGGCAGACTGTTAATGTGCATGGCAGACTGGTATTATGGCTGGCAGACTGGTATTGTGCATGGCAGACTGGTAATTTGCATGGCAGATTGGTAATGTGCATGGCAGACTGGTATTATGGCTGGCAGACTGGTATTGTGCATTGCAGACTGGTAATTTGGCTGGCAGACTGGTATTGTGCATGGCAGTCTGGTATTGTGCATGACAGACTGGTAATAAGGCTGGCAGACTGGTATTGTGCATGGCAGACTGGTAATATGGCTGGCAGACTGGTATTGTGCATGGCAGACTGGTAATAAGGCTGGTAGACTGGAATTATGGCTGGCAGACTGGTAATGTGCATGGCAGACTAGTATTATGGCTGGCAGACTGGTATTGTGCATTGTAGACTGGTAATTTGGCTGGCAGACTGGTATTGTGCATGGCAGACTGGTAATATGGCTGGCAGACTGGTATTGTGCATATTGCAGACTGGTAATATGGCTGGCAGACTGGTATTGTGCATGGCAGACTGGTAATAAGGCTGGCAGACTGGTATTGTGCATGGCAGACTGGTAATAAGGCTGGCAGACTGGTAATAAGGCTGGCAGACTGGTAATATGGCTGGCAGACTGGGGGAGACTCTGGGCAGGGGGGATCCGTGAGGGACACAAAAAATCCGATGCATTGGAGAGGCGCTGTGCGTCTCCAATGGATTGGATTTTTTGTGTCCCTCGCTGCGTGCGCACCCAGCTGCGTGCGCATCCAACCACCAAAACGTTAATACGGCGGAGTGTATAATGCGTTTGCGCACCCAGCTGGGTGTGCAAACAACCGCCCAAACAGTATGGTGGCGGAGTGTCGAATGCGTTTGCGCACGCATTCGACACTCCGCCGTCATATTGTTTGGCCGATTGGTTGCGCGCGCATGCGCAGTAGAGGCTTGGCGACGGACACGCCAAGCCTTACTCTTTTATAGTATAGATAATTTGCAGAAAATCTGATGAGGGTGGAAAAGAGAAAAATAACACTTAGAGCTCAGTTACATCACCTGAATACAATGAATTTCATGTCACATTTTTGTGATAGGCTTTATTGACCTGATTTAGCCCATATATAACAAACCATATTTAAATTATACTTCATCTATGAATAGATCTACTCCACAAGAGTATTTTAGTAAGGTACAGTCAGGTCCAGAAATATTGGGACATCGACACAATTCTAACATCTTTGGCTCTATACACCACCACAATGGAGTTGAAATGAAACAAACACAATGTGCTTTAACTGCAGACTGTCAGCTTTAATTTGAGGGTATGTACATCCAACTCAGGTGAATGGTGTAGGACTTACAGCAGTTTGCAGATGTGCCTCCCACTTGTTAAGGGACCAAAAGTAATGGGACAATTGGCTTCTCAGCTGTTCCATGTCCAGGTGTGTGATATTCCCTTATTACCCCAATTACAATGTGCAGATAAAAGGCCCAGAGTTAATTTCAAGTGTGCTATTTGCATTTGGAATCTGTTGCTGTCAACTCTCAAGATGAGATCCAAAGAGCGTTCACTATCAGTGAAGCAAGCCATCATTAGGCTGAAGAAACAAAACAAACCCATCAGAGAGATAGCAACAACATTAGGCGTGGCCAAAACAACTGTTTGGAACATTCTCAAAAAGAAGGAATGCACCGGTGAGCTCAGCAACACCACAAGACCTGGGAGACCACGGAAAACAACTGTGGTGGATAAATGAAGAATTCTTTCCCTGGTGAAGAAAACACCCTTCACAACAGTTGGCCAGATCAAGAGCACTCTCCAGGAGGTAGGTGTATGTGTGTCAAAGTCAAAAATCAAGAGAAAATCAAGAGAAGACTTCACCAGAGTAAATACAGAGGGTTCACCACAAGATGTAAACCATTGGTGAGCCTCAAAAACAGGAAGGCCAGATTAGAGTTTGCCAAACAACACCTAACAAAGCCTTCACAGTTCTGGAACAAGATCCTATGGACAGATGAGACCAAGTTCAACTTGTACCAGAGTGATGGGAAGAGAAGAGTATGGAGAAGGAAAGGAACTGCTCATGATCCTAAGCATACCACCTCATCAGTGAAGCATGGTGGTGGTAGTGTCATGGCGTGGGCATGTTTGACTGCCAATGGAACTGGTTCTCTTGTATTTATTGATGATGTGACTGCTGACAAAAGCAGCAGGATGAATTCTGAAGTGTTTTGGGCAATATTATCTGCTCACATTCAGCCAAATGCTGCAGAACTCATTGGACGGCGCTTCACAGTGCAGATGGACAATGACTCAAAGCATACTGCAAAAGCAACCAAAGAGTTTTTGAAGGGACAGAAGTGGAATGTTATGCAATGGCCAAGTCAATCACCTGACCTGAATCCCATTGAGCATGCATTTCACTTGCTGAAGACAAAACTGAAGGGAAAATGCCCCAAGAACAAGCAGGAACTGAAGACAGTTGCAGTAGAGGCTTGGCAGAGCATCACCAGGGATGAAACCCAGTGTCTGGTGATGTCTATGCGTTCCAGACTTCAGGCTGTGATTGACTGCAAAGGATTTGCAACCAACAGGGTTATCCAAAGAGCTCCGAATTGCTTGAGAAAGGTAACCGAACGCTGAAAATCAGCATTTGGTTACCTTTCTTGGCCATTCGGCTATCCATAGAGCAGGCAATTCGCCAAATCCTAGCGAATTGCCTGAACATACTGTGCCTGTTCGGTCCCTGTTCGAGGACAGTGAAATCCCCATGAAAAAGCACTGCTTCGGCTATTCAGAGAACACAAACCAGCAGTGAAAGGTTCCCCTAATGTGTCATGCCCCGGTCCACACCGCCATGCTGGGAGAGGTCCCCTACTCACCCGAGCTCCCTCGTGGCGCGTCGCTCCAAATTCTGGGTCCGCAGGACGGAGAGGAAGAGCCAGGAGACGCCCCACGCCGCCGGCTGAATCCGAGCTCTGAAAAGGAAAGTGCGCACGCGCGAGAACAAACCTTCCTATGTAGTGTAAAACCAGGTACTCTGGCGCCCTCGGCTGGCCGATTAAGGGTACTGCGTGACACCTGTTCTGGAGATCCTCGAATGCCTCCCATTGACCTACCAAAAATCCAGGTACCTCAACTCCACCCACAATATCCAGGTGAGAGGTATTTTCATGATTCCATGAACCCTATTTAAAACCGCCTTCCTTCCCAGCACATTATCCAGGTTCTACTGTGCCTTCCGCCTCAGTTTTCCTAGTGCTCCTCGTATTCCTTGATCTCATATCTTCTGACCCTTCGACCCGGATTGTGCCACTGACTACGCCACCTTCTTCAAACCCTTCGACTTGGATTGTGCCACCGACTACACCGTTTTCTTCAAACCCTTCAACCCGGATTGTGCCACCGACTACGCTGCCTTCTTCAAACCTTCGACCCGGATTGTGCCACCGACTACGCCGCCTTCTTCAAACCATTCGACCCGGACTGTGCCAACGACTACGCCGCCTTCTACACCCTTCGACCCGGATTGTACCATTGACCACGCCATCATCCTCGTTATTATCCGTTGTTCTTTCTGGGACTTTGTTTACGAATTCCACTCCAACCTTTTGACTGTATTATTTTCTGGACTTCAACTACTATTTATGGTTCACTAAAAGATTACTTTACTTTCCATCGTCTCCTGATTTCCTTATCTATAGCTTGCCATTGGGTTCCATACACACATTTCACAGGGGATCCAAACCCTGCATTACAGAAGAACCTGGATAATCATGGAACCCGCAAGCACAGCTCAAGTTCTTGCTATTCTCACCGAACAAATGGCCGCCCTAGCCAAGATGGTACAGAACCTACAGACCAGCCAAGAAACCTTACTTCATAGAGAGAGGAGTCGCGCCGAGGCCACGGCATTGCCTCCTTCACCCTCCGGTTCCGTCATTCAACAGGCTGAACTCCTCGCTCCAGAACCCAGAGCCAATGCACCCGAACGGTTTTCGGTGATCGCACAAGGTACCGCACCTTTATTACCGCCTGTGAACTTATGTTCTCTCTTTGTCCCCGTACTTATGGATCTGACTCCGTAAAAGTGCGTTCAGCCATTTCATTGATGTCCGGGGCTCCACAGGACTGGGCCTTCCAACTCCTGCGTGAAGGGAGTCCTCTTCTATCCTCCTGGAATTCCTTCGTCCAAGCCATGAACCCTATATATGATGACCCTCTGCGTTCATCAACCGCATTATCCACCATTCGGCATCTACGACAAGGACGACGACCAGTGGAGGACTACATCTCCGAGTTTCGACCTGTGGCCGCAGATACAGGCCTGAACGACGTAGGTCTTAGAGATCATTTCCGTCATGGCCTCTCTGATCAACTAAAGGACGAACTGGCCCGAATAGGGGTTCCCACAACACTGGACGCCATGATCCTGCGATCCCTAACCCTGGACCAACGTTTCAGAGAAAGACGTCAGGAAAGAATGGCCACCACGCCTTCCTTACCTGTCCGGCGGTCTGAAACTCCATCCATGACCTCTGTCAGACCTCCCAACTCCACTCCTTCACCTCCCGAACCCATGGAGATTGGCTTAGCACGAGGTCCCTTGTCCCCTGCTGAACGAAGCAGACGACACGCTCAAAACCTCTGCCTGTACTGCGGTCAACCCGGTCACCTCTTATGTGGCTGCCCTATACGACCACCGCTTCCTTCTGACGGAGTGGGGAGATAGAAGTGTGAACGTGTCCACCATCATAGACTCCGGAGCTAGTAACAACTTCTTCGATCTCACCCTCGCTACCTCCCTAGCGGTTCCTACACGACTAAAGACGAACCCCACGCCTTTACAAATGGTCGACGGAAGCACTCTACGTACCGGTCCCATCACCCATGAAACCACCCCTTTGTTGCTGCTCATCGGAACCAAACACCAGGAGCACCTCCAATGGGACATTGTACCTTCTCCTTTGTTCCCTCTGGTTTTAGGGCTTCCTTGGCTCTGCACCCATAACCCTTCCATCGACTGGTCCTCCAATACCGTCTCTTTTCCCTCTCATCATTGTCAACACTTCTGTATGAACGGGTATACCACCGAAAAGATCGGGTTTTCTACCTACCCAGCTTCTGAACTACCGGTCAAATATTCTGATTTCCAAGATGTGTTTGAGAAAAGAGGGGCCGACACGCTACCTCCACACAGAGAGTACGATTGCCCCATCGACCTTCTTCCAGGAGCACCCATACCCCATGGGCGCATTTACAACTTGTCCATTCCTGAATCTCAATCCTTGAAGGAGTATATTGAGGACGGACTCAAAAAAGGATTCATACGGCACTCCACTTCACCTGCCGGGGCTGTATCTTCTTTGTTGGGAAAAGAGATGGTGGACTCCGACCATGCGTCGACTACAGAGCATTGAACGCAATCACGGTACGTAACCGTTACCCGTTACCACTGATTCCCGAGCTACTGGATCGAGTTAAGAACGCTTGTATCTTTACAAAGATTGATCTCCGCGGAGCCTATAATTTGGTGCGAATGAGACGAGGGGACGAGTGGAAGACCGCCTTCCGTTCTCGATACGGTCACTTTGAGTATCGCGTCATGCCGTTCGGCTTGTGCAATGCCCCAGCTGCCTTTCAACACTTTCTCAATGACATCTTTCGTGACGTCCTGGATACCTTCCTGGTGATTTACTTGGATGATCTACTGATATTCTCCCGTTCTCTCCAAGAGCACGAACAACACGTCCGGCTCGTCCTGTCTCGCCTCCGTCAGCACAAATTATATGGAAAGATTGAAAAAAGCACCTTCGAAACTCCATCCATCGAGTTTCTGGGATACATCCTGTCACCAGGACACGTCGAGATGGATGAAGCCAAAGTCAAGGCCATCCTCGATTGGCCAACACCTAAAGACGAAAAGGCGGTCCAACAATTCATGGGGTTTGCCAACTTCTACCGACGTTTCATCCGATCCTTTTCACACCTCAGCGCACCTATAACCTCGCTAACCAAAAAGGACGTGCGATTTCAATGGTCTACATAGGCTCAACAGGCCTTCGAAAGACTTAAGAAGAGCTTCACTCAAGCACCCGTTCTAAAACAGCCTGAGACTCACCTCCCATACTACCTAGAGACAGATGCCTCCGACATTGCCCTGGGAGCAATCTTATCCCAGAGATCCGGGGACAAGAAACTCCTGCATCCGGTAGCCTTTTATTCCAGACGCCTCAATTCTGCCGAACGAAACTATAACATAGGTGAGAAAGAACTGCTTGCGATAAAAAATGCTCTTGAGGAATGGAGACACCTTCTTGAAGGAGTGACACACCCTGTAACAGTTTTTACTGACCACCGCAACCTTGAATACCTCCGTACTGCCAAACGACTCCAACCCCGACAAGCCAGGTGGGCACTTTTCTTTTCTCGTTTTTCGCTACTCATCACATATCGACCTGGAAAGAGAAATGGAAAAGCGGATGCCCTCTCCCGTCAGTATGATTCTAGTATCCCCACTACCACGATTTCAAACGACACTATCCTGCCTAGTGGCTTCTTCTGTGCCACAAAAGACACCCTAATGGAACACATACGAAGACACAGTCGACATCCACCAACTAACATCCAAGGACTCGTTCCCATTAAAGGATACCTGTACCACGAAAAGCAAATATATGTGCCTCCTGAGACCCGTCTACAAGTGCTACAACATGCACACGATATCCCAGCTGCTGGACATGGGGGTATTAAGAAGACCATAAACACCGTACCATGATACTTCTGGTGGCCATCAGTCAAGAAGGATGTTGCCGCCTTTGTTCTTTCCTGTCCTATCTCTGCACGTAATAAACAACCACGAGCTCGCCCTGCCGGTCTTCTACAACCCTTGGCGCTTCCACTACATCCATGGAAAGACCTCTCGATGGATTTCATTGTGGACCTACCTCCCTCACGCCAGCACACAACTATCTTTGTAGTGGTGGACCGTTGCACCAAAATGGCCCACTTCATTCCAGCGATAGGCCTCCCTACCGCTGCCCATACGGCTACCCTCTTTATCAGAGAAATATTCTGACTGCATGGCATCCCTCATTCCATCGTCTCAGACAGGGGATCCCAATTCACTTCTCGCTTCTGGTCTCAGATGTGTCGTAGCCTAAAAATTACTAGATATCTCTCTTCTGCATTTCATCCCCAGAGCAACGGACAAACCGAACGGACGAACCAGACGTTGGAACAGTACCTTCGCTGTTACACCACCCATCTCCAAGACGACTGGCTGGACATCTTGCCACTCGCTGAGTTCGCCTATAACAACCAGGTACATTCGTCAACTCGTCTTTCTCCTTTTTATGCCAACTACGGATACCATCCCGATATTCTACCCGACATACCTCTGAACACTCCTGTTCCTGAAGTGTCAAACCGACTAAGACCCTTACGTCTCCAACTACGAACATTACGCCAACAACTACAACTGGCTCAAGACAGCCAAAAAAGGTATGCAGACCGTAACCGAAGACCCGCTCCACAATACACACCCGGAGACAAGGTGTTGCTGTCCACTGCCCATCTTCGATTGGACTGCCCATCCAAGAAATTGGGGCCTCGCTTCATCGGCCCGTTCCAGGTCCTCAAGATGGTCAACCCTGTGGCGGCCCATTTAACCCTTCCTTCCTCCTACAGGATTCACCCTGTTTTCCATGTCTCCCTCCTAAAGCCTTGGCGTGAAAATCCTTTTCCTGGACGACACGCCGACCCGGTCACTCCCGTGTCTGTGTCCGGAGAGGAAGAGTTCAAGGTCTCGAAGATCCTGGATTCCCGACTTCGTTATGGCAAGCTGGAATACCTGGTCCACTGGAGAGGTTACGGTCCTGAAGATCGCTCCTGGGAACCTGGCGCCAATGTCCATGCTCCGGCTAAGGTTCGTGCCTTTCACCTTCGTTACCCCTCCAAGCCATCGGTGAGGCGTGCCCGGGGGTCGCGCCTTGGTGGGGGGTCCTGTCATGCCCCGGTCCACACCGCCATGCTGGGAGAGGTCCCCTACTCACCCGAGCTCCCTCGTGGCGCGTCGCTCCAAATTCTGGGTCCGCAGGACGGAGAGGAAGAGCCAGGAGACGCCCCACGCCGCCGGCTGAATCCGAGCTCTGTAAAGGAAAGTGCGCACGCGCGAGAACAAACCTTCCTATGTAGTGTAAAACCAGGTACTCTGGCGCCCTCGGCTGGCCGATTAAGGGTACTGCGTGACACCTGTTCTGGAGATCCTCGAATGCCTCCCATTGACCTACCAAAAATCTAGGTACCTCAACTCCACCCACAATATCCAGGTGAGAGGTATTTTCATGATTCCATGAACCCTATTTAAAACCGCCTTCCTTCCCAGCACATTATCCAGGTTCTACTGTGCCTTCCGCCTCAGTTTTCCTAGTGCTCCTCGTATTCCTTGATCTCGTATCTTCTGACCCTTCGACCCGGATTGTGCCACTGACTACGACACCTTCTTCAAACCCTTCGACCCGGATTTTGCCACCGACTACGCCGCCTTCTTCAAACCCTTCAACCCGGATTGTGCCACCGACTACGCTGCCTTCTTCAAACCTTCGACCCGGATTGTGCCACCGACTGCGCCGCCTTCTTCAAACCCTTCGACCCGGATTGTGCCACCGACTACGCTGCCTTCTTCAAACCTTCGACCCGGATTGTGCCACCGACTACTCCGCCTTCTTCAACCCTTTCGACCCGGACTGTGCCAACGACTACGCCGCCTTCTACACCCTTCGACCCGGATTGTACCATTGACCACGCCATCATCCTCGTTATTATCCGTTGTTCTTTCTGGGACTTTGTTTACGAATTCCACTCCAACCTTTTGACTGTATTATTTTCTGGACTTCAACTACTATTTGTGGTTCACTAAAAGATTACTTTACTTTCCATCGTCTCCTGATTTCCTTATCTATAGCTTGCCATTGGGTTCCATACACACATTTCACAGGGGATCCAAACCCTGCATTACATAATGCCCTGCCATTCGGTGGTTTCATGCGGCAAATTTATACAGGAGAATCCCATAGGCTTCAATGTTAAAAATATTCCCGTTTTAATTCAATATCTAATAAACCGTTCATTATAAAATTCTGCAGTAAAGAGTCTCTTTATTTATAGATTTTTTAGGATACTTTAAGGCTTTTTTTTTTTTTTTCTTAAAGTCCGATTTTTAAAAAAAAAAAATTAAGTTTACTTATTTTTTCTGCAACGGCCCTCTTTATTATCATTGCCTGGACCTCCTGTGTAAATTTCAGACATTTTCGCTCAGTAGTTTCTTTGCAAACAGCTTTTCATTTTCACAGATTCATACAAATGGTTTTGCTAATTTATTCACTGCCTCCTCTGTGTCTCAGCTGCTTCGGCTCTGTGTGATTCGGCTCCTGTTCGGCTGCTTCGCTGCGTGTGATCGGCTCCTGCTCGGGTTTTTCGAAGGTTAATCCAGATGTTTTTGCTTGTTTTCAGCGTGCATTCGGTGGGTTTTGCGGTTCATTTTCGGCAGGTTTGCAGCAGCTTTTCCCTGCAATTCGGGGACCCTGTGGTGTTTGCTGAATACACCGCAGGGTCACCGAAATGGGATCGGCAAAAGGAACCGAATTGAAGAGAACGAAAAGTCACCGAACGTGCGGTGACTTTTCGAATCTCTTTGAATAACCCTGCAAGTATTAAGAAGGGAAAAATTGATTTATGATTATTATTCTGTCCCATTATCTTTGGTCCCTTAACAAGTGGGAGGCACATCTGCAAACTGCTGTAAGTCCTACACCGTTCACCTGAGTTAGATGTACATACCCTCAAATTAAAGCTGACAGTCTGCAGTTAAAGCACATTGTGTTTGTTTCATTCCAACTCCATTGTGGTGGTGTATAGAGCCAAAGATGTTAGAATTGTGTCGATGTCCAAATATTTCTGGACCTGACTGTATGTGAGATGTGAAATACTAAAAATAACCCTAATTTTGAAGACCAATTTTTCTCTGTGTCATGATTCCTTTACAGGTGGCATGGCAGTTCCTGCAAGTAAATGAATCCCATTATTGCCTTCCTTTATCAAAACTACAAACATATATATATATGTGTGTGTATATATATGAATCACGAGTATAACAGTACGTAGTGATACCTTTTTTATTGGACTAACGTAACATTTAAAAGACAAGCTTTCGAGAGTATTACTCTCTTCCTTAGGTCTGGAAGCTTACTGATCAGTTCCTACAATTAAACATTAGGACATAAAGGGACTCATGGGTGGGGGGTTAGATGTCGTATATATATTATATATATATATATATATTATATATATATATATATACTGTATATATATGTATGTACATATACGTACATGAATGTATATGCATATATGTATGAGTACCCATTTATATACATATATACATGAGTATTTAAAATTAGTTATGTAGTCAAACCTTCTGCACCACTACTTTGACAAGCATCACAATTTGATACCACACCAGTGTCAATGTGGGCATCTTGAATATGTCTCAGGAAAAACATGTTGTATATTAAACTATTAACTCAAGATGGAGTATACGTGTTCCGCAAAATCACCTGCTGTTGCCTTGATATCAAGTATGCTTGATGCGGGCTAATTCTGGAGCAAACATTACATGGTAATATTTGGTAACATTGGAAAGGTCAGACTCTGATTCCAGTGACACCTCAATTGACCTTGTGTGGTGTAAAAATCAGAGATGCAGGATTCCAAAACTCCCCTGTCTCTTCTCACTGCAGTGCCACTGTCTAGGTTGTTGATGAAACAATGCATTATGCCATCACCTCCACACTTACTAGCAGTGTGAGAAATGAGAAGGTGAGTTAGAGCAACGTCACTGTTCACTTTATAATTGTAAATGAACAATAGTTCTGCGTTAGAAAAGAAAAAAAGAGAAAAATATTATTATTTTATTTGTTCTTTTATTTTAACATAAATCTAACCTGGTTATGTTTGGCATCAATGGAAAGGTCATACTCTGGCCTTTCCAATTATACCTTATATGTCCCTCTTGCCTGTAGGGCTCCAGAGATACAGGGGTCTAAATGACTGTAATTTTCTTTTACCATTTTCTTTCCTGAGCAAGGCACAATTGTGGCAGGACATACTTACGCTGCCTATTTATTAATCCAGCCCTGATTGCCAGGCACCAAGCCAGCACCACAGACTGATTGTGGAGGGAGACTAGGGACTATTTGTTCCCAGTATCCATCTGCTCCCAGCAGAGGCGTAACTAGAAACCTCAGGGCCCAGGTGCAGGAACCATGACGCCCCCCCCCACCCTATGCAAAAACATATTTTGTTCCCCCTCCCATCAACATGCATTGGTCACCTCCAGGTCCACAATGTTGACTCCAGACAATCAGTGTCTCATCTTTTTCCAGGTCCACTATGACCTCTTCAGTCCATCCCATTTATAATGTAATGTGCACTATTTGTATCTCACAGAGCTCCACAGTAATACATCTCCCAGTAATGTGCAGTGTGTATGAGCATTTCACAGAGCTCCACAGCAATAAAACTGACAGCAATGTGCGGTATGTATGAGTGTATCACAGAGTTCCACAGCAACAAAACTCACAATAATATGTGGTGTGTACGAGTGTATTACAGAGCTCCAAAGTAAAACTCACACATAAGTATAAAATACATTTAAAAAATAATTATATATAGAAAATATAAGCAAGCCCCCCGGACCAGGCAGGCGAGTGTGGGCCCCTCCCCCGGACTCAAGGGCCCGGGTGCGGTGGCACTCTCTGCACCCCTGGTAGTTACGCCCCTGGCTCCCAGTGAGAAGAAGTGTCGGATAGGGGCACCCTTTTCAAGCAGGAAGAGAGGTAAATGTGGGATTTTTTAGGGGTGGGGGGTTGGAGCGTGTTAAATGATTTTGCATTTGCAGAATCACTTAACACAAGCCTTCAGGAGGTTATAAAGTTCTTCATTTCACGTAATTTGTGCCAGCACCTGGAATACCTCACTTATCGAGACAGACAAAAATAGATTGCGCTCCCCATGTTAAGTATAGGAGACGCAAAGTACAGTAAGTTTGTGGAAGCTGCGAGACGCAAACTTATTTCTCCCCAGTTTAGTGTCACGATTGGAATATTGATGCCAGAGGTTAAACTGGTGCTACTGCTAACACTTACATATCAAGATGCTTTATTAGCACCAACTGTGGAATAGAGCCCCTTGTGATAGTGTTTGTTAGATGACTTTATTTTCACCACGTCCTACAACTGCCTCTCTTAACAAGTCTATAAGAATACAAGGACGATTCAAGTTGAATAAACTGCATTAACTTTCGTAAATTCAAATTAAACTCAAACTTTAGCAACTGCAAATGTGCACTTGTATTTCTAATTAAATTTAAGTTAGTCAGCTGAGTAACATGAAATAGATGTTTTTGTTCTTGCAAGCACTCTTGAGATTTTTATTAAAAAGATAAAATAGAAAAAAAAATCAACCTTACAGATAGTCTTGCCTGTCCACCATTGCACACTTAAATTTTCATTGTAATCTAAACCTTCATCGTTTTTAAAATCTACACAGGGTAGTAAAGATGCTTATTTGAATATATGTGTAGCCCTTGCCACAAATGCTTGTATTTCTGTTCTGTGTTAATCTTGTAAATATGAACAGAATATTTTCTCCTTAAACTCAGTTTAAACTTGCATGTCTTACATGGGAATGAAAAAGAGTGTTATAAAATATCATATATTTTTATTTAATGTAATGAAATTATATATTTTTTTAAACGTAATTATAATGTAATTTAGCAAACTCATATTTTTATTTGAAAATTAATTATAATTAAATTGCACATATCATGTTTGAAGCAAGTCTGTTTGTTTTTATTGATTTGGTATTAATTATGTTTTTCTTATAAGGTGAAGCACTTTTATTAACAAGCTTAAGTCAATAAATAATTGTTTTAAGACATAACAGCAGGTTGTCTAGATGATCCTTCAAATACACAGCTTCCCTTGATAATTTTGAAAGTTATTTGGCCAAGTGATGTTTAATAAGGCATGTTGTTCTCATAGGCATATTAAATCAACTGCTCCTCCAAACGTGTTATTTTATCGCCTTGGCACCTTGCGCCTTGGCAAGCAAGGAGTTAAGAACACACAAACTTGTAATCTATTTTAAAAAAAACTACAGCAGTTGACATGATAAATGAAAAAGAATACATGTACACAGAGAGTGCAGCGACTAGGGAGCAGAAAGAAGCTCTGGCTGATGATAAGTGTACTGCGCCTGTCCTCCCTCTCTCTCTCACACCCTCTCTCTGTTTCTCTCTCTTGGAGGCAGCTGTCAATCACAGACCATCATTGGCTCCCAAGAGGGATGGCTGTGCCCGCAGACAGTTGTGGAATAACTGCTCCCAGCCATCGGAGCGGCAGATGGAGTGTATCTGTCAATCATTGTCACTAATTATTACGTTGTGTCACTCAGCAGAGCGTCGTCTCTTCCCTTCGCCTCATCCGCTGTGATTTGAACTGTTACTCCGTTACTTGCAGACGAGCACTCTCTCCCCCCTTCTTGCCGTATGGGGTGCCTGCCAGGGGTCAGCCGCTCTTCCAGCCGAGCGAGAGAAGGTGGTTTTTGATTTCTTCACAGTTCAGAAAAGATGTAGCTTTGTGAAGGACGTTGTGTCTGGCAATGAACCAAGGCGTTCCCAAGCTTTTGTCTTTTAATAGTGGCATAGTCTGTTGCGTTCCATCCTCTTAACCCTTTTTGAGCCAGCAGAGCTTCCTAGATATTGATTTTTATACTTCGACATCTATAAAGGTACACGTGCCGTGTAAGACTACAAGAACATGTAAGGAAATAACACTTCAACGTAACGGTTATTCACACAGGGAACAAAAACAGCCTTGCAGCTGTGCTTTGAATATGATTGTTTTCTGGTTTTTTTTTTTTATAAACACCCAGGAAGACACAAATATATTTTGATAATATTCCATTTCGATGGATCAAATTAAAAGCCAACAAGGCCAAAAAAATTTATAAATGATTACACTGTAGGCCATGGTATGTTAAAAGGAACAAAAAATGCAATGTATGCAGATATAAGAGAGGCATAAAAATGAATTAAAAGCAAAAATAAACCCTTTAGATAAAAAAAATGTTATGTCTGTATGCTTATAAATATTTATATTTATAAACTATAGTAAAGAAAGCACATCTATATTTAAATGCTCTATGTATATATCCTCTAGACTGTAAGCTCATCTGAGCAGGGCCCACTACAACTCTTGTTTCTGCTCCATGTTTGTTTTACTTTTGTCTCATTGGTTATTATAAAGCTCTATGGAAACTGTTGGCACTATAGGGGTTATTCAGAGAGCACCGAAATCACACCGACATTAAGAAAAAAAAATAACGTTTCAAAATTGAAACAGTGTTTGCAAAAAAAACTACTGAACGAAAATGTCTGGAATTAACATATAAGGTTCCACGAATAATAAAAAAAAAGTCTATTGCGGAAACAAATTACTATTAAAAAAAATGCTTAAACAGATTCTAAAAAATAAATAAAAAAGAGACTTTTTGCTGCAGATTAAAAAGAATAAACAGTTTATTAGATATTGAATAGAAACGGGAGTATTTTTAACATTGAAACCTATGGGATTTGCCTGATTAAACCTATCGAATGAAAGCACCGAACAGCAGGGCATTTCATCGGCATTTCTCTGCTGTTCGAAATTCAGCATACGGTTACCTTTCCTGGCCATTCGGCTATTCAGAGAGCAGGCAGTTCGCCAAATCCTGGCTAATTGCCTGCACATACGGTGCCTGTTCGGTGCCTGTTCGAGGGCAGTGAAACCCCCATAGTGAAGCAATGCTTCGTCTATTCAGAGAACACAAAACAGCAGGGAAAAGTTGCCGAAATGCCCTGCTGTTCGGTGGTTTCATGCGGCAGATTTATTCAGGTGAATCCCATAGGCTTCAATGTTAAAATTGTTCCTGTTTTAATCCAATATCTAATAAACCGTTGATTATAATATTCTGCAGTATAAAGTCTCTTTATTTGTAGATTTTTTTAGGATCTTTTAGGCATTTTTCTGGATTTCTTTGCGAAAAAAATTTTCCGTTTTTTTTTCTAAAAAAAACTTTTTTTCTTTTTTCTGTAACAGCCCTTTTTATTATCATTCATTGGATCTTATATGTAAATTTCAGACATTTTCGTTCTGTAGTTTCTTTGCAAACAGCGTTTCACTTTCAAACATTCATGTGAACTTTTTTTTTTTCCATTCCATTTGTCTGCGGTGTCGGCTTTTTCCAACGGGTGCTCTGCGCTGTGATCAGCGGCTGCTTGGGTTTCTCCGGCGGGGTCGACGGGGTTAATCCAGCTGTTTTGCGGGTTTTAGTGAGTGGTCGGCAGGTTTTGCAGTGAGTGTTCGGCGGGTTGGCGGTGAGTGTTCGTCGGGTTTGCGGCTGGTCTTCCTTGCTCTTCGGGGACCCTGTGGTGCTTGCTGAATACACCGCAGGGTCGCCAAAATAGGATCGCCAAATCAAGCCGAATTAAAGCGAACGAAAAGTCACCAAACGTACAGTGACTTTTCGATTCTCTTTGAATAACCCTGTCTAAGTTTTCTTTGGACGTTTTCCATTAACAGATTTATATATGTTTAAAACATCTGAAATTGTGACTGAGATACAAGGTGCTGTCAGTGAGTACAAGCTTTTTTCATAAACATACAGTGAAGGATGCGATTTCAGTTGGAAATACACGTTTTACTTGATACATGACGATAACAAAGCTGGAAAATGGTATGTTGTTGAGTGAGACATTTACTTATAGTGACCAGAAACTGATGAATAGACACAAGGTATATTTTTTATACAGTATGTGAAAGAATTCCATTTTCATACTTATGACACCAGAAAACCATCTTCTCTTCGTGTGATTGAGATGGCCCAACTTTAAACACACAGCTGACCCTTCATATACCATTTCCAAAACTGATGCATCAGCTCTTGACTTTTTCTTAGGCTAAGGTCAGACGAAAGCATTTTTAACGTGCGTTTAACCGCACGAAATCACGGCCGTGCTAGCAGCAAATGACGTCCAATGCCGGGTAACATACGAATAACGGCCGCACGAAAGTTCGTCCGCGCAACGCAAGTGGCAAACGAACGCATTTTTTCTAGAATGTCAAACCGCTACTACTGACGTACAGAGTGCGCTGCGTCCGCATAGCGGCGTGTTTGCGTGATTGGGAGACGTCAGACGCTGCTAATGTACGGCTAACATAACGTCCAGACACAAAAAGTGTTTTATTGATGATCCGTACAAAATCACGGACGAAAATGCGCATCGTATGACCGCTATCGCGTATTCCGTGAAAAAATACGTCCATTCATTCGAACGCACTTTTTCACGGACAACGTGAAAAATGCGTTAGTCTGACCCTAGCCTTAACGGTAACCTGTAGGCAGAGCACACCGTGGCTTTTGTGGGTACCTGGGCAAAAAGTCCCCTTTCAAACCCACCTGGAGGGTCGTAGTAGTTCTGTAAGGTGATGGGGACATTTCCTATCCTCACCACCCTGGCTGTGCAAAATGTACTGCAATTCCTTGGTACAACATAGATCAGAAAGGGATTGCTGTCTCTTATATATGTCTAGCATTCAATGGTGGCATCTAATTATAGGTTCTTTGTATCATTAAATAAGGAAAAGCCCTTTTCATGAATTTTGACACAAGTAGGAAAAAAGTTACTTTCAGATTTGGACATAGTTAATTCAATTGCAGATATTTTGTTCAAATATTTCATAAAAATGTGAACTGAGGCAGCAGAAAACATGGAAAAAAATGATGGCGTGGAGATGGAAAAAAAATCTTGCTCATTCCTTCTTCGCATCTTGTTTATTGATCAGCTCTTAAAATTTAGTACAGAGTGTTGCTGTGTCCATAACAATATACATTTTTATTACATCCAAATGGGGAAAGACCTCTAAAACGGACTTTAGATAAAAAAAACTGAAATGAAAATAGCCACACTGTGCCTATGACACAAAACCATTAATAGTTACGATTAGCTTATTAAAAATAACCTTGTGGATTTATAAATAGTAAAATATACAGAGTGAACAAACATATAAGAGTGCACTGCAGTATATACAATACATACATATTGATTTGGATTTAAAGGTGATGCATTTAACATTATTTATGACATCACAATGCAAATTATACCCCCAACCCCCTAATTCATAGCAGTGGATACTCTAAATAAGTGGGATATTGCATTTTTTCTGCTTAGACAGAGTGATCTTTCTTTTATCACTGCTTCAAAGGTGAAAAAAGAAAACCAAGAAGTCGATAACTAGTACCCCAAAGACATTAATTTATGTCTAAGAGAAAGCAAGAGAGAAGTTACTACTACCACGAGGAGAATAAATGTGGGCTTGCTCTTCCCGTATGTTCGGATTTGGTTTATGACTGCATTTGTAAGTACAATGAGAAAAACACAGACTTTTTTGCATTAGAAATGTTTATTTAAGGTGGTAGATTTCCAGAATAATGAGAAAAGCAAACAATAAATAACTTAAAACTAAACTAGGTGTTTTTTTAACTGTACAACTGTGAATCTGCACTTTTTACAACTCTGAATAATATTGGCTTCGTAGAGCTCAGTTATTGAGGATAAAAGCCTTGTAAAAGTAATTCATCCTTAGTATTTGAAATAAAATTATGTAGTCATATATATTCTAAATTACCTTGTACTTGGAAATGTATTCATTTCTCAATGTGAGGCAACAATTCTTAGCAATAAATGGACAACGACACATGTTTCCTTTGCCAAGATTTTGTACGTCCCCTTACCTTGTGTTGTTAATTCAATTACAGAACAGGAAAAGGCACACAGGCCTTAATTACACGTACCAGTTCTCAACACATACCAAATATCATCTTGTCCGTTTCATGTCCTATGAAGAGTCTTACTAAAATAAAAAGGAATACAAATAGAAAATAAGTACTATATGCCAAAAATAATAATCAAAAATCCCCAGCACAACTTTTTAGATATTCCCAATAATATCTCAATAAATGCAAATAAAAATACAATAAAGGAATAATCATGGAAAGACTCAACATCGACCTTATTTTACGGTGAGTGTTCTAAATCCCTGGTGAACCAGCAAGTGGAAAAAAGTTGTTCCCTGGTGGGAAAGCATTTGCTCTGCACCTTGACCACAGACCATACAAATCACAGTGGCACTTAGACAAGCTACATAAGGTTTTGCAAGGCCAGAGTTCCCTGAAGCCACTGGGCCCCTGAACATATTATGGGCTGTCGCCAATGGCCGAGAAAGGTCAAGAGGCACCTGTGGTGAGTCCTCACCGAGCGGCAACACCCCCCATTTTCCTTTTCTGTGTATTCTGTTTCTCGCTAAATGACAAAAGACTTGCAATGACTAGGACTATTTTCATGGGCTGTTGCATGCCCCCTTTCCCTGTTCATTCCCCCCTCCATGATCATCCCTCTCCCTGTTCATCCCACCCCCATTATGCATGCTCCTTCTCAAGGTTCATACCCCGTCTTCCGTTCTCCATGCCTCCTCTCCCTGAACATTCCCAGCCAGGGGGCTCATCGTGGATCTAGCAAAAATCCCCTCTTTCCTTTCCAGTTCCCCTCCTGCCCCCCTTGCTACGCCACTGGCTGTCACCTCCCCAAACCACAATTGTCTTAACCTTACGTTTTTGCACCTGTCAAAGTCAATCTGCGCATATATGCTGCATCAATAAAAAAATGCACACACAACGTCTCCATTTTATTGGTTTGGTATGCTTAGAATGTGTAACTATACTTTGCTGCATATTTTTTTGGGCTGGTGTATTTGGTTTCGGCCAGGTTGATAGATTTTGCCATTAACACCAGCTTTTAGGAGTTGCTAATATTATGCGCGCAAAGGCTATGCGATACAAACTGCACATAAATTGTAATACCATTCACGTAACAGCGCACAAACATATTTGCGCTCACAATGTTAAGTATAGGACGCGCGAAGTACAGTAAGCTCGCGCAGCGTTCGCGAAGGTTCACCCACGGGGGACGATTACGTGCGTTTGTTGCGCTGACAATGTAATATGACGTTCAGCGCAAAGGGTTTTACCCCTCGCGTTAATACGTTTTTGCGTTGGCGCTGACGTTTGCGTGAAGATTGTAATTGTTGATTGTAATTGCCCTATATTTGTTGATCTTACAAGGAAACAAACATTATCTTTTTAATACCCTGTAAAAGTAGTGGTTCAACTCCATTCTTAGGCATTTCCACTTGACTCGGCCGCTGGGAGAACTATAATGGTAGTGAATTATATGATGAATGAGCAGAAGCAATGCTCCCCATCCATTAGAAAAGGTCTAAGGCTGGCTGTCCACTGGATCTGTATTTGTGCGACTAGCTAGTTGTCTGTAGTCATCCATAGTAGTTGGATTAATTGCACAAAGCAAAAGAGATTCAACATTCATCTACTGCCTCTGACTTCCATAGGACGACTTCAAACGACTACATCAGACTAGTGATCCTTCCATTTTGAATTGCATTTGTCAGATGAAGTCAAACGACCTGGTACAGCTTATATGAAAAAAGATGAATTGAATAATTAAACCACCGTTCGGCAGCGGGGAGATTAACCATTACTTCTCAATGGGACAATCTATTCACAGAATGCCAAACTGCACTGAAGTGTCAGTGAATGTCCAGGTTTTCCATGGTTCCGTTTTACAGGTTTAACCACTTCACTGCAGCTGGACGGGCTCAGCGTGTCAAGCCATGCGAGCACTTGGCTGTGGAGGACGCGCTGAGCACGTCCTCCCATTACAGCCAGCGATCGGCTGGGATTCCAGGAGATCACTGTGGCCCCCCGGTGCGGGCTGACATCACGCGCATGGCCCAGGGAACCCATAGCTGCCCTGAGATTTCCTAAGGAAATCCCATGGTGGAGATAGGGGGTTCCTTTGAATGATGGCAACTAGAGGGTCATCTTTGGTGTCATTTGAAAGGCCAGAGCATGGCCTTTCAATGATACTAAATATGACCATATTATACAGTATGTAAAGAAATTAAAATAGAAATAGAAAAATTTAAAAAAATGTCTTTTTTGTTTTATTAATGCAGCAATATTGTTCCCATTTCAATTATAATGTGAACAATGATGCTGCACTAACGATTTTTTCTATGTGGGGTTTGCTAAAAAGCATGTAATTTCCCCCTAAAAAAATGTATGAGTCCCCATTTTTAATTTTTTTAACAAGCGCACCCCATAAAAAATATAACTGCAAAGGCCTGGATGATAAAATGTGAAAAAAAAATATTACACTGCTGTAGATGATTGAAAATTCTAATTTTATTGCATTTTTTGTTTTAATATTCAGGCACGACATGACGTATACATATAATAATGATATATTATGAATCTGCCGAGTTTGCCGGAAAGAATGATATATAATTTGTCTGGGTCGTATAATAAAATGTGACTTCACATCGCGTTTAAACATGATGAGCGAAAGTGGTAAAAAAATTAGCTCAACACACAGGGGTAGAATGGCTCAGCAGCGAAAGGGTTAAACCGGCGAATCCCATAGGATTCAATGTAAAACAATATTGGCGTTTTTATTCTATTTTTATTAAGCGGTTTATTATTTTTGTTTTCACCAAAAAGTCTTTTTATTTATTGATATTTCTGAACATCTTTTTGTATTTCTGGTATTTTTTTAGAGAAAATATTTTATTCCCAATTTTTTTTTAAAAAAAGGCGTCTTTTTTTTATTCTTTAACAGACCTTTTTATTCTTATTTAAAGGACCTTTTTTTATCATTTACACACATTTTAAATCCATTTTTTATTGGCTTAAATACCTAGTAGAAGAATAGCAGAGTTATTTTTTTTATTTCCTGCAGTCCAACCACGTCGGTCGACAGATTACGGACCCAGTGGACGGCCAGCATAATGCTGCTTGACCATACTACAATGCTGAGGTAAAGTAAGTAGCAAGAGATGGGTACCCACACTGACGGCTGTATACAAACTCCAGTCCTACAGTAACATTCCCATATCACACAGTAGGCTCCACACACACTCACATCCTTTTGAAATAAAATAGTGAGAATAAGATATAGATATGCAAGATTAATATATGATCATTGCATACATTACAACATATATTTGTGGCTGATGGTAAATGAAAGGAGAAAATGCTTTTATAAAAAGAATTGTCGAAGAACAAAAATGCTGATTGAAGTAAATTTACGCTTTAAGCTAAAATCATAAATTTTATATCATAATATGCTAAGCTAAGCAAAGATAATTTTCGTGAAGTAGAGACCAGGAAAAGTCACCATTTGGACGTTTTATTGGATATGCCTCAATTTGAATAACCTTGGTCTAAATTACTGAAATCACTAGAGCCTTATAATAGTGAAGTCATGTTTTATTAATCTGTCTCAAACCATAGTCCCCATTGTACAGCATGAGGATTGACGGCATCAGTGTTAACATGTTTACTTATTTAAACATTTCACATGTAATAAGGCCAAAATGCAATTGTTGCATGTCTACAATGAGACACACTCTTCTTTCTTCCTTTCTTCTTGACATTATGTCTAATAACAGGTCCGATTTGTGACAAATACTGTTCCTCCTATTACAATCAGACAGGCAAACGTACTAGAAATATGTCTTTGGTAAGACAATTTCAAGAAGATATTCCAATCCCTGGAATTGTGCTAACACTTTTGAATCTCTGTGACTAACGTGGTGGAAAATACAATGAATCTATACCTTTTCATTTTGTCTGTTCAGATACATATCATAGGTAACGGAAGTATCACATGTTTGTGCTCTTTCACGGTCTACAGTAAAAATGTTTGTGGTAATATAAAATTGCAGAGGTTTAGCTGTTTTGTGGATATAGGCCAAGTATTAGATAATTAGGGGTGAAAAGTATTTTATATTAACGCATAGCCTGCAAAAATTCCATCTCTGTTAATTTCCATCACAGAATTCTTAAAGACTGAAACATTGAATTATAGGGGTACTCTTATAAAAATGTCACCCTTTTTTACACTAAGTAACTGGTGCTATATTACAGTGGTTCTCAACCCTGTCCTCAACTACCCCTAAGGCTAGGGTCAGACGAACGCATTTTTCATGTCTATCGTCAAAAAGTGCGTAGATGCGTCCGAACACATTTTTTCACGGAAGACGTGATAGTGGTCATACGATGCGCAATTTCGGGAGTATTTTTTACAGATCCGAACCAGGAAATTTTGGGTGTCTGGACGTTATGTTGGCCGGACATGAGCAGCATCTGAAGTCTCCTAATCACGCACTCACGCCGCTATGAGGACGCAGCACACGCAGCGCACTCTGTACGTCAGTACTAGCGGTTTGACATTCTTGCAAAAATGCATTCGTTTGAAACTTGCGTTGCGCGGCCGAACTTTTGTGCGGCCGTACTTCGTGTGTGGGCCTGCGTTGGACGTCATTTGCTGCTACCACGGCTGTAAAAAAGTGCGGCTAATCGCACGTTCGCACTGCGTTCGTCTGACCCCAGCCTTACAGGACAGGTTCGCCAGATATCTGAAACACAGGTGATATGATTTGCTGCTCAGTGATTGCAGGATTCAGTCTGCATTTCCCCAAGGTGATCTGCAAAATCTGGCCTGTTAGGGGTACTTGAGGGCAGGGTTGAGAAACACTGCTGTATTAAATAACCGTTGCTGACAGCATCTGCCCAAGTTTTTTCTCTTTTAGGCTAATTCACTCGCCTTTTCACCCTCAATGAACACAGCTCTTCCCTCGCAGCTCAGAGGCTTCCAAATCCGGAAGTCCATGTGGGTTTTCTATGAAATTTGTGTATCTACGCAAATTGAGCAGCATAGGATCCAAATTGTCAATTGCTCAGGACTTCCGCACTTTATGTACGCAAGTTCCGTATTGCCTACTGAGAACAATGAATGATGGATCGAGGCTGTGCATGCATGTGCAGAACTAATCCATTGGCTGCCTTTCTTGGGGGCCTGCTCTTGCCAGTGCTTTGATAGAGGGTGACAAATACAGAGTGTGCTGAAGTCACCATTGCCAGATCTGGTGACCGGGAGATGGAAAATTCTAAATCCTGCCTGCTGGCAACGTTGCTTTAGGTGGAGGAAACTCCTCCTCTTCACTCAGCGCTTTAACCAGATTGGCTCTGGAGGGAAGGGGAACTCTACACAACCAGGCCACTTTAAAAAGATAAAGTGGTCGCAATGTTTAGAGGGTCCCTTTTAATGCGATTATACACAGGGTTATTCAAAGAGCTCCGAATTGCTGGAGAAAGGTAACCAAACAGTGAAATTCAGCATACAGTTACCTTTCCTGGCCATTCGGCTATTCAAAGAGCAGGCAATTTGCCAAATCTTGGCGAATTGCCTGCACATACGGTTCCTGTTTGGTGCCTGTTCGAGGGCAGTGAAATCCCCATAAAGAAGCAATGCTTTGGCTATTCAGAGAACAAAACCCAGCAGTGAAAGGTTCCCGAAATGCCCCGCCATTTGGTGGTTTATTTCAGCAGATTTATTCAGGCGAATCCCATAGGCTTCAATGTTAAAAATATTCCCGTTTTAATTCAATATCTAATAAACTGTTCATTATAACATTCTGCAGTAAAAAGTCTCTTTACTTTTAGATTTTTTGGGATATTTTAAGCATTTTTTGGGTTTTTTTTTGCCAAAAAATGTTTGCTGAGTTTTTAAAAAAAATTTTTTTTAACCCTTTCGCTGCTGAGGCTTTTCCCGCCCCTGTGCTGAGGTCATTTTTTACCTGTTTTGCGCATCATGTTTAAACGTGTTTTGAAGGCTTATTTTAGTATATGACACCGACATATTATATATCGTTCTTTCCGTCAGACTCGGTAGATTCATAATATGTCATTATTATATGTATACGTTATGTCATGTCTGTATATTATAACAAAAAATGCAATAAAATATGTATTTTCAATAATTTACAACGTGTAAAGTGTTTTTTTCCACATTTTAACATGCGAGCAATTGCGGTTATATTTTGTATGGGGTGCGCTTGTTAAAAAAATTAGAGATGGGGTCTCGTTACATTTTTTTTTGGGGAAAATGACACTATTTTTAACAAACGCACCGCATACAAAAATCGTTAGTGCAGCATCATTGTTCACATTATAATTGAAATGGGAACAATATTGCTGCATTAACAAACCCAAAAAAAAGAAAAAAAAGTGTTTATTTTTTTTTATTTTTATTTTTTTTTTTTTATTTTTTTTTATTTTTATTTTTCTTTTTTTTTTTTTTTACAACATTTTTAACTTTCATGTTTGGTATCGTTGGAACGGCCATGCTCTGGCCGATCCAACGATATCAAAATTTAACCCCTAGCTGCCACGGATCGGGAGATAGGGAGTTCATTGGAACTCCCTATCTCCACAGTTGGTGGCAGTTAGGGGTTAACTGTAGGACTGGCGTCATCGTGCTACGCACGATGACGCCAGTCCTCTGGGGGAGTTCCCGGAGGCTTGGCCGACATCCAAGATGTCGGCCAGCTCCCGGGAAGGATCGCGAATCGGCGCTTTTCAGCGCCGATTTGCGATCCAGCTCCCCAGGGGTTAATGCCATGCATCATTTGGAAGGGCAGGCTGTGCCCTTCCAAATGATGCCTGGGTTAACCCCCTGTGCGCCGCCGATCGGGAGGGAGAGAGGTCCGAAGGACCTCCCCCCTCCCTTTCAGGCGCCTCCTCCGCACATGCGGGGGGGGGCGCCTGAATTAGGTGTCATCGCGCCCCCGCGATGACACCTAATAATGGCGGCTGCTGGTCCGGATGCCGGGCTGACATCCAGGGTGTCAGCCCGCACCGGAGGGGCCAGCGATCGGCCGGAACCCGGCCGAACGCTGACCCCAATGTGAGGACGCGCTCAGCGCGTCCTCAGCACACCAGCGGTAATGCTGAGGACGCGCTGAGCGCGTCCTTAGCATTGAAGTGGTTAAACATTTGTTCTTTTTTCTGTAACAGCCCTTTTTATTATCATTCCTTGATCTCATATGTCAATTTCAGACATTTTCGCTCAGTAGTTTGTTTGCAAACAGCGTTTCACTTTTCAAACATTCAAGCGGACTGTTTTTTTTTTTTTCACCTCCTTTGTCTGCGGTGTCGGGTTTTTTCCGGCGGCTGCGCTGCGTGTGATTGGCTCCTGCTCAGATTTTTTTTGCGTTTTCGGCAGGTTAATCCAGATGTTTTTGCGGGTTTTTCGGTGTGCGTTCGCCGGGTTTGCGGTGAGTTTTCGGCAGGTTTTCGGTGACTTTTCCCTGCAATTCGGGGACCCTGTGGTGCTGGCTGAATACACTGCAGTGTCCCCGGAATGGGATGGCCAAATCGTGTTGAATTGAGGAGAACGAAAAGTCACCGAACGTGCAGTGACTTTTCGATTCTCTTTGAATAACCCTGACAGTTACAGTTACAAGTATTTATGAAGCGACAATAAATTCCATTGCATTGTACAATGGTTGAGATAGAATATCAAATATACATACACATTACACACATGCGGAACAGAACAAGGGAGGACGATGCTAGAGAGATTACAATCTCAGAGATTATCTATTGCATTGTACCTGGATATTTTTATTAAATCAAGAGATTTTTGTCCGATATCAATAATCCAACAAAACCGTTGCTTTTAGTATTTGAAGCAATTTTGTATCAAAACAAACTGTATGAGTATGGTTTTATACATAAAATCAAACTAAAATTCAAAATTGTCATCTTATTTATGTCCCTATACATTACAGCTGCATATAGCCTCATCCAACAGGTTATTATTCTGCAGGTAATTGACACAGGTATAATTTAAGATACAAAACTGCAAGTGGGTATTAAATTGAGCTTCACTGATTTGTATTATCCACTTATATGGATAAAGTAAAATTACACAGTGCAAGCCTATACAGACCCCACCACCCACAGGTAGGGAAATAGCAACAACTCCTAGAAAAAGAGGGTTCTAGTACATCAATTGAGGCACACACGTAGACAAGAAACCACTCTAAACACAGATCTATTTAATTCATATATTTTGACACATGTTGCAGAAATGTAAAACATCCAGCAAGTTGATAAGCAAGAACAACTGTTGCTGGTGGGTATGGATTAGTTCTCACTGTAGGGGTTAATTCAGAAAATAAGATCAGAAAAGCAAGAAATTAAATATGAACCCTGCTACATATGAGTCAGAGATCCTTCATATTATTCTATGCCTTTTTAATGTACTAACGAACGTAGACGTGTTTTGTATTGCACTGCAAGGCATATAAAAATACCATCCTTGTAAAGCACTATTGAACACATCAGCAACAAAGGTGCCACATTTTCACACATTTTTTTGAAAATTGTTTCAGAAGCTTTCCCACAGAGCTGGTGTAGTATATTTTTATGACCTATAATATTCTTTTTGTATCTAAAATATTTTAAAAAGCAATAACTTCTTCACAGTGGATATATTTTAAACTGTAAAAAATATACAAGGAAAGCAGAAGAGTTAATGAAAGTTTTCATAAATGTTGCATTTAAAGTTACAAATGATTTTCAGTTTGTGATTTTTAGTGTTATGAGGACACTATAGTGCAGTTATTTCATTCTTTATGAACTCATTGATAGATAATATTCTATATTATATCCCTTCGAGGAAACACTTTTCATACAGTTTATTAGGACTTCTTAAAGAAACACAAGAACACTGCAGATTTTCTCGCATTAACTGATCAATCACAAAGCACACAAGACAGTTAGTGTTTAGAAGCTATTTCTAAATTGCAATCAGGGTAATTCAAAGAGATTCGAAAAGTCACAACGTTCGGTGACTTTTCATTCTCTTCAATTCGGTTCCTTTTGCCGATCCCATTTCGGTGACCCTGCGGTGTATTCAGCAAGCACCACAGGGTCCCCGAATTGCAGGGAAAAGCTGCCGCAAACCCAACAAAAACTCACCGCAAAACCCAGCGAATGCACGTCGAAAACCCGCAAAAACATCTGGATTAACCTGCCGAAAACCATGGAAAAACCCGAGCAGGAGCCGATCACACGCAGCGAAGCCGCCGGAAAAAGCCGAGACCGCAGACGAGTGAAGTGTATAAATTAGTTTGCTTGAATGTTTCAAAAGTAAAACGCTATTTGCTAATAAACTACTGAGCGAAAATGTCTGAAATTTACATATGAGGTCCAATGAATGATAATAAGAAGGGCTGTTTCAGAAAAAATAAGTTAACTTAACCACTTGGCTGCTATGGACGCGCTTAGCGCGTCCAGCCAAGTGGTTCTCCTGTGCTACGGACGCGCTCAGCGCGTCCAAGCACAGGAGGCAGCAATCCGCCGGATTCCGGCAGATTGCTGCGCCCCCCCGGTGCGGGCTGACATCTTGGATGTCAGCCCGTCAATCCGGGACCCCGGCGGGGACATTAGATGTCATCGCAGCGACGCAATGACATCTAATGCAGGCGCCACCCCCGCATGTGCGGAGGAGGCGCCTGAAAGGGAGGGGGGGAGGTCCTTCGGACCTCTCTCCCTCCCGATCGCCGGGGAGTAGGGAGTTAATACAGACACCGCTTGGAAGGGCACAGCCTGCCCTTCCAAACGGTGGCTGTCATTAACCCCTGGGGAGCCGGATCACGAATCAGCGCTGAAAAGCGCCGGTTCGTGATTGTTTCCCTGAGCTGGCCGACATCTTGGATGTCGGCCAAGCCTCCGGGAACTCCCCCTGAGGACTGGCGTCATCGTGCTATGCACGATGACGCCAGTCCTGGAGTTAACCCCTAGCTGCCACCAACGGTGGAGATAGGGGGTTCCAATGAACCCCCTATCTCCCGATCCGTGGCAGCTAGGGGTTAATGTTTGGTACTGTTGGATCGGCCAGAGCATGGCCGTTCCAACGATACCAAACACCACTGTGAAAAAGTTTTTTAAAAAAAAAAAAATATTTAAAAAAAATTCTAAAAAAAAAAACAAACAAGTTATTTTTTTTTTTTGGTTTGTTAATGCAGCAATATTGTTCCCATTTCAATTATAATGTGAACAATGATGCTGCACTAACGATTTTTGTATGCGGTGCGTTTGTTAAAAATCGCGTAATTTTCCCCAAAAGAAAATGTAACGAGACCCCATCTCTAATTTTTTTAACAAGCGCACCCCATACAAAATATAACCGCAATTGCTCGCATGTTAAAATGTGGAAAAAAAACACTTTACACGTTGTAAATGATTGAAAATTAATATTTTATTGCATTTTTTGTTATAATATACAGACAGGACATGACGTATACATATAATAATGACATATTATGAATCTGCCGAGTCTGACGGAAAGAACGATATATATTATGTCTGGGTCATATACTTAAATAAGCCTTCAAAACACTTTTAAACATGACGAGCAAAACCGGTAAAAATGACCTCAGCACAGAGGCGTGAAACGCCTCAGCAGCGAAAGGGTTAAAAAAAAAAAAACTGACTTTTTTAAAAAAAAGAATTAAGAAAAATGCTTAAAATATCTGAAAAAATTTATAAATAAAGAGACTCTTTACTGCAGAATTTTATAATGAATGGTTTATTAGATAATGAATTAAGACAGGAATATTTTTAATATTGAAGCCTATGGGATTTTCCTTAATAAATCTGCCGCATGAAACCACCGAATGGCTGCGCATTTCGGGAACCTTTCACTGCTGGTTTTTGTTCTCTGAATAGCCGAAGCAGTGCTTTTTTATGGGGATTTCACTGCCCTCGAACAGGCACCAAACAGGCACCGTATGTGCAGGCAATTCGCCAGGATTTGGCGAATTGCCTGCTCTCTGGATAGCCGAATGGCCAAGAAAGGTAACCGGACGCTGATTTTCAGAGTTCGGTTACCTTTCTCAAGCAATTCGGATCTCTTTGAATTACCCTGAACGTTTAAAACATTCAAATGTAGTATATTATTTTTATAATAGTTGCTTAAAAGAATAGAACCAAAAGAATAGAACCAAAAATAAAATTCAAATATAAATATACAAGCATTGGTCTAGATTGGCTAATGGTCATCATGGTCACATTGGAAGTTATCCATGGTGTGAGGAGAATCGACAGTCACATTGCAGCCAATATCCCTAATATGTGATTTAATCACTACTGTGTGTAGTTGCCAGGAAAGAAATCTTCATCGTGCCAACACTAGACAATTTCCCAAAGAAAAAAATTCCATACAAAATGATGGAAGTCAGGCAAACCAAATTTTCTTCCAAGAGGAGGTTTGATGAACCACAGGCAGCGTTTCGGTTGCAGCAGCAACCTTTTTCAAATGTCCTCCTCCTTGAAGAAAATTTGGTGTGTCAGGGATTATCTCTGCACATGACTACAACATGTCATATATTGGATTTATCTCAGCAGCTAGCTCCAATATGGCAGGGATTATTATTCAATAAGAAACTTATACGAGACACAAATATCAATCGTTTATATTTCCTAGAAGTTCTCCTAAATTCTTTTAATTGTCTGTGTTTTGCTTTGAAGAATACACTAATCAATAATCTGATAATATATATATTTATTACGTATACAAAAAAGTTTCAAATCTCATATCATAAACAAAAATTTATAAACCACAAAATCCATCAGCACATAGAAACTAGCTTCACAATATATGTATCTCCTGTTAGTAACTGCATATATGATTAATATCATTTACCTTATCAGTTAGTAACTAATACACTAATGGTTAATAAACATTTCTGCTTAAAGAAACATGTATTTCCCTGCAAACTAATGTTTAACAAACTAGATCTTATAGAGATATATATCTCTCTATACTACGTGGATCAACAAAAGATGAGCTAAGTAATAAAAACTTATTTAGTGAATCCTCCCCTAATATCGAGAATTAAGCTTCAAATCTTCTGCTTTTTATATTGTAGTTATATAATTCCTTGCTTATTAATTTCAATTACAGTAATTTTCAAATTTGATATATATATATATCGGTATATCAATCTTACAACAGTTGCTTTAGGATAAACCCTTATATCCAATTCTTCTTCATATCGCTATCTGCAGAATAGAAATATTTTAGATTCTGGATCTAACAATATCTGAGAAATCTCAGTCTATCTGTTGCAAGAAATAATCCAAATATATATAATTTATTAATCTGAATAAAAATAGCTTTCATACATTACCTCCAATCTGGATTAGATGAGTTACTGCCTTGGGATATTCTTTATGTAATATTGTTTTGGAATATTTGAGAATTATCAATATCAGATAATCAATGCATGGGAGTTAGAGATTTGGTATGAGCTAGAGATTTGGTGTGAGTCTTGAGTGCATTGTCCTGGGATGGTCTGCTAGCCTTGTGTGTAAGTCTCTGAATGCCTCATGTGCTGGAATCTGCGGGAATGCCTCCTGCATTGTCAATTATAGTCAATTTGACGTCACTGGCAAATTTTTTATTATATTAAATATAATAGTTACTATCCTCTAGAGGGCAGTATTGCACTTCTTAATTAATTCCACCATTTAATTTTTATATTTCTTATCTCATGTCAAGAGGTCAATCTACACACAAAGACCTTCTTCTCTCAGTGTAGACTTTATGTCTCTTATGCCAGAATCGAATTTATGTCCCTACTCCTCTCAAACTAAATAAATTCCTTTCTAGTTAAATCACAGAATCTCTTCTTCAGTAATTATACTATTTACCAATTAAACTCTCTACAATTTAAATTGGAGCGTCTATTTTCTACTGTAAATATAATAAAATATACCTTGATTATAGAAATATATTTCGTGAATATAAACATACATTATAAAATTTAAACTTTTATTTTCCTATACCCAAAGACAAAATATCTTTTTGTTTTAAAGACTTAAAACAAATCAATAAATTTAAATGTGACATGTCTGGCACTTAGCCTTAGCATTATATCACACAAAGACATTTTAAGGTTCCCTCATGTCTGGTATTTCTAAAAAAAAATTAGATTTCACCTAGCCATGAACCATTTAAAAAAAAATCTCTGTTCATTTCTAAAACTAGAGAAAATTTGAAAAAGAAAAGACTTTCTATTTAAAACAAAATGTCTACAGACATCCATTTTAATTTTCTCCTTCTGTAATATACCCAACAGGTGTGCCTGCCTTCCATTTTTTTGTATGGTGTTGATTAGGGACTGGATGTCTGGGGAGTTGGTGCATGCGCATAGTATTGTTTCTGGATCTAGCTATTCCACGTGCCAGGTGTGCTTTTCTTTATTTTTTTGTGTATGGAAACCTAGACACTACAGAACGGCACAAGAGTCAGTTTGCCTTTATAGAAACATAGAAACATAGAAAAATGTCGGCAGATAAGAACCTTTCGGCCCATCTAGTCTGCCCAATTACATGGATACTTTACCTGGATTTATCTTTTGTTTAGGATAGCCTTATGCCTATCCCATGCTTGCTTAAATTCAATTACTGTTTTGGCCTCTACCACTTCTACTGGAAGACTGTTCCATGTATCCACCACCCTCTCAGTAAAATAATGCTTTCTGATGTTACTTTTAAACCTTTGCCCCTCTAATCTAAGACTAACAGGGTTATTCAGAGAGCGTGAAAAGCAGGAGAATGTCTGGAGAATGGCTGGAGAATGAAAAATTCTAGGTCAAAATAGCCAAACCAGAAAAATTCTCCCTTTCATCTCACTTTCCAAATCGGCTATTTTGACCTAGAATTTTTCATTCTCCAGTCATTCTCCAGTCATTCTCCAGTCATTCTCCTGCTTTTCACGCTCTCTGAATAACCCTGTATGTCCTCTTGTTTTGCTACTTTGTTTCCTTTTAAATATACTCCCTTCCTCTACCTTGTGGATTCCCTTTACGTATTTAAATGTTTCTATCATATCTCCTCTGTCTCGTCTTTTTTCCAAGCTGTACATGTTAAGATCATTAAGCCTTTCCTGGTAACTTTATGCTATTGATGAGCCAGGCGCAAGTGCCACCACCAGATGACATGCGGTTGCCACCAAAGGCATATGAAAGAAGAGGCAGAAGAGAGAAAGGAGCAGAAGAAAGAGAGAAAGGCACAAAAGAATGAAAGAAAGGCACAAAAGAAAAAGGCACGAAAAAATACGCGAAAAGAAAGAGAAAGAAAAAAGAGGCACAGAAGAAAGAAAGAAAAAAGAGGCAGATGAAAGAAAGAGGCAGATGAAAGAAAGAGGTAGATGAAAGAAAAAGACAGAGGCAGATGAAACAAAAAGGCAGTTGAAAGAAAAGGCGAAAGAAAGAGGCACAGAGGGCAGAAAAAAGAAAGAGAGAAAGAGGCACAGAGGCCAGAGGGAGGAAAGAAAGAAAGAAAGAAAGAAAGAAAGAAAGAAAGAAAGAAAGAAAGAAAGAAAGAAAGAAAGAAAGAAAGAAAGAAAGAAAGAAAGAAAGAAAAGAAAGAGGTAGATGAAAGAAAGAAAAAGAAAGAGGCAGAGGAAACAAAGAGGCAGTTGAAAGAAAAGGCGAAAGAAAGAGGCACAGACCGAGCCCGGGTCTGACCAGTGGAGGGGTAAGATGGGCATCGAACGACCGTGTGCGGCCCCGTGCACCATGTGTATGCTCCGCCCCGCATTTTAACAGTTCATTTTTTCTGGGGGGCACAAGTAGCTGGCCTTGCCTAGGACGTAAAATAGTCTAGCACCGGCTCTGCCACTGATGCATTTAATTTACAGTAGATTTCTGCTTGTACATTTACAATTGATAGTGTTTGCACAGCTTACAGCCACAATGTACTGGGAAATCCCACTGGCAGGTCTAGCGTATAAATACTGCATACCGTGTTACTGTACACATACTGCATACTCTAAACAAACCTGCTGCATGTACAGTATGGTGAGCAGTGCTTTTTTTCTGGAAAAATCGGTGGGGGTACTCTCACACACAGGGAAAAACTGATTATTATTTTTTTTTTGAGAAAGGATTTTACCAGGAAGGATACATTGAGATTTCTCTTGTTTTCAAGTATGTCCTAGGTGGCAAGTATGTACCGTTGAGTGTGTTGCCCAAGGACACTTACTGGAGAGGTTGCTCGCTGGGATCGAACCCATGACTCCACAGGCTCTCTCCATGCAGAGCAGTGATGTTACCTCTACTCCACCCAGCCAGTACTATGATTTTTGTGTCCTAATAAATACTCCTTTATTCACACTGGATATATTGCCCCCAGCAGCTCACATGGATATATTTCCCCCAGCTCACACAAGGATATATTGACCCAGACCAGCTCACACATGGATATATTGCCCCAGACCAGCTCAAATGGATATATTTCCCCAGGCTCACACATGGATATATTGCCCCCAGCTCACACATGGATATATTGCCCCAGCTCACACATGGATATATTGCCCCAGACCAGCTCACATGGGTATATTGCCCAGCTCACATGGATATATTGCCCCAGACCAGCTCACATGGATATATTGCCCCAGATCTCATGGGTATATTGCACCAGCTCACACATGGATATATTGCCCCAGCTCACACATGGATATATTGCCCCAGACCAGCTCATATGGATATATTGCCCCAGCTCACCTCTGCCAGGAGGCCAGGCCCCTCTGAGTCATTGCGGAGGGTCGGATCCAGCGGACACCACGTTCTTTCCTTCATTGAGCGGCCGCCTGCATAGATATCTGCCACTCGCCTGGGATCCCTCCTCCAGCCAGCCATGATTTCGCAAGATAGCGGAGTTCGCTCGATCGCGGCTGGCTGGAGGAGGTGTCCCAGGCGAGCGGCAGATATCCATGCAGGCGGCCGCTCGTTGAAGGAAAGAATGCGCCGGCTGCTGGATCTGCCCCTCCGCCGACGAGACAACTCCGGATTCGGACTCCGAGAGTCCGATACCGGAGCTGTCAAAAATTAAAGGGCGGCTGGCGATGAGGTGCCGGTACAGTGTACCGGTGCGTACCGCCTCAAAAAAAACACTGATGGTGAGACAACTGTGCACATACTGTAAATTAAAAGACCAATTTAATTGTACAGTGTGCATTTATTGTAAATACAAATCATGCTGGTGATGTAGGGTTAATATTAATGGGTTTTACTTTTAATCTAAATTTTGTTTTGCCTTTACTGTTGATATTAATTTCCTTTTATTTTAACTAATAATTTTAAATTAAATTTTAAATTAATTAATTTTAAAAAACACTTGTGTGTTTTTATGTTCATGCTTTTGGGAATTGAGCATTGTTAAGTGACATTTACAGTGCGTTTTGATTATTAGGAACATGACTCTACTATTTTTCGATGCATGGAGAGCAAATTTTTTGCCCTCTGTATCTCGCTCCAGTGCAGACACAGGATTGCCACACACATAGGTCCGCAGATAGTCGTTCGAACAAATTTCTAAAGGCATGCAAAAGGAAGAATTACATTCCTAAAGTGTATGGGTTTGTAGCCAAGGGTTTTATGCTTCCATAGAGGCTTGGTACTTTGGAGTTGTCAAACTGGCCATGTATTTAAGGAATTGCATATTTTAAGATATTTTTGAACATTTCAGGATTTGGAGAGTTGGAGTCTACTTAAGGAATGGCATATTTTAAAATATTTTTGAACATTAGAATGTGATTGCAAAGGTTTTTAAAAGCATATTAGCATATTTTCTGCACTTTCTTATCTTTTATTTCGGCTGTTTTGTTGCATGTGGCATAATTTTGGACACTGCTTAGGTCAGTTTGCATAGTCCGCATCTGTGAATTCTTATAATAGGCAGTATATAACAGCTCACATAGGCTGGTGGAATTCTTTGGGAATTCTTGGGGGCTATTGCATCTCTCACATTTTTTAAGGTGAATTCTTTATGGAATCCAGCCCTTTGAGTTTTGACAGCGATTCTAACAGTTATGTCTCAAGTGGTGGAGTGGAGGTAACATCACTGCTCTACGTGGAGAGAGCCTGTGGAGACATGGGTTCGATCCTGACAAGAGCACCTCTCCAGTAAGTGTCCTTGGGCAAGACACCTAACAGTACAGACTCACCACCCAGGACATACTTGAAAATGAGAGAAATCTCAATGTATCCTTCCTGGTAAAATCCTTTCTCAAAAAAAAAAAAAAGTAGAGTCCCTGCAAAAGGTGGCCAGATGCAGGCCACAGGGATGACCCGTATCATGGTATTTTAGTAAGATAATTTAAAAATATTTACTGTCTATATATTGTAATATATGTACAGTATATTTCCCTTATTTTTACTCTTCCCTTTTATCCACAGGCTGATAGTATGTATCAATTTCATTAACATGCAACATTTAAATCTCAGTTTTCTTCATGTTCCTTGTTGTCTCAGGAGCACCCGCATTTTTGTGTTTTAAGACCCTGCACCCTGACTGTCCCAGCCACTTTCCAAATGTTTGATTCTGCATATGTCTGTCAGGAAACAAGTGTGAGCCTTCAGCTGATTAGCCTCACAGTCACTCCATCCAGCTATCAGGTTCCCAGCATGATGTTCCACTGCATCACTGCTCCAACCCTTTAGGCTAAGAATTCTAATAATGAGTCACAGTGCCGTAACTGGGGTCTTGCTTCTGCTCTGTTGAGCTGCTTGCTGAGAGAGGCTGCATGCTCCCTCATTATAATTTTATAGCTTTTTTTTTTCTATTTGTTCTTTTGTATTCATTTTCATTTGCACCAAATGCTTGGTACATTACAATCAAAATGCTTATAGCTGCCACTAAGGAAGAAAACAGACAGCCAAGTATACCAATCTTCTGCACAGTGCATACACTGTATGTTTATGTATACACACATATGTACATATAAACAAAATATGCATTATTATATATACATTATATGCATGTAATACACACACATACCCTTGTGCATGGAGACTTGTTTTATTCAAGTAAATGTACAGCATTAGATCAATATCATTGCTTCCGAACCTCCTGAATCATTGCCCCTATTAAAACATACAAATGCTTCTTTCCATCGCCGCTCTTGCTTTTTCTCCCTCTATTACAGATTACAGATACTGGAATATGAAACGGAATGACATATTTGACTAGGCATATCTAAAATAGGCACGATGCTTGACCATCACTCTTTTCTTCAAGCTAGTGCTTATACATTATAGCTCATGTAAAATATATAACCTGATTCGTAAAATAAAGCATGGTAAGTGACAACCTAAATTTCCTCTTTTTAAAGTTATTCCAAATCAATTTTAAAAGGTTGCACCGTCAAGTATGCAGCCAACAGATAGGGAGATATTGTGGACCTACAGTATATGTAGCCTATTGGACAGAACTCAGGATAAGTGAAGGATTGACCGTGCACCAAAAGGTGCCTAGTATCATTATCATGAACTCACATAATACCAGTAATAGTATTAGAGACTAGGGATGAGCCGAACACCCCGGAGTTCGGTTCGCATTTGAACTTGAACTTTTCAAAAGTTCAAATTCGAACTCAATACAAGTCAATGGGACTCAAAATTCTATTTTTAGAGTGCCCTCCAAGAGGGCATATATGCTAGATATTTGCTATAAAAGGTGTATGGGGGTCCGGGTAGTGCCCTGGGGGACAGGAAACAAGGACAAAATGTAAAAAAAAAAAACGTTTTTAAAGGGACAGTGAGTTTTCCATGAAATAAGGGTTAAAAATAAAAACGAAAAATTCCTTCAAATATCGTGCCTAGAAGGTCCCCATAACCTGCCCGTGAAGTGGCGGATTTGTAGGCTGTATAGAAACATTTAAAAACAGTGTCCAGGTGATGGTAGTGCCCTGGGGGACAGGAAACAAGGACAAAAAGTTTTAAAAAAGACGAGTCCTCAGTTACTCCCACTGTATGCTGAGGAGGACGTGTCCCACACGTCATCAGCTTTGCGGAGCCCCGGCGGAGATACTCGCCTCTCTGTCCAGGGTCCCGCGGCGTTCTGACTTCAGCATCCTCAGACGCTGAACTCAAGCTCCTCCCGACGTAAATGACGTCATCGCGCCATGCGCAATGACGTCATTTCCAGGCGACCCCCCCCGGCAATGCCGGGAGATCGCCGGGAAGGGGGGGATCTGTTCGGATCCCTCTCCCTCCCGATCGGGAGGTCCCACAAAAAAAAGCCAGGCACCGTTTAAAAGGGGAGAGTCTCCCCTTTTAAGTGGTGCCTGGCATTAACCCCTTAGGCACTGGGTCGCACTTCGGCGCCGAAGTGCGGCCTAGCTATAGTGGGGGCCGCCATCTTGGATCGCGGCTCCACCCCGGGTCCCCCCTCACTGCCTGACATCCTCACGCATAGCGTGAGGATGTCAGATAGCCGGGGAACCCCTAGCTGCCCGGAATCCCCTGGTGGAGATAGGGGGTTCATTTGAGGGTTCACAGAGATGCTGTGAGGTTGTGTATAGAGATGCTGTGAGGTTTGTATAGAGATGCTGTGAGACTGTGTATAGAGATGCTGTGTACAGAGATGCTGATGGGGTCGTGTATAGAGATGCTGTTTGGGTATAGAGATGCTGATGGGGTTGTGTATAAAGGGGTTGTGTATAGAGATGCTGTGAGGCTGTGTATAGAGATGCTGTGTGGCTGTGTATAGAGATGCTGTGTATAGAGATGCTGATGGGGTTGTGTATAGAGATGCTGTTTGTGTATAGAGATGCTGATGGGGTTGTGTATAGAGATGCCATGTATAGAGATGCTGATGGGGTTGTGTATAGAGATGCTGTGAGGCTGTGTATAGAGATGCTGTGTACAGAGATGCTGATGGGGTTGTGTATAGAGATGCTGTTTGTGTATAGAGATGCTGATGGGGTTGTGTATAGAGGCTGTGTATAGAGATGCTGTGGGGTTGTGTATAGAGATGCTGTGTGGCTGTGTATAGAGATGCTGTGTATAGAGATGCTGATGGGGTTGTGTATAGAGATGTCGTGTTTAGAGATGCTGATGGGGTTGTGTATAGAGATGCCATGTATAGAGGTGCTGATGGGGTTGTGTATAGAAATGCTGTGTTTAGAGATGCTGATGGGGTTGTGTATAGAGATGCTGTTTGTGTATAGAGATGCTGATGGGGTTGTGTATAGAGATGCTGTTTGTGTATAGAGATGCTGATGGGGTTGTGTATAGAGATGCTGTGTATAGAGATGCTGATGGGGATGTGTATAGAGATGCTGTGAGGTTGTGTATAGAGATGCTGTGAGGCTGTGTTTAGAGATGCTGATGGGGTTGTGTATAGAGATGCTGTTTGTGTATAGAGATGCTGATGGGGTTGTGAATAGAGATGCTGTGTATAGAGATGCTGATGGGGTTGTGTATAGAGATGCTGTGTTTAGAGATGCTGATGGGGTTGTGTGTAGAGATGCTGTTTGTGTATAGAAATGCAGATGGGGTTGTGTATAGAGATGCTGTATATAGACATGCTGATGGGGTTGTGTATAGAGATGCTGTGAGGTTGTGTATAGAGATGCTGTGTATAGAGATGTTGTTTGTGTATAGAGATGCTGATGGGGTTGTGTATAGAGATGCTGTTTGTGTATAGAGATGCTGATGGGGTTGTGTATAGAGATGCTGTGTATAGAGATGCTGATGGGGTTGTGTATAGAGATGCTGTTTGTGTATAGAGATGCTGATGGGGTTGTGTATAGAGATGCTGTGTATAGAGATGCTGATGGGGTTGTGTATAGAGATGCTGTTTGTGTATAGAGATGCTGATGGGATTGTGTATAGAGATGCTGTGAGGCTGTGTTTAGAGATGCTGATGGGGTTGTGTATAGAGATGCTGTGTATAGAGATGCTGATCGGGTTGTGTATAGAGATGCTGTGTGGCTGTGTATAGAGATGCTGTGTATAGAGATGCTGATGGTTCTGTGTATAGAGATGCCTTGCGGCGCCGAAGTGCGGCCTAGCTCCGGTGGGGGCCGCCATCTTGGATGGCAACTCCACCCCCGGGTCCCCCCCCTCACTGCCTGACGTCCTCACGCATAGCGTGATGACGTCAGATAGCCGGGGAACCCCTAGCTGCCCGGAATCCCCTGGTGGAGATAGGGGGTTCATTTGAGCTAGGGGGTCATGGAGGGTGTCAATCGAAAGGCCTGAGCATGGCCTTTCGAATGATACCCAACATGACCAGGTATAGAGTAAATAAAAATAAAATGTGTGTTATTTTTATTAATGCAACAATATTGTTCTCATTTCAATTATAATGTGAACAATGATGCTGCACTAATGATTTTTTTTCTATGGGTGCGTTTGCTAAAAATCACGTAACTCCCCCCAACAAAATGTAACAAGTCCCCATTTCTAATTTTTGTACAAGCGCACCCCATAGAAAATATAACCGCAAACGCTCATGTGCTAAAATGTGAAAAAAAAACACTTTACACACTGCAGATGATTAAAAATTCAATTTTTATTGCATTTTTTGTCATAATATACAGGCAGGACATGACGTATACATATAAAAATGATATATTATGTATCTGCGGAGTCTGCCGGAAAGAACAATATCTGTCTGGGTCATTTAATAAAATGTGGCTTCAAATCGCGTTTAAACATGATGAGCGAAAGCAGTAAATATGAGCTGAGCACACAGCAGTGAAATGCAGGGTTAAGGGGTTAAGCAGCATATCAGAGGAACATTTAGTAGAGAAATGAACACTTCTCATAAGCACAGGTGTTGTTTGATACATGTTCAGGAGACACCTCCAGACACCCTCAGTCTACAGTCAATGTATCAAATTCATTAGACCAGACTAATTAAAAGCACATGTTATTTCCAAACACTAATTAAACACCTGTTGTTTACGCCGTTTGAGAGCACAGGTCATTTAGAGGTGAGAATCTTTGCACGTAGACATTATTTTTTAATTCAATATCTAATAAACCGTTGCTTATAATATTCTGCAGTAAAGAGTCTCTTTATTTCTATATTTTTTTAGTATTTAAGCATTTTTTTATCCTTTTTTCAAATTTTTTTTTTTTAGAACTCGAACCGAACACGCCAAAATGTTCGAAGTTTGCGAACTTTTGACCTGTCGATGTTCGAGTCCAACTCCGAACTGATCGAACCGAACAGCTCATCCCTATTAGAGACTAGACATCAACAAGAACAAGAGACTGAATAGTTACAGTTACAAGCATTTATAAAGCGCCAACTGATTCCTTAGCGCTGTATTTATATTTCTTTACTGTAATTCCTTTACTAATTTCTAGGCCACCCTTAACCACTTGGCTGCGGAGGACGCGTCGACCTGTCAAGTACTTCCCCTGTGCGATGGACGTGCTGAGCGCGTCCATGCACAGGAGGCAGCAATCGGCCGTGATTCCGGCCGATTGCTGAGCCCCCCCTGTCCCATCTCGGATGTCAGCCCAGCACACTCGAGACCCCGGCGGGACCAATAGATGTCATCGCACTAGCACGATGACATCTATTTCAGGCGCCCCGTGAGTACAGAGGAGGTGCCTGAAAGGGAGGGGGAGGTCCTTCAGACCTTTCTCCCTCCTGATCGCCGGGGTACAGCGATTAAAGGCAGGCATCGTTTGGAAGGGCACAGCCTGCCCTTCCAAACGATGCCTGGCTTTAACCCCTTGGGGGCCGGATCACGACTCGGTGCCAAAAAGCTTCCAGGACTGCATGTCAGCCCGGCACTCCGGGACTCCGGGGGGGGGGGTGATAGATGTCATCGCCGCGGCGTAATGACATCTATTTCAGGCACCCCCCAGCGAGTGCGGAGGAGGTCCCTGAAAGGGAGGGGGGATCTCCCCCTGACGACTGGCGTCATCGTGCATAGCGCGATGACGTCAGTTTTAGAGTTAACCCCTAGCTGCCACCAATGGTGGAGATAGAGGGTTCCAATGAACCCCCTACCTCCCGATCCGTGGCAGCTAGAGGTTAATGTTTGGTATCGTTGGATCGGCCAGAGCATGGCCTTTTCAACGATACCAAATATGACCTTCTTAAAAGTTACAAAACAAAATGAGAAATAAAAATGTAAATAAAAAATATTTAAAAAATAAAAAAAATAAAACTAAACAGCTTTTTTTTTTTTTTTTAATGCAGCAATATTGTTCCCATTTCATTTATAATGTGAACAATGATGCTGTTTTAACGATTTTTGTATGGGGTGCGTTTGTTAAAAATCACGTGATTTTCCCCCAACAAAAATGTAACGAGTCCCCATTTATAATTTTTTTAATAAGCACAACCCATAGAAAATATAATGGCAAACGCTCGCATGTTAAAATGTGAAAAAAAACACTTTACACGTTGTAAATTATTGAAAATTTAAATTCTATTGCATTTTTTGTTATAACATACAGACAGGACATGACGTATACATATAATAATGATATATTATGAATCTGCCGAGTCTGCCGGAAAGAGCGATATATAATATGTCTGGGTCATATAATAAAATAAGGCTTCAAAACGCGTTTAAACATGATGAGCGAAAGCAGTAAAAATTAGCTCAGCACACAGCGGTGAAATGCCTCAGCAGCGAAAGGGTTAAAGAACTTCTTTAAGGCAATTTAGTCTAATTTAGTTTAATTTAATTAATAGCTCCAATTCAGGACCCATTTGGATAAATTCTGACCTTATTCACATAAATTCATTGGTGGTCAGAGCAAAAATCTTAGATAATTTGGAGATAGACCTTTCAAATGTATTTGCAGTAAAATACCCATTTCAAAATGAGCTAAAAACATTGTGGAAAAAAATGTAAAAATATATATATATATATATATATATCGGTGAAAAAATATATATGAGTTCAAGGACATTTAAATAGTTATTTAAATTGATATTTACTGTAGAATGCTGCAATGTAAAATAAACCCAGGTGTCAAAAAAACAGCAACGTTAGTTAGATGGTTAAAAGATTCATTAGCCACCTGTCATTGAAACTAAATAAAGAAAGAAATACATGGATGAATGCTAAAATATAATTCTTTATTTAGGGAACATCAACTGGCAATCAAGCCATTGGCATACCACTGTACCTAAGACTTGATCAGAGAACACATAGCAGGTAGGATAGAACGAATGAAACGTGTCCTCAAGAGTGCAACACTAAATAGAATAAGAGTGGTCAAAAACTAGCCAACTTTGAGTATTAGAGAGGGACACAAAAGAGATAATGAGCCTTGGGCCAAGAATTGGAGAATACAGGAGAATCAAGAATATGACAAAGTCAATACTAGAAAATCAACAACAAGTGAAACATGCTGAAGGGCAATAAACTATGACAAGACAACAGGGAGTGTAATGAAAAAACATAAATACTCTCAGATGTCTAGAGAGCTGTAGCAGGGGGTGTGCATAGCAACAAAAGGGTATTGTGTAAGTCTGCATGAGCATTTTCAGAACTTTTTGGCCCTACTTTCAAAAAGTATGTTTGGTGCAAAAACACTGCACATCGCCAAAAGAACACCATACCCACAGTGAAGCATGGTGGTGGCAGCATCATGCCAAGGGGCTGTTTTTTCTTTTATGGGAATTATGAACAGTTCCAAATACCAGTCAATACTGGCACAAAACCTTCAGGCTTCTGATAGACGTATGGTAGAGTGTCCCCTGACTGTCATAGGTATGGGTGTGATTTGCCAGACTGATGCAGGTGTGGTCAAGCTTTGGCAATGTGATGCGAGACACTGGAAGATACCTGTGTCAGTTGATCATGCATGAAAGAAGCACTGACAGGGGATAAACAGAAGACTACAGGTAGTTCTCCTTCTCTAGGCAGCCTGTGACTGTTGACAATCTAAATTGGCAAGGGTAAATGTATTGATTGTCAAATGCTTTATAACAGGACACTCAAACTCTGGCCCCACTGAAGTTTCTGTACTACTCCTTCCGTGATTCTCTATCTATTGCATTCAAAAATTCTGGGAATTGTGGGCAAACAACAGCCGGGTTCAGAGTTTGCTATCCCTGTTCTATAGAAAATCAGTGGGCACCAATACAATGTTCGCGCTAAAAAGGAAACGCAAAGGAGAAAAACCTGCACCTGCAGGTTTCTCCTTTGCATCCCCGTTTTAGCGTGATAGTACGATGCAGGTGCTAAAAAGCAGCCTGCATCATAATCGGGTGCTAAGCCCCGGGATGCGCATGGAAGCGCTAAGCGCCACTGCGAGCATCCACTCGATGGAGTCCATAGGACTCCATTGAGGCAGACGCTGGCGGTCACATGACCTGCCAGATCTCTCCTCGAGTGATCCAGCAGGTCGGCGCAGTGATCTGCAGTGGGATACTTGGGACTTTTTCCCCCAGTCTCTCTCTGCACCCGGCGGATGGAGGAGGCAGTTGGAGCCACGGTCCTCGACGTGGGATAGGAGGTGAGCACCTGATTTTTTTTGGGGGGGGGTTCTGGCTGGTGCTGACTGGTTCTGCAGTAGCGGAATCTGTTAGCACCAGGTCCAGGCTGTTTAACTTTCGTGTAACCGCAGCCGGACGGTAATTAGCATTAGTATATTGTAATGCTAATTAACACTTTGCACTCCCCATGTTAAGTATAGGGAGCGCAAAGTACAGTAACCTTGCGCTGAAGAGCGCAAGATACCAATCGCTAACGTGTTTTTTAACCCGTTAGTGTTTGGATTGTAATATGGGTGGCCTGTACTAGGGCCACCAGGGCTAACGTTAACGCTCACGCAGGTGAGAGCTAACGTTAACGTGAACAATGTAATGGTGCCCAGTATATTTAAAGTACAAAGTTACTTTGGTTATGTTGTAAATACTCAATTCAGAACATGCCCACCTTCATATCCTTTTTCCTGCTTTTACCTGGGATTGTTCACAAGTTTTTCAGCAGATGTCGCGTATTCACAGTACTTTGGATCTTCTCCGTGATCAGTGATAAAACGGAGTTGTAGGATTATAATATTCATTTTGCTAAACACAGCTTGTCTGCAAATATCATGTTTATTCTGTTAAACTGCAAATGCTTGCAGACAGTGCTATCTTATTTTAACATCGAACGCTCATCTAATGTAAAAGCAATTTATTAATTATACTCCCACTGTGGATTCTTCAACATAACTGAGAGTCAAGAGCATGTGTGTGCTATGACTAGCTTATTTTCATAAATTAAATTAAGTTGTACTGTAACTTGTCACCTCTTGCTAGAAATGTTAAAAATTAATAAAGACTATTAAACTTTAAAAAAGTGTCACTTGCTCTAATAAATGTGCCATCTGATTTATTCAAGCAGAGACATAAATCACAAACATTTTAGAGGACAGAAAGCTCTTTGTCAGTGCCTGAGAAGCGAAATCAACAAGAACTAAAAATGCATTTAACACTCTTTTCCATATTTTCTTTCCCAGGACACCTATATCGCCAAGTGTAGTTGTGCAAATTCTATATTCAACTGATGTGCTGCGCGTTGGACTTTTGATTAGCTGCTGCCAAGGTATTAAATGCAACAAAATAAAGACTCAGATTTTTTGCATGTTAATAATTATGAAAAGGAAACTAGAGAGAAGTCCAGAAAAGATAAAAGCAAAAGGTATAATGTAAAAGGTGTATTAAACATGAAACCAAAACCTTGATAAAAATCCACTCTCATGACTGAAACATTTACCATGAAACATTGTAAATGATTATGGGCATTAAAGCAATAATTTACTATTCTGCAAATCTGCTTTTGAATGCTTAAGGATAGCCACCCTGTGAGGCCGTCAAACTCTGCAACAAAATCAAACAAGAAAACATCACCTGTTTTTGTAGTGTGTATATATATATATATATATATATATAGTTTATAGCTGCAGAGGACATTTACACATCCTAGCAATTCAGAGAACTGTTTACAGAGCTCTTGTGCTACATTCCCCATATGCAGCAAAGAACTCTGGGTAGGATATGCAAATGAAGTCCACAGCTTATCACTTTGTTTTGTATCTAGGCTCTATAAAAACACAGAACCTGCTTTGTTCAATGCCATGCCATATTAAATGGCTTCTTTTAGCAAAGGCCAGGTTTTGCAACCAGATCCAATCACTCCTATACAGCTTTTTCGGGCTCATTTACCCTCATCAGCAGGAGACGGAATGTAACTGGTTGATATTGATGCTCTGCACAATACTGGTATACAATCTAGGCCAGAGACCCTGCACGGTACATAGCAGCCCTACTCTGAAAGACCGTTCTTTAGAATAGCCGGATCTGCTCTAAAGAAAAATAATATAGCAGTGCCAGGCAGAGTCTAAGGACATACAGATGAATACAGGAATGTGCATGAGTAAATATCAACAGTACAGACAAGGAGCATACACAAGAAATGTCAAGAAAAGCCAGGAGTCAAAAACCAGAACGTGTACCTTATACAGAAGCCAGGGATCCAGAACCAGGAGATAAGTCAGCCAAGCAAAAAGGGTCAGAACCAGGTAATCAGCATACATAAAACATGAACAGAAAAAGCAAAGTAAAGGAGACACACTAAACCTTAATGCACAGGAGTAACTAGACATAAACTAGAGAACACAGTGACAAGGGATACTGACCAACAGAGGAAAACAGAACCAAAAGCATAAACCAAAAATATACAGACTGCCACAGGAATACACAACAAGGAGCTCAGAACACAGCAGGCTGGGTGCAGGCAAACTGGAGCAATGACAGAGCGATGGGGTATGGGCCCATCGCTTTAAATAGGGAGGGGATCAGGACAACGCTCAGCAGGTGAACAGACAGACATGAAGCAATTAACCCCTGGGCTGCTACCCAGGAAGAGCAACATAAGAACACATTGGAAAAAACAGGAATACATGAATACAGAGGGCAGGGGGACAGGGTTGGAGCGACTAAATGTGACAGGTACTTTCAAAAGGTTCACAAATTGTAACTTGCAAAGAAATAGTGAACATATCTATGCCTTTGTGTCGTTGCGTACTGTACTGTATTTGTGTGGTTTATAGGTCTGTTCAATCAATAACCTCTAATGGGGAGGAATGGGGTCCTGTACTTATTGTCACGTACCTCCTAGATATAATGTCTAATCCTTATATGCAGACAAACTATACTACACTGCCGGTCCTTGAAGTGGCCAGTAACTCTACCTACCTCCAAATAATAACAGTACCAGAGGTATACTCAAACAGAAATAAATAAACAACTCGGGTTAATACCAGAGATACTCCTGAGCCAGATACCAGGGGTTACTATGCCAGAATGTTCATGAGACAGGTACCAGGGATTAATGCCAGAGCAGGTAGTCAGACACGAGCCAAGGGGATAACAACCAGCAGAATCGTCAGACCTGTGACCGCTGCTGGCCACCAGGACATGGGCACAGCAGCGCGGGACGTGACACTTATGTGATGTATTGTTACCACTTTTAATGCTGGTTCTTTTAAGTCCATAGACAGAGCAGTAATAAGGGAGGTACAGTTCAGTACTCATCTATGGGGCCAGGGCTCCAAACAACAAATTAGAGACACCATTAAGAGGTGACAGCCTGTGACTGCAACCCCCTTTCCAATGCCTCCTTCTGCGTTGTCAGCTGCAGGTGTATCATTCAGAGCCTAGGGCCCCAGTATCAGCTCTCTGTGCCAAAATAAACAGTCGTAAGGGGTCTCCTGTCACTCTTTGGATTTCTCTTTCGTGGAATGCTGGTTGTTGTTGGAGTTTCAACAGTGGCGATGGGTTGGTGTCCTGGGGGCTATTGATCAGTTGATCAGTAATGAGTCCCAAGATTTCTTATGGCAGCCCTGTCCACAGAGTTACATCATACAAATGCCATACAGTGCTGTGAAATGTTGGTTCAGGCTGTTTATAAATAATTGAATAGACACGTGAGGTCACACTGAGGCTTTAAAACAGGCTTAACTTAATAATTGTGCTCCTCCCCGTCAACGTCTCTATTGGCGCTGTGTAGCAAATATAACACCATTATTTTATGGTGTCTATAAATAATTTTAATTATGTTTAAATCTGTTTTGGTTTTGATTGCTCCCATTTTAATTTTTTTTAGTTTAAATTTTGTTTGCAATGTACTGGTTGTCCACTCACTGAAATGTGATTACAGAACCACCTTGAGTGAATCTGTTTATATTTTGGTATGATAGTGTTAAAAGTACATACTCAACTCACATACTTTATGATAGTTGATGGGCTATGACAATCACAAGAAATATCCCTAGAGAATGAGTGGCTGTCATAGTACGTCATCTGCTAAAGAGAGTTATACGCCCCTCCTCACTAAGATCACTCATGGATCATGGACTGTCATTTCTGGGTGCCTCTGACGTAAGGCATGCTGGTGCAGCCAAATCAAGTCACCATAATAATGAAAAGTGACTCTGATAATAACAGGACTTCATCATAGAAATTAGTGATTCTCTAGTCCATATATCCATATGACACTTGAAAACAAAAAGTAAAAATAACAAAACTCATCTATCCTTATAGTACGAAGACTCATCACAAAGAGACATTGTCTTAGATTTATTATTGATCAACTATAAATCTAGAATCAAGCTATGAGATTTGGTGGTTCAGCTCAGAAAAATTATACACTAAGGCTAGGGTCAGACGAAAGCATTTTTCCCCGCGAACGTGAAAAAGTGCGTCCGAACGCATTGACGTATTTTTTCACGAAATGTGCAAAAACGGTCAGATGACGCGCATTTTCGGGCGTGATTTTGTACGATCGTCATTAAAACTCTTTTTGCATCTGGACGTTATGTAGGCTGGACATTAGCAGCGTCTGACATCTCCTAATCACGCAAACACGCCGCTATGCCGCAGCTGCACACTCAGTACGTCAGTACTAGCGGTTCAGCGTTCTCAGAAAAATGCGTTCAAATTCCACTTGCGTTGCACGGCCGGACTTTTGTGCGGCCGTACATCGTATATTGGCCGTCATTGCCCGTCATCTGCTGCTATTGCGGCCGTAATTATGTGCGCTAGAACGCCCATTAAAAGTGCGCTGGTCTGACCCCAGCCTAAATGTCACATCTAAAAATGGAATTCACAATCTTCTCAGCATAGTAATGCATATAACACATTAAAAACACAAACACATACTGAAAGCACAGTCCATGGAGACACAGACAAAACCAGGCAGAACTTATAATAGGTAGAGGTAAGCTCTGCAGCAATACAGAGTGGGCACTCACAAAGAACACAGACCTAGTCCATATAAATATAATCCAAGGAACAAGCCAGAGAAAACAAGACAATAGGACAATTTAGACAGAGTTTAAGCAAAGTCTAAGATGTTTAACAGTTCCCATGGAACACTTGCTCTCTTTTGAAGTTAGCATTGCAGAACCCACACGTTATATTAAAAGCATGTTCTTCACTCTAGAAGTATGGAGTAAGCCTAATTAAAGGAACACTCTATTAAAAAATATAGTTTCCTGTTTTTGTCCTTAAATAAGTGGTCTTGATTGTGCCATTACAGGGATGAATTCTCCATATGTAAATCAGCCTGCTCTCACCCAGAAAGGGTGGCCAGCACTGATTGCCAAGGACGTCATCCCTGCACGAGAGGTGCAGCAATCCCCGCGATCGTTTCGGCCTTATTGGGCCTCATCAGGAGGGTATAGCTGAGAGCCCTCTAGGCACATCAAGCAAGGGGTCCACGTCTGGATGACCCTTTACACTTAAAGTGAGAAAAGGGGGAGTGTTTGTGAGGGTCCTGAGAACGAGCAACAGCACTAATGGCCTGCTCTACCAGCATTATAAACCTAGCCCAGTTAGTCAATTTTTGCAGGCTTTCTGTGACTTCTGGACGCCTTGCATTCCACCACTGAGGCACACAAGTGATGCTAGTTCATCTTCTGAGACAGAAACACAGTCATGATAAACACATCCACCCAAGGTTCACTTCCTGCAGCCTCGCCATCTTGGTTGAGGTGTATTCAGTCCATGTGCCCAGTAACTTGTTTCCATAACAGGTAGGGCTGATGTGCCAATTCTGTCTAAAGATGGATTATTGGGTGGTGAATGTTTCTTATATTCCTTAAATCTAATCTTTTTTCAGCACAAGCCACTTGATGTCTAGTGGCTGTTTTTGCACATGAATTTTATCATGACAGAAAAACAAAAACTTTATATGTAATCAAGAGTATTCGTAAAACATTCATTTAAATACAACTGCTCTGCTAGCTTCCTTGTATTAAGAATGGAAGTGATCTGCTTAATTACGTTGTTCAGGTGGAAAAAATTCAATTAGTGGGGTACATCAGAGTTTGGAATTGTATGGGACTGAAAAGAATTTCCCCAATTCCATCCTTAAATTTTATTTCCGCCCCACTAGCATGGAAAGGCATTGTTGGGTAATGATTTGTTACAGGTTTCTATGATTATCATTTCTCTAAGAATACATTCTGGAACCAGATTGTCTCTTCCACTCAAAGTACCTCTGGTCTGTGCTAAAGGTTGACAGACTTACAGATAAAAAGACAGGTCAATAGAAAGACAGACGTTGGTTTATTCACTATGTAATGATCCCTACTGCGTAATTTTTAACATTTTCTCAAGCTCACAAATTGTTCATATCTTCTAATCTATGGTATCACCAAACAAAAATGAATCCTAGCAATAATCTGTTTCCCATAGAATCATTTCTTTAATCCATTCTACTAAATTTTAAAGATTTAACATGAAATCTACCCTGAAGTGACAAATCAAGAAAGATTATCTATTGATGATTTTATGCATATTACATTGTATTCCCTCAAGCCCTTTTTTATGCTTGATTTAGAAGTAGCGCACTGTGAATGTAAAGGATTGAAACACTGTGATTTAATATATAAATTAACTATCCTTGACTGAAGGTTAATCCTTTAAAAGGGATCCCCAAACTTTGCATAACAATATCTAGGTTAAAGGGGCTATTCAGAGAGCACCGAAATGTCACCGACATTTCGGTGCTCTCTCGTTCCCCGCAGTTGGGTGAATCAAATTCCTCGACCCTGTGGTGAAATCAGCATTCACCGTAGGGTCCCCGAACTGCAGGGAAAAGCCGGAGAGCGGATCAGAAAAATCCCCGAAAAAAAATCACCTGAAAACTCGTTGAAAAATTGACGAAAATCCTGCATTAATTATACCGCACAGAGAGGCGCTTGTTCGCCGCAGTGTGCGTATTCATCTGCTGCATTAATTATACCGTGCAGAGAGGCACTTGTTCCCCGCAGTGTGCGTATTCATATGCTGCATTAATTATACCGCGCAGAGAGGTGCTTTCCTGCAGTGTGCGTATTCATATGCTGCATTAATTATACCGTGCAGAGAGGCGCTTGTTCCCCGCAGTGTGCGTATTCATATGCTGCATTAATTATACCGTGCAGAGAGGCGCTTGTTCCCCGCAGTGTGCGTATTCATATGCTGCATTAATTATACCGTGCAGAGAGGCGCTTGTTCCCCGCAGTGTGCGTATTCATATCCTGCATTAATTATACCCGCAGAGAGGTGCTTCCCTGAAGTGTGCTTATTCATATGCTGCATTAATTATACCGTGCAGAGAGGCGCTTGTTCCCCGCAGTGTGCGTATTCATATGCTGCATTAATTATACCGTGCAGAGAGGCGCTTGTTCCCCGCAGTGTGCGTATTCATATGCTGCATTAATTATACCGCGCAGAGAGGTGCTTCCCTGAAGTGTGCGTATTCATATGCTGCATTAATTATACCGTGCAGAGAGGCGCTTGTTCCCCGCAGTGTGCGGATTCATATGCTGCATTAATTATACCGTGCAGAGAGGCGCTTGTTCCCCGCAGTGTGCGTATTCATATGCTGCATTAATTATACCGTGCAGAGAGGCGCTTGTTCCCCGCAGTGTGCGTATTCATATGCTGCATTAATTATACCGTGCAGAGAGGCGCTTGTTCCCCGCAGTGTGCGTATTCATATGCTGCATTAATTATACCGCGCAGAGAGGTGCTTCCCTGAAGTGTGCGTATTCATATGCTGCATTAATTATACCGTGCAGAGAGGCGCTTGTTCCCCGCAGTGTGCGGATTCATATGCTGCATTAATTATACCGTGCAGAGAGGCGCTTGTTCCCCGCAGTGTGTGGATTCATATGCTGCATTAATTATACCGCGCAGAGAGGTGCTTGTTCCCCGCAGTGTGTGGATTCATATGCTGCATTAATTATACCGTGCAGAGAGGCGCTTGTTCCCCGCAGTGTGCATATTCATATGCTGCATTAATTATACCGCGCAGAGAGGTGCTTGTTCCCCGCAGTGTGTGGATTCATATGCTGCATTAATTATACCGCGCAGAGAGGTGCTTCCCTGAAGTGTGCGTATTCATATGCTGCATTAATTATACCGTACAGAGAGGCGCTTGTTCCCCGCAGTGTGCATATTCATATGCTGCATTAATTATACCGCGCAGAGAGGTGCTTGTTCCCCGCAGTGTGCATATTCATATGCTGCCTTAATTATACCGCGCAGAGAGGCGCTTGTTCCCCGCAGTGTGCATATTCATATGCTGCATTAATTATACCGCGCAGAGAGGCGCTTGTTCCCCGCAGTGTGCGTTTTCATATGCTGCCTTAATTATACCGCGCAGAGAGGCGCTTCCCTGCAGTGTGTGGATTCCTATGCTGCATTATTTTTTTTTTGGTTTAAACCTTTTTTTTTTTTTTTTCGTTTCTGATAATATTGTTCAGCTTTTTTTCCGTTTTAAAATCTTTTGTTCTGTTATTTTCTTTAAAGTCAGTCCACTTGGGTCAGTATTTTATTTTTGCGTTTTTTAAATCATTTTGTTCATTTCATACCATTTTAATATGATTAAATAAATTTGTGCAATGCCTATTCATAAGAAAAAAAGGATCTTTATTTAATAAAAAAAACGATAGAAATCGGCAGAATTACCGTATCGACAGAATTATCGAATCATTGGAAACGATATGGAATTAGCAATGGAACTGAAAAATATGATGTCCGAAATGGAACCGAAATCACGAATGGAACAAAAATGACTTGCGATTTTACACATTTCACGTGCATGCGAAAACAAGAAAATCTTTTCGTTACGGATTGTCAGGTCCAGCCAGGCTGGGTGGGTGAGGGTGCGAGCCCAGGTTGCAGTGACAAAGCAAGCAGGAGGTTTAAACCAAAAAGGGGTTTATTTGATATATAACAAATACAGGGTGAGGGGTTTGATAGGAAAAAGGCTGCCTAACAAAGGGAGAACTGGGAATAAACAGGAAGGGATTAACCTTGTAAAATACAGGTTCAGAGGCAGAGAGGGAGTAACTAAATACAGAATGAATAGGACTTGAGCAGGGCTGACAATGCATACAATACGGAATATGAGAGAGGACGCAAGAGGTTAATTTACAGACAGAGGAACAGGGCTGAGAGCAGGGTTGTAGAATAAATCCAGTTAACAGGGAGTCCGGCAGCTGGATAAACAATAAGCAGAAGATCTGTATGAAGGAGTCCTTGGATGAAATGGAAGGGGGGGTCACAGATGAAAGCGGGGTACCAGGAAAAGCAGTGAGGGAATCTTGCGTGGTATCAAAGGGATGATCCAGAAGGGTAGTCAAATGGAGTCCATAGGTCCAGGAATATAGAAGGCGGTAATCCGGTGAGCAAGTAAGGGGTCTGGTACATGTAGAATCTGAATGCTGGGTTTAAACAGGACAGGCTCCTGGCTACAAAAGCTCCACTCAGGGAGTGTAAACTGATGCTGAAGCCCTTAGGGAGGGGCGCGGTTTCATTATATGGAAGCAGTCAGGCTGGCTGATTAGGTACACCTGCAGAGCTGGCTGAGAAGTCTGTTTTAAATCTAGGGCAGCACCTTCCATGTGCTGCCCAGGGAATTTCAGTGCGCAGCAGCACTAGTTTTGCCTTTGCGGCGACCGCGAGGACCAAGGATCGAAAATCTTTTCGTATTGGACGTTTTCGGATCCGATCCGATTCGGAAATTCAGTCGGATCTGAAGCCATGAATCGGACCAATTCGTGAAAAATACGAATCGGTCTGAATCGAACCGCACATCCCTAATTGAAAGCTATGGGATTCTCCTGAATAAACCTGCCGAATGAAAACACCGAATAGCAGGGCATTTCTCTGACATTTCACTGCTGTTCGTTGTTCATTTAATAGGTTAACCATTGCTTTTCTGCCGTCGAACAGGCACTGTATTTTGCTGGCAAAATTTGACGAACTGCCTGCTTTCTGAATAGCCGAATAGCCCCGAAATTGCACCGTATGGGGGAAATTCTCTGTTCAGTGCAATTTTCGGGGCCAGATCGTCTCTCTCTGAATAACCGTGTCACACAGTCATAGATAATATTAGGATGTGCAAATTTCTTGAAAATATAACTTATTTCACAATATTCTTAGCATGTTATCAGGCAAATGTGTATAAATTCATTGTATCTTTGAAAATGACCAACAGTTCAAGGAAATTGTTTGGGCAAACAAAAAAAGAAAAACATTTTAAAAAAACTGAAAAACTGTTTCGATCTGCGCCAAATCAAAAGGGGCAGAATCTGTTGCATTAATTGAGTTAATTAATCAGCATTGTTTGTTTTATAAGTAAAAGCACATAATTCCTCTGCCTTAGAATAGAGAAAAACGTAATTCATTTTTTAAAAAAAAAGTATTTCTAAATACTACATGGACATATTTGTTATCGTTGGAAAGGCCAGACTCTGATGCCAATGACACCACACTTGACCTTGTGTGGTGTAAAAATCAGAGATGCAGTGTTCCAAAGTCCCCCTGTCTCTCCTCACTGCAGTGCATCGGTCTAGGTTGTCAATGAAACAATGCATTGTGCCATCAGCTCTACACTTGCCGGCAGTGTGGGAATTGAGAAGGTGAGTTAGGCTAGGGTCAGACTGAGGCAGTGCGAACGTGCGTGCAGCCGCACTTATCACGGCCGCACTAGCAGCAGATGCCGGGCAATGACGGCCAATTACGAAGTACGGTCGCACAAAAGTCCGGCTGCGCAACGCAAGTGGAAATGAACGCATTTTTTCGAGAACGTGAAACCGCAGGTACTGACGTACAGAGTGCGCTGCGTCGCTAGCGGCGTGTGTGCGTGATTAGGAGACGTCAGACGCTGCTAATGTCGGCCACATAATGTCCAGACACAAAAAGAGTTTTATTGATGATCCGTACAAAATCACGGACGAAAATGCGCATAGTATGACCACTATCGCGTATTCTGTGAAAAAATACGTCCATTCGTTCGAACGCACTTTTTCACAGACAACATAAAAATGCGTTCGTCTGACCCTAGCCTTAGCCTATAATTGTAAACTGAATAATAGTGCTGCTTTAGAAAGAAAAAAGAGAAAAATATAATTTTATTATTTTATTTGTCCATAAATCTAACCTGGTCATGTTTTGCATCACTGGAAAGGGCATAATCTGCCCTTTCCAATGATACCTTATATGTCCCTCTTGCCTGCAGAGCTCTAGAGACACATGGGTCGAAATGATTATAATTTTTTTAAACGCGAGATAAGTGCTAATTGAGGGACAGAAATCTTGGTGAGTTCTAGTGATGGGCCGAACACCCCCGTGTTCGGTTCGCATTCGAACACGAACATTTGAAAAAGTTCGAATTCGAACACGATTCGATCTCAATGCAAGTCAATGGGACTCGAACGTTCGATTTTTAGAATGCCCTCCAAGAGGGCATATATGCAAGATATTTGCCATAAAAGGTGTATGGGGGTCCAGGTAGTGACAGGAAACAAGGACATAAAGTTAAAAAAAGTTTTTAAAGGAACAGTGATTTTTCCATGACATAAAGGTTAAGAATAAAAACAAAAAATTCCTTCAAATATCGTGCCTAGGAGGTCCCCATAACCTGCCCGTGAAGTGGTGGATTTGTAGGATGTATAGAAACATTTAAAAAGAAAAAATTACATTTCAAATGACGGTAAATGTTTTTCCTTTAATCTATTATTAAACAACTGCTTGGGGCGGCAGCCTGTATGAAAAGAGGAGACATTTTAGGACACGCAGAACAAGTTTAGTGATTTGTTTGGCTAAATTATGGTGAAACTTATGCAGGCTTTGGATGAAAGTAACAACAGGTGCATTAAAATTGGACCTTTGGTGCCAGCTAGTGCCTTCACACCGTAACCCCTCTAAGGTATTGTGGAAGAGTGCAGGGGTGGACCCTGCCATCAAATATTAAAATGATATGAATCTGGTACACGCGTCAGTGCACCCAAATATTGGGCCCTTGGTGCCAGCTAGTGCCTTCACAACGTAACCCCTCTGAGGTATTGTGGAAGAGTGCAGTGGTGGAGGTTTTGGGAATGCAGAAGAGATCCCCGATATACTCAGTTACAACAGCATCAGGGGAGTGATAGCTGCTGATCCAGGACTGATTCATTTTTATAAATGTCAGCCGGTCTACAGAGTCGGTGGACAGACGCACTCTTTTGTCTGTGACAAAACCTCCAGGGGCACTGAACGTCCTTTCAGAAAGCAAGCTGTATGAAGGGCAACCTAGTAGCTGCATAGCATATTGGCTAAGTTCTGGCCAGTGATCCAATCTCAACACCCAGTAAGCCAGTGTGTTGTAAAGGTATCCAGGTCTGCCCTTGCCCCTAGGTAGTCCTGCACCATATGGTGAAGACGATGGCAATGGGTGCCTACATTTGACGTCCCTGGGCATCGTGGACTAAAAAAATTGCAAAAGGCATCAGTCAAGCGGCCCCCTTCACCGCTCTTCATCTGATAAACCACAGCCTCAGAAGCACCTGTGTCATCACTTGGTAACCTACCAGTGCCTGGAAAGGTGATACACAAGTGTCGCTTTAGAGCGTCCTCAAGTTGTTTCATCCTGTCCTCCCTCTGTGAGGGCAGGATGAGCTCTGCAACTTTACTCTTGTATCGTGGATCAAGAAGGCTTGCCAACCAGTAATGATCCCTCTCCTTGATAGCACAAATCCTGGGGTCCTTTACCAGGCTTTGCAGGATAAGGGAGCCCATGCAGCATAGGTTGGAGGTAGCATTAGCTTCCGAGTGGTCCTGGTCGCTGAGGATGACAGTATCGTGCACTACCTCCTCCCAGCCACGTACTAGTCCTTGGGTTTCTGGTGACACAAAACACTCCCTTGAGGAATCCCCACCTTCAATGCCCCAAACCTTAAATATTCCTCCTCCTCCTCATCCTCCTCATCCTCCTCCTGTCTGATCTGAGGACCCGCAGGAATGCTGTCTGCGTAAAGACTGGGGCCTTGAGAGCTAGGGAAGTCCTCCTCTTCCTCGCACTGCTCTGCCTCTAGTGCCACATCTATAATTCCCTGCAGAGTGCGCTCCAGCAGGAACACTAAAGGAATTGTGTCACTGATGCATGCACTGTCCCTGCTCGCCATCCTCATTGCCTCCTCAAATGGTGACAGTACAGTGCATGCATCCTTGATCATCAGCCACTGCAGGGGGGGAACCAATTTGACCTGAACCTTTCCTTGTGCCATACTCACACAGGTACTCATTGATGGCCCTCTGCTGCTTGTGCAGATGCTGCAGCATTGCCAATGTTGAGTTCCACCTGGTGGGCATGTCACAGATCAGGCGGTTTGTGGGAAGGTGGAATTCTCTTTGAATTTCTGCCAGGCGAACACTTGCTGGGAATGACCGCCTGAAGTGGCTGCAGACTTTTCTGGTCTGGCTGAGAAGCTCTGCCAGCCCTGGGTACCTGGTTAGGAAATGCTGTACCACCAGGTTTAGGATGTGTGCTAGGCATGGTACATGCACCAACTTACCCAGGCGTAAGGCGGAGAGAAGGTTGCTGCCATTATCACAGACGACCATTCCCAGCTCAAGCTGGCGTGGTGTTAACCATCTCTGCGCCTGCCCCTGCAGAGCTGACAGAATTTCTGGCCCGGTGTGGCTCCTGTCCCCTAAACAAACCAGCTCAAGTACAGTATGGCATCTTTTTGCTTGAGCCATTGCATAGCCCCTGCCATGCGTCGGTTTAACTGCCACTTCACCAGAGACAGAGAAGGAAGAGGAAGAGGTGGTGGATCAGACAGACCTCACATAAGCAGCTTTCTGGAGGCGTGGTGGATGAACAAGCTCCTGCACAGAGCCCCGTCCTGGATCCCTCCCAGCTGCAAGCAGAGTTACCCAGTGTGCCATGAAGGAAATGTATCGGCCCTGTCCATGCTTGTTGGACCACATGTCTAAAGTAATGTGCACCTTGCTGCTGACTGCCTTTCCCAATGACTCCATAACATTGTCTTCCACGTGCTGGTATAGTGCTGGAATGGCCTTCTGTGAAAAGAAGTGGCGTTTTGGAACCTGCCACTGTGGTACAGCACATTCGGCAAATTCATGGAAGGAGGCAGAGTCCACCAGCTGGAAAGGCAGCAGCTGTAATGCGAGTAATTTTGCCAAGCTGGCATTTAGACGCTGTGCAAGGGGATGGTTGGGACTATATTTTTCTTACGCTGCAGCAGCTGGGGCAGCGAAATCTGACTGCGTAAATCTTCAGCTGATGGGATGCTGTCACATTCTGAGGAAGGACCTGGTACACCTATTACTGTAGCATCATCCCTGTCAGTGGAGGTTGTAGGCAATGACATGGCAGGACATATAGTGGGGGTAGAGACAGATGATGAGGAGGACCTATGCAAAGTGTTGTGCCAACGGGATGCGTGGCAGGTGGTCATATATTGCTTCAAGCACGTGGTACCCAAGCGTCTGATGTTTTTCCCACGCTTGATCCAAAAAACTTTTTTTGAGCCATTTCACCGCTGTGCGCTGAGCTAATTTTTACCACTTTTGCTCATGTTTAAACGCGATTTGAAGCCATGGGAAATGTTTGAGCAAAAACGAGTGGGAAAAATTACGATCCAGGACCAGCATCTTACTTGCAATACCACAATACAAAAAGACAGTGGCTCGGTCCTCCTTTTCCTACAGAGCACCACAATTATGGAATAACCTCCCAGACACCATCAAATCTTCCCCCAGTCTTAAGTCACTCAAGAGCTCCTTACTAACATACCTCAATACAGAATGCACCTGTAAACATGTAACCTAGTGACTATATTCCCTACATATTTATTTTCTGTTAATCTGTATATTTGTGGTTTTGTTTTTAATATCTTGCATTGTATTACTTTGTATTTCTGTAACACTTCAATGTTCTTGAACCCAGGACATACTTGAAAACGAGAGAAATCTCAATGTATCCTTCCTGGTAAAATCCTTTATAAATAAATAAATAAATAAACGTTAAAGCTCACTTGCATGAGCATTAACATTTGCTGCGGCGTTCACCGCATATTTGTAACGATTCCCCAGGACAGACCTGGTAGGATCCCTGGTAACAGACCTCTAACCCTCCGTTCCTTAGGATGGTCGGGACACAGGACCACTAAACCTAACCTCTAGCAGCCACACAGGCCAGGGAGACCGCACCATCAATATACACCACAGACTGAGATCAATATATGTTTGTACTGCGCTATAGTATATGGCAGGATGGAAGCGCACCAGCAGTAACAAGCAGCAAAATATACCAGACAAGAGCGAGAGTAGTTGTTATAACAAAACCGGGTCAGCAACGTTTTAGGCACTTGTACTGCGCTACTGTATATGGTGAGAATCGGCGCACACCAGTAGCAACAGGAGGCAAACAGAACAGGCAGGGAGTAAACAGAGAGAATAGTCAAATGGCAGGCAAAGCCGGCAACAGATCGGTTCCTCAGAACAAGCAGGGTAATTAACAAGTATACAAACTGATTCAGTAAGCTAGCGATGCGGGAATAAAACTCCACGGCAAGGCGAGGTGTAAGCGCACGCTCCTGATTTAAAGGTCCCAGTGGCTCTGCGTCATCACGCAGCGCCCTGCCCCCTGAGCACTCACAGGTGCCACCGGAGCTCCTGGCATTCGGCCAGCTGGCGGCACCATGCGTCCGGGGGCTCCCCAATCACCACCCGGGGCCCTGGATGTCACAATATTACAATCCAAATGCAAACGGGTTAAGTAACCAAATTTGGAAGAAGAATAAATAATGCAGCATATTAATCCTCACACTGCCGCGCAGCACCTCTACAGTCTGACCCTAGCTTTAACCGGCGCACTGTGTGCAGCTTCTGAGAAGATACGCTATTAGTGTAGCGAGGAAGCCGGCTGCGCATTTTGCATCGCTCCCTCTACACTAATAGCGTATCTTCTCAGAAGCTGCACACAGTGCGCCGGTGTATGCTGCGTCTAACAGCGTGGGAGACGGGAGGCTGCGCTTGTTGGTGGATACAGGAATCAGGTGAGTATTAGAAAGAAAAAAAAAAGGTTTTATTTTATGTTTCTTGGGACATTTAAAAATGTCCTCGGATTTTATTTTTTTTAGAAATGTGCCGCCTTACCTTAGCCTGGTGGTCAGTCAGTGGAGGCTCCCCGGATCCTGGTTGTGGGGGGGGGGGGTCTGCCGTGGCCGCAGGTGCAGTGGCTCCCTCCCTGCGCAACCCTTCTGCCACATGCACCCAGCCGGCCTGCCACACAGTCGCAGCTCTGTCATCCGGCAGCCGCATGCTCCTCAAGGGATCCTTGGGAGGCCCCGGCGGGCTGCCCTCTACAGTACCTGATTAGAGGGCCTCGTCTGCCTGATGTTTTAGCAACAAGATTGTCTTATCCCATAGGCTTCAATGTTAAAAATATTTCCATTTTAATTCCATATCTAATAAACCGTTGCTTATAATATTCTGCAGTCTCTTTATTTTTAGATTTTTTGGATTTTTTAAGCACTTTTTAAAAAAAATTCAAAATTATTATTTTTTTCGAACTTTTTGCGAACGGCCTGAAAATTTCGAAGTTCACGAACTTTCGAATGGCCGATGTTCGATGCAAACTCATGTTCGCATCGAACCGCCAGCCCATCCCTAGTGAGTTCCCACACTTCTTTTTTCGGGACTTGACCCCTGATTACAGGGCTGGATATAGATATGGAAAGGGATCAAATACTTCTTTGCAAAAGCAAGAGACATCATTAGAAAGACAGAATGTAGTTAAAGTTATAAATTAAGTAAAATAAATAACCAAATGATCAAACAGTGATCATTTCCTGTTTAGAGTGCAGACAATTGACAAACACAACATGGCGGATACATGTGAAAATGGGGATGCTGAGACACAAACAGGTTTGCCGTAAACTGTAATCACAGATTCTGTGCTAACGTTTGGGTTTCCTCTACTGCAAAAACAATATCAACAATGAAATATTGCAGCATTGTATGCGTATAATTGTTTTCGGCATTAGCCCATCCCCAGCAGTGTTATGTTTGGACTCCAAAAAGCAGCTCTACAGGGGGGGGAAAAATCTGTGGCAGAAGCTAGGCTTTTTGTTGAGAGAAACTTTCATGTGTATGATGGTCTCACAGTTAACCACAGAACTGCACTCCATTCATCTCCACGACACCCAAGAGATGCTTGGAATTTTAAAAATACGCTTTCGAAAAATCAGCTCCAAGAAACCAGGTGGCATGAAAATATCCCCTTTAGCCAAAGGCCTCAAAGACCTTGATATGGAAGAAGAGCCTCCATATCAGAGTAGTTTGGGAGCAAGCCGGGAAGTAGACAGAGATGTTTTCACCTTCCGGATGTCAGCAATGGAAAACCCTACACCAGACGAGACGACCGCTCCACTGTATACAGTCTTTTTGACCCCTTGGGTTTTGCAGCCCCTATGAGAATTGAGGGGTGGTCTTTGCTTCTGAAGCTCCCCCTGCAGTCTTGTGACTGGGGTGCATGTTTACCAAATAGCAAAGACAACACATACAATATGTGGAGACATTTTCTCTTTGAGCTTAAATGGGACAAGATACCTTGGAGTACGCATCTGCCTCTCTCATCCAAACAGAGAGGAGAGAGATGCATGCATTCTGTGACACATACATTAAAGGGACATGCATGCTTTGCTAGAGTGCTTTTAAAAACGTGCATTGTCTTTTGAATCAGTCAGTAGTTGTATTTGGCAGGCATAAAAAGCAAGTAAATATGATATTTTTTCATATTTACCTGCTTTTCGATCTTGGTGTTTTCCATGACCACCTCAGGAGACACTTTGAGCTAACCAAACAGTGTGTATACCTAGGTATAGATAAAACGCACTGAGCATGTGCGGCAGAGTTACTCCACCTCCCTCCTGCACTGTGAGCTGAGGGGAGGGAGGGGCTAAGTGCCATTCCAATCTGTAACTCTTTCACTCCCACCTACTGCAGAGACAGGGAAGAAAAAATCAATAAACACAGGGAGAAAAAGAGACAGAGAGATACAGCAAGAAAAAAGCACAGCGAGGCAAAGCAAGAAAATTAAAAGGGAGAAAGACAAGATAAAGCAGAGAAAGCGCATGAAAAATGAGAGAGAGCGCAAGAGACAGACGTCACAAGAAAGAGTGTGAGGAGTGAGTGACTGTGTGAGGGATATGCAAAAATTACGTATCTGGACGGCGCGAAATACGCTAGGGGACTCGGATGGTTTCTCCAATAACGTCACCAGTATTGAGAGATATGCAATATACAGAAAAGAGAAAAACAGAATCTGGGTGCAGTAGAACAATAAATTGTGCGGATATTGACAGTATTCGTGTGGTTAATCAACTCACAAACGAAGAGCCTGAACACCGGCTCTGAGTGGATGATCGCTTTTGGGTTGTTAATCTGGGATCTCTTCACAGGTAACCTACTCCTTAAGAGTAGATGCATGCGCATCCCTTATTGACCCATTCATTGGTTGAAAAAACGGCCTGTTTTTATGAGATACAATTTGTGTCCCTATTGGATCACTAGATACTGTTTTTCATGAGATGTTATATATATTTTTTGAAATATGCTCTCCTTATATTGCTTCTCCGCTATGCCCCGATCGAAGCCGCATTTTGGTGACAACGTGATTCCGGAAATGTACACGTATTCACGTTGAAACGCAGGACTGTTCGCAATTCCGGAACCAACCACTATGGAACGCAAGGTGGAACGCAAGGTGGAACGCGGAAGTCTCAATTGCGCAGGCGCAAGATGGCGCTGACGGTGATACACACGAAAATATTCCAGAAAGAGGCTGTGAACGCACGCTGACCACCAATAAACCACATGTGGGGACAATTACCCTTAATTCTTTTAAATTGTAATGTATATAAGCATGCAAGGTATCTTAATGTGTAAAGACCAGCTGATGAAGCCGCGTTTTGTGCGGCAAAACGCTTCCTGGACCAGAGTCTAGTTTTTATTTTGTTTTATTTATTTAATAAATTTTTAAAGAGAACCGAACCAGTACCTGCATGCTTGGTATTTTTTGGGTTTGACCTACGAAACCCATGTGCCTTCCGTTTCGAGCTTGGAATAGCTCCAGCAAGTGTGAGTTTTCAATCGTCACGTTATTCACTGCAATATTTGGCGTCAGATATACACAGAATCCTGTTTCTGTTTTTTCTCCTTATTGCCCAATGAATATGGAGAAGAATCTCTACTCTTAAGGAGTAGGTTACCTGTGAAGAGATCCCAGATTAACAACCCAAAAGCGATCATCCACTCAGAGCCGGTGTTCAGGCTCTTCGTTTGTGAGTTGATTAACCACACGAATACTGTCAATATCCGCACAATTTATTGTTCTACTGCACCCAGATTCTGTTTTTCTCTTTTCTGTATTTTGCATATCTCTCAATACTGGTGACGTTATTGGAGAAACCATCCGAGTCCCCTAGCGTATTTCGCGCCGACCAGATACGTAATTTTTGCATATCCTGTTCACTGGTTTGGGGGAAACCACTCATCATCTGGTGTGGCTGGGTACTCGGGGGCTATATTGTGGGCGCTTACCATTCTTTTCCATACAACTGTGTGAGGGAGTTTGAGTGAGACAGTGAGTATGTAAACCATGAACGAGCACGAGCTTGTCAGCGGGTGAGTGAGTCTGTGTGCGTCTGTGTTAGCTATCTCTGCAACTGTGAAAGCAAAACACACTCACGCTCGCTCACCTGCATGTCGAAGTGCTTTGACAGGGAGGCTTTCTGCACGGCCGTAGCACGTCTGCTGTAGTGCGCGCAATTAGTGTGTGTGCTACAGCGTGTGGCCGGCCCCGTCAAAGCGTCACAACGCTGCGACTGACAAGAGGAGGCATGTCGGTACGGCGTACATAGTGTGCTCGTCTGACCCCGATATTTTAGGTTTAAAAAAATTATATTTAAATCTCATTCATTCTTCTATGTATTTTCTTGTGTTTTAAGTGATAAAAAATAATGAACATAGATTTATTATCAATCTCTCAATGATAAGAAGACATTGCAAAGGGCTTGTTTATCATTAGACTATTTTTTGTTTTTCAAGCTGTGGTGATTATTCAGCCATCATGAACTTGAACTTGTAAGAGAGTATGAAACTCCTAATACTTCTAATGGGGAGAAGTTTGTAGGAACTTACACCATGATTCTAGACCACCATCAATTAGTGAATCTAGTCTATTGATAAAGGTTTAGTGACCACTAGAAATGTTGCATATGTGTGACGATCAGCATGTGTTGCATTTGTTAACCATTAAAGGACACTCTGCACAGTGTTACCACTTGATGTTATCTGAGTGGTCACACTGCTTTGAGTTCCCTCTCCCTCCTCTCAGGACGGGGCTCAGAGTAAGGCGACCAATGAAATACATTTTATTTTTTGGCAAATGGTAAAAAAAATATTTTATTAGCATATGTTCCTCACCTGGCTGGCTGGAGTAGAGGTAACATCACTGCTCGGCGTGGAGAGAGCCTGTGGAGTCATGGGTTCGATCCTGAAGAGCACCTCTCTAGTAAGTATCCTTGAGCAAGACACCTAACGGTACATACTCACCACACAGGACATACTTGAAAACGAGAGAAATCTCAATGTATCCTTCCTGGTAAAATCCTTTCTCCAAAAAAAATTCTGTATAAAGTGTATTTGGTATGTAAGGCATAGGGATTGACAGTATTATATGTATATATGTTATTTCTCACATTTTGTCCATGGGGAAAAAAAATACTTCTCAGAACTTTTTGAAATATGACTACCAAATGTTAAGAAGATAAGATAGAGGAAAACGTTTCAAAGCATATTTTGTATTTTATTCTTACCAAAGAATTCTGGTTCAACAAAATATAAACTAACAATTCAGAACAGTAAAATATTGGTGGAGTTTTACAACAAAAGGGGGCTAGGAATAACCTGGGGGGGGGCAATTGCCCACCTGTAGCGACGGCAATGGAAGGGATACAGCATGTGCCAGTTACTATTTAAATCGGCATGCGCTGTATGCAGCTTCTGACAGGCTGCACTTTTAGCTTAGCGGGAGCTGCACAAAATGTTCAGCCGGCTTCCCCGCTACGCTAAAAGCGTATCCTCTCAGAAACTGTATATACAGCGTGCACTGGTTTTAATAGTAACCGGCACACATTGTATGCAGCTTCTGACAGCGTGGGAGACAGGAGGCTGCACTCGTCGGTGCATCCAGGGATCAGCTGAGTTTAAAAAGTATATATTTAAGTTCCGGCAGTGCTTTTTTCTATGAAAATAGGTGGGGGTACTTACCATGAAGTGCCAGAAAGCGTCAAGCAGCGAGCAAGCCAATGAAAAGATGGCATACACTCGCATGAACTAATAAACAAAGGGCGCACAGCAGCCCCATAGAGCCAAGGCCAGGCCATGACATTGTGTTGCCTGGGTCCAAAGATTAAATGCTGCCACACCCTTTAAACTATTCCCACAATACACACCTATGCTTATCACAGAGCTCCACAGCTATAAAAAACTCACAGTAATGTGCGGTGTGTATGAGCGTATCCCAGAGCTCCACAGCAATAAAACTCACAGTAATGTTCGGTGTGTATGAGTGTATCACAGAGCTCCATAGAAACAAAACTAACGCTCATACACACCGCACATTCCTGTATCACAGAGCTCCACAGCAATAAATCTCAAAGGATGTTACATAGTTACATAGGCTGAAAAAAGACATGCGTCCATCGGGTTCAGCCTCTCACACATCACCTACTGCTGTTGATCCAAAAGAAGGCAAAAAACCCAGTCTAAAGTGCTCGCCAATATGCAACACACTGGGAAAAAATTCCTTCTTGACCCCAGAATGGCAGTCAGATTTCTCCGTGGATCAAGAAGCTTTAACCCTCATATTAAATATTATAACCCTTAATATTCTGTGTCTGCAGGAAATCATCCAGTCGTTTTTTAAAAGTCTGTACAGTCTCTGACCCAACCACCGCAACAGGCAGAGAATTCCACAGCTTTATTGTTCTCAATGTAAAATAACCCTTCCTATGCTTTAGGCTGAATTTCCTTTCGTCCAGTCTAAATGGATGACCTCGTGCCTTGTGTATAGTACTGTTAATGAATAGGTTATCAGACAATGTTTTATAATGGCCTTGTATATATTTATATAAGGTTATCAGATCCCCTCTAAGGCACTGTTTCTCTAAACTAAACAGGTTTAAACTTGTCAGCCTTTCCTCGTAACTTAAACCTTCCATTCCCCTTATTAATTTAGTCGCCTGTCTCTGCACTTTTTCTAGCGCTATAATATCCTTTCTTAAGACAGGTGCCCAAAATTGCATGACATATTCAAGGTGCAGTCTTACCATTGATTTATACAGAGGCAAAATTATGTTTTCATCCCGAGAGTGAATTCCTCTTTTAATGCATGCCAATACCTTGCTGGCCTTGGCGGCTGCTGTTTGACATTGCACATTGTTATTTAGTTTGAAGTCTATGATTATTCCCAAATCCTTCTCCTGTTTTGATTTCCCTAACTCAGGACCATTTAGGGTATAAGTTGCGTGTGTGTTCTTCACTCCAAAGTGCATAACTTTGGATTTATCTACATTAAATTTCATCTTCTTATGTGCCCAGTCCCCCAATCTATCTAAATCCCTCTGCAGCAAAGTAACATCCTGTTCACATTGTATTGCTTTTCCTAGTTTTGTGTCATCTGCAAACACTGATACAGGACTTTCAATGCCTATCTCAAGGTCATTTATAAATAAATTGAATAGAATTGGTCCTGTAACAGACCCTTGAGGGAGACCACTTACCACTGATGTCCATCTTGAAAATGTACCATTTATGACTACTCTCTGTACCCTATCTTTTAGCCAGTTTTCTATCCAAGAACAAGTATTTTCATCTAGACCAATTTTTCTTAATTTAAATAGTAACCTCGTGTGGAACTCTGTCGAAAGCTTTGGCAAAATCCAAGTAAACTGCGAGCCCCTGATTTATACTTCTACTTACTTCCTCATAGAACGCAATTAGGTTTGTCTGACATGATCTGTGTTTCATAAAACCATGCTGATTTTTGCCAATTACATTATACCTCCCAATAAATTCCTGAATATTATCCCTTAGTAACCCCTCAAATACTTTCCCAGCCACAGATGTTAAGCTCACAGGTCTATATTTCCCAGGCACAAATTTTAATCCTTTCTTAAATATAGGGACCACGTCAGCTTTTCTCCAATCCTCTGGTACGATTCCTGAAAGAAAAGAATCTTGAAAGATTAAGACCAGAGGTTTACATATTTCAACACATACAGTCAGGTCCAGAAATATTGGGACATAGACACAATTCAAACATCTTTGGCTCTATTTTCACCACCACAATGGAGTTGGAATGAAACAAACACAATGTGCTTTAACCCTTTCGCTGCTGAGGCTTTTCACACCTCTGTGCTGAGGTCATTTTTACCGGTTTTGCTCATCATGTTTAAACGTGTTTTGAAGGCTTATTTTAGTATATGACCCAGACATATTATATATCGTTCTTTCCGTCAGACTCGGTAGATTCATAATATGTCATTATTATATGTATACGTTATGTCATGTCTGTATATTATAACAAAAAATGCAATAAAATATGTATTTTCAATAATTTACAACGTGTAAAGTGTTTTTTTTACATTTTAACATGCGAGCAATTGCGGTTATATTTTGTATGGGGTGCGCTTGTTAAAAAAATTAGAGATGGGGTCTCGTTACATTTTTTTTTGGTGAAAATTACACGATTTTTAACAAACGCACCGCATACAAAAATCGTTAGTGCAGCATCATTGTTCACATTATAATTGAAATGGGAACAATATTGCTGCATTAACGAACCAAAAAAAAGAAAAAAAAATGTTTATTTTTTTTTATAATTTTTTTTTAAATATATTTTTATTTTTATTTTTAATTTTTATTTTTTTTAAAAACTTTTTTCACTTTCGTGTTTGGTATCGTTGGAACGGCCATGCTCTGGCCGATCCAACCATACCAAACTTTAACCCCTAGCTGCCACGGATCGGGAGATAGGGAGTTCATTGGAACTCCCTATCTCCACCGTTGGTGGCAGTTAGGGGTTAACTCTAGGACTGGCGTCATCGTGCTATGCACGATGACGCCAGTCCTCAGGGGGAGTTCCCGGAGGCTTGGCCAACATCCAAGATGTCAGCCAGCTCCGGGAAAGGATCACGAACCGGCGCTTTTCAGCGCCGATTCGCGATCCAGCTCCCCAGGTGTTAATGCCAGGCACCATTTGGAAGGGCAGGCTGTGCCCTTCCAAATGGTGCCTGGGTTAACCCCCGCAACGCCGCCGATCGGGAGGGAGAGAGGTCCGAAGGACCTCGCCCCTCCCTTTCAGGCTCCTCCTCCGCACATGCGGGGGGGGCGCCTGAATTAGGTGTCATCGCGCTGCCGCGATGACACCTAATTTCATCGGCGGCAGTTCCGGATGCTGGGCTGACATCAAGGATGTCAGCCCGCACCGGGGGGGCCAGCGATCGGCCGGAACTCGGCCGAACGCTGACCCCAAAGGGAGGACGCGCTCAGCGCGTCCTCCGCACACCAGCAGCCATGCGGAGGACGCGCTGAGCGCGTCCTCTGCATCGAAGTGGTTAACTGCAGACTATCAGCTTTAATTTGAGGGTATGTACATCCAACTCAGGTGAACGGTGTAGGACTTACAGAAGTTTGCAGATGTGCGTCCCACTTGTTAAGGGACCAAAGGTAATGGGACAGAATAATAATCATAAATCAAACTTTCCCTTCTTAATACTTGGTTGCAAATCTTTTGCAGTCAATCACAGCCTGAAGTCTGGAACGCATAGACATCACCAGATGCTGGGTTTCATCCCTGGTTATGCTCTGCCAGGCCTCTACTGCAACTGTCTTCAGTTCCTGCTTGTTCTTGGGGCATTTTCCCTTAAGTTTTGTCTTCAGCAAGTGAAATGCATGCTTAATGGGATTCAGGTCAGGTGAATGACTTGGCCATTGCATAACATTCCACTTCTGTCCCTTCAAAAACTCTTTGGTTGCTTTTGCAGTATGCTTTGGGTCATTTTCCATCTGCACTGTGAAGCTGTCACGGATCCCTCTGATTACCAAAAGTGTGGTCCCTTTACGCAGACCGCTCTCTACCCTTCCGATCCTTGAATGGTCGGCAAAACTAGAAAGACAATTAACCAGACAATAGATAAACAAGGGGTAACACCAGACAGAGGTATGGAATAGAGTATTGTCACGAATCCTTCTGACTACCAAGATATTGATCTCTTTATGTAGCTCACTTTCTACTCTTCCGATCCTTGAATGGTCGGCAAAGCTATATAGACAATTAAGCAGGTAACAGATAAAGAAAGGAAACACCAGACAGGGGTACAGAACAGATCACAAGTCCTCCCTAGGACTTTAGTAATAGCAGAGGTAATCTGATGTGTGCTTAGGGTGCCACATAGACTGACCTCGGTACCAACGTTAAGGGCAGAACCTAGAGCAGAGTAAATGCCAATACCAGGGGTTAAACACAGAAGGGTTCGTTTGCCAATGCCAGGGGTCATACACAGGAGGGTTCGTTTGCCAATGCCAAGAGTCATACACAGGAGGGTTCGTTTGCCAATGCCAAGGGTCATACACAGGAGGGTTCGTTTGCCAATGCCAAGGGTATATACACAGGAGGGTTCGTTTGCCAATGCCAAGGGTTATACACAGGAGGGTTCGTTTGCCAAAGCCAAGAGTCATACACAGGTAACAGCCAAATATTCGCAAGAGCTCTGCGGGAGGTGAATACCACGTCAGGGCACCGGTATAATGGTGAGACTGGGTTTTAAACCCGGCGGGTCCGCGTCATAACGCCAGGCCCCGCCCCTCGGCGTCCCACGTGAGCGCACCCGGAAGCGTTTACATTCGGCGCCTGGCCAGCGAGCAGCGAGGAAGCTGCTGCCAGGCGCCCCATCCCCTGACCCACCGTGACAGAACCCCCCCCTCCAGGGGCGGCCACTGGACGACCCCCAGGGGCACGGGGGTGCGCCAAATAGAAGGCCTTCACTAGCCTAGGAGCATGGACTTCCGCAGCCGGTACCCAAGAACGATCCTCCGGACCGTAACCCACCCAATCGACCAAGTACTGCAAAGACCCCCTAGACATCCTGGCACCCAGAATGGCCTTAACTTCGAACTCCTCCTCGCCCTCCACAGAGACAGGAGGCGGTGGAGCATGGACCTTGGTGTACCGGTTACATAACAACGGCTTCAAAAGGTTTACATGGAATACATTGTGTATCTTAAAATGGGGGGGTAACGCCAAAGCATAGGAGACAGGGTTGAGTCGCCGTAGAATCTTATAGGGACCGATATACCTAGGAGCCAACTTCATGGAAGGCACTAAGAGCTTGATGTTACGTGAAGACAGCCAAACCCTGTCCCCAACTTGATACACGGGTGCCTGCCTCCTGTGTCTGTCGGCCTTAGTTTTCTGGATGGCACTACTCTCCTCCAGTGCCCGTCTCACTCTCCCCCAAGTCTCTTTCAATGATGCCAGTTGCTCATCTAAAGCAGGAATCGTGGTATCAGGAAACGTGGCGGGGAGCACGGGAGGATCAAAACCATAAACAGCGAAGAAAGGAGAATGTCCTGTGGATTCACTCACTGCGCTGTTCAAAGCATATTCTGCCCATGGTAGCAGGTCTGACCAGTTATCTTGTTGTTCTGAGATAAAGCACCTGAGATATTTCTCTATATTTTGGTTTGCTCGTTCTGCTGCTCCGTTGGTCTGGGGGTGATAAGCGAAGAGAAAGAGAGGTCTATCCCCACGTTCTTACAAAACCCTCTCCAGAATCCGGAGATGAATTGGGTCCCCCTATCAGAGACAATCTCCAGAGGGACACCGTGTATGCGGACCACGTTGGCAATGAAAATGGGCACCAGTTCAGCTGCCGAAGGTAGTTTCCGAAGAGGAACATAGTGGCCCATCTTGGAAAATCGATCTATGATCGTAAGTATCACTGTATTCCCTCTTGACTCAGGTAACTCTACTATAAAATCCATGGCTACATGTGACCAGGGTCGTTCGGGGATCGGCAAAGGCTGGAGTAAGCCAATGGGTGCTGTTTTGGGGCTTTTCTGCCTTGTGCACACTTCGCACACGGCAATGTAATCTTTGACATCTCGGCGCAACGTGGGCCACCAGAGGAGTTTACTGATACTAGACACAGTCTTGGTGATACCCATATGCCCGGAAGTTTTATTATCATGATAGATGTTAAGTACTTCCTCTCTTTCGTTCTCAGGTACAAAGTCTCGCAGGAGGTTTTCCCCAGGAGCTGCACCCTGGACGGTCTGCAACCTTTTCATTAGAGGAGACGAGACACTAATCGTGGTAGCGGCTATGATCCTTTCCTGGGGTACAATGGGATGCTGATCTTGGATATTATGTTCATAAGACTCATACTGTCTCGACAATGCGTCTGCTTTAATGTTTCTGGACCCAGGTCTATAGGTAAGCACGAAATTAAAACTTGAAAGAAACAATGACCATCTCGCTTGTCTGGAATTTAAACGTTTGGCATCTCCAATGTACGTGAGATTCTTATGGTCGGTTATGATAACGATGGGGTCCTTAGACCCTTCTAATAAGTATCTCCATTCGGCCAAGGCCGCGATGACTGCTAACAATTCTCTATTTCCAATGTCATAGTTCTTCTCTGCCGGGGACAACTTCCGAGAATAGAAGCCGCATGGATGCAAGGGTTTGTCAGGAGCCTCCCTTTGGGACAAGACTGCACCAAGACCTAGTTCGGAGGCGTCAACTTCTACTTGGAAAGGCAGAGCCGGATCTGGATGTCGGAGAACAGGGGCAGTAGTAAACGCTTGCTTTAGTGCCTCAAAGGCTTGAGTGGCTTGAGGTGTCCATTTCTGATTTCCCACCCCTTTCTTTGTCATAGCCGTGAGGGGGGCCACCAAGGCCGAAAAATCTTTAATGAACCTTCGTAATAGTTCGTAAACCCCAGAAACCTCTGAATGGCTTTAAGTCCTTGGGGTAGAGGCCAGTCAAGAATAGCTGAGAGCTTCTTAGGATCCATTTGAAAACCCCCAGGGGTTATTATATAACCAAGGAATTGCACAGTTACTATGTCGAATAGACATTTTTCTAGCTTACAGTACAATCCAGCCTTCAATAGTTTTTTCAAGACTTGTTTCACGTGGACATGATGAGTGTCCACATCAGGAGAGTATATCAGGATATCATCCAGATATACTATGACGAATTCTTGCAGAAATTCCCTTAGAGTGTCGTTTATAAGGTCCTGAAAGACGGCTGGCGCATTACACAACCCAAAAGGCATCACCAGGTATTCATAATGCCCGCTACGTGTATTAAAAGCCGTTTTCCATTCGTCTCCCTTTTTAACCCTGACCAGGTTGTACGCTCCGCGTAAATCAAGCTTAGTATAGACACGGGCCCCTTTTAATCGGTCGAACAATTCTGTTATGAGAGGTATGGGATATGCATTTCTTATAGTGATCCTATTCAAACCCCTATAATCGATGCAAGGTCGCAGATCTCCCTCTTTCTTGGAAACAAAAAAGAAACCTGCTCCTGCTGGAGAGGAGGACCGTCTAATGAATCCTCGTTCCAGATTCTCCCTTATGTATTCCTCCATAATGTCGTTCTCTCTTTGTGATAAAGGATATACGTGACCCCTAGGAGGCATCGTACCGGGGAGTAAATCAATGGCACAGTCATATGGACGATGTGGTGGTAGGACCTCAGTCCTGGCTTTAGAGAACACCTCCTTTAATGCCAGGTAACATTCAGGGACCTCTGTGGACAAAGGAGGGGCTGTGGCAATATTGAGGCTACCAATCACATTGACTCTGCCTAGGCACTTAGACTGACAACTCTGACCCCAACATTTTATGTCTCTCTGGACCCAATCGACAACTGGGTTGTGCTCTGTTAGCCATGGAAACCCAAGAACGACAGGACATGAGGGTGATTCAATAATTTGAAATCTTATTGTTTCCTGGTGCAAAACTCCTGTTTTCATACATACATCGACTGTGTCGTGAGTGATATGTGGACATGACAGGGGTTTACCATCTATGGCCTCCACCATTAGAGGTCTTTCCTTGAGAACCAGAGGTAGGAGGTTTTTGGCAGCAAAATTCTTATCCATAAAATTGCCTGAGGCCCCAGAGTCTAAGAACGCCTCAGTCTTGAGGTGAACCCCCTCCCAGGTTAGGGAGATCGGTAACAGAATCCTGGATTTTTTTTTCTCATTATCCACAAAGGAGGCATACAGAGAACCGATAACCTGGGTGTTTCCTGTTCTGAATCCTAATTTGCTATGTTCAGCCCTGCTAACCCTGGGTCTCTGAGGACATTGAAGGCGGAAGTGATCTGCCCCTGCACAATAGAAGCAGAGCCCCTTTTCTCTTCTGTGCGCTCTTTCTGCTTCTGAAATACCTGTCTTCCCTATTTGCATGGGTTCAACGACTGGCAACTCTGCTTTCACATTCTCCGAACCACCTGACGTACTGGTGTGTCTGGGTAACGAGGGTAAAGGAGGCAAGACCCTTCTGGGTCTATCTCTGGGGTGTCTCCTTTCCCTGATTTGATCGTCCATGGCTATACAAAAATCTATCAGGTGGTCCAGACTTTCTGGTAATTTTAAGGGAGCCAGCTCAAACATAAAAGCCTCGTTCAAGCCTTCGGTAAAGGCTAAGGTTAAAACGTTGTTCGGCCAAAGTACCTCAGAAGTCAAAGTTTTAAACTCTATGGCATAGTCGGCGACCCTCTTATTACCTTGTTTGATGTGAAACAAGGACCTACCCGCATTGGTAGCCCTTCTAGAGGGATCAAAGGTACGTTTTAACTCAAAGGTAAAACCCTCATAGTCATAAATGATGGGTTTCTTATTTTCCCATAACGGCGTAGCCCACAATAAAGCTTTTTCTGTTAAATGATTAATCAGATATCCTACTTTGGCTTTATCAGACATACAAGAACCTGGATTGTTCTCAAACAAGATCTCGAGTTGAGTCAAAAAACCCCGACATAGGCTTGGTGTACCATCATAGCGTAGGGGTGCCTTCATACTAAGCCTATGTCCTTCAGGGGGACGGAACTGACCCTAGGTAATACTGGATCTGGAGGGTTTGTGGTACCTGTATTGGACCGATTTAACAAGGTTTGCAGAGCGAGAGAAATCTGGTCCATCCTATGGTCCTGTTCCTCTTGTCTGGCTGCGATACGTGCCAGCTGGTTAGAGAGGTCTGCGGGATCCATTGGCCCTGACGTAATGTCACGGATCCCTCTGATTACCAAAAGTGTGGTCCCTTTACGCAGACCGCTCTCTACCCTTCCGATCCTTGAATGGTCGGCAAAACTAGAAAGACAATTAACCAGACAATAGATAAACAAGGGGTAACACCAGACAGAGGTATGGAATAGAGTATTGTCACGAATCCTTCTGACTACCAAGATATTGATCTCTTTATGTAGCTCACTTTCTACTCTTCCGATCCTTGAATGGTCGGCAAAGCTATATAGACAATTAAGCAGGTAACAGATAAAGAAAGGGAAACACCAGACAGGGGTACAGAACAGATCACAAGTCCTCCCTAGGACTTTAGTAATAGCAGAGGTAATCTGATGTGTGCTTAGGGTGCCACATAGACTGACCTCGGTACCAACGTTAAGGGCAGAACCTAGAGCAGAGTAAATGCCAATACCAGGGGTTAAACACAGAAGGGTTCGTTTGCCAATGCCAGGGGTCATACACAGGAGGGTTCGTTTGCCAATGCCAAGAGTCATACACAGGAGGGTTTGTTTGCCAATGCCAAGGGTCATACACAGGAGGGTTCGTTTGCCAATGCCAAGGGTATATACACAGGAGGGATTCGTTTGCCAATGCCAAGGGTTATACACAGGAGGGTTCGTTTGCCAAAGCCAAGAGTCATACACAGGTAACAGACAAATATTCGCAAGAGCTCTGCGGGAGGTGAATACCACGTCAGGGCACCGGTATAATGGTGAGACTGGGTTTTAAACCCGGCGGGTCCGCGTCATAACGCCAGGCCCCGCCCCTCGGCGTCCCACGTGAGCGCACCCGGAAGCGTTTACATTCGGCGCCTGGCCAGCGAGCAGCGAGGAAGCTGCTGCCAGGCGCCCCATCCCCTGACCCACCGTGACAGAAGCGCCGTCCAATGAGTTCTGCAGCATTTGAATGAATGTGAGCAGATAATATTGCCCTAAACACTTCAGAATTCATCCTGCTGCTTTTGTCAGCAGTCACATCATCAATAAATACAAGAGAACCAGTTCCATTGGCAGCCATACATGCCCACGCCATGACACTACCACCACCATGCTTCATTGATGAGGTGGTATGCTTAGGATCATGAGTAGTTCCTTTCCTTCTCCATACTCTTCTCTTCCCATCATTCTGGTACAAGTTGATCTTGGTCTCATCTGTCCATAGGATCTTGTTCCAGAACTGTGAAGGCTTTGTTAGGTGTTGTTTGGCAAACTCTAATCTGGCCTTCCTGTTTTTGAGGCTCACCAATGGTTTACATCTTGTGGTGAACCCTCTGTATTCACTCTGGTGAAGTCTTTTCTTGATTGTTGACTTACACACACATACACCTACCTCCTGGAGAGTGTTCTTGATCTGGCCAACTGTTGTGAACGGTTTTTTTTTTTCACCAGGGAAAGAATTCTTCATTCATCCACCACAGTTGTTTTCTGTGGTCTCCCGGGTTTTATGGTGTTGCTGAGCTCACCGTTGCGTTCCTTCTTTTTGAGAATGTTCCAAACAGTTGTTTTGGCCACACCTAATGTTCTTGCTATCTCTCTGATGGGTTTGTTTTGTTTCTTCAGCCTAATGATGGCTTGCTTCACTGATAGCGACAGCTCTTTGGATCTCATCTTGAGAGTTGACAGCAACAGATTCCAAATGCAAATAGCACACTTGAAATGAACTCTGTGCCTTTTATCTGCACATTGTAATTGGGGTAATGAGGGAATATCACACACCTGGCCATGGAACAGCTGAGAAGCCAATTGTCCCATTACCTTTGGTCCCTTATCAAGTGGGAGGCACATCTGCAAACTGCTGTAAGTCCTACACCGTTCACCTGAGTTGGATGTACATACCCTCAAATTAAAGCTGACAGTCTGCAGTTAAAGTACATTGTGTTTGTTTCATTCCAACTTCATTGTGGTAGTGTATAGAGCCAAAGATGTTAGAATTGTGTCGATGTCCCAATATTTCTGGACCTGACTGTAGCTCCTCAGTACTCGCGGGTGGATTCCATATGGCCCTGGGACTTTATTCAAATTCACATTGTTTAATTGCTGCAAAACCTTGTCCTGAGTCAACCAGTCACTTTTTATTAGTACGTTTTTATCAATGAATTGCAGGTCTCCTGTTATAGGTTTCTCTTTGATAAATACTGAAGAAAAATAATCATTAAAAATTTCTACCTTATCTTGATCTTCAGTTAACAATACCCCTGACTCAGATTTTAGTGAACTTACATTTTCACTCTTGGGTTTTTTAGAATTTATGTACCTAAAGAATATTTTAGGGTTGGTCTTGCTCTCTTTGGCTATTTCTTTTTCATTTTTTAGTTTAGCCCATCTAATCGCTTTCTAACATGCTTTACTGGCTGCTCTATATGCTTTATAGGATGCCTCAGATTTATCAGATTTAAAAACCTTCTTTTTATTTTTCATTTCCTTGTTTACCTTCCTACTAAGCCACATTGGTTTCAGTCTGTTCCTTTTATATTTATTAACCAGTGGAGTATATTGTGACATGTACTTTTCTAGTGTTAGTTTAAAGATATTCCACTTATCCTCAGAGTTTTTCCCATGAAAGAGTTCCTGCCAGTCATTTATTTTATTTATTTTATTTTAATAAAGTTGGCCTTTTTAAAATTGTATGTTTTAGCATGCCCCCTATGAATGTGTTTTTTTGAGTTTATCTCAAAAGACACCATATTATAGTCACTGTTTCCCAACTGCTCCCTTACATGAATATTTGAGAAAAGATCCACATTATTTGTTATAACCAGATCCAGACAGTTATCCTCTCGAGTTGGTGTTTCTACCAGTGTCATGAAGGTATCATTTAACAGGTTCAGAAACTGGATTCCCTTTGCTGAATTACTAGTCCCACTACCCCAATTAATGTCCGGGTAAATAAAATCTCCAATAATTAAAGTGCTACCACAATGTGCAGCCTTCCTAATTTGCTCTAATAGTTGTTCTTCCTCATCATTATCTATATTCGGTTGTTTATAGCATATACCAACCAATAGTAGACTTCCCTGTTTATTCCCCAAAGAAATAGCTACTCATAAGGATTCCACATTTCCCTCATCACTTACCAGGTGTGTAATATTTGGCTTTAAATCCTGATTTAGATACACACATACTCCACCCCGTTTCTTATGTTTCCTATCCCTTCTAAACAATGCATAACCATGTAAATTTACAGCTCAGTCATGCGTTTAATCCCATCATGTTTCAGTTATACCTATTGTCATGACACCTACGCGTGCTGCTGCGAAAGACGCCGGGTTAAGCCACCCACTATCTGTCTAGCCTAGCCCAGATAATGACTGCATGGACAGCAAGCCCCCGCGCTTGCTTACCTATCTGTCTCTGCACTTTCTCTCCAACAGGTACGTAGAGCGCGATACAATGGTCCCAGGATTGCAACGCAGTACAAGTCTTCTCTTGAAGCGGCAATGACTACGTCTCCTACAATCCCTGGGCTCACTTTCCTATTCTATTAGTTGCGCTGTCACCAGTCTGCATGGACACTACGTTCGTCGCAGTGAGAGACGCAGGGCTAAGCAACCGCACTGTCTGCCTACCCTAGACCCGGACAGTGACTGCATAGACAACAATCCCTGTCATCCCCAGCGACCACAACTCACAATTTCGTATCTATCCGAGCTTAAAACAACCAGCAATACTCCAGTCTCCTAGTTAGCGTGGATCTCATCAGCCAGAAGCAGAAACTTAAATAAGGTATATTTATTTATGATATAGAAAAAAAAGACATCACAGTGCATTTGTTACAGGAAAAATTATAGCTAGAATAAATCAATTAATTACACACTACACAGCAAATTAAAGAAAGGGATTAAGCACAGAGCCTTACTTACACGTCAAATAAGCTAATTCTCGGCGACTCCTGGGGGGCTGGAGCTAGAGGCATGTACAAAATGGACAAATCCTCATGGCACAGGATACATGAACCCCCTGTGATCTGCCACCAACACATGGCGAGCTTCAGAATTTATACACTTCCTGGTCCTTCCAAAACCCACCCACAAATGACCCAGCCTCCTGCACTACATATCCCAGAATTCCCCTCTACGGAGCGTGCTCAGTATGCTTCGTCATTAATCTTAATTCCCTGGTCTATCAATCATCTCCCAAAGACCACCTTCTGTGATCAGAGAATGTGATTGCTTCTTTGATATGCGGTTGGGGTGCCGCTCTGGCTGCGTCTTCTCCCTGCCATGAGCAATTGCTCTTTCTGCCTGCTAGGTAGACCCCAAAGAGGTGTTATCTTTAATTCACACCTTTGATGACTCCAGAGAAAATTGTCATGAACCTGTTTAATTGCTTCCTTCCAGCCATTGATTTCTTAGGCCAGCTGCGCCAAATTGCCTGGTATCTAAAGCTAGCCATAGATATAAATATGCTTATATAATACATATCGCGGTAGATATACCGATAGCTAGACACAGAGACATGGGTATGTCTACCTGTGACACCTATTATGTCATATTGCTTAGTGTATGCTATTGCCTCTAGTTCCTCCATCTTGTTATTGAGGATCCTTGCATTAGCAAGCATACATTTAATATTGTCTCTACCCACACATGCTGAATGTGACTTTACATTGCATGCCTCCACTGTTCTGACATTACCCATCACCCGCCTCCACCCCCGTTAGTCTGAGCTGGAACCCTTCCGCTATCTGTTCTGTCTCCATTTTGTAAGTTTCTGTATCCCTCCCCCCTTCCACTAGTTTAAAGTCTCCTCCAACCTTTTAACCATCCTGTCCCCTAGCACAGCAGACCCTCTTCCATTCAGGTGCAATCCATCACGACTATACAGATTGTACCCCAGTGCAAAATGAGCCCAGTGCTCTAAAAACCCAAAGCCCTCTTTCCTGCACCAAGATTTAAGCCACGCATTGACCTCCCTGATCTCCCACTGCCTTTCCACTGTAGTGCATGGCACAGGTAGTATCTCAGAAAAAAATACCTTGTGCGGAGTGTATGAGCATATCACAGAGCTCAACAGCAATAAAACTCACAGGAATGTGCAGTGTTTATGAGAGTATCACAGAGCTCCACAGTGCAGCATCATTGTTTACTTTATAATTGAAGAGTGAACACTAGTGCTGCATTAAGGGGGGAATTTTTATTCTTACATGAAACCTGGTCTTATGTGGTATCATTGCAAAAGCCAAGCAACGGTCTTTCAAATGACACCTTGTATGACCCTCTAGCATCTATGGATCCAGAGATACTGGGTCCAAGGGACCCCAGTATCTCCTCCGTAGAAAATAGGGCATTCTCTGCCTGTCAGAAGGGGAACTCCCACATCTGACATCATCACGCCCATGCATGATAATGTCAGTGGGTGGAGATAGGTCCCACAGGTGGAGCTGACATACATAGATTTCAGCTCCCTGCAGGAGAAGTCCGCCCTTTGCTGCACTGTGGTCATGTCACATGCTGCATTTGGAAGTGCATTTTAAAGTGCACTCACCTGCTGGGCGCCACCTTAGCTGTCTCTTACAGGAAGTCTCTTCTGACCTCACCTGATATGTAAACATCGGCAGTTCTGATTGCACCTCAGATTGGTGGGCCAATTCTGTCACCAGGATTACAGCACCCTGTAGGTAAGTATGACAGGTGGGCGTTAAGAGTACAGAGCTGTGGAACCTTGATCATTAGTAACAGTCAGGGTCTACAGTGAAGTATGACAACATATAGGATTATAAATAATCCTAATCGTTATATTATTTGTTTTGTCTGTTCACTGAATCAGTAAATCAGTGTGCCTCAAACCGTCAAAGTGTTTGCATTGTGAATTTATAATTATACTATCATTTATAATTGCCAGTGTTTTACACAGTGTGACACAAAGAGCAAATAGCAGTGGCAATTGTGATCAGAAACAATATGAGGCCAGGATCCACGCTGGACTGCTTTGGCTTACAACCTTTCTCTGTCCTCCTATGATTAAACCTAAATTTTGCTGTTCCTCCCTATTCCCTACAAACCGTTACAGTCCAGGAAAGGAGCTTTGAAGAATGATTGTTCATAAAAAAAAAATGAATGAGGCTACCTGTCAAACATGTTTCCTTTTTCTTCTTTGACAGATAGCCTGGGGTATTGGTGGCAATCACATAGAAAATCAGAGTATTAAGATGAGACCCAGGGGAGCAATTCACATTCTTCTTGTCATGGCAAAAAGGTGTAAAAATATATGTGGGGGGGGCTCAGACACATACAGAACAGATGTCATATCTCTGATCATTTGGGGTTTTCCAGTTATATTGCAAGGTCTTGGTTTTGTATTACCTTCTTATTGGTCAGAGACCTTGAGTCGATAATCATCTGTGGTGGAATGAGGATTGAACTGAGAGTTCATCCAAGGAAACTGACGCTCAACATAAAGTAAAGCCACAAATAACTTGTGAGTGCAATTTAAAGTACATGGCACCCAAAATTGTGTCTTGCTCAAAATATGAAAATTAAATTATCCATGTGTAGCAGAAACATTAGAAATTATAGCACAGAGAAACACATACAGTATGTGCCTCCAACATGGTTGTAAATAACAGAGGAGGCAGTGCACTCCATATCATTAGCAATTCAAACCTTATTGCCAGTACTCATGGATAAAGATAAAAAAACACAAAAATATTGAATAAAAATATATAGACATGTACTATAGTAGCACCACACAACTAGCTAAATAGGGGGGTTAACCCGCACAAAAGACATAACCTCTTAGTTATTCAGAGAGCGACGATCTGGCCCCGAAATGGCACCGAACAGGAAATTTCCCTGTACGGAGGCATTTCGGGGCCATTCGGCTATTCAGAGAACAGGCCAAATTTTGGCGAACTGCCAGCAAGTACGTGCCTGTTCGAAGGGGGTGAAATCCCCCTTTGAGAAGCAATGGTTAATCTATTCAGAGAACACCAAACAGCAGAGAAAAGTTGCTGAAGCGCCCTGCTGTTCAGTGGTTTCATTTGACAGGTTTATTCAGATGAACCCAATAGGCTTCAATTTTAAAAATATTCCCGTTTTTATCCAGTATCTAATAAACCGTTTATTATTTTAATCTGCAATAAAGAGTCTTTTTATTGATAGATTTTTTTTAGGAACTTTTAGGCCTTTTTTGGGATTTTTTTCTGTTTTTTCTAATAGTGTTTTTTTCTTTTTTCTGTAACAGACCTTTTTATTATCATGCACAGAACCTTATATGTTAATTCCAGACATTTTAGTTCAGTAGTTTTTTTGCAACCAGCGTTTCAATTTTGACACTTTCAATCGTATTGTTGTTTTTTTTACCCGTACGACGGCTCGGCACCCTTTTTTTGTGACTGGTCGGCGCTGTGCACGTCGGCTCGTCGGCTGCATTTGGCAGCTGTCCAACGTGTTTGCGGTGGCTGCCTGGCAGGTTGGCTGCGGCAGGCGACGGGTTTGCGGCGGCAGCCGGCAGGTTGGTGGCAGCATTTGGCGGGCAATTCCTTGCAGTTTGGGGACTCAGAGTGGGGAAATTTTGATTCCCCGAAGTGCGGGGAACGACAGAGGTCTGTGAATAACCCCTATATAATACAAAATGTGAATTAGACGATAACCCTGACAGGTTTCCCTTGCTCAGAGATGTCCTAATTAGCAGTTGTGTTGATACAGTAATAAGTAGAGGAGGAATTAATCCACTAGGTGTAGAAAGTAGCAATAGGTACTAACCAATATAAAAAGTACCTATATGTGAATGCCACATTTCTGTAAAGTTTATCCCTAAGGCTAGGGTCAAACGAAAGCATTTTTACACGCGAACGTAAAAAAGTGCGTCCGAACGCATTGCCGTATTTTTTCACGGAATTCGCGAAAACGGTCATACGATGCGCATTTTTGTGCGTGCTTTTTTTACGGATCCAAACCAGGAAACTTTGGGTGTCTGGACGTTATGTTGGCTGGACACGAGCAGGGTCTGACGTCTCCAAATCACACACACATGCCGCTAGTGGACGCAGCGCACTCTGTACGTCAGTACTAGCGGTTCTGCTTTCTCGAAAAATGCGTTCATTTTCCACTTGCGTTGCGCAGCCGGACTTTTGTGCGGCCGTACTTCGTATATTGGCCGTCATTGCCCGTCATTTGCTGCTAGTGCGGCCGTAATTAAGTGCGCCAGAACGCACGTTAAAAGTGCGCTGGTCTGACCCCAGCCTAAGTCACAATGTATAAGAATCTAGTTAATAGAGTGCGTGTCTTGCTGCATCTCGCAAGTGGCGTAAAATAATATTACTTATCACTCATCCCGTTGCAATAAATTATTGAAACTCTATGTGCATCATACAGTTTGGATCACATGGCTGAGTCTTCGTCCTATCAGCGGGAGTGTGTGCATGAGCAATATATTCTTATTACTGTAATTAGGACATCTCTGAGTGAGGGTAACCTGTTGGGGTTATCTCCTAATTTACATTTTGCATTCCAGTACTCATGGACCCTAGAGCTCTCGAAACTCAACATGAATCACTGTAGTATCAAAAAGCAATCCAGGCATTCCATTTGACAATCTGGGGAAAAAAATATTCTGAAAACAGCAATGTTTCTGCTGTCAACACAGCTTTTCTCAGAACATGTTAAATGTCTTTGTAAATACAGACAAACATTCTAATGTGTAGAAAAACATGCAATTCCACAAAATAAAATAAGCCCCATCACCAACTCCAAAGTGCAGGTCATCACCCATGATGTGGACCACATCACAAGGCAAATGCAGATTTAAGCAAATATTGTGACTGACCGAAATCCCAGTGTGCTAAACCAGAGGAGCAACCATGGAATGCCTACATTCTGTTGATTGGTGACTCAGCAAAGACAGGGAACCCACAATGAGGTGAGCAAGAAAAGTGGATGCATCCATACTGACACATGTAACCCAAACAAGCTATACACGCTGCACATGTCACCAAAGTCACAAAACAAAATGTCTGTAGTAACATACATTTGAATTCACCATAAATCTAGCATAAGTCAGTAATTTTCTAGCATTACATATTCCACACCGTTTTACAATTGGGAAACACAAACATGAGCCATAACTGTACATAAGGAACAGACAAACCTGTCCATAAGATAAATGTCCTGCCACTACAGCACTTATACAAGTGCTTTGTCAGACATCCAGAGATTACAGTTTAAAGGAATTAAAGGGATGTGAGACAAAAGAGAGCAGGGGAGGGTTGAGCTGGTGGCCAGATATAGTGTAGCAAGCAAATGCATGAGGAAAAATCTAATTTGCGTACGAGAGTTAATCACACAGAAGTGAAAGCATCTGAAAGGGAGTAAAATTGAAATCTGAAAAGCTATACAATTAGGATGAGGACTGGGTGGGAGGGAGTTTGGGTCAGGTGGGAAGGCAGAGCAGAGGTAAAATTGGGATGATGGCTTAACTTGCTGAGCTATTATGGAAGAAATAGTGTTAGTAGGGCCCGTGCATCCAAGGAAATTACAACATGGGATGAGACAGAGGAACAGGGAGGAGGTGATATGTAATTAGTTGTTCGATGCAGAGGGAAAATGGGGAATTAAATAAATAATGGTTTCCCAGATGTGAGATCTGGTACACAGTCATCTCATCTGTGTCAAGTGGCTGGCTATAGTGTTTATAGTGGCCACCCGTTATTTTTTCCCTGGCAGCTACATCCATTAGCATCTCATTTGTTTGTTACGGCGATGTGATGCACCGTGACTTTGGAGTTTTTCTTTTTCTTGTGGATGATGCTCATCAAGTCCATGTTGATCCATTAGGAATCTTGTCCGCTAAAGACTTGAAAAAACACGTTTCAAACTAATTGTACCAGTAAAATGCTCTAGGTTTGTAATACTATCATGAAGGTCATTGTTATTTGATGTAAGTAAGCGTATGGTAAGAATGTGCATAGTTACTTTCCTGTATGTGTTTTTGCGTTCTGTTACTTAAAAACCTGATTCCATTTCTGGAATTAACATGTCTTGCTCCACAAAGGTGCTCCAGACAGAAACTGTGCTTCAGAAATCTGTGAATGTATTTAAGATGTGATTTTAAATAATTTTTCCACGTTATATTTTATTTCTTTTACATTATACTCGTATACAGTATTGCGAACAGCTCCTTGAAATGCAATGGTTAAACGGTCATTGTCGAGAAGACAATATGCATCAGCATGTACTAATATAAAAATCTTAGCGAAAAGGCATGCCCTACATCCAGGAGAACAATAACAGATTTTATTGGGATAGAGCAATTGTAATAACTCTCGGGCTGTTAGAATAATTACAGTCAAACCAGTGATACCCACCTGAAGCTACGCAGGCACAGCTAATGTATGCATTTATACAGAGCACAGTATGCCAGCCTTGGGGATCTTGGGCCTCCAGTCTCAGCCAGGAAGCCATGCCAAGGACCAGGGAAAAAAAGGACGTGTTGTAAATGCTGCACTAATAAAGCTGTTCTGGCATACGTACGCAGTGGCACAGTGTATATTTTATTGCCAATGGAATGTTAAGTTAGCCAACCAGTGGAAGAATAGAGGAATGAAGATGTAACGAATGTACGAAATATCTTAATTACAACTTATAAGGGGAAACATGTGCATAAGGGTTTGTGTGTAAAGCACTACAAAATTTAATTATAAATTTTTAAAAGAAAATTATTAAACACAATTGAAATTATATTTATAATTACTGTATTGGCAGGATGGAATATGATGTATAAACCTCTAAAATCGGCTGGGTGGAGTAGAGGTAACATCACTGCTCTGCGTGGAGAGAGCCTGTGGAGTCATGGGTTCGATCCCAGCGAGCAACCTCTCCAGTAAGTGTCCTTGGCAAGACACCTAACGGTACATACTCGCCACCCAGGACATACCTGAAAACGAGAGAAATCTCAATGTATCCTTCCTGGTAAAATCCTTTCTCCAAACAATACATAAATAAATAAAAGTCAAAATCTGTATATTAATCACATATGACAACTGAATGCTTGCTCTTATGGCTGGTACCTATCTAACTTTCTCATAGGTTGCCTCTAAATTTTGCCCTGCTCTTATTGGTTAAATCAATTCTTCTGTGAATCGTCGGATTCCCTGTGTCACTATGTTAGAGATGCGTGCAGCGAGGCTGTAAGAAGAACGCATCTACACAACGCTTAACCTTCGGTAGGGAAAGAGAGACCATCAATTAACCTGTTTTCTTCCAGATGTAAAAAAAAAACAATGATCCATTGCTCTCTGTGCAGAGAAACCTGAAAAGCATAAATTAAATCTTTCCCACCAAGAAATAATGATGTAAACAGTAGATGTCTCACTTTTTCCTGCACGTTTTGATAATCATATTGAAATCAGCCCTTGCTTTCTTGAAGATTATGATCTCCGTGGGAAATGCAGTGTATGTTGGGGATTTTAGAAGTAATAATAGTTATAATAGATATACTTATTTCCAGGCAGACACAAGCTCACTGTGCAGTTTCTATCTATTATGGCATCCACGGAAAACTGCGTAACACTGTTGGATCCCAAGGTTTGCTAGAGAGAGATGTGATCAGCTAAGCTATTACCTGCAATAGTGACCTACAGAGCTGTAATAACCTCTTACCAGGAAAGGGTACAAAGAGTTTAACCCCTGCGCTACCTAAGTCACAGAATCAGGCAAGGTATTCATGAAATTAATGTTGGCAAAATAAAATAGGAAATTATCCTATCGTTTTTATTAAACATAACATTTTTTTTATTATTTCTTTTTCAGAGGGAAGATGAGAGAAATGTAAAGAATTAGAGATGAATGGTGTTACGCATGCTGGTGCTTGTTAGAATTTCCTCCCCAGCCCTTTCTATGACAGATCCTTTGCAGCGACATAATATATTTGCATATAATATAGAATTAATAAAGTCCTAAGGTTTGAGTTAGACCGTTAGAACCAGTTTTCTGTCTCATTAATCTTGCTAACAAAATGTCTACGTGTTTTCTAATAAGTTCCCTTTAACCCACTGGCTAACCGAAAGAGTTGTTAGCTCTTGCACATCGGAGAGAGAGACGTGGAAAGCGGAGCAGCAGCAACAAATGCATTCTATATAGAATCCTTATAATAGAGTCTAAGCATCCTGGGGAGAGAGGCCTACATAATATTAATGCGGCATGTTCCTGAATGCATAATGCGAGCGCTGCAGATACAAGCAAGTGATGGCATATTATTTTTAGAGAGAATTAAAATCATCAAACATAGAGCGAGGGAAACAAAGCTAAGCCATAGCTGTTTCCCAATACAGGACAGGTTTGCTTAGTGTAGCGCAATAAAGGCTATGGGGGGGGGTTAATCACAAAGCGTCAGTGTTTACAGGAGCCTAAAATTGCTGTTGTTGCAACTGCAACATTGTTTCAAAACAATAAATTCAAACGACAACAGGAGAAGCTTCATCGATGTTTGAATTTCCCCTATGTGGACGCCAAAGTTTGTTGCGGTTGCATCATAACTACAGCAAACACATTTTGTGAATAACCATGCGGTCAGCACTCTTCACTCTCCAGATATTATGGAACTACATTTCCCATAAGCCTCAGTCAATCTAAAGAGTAGCTGAGCATCATGGGAGGCGTAGTTACAAAACAACTGGAACTACCTATGCTCATATTTTGGCTCCTGCCAGTCATAAAATACAATTACTCAGCCTTCATGTCTCTTACATGAGACATTCACAAAATTTATTTTTTGATACATACATGTGTATAATGGAAAGGTGTATCGTAGTCTGTGTTCATATGAGTGAGTGGGAAAGTGACTTTATTATATACATTACATTCATGTTCATTAGCTGCACATGCATAAATTATATATGCCCTTTATTTGCAGCCGCTTATTTTTATAATTAATATAAAAGTGTTGTCCAACAAGACGCCAGCAACAAACAAGCAAACATGCTCAGTATTAAGACACTAGAATGAAATATTTAGATCGGGTGAATTCTAAAGAGATCACATTGAAGAAAAAACAATTAGCATAGCTAATATATAAGTGTACATAAAAAATGTGCATATTTATTTACACTGATTGTTTAAAAAATAGATACAAATGGATGCTGCAATTTCCATTTATACTCGAAAATAGAGAATATCTGAAAAGGGATGATGTTAGAATAACACAATTCTGATTCATTCCTACAGCATCATAATGTATAGGATATAGTGCAGTAAGAACACAATCTGTGTGCCGCCTGGTCTGGCAGTCACGCCATGATAAAACACAACGTTATACCAACTAAATAATGTGTTATTCATGAAACGCATTTGTTTAGCGTTGCTGCAAACAGCTATTGTTGCTACCGCTATAAGCTTCGGCAATCCAAACATGGAAAAGCAAAAGACAGCAAGGGGAAGCTTTCATCAATGAAACCTCACCTTCCGTTCTTTGAATTTCCCTATTTGGTACGCCAAAGTTTATTGTGGTTGCAAAAATGATGATTGTCACCCTTGTTTTCAACAACACTATAGGCGTTATTCAGATAGCCGATCTGGAACCGAACAGGGAATTCCCCATACGGTGCAATGTCGGGGCCATTCGGCTATTCAGAATGCAGGCAGTTTGCCACATTTTGGCGAATTGCCAGCGATGTACAGTGCTGTTCCCCATAGAGAAGCAATGGTTAATCTGTGCAGAGAAAATGGAACAGCAGTGAAATATCAGTGAAATGCCCTGCCATTCTGTGTTTTCATTCGTCAGGTTTATTCAAGCGAATCCCATAGGCTTCAATGTAAAAATATTCCCGTTTCTATTCAATATCTAATAAACCGTTTTATGTTTCTTAGGATTTTCTAGGCATTTTTCGGCCAAATTTTTTTCCTGATTCTTTTTAAATAGCGCTTTATCTTTTTTCGGTAACAGACCTTTTTATTATTATTCATAGGACCTTATATTTTAATTCCAGACATTTTCATCCAGTAGCTTTTTGCAAACAGCGTTTCAGTTTTGAAACGTTCAATCGTTTCAAAATCTTTTTTTGGGGGGGTTAACCCCATTCGTCGGCTTGTCGTCTTTTTCCGGCGGCTGCTTGACACTGTGTTCAGCGGATTGTCTGTTTTTTTTTCAGACGCTTAAGGGGGGTTTTTTCGGTGGTTTTGCGGTGGATGGGTGGCTTTTTTCAGATGCGTGCAGTGTTTTTTCAGCAGTTTTGCGGCGGTTTTTCCGTTCGATGCGGCAGTTTGAGGTGGAGTTCCTGATGCGGTCGATGGATTGTCCCTGCACTTCAGGGACCCTGCGGTGAATGCTGAATTCGCCGCAGGGTAGGGGAATTTCATTCCTCGAAGTACAGGGAACGAGAGAGCACCGAAATGTTGGTGACATTTCGGTACTCGCCGAATAACCCTGTAAATATCGGCATTCAGTGAGTAACACCTATCGATATTCCTATAAGGTAATGAAAAAAATAAAATGTAACTTTTGTTTGGCAGGTGGCAGCACAAGCAGCTTTGCAGAAAAACACTCAGAAGGTTTGTCCTATGAAAATGCAACAAGTTTAGGAAGTATATGCAGAAGCATCATTAACTGTAACATAATATTTCCATACATGTATTATACATATGCCAAGTAGGCCTAGAGCAGTAGATAGGGAAAGGGGGGGCAGCATTTTTTTAATACTTGCTGACCAAGAGAATGATCAGCTTGTTATGGGGAGAAACTTAAAAAACATCTAGATCCCTAATTTTTTTCCCTACTGTTCTTTTTTTTTTTTAGACGTCTAATATATGCGGGCTGTGTGTATGTATAACAGAGTTGCAAAGCAATATAACTGCTAGCAAGGAGTCTCTACACCAGGAATCTCGAACTCTGCCCCCCCCCAGATGTTTATTGCCTACAATTCTCAAAATTCTTTGAATGTAATAGATTGGCAGAGAATCGTGGAAGTTGTAGTTGAGAAACATCTGGGCAGCCAAGGTTTGAGATCCCTGCTTTAACTCCTTCACTGCCGATATCGAGATATCTCGGGCTTTAAAGGCACCGTCTGGTGCCCCGATATTGAGATATCTCACTATGCTGATCTGCAGCCCAAAAGCAAATGAAATTTGTTTGCTGCAAACAAATTTTGTTAGCTTTTAGGCTGCGGAAGGTGCCCCGAAAGTTTTAACCGTGTGGGTATAAATAATGCCCAAAGAGCTAAAACTGTAAAATCAGCTGCTCAAAGCTCTGAAATATCAGGCTTTCACAAGCTGTCAGCAGCGATGCAGGGAGAAATAGAAGAAAATAGACCAGCCGCTCAGACCTCTAACTCAATTTGGCAGTAGATGGCGCCATCTATTGGCCAAAAATAGGTTATTTACATTAAGACATACAATGGGTATAAAATCAAATATTTTTTTACTTTAAAATTAATTTAAAATTATTTTTTTTTAAACCACTGGTTTCTGACAATGTGTTTTTGGAAAAATCACTTGGTAGTAAAGGGGTTAAACCATAATATATGTGTAAAAAAAAAAATCCTAGAATTTTATTTACATGAATAGGCTATTCATATTTGTCTCAATTTCATGTTGACAATTTTGTTTGATACTGTGTTAAGTTCAAAGCAGAAACTGTAGTGCCTAGGGCAGTACCGGGCCTAACTACACCCCTGTTTCCACACTCAGGTGTTTCAATCTACAATAAATGAATACATGTAACAAAAAAAATTCAAAAAATTTCATGAAAAATTCAAATTTATTTATCACAGCCTACAATTTTCATTCATATTTTGGTAATTATCTATAACTTCACTGTTTAATAAATAAAACTTAGTAAACAAATGAATCCAGCAGAAAACCAGAAGAATGCCTCTTCTAAAGTCCAGAAGTCCTCTAATGTTAATTAGTAAAGTTAAAACAACATTTTAAATGTATACAAAAATAAGAACATATGTATATGTACATGTATATGTACTGTATATAGTCTTTGATGAGTTAAGTTACATTTATAGCTTTTCTACTTATTTGCCATGTGTGTACAATTGGTCGTTTATTTCCATGAAAGGATTTTATGATACTTAGCAAGAGGTATGAATATTCAGGTCAAGAACACTCAAAATGTATTAATTTGTAGCTATGTAACTGATTTAAAGTTAAGCTAACGGTATCTTCACTTTTTTTTTAGAAAGTATTTTACCAGGAAGGATACATTGAGATTTCTCTCGTTTTCAAGTATGTCCTGGGTGGTGAGTATGTACCGTTAGGTGTCTTGCCCAAGGACACTTACTGGAGAGGAGCTCTTACCAGGAATATGGATACAGTGTTACCTGAATGAAATGTTTACCTGACGCAGAACTGTCACATGTCACTTTCCATGCAATACTGTTGGATAAAAGGAATAACTTCTTTGGAAACAGTGTTACAAGACCATATCAGTCCCCTCACTAACAAGTGACTTTCGATTAAACTATTGGCAGAACCCAGTTTTTGTAAGGATTTTCATTACCCACACAGTAAATATATACAAGAGTTGTCCCTCTGTACATTTTCACTGTAGGTAAGCCCAATTTGACGTGCCTAGGGCTCCCTCTGCTGGCCAAAAAGTGCTACTACATTTACATTACAGCTCAAGCTCCATGTTTCTGTGAAGGAAAAACGGATCTGAAAACTTTACAAATAATTTCAGTATATTTACTGTCATGTTTGAAGTGTTGAAATTTTAAGGGCATGTCCTCGGGTGTTGACTCGCAAACGAATTTTGTTTGCAATAATTGAAATTCCTTTGAATTGCTCCACAATTATTCCAAATCTAGTATACTCAAAATCAGGGAACCTGCAGGTGCCTTTGAAGATAGCGCCTACTCAATAATGGTAGTAAAGATGTAACGTTAATGAAATAATATATAAGATTGTCATGAGCAACCTCATACTATACTACAAATTACATCATTCTTAGATTAATTCTGAGCAGGTACCCAAAAAAAAATGTTTCTAGAATAGCATTGAGGCATACATACTTGGAAACGAGAGAAATCTCAATGTATCCTTCCTGGTAAAATACTTTATAAATAAATAAATAAATAAATAAAATAAATAAATTGCAAGAAAAATGTAATTTTTAGTACATAAATATCCCTATGCACTATTATGAGAAGACTACAAGGAAGAATTATTTAGCGATGGTTTCAACACTCTTAACGTAACAATCCCATAATTGGTGCGTTGAGTGCTTCCATTTAGATCACAATCAAAAACCTTTGAAAAGAATGCCAAATAAAAAATAGTCTAATGAGAGACCAATGTTACTGACTAGATCCAAATGCATTCATAAAAAACGCACTGGTTTTTGTATTCTTGCGAAAATTTGCAATTTTTCAACGACTGGTTGAGTTGATGCAAGATAGGCAAAAAAAACCTGATATTTTTAATTCGTTAGAAACGGTTTTGATGTATAGAAATCAAAAACTCAACTTTTTCCAAGTGGGACATTCAACTGAATGAATTATACATTAGCACTATGGAAATTGTAGGTGCTGAATAAATACATTACAATAGTAAATTAACTATAATAAGTGCTAATATGTAAATAACCCTTCAATACGTGCGCAAAGGTGAAGGGCTATATCCCGCAGAGGGGAAAAAAACACCAAAATATTACATGAAGGTCAGATACTCAGAGGATAAGTATATAATTCATAATCCAGAGCACGGCCCCACACAAAGAGTGCAATTAAAAGTTTAAGTGTTACACTGGTTTGTAAAATGATTACAACCGCACACAGGAAAGAAGGTAATATCACCTTTTATGAAGGAAGAAAATTGTATGGTACATCTGACACGTTATTAACCTCTCAACTACAAGGCGTTCTTCTAAATCGGAGCTTTACAGTGTGTCATAGAGCAGTGGTTTAGAACATTTGCTACACAATTGGGTGTTTTATTGTTTGAAGAAATGCCTGAGCAGAGGAGGTGATAGCTTGAGCTAGGAGGATCGTTAGCTACTTATATTTAGACACTTTAGCACTCAGAGTCAGCAATCTAGATATTCTTGGACTATATCTCCCATGATGCTCAGCTACTTGTTAGGTTGGCAGAGCCTTCTAGGAAATGTAGTTGAGTATACCACTCAAAATCCAAAGCTCATCTGAAGAGAGTCTGTCATCATTACAAGCAAGATGAAAGTGCGGAACTGTCTCTGGATGGCTCGTTTAGGCTAGGGTCAGATGAGCGCATTTTGTACGGACTGTACGTCCGTGCAGTACGGACATCGTCAGTACGGATGACGCAGTAGTGGTCACACAGTCCGTTTTTTCACTGAAGTTATTTTTTGACGGATGTAGGAGGGGAAAATAAATTACAATGAAAAAACATTCTGTCCGTCAAAAATGCTGGACGTATAAATGCAGTCCGTCTGACCATGCTCCATCACTCACACACAAAGCTATGCGGACGTTGTGGACGTGGCGCACTCTGCACATCCGTTCTAGCAGTATTACATTCTTGCCTAACCTGCGTCCGTTTGCAGCGTCCGTCAGCCCCCGCACTTCTGTGCGGACGTACTTCGTGTGTGGGGCTCCATTTAACACAATTGTATGCTATCACGGACGTACTTATGTGCGGCAACATGGACGTTAACACTGCGCTCGTCTGACCCCAGCCTTAACCTTCAGCCACCCATAAGTCTCTGCTGGACCTTGGTTTATTCGACCTTCATATTAATTGTGTCAAAAAAATTATATGGCCAATCAATAGTTCTAAGTATCTTCATTAAATCCTGCAAAGGAGTTCAGTGAAGTGGAAAAAAATATGTACCTGTATATACACACACACAATCATTATTTATAAATATATAAAGCTTGTATTTTAAATGTAACGTTAGTCCAATAAAAAAGGTATCACTACGTACTGCTATATTCTGGTGATGTTTACATCTGGACTAACACGGCCTATCTAATCTATAAATATATATATATTATCCATTATCAGGAAATCAAAGCAGCTCAAAGAAATCACAAAACAAACTCCACTTGCATATATGTTTCAAGTTATTTTTATATATTGTGTAAATAAATGCTAGTGTTGAAACCAAGCGATTTTAAAGTCAGAAACATTGTCATGGTGGTTTTCTGCAGTTAGTACATTCATAAATACCTTTAAAAAAATTTTTAACTAAAAATGCGAGAAAGCAACGCTTCCAGACTGAGCACAGAACACAGCGAGAAAATCTGCACATACGCACGCAGCACTAGAATGGCATATGAAGCAATATCTTTTTTCCAGATGAGTTATTTAACAAAACACCCACTAACAATGCAAGGATTAAATCACATTTCTTAACGTTTCCTTTTTTTTTTCTTCCCCTTAATCTGAAACCTCATACACTGCTATACTGGAACTTAAAATATATTTTGAATCTAAATTTCTTTCGGCTTTGACAAGTAAGGGAACACTTTCACAATAAAACTGGGAAAGTGAAAAGAAGCGGAGCTGTGAAGTACAGTGGCTTTTTATGGATTAAGTAAGAGAAGATGAGGCTTTCAAAAGACATATTGACTAAGGCAGGAGAGGGAGCTCTTAAAAATAGGTTTTTCTTTAAATCGCGTCTCTTTAAACGCTGTCCTTGATTATGTCTGCCAGATATACTGTTCATTTTTTATGAATAGTCATTTCGTAGGCTTTTTAAAAAAAAAAGATTTTAAAAAAGATGGGTATGGATTGCCGACGATACCTAAAGTGATTGTTAAAGCAACTGAAGAACGTTTCAATGACAATTAAGTCTAAATTTAATGTTTGCTAATAGGCCGCACGACTCTGCTGCCCTTTGGAGTACCTGCATAGGATTGTGGGAATTTCCCCGTGTCTGCCAATCACATTTAATTTTGTAAGCGTTGGCTGACGGAATGGGTTTCCTTTGAGTCAAAAGATGGACATCAATCATTCTCTGCGGTCTTCCCCAATCTTCCTCCTCCCACCCAACATCTATCTGTAAACTGAGCATCTTCTGTCGCAAATGAAACCATTAAATTAGAGTCTTACGGAATTCTGCACCAGCCGTAAGTTCCGAATCACGCAATCCCTGCATCCGGAAAGCATATTTAAGCTTTGGGATAAACGTGCTCAAAAAAAACAAACCAAAACTGTAGCTTCGAGCTTCTGGGATTTGCGAATCTCATTTGCAACAAAATTCCTGATTAACCCCCGCTGATCTGGAGAGGCCAGCAACATTGGAGTCTCGGTGTTCTCCTTCCCTGGCAACGAGTCGGTTAAAAAAAAAGAAAAATACGCCTTCACATGCCTCTATTATACAGTTCACACAGGATACATGGGCTTAAGGGTGTCAGTCACAGATAATATATTACATGAAAAGCCATGTACTTTCTATCTAAGAATGCAATTACCTATGCGAAGCACAGTGGTGGATGTGTGAACAAGGAGGAACTTTTTTTATTTTCACACCCACAGTGCCACTGCTTTCCCTAATTACAAATGTATTCCACCACTTGCATAAAAGAACAAAAGGGATTTTAGTTTATTTTCTATGTCTTTAAAAGTGCGAGAGAGCTTCGCGTCAGCCTATTATCTGTATTGACATAAGATCATATTGCACTGGTAGTCAGGTTTTATGATAGAGACTGCAGTTTTGATGTCATGTACACATAGAATGGCAACATCAGAATGAAAATATTTGTCAATTCAGATACAGATGGATGTGCATTCCTCATTATGCACTTACCTAATATATGTACATGCAAAATGCACATATACCTGTTTGGGGAGAGATGGGGACATCTGAAAGGCTTTACTTATCTTGCATTCATACATCTGCTGTGATCATAGGATTTTATATAAAATCAGTGCTATAGATTAGGGAGCATAATGCATTACGGGACAGCGTGCAGCGTGGATAAGCATCAGTAATAGGCAGAACAAGGCGCAATGGCTACTTTAGCAAAAATCCCTGCCTGTTTATTTTAAGTAACCGATAACAAAAAGTCAATAATTCTAGTTTTAATTAGCATTTATTATGTGGTTACTTTACTATAGGTTTCTTAATTATAAAAAATATCGACATTTATTATTATTATTTTCATGATCAATTATATAGCACCAATGGTTTCCGCAATGCATTTCAGTGATCTTAATTGAAAAGAGTGCTGTGCAAGCATGAAATTATAACGTGTTAATATTCAGTCAAAAATTATAACAGAAAAGCATGTCACCCAAATCCCTGTTTAGGTAATTCAATACTTCTTTAGGTTATTAGTTCTATTAGGACAATATGTATCATAACATTACAGCAATGGGAACGCTCGTGTTAGCATCACTTGTCTTGTTTATCAGCAACAGCACCAAGTGTAAACAACTACAACATTCCATTCAGGACTAAACTTTCATTACAGTTTGATAACTGGTTGAAATAATTCAGTTTATCAAAGTTATATCACTGCTTTATTTGGGATAATTAAAGTATTACCGTTCAGCGATAATACCAAAATATATTACTTAGCTCTTGTAGAGGTGATGGTGAGTATCAACAGAAGGAACTTAAAAACGGCTGGGTGGAGTAGAGGTAACATCACTGCTCTGCGTGGAGAGAGCCTGTGGAGACATGGGCTTGATCCCAGCAAGAGCACCTCTCCAGTAAGTGTCCTTGGGCAAACACCTAACGGTACATACACATCACCCAGGACATACTTGAAAACGAGAGAAATCTCAATGTATCCTTCCTGGTAAAATCCTTTCTCAAAAAAAAACAGAGTGCCTTATGAGTTTCCTATAAAACTACAGCTTATTTATTTATATACTTAAAAAAAAATTATTAAATGTCACTTGTAGAAAATGTTAGCTTCAGAATAGCGCCTTTTTGTAGGGCAGTATTCTGACCCTAACTTCAGATGTGTTATGTTTTGCCAGCAATATTGTCCCTGGTAATCCATAACATGGTCACTCACTTTCTCTGAGAAATTCTTTTTTTTTTTACTATTTTTTTCTCTTTTTTTTTCGAAAACAGACACCGTTAAACCTAAGCCAATTGTTTCCTGCTGCCCTCCCATACGCTGCCTGTCTGTTTGCTCACGGCAAGCTTACAATGGTGTGGGCACGCGTGCCTGACCTCTTTCCTGCACACAGAATATTAGTAAGCACAGGAGACTCTTTTAAACTACAACATGGGATTCCAAACCTTCACTTAGTGCAGGAGCAATACTGCCATCTACAGGATCAGCTGGGCATTACCAAATATAAATACCATTTCCGTTCTGTATCCTTTATACCAGTGTTTCCCAAACCTGTCCTCAGGACCCTCCGCCTCGCCAGGTTTGCCAGATATCTGAAGCACAGCACAGGTGATAGGATTTGCTGCTCAGTGATTGCAGGATTCAGTCTGCATTTCACCAAGGTGATCTGTAAAATCTGGCCTGGTTAAGGGTCCCGGAGACAGGTCCGGGAAACACTGCTTTATAGATTGTCTACCAGGGGTGTATTTAGGCTTGTGCTGCCCTAGGCACCGCAAAACCTGCTGCCCCCACCCGGTATAAAATAAATATACAAATGAAATTAAAACAAACATTCATTATCAAGTGGGCTACGTCTGTTAATAAGAATGCAGTTTATTATTATTCATTTATTTGTATCGAGCCAACACGTTATACAGCGTGATACAAGAATCACAATAAAATAGGACAATACATAGATGGACAGATGCATGAGTTAGACGGGCTTTGTTCCCTAAGAAGCTTATATTCTACAGGAAGAACAAAAACAGAGTATTATATTTACATATAGTGATTCGTAATAAATTTTATTATAATTTATTGCTGAGAGTTTTATGGCTTTGCTGCTCCGTTTTTCATGTGGACACCCCAAATATATTGGCCGTTTAATAAAAAGGTCATCAGATAATAAAATTGTGCCCCCACCAAATTGCTACCCTAGGCCCAGGTCTAGCTGGCCTATGCAAGAATATACTCCACTCATTTACGTATACAGATTGTGAAAAGTAGAGTTATTTAGGGCTTTATTCAATAGTTGGTACTAATGTAGCATCTCGATATGTAATCGTTACGCTAGAAGAAGTAAGTTTAATGTCTGGCATCGATATTCCGATCTTGATGCTACAGGTGGGTGAAAAAGCTTTCGCGCCTGTGTGCACATCTCTGGCATTTGCCTTGTGTATACAGAGATCCTCAACGAACTCTATTAAGATGAGATATTCTTTTAGGACTACATTTTTTTTTAAAATCCCCACTAAAACACAGGTCTCGGAAGCCTGTGCTTAGATCAGCTGGGAAACGGTCCCTGTCCACAGCCTGGACATTCACACTCTCAGCACCCAGGGCAGCGTTCATGACACTGTGGCTTGGACTGAACCATCACACTCACAGGTCGGCTGGAGGTTTAGCCTATGATAAATCTGCCGGTTCTGTACATTAACCCCATAAGGAACAATGATGTACAGGTTCATCCTGAGAAAAAAGTCACTTAAGGACGTATGGCATGTACTTTTAAACCCCCCTCTCTCCCTATACTTACATCTGTGGCCGGGGTCCCATGGTGGTCTGACTTCCTTGAAGTCAGACCCTCCTTGAAGTCAGACCTCGGGTTTTATGGACCTTTGCTGTCGCACTTACGGCATCGCCAGGTGTGATGATGTCAGTTTAATGTGTCCCCGGCACAGCCAGGAAAGTGTCTGAAATGTAGGGGTGGGGTCCTTTGGAACTCTCTCCCTCCCTGTCGGCTAAGAATTTAAAAAAAAAGAGAGGCATCACTGGAAAGGTCACAGTGTGACCTTTCCAACATTGACTCTCTTTAACCCCTTACGTGTCCTGGAGGTGGCTGTCATCTTGGATGTCAGCCAAGCCGCAGGGCCTCGCCCGCCCACTGATGCCATTGTGCATGTGCCCAATGATGTCATCTAGCACCTAACTGCCCAGTGGTGGAGATAGTGGGGTACCCCTATCTCCCGATCAGTGGCAGCTAGAGCATGGCCTTTCCAAGGATACCAAGCATGAACATGTTTGGTGACAAAAATAAAATAAAATCTAAAAGAATAAAAATTTTGCATAATAAAACAAGACTTCAAATCGCATTTAAACATGATGAGCACAAAACGGTCAAAATGAGCTTAGCAAACAGGTGAAATGGCTCAGCAGTGAATGGGTTAAAAGGCAAGAAACATATACATTTCTAAACTCAGGACAAAATTTTGAAACTATTAATCTTGGATCTTTTTTGTAGATTTGGGGGGGTCAAGGTTCGAAAAAGTGTTTTCTTTTTTTCATTTTTTTAATCATATTTCATAATTTTTTTATAGTAAATTATTTGATATGATGAAAATAATGGTATCTTTAGAAAGTCCATTTAATGTCGAGAAAAACTGTATATAACATGTGTGGGTTCCATAAAAGAGTAAGAGGAAAATTAGAGCTAAACACAAACAGCGCAGAAATGTAAAAACAGCAGTGGGTACTTTTGGACAGACAATGGTAAAACAGTCGGGTCCTTATGGGGTTAATACATAATTAGCCACATTCTATCTGTTTTTTCATTGCCCTCTGTGCTGTGAAACTAATGGAAATAGCACCCCGATGTCTTGCACAGCTCCTCACCAGGCTGCTATCACGTTGTATCACGCTGCATGTGCTGTGTGTGATGAAAGGCACGTTCCATTCCCAGTGCTTACTGATTGGCCCAGTCTTCACAGGGGTTGTGTGAATGTAATCTGGAAGGGGGGGTGGGTTCTACGAGGCCGAGCAGCAATGTTGCTCTGTGGTTTTGAGAGTGTAGCGCCTCCATATGTATGTGCTGCAATGGTACCTTTTTCCAATGACACACTAGGCAAATGCCTAATTTTTCCTAATGGGCGCACTGGCCCTGCATGGAGTGCATGGCTGCATTAAGGACTATTTATTCCCAGTATACCACTATAGCACAATGTGCACATTAGGGAGGCTCTGCCTCCCCTGCCACCCCTGACTGCACGTCCCTGATGCAGCCAGAGGATGAGGCGAATTGCGTCAGTCTCTGCACTATCAAATCAGGGGTAAATTTCGTATTTTTTTATGTAATTAAATAATTAAGTGAATTTCCATTTGCAAAATCTCTTAACTCGAGCTTCAGCTCGAGCTGCTAGCAAAGAGCTAACTTGGAATTGCTCGCTGTTCTTGATCTAAGCCAGTGTTACCCAAACCTGTCCTCGGGACCCTCAGCCAGACCAGATTTTGCAGATCACCTTGGGGAAAAGCAGACTGAATCCTGCAATCACTTAGCAGCAAATCATATCACCTGTGCTGTGCTTCAGATACCTGGAAAACCTGGCGAGGCGGAGGGTCCCGAGGACAGGTTTGGGAAACACTAATCTAAGCCATTATCAACAGCACCTTTACGAAGTATAAGAACCATTAATTACCGTGTACATTAACCTGACCCTAATTCCAAACTACAAACCTCGTGGCAAGGCCAGAATCGTGGCTTGAGCCATTAACTTAGTTTTGGAATGTGGCCCTTTAAATCTTAATTTTAAGAGTTCTGCCAAGGTTGTGTGAGCTATATTTGCATAAGTAAATATTGCAAGAAAAAAAAATGACGTAAAGCAATTTTGTTTTTAATGGTTCCCACTGGACATACCTTTTTCAGTTCTATAGAAAGGTTTTGCTGATGACGGGGTAAACATTGTACTAACAATATTCATCATCAAATGCCAAAATTCACATAATATCCCCCATCATTAGCATGAAAAATTAGAAAGTGTTATACACCTTGATTTCAGAATTCTCCTACACCCCTGCCACAATGGGCTCTGGGAACATTGTGCATGTTCTAAAAAACTGGCAGCTACTTAAGCAATAACTGAATAATAATAGTAAATGTCCCTCTCTTCCCTGAACAATAAGGGCCAAGTAAAACCTAGTCTGCAATGAGTCTTGGACCACAACACCCCTTTTATTTCCTTTATGTTCATGCCACAATTTTATTTTGAAAACGTTATTTTTTGATCAGAACAAAGTCAAAAAAGGGGAGAACTGCTAAGAATACTCAGCTAATTTTTCATTTTAATCTTAACGACTCTCCAATGGTTCACTTCTGCATTGACTGAACTAAAAAGTTATATGAAAAAAAAGGGCCCAAGTTAGAGATTGAACGTTTTACATGGAAAAATCTTCAATGCAATGTTCCTTTAAGAACGTACCAAGTACTTTACAGGGTTATTCAGAGAGAGGTGAAAACCAGGAGAATGGCTAGAGAAGTGAAAATTCGAGGTCAAAATAGCCAATTTGGTAAGTGAGATAAATGGGAACATTTTTCTGGTTTGGCTATTTTGACCTGCAATTTTCACTTCTCCAGCCATTCTCCTGGTTTTCACCTCCCTCTGAATAACCCTGATAGTAATAGTCTGTCGTGGAATCAGATGGGAATTCTGTCCAATCTCTTTCATGAGCTGTTTTATAATCTACCCATAAGACTTGGGAATGCACATTACAAATTTGTTAGTATTAACTTTTACTTTATTACTTGAATATTGAGTCCATTAATCCAAAAATACTATCATGGTTATTCAGCGAAAGGTGAAACTCTGGAGACCTTTTGGAGAAGTGAAAATTCTAGATCAAAATAGCCAAACCAGAAAAATTCTCTCATTTATCTCACTTTCCATATTGACTATTTTGACCTAGAATTTTCCCTTCTCCAAACGTTCTCCAGAGTTTCACCTTTCTCTGAATAACCCTGTTTGCTTTCTTTGTTTTTATTATTAATTTGTGTTGTTTATTTTATTAGTGACAGGTGTGTGAAAAGGATGTGCCCACTGGGTTAATATGTCACATGTGCGTGTCCAAAAAGATGGGCTGAGCACAGCCGCACGTTGATGTTAGCTTTATTTTCTTTGTGTTGTTTACATGAGTATATTTTATAATTTCTTACCTAGCGCTTCATCTACAAATTAATACAAACGATACTCATAAAAAACAATATTTATGCACAACTAATCCATAACAAGTATTTTCTTTTTTTTAATAGTTATTTTTACTATGCACCCTGAATGGTTAAAAAAATAAACCAGCATCAATCAATCAATCATGTATATTTTAAGTTACATGCCGTTGTTTCACCCACTAACACTCACATATGATCAGCTTGAGGCGCGTGCTGACAGTATAAGCACGCCTTCAGGCTATCAGCAAAGACTTTAGCACATGGGTTATTGGCGGACAGCTTTTTCTTTTTAAAGGGGCTCTGTCATGCATAACATGACAGAGTTCTATATCACTCTCAAAACAAATTCCTAGATTTTGCTATAGTTTTCTAGATATAATGTAACCGACTCCAGATTCCACCCTCTGTGATTGGCCCGAAATGCTTTGCGTTCAGGCCAGATCACAGGGAGAGCAGGTAAAACACAGGTAAGCGCAGAATTTCCGTGCAGCTAGCAATTTCCCCCAGAACAAGAGCTGGAAGTCAAATAAATGCTTTATTTTTCCTTTATTTGCAAATCAATAGAATTGCAAGCCAGCCAAAAAAACATATACATAAAATTATTTGCTGATTAAAATGGGACTCTTCCATATTATGCATGACTGACTCCATTTAAGTATTATTCCAGTTTCCTTTCCTTGCCTAGATGCTCGTTAAACTCCAGTCTATCAATTTTCATATGAAAATGAGTATACCTTACTGCTGGAAATCGGAGTGACAAAACCATATTTTCCAGAATTCTTCATCATCAAAAATGAAGGTTAAGGATAAAGACGGTAAATACGCTTCCAATTTTTAAATAAATACAACATTCCTAAAATGCAAACTTCGGGATTTAATTTTAATCAAATTGTAAGTAAACTACACAAAATATATTGTAAAATGACTGTGCTTTAAATTCCTAGTGCAATACAAGTAATGTATTTTATACTACATATAAAGAACAAAAAAATTGTGTTATAAATCCCAGATCCCAATACTGTACATTTCGGTGCTCTCTCGTTCGCCGGACTTCGGTGAGTTAAATTGGCCGACCCCGCGGTGAATTCAGCTTTCAACGCAGGGTCCCCGAAGTGCAGCGAATCGATCTGCCGAATGCATCCTCAAACCGCCGCAAAACAGCCGAATGCATCCTCAAACCGCCTCAAAACCGCATAATCGATTCGCAAAACCACCGAACGCAAGCGCAAACCCGCACTAAAAAATGCCCAAGACCCACCGAACAGACTGCCCAATCGATCCTCAAACAGCTGACGGCCCGCCGAACAGACCACCGACCAGCCGCCGGAAAAAGCTGAACAGGGGCTAAGAAAAAAAATAAACTAATGCATGAAAATGGCTGGAAATAATGTATAAGCAGGGCTCGAGTCGAGCGGGAACGCGCAGGAACGGCGTTCCCGCACTTCTCCCACAGCGGGAACGCTGCGGGAACGCAGCGTTCCCGCTGTGGCCCGAGCCCGAACGCCGCCGCCGCACATTGCCGGCGGCCGCGTGCTTCCTGTTACAAGGGCCGGTGACAGGAGGTGGAGCCGCTCGCCTGGCTGTTTCATAGATCCCAGGTGAGCGGCTGCACTTCCTGTCAGCGGCCGCTGAAGCAGGAAGCACGCGGCCGCTGGCAATGTGGAGCAGAAGCAGCAGCAAAGGTGAGCTGGGGGGGCAATATCCATGAGACCTGGGGGGGCATATCCATGAGACCTGGGGGGGGCAATATCCATGAGACCTGGGGGGGCATATCCATGAGACCTGGGGGGGGCAATATCCATGAGACCTGGGGGGGGGTATTATCCATGAGACCTGGGGGCAGTATCCATGAGACCTGGGGGCAATATCCATGAGACCTGGGGCAATATCCATGAGACCTGGGGCAGTATCGATGAGACCTGGGGGCAATATCCATGAGACCTGGGGCAATATCCATGAGACCTGGGGCAATATCCATGAGACCTGGGGGCGATATCCATGAGACCTGGGGGCAGTATCCATGAGACCTGGGGGCACTATCCATGAGACCTGGGGCATATCCATGAGAGCTGGGGGGCAATATCCATGAGACCTGGGGGGCATATCCATGAGACCTGGGGGGCATTATCCATGAGACCTGGGGCATTATCCATGAGACCTGGGGCATATCCATGAGAGCTGGGGGCATTATCCATGAGACCTGGGGGCAGTATCCATGAGACCTGGGGGCAATATCCATGAGACCTGGGGGCAATATCCATGAGACCTGGGGCAATATCCATGAGACCTGGGGCAGTATCCATGAGACCTGGGGGCAATATCCATGAGACCTGGGGCAATATCCATGAGACCTGGGAGCAGTATCCATGAGACCTGGGGGCAATATCCATGAGACCTGGGGGCAGTATCCATGAGACCTGGGGCAGTATCCATGAGACCTGGGGGCATATCCATGAGACCTGGTGGCATTATCCATGAGACCTGGGGCATATCCATGAGACCTGGGGCATATCCATGAGACCTGGTGCATTATCCATGAGACCAGGGGGCAGTATCCATGAGACCTGGGGCAGTATCCATGAGACCTGGGGCATATCCATGAGACCTGGGGCATATCCATGAGAGCTGGGGGGCAATATCCATGAGACCTGGGGCAATATCCATGAGACCTGGGGCAATATCCATGAGACCTGGGGGCGATATCCATGAGACCTGGGGGCAGTATCCATGAGAGCTGGGGGCATTAGCCATGAGACCTGGGGGCAGTATCCATGAGACCTGGGGGCAATATCCATGAGACCTGGGGGCAATATCCATGAGACCTGGGGCAATATCCATGAGACCTGGGGCAGTATCCATGAGACCTGGGGGCAATATCCATGAGACCTGGGGCAATATCCATGAGACCTGGGAGCAGTATCCATGAGACCTGGGGGCAATATCCATGAGACCTGGGGGCAGTATCCATGAGACCTGGGGCAGTATCCATGAGACCTGGGGGCATATCCATGAGACCTGGTGGCATTATCCATGAGACCTGGGGCATATCCATGAGACCTGGGGCATATCCATGAGACCTGGTGCATTATCCATGAGACCAGGGGGCAGTATCCATGAGACCTGGGGCAGTATCCATGAGACCTGGGGCATATCCATGAGACCTGGGGGCAATATCCATGAGACCTGGGGCATATCCATGAGACCTGGGGGCAATATCCATGAGACCTGGGGCATATCCATGAGACCTAGGGGCAATATCCATGAGACCTGGGGCATATCCATGAGACCTGGGGCATATCCATGAGACCTGGTGCATTATCCATGAGACCAGGGGGCAGTATCCATGAGACCTGGGGCAGTATCCATGAGACCTGGGGCATATCCATGAGACCTGGGGGCAATATCCATGAGACCTGGGGCATATCCATGAGACCTGGGGCATATCCATGAGACCTGGGGGCAATATCCATGAGACCTGGGGCATATCCATGAGAGCTGGGGACATATCCATGAGAGCTGGGGCATATCCATGAGAGCTGGGGGCATATCCATGAGACCAGGGGGCAATATCCATGAGACCTGGGGCATATCCATGAGACCTGGGGCATATCCATGAGAGCTGGGGACATATCCATGAGACCAGGGGGCAATATCCATGAGAGCTGGGGCATTATCCATGAGAGCTGGGGCATATCCATGAGAGCTGGGGCAATATCCATGAGAGCTGGGGCATATATTCATGAGACCAGGGGGCAATATCCATGAGACCTGGGGGCAATATCCATGAGAGCTGGGGCATATCCATGAGATCTGGGGCATATCCATGAGACCAGGGGGCAATATCCATGAGACCTGGGGCATATCCATGAGACCTGGGGGATATCCATGAGACCAGGGGGCAATATCCATGAGACCTGGGGCATATCCATGAGACCAGGGGGCAATATCCATGAGACCAGGGGGCAATATCCATGAGACCTGGGGGCAGTATCCATGAGACCTGGGGGCATTATCCATGAGAGCTGGGGCATATATCCATGAGACCTGGCGGCAGTATCCATGAGAGCTGGGGGCATTATCCATGAGACCTGGGGCATATCCATGAGAGCTGGGGGCATATCCATGAGAGCTGGGGGCATATCCATAAGAGCTGGGGCATTATCCATGAGACCTGGGGGCATTATCCATGAGAGCTGGGGGGCATTATCCATATGAGCTGGGGCAATTATATCCAAGTGAACTGGGGGCAATTATATCCATGTGAACTGGGGAAAATATATCCATATAACCAGTGCTGTGTATATTATTCTTGGGGTTCAGTGCTGTGTATGTTATTCTGGGGGTTCAGTGCTGTGTATATTATTCTGGGGGTTCAGCGCTGTGTATATTATCCTGGAGGCTCAGTGCTGTGTATATTCTGGGGGCTCAGCGCTGTGTATGTTATTCTGGGGGCTCAGTGCTGTGTATGTTATTCTGGGGGTTCAGTGTTGTGTATGTTATTCTGGGGGTTCAGCACTGTGTATATTATTCTGGGGGTTCAGCGCTGTGTATATTATTCTGGGGGTCTGTGCCTGGATAGATTATATATATATATATATATCAATTTGGTGAATTGCCTGCTCTCTGAATAGCTGAATGGCCCAAAAAATTCCAAGTACGCTGAATTTCAGTGTCCGGTTACATTTCGGCAACATTTCAGATCTCGCTGTGTATGTTATTCTGGGGGTTCAGTGCTGTGTATATTATTCTGGGGGTTCAGCGCTGTGTATATTATCCTGGAGGCTCAGTGCTGTGTATATTCTGGGGGCTCAGCGCTGTGTATGTTATTCTGGGGGCTCAGTGCTGTGTATGTTATTCTGGGGGTTCAGTGTTGTGTATGTTATTCTGGGGGTTCAGCGCTGTGTATATTATTCTGGGGGTTCAGCGCTGTGTATATTATTCTGGGGGTCTGTGCCTGGATAGATTATATATATATATATATATCAATTTGGTGAATTGCCTGCTCTCTGAATAGCTGAATGGCCCAAAAATGTCCAAGTACGCTGAATTTCAGTGTCCGGTTACATTTCGGCAACATTTCAGATCTCGCTGGATAACCCCCATTGTTTCTGCTAAAATATTGATATTACTGTTATTTTATCTTTTCATCTATTTTATCTTGACTGCTGTTTTTATATTATTTTTTTCGTTTCCCTCCTTTTTTTTGTTTGTTTAATTCTGTGCTGACTCTCCGTCTGTTCTGCTCCTCCCTGTTGTAAATTATTTACGTGCATTGGCCACCTCTCTAAACTGTCAGAGTTATTCAAAGAGAATCGAAAAGCCACCGCACGTTCGGTGACTTTTTGTTCTCTTCAATTCGGTTCGATTTGGCGATCCCATTTCGGCGACCCTGCGGTGTATTTAGCAAGCACCACAGGGTCCCCGAATTGCAGGGAAAGGTCGCCGCAAACCCGCCGAAAACTCACCGCAAAACGAGAGCGAGCGCACACCGAAACCTGCAAAAATATCTGGATTAACCCGCCAAAAACGCAGAAAAAACCCAAGCAGGAGCCTATCACACGCAGCGCAGCTGCCGGAAAAAGCCGACACCGCAGACAAATGCAGTGAATAAATTAGAAAAACAGTTTGCTTGAATGTTTGAAAAGTAAAATGCTGCAAAGAAACTACTGAGGGAAAATGTCTGAAATTTACATATGAGGTCCAATGAATGATAATAAAAAGGGCTGTTAAAGAAAATATAAGTAAAGTTAAGAAAAATTTGCAAAAAAATCGGATTTTTTTTTTTAAAAAATCACAAAAAATGCTTAAAATATCCTAGAAATCTATAAATAAAGAGACTCCTTACAGCAGAATATTATAATCAATGATTTATTAGATATTGAACTAAAACGGGAATATTTTTAAAATTGAAGCCTATGGGATTCGCCTGAATAAACCTGCCGAATTAAACCACCGAATGACAGGGCATTTAGGGAACCTTTCACTGCTGGTTTTTGTTCTCTGAATAGCTGAAGCATTGCTTCTCTATGGGGATTTTTTTTTTAAAAATCATTTAAATTTTTTAAATTTCATTTTTACTTCGAAAATGGTCATGTTTGGTATCATTCAAAAGGCCATACTCAGGAACCCCTTATCTCCACCACGGGATTTCCTTGGGAAATCCCCAGGCAGCTAGGGGTTCCCCGCCTATCTGACGCCATTGCGCTATGCGTGATACGTCAGGAGGCGAGGGGGAACCCGGAGGTGGAGCCGCCATCCAAGATCTGGCATGTAAGGGGTTAAAAATAGGCACCGCTTTAAAGGGCAGATACTGCCCTTCAAAGCGGTGCCTTTTTTTTAAACGTAAACCCTCTTGATCGGGAGGGAGAGGTATCCAAAAGGAACCCCCTTTCAGGCGATCTCCCGGCATTGCTGGGGGGGGGTCGCATGGCGCGATGACGTCATTGACATTGGGAGGGGCTTAACTTCAACGTCTGAGGACGCTGAAGTTAGAACGTCGCGGGACCCTGGACAGAGATGTCAGTATCTCCGCCGGGGCTCCCGCTTGCGGATGACGTGTGGGGAACATCCTCCGCATATATAGCGGGAGTCAATGAGGACGTTCCCCACACGGCATCCGCAGCGAAGGGGTTAAAAATAAACATAGAAATAATTTTCACGAAAAAGTCTCTAAAAATGCCTAAAAGCGCTTAAAAAAAAATTAGACATTTTACTGCAGATTAAAAGAATAAACGGTTTACTAGATTTTGAATAAAGACAGGAATATTTTTTAACATTGAACTTTATGGAGTTCGCCTGAATAAACCTGCCAAATGAAAACACAGAACAGCAGGGCATTTCCGCACCTTTTCACTGCTGTTCGGTGTTCTCTAGAATAACCATTGCTTCTCTATGGCCCCGAACTGGCACTGTATGTGGAAATTCCCTGTTCAGTGACATTTCAGGGCCAGATCGGCTCTCTCTGAATAACCCTGAATGATCCTATGGGCAGGGCCACCTGTTCCTTATGTTTTATTGTGTATTATGTACAGGGCCGCCATCAGGGCATTACGCCACATGCTGACGTAAGGGGTCCGGGGCCCGGGCCGCCGGAGCCCTGCCGTCGGCAGCGCCCTTTTGATCAGCTCCCGTATCGGACTCTACGAGTAAGAATCCGGAGCTGTACTGTCCGTCTCCTGGCAGGCTGGCTGGGCGGCCAAGCTGAGTGTCTGTGCCTCCCAAGCACGCTGCTTATGCGCCGCCCCCTCCAGTCACGTGGAGGGTAGCTGACTGCGATGGGCGGCCGTGAGCAGTAGGGAGAAGAGGACTCAGAGAAGAGGAGTGAAGACGGAGAAGGAGGACAGAAGACAGAAGATGGCGAAGCGGTGAGCCAGGGCCCAGTCAGACCCCTGGGCCCAGCCAGACCCCTGGGCCCAGCCAGACTCCAAGGCCCAGCCAGACCCCTGGGCCCAGCCAGACTCCAAGGCCCAGCCAGACCCCTGGTCCCAGCCAGACTCCAGGGCACAGCCAGACTCCTGGGCCCAGTCAGGCCCCAGGGCCCAGTCTGACCCCAAGGCCCAGCCAGACCCCAAGGCCCAGCCAGGTCCCAGCCAGGCCCCAAGGCCCAGTCAGACCTCAGTCCCCAGCCAGGCCCTAGCCAGACCCCAAGGCCCAGCCAGACCCCAGGGCCCAGCCAGGTCCCAGCCAGACCCCAAGGCCCAACCAGACCCCAGGACCCAGCCAGACCATGGGCCCAGCCAGACCCCAGGGCCATCCAGACTTCAAGGCCCAGTCAGACCTCAGTGCCCAGCCAGGCCCCAGCCAGACCCCAAGGCCCAGCCAGACCCCAGGTCCCAGCCAGACCCCAGGGCCCAGTCTGACCCCAAGGCCCAGCCAGACCCCAAGGCCCAGCCAGGTCCCAGCCAGACTCCAAGGCCCAGTCAGACCTCAGTGCCCAGCCAGGCCTTAGCCAGACCCCAAGGGCCAGCCAGACCCAAGGGCCCAGCCAGGTCCCAGCCAGACCCCAAGGCCCAACCAGACCCCAGGACCCAGCCAGACCATGGGCCCAGCCAGACCCCAGGGCCCATCCAGACTTCAAGGTCCAGTCAGATCCCAGGGCCCAGCCAGACCCCAGCCAGAGCCCAAGGCCCAGCCAGACCCCAGGGCCCAAGGCCCAGCCAGGGCCCAGCCATACCCCAAGGCCCAGCCAGAACTTTGGGCCCAGCCAGACCCCAGGTCCCAGCCAGACCCCAAGGCCCAGTCAGACCTCAGTGCCCATCCAGGCCCCAGCCAGACCCCAAGGCCCAGCCAGACCCCAGGGCCCAGCCAGGTCCCAGCCAGGTCCCAAGGCCCAACCATACCCCAGGACCCAGCCAGACCCCTGGGCCCAGCCAGACCCCAGGGCCCATCCAGACATCAAGGCCCAGTCAGACCCCAGGGCCCAGCCAGGCCCCAGCCAGGGCCCAAGGCCCAGCCAGACCCCAGGGCCCAGCCAGGGCCCAAGGCCCAGCCGGGGCCCAGCCATACCCCAAGGCCCAGCCAGAACTTTGGGCCCAGCCAGACCCCAGGGCCCAGCTAGTCCCCAAGGCCTAGCCAGACTTCAGGGTCCAGCCAGGCTCCAGTCAGACCCCAGGACCCAGCCAGACCCCTGGACCCAGCCAGACCCCAGGGCCCCTCCAGACCCCAAGGCTCAGACAGACCCCTGGGCCCAGCCAGGGCCAATAGCCCAGCCAGACCCCAGGGCCCAGCCAGGGCCCAGCCAGACCCCAGGGCCCAGCCAGACCCCAAGGCCCAGCCAGACCCAAGGGCCCAGTCAGACCCCTGAGTCCATCCAGACCCGAAGGACCAGCCAGATCCCAGGGCCTAGCCAGACTCCAAGGCCCAGACAGACCCCAGGGTCCAGGCAAGGCCCCCAGCTAGACCCCAGCCAGACCCCAAGGCCCAGCCAGACCCCAGGGCCCAGCCAAGTCCAAAGGCCATCATACAGACAGCACATTACTGTGAGTTTTATTGCTGTGAAGCTCTGTGATACTCTCATACACACCACACATTACTGTGAGTTTTATAGCTGTGGAGCTCTGTGATACGCTAATACACACTGCACATTGCTGTGAGTTTTATTGCTGTGGAGCTCTGTGATACGTTAATACACACTGCAGATTGCTGTGAGTTTTATTGCTGTGGAGCTCTGTGATATGCTAATACACACCACACATTACTGTGAGTTTTAGTGCTGTGAAACTGTGTCCTTTTTTTTTTGGAACTGGGTGAAAGCTGTTAAAGGTTGAGGAAGTTTACGGGGGGCCCCGTTGTAAAGAAATCAGGCCAGAAGGTGGCCGCCATCTTGAGCCAGGCAGCCATCTTGTTCAGAACATTGGTTCGTAGATAGCAAATATTAGCTCAAATTAGGATTTAGCTTGCATAGATTCTTTGGAATGTTTTAAACTAACAGGCAGAGCAATTAAATTAACAAGATCCGGGCAGATGCTGGCACGGATTGACAGGATGAGAAAGTAGTTACATCAAGGTCAGAGAGCTAGGGCCTGAACAAAGAAAGATGTGAAACCAGACCGGGCCTTATCTAGAGTAGGGATGTGCGTTTCGGGTTTCGGAATTTCGGAATTTTCACGAAATTTCCCGATTCGGGTCTTTCGATGCGGCCGAAATTCCGAAATTTTTTAGATCCGAAAAAGTCGAATCCGAACTGTTTTCCGAGCCGAATCGAAAAATTTTCAGAATTTTCGAATGGACTTGAAATGTGTCAAATCGAAATCTATTGCTTTGAAACGAGAACAGACTTTCCGAAAAAACGAAAAATTTGCCAAATCGAAAATTTTTCGGAAATTTCGAATGGACTTGAAATGTGTCAAATCGAAATCTATTGCTTTGAAATGAGAACAGACTTTCCGAAAAAAACGAAAAATTTGCCAAATCGAAAATTTTTTGGTATTTTCGAATGGACTTGAAATGTGTCAAATCGAAATTTATTTTCCCTCTATTCATGATTTCAGTTCCATTCGGGATTTCGGTAAGTCTGGACATCGTATATTTAACTAGTATCGGTTATATCGCTGATTCTGTAAATTTTTTTATTGTTTCCAATGATCCGATACGAATTTTCGTATTTGGGTCAGATCCGATTCGTCCGCGGGTCGCGCATGTGCGCGCGCGCGGATGTCGTAACTTTATTGAGCCAGTTTTATTGACAACTTTTTGAACAAAATATTGTTTTTATTATTCATCATAATGGCCGCTGCAAGAGATGAGTGCCGTTCAAGCACCTCATCATCTCTCCATGATGAACCACCACCCAGGAAGAAACGGGCCACCAATATGGCGTTTGAAGAGATGTTGGAGCTGGTACGGATCTTTGATAGTAAAGATTATGATTGCAGTAAGGGCCCTTACCGCAGGAAGTCTAACGCCAGGAAGGATCGTATCTTAGAGAAGCTACGCACCACCATTTTGGAGTTGTTTGGGAAGGACAGGACGAAGGACCAGCTCAGGAAACGCTGGTCTGATTTGAAAGTACGCGAGCAGCTGAGACGCATCCGCCGCGTCATAGCGAAACGTAAGCATCATGTTATATTGTAAAGCGCTGCGCAAACTGTTGGCGCTATATAAATCCTGTATAATAATAATAATGTGCTTACATGTGCTAATGTGCACAGAAATACGTTGATTTATCTAGTCCTTTTTTCATGCAATGTGATTGTGTATACCTTTGCGTTTTCACGACTCGTCATACATGCATTTTTGCCATAGCTCTTCTTTTTTGTGATTTTACGTATTCGTGAAAATTGTGACATTTGATGTATGTAGATGAAGTTACAATGCTGGATTTCTTTTGGCACTGTGTGTACTGTAGTGTGCTGGGAGGGGGTTGTTGTGATTGAGTGATGCATACGAGATGACCCGCAGCTTGCCCAATCTTGGTTCCCACCTGCGCATCAATAAAAATCTCTGCGTCTCTGCTAAGTGATAGGATGGGACATGTAGTTCTTCTGTAAGTGCATCCAAACAGAGCCGCCTTCAATACAGCCTCAGCAGCTGCTGAATTGTTGCAACACAGCGATTCAGTTTGCTGCAGCAGTGTGTTTATTGAACGCTTTAGATGCAAATTTCAAAACAAAATGGTGGATTTCTGTTGTTGTTTCTGCAATATCCAGTTTTATTCGCAGAAACTGAAAGTGAAACTGAGGCTGAGGCCTTCTATAAAATAACTAAAAGCAGTCGCACAATGCGTTTTGTACGCACACAACACAAATAATAGTTTTTATTGAATAAACGTAATGTTTACTTCTGAAAAAAATATATAAATGAACGGTAATATATGTCTGTGCAGAGGAAATAAATAAATATTTTGTGACTTTAGAACTATGAGATGGGAGTAGTGGTGTGTCAAGCTGGTAGTGCTAGTGGGTAGTGGAGGGGTGTCGCAATACTTTCGGCAATATAGTGTATAGATATACCATTTTTTCCAGTCTTCATTATTTACGTGTTATTTTTTGGATTTGGCAGAAGACAGGAAGAAGAAGGCCGCAGAATCTTCCCGGGCGGGGACCAGTGCCCCAGTGGAGGAGGAGGAGGAGCCACGGGCGTCCACCAGCGCTGGTATATACTGTTTTATTTTGCAAGACTTTTTGGTCAAAAACAGAAACATTTTTTGTTTACTGTATTTTAATTAAAAAATTTTATGTATAGCACAAGAGGAGCAGGAGGAGGAAGAGGAGGAAGAGGAGGACCAGGAGGAGGGCGAAGGAGAGAGGCAGCCGGAGCAGCAGGAGGCCGCCAGTCCAGGTTTTTTTTTTTTTACTGTTGTATTTTGCATCGACTTTTGTTCAAAAATAAATCAGTTTTGTTGTTTACTGTATTGTTTATTTCTTTAATTTCTTACATATAGCACTGGATATGCTGACGGTGGGTGGTGGGGAGGAGTCAGAGGAGTCGGAGCCTCAGGAGGCCGCCAGCTCTGGTATATACTACTGTTATATTTTTTCAAGACTTTCAGTCAAAAATAGAAACCTGCTTTACTTACTGTATTTTCCTTCTTTCATTTATTGGATATATAGAAGGAGAAGCCAGATGCCGACGGGAGGTGATCGGTGAGCTTCGCCTGGCAGCTACCTCCATCAACACCCTACAGGAACTGCTCCAGGAACTGCGGGAGCACATAAACAATGCCGCAGACCTCCTGGAGCAACAGTGAGACCAGTGGCAGCCTCCTCCAGAATGTGCCTCAGCTGCTCCTGCTCGCGTGCCTTGAGGTCGGACCAGCGTTTTCGGAGATGGTCCTTCGTCCAGTCCTTCCCGAACAGCTCCAGGATGGTGGTGCGTAGCTTTTCAAAGATACGATCCTTGCGGGTGTTATTCTTCCTGCCGTAAGGGCCCTTACAGCAATCGTAATCTTTGCAATCCAAGATGCGGACCAGCTCCAACATCTCCTCAAATGCCAGTAACTTGTTGGGCAGTTTGCCATCCTTGGCATGTTCCCTTCCCTATGTTCATATGTTGTAAATAAATTTTCTATTTTTTCACTATTTTCCTGTTTGTGTGTGTTGCTTTTCCTTACTTAATAAGTTAATATGTATTGCTTGGTTTCCACACTGTTAAAATTATATGTACATAAATGTATTGACATTTCTATGGACCCTTTGTCATAAATTTGTCAACATATTTGTGGCCATGAATGTGACTGCACATTCTACACTTCCTGCCTGGCCAAAAAATGTCACACACTAACACAACCTTGTTGTACTGCCTTGAGATTTGATTACCGACGTGGCCTGTTTTTTTGTTAAGCTTAGGCGATGTCACAACAACACGGATTTTTGTCCACAGTCACATTCATTGTATAACCAAGAATTTATCAAAAAATATTGATGGCAGCACTGCGTGAAGTCTTCTCCGACACAACCCAAAGATCCTTAGTGCGGCTCAGGTCTAGTTTATTTGTCCCTGTTTGCAGCTTCACACAACACCTCCTCCCAGCTATGAGCTCTCTCTCTCCCACCGCTGCCCGCTAAGACGCTGCCCGCCAACATGGTCACGTCTTTGCAGGAAGACGACAGCGTGGGGGAACAGCAGCTGCTGACAGTCCCAAGACCTCGTCACAATGACGTCAGTTTTGGAGTTAACCCCTAACTGTGACCAATGGTGGAGATAGGGGGTTCATTGGAACCCCTATCTCCCAAAACGCGGCAGCTATCGGTTGGTTAATGTTTGGTATCTTTGGATCGACCAGAGCATGGCCTTTCCAACAATACCAAACATGACAATGTTAAAAATTTAAAAAAATTTAAATAAAAAAAAAAAAATACTGGTTTTTTGTTTTGTTTTGTTAATGCAGCAATATTGTTGCCATTTCAATTATAATGTGAACAATGATGCTGCACTAAGGATTTTTGTATGGGGTGCGTTTGTTAAAAATAGTGTAATTGTCACCCAAAAAAATATAACAAGTCCCCTTTTCAATTTTTTTTAACAAACGCAACTCATAAAATATAACCGCAAACACTCGCATGTTAAAATGTGAAAAAAACACTTTACACCTTGTAAAACAAACATTGAAAATTCTAATTTTATTGCATTTTTTGTTATAATATACAGACAGGACATGACGCATACATATGATAATGATATATTATGAATCATCTGCCGAGTCTGCCGGAAAGAACGATATATAACATGTCTGGGTCATATTATAAAAGAAGGCTTCAAAACGCGTTTAAACAAGAGGAGCGAAACTGTTAAAAATTAGCTCAGCAGCAGACCGCAGTGCCGCACACAGGCGTGAAGGAAAGCCGTGAAATGCCTCAGCAGCGAAAGGGTTAATTTATATTTTTGTCTGTTTTAAATCATTTTATTTTATTATTTTTTTTCATTTCAGATCATTTTGATCAACTATTTTTCCGTTTTAAAACATTTTTGTTCTGGTTTTTATTTTTAAAGTCAGACCATTCGGGTCAGTTTACCGTTTTTTAAATCGTTTTGTTCTTTTTTTTTGTTCCTTGGCTTTCATACAATTTTTTTAATGTGATTAAATAAATAAAGTTGTGAAATGTATATTCATAAGAAAAAAAGGATCTTTATTTAATAAAAAAAAAACACGATAGAATCGCCAGAATTATCGTATCGACAGAATGAATTATCGGATCCGAAAAACAAACCAAAAATTTATTATAAAAAAATATATACAGTATAAAAAAGTAAACCATAGTACTTTACATCAAAACGAATAGAGTTAGACACTTTGAAACGAGGAGAACAGACGTTCCGAAAAAAAAGAAAATTTCCGAAATCACGAAAAGTCGATACAAAAAACGAGCAAAGTGACCCGAAAATACGAAAAATGGTCGATATTCCAAAAAAAGTACACAATCGAAAATTTTAAACATCAGAACAAATCGAACCGAATCGAACCGAAAAAAAAATCGGTGCACAAGCCTATTAATATCTGACATCCCGATGTGAAACATCAGGACTTTTGCATTAGATTTCGACCATTTTTATTTTTTTAACTTCAGGATAGTCGAAAATCGAAATCTATCCAAAAAGTCCCAATGTTTCACATCATTCTGAACTTTGTTTGGATAGAGTAAGTCCGTGGGCGTGCGGCCGTTAAATGTATATACCAGTGGCGTCGCTACGTGGGGGCGGGGGGTGCGGCCCGCACCAGGTGACACCCGCCTTTAGGGTGACACCGTCACCCTAAGGGCGGGTGTCTCACCCTCTGCCGCATTTTTCGCTCCCTGCGAGCGTCCGAAGCATGCAGCTTCGGCGCTCGCCTGGAGGAAACACGTCACCAGCCAATCGCAGCTGGTCACGTGGCTCCCCCTGGCGAGCGCCCAAGCTCCGTGCCGCCGGACGCTCTGAGGGAGCGAAAAAGGCGGCGGAGGTGAGCTGGGGCCATTATCATGAGGTGCTGGGGCATTCCATGTGCTGGGGCAAATCCATGAGGAGCTAGGGCATATCCATGAGGAGCTGGGGCATTCCATGTGCTGGGGCATATCCAGGAGGAGCTGGGGCATATCCACGAGGAGCTGGGGCATATCCACGAGGAGCTGGGGCATGTCCACGAGGAGCTGGGGCATGTCCACGAGGAGCTGGGGCATGTCCACGAGGAGCTGGGGCATGTCCACGAGGAGCTGGGGCATATCCACGAGGTGCTGGGGCAATATCCATGAGGAGCTGGGGCATATCCATGAGGATGTCGGATGTCGGCCAAGCTTCCGGGAACTCCCCCTGAGGACTGGCGTCATCGTGCATAGCACGATGACGCCATTCCTGGAGTTAACCCCTAGCTGCCACCAATGGTGGAGATAGGGGGTTCCAAAATGAACCCCCTATCTCCCGATCCGTGGCAGCTAGGGGTTAAAGTTTGGTATTGTTGGATCGGGCCAGAGCATGGCCGTTCCAACGATACCAAACACGAATGTGAAAAACGTTTGTAAAAAAATTAAAAATAAAAAAATATTTAAAAAAATTTATAAAAAAAAATAAACAATTTTTTTTTCTTTTTTTTGGTTTGTTAATGCAGCAATATTGTTCCCATTTCAATTATAATGTGAACAATGATGCTGCACTAACGATTTTTGTATGCGGTGCGTTTGTTAAAAATGTTGTAATTTTCCCCAAAAAAAATGTAACGAGACCCCATCTCTAATTTTTTTAACAAGCGCACCCCATACAAAATACAACCGCAATTGCTCGCATGTTAAAATGTGAAGAAAAAACACTTTACACGTTGTAAATTATTGAAAAATCATATTTTATTGCATTTTTTGTTATAATATACAGACAGGTCATGACGTATACATATAATAATGACATATTATGAATCTGCCGAGTCTGACGGAAAGAACGATATATAATATGTCTGGGTCATATACTAAAATAAGCCTTCAAAACACATTTAAACATGATGAGCAAAACCGGTAAAAATGACCTCAGCACAGAGGTGTGAAAAGCCTCAGCAGCGAAAGGGTTAATTAAAAAAACACGATAGAATCGCCAGAATTATCGTATCGACAGAATGAATTATCGTATCCGAAAAACAAACCAAAAATGTATTATAAAAAATATATAAAGTAGTATTAAAAAAGTAAACCATAGTAGTTTTCATCAAAATGAATAGAGTTAGACAGCTTTGAAACGAGAACAGACGTTCCGAAAAAACGAAAAGTTCCGAAAAACGAAAAATGGGCGATATGCCGAAAACCATGTACAATTCCGAAAAACGAAAAGTTCCGAAAAACGAAAAATGGGCGATATGCCAAAAACCATGTACAATTCCGAAAAACGAAAATTTCCGAAATAACGAAAAGTCGATACAGAAACCTAGTGAAGTGACCCGAAAATACGAAAAATGGTCGATATTCCGAAAAATAAATGTACCCGAAAACCGAATCGAGCCGAACCGAATCGAAACAGAAAGCAGTCGAAACGAGCCGAATCGAAAAGTTTAAAAATTCGAAAAATCAAATCGAAAAAAAAATCGGTGCACATCCCTAATCTAGAGTATACAATAAACAAGTCCTAGGGAGGCAGGCATAAGCAGGATCCAGAAGAGTGTTAAATTCTCAATTGTCAAAATACCGTGAAAGCTGCCAATTTATGACCAATATGTGGAATGGCTTTGTATTCAGTTAAGGGAGGTACGGACCCACATGGGGTGGGATAGTGTCACCATGGGGTGGGTTGATTGGGACGTACCTAATTATCTATTTGAGGTATAAAACACTATGTCTGCATGTAAGAGGTACTCAGTCTTTGCGATTCAATCCTGGCTGAGTGGTGACGTCACAATAAAGTCGTGTCCAGTCAGTCATTGTTCGTGCCGGCCCGGTCTTCTCCCGAAAGAGCCAGGTGGATTCCGGAAACATTTTTGGGGGCTCGTCCGGGATCCGGCCGCTTAAGGTATGGCAACGGCTGCTGGACACCGTAGCGGTTGACTGCAGGTGCGAGTGATCCCGCCAGTTGGGTGTCCGTTGAAGGTGAGCTGACATCTGCAGGTGCCAAGCAGGATTTCCTGTTAAGTGGAGCTCGACTCGTCCCAAACGGACCCCCGACCCGGGAAGCTGGGACGCCACCGAGTCCAAGGAAACAGCGAACAAAATGGTAAGGTACCATTTTCATTTTTGGAAGCCGGGATAGTGTCATGCACCCGGCCATAGTTGGGTGAGGGGAACCGCGTACACGGTCCCATCGGTATACCGAACCCACCGCCGAAAGCACGGGAGCCAGAGAGTGGCTAGCGCATGTCTGGACCCGAGGGAACGGATATTGAAATAGGTGCCTGTTGGGACAGCGTGCCCTTGACAATAATTGAGTGGAGAGAGAGTGGCCACGTGGCGCGGTGTTGATATTTTTGTTTTAGAACTGCTGCACGTGGGCAAAAGGAAGGAGGAGGGATTTCTGTGACTGGGCTGAGAGCCCTGAGTCAGTGCTATTGTGTATCTTAGTTGAATAAGGGGCCGGTAAGAGAAGTTTTGAGCTTCAGGGCCAGTAAATAGCTGCAGAGGAGTGATGCCTGACTTGGTAATTTGGAATAGCAGACGTATTGATAAGGAACGGGATACACATACCTAAAAGCAGACAAGAGTTTGAGATCAGTAGCACAAAGGCGAATGCACGGGTATAGGGAGCCTGCTGGGATAACGTACCCTTGGTAATAAGTGCCTGTCGGAACGGTGTGCCCCTGGCAATAGAATGAGTAGAAGTGCTGTTTATTTTTAGGTTGTTTTGTGCTGAATATATCTGGTATAGTACGTGCTGTGACTGCTGAGAGTGCTGTGAGTGAGTGTGCGCCTACTTGCTTAGAAAGGAAGCAAATCTGAGAGTGGACTCTGGCGGTACGTTTCCAGTTCAGACGACTGCAGTTGGCTACCAAAGGAGGAAGCGAATATGACACAATTGAACTGTTGATTGAAATACCAGACAGTCGATTTAAATTGACTTTGCTGAAAGTAATATTTACACTGTGAAGAAGTTACTACTAAAAAGAGTAACCATGGGTAAAGGGTCATCAAAACCCAAGAAATCAAAAGATGGCGAGACACCCCTAGAATACATGTTGCACAATTTTGAGGCTTTGTATGAAACGCACCACTATGGTGTCGAGTTGAGTAAAGAGAAATTGAAACTCTTGTGCACTGTAGTCTGGCCGATGTTAGTCCCCAAATGGCCAGAGCAGAGATCCATGGATCCAGCATTAATACAAAAAATGCACTCCCAAATCACCGGGAGATATGGGCACCCAGATCAGTACCCTTATATTGACATTTGGAGGTACTGTGTAAGGGACAAAAGCCATTTTGTTATGTTGGCAGGGCAGAATAAGAAACAGGGGTCCTCGTCTGATGAGACAGGGTGTAAGCCGGTGCTGATAGGACACCCGGAGGAGTCCGATTCTCTTCCGCCGCCCTACCCATCCTGCTACGGAGCAGCACGGCAGGCTTTGGTGCTGCGGTCGCGTGGGCGGGGCTAGGGGGAAGGCTGCTGCTAGTTCCTCGCCTGCTCCCTCGGCGCTGGCTACCAGTGGTGGGATGGAGGGGGCTGCGGGTGGCGAAGACGATGTGCGCCCTGCAGATAAAATTGAGACATCCGATGGGGCAATATATAAGCTGGTGACCCCTGGGAGTAGCGGAGGGAGTGATGCAGATACCAGGGCTACAACTCACGCTGACAATAATATATATAAACCCCGGATATATATCAGCACAACCCCGGTAAAAGTAAATTGCAGCTCCCCTTAACCCTTTCAATGCGGAGGACGTGCTCAGCGCGTCCTCCGCATTCCCGCTGCTGTGCGGAGGACGCGCTGAGCGCGTCCTCCCATTGGGGTCAGCGTTCGGCCGGATTCCGGCCGATCGCTGGCCCCCCCGGTGCGGGCTGACATCCTCGATGTCAGCCGCGCATCCGGGACCGCAGCCGCCGGAATTAGGTGTCATCGCGGCAGCGCGATGACACCTAATTCAGGCGCCCCCCCCGCATGTGCGGAGGAGGCGCCTGAAAGGGAGGGGGGGAGGTCCTTCGGACCTCTCTCCCTCCTGATCGGCGGTTCTGCGGGGGTTAACCCAGGCATCATTTGGAAGGGCACAGCCTGCCCTTCCAAATGGTACCTGGCATTAACCCCTGGGGAGCTGGATCGCGAATCGGCGCTGAAAAGCGCCGGTTCGCGATCCTTTCCCGGAGCTGGCCGACATCTTGGATGTCGGCCAAGCCTCCGGGAACTCCCCCTGAGGACTGGCGTCATCGTCCTAGAGTTAACCCCTAACTGCCACCAACTGTGGAGATAGGTAGTTCCAATGAACTCCCTATCTCCCGATCCGTGGCAGTTAGGGGTTAATGTTTGGTATGGTTGGATCGGCCAGAGCATGGCCGTTCCAACAATACCAAACTTGAATGTGAAAAAAGTTTTTTAAAAAAAATAAAAATAAAAATTAGAAATAAAAATATATTTTAAAAACAAATTATAAAAAAAAAATAAACATTTTTTTTTTCTTTTTTTTGGTTTGTTAGTGTAGCAATATTGTTCCCATTGCAATTATAATGTGAACAATGATGCTGCACTAACGATTTTTGTATGCGGTGCGTTTGTTAAAAATCGCGTAATTTTCCCCCAAAAAAAATATAACGAGACCCCATCTCTAATTTTTTTAACAAGCGCACCCCATACAAAATATAACCGCAATTGCTCGCATGTTAAAATGTGAAAAAAAACACTTTACACGTTGTAAATTATTGAAAATACATATTTTATTGCATTTTTTGTTATAATATACAGACATGACATAACGTATACATATAATAATGACATATTATGAATCTACTGAGTCTGACGGAAAGAACGATATATAATATGTCTGGGTCATATACTAAAATAAGCCTTAAAAACACGTTTAAACATGATGAACAAAACCGGTAAAAATGACCTCAGCACAGAGGCGGGAAAAGCCTCAGCAGCGAAAGGGTTAAGGGAGGTGCCAAGTCCCCCTCTGGATAACGGGGAGCCTGGGCCAACACAGTTCACATATGTCCCGTTCACAACAACAGATCTGTTTAATTGGAAAACTCATACACCACTTTATTCCGCAAATCCCGCTGCTGTAGCCAGTATGATAGAATCAGTTATGCTCACCCATAATCCCACTTGGGCAGATTGTCAGCAGTTGCTGCAGACTATGTTCACTACGGAAGAGAGAGCCCGGATAAATAGCAGTTCCCGAAAAATTCTTATGGCCCAGGCAGTTGAAGACAGTAAACCCAACCCAGAAGCGTGGGCTGAAGAGCATTATCCCAAAACTGATCCCAAATGGCGATATAATACTGAAGTGGGTATAGCTCATCTACAGACCTACCGAATGGCAGTAATGATGGGTGTAAAGGCGGGAGGGAAGAAACCTGCAAATATGGGTAAAATAGCGGATATAATGCAGGACCCCAAAGAATTACCAAGTGCATTTTTAGAGAGATTACTAGATGCATTTAGAATGTATAGTCCAATAGACCCAGAGGCAGCGGAGAATCAGCGGCTAGTTAACTCCTCCTTCATGAGCCAAGCGCAGAGGGATATACGCAATAAGATACAGAGGATGGATGGTTTCTTAGGGAAAGGAATCAGTGAGTTAGTCGAGATTGCAAGCAAGGTGTATCTTAACAGGGATTTGGAAGAGAAGCGAGAGGAGATATGCAAGCAGAGAGGGCAGACTGGTGTAGTTGCCTATATGGGAAATGGAAGAGGTGCCCACGATGGAGCGAGAGGAAGAGGTCGGGGTGGTAGAGGAAGGGGAGCCCCTAGGGCACCCCTGGGGTACAATCAGTGTGCATTTTGTCAGGGTGAAGGTCACTGGAAAAGGAACTGCCCCGGGCTACTGGAGAAACAAGGGGGGCAGAATAGCCAGGTAGATGCCGCGGCATCAAACGGCCATGCAAATGGCCAGGTGACAAATGGCAGATATGAAAGAAATGATGCTGCCGGGTCAGGGTTTGTGGGATTGGCGGGAACGTCATTTGAAGGGCAAGGTATATATTGACACGGACCTGGGCCCATCCCACTCAGTAATCACGAGCCCACGGTCACAGTAAGGGTGGGAGACAAAGACGAAATTTTTATGGTCGACACTGGCGCCGAATATTCTGTTGTAACACAGCAAATTGCACCACCAATGGGAAACGAGGTTGATATAATGGGAGCAATGGGGGTGTCTGCTAAGTATCCTTTTCTTGCTTCACGAAAATGTAGTCTGGGAGGGCACAATGTAGAACACCAATTTCTGTATATGCCCGAATGTCCTATCCAACTCCTGGGGCGGGATATCCTTTGTAAATTACAAGCGCAAATTATGTTTCTTCCTGGGGGTCACGCTAGACTAGACCTGCCGGAGAGTGGCAGCTCCACTCGGCAGCATAACCCAGCCAGCCAGGAGACCCAACCTGTAAAGATCGCAGTAATTATGCCCAGGGAAGAAGAATGGTGGATGGCACCAACTGCGCCGGTCGCCCCAGACCCATACACACTACTATTGGGCCGCCTGGGTTAGCTGTGAATATTCCCCCAGTATATGTTGATCTGAAACCTGGCGCAACGTCTGTGGCTCTGAGACAATACCACATTCCACAGAAAGCCAAACAAAATATCCAGACACATTTACAGAGACTTAAAGATCACGGGATATTGAAATTGTGTGTGTCACCATGGAATACACCGCTATTGCCAGTACAGAAAGAAGGGACGCAAGAATACCGCCCAGTCCAAGATTTGAGGGCGGTTAACGAAGTTACTGTAACCTTACACCCCGTGGTCCCCAATCCATACAATTTATTGGCATTAATTCCTGGTGATACGAAATATTACACAGTGCTTGATTTAAAAGACGCTTTCTTTTGCATCCACCTTGCTCCCGCAAGCCAGCCCCTCTTGGCATTCCAGTGGGAGGAATCCACAACGGGAGCGCGCCATCAGATGACCTGGACACACCTCCCGCAAGGTTTCAAAATTTCGCCCACAATCTTTGGGTGCGCGCTCAGTCAGGACCTCCTGTCCTTCAACGCTCAGCCAGACAAAGTAGTTCTATTGCAATATGTTGATGATTTATTGCTTGCTTCACCCACAGGAAAGGACTGTCTCCCCGCCACAAAGGCACTGTTACATCTGCTGTGTCAAGCAGGATATAAAGTCTCCAGAAAGAAAGCACAAATATGCAAACAAAGTGTAAAGTATCTAGGTTTTCAATTAACAGGTACTAAGCATGCACTGGGAGCTGAACGCAAGGAAGCAGTCTGCCGTATACCCCAGCCAAAGACAAGGAGACAAGTCCGTGAATTCCTGGGAGCTGCAGGCTTCTGCCGCCTGTGGATCCCCAATTTTGCCGAGATTGCCAAACCCCTCCATCAAGCTACCAAGGGGGAGAGCATGACCCATTCCTCTGGGAAGAAGACCAGGCCTTTCTGAAATTAAAGACCCTCCTGATGGAAGCCCCAGCACTGGGATTGCCAGACCATAGCAAACCCTTCCAGCTGTATGTGCATGAACACAACCAGACAGCTACAGGAGTACTAATCCAGAATTTTGGCTCATGGCTAAGGCCTGTGGCCTACCTCTCCAAACAACTTGACCCTGTGGCCTGTGGCCTACCCACGTGCCTGAAAGCCATAGCAGCCACAGCGATGCTGATCTCTGAAGCTGACAAGTTGACCCTGGGACAGGTTCTTCATGTCAAGGTGCCACATGCAGTCAAGGCCCTGCTTGACGTTAAAGGCAGTTACTGGTTCAGCAATAGCCGGATGACAAATTATCAAGCAATGATGTGTGAGAATCCACGGGTTCATCTGGACCTCATCGCTACCTTGAACCCTGCTACGCTACTGCCTGACTGTGAGGAAGATCCAAATCATGAATGCCTTCAAGTCATGGAAGAAGTATTCAGTAGCAGACCAGATCTGAAAGACATACCCCTAGACAAATACAACCTGCAACTTTTTACTGATGGTAGCAGCTATATGGATGATGGAAAGAAAGTCTCCGGCTATGCAATTGTCACAACAGAGGGAGTTCTTGAAGTAAACCCCTTACCAGGCCACACGTCAGCACAACTGGCTGAAATACTAGTGTTGACAAGGGCGGTAGAAATCTCCGAAGGAAAGAGAGTGAACATCTATCCTGATTCCAAATATGCCTTTATGACTGTCCATGCACATGGTGCACTCTACAAGGAGAGAGGCCTACTTTCTTCTTCAGGAAAACAGTAGGGATGTGCACCGATTTTTTTTTCGATTCGATTTTTCGAATTTTTAAACTTTTCGATTCGGCTCGTTTCGACTGCTTTCTGTTTCGATTCGGTTCGGCTCGATTCGTTTTTCGGGTACATTTATTTTTCGGAATATCGACCATTTTTCTTATTTTCGGGTCACTTTACTAGGTTTCTGTATCGACTTCTCGTTATTTCGGAAATTTTCGTTTTTCGGAATTGTACATGGTTTTCGGTATAGATCGACTATTTTTTGTATTTTCGTGTCACTTTGCTTGTTTTTTGGTTATCGGCTTTTCGCTATTTCGGAAATTTTTGTTTTTTTCGGAACATCTGTTCTCCTCGTTTCAAAGCTGTCTAACTCTATTGCCCCAGCAGTCCAGCACATGGATTTTCCCCAGCACATGGATTTGCCCCAGCTCATGGATTTGCCCCAGCTCATGGATTTGCCCCAGCTCATAGGATATTGCCCCAGCACATGGATTTGCCCCAGCACATGGATTTGCCCCAGCACATGGATTTGCCCCAGCTCATGGATTTGCCCCAGCACATGGATTTGCCCCAGCTCATAGGATATTGCCCCAGCTCACGGATTTGCCCCAGCACATTGATTTGCCCCAGCACATTGATTTGCCCCAGCACATGGATTTGCCCCAGCACATGGATTTGCCCCAGCTCATAGGATATTGCCCCAGCACATTGATTTGCCCCAGCACATGGATGCCCCAGCTCATGGATTTGCCCCAGCACATGGATTTGCCCCAGCACATGGATTTGCCCCAGCACATAGGATATTGCCCCAGCTCACACATGGATTTGCCCCAGCACATTGATTTGCCCCAGCACATTGATTTGCCCCAGCACATGGATTTGCCCCAGCTCATAGGATATTGCCCCAGCACATGGATTTGCCCCAGCTCATGGATTTGCCCCAGCACATGGATTTGCCCCAGCACATGGATGCCCCAGCTCATGGATTTGCCCCAGCACATGGATTTGCCCCAGCACATGGATTTGCCCCAGCACATAGGATATTGCCCCAGCTCACACATGGATTTGCCCCAGCTCATGGATTTGCCCAGCACATGGATTTGCCCCAGCACATGGATTTGCCCCAGCTCATAGGATATTGCCCCAGCTCACGGATTTGCCCCAGCACATTGATTTGCCCCAGCACATTGATTTGCCCCAGCACATGGATTTGCCCCAGCTCATTGATTTGCCCCAGCACATTTACAAAGACAAAATTTACAGAATCAGCGATATAACCGATAATAGTTAAATAAACGATGTTCAGAATTACCGAAATGGAACCGAAATCCTGAATGGAACCGAAATCATGAATAGAGGGAAAATAAATTTCGATTTGACACATTTCAAGTCCATTCGAAAATTCCGAAAATTTTTCGATTCGGCTCGGAAAACATTTCGGATTCGACTTTTTCAGATCTAAAAAATTTCGGAATTTCGGCCGCATCGAAAGACCCGAATCGGGAAATTTCGTGAAAATTCCGAAATTCCAAAACCCGAAACGCACATCCCTAGAAAACAGGTCTAGTATGCTGCTGAGATCACAGCTCTCCTAGATGCAGTATGGAAGCTGAGTGCTGTCTGTATTATGCACTGCCGTGGTCACCAAAAGGGCCATGATGAAATTCCCAAAGGTAATAGACGAGCAGATCAAGTTGCAAAGGCTGCTGCAAAACCACTGCCACCACCTTGTCAAGCCTTCAGGATCCTCCTCTGCAAGCAAGATGCCCAAGTTCCAATGCCAAACTATGAATTCTATATGAATTGGAGAAAATTCGAGCCAAATGGTGAATTCATCGAGATAATTCTGCAAAGATGGAGTACCAACTTTGGATTGCTCGAAGACAACCATGATTACATCCAATGGCTCTTTCCTACTCTGGAACAAGGCCGAAATTTTTACTCTACCCCGCTGAATCCCCATGAGAAGATCCTGATGTGTAACACCTCAGAAATTCAGCGAAGACTCCTTCGAGTATACAAGATGATGCTGTAGTTCTTCGGCGTAAAATTAGTGGGGGAGGATGGAGAAGAGACAAAAGTAACTGAAGTTGAACGAGCAGAAAATTTCGTCGAACGATTCGACAATCTGACAATCAACACTCATAACAACTTAAGAGTTACCCGTGTCTTGCTGAGTTTGGGAGAATTGGGAGCTGAAGAATATCAAGCCCCACCGGTGATGTTTCTCCTCAGGGAGATCCTTATCAAACATAACCTGCCAAGAATGAAGAAGAGTGCAATGAACTTCTTTGTGCCAGCGGTGAGAGATGTGCAGAAGAGGCAAGACCTGCTGTACTTCGCCTGGCGACACTACCAACGAAAAGAAGAGTTCATGTGGGGAAGACAGGAGGAATTTGAAAGATACAAGGCCACACCGTCAATGGTAGCCCCACTGTTGTCCGTTGAGCGAATGGACACCCGTGTATTCAGAGAAGGAGAAGAAGTGGCTATCAGAAGAACCAGGAGAGTATGGAGGAGATGGATGGTTCCAGTTGGCAAGCAACCAGATAGTCCTACCTGCAACATTGGCACCTGAGATTGTAAGAGCACTCCATGCCAGCACTCACGGAGGACAAGAAATGATGGAGCAACGGTTGGAGCCACACTTCTACGTGCCTGGACTGTCAGTGATCTGTAAGGCCATAGCCCAGCAGTGCGTGACGTGTGCCAAGAATAACCCGAGAGCAGATCCATCACAGCCCCCAGGAAAGCAGCCTATCGGACTGTCCCCAATGGCATTGCTGCAGATAGATTTCACGGTGCTACCACCCTGCAAAGGATACAAGTATCTCCTCGTAATGGTGTGCACTCTGACCGGATGGGTTGAGGCCTACCCCACAAGGACTGAGAAGACAGCAGAAGTAGTGAGAAGCCTAATGAGAGAATTTATACTATGCTATGGACTTCCACTTGAAATTCTGTCGGACAATGGCCCAGCTTTTGTACAGAACTGTTTGCATCAGCTTGCTCGCTTATTGGGCATAACCTGGAAGTTACACACGGCCTACAGGCCCCAAAGCTCAGGAAAAGTCGAGCGCATGAACAGAACACTAAAGACTCTGATGTCAAAACTGTGCCAAGAAACGTCACTAGGCTGGTTGGAGGTGCTGCCGATAGTCTTGTTGCATATTAGATGCAGGCCAACCCCACAATTAAAGCTAAGTCCGTACGAACTCATGTTCGGGCAGCCTACCCCTCTGATTAATGGGCTAAGGGGGGACCTTCGGGCATTGGGTGAAACCAAATTGAATGAACAAGTTTTATTGTTGGGTCAATCTATGCAAAAGCTGAATACTTGGGTGGGAGATAATCTACCTCACTTTTTATATCCCCCATTGCATAAGTATTGTCCAGGTGACTCGGTTTGGGTGAAGGAGTGGAAAAATGACCCACTAGGCCCAAAATGGAGGGGTCCTTACCTTGTCCTGTTATCCACCCCCACAGCAGTGAAGGTTGCCGAGGTGGTCCCGTGGATACATCACTCCAGACTGAAAGTGGCTGCAGCCAATCCTGAACCGGGGTGGAAAGTCATCCCCAGCGAGACCAATCCACTGAGGCTAAAGCTAACAAAGATTGCAGTTTCGAGCACCTAAAAGACTCAACAAGTGGATGTTTTGAAGGCCAAAATAATGCCTGACCACCTGCCAGCGAGGGAGAATGGGGATACCCAGAGGGAAACCCCAAGGGCTATTTTTCGGGGACCTCCTCTTTCCCCAGCCCAACCTGAAATTACTTTTACTTTTGAAATACCGGTGGGGAGGGATTGGGTTTATGTGACTGTGAAAAGAGTCGCCCAAGGGATTTTGACATTGGGAGCGTTCCTGGTGCTGATACTGTATCTTGCCAACCTGATCTATGGACTGTCGTGTGGGACTGGCCCTAACTGTCCAAATACGACAGGGAGAGTGGACATCTCCCACATTTGGAATGGTACTCACCCAGTAATGGAGAATCGTACCATGTGGAGGCAGAAGCGTGACCTAGGTTCCGAAACCACGCCAAGAGGTCACCTACTTGTAAAGTTTAAATACGCTTACGCAAAGAAATCTGAACAAAAAGCGTATTGGGTGTGCAGCAGATTGCACGCAGAGACAATTTATATTCCATTTGCTGCAATCCCTATGAATTTAAGTACATTCGCAACTGACCCCCAGATTAAACCAGATGAGACAACGCCAGATTACCCGATAACAGGCCCTGTGTAACCGCCAGAATGGTGCTTCCAGATAGGGACAAATAATCCGAGTATGAGTGAAAATCCAAGTCAGTCAAGTAGATTTAATTTTACAGCACTCACAATCTTGTCAGAAACAGGGTCCGAATTGTTCGTGGTTAGGCCTCTGCAGCTAACCCCGAAACAGCAACAGACAATAGCTGATGTGACTGTGGATAAGCGGAATGCGAAAGATCTTGTGGCATGGTTGGTGCGAATGATGATTGAGATGCGCAAGGGAACACTTCATCTATCCCCATTTATATTGACAGGGGGCTACCAGGTGTGTTGTGGGAAAGTGTGTTACACGTGGGTACCACCTACAGCTACAGGGATGTGCTAGTATCTGGCTAGGTTGATCCCAATTCAGAGGGTACAGGGCGATAACGTTGCGTCAGACACTACATTGCACCCCAGATACCTGCTTGTGTTTGAGAAACAGAAGAGAGAGTTGTTTTCCAAGAAAGACCAAGCATGGGCGTGGTTCCCAACATGGACTGGGTGGGGAAGGGAATTGATGAGGAGAATGAACAATTACTCAATGCTAATGGATGAAATCTTGAATAACACAAGTACAGATATTCAGTTGCTGAACCTTGAGTTGCGAGAGATCCGAAAGTTACAAATGGTGCATGATATGGCGTTGGAACAGATCAGTGCAGCGTTGAATGGACTGTGTGAAATGACTATGCATTATGAATGTTGCACTTACATCAGAAACACATCACACGAGATCCCTGACTACTACCAGGTAATCCAGGATCATCAGGAAAAAGTTGCCCAGCTGCAGAACACAGCCAGACAAATTGCCGCGGAAGGCTGGAATCCTTTTCGAGGGCTCGGGACTTTCGGAGAATGGTTCGGATGGATCCTGGGTTTTATCTGACGGATTGGATCCATGACAATGATGATGATAGTGATCTTAGTGGTAGGGATACTGCTGTACCGCATAGGATTATGCCTATGGCCATTGTGCAAGAACGTTCTGACACCCGCACAAACACAGAAGATACCACTGATGATTCCGCAAGATATGTTCCCAGTGAAGGCGGTTCCCCCTAAGTATGAAGTGTTTGAGAATAGCAATAGTGGAGTGTAGTGGCTAAGGGCCTCAGGAGGAGAACCTGAAACCCTAGCCAAGGGGGGAATGTAAGGGACTCAGGCCAGAAGGTGGCCGCCATCTTGAGCCAGGCGGCCATCTTGTTCAGAACATTGGTTCGCGTGAACGTAGATAGCAAATATTAGCTCAAATTAGGATTTAGCTTGCATAGATTCTTTGGAATGTTTTAAACTAACAGGCAGAGCAATTAAATTAACAAGATCCGGGCAGATGCTGGCACGGATTGACAGGATGAGAAAGTAGTTACATCAAGGTCAGAGAGCTAGGGCCTGAACAAAGAAAGATGTGAAACCAGACGGGGCCTTATCTAGAGTATACAATAAACAAGTCCTAGGGAGGCAGGCATAAGCAGGATCCAGAAGAGTGTTAAATTCTCAATTGTCAAAATACCGTGAAAGCTGCCAATTTATGACCAATATGTGGAATGGCTTTGTATTCAGTTAAGGGAGGTACGGACCCACATGGGGTGGGATAGTGTCACCATGGGGTGGGTTGATTGGGACGTACCTAATTATCTATTTGAGGTATAAAACACTATGTCTGCATGTAAGAGGTACTCAGTCTTTGCGATTCAATCCTGGCTGACTGGTGACGTCACAATAAAGTTTGCCTTTCCTGAAGAGACTCGTGTCCAGTCAGTCATTGTCCGTGCCGGCCCGGTCTTCTCCCAAAAGAGCCAGGTGGATTCCGGTAACACCGTCGTGAGGTTCAATAAGGGGCCCCATCATTTCTGCTGGCTGCCCTGATTATGTCTCATGTTCATGCTTCCCCATTGTAAAGCGCTGCAGAATGTGTTATATAAATACTGGTACTGTTACTGTTACCAAAGCTGCTCTATTGACTCAAGAACTGCTGCAAACAGTTCTATGAGCCAATGCAGTGTTCTCAGATTCAGATTCTGAATCTGTGTACTGATGCTATGGTTAGGAATTGCTCTAACGAACTCTGAATTACTAAATCGACTCAGTGACTCAAATCAGTGATTTGTTTGCAGACTGAGTCAGCAGCAGCTGCTGACATCACACACAGAGGGATCACATTACCGGTTCTCCACTGTGCTGTGTGTTAAGCCAGTGAACCGTTTCAAAGTATTCAGTTCGAATTGATGAACCGATTCATCCAGTTCACAGTGATGAGCTGGTTCTTATGTATGATGCTTTTATGAACCTTACATCACTACTAGGGGGGTCCTAGTGACTAATGGGAGATGAATTGGGTCAGAGTTAAGAGGACCTGGTAGTAGGAGACCAGAAGATTAATGGGGACCTGGAGGTAATGGGAGTTGATGGGGTTAAGGGGACCTGATGGTAATCGGAGTTAGGAATTTATGGGGACCTGGGGGTAATGGGAGTTGGGGGGGTTTGAGGAGACCTTTTGACTAACGGGAGTTGGATGAATTTAGGGTGACCTGGAGGTAATGGGAGTGGAGGGGATTTATGGGGACCTGGGGTAATGGGAATTGGGGTGATTTAAGAGGACCTGGGGGGTAAGGAGACCTGGGGGTAATTTAGACAGTTGAAACTTATTGGGGACTATGGTTAAGAAGCACTCTGATTTAAGGGGGACTATGCTTTGTGGAGATGGGAGAAAAGTGAGATTGGGGAAGGGGCATCTCAAAATTAGTTTGAGCTATGAGGAAGGGCCCAGGGCAGAGACTTTGACCCAGGGGCAGTAGGGTCTAATAACCTCCATTCTGGGGGCCCAACCACTGGACCAGAAGGGATTTGACACAACAAGTACATGGGCCTGGTGGCTTCGGGTGGCTTGGGACAAGGGATCTATTTTTCCCAAACTGGACCACCAGAGATTTATCCCCTCCCTGTAACAAAAATAAACATTAATGGAGGCAGAATGTATTTTTTTTTTAAAACCACTAGTTACGCACACACACACAGTATGCACTCTTGCACACATCATGCACATGCTGCATGTTTCGTACACTTTGCATGTGTAAGGCATATGTCACAGAGATGGTACACACATTATATGCATCCACATTTGTGTATATGTTTGGGGGGGCATGCTCTATATGGGGCCCTGACCAGTGGTTCAGTAAGGGGCCCCATGATTTCTGATGGCAGCCTTGCCAGCAGCCAGGAAATTGAAAAATCCCAACTGCTAGAGGCGCAGAAGGGGTGGAGGAAACTCCTCCACTTTACCCAGCAATTATGCCAGATCAGGGCAGCAGGGGGGGGGGAGATAAAAAGATAAAGTGGTAAGGATGAGTAGAGTCTCCCTTTAACACCATCATGGTATGTGATTATTTTAAAACAAGATTACTTGGCATCGCGCAATAGGGATATGATTTTAGTGCTTTTTCATGCAGCACTTTTACTTAAATTCTCGAGAAATAAATATTAACTATCTACCTCTGTTTTTTTTAAAAAATAGTAATTACATTTTTGTGATGAATGTCACATACCTGATGTATCCCACTACTGTAATGATTGAGTGTATCCTGCTTCATCGCCTGAGTATAGAGATAGACCACATATATACATTAGGAAGGTTTGTGGGACCCCTGTACATCCTTCCTATTCCAACACCTCCGCCTATTTTGTCCCTGATTCCTCACCCCAAACCTAACACTAAACCTATCCCTAACCCTACTCCTAATCCAATTTGACCCCCTAGCCCTATATCTTAAGCCAGTCTCCTAACCCTACTTGTAAAATTTATTGCAGAATGAAAACTGTGATTGCCAGTCGTGTCACACAAATAGATGCTGTGCGATTGTCTAACACAGCCACCGATCAGCGCTAGGGGAGTAGAATTTGAATTGCTGGATGCCAAGTAGAAGTTGGGTGCATGCTGATCTCTGTTCTGCTTGGTGTATGGGGGGCAAGGGTAAGAGACCAGACTGCATTGGCACTCACGGAATGCACAGATGTGGTTAATAGACTGGGTTTGTAAGGTATACACAGATAAACAGAGTGAAGAGCGAGGCAGGAATCGGGCTGAATTAGGAAATATGTAAGACAGAAACACAAGATAGAAACACAGGGGCAAGGCAGGAAGAGAGCTGGACCCAGAGGGAACTTACAGGAGACACCAGGTGGACAAGGCAGGAACTGGGCTGGACAGGACAGGAACTGAACTGCAGGTAGATGGACAGGACAAGAACTTAAGTTAGTCCACAGTAAAGTAGAAGTCTCTGAGAACTGGTAAGTAGAACGAGAGGGTCTTGGAACAACAGGAGTCTGAAGAACAGCAGGGTCCTTGAAGAACAGCAGGAGTCTTAAACATGGTATCCAAAGAGGCAAATCCGTAAACAGGTTCAAGGGGCAAATCCGAAGGTTATTTGTAGGCAAAGAGTAGCAAAGGCGGAAGGGAAAGCCAAATGGTCTGCTGGGCATGGCCAAGTCGGTCCATAGAAATCATCGGGGCGTACTAGTATGCCCCACATCTTCAAGGCCCACCCGCTGCTGGGATGGCATGGTAGGTCTTGTGGCAAGAAAGAGTTAAGTAGAGATGCACAGGGCTGATGATTGGGAGCACCTGTGGAAACTGCAGGACGGCTACTGATGAGGTCAATATCCAGGAGGGCAGGGCATAAACGGTACAGCTGAGGTTAATTCATGCTGGAGCAGCACTGGATTTTCCCTTCTTGCGCCGGCTGTGGTGCAAGGCATGACAATCTCCAGCATGCACAAAATCTCCTTACACCTTAAGGAAAACTGTATTCTAATCCCTCCAACCAGGGGCAGATTCAGACACAGGTTTCGGGGTGCATTCTACCAGTTTTGGCCAAGAGCTGGTGTTGCGTTCGCAGTGACAGGCAGAGACGCGCCTAATCGCAAGCTGTGCTCGTTACACTCACTCTCCCCAGAACATTGCACAGGGTCTGTTCTCACGTGGCTCATAAGCTCTGCCAACCCTTTCCATACGAGAGGCCCAGGGTACCCCCTCCCAGCACATACCCCTTGAAGCTATGCAGTGTATGGTAATCCAGGTGTGGGCTGCCCAGTGTACCCTTTCCATGCTGGCAGGACACACGTGGCACCCCATCTGTGCAGCCCTGTGAACACATTCCGTATCATGGGCCCAGGGTACTCCCCCAGCTCACATGCAATATATTGCCCCAGCTCAAACATGGGTATATTGCCCCCAGTATTTCCCCCGCTCACATGGATATATTGCCCCAATGTTGCCCCAGCTCACATGGATATATTGCTCCCAGTATGTCCCCCGCTTACATGGATATATTGCCGCCAGTGTTGCCCCAGCTCACATGGATATATTGCCCCCAGTATTGCCCCCAGTTCACATGGATATATTGCCCCCAGTATTGCCCCAGCTCACATGGATATATTGACCCAGTATTGCCCCAGCTCACATGGATATATTTCCCCCAGTATTGCCCCAGTTCACATGGATATATTGCCCCCACTATTGCCCCCAGTTCACATGGATATATATTGCCCCCAGTATTGCCCCCAGTTCACATGGATATATTGCCCCCAGTGTTGCCCCCCAGACAGTTCACATGGATATATTGCCCCAGCTCTCACCGCCTCTGCCAGGCCCCTCCACTCCGAGTACCCACCGGCCGCTGGCTGCTTTGCTCCCTACGAGCAGCCACCGGCATGCATCTTGGCCGCTCGCCTGGGAACCACCTGCCAGCACAGGCACGTTCTCGCAAGATCCCGGAGTTCACGTGATCTCTGCGATCTCGCGAGATCGCGTACTGTAGATCCCAGGCGAGTGGCCAAGCTGAATGCCGGTAGCCACTCATAGGGAGCAAAGCAGTCAGCGGCCAGTAATATTTTCTCGCGGGGGGGGGGCAATTGCCTTGTTGCCAAACCCCCTGGATCTGCCCCCAACTACCTTTACCCTGATCAAGCACAGACATACCGTACACTTATAGTACACCAACAATGACATAAGCCAATTGTATGAAGCTCAAAAGCAGGAGAGGAGGAAAGGGCAATAAGCAGGTGAACTGTCTTTGGTGTGTCTCAGTCACTGAAAGTGAATGCTGATGGATGAGTTAGGTAGAATCAAAAGGAAATTGTCAGTGGAATTCAAACTGACTGAGCAGGATCAAAATATGTCTAAGGCAAAATGAAGGATTGAATTTCACTTGTCACTCTAAGGAAGGATTTGTCAGATGGCAGTTTCTAATAAAAGGTATTTGATCTGCCTAAGTATCCATTTATCCATCAGTTGGTCTATTTATATTGGTTTGTCTGTATCTATATCAGCTATCTTATATTGAAAAACCTATTGAATTATATAGATATTTCATTTAATGTTTAAAAGTAAATACTACTTATTAAATTACCTCTCACAAATTGATTTTATGATATTTTGCAGCCTGATGATATTTGCTGCTATCCCCACAAAATGTCTTCTTTGCCCCAAATGGGGCTACTGTTTGAACCATTTTGTACCTTAACCCTTTTACTGCTGAGCTATTTCACAGCTGTGTGCTTAGCTTATCTTGTCTTTTTTGTGCTCATCAGGTGTCAAGTCCAGGGGGAACACATGGGAATGCAGTTCCTGCACTTTTTTTGCAGAGGGAACCGAGTTCCCTTTTGTTCCATACACCATAAAGCTTTTATTCAGGTGTCCTATCATATCTTTCCCTGTTAGGTCACAATAAATATAGGATTTGTCATAATTTTTTGTTAAAATCCACATACTGTAAATGTATCATGTAAATGTATCTAAATGTATCAGATCTGAGTTTGTGCTTGTTGTAAATGCATGATAATTGCAAATTGGGGGAGAGAAATCTTGGTGTGTTCCCACGCTTAATTTTTTTGGACTTGACCACCGGTGCTCATCATGTTTAAATGCAATTTGAAGTCATATTTTATACTAGGACCCAGGCAAATTATATATCCTTTATTCAGCTGACTCAGAAGACACACAATATATAATTTCTATCAGGGTTATTCAAAGAGAATCGAAAAGTCACTGCACGTTCGATTCGGCACGATTTGGCGATCCCATTTCGGCGACCCTGCGGTGTATTCAGCAAGCACCACAGGGCCGCTGTAATGCAGGGAAAAGTCGCCACAAACCCGCCGATAACTCACCGCAAAACGAGGGCGAACGCACACCGAAACCCGCAAAAACATCTGGATTAACCCGCCGAAGACGCCGGAAAAACCAGAGCAGGAGCCGATCAGAGCGCAGAGCAGCCGCCGGAAAAAGCCGACACCGCAGATGAAGAAGGTGAAGAAAAAAAAAAACAGTACGCTTGAATGTTTTAAACGTGAAACGCTGTTTGCAAACAAACTACTGAACGAAAATATCTGAAATTTACATATGAGATCCAATGAATGATAATAAAAAGGGATGTTACAGAAAAAAGAAGAAACGATTTTTAAAAAAAACGAAAAAAAATGTTTGCTAAAATATCCCAAAAAATGCCTAAAAGGTCCTAAAAGAATCTAAAAATAAAGAGACTTTTTACTGCAGAATATTATAATGAACGGTTTATTAGATATAGAATTAAAATGGGAATATTTTTAACATTGAAGCCTATGGGATTCGCCTGAATAAACCTGCCAAATTAAACCACCGAATGGCAGGGCAATTCGGCAACTTTTCACTACTGGGTTTTGCTCTCTGAATAGCCGAAGCATTGCTTCTCTATAGGGATTTCACTGCCCTCGAAAAGGCACCGAACAGGCACCGTATGTGCAGGCAATTCGCCAGGATTTGTTGAATTGCCTGCTCTCTGGATAGCCGAATGGCCAGGAAAGGTAACCGTATGCTGAATTTCAGCGTTCGGTTACCTTTCTCCAGCAATTCGGAGTTCTTTGAATAACCCTGACTGTCTTCGAACAGGTACCGTACTTGCTGGCAATTTGCCAAAATTTGGTGAACTGCCTGCTCTGTGAATAGCCAAATGGCCCCGAAATAACACCGAAATTTCCTGTATGTTGCCATTTCAGGGCCAGATCGGCTCTTTGTGAATAGCCCTGTAAAATTCAAATAACTGTTTCTGAAGGTTGTCTGACAAGGACACAAATAAAGCTAGTTGTCAATGTGTTTTATTTTTATAACGAAGAACTCTGATATGTATGTACTGTATTGTGTTAATTGGGTGATAAACAGTGACACATCAACAGTCAGAATAAGTAACACACTAGTCACAAAATATATGCACAATAAAGCAAACTGCCTTATCAGCATATCCTTTATAAACTATAATGATGGGTGAAAATGGGCTGGTAGAGTATTAAGTCATTTCAATAATAGATTAACAGGGTTTATTAGATTACATTTTACACCATTTTAATGATCTTTATACTATTAATTTCAGGGGTTATTCAAAGAGCACCGAATTGACCACAAAATTGCACAGAACAGTGAATTTCCACATTATGGTGCAATTTCGTGGCCATTGGGCTATTCAAAAAGCTGGCAATTCGCTGCTGAGAAATTTCCCGGCTGCTTGTTGAGCTAATTTTTATCGCTTTTGCTCATCATGTTTAAACGCGTTTAGAAGCCACAGTTTATTATACGACCCAGACATATTATACTGTATATCGTTCTTTCCGGCAGATTCAGCAGATTCATAATATATCATTTTTATATGTACCGTATTTTTCGCTCCATAAGACGCACCTGACCATAAGACGCGCCTAGTTTTTAGAGGAGGAAAACAGGAAAATAAATATTCTGAATCAAATAGTGTAATAATGGATATACTGCCCCAGCTCCTCTCATGGATATACTGCCCCAGCTCATGGATATACTGCCCCAGCTCATGGATACTGTCCCCCAGCTCATGGATACTGCCCCCCAGCTCATGGATACTGTCCCCCAGCTCATGGATAATGCCCCCCAGCTCATGAATACTGTCCCCAGCTCATGGATACTGCCCCCAGCTCATGGATACTGTCCCCCAGCTCATGGATACTGTCCCCCAGCTCATGGATAATGCCCCCCCAGCTCATGGATACTGCCCCCAGCTCATGGATACTGTCCCCTAGCTCATGGATAATGTCCCCCAGCTCATGGATACTGCCTCCAGCTCATGGATACTGTCCCCCAGCTCATGGATACTGTCCCCCAGCTCATGGATAATGCCCCCCAGCTCATGGATACTGTCCCCCAGCTCATGGATACTGTCCCCCAGCTCATGGATAATGCCCCCCCAGCTAATGGATACTGCCCCCAGCTCATGGATACTGTCCCCCAGCTCATGGATACTGTCCCCCAGCTCATGGATACTGTCCCCCAGCTCATGGATAATGCCCCCCAGCTCATGGATACTGTCCCCCAGCTCATGGATACTGTCCCCCAGCTCATGGATAATGCCCCCCCAGCTCATGGATACTGCCCCCAGCTCATGGATACTGTCCCCCAGCTCATGGATAATGCCCCCAGCTCATGGATACTGTCCCCCAGCTCATGGATACTGTCCCCCAGCTCATGGATAATGCCCCCCAGCTCATGGATACTGTCCCCAGCTCATGGATACTGCCTCCAGCTCATGGATACTGTCCCCCAGCTCATGGATACTGTCCCCCAGCTCATGGATAATGCCCCCCAGCTCATGGATAATGCCCCAGCTCATGGATACTGTCCCCCAGCTCATGGATAATGCCCCCCAGCTCATAGATACTGCCCCCAGCTCATGGATACTGTCCCCCAGCTCATGGATACTGTCCCCCAGCTCATGGATAATTCCCCCCAGCTCATGGATACTGCCCCCAGCTCATGGATACTGTCCCCCAGCTCATGGATAATGCCCCCCAGCTCATGGATAATGCCCCAGCTCATGGATACTGTCCCCCAGCTCGTGGATAATGCCCCCCAGCTCATGGATACTGCCCCCAGCTCATGGATACTGCCCCCCAGCTCATGGATATGCCCCCCAGCTTATGGATATGCCCCAACACATGGATATTGCCCCAACACATGGATATGCCCCAGCTCACTCAAGGATTTGCCCCAGCTCACTCAAGGATTTGCCCCTAGCTCACTCATGGATATGCCCCAGCAGCTCATGGATATGCCCCAGCTCGCTCATGGATATGCCCCAGCTCACCTGCCGCCGCCGCGTTCGGCTCCCTCTGAGCGTGCGTCCGGCGGCAGGAAGCTTGGGCACTCGCCTGGGGGAGCCACGTGACCGCGATCTCGCGAGATCGCGGTCACGTGGCTCCCCCAGGCGAGTGCCCAAGCTCCTTGCCGCCGGACACACGCTCAGAGGGAGCCAAACGCGGCCGCGGCGGCAGGTGAGCTGAGGCATATCATGGGGCATTCGCTCCATAAGACGCACCCACTTTTCCCCCCACTTTTTGGGGGGAGAAAAGTGCGTCTTATGGAGCGAAAAATACAGTATATGTCATGTCCTGCCTGAATATTATAACAAAAATGCAATAAATTTGAATTTTCAATCAATTACAGTGTGTAAAGTGTTTTTTTTCAACATTTTTTTCACATGAGCATTTTCTATCTGGTGCGCTTGTACAAAAATTAGAAATGGGGACGCGTTACATTTTTTGGGGGGAATTACGTGATTTTTTACACACGCACCCCATAGAAAAAATCATTAGTGCAGCATCATTGTTCACTTTATAATTGAAATGTTAACATTATTGCTGCATTAATAAAAACAACACACAAAAAAAATTATTTATTTTCTTTAATTATTTTTAATTTTGTTTTACTTTTAACATGGTCATGCACGACACGTCAGGATTTGGAAAGTGAGATATATGGGAAAAATTTCTGGTTTGGCTATTTTGACCTAGAATTTTAAATTCTCCAGTCATTCTCCTCTCTCGGAATAACCCTGTAAATATTTTAGAAACAGGTCATGAGACCAAGACTCCTGCGAGTCCCATGGTACATATTCTGCTTCCCTAAGCAAAGCTGTGAGGTGTGGGTGCTTTAGGCTAGGGTCAGACGAAAGCATTTTTCCCCGCGAACGTGAAAAAGTGCGTCCGAACGCATTGACGTATTTTTTCACGGAATGCGCAAAAACGGTCAGACGACGCACATTTTCGGGCGTGATTTTGTACGGATCGTCAATAAAACTCTTTTTGCGTCTGGACGTTATGTAGGCTGGACATTAGCAGTGTCTGACATCTCCTAATCACGCAAACACGCCGCTATGCCGCAGCTGCGCACTCAGTACGTCAGTACTAGCGGTTCAGCGTTCTCAAAAAAATGCGTTCAAATTCCACTTGCGTTGCACGGCCAGACGTTTGTGCGGCCCTACATCGTATATTGGCTGTCATTGCCCGTCATCTGCTGCTAGTGCGGCCGTAATTATGTGTGCCAGAACGCACGTTAAAAGTGCGCTGGTCTGACCCCAGCCTTAGACTAGCTACATCTGTATTGGACCAGTACTCACACAATGAAGTTCAGCAGATAGCTTCAACTCAGCAAAACTGACACGTAGAAAGATGAATCCAGTTGAAGAGTTTAATGATCAGACTGACAATCTTGTAATGGTGTACAGCAATGCAGATAAAATTACATTAGATTTGTCCAGCAGTGAACACAGAATGGCGGCTATGTGACCAGGAAGTAACTAACAACAACACACAGAGCAGAGGGGTGGAAACTAACTGGATGCAGAAAGCTAAGGATGCCCAGCAGAGACAAAATAGCTATGAAATCAATAGCATGTAAGCAGCAAAGGCAGATTCAACACAAAACAGAAAAAATATACAATAAGGCTGGGGTCAGACTAGCGCACTTTTAACGTGCGTTTAGGCGCACTTAATCACGGCCGCACTAGCAACAAATGACGCGCAATGACGGCCAATATACGAAGTACGGCTGCACGAAAGTCCGGCCGCGCAACGCAACTGGAAAATTAACGCATTTTTTCGAGAACGCAGAACCGCTAGTACTGATGTACAGAGTGCGCTGCATCCGCTAGCGGCATGTGTGCGTGATTAGGAGACGTCAGACGCTGCTCATGTCCGGCCAACATAACGTCCAGACACCCAAAGTTTCCTGGTTTGGATCCGTAAAAAAATCACGCACGAAAATGTGTGTCGTCTGACCGTTTTTGCGCATTACGTGAAAAAATACGTCAATGCGTTCGGACGCACTTTTTCACAGACAAAGCGAAAAATGCGTTAGTCTGACCCTAGCCTAAATCCTAGATCATGGGGCATGACAGTACACCTTATCACCTCGCCAAAGTCCTTTAAAAGATGTCAAGGGAAATGCTTAGCAAAAAGTGTCATCCCAGGCTGTCAAGTCAGCAATTTATATGCAACTTTGTGTATTTAATGCCTATTAAGCCAAACAAACACAGGTGATATATTGTATATCAGTGAGAGCTGGATACAGTTTTAAGGAGTTAAGGGTCAGCCAGGGTAACATAATTAAGGAAGAAGTCATGGTACCTGAGGCCAAAATTAAATTCCACATTTAAAGACTGGGCTTCAAAGAAATAAATGTATCAAAAATATATTCAGAAATAGTTTTCCTTATGTGAATGCCATTCAGTAAACTCACAATTAAGTTAACATATGATTATTGCTAACTGCATATTGTTAAGAATCTTAAAATCAATAAAATTTGCAGATATCCATAATATATTAAGAAGACTGTGGAGTGAAAATTCTATTTTTTGTTATCATTATACCCTTATTGCCCATAGCTATAGTACCTGCATCATTATAGTTTTAGAATGAAACAATGCTTTTATTCAAATAGCTAAAGATAACTTCTGAATCCTTCTCCAAAATTCTGTATTTATCGGATAATCATTGTTCCCTGGGTTATTTTGCATAAAATTAGGTCTGAGTCTTTAATAATGTTGTATTCACTACCAGGATAATGAAATGTTTGAGTTAATTCCAGAACTGGTCGAGAGACTCTTGGTTTGACTTATCATCTCCCCTAATTTTGCTTGGTTTTTATCTGCTGTTGGATTGTCTGAAGAGCTATAAAAAGCCTACGCCTCCTTCTAACCCCATTAGGATGAAAGCTTCAGATTTTATTATTCATGTTTAATAGGAGGAAGCTGAAATTCCCCCAGGAAGTGTTAAAAAAAGGTAGTTTTTGATGTCTCAGACACAGACACATAACTGCAAGAGATATGCTATGAGGAGTAATATATTGGACATGAGGAAATAGAGAGGGTTATCATTTTAATATCTCAAAAATGACACAATGTAATTATTCTTGCACAGGAAATCCCTTTGTTGAGTAGAATTGTTTGTTTTGTTACATTTTGTTAGCATGGAGCAAAAATTAATAAAAGGATTGACTCTAAGAATGTAGATACTCCACATATTCAGAATAATCACTTTCGTACATACTTCTGTTCCTTTACTACATTTATGTGGAAATTGACAGTAACAGTTAAAATTAGTTCTGTATTCTCACTTATTTTTTGCGAGAAAGAAGGTAGGAAGTGTTGGGTGCACACTGGAATAGCTAAGTCCATTTTCTGCTAATGTTGTGGACACCCAATATAAAGGTCGATTAAAAAGGATTAAACATTATCAACTCTTGACCCTTTCCGCACCATCCTCCAAATTTTCCCTTAATGTCATTTTAAAACCATCTTTCCATCACAGAGCTAGTTCTCCAAATCTCCATACATGACATGCTGCTGGCTTCCTATAAACTGGAGCATGTCACATGACCACAGGGAGGCTAGATGATCTAGAGATATGGATAATCTACAGAGTACAGGTAGGACCACTTCACCCAGCATTATGATGTGTCTGGACACACCAGGAATATTCCCAGTGCACACCTATGACTGCATCTATGTATACATTTGATTATTTCTAAACAACCATGTGTATGTATTGAATTTTCTAAGCATTTGCGATCAATAAATGTTACAAGCAACCTAATAAAAAGGTGCACCAGAGCTGAACAATTTAGGGGGTTATTCACCAAATATTGCCATTGTAACAATGATAAACTTTGACTATATCGAGAAACTGTGCAGGAATTCTCCAAGATTTCTGTTGCCCAATTAACCACTGATATTGTGCTCTTAACCTACCACCCCACATGAAAATTTGATATCATTGCTTAAACAGAAAGACAAGCTGGGCTTTAGGGAATCCTTATGATATTGGCTATGGCACATTTGTCGACGGCACAGGAGCTCTGGGATGCAATTCTTTGAATTGCTGTGATGTGCAGGTGGCTTCTGCAATAATAAACACAACTAATTATAGTGTGGAGGCTTTTTATCTCACTTTTAGTCCTCCACCACAACCCTTATAGACACTTACTTACCTATGGTCCAAGCATCCACTGTAACTGGTCATCATGCCTAGCTCCTAGCTGATGAAGGTTCAACAAACCTGAAACAACGCTGTCCTAGGAGTGTCCTTTGACCAGTTGCTGTCCTTTGACCAGTTGCATAACCTTATCTTTGCTAGAAAGCCACAGTATGGCATAGCATTGATTTTAGGGTTCTGTGTAATAACAGATCCAGGATGCATGAAAGTGAGACAGAGGTCATTTGCATATCCTACCCAGAGATCCTTGCTGCATATGGGGAATGTGGCACAGGAGCTCTGGGATGCAATTCGTTGAATTGCTATGATGTGCATGAGGCTTCTGCAATAATAAACACAACTATATATACAGTTGTGTTCAAAATTATTCAACCCCCACTGAAATTGAGTGTTTTGGCCAGTTTGACATGGATTTTGATCATTCAGTCATCTTGCTTACAATTAAATCAAAGAAGCACGTGTAGGTCAGACAAATATAACATAACATTTATAATGAAATAACCACCAATGTCTTTTCTGTGCTCACATCATTATCAGTTTTATTCAACCCCCAAGTGACATTCAATCTTAGTACTTAGTACAACATCCTTTTACAGTTATAACAGCTTTTAAACGTGAAGCATAGCTGGACACAAGTGTCTTGCAGCGATCTACAGGTATCTTCGCCCATTCGTCATGGGCAAAAGCCTCCAGTTCAGTCACATTCTTAGGCTTGCGCACTGCAACTGCTTTCTTTAAGTCCCACCAGAGGTTCTCAATCGGATTTCTTCAGGTGACTGCGATGGCCACTCCAAAATGTTCCAGCCTTTAATCTGCAACCATGCTCTAGTGGACTTGGAGGTATGCTTGGGATCATTGTCCTGTTGAAAGGTCCAACGTCTCCCAAGCCTCAGGTTTGTGACGGACTGCATCACATTGTCATCCAATATCTCCTGGTACTGAAGAGAATTCATGGTACCTTGCACACGCTGAAGCTTCCCTGTACCTGCAGAAGCAAAACAGCCCCAAAGCATGATTGACCCCCCGCCATGCTTCACAGTAGGCAAGGTGTTCTTTTCTTCATAGGCCTTGTTCTTCCTCCTCCAAACATAGCATTGATCCATGGGCCCAAACAGTTCTAATTTTGTTTCATCAGTCCACAGAACACTATCCCAAAACTTCTGTGGTTTGTCCACATGACCTTTGGCATACTGCAGTCGACTCTTCTTATTCTTTGGAGACAGCAAGGGGGTGCGCCTGGGAGTTCTGGCATAGAGGCCTTCATTACGCAGTGTGCGCCGTATTGTCTGAGCTGAAACTTCAGTACCCACATCTGACAAATCTTTTCTCAGTTCCTCAACAGTCACACGGGGACTTTTCTCCACTCTACACGTCAGGTAGCGCACAGCAGTCGAAGTCAGCATCTTCTTTCTGCCACGACCAGGTAGCATTTCAACAGTGCCCTTTGCCTTGAATTTGCGAATGATGCTTCCTATGGTCTCTCTTGGTATGTTTAACATCTTTGCAATCTTCTTATAGCCATTGCCCTTCCTGTGAAGAGTAATCACCTCTTCTCTTGTCTTCCTGGACCATTCTCTTGACTTCACCATGTTTGTAACCACACCAGTAAATGTCTAAAGGAGCTCAGTATCACAGTCATTTTAAAGCTGCCTAATTGGTGCTTATTATGCTTTATTGCTGCTCCGTGACATCCACAGGTGTTTTCAATACCTGATTGAAAACACTTGAATGAACCTCTGTTCTTCAGAGTGGTAGTCTTTAAGGGGTTGAATAATTGTGTCAATGAAGAATTCACAAAAGAAACATTTACTACTGTATTACAAAACCAATTGATGTCATTTTAGTTGCATATGGTTCTTTAAAAAGTCCTTGTAGGATTTCATTCTGAATACAATTACAAATGTACACTAAATTCCCTAAAACCCTTTACAGCATTGGGGGTTGAATAATTTTGAACACAACTGTATATATATATTAGCTGGATACCCGTGCTTCGCAACGAAACATCGGGCTATGCAGGAGATTACAGGTTCACAATCCATTGGCTTAGTGGTGGTTGGTGATTGAAGCACATAAGGGATAATAATAATAATTATAAACAATAAAATAGATGGGTTTAAGCCCTTTAATCCCACCAGCAACCCTGGCTTTTTTGTCCATGTAGCTGGACTAATTACTTGCATAGAATATTCAATTTGTCCCTCAGATGATTTGCTCAGGACCTCCCTGTTAACAACATTCCTTGTTTTACTCTCTGGCTGGAGGATGACCAGGCTGTCAGGTGAACTGACTCTGGAGCCGCCACATACAACTGGCCCTGGGAGAAACAGTTACTCGTCAGATACACACCAGCCACTTTCAAAGTCTGTCCCTGTGCCTTATTGATGGTGATGGCGTAGCACACACAAAGTATATCTGCAGAAATTAAGGCTGCTGCTCTGGCCCCGCCATGATACTCCCTATCCTGAAGTAGACCTGCAACTGCACTTTGAAAGAAAGCATAAAATTGCCCTCCTTCACCTCTCTGGCTCCAAAAGACGGCATTTGCAAGCATCTGTTGTACTTCCGGGCAGCAGAAAGTGCTCTGCCAATGGATGCTGGTGGATGAGAAGGCTGTGTAAGGGTGAAGGGTAGGGCTGAAGGGGAAGGAGCTGGACTTTCCTGCCACTGCAGCACATCCCGGGACTCTCATCCTGCCACTTCAGATCACGGCACCAGGCACAAGGTAACCGAGGTCCGAGATCAACAACCTTTTTCCTGAAGTAATTAATCTGAGGCTCATATTTAAAACCAGACAAATACTTATTAGTCCAAGGAATTTATCTAATTTGCTACTCATTAATGTAGGGGTTATTTGATGCATACTTTATTACAGCCTCTCTACTGATTCGGGGATGAGTTTGACGTTACTTTTTTCCAGTTTTCCTTGTGTTTTCCTAATCGCATCTGTAAATCTTTTTCTGCGTTTTTTCCCTCTTTTCCCTTTAACTGTTGTTACAGTAGAAGAGACAGATCTGTCTGAACTGAAGAGATCAGTGTAAGAAGTGATTTGGGGCTGGGACACTATGCAGGAGAAATTTGGTTCACAATCTGTTGGCTCAGTGCTGGTGGGTGATTGAAACTCAGAAGGGGATATATCTCCCGCCACGTTGAGTTTGGAAGCCGTTCCATAGGTGGAAGGTGTGGACATGTTGGTGAGGTAGCTTAGGTTTAGTGCTGTAAGGATCCCAAGATGCTCCTGAGTGAAGGAGAGCAACGTCTGCCACTATGAACGGAGATAACGGCATGTGAGGCAAGTGGCAGTTGAAACAGCTTTTTTTTTCAGGTGGGGAGGGGGGGTATAACCGCTTAGCATCAGAGCGTGTTAATAACTGATGCTCTGATGGTCATTTTGAAAAAGCCTCTCTTAGTGAGCACCTAGACGCCGAGAGTTTGTAGGCTTTATGGTTCTGGAGATATCGTGACGTTGCGCGAGTGGCATTTCACTTTTATATATATATATATATATATATTGTCACACGGGGCGCTATAGCGCAGTCCTCTAGGGCAATTATGGCACACAAAAGTCCTTTAAATGGTGAAATTATTCCTGGCTTTATTTCAGCATTAATGAAATCATAACATCCAAACCAACCTTTGGTTTCATATCCTGCATCCAATGCAGACTCTCCAACCTCAGGGAGTAGCAGCAGCACCATGTGCTTATCAGTCTCTGTATTTCTCATCCGGGCCCATTCTAATCTTTCCCCTGTGGGGGATCCTTCTCATCTAGTGCACAGTCTAATCTACCCCTCCTTCAAGCAGGAGCTATTTAAGACCTTAATTGCAGGGACACCTGCAGCAATGCAAACACATTGCCCACACTATACATGGATTCTGTGCCTGTTGAAGAAGTGTGGATGCTGGCCTCCTGCCAAGGGGTTGTGGACAAATGTGCCATAGTCAATTCTCAAGGACAATATGTCCAGATCTGCATCTCATGAAGGAATTCACATCACCCTCATGTACACAATGTATTCAGTTGATTATGTCATGTTATGTTACCTCCCCTCCCTATTTCCCATATAATTGGTCCCATTTTCAATAAAACATATTACTACTTTCCTGCACTAAGTTGTGTCTGTGGTTTGGGGGGGGGTACTTAGAATTATACAGCTCTCACTCAAGTTCTGACTGCGGGTTATGAGAAGGAAAGCTGCTGGAGATCGGCTTGGCTGGAGAGAAGGGACGGACGCTGTAACAGGTCTGGGTCCGGTCCACAAGCCGGAGACCAGTAAACCCCAGTTGCTATTATAAACCTTCTCCATTGTGAGTCAAAAGGGGACTCCATTCCCTCTGAGAAAATACTGGAGGAACTGCAACAGACATGTGCATTTAATTTCGGTCCGACTCAAAATTTGGACAAAATTTTAGGCTAGGGTCAGACGAACGTGATTTCTACGGACTGCGCATCCGTGCAGTACGGACGTACGTTAGTACGGAAGAGGCAGTAGTGGCCACACAGTCCGTTTTTTCACTGACGTATTATTTAATGGATGTAGCAGGGAAAATAAATTAAAATGCGAAACCATTTTGTCCGTCAAAAATGCTGGATGTATAAATGCAGTCCGTCTGACCACGTTCCATCACTCACACACAAAGCTATGCGTACGTTGCGGACGCAGCTCACTTTGTGCGGCCGTTCTAGGGGTTGTACGTTCTTGCCTAACTTGCGTCCGTTTGCCGTGGCCGTTGTGCGTCCGCAGTTCAGTGCGGACGTACTTAGTTTGTGGGACTCCATTGGCCTTTATGTCATGCTATCACGGACGTACTTTTGTGCGCGATCATGGACGTGAACGCTACGGGAGCTCCTCTGACGGGAGCCTAACCGATTAGTTTTTTGGGAAACACCTCCGAAATACGAATCGGATCCGTCTGAAACTGACGAAAATGATCCAAAAAGTAATCAGTTCCATCCAAAACGGACAAAAATTATCCTAAAATGAATTGGAACGAAACAAAATAGAACGAAATGAATTCAGTTTTATGGAATTAATTTTTGGTATTTCATTTGTGCGCTCCGTAATTGTTTCAGCACCATGGAGCAGCTCCGCACGGCTCTGTAGCCCCACGGGGCTGCTTTCATTGGTACTGAATAGGTTTCAGCACCATGGATAGCATCTCCGCGGGGCTCCAGAGCCCCACAGTGCTGTTGTTTATCCCTAATTTCTAAACCTAATTTCTAACCCTATCTTTTAACTTAAAAGCTCCGGTTAGAAACTAGGCTTAGAAATTAGGGTTAGAATTTATAACCGTAATTTATGACCCTAGTGTCTAACCCTAATTTCTAATCCTGAGTTTTGGTGGTTCGTTCGATGAAATAAAAATAAAATACAACAATAAAGTACCAAAATAAAATACAGCCATACTACAATAAAAATACTAGACAAATAGACATGTGCTTTTCATTTCGTTCCGAAGCGTTCGGTGCTGTTCGGCGGCAGTGAAATTCCACCATAGACAGTGGCGTAACTACCAGGGTTGCAGTGGTTGCACTTTGCGACCGGGCCCTGGCATTCCACCACTGGAGGGGGGCCCAGGCAGTGGTGGATTGTTAACCCTTTAAGAACCTAGGGTCTTTAAAGTCAATGCATTTATGACAGAACAGTTCTGTCATTCCTCCTTAAGGGTTAATTAGGTAGCAGAGGCCTTGTTATCTTTTGTCTGGCTATCCATCATGAGTCTGACACCTCCTGGTGTCTCATTGCATTATCTGGTCAGTTTATTAATCTATTCAGTTAAATGGGGAGAGAGTTTTGCTTCTTGCTAAAAACATTTTGTTAAAATTCCATAAAAGAAAAAACTTCATTAAAAAAAGGGTTATAAAAGAAGGGGGAGAGGGCTATTAAACTAGATCTTAATTAATACTCCACCTTCTAACAGTTACAGTTACAAGCATTTATAAAGCGCCAACAAATTCCTTAGCCCTGTACAATGGGAGAGACAGACAGGGTTATTCAAAGAGATTCGAAAAGTCACCGCACGTTCGGTGACTTTTCGTTCTCTTCAATTCGGTTCCTTTTGCCGATCCCATTTCGGTGACCCTGCGATGTATTCAGCAAACACCACAGGGGCCCCAAATTGCAGGGAAAAGCTGACGCAAACCCTCAAAAACGAACCGTAAAACCCAGCAAATGCACGCCGAAAACCCTCAAAAACATCTGGATTAACCTGCCGAAAACCACGGAAAAACCTGAGCAGGAGCCGATCACCCGCAGCGCAGTGGCCGGAAAAAGCCGACACCGCAGAGTGAAGTGAATAAATTAGGAAAACAGTTTGCATGAATGATTGAAAAGTGAAGTGCTGTTTGCAAAGAAAATACGGAGCGAAAATGTCTGAAATTTACTTATGAGGTCCAGGGAATGATAATAAAGAGGGCTGTTACAGAAAAAATAAGTAAACTTTAAAAAAAAAAAATCGGACTTTTAAAAAAAAAAATTCAGAAAAATGATTAAAATATCCTAAAAAATCTATAAATAAAGAGACTCTTTACTGCAGAATTTTATAATGAATGGTTTATTAGATATTGAATTAAAACCGGAATATTTTTAACATTGAAGCCTATGGGATTCTCCTGAATAAACTTGCCGAATTAAACCACCGAATGGCAGGGCATTTCGGGAACCTTTCACTGCTGGTTTGTGTTCTCTGAATAGCCGAAGCAGTGCTTTTTCATGGGGTTTTCACTGCCCTCGAACAGGCACCGTACAGGCACCGTATGTGCAGGCAATTCGCCAGGATTTGGTGAATTGCCTGCTCTCTGGATAGCCGAATGGCCAAGAAAGGTAAACTTTCTCAAGCAATTCGGATCTCTTTGAATAACCCTGAGAATAACAAATATACATACATGTTACAAACACTGAACAGAAAGAGGAAGGACCCTGCTCAAGAGCTTACAATCTAAGAGGAGAGGGGTGATACCCTACATGAGGTACTATAACACAAGAGAAATCTATATGAGGACCCATAACCCGTTCTTTAAAAATACTTCCAAATTGTATGGCCATTTTAACTTTTAAGAGTGCTAAAAATACCTGTATACATGTCTCCTGCACTATCCAAAAGTTGCTGGTTTCAAAATCTAATAATACTATAACCTATCACCTAGTATCCTATTATATTAATATTACCATAGCATTAAATTCCAGAGCTAATGGATATATAATAGGGATACTAGGCGATAGTGCAGGAGACCTGTATACAGGTATTTTTGCAAAATGTTTTTAGTTAAAATGCTAAATTCTCTCGTGCGGTGGGGCCCTTCATGGATTATTGCACCGGGGCCCTGAGGTTTCTAGTTACGCCTCTGCATAGAGAAGTAATGGGTAATCTATTCAGAGAACGCTGAACACCACCGAAATGTCAGGGAAATGCCCTAATTTTTGGTGGTTCAGTTCACCATGGTGCCGTTCAGCGGCAGTGAAATTCCCCTACAGAGATGTAATAGTTAATCTATTCAGAGAATGCTGAACAGCACCGAAATGTCGGTGTTTTAATTTTTTCTTTCATTCAGTTTGGCTGCGTTTTGAGGATGCTATCCATGGTGCTGAAACCTATTCATAGCAATAGTGAACTGCACCGAATGGCACCATGGCAAACTGAACCACCGAAAGTCAGGGCACTTCACTGACATTTCCGTGGTGTTCAGCGTTCTCTGAATAGATTAACCATTACTTTTCTATGGGGGAATATCATTGCCTCTGAACTGCACCGAACGGCACCATGGCGAACTGGACCACTGAAAAGCATGGCATTTCACTGACATTTCGGTGGTGTTTGCTCGGTATTCTCTAAATAGATTAACCATGACTTCTCTATGGTGGAATTTCATTCCCGCCAAACAGTACCGAACGATTCAGAACAAAATGCACATGTCTATTTTTCTAGTATTTTTATTGTAGTACTGGCTGTAATTTATTTTGGTACGGCTGGTATTTTCATTTTATTATAGTACCGGTTGGTGTTTTATTTTAGTACTGACTGGCTGCTGTCCTTGGTACTGAAATATATTTCAGTAGCAAGAACAGGTGGATTACTTATCTTTTTTATTTAGTAATTAATCCGGTTCTCATTCCGCTAACTAATAAAAACAAAATAACTAATTTCAACAAAAAATTAATCAACCTGAAATACGAATTACCAATAAAAGCGAAATAACAAATGGATCTGAAAAACTAAATACCGGGTGTCCGAAATAACAAATCAGTCTGAAACACAAATCTCAGTAACATAACGAACGACCCGAAACGAGAAAAAAAATGAAACGAAATTATCCGAAATGAAAAAAAACTGAACGAAATTAAACAAAGCTAATCTTTTTGCTGTGCATATATCTACTGTGTTCCCACAGATTGCTGCTTAACTTGAGTCCTGCCGGGAGGGTAATTCAAATGGCAACAGAAGAAGATTAGTTGATGAAGGTTCTCCTGCCATTGCTTGAATCTCTTGTTTTGGATGCAACAGGATTCATCATCCTTGCGTCAACAGCAACATACTCCGTTGTTGCAACATTTGTAAACTATGGTGCTTAGTGAATAACCCCTGGAAAGTGTTTTTTGAATTTTTTTTAGAGGTCTTTGGTTCTGAGCTACCAAGGAAATGTTTTATAATCCCAATGAAGGCAATAGAAAAGAGGAAGTGACTAGTTGCTTCTCTTTTGTAATGCTGATCTATGAATAATCCAGAGAGAATAAAGTTAGTTAATGATAGTCACCCTCAGCCTTTACCAGATTTTTGGAATGAGATGCAAATAGTTATAAAGAGTTTTTATTTTTAGAACTCCTGGAACTAAGCATTCATCTGCAAAAGCTTTACATGAATTCTTATCAATTCCTGCTTGTGGGAGTGAAATATGGTCATAGATCACTTGAGAACTTTGACATTGGGCACTTAAGTGGATATATAGTTTATAAGGCTTTTATTTGGAATCTGTAGATGGATGCTCTGTTATTTATCTGTCCTTGAACACAAACAGAGGTTATATGCACTAAGTACATGTATTGTGTTTTTACAGCATTTATTCCTAGCTTTTATTTCATTTTTTTATATTTTAGCTATTGCCATTATATTGAAATAACTTTTGAGTTGCTATAGCTACCAGTTTCAATTGACTGATATCAACCTGATGAGAATGGAATATGTATAAAATGTATAGAAGTGGTATAAATTATTAAGCCATTAATTTGGAAAGCATATGCATAACTGGGTTTCCAAGAATGCCCAGTTCGAATAATGGTAGAGTTCAAAAGGCAATTATTGTAATTTGGCTATTATGCTTGTATGAGCATAGATATAATACAATATGGTCAATAATAATATCTTCAGGATAAATGCTACCCATCTGTATAAGAAATGTAAAAAGATCAACTATTCATTTTTTTTAAAACTTACATATAACCCATGCTGGAAATATAATGTTGTGCTATGAATTCAGGTCTACATGTTAAATGGTGTTTTTGTAAAGCTTTCGTAGAAAGAAATTCATTACAATGTGTTCATTGGTCATTGTGTTTAGATTCATTCAGTTGCTATAGTCTCTCATCGATCTCAATTGGTCTCTTCCTTTTCAAGCCCTTTCAAAGTGTCCACGTGACTCCATTGCATTTCCTTTTTTCCCCACTTTCACATCACTACTTATCACCATGATATGTACTTAACTTATCACAGTTGCACGTACACTTCTGAAAAGAGTCCACTTCATTCTTTTGTTCTATAATTGTAAAGTGTTCTTTAACATAAAATAACTGATTTGTATTAAGTACCATGTATAAGTGCGTTATCTAGGAAATTTAAAATCAATTGAGGCATTTGTGTTAACTACCGATGAAAAATAATATCTATAACTTGAACATTATTTCCTTTCAAGCTAAACCAGACTGAAGACTAAATAATTAATATTTTTGAAAATTACTTTCATTAGTGAATATTTTAAGCCAAATAAAGCGTCAAGTAAAACCACAAGGATGCCCCATACAGACCATAAAAGAAAATGCTTAAAATTCCCCATTTGTGCAGTTTGTCTTCTTGGATCAGAAAACCCTCTGAGTCTTTCAATGTGCAGATTGGCAAGAACATAAGTGTTCTATTCAGGGGCTGATCCAGACACAGGTTTCGAGAGAGGTACGCTTCCAATTTTGTCTAAGAGCTGGTCGGTGTTCAGTTCGCAGTGACAGGCAGATCTCAAACCTCAAACCAGATCTCAGACTGTGTTCATCACACTCACTCTCACCAGAACTTTGCTGCATAGCGTCTGTCCTTCTGCTGCTCATTTGACACATAACAGACCCAGGCATGTGCCTGCCATAGGGACTATAGGGAGATACCCATTGGGCTGATGGCTCAGTGGGTCGGTGTGAATGCTGATACACTACGCAGCTAACACTGTTCTTAATGAGTGAGGTGAGAACTTCCTCACCACCTGTAAAACAGGACAGTCTGCCTCAGTCTCATATTGGGGCCACCGTGCCGGTGAGACCTGCTGCGCATCCGCCTCACCTTAAGACATGGTGCCCACTCAACCTCAGTGCCGCTACATTGCTTTACCCAATCACTCTGCAGCAACTCCGGTATCTGTACAGCAATTGGTTGAGCGATCCGGTTGGTTTATATACTATTTTTGTGCATGTTTGCATAATTAAAGTGGGCCAGTCTGATGAAGTCCAGGGCTGATTTGATGTCTCAGTCCAGCCCTGAACAGACCCCACACAGCAATGTTTTGCAGTCTGCATTCTTTCACATGCTCTGCCTGTCACTGAGAATCGAGTACCCCAGCAATAACATGCCACACACACCCAGGTACCCACTGATACACATACATAGCCATATAATCCAGATAGAGATACAAACACATAACTATATACACATACCATTTACTGTGTAGAAGTCACTGGAAGCAGGCTCAGAAACGAGGCTATTCCCAGACTTTTTAGTCTTCATCACAAAATATCAGGCCATATATGTGAACAAAAATGTAATTTAGAACAAAAGTAAAGTATCTTACGTAGAAAGAGCAAACTCTAAAATGTATTTCTTATAGTTTACTAGAGACACATTGCTGGTTTTATTGCTTTGCAGTTCTGTTATGCACATGCACTGCCTGAATATATGGAGAAGCTCCTAAAAAGAAAGGAATATTAGAAAAAAGAGAGGGACAGGGATTTGGGCCCAAAATGGGGACTGTACCTGAAAACCATGGACATTTGGGGGATATGCCGAATACACATATTTGCATCGTATAACGTATATATAATGCATATTTGTGGTTTGCATCGTATAACGATATGAAAAATGCGATGGACAAACTGGAGTTACTCCAGATCTCACAGCAAGTCGATCCCGCTCAGTGAGCCGCACGCCCGAGAAGAAATATGCTGCGAAAACCAGCAGCAGCATGGAGCCGGCTCAGTCCTCCCCGTCGCCCCGCTCGACCAAGCGCCAGTCCCGATCAAGTTCTGCTGAGAGCCGCAATTAAATGCAAAACTTGAACGCCGGAGGGAGGGAGGGACGGACGGATGGATGGGGTGACATCCGCAGGTTTATGCAACCAAAGCATCTATCGAAGGCAGAGAACAGATCGCCTCGTGTATTTTTCTTCTCTCTCCCCCCCCCACCCTCCCATCCCATACATTTTTTTTTCCTAAGGTCTTTACAATGAGAAGAACGGATCGGCATTCAGAGCAGGTTTATGTTTGAGTGCTCGCACGGCGTAATAATTTCTCCCGAGTGACGCCGATTTGGATAGTTAACGAAATTGGTTACTATATGTTCCATTGTGGGATCTTATTATTTTTTCTTGTTTTGAAGGAAATGACTGCCTTTCCAGACTAGTTTGTAAAAGAAATAAATCTATTATGTGTACCAGGGAAAAAAAAAACAGTCCGCACACCGATTTCTGCGTGCAACGTTATTGCAAGTCCGTTTTACGCGTGTTATTTTTTGACGGATGAAAAAATGTGCGAGGATTGTAATACCAGCATTGATTTACGTGCGTTAACGTTTAACGCTGTGTTTTTCCGTTAAGAATGTAATAGAGCCCCACATGTTTCTCTTCTATTTAATTTTTTTTGTATTTTTTTGTTTTGTAAATTTGTACGTGGTCTTGTTAAGTATCATTGGAAAGGCCATACTCTGTGCCTTTCCAATGAAATCTTAATTGACCATGGGCCCTATTACATTTTTCACGCAAAAACGCACGCGCAACGCGTGAATTTGTGCACCCAGCGTTAAACGTTAACGCGTGTAAATCAAAGCTGGAATTACAATCCTCACGCGTTTTTTCATCCGTCGAGCAACAAAGCGCGTAAAACGTTGCGTGCAGAAATCAGTGTGTGGACTGTTTTTTTCACGCGATTCAGCCAATCAGAATTAAGAACGACAATTGTCTTACGTTAAGTTTTTGCGCCTGTCAAAGTCAGTCTGTGCATATATGCTGAATCAAGAAAAAATGCACACACAACTTCTCAAATTTATTGGTTTGGTATGAGTAAAATGTGTAACTATACTTTGCAGCATATTTTTTTTGGGCTGGTGTATTTGGTTTCTGCCAGATTGATAGAATTTGCCATTAACACCAGCTTTTAGGAGTAGCTAAAATTATGCGCGCAACGTCTATGCGTTCATTCCTGAGCATAGATTGTAATACCATCCGCGTACCGGAGCACAAATGCATTTGCGCTCACAATGTTAAGTATAGGACGCGCGACGTACAGTAAGCTCGCGCAGCATTCTCGCAGGTTCACCCGCGGTAGAGGTATACGCACGTTTGTTGCGCTGATATTGTAATATGATGTTCAGCGCAAAGGGTTTTGCCCCTCGCGTTAATGCGTTTTTGCACGGGCGCAAACGTATGCGCGAAGATTGTAATAGGGCCCCATGTGGGTTGCATGGAACAGGAGATAGAGGGGTCCAAATGTCCAAAGGCCCCCTTTGTCTCATACATTTACAGCTCGGTGAAGCAAATGCCACCTGTGCCTCCCTCCCTGGTTCCACCAGTGGTTCTATTGGAGGAATGCTTATCTCAGACTTAACACACAGGAAGAAACAAAACATACAATGAAAAATGACACAATCTCATTGTTACTATATTACTATATAAATTATTCCTATAAAACCAGCAGAATTTTATACCATATAGCAAGAAAGAAGATGTCATCTGCACTCGTTTCTATACAATTCCATGTGAAACAAAACACAATTAGAGGTTTTAGTTTGCTTGAATGGCCATTGAAGCGTAAACTCACTCGCCCCATCATGGCACCTCTTGGTAGAGTGAATACCTAACCAATGTAACCAAAAGCCGCTTCTCTGAGCAGCTGCACAATCTGTTGCTGCTTTTCAGCTAAGAGGCAAAAATGGTGAGTTTTATTTATACATGCTCCAAGTACTTCCCATTTGGGGTTGAAAACAAAAACATGGAGAAAGGAACAGCAGCAAAAGTGACTTAACTGGTGTTACAACAAAATATACATACATACAGAAAAAGCAGTGTCATGCCCATGGTCACCAGAGCAGCTGCAACAACCAGGAGTAACAACCCAGTTCTTGTATAAAATATAGCAAGAAAGAAGATTCCATCTATGCTCATTTCTATACAATTCCATGTGAAACAAAACACAATTAAAGGTTTTAGTTTGCTTGAATGGCCATTGAAGCATAAGCTCACTCGCCCCATTACGGCACGTCTTGGTAGAGTGAGTACATAACCAATGTAACCAAAAGCCGCTGCAATAGCACAGTGTTCTAGGGTAATTATATCACAAGTAGTCTCTGTAGCGCTCACTCCCGGAGGAGCCGCTGAATTTAAACCTCGGGTCAGTCTCCCCGCACTAGGGAATAAATATACACCAGCACTGTTGTGGATTTTATAAGTTATATAGTTTACTGAATAAACTGGCATATAAAGAGCAGCACGGTATACGTATATATATTTACAGTAGTTCATAATACGAGAAACGCGTAGCGGAAAAGAAAAAGGAATTTTAACCCCTTTGTGGTTGGAGTGTGAGTCCCGTACAGGTTGTGTCCCAAGAAAGTGTACGTGTATGCGTGTATTGGTACCCGGGTACAAGATTCAACTGGCCAGTGAATGATTTCAATGTGTCTTCGACTAGTCATGTTGGGGCCCTGTAGGTTTTGACAAAACTGCAGCGTGCTTTATTATTTTTACTGTGGCCGGGAAGGCCTCTCACCCATCCGCCAGATACTCTGCGCTCTGCTCGACCTAGGACGTATCTCCGCTCGATCTGACTGGGACTCTGTGTCACCGGATCCGCTGTCTTGCTCGTCTGTTTCTGCCACAAGATGCTCAGCTCACCGCCTGCACTCCCATTAGATCATCTGCGGTCTCCTAACTCGGGGTCCTTCAGCATACTCTGTATCTGTGTAAACTTCCCAGGGGTGGATCACTAGGTCTTTGGCAAGTAGAGTGAATCGATCTCCAGCTCCGCAAGGCCGCACCTGCGCTCCGGCCTGGTCACGATCGTTGTCTCTCTCACGTGCGTCTTACTCTCTTCACTCCTCTGTGCGCTCTGCCTGTTCTCTCCACGAGGCTGCGGATGTAAGTCTCTCCTGCCCACCCACTTCCTGTTCCCCCCGCAAAGCATGCTAGAAAATGTAGTCCCATTGTCCAGTGTCTTACATTGCGCTTGTCTCCCTCTGGTGGCCAAAAATAAGTACTACAGCAACAATGTTTTAACCCAGTGCTACATCTCGTTTTATCAGGTGGTAGCTTCTAGACTTTATTGGTGCAGCAAAGAAAACATAATACAAAAATAAAACCTGGCTCATCTGAGCACTAACATACTGATCATCCCTCTCTATACCAGGGACTTTACATAACGATTATACCAACCATTGGTTTCACATCATGCACCCACTGTAGACATTCCCAGCTCAGGAGTAGCACCATCCTGTCTGTGTCTCTCAAGCTCTCAATATTCCCCTCCCTTCTCTCTCAAGCATGAGCTATTTATCCTTTTGATTGCTAGGTGAAACACCTGTAGCAAGAACCAAACAAAACATTCCCTCTGGTGCGTTAAGATCTGATTCCCTCTCGTGCGTTAAATCAAAAACACAGTGGAATATACACTACCAGATCCATACAATGGCACAATATATACATACTACAAACTCCTCACACCTATACACCATGGTTCCTTTACCTCCAAAACCCTTACCCATCATTTTTGTGTCACCTGTTGTTCTCTTGGTGTTTTTTCTACCGTACTGGTTGTGTCTTTTATTTAAAATTTCCTCATATATTTTATTTTACATTTTGCCACAGAGGGCAGTGGAGAGGAGATGGGGGAGGAGGAGTGGAGGAAGAGGGGAGGAGTGGAGGAGAGCAGGGGAGCAGAAGAGGAAGAGAGGTAGAGAGGGTGCATGGGAGAATTGGGGATGAGGAGTTAGTAGGTTGTGGCGGGTGTGTGAAGGTCTAGAGCGAGGAAGAGCGGTGAGGGGGGAGCATAGGGGTAGGGGTGAGGGAGACTGTAGGGCAGGGACAGAGGGTTACGCGAGGATGAGATGAGGGAGGTAGTGGTACGACCCATTCCTGGGACATAGAAGTCTTAGGGCTTCTCTGCAGGACAATCCCAGGTCCATGAGGAGAGGTACACGGCTGAGGAGAAGGAAGGAGGCACTGATTCAGGCACTTATGAATTTGGATAGCTGTGACTCTAAATATGTTCTAATTACCTATTAACATTAGCTTTGTAATCAATTGTATATACAGTATGTTTTTCCACAGACTCCGCCACAGATGTGCAGTCTACTGTCCAGCAGAACCCTGAAGGGGAGAGGAGCCAGTCCAGTCCTTCCTCAAACTGTTGGGGAGAAGGAATACATCACATTTGCTGACCGGCCTGTGCAGCAATTGGGGGATGTGTCTCCACCATGCTCAAGAGTGATGCAGGACCTGGATGGGTGGAAACAACAAGCACCACCTCTTCAACAGCCACAACCAGATCTTTGGTAGCAGCCACAGCCTCAACAGCCACCACCTCTGCCACCCTGTCAGCTGCCACCCCATCAGCCAGCTCCACGGCAGCAGCCACCAGATGATCCAGACACCCACCAGTGTGAGGAGGGCAAGCAGCAGCTGATGGCTGAACTGCATGGGGATTTCCATCAGTCAGGATGCCTTCTGCTCAGACATGGTGCAGGACTTACAGACTGTTTGTGAGCAGTTGTATTCACTCCAGAGGGAGCAGCATATGTTGCCGCATCATGACCAGCAAAATGGGTTTAAATCTATGGCTAGCCAATACTAACTGATGCGGGTGGAAATGAGTGGGCTAATGGCACACATGACAGCTGTTTGGGAAGCCTTGGTGGAGCAGCAAAGGGCTAGCCCTCAGACACGCCTCTACCACCACCAATGTTCCTGCAGCCATCTGCATCCCCACCATGATGCGGGCGATCTGCAGCTGCTGCTTCCAAGCGCTCCTCTGCATCCAAAGCTGTCCTTGCCATCACAAGTGCCTCTCCCTCCACACCAGCCTCTACCTCCACGTCGGCCTATACCTTAACTGGATGAAAGAAGACTCGAAACTCGGTAGAATATAATATTGTTTTATATTTCAATGAGAGAAAAAAACAAATTTTTTCAAATGTGCTCAAAATCCTTTCCTTAGTCTACAAATGAGAATTTTGGTTACTCTTAATGGCCATTAGAAGCATAATTCCACCAGTCAGCGACAAGGCACGTCTCCTTGGTCGGTCCTACAGTAACACACTAAAACAAATGTTAAAAATGCAAATGTGAAATAAATACATGGGGAAAAACATAGAAAAAAGTGTCTTACTATGGAGACTGCCTTCGAAATAAATCAAATCTAAAGAGTGCCCATGTTAAGTATTGAAGACTCAAAGTGAAAAAACAATACTCTATAGAAAAAGACATTGCGAACAGCTGTGCTGTCAACCACTTGCCGCCGGGCAAGTTGTGCCTGGCGGGGGAGTGTTAATGCTGACTGTTGCAGTGGGTTCCTGCTCCGGGAGTGGCTCACGTCATTGGCTGCAGGGGGACAGCCTGAGTTCAGGCGTCCTGGGGCAGTGAATGACGAGCACTGTGCTCCAACTAGTGGGCGGGCCTGTCGCGGCCCATAGACACCAGCAGGGCGTGCTATGCCGCCCCATGGCGTTTAGTCTCACCCGCCGCCGGGGCAGCATAGTATGGCGTAAAAGGGTTAATATCTCAGTATTATTATGCATACATAATTAGACATAAAATGTCCTTACTAGAACAGCCAGTCTACCTTTTATTTGCAAAGGAATAAATAGGATGGCTGAATGGTGAGAATAACCAAGAGACAGACAGATGGATGGACATATAAACAGCCAACCTTTAAGTAGACCCATGAGAAGTAAACAAATGTTGTTTCTGTCCGTGCCTCCTATCGCCTTGTTTTCCTTCAGCAATGATTTTTAACAGCCACTTTTTTTTATATTGAAGGATCAATACTGTCAGCCGTGAATTGAAAAATGAAATTATAAGAATTTTATTTACATTAAAAGAAGTGCCACCAAAATTATCTTCTACTAAGACCCAATCAATGTTATAGACTGAAAATATGCCACTCTGCATGAAGCTATAAAAAGATTAATGTACTTTCCTCTTTTTTTTAAAGAAATTAGTAGCTTAATGAAGTGGATAAAAACGCTGTCATAGTTTTTATTGGATCTAAATTGCATGGTAGTGTAATGGTATAATGAGTCATGACTGGAAGCTGGAAGGCTAATTTGCCCTTAACTGACATGAGATCCAACGAATTAACATCTCTGTAGTTTTCAGCCAGAAGAAGAAGCATTATTACATTTTACAGCTAAGTTCTTAACAAAGCTGTTAACAGCAGGGTTATTGATCTTGACTTCTGTGAAATGATGAAATTGGAATTTAAAGAAAAGCACATCTTGAGTTATAGCTCTCTTGTTGGCAAAGGAAATGATGAGATCCGTGGGATATAGAGAGCAAAGGAGGGCCGTGAAAGTTTGGAGTTTTAGGGTTTCATTTCTTAAAATAAAAAGAGAAGGTAAAAAAAGTCACGTTACCAAAAGGATGAAAAGAAGGACGGACAAAAAAATAACCATTTAATTGTCCCCTAAGAAGTAGTATGTGGATAAATGTCTTCTCCAAACGTCTTTTGGCATGGAGAAGTCCAAAAATTTGCTTTTTAGCAAGGGACTATGAGCCATTTAGAAGTGATTTATTTGAGGAATATGTCCATTGTCCTGACAGAGAACTAGCTAAGTCTTAGTTTACTTAAGGAGTTATTCAAAGAACACTGAATTAGCCATGAAATTGCACCGACCAGTGAATTTCCCCGTACGGTGCAATTTTGTGGCCATTTGGCTATTTCAAAAAGCTGGCAATTCACCAGGTTTTGGCAAATTGCCAGCGAAATACAGTGACCTTCATCGGCAGTGAAATTCCCCATAGAGAAATAATGGTTAATCTATCCAGAGATCTCCGAACAGCACCAAAATGTCAGTGAAATGCCCTGATTTATGGTGTCGACGACAGGCAGTGGCGTCACTAGAGTTGGTGTCACCCGGTGCGGTAACTCATGGTGTCACACCCCCCTGAGTTTGACGGTTTCTTTGTTAACTACTCTTACTCATAAATCAGAACTCCCATATACCAGTAAATGCTCATACACAGCGCACGTTACTGTGAGGTTTATTGCTGTGGAGCTCTGTGGTATGCTCATACACACATTACTGAGTTTTATTGCTGAGGATTCTGTGATACGCTCATACATGCCGCACATTACTGCGAGGTTTATTGATGTGGAGCTCTATGATATGCTCACTTACAGGGCACATTACTGTGAGTTTTGTTGCTGTGCAGCTCTGTGATACAGGAATGTACCGTGTGTATGAGTGTATCACAGACCTGCACAGCAACAAAACTCACAGTAATGTGTGCTGTGTATGAGCATTCCCGACGTGCAGCGGCCGCCTCAGAGTGAAAAGAGTCCTATCACTCTCAGACAGCCTTTACATGCTGAGATCAGTGAGCTCTCAGCATGTATAGTCTGCCTCAGAGTATCTGGCCTTCCACCCATGCAGTGGCACAGTGGTTGAGGTGTAGGAGGGTGACAGTGCCTGGTAGTGGTACGGTGACTGGGTGGTGCAGTAGTAGTGGTGTAGAAGAGACATTAACTTTGTGGCGTGGTAAAGGCAGTGACTGGGTACTGTAGTCTACACACACACATACCTGACTGCCTGGTTGTCCCACTCCGAGAGAGTCCATGCTGGGTGAGATGAGGGGGTCCTCTGCAGCGGCACGGCTCACCTCGTTCTGCTCCTTCCAGAATCCCGCATGACCAACTAACATCGGCACCAACAACGTGAAGCAAAGTGTCTGCGTGAAGGAGAGCTTAGCAGGAGCCAGGAACACTGCTGACTGGCAGAGCCAATAATAACATCTCACGCATGCGCAGCCTGCTATGTGTGTACAAGCACCTGAGCAGGCTGCACAAGCGGCTGCCGTTCATGCAGCCCGTTTGAGTGCTTGTAAACACACAGCAGACTGCACGAGATGTTCCAATTGGTTTTCTGGTCTCTGCCAGTCAACTCCCCCCCCCCCCGCCGGACAAGGAGTATTGCGGGTGCCAGACGCATAGTGGCGGCTTTTTTTGCCACCCCCTGAAAAGTGCTGGTCTAGGCCTTGCCTACCCAAGACATACTTGAATATGAGAGAAATCTCAATGTATCTTTCCTAGTAAAATACTTTGCAAAAACAATATATATATTTATCGATTCGGTGGTCCGTTCGGCAGATCGTCTGATGCATTCGGGGATTCTTCGGTGGGTTATGTGATCAATTCGCCGGTTTCGTGGCAGTTTGAGGATGCGTTCAGCGGTTTTTTAGATTGATTCAGCAGTTTTTCGGATTGATTCACTGTTTTTTTGCCGGTTTTTCAGATTGATTCAGCAGTTTTTCAAATTGATTCAGCAGTTTTTCGATTCGTTCGGCGGTTGTGCGGCAGTATGAGAATGTGTTTGGCAGGTCGATTCACCACACTTCAGAGACCCTGCGGTGAATGCTGAATTCACTGCAGGTTCGGTGAATTGGACTCGTGAAGTGCCCTGAATGGGACAGCACTGAAATGTCACTGAATAACCCCTTTAGAGTTCTGCAGCCCAGTCTTCCAACGTGTCCTCTTACTTGAGAGCAAATATACCCACATGCAAAATGGCCAGGGATAATGACATAGAGACTGAGGACATTGAACTGGAAGGCTCACATTCTAACACCACAGTCTCAGCCTAGGGAGGAAGAGACATTCCTTTTTGCAGATATTCAAGATGCAATAATCCTGTACAAGAAATATGAACCCTTGCAATCCCAAATTTATCCGGAGAAATATAGCCCTCTAGATCATTTCCAACTAATCTGGGGTCCAAAAATTGAATGTTAATCTTGAGCCTACAATGAAAATTGATGTGCACTACTAAGCAATAGAGTAAAAGCTAAGGATTGGGTGAGGTTGATAGATTGTGTGGATTAAGAGGGTTGGTTGGAGATTGTTTTAAAAGGGCTGCAGGAGGTGCTTCTCCAGCATTGAGGTTCAGAGAGATGTGCATCTCCCCAGCAGCAGATTGAGATCAAGGGAAGATAGTACTATCTGAGAGACTCCCCAGGGGCATATGGACGTCCTTAAAGACTACTTAGTCAATGAGTGCCCTCGAACAGCAGCCACAGTCGCAGGTGACTGCATGCTTACCTTGTTAGAGCAAGGTTCTGCCAGCGCTTTCCCCAAACACCAGGATGTGGCTTGGGATCTCATGTGTCCAGTACATATTATTTTGTGGCATGGTGCAGTCACTGGTACCCCATTATGGTATCCAGGTGAAAAACTGGTGCCAGTGAGTGGATCTGTATTTGTCAGGACTGTAAAGTCTGTGGCAAGAAAATAAACTTTACGAGATTTGTTTGAATACTCAACTAGATAACTGGTTGGGTGCAGTACCTGATTGGTCAACCAGAAAGAGGGGAGAAATATGACAGATATGCTTGCCACCATTATCCCGATTTCTCTGAAACTTACAGTATTTTGTTACCAGTGACACCTTCTGTCATTTTCCATTACCACTGACTTTCCTGGGAAAGAAAGTGTGGTTTGTAAAGGGTAGCCTCTTCCTGAGATACAATGACCCTTCTTATGCTGGGGTCAGACGAGCGAACTACGTGCACGTGTACTGACGCGCCTCCCGAAGTCCGTCGCAGCGTTGTGATGTTTCGATGGGGCTGGCCACATGCTGTAGCACGCGCACGAATTGCGCGTGCTACAGCGGACATGCTGAAAGCCTCCCCGTCGAAACACTACGATGCGCGTTCAACAGGGCTGCAAAGCGCGTCCCTCTATAGGAGGATCAAGCTTTGCAGCGCTGAGCGCACTAACTGTGCTCAGTGAGGTGACCACATGGGCGTCAGAGTCCAAGGAACGTCCACTCTCACGGACATCCTTCCACCCTGAAGTGCGCTCGTCTGATCATGGACTAATTAAAAATTTAATTTTAATATATTTTGGTAGTAACAGTTGAATATGGCTTGAAGATGAGGATCCTTGCTGATTGCACTATTCTCTTCACACAGCGTGAAAACAATGGTAGAATGGATCTGACCCCAAGCCAATGACCAGTTACCCGGGTCTCCTGAAAAGTTTGCTTTTGGTATTTTATTAAAGTCAAATGACAGCTTAGGAGCTGAGCAAGATTCTTAAAGATTCTCTCCCCACCTCGTCTTCACTAAACTCTTGTTATACCAGCTTGAAGTGCGTTTAAAAGTACTTCCTTACTCACTCATCATCAGCTTCCTTATCCGGAGACATAAAGAAAGGACAACAAGAAAAAACCTATTTGCTTTCCAAATTACTGGCAAACAGAGGGAGACAGATAACAGGAAGTCTGTTTCAGGAGGATGTGGTTTTCTCTACATTGTTTGACAATCCTGAATAACCGGAGGCGGCTGGTGAAATTTTAAGATGGAAGGGCCCTGGGATTTGACCGAATGCAAACCTTTATAAAGCTGGTCTTTTGACTTAAACCATTGCATAGTACAGGAAGAGCGGTGTCGCGCCTATTCCCTACTGGGGCGGCCGCAACTACCAGATGTATCCAGCCCAGCAACATGTATAAAACATAACAAGAAAAAAAGGGTGTCATCTGTTATAGGGATAAGCGCAGATGACACCCTTTTTTTCTTGATATGTTTTAAACATATTTATTATTATTTATAACATTATTTTAGTCAGCATATTTCAAAGTGCTTCACATACCAGAATATAAAGTTTTAAATATGAATGTATTCTTGAACACATTCCAATCCAATGCAATCCTCTTGATAAACCCACAATGGGGAGTAAATCTGTCAGTTCTGCATCATCCAGCACACACTTTGTCCATGAATGTGTTACTTCTGCTGAGTTGCGCTCAAGAAGGTACTAGCTTAGTTTTCAATTAAAAGTAGAAAAGGTCTAGGAGAAAAAGATTTTCTTTCTGTCTTTCTGCTCTAGAAGAAAAGGTGGTGTGTGACATCAGATAATCTCTTCCTGGAGCAAACTGAGCATGCCTAAAACGGCCTCTGATGGGGTGGATTTCTTGTCAAGATATTGACATACTTGGTTGGTTTCAAAATCTTTTGCAGGCATCGGACAGGTAGGAAACATTTCAGGATTGCAATTATTTGAAAACACAGCTATTAGGGGGAATTTTCAGTATAAACTTTCAAATTCATACTGAAAATTCCCCCTAACTAAAGAAAGTGTTAATAATTTTTCTTAAAAAGACAAGCCTTTTTTTCTCTCACCGAATACGTCTTTTTTTTTTTTCTCCTTGAGCCAGCTCCATTCAGAACTGCTGTCCCTGGTGCTAAAACCAATTTGAGCACCAGGGACAGGGGTTTAATCTCCCCCCTGCAGCCTTCGGCAAGGATTTTTCTTTTTTCCCCTGCTTCGGCTGCGCTGGATGGTGGCTGTCCTTGGTGCTGAACCTCTGTTTTTCTTCTCCCCGCAGTGGGGTTTTTTTTTTTTCTCATTCGGTGGCCTGTCCATCGGCCGACCTGGGTTGTCCACAGATGTTTGCAGTGGACTAGCCTGATCAGCCGATGGCGTTGTCCATAGTCGGGTGACCAAGTCGGTCGCCTGACTATAGTGCCAGTGGATGGCTAGCCTGAGTTAAAAGTGTAACTCTGCACACAGCAATAAAGCAAATGCTTCCTTACTGTCTTATTTTAATTTATAATGTATTTGTTTTTTGAAGATCCATTGAATGAAAGTGAAATATTATCTACTTTTCCCAGGAATCATCTCCTATTTAAGAAACAAATTACAAACGTTCTTGCATCTGTAGACTATCAGCTCTGTCAATAGGAAGTGGAGAACAGATGTTAGAATAGGTAGGAAAATGTCATAAAAGTTATTAAATACACTGACGACTTTATGGGTACAGCCTAGCACATTATGTATCACTGCAATATTTATCCAGAGCAGGAAACACCTATGCCAGAAAAAGATCAGGTGAGGTAAAAAAAAACAAAGGATCATTTCCTAAGGTAAATATACCTAAAAACAGTTTAGGCACTCGGAGCACTCAATGTAATGTAACTGCTGTGGCTTGTGGTTTACTATTAGAAAGACATGTGAAATAAAGACGTTTTAAAAAAGACGCTCAAATAAAACTACCAGCACCTACAGTGGACGATTTCAGAATTCAGGGTTTAAGTTAGAGACAAGGTTGAGGGTTACATTACGGTTTAGCCATAACGCTAAATGTAATCCTAACTCTAATACAAGCACAAATGGTAACCTAACACTAGCCCTCACCCTAAGGGTGGGAGTCCACTGGCATTTTGTGCGATGGTGCGATCATCCTTTATCCATTTGTGCAATGGTGCGATCATCCTTTATCGTCCGTTGTCGTCCGTCCGATCCAACAACATGCAGGTGAATAGACCATAGTCCATTGTGTCCGACGTCTGTCTTCCGGCAACAGGTGAAGATGGCATCAGATGGGCGATCACTCCTATTCCACTCGTTTGCGTTGCATGTACTTCAGCAGGTCAGAGAAGATGGATGTGGAGAAACTGATCAGGGGAGTTATAAAAGCATTTAAAATAAACTATTTATATCAGGGATCTCAAAGCCCTGTTTGTGTAGGGGTGAGGGGTAGGGCAGGGAAGGCTCCTTGGTCGATTGTAAGCTCTTGGGTCCTCTCTGCTACTGTTCTGTGTGTACTTGTATGTATATTTGTATTCTGTCTCACCCATTGCTCCACAAAGGACTGCAGTGTTTAAAAAAGCAGAATGAACTGTGTTTTATATCTAAAACCAGTTCGTTCTGGTTTTGGCAGTCTCTGCACTCCACCTCTGAAATCTATCTGATCGTCCGTAGTCGTTCCAACAGATCGCTTGCAGTGGATGAACCTAGACGGACCTAGTCAGATGTCCGACGTCGTCCATAGTAACAATGGACGTCGTCCATAGACTGACGAAAGCATCGGTCTTCCGACTATGTTGCCAGTCGACGCTCAGCCTAAATTCTAGTTCTAGCTATCATAAATGATTCTCCAATTTGGGCTGGAGCATCGAAATTTGGACCATACAAACTCAATCCAATTCATCCAAGGTCAAATTTGAGTATCTTTCTGACGACACATCTATCTTTCTCATATTTTCTGTCATGCATCTTTGAGGTAAGAGACCCTGCTGCTCACTTCCCAAGGAACGCAGAGAGAACCCAGCCCTATATTCCAGGTGATTTTTTTTAAAAAAGCCTAAACTGTTAAAAGGGAGGGGTTACGGAGTGAGTCAGTAGGGGTTAATTTTTGATCCCTCTATCCTCTCCACCCATATTGACCCTACAGTAATCCTTTATGCATTTTCTTGGTTAACACACCTACTGTCTAGGTTTCATGTGACAGCTCATATAGCTTATAACATTGTAGCATTGTCTACATTGTTTTTTCAATCTGATAAAAATTATTTGGGGAAGATATAAAGAGTGATTAGATGATGGTCCATGACTTCTACAGCACCTCTAAAGGTAACCCCTTTACAACTGTAAACATCTCTAATGGAGAAACAGAACATTTTTCACAGCTATGATCAGGAGCCCAAACTGAATCATGACACATCTGTTGTGTTTTACATCAATATGGTATTTTATTTTCTCATACCACACAGAGGACTTTCTGTTATAGCGTTAGTTCTATGTTATTATAGTTTCTTATTATTTTCATATTTTATGTTTCTATGGTCTGCTTGTTTTATGACTATACAGAAGTTAGCATTTTTATCACAATTCATTGTGCAAACACTTGTTAATAAGCTGATTGCGATTGATGAGACTTTTTAGTTCTGACACGTTTGTAAGATTTTTTTATAATGATTTTTTTTATACGTATTGGAGACTACACTGTTATAGTTGCTGCCTTTATATTTAATGGTATATATTTAACCATACATTAAGCTATTATTTTTAAAATTTAAAAAATTTAGAACACTAAAAAAATTTACTATTAACTGCCTTATATGCCTCATCCTGGCGTGAGAAAGGTCCCTCACTGTGTTGGACCACAACGTCACCTATCTTTCACATATTGTGTTGAATAAATTAAGTGAAGAGCACCGTGGGAGTGTTAAACCATTATTTTTTGTTTAGATCATCCATCATTCTATCAACCAATCGCACACAAGCCTTTAGTGGTTTTCTACCCCATCCATAAAATACAATCTGAATCCAGGCCCTGACTGGCCAGCGGGCCTTTAGTCTGGTGGGTTAAATAACCATAAGATTAGGCCAGATTGTGTTGCCTTTCCAAGATTTGAGAGAGAATACTTACATTCACACATACCTGCTGTGATATTAGGTATTTGCTAGATAAAAAGGAACGATAAATGTTAACCTATTTATGTATGCTATGTTACTTAATGCACCATCAGAAACAAATCTGTAAATGACTACAATAATTATGTTTGCATTTATTAAAGTTAGCTAAAGGCACACTAATGATTTTAACCTAATTTCCTAAACATACACTAGTGAGCAGATTGAAAACTATCCAGCTGATCCATAGAATCACACAACATATTGTGTAGTGACATTTCACTGTATAAGAAAACATATTGCACCAATTTTTGTTGCTATCCATTTTAACAACAGACACACAGACAAATTGCATGTCTAGCAACAGACTTTAACATGATCACACATGTCAAAGGTGATTATAGCAATTCATTTACAGTTTATTTATACAGTGTTTTCAGGAGCTAATGCCCTCTTTGAGAGGAATACACACAGTCGAAGGTGTCTCAGCTGCTTAGATCTCCACCTCTCTGTACAGGCGCAATTTAACAGAAGGTCAAAAGCACGTCAACACAAATATTAATTTAAATCAGCCTTATAACCCCTCACAATTTACCTAGTACAGCTGGTCAACCTGGAGGGGGATATCACTACACTTTCAGCTATGGTTTATGTGAGCGGGGAGGCTCAATCTAGGTACTCCCTCTTTCAGGATTGCCACTATGTCGGTTTCAGGTACACCTTGGCCAAATTATACTACTAGCCAAGTTTCTTCCCTCCAGGTCTTTCCCCATGATCATAAATAATATATAATTTCTTTTCTTTATCCACATAGAAGTATGGTATAGGCAGATTATTAAACACACAGGTCCAGAAAGAAAACAAAGTTTTGTGGTGCAATAATTTTTTTTATATCTAAGATTTCTATTTTGTAGACAAAGGGTCACAGACCGATCAGCAAAGTTGGACTCGCAGGGCCAAATATCACACGTACCTAAAAAAAATGTAAAACATGAGAGGGGGGGGTCTTCTCAATAAAAAAGCATCGAAATACACTATATTGCCAAAAGTATTCGCTCCCAAGTTCATATGCGAGTCAAGGCAGGTGAGCGAATACTTTTGGCAATATAGTGTATCAAAAAACAAGGGGGGCAATAATAACGACAAAGAAAAATCTCACAGAATAAAGATAAAACAAAAAGTCACTACTAGGATATCCCCAGCCGGGGAAATACAGTTCACAGAAGGACAACATAAAAATAAAAAGGCTGTAAGTCCTCGCATAAGAAGCACATTAAAAAACATAGAAAAAAGGTAAGACAAAATTTCCGCAGATAGAACATAAAAATAGAATAGCTGAAAGTCCTCATAAAAAAGAGATAAAAAGAAAGGGTGTTATCAACTAGGCAAAACGACTCCTGGGGCAAGACACTCAGCCAGTGTCCCTGAAAGGCAGCTGCCACAATACAGGTAGGGCCACTCTTGCAGGCCAAGCTGGTCAGCAAAAATACACCTGGCGATGGGGAGCGAGGTCCACATAGCATACAGGCCCATGTGGTGGACACGATGCACGGCCTGCCCTTCGCCGACCCAGCAACTATGCCAGTTGCACCACGAGACCAAGGTCGACACTGCCTCCCTTCAGCACTAGGCCCAATAGTCCCGGTCGGCACCCCCAGCGCAGCCCCCGTTAAAAGCTCCACGGTAGTCATCCCCGCAGCCATCAGTGCATCTCCAGCCTCGCAGACAGACCTCTCGGCCGCGCTCCCCAACGAACACGAATTCGGGCCTCCCAGCCCACCTCTCTGCGGATCAGCGATGCCGTCCAGACATCCGCCAGGCTCAGCATCCCTCGATACCTCCTCCGCTAGGCCTCCAGACTCCTGACCGTTTCCCAGCACCACCATCAGCTGCCGCCATGAACCTTGGGTGATCAGGAGCTGATCGAGGCAGGCCTCAAGGGCCGCAAACAGAGCCTCCATACCCGTAACAGGAGAATCCCACAGAGCTCCACAGAAACATGACTGCTTCCATGCAGAGCCAGCCACACCCCCTGATAAGATGAAGCACAAACATAATACATGTAACCTACATATTCGCACATACACTATATTGCCAAAAGTATTCGCTCACCCATCCAAATAATCAGAATCATATGTTCCAATCACTTCCATGGCCACAGGTGTATAAAATCAAGCACCTAGGCATGCAGACTGTTTTTACAAACATTTGTGAAAGAATGGGTCGCTCTCAGGAGCTCCGTGAATTCCAGCGTGGAACTGTGATAGGTTGCCACCTGTGCAACAAATCCAGTTGTGAAATTTCCTCGCTCCTAAATATTCCACAGTCAACTGTCAGCTGTATTATAAGAACGTGGAAGTGTTTGGGAAGGACAGCAATTCAGCCACGAAGTGGTAGGCCACGTAAACTGACGGAGTGGGGTCAGCGGATGCTGAGGCGCATAGTGCGAAGAGGTCGCCAACTTTCTGCAGAGTCAATCGCTACAGACCTCCAAACTTCATGTGGCCTTCAGATTAGCTCAAGAACATTGCGCAGAGAGCTTCATGGAATGGGTTTCCATGGCCGAGCAGCTGCATCCAAGCCATACATCACCAAGTGCAATGCAAAGCGTCGGATGCAGTGGTGTAAAGCACGCCACCACTGGACTCTAGAGCAGTGGAGACGCTTTCTCTGGAGTGACGAATCGTGCTTCTCCTTCTGGCAATCTGATGGACGAGTCTGGGTTTGGTGGTTGCCAGGAGAACGGTACTTGTCTGACTGTATTGTGCCAAGTGTAAAGTTTGGTGGAGGGGGGATTATGATGTGGGGTTGTTTTTCAGGAGCTGGGCTTGGCCCCTTAGTTCCAGTGAAAGGAACTCTGAATGCTTCAGCATACCAGGACATTTTGGACAATTCCATGCTCCCAACATTGTGGGAACAGTTTGGAGCTGGCCCCTTCCTCTTCCAACATGACTGTGCACCATTGCACAAAGCAAGGTCCATAAAGACATGGATGACAGAGTCTGGTGTGGATGAACTTGACTGGCCTGCACAGAGTCCTGACCTCAACCCGATAGAACACCTTTGGGATGAATTAGAGCGGAGACTGAGAGCCAGGCCTTCTCGTCCAACATCAGTGTGTGACCTCACAAATGCGCTTCTGGAAGAATGGTCAAAAATTCCCATAAACACACTCCTAAACCTTGTGGACAGCCTTCCCAGAAGAGTTGAAGCTGTTATAGCTGCAAAGGGTGGATCGACGTCATATTGAACCCTATGGATTAGGAATGGGATGTCACTTAAATTCATATGCGAGTCAAGGCAGGTGAGCGTATACTTTTGGCAATATAGTATATATCCACATGTACAATTACATATTATCGAATAGATAAATGCATATTCCACATATCGTAGTACAGCATTATATTCTATCCTGTTAGGCCACGGATGCCCGGAAAAATACCTGGAGAGTGTTAATCGGCTACGGACGAGATAAATTCCATTCCAACTGTTCCCATGTCATTTTTTTGCCGCTTGATAGAACATGGCAATAAATTTTACACATCATGAAGGAAAAATCCCAGACACCCGCAACCTAAGTACTTTTAACATTTAGGACTATAATTTAATTTGTGGATTGTACATTAAAACATATCACTTTTAACAGTTTTCTGGATCGCACCTGATTTATTCAAAAGACAACTTCAAAGCCTATATGTCATCAGTCACACCTCAGGCTTCCAGAAATCTGCTATAAGCCTCTAGCAAGCCACAAGCCACTATTCACAGCTACATGAATAAAAAAAAATAGATTTATTTACACACTACAAAATCTATTTCTTGCAATTTCCCATATAGTCCCAGTTTGGTGAATAATGCTGTGCATGTCACACCCCAGATTCAAATATCCTATTTCCTAGCGCAGGTGTGACTCTGGTGCTTAGTCTTTAAGGCGGTACTTACTGTGAGTCTAAAATAGAGATGTACTTTCAACTCTAATACTTAATACATCGATTTGTGTGATGCAACAAAGTAACTGGTTCTTTAGTTGAAAAAGGGTACGAATAACTCAGAGAGTTATCCATTAATTGCTGTTGTTTAACACATGCAACCACGATGATCGTCAACAATAAAGAGAGGGAAATACATAGAAACATCAATGAAACGTCAACTGCCGTTCTTTGAATTTCCCTGTCTGGCTCGCCAAAGGATATCATGGTTGCAACAACGGCCTTTAGCGGATAACCCCTCAGTGTTTGAATACTATAACCAAAAACAGTGATAGTGTATATCAATTAACCCTGCTGAACATGAAGTAACTATTTTCTTATGTATTACAACCTTTGCTGTCCTTCACTAAATCCCTGACGTATGAGAGACAGAGTGATGTATCCTTGAGAGAAGCTTCACAATCGATAAGGGTCAGCAAAAAGCAAAGTAAAGGAAGAACTTTTGCTCCATCGTCCTTATCGTTAGGTTATGGTCTGTAGGAACTATAAACCTAATTCATCCACTGCAAGACTAAAATCTCAAGACAGATTCCTGGGATAATTAACCCCCAAGACACCAAACACAAACCCAGGACCTGGAAAACTGGGACCATTGATAACTATGCCTTGGTACCAACATACAATTCATTCTTACAACTATAGATATATTTTTGGGATTAAAATGTACCAGACACAAGATTCCGATGTTAAAAAAAACACATCCTAAATGTTTTCAGAAGTTCCGAATTATTTACTTTAAACATTAACTCAATTAAATATAAAGCTTTGCTTTGTTTTGTTATATTTCATTGCTTTAAACTCTTCGCATATTAAACTCTTCCCAATATACCATTATCACATTGGAAAATGACTATAGGCATTTTCGAAGAAAACATGCACATTTATTCACACAATTATAGCGGCACATGCCTGGGGTGCTATTAACAACACTTTCTTAGAAATCTTGAAGTTGCAGGTACTTCATCTTTTAAAGTGACATATGTCTCAAACCAGGGTCAACACAGCATCATCTCCAAAACCTGTAGCAGTACTACATTGCCATCTAGTGGTTTTAAGGGTAATCTGTTGTAAAGCTGCCATAAACGCTGGCTGTGTGTGTAATAACTGTTCCCAACAACCCTGCAGGTAGCTGTAACCAAGCTGGACTGGCTCTAGTGTTAGGGCCATATTGCGTTCCTCGCTCATCAGTTTTGTGCGCACGCAAATTGCGCATTTGCGCGAGGACAAAACCATTTGCGCAGAACGTCGTATTTCAACGTTTGCGCAAACAATGCGCGTTATCGTTTAACGCGGATGGACTTGAATCCCATAGGCTTCGTTGTTAAAAAATATTCCCATTTTAATCAATATCTAATAAACTGTTTATTATTTTAATCTGCAGTAAAAAAGTCTCTTTATTTACAGATTTTTTTTAGGATCTTTTAGGCATTTTTGGGGTGGGTTTCGGCAAAAAAAAATCCTTTTTTTTTTAAAAGCGTTTTTTCTTTTTTCTGTAACAGACCTTTTAATTATCATTCATAGGACCTTATGTAAATTCCAGACATTTTCGTTAAGCAGTTTTTTTGCAAACAGAGTTTCAATTTTGACACTTTCAAGCGTATTGTTTTTTGGTTTTTTACCTCGTTCGTCAGCTTGTCGGCTTTTTCCAGTGGTCTGCACTGTGATCTGGCATGTTCAATTTTTTTTTTTTAGACAATTCCGGCGGGTTTCCCCTGCACTCCGGGAACCCTGCGGTGAATGCTGAATTCACCGCAGGGAGGGAAGCTTTGATTCCCTGAAGTGCAGGGAAGTGCGGGGAACAAGAAAGCACCAAAATGTCGGAAATTTCGGTGCTCTGAATAACCCCCTATGTTTGTCCTAATCATTCTAATTAAATTTAGTCATTATTTTACTTTTTGTACAAACAGAATTTTGTACACCCAGGACATACTTGAAAATGAGCAAAATCTCAATGTATTCTTCCTGGTAAAATACTTTGCAAATAAATAAATAAAATAAATAAATTTCATTCAAACTGCTGCTTAATTTTTCTGAAATTCATTTAAAAAATTTTTTTTTTTTAAAACAGCGCAAAAGAATCCAGCGCACACACAAGCTGTTAGCTTTTTCTGTCAATACTTGCAGTATATACAACATATAAATTCAGTGCTCTTAATCCAGACATACATCTAAAAGAAAAGGTTAAAAACATCTAACTTAGGTTTCAAGTAGATGGGATTTTATTTACAAGATATGATCACGCTTTCTATAAGCCTGCCACAAAATCAATGTACCCTATAAAACAGGTACCTGCTTATGTAAACTTAATGCCTGCTCTCTGCAGAATGCATGGTTTAAGCAGCCCTTTCAAGAATGTGACAGCGTGGGGTGCACATTCAGAAGGTGATCAGTCTTCCCATTACAACACACACACACCACAAAGAGGTAACACTCAACTTGGACATGGCATATCTCATAACGGTGAGATATGATACTAAGATCAATAGATAAAACATACAAAATTCAGTGCACTCAACCCAAACATACGGTACGGTTCCGAGTCAAGATAAGGCAGGCACAAAAAGGAGGAAAGACATACACTAGGAAACTGCTTCAATACTGGAGAAGTTAGTGTCTGGATTAGCTGAGTTAATATAGTTAGGATCCTTAGAGATAACCCCCCTTCTTTTATTAGTACGCCGGTAATGTCATAGGCATGCGAAGCAGGCTGAATGCCATTTTAGCGGAGCCTATCCACTCGTGCTTAGCTCGCGGCCTTGTTGAGGCCCGAAGCCTCTGGTTCTGGCGGAGTCCTGTTGCTGGGGGCAGGGGCGTGGTCATCAGACCTCCTCAAAAATCATCGCTGCACCAAGGATGTTGCAATGGGTGGGTGCTGCTGCTGGGCAAACAGGCGGGCTGCATTTGGTCAAGCTAGGCCGCAGTGCAGGCTGGATGTAGAGGCGGCTGTGCCCAACACCATTGAGCAGACGGCCCTGACAAATTTCTGAGAACAGGCTTCAACACTAGTGCCTGCGTAATATTTGCATAGGTATTTACTAACCAATCATATGCCAGTGTTCAAATTGTCTGGTGACCATTGCACTGTCTGAGTCAGTTGGCAGTTTGCCTCTCTGTGAGCAACGGTCATTCACCAACTTGCTGTGTTATAATAAAACCAGGCTTATCCTTAATTCTGCATTTGCGAGTCTTTTGCACAAATGCCTCAGCAGCAAAAAAAATAAACATTACAGCCTGCCTTTTGCCTACTCAGATCTCATAAGGTATTAGCTTGATTGTGCCATTACAGAGAAGACTATACCCTATTAAAATCTGATGCTCTCTCCCAAAAATGGTGGCGAAAACTGAATTGCCAATACAACCTATTCTGCATGACAGTAACCACAACCTCCGACAATCATTTCAGCCTTGTTTGGCCTCATCAGGATGTCACAGTGGATAACACTCTAGGCACCTCAAGCAAGGATTTCACATCTGAACTACCTGGCACACTTATGGGGAGGAAAACAGAGCTTGTGAGGATCCTGAGAATGAGCAACAGCACTAGTGATCTGCCCTATGATGGGTTTCCCTAAATTGCACCAAATGGAGAAATCCACCGTTAAGTGCAATTTGGTGGTATGTTTGAAGGTTAGAGAATAGACCCATAAACCTTAACAAACGGAACAGAACAAAATGAAAAACAATGAACTGTTTTCCGCATCGTGCAACCTTGGCTCAAACTTGCAAAATTTAGGTCTAAGTAGCTTGATTATTTTTTTCCCCAACTTGACAGCTTTATCATATTGATTCTCACGTTTATTCACTGGTCATCATGCATTGATCACATTGCTTTTTTCTTTACCCAGATGATAGGGTGCAATCCTGAAAACTGTAGCTCCCTGTGTTTAATAAAATAATTGTATGGTCTAATATAAGTGTAAATGAAGCCATGTAAGTTAATAAATTGTTTTTAAATTGTATACATCATTCAGTACTGATTGATCCAAACCAGTAATTATTGCGAGACTATAAATTAGAATTAAAGGAAAATTTTAGCAAATGGCACAGGATGTAATTTAGAAATTGTCAATAACTGCAAATTATTATTCATTTATTCAACTTTTGTGTATGGTTCTTTCAGTCCCTACATCAGTATTCTATCCGTGCAATTCTACATCTCTATTATGTTTAATTTTAAGAAAGTATCTAGATTTCTCTCAGGGTTATCCAAAGAGATTCGAATTGCTTGAGAAAGGTAACCGAACGCTGAAAATCAGCGTTCGGTTACCTTTCCTGGCCATTCGGCTATCCAGAGAGCAGGCAATTCTCCAAATCCTGGCGAATTGCCTGCACATACGGTGCCTGTTCGGTCCCTGTTCGAGGGCAGTGAAATCTCCATAGAGAAGCACTGCTTCGGCTATTCAGAGAACACAAACCAGCAGTGAAAGGTTCCCCTAATGCCCTGCCATTCGGTGGTTTAATTCGGCAAATTTATTCAGGAGAATCCCATAGGCTTCAATGTTAAAAATATTCCCGTTTTAATTCAATATCTAATAAACCGTTCATTATAAAATTCTGCAGCAAAGAGTCTCTTTATTTATAGATTTTTTAGGATACTTTAAGCATTTTTCTGAATTTTTAAAAAAAATTAAAAGTCCGATTTTTTTTTTTTTTTTTTTCAGTTTGCTTATTTTTTTGTAACAGCCCTCTTTATTATCATTCCCTGGACCTCCTGTGAAAATTTCAGACATTTTCGCTCAGTAGTTTCTTTGCAAACAGCGTTTCTTTTTCCCAGATTCATACAAATGGTTTTTCTAATTTATTCACTGCCTCCTCTACGTCACAGCTGCTTCGGCTCTGTGTGATTCGGCTCCTTTTCGGCTCCTGTTCGGCTCCTCTTCGAAGGTTAATCCAGATGTTTTTGCTTGTTTTCAGCGTGCATTCGGTTAGTTTTCGGTGAGTTTACGGCAGCTTTTCCCTGCAATTCGGGGACCCTGTGCTGTTTGCTGAATACACCGCAGGGTCACCGAAATGCAATCGGCAAAAGGAACCGAATTGAAGAGAACGAAAAGTCACCGAACGTGCGGTGACTTTTCGAATCTCTTTGGATAACCCTGTCTGTCTCGGGATTTAAAAAATTGCATTATTTTTGACATTAATAAATTGTATCTTTAATTAAAATAATATAAAACTTGAGGGAAAAAATATATTTTTAGAAGGACAAGGCATACCAATGTTTTAACATACAGACAGCAATTGATTAACAGCTGCATTGGCATGGAGACGTAGCGTAGCGTGGGTTGTCATTGCCTGGGGCAAGGCAATAATTGTACGCCCCTCCAACCTGTAGACACGTTAGCACACCCTGATTCTCATTCACCAGTAAAGAATATGAATCAAATCAAATCAAATCAAATCAAACTTTATTGGCAGGACCAAATACATTTTAGCATTGCCAAAGCATATGGGGAGGAGGGGGGTAGTGGGACATATATATGGGGGGGAATGGGCAAGTCCATGGACATTATCAGGGGTAAGGGATAATGTGAAGGGGGATGGGGGTGAGTCCGTGTTGGGGATTTATAAGTCCAGGATCTCTCATGTTCCTCTCAGTCTGTGACATTCTGCTACGTATTGGGCAGATATTTTCACCGCCAGCTCCTCTTCTCCCAGTATGATGTGGAGTTTCCTCGTCTCTTCTATAGAGGTGAAGTCCGGGATGAGAGCGGAGAGTCTCTGGAAGTGAGTTTCCCTCAGTGCTGAGTACTTGGGGCACTGTAGGAGGAAGTGGACCTCATCTTCCAGGGCCTCCTGGTCACAATGCTGTACAGTTGTGTTCAAAATTATTCAACCCCCACTGAAATTGAGTGTTTTGGCCAGTTTGACATTGATTTTGATCATTCAGTCATCTTGCTTACAATTAAATCAAAGAGGCACGTGTAGGTCAGACAAATATAACATAACATTTATAATGAAATAACCACAAATTTCTTTTCTGTGCTCACATCATTATCAGTTTTATTCAACCCCCAAGTGACATTCAATCTTAGTACTTAGTACAACATCCTTTTACAGTTATAACAGCTTTTAAACGTGAAGCATAGCTGGACACAAGTGTCTTGCAGCGATCTACGGGTATCTTCGCCATACGTCATGGGCAAAAGCCTCCAGTTCAGTCACATTCTTAGGCTTGCGCACTGCAACTGCTTTCTTTAAGTCCCACCAGAGGTTCTCAATCGGATTTAAGTCAGGTGACTGCGATGGCCACTCCAAAATGTTCCAGCCTTTAATCTGCAACCATGCTCTAGTGGACTTGGAGGTATGCTTGGGATCATTGTCCTGTTGAAAGGTCCAACGTCTCCCAAGCCTCAGGTTTGTGACGGACTGCATCACATTGTCATCCAATATCTCCTGGTACTGAAGAGAATTCATGGTACCTTGCACATGCTGAAGCTTCCCTGTACCTGCAGAAGCAAAACAGCCCCAAAGCATGATTGACTCCCCGCCATGCTTCACAGTAGGCAAGGTGTTCTTTTCTTCATAGGCCTTGTTCTTCCTCCTCCAAACATAGCATTGATCCATGGGCCCAAACAGTTCTAATTTTGTTTCATCAGTCCACAGAACACTATCCCAAAACTTCTGTGGTTTGTCCACATGACTTTTGGCATACTGCAGTCAACTCTTCTTATTCTTTGGAGACAGCAAGGGGGTGCGCCTGGGAGTTCTGGCATGGAGGCCTTCATTACGCAGTGTGCGCCGTATTGTCTTAGCTGAAACTTCAGTACCCACATCTGACAAATCTTTTCTCAGTTCCTCAGCAGTCACACGGGGACTTTTCTCCACTCTACGCTTCAGGTAGCGCACAGCAGTCAAAGTCAGCATCTTCTTTCTGCCACGACCAGGTAGCGTTTCAACAGTGCCCTTTGCCTTGAATTTGCGAATGATGCTTCCTATGGTCTCTCTTGGTATGTTTAACATCTTTGCAATCTTCTTATAGCCATTGCCCTTCCTGTGAAGAGTAATCACCTCTTCTCTTGTCTTCCTGGACCATTCTCTTGACTTCACCATGTTTGTAACCACACCAGTAAATGTCTAGAAGTAGCTGAGTATCACAGTCATTTTAAAGCTGCCTAATTGGTGCTTATTATGCTTTATTGCTGCTCCGTGACATCCACAGGTGTTTTCAATACCTGATTGAAAACACTTGAATGAACCTCTGTTCTTCAGAGTGGTAGTCTTTAAGGGGTTGAATAATTGTGTCAATGAAGAATTCACAAAAGAAACATTTACTACTGTATTACAAAACCAATTGATGTCATTTTAGTTGCATATGGTTCTTTAAAAAGTCCTTGTAGGATTTCATTCTGAATACAATTACAAATGTACACTAAATTCCCTAAAACCCTTTACAGCATTGGGGGTTGAATAATTTTGAACACAACTGTATGTGAGGTGGTGTGCACTGACTGCAGGGTTATTCCCATATTTCCATGGTTTGCCCTGGGCAGTCTAGTTAAACATCACAGCAATAAAACTCACAGTAATATGTGGTGTGTATGAGCGTATCCCAGAGCTCCACAGCAATAAAACCCACAGAAATGTGCGGTGTATATGAGCATATCACAGACAGGGCCGGATTTATAATTAGGCAGAGTAGGCATGTGCCTACAGGCATCTGCTACAAGAGGGTGCATTGCTCTGTAAAAGAAAAAAAAAGTTTTTTGCTTATTGTTTACAATTTACACTCATTTAGACTACTGTTTCTCTGGAGCCATAAGGGCTAGAGGGTCATATGAGGTATCATTGGAAAGGCCAGATTATGTCCTTCCCAGTAATATTGAAAAAAGTAAATCTACCATTTATTTTGTTTCTCTGTTCTACGGCAGAGGCAATATATGCTTCTACATATAAAACAAACAATGTCACTGCACTAACTCAACTAAGGCAACAGATTCTGCCCCTTCTGTTGATTTGACCGCAGAGAGAAACTGGTTTTCTTTTTTTTTAAATGTTTTTTTTTTTTTTTAATTTACAGGGTTATTCAAAGATCTCCGAATTGCTGGCGAAAGGTAACCGAACGCTGAAATTCAGCGATCGGTTACCTTTCCTGGCCATTCGGCTATCCAGAAAGCAGGCAGTTCGCCAAATGTTGGCGAATTGCCTGCACATACGGTACCTGTTCGGTGCCTGTTCAAGGGCAGTGAAATCCTCATAGCTTCGTCTATTCAGAGAACAAAAACCAGCAGTGAAAAGTTGCCGAAATGCCCTGCCATTCGGTGGCTTCATTTGACAGGTTTATTCAGGCGAATCCCATAGGTGTCAATGTTAAAAATATTCCCATTTTAATTCAATATCTAATAAACCATTGATTATAATATTCTGCAATAAAAAGTCTCTTTATTTATAGATTTTTTTAGGATCTTTTAAGCATTTTTCGGGATTTTTCTGCAAAAAATTCCGATTTTATTTTTTTAAACGTTTTTTCTTTTTTCTGTAACAGCCCTTTTTATTATCATTCATTAGATCTTATATGTAAATTTCAGACATTTTCGCTCAGTAGTTTGTTTGCAAACAGCGTTTCACTGCGGTGTCGGGTTTTTCCGGTGGCTGCTCTGCACTGTGATCGGCTCCTGCTCGGGTTTCTCCGGCGTGTTCGGTGGGGTTAATCCAGATGTTTTTGCAGGTTTTGGTGTGCATTCGCCTGGGTTTTGCAGTGAGTGTTTGGCAGCTTTTCGGCAGCTTTTCCCTGCACTACGACAGCCCTGTGGTGTTTGCTGAATACACCGCAGAGTCGCCGAAATGGGATCGCCAAATAGCATCGAATTGAAGTGAACCGAAAGTCACCGACCGTGCGGTGACTTTTCGATTCTCTTTGAATAACCCTGTTAGTTTCCCCCAAAACGAAAATATAAATCCAGCCCTGATCACAGAGCTGCACAGCAATAAAATGGACAGTAATGTGCAGTGTATATGAGAGTATCACCAAGCTGCACAGCAATAAAACTCACAGCAATGTGTGGTGTATATGAGCATATCACTGAGCTGTATATCAATAAAACAGCAATATTTATTTATTTATTTATAAAGAATTTTACCAGGAAGGATACATTGCGATTTCTCTCGTTTTCAATTATGTCCTGGGTTCAAAAATATGCTGTGTGTATGAGCATATCACAGAGCTGCAAGGGAATAAAACAAAAAAATATTAATATATTAATATAAAATATACATTCAAGTAATTACAAAACAAATATAAATATTGATTAAATTATATATTATAATTATATATTAAAATAAATTATATATTAATAGTCTATTAAAATAAATATAGTACATTATATTTAAATATTAAAATATTTCAAATTATATTAAAATAAATATTAAATTATAGATTATTAAAATTATATTTTAATATATTAAAATAATTATACAAAATTTAAAAAAGAGATATATTCATTTTCAAAATATTAGTAATATTGAATTATTGCCCCCTCTCCTGCTTACGTTTTGTGCAGGGAGGGGGCGAAATTACTGGTGGTCCGGTGGGCAGACTTGTTTCTGTTTTATTTGAGGGCTGGACCCCATCTAAATAGAGGGAACATCTTAAAGAACACCCCCACTGGCTGGAAGAAGCGCCTGTCCCACCACACTGTTTATTTCATATGCTTCTCTTTGAGGAATTGGGATATTTCCTCTAGTGAGTGCAGACGAGCTGCTGATCTAGCCCACCCTGGACTTTTATATAGGTCCACAATAACATACTGAACTGTTTCATCACCACAATCCCTATCCCACTCACTATCACTATATTCAGTGAAATCCATTGGGAAGACATTCTCATAAGAAACCACTAGGTGGCGCCTGACATTTAGACTTTTGTGTATAGACTTGTGAGTACGGCATGTCTCTCTGGTGGTCTGGGATGGAGGAGCCGTTTTTCTTTTGGCCCTGACCTCCTGACAGTGATTTTGGATGCTAGTGCACTCTGATACATCATCAGAGTGCACCGGGAGCCACAAACACCCCGAGCAGCCAAGCTCAGTGTGAATGCAGTCTGTGCACGACCGCAGCACAGACCGCATTGCTCCAAGCGTGGTCGAGCCTGAGAGGGATTTTCAGCAATTACAACCGCCTGAATCTCATGCCTGTACAGCAGTAAGTAGGGATGTGCATTTCGGGTTTCGGAATTTCGGAATTTTCACGAAATTTCCCGATTCGTGTTTTTGGATGCGGCCGAATTTCCGAAAATTTTTAGATCCGAAAATGGCAGATCCGAAAAGTTTTCCGAGCCGAAACGAAATATTTTTGGAATTTTCGAATGGACTTGAAATGTGTCAAATCGAAATTTATTGCTTTGAAACGAGGAGAACAGACTTTCCGAAAAAACGAAAATTTACGAACTTACGAAAAGTCGATACAAAAAACGAGCTAAGTGACATGAAAATACGAAAAACGGTCGAAATTCCGAAAACATGTGCAATTCGGAAAAACTAAAATTTCCGAAATCGCGAAAAGTCGATACAAAAAACGAGCTAAGTGACACGAAAATACGAAAAATGGGCGATATTCCGAAAAAAAAGTACACGAAAAACGAATCGAGCCGAAACGAATCGAAACAGAAATCGGTCGAAACGAGCCGAATCGAAAAGTTTAAAAATCCGAAAAATCGAACCGAATCGAACCGAAAAAAAAATCGGTGCACAAGCCTAGCAGTAAGTGACCACGAGCTCTCCCTGTATTCTTGCCTCTCTCTAGCTATTGTAATTCAGCAGTAAGTATTGTTGAATTTTTTTGTTACAGTGGAGGTAGGGACGACTCCTTGCAGTTTCTTTACAGTAACACAGGGTGACAGGAGTGAGATTTGAGAACTTAATTTCCATTAGAACAATACACTTGCATTAAAAAGGAATGCGTTTCTCAAAGCCGGAGGATAGTGATTTTATGAACTATGATTCAACAAAGCACTATTTGCCTTCTTGAACAGCGATTGTCCATATCTAACCATGCTTTGGCTTATAATTTAAAAAAAAAAACTTTATGCCATTTTCCTTTTCTACACTGCACCCATGTATTTGTATTTCTAAGAACTAAAAATACAACTGTTGGAAGACCTTATTCTCTTATACCATTATTTTAATGCTTTTATTTTTGCATTAAATTATATGGGTTATTCAGAGACAGTCGAACTGGCCCCAAAACGCCGTACGGTGCATTTTCGTGGCCATTCGGCTATTGAAAAAGCAAGCAGTTTGCCAAATTTTGGCAAATTGCCAGCAATTACGGTGCCTGTTTAATGCAGTGAAATCCCCAAGCAATGGTTAATCTATTCAGAAAACACCGAACAGCAGAGAAATACCCTGATGTTCGGTGCTTTCATTCAGCAGGTTAAGGCTAGGGTCAGACGAACGCATTTTCACGTTGTCTGTGAAAAAGTGCGTTCGAACGAATGGACGCATTTTTTCACGGAGTACGCGAGAGCGGTCATACGATGCGCATTTTTCGTCCGTGATTTTGTACAGATCATCAATAAAACACTTTGTGCATCTGAACGTTATGTTGGCCGGACATTAGCAGCGTCTGACATCTCCAATTCACGCACACACGCCTCTAGCGGACGCAGCGCACTCTGTACGTCAGTAGTAGCAGTTTAACGTTCTCGAAAAAATGCGTTAATTTTCCACTTGCGTTGCGCGGCCGGACTTTCGTGCGACCGTACTTCGTATATTGGCCGTCATTGCCCGTCATCTGCTGCTAGTGCGGCTGTAATTATCTGCGCCTGCACGCGCGTTCGCACTGCCTCAGTCTGACCCCATTCTTAATCAGGAAAATCCAATAGGATTAAATAATAAAAATACTCCCGTTTTTAATCCAATAACTATTAAACTGTTTATTCTTTAAACTTCCCTCAAAACGTCTATTTATTTTGGGAAAAAAATTAGGCATTTTCTCGGCAAAAAAAAAATCAATTTTTTTTTAAATAGCCTTTTTTTTCTGCAACAAGCCTTTTTGCTATCATTTATAGGACCTTATATGTTAATTCCAGCCATTTTCATCCAGTAGTTTTTTATGCACGCAGAGTGCGCTCGTCTGACATTAGCCTCAATAGTTGTTTGGGGGGGGGGTTAACCCATTTGTCAGCTTTTTCTGGCGGCTGGTCAGTGGTGTGTTCGGCGGATTCTCTGCTTTTTTCAGACACAGTCGGCGGGTTTGCTGCAGCGTTTCGGATCGGCGGTGTTTTCGGTGGTATTTTCAGATCCATTCACTGCACTTCAGGGATGCAACTGAATGCTGAATTCACCTTAGGGTCGGGGAATTTGATTCCCCGAAATGCAGGGAATGAGAGAGCACCGAAATGTCTCTGAATTACCGCTTATATGTTTCCTTTAAATGGTTGGCTGTTTAAAATTTTAAAACATGTAGTGCTGTACCAATGATGTAATTTATGAGCCACCTTGGACAGGCTACAGAATGACAGAAGTTTCCATAATCCAATGAAATGACATTAAAAAAAAAACTGAACAAAACAGAGATAGGAAATTATAGAAAAGGCAACAAAACAATACTGGCATCTAGTGGCTAAAATGTAAAATGAATAATTTTACAAGTATACTGTCATATCATTTTTAAATGTAGCTTTCTGCAGAATTTTTGAAGGGACAGAAGTGGAATGTTATGCAATGGCCAAGTCAATCACCTGACCTGAATCCCATTGAGCATGCATTTTACTTGCTGAAGACTAAACTGAAGGGAAAATGCCCCAAGAACAAGCAGGAACTGAAGACAGTTGCAGTAGAGGCCTGGCAGAGCATCACCAGGGATGAAACCCAGCGTCTGGTGATGTCTATACGTTTCAGACTTCAGGCTGTGATTGACTGCAAAGGATTTGCAACCAAGTATTAAGAAGGGGCAGTTTGATTTATGATTATAATTCTGTCCCATTACTTTTGGTCCCTTAACAAATGGGAGGCACATCTGCAAACTGCTGTAAGTCCTACACCGTTCACCTGAGTTGGATGTACATACCCTCAATTTAAAGCTGACAGTCTGCAGTTAAAGCACATTGTGTTTGTTTCACTCCAACTCCATTTTGGTGGTGTATAGAGCCAAAGATGTTAGAATTGTGTCGATGTCCCAATATTTCTGGACCTGACTATGTGTTTATCCTTAAAGGCCGCAACATAAATTCAACTAAAAAAAAATTGTGTCATAAAATAGGGTAATCCTAATGGCGCATATGGTGAAAATAAATATATTGTGCATTTATCAAAATATACTGTATATAAAACTTTAAAATAGCCAGACTAAACTGTGTAGTACGGGTACTTGAGATAAATATAAGCTAAATATCTAAAATTACATATTTAGTCGTAAAATATCTTTATTGCAGTATAATCATCTGATCGTGATTGCATTACCTAGTGACTGAAACATACAGATACACAAAATGCTTTTAGTGCAACAGAAAAAAGACATTGCGTGGGCAAATAGTATGATTGTACCAGCTGGGTGGAGTAGAGGTAATATCACTGCTCTGCGTGGAGAGAGCCTGTGGAGACACGGGCTCGATCCCAGCGAGCAACCTCTCCAGTAAGTGTCCTTGACAAGACACCTAACGGTACATACTCGCCACACAGGACATACTTGAAAACGAGAGAAATCTGAATGTATCCTTCCTGGTAAAATCCTTTCACAAAAAAAAAAAAAATAACCATCTAAGGTGCATATAGAAAAATAATGTACATTATCAATAATGGATCGGGATGGTATTACAGAGTAGTGTCATACAGTAGAAAATATATATACAACAAAGTGCAACAGAACAAAGGCGTATAAGCTGATGCAATGCTTATACGGCATATGGTGAAAAGTCACAGACATTTGCAATTACATGTCTCAAAGTGCACTTGCAAGTGCAAAGTAAGTCACAGTATAAGAGTGATGAAGGTAGTCCAGATAAATACAAATATGCCAATAAAATGAGTCCATTTTCTGGGGTCTCGTAGTCATAAAATAAGAGAATAATGCAATATTACTTTATGAAGGATATTATAAAATCCAAGTAGGAGGTAAATGGACACTATCAAGGGCCTAATGTGTCCCGGCTCTGGGTATTTGGCCTCTGGCCAAATAGAGAGTGGCACAGCCCTTCTTTTACTGCGTAGGTGACCATAAATGAAAAAGACACAGAGAGGCGACGCTCCCATGAGTATAAAAATATTCAGCCTATATCTATCTCAAACCTGCACTACGCACTTTATCTAGCTCTTTTAAAGTTTTGTATATAACTGGTATAAATTTAAACCAAATCATTAAAACACACTAACAAAATATTTGTATACAAAATATTGCATTGAACATTTTACATGGTGATGTTTAGTAACATTTGAAAGGCCAGACTCTGCCCTGTCCAATGACACCTAATTTTCCTTTGTGGGGTGTAAAGAATGGAAATAAAGGGGTCCAAAGGACCTCCACTGTCCTTGAAGCGGTTTGTGTTTAAGATGGAACAATGTGAAATAACGCTTTATTTATTTATTTATAAAGGATTTAACCAGGAAGGATACATTGAGATTTCTCTCGTTTTCAAGTACGTCCTGGGCTCAAGAACATTGAAGTGTTACAGAAATACAAAGTAATACAATGCAAGATATTAAAAACACAAATATACAGATTAACAGAAAATAAATATGTAGGAAATAGTCATGTTACATGTTTACAGGTGCATTCTGTATTGAGGTATGTTAGTAAGGAGCTCGAGCGACTTAAGACTAGGGGAAGATTTGATGGTGTCTGGGAGGTTAGTCCATAACTGCGGTACTCTGTAGGAAAATGAGGACCGAGCCACTGTCTTTTTGTATTGTGGTATTGCAAGTAAGGTGCTGGTCCTGGATCGGAGGTTATAGGATGAGGGAACTGCTAGAGGAATCAGTCTATTCAGGTAGGGCGGCAGCTTCCCAGAAAAGCTCTTAAACACCAGGTTGGAAAGGTGAAGGGTGCGTTTAGACTCCAGCGATTGCCAGTTTAGCTCTTTTAACATGTCACAATGGTGGGTCATGTAGTTACATTGTATAACTCATTCTGCCGCTTTGCATTACAATGTAGTAAGTTTCTGAAGGTGTGTTTGCGGGGCGGCTGCATACACTACATCTCCGTATTCAATAGCCGGCATAACCATTTGTTGTACAATCTGCTTTCTTACCACGGGGCTCAGGCAGGATGTGTTTCTGTACAGGGCACCTAGTTTGGGGTATAGTTTAGATGAGAGTTTTTCGATGTGGGGGCCAAAGGATAGATTAGGGTCCAACCACATACCTAGATATTTGAGAGAAGTGACTGTGGTCAGCGTGCCATTTGATTTTGTCCCAACACATAAGTGGAGATTTTGCAATTTGTGTAGTTTAGGTTTTGTTCCAAAGAGCATCGTTACAGTTTTGTCATCATTTAAAAAAAAGTTTGTTATGTTTGATCCACTTTTCTACCACTGTGAATTGTTCTTGCAGCACGGCCTCCAGCTGTGGGAGATTTGGTTTGCTGGTATAGATTACGGTGTCGTCTGCATACTTGAGGCTTTGCAGACGTTGGGCAGATCATTTATGAATATTGTGAATAGCAGGGGGCCTAGTATTGAGCCTTGGGGTACACCGCAAGTGACAGGGAGGAGCTGCCAGAAATTGACACATATTGTGATCGGTCGGATACATATGAGTGAAACCAGGTTAGCGTGCGATCACCAATGCTTTGAGTCTTTTTGTCGCAGAGTGAGAAATAAGGGGAGTTAATCCCAGTGACATTGTTTGCTGTATAAGAAAAAACACATAGTACCATCACCTTAGAAATAAAAAAAAACTAAAAGTTGTAAAAAATAAAAAAAATTACGCACATTACCTGGTCATATGATATCATTGGAAACGCCAGACTCTGACTTTTCCAATGAGACCTCACAGGGCTTAATGCGGTTTTAAAAAAATCAGAGACACAGGGTTCCAAGGAGCCCCCAGGGCCAGCCTTTGGGGCGTACGAGCTGTGCGGCCGCACAGGGCGCCATCGCAACAGCCAGCACACAGCTCAAGTGGCACCCTGATGTAAAAGGTGCAGGATTATTGGAGGTTAGAGCAGCCAGTAGGTGTCGCTCATCAGCTGCTGAGTGAAACTCCAAAGGCTGCTCCTCCACATCCTCTGGCACATGATGTCTTCCAGTTTCCATGTCATGCGGAAGGGAGCGTGAAAACAGAGCAAGAGCAGGACCAGCTGAGCAGCAGCCAGGGGGATAGGTAAGACTCTTCCTAGCTGATTCCCCTTGGCAGCGTTTATTTATTTTTAATTTATTGAACGCCCCCCCCCCCCCGCCAGCTCTCCCTCTGCTCTTACCTCGGCAGGAAGGAGGGAGCAGTATGCAGGGGGGGCACTAAACAGTGGGGAGACAGAGAGAGGGATGAGGGAGAGTTCAGAGTGAGGGATGAGAGAGAGTTCAGAGTGAGGGATGAGAGAGAGTTCAGAGTGAGGGATGAGAGAGAGTTCAGAGTGAGGGATGAGAGAGAGTTCAGAGTGAGGGATGAGAGAGAGTTCAGAGTGAGGGATGAGAGAGAGTTCAGAGTGAGGGATGAGAGATGAGAGAGAGTTCAGAGTGAGGGATGAGAGAGAGTTCAGAGTGAGGGATGAGAGATGAGAGAGAGTTCAGAGTGAGGGATGAGAGAGAGTTCAGAGTGAGGGATGAGAGAGAGTTCAGAGTGAGGGATGAGAGAGAGTTCAGAGTGAGGGATGAGAGAGAGTTCAGAGTGAGGGATGAGAGAGAGTTCAGAGTGAGGGATGAGAGAGAGTTCAGAGTGAGGGATGAGAGAGAGTTCAGAGTGAGGGATGAGAGAGAGTTCAGAGTGAGGGATGAGAGAGAGTTCAGAGTGAGGGATGAGAGATGAGAGAGAGAGAGTTCAGAGTGAGGGATGAAGTGAGAGAGAGAGTTCAGAGTGAGGATGAGAGATGAGAGAGAGTTCAGAGTGAGGAGATGAGAGAGAGTTCAGAGTGAGGGATGAGAGAGAGTTCAGAGTGAGGGATGAGAGAGAGTTCAGAGTGAGGGATGAGAGATGAGAGAGAGTTCAGAGTGAGGGATGAGAGATGAGAGAGAGTTCAGAGTGAGGGATGAGAGATGAGAGAGAGTTCAGAGTGAGGGATGAGAGAGAGTTCAGAGTGAGGGATGAGAGAGAGTTCAGAGTGAGGGATGAGAGAGAGTTCAGAGTGAGGGATGAGAGAGAGTTCAGAGTGAGGGATGAGAGAGAGTTCAGAGTGAGGGATGAGAGAGAGTTCAGAGTGAGGGATGAGAGAGAGTTCAGAGTGAGGGATGAGAGAGTTCAGAGTGAGGGATGAGAGAGAGTTCAGAGTGAGGGATGAGAGAGAGTTCAGAGTGAGGGATGAGAGAGAGTTCAGAGTGAGGGATGAGAGAGAGTTCAGAGTGAGGGATGAGAGAGAGTTCAGAGTGAGGGATGAGAGAGTTCAGAGTGAGGGATGAGAGAGAGTTCAGAGTGAGGGATGAGAGAGAGTTCAGAGTGAGGATGAGAGAGAGTTCAGAGTGAGGGATGAGAGAGAGTTCAGAGTGAGGGATGAGAGAGAGTTCAGAGTGAGGGATGAGAGAGAGTTCAGAGTGAGGGATGAGAGAGATCAGAGTGAGGGATGAGAGAGATCAGAGTGAGGGATGAGAGAGATCAGAGTGAGGAATGAGAGAGATCAGAGTGAGGAATGAGAGAGATCAGAGTGAGGAATGAGAGAGATCAGAGTGAGGAATGAGAGCGATCAGAGTGAGGAATGAGAGAGATCAGAGTGAGGAATGAGAGAGATCAGAGTAAGGAATGAGAGAGATCAGAGAGGGATGAAAGAAAGATGAGACAGATCACAGAGAGAGGGATGAGAGATATGAGGGAGGGACCAAAGAGAGAGGGATCACAGAGTGAGGGATGAGAGAGGGGTCACACAGTGATCATAGAGATGTGTGACAAAAGGGGGGTGAGAAAGAGAGAGTACACAGAAATGAGGAACTACTAATTCACACTGCATCTTGCCGAGTTACAGTAATGTTACGCAAGCTAGCGCAAACACCGAAGCGCTACCAGATTTTTAAGGGATTTAGGAATGTAATATGGGGTGCATGCGTTAAAGTCACTTTCCTCAGCATTAATGCTTACATATCCGAACACTCTAGTTAGCATTCAGTATGTAATCTAGCCCAAAAAGTTTTATTTCATCATACTTGCTGATCTGGACTTTGGGGGGGGTTTAAAAATGGGAGTATTAAATAGTGGGAGGTGTTGGATAAAGGGGGTGGTTATGGTAGGGGGTGTGGCTACTGTGGGGCACTGTGAAGATTTCTTGCACAGGGCGCCCAAAAGGTCTAAGGCCAGCCCTGGGAGCCCCTGCACCCCTCACAGCAATGCGGTAGTTTATGCAGTTGAAGGAACAATGATTAATAACGCATTATGCCATCACCTCCACACTTGCTGGCCTCGTGGGAAATAAGGTTAGTTAGTGCAGCATCATTGTTCACTTAATAATTGAAAAGTGAACAATAGTTCTGCATTATAAATATATATTTTTGTTACCGAACAGGATCAGGTTCCATGTTATCATTGGAAAGGACGTGCTTTGGCCTTTCCAACAATACCAAGCATGGGGCAGTATCTTGTAGGGTTCAGGAGACTGAAGGGTCTTTTGGACCCATCTATCTCTCATATTGGGATTTCCTTGCCCAGCTTGGGAGAGGTCCCTTTATGACGCAATCACAGCCATGCACAATGAGGTCAGTGGGGGGGGGGGGGGACCAAAGGCGGGGTCTGACTTCCAGGAAGTCAGACCATCCCACGATCCCCCCGGCTGCACTAGTACTATTTGACCAGCAGATGGAACCCTCTTCTTGTTAAAATAGGTCTTACTGACAGTAAAATATATTTAATTAATATAGAAGTCAGCTGATCATTTGCCAGGAACAGATGTGAACATTTGCCTTTAAAAGAGCGCATACCTAGTAGAGTAAATGATAGGTTGCCAAGAGGGAGAGAGGGTGGGTGTGGGTATTCACAGCTGCCAATGCAAATGAGCTCTGCAGAGATTTAGGTAATTAAGCAGGCATCTAACCCCCTCCAACTCCAAGCCTTTGCATAGATGTACAATTATTTTTTAAATTTGAATTTAATCCCATACAGACCAATGACGTACATGGTACATCCTGAGAAAAATGTCACTTAAGGACCAAGGACGTACCCTGTCCTTTCAAACACCCTCCCTCTCTATACTTACCTCGCTCTCTGGCTGGGGTCCCGTGGTGGTCCGGTTATTGTGGACCCTGGCCGTCGCACTGACGTCAGTTTCAAGCTGGGAGAGTGCCTGAAAGAGAGGGGTCCTTTAGCCGATCGAGAGAAAGAGGGGTCCAGAGTTAAGAAAAAAAAAAGTGTGATCTTTCCAGCAATGCCACTCTTTATTTTTTTCTTTTTCACCAAACAGTCATCTTTATCATTGGAAAGGCCATACTCTGGCCTTTCCAATAATACAAAACATGGCCCTCTAGCTGCCACCAATCAGGAGATTGGGGGGGTCCAAAAGAGACACGGGACAGCTAGGGGTCAATTTCCTAACTGACGTCATCACGTACATGAGGGATGATGTCAGTGGGCGGGCGATGCCCCTGAGGCTTGGCTGGCAGCAGAGATGTTAGCCACCTCCGGAACAAGTCCGCGATCCGGTGCCGAATCAGGGACTGGCAGGTAAAAGGGATAAATACCGTTTAAACATGAGCATAAAATGGTCAAAACGAGCTTCGCACAGAGGTGAAATGGCTCAGCAGTGAAGGAGTTAAAAGTAAAAACATGTAACATTGGGTATTTCTGAACTGAGAACAAAAGGTTGTTGTTTTTATGGCAGTTGTAGATTGGGGGAGGGGGGTCAAAGTACAGAAACGTGTGGTTTTTCCAGCATATTTCATAATTAGTATAGTAATTTACATGATATGATGGAGATAATGGTATCTTTAGAAAGCCCATTTAATGGCAAGAAAAGCGGTATATAATATGTGTGCGTTCCATTAACGAGTAAGAGGAAAATTAGAGCTAAACACAAACAGCGCAGAAATGTAAAAACAGCAGTGGGTACTTTTGGACAATGGTAAAACAGCCTGGTCCCTATTACCTTTAAGGAAGCCCATTAACCTGAGGCGATTATTATTATTATTATTTATTTATAAAGCGCCAGCATATTCCGCAGCGCTGATTAAAACATTGACAAGCGAAGTTAAAGGGTAACTAACAATACAGTGGGGCAAAAAAGTATTTACTGTAGTCAGCCACCAATTGTGCAGGTTCTCCCACTTAAAAAGATGAGAGAGGCCTGTAATTGTCATCATAGGTACACTTCAACTATGAGAGACAAAATGAGAAAAAAAAAAAATTCCAGAAAATCACATTGTCTGATTTTTAAAGAATTTATTTGCAAATTATGGTGGAAAATAAGTATTTGGTCACCTACAGTACAGTACAAACAAGCAAGATTTCTGGCTCTCACAGACCTGTAACATCTTCTTTAAGAGGCTCCTCTGTCCTCCACTCGTTACCTGTATGAATGGCACCTGTTTGAACTTGTTATCAGTATAAAAGACACCTGTCCACAACCTCAAACAGACACACTCCAAACTCCACTATGGTCAAGACCAAATAGCTGTCAAAAGACACCAGAAACAAAATTGTAGACCTGCACCAGGCTGGGAAGACTGAATCTGGAATAGGCAAGCAGTTTGGTGTGCAGAAATCAACTGTGGGAGCAATCATTAGAAAATGGAAGACATACAAGACCACTTATAATCTCCATCAATCTGGGGCTCCACGCAAGATCTCACCCCGTGGGGTCAAAATGATCACAAGAACGGTGAGCAAAAATCCCAGAACTACACGGGGGGGACCTAGTGAATGACCTGCAGAGAGCTGGGACCAAAGAAACAAAGGCTACCATCAGTAACACTACGCCACCAGGGACTCAAATCCTGCAGTGCCAGACGTGTCCCCCTGCTTAAGCCAGTACATGTCCGGGCCCGTCTGAAGTTTGCTAGAGAGCATTTGGATGATCCAGAAGAGAATTGGGAGAATGTCAGATGAAACCAAAGTTTAACTTTTTGGTAAAAACTCAACTCGTCGTGTTTGGAGGAGAGAGAATGCCAAGTTGCATCCAAAGAACACCATACCTACTGTGAAGCATGGTGGCGGCAACATCATGCTTTGGGGCTGTTTTTCTGCAAAGGGACCAGGACGACTGATTCGTGTAAAGGGAAGAATGAATGGGGCCATGTATCGTGAGATTTTGAGTGAAAACCTTCTATCAGCAAGGGCATTGAAGATGAAACGTGGCTGGGTCTTTCAGCAGGACAATGATCCCAAACACACCGCCCGGGCAATGAAGGAGTGGCTTTGTAAGAAACATATCAAGGTCCTGGAGTGACCTAGCCAGTCTGCAGATCTCAACCGCATAGAAAACCTTTGAAGGGAGTTGAAGGTCCGTGTTGCCCAGCGACAGCCCCCAAAAAACATCACTGCTCTAGAGGAGATCTGCATGGAGGAATGGGCAAAAATACCAGCAACAGTGTGGGAAAAACTTGGAGACTTACAGAAAACGTTTGACCTCGGTCATTGCCAACAAAGGATATATAAACAAAGTATTGAGATGGACTTTTGATAGACCAAATACTTATTTTCCACCATAATTTGCAAATAAATTAATTCTTAAAAAAAATAAAAATCAGACAATGTGATTTTCTGATTTTTTTTTTCTCATTTTGTCTCTCATTAGTTGAAGTGTACCTATGATGACAATTACAGGCCTCTCTCATCTTTTTAAGTGGGAGAACCTGCACAATTGGTGGCAGACTAAATACTTTTTTGCCCCACTGTAAGTCAGAGGACAGCGCACTTAATCTATACGTATTCTTGTGTGGGCAATAATACCATTTGACCAAACAATTTCCCTCCAAAAAGGAACATTGTGGTGGGGGGGCTCTACATAAGGCGTGTTATGAACCAAACGTAATTTTGCATCAATCTGACTCTAGAATAGTACCCTAGTATGTTAGATGTTATTTCTTTACATCGAGCACCGAATTGCCCTCAACGGTGAATTTCCCCTTACGGTGCAATTTCATAGCCATTGTGCTAGTCAAAAAGCTGGTGATTTGCCAAATATTAGCGAATTGCCAGCAAAACAATACGGTGACCTTTTGGGATTCAACATTTCACTGCCAAAGTTTCAATGAAGAAAAAAAAAAAAAATACCCAATTAAATATTTATTTCAACCGTTTATTCTTTTCATTTGAGGCAGAAAGTCTTTTCAAAAAATTCTGTGCATACTTAAGAGTGTTGCAGAACCAAAATCCAGGGTTCACTAGGCTAATCTGTTCAACAGCTCTAGCATTTAAATACACAAAAAGGTGTACAAGGCAATAGAAATGTAGTAGGGATGCACCGAAACGAAAATTTCCGGCCGATACCGAAACCTCGGGATCGGTTCGGCCGAAAAATCAGACGACATGAGAACCTGGGCCTGGAGGCCGGGGACTTGCTGCTCGGCCGGCCTCTAGGCGAAGGCCCAGCCGAGCTGGGGCTCGCCCGAGCCTGGCCGAGCAGCCTTTGACTGTCACCGCTGGAGCTCAGGGCCGAAGTAGGAGTATACACATACCCCTACAATCGGCCCTGAACTCCTCCAGCGATTGCAGTCCTCCTGCATCCAGTGCCCGCTCTGTGTCGGTCGCAGGGATGACGTCACGAAAGCCTTCCGTAACGTCATACTGGCGACCAATGGAGAGAGGACACCGGATGCAGGAGGACTGCCATCGCTGGAGGAGCTCAGGGCCGATGTATGTGCAACCGGTGGAGGACTCGAAGCCGACGTAGGCGAGTATGTGCTCTCCACCCCCCCCAACAAACAAAAAAAAAAGTAAACAAAAATCCGTCACCTGGGCCTGGAGGCCCACCTGAGCCCCATGCTCGGCCTTCAGGCTCAGGTGAGCCCCCTTCTCGATTGAGCTTGGAAGACGGCCGAGCAGGCCCAATTTTGAAATGGAAGTGTTCGGCTGTTTGGTTTCGATTGAAATTCAGCCAAAAACACCATTTTCGGTGGCCGACATGTCAGTGCATCCCTAAAAATGCAGATAAGGCAGAAGATTACTGTATATGACACTATATCCTGGGTTATGAAGCAAATGCGATGTAATTTACATTATACAGTTTAATATAGAGTTCTTGTTTAGATATTTTAGTTCAAGTGGTTGGGTTTGCAGAGATGGGTCAGATCAAAGAACCCCAAATTAAAGTGTACCTGTCATACTTCGAGTGATGCCATCTTTGTTTCAGTATTGGCACAGCAAGCAGAGGTGCAGTCAGAGCAGCCAACATGTACCCATCAGGGAAGATCAGAAGAGCTGGCCTAGTGCAACCAGCACGTATGGTGCACTTCAGAATGTCGCCAGCTTCCAGTACACCTAATCCCGGATACGTGTATAAAAATACATCTAAAAAGCTTTATGTGAACAAACCAAATCCATATAAACTGATTACAATGACCTTGAACAAATCCTCCCCACTAATTGCCATTGAGGTCCTCACAAGCAAAGTTATACGAGTGTCAACGTAAGAACAATTTTTTTTTTTTTTATTGAGAACACCTTTCTTTTACATAAATTCACTAAAATATAAAAGCATCCATCTCCACCCCCCCCCCCCCACCCCCGTTCCGTGTACTGGACCACAGTCCAGATGAATAATCAAGCAAGAATACACACGTCAAACACACTGGGTAATTAAAGCATCATATACAAAACAGTTTACAGTGGCACTTAATTATGCAACAATCCAGCAATACATCGGACTTTGGCATTTCTAAAAAGGTGCATTTGCAGGTTTTTCGTCCTCACCATATGGTTATATGCGCAAAGACACTAAAATATTTCAGGGGATGAAACCAACAGAAGTTAAAACAGAACAGTAGTGTTTCTGCTGTAAAAATTCATAGCATGGGAACAAATGGGGTTGTACCCGGATATAAAATGACCATGAATATCTGTGCGCCTAAATTAAAATGATTTAAAGGAATCCATGCATTTGTAAGAAGAAAAAGGTCGGTGAATACAAAAAAAAAACTAGAGACAATATTTTACAGTTTATAATAATAGGTTAATAACAGAAATAAATGTAGGACATTTGGTTTCACCAACACAAACCAGTGCAGTTAATTAGCAGCTTTTCAAATGAAACGAAGAAGGTCATTAAATTTCTTGCACACATGCCATTTTTTATCTTTAAGAAGAACGGTTACAAAACGAAAAAAAAAAAAACACTCCATATACCCAAAGCAAAAAAATATATATAAATAAAGCTTTTTTTTTTAAATTATTAAACACACCATTGGTGACACCTTTCACGGAAATTTTATTTTATGCATATTTCTCAAATGGCCCAAATGCAATCAATAAACCAGATGCAAAACATGGCATTCATTCAACACGTCACCGGCGCAGCACCATTTACTGAATGGGAATTTTATCTCTGTATATCCATTTCCAAAAGGCAAAAAAACAAAAACACCACCTCTAGATATTTTCCAGACACTTGCAAAATGAAGTATCGATTTACACGACTGATCAGTTTCTAGATAGAATTTGCCTCTAGTTGTAGTCCAGTGAAAAATGACTTTTATGCATGTAAACCATCTTCAAATGGTCTAGGTGAGAAGGCAAGGGGTGCTTTGATTCATCTGCAAGCCTTGAGAAAAAAGTTTGTTGTGGAATGTCACTCTTAGATCTTCTTTGCAAACATTGGTGTTCAATTCCTCTAGGAATGCTTTTTGTACATATTAGGAACTACAAGCTGTTGCCAAGGGATGTGTATGAGAGTAAAGGAAAGTAGTTAAAAGGACAACAAATTCTGGCACTGTGGCCAGGAACGATAAAATAAAAAAATATGAAGTGGATAAATGATGGATAATATAGGGCAGCAGTTCAGATATGCCACTATTTGTATAGTCAACACAGAAGCAATTATCCAAGCCATAGCTTAAGGTCTATGCAAGAAACTAGCATGGAAACCGTGTCTGAAATCCTGTTTATGATGGTTACAATATTTGAGTCCCTTAGATATTATCGAACAGCAAGATCAGAAGTTCCATGAGCATAGGGATGTTAGGCTCTGCTTGTAGTTCTCTGTATTTCTGGCCCAGGCCTTACCAGAAGAGACACACAGTCTCAAGACCGTGTTCTCTGGCTACCGATCACAGAAAGAGAGGGAGGGGAAGGGGGGGGGGTCAAAGTTTTTTCTTAGACTGCATTTGCGGGTGTGCCGTTGTGAGTCACTGCTTTGAGGTTTGGGCTACTTGCTTGCTGACTGAAGGTCCTGTGAGTCGCTGCTCCAACTTCAAACACCTCATGGATGGCTTTACGAAAGCAGTGGAAATTGTAATCTATTAAACCTACAGAAATATACAAAAAAAATTAATCAGATTAATAGAGGAAAGAATGAAAATAAACGGGTCGTGTAAAGTGTTGAGGAAACTGGAGCAATGTATAAAATAATAATGTCCGGCAGCCAAGTCTCCACCTTGTGGTCACCAAAGGATACAACGTGTAAAGAAAATAAAAGTATATACATATTATATAAAAATTGTACTTTTAAAATGTTCCAGGGGGGATCACACCATACTAGTGTCATTATACAGTCACCAGTACGGTCGTTCGGTGGAAAAGGGATACTGGATTAGGGTTACCAATTGCTCTCGTTTAGTATTGACACTAAAACAGATTCTGCTCTATTTTTGCCTCGTTTTTAGGTAACAGAACCTGCTCCTCATTAGGCTGGCAAAGAAGGAATAGAATCCGTTGCCCAAAAATTTATTTAAAAAGTAGACAGAATCTGTTGGTTAGTGTTAACAGTAACACAAACCCTAAACCAAGAGTCCGTTAAATGGTGCTAGTATGGTACCAATTTTGGCCGGAAATAAAATTGAAAGGCAGCAAGTGTGCCATTATCTGTGTCGAAATTTTTCTAACGTCCTATTGAAATTGGAACCTTTTTTACATTGTGACATTATCGTCATATCACTTGCTACAGAGACCACAAGGTGGCGTTATAATGGACTACGGAAAACTGTTAAACATTTCCATTCCCTCTGAAGCAGTCAGTCATCTTGCTTAAAAATGTACAGATTTGACGGGTCAATTACAACATAGCTCCACAAGATTTTGCAGATGTACAAGGAGTAACGCAAAACAACTAAATCGAGAAACAAGCTGCAGGGAAGGCATTGCTCCAGCAAGGTCATAATATAATGGTTTTAATATAAAAGTGGAGAAGGGTGTATCAAAATGGCTCAGTATTTGAAGTTGCAGGTGACATGGAAGCATTGTGGGGATTAAGTCGGGAAGAAATTACGGGGCGAGCAGGTAAGCTTCTCCAGGAAGAATGGAGTAAGTTGGTGAATGACTGGGAGTAGAGGTCAAGTCAAATGTGATTATGGAAGTTGGTCCTCAAGCAAGGGGCAACAGAGAATTGAAAAAAATTCAGACATGTAAAGACTGAGGGAGAGAGATGTGAGGTAAATTATTCTAGCAGAGATCATTATAGACTAGAGGGACAACAAGAAGAGGGTTACAGTAATTGAGGCGGCAATAACAAGTATTTTAGCAATGTTGGCATTTAGAAATACTGTACAAGAAACGTTTTTAAATTTGAAAAATATACTCTGAACGAGACATTAAAAGGAAGAGAAAAAAAAAAAAAAAGAAGACATTGAAGCAGACAGATGAGAGAGAGAGAGAACAGTGTCAAGGAACTGAAGGGAGACAGACAAAAGAAAAATCCAAGGGGCAAAACAAGTGGCTCCATATACCAAACGCAGAGCTAGCGCATGCAGTGTTACAGTTACAAGTATTTATAAAGCACTAACAAGTTCCATATTGCTGTACAATGGGACAGAATAACAAGCATACATACAGGTTCAACACACAGAACAGTAGGAGAGATTACAATCTAAGAGGAGGGGGAGGGGGCACACTAGAGGTAACATCACTGCTCTGCGTGGAGAGAGCCTGTGGAGTCACGAGTTCGATTCCGGCAAGAGCTCCTCTCCAGTAAGTGTCCTTGGGCAAGACACCTAACGGTACATACTCGCCACCCAGGACATACTTGAAAACGAGAGAAATCTCAATGTATCCTTCCTGGTAAAATACATACATATACATACATACATACATACAAGCGGGGTACAGTAGGCTGGGTGAGAAGATGCAAGAAATGTACCGGGGGGGGGTAGGGTGGAGAGAGAAAAATCAAGGAGTGAGCTGATGGCTAACGTATTCTTATGTGAATAGCAAAGTCGAAACAAGTTGATCCCAACTACAGCCAACACAGCATTATGCGAATGGAACAGAGGTTACTTTTTGAGAAGAGATTTAGGAAGTGAGAGTTCATCCAATTAGAAAAGTGCACAGGTAGGCAGTGATAAAATTAACAGAATAGGAGAGAGATCAAGGTTTCAGGAGAAGAAAATCTTTGTTGTTAGCAATAACAGGATATTGAAAAGTAGAGGAGGAAGAAAGGGACACTTCCTCAAAGGAAACTTTATAGAGTGAGAAAAGAACTGGGAAGAATACAATTAGGTTAGTAATAGAAGACAGACATTGTTAGGGAAGAAAAGTCACTCTGCTTTTTTCGATTTGATGCAATATGCGCGTCGGCTACATTTACATTACTAGATGTGCATTTGCAATAGAAACTAAGAATTGTTTTGTTAACCAAATATATGACACATCATTAAATTTTCCCAACATGGTGAAATCCCAAATTAATTGATTGGCCATCTAATATGCCATTTTACAGATGAAATTAACAATATAGAACTACGCATAGAATGTAACAAAAATAAATAGATTTAGACGTTTTGACATTTAGTTGACTCTCACTTTAAAAGTCAAATGTAAACCAAAATTGAAACTAAAAAAAGGAACTCTGCAAGGAAATGAAAATAATCACCTTTTCGTTCAAAGCTTTCTTCCCTAAGAATGCAAACTAGTGACAGGAACTTTGTCACTTCTTTTAAGTAAAGTACAGTTGTGTTGTTGAGTTTGATAATTGCCATGGACTCCTTGTCATATGCAGTTCCATTGCAGTCTGCATGCAAACTGGATAACAAAATGTAATAAGCATTATTAACATACAAATAAAATGGAAAACAAAAGGTCTAATGACATAGCTTTCTCTGTAGGACAGAGTAGTACATATACATTAAAAAGAACAAGTGTGTGGTCAAGAAAGAACACATTTATAATAAGTGGGGGACTAAAATTACCATACAGTTGCCTTTATTACCAGTAGTGCAAGAGACTGATCCATGGTAAGGTCAGGACAAAGTTAAGCTAGACCCCTTCACAAAAGAACCTTTATTCAGCAAGTATTAACTAAATGGCACCATGCACTTACATAGCAGCATAGAGACCCGAGGGGTTTACCACTAGCAACGAGTGGGGGGGGGGGGGGGAAATGACTACCTAATCATCCCTAGGAGAGGTAGAAACTAAGGATATGGGAGACGTTTCTGGATAGCCATTAGATTAAGGCTGGGCTCAGACGAACGCAGTGTGAACGTGCATTTAGCCGCACATTACGGCTGTGGTAGCAGCAAATGACGTCCAACATACAAAGTGCGGCCGCACAACGCAAGCAGCAAACCAACGCATTTTTTGCAAGAACGTCGAACCGCTAGTACTGACTCACAGAGTGCGCTGCGTTGGCATAGCGGCGTGTGTGCGTGATTAGGAGACGTCAGACGCTGCTCGTGTCCGGCCTACATAACGTTCATTTGTCTTTTATAGCTCCGTCAAAAATCACAGCTGTAATTGCGCATCGTATGACCGCCATCGCATCTTCCGTCAAAAAGTGTGTCCATGCGTTCGGACTCAATTTTTGATGGTAGACTTGAAAAATAAGTTAGTCTGACCCTAGCCTAAGTGTCATGTTGTGACCCAAATACGGTGAAGAAAACACCACAACTATTCAACTACCATCATTGCACATAGAGTTGACTGAATTCTGAAGATTATGAAATAGAAGGCAACAAAATGGGGTTTTTCTTGAAGCAGCAATATTTTGTTAAACCCTAAATATATTGTAAGTGTGAAAATATGAGAGACCAGGTTATGCTTCCTGCTCAGTAACAGGATGCGTGTTTATACAACCATGGGCTGGGTGTTTATTTCCCTATTGAAAATGAAGACAGGTATAAAATAAAAAAGGTATTGACAGCGTTACAGCATATTAAAAAAAACAAAAAAAAAAAAACACTGTATACATACCTGTATATACAAGATACATCTATGACAACATCTATCATATCACAACATAGTTCATATGATTGCATGTCTACTGGAGAGCTGTCTGTGGCAATGTAGATTTTACTGACAACATCAAATAAAAATGCCTTCTCGATGCCAGAGTTCTGGAAAGAAATAATAGGTTACAAACTTGCAAAACTGAAAAGGAGGTCTACTTTAACAGATGCGGATTGATAAATCAGATTATGAATGAGGGTTTGTAAATATCAGGGTAGATGTAGAAGGAACAGAAAACAGTTTAAAAAGTAACGCTCTACACTTCCTGACCACTTCATATTTTTAAAAATGGTCAGGATGTGTGTGGAGTACCCCCGCCCCCCGCGTTTTTGCTAAAAAGGTGGAGGAGTTTCTGCCACCAGCAAATTTGAATTTCCCGATTACTAGTGACGTCAGCATGCATGAAGCGTGCTGACGTCACAATCTCTGAGACCAATCGCATTAGTGAACAGTCAGAGGCCTTGATGGAACAGAACTCCGATACTTGGGCAGTTTAGGAAACGCATATTGTGCACCGCAATGAGATTTGCAAACTTTACGTACGACAAGTAGCATAGGAAGCGCAAGTTGCGCAGAAAAGCCTCAGGGGCTTCCGGGTTCAGGAGTCGATGAGCCGAGGAAGAGGAGCTGAGAGCGGCAAGGGCCAAAATAAAAAAAAAAAGGGGGCACTCCACTTTTCAGTTGGACTTTAGATAAAAATATACAATAGAAAAGGTTTTTATAGTGCTCCTCTGTACTGCAAACCATGAAGATATTTTGATGCTCATATCCATTTGAAAATTCTGAGAACCCCAAACTGCCTCTCACAGAAGACATACTTGAGGACATAATTCCAGGAAACTGTGCCCCTTTCACAATTTCCTTCTATGGTGTAGAGCACAGGTCTAATTGTATGACCTGCAGCATATACTTAAAGTGATGTGGAAGAGACCCCTTGCGAAAAGAAAAAGTGGAAAAAAACTCATAAAAAGCAATAACCCAAAACAGAGGCTTATCATTCTTTTGAGTTCTATGTAAGCGTTTGCGAGTTCCACTGGTCAGCATCATCTTAACGGTAAGAACACAATTCCAGTGCTCAACATTACGGCTTCTGAAAGACAACCCTGAGGAAAAAGGTCTTCGTAAAAAACAAATAAAAGTTGTAGAAGTTGAAGGGTAACCATCAATAACACATTTATAAAATTAAAAATTAAAAAAAAAAAAAAAAGCATACTTACAGATATAAAAATGTTGAGGAGGTTTTCTAGAGTTGGCAGTTGTGGAATCAGCTTTTGCACAACTTTACTGAACGCTTCAAATATAGAGTGGTCATAAATACTAGTCAAGTAAAAGCTGGAAAAAAGTTCAACATGTTAGAGTTAAACAGCGTGGCGACATAAGGTGTGATTATGTACAAGGCTCAATAAAACTGCAACTATAATGAAAAAAATACATTTACAACATTTACCTAAGGTGAAGTTTTTCAAGTCCAACATCAGCAAGGTCATCGTTGGCTCTCTGGTGTATGTCCCTTTGGGTCTCGATCTTGTGATCATCTGACAAGCCATCTACTTTGTGGATGAAAACTTCAAAGTTCATATCAGGGTTAGCTTTATATGCTTTAGTGACTGTGACATGAAGTCTTGTTAGAGCTTCCATATAATCATCCTGTAGAAGAAAGAAATTTATTACAGATCTGTAAATCTTGACTTTTGGTGGTACGGCTTCAGAATTCAACCGTACTGGATTTTAAAGGGTTATTCACCAACACCAATATTGGACACTGAATTCGGTGCAATTTCTGGACAAATTTGTCTATTCACAAAGCTGTCATTTCTCCAGATTCAGGCGCATTGACAGCAAAATACTGTACAGTTTACCAGCACTGAAATTGCCCCATAGAAGACTTTCAGGTCTTCTATTCGTAGACTGCCAAATTGCACGGATTTCCGGGGCTTCAGTTTGACAGGTTTAGACAGGCAAATCCCATAGGATTCAAATGTAAAAACAGAATATTGCTTTTCATTATTTTTTTTAATATTAAAAAGTTTATTCTTTTCATTTTCAGAAAAAATCCTTTTTAGCTTTTAATCTTAACACCTTTTTGTGTTTAATTTTTTAATACTTATTTTGTAACATACCTTTTTATTACTTTTAAAAAAAAAAGGACCTTTTGTCATTTTACAACATTTTTAGCGCTTAAAAAACTCCTATTTTGCAAATAGGATAACAGGTCTGTGGAATTCACAGAGGCCACTTCGTGACTCCAATTTCGGCAAAATAGGGTGACCATTTGCTGAATAGTGAATCACCGTATTTTTGGCAAAATGGAATCGCCGAATTGCAAAGCAACAAAATGTCAATGAAATTTCGGTGCTTTGTGAATATACCCTTTAGTTTCTAACTCAAGCAAAAGACACTGACTTAACATCACCATTCCATCCCTACCGCACATCTCGGTAAAAATGCCTATTTCACCTTAATGCTGCTAAATCCATGATTACTTTGCACTCAAAGCAGTTGGAACCACCTGTTCATCACAAGTGACTGCGTACAACAGAATAAATTTGGAAATCTGTTCTTGTAGCTCACGACGAACTAGTGAAATACTAAACAGCTTCCTCTTACTGGCCGTTTACACCTCCACATCCTGAAGATTGACCAATTTTGGTTATCGATCATTCCCAGTCTGACACGGAGAATGCCAACACACAGGTTAGTAAGGGAAGGTGTAGGATGAACACTATTTCCCAGTCTTTGAGAATATGTTTATGTGGTTGTGGGTGGTATAGATACTAGAGTATACCACTAGATTTTGGTGACAAAGCTACCTTAAAAGAGGAAGGGTCGCGTTATATTCGAGACATCTGCATCGCATGTAAAAAAAATAAAAAATTACTTGCTCAGGGATCCCAAGTCTCCCGGCAATTCCACTAGTGTCCCTGAAATTCATGCGGGCTCCCTGACGCCCGCAAACACTTCAGGAACTCCCAAATTCGGAATAGGTGGGATCCATCACGGCCAGAGGGCATGCTTGGTTTAAGCCAATCAAAACACTCGCTCCGTGCAGCATTCCGGCGGCTTCATACTTAGAGCAACATGGCCTGAGGGGGAGCCTGACTGACTGTGTTAAGACTAGAGACCCTCGAAGGATTTTAATGGTTTACAGATACAGTATACTTTTATAATTTTGCTCCTCGCGTTATATGCGAGTCTTGAGTATTCTCTCATTTCCATAATAAATCTAGCCATCGCGTTATAGTCGGGTCGCGCTATATTCGAGTATCTACGGTACTAATTTCTTTATTTTGTGGCTGCATGCTGCCAGGCCTTTCATTTTCTGTCTAAAATTTTGTATTTATTGCTCGTGAATCTCTCAGCATATTGCTGGTCTCTACCCTTTGGTCCCCATGTTTTCACACGGTTTTTGTAAAAATTAAAGATCTAGTTACGACTATAGATTTCCCAATTTAGTTAGAACACGTGTTACAATGCTCCTTTCCACAAACAAGATAGTATGGTAGGGCTTAACATATTTAAATAAATGTGTAGTCGTTTTCTTGCTTTCTTAAGAGACAGTTTTCCATATAGATTTGTGAAGAATAATCCAAACATTTAGAAGTCAGAGGGGAAAAAAAGAGCCAATGGATTTGTCAAGTTCTGAGGGCTTCCCATCATAGATGCCAGTGGACCAGAAATTATTGCATTACCTGGGCATCAATCACATATATTAATGCACCGGTTCCTCTGAAAATCATTTCATAGTCAAATGTTGGGTCAAAGAAGTCAACTTGTCCAGGAAAATCCCAGATTTGAAAATTCACAAAGGAACTGTTTGATATGTCATCCTTGTAAATCTTGTTGGTACTTTCCAAGAACAAGGTTTCATTTGGAGACATCTTATGGAACACCACCTGGAAGAGAAATCAAATCAAAGAATGTCATTGCATGAGAAAAGTCAGAGTCCACCAAAACTAGAAATGAAACAAAGCAAATATCTTCCAATCTTATAAATAAATAAAATAGTTATTTGTCATACATATAGATCAGTTTCTAGAGTATATACATTTTATTGACACATAAAAAGGTGTCTGCATTCATACACCAGAGCTTCAGAAACTTGTCCGGTCAGCATGTCACACAGGTCTGTCAGGTATGTGTACTATGTAATGCAAAATGTAAACGAACAGGGGGGAGGGGGGGAATAGAGCACTGCTGTATCGGTCACATGCAAGCCTACGTAATCAGCACAGACATACAAGCAGGGCTCTTCGTCTGTACACATTCAGCATGGAAAGCGGTCCAGATATTTTTAATGAGACTTGCAGAGTCTTCAGATCTTTGAAGCCAAGAAAACCAAAGCCTGTCTGACCGCATTTCAGTAAACTGTAAGTACTGGGTTTCTATCAACAACTCCAATGACAACATGGCCCGCCACTCATTGACCTCTATAGAACAAAAGCCATAGCACGAGTTCAGTCAGATGTCAGCAAAAGAGCAATAGGGGACAAAGCAAGGCTTACACGAAATAAAGTGACATTGAACATTTAAAATATCAGCTGATCAGGATTCTGCGCAAACCAAGTAGGCACATTCACTCACAATGACAGCCAACTATAGCCCTCTATTGATTTACCACGACTGCATGGGGTTTCTGGGAGTTGTACAAATTTACAAAGATACTTGGGACACAGGCGCCATAAAAAGGTGGCCAACCAACCTAAATAGAGACTAAATCATCAATGTCAATTGCTAAGGTAGAAAAGGACTCACCTGTGGGCACAGAATAATTCATGGAGCTCCCCCTACAACCTTCACTATTCGGATTTATTATCATTTATACCAGGGGTCCCCAAACCCCGGTCTGTGGTCTATTACGTACCGGGCCGCGGCATAATGCGAGTGATGCGGAGCGGCTGTAACTTCAGATGAAGTTTCACTCGCCCACCCACCTCCCACCTCCTGCATCCGGTGAGTGTGCAAAGCTTCATCTGTAGTTGCAGCCACAGCGCTCGCTCTGAGCTCCATCTGTCAGGAGAGAGTGGAGCTCAACTTGTTGACACTTTATCAGGTTAAGCCCCGCCTTTGCCGTTGGTGGATAGAAGTGGTAGCAGGAGAAAGCACGCCACGCAGCAGCACTAAAAATCAACAGCTCATAGTCAGACTACGCAGCACCGCCTCCGCACTACTCTGTCAAACTCACCAGCAGCACAATAAATGTAATGCACTTGAATCATCCTGAAATCCCCCCCCCCTTCCTGGGCCATAACAATTTGTCATCTTCCACAAAACCAGTCCCTGGTGCCAAAAAGGTTGGGGACCAAAGATTTATACAATGCCAACAGTTTCCAGAAGTTTTACAATAACCAATGGGAACGATACAAAATGATGACATGGGAAAGGAGACAAGAGGTGTAGAGGGCCCTGCTCAGAGAAGTTTACAATCTAGAGGGATTGAAGACGACAAGGAGTTTTATTGGTCGTCATGATTACTGCCACAAGTGCTACAGAAATGGTGGGGCCATGGAAGAAGCATCTATCATGATGTGGGGGTAGGTGAAGAGATGGATAGGGTGGCGTCAGTATTGTGCTCTCCTAATCTGAAGAGATGGGTTTTGAGGGATTTCTTAAAGACACGAAGATTAGACGCTCGTCTGACCCCAGCCTTAAAGGGACATGCATGCCTAGAGTTGTAGTTCAGAATCATCTGGGAAGCCAGAGTTTGACAGCCCCGTTTTAAATAAAACCAAACGTCAACAACAGGTGTCACATTTTTCTTAAGTTCTGGAAATGTCACCATCATCTGAAACATTCTATAAATTTTATAAAACAATAACAAGCAGATTGGTGTTAAAAAGGGACATTCCCTGTGTTGGGCCTCCCATCAGGATAAGGTTTCCGACAGCAAAGGGGGGGGGGTCCATCCACTCAGGAACGCTGTTCAGCTTTCTTGGGTTTAGGTTGGGAATGTACACCTCTGTACAGTCCCAACCAGCCAGTAGCAAGCAGTTAGCACTGACATTGGATAGGCTGGAGGCTCATGCAAGTGTTCTGCCCCCTCTGTTCAACAGAAGCTGGAGAGAGCCAGTTGTGGAGCACAGAGGGAGACCCAGGGAGTATTAAAAGACACTCTAGTGTTAAAAAGAGGGGAGAGCAGGAAGTCAATATTTAACCCCTTCACTGCTGAGCCACTTCAGGTCTTAAAAAAAAAAATGAATGAATGAATGAAATTATATATATATATATATATATATATATATTTTATTTTACACATTTTCTGTATTATTGTTATTTTTTTTTCTTTAAACATGGTCATGTTTGATATCAATGGAAAGGCCATGCTCTGGCCTTTCTAATGATACCAAACATGACCCTGCTAGCTGAAAACAGTCGGGAGATATCTGGGTTCAAAGGGAACCCTTATCTCCCCCCCCCCCTATCTTTCCTAAGGAGTCAACGAGGACGTTCCCCACACGTCCTCAGCAGTGAAAGGGTTAACCCATCCCCCTACACACCTCGCTTTAATACTAGAGTGTCCCTTCAATGTCTATTGGTTCAAGCTCTAATAAGGTTTGCAGTAATTACTTGACGATATGACAAGGTTTCAGTGTGGAGCAGCAAAATTAGAATAGTACTTTTAAATTTTTATGGAAAAAATATTAAAGGTATAATGTATCTCGTCACTCCTTCTAGCACCACAGGGTCATCACCTTGCTAAAAAGTTCTTTGGACATGTCCAGGGTTTGAGTCATTGATACTGGTTTCTCAAATTTGTTTTCCCTTACACAGAAGGTTACTTGAGGTCTAAAAGAAAAAAAATGAATTGATGATAATGTGCAGCTGAACAAACAGCAGCCTCTTTGTGACAATCCTGACGTCACATGGGTCTTTCTCTAAAATCAGAATCATGCTGACTGAATAAAGCCTACAGAGGCAACACGGAGAAGGGTCCAACTAGGCTTTTGGGGATATCAGCGAGTATTAGGATCAGCCATTATGGTCAAGAGTTTGGATTAGTGGCTCACTTCAAGACCTCCAGTGCACAACAGACAAATTGATATTTGCAGCTCGTTATCTGTATTACACCCAGAGTGAATTGATGGTGTGTGTGCAGGAAATTTTTACAATTTAGCTTTTGGGGACACACAGACGTACTCCCCTACAGTATGTAGAATTCCCGTGTCAGGAGAGATATTGTTTATTTACCCCTGCACTATTTTATTTCTGTAAACCATAGCTCAGTTTTCTATCCCCTGACATCTTTCCAGAACAAGACAACCAGTTAGTAGCAGGCTGCCCAGCTGTCCCATGAAAACTTGGCTGATCTGGCAACCATAAGTGCCGTCCATATTCATGACTGCAGAATGGGGGGGGGGGGTTTGAGAAAGGATTTTACCAGGAAGGATACATCTAGATTTCTCTCGTTTTCAAGTATGTACCGTTAAGTGTCCTTGGGCAAGACACCTACTGGAGAGGTGCTCTTGCCGGGATCGAACCTGTGTCTCCACGGTTATAGAGCAGTGATGTTACCTCAACTCCATCCAGTCGGAGGATTCACCGTATTGGCTCGCAAATAGGTTCTATGCGGTCTGTATCGGACAGAACGGTTGGGCACATTGTCATGGGCTGAGGGCCTGACTGCTTGCTGCTAGGTTTCATAGATATATATTAAATAACCTCGTGTTTTGTTCAATAAAGAGTGTGGTGACATGGAGACATAGTGTGGTCTGTAGGGAATGCGACCAATCTCTGCAACTATCAGGGATTGGAAATGAGTCTTATTGTGCGATCCCAGAGTCCAAGACATGCTGGGCAGCGAAACTAAAGTCGACCAGATGGAGTCCTGCAGCCTTGGCACTGACCCTGCATTCACTAGCAGCATCTTCAGTGGCTGCTGCATGGCCTGTGAGCAGACAGGAAAGATGCTGCGAGGGGACTCCCTTTCATGGTGGAGCCAGTCACGAGTTGTTTGATAGCATTGTGTGCACCGGGGCCCCAGCAGGGAGAAAGAGGAAGGAGATTTTCAGAACCTGCTGTTGATTGGAGATGCAGAGGAGGTGTACCATATGGATGTGGCTGTTGGGTGGCCAACAAACAATCCAGAAGTGAATTTCCTAGAGCCGGGGAATGGGATGGCTCTAAAAAATGTGAGTGGAACCAAGTGTATTTAATCCCAAATTACATGGTTTTGGGTTACACTATGTGCCTCTTTTCTCCTTATGAGGATATTGGAGAAAGAAGGCCAAATCTACATGCCACAGTCCTAAATATCTGCACTACACAGAAAACTTTTTATATTCAGTGGCTGCTTGACCTCCGAGCAGACAGGGAAGATACTGTGAGTGAATGCAGAGGTCCCAGGACGCACTTTCATAGCGGAGCCAGTCACGAGTCGTGTGGCATTGGATCTAGACCAGGGGTCTCAAACTCTGGCCCCCCCTGATGTTTCCAAACTAAAACTCCCATGATTCCCTGGCTGTCTATTGCATTCAAAGCATTCTGGGACTTTTAGGCAAAAACATCTGGGGGGCCGTGAGTTTGAGACCCATGATCTAGACTCTCAAGATACTAAATACCACCTGACATGGATCAGATCAGCAGCCTAAAAGATAGCGATTGGGACATCCCTATTGGGCTGTACCACTGTTAGGTGTAGGCTACTTAACAGCTCCCCTGCAGTGCCAGCACTTAGACTGGCGCCAGACGAACACAGTGACCACGTCTGTGTCGCCGCACAGTTTAACGTCCGTTGTAGCATTGATTTGTGATCAACAGAGACCAACACACGAAGTGCGTACGCACCTCGCAGGTGGCAACGGACGCCATTTAGGCCTTGACGTAAAAGTGCTACGATGGACGCCCAGAGTGCGCTGCGTCCGCATAGCGGCCTGTGTGCATGATGATGCGACGTCATCATTGCAACGTCCATCACGTTAAACCAGAAATTAACAAATTAAAAACGCACCAGTCAAGGTACACACACGACATATCATATGTGTTACACACACATTAAAGTGGATCACTGTGATCCAAAACTCTCAAGCAGGTGAAGTCACAGTGACACACCGGGTAATGGGAGTCACACATACTATTGAATACGGAGATGTAGTGTATGCAACCGCCCTGCAAACGCCTCTCCAGAAACTTACTACATTGTAGAACTCATTCTGTCGCTTTGTGCTACAATGTAACTACATGACCCACTATTGTGACATGTTAAAAGAGCTAAACTGGCCATCACTGGACTCTAGACGCACCCTTCACCTTTCCAACCTGGTGTTTAAGAGCTTTTCTGGGAAGCTGCCACCCTATCTGAATAGGCTGCTTCCCCCAGCAGCTCCCTCATCCTATAACCTCCGATCCAGAACCAGCACCTTACTTGCAATACCACAATACAAAAAGACAGTGGCTCGGTCCTCATTTTCCTACAGAGCACCACAATTATGGACTAACCTCCCAGACGCCATCAAATCTTCCCCCAGTCTAAAGTCACTTAAGAGCTCCCTAATAACATACCTCAATACGGAATGCACCTGTAAACATGTAACACAGTGAATATATTTATTTTCTGTTAATCTGTATTTGTTGTGTGTTAATTTCTTGCATTTACTATTTTGTATTTCTGTAATGTTCTTGAACCCAGGACATACTTGAGAAATCTCAATGTATCCTTCCTGGTAAAAATCCTTTACAAATAAAAATAAATACTGAATAGGATTCATTGCAGTTTTGGACCTCTGCAAGTGGCCCTCAGGTAATGTTGTATGGGGAGGGGTCAGTAAATAGGATGGGCATACTGTCAGGGAGCTGTGGCTTCACAGGAAGTTTGCATGAAACGCATTTCTACACACCGACTAGAACATTAAGATGGGCTGTGTGAGAGCCCGGCAGATCTCCAGCAAAACGCGCTCACACGGTTTGGGATATTTTCTGGTTGGGTTTAGCCCGGAGCTGGCTCTCGTTTTTGTACTCCTATGGCACAGCGCTACGGAACAAGTTGATGCTATATATTTAAATTGCTCACACTTTGAGGATACAGAAATGGCAGAGGTCAGGGTGTAAAGTGAGGAAGGCCTGGGTGGGGGAGGGTGGCCTGGATGGGGTTATAAGGCACTCAAACAACAATACCCTCTTCTAACGAGATCGTCTGAGGACTGCGACTCCCGTGATGCTCCGCGGCGCCTCCGTGCAGCCGAGCATCACGGGAGCTGTAGTCCGCACTCTGCTTCCCTTGTCGGCTCACCTTCTGAATGGAGGATTTCCCGCTCCTACGCATGCCCATCAGCAGGATGCGGGGTTTGCTGTCCGACGCCGTCGAGCTCTCGTCGATTTCCGACTCGTCAGCTCCATAGCCAAAGTCCTTGGGGAAGGAGTCAGCCACCCCGTAGCTGTCGGCCATTTGGTCCTCTGTGGAGTACTGGATGGACATGGCGGTGCCGAAGGGGAGCGGAGGTTCGCGGTGGTGTGTTGAGCCGCTTAGCACGTCACATACAGGCCGTCCGTCGGGGCAGTCACCATCACGCCTTGGCGGGGGGGGCTTGGAACCAGTAATGGGACTGCGGTCTCTTTAAATCCGGAGCACAACCCGACAGCGCCGCACCCCAACTCCTGCGCACGTGGGTGCTGCTTTAACACCCTTCTGGCGATGTACTACCGAAGAGACAACCGAGAAGATGTGATTAATGGCTGCTGTAACGTTACCTTAGCTACATCAGTAGCTCCGACTGCACTTTCTGCTCTACCGAACGCAGCATGCTGTGCCCGCCCCCTTTTCCCCATACGATAGTCTGATTGGTTAGAAGGAAACGGGTTTCGGGTGTCTGATTGGCTGAAACATGCTGGCTGTTACGTCAGCCAGCAAGCATGTTCAGTTGTTCCAGGATCATGTGTTTTGCAGTCACCTGACTGAGGGGGGGAGGGGGGGGGGTGTAAATTGCTAGTAACCTTTGACTTATGAGTAATGGACAGATTTCCTTCCAATAGTAAATATGGAGTCCGCTCCAGCAACACTCTCTGCTCAGACATACAGATACCTTGATTAAGCAGGCGTTTTAGCATGACTTTGTTTGAACCAAGAAAAATTTGCAATATTACACTGTATAATTGCTGGCGCCATGACAACTGAGGTTACTTATGTTTTGATCAAATCAAGCATAAGAGTTTAATTTTAGGGATGCACCGATAACAATACTTTTTCAGGTACTCTCCAATACCAAGTACCAATATTTTTTTTTTCATTTAACCCTTTCGCTGCTGAATCATTTCACGCCTGTGTGCTGAGCTAATTTTTACCGCTTTCACTCATGCCTTTTGAAGCCACATTTTATTATATGACCCAGACATATTATATATCGTTCTTTCCGGCAGACTCGCCCGATTCATAATTATATGTATATGTCATGTCCTGCCTGAATATTATAACAAAAAAATGCAATAAAATTTGAATTTTCAATTTACAACGTGTAAAGTGTTTTTTTTTTTACATTTTAACATGTGACCATTTGCGCTTATTTTCTGAGTTGCGCTTGTTTAAAAAATTAGAAATGGGGGTCTCGTTACATTTTTTTGGGGGGGAAATTTTGCAATTTTTAACAAACGCACCCCATACAAAAATCGATAGTGCAGCATCATTATTCACATTATAATTGAAATGGGAACAATATTTGCTGCATTAACGAACCAAAAAAAAATGTTTTTTTTTTATTTTTTCTTACCTTTTAACCTGGTCATGTTTGGTATCATTGGAAAGGCCATGCTCTTTAACCCCTAGCTGCCATGGATCAGGAGATGGGGGTTCATTGGAACCCCCCATCTCCACCATTGGTGGCAGCTAGGGGTTAACTCTAAAACTGACGTCATTGCGCTATGCACGATGACACCAGTCGTCAGGGGGAGATCCCGGAAGCTTGGCCGACATCCAAGATGTCGGCCAGCTCCGGGAGAGGATCCCGATCTGGTGCTTTTTGGCACCGAATCGGGATCCGGCCCCCAAGGGGTTAAAGCCAGCCACCGGTTCCGGCCAATCGCTGGCTGCAAAGGGAGGACGTGCTCAGCGTGTCCTCTGCCACGAAGTGGTTAATGTCATGTGACAGTTTTCCAATAAATAACATACAGTTTTGCTAAAAGCCTGTCCAATTTATAGAAGTATTGAAAGGTATGGCCAGAAACCCCATTCACCCACAGCACAGGCCTACACACACCAGCTGGCATAACACTAATAACATTTTGCCAGGCTTTTTTAACAGATGTAGAGAAAAAAAAAAAAGGGAAATAGGTACAGTCAGCCAGACAAAAAAAACCTTCTGATCATCAACGTGATGGACGTTGCGTCATCACACACAGGCCGCTACGTGGCGCACTCTGGGCATCTGTCGTAGCAGTTTACGTTGAGGCCTAAACGGTGTCCGTTGCCACCTGCGTGGTGCGTTTACACGTACTTCGCGTGTTGGTCTCTATTCATCACAAATCAATGCTACAATGGACGTTAAACTGTGCGGCAACACAGACATGATGACGGTGTTCGTCTGACGCTAGCCTAAGATCTCGTGCAAGCAGAGCCACAGGTTCCCAAGCCGCATAATAACTTACACATGCTGGAATTTGGCCATCCTTCAAACCTGGCAGAATGCTATTAGTCAGTATTCGGCTAGCCGATTCCAGCCCTCACATATCGCCCCGTAAAGTCAGGGCCGGTGCAAGCTTTTTTGCCTAGTCAGGCGAAGGTCTGTTTTGGTGCCCCCCCCCCCCGTCATGTCAAGCCAATCAGGATAGAGATGCATAATAATCTCTATCGTGAGTGTTCGGTGTCGTCACGCAGAGATTAAAGGATGCTTAAAGTTGGTCTTGCAAGGACAACCTTTAGCAGCGTTGTGAGTCACTGATTGGGGGGACAGCCACCAGTGCTGTCTTTATGGACTTATATAAACACTGTCTTTCTTCTGGAAAGGCAGTAGTTACATTTGTCAGACTGTAGGAACAACATATTTGGGTATATATTTGCGGCCCCCAGCTCATGTATGGGTATATATTTGCGGCCCCCAGCTGCTCATATGGGTATATTTGCGGCCCCCTGCTCATGTATGGGTATATATTTGCGGCCCCCAGCTCATGTATGGGTATATTTGCGGCCCCCAGCTGCTCATATGGGTATTATTTATGGTATAAATTTTCCCCCAGCGAGTCTCTTACCTCTCTGCTCAGCTGACTGACTGTGACAGTGTGCACAGCACTGCTCACTGCTGCCTGCTGACTTCTGCTGCCTCACCTTGGCACTGCAGGCCCCCCGTCGCCCGCTGGCGTTCTAGTTCTACTCAGTCCACACTCTCAGGCAGTCAGGGAGGGAGTGAGACGAGAGACCAGACCACCAGGGACAATCAGGGACCAGACCAGGTAGTAGGTTTTTTAGTAGCAACAATTTTTTAGGCTTAGCTTAAGCTAGGCACCGTCGCTCTCTGCGTCCCCCTCGTGTGACACGTGACGTCACGTCTCGAGGCGACTGGTGCGAGCGGCCGCTGGCGCTGGCCAGGCATGTGATGCACACGTGCACACGCACCTTTCCCGCTCGCCTGTGATTGGATTCGGGAAGCAAGGCCAGGCAGGGAACCACGTGGTGCTTGTTGTCCCCTCCCTCTCATTGCCCCCTTCCAATCCCAGGCAGGGGCGGATCCAGAGACTAGTCTCGGGAGGGGCACTTACAGAAAATAAGGTGTTTTAGCAGAGAGCCCGACTCACGAGAATTTACAGAGGGCCCGGCTCACAGGAGCTTACAATCTAGAGGAGCAGAGGGCCCGGCTCACAGGAGCTTACAATCTAGAGGAGCAGAGGGTCCGGCTCACAGGAGTTTACAATCTAGAGGAGCAGAGGGTCCGGCTCACAGGAGCTTACAATCTAGAGGAGCAGAGGGCACCCAGGAGCTTACAATCTAGAGGAGCAGAGGGCACCCAGGAGCTTACAATCTAGAGGAGCAGAGGACACCCAGGAGCTTACAATCTAGAGGAGCAGAGGGCACCCCGGATTTTACAATCTAGAGGAGCAGAGAGCCCCCAGCTCACACATGAATTTGCCCCCAGCTCAAGGATTTGCCCAGCTCATGGATTTGCCCCAGGTCATGGATTTGCCCCAGGTCATGGATTTGCCCAGCACATGGATTTGCCCCCAGGTCATGGATTTGCCCAGCACATGGATTTGCCCAGCTCATGGATTTGCCCCCAGGTCATGGATTTGCCCAGCTCATGGATTTGCCCAGCTCATGTATTTGCCCCCAGGTCATGGATTTGCCCAGCTCATGGATTTGCCCCCAGGTCATGGATTTGCCCAGCTCATGGATTTGCCCCCAGCTCATGTATTTGCCCAGCTCATGTATTTGCCCCCAGGTCATGGATTTGCCCCCAGGTCATGGATTTGCCCCCAAGCTCATGGATTTGCCCCAGGTCATGGATTTGCCCAGCACATGGATTTGCCCCCATGTCATGGATTTGCCCAGCTCATGGATTTGCCCAGCTCATGGATTTGCCCCCAGGTCATGTATTTGCCCCCAAGCTCATGTATTTGCCCCCAAGCTCATGGATTTGCCCCCAAGCTCATGGATTTGCCCCCAAGCTCATGGATTTGCCCCAGGTCATGGATTTGCCCCCAGGTCATGGATTTGCCCCCAGGTCATGGATTTGCCCCCAGGTCATGGATTTGCCCAGCTCATGTATTTGCCCAGCTCATGGATTTGCCCCCAGGTCATGGATTTGCCCCCAAGGTCATGGATTTGCCCCCAGGTCATGGATTTGCCCCCAGCTCTCACCTGGATTGTTGCCCCAGCTCCGGCAGGGGTTTGAGGGACCCAGATGCCGGGCAGCGCGGGAGCGCCTGCCCGATCTTGAACAGTCCGTCCTGTGAAGTGGATGCGGCTGTGTGCGTGCGCAGCCGGTCACGCGGTCCGGCCAGTCAGGTGGTACAGAGACTCAGTACCACCTGATTAGCCGGACCACGTGACCGGCTGCGCACGCACACAGCCGCATCCACTTCACAGGACGGACTGTTCAAGACCGGGCAGGCGCTCTCGCGCTGCCCGGCATCTGGGTCCCTCAACCCCCGGGCCAAATCTCGGGGGTCGGTTACACCCCGGGCCGGCGCCCCTCACACTGGCAGGACGCCAGACAGTAAGGCAGCCGCCTGTGCCGCCTTACGTTAGCGCCGGCCCTGCGTAAAGTAGCCTAGTGCTTGCTTACGGTATGAGTATCGGGGGCATTTGTAGGAGTACAAGTAATCATAGAATCTGTGTATCCCCAATTAATTTGTAAATCCAGTGTAGTAAATGAAGCGTGTTAGCCACTGAAACTATTCATTTTCTGGCTACAAGGTGTTTGTCCTCTTTATTCAGCAGCCTTACAGTCTGTTGGTCACCAAATCAGCTACCACTGATGTCAGCACATTCTTCGTGCGGTCAGGATCATATCTCTGAATGCTCGCAACACCAAGCATTCTGTGATACAGAAGCTGATGGATTGGTTCTCTACAGGCGCTATGGAATTGCATAAAAAGTATGAAAATCTTAAGCGTTGAGCAATTTGTGCAGCGCACACAACGCAAGTTGCAGATCTATGAGCTCATGGTGGCCAACTGGGGTGCTGATGGCTTGGGGGGCCCTAACAGTTCAGGAGAGGGGCCCCAGGATTTCTCATCGCAACCTTATGTAGCGCACGCTACTTGAACTATGTGTGTACTATTGTGTTTCGCTGTGTCCCAGGCTTGGACAGAGACATGCCGCCTGTCACAGCTGCGGAGTACTTTTCCCCCCTCCCTTTTTCCCTTTACTGGCAAAGGAAGTTGTTTAAGACAGGAAGAGTCAAAGGATTCTGGAACATGTAGTTTCAATTACAGAGGGCCTACACAGGAAGAGAACTACACCTCCCAGCAGTGCCTAAGGGAAGGGGTGGTTTCCAAGGGTGGAAGTGCACGTGGAAAGCAAGGAGAAGGCAGAGAGGGCGAGACTGTTGAGGTGGATGGTCCGGTGTTGCAGATTGTGCATGCAGCTGCAATCGTGCGTTCAGCAGAGAGATGCAGTTGCCCTCACGTGTTGCCAGTACCAGCGGATCGTGCGGCCGGCTGTCCTTGCACATCCAGTAAAGAAGGGGTCTGTCTCCCTTCGTGTTTGTTCCAGTGACAGAGGGAGCGACCAAGTACATTCAGCGGAGAAGAAATCCAGCTGTCCTCGTGCATCCCGCAGAGAAGAAATCTGGCTGTCCTTAAGTAATTCCAGCGCTAAGAGAGAGCGATCAAGCTACCGTCCAGCAAGGAAGGGGTGAGCGTATCAAACGGCGAGAGGTATTTGGCCATCCTGCGTGAGTTGATATTGCTAACTTTATTGTCTGGCCTAGTTCTACTGCCCACGCAGTTGCAGCTAAAAGGAGAATCACTGCAGTTACAAGTCTTGTTCTGTGACACTTTGCGAAGATTTCTTTCTCACTTTGTGGTATACAAATATGGTTTCATGTTAAAGGTACCCAAAAGGTAGAAGTCAAGGGCCCCAACCCTAGCAGTCTTGAACGTTTGTATAAATTTCCACTGGCCAGATAGGTTATTGATATCGGTTACGTTGATTATTGTCGATAATCTAACGGCATTGAAGTATGGTAAAGACTGCAGTCTCGTTCATTCATTGTGTCGAATAGTGACGCTGAATTAACTCTTTCAATACTGTTGATTACTTTGTCCTACAAAGGGTTTGCTCGCTAGTCCTAATAAACCCCTTTTTATTTAAAGTAATCTTGTCCTGGTATTACTTGGCGCCGAAGGCGGAGGTGGGTAATCACTGGAGTGAGACAGAAGGCCTGTCAAATTCAGAGGCTCTCGCGGGAGTAGCGCTACACTTTATTCATAGTAAGGTGTAAACCTCCAACTGCCATTGAAGACAATGGAGTTGGTAAGTTTAAACCAGATAGTGTCTGCAAACGGATTTGTTTTTCCAGGCAAGAGGTCCATGTAGAAAGACGGCAATAAATCATTAAAAGGGACATGCATGCTTTGCTATTGTGGTTTTAAAACCTGCAATGCCTTTTGAACGAGTCAGTAGTGTCATTCAGCAGGCATAAAATGCAAGTAAATATAAAAAAAATCATATTTACCTGATCTTTGTGTTTTCCATGCGCACCTACGGAAGGCATTTTAAGCTAACCAATCAGTGCTTATACCTAGGTATAGATAAAAATGCACCGAGCATGTGTGTTTGAGTTGCTCCTCCTCCCTCCTGCACTGTGAGCAGAATGGAGGGCGGGGCTGAACTTTCACCCCAAGCTACTGCAGAGACAAGGAAGGAAAGAAATCCATAAACACAGGGAGAAAAAGAGAGAGAGAGGGACAACAAAGAAAAATACACAGCAAGAAACGGTAAAGAGAAATACAGCAAGATAAAGCAAAGAAGGTGCAAGAAAAGGTGCAGTGAGAGCAAACACAAGAGACAGACAACACAAGAGTGTGAGAGTCACTGTGTGAGGGACTTTGAGTGTGACAGGGAGTATGTAAATCTTTAAAGAGCGCAAGTGAGCGTGTCAGTGAGAGTGTGGGAGAGACAGCAGGTGAGTGAGTCTTGCTTTCACAGTTGCAGAGATGCCAATATTCAGTTCCTCGGTTTCCCCAGTCGGAGGTCCTGAGCGCGCACAGCTTGTGTTCATACAGTCACAGGTATTTAAAATGTGCTATCAAGTTCTGTAGCGCTGTACAATGAGAGAGGCAGAATAACAAATGACCATACAAGTTAAACACACAGAACAGTAGGAGAGAGGACGCTGCCCAAGAGCTTACAATCTCAAAGGAGAGGGGTGACACACTAGGTGAGGGTAATAGCTGAGTTTGTGAAGTAGTGGGGTACATGGGGGCTGTGGGTAAGATGGAACAAGAAATGTAGTTCATTGAAGCTTTGATGGGTGGAGTAGTGGGCAGGGAATATTCAGGAAGTATGAGCTGAAGAAACACACCTAGCTGAGGGGTGTCACCAGAGAAGATGAAATTACAGCGTTTGTACATCCTGGCCACAGGTCTCCCTTAGCAGATCCTAACCTCCCTCCCGCCCAACACTTGGATCCAGCAAGGGAGGTCTCGCAGATCTTGCAGGGAGGAAGCCTGCCCCTGTGATTTACAGGGGCTGGCGACCTCGATGACGTCACCACGCTGCGTGGTGACGTCATCAGCAGGCGCCCCCATTGAAATCAATGAAGGGGAGGGGGGGCTCATTCGGAGCCCTCTATCTCCCCAACCATTGAAGGTAGTGTGATGGAAATTGCACCACTGGAATGGGGAGAGCCTCCCCTAACCATGTCGCTGCCGGATTGCGATTCAAACCTGGAGGGGGCTGACATCGTGGATGTCAGCCAAGCCTCCAGGTCACCCCCCACCCACTGATATCCCCACCATATGTGTGAGGATGTCAGTGGGCCAGTTAACCCCCTAGCTGCCAAGGGGAGATGGAGGTAATGGGATCCAAATGATCCCCCTACCTCCCGATCCGTGGCAGATAGAGGGTCATGTTGTACATCATTGGAAAGGCCATGATCAGGTCTTTCCAATGATGCCAAACATAACTCGGTTCAGTGTAAAAAAACATCAAAAAAAAAAAAAAAAATCGGGTTTAGTTAAATAGGACCTAGGCTGTCATCTAAAAATAATGAGCATAAAACAGAATGAGCTCAGCGCACGTAGGTGAACTGGTTTAGGCGCACTTAATCACGGCCGCACTAGCAGCAAATGACGGCCAATATAAGAAGTACGGCTGCACGAAAGTCCAGCCGCGCAACGCAAGTGGAAAATGAACGCATTTTTTCGAGAACGCAGAACCGCTAGTACTGACGTACAGCGTGCGCTGCGTCCACTAGCGGCGTGTGTGCGTGATTTGGAGATGTCAGACCCAGCTCGTGTCCGACCAACATAACGTCCAGACACCCAACGTTTCCTGGTTTGGATCCGTAAAAAAAAAAAAAAAAAAAAAATTACACACACAAATGCGCATCGTATGACCGTTTTCGCGCATTCCGTGAAAAGAGACAGCAATGCGTTCGGACGCACTTTTTTTTACGTTCGCGTGTAACAATGCTTTCGTTTGATGCTAGCCTAAGAGGAAACTGACATAAACAAGAACAGCGCAGAAACGTAAAAACAGCAGCGGTCACTAAAGGACAGATTTGTGTAAAACCGCCCGGTCCCAAAAGGGGTTAAAGCAAGAAAATAAAAAAAATTACGACTTTAAAACGGATTTAATCTAGTTTGTCTAAAAGTGTTTAAATGTCAATTTAAAAAAGCTTTTTCTAGACATACATATATCCCTTTAATACAAAGAGGTTTTTCATGCACGTTTGTTAATTTTACTAAAGTCATATTTTTCTCTAAAGCTAATCTTTTTTTCTTCCAGTGTTCTAGAAAGTACTAATTCCAATGAATGTTATTAAATGAAAAACTGCTGGCATTTCATGTTAGTTGACCCTTTATGAGGTGGAGTCTTAGGACCGAAGATATGAACACATGGATGATATTAGGAGGTGCATTCAAATCTTATGATGGATGAAACTACTGCCCAGCAAAAGAGGAAATAACTGAGCCGTGCACGATCACATGCTTCTTGTGACCTAATGTGTGTAAGTACAAGTGGCCCAATTTGATTTGCTAGGTTTAACACTGTCAGTGCTGGAGTATGTAAGTTTTTGCTCACATCAGTGGTGCAAACATTACAGTGTAGGACTTCAGATATTAAGGGCTCCATTTATGAATTTACAAATCTGTAGGAAGTAGATTTGACAACACAGTAAAGAAACAAAAATAAGGCGCGGAAATAGAACAGAAACAGCACGCATAACGTGAATACGGAGAACAATTTGGTATCGCAACTGAGCATGTGTAAAGCCTGAAACGAACATATCATGGTACAGCCAGGTATGGAAGGTAAATGATAAGGTGGGGCAAGGGTTGTTTGGCCCAGGTGAGGCCTTAAATGGGATAAATAAATAAAGATTAGGTAAATAAAATTTAAATTCGCCATCCTTTTTCAATTTAAAAAAATTGGGAAGATGCTGACAGCATCGGCCCAATTAGGTTTTCTTTACTTTTAAAACTACCAATTCTTAACTTTTGTTCCTCACCCTCGGGCTGCTCCTCCCTCCAGCTCAGAGGCTTCCAAACACAGAAATACCTGCCTCTTTCCAAGCAATTCACGCACCATATCCACTAAGCAATGCATTTTGCTCAGGACTTGCACACTTCACATACTCAAGTTACAGAGCTCTGATCTATCGTTCTGCGCAGGCAGTATGTGAACGTGCAGAATCAATGTATTAGCTGCCTCTCTCAGGCTGGGTTCACACCCGGGCGTAGCGCAATGCGCGCGGGTTTTTTTTTACGCGCGTTCGCATACAAAAAACGCGCGTTGCAGCGCGTTCGCGGCTATGATATGGCCGCGAACGCGCTGCTGTATGCCCGAAAAGAAGCTCCCGAACTTCTTTTTGCGTTGGCCGTTTTAACGCGCGTTCCTGCGCGCTGTAAAACGCTTAGGTCTGAATGGGTCCCATAGCAAAGCATGGGATTTCCCCGTTCCTGCGTTTTAAAGCGCGCACGAACGTGCGTTAAAACGGCTAGGTGTGAACCCAGCCTTAGAATGTCCACAGTCACAGGCAGTGGAGAAGGTGACAACCAGCAGGTCATGTGAGGTCACAATGTTGTAACAAATGTAAATTCCTATACAGAATTCAATCATTTACAGATTGTGTAAAAAAAAAAAAAAAAAAAAAAAAATTCCACAATTTTTACAAAATCACCCAAACCTTTGTGGTTATATATTCTATGGGGTATGGGAACCCTATTATACAATTTTATCTAAACTTTTTCACTTGTAATTTTAGGAATAATATGACTAGGTATAAAACGCTGACCTTGCGTGTGGGTTGGGAAATGAGAAGGCGAGTAACGGCAGTGGTATTGCTCATTTTATACATTATTGCTTAACCCTTTCGCTGCTGAGGCTTTTCACACCTCTGTGCTGAGGTCATTTTTACCGGTTTTGCTCATCATGATTAAACGTGTTTTGAAGGCTTATTTTAGTATATTACCCAGACATATTATATATCGTTCTTTCCGTCAGACTCGGCAGATTCATAATATGTCATTATAATATACAGACATGACATAACGTATACATATAATAACAAAAAATGCAATAAAATATGTATTTTCAATAATTTACAACGTGTAAAGTGTTTTTTTTCACATTTTAACATGCGAGCATTTGCGGTTATATTTTGTATGGGGTGCGCTTGTTAAAAAAATTAGAGATGGGGTCTCGTTACATTTTTTTTGGGGGAAAATTACGCGATTTTTAACAAACGCACCGCATACAAAAATCGTTAGTGCAGCATCATTGTTCACATTATAATTGAAATGGGAACAATATTGCTGCATTAACGAACCAAAAAAAAGAAAAAAAAATGTTTTTTTTATAATTTTTTTTTAAATATATTTTTATTTTTAATTTTCATTTTTTTTAAAAAACTTTTTTCACATTCGAGTTTGGTATCGTTGGAACGGCCATGCTCTGGCCGATCCAACCATACCAAACTTTAACCCCTAGCTGCCACGGATCGGGAGATAGGGAGTTCATTGGAACTCCCTATCTCCACCGTTGGTGGCAGTTAGGGGTTAACTCTAGGACTGGCATCATCGTGCTATGCACGATGACGCCAGTCCTCAGGGGGAGTTTAACCCCTGGGGAGCTGGATCGCGAATCGGCGCTGAAAAGCGCCGATTCGCGATCCAGCTCCCCAGGGGTTAATGCCAGGCACCATTTGGAAGGGCAGGCTGTGCCCTTCCAAATGGTGCCTGGGTTAACCCCCGCAACGCCGCCGATCGGGAGGGAGAGAGGTCCGAAGGACCTCCCCCCTCCCTTTCAGGCGCCTCCTCCGCACATGCGGCGGGGGCGCCTGAATTAGGTGTCATTGCGCTGCCGCGATGACACCTAATTTCAGCGGCTGCGGTTCCGGATGCTGGGCTGACATCGAGGATGTCAGCCCGCACCGGGGGGGGGCAGCGATCGGCCGGAACCCGGCCGAACGCTGACCCCAATGGGAGGACATGCTCAGCGCGTCCTCCGCATACCAGCAGTAATGCGGAGGACGCGTTGAGCGCGTCCTCCGCATTGAAGTGGTTAAGAAATAAAAACAATTAGGTTTGGATGTTTTTTTTTTTTTTACATGTTCAGGTTTGGTATCATTAAAAAGGCCAGACTCTGACCTATCCAACCTAACAGGGACTTTGTGGGGTGTAAAGAATGGAAATACAGTGGTCCAAAGGACCCCTACTCTCCTTGAAGCAACTTGTGTTTTAGTTGGACCAATGTGTAATAAGGCTTTGCACCATCACCTCCACATTTGGTCCTGGTGTGGGAGATGAGGCAAGTTAGGGCAGCAGCCTTGTTTTCTTTATCAGTAAAAGCATATAACACCACCGCCTTAGAATAAAAAGTAAATTTAGCATTTGTTTTTCTCTTTACACATTACGTAGTTATATTTGGTATCGCTGAACAGGTCCGACTCTGACCTTTCCAATGACACTTCACTTGACCATGTATGTTGTAAAAATCTGAGAGGAAGGGTTCCAAAGGGCCCCCTTCTGGCAGCAGTGCAGCGGTTTAGGCTTTCGATCAAACTTGCTGGCATCATGGGAAGAGAGGAGAGTTAGTGCAGCATTATTGTTCACGTTATAGATGAAAAATAGTGCTGCAAATATACATTTTTTTCATATAACAGGGACCATGCTCTAGTCATTCCAAAGCTACCTTGCATGCCCCTTTACCTGGTATGGTTCAGGTGGACATCGGTTTCTCCACTATAGGGAGTTGCCTGCCTGGTCGTGTGTGTGTGTGGGGGGGGGTCCCTTTCTGAGGTCATCGTGCCCAGGTCCTGGAGGCGGGGCTGACATCAAAAGATGTCAGCCTTCCCCGGGAGAACACGACAATCAAGCAGGGAAGCAGAGGGCGCACTCAGAGGGTCGTCCACAGTCAAGCGGTTAAAAGTCCTTGATGACAATTAGTGAAAAATGAATTGCATGCATGAAGATTTAAAAGATATTTAAAGGTTTGTGTCTTGTATCAAGTAACCAGTGGCTACGCACCGAATACTGCAGTTATAATACACCTACAATAAACGCTCTTAAAGCATTTCCACATGTGCTTGTATTACAAAAAAAAAAGTAGCAAGACAGAACTGGACCAAGGGGACATCTTTCAAATAACCGTCATTTATCAACACAGACGGATTAGACCGTGCTGGTCGTGATATTATCCATACAACAGTGTAGGATATCATGTGGGTTTGCAGGGGGCTTATGGCTGGGTGTTCTTTCACCTGGCTAAAAATCATGGGATCCTTTTAGATAGGCAACTCTTAACACCACAAAACTCTACATCGATCAATGGCATTCTAAAGCTACATCTTTGACAGAAATATTTGAACCACATCACACTGTAAGTCTTCCATTACTTCAGTGCATTAAGATCTTTTTTTTGGATTTTCCTCCAATTTGCAGCCTTATGCAAAAGTTACTAAACTCTTTTTTTCTCAATCTACACTTCATACCCCATAATGACAAACCAAATCCCGGATCTTTGGCAACATTAGAAATTTATTAAAAATAAAAACATGAAATAAGTGTTCAGTTTGCCATCACACTTGGAATTTAGCTCTGAATTATCCCATTTCTCTTGATCATCCTTTGAATCCACCCAAGGAAAACGTCATCGATTGTAGAGGTTTTGGTAAAGTACACACCTGCCTATATAAAGGCCTCACAACTGTAACTGCAGATCAGAACAAAAACCAAGCCATGTGGTCAAAACCACTCCCTGCAGAACTCAGACGCGATTGTGCAGTGTTCAGATCTGGGAAAAGCTACAATATTTTTCTCCGCTCCACTGAATGTTCCCAAGAGCAGAGTGGCCTTCATAATTCTTAATTGGAAGAAGTTTGAAACAACCAGGGAAGGACTTTTCCTGGAGCTGATCACAAACTGAGCAATTGGGGGAAGAAGGGGGTTTGACCAAGAACTAGATGATCCACGAGTGAGCTACAGAGATCATGTGCGACGATGGGCGAAAAGTGCAGAAGGACAACCTTCACTGCAACAAATACTTCATCAATCTGGCCTTTATGGAAGTCTGGACAGACAGAAGCCGTAAAATGCATACAAGCCTGCTTAAGGTTTGTAAAACAGCATCAAAAGGACTCCCAACTGTGAGAAACCAGATTCTATGGACTGCTGAAATGTAGATTGAACGGTTTGGCCTCAATGCAAGGTGTCATGTATGTAGAAAACCGGGCACCGCTCAACAGTAAAGCATGGTGGTGGGTAACATTTTGCTTTAGAGGTGCTTATCGGTGGTAGGGATTAAGAGACTTGTCCTGATTGAGGGAAAACTGAATGTAGCAAAATACAGAAATAACATTCAGGGCCATGTTTTCTATAAGCATAAAAGACCTCAAACTTCACAAAAGGTTTACCTGAACCAGGACAAATGACCCTGCGAAAGTCAAGTGGCTGGAATAGCTTCCAAAAGTGCCAAGGTGTTAAGGGTCTGAAAACCTATGTCAATGCAATAAATTTTTAGCAAGCTTACAATGTTAAAAATATGTGTTTTGCTTTGTCGTTATGTAGGGATTGAGTATAGAATGAGGTCTGATAAAAAATAAATTTGTAGAACTTTAGCACAAGGCTGCAACATAAAACATTCAACATTTATGAATACTTTCTGGATGCATGGCCTGTACTTGAGCGGTCTTTTAGTTTTAATAGGTGGGGAAATGATATTTTCATACTTTGTGAACAGCCACACTACATACATTTCTCTAATGTATATCCTACTGTAGCCGGAGTCAGACAGGTTCACTTCATTAACGGCGCCGGACCAGACACAAGCAAGGATTGTCCAAACACGAGTCTCTTCAGGAAAGGCAAGAGTTTATTGTGTCGTCACACAAGTGCTCACACAGGATTGAATCGCTTAGAGTGAGCCCCGATTACCCAGAGACATGAGGTTTTATGCCCCAAATACATAATTAGGTACATCCCCATTAGCCCACCTCCCTATAACACTCTATTCCACCCCACGTGGGTTAATACCTCCCATCATTAATTCGAACACAAAGAACATTCCACATATAACTATAAATTGATACACTTCTCGTTAGTTTGACAGTCTGTGATTTGTTTGTGCTGTCTTTCTCCGGGCAGTGCCTCCCTCCCTATCGGCTATATTTATTCAGATGGCCTGGGGCCCGGTCTTCTATACTCCTTCGTCTTTCCGCGGGCCCCAACGACCTTGGAGTCGCTTTTCTCCTCCGTGCCAGGAACAGACAGAGATCTTTCATAAAGCTTTAATTGCTTTTCTGCTAATCTAAACGCATTCCTAAGTTTCTACGTATACCTCATTCTAGTCTCAGCTACAAACCTGTCTAGTTATATACAAGTGAACCAATATTCTGAACAAGATGGCCGCCTGTGTACAATGGCGGCCGTCTTCCAGCCTATTTCCACTTCACTACAGCTTAGTATACTGTTACATACATTCAGTGACCATACTTACTTGATATAAGCAGGTGTCAAAGCAACAATTTCAAACAGGTGTTTTAATGGAACGGTTGCTTCTGTTCAAATTACCGGTATAAAAAAAAAAAAAAAACACACGCTTCCACTGTTTTAAAAAGGGCTGGGACATCTAGAAACAAAATCTTTACAGACATGACTAGGGTGTCAATCCAACAGCATAAAGGATAGTAACAGAATGCATATATCAAAAGAAACCCCCATGGTCCTTCCAGTTGGGACCACCCTTCAGTGGATGGGGATATTTTCAGACTGCAACATCCCAAAACTGATTGCTGCTAGACTGAATAACATTGCTTATACTGCCTTCCTAAGATGACTTACAAAGCCCCAAAAGAAGTCAACAATAGCCTTTAACAACGTAATCAGCAATTAACCTCTAAAATATCCTCCTGACTGGCCTTTTTATCTCCCACCTCTCCCCCCTGCAGTGCATCCTAAACACATCAGCCTGGCTTATGTCGCTCGCTCGGTCTCTGTCGCTCCTCTCCGTGAATCCCTACACTGGGCTCCCCATCCACAGCAGAATTACATTCAAACTACTCACCCTGACCTACAAAACACTCACACCCCAGCCTGCCGCCTAAGATCCAAAAATCACCTGCGCCTGGCATCCTCCATCATTACCTCTTCACATGCCAGACTGCAGGACTTCTCTCGTTCGGTGCCGACCCTATGGAATGCGCTTCCTCGCAATATAAGGCTAGGGTCAGACGAACGCAGCTTTAACGTGCGTTTAGCCGCACAAAATCACGGCCGTGCTAGCAGCAAATGACGTCCAATGCCGGGGAACACACGAAGTACGGCCGCACGAAAGTTCGTCCGCGCAACGCAAGTGGCAAACGAACGCATTTTTTCGAGAACGTCAAACCGCTACTACTGACGTACAGAGTGCGCTGCGGCCGCATAGCGGCGTGTGTGTGTGATTGGGAGACATCAGACGCTGCTAATGTCCGGCCAACATAACGTCCAGACACAAAAAGTGTTTTATTGATGATCCGTACAAAATCACGGACGAAAAGGCGCATCGTATGACCGCTACCGCGTATTCCGTGAAAAAATATGTCCGTTCGTTCGACCGCACATTTCCACGGTCGACGCGAAAAATGCGTTCGTCTGACCCTAGCCTTAGACTGTCCCCAAATCTGGCTTTATTTAAATGCTCCCTAAGGACACGGTTTAGGGAAGCCACCAAATAACTCTGTAAGAAGACAGCGACCCAAAAACGGTCCTCACCTCTCCCTGCATTAGCTCATCACTGCAGTCCCCCCCCCTCCTGTTTCTTACTCCCTCACCCATCTAGATTGTAAATTCCCACGGGAATAGGGCCCTCATGTCCTCCTGTATCTGCTGGCAACAATGTTTCTATGTCAAAATACGTACGCTTTGTCTGCCGAGCGTCACGTCACAACGGAGGCCATGGTCACCTTTCCTCCCTGCGTCCGTGGCAGCTTGACGGGGAGGTGTAAGATGTGTAATAGTATCGCACATTTCAGCGCACGTGCTGAAACCCTCCCAACAGATAGCAGTGATCCCCGTTAGTGATAAACGTCCTGCACAATAACTCTCTCTCTCTCTCTCCCACCATCTACAATTAAATATACTCCCTTTTAAATACGTAAAGGGAATCCACAAGGTAGAGGAAGGGAGTATATTTAAAAGGAAACAAAATAGCAAAACAAGGAGGACATAGTCTTAGATTAGAGGGGCAAAGGTTTAAAAGTAACATCAGGAAGCATTATTTTACTGAGAGGGTGGTGGATACATGGAACAGTCTTCCAGTAGAAGTGGTAGAGGCCAAAACAGTAATTGAATTTAAGCAAGCATGGGATAGGCATAAGGCTATCCTAAACAAACGATAAATCCAGGTCAAGTATCCATGTAATTGGGCAGACTAGATGGGCCGAAAGGTTCTTATCTGCCGACATTTTTCTATGTTTCTAATACGGACCTGCCTCCTGTATGTATTGTAGAATTGTCCTGTTTTTACACAACGCACCTTCGTACAGCGCTGCACAATGTGTTGGCCCTTCATATGAATGATCTCCATTTCTGCAAATTCATAACAATCAGCTTTCTATTGCTACAGGAAAAATTGGTGTCGTGCCCATACTAACCAGAGCGGCTGAAACAACCAGAAGTAATAACCCAGTTCATGTACAAAATATAGCAGGAAAAAAAAAAAAAAGTAATTTGCTCTCATTTCTAGGTGCATCAAAATACAATTAGGGGTTCTAGTTTGCTTGAACAGCCATCGAACCGTAAGCTCACTCGCCCCATCACAGCACCTCTTGGTAGAGTGAGTACCTAACCAACATAACCAAAAGCCGTTCCTCTGAGCAGCTGCACGTGTGTATAAATGACAACTTTTTTTTCTTGCTATATTTTATACATTAACTGGGTTGTTACTCCTGGTTGTTGTAGCCATACTGGTGATCATGGGCACGACACGATTTATTCTGTGTGTATTTATATTTTGTTGCAAGACCAGTTAAGTCATTTTTGCTGCTGTTCCTTTTTCCAGGTTTTTGTTTTCAACCCCAAATGGGAAGTGCTTGGTGCATGTATAAATAAAACCCACCCTTTTTGCCTCATAGCTGAAAAGCAGCAAGAGGGCATGCAGCTGTTTAGAGGAGTGTTTTTTAGGTTAGGTACTCACTCTACAAAGAGGTGCCGTGATGGGGCGAGTGAGTTTACCCTTCAATGGCTAGTCAAGCAAACAAAAACCTCTAATTGTGTTTTGTTACACATGGAATTGTATAGAAACAACCGCAGATAACTTTTTCCAGCTTTCCATTGAGTCTAGGCTCTGAACAAAGCCCTACATAACAAAGAAAATGGCCACTTCAGACCTTTCATTAAATCAGTGATTTTGTCTTCCATTTCTCAGTCAACATTGTATTAACAAAATGTGACCGCTTCCTGTTCAGCTTACTCTCACTTCCTTTAAACTCCAATACAGATTTCACCACAATGAAAATTCAGCCAGGTCTTTGCTTGCCAACAGCGACAACAAAAATGCCCTCTAGATTGCAAGCTCATCTGATCAGGGCCCTCTAAACCTATTGTTTCTGTTCCTGTATTTTAATTTTGTCTCATTCCCACAGGTTATTGGAACCTACGGAACCGGTTGGTGATATGAGAATTATGCCCATGGCAATTTAGAATAGAAATGATGAGCACCTTCATGACATCTGTGTTTTGAATTCAAGAGGTCAGTTCACCTAAAAGTTAACTAGAAAGCAATAATGGAATCCAAGCACGCTCACCATGCAAAAGCCAAATTTATTTGGATATTGCAATGATTCAGCTGACTGCCTCCTTTTTCAAGCTTTAATGCCGACAGCATACCAATAGTGGTAGCCAATACAGGGAATGGGGATGTGTCTTTTTAAAGAGACACTCTACGGATCCGGACCATTTTTTGAAGTGGCCCGCTCAGAAACCAGACATTGTAGCGAGCAGTCAATGGATGGTATCTGCACATGCGCACACCTGCGGACCATCTGTCTGTACAGGCGCCACAAAACTTGTGTACTAAACCCCTTAAGAACCGCGGATGTACCATGTACATCATGGCCACGGGTCTCCCTTAAACCAGCGGACGTATATGGTACGTCCGGGTCCCCTAACCTTCTACCTGCCTGATACTTACCTTCCCTGCTGGGCTCCTGCGGTGACATGGCAAGCTGGAAGCTTCAATGATGTCATCACGCTGCGTGATGACATCGCCAGGCGCCCATTGGCACCTGTAGGAAGAATCAAGAGGGGGGGGGGCTCTATCTCCAACAGTTAGATCAAAACAAATTGCACCGCTGGAAAGGGGAGAATCTCCCCTTTGCAGCGGTGCAAAGAGTTAACCCCTATGTTGCCGGATCACGATTCGGCGCCAAATCGCGATTCAGACCCAGAGGTGGCTGACATCTTGGGTGTCAGCCAAGTCTCCGGGGTCACCCTCCACCAACTGACATCCTCACCATGTGTGTGAGGAGGTCAGGGGGATCCAAAGGATCCCCTTATCTCCTGATCCGTGGTAGCTAGAGGGTCATGTTTGACATCATTTGAAAGGCCTGATCGGGGCCAGGTTTGGAGATAAATATATATATATATATATATATATATATATATATATATATTATATATATATATATATATATATATTATATATATATATATATATATATATATATATATGTGTTCAAAATTATTCAACCCCCACTGAAATTGAGGGTTTTGGCCAGTTTGACATTGATTTAATTGTAAGCAAGATGACTGAATGATCAAAATCAAAGAGGCACGTGTAGGTCAGACAAATATAACATAACATTTATAATGAAATAACCACAAATGTCTTTTCTGTGCTCACATCATTATCAGTTTTATTCAACCCCCAAGTGACAATCAATCTTAGTACTTAGCTTTTAAACGTGAAGCATAGCTTGACACAAGTGTCTTGCAGCGATCTACGGGTATCTTCACCCATTCGTCATGGGCAAAAGCCTCCAGTTCAGTCACATTCTTAGGCTTGCGCACTGCAACTGCTTTCTTTATGTCCCACCAGAGGTTCTCAAATCGGATTTAAGTCAGGTGACTGCGATGGCCACTCCAAAATGTTCCAGCCTTTAATCTGCAACCATGCTCTAGTGGACTTAGAGGTATGCTTGGGATCATTGTCCTGTTGAAAGGTCCAACGTCTCCCAAGCCTCAGGTTTGTGACGGACTGCATCACATTGTCATCCAATATCTCCTGGTACTGAAGAGAATTCATGGTACCTTGCACACGCTGAAGCTTCCCTGTACCTGCAGAAGCAAAACAGCCCCAAAGCATGATTGACCCCCCCCCGCCATGCTGCACAGTAGGCAAGGTGTTCTTTTCTTCATAGGCCTTGTTCTTCCTCCTCCAAACATAGCGTTGATCCATGGGCCCAAACAGTTCTAATTTTGTTTCATCAGTCCACAGAACACTATCCCAAAACTTCTGTGGTTTGTCCACATGACTTTTGGCATACTGCAGTCGACTCTTCTTATTCTTTGGAGACAGCAAGGGGGTGCGCCTGGGAGTTCTGGCATGGAGGTCTTCATTACGCAGTGTGCGCCGTATTGTCTGAGCTGAAACTTCAGTACCCACAGCTGACAAATCTTTTCTCAGTTCCTCAGCAGTCACACGGGGACTTTTCTCCACTCTACGCTTCAGGTAGCGCACAGCAGTCGAAGTCAGCATCTTCTTTCTGCCACGACCAGGTAGCGTTTCAACAGTGCCCTTTGCCTTGAATTTGCGAATGATGCTTCCTATGGTCTCTCTTGGTATGTTTAACATCTTTGCAATCTTCTTATAGCCATTGCCCTTCCTGTGAAGAGTAATCACCTCTTCTCTTGTCTTCCTGGACCATTCTCTTGACTTCACCATGTTTGTAACCACACCAGTAAATGTCTAGAAGGAGCTGAGTATCAGTCATTTTAAAGCTGCCTAATTGGTGCTTATTATGCTTTATTGCTGCTCCGTGTGACATCCACAGGTGTTTTCAATACCTGATTGAAAACACTTGAATGAACCTCTGTTCTTCAGAGTGGTAGTCTTTAAGGCTGGTGTCAGACGAGCGTAGTGTTCACGTCCGTGATTGCGCCTAAAAGTACGTCCGTGATAGCATGAAAGTAAGTCCATTGGAGCCTGACACATGAAGTACGTCCGCACTGAACTGCGGACGCACAACGGCCGTGGCAAACGGACGCAGGTTAGGCAAGAACGTAATACTGCTAGAACGGACGTGCGGAGTGCGCCACGTCCACAACGTCTGCATAGCTTTGTGTGTGAGTGATGGAGCTAGGTCAGACGGACTGCATTTATACGTCCAGCATTTTTGACGGACAGAATGTTTTTTCATTGTAATTTATTTTCCCCTCCTACATCCGTCAAAAAATAACTTCAGTGAAAAAACGGACTGTGTGACCACTACTGCGTCATCCGTACTGACGATGTCCGTACTGCACGGACGTACAGTCCGTAGAAATCACGCTCGTCTGACCCCAGCCTAAGGGGTTGAATAATTGTGTCAATGAAGAATTCACAAAAGAAACATTTACTACTGTATTACAAAACCAATTGATGTCATTTTAGTTGCATATGGTTCTTTAAAAAGTCCTTGTAGGATTTCATTCTGAATACAATTACAAATGTACACTAAATTCCCTAAAACCCTTTACAGCATTGGGGGTTGAAGAATTTTGAACACAACTGAATATATATATATTTAATTTTTTAATTAAAAAAATATCGGGGGGATTAAATAGGACTTAAGCGGTCATCTAAAAATTATGAGCATAAAACGTTCAGAATTAGCTCAGCGCACAGAGGTTAACTGGCTCAGCAGTGAAGGGGTTAAAAAGCAAAAATACATGCAAAACTTTGGTATTTCTAATCTTGGGACAAAATTTCATGACTATTTAGCTGGGGACTTTTTTGGTGGTTGTAGTAGATTTTGGGGGTTAAATTACGACAAAATGTGTATTTACCATTTTTTCATCATTTCATAGTAAATTATAGGATATGATGGAAATAATGGTATCTTTAGAAAGTCCATTTAATGGCAGGAAAAACTGTATATAATATGTGTGGGTTGCATAAACGAGTAAGAGGAAAATTTGACCTAAACACAAACAGCGCATAAACCTAAAAACAGCAGCGGACACTAAACGACGTATTTTCGTAAAACCGCCCGGTCACTATAGGGTTAGAGTGCGGCGTCCCGTAGCAGTGCGCAATTTGCACAGAAAAGCTTCAGAACTTTCTGGTTTTGCAGTCCCGAGCAGAAGACTAGGAGTATCACGCAGTGATGGCCGAAAAAAAAAAAAAAAAGGTAAAAACTTTAATTGGCAGAGGCTGTCAGCAGCCTCTGCCCAGTTGTTTAACCCTTTTTCTGCGGATGAGGTTTGCGGATACGTCCTGGAGATTGCACGCTGTGTGTGGACGATGTCCCCCACACATCATGGGGTCTACGACGCAAAAGGGGAGACCCCACCCGCTTCGGACCAAGTCCCAGGATGGGCTGACTTCCTTGAATACCATTTCATATAATAGTAAGGGAATTAACCCCTAGCTGCCCAGGGATTTCCCTATGGGGGTACCTTTGGAGCTCCATATCTCCCGATCGGTGGCAGCTAGAGGGTCATGATTGGTGTCTTTGGAACGGCCACAGCAGGTTAAGTAATAAAAAAAATGTCAATATAATAATAGTGCTGTATTAGAATTGTTGAATTTTCCTAGTTACTATGACGGAAAGTTTGAATTTTAATAAATTAAAAAACTGTTCAATAAAGAAAAGGTTACACCCCTCCCTTCATATATCCTCCAATCCAGTTAACCTTCCCACCCAGTAAAACCAATCAGAACCGGAAACCGTCCTCTTTGACGCATAGAAACTCCGAGCAACAGGAAAACAACCAAAGGAACGACCTCCAGGATGCCGGGCAGAAGGCAATTAGTAGGCTGTGAAGAGAGGAAAACACAGAAACACCATGATGAGCCATGGAAAAATGTAATCGGTGCAAGAAAAACGTGGCAGGACAAGGAAAAATACCCACCCACAGTAACAAAAGGGCAGGAGCAGCGGGAAATACTCGCCTCCAAGTCTTATTAAAATTTGAACTTTCCGTCATAGGAACTAGGAAAATTCAACAATTTTAATGCAACGATTCGGAAGCTCATATTTGCAAAATTTAAAGCCCATCTAGCACGGCAGCAGACCAATGTGAGACAGATTTCAAATAAAAGGTCCGGAGGGTCGATTCCCTAGACCAGCCAGCCGCTTTCATAAGATCCTCAATACGACACCCAGACGCCATGGCAGAGGATGCCATGGCACTGCGAGTCGAATGGGCACCAAAACAAGAGATATCCACCCCAGCGAGACCCATCAGCCACCGTAGCCAGCGGGCAAGCATCGAGGACGTCACTGGACGGTGGGGGGAAACGTACAAGGGGTGAAGCGGTAGGATCACGTACAGACACAGTACGAACCTCGTAGTCTCTGAGGCAACGCACGGGGCACAATAACAGTCAGGTAACGGATAGAAAACGGAGGTAATGGCCGTCTTAGTGCGACGGGAGACATTGAAACAGACACTGTCGGGACCAGTAGAGCGACCATAGAAATCTAGGGCCCTCACGTCCCCTCACTCTCTTACAAGAGGCAAAGTAGAATTAGCAACTTTGGAGAGTTACTGTAATGACAAGGCCGGGTTGTTGGGCCAGGCGGCTATGAATCGGAGTACCGCTGACGTCCCATGTGGTGGAGTGTTTCGGTCTAGGTGGACGTGAAAAACGTGCAGCGCGGAGTAAACGGCACACTAACGGGTGACGGCCCAGAGCAACACCCTGAAATCCCACATGAACGGCGAAGATGGCCGAACGAAAAGCGTTAAGGGAGCGATACGCTTTCCCTTCGTCGAAAAGTTCCGTGAGGAAATCTAACACTACGTTCACAGGGGCCGAAAAAGGGATCCATGTCCCTTCCCAGGCACCAGCGAACCCATTGTCCCCAGGCGGACCGGGAGAGAGGAATCCGGCGCCCAGACTTGTTGCGGCAGTTCGCCCTCCCCCGGAAGAAATGGGCCTTCTGGCGTTGGAGGGCCCGATAATGAAGGGGGGCTGGGGGTACCGCCAGACGAGCTGCAGTCAGAAGGCCTATCATGCGAGCCAAGGACCTGAGCGGGAAAGTGTGTTTGCGGAGCAGAGCCCTCGTTTCTTTCTCGATCAAAGTTAAATTTGTGGGGGGGGGGGGACTGAGGTGCATTGTTTGTGATTCGAGGGTCAACCCCAGGGATTCCAAACACTGCGGAGGAGTCACCACCGACTTGTCCCAATTGATAAGGAACCCTAGGTCTTGAAGCAATTGAGTAATATGTGGACTTGGAGTTGTGGCGCTGAGGGTGCCATGAGGAGGATGTCGTCTAGGTATATAATGAGATGAACACCCTTTTCCCATAACGCCGCCACCACAGGTTTCAAAAGTTTGGTGAAACACCACGGTGCGGATAAGAGCCTGAAGGGAAGACTGGAGAATCTCCAGAGGTCCGGCCCCCAGCGGAACTGTAGGAAGTCCCTGAACTCCCAGGCTACTGGAACTGACAGATAAGTGTCCTTCAGGTCGATTTTTGCCAGCCAGTCCCCTTTGAGTAGAGTCGACGGAAGGTCCTGTAGGCCTTCCATTCTGATGTGTCGGCATATGACTGAGGTATTGAGCTCTTTTAAGTTGATCACCGGTCTCATGCCTCCCCCCTTTTTTGGTCACCAAGAAAATATTGCTGACATAACACAGGGTTTGGAAAGGGACCCGTTCTATCACGCCTTTTTTCGCGAGGTCCTGTAATTCCTGTTCCACGATGTGAGAGTTCTCGGTAGGGAGGTGGTAAGGGGGGGGGGGGGGGTCGAGGTCGACTGAACTGGGGTTTAGGTGAATTCTATATGAAATCCCAGTACAGTTTGAAGTACCCAAGGATCAGATGTAATGTGTTTGGAATGCAGCAATGTGACCCCTGGCCGTGAGGTGCGGGGACCGGGAGGTACTCTTACCTTGTGGGCGACATCCTGCAAAGGGACCGCGGCCGCCACGACCTACTCTGACGCGCCAGAAGCGGGAGCGAGTGAGGAAGAAACCACCAGAGGAGTAGGAATACGGATGGTCTCCTTGAAAGTTATCAGAGGATCATGGATTCAGGGCATCAAAGGATCTGTAAGTAGGGGAAGATCCAGCACGGCCGGGGGCACCCCCTGTTGCCACTGGCCCTGCCAAAAACGCGGCCCTTGAAGACCCGTTTAAGTGAGGTGGACACCTTGTCGAGGGATGTGAAGGTGCTTGCGTATGCACCCATGTCTTTTACGTAGGTGTCTCCGAAAAGGAGGCCCTGAGCCTTACTGCCCAGGTCTGAATCTGCGATCTCCGTGAGATGGCCATCAACTTTTAGCAGAATGGAGCGGTGGTGCTCCGCTGATATAACAGCATTGGCTACAAAGCATAGTGAGCGCTGCAGCCAGCCTCTATCAGGGGGATCAAGGGTAACACCCTGTGCCTTAGCGTCCTCTGATGTTAAATAGGCGTGTCAGGGGACCCAGGGAATCAAGGAGTTTGTCCTGACATTTTTTAAATGCGTCTATACCCGCCTTAGTGGACCACCCGTGTCTGGTGATGAACTTTTAGAATTTGGGGTCCACTAGTGGTGTGTGGCATGACTTGCCCGAGGTGGTGAGGTGTGGGCATTCAGCCCTGAGGCGGATATGGGTGGCTTTGTCCATAGGACGCCGGATGCGGTCATCCAGACACTTTTCAATATGAGGCCTGGGGGACCAGACGGAGGACTTTGGGTGTTCTAGATCCAAGGGGGAAAAGAGGGGGTCCCCTTGTGGGTCATAAATAACAGCTGCCTCTGTTCCAGTAGGGTGGGTGCCATGGGTTCCTCCATAATCAAACAGCTCGTCGTAAAGGAGCATGAATTTCCACCTCATTATCACCATCATCCCCGGTCGACAGACCTTCGGGGGTCATCATTGGGAGAGGTATAGCCACCTTCCCTGTCCGACTCCTGAGGAGTGGACGTCACAGCACTTTGTCGTTTTAGAGTGACAGGTGCCAGTGCCCGTGGGGTTGGGGCCCATTTGGTAGGCACAGTATGGGGTTTGGGCTGAGGCAGTGTTACCAGCCCCTCAAGACGAGCGATCCGTCTTGGATGTCGCCTTTTTACCCACCCGACGGGGGGGGGGGGGGGCAAAACCTTTGCCTGACCTGAGGAAGGCCCCGCAACCGACTTAGAAGCCGGGGTGGCAGGTATCAGAGGGGACTGCAAAGCCTGAACGGCTGCCAACACATTTTGTAAAGAGTTATCAAAAGGAGCATGACATAGAGGCCACCTCAGCTTTAACTGCGGCAGATATGGAGGCCTGTACCTGCGGGTCCAGAGGATCTGGAGAGTGGCCCATGATCGTAGGGGCTGTGTCAATAAGTGGAGTGGGTGGATCCGCCTGTTCGCGAGGAGAATCGGGGTTGTGCGATGTGTCCCCGGAGTCAGAGTCCTGAGGGTGAGGGGGAATCTCTGCTTTTTCAGTTTGGCCGGCATCGCGAGGAAATGGCAGACTTAATGTCTGGTATCGGGAAAGAGCGCGGGGAGAATGGCGCACGTCACGTGAGGACTCTTGTAGGATCCTCCGCGGCCGGAAATAGTTCCGGCCACGAGGGGTACGATGGAGTGGTTGGCAAGCTTAGAGAGCATGCAAAAAGGGAGCGGGGCACAGAAAACGCCTGAACAGCGCAAAAAAGGACCGGTGTCCGAGTTATATGATCGGAAAACCAGGTCGAAAAGATCAATGAAATACGCTGAGCGCAGAAGGGAGAAAATGTATACTTAACTCTCCTGAGCCAGTAGCAAGAAAGAGGAGGATTTTCGGTTCCGATTGGATTGGAGGATATGTGAAGGGAGGGGTGTAACCTTTTCTTTATTGAACAGTTTTTTTTTCTGTTTTTTGCTGCTGTTAATAAAGCAAGAAAGAAGGGCTAATATGAGCCTCCGCGTCGTTGCATTAAAATTAGTATACTTTACTTCTATAGCGCCAGCATATTCTGCAGCGCTGAACAATAGGCACGATATAGACAGGGTTACAATGCACCAAGACTGAACAACATTTTGATAAACCAGTACACAATGAAACAAGGGCCCTATTCCTGTGGGAATTTACAATCTAGACGGGTTGGAAACAGGAGGAGAGGACTGCAAGATGAAATGGTTTTAGCACCACTGCCCCATCCAGTTCAAACAAAAGCAATATTCCTATTTACCAAACAAGCATCCCAAAAAGACTTCTGCATTTTCTCATAATGCAAGGAAGACGCAAATCAGCGCTATGCTATAACGGAGATAAATGAAGACAATCACACAGATTTCGTACTTCAAGTATCTAACGTGTCTTTGTCCAGCCAGCTATTTTATTAAAACTCGGACACATTTATAACCAATAAGATTGTTGAAACAACAAAATTAGCTTCGTCAAACCCATGAAACTAGAAGGGAGGCCCCCTTCTAACAGCTTGCTCATAGTATACATTCCTTTTGTCTCTATAGGATATGGCAAGTGAAACATTTTTAGACTGAGTTGACATGCCCCGCGCCCCTTTAGCCAAGTGAAGCTTTCATAGGTGCTTAAGATTCATGGCATTAAAAAGGTTATTTTACAAGTAGTGTGTATTAGTGAGTCGGGTGGTAGGCTTCCCTAAATAGGAATGTCTTTAGGGGAAAGTCTGACCATATGAGGTAGAGCATTCCAGAAGATGGGGGCTACGCGTGAGAAGTCCTGCAGTCTATCATGGGAAGAGGTGATGCGGGAAGAAGCTAAGCGCAGGTCACTGTTTGACTTCAGGGAGCGGGCTGGGGTGTATTTGGTGAGGAGAGAACAGGTAGTGGGGAGCTGAGTTAGTGAGAGCTCTGTAGGTCAGGGTAAGGATTTTGAATTTAATTCTGCAGTGGATGGGGAGCGGGAAACGAGAATGTAAGTAACAGCAGTGGTATTGCTCATTTTATATTTGACAAAATGGACAATACCATTGCGTTGGAACAAAACTAAAGTTTTAGATTTTTAGGTTTGTAGAAAAAAAAAAAAAAAAACGGTTACATTGTCCTTTCTTATGATACCATACATGACCGACGACTCGGACCGGTCTAAGACTCCTAAAAATGGAAATACAGGGGTCCAAAACCCTGCGCACACTCCTCGCAGTGGTCTGGCGGCTTGTGTTTTAGATGGACCAATGTGTAGTAATGCTTTGCTCCATCACATCCACATTTAATCTCTGCGTGGGAAATGAGAATTAGAGCAGTGTCATGGTGTGCTTTACAAGTAAAGTGGGGGGGAGGGGAGTAAAATTTTGCTTTTAAATTATCACACACACAAAATTACATGGTCATATTTGGTATCTTTGGAAAGGCCAGACTCGGTCCTTTCCAATGACACCTCACTTGAGCTTGTGCTATGTAAGAATTTAAAGATGCAGGGTTCTAAAAGAACCCTTGGCGCTCCTCGCAGCACTGCAGTGGTTTAGGTTTCCAATGAACCAATGTGTAGTAACGCATTGTGCCATCACCTACTAACTCGCTAGCATTGTGGGAAATGTGAAGGAGAGTTAGTGCAGTATCTTTGTTCACATAATTGAAAAGTGAACAAAATACATTTTTAACCCCTTAATTACCGCTGACGTACCATGTACGACCTACCCAGGGATCGCCCTTAGACCCGCGGACGTACATTAGTACGTCAGCGGCTCCTAACCTCCCTCCCTCGCTGGTTCCCACGGCATCTACAGCAAGCTGGAAGCTTGCCTCGCCGTTTCCTGGGGGCCATCAGATCTGATGACATCACGCTGCATGATGACGTCATCGGCAGGCGCCTGTAGGGCAAATCCAGGAAGGGGGGGGCTCCTTTGCAGCCCTCTATCTCCAACGATTCAACTTACATTGATGCTTTTTGCACATCTTCGATGTCAGCCAAGCCTCCAGGTCCCCCCCACCCACTGACAACCTCACCATATGTGTGAGGTCAGTGGGCCAGTTAGGGGGATCCTTTGGATCCCCCTATCTCCCGATCCATGGCAGCTAGATGGTCCTAAAATAAAATTTAAATTAAATTAAAATTCCGAAAAGGTGTGTTTTTACCATTTTTTCCATATATTTTTTTATTGTAAATTATACGATATGATGGAAATAATATTTTTAGAAAGTCCATTTAATGGACTTCAGGTTAAGTATCCATGTAATTGGGCAGACTAGATGGGCCGAAAGGTTCTTATCTGCCGACATTTTTCTATGTTTCGATGTTTAATGGCGGGAAACCGGTGTATAATATGTGTGGGTTGCATAAACTAGTACAAGGAAAATTTGATCTATGAACACGCGCAGCGCAGAAACGTAAAAATAAGCAGCAGGCACGAAAGGATAGATGTGTAAAACCGCCTCGTCCCTAAGGGGTTAATTTTACACATAACCTGATCATGTTTGGCATCACTGGAAAGGCCATGGGCGCGCCGACAAAGATGTCAGCCCCCTCTGGGAGAAGTGGTACCTGACGGGTTAAGAGGGCCATCGCTGGGAAGTACAGACTGATAAATGAAGTCATTGATCCATCTTTGGTCCCACGGGACAGTCTGGAGCGGTCGGGGTCTCCACCTTGGCTGTGGAGACCCTGTGACATGTGGATGACGTCCTATGGATGTTGCAGGGAATCCAAGCCGTCCTCCATAGCCAAGGGGTTAATCTAAACATTGCTGTGCAATCATCAATATTCTTGATTTCCAGAACAAGTGCCCTGGAAATGTCCCATTTAAGTGCTTACCCTACCATTCATGGAAGTGAAAAATAACCATGCCTAAATTACTGTCAGGCATAGTCAAGGTTTATAACGAAGTGGTATTCTATCCAACACGACCACTTACCCAAATTTTACAAGGTTATGATTTGATCCCCACCCCTTCTGGCTGTCCCTAGGTGCTGTGATATGCGCTCAGAGCAGAGGGTATACTCCGGTCCTACTGTATAATCAACCCACAAAATCCTTGATGCTGGTCATGCTTCTGCAAGGAGAGTCCCCAGATTGCTGCAGCAGGTTCCATTCACCCCCAAGAGTGATAAGAGAAGAGTTAGAAATCTAAAATAAGGCGTTCCCCTTCAGTTTTTACCCTAGACTACACCAGCTATTTTGTTTAGGTTAATATAAATCACTTGGTTCACAAATTGAACCAGGGACACAAAACAAGCCAAAGTCCACCACCCCAGCATGTTATTTATTCTAATCAGCAATGAAGCATGTAGGCTGCCATCACTGATAAGGCAAATTGCTAAAAAGCAAACATTGTCCTCATTTCACGATTTATCGTGGGCTCCATAATGCCACCTATCCTCATTACACGAGGACTTCTCCCTGTGTAGAGTATGGGCGGCAGAGATTGAAGAAAGCTGCGGGAAGAATTCACACTGGTTACAGCTTCCTGTGACAGCTGGTAGTTCTGTGATCACCCGCAGCATTTCACTGCAAGTAGATAGGGAAGATGCAGCGGTAAAATTCAAAGTACTGGATTTCCTTAGATGCCAAACTGTGGTACTGACAGTGGGTGATGCTGTATTGGATAGAGGACAACCGTTGCAAGTAAAAAAGGTATTTACCATGAAATTTTTCCAGTCTTAGCAACAGTATGGTTGGGTTCTTCTTCCTATTTGGACAGGTTATCAAAGCGTTCCTTGAATCCAAAAACACACACACCTAAGTACAGGTGAGCCCCTTCCTGATCTACAGCTCCTCCCATAGCCCTTCTAACTACCCGCAGCACAGCAACCTCTCCAGACAATAACCAAGTAGCAAATATAAAAAAAAAAAAAAAAAAAATGCAAGACTTTAGTTGGAGGGAATAAGAAGTACTGCCGCTACAACTATGGAAAAATAATTTTCCAGCGAGAAATTCAATTTTCCATACGTCAAGCAGCAGTACAAGAGGGACGTACAAAGCCCAAAACACAGGTGCTGCAGGCGGTTAAGCAATAATTCCCTCCCTAACGCCCAAAAGATGCATCAGAGGCCACGACATCCAGTCTGTAAGGTTGAGAAACTGTGCAAAGACCAGGTAGCATCCTTCGATAACTGCGTAAGCAGAAGCTTCCACATGCAAAGCCTGAGAAGCATCCATAGACCCTCATGGCATGACCCTTCACCTGTACGGGGGGGGGGGGGGGGGAGCCAAAGCAATAGCCTGACGAAGAGAAAAAAAAAAAAAGTAAGGACCCAAAAGTATGGTCGCTCAAGGAATGAAAAAAAAAAAGGGATTTCAATAGGAGGTATTGCGGTAGGGTTATTTCTAAAAACATGGTAAAAAGTTCTCTAAAACCAGGATCTCAAAACGCTATGCCCCCAGATATTTATTGCCAACAAGTCTTTGAACACAATACATGGCCAGAGACTCAAAGGAAGTATAGTTCAGAAAGATCTGGGAGGGACAGGTCCCCGCTTTAAACATGTCAGACAGATTTAAATTTTCTGTATATAAAATATACATCCACACCACTATTTTTATTTGTTGCTTTTGTCAAAATCGATGTGCTTTAGGTTGAAATTCAAATTGAAGTGCTCTAGACATTTTCCAGTTGGAAAGCGTTTGCAGGTAGCTGAGAAGTGGTGAGACCAACGTGTTAACTTGCAAAAGAAGAACACAGGAAAACATGTCCCAGTGGTACAAGTTAGAAGAAGTGGTATGCATTTTAAACCAGTGACAAGACAAAAAAAAACACCAAAAACATTTGTTTTAAAGCAAAAAGTTTTTTATATTTAGCAAATTTAAAGATAACAGTAATGAACATTTACACTGGTTTTGCTACAATGAGGAAACTAAATTTTTGGTGACGTATCACAAATCTGTCAACAGAAAATACAAAAAAATATTTCTAAACCTAAAACAAAACATTTAGTTAACAAAAACCTTCCACCGCGATACAGATTTTCCAGTGCAAAATTTGTGTATGAATGCTGCGCAGCCCAAATCGAATCTCAGTCTGGATGCTTCTCCCCAGCAGGTTGCTCATGCTGTGCTAGCTGCAAGAGTAAAATGAGAGATGGAAAACAAATGATACATAATAAAATACAGGAGATTTAAAGGGTGAGGCAAGACATATGGTATAAATCTGCTAAGGCAGTGGTTCCCAACCCCGGTCCTCGGGTACTACTAACAGGCCAGGTTTTCCAGATATCTGAAGCACAGCACAGGCGATAGGATTTGCTGCTCAGTGATTGCAGGATTCAGTCTGCATTTCCCCATGGTAAACCTTAAAACCTGGCCTTTTAGTGTGTACCGACGCTGCCGCTAGGCGGCCGCCTAGAGCGTAGTAACGCCTAGGGCGCAGCCGAGCTCCACAGGCAAGGCCAGCCCGTCCATGGAGCAGGCGGCTTTTTGTCAGGAGCGGCATTTTGCCACCCTGTCAAAGGCCGCGGCATGAAACGCCCTTGCCCAGACAGCATGGCCCTGAAGCACGCAGCTCGCCCCCCTTCACCAGTAAATCCCCTCCCCCCACGGAGACCGGGCCCGAGAGACCCCGAAGCGAGGCCTCAACCGGGGGGGGGGGGGGTGTAGTGGATGTGTGTGACATTGGGTGGGGGTATGTGGACCTCTGATACAGTAACAGGCGGTGTGTATGGGCGTGAGTTTAATTGCTGTGGAGCTCTGATACGCTCACACGACATGTGTTTTTTTTTTGGGGGGGGGGTGCAAGTAGCTGGTCTGGCCTAGGGCGCAAAATAGCATAGGGTCCCGAGTAGAAGTTTGAAAAATACTGTGCTAAGCATGTTTTGAAAAAGTCATATGCTCAGTTATCAGACTAGACGAGTGAGGCTTGATTGACCAAGTCATATACAGCTGTGGGAAGTGCAACAAAACGAATGTCTCATTTTAAGCACTTTTTTGAAAAATATAAATTCTTAAATTTTGGACAAGGGTAAAGAAAAAAATAAGGGAGGGGGAAGGGGAAAGTAACAAAAACGACAGATAAGTGAGGTTTTATCAAGTGTAATGTGCTGTTTAAGTCATACACTGAAGGTCCAGGAGTAAAATAGCATAATTCCCAAAGGAGCAGTACTACTTCATAGCGCACCTGATGGCCCGAGTCCTCTCAGAAGTCCCTGACTACCCCTCATACATTTTTTTAATCAAGTACAAATCCCATAATTCCAACAGGTCATGCTTGGGAGGTGACAGATCTAGTAATTGGAGTGGCAGGTCGATCATATTCCCGAAATCATTCCAGGTGAGTAGTTAGAACAGAGAGACAGTGGGTGGATGTACAGTTTTCCAGTTCATGGCTATCAGTAATTGGGCCATGGAGACCACTTGGAACCACATCCTGGGCTTTGCTGTCGAGACAGTACTGGGCCTCTCAACCCCATCAATATGAAATCTGGAGTGAAAGGAATCTCAGTTCCTACAACTGTCGAGGCTATTTCCACGACTTTTCATCCAGGAGTCGATAATTTGATATCGCCGCCACCAAATGGTTTTAAGCACATTTTTAACATAGTTCTATTAGCTATGGGCTTTGCTGCTCAGACACCTGATTAAAGTTTTTTTTTTTTTTCATTTTAGCATCATCCATAAAATTGTAGTCCTAGCTAAACATCCACGTTTTATGGTGAACATTTACAAACCTTTGCTTTTAATTCTTTGTTCTCTTCCACTACAGCTTCATACTTCAGTTTCAGTTCTGCTAACTCCAAACGCAGAGTTTCTACATCTGGAGATTCAGGGCCAGCGGCACACATATGCTGTTTTAGGAAGCTGTACATATAGGTTAAGGCCATTACTGTCTATCGCCAGGACAGTTGCTAAGTACTTTATTTTCGCCTTTCTGCATAGAAGCTATTGCAGCCTAGAAACATTTTTCCGTACAGTGAACAATCAAATCATTTACAGGAAACAGAAGGATACTCCAATGCATTATTTGGTTTTTCAGGCTCTTCATAAAGTGCCACTAATACTGGAGAGAAAAAAAAAAGTGATTTTAATAATAGGAATATCAATTTAGGCTAGGGTCAGACGAACGCATTTTTCACGTTGTCCGTGAAAAAGTGCGTTCGAACGAATGGACGTATTTTTTCACGGAATACGCGACAGCGGTCATACGATGCGCATTTTCGTCTGTGATTTTGTACGGATCATCAATAAAACACTTTTGCGTCTGGACGTTATGTTGGCCGGACGTGTGCAGCGTCTGACGTCTCCCAATCACGCCGCTATGCGGACGCAGCGCACTCTGTACGTCAGTAGTAGCGGTTTGACGTTCTCGAAAAAATGCGTTCGTTGGCCACTTGCGTTGCACGGACGAACTTTCGTGCGGCCGTTCGTCGTATGTTCCCCGGCATTGGACGTCATTTGCTGCTAGCACGGCCGTGATTTTGTGCGGCTAAACGCACGTGATAAATGCGTTCGTCTGACCCTAGCCTTAGATACAACCCAACACTTCCATCAAAAAAAAAAATAATAAAAAAAAATAATACTAATTCAATAGAGACAAAACAAAAGGAAAAAAGAATAGGGGAGAAGGAGACCGTGATTAAAAAGGGACACTTAAACAAAAAACACCAATTCTTTTTTCTGTGGACAGCCTCTACGCATTTATTTTTTTCCTCTTAGGGGTTTCTCTAACTTTTCATCTCTCGCATCACACGCAGCTCCTCTTCAGCTCAGAGACTCCAGAACCTAGAAGTCCCTGAAGCTTTTGAACGCAATTTGCGTAGCATAAGAGCTGCAAATTATGCACAGCACAATAGTTCTGTAGTGCCTGCACAGAATTATGGATCAGAGCTGAGCACATGTCCAGATCCGATCCATCGGCTGCCTCTGAAATCAGTCGCTGTAGCAATTGGTCTTCGAGTGTGATGTCAGCACGTCAATGGTGAAATTCAGCCGGGAAATTCAAAAATCTTGTCTGCTCCAGAAGCTGGGTGGGATGGAGAAATATCCATCTTTAACCAGCGTTTTTACCATATCAGTGTGGCTGGGAGGAGGAGTAGAGTGTCCCTTTAACACAGGGTTACTCATAGCGTGGCTTGAGCAGTCGACAGTGGTGGCTTGCGGACCGCAAGGAATGCCTGCAGTGCCATAACTCCATCTCTTGCAAATTTCTCAGGCTTGCAACCATGGCGCTTCCTGCCTGTGTTTTTTTAGGCTGCAGCCTACCTAGGTCGACCCAACGGGTGGAGAATCAAAGACGGCAGCCGGAACCCCTCTGACGTCAGAAGGTGCGCCAGCCATCTGACGTCTCCACCCAGCCCTACATACCCCATCCTAGAAACTTTAAGGCTGGGGTCAGACAAACGCAGTGCAAACGTGCATTCAGCTGCACTTTATTACAGCTGTAGTAGCGGCAAATGACGTCTAATATACGAAGTACGGCCACACGAAAGTTCAGCCGCACAACGCAAGTGGCAAACTAACACATTTTTTCTGAGACGAACTGCTAGTACTGACGCACAGAGTGCGCTGTGTCGGCATAGCGGCGTGTGTGCATGATTAGGAGACGTCAGACGCTGCACCATGTCCGGCCTACATATATCATTCAGAGATGCAAACTTTGGTTACTCAAATTTCTATTTTTTTTTTCTAACTGCGTCAAAAATCTGTCGTAATTGCGCACCGTATGACCGCTATCGCGTCTTCTGTGAAAAATTGCGTCCGTACGCATGGACGCACTTTTTGACGGTAGACCTGAAAAATGTGTTAGTCTGACCCTAGCCTAAGGGGGGGGGGGCAATCCTGGTTAAAGTTGATCAGACACCACATTACTGTGCGGTTTATTGCGGTGCAGCTCTATCAGAGTGTATCGGAGCTGCACTGCAATAAACCCCACAGTAATGTGCAGTCTGTATGAGTATCACAGAGCTCCACGGTAATAAAACAGAGCGGAGTTTGCAGAAAAGGTTAAGGAAATTTATGTATTCGGGAAGGGAGCAATCGGTCACAGGTATTTCAGTAATACGTCTCTCCTCTTGGCGGATCTCACCGACGTGGCTCCCAAACAAAAACCATTGAGTATCCCGGTTTTAAACAGAACTCTCAAAACACTGGTTTGGGACCCAGGCCAATTCTGCTTACAGTTCATGAGATACAGGACCCCTGTATCAGGATTTTTCCTGCCCGGCTGGGGGAAAGGTCAATTTATGTCATTGCGGCCATGCAAGGCATGGTCTGAGTTTCAGGAAGTCAGACCTGCCTGGGATTCCCTCCAGACCCGTGTAGGTCTCCCGAGGCTGCGGGGAAACAGTGTCGTGTGGGGGATGTCGTCCACATGCTGCGGAGAATCCTCAGGACGTCCCCAGCCAAGGGGTTGAAAAAAGGAACATTAATAAATCCCCACCTCCCCCTCTTTGTTCATAAGCAGTTTGCGTTCATACACAACTTTTGTACGTAAATACACAAATTACATACTTTTTGCACACCAGGTACACGAGCACCTGGTCAGTGATTGATGCTTCGTTCGCAGCTTAAGCCCCTTTGCTTTCTCCCTAAACGAGCGCTCAAACAGACATTATGTCAACACGAAAGAAGAGGGAGGTGGGCACTCTGCATAATCTAACTACTTTAATAAGCTAAAGTGGACAGGGTGCGTAGAGTATCCCTTTACAAGAATTTTGTTAACAAACTGAGCAGGTGAATGGTCCGGAGGTGGAAGGGAGTGAGTTGGGGCGAGGGACTTGACCCAGTGTGCGAGTGGATGGGTTTTGGCAAAAGACTGACCTGACTGCGGGAGGGAGTTTGAGGGAAGAGACCTAACCAAATGGAAGAGAATAGCAGCTCCAGACCAAAGAGGGGATGGCAGGTAGGTTGGGATGGTGGCACAGGACTCCAGCTTCAAGTAGGATAAAAACCAGTGGTACAGTGCCCATAACCAGAGGGTGTATTGCCAGGTTTCTGCTATAGCGCTGGTACAGTTTTAAACTGAATAAAAGAAAATTGGTTAGGTCTGATAACCCTACCGACTAAAGCAATTGGCACAGCTTCTGCAGTCCGCTCTGAATTAAAGTCTGGGGTTAAGGTTTCCTACCTGACTTTCTCCCCATCTACTAACCTTCCCTGCCCAATTCTTGGGGAGTTCAACATTCCCATTGATGAGCCCTTACTGCCGCCAAAACTTCTTTCACTCACATCCTCAAATGTCACTAGCCACTTTTTTTTTCCCCAACTTCTGCCCCATTTCTGAGCAAAGATGCTCACACACTGCAGGCTTTGCCTGGGAGGAAATCCTGCTCTGAAGCGGATTTCATTCAAGTTTATTCTGCCCTTCACTTGACCAAAGAAGCCTTTCATCTCATATCTACCCTTTCCTCCAACAATAAACAACTGGGCCACTTTCAATTTTCTCCTCTACCCACATCTGCCTTTAGCGCTCAGGACCTGCCAGATTACTTAAAAAAATTCTAGACATGCATGTCCCTTTTTTTTTTATTTTTTTATTTATTTTTAATTTACACCTACAAACTAGAATGAATTTTTTTTTAAAAAAGTAATTTTTTTTATTTTCTTGCTTTAAAACACTCATTTCATCTTCTCTGGTGACGCCCCTCAGCTAGGGGTGTTTTTTCAGCTCCTTCCTGAATATACCCCACCCACGACTCCAAAGCTTCACATGAACTACATTTCTTGCTCCATCTTGGCCACAGCCCCCATGCAACCCACTACTTCACATTAGGGCTGCAACGAACGATTATTCTCATAGATTGATTCATCGGATAGATATCCATCTTAAAAAGGAACGTTAAACCCCCCCCCTTTTCATAAATTTGCGTACTGTACATAACTTTCGTACACAAATTGCATATCTTGCGTACTTTTCACACACAAAAAAGGTATGCGAGTGCTTGGTCAGAGTGATGGGATGATGCTGCATGCGCAGCTTAAGTCCATGTTTGCGTTCTCAAATGAACACTGCTACAAGCACTTGGGTCATAGAGGGTGATGATGTCAGCATGAAAATCTGGGTTAATAAGCTAAAGTAGGAGGGCGTGGCTTGGCAGCCGATGAAGACGGCAGCCTGAATTCGGAGCTCCGGCGGTGAGCAACATTAAGGGGTGAATACCCACAGCTGAGACACATAATGGCCCATAAAAAGAAGGGACTGGGGGGCGGGAAGCTCCAGAGCACCCCCAGAACCGCCCGATCTGAGGATATCTCCTCATTTTTCCCGGACCACGCGGCGGTGCAGGGCGATCGGCGCCATTCCAAGATGGCGCCGGCGTCAGACGGCACCCCGGCGTCCTCCCCCTCCTGCAGCCCGGGTCCTCCGGAGACAGAGGAAACCTCAATCAGGGACATTCTGAGGTCCCTACCAACTAAAGAGGACATGGAGGCCCTGATGAGACGCATGGAGACAGCATGGGAATCACGATGGGAGCACATGTCACAGGACGTCCTCCATCTTGGATCCAGAATACAAGGCCTTGAAGACTCTAAGGACCAGCATGATGACAGAGTGCTAGCTCTTGAGCAGCAGGTCAGTGCACATTCTAAATATTTCGCCCAGCTGCGCAGAGATCTGGACGATGTAGACAACGAGGCCGGCGAAACAATTTGCGAATTCGAGGTCTCCCTGAATCTCAGGGCCCCACGGAGGATATTCCGGCCTTACTGCGCTCATTGATTAATCCTCTCCTGCAACGCCCGCTTGATGCACCGTTATTATTTGATCGAGCCCATAGGGCTTTGAAGGCAAAGGGAACCCCGTCCTCAGCTCCCAGGGACATAATCTGCCGACTTCATTATTATGTGGATAAGGAACGAATCCTAATGGCGAGCAGGAATTCGAATTTTCAAGATCGTTTGGGAAACCCGCTACAAGTCTTTCCAGACCTTTCCTGGACCACTTTGCAAGCCCGGAGGGCACTACGCCCGCTCACCCAAATTCTTCAAGACCGTCAGATTAAATATCGCTGGGGATATCCTCTCTCCCTTACCACCATAATTGACGGAGAATCCTTTTTTGTGTCCTCCCCGGAGATATAACGCCACTGACTTCGGCATTGGGCGTAGCACCTCTAACTATACCAGATTGGTTTGCTGTTCCTAGTGCGACTCAAAATACGGGCCAGATCAGATCACAACGCTCCAGATGGCAGACTCCGGTGAAACGTAGGAAGCCACCCCAAAGATCATCTGACTCTCCACTTCACCCGCTGTCAACTACTCCGTCCTCATGTGGCTAAACGAATTGCAGGGACTTCTCTTCATACTTGGAGATCTGCCCTTGGGACTTCGCCCACATTTTTATTTTCCTTGGTCATTAGGTGACTTTTTTCACAATTGCTCGCCTGCCCGGCACGAACTCGGAGCCATTTTACTTTTTCTGAACTTGTCTCCGCTTCCCGCGCCCCCGCCAGTAGCGGTGACCGTTATGTTTTTTATGTCCCCTCGTCTGGGCCCTGGTATGGAGAAGGGGGTCTGGTCGAGGTTTCAATTTATTTCAGTATTGCAATTTCCCTCGGGGCCTAAATACCCCTCGAGGAGAAATTTTCACTGCCTCAGTGTATATATGTTCATTACTTTGTTATTGACAGAATTTATCTTTTTTGTTCTGCCTTTTTCCCCTCTCCCCTCAGACGCACTCAGGTTTCCCTCCACAGATTGGTTATTAGATGGTGTCCGTACGCTTGATCACAATTAACGCACGGGGACTGAACACCCCTGTAAAACGCCGGATGGCCTTGACAGATGCCCGTAGACAAGGCGGAGACGTCATCTTTCTGCAAGAGACGCACTTTCGAGCCGATTCCGCGCCCACTCTCTCGTCACCACACTATCCTTCTAGCTACGTGAGTAACTACACGGTTTCCAAATCGCGAGGAGTAGCCATATTGTTAGGCAGACACGTCCCATTTGTGTATGACTCGCACGTCACTGATCCGGGGGGTAGGTTCTTATTTCTTAAAGGACTTTGGGCCTCACTCGTTGTACCCTGGTTAACATTTACCTCCCCAACCGCAACCAATGCCAATCGCTACGTTCGATACTTAACAAACTGTCTCGCTTCAGTGAAGGCATAGTGATATGTGGCGGTGACTTCAATGTTCACTTGGATGCCCCCGGGGAAGGCAACCCCGCTTCGTGTAAACCTGACCCCTCCCTACGAAAACGGTTTCTCCAATTGTTGCATGGCCAACAACTAGTAGATAGCTGGAGGGTACTTCATCCAGCCGGGAGGGACTTTACTTTTTTCTCTAATGCAGCGCGCTCGTACTCCCGGCTAGACACTTTTTTGGTTTCACACCACGGCCTACACTTATTGCATTCCACTACTATTAAACCCATCACGTGGTCTGATCATGCCCCAGTCCACTTAGAGCTCACCCTCCTACGGTGTCAGAGCGCGACAGGACTTGGAGACTTAACGAGACCCTTCTCAAAGACACAATGAACAGGACTGACATCGAGACGGCCATAACTGACTACTTTAGAGAGAACCTGACTCCAGACGTGTCCCTACCCATGGTATGGGAGGCCCAAGTGTGTTCTAAGGGGCAAACTTATCCAAATTGGTGCCCGGTTGAGAAATTTCGGACTGGACAGATCACTGACCTCCTACGTAACATTTATACTCTAGAGACGTCACATAAAACACATGGATCATTGGACACGCTCAAAGAGTTGACCCTTCAGAGGGCGACTCTCAATGACCTCCTGACTCATAACACTCTGCGCTCACTCCAAATCACCAAGCTTAAATATTATACCCAGGGAGATCGCTGTGGTCGTTTATTGGCTAATGCTGTTCGCCAACGACACATGGCTACATATATACCGAAGATTCGTTGTGCGGATGGGTCGGTGGCTCATTTGACCCCGGACATCTCCACGGCTTTTCTTTCCTATTATAAGACCCTGTACAATCTGAGTGATACCCCCCCTCCCTCAGAAGTGATTGACCAATATCTGCGCGACTCATACAATTCCACTATCTCGGAGGAGACGAAGGAAGCATTAGACACGCCCTTTACTATGGAGGAACTCGCCTCGGCGGTGAAATCCATGAAATCGGGCAAAAGCCCGGGCCCGGATGGGTTTACTATGGGTTATTATAAGACCTTTCTCTCCTCCTTAGGCCCTCACTTTTTACAAGCCTTTAACTCTCTCGCAGATCATTCTACTATTCCCCAGTCGGCCCTCCTTGCCACAATTACGCTCATACCTAAACCCGATAAAGATCATACTCTAGTACCTAATTATCGCCCAATTTCCTTGATTAATACGGACGTAAAACTGTTTGCCAAATTATTAGCCACCCGCCTAAACCCTTTACTACCCACCCTGATCCACCCAGACCAATCGGGCTTTGTGACTCTCGAGAAGCACGCGATAACTATCGCACTATCGCACTATTAATCTCATTCACCGAGCTCAAGTTCAGGGACACCCTACCATTTTCCTTTCGGTCGATGCCGAAAAGGCATTCGACCGGGTGGACTGGCATTACCTCTTTGGAGTTCTGCGACACATGGGCTTTGGCTCGAAATGGATGACATGGCTGCAGGCCTTGTACTCCTCCCCTACGGCGCAAATTAGGGTTAATGGCACACATTCAACGCCTTTCGGCATTAGAAATGGGACAAGACAGGGATGCCCCTGTCCCCACTGCTATTTGTCCTGGCCTTAGAGCCCTTTATGCAGAAGATTAGGGATAATGACAATATTCAGGGTTTCTGTCTCCCATTCCACCACTATAAAATATCGGCATATGCAGATGATATTCTCTTTACCCTCACTGACCCCTTAAAATCCCTCCCACATGTCTTAAAAGAATTACGAACCTTCCAGACACTATCGAATTTTTTAATCAACGATACCAAATGTGAGGCCATGGGGGTGGGGGTGACTTCGGAGACTAACCGGGCCCTGACTGACATATGTCCTTTCCAATGGACAAGAAATTCCCTGCGTTATCTGGGTACCACGCTTACTCGCTGTCCCAGAGACTTGTTCGCAGCTAATTACACACCTCTCTTGAACACCACGCTGCACGAGCTTCGGAAATGGCATAAGCCCCATATTTCATGGCTTGGCCGCATTAACTATCTGAAAATGACCGTTTTACCGAAGTTTCTGTATGTGTTTCAGGCGGTCCCGGTTAGGATCCCACGGGCTTATTTTCAAGAACTGAAATCGGGCTTCCTGAAGTTCATATGGGGTTCCACTTGCCCTCGGATATCGTATAAAGATTTAACTCGCCCCAGGGAAAGGGGAGGTTTGGGACTGCCCCACCTTGAATCTTACTACCAAGCAGCCCTACTGACACGGCTTTGTGACTGGTCGGTATCTCCTCCAGCTAAATTATGGGTGGCATTAGAGCAATTTGCCTTTCGGGTACCGATTGCATCTGTACCATGGCAACTTGCCTCCATTCGCACTCTGACGAGGTCCCCGGAGCATCCCACGGCCCCACAGCTACTCCGACTATGGAGGGAAGTGCGCTCTAGACCCGACCGACTCCCCCCAGATATTTCCCCCCTGTACCCTGTATCGCACAACCCCGACTTCCCCCCGGGAAGACAGCAGTCTTTCCTGGATATAGACACGGATGGGCCCTACCTACATATTGCGCGTTGTCTCCACTGTCTTCACTAGCACCGAGAAGCGCTTATACGCCCCTTGCATACTTCAAATATAGCCAATTAACTCACTTTGTACGTAGATTGACTTCGACCGCCCCAGTTCGGTTTACTATGACTGTATTTGAAACTCTGTGTACGATGGACCCCCCACCAACACATGTCCTCTCGTCTCTGTACTCTTTACTTCTTTCCTCGTCACAACCCAAGGTACCCTCATACGTGTCTAGATGGCAGAGCGAACTCCCTGACCCAATCTCGGAAGATGACTGGGGGAAAATTTTCTCAATAAATACTCCTCCATGAGCCTTTCGGTACAGCTCTCCAACTTTAAGCTCTTATCACGTTGGTACTTGACTCCAGTACGCTTACATCGTATGTTTCCGCAATCTACATCCCAATGTTGGAGATGCCTCGCTGACACTGGTACCTATCTACACCTATGGTGGAGCTGTCCGGTCCTTGCGACTTATTGGTCCGAGATATTAGCACATGTCGCTGACATAACGGGGTTTAAGTCGGGGAATTCATATCACCTGATACTTTTTCATCTGGTCCCACTCCCAGTCAACACTTACAAAACCTCCTTATTGTTGCACCTTTTAAACGCGGCCAAATCCCTTATCCCTCGGAAATGGAAACAGACTGCTGCTCCTACTGTGAAGGAGTGGATTGAGGCAGTGGAGCGCATCCGTACCTTAGAGGAACTCCACTACTCATTGGAGAATCAGTATCAAAAATATTCTAAGACATGGTTTTGGTGGTCCGAGTTTCTCCTTAAACGTTCCCTCCTCCCCCTATGGGGCGGCGGGTTACGTCCGGCGTGGACCCCGTGCCGGGGTTGCCCCTTCCTCCCCTTGGAGATTCACTGGCATAATTTTTGACTTTCTGGTGCTAATTGCTGTGGTTTTGGTACCTAACCTGGTTCTCACAAGTTCCAATATACTTAATAATGCGTCTCCCCTGTTGTTTCCTTTCTTTTGTTGTTGTTTTATAATATAGATCTAAATGCCTAACCTATGAGATTCATAGGAATTTTTATTTTCAGTGATGTTTATTTTTATGTGTTTTACTGTCAACTGTGATACCACTTTATGATGCGCTGTGCCTAGCGCTTGTTCGTGATTTAACTGCATTTGTGACATTTTGGATCTGAAAACAATAAAACAAAGTTTAAACAAAAAAATAAGCTAAAGTAGTCAGGGTGCGTAGAGTGTCCCTTTTAAATAATTTCGTAGACAGTGGGAGAAGGGACTGCAGGTGGAAGGGAGTGACTTTGCTCAAGTGACCGGACCTGAGAGTGTGAGTGGGTATGGACAAAAGACTGGATCTGAGTGTGGGAGTGAGTTTGGGGAAAGGGACCAGACCAAAAGGGAGGGAATGGCAGTTCCCAACCAAAGAGGGTGTGGCGGAGGCACAGGACTCCAGCTTCATGTAAGGATAAAACACAGGCATACAGATCCTTCAACCTGTGGCAGTATTCTATGGTTTGTGTTCTAGTTCTGCTACTGTTGTAAACTAAATAAAAACATACTGGTTATGTCTGACACAACCCTAGGAACTAAATCAAACCTAGTAAAGCAGCGGCGCGTCTTCAACAATAAGCTCTGAAGCGGAGTTATTCATGTTTAACTCTGACTCAAAACAGTGTGCTGTACACAGGACGATTAAGCGACAGCAGATTAGTTGAGGGTAATCGCTTAGTGTGTCACCCCTCTCAGATTGTAAACTCTTGGACAGGGTCCTCTCTGTTCTGTGTGTTTAACTTGTATGGACATTTGTTATTCTGCCTCTCCCATTGTACAGCGCTATGGAACATGCTAGCGCTTTATAAATACGTGTGACTGTATGAACTAACACAAGCTGGGTGGAGTAGAGGTAACATCACTGCTCTGCGTGGAGAGAGCCTGTGGAGTCATGGGTTCGATCCCGACGAGCACCTCTCCAGTAAGTGTCCTTGGGCAAGATACCTAACGGTACATACTTGAAAACGAGAGAAATCTCAATGTATCCTTCCTGGTAAAATCCTCTCAAAAAAAAAAAAAAAAAAAAAAAAAACACACACCTGTGCACACTCAGGACCTCAGACTGGGGCAATTTAACTGAACAGTAGCCATCTCTGCAACTGAAAGCAAAAAAAAAAACTCACCTGCTGACACACTCGCGCTCTCACAGATTCACCCACTAACATGTTCACTTGTGCTCTTTTATGGTTTACATACTCAATGTCTCACTCAAACTCCCTCACACAGTCACTCCAGCTCACTCTAGTGCGTGTTCTCACTGCACTTTTCTTGTGCTTTCTCTTGACATTTTTCCCATTTACCATTTCTTACTGTGTCTGTGCTTTTCTTTATTGTCCCTCTCTCTGATCTTTCTTCCTGTGTGTATGGATTCCTTTTCTTCCCAGTCTCTGCAGTAGGTGGGAGTGAAAGTTCAGCCCTGCCCTCCCCTCAGCTCACAGTGCAGGCGGGAGGAGGAGCAACTGAGATTCACATGCTCAGTGCGTTTTTAACCTATACCTTAATAGGCACACTGATTGGTTAGCTTAAAGTGCCTCCTGAGGTGGATGTGGAAAATGCCAAGAAAGAAAAGCAGGTAAATATGAAAAAAATATCATTTACTTGCTTTTTATGCCTGCTGAATGAGACTGACACATTCAAAAGGCGTAGCATGTTTTTTTAAAAGCATGCATGTCCCTTTAGATAAAACGATCAGAAGCAACATCCTGACACAAACCAGTAATCCTCCACTCCCAGAGTGCCCTCTGCCGCTTCCTCCCAGCCACTGAGGAGGAAGTCCATTCCTTACGGTCCTCACATCTCACCATGTCCCTGCTCAACCCCATTCAATGTTCCCTCTAATTTTTGGGGGCCGTGAGCGCACCAGATTTTTCATGAGCAACAATATTTTCGTCATGAGCGCTTATTGACTATGGTAACCAATAGTTGGTTTTTTAAAAGTAGCACAATTGATCGTACGTGTAAGTGAAAACTGTTCAAAGCTAAAACGAAGCAACCAGATGATTTGATAAAACTTATATCTGAATGAATGTATATTTATATTTTCTAACTCATGTGAGAAAAGAAAAGGAAAAACTTCCATCAATTAAGGTACATGAGACTTATAAATGATAGGACTGATATTTGTAGAAGAGTCTGATAACCTATATTTACCTAGATTTGTTCACGTCTGTCACCACTGGGATTTTTCCCTGCTTTTTTAGACAGCTAAACCAGATTTCCCTGCTTTTTTAGACAGCTAAACCAGAGATTTCCCTGCTTTTTTAGACAGTTAAACCACTGAGATTTTCCCCTGCTTTTTTAGACAGCTAAACCACTGAGATTTTTCCCTGCTTTTTTTTTTAGACAGCTAAGCCAGATTTCCCTGCTTTTTTTTAGACAGCTAAGCCAGATTTTCCCCTGCTTTTTTAGACAGCTAAGCCAGAGATTTCCCTGCAGCGTTAGAGAAGCACAGCCGCGGTGACAGCGCGGGAGAACGGGCGCGCGCAGAGTATTTATGCTCTGCCCCCTGTACGTGCGTTCCGGCGTGACGTCATCATCGCGCCGGAACGCAGGTACGTGTTCAGCTGCGCGACGAAGAGCTCCCCCGGAACTTCCGTCGCGCAGCGCCTACAGCCTGTAAGTTACAGGCGCCGGACAGAGCGCTCTGTAACTTACAGCCTGAGCAGGACGTTCCGGCGCCCCCTTTCTACGCGGGTCGGCCACCCCTGGTATAGAGCCTCGCGGGTTGGCCACCCCTGCACTAATTTGTGCGCGCATAAATACACATTGTGCGCGCTGTCATTGCATTCCGTGCGCACGTTAGAGGGAACACTGACCCCATTCCCTCACATCTAACACACTCACTCTCTGGCTTCTTCCCATCCGCCTTCAAACACGCGCAGGTTACCCCTATACAAAAGACCCTCCCTTGATCCCAACTCTCCAACTACAATCCTGTATCCCTGCTTACATTTACTTCTAAACTCTTGGAAAAACTAGATTTCAATCGCCTCTCCCGCTTCCTGTCCTCCAATTCCCTACTTAACCCCCTGCAATCAGGCTTCGGTCCTACACTCAATGGAAACCGCCCTCAAAAGACTTCCTGTTAAAAACCACGGCCACTATTCTATGCTCTTCTTGCTTGACCTCTTGGCTGCTTTTGACACTGTCGACCACCCCTCCTACAGACTCTCCACTCTCTTGGTCTCTGAAAACTCCTCTTCAATGCCTTTATCTGTTGGTATACCTCAAGACTCTGTCCATGGTCATCTGCTCTTCATCTACACCTCCTCCCTCTGCAAAATCAGTAATAGCTCTCTCTCCTTTCCAAAGTTAGTGATTGCTTATCTGGCATTTCCTCCTGGATGGCCTCTCACCACCTAAAGAGTAACATGTCCAAGATTGAGCTCCTTCTAATGCCTCAACAACTGACTTCTCTATCACGGTCGATGAAACATAAGCGACCCATCAAACCAGGTTACACTTGACTCTGCTCTTTTCTTATCCCATCAAATCTCTTTCCTCCTCCTGCCGCTACCAAATTATGTAACATTTCCAGAATTCGGCCATTTCTTACCGCAGACCCCACCAAGCAACTCATCCACGCCATTGTAATAATCTTCTAGCTGGCCTCCCTACAATCCATTCTGAAGGCTTCTGTCTGGCTCCTCCACCTCATCCGCTGCTCTGTCGACCCTCACTGCGAGTCCCTTCACTGGCTCCCCATTCACTACAGAATTAAAAGTCAAAATCCTTACCCTGAGCTACAAAGCTCTCAATAACTCAGCTCCCCACTACCTGTCCTCCATTACCAATTTACACCCCAGTTTGCTCCCTAAAGTCAGTGATCTGCACCTAGCTTCTCACCGCATCACCTCTTCCCATGATAGACTAGGATTTCTCACGCGCTGAACCCATCCTCTGGAGCGCTCTCCCTCGTACGGTCAGACTTTCCACTAGTGTCCCTTCCTTCGAAACGCTTCCTTAAGACAATCCTATTTAGGGAAGCCTACCGCCCAACTCATTGATACACCTCACTTGCGCAACCAGTCCATCACTCTCACCTTGCAGTCCTCTCCCAACCCTTCTGGATTGTAAATTCCCATGGGAATAGGGCCTTATCTTCCTCCTGTACTGGTTTGTCAAAACATTCAATATACTGTAACCCAGTCTATATTGTGCAGCGCTGCGGTATATGCTGGCACTTTATAAAATGAATCGTAAATGTTTAACTCTGACTCTAAACTGTATGGTACAAAAAAAAAAAAAAAAAGATTAAGCGACAACTACTGAAAATAGTTGTCGCTTAAGCTACAAATAAATCTAAAAGAATAGTTGACAAGTTGTTTCAGGCCTAATTCTACATACCTCTATAAATGTGACCTGCTTATACAACGTTTCATAGGGCTCTGCTAACTACAGTGCACAATTGTGGGATAAGGAATGACATGCTCTTCATTTTAACCCCTTAAGGACCTCTGACGTACCCTGTACGTCCTGTACTCGGGTCTCCCTTAGACCCGCGGACGTATAGGGTACGTCAGCGGCGCCAAATCCCCCTCCCGCCCGATACTCACCTCCCTCGTCGGATCCCACGGCGATCTGGCAGGGAGGAAGCCTGCCCATGTGATTTACATGGGCAGGCGAGGCTGATGACATCGCCACACTGCGTGGTGACGTCATCAGAAGGTGCCCCCATGTGTTCCAATGGAGGGGAGGGGGGGCTCCTTCAGAGCCCTCTATCTCCAACCATTGAAGCTAAGGAGATGCAGTTTACACCGCTGGAGAGGGGAGAGCCTCCCCTTTCCAGCGGTGTATGGCATTAACAAGCATTAACAGTTTCGCCGCCGGATCGCTTTTCGGCGCCAAAACGCGATTCAAACCTGGAGGGGGGCTGACATCTTGGATGTCAGCCAAGCCTCCAGGTCCCCCCCACCCACTGACAACCTCACCATATGTGTGAGGATGTCAGTGGGCCAGTTAACCCTCTAGCTGCCATGTAGAGATAAGGGGATCCTAAGGATCCCTTTATCTCCCGATCCATGGCAGCTGGATGGTCATCAATTGCCATCATTTAAAAGGCCTGATTATGGCCTTTCAAATGATACCAAACATGACCAGGTTTGGTTGTAAAAAATAATAAAAAAAATAAAAAAAATGTTTTTTTTTTTAAAAAGTTTTTTTTTGGTCTGGGGGGGGGGGGGGGGGGGGGGAGTTTAATTAAATAGGACCTAGGCTGTCATCTAAAAATAATTAGCACAAAATGGTCAGAATGAGCGCAGCGCACATAGGTGAACTGTCTCAGCAGTGAAGGGGTTAAAAAGCAAACGCATGTTAAAATTGGGTATTTCTAGTCTCGGGACAAAATTTTGAACCTATTTAGCCGGGGTCTTTTTGGGTGGTTGTAGATTTTGGGGATTAAATTACGAAAAAGTGTGTTTTTACCATTTTTTCCTCATATTTCATATTTTTTTTTTATAGTAAATTATTCGATATGATGGAAATAATGGTATTTCTAGAAAGTCCATTTAATGGCGGGAAAAAGGGTGTATAATATGTGTGGGTCGAATAAACGAGTAAGAGGAAAAATTGTCCTAAACACTAACAGCGCAGAAACGTAAAAACAGCAGCGGTCACTAAAAGACGGATTTGTGTAAAACCGCCCGGTCACTAAGGCCGGGGGCACACTAGACATTTGCCGTCAGATTGCCGTCAGCACTAACGCGCGTTAAAAAAAAACCAGCGTCGCACTCGACGCTCGTCCACCCCCCCTTGCCTGATCTTCCATAGGAGGATAGCGGAGCCCCGTCGACGTGAATCCTAGCGGATCGCCGGTGATGATGCGTTTGGATTCACGTCGACTGGGCTCCGCTATCCTCCTATGGAAGATCACGCAGGGGGGGGGGGGGTGGACGAGCGGCGAGTGCGACGCTGTTTTTTTTTTAACGCGTGTTAGTGCTGACGGCAATCTGACGGCAAACGTCTAGTGTGCCCCCGGCCTAAGGGGTTAAGAGTCACAACTCCAGTGAAAACCTTGACAGAATCCACCAGAAGAGCATACTGTGACAAAGAAAAAAATATAGTGATTAGTGAATAAACCACTAAAAGTTGTCCTTTACCAGTCACTTCCATGAACAAACATTTGACAAAAATCTGAAAAAAACTAAATTGTAACAATCTTTTATTAATGTTTTAGGCTGTCAAGCATCCAGGATTGAATAATTCGGTCATTTAGCAGGAACCGGATAGAAAAAATTATTTCAAGTTCATTTGTTCAAATATGTAAGTTAGGAAGTATACTAGAAGCACCTTTTGTGAGTGAATCTAGCACGCCAGCTTTCTCCAAGTATCTTCTAAACTGTTCTCGTTTAGAGTCTGCAGCCTGAAAAATACACATTTACAAAGCAGATTTTATTGTATATCCTGCAGTCAAAATGATTACAATACACACATGCTTAATATTACTGTCAGACTGAAAGGTCAAAAGAGCTTACCGTAGATACTCGAGTAGAACGCGCCCCCGAGTATAATGCGAGGGGTAGAGATTCATTATGGAAAGGAGAATATTGCTCAAGACTCGAATATAACGCTAGGAGCAAAATTATAAATTTAAAAAAAAAAAACCTGTGAACCTATGCATATACACGTTTTGAAACTGATAAAGGCTCCCCCCCCCCAAAAAAAAAAAACTTGCGTGGGGGGGGGGGGGGAGAAGAAAGAGTATTGCCCTCTATTTTTCTGCTTACAAGTTACCTGATCCCTAGCTCCTGGTGACAAAGCAATGTATGCCATGAACTACAGTGGATAGCAAATGTCTACACACCCCTGTTAAACAGGGCTTGACAAAGCCTGGTAGCCACTGGCTCCTAGAATCATACATCAATCTAAAAGCATCTAGTTGGCTTCAATGTTTTCTTCCTGTCTCCTACACTAAATGTAAATCTAGTGTGTGTGTCCAATGACAAAGCAAAGAAAAGAAGTAAACAAATAACATCTGTACATTGTGACGTTACGATATGGTGTTAACACAAAGAAATAGAAGCAACGGTCTACACGTCTAGACTCAAAAAAGTAGCCAAAAGACCACATGCACAAAAAAAATACACAGCAGCAAAAAGCACCAGGTAACAAAGTGATAAATAGAAGCAGCTGAAATCATAATTTGGGTCAGAACAAACCAACTCCCAGATGCAGAGGCAAGGTTCCCAACGTTTCAGCGAGGCTTCGCCTTTATCAAGGTATACCTTGATAAAGGCGAATCCTTGCTGAAACGTTGGCTCCTAACTTTTGTAGCTGGCTCCTAGATTCAAAGCAAATTTGTCAAGCCCTGTGTTAAAATGTCAGGTTTCTGTGAGAAAGAAAAAAAATAATGAGACAAAAGAAATCATTTCAGAACTTCTTCCACCTTCAATGAGACCTATAAAAAAACGGTACAACTCAAATCTTTCAGGAGATGTAAAATTTAAAAAAAATAAATGGCTGTATAAGTGTGCATAACTGTCCTCTTATACCTTGGGATATAGCAGTTTTCAGAATTAAGCAATCACATTCAAAATCATGTTAGATAGGAGTCAGTACACACCTTCCATCATTTAAGTGCCTCTGATTAACCACAAATAAAGTTCAGCTGTTCCAGTAGGTCTTTACTGACATTTTCTTAGGCATCCTACAGTAAAAGTCATGGTCTGCAGAGACCTTCTAAAGCATCAGAGGGAGCTCATTGTTGAAGGTATCAGGAGAAGGTACAAAATTTCCAAGGCATTAGATATTCCATGGAACACAGTGAAGACAGTCATCAAGTGGAAAAAATATGGCGCAACAGTAGAGATGGGAAGGCCTGGAAAAAAAAAAACCTGGAAAAATTTGGGGAAACTCCCCAAAGCAATTTGTTTTTTTTCCAGAAAAATTGGAAAAAAAAAAAAAAAAAAGTGTGTAATATGTGCTTTTCCAATGATATATGTTATGTCTAATGATATGGTATTAAATCTATATAACATTAAGACCTTAATGAAAGACAGACTTTATTTGAAGTCTTAAATCATTACTAGTTCTCTCGGCTGAAGACGAGCAAATCCTGGAATACAATTAAAGTAACACGTCTCAATGCAATACTCAACAAAAATATGCATTTCAGCCTCTAGGGGGAGCTGCAGAGAAAAGGCTTCAGTTTAGCATGATTGGGAGCTACATCTTGTGCAGCCTGCAAGTGGTTATTGGGATACAGTTTCTGTCTTATTAGGCCTTAATTGACAGGTAAAAGGTTAAATTTGTCCCTATTAATGTCCCCCAGTACAGTCTAGCATTCTGCAAAACATATCCCTCCTGCAACATGGTGACATTGTCTGCACAACACGACCTGGCACCTCATGCATCATCTTCTGCGAGAGAATCTGCTCTATGTTTCCGAATTTTTTTTTTTATTTTTTTTTGGGTTTGAATAAACTTTTTAGAAATCAATGAGAAAAATGACAAATATGGAGAGGAAGAAACAGAAAATGAGATTAAATTGCATGTATTGTATATGTTCTGTCTATTGTTTCCTTTTCTCCATTTATGGTTTTAAAGCAACACTCGAAAGATAAACCTTAAATATTGATGTATCCGTATCCTACAGGCACAAATAATGCAATCAGTTACTGCCTTTTTCTTCTTTTTGCTATTGGTGCTAAGGGGCAGATTTGAGATATACACAGGTCTATTCAAAGAATGGTGAAACTCAGGAGAATGACTGGAGAAGTGAAAATTCTAGGTCAAAATAGCCAAAGCAGAAAAAAAAATCTCCCATTTATCTCGCTTTCCAAAATTGGCTATTTAGCCTAGATCAGGGATGGCGAACCTTTTTGAGCCCGAGTGCCCAAACTGGATCGCTGAACCAACTTGTGTCTCAAAGTGCCAACCCCGCAATTAGACCTGAATACGGATTTTAGAAAAAACACTTCATACGACTGTTTGAACTAATTATGTGCTTAAGTCTTGATGAATATACGTGCCCCCAGCTCTCACAGGGATATATTACGCGCCCCCAGCGTCTTCCTCCCAGCGCACATGGGCAAATGATGCTGCCTGGCCGCTCGTTGAAGTCCACCAGCCGCGATCTCGCGACTGGCAGACTTCAACGAGCGGCCAGGCAGCATCATTTGCCCGTGCTGGGGAGGAAGATGCTCAGAGCGGCAGTGAGGCAAGCCTATGGCTCGCGTGCCGACACAGTCGGCCCCGCGTGTCAGGTGTGGCACGCATGCCATAGGTTCGCCATCACTGGTCTAGATTCTCTTCTCCTGGTTTTCACCTCTGAATAACCTGGATATTGTTTTTATGTTGCTGGTTTCTTGCTTTTATTGTTGCTCTACAGGAAACAGAGGGCTGGTTACTTGTTCTCATACTATCACAGTCCTTGCTTGTTATTCCATTTGAAACAAAGAATAAAAATTATAAAAAGCTAATTCAAGTTACTAAATAAACTGTACTTCTGTCAAGTGAAACAAAATGAATTGTAATTTGTAAACCTATTCTATGGTGCATGTTTTCAATTTTCCTGAAAATTTCCAATTTTTACGGAAAGAAAAAAATATATATTTTTTTCCCATGGCTTCAAAATTTCCAGAAAGGTTACATCTCTACGCAACAGGGATCTCCTCCAGAGGCAGAAAGACTGGCTGGAACACAGCGATCAGACTACTGCAGTCATCACACTGCTCTTTAGCGGTCTCCAGCACCCTGCAGCCAGATGCACCGCAGCCACAGAGCATCGCCAGAGATACGGACGCCTGAAGCCTCCACTCCCCAGCACACTCGAAGCACAGTCAGTTCTCCAAGGTCTCCCCTCGTCAGTGGGTGCTCTTTGTCTGCCAGCAGCATCGTCAGCCACATAGCGAGGCCCAAAAACCTCAGCCTTCGAGTCACCCCCAGGAGGAACAGACAGGCTATCCTGTTGCCAATCTTCACACACCAACAGTTGTGGAGGCCGGTAGATGTGGGCCCACCATCCCCACAGCCAGCTTCCTCTCAGGTATGGAAGAAGGGGGGGGGGGTGGTCTCGCAGGGCAAAGGAAAATGCAGAGGGGTTTGGTGCGTTGGTCGCAAGATGGCTGCCGCCATCAGTAGGCCACAGGGAGAGGAGGCCCAAAGCCACTCGTGGCACCGTTACCACGGCTTGGGACCCTGCTGACATTGATCCGAAGTCAAACCTCTGGAAAGCCGAGGAAAGGGTGCCGATTACAGCACATCAGGGCAGGCACAAACACCCAATATCAGGCTGAGCAACACTGAGCAAGGGAAATGGCAACCGCTCTCAGTGACCAGACTCAACCCCCCCCCCTTTTTATTCAACAGTTTAGTCTTTTCATTTGCAGCAAAAAAAAAAAAAAAAAAAAAAAAAAAAAAAAATCAATTTATTTAACCTTTTTCCTAGCAAATTTTTTTTAAAAAAAATTAAAATAAAACGCATGGAAATAATATGATTAAGAAAAAACAAAATTGCCATTTTTTTTACTCCTGTTCAGCTTTTTTTTGGCGGCATGTAAGGCAGATGCATTCAGCGGATCCATTTAGCACACTTTGCAGACCCTGCATTGAATGCTGAATTGAACTGGAGTGCACGGATTGAAAGCCCCAAAATTTTGTTTCTCTTTGAATAAGGCTGGGTTCACACCTGAGCGTATCTCATGCACATTTTACGCGCGTCTTGTCGGGCGTTTTTGACTATTAGATACGCGCATTTTTTGAAGTCTATGGCTGCAAACGCGCTGTAATATGCCACAAAGAAGCTCCTGTACTTCTTTGGGTGTAGGGTGTTTTACAGCGCTTTCCTACACACTGTAAAATGCCCAGGTGTGAACCATGCTCATAGGTAATAATGGGATTTCAGTGTTTGAGCGTTTTACAGCACGTACGAACGTGCTGTAAAACGCCCTGGTGTGAACCAGGCCTTACCCATTTCAATTCAAATTAACCTTTACCACAGGTGTTCCAATTTCTGCATCACCTTCTAAAGATTTATTTATTATCTGGATTTTAAAAAGGAATGGCAAGAGTAGAATGGAGGAAAAAAAAAATAATATCTATTTAAAAGCGGCAAATCTGTAAAACACAGCACACATTCTCCTACACCACAACAGATTCTTAGGAGATTATAGCCATTAGGGAATGTCCATAGAATATAATGGATAAATTTCAACAAATTCAGAAAAATCTGAAATCACAGCTGTTCCCTAAATACAGCAGCAGATTCTTGGAATCCTAGATAATTTTTTGTGAGCAAGGGTGAATGCAGGCCTGGACTGGGACAGCTAGCTCCTACCTAGCTCCTGCTGAAGAGGGTCCAATAAACCCGAAACAGTGCTGTCCAGCAGTGGCTTTGACCTAGGGCTGAAACAACTAAATAGATAATGAAAATAGTTGTCAACTAAATCGATAGATGATGTTAAACGTTTATAACTTCAGGATCTACATTGCAGAAGATGTGCCTCTGTTTTACGCTCTATGATTTAGTTCTAAGGTTAGGTCAAACATAACCCAGTTTGGGCAGAGGAGCTGTTCCAACGGTGTTTTATCCTTACTTGGAGCCCTGTGCCATCAACCCACACTCCCGGCCTCTGTCTCTCTCCAGTCTGGTCCATTTGCTCAAAACTACCTCTAACATTCGGATTTGGTCCCGTGCCTAAACTGTTTGTTCTTGACTTTATTTTAACCCCTTCGCTGCGGAGGACGCGCTCAGCGCGTCCTCCCGCAGGTAACGTTCCTTGCGGTGGACGCGCTGAGCGCGTCCTCCCTTTGGGGCCAGCATTCGGCTGCCCTAACGGTACCTGGAATTAACCCCATGGGGGCTGGATCACGAATCAGCGCCGATTCGTGATCCTTTCCTGGAGCTGGCCAACATCTTGGATGTCGGCCAAGTATCCGGGAATGCCCCCTGAGGACTGGCATCATCGTGCATAGCACGATGACGCCAGTCCTGGAGTTAACCCCTAACTGCCACCAATGGTGGAGATAGGGGGTTCATTGGACCCCCTATCTCCCGATCCGTGGCAGTTAGGGGTTAATGTTTGATATTGTTGGATCGGCCAGAGCATGGCCGTTCCAATAATACCAAACATGAGTATGAAAAAAGTTTTTAAAAAAAAGTTAAGATAAAACATTTTATAATAAAAAAAAAAAAGGTTTTTTTTTGGTTTGTTGATGCAGCAATATTATTCCCATTTCAATTATAATGTGAACAATGATGCTGCACTAACGATTTTTGTATGCGGTGCGTTTGTTAAAAATCGTGTAATTTTTACCAAAAAAAAAAAAAAAATGTAACGAGACCCCATCTCTAATTTTAACAAGCGCGCCCCATACAAAATATAACCGCAATTGCTCGCATGTGAAAAAAAACCACTTTACACGTTGTAAATTATTGAAAATTCATATTTTATTGCATTTTTTGTTATACAGACAGGGTTGCACCGATACCGATACTAGTATCGATATCGGTGCCGATACCGGGTACTGCACGAGTACTTGGTACTCGTGCAGTACCCCCGATATTTTTTTCCGATACCGGAAGCCGGCATCGAGCCGGCTTGCCGGTATCCGAGGGGCTGCGGCGGCTGTCCGAATGCTCTATCGGCATTCGGACAGGCCCTGCAGCTCCTCTCCTAACTTGGTTTATACTTACCTTCCTTCCTTCAGCGCCGCCGGGAAAGTCTTCGCGCGCGCTCCTTGGAAGGTCCCCAGCCGTGACCATGTGATCGCGGCTGAGGTCCTTCCAACGAGCGCACGCGCGGAAACTTTCCCGGCGTCGCTGAAGGAATGTGGTAAGTATAAACAAAGTGAGCAGCTGCAGGGCCTGTCTGAATGCAGATGAGAGCAGCTGCAGGGCCTGTCTGAATGCAGATGAGAGCAGCTGCAGGGCCTGTCTGAATGCAGATGAGAGCAGCTGCAGGGCCTGTCTGAATGCAGATGCTCTCCGCTCATACTTACCTTCCTTCAGCGACGCCGGGAAAGTTTCCGCGCGCGCGCGCTCGTTGGAAGGACCCCAGCCGCGATCACATGGTCCCACGTGGTCGCGGCTGGGGTCCTTCCAAGGAGCGCGCGCGCGAAGACTTTCCCGGCGGCGCTGAAGGAAGGTAAGTATGAGCGGAGAGTGGGGGGCATTATCCATGAGCAGGGGGGCATTATCCATGAGCAGGGGGGGCAATTATCCATGAGCAGGGGGGGCAATTATCCATGAGCAGGGGGGGCAATTATCCATGAGCAGGGGGGCACATCCATGAGCAGGGGGGCACATCCATGAGCAGGGGGGGGCACATCCATGAGCAGGGGGGGGCACATCCATGAGCAGGGGGGGCACATCCATGAGCAGGGGGGCACATCCATGAGCAGGGGGGGGCACATCCATGAGCAGGGGGGGGCACATCCATGAGCAGGGGGGGCACATCCATGAGCAGGGGGGGGCACATCCATGAGCAGGGGGGGCACATCCATGAGCGGGGGGGCACATCCATGAGCGGGGGGGGCACATCCATGAGCAGGGGGGGCACATCCATGAGCAGGGGGGGCACATCCATGAGCAGGGGGGCAGGATATCCATGAGCAGGGGGGCAGGATATCCATGAGCAGGGGGGCAGGATATCCATGAGCAGGGGGGCAGGATATCCATGAGCAGGGGGCAGGATATCCATGAGCAGGGGGCAGGATATCCATGAGCAGGGGGCAGGATATCCATGAGCAGGGGGCAGGATATCCATGAGCTGGGGCAATATCCATGAGACCTGGGGGCTTTATAGAAGGTCTGTTCTTCTTGGAAAGCGTCACATGACATAAAATAAAAGTATCGGTAATTGGTATCGGTGAGTACTTGAACAAAAGTATCTGTACTCGGTCTTAAAAAAGTGGTGTCAGTGCATCCCTAATAATAATGACATATTATGAATCTGCCTAGTCTGACGGAAAGAACGATATATAATATGTCTGGGTCATATACTAAAATAAGCCTTCAAAAACACGTTTAACCCTTTCGCTGCTGAGGCTTTTCCCGCCCCTGTGCTGAGGTCATTTTTACCGGTTTTGCTCATCATGTTTAAACGTGTTTTGCAGGCTTATTTTAGTATATGACCCAGACATATTATATATCATTCTTTCCGGCAGACTCGGTAGATTCATAATATGTCATTATTATATGTATACGTTATGTCATGTCTGTATATTATAACAAAAAAATGCAATAAAATATGTATTTTCAATAATTTACAATGTGTAAAGTTTTTTTTTCACATTTTAACATGCGAGCAATTGCGGTTATATTTTGTATGGGGTGCGCTTGTTAAAAAAATTAGAGATGGGGTCTCGTTACATTTTTTTTGGGGAAAATTACGCGATTTTTAACAAACGCACCGCATACAAAAATCGTTAGTGCAGCATCATTGTTCACATTATAATTGAAATGGGAACAATATTGCTGCATTAACAAACCAAAAAAAAGAAAAAGTATTTTTTTATAATTTTTTTTTTGACAAAAATTTTCACAGTAGTGTTTGGGATCGTTGGAACGGCCATGCTCTGGCCGATCCAACCATACCAAACTTTAACCCCTAGCTGCCACGGATCGGGAGATGGGAGTTCCAATGAACTCCCTATCTCCACCGTTGGTGGCAGTTAGGGGTTAAGTCCAGGACTGGCGTCATCGTGCTACGCACGATGACGCCAGTCCTCAGGGGGAGTTCCCGGAGGCTTGGCCGACATACAAGATGTCGGCCAGCTCCGGGAAAGGATCGCGAACCGGCGCTTTTCAGCGCCGATTCGCGATCCAGCTCCCCAGGGGTTAATGCCAGGCACCATTTGGAAGGGCAGGCTGTGCCCTTCCAAATGGTGCCTGGGTTAACCCCCGCAGAGCCGCCGATCGGGAGGGAGAGAGGTCCGAAGGACCCCCCCCCCCCCGCACATGCGGGGGGGGGGGCGCCTGAATTAGGTGTCATCGCGCTGCCGCGATGACACCTAATTCCGGCGGCTGCGGTCCCGGATGCCGGGCTGACAGCGAGGATGTCAGCCCGCACGGGGGGGGGGGGCAGCGATCAGCCAGAACCCGGCCGAACGCTGACCCCAAATGGGAGGACGCGCTCAGCGCGTCCTCAGCACAGCAGCAGGAATGCGGAGGATGCGCTGAGCACATTGAAGTGGTTAAAGATGAGAAAAAAAAAAAAAAAAAGTAAAAATGAGCTCAGCACAGAGGAGAGAAAAGCCTCAGCAGCGACGAAAGGGTTAAAAAGAGACACTTTAATACTCAAACGTGGTCAGGGTGCGTAAAGTGGTATGGCTGTGTGGAATGCCCCCCTTTCCATGCTGACATTATCCTGAGCACTTATTGCAGCATTAATTCAAGGAGAAACCAGACATGGACTAGAGCTGCGCACGCACATCAGTTCATCACTTTGACCAGGCGCTTGTGTACCTTATGTGCAAAAAGTAAGCAAGTTACTTACTACATAATATTTTTTTAATCCATTGAATAAAAAAAATAGGAATCGAATTTGGAAATAATCGTTAGGGCTGCAACTGATATCTGCGGGGGGGGGGAAGAAACACACACCTAGAATGCCATTGATTGAAGGATTCTATGTGAAAAGAGACCCTGGATGCAAAAAAGAGAGAGATGTAATTTACATAGCTTACCCAAAGTTCTGTGCTGCATATGTGGAATGCAGCACAGGAGCTCTGGGGTTCAGTTCTTTGAATTGCTGTGATGTTTATTATTGCAGAAGCTATTTGCACAACAATTTGCAGGCATTTTAAACTTAGCATCCCACTTCTGTCTACTACTATGCACCTGGAGGGAGGGGGCTGAATCCCTGGGGAGAAGGGGGGAGTGGGCAGTGATGCTGGGCACCCTGGTGGTGAAGGATCCAGGCAGCTGTATAAGAGATGCAGCCAGGCGGCAAACGCCCGGTATGTCTGATGGCCAGTCTGGGTGAATGATATACTCTGAGCATTCCATGGTGTGTAGTAGTAAAATATATCAACTCTAGGTCTGACAAATCTGAAATAAACAGTACAAAACGAAAAAAAATGTAGCGCTGATCGAATATGCAAGGAAAAAAAAATTTAAAAAAAATTGCTCAAACACTCAGAATGGTCCTTGTTGCTCAACCATCAACATAAAGATACAAAACAGTATAGCGAGGGTAAATAAATCTCACTCACATGAGGTAGAACCCTCCTGGTTCTGCTGAGGAAGCCTTTTGATACATTATCTATCTTGGCGAAACGCGTCCTGGCTATTTGTTTGTTTTTATTTGATATTAAATATTTAATTTCATTTAAAAGCAATTTTTATTGGTTTTCATTTACCCTACAAAACATCTTTTGGAGTTACTATTGGCTCCTCTGAGTGGATTCTTGGATCCAGTAACCTCCCGGACATCTGAAATATCTATCCTCGCTAGGAGACCTGATCCATTCCAGAAGGGGCATTTGGGTGGCCAGTGAACGACCCTAAAAACGATTGACCCAGAACCAGGAGGGTTCTACCTCATGTGAGTGAGATTTATTTACCCTCGCTATACAAGTGATATATGGGTCGCACTATGATGTCTCCTTTTCTTTGTATTCTTATTTGAGGGATATTCTGAAGAGGACTACAAAAAAGTCTTGAAACTCATCACATCTCAAGGACATTGTTATCGCTACACTACCCCTCTGTTTTAAATCTGAAATAAAGCTTCACTCCATTACTCTACACGTTTCGCCATGAAGATTGCCACTCTCTGTATACTCCTGATGATGCCAATCTTCATGGCGAAACGTGTAGAGTAATGGAGTGAAGCTTTTTGCAAATTTAAATCTTTTTTATTTTGCTGTTCTCTGGTAACCTGTTTGTCATCCTATTTGCTGCAGCTCTGCCTATGCGGAGGCGCGTTCAATACCTCAGCCGCTGCAAGTGCTAAGTTAGCAACTTGCCATTGAACGCCGTTCAGCCACTCAGCGCTCAGCACTGCTAACTTAGCACTTGCAGCGACCCGAGGAGATGCTGCGAGTAGCTGAGTGACGTATTCAAGATGGCCACCGCCATGAAGCAAGTAACAATTCCGTACAGCAATGTTAATTTTGAGGTTTTTGTTCACCAAAGCACAAAATATGTATTTACCCCTGCACAGAGACATATATTACAGGTCAATTTAGATTTTGTTTCAAAAGTAAACATAACGTTTATTCAATAAAAACTGTCATTTGTGGTGTGTGCATACAAAACGGAATTGTGCTGACTGCTTTTCTTTATTATATTTTGTCCGAGTGATACGAAAAACAATCTGCATCTTTCATTTAAAAAAATAAAAAAAAAATTGGCCATTTTGGATTCAAAATGCGCATCCAAAGCGTTCAATGACACTGCTGCGCTGCAGCAATTCAGCAGCTGCTGAGGTATTGAACGGGGCTCAGATTTGGAGTGCTCCCAGCACTGGCTAACTGCACATCTACTTTCTCTACCCTACCACACTAAGATACTCTTTATGTTGCCATTATACTCCGGTTTGGAGACTCTTACCTATTACTGCGGACCCACTTCTCTGGTCTATTAACTTAAGTAGGTTAGAAGTGTGTGTACCCAGGAGCTTTCTGCAGTGTTACCTGCTTGTATAGATGGACCTTTAGTAGGCCATATTCCTTTTCATGCCAGACACGGAGTCAAACCTTTGTGTTCACTGTACCTAACTTGTTGTCAAATGGTTACTGAGACTTAATATTGTCTTTTGCTTTATGCATGAATAAAAGCTTTTTCATTTTTCTCCTCTCAGCAGCATAGGCATTTATATTTATCCATGCTCCAGGGTTACCCCCTTTTTTTCGTCCCACGTTTTATACTGTCTGCAATGCTACTGACGAGGGGTTATCACCCGTGCTCTGACTTTCTCAATTAGCACATACCATATATATTTTCTAAATCCCAAAGTGTCCCTAAACTTCTACTCAAAAGAAATACACAAATTAAACTTAACGGGATTGAAGTTGCCACACGTTTTGAATTTGAGACACACACCCTATTCCAAGACAGGTGCTAAATGGCAAATGCTAACGGAAACATGAGTGAGAAACATGAATAGTTTAGAGATTAGAGCTTAACAGTTAATTTTAAAAAGGGGAAAAAAAACTGGTAACGCACTTCTCTTTTATTGGATCCGGCTCTAATATTTTACGCAAATTGCAGATTCTGCTACATTTTTAAGCAAGCTTCGAGGTCTGCACTAGTTTTTGATGCAAGCTTCATATTTCTGAGAAATAGATTCTGCTCCATTTTTTTTATTTTTACGTACTACATTCTGTTTTGGATGTTATTTTGACGCTTTGTTCTGCCTACACAACCATTTTTTCCACCTGAAATGACCGTTTCATCTAGCATCTGAATGAGAGGATGAATTTTCAAATCACGCTCATAAACATCACACATTACTGTTAGATTTATTGCTATGGCGCTCTTAAATGGAAGGGTGTTGGGATAGGTTGCTACGGTGATGTTATGCCAGGGGCAGATGTGGAAATTTGTTGGGGGGGGGGGGCAGCTCCAACAAGTGGTTTATTAAGGATCCCTAAAATTTCTTATAATGGCCCTGAGTGTAATGTGGTTGTTTCAGACAAATGTGGCAGCAGGGCCCTGGCACTGAGTGACTGACATCCACAGGAGAACTGGGTCTGTTTAAAAATAGATGGCATTTTGTAAAATAAGAACGATTCTCCTCCTGCAGCAGCTACATATTGTGCAACACAGGTTTTGTTGAACGTGGTGGACAGCTGGCCCTTAAAAAAAAAAACAAAAAAAAAAAAAACACCAAATTTGTAGCCTAAGGCTAATGTCAGACGAACGCATTCTGAGCACACTGTGCGTCCTTGCACAACTTACTTTCTGACTGATATACTGTAGACACCACACGGTCTGTTTTTTTTTTTTTTTTTACTTATGTAGATGGGAAATGAAGAAAAAAAAAAAATTGATACATGATATGAAAAACTATTTTGTCCGTCAAATGCTGGACGTCAAAAATGCAGTCCGCCTGACTACGTTCCATCACTCACACATAAAGCTACGCAGACGTGGCGCACTGTGCGTCCTAGCGGTTTGACGTTCTTGCCTAAATTGCGTCTGGTGTCACATGCGTTGTGCGTCTGCACTTCTGTGCGGACGTACTTAGTGTGTGGTCTCTATGGATCATAATTTTATGCTACGACGGACGTTAAAATGTGCGGCAACACGGACATGATCACTGCGTTCATCTGACACGGGCCTAAGGCCAGGTGCACACAGCTTAGTCTGCAGCGCACAGTACGCGCTGCAAAAAAAGGATGCACTTTATTAAAGGAAGAGATTGTTAGACGCCAGACAAGCCGTTATTTTTTGACGGACGTCGTAAAAACTGAAATTGAGCAGGTGCGCTCATTTGATGTTCTATTCCCACCTTCACCACGCAGCCAACATCGTCAATATGAAGTCAATCATACCGCTTTCGCGTTGGTGTTTCCATAACAGACGTCTTCAGCAAGCACTACAACGGACGTCATAACACTGTGCGCAGCTGACTACACTCATGTGCACCCGGCCTAAAAGCGGCCGGTAAAGTGCACCCTGTAGTGTCCAGGTGCAATTTAGCTGCAATATACCATACGGGGAGGTGCGAGATTTCATCCTTTGAGAAAATATCGCAGCCAGTACTTACCCAGCTCAATATTGTCACCGTCATGGATTAAGTTTACTGGGAGGGTCATCATGCAGGTGTGCAATTGGCCACATTGGTACGTTGACTTATTCTTAAAACAGTTTATTCTTTTCGTTTGCAGCAAAAAGTTTGGGTTTTTTTTAAGGTTTTCTTGGGGATTTTTTCCCAGTTACATTTTTAATTCTGAATATTTTTTTTACCTTGTTTATATTTATTCCGTAACAGACCTTATTCATATTACTTCCAGGCATTTCCATGCACTAGTGTTTTGGGCTTTAAAAGTTGAGTTTTTTTTCTTTTGGCAGCTACGTATGACAGGTAGTCTGCATTTGTTGATGGGTTTGCGGCGGCAGCGTTCAGTGGTTTTTCGAATCAATCCAAGGGTTTTGCGGCAAATTATGCCTTCGATTCAGCAGTTTGGTGATGGGTTCAGTGGGTTGAGTCGCCGCACTAGAGACCCATCGGTGAAGGCTGAATTTACTGCAGAGTGGACGAAGTGCAGCAAACTGGAGCACCGAAATCTCTGAATAACCCCTATAAATGTATTCATGCTGATGGGCAGTGCAGGAAAAAAAATGCCATCCCCGCTCCATGTAGAATCCATTCACTGCAGGTAAGGAATCCTAGGTGGCCTGCCTCTATTTCCTTCCTGCAGTATAGTAAACATGTTGCAGGGCAGCACTTTTACCTGTGCCCTTACTCAGCATGAAATAGTAACGTGTGTCCATGAAAATATGGCCGAACTGGCAACTCTAATGGCGGGGAAATTTAATAGCCAGGTAAGATTATCCATACAGGTATTACGGAGCTGGAAAGACAATTTGGGAAGCCAGAAGCCTGCAGGCCCCTGGATTGGCCCATTCGCTTGGGCAAGGAAAATGGTGTATTATGGCCAGCAGTGAGCTCCTGCACAGGAATGTATCTGCTACCATTAGGCCTGTGCGTGATTAGCAGCTGAGGTGACGCGGTTATTCAGCCCTGCGGGTACACGGGAAGCTCCACTCATCAGCTTTGGGCCTGTGTTGTAGACGCGATGCTTTTACCTGTACTGCGTTGTATTGCGGCACCGAGGGAGAACTCCGCACCGCTACAACGCAATTAAACACCCCCTCCAAAGCCGCGCTGGTGCTCACCTTATAGTTCGCCATCCTCTCTCCGCGCTGCCCACGGTCTTGTGGTTTGTTTCCCAGCGGTCTCCTCGGTAACGACCTTGTTTGGTGAGCGCATGCGTACAACGCGCCGTACCTTTTTCACTATATGCGCGCGCGCGCTCCCATGACGAGGCTGGCACCAGAGCGCGCGCGATGTGTCTGCACTGGGGCGCTGGCGTGTGGCGGCCGCTCGTGCTAGCGCGTCCGTTTCCCATGGTTACGGAGCGCGCTGAGTGTGATGACAACAGTGATATCAATGAAACTTCCCGGTCTCGGGCGTGTGGAGGCTGAGCTGCCTGTGGATGGTGGGCCGCCAGGTGGCGCCACCCTCTGTCACCTCCAATCCAGTGAATCCCTCATCCTGCTCCATCATGTGTACAAAAGAAACTGCTGCAGGCCTGGCTGGACACTACTTGAGGCAACCAAATGCATTTATATTAATGTGAACCTAAATGAGCATTTTATCTACAACATCCTCAACACACACACTTCTATAAACATGGAAGGATAGCAAGAAGCAAGTGTACATATTACAGGTGACCCTGTTGTAACACCAAGCCAACAGCCGTTAACATTACAGTGGCTCTCTATTACAGTGGTTCTCAACCGTGTTATGCGTACTCCAGGGGGTACCCGTACCACATGCAGGGGGTACCCGTACCACATGCAGGGGGTACCCGTACCACATGCAGGGGGTACCCGTACCACATGCAGGGGGTACCCGTACCACATGCAGGGGGTACGCCCAGGGGCGGACTGACAGACCAGGGTGGGGCTTTGCTTTACATTAGCCAGCCCGAGACTCAACACCAGACTGGTTCCCCATTTCTCACCCATTTGACACTCAGTTTTTGGGGGTTTTATTTCGTGCGGAGACGTTTTGTATGAATTTTTTTTTATTTTACACTGAGAAACGGTTAATGTAAAATATATTTAGTAATTATTTGGTTTATTATTTAGGCATAAAAACCTTTTCTGGTTTTTGTTTTCTTTTTTATATACCAGTTTAAAGGGTCGTTTTGTTTAAGCCTATTTAATGTTATGCTGTATTTATTAAGAACATACTTTGTGTTTGCACTGAAAAACTGTACATAATTTGTATAAAACCCTCATACAAAGGCTGGTTGGAACAGCTCTTGACGAGGAACCAGATCCGGCACAACACCGGCCTATCGGCGCCGCTTAGGGTTGCCATCTGTCCAGTTTTCACCTGCAATTTCGTGGTGCAATTTCGTGGCCATTCAGCAATTCAAAAGCAGGCAAAAATAAAATTGGGAATAATGTAACATAATAAAAATGGGAGGAAAATAACAATGAAATAATTATTACACATTACTGTGATTTTCATTGCTGTGGAGCTCTGTCATACACTCATACACAGCGCACATTACTGTGAGTTTTATTACTGAGTAGCTCTGTGATATGCTCATACACTTTTAGTTAATTTGCTGTGGAGCTCTGCGACATGCTCAAACACACCGTATTACTATTAGTTTTATTGCTGTGGAGCTCTGTGATACAATCATCCACAGCGCACATTACTGTGAGTTTTATTGCTATGGAACTCTGATACGCTCATGCACACTGCACATTACTGTGAGTTTTATTGCTACGGAACTCTGATACGCTCATGCAGGGGCGGATCCAGAGACTAGTCTCGGGAGGGGCACTTACAGAAAATAAGGTGTTTTAGCAGAGAGCCCGACTCACGAGAATTTACAGAGGGCCCGGCTCACAGGAGCTTACAATCTAGAGGAGCAGAGGGCCCGGCTCACAGGAGCTTACAATCTAGAAGAGCAGAGGGCACCCAGGAGTTTACAATCTAGAGGAGCAGAGGGCACCCAGGAGTTTACAATCTAGAGGAGCAGAGGACACCCAGGAGTTTACAATCTAGAGGAGCAGAGGGCACCCCGGATTTTACAATCTAGAGGAGCAGAGAGCCCCCAGCTCACACATGGATTTGCCCCCAGCTCATGGATTTGCCCCCAGGTCATGGATTTGCCCAGCTCATGGATTTGCTCAGGTCATGGATTTGCCCAGCTCATGGACTTGCCCCCAGCTCATGGATTTGCCCAGCTCATGGATTTGCCCCAGGTCATGGATTTGCCCCCAGCTCATGGATTTGCCCCCAGCTCATGGATTTGCCCCCAGGTCATGGATTTGCCCAGCTCATGGATTTGCCCCAGCTCATGTATTTGCCCAGCTCATGTATTTGCCCAGCTCATGGATTTGCCCCCAGCTCATGGATTTGCCCAGCTCATGTATTTGCCCAGCTCATGGATTTGCCCAGCTCATGGATTTGCCCCAGCTCATGGATTTGCCCCCAGCTCATGGATTTGCCCAGCTCATGGATTTGCCCCCAGCTCATGGATTTGCCCCCAGCTCATGGATTTGCCCCCAGGTCATGGATTTGCCCAGCTCATGGATTTGCCCCCAGGTCATGGATTTGCCCAGCTCATGGATTTGCCCCCAGCTCATGGATTTGCCCCCAGCTCATGGATTTGCCCCCAGGTCATGGATTTGCCCAGCTCATGGATTTGCCCCCAGCTCATGGATTTGCCCCCAGGTCATGGATTTGCCCAGCTCATGGATTTGCCCCCAGCTCATGGATTTGCCCCCAGGTCATGGATTTGCCCCCAGTTTACACATGGATTTGCCCAGCTCTCACCTAGATATTGCTCCAGGCCTCCAGCTCCGGCAGGGGTTGACTCTGAGCCGGGGACCCGATGCCGGGCAGCGCGGGAGTGTCTGCCCGGTCCTGAAGAGTCCGTCCTGTTGAGTGATGCGGCTGCGTGGCGTGCGTGCGCAGGTCATGCGGTCCGGCCAGTCAGGTGGTACAGAGACTCAGTACCACCTGATTAGCCGGACCACGTGACCGCCGGCGCCTGCACGCAGCCGCTTTACTCTTCAGGACCGGGCAGGCAGTCCGGCGCTGCCCGGCATCGGGTCCCCGGCTCAAATCTCGGGGGGGGGCAATTGCCCCGTTGCCCCCCCCCTGGATCCGCCCCTGCGCTCATGCAGACTGCACAGTACTGTGAGTTTTACATTACTCTTAGTTTTATTGAGTAATAGTAGTTTTATTGCTGTGGAGCTCTGTCATACACTCATACACAGCGCACATTACTGTGAGTTTTATTACTGAGTAGCTCTGTGATATGCTCATACACTTTTAGTTAATTTGCTGTGGAGCTCTGCGACATGCTCAAACACACCGTATTACTATTAGTTTTATTGCTGTGGAGCTCTATGATACTCTCACTCACACTGCACATTACTTTGAGTTTTATTGCTGTGGAGCTGTGATACACTCATACACACTGCACGTTACTGTACACTGCTGCTCCTAATCACACACTTGTGACTATGGGCTGCTGTAACATCCTGTATTGTGCTTTCCTCTAGTTAGTATCCTTTGTAGTTTGCACTTGCCACTGGTCTAAAAAAAAAAAAATTCCAGGACTGCTTTTTATTCCCACTCTGGCGCTGCCAAGACCTACGCAAATAACGTAGGTCGCGATGACTGCAGTGCAGGTGCTGAGCTGCACTACATGTATTTTCTTAGCATAATAAATAATTCTCTTTAACACAAGGATGTACATGTGGTTGTCGCGTGCATGTTGACGATGCAGTATGTGGGTGTGTCTTGTGTATGGTAGGGGGCCCCTCTACTATCCTGTTTCCCAGGAGCCCCATCAGTTGTCAGTCCGCCCCTCGGTACGCCTATGTTTTCACCCGGACCGAACAGGTTTTGAACTCTTTGGCCGGTTTTTGCAATGAGCCTAACACGGACATACAGTTATCCAGGGCTAGGCACATTAATCAGGGGTGCAGAGGGTGCCAGGCACACAGCCTTGCAGAGCCCAGCTCCTGGATGCTCTTCCCTGTGCCCCTTACCATGCAGGATACATAAAGGGCAAAAAGGCAGAGCTCCAGCTGATGTGTGTGTCTCCCCCGCTTGCTGGCCCCACCCCCTCTGTGCCAGCACCAGCAGCAGGTCCTTTCAGGGAGATACACAGACAGGACTCTCTTTCTCCCCCATTTCTTATCCTCCACTCTGCTCCCCACTTTTACCCCTTTCCCCACTCTCCCCTTTTCTCCCTCCTCTCTTTCCTCACTCCCCTTTTCTCTCTCCTCTCTCTCCTTTTCTCCCTTTCCTCTTCTCCCCCTTTCCTCCCTCTCTCTCTCCTTTTCTACCTCCCTATTTCACACTCCCCTTTTCTACCTCCCTCTCCCCGTTTATCCCTTCCTCTCCCCTTTTCGCACACGCCCCTTGTCTCCCTCCGTTTCCTGTCCGACCCTCTCTATTTTGTCCCTCCCTCTCTCACACTTCACTTTTCTCCCGCCCCATTTTCTCATTCTCCCCTCTCCCATTTTCTCCCCTCCTCTCCCTTTTACTACCCTCTCACTCTCCCCTTTTCTTCCTCCCTCTCCTCCTCTCCCATTTTTATGCTATCGGCATACCCCATTTTCATTGATTTTACCTGAAATTACCTCTTTGTCACTTATGATTGCAAGTTGTTGCGAGTCAGTGACTGCTTTAGTGTTAAAATATGGTGCTGCATTTTTAGGATAATGTGATTATTGTATCATTTTATGTAGATATCCACAATTATTTAACCCCTTAGTGACCGGGCAGTTTTACAAAAGTCCATCCTTTAGTGCCCGCTGCTGTTTTTACGTTTCTGCGCTGTTGGGGTTTAGGTCAAATTTTCCTCTTATTCGTTTATGCAACCCACACATATTATACACCGTTTTTCCCGCCATTACATGGACTTTCTAAAGATACCATTCTTTCCATCATATCATATAATTTACTGTAAACGAAATATGAAATATGATGAAAAAAATTGAAAAAACACACTTTCTTGAAATTTAATACCCAAAATCTACAACCACCAATCTATCTCCACTTGGCAGCTAGGGGGTTAACTTGCCCACTGACGTCATCACACATATGGTGAGGATGTCAGTGGGTGGGGGGTGACCCGGAGGCTTGGCTGACATCCAAGATGTCAGCCACCTCCAGGTTTGAATCATGATTCGACGCCAATTGGCGCTGAATCGCGATCCAGCAGTAAAATAGTTAATGCTATACACCACTGAAAAGGGGAGACTCTCCCCTTTCCAGCGTTGTAATTTTTTTTTCCTATGATGTATGGTTGGGGAGATGGAGGGCTCCAATGGAGCCCCCCTCCCCTTTTTGATTTTTACTGCAGGCGTCGGTGGGCGCCTGCCGATGATGTCATTGCGCCTGCCGGCCCCCTAAAAAGGCAGGGCAGGCGGCGAGAGAGGTATGTATCAGGCGGGAGGGAGGTTAGGAGACCCCTGACGTACCATGTACGTCTGCGGGTCTAAGGGAGACTTCCCTATCGGACATACATGGTACGTCAGCGGTCGGGAAGGGGTTACTATTTTACTTCTGCAGGGTGTGATCTAACAATGGCTACAACATCCGAAAGAAGAAAATGCAGTAATGACCCAGATATCTTCTGCTACACCTGTGGCAGCTCCACTTTGCAGGATCTGATGCTGTTTTTATTGAAAATGCAATATTTGATATCTCAAAAACCTGATGTGATAGACAAAAACTGATGCCAGATTTGGAATCAGCACCCAAAAACTACCGTAAAACCGTTGGAATACCTTATGCCAAAAAAAGTGTGTTGACCAGTGATCGGCCAACTAATCGTTTTTGAGAATAATTGTTAGTTGCAGCCCTAGTGATTGTATATATGTGTGTGTCTGCAAGTGTGTATATTTGGTATTTATGTGTATGTGGAACTGCACTAATTGGAATTGTGTGTCTGCAAGTGTGTTAGTTTGGTACTGTGTGTGTGTTAATGAATGATTGTTTCCTCTAGACTGTAAGCTCCTATGAGCAGGGCCCTCTACACCTCTTGTTTCCATCTTATGTCCGTCTATATGTATTTCGTTCCCTTTGGTTATTGTAAAGCGCTGCGGAAACTGTTGGCGCTATATAAAGGATGACAATAATAATAATAATGTATTTATCAATGTATGTGTGTGTATCTGTATTACATACAGCAACCATCACAAACACATATACTGACATTACACACACACAAACCATTACACCCAATCAATAGAAATTATTTTCTCGACACCGGAAACTTAGGAGTTCTTTTTAGACCTGCAGGGCCAGGGTACTTCTCCGTAAAAAGTTGAGAAACACTGCTCTATTACAAGTGAAACATTACAGGGGTTATTTAGGTGGGGCAGCCGTGACACTGAATTTGCACTGTAGTTGCCAGCAATGGTGCAAATCGTTACAATTGCTGCTACAACTATACAGTGGTGAACCGACAAGTCTTGAGGCCCCCACACTGGCAGATTCAGAGAGAGGGCAGAAGGACCATTTGCGCCCCCCACGAGTTGCAATCCCATTGTTGGAGATACAGGGGACCTTTGGATGTTTGAATCCCTGTATCTCCGGTCTGGCAACACACAAGCTACATAGTCCATTGAGGTGTCTTTGAAAAGGACAGATTCGGGTATTTCCACAGGTACCAAGCAAGACTATGATCAAAATACAGCATTGTGTGTTTTATCTCAATTTTGTTTAAAATTGTGTATTTCCTTAGAAAAATGCTGGATGTTGACTTGACAAGGCTATTTCCTGGATACACTCAAAGGGCCATATTACTTTACTGGCACTAAAACGGGGACTCAAACGGGGAAAACCTGTGCCTGTGTATTTTCTCCGAAAAATACAGTAACAGGTTCCCATTTCTATTTTTTTTAACACGAGTACTAGGGATGCACCAATACTAGTGTCGGTATCAGTGCTGATACCGGGTTCTGCACGTGTACTTGGTACTCGTGCAGATGCCCCCGATATTTCCCCCCGATACCGTAAGCCAGCATTTAGCTGGCTTGCCGGCATCTGAGGGGCTGGGGCAGCTGTCCGAATGCTCTAACGGCATTCGAACAGGCCCCTGCAGCTGACCACATTCATACCTTCCATGAGCGCCGACATCAATGTTTTCGCACGTCCGCTTGTTGGGAAGCCCCCAGCCGTTAGAGCATTCGGACAGCCGCCCCATGTCTGGTCTGAGGTCTGAAATATACCAATGTATATGTATGTGTATATGTATTACACATACACACACACACTGAGGTCTGAAAAGTGCCTGTGTATGTGTATATATATATATATATATATATAACACATGCACACACACTGAGGTCTGAAAAGGGCCAGTGTGTGTGTGTTTTGTATATATATATTACACATACACACACACACACTGAGGCCTGAAATGGGCCAGTGTGTGTATGTGTATATATATTACACATACACATACACACTGAGGTCTGAAATGTGCCAGTGTGTGTGTGTGTGTGTAGGAGTATATATATTACACACACACTGAGGTCTGAAAAGTGCCAGTGTGTGTGTATGTGTATATACTGTATATTACACAAACACACACACATTGAGGTCTGAAATGAGCCAGTGTGTATGTGTATATATATATATATACACACACACACACATCTAAAGTAAGTGTGTGTGTGTGTATGCATATATATTACACATATCATTACACACACACACACACTCTAAGGGCATGTGTGTATACACACACTGTGGGCTGGTGTCTGTTGGATATACATGTATCTGATGCCTATGGGATACATTATTTATAAATAATATACCCCACAGGCATCAGATACATGTATACCCACCAGACACCAGACCAGTGTATGTGTATATATATGAATGTATATATGGTGTCTATGTGTGGTCAGGGTGTGTGCAGGCAGTGCGTAAATGGGGTGTCTGGCCATACATTGCAATATTAACTTAAACAGGACAGGCTTTCAGCAAAATCCTAAATTATTTATTGAAAAGTGTCATGACATTAAATAAAAGTATCGGTACTCGGTATCGGTGAGTACTTTTTAAAAGTATCGGTACTTGTACTCGGTCTTAAAAAAATGGTATCGGTGCATCCCTAAAGAGTATCCCATACAATATATAACCACAAAAGGCTCGAATGATAGCATGTGAAAATTTTTTTATTTTACACGCCGTAAATGATTAAAATCTGAATGGAAATTCACATATTTTTTTTTACATTTTTTGTTCTAGCATTCTGGCAGGACATGATGCATACATATAATAGCGATATATTATGAATCTGCCGAGTCTGCTGAGAATAAGGATATATAATATGTCTGGGTCATGTAATAAAACCTGACTTTGAATCGCATTTAAACATGATGAGCACAAAACAGTCAAAACGAGCTCAGCATACAGAGGTGAAATGGCTCAGCAGTGAAAAACGTTTGTGAATCCATCAGTATATATCACTTGCCTAAATAATACGGTAGCTGTTTTTTATATAGATATGCTTAAATACCCACAGCACTGCTACCTATGTCATATTTTATTTAAAATGTTCAAGAACATCCTGTACACCTGGTAATTTGGAGTGACACTCCACATTGCTAATTTTATTTTAAAAAATGCATTTTTTTTTAATTCCATCATCCCATGTCTATAAATCATTATTTAAAATATCAAAATACATCAAATCCAAAAGTGTGTTCTCAACTTTCACCACATCAAAAGAAAAAATGTCAATATGGCAGCTGTGATTAATTTAGTTAACCCCCTGTTGTCCATTTTTAATTTTATTTTGTGTCTCAAAAGGGTTAAACATATGTGTTCAATTGGTACGTATTAAGCAGTTCCATCAAAGTTCTGGATTTTATAACAACATTCATTTCCTTCTTTTTTGTTACTAACATTGTTTTTGATTATGAAACCCTGATTATTGAGTAATGTTCGATCAGTTAATTCAACCAATTGTTGCTGTGGTCCATTCTTAATGTTTTTTTTTTTTTTTGTATTTAAGATTTTTATTTTCAATAAGAAAAGGTCACAGATTAACCAACTCAAGTGGCCTCGCAGGGCCAGGTAATATGCTCACATAAGAAATGCAGCGAAAATAATAAAATAATAATAATAAAATGAAAAAAAAAATAAAAAACTGTCAACAAAATGTCGCAGAACAGGGGAGGGAGGATTAAAACAAAAGTCAACAGAAACACTCCAGAGAACTAAAATGAAGCCAAAAAGTCTCAAATGCATCCCCAGCCGGGGAACAACAGCGAGAAAAATAAAATAAAGGGAGGAGAGAAAAATGGAGGAGAACTCTCAGGGCCAAATATCATAATCAGAAAGAATTGTCAGCGGTATAACTCAGCTTGCGGAGGGGTAAGCCAAAAAGGGGAAAAAAAAATCAAAAGGGGAAAATAAAACAGGGTAAAGTCAGCCGGTATCTAGCAGAGGAGGCCGGGCCATCACAGGCAGGTAAATGCCGGGTCGTCTAGGTCTCACTGTCCCCTTGGGCGAGTATGCTCGGCAGATATAGGTATTCTGAAGCTGAACCTCACAGTGTCCCAGTGCGTACCTCTGTGCCATCTTGACCGCCAGCTGTGGGTTAGATCCTCGAAAGACCCGGACCGATCTGCGAGCACCAGCGAAAATGGGAAAACTCGGGCGATAAACAATGCGGTGGAGGTTAACCTCGTTATAAAGGATAGTCCATACAAGGAGCAAGTAAACCGTGTCAAAACCGTATATCAAAATATCAAAAACAACAAAAACAATCCAGGGAAGTCGTCGGAAAAGCAATTAAAACAGAAGGCTTATGTAGAGGCAGGATAATTCTCAGCCCGGTTGTATCTCCGGTGAGTCCGGGGAAATACCGACCGTAGCAAGGTCAGACCAAGCTAAGTCTGGGTCTGTAATCGTATGCGGCACGTTACCGTGTGTCACCACCAGTGTACCTGCCGGACCCCACCGGTAGCGAATTCCTTTCCTGCGTAGGGTAGATGTCACATCTTTAAAACGGCGGCGGGCCATCAAGGTCTGGAACGGGAGGTCGTGGTAGAGGGTCAAGGTGGAGCCCTCAAAGTGCACTGGATCTCGAGCACCCGGGGTAGTCATAATTTTCGCCTTGAGAGCCACGTCACGAAAAGCCACCACCACATCCCTCGGTGCCCCCGTAAGGGATGACGCAGGTCTCCGGACCCGGAACACTGAGCCAACGATATCCGGCGTATCTAATGGGAGCCCAACGACCTGGAGGGCCAAGCGAGTAACGTAGGGCAAGAGCCGCTCAGCCGAAACCGAATCAGGGATGCCTCTGACTCGTATATTACGGCGTTTGTGTCGAGATTCTAACGTCTCCACTGAGCGGGTCAGGACCTCCACTTGTGTTTGAAGTGCAACAACCTGGGCAGAGAGACGTGCTTGGTCCAGTTTCACCTCGGATGTCGCCGTCTGTACCTCCACCACCTGCGACCGCACTGTAGCGACCTCTTCTCGAACCGCAGCCACTTCTGGTTTCCAGATTTCTCGTATCTCCCGTAGTTCGTTCAGAATTCTGCAAAAGTCGCCTTTTGTAGCGGGAAGATGCTCATCTTCTCCTTTTGTTGCTAAGGCAGCAGAGTTCATCCCTGGCGTGGTCACCTTCGCCACAGCCATCTTCGCCGGTATCACCAGTCCCAGATCCGGGTGTCTTTTAGGGGCCCCACTGCTGGAAGCGGAAAACTGGGAGTCGTCAGCTGAATCCTCACCAGTCAGGGCCTGAGAGGTCTCCAGGACCAGCGAGGACGCCGCCAGCACGTTTTTGCGTTTTTTCTGCGCCCGCTTCTTCGCCGCCGCGGAGAGTGGGCGCGAGTCAAGTGGCAGGATCTGAGGGGAGAGCCATGCTATTCCCGCTCCATCCCCGCTCGGCCAGGACCCGTCATCCTCCCCGGATGATCCATAATCTGGAGGAAGAGATGAAGAAACCATCCTCCTTCCAGTGGCAGACCCACCTGTCAGCGTTTCCCTGATATCCCGCTGGCGGGAGCTCCCTTTCGCTGTCCGGCTGCTTGGCATGTCTCCTCAGTCCCCGCAGATGTAGAGGTGCAGGTCTGTTAACAGCTCGAGGCTTCAAAGATGGCCGCCGTCACTAGGCCCAAACCCGGGAAGACGCTGCGGGGCTCCTCGGTTCTCTCGGTCCAGAAGCTGATAAGAAGCACGGCAATCCCCGGACCACCCCAGAGCAATTGGGCACTGCGAACGGCCGAGTAAAAGGAGGAAAAAGGCAGAAAATCGCTGTGTCGATGCAGAGCTCCTCCAAAACACGGCCGCTCGCTGCTGCTGCTAGCTCCGCCCCCTTAATGCTTTTTTATGAGGGAAGATAGCTGCAAGACAGAGGTCACCTGTAAAACAGAGAAAAATATTTACTTTAATTGGACTTTTTAGCTTTTGAAGTATGTAAACATGAATTTGAGTAGAAATTGTCAGAACCTGGTCTTGACACAAATATTCAGCAAGCTTGGACGCAGTCTCATCCAATTTTAAGTTGACCCAAAAATAATATATAAACCTATAAAATGATAGACATACCTAGCTGCCTTTGGCATTTGGGATGTTTAGAGGCACACTATTAACCCAACTTCTTCTATTTCTCCCTAAATAATTGGGCAGATGCTGCATACAGCATATGCCCAATTATTTTTAATACTGCTTTTAGTTTAAGTAAAATACTCTCCTTTTATCTCTCACCACTAGGCTGCTGTCCCTCTTCGACTCAGGATTGCGCTTTTGCGGAATCCGTTATCAGCAGCTGAACCCACCCAAAAATCAGATACTTACCTCTCATCCCGCAACGCGAACGGTGGCCCGATCCACTGCTTCTGGCCACCGGGAGCAGAGTGAGACTGGGGACAAAAAGTCCCCAGTCTCCCTATGCAAATCACTCCGCATCCCTGCACAATCTCATTGGAGCAAGATCACGCAGGGCTTTCCAGCCCGACAGCACAAACTCCATGGAGGCCTATGGACTCCAGGAGGGGATACTCGCATTAGCGCTGCCGCGAGTATCCAGGAGGTTGACACTGCGTAATGAGGCAGACTGCTGAATCAGCGCCTCTCCCGTGATATGGTGTTAAAACGGGGATGCTATGGCGAAACCTGCAGGCACAGGTTTTTCTCATTATAGCGTTGGGCACATGATAGTGCCCGTAGTATTTGCCTCAGGATAATAAGTGACACCAAGTAATTTTAATGCTATTGCAAGTAAAAAAAATAATATTTACAAGTCTGTTGTATAGTAGTTTTTGAATGAGAATATCACAGGTTACTTCTGGACTTGGAATAATCTCTATATATGAAAGCGAAATGCCACTCACCCGTAATCACGATATCTCCAGAACCATAAAGCCTACAAACTTGAAATTTGGCACGTATGTTCCTCTCGGCGTCTAGGTGCTCACCAAGAAAGGATTTTTTGAAATGACCATCAGAGCATCAGTTATTAACACGCTCTGATGCTAAGGAGTTATACTCCCCCTCCCCACCTGAAAATAAATCTGTTCCAACTGCCACTTGCCTCACATGCCGTTATCTCAGTTCATAGTGGCAGACATAAGTGACATATTTGCAAACTTTAAAACAGGTTAAAAAAAAAAATCTCCTATTGGACCACGACGTTTACAATGCAGATTTGTCATACGCACCCCCCCCCTCCCCTCTATCATTTGTTACAATATGGTATGGTACAATTTTACTGTGGAATTTAAAGATAAAGATACAGAGCCTCAAATATCAACCTGTAGCTTACAAAGTGACATTTTTGCAAAACTTCAAAATGAATTAACCCTTTCGCTGCTGAGGCTTTTCCCGCCTCTGTGCTGAGCTCATTTTTACTGGTTTCGCTCATCATGTTTAAACGTGTTTTGAAGCCTTATTTTAGTATATGACCCAGACATATTATATATCATTCTTTCCGTCAGACTCGGCAGATTCATAATATGTCATTATTATATGTATACGTCATGACCTGTCTGTATATTATAACAAAAAATGCAATAAAATATGAATTTTCAATAATTTACAACGTGTAAAGTGTTTTTTTTTCACATTTTAACATGCGAGCAATTGCGGTTATATTTTGTATGGGGTGCGCTTGTTAAAAAAATTAGAGATGGGGTCTCGTTACATTTTTTGTTGGGGAAAATTACGCGATATTTAACAAACACACCGCATACAAAAATCGTTAGTGCAGCATAATTTTTCACATTATAAGTGAAATGGGAACAATATTGCTGCATTAACAAACCAAAAAAAAGAAAAAAAACTTGTTTATTTTTTTTGTATAATTTTTTTTTAAATATCTTTTTATTTTTATTTTTAATTTTTATTTTTTAAAAAAAACTTTTTTCACAGTCGTGTTTGGTATCGTTGGAATGGCCATGCTCTGGCCGATCCAACAGTACCAAACTTTAACCCCTAGCTGCCACGGATCGGGAGATAGGGGGTTCATTGGAACCCCCTATCTCCACCATTGGTGGCAGCTAGGGGTTAACTCCAGGACTGGCGCCAGTCCTCAGGGGGAGTTCCCGGAGGCTTGGTCGACATCCAAGATGTCGGCCAGCTCCGGGAAAAAATCACGAACCGGCGCTTTTTGGCGCCGATTCGTGATCCGGCCCCCATGGGGTTAATGCCAGGTACCATTTGAAAGGGCAGGCTGTGCCCTTCCAAACGGTGCCTGGGTTAACCCCCTGCACGCCGCCGATCGGGAGGGAGAGAGGTCCGAAGGACCTCCCTCCCCTCCCTGTCAGGCGCCTCCTCCGCACATGCGGGGGGGCGCCTGAATTAGGTGTCATCGCGCCCTCGCGATGACACCTAATTACTCCGGCGGCGGTTCCGGGTGCTGGGCTGACATCGAGGATGTCAGCCCGCACCGGGGGGGCCAGCGATCGGCCGGAACCCGGCCGAACGCTGGCCCCATAGAGAGGACGCGCTCAGCGCGTCCACCGCATGGAACGCTACATGCGGTTGGACGCACTCAGCGCGTCCATAGCATTGAAGTGGTTAAAAATAAAATCTCCCATTGGACCACAACGTTTACAATGCAGATGTGTCATATGCACCCCCATAACAACTGTAACAATTCAATGCTCTTGAACCCAGGACATACTTGAAAACAAGAGAAATCTCAATGTATCCTTCCTGGCAAAATACTTGGCAAATAAATACATATGTTACAATATGGTACAATTTTACTGTGGAAATTTAAAGATACAGAGCCCCAAATATCAACCCGTAGCTTACAAAGTGACAATTTAGCAAAACTTCAAAATTAATTAAAAATAAAATCTCCCATTTGACCATGACGTTTACAATGCAGATGTGTCATAAGCACTCCCCATCTGCATTGTAAACATTGTGGTCCAATGGGTAATTATTTTTTTTTAACCCATTTTGAATCATGCTGTTACGCAATCTAACCCCTCCAATACTGTGCAATTGGACCAGACTTCAGGTGAAGACTCTGTACAAACATGTAATCAAAGCCACGATTTTCACAGGCGTAAATTAGGGAGAAATCGTTTTCATACCCAGATTTCCTCTGATCCCATCAGACTACCACTTCGAGTTCAAACATCTACAATTTCCTGTTAGGGTGTGCTACACCATCACCAACAATAAGGCACAGGGACAGACTTTTAAAGTGGCTGGTGTGTATCTGACGAGTGACTGTTTCTCCCAGGGCCAGTTGTATGTGGCGGCTCCTGAGTCAGTTCACCTGACAGCCTGGTCATCCTCCAGCCAGAGAGTAAAACCAGATATGTTGTTTACAGGGAGGTCCTGAGCAAATCATCTGAGGGACAAATTGGAAATCTATGCTATGCAAGTAATTAGTCCGGCTACATGGACCAAAAACCCAGGGTTGCTTAAGCCCATTTTATTGTTTAATATTATTATCATCCCTTATGTGTTTCAATCACCAACCACCACTAAGCCAACGGATTGTGAACCTAATATCTCCTGCATAGCCCGACGTTTCATCGCGAAGCACAGGTATCCCGCTAGTAATTTATTAAAAGTGTACTCCTGATGTTAAAGGGTATGGATTAATGGTATGGAAAGAGCATGGCATGTTTCCAAGAGAAATGTAGATACTAACGCAGATGAGAGAGAAAAGTTACTGACATGAAACAGGAGAGGTCGTAAGTACCAGAGCCATAAGAGTAACTGAAAAATTGAAAATTGCGGCTATATGTTCTAGCCAGCAAGAGTTCCCACCCAACTGTCTCTGGCCACTGGGACAGTACTTCATAGAGGTCTCACCTCCAGGGCTGCCATCAGGGCATTACGCCCCATGCTGCCGTAAGGGGCCCGGGCCCCCGTCGGCAGCGGCGTCGCCCTTTTACAGCTCCGGTATCGGACTCGATGAGTCCGAATCCGGAGCTGTGTCTCTGCTGCAGAAGCCGGAGGAGACACAATGTGTCTCCTCCGGGTCCTGGCAGCTTCACAAGCACGTTGCTTTGGCTCCGCCCCTCCACTCAGTGAAGCTGCGCACCTGAGATGGAGGGCACGGGCAGAAGAGCAGAAGACCCCAGGGCCCAGTCCCCAAGACCCAGGGCCCAGTCCCCAAGCCCGAGACCCAGGGCCCAGATCCCAGGGCCCAGACCCCAAGGCCCAGACCCCAAAGCCCAGACCCAGGGCCCAGACCCCAGGACCCAGGGACTAGAGCCCAGACCCAGGGACCAGACCCCAGGGCCCAGACCCCAAGGGCCAGGGCCCAGACCCCAAGACCCATGACTGAGACCCCAAGACCCCATGGCCCAGACCCCAGGGCCCAGACACCAGGGCCCAGACCCCAAGGCCCAGACCCAGGGCCCATACCCCAGGGCCCATACCCCAAGGCCCAGACCCCAGGGGCCAGGGCCTAGACCCCAAGGCCCAGGGCCCAAGACCCAAGGACCAGAGTCCAGACCCAGGGACCAGACCCCGAGGCCCAGACCCAGGGCCCAGACCCCATGGCCCAGACCCCAAGGCCCAGGGCCCAGACCCCAAGGCCCAGGCCCCAAGGCCAAGACCCCAAGGCCAAGACCCCAGGGCCCAGACCCCAAGGCCCAGACCCCAAGGCCCATACCCCAGGGCCCATACCCCAGGGCCCAGACCCCAGGTACCAGACCCAGGGCCCAGACCCCAAGGCCCAGACCCAGGGTCCAGACCCCAAGACCCAGGAACCAGAGCCCAGACCCCAAGGCCCAGAACCAGGGCCCAGGCCAGACCCAGTGACCAGACCCCAAGGCCCAGACCCAGGGACCAGATCCCAGGGCCCAGACCCCAGGCCAGACTCAGGGCCCATACCCCAGGGACCAGACCCCAAGGCACAGTCCCAGGGATCAGACCCCAGGGACCAGGCCCAGCCCAGACCCCAAGGCCCAGAGCACAGACCCCCAAGGCCCAGACCCCAAGGCCCAAACCAGACCCAGGGACCAGGCCCAGACCCAAAGGCCATCATATACAGCCCGTTACTGTGAGATTTATTGCTGTGGATTCTGTGATACCTTCATACACGCCGCACATTACTGGGAGTTTTATTGCTGTGGATTCTGTGATACGCTCATACACACCGCACATTACTGGGAGTTTTATTGCTGTGGTGCTATGTTAAGTCCTTATTTTTTGAAGGGGGAGAAAAGCTGTTAGAAGTTGAGGGAATGCCGGGGGGCCCCATCGTGAGGTTTAGTAAGGGGCCCCATCATTTCTGATAGCTGCCCTGCTCACCTCTGCCCTGAAGGCTGTCGGTCTGCGGCCCTGGACAACTGTTCACGGATTGGTTTACAGGGGACCAAAAACTATGTCAAATTGCCGAGATTAGAGACTACAGAACGAAAATGTCTGAGATTTGCATATAAGGTCCAATGAATGATAATAAAAAGGGCTGTTACAGAAAAAAGAAAAAACGATTTAAGAAAAAAAAAAGGGAAAAAGTTTCGCAAAAATCCAGAAAAATGCCTAAAAGATCCTAAAAAATCTGTAAATAAAGAGACTGTATACTGCAGAATATAATAATAAACCGTTTATTAGATATTGAATTAAAAATGGGAATATTTTTAACATTGAAACCTATGGGATTTGCCTGAAAAAATCTGCCGAATGAAACCGCCGAACAGCCGGACAATTTGGCAACTTTTCACTGCTAGTTTTTGTTCTCTGAATAGACGAAGCATTGCTTCTCTATGGGGATTTCACTGCCCTCGAACAGGCAACGAACAGGCACCGTATGTGCAGGCAATTCGTCAACATTTGGCGAACTGCCTGCTCTCTGAATAGCCGAATGGCCAGGAAAGGTAACCGCACGCTGAATTTCACTGTTCAGTTACCTTTCAGCCACAATTCGGATCTCTTTGAATAACCCTGCCTGCTGTGGGGACAATAAATTGAGGGACCTGCCTGCTGTGTGGGACAATAAATTGAGGGACCTGCCTGCTGTGTGGCACAATAAATTGAGGGACCTGCCTGCTGTGAGGTACAATAAATTGAGGGACCTGCCTGCTGTGTGGCACAATAAATTGAGGGACCTGCCTGCTGTGTGGGACAATAAATTGAGGGACCTGCCTGTGTGGCACAATAAATTGAGGGACCTGTCTGCTGTGTGGGACAATAAATTGAGGGACCTGCCTGCTATGAGGGACAATAAATTGAGGGACCTGCCTGCTGTGTGGGACAATAAATTGAGGGGCCGTTTTGCTGTGGGGACAATAAATTGAGGGGCCTGCCTGCTCTGAGGGACAATAAATTGAGGGACCTGCCTGCTATGGGGAACAATAAATTGAGGGACCTGCCTGCTGTGAGGGACAATAAATTGAGGGACCTGCCTGCTGTGAGGGACAATAAATTGAGGGACAATAAATTGAGGGGCCGTTTTGCTGTGGGGACAATAAATTGAGGGGCCTGCCTGCCGTGAGGGACGATAAATTGAGGGACCTGTTTGCTGTGGGGAGAATAAATTGAGGGGCCTGCTGTGGGGTTGTGAAAAAGAATGGGATCGGCCCAATGTTATTTATTACTAAATTTGATTCCTGTGTTTTGTTTTTAAAAAAAATATTTAAACAAGGGCCTGAGTTGCTGCACTACGGGATTCTGGGTTGTACTTGCCCCTGGGCCAAAATTTGCCAGTCAGCCCCTGCCTGATAGTTAAATTACAAGCGGGACAGACCATATAACAATCAATATATAGCTCTGGCTTAGGCTAGGGTCAGACTAACGCATTTTTCACGTTGTCCGTGAAAATGTGCGTTCGAAGAATGGACGTATTTTTTCACGGAATACGCAATAGCGGTCATACTATGCGCAGTTTCATCCGTGATTTTGTACGGATCATCAATAAAACACTTCTTGCATCTGGACGTTATGTTGGCCGGACATGAGCAGCGTCTGACGTCTCCTATTCACGCACACACGCCACTAGCGGACGCAGCGCACTCTGTACGTCAGTACTAGTGGTTTAACGTTCTCGAAAAAATGCGTTCATTTTCCACTTGCGTTGCGCAGCCGGACTTTTGTGCGACCGTACATCGTATATTGGCCGTCATTGCCCGGCATCTGCTGCTAGTGCGGCCGTGATTAAGTGCGCCAGAACGCGCGTTCGCACTGCCTCAGTCTGACCCTAGCCTTAGTACATATCGTTAACTACTTGCTATTCAAGAGACAAAATAAGTCTTGTGAGTTATTGTATTATCTTGTTATTTTGTATATTTTGTATATATCTACTTATAAAAGTTTAAAGGAACACTCTACTCAAAAAATCACCCCCCTGTTTTTTTATCCTAACCTATCCCTATTCCCTTAATAAATCTTTAGTTTTTATTTATTTTTTTGTAACTGTAATACTTACCCTAAAATCCACTTCTTTCCAGCGGCGTCTTTTTTTTCTTTTATACTCACCTCCCTCCTCTTCCGCTCCCGTCCTTCTTGATGCTTCTTGGCTTCTGGTTTACGTGAGAAGCGTGCATGCGCGCCTCTCACATAAGCCAGCCAATCAGCAGGCTTCCTCCCGGCTCCCTCTGAGGATTAGTGTTGCGCGCAAGAGGATGCGCGCAACACTAACCCTCAGCCGCTGCCGCCAGCTACTGCGGCGAGTTGGAGACGTCATCGCGCTTTCAGCGCGATGACGTCTCCTACTCGGCAAAAGTCGGCAGAAGCGGGAAATATGATTCCCGCTCTGCTGACTGACAGCTGGGAGGGCGGAGTAAACTACTCAGCCTCTCTCAGCTGTTTTCAGCTTTTTCAGCTGAACTGCCGAGCGGAGGTACGGGAGACAGAGGGCGGCATACTCCGGGCATCATGACCACCTAAAATAGCTTAGGTGGTCATGTTGCCTAGAGTGTCCCTTTAACACATCTAATCTGAAATCATGTAACCCAGGTCCAGTTTTAGCTGACCAGCTGGAAAAACAAGTTACACACAGTGTCATTGGAAGCCTATCCTGACTACCTTGTATGTCCAGGTTGCCAGTTAAGGCTGGGGTCAGACCAGCGCACTTTTAACGTGCGTTCTGGCGCACATAATTACGGCCGCACTAGCAGCAAATGACGGGCAATGACGGCCAATATACGAAGTACGGTCGCACGAAAGTCCGGCCGCGCAACGCAAGTGGAAAACAAACGCATTTTTTCGAGAACGCCGAACCGCTAGTACGGACGTACAGAGTGCGCAGCTGCGGCATAGCGGCGTGTGTGCGTGATTAGGAGATGTCAGACGCTGCTAATGTCCAGCCTACATAACGTCCAGACGCAAAAAGAGTTTTATTGACGATCCGAAAAAATCACGCACGAAAAATGCGCATCGTATGACCGTTTTCGCGCACTCCGTGAAAAAATACGTCAATTCGTTTGGACGCACTTTTTTACGTTCGCGTGTAAAAATGCTTTCGTTTGACCCTAGCCTAATTGCACATTCCTTTACATAACAGGCTACTATAGTGGGTGGTGTGTAATGCTGTTAAATTGAGTTTATCAGAAGATAGCAGATAACATTTTACAGACAAGGCTCAGTCTAAGAAAGCATCTTGTCCAGAACTGTTTTTTCCATTGTGCTGTACAGGAGACTTTATTGCCAAAACAAGGCTCAACTGAGAATCTTAAGGCTAGGGTCAGACGAAAGCATTTTTCCCCGCGAACGTGAAAAAATGCGTCCGAACGCATTGACGTATTTTTTCACGGAATGCGCAAAAACGGTCAGACGACGCGCATTTTCGGGCGTGATTTTGTACGGATCGTCAATAAAACTCTTTTTGCGTCTGGACGTTATGTAGGCTGGACATTAGCAGCGTCTGACATCTCCTAATCACGCAAACACGCCGCTATGCCGCAGCTGCGCACTCAGTACGTCAGTACTGGTGGTTCAGCGTTCTCAAAAAAATGCGTTCAAATTCCACTTGCGTTGCACGGCTGTACATCGTATATTGGCCGTCATTGCCCGTCATCTGCTGCTAGTGTGGCCGAAATTATGTGCACCAGAATGCACGTTAAAAGTGCGCTGGTCTGACCACAGCCTAAAAGGGCCACTATCACCAAAACACGAAGGCCCCTATTACATTCTTCACTCAATTTCGTTCGCGCAGCGCTAAATTTTTTGCGCACATCGTCCAGCGTTATCGCGCGAAAATTAACGTGATATTCGGATCCAAACGCATTTTCTCATCCGTCAAAAAATAACGTTCGTAAAAACAATATGCAAAACAAAGTGTAATACGCGCGCAGTAACGTTGCGCACGTAAATCAGTACGCGGACTGTTTTGTTCGTGGGATTCAGCCAATCAGAATTAAGAACCTTAATTGACATCAATTTACCTTAATTGACTCACTTAAATTTTTGCGCCTGTCAAAATAAATCTGAGTATACATGCTGCAGCATTAAAAAAAAATATGCACGAATTCAAAAAATTTTTGTTTGGGTATGTGGAGAATGTGTAACTATACTGTGCTGTATTTTTTTTTTTGGGCTGGTGTATTTGGTTTCGGCCAGAACGTTCAGATTTGCAGTTACCACCAGCTTTTCAAAGACGTTAAAATTATGCGCGCAAACGTTGAACGTTAAATGTTGCGCGAAGATTGTAATACTAACGCATTTGCGCTCACAATGTTAAGTATAGGACGCGCACAATTCATCACGCTCGCGCAAGTCCATACGCATAAACATTAACGCGCATCGTTTGCGCGAACATTGTAATACGACGTTGCGCGCAAATGGGTTTTTCCCTCGTGCAAATGTGCATTTTCACACGCAAAACCACTTGCGCGAAGAATGTAATAGGGGCCAAAATGTTCTTATTTTATTTATTTTATGTTGCTGATATCTTACGTGTGCTTTGATTTTCTCTTCTTTGTTTAGTTATTTTGTGTTGTAAACGCACACACACACACACACACACTAACTATCTTTATGTCACTTGCTCCTCACTGTGTGGATAGAATGGGTTGATCACTGAGTCAATAAATTATATGCTAGACAGCACCAGGGGGGCACATTTGAAGCCTTTTAATCTCCTTGTCAGATCTCATTCAGCTGTCATCTCTTATGTCTGGTAGCCATGGAGAACAATAGGCACCTGTCATTTTATTTAAGCATTCCCTCCACCAACTCATTGACTGGTTAATACTGTAGATTAGATAAACCACAGTCACAAAGTAAAATTTAACCAGAGATATTAGTAAATGATGGCTCATGGGAAAAAGCCACAAAATGGAAACAGGAAATAAGAAACCTAGCTTTATTTTTCATTTTTACATGCAATTATTACTTCAAACAAAGAAAAAATCAGCAGCATGTGTTTATTATTACTTTTATTATTGCCATCATTTATATAGCGCCAATAGTTTCTGCACCGCTTTAATAAGGTGGTTTTATTTGTAATGTACATGAAATCTAGTTACAGCTTATGTAAGTGGTAGTGTCTCTTCAAGAACCTATGGTTGTTGTTATCTTTTCTGCTGAAGAACTGCTTCAATGGAAATTCTGTTTGTGGCTTGCACAATGCTGGATTATGATCTCTATGGCCCTGGAGCTGAAGATTTTGGTCTATATCTGTCCTATCCTTTTTGCACCAGTCCTACCCTCATCTATCATCAGGCCCAGGCTGGGACAAAATATAGGCCTGGGCATTTTGGACTGAGCAGCCCACTTTTTTTTCTACACAGTGCAAGTTACTGTGAGTTGTATTGCTGTGGAGCTCTGTGATCCACTCATACACTGCATACATTACTGTGGAGCTCTGTGACACCCACATAAACACTGTACATTACTGTGAAGTTCTGTGGCACCCATACAACACTGCACATTACTGTAGAGCTCTATAACACTCTCATAAACACTACACATTACTGTGGAGCTCTGTGACACCCTCCTAAACACTGCACATTACTGTGGAGCTCTGTGACACCCTCGTAAACACTGCACATTACTGTGGAGCTCTATGACACTCTCATAAACACTACACATTACTGTGGAGCTCTGTGACACCCTCCTAATTACTGCACATTACTGTGGAGCTCTGTGACACCCTCATAAACATTGCACATTACTGTGGAGCTCTTTGACACCCTCCTAAACACTGCACATTACTGTGGAGCTCTGTTACACCATCCTAAACACTGCACATTACTGTGGAGCTCTGTGACACCTTCCTAAACGCTGCACATTACTGTGGAGCTCTGTGACACCCACCTAAACACTGAACATTACTGTGGAGCTCTGTGACACTTATACAACACTGCACATTATGGGGGTGTTACAGAGCTCCACAGTAATGTGCAGTGTTTAAGGGTGTCACAGAGCTCCACAGTAATGTACAGTGTTTATGAGGGTGTCACAGATCTCCACAGTAAACACTGCATATTACTGTGGAGCTCTGCGATATCTTCATACTCACCACACTTGGAGCTGTGGCTCTGCGGACTTCAATGGTGGCCGGCCCCCTCTGATTGGCTCACAGGGCGCGTCGTGTGATGTGTGCCGCCCTATGCCCTGGTGGCAGACCTCACGTGGCACATCCTGTGACCTAACCAGAGGGAGCCGACCGGCTGTCGGGCCCTGCTGATGATGTCACGTGGCGCCGTGTGACCTAATCAGCGATGGCGGACGGCTGGCCAGTTCCCTCTGATTGGGTCATAGGGCTCGCTGGATGGCCGGCTGCCCTCTTCATCAGCCTAGGCTGCCTTGCCAGGCGGCTGGCTATGCCTGGGAAGCTAGTAGCCTACCGGGCAAATGCCCGGTTTGCCTGATGGCCTGCCTATCTCATTCTTTCTTATGACTCTTACCACTTATGGACTGTGCGTTGATCTACCCCTCTCTAGAATAGAACATTTTTCACTAGGCCTATTTTAAAGGAATGGGCCTGCTTTTGCAATTCCAATAGCTCCTAGTTTAATCCAACCTATAGCATATTTTAATATATATATTTATATAAATCCCATGGGAATAGGGCCCTCATTTCCTCCTGTGTTGGTTTGTCAAATGTTATTCGGACTCAATGTATTGTAACACTGTCTATATTGTACCATTTGTTCCAAGCTGCGGAATATGTCGCCGCTATATGAATAAAGAGTAATAATCATATATATTACACATGAACAAAAAATGTGACATTATTTCCCAATAAAAGATTGTTTGAAGCCGTTTGATGGAAGTCAGAGGCAGTGGACGAGGAATGAATCTCCTGAATGTTATGGGATTGGTCGGACGATGATGGACGACGTCAGACAATCGCATGATCATACAAATACGGACCCAGTGGACGGATAGCCTAAGGCTGGCCATCCACTGGATTTGTATTCGTGCGATGGTGCACTAATACGAATATCGTCTGTCATTGTCCGACCAATCCCATGACATGGAAGTGAATCAGCCCTCGCCCACTGCCTCCGAATTCCATCGGACGACTTCAGATGATTTATTGGGCCAATATCACACTAGCGAACTTTCCCATTTCAATGGGATTTGTCAAACGAAGCCAAGATGATCTGGTACGAGTTACATGAAAAAACGATGAATCGTATAATTAAACTGCCATTCAGCGGCAGGGAAATTGTCCTGTAGAGAAGTGATTCAGTTCAACAGGCGAATCCCATAGGATTCAATGTAAAAAAATTGTTTTGTTTATATTTTGGTTTTATTCAACCGTTTACCGTAGACAATCGAGTATAGTGCAACCCAAATATAACGCGATGGATAGAGATTTATTATGGAAATGAGAGAATACTCAAGACTCGAATATAACGCGAGGAGCAAAATTATAAAAGTATACTGTACCGGTAAACCATTAAAATCCTTCCAGGTTCTCTTAACACAGTTAGGCTAACCCTCAGGCCAGGAAGCTCTGCTCTAGAATGATTGTAGTTGTTACTAAGTTTGAAGCTGCCAGCCACCCGTCTTCTTTACTTGCGATAAGATGGCCAGTGGAGCAAGATGACCATTGCAGTGAATCATTCACCAATAGCCAGCACGCCGGGAGGTGTCGTTTTATGACTTCCGGCTTCAGCAAGCAGGCTCATCCACCGCGTTGTCCGCCAATAATCAGCCCCCCCCCAATGAGCTCCTGACGTCACTGCAGAGGCACTGCGTGATTCTCCTCACATTCAGAATGTGTAAGGACAGAGGCTTGAACCCCTGTGTGGTGTTGGGTGTATGGACCCCAATAGCAAGCCGAAAGAGGAGACCAGAAGGAATATAACTAATAGAGCTTTACTGAAGGCAACAAAATATAAGTCCAGAACAAACGTAATGCAAGGTTTCTTTGGCAGAAATGAAAGTCCAGAATAAACGTAATGCAGGGTTTCTTTGGCAGAAATGAAAGTCCAGAATAAACGTAATGCAGGGTTTCTTTGGCAGAAATAAAAGTCCAGAACGGAAAGTCGTAGGGATTTGAGGACGGGGTCCGGTACTGATGTCGTGGAGACAAGCCTGGGAATGGTACGGGCACTTGTGATGGCAAGTGTGGAATGGAAGTAAAGCTGGTACCGTGGCAACCGGAACAGAAGCAGGACTTGCACTTTGGAAGCAGGAACAGAAGCAGGACTGGCACCTTGGAAGCAGGGCGAAAACAGGACTGGCACCTTGGAAGCAGGGGGGCGAAAGCAGGACAGGCACCTTGGAAGCAGGGCGAAAGCAGGACTGGCACCTTGGAAGCAGGGCGAAAGCAGGACTGGCACCTTGGAAGCAGGGCGAAAGCAGGACTGGCACCTTGGAAGCAGGGCGAAAGCAGGACTGGCACCTTGGAAGCAGGGCGAAAGCAGGACTGGCACCTTGGAAGCAGGGCGAAAGCAGGACTGGCACCTTGGAAGCAGGGCGAAATCAGGACTGGCACCTTGGAAGCAGCAGGGCGAAAGCAGGACTGGCACCTTGGAAGCAGGGCGAAAGCAGGACTGGCACCTTGGAAGCAGGAACGGAAGTCCGGATGTCCTTAGCGTAGCACGAAGGGAACCACTGGGTAACGTGGTGGAACCACAGTATCACCTGGTTAGTGAGCTGGAGAAAGCGGCAGGTTTAAATAGGGCTCAGGGAATCATACGGACACCGTTCACCTGGGACTCGCAGGTGGAATTGAGATACCTGAGTGCTTGGCAGATTAATTGGTGGTATGCGAGGATCTTCAGTGCAGGTGGAATGCAGTACCTTAACTTGACCAGCAGAGGGCGCCAGAGTACCTGAGTTTTCATGTTCCAGGATGGACGATCGCGCATGCGCGCCCGACCTCCGCTCAGATGGATCGCGGAGACGGCGTGGGACGCATCTTGGATCTCCTCCCTCGAGTTGCAGGCCGGAACCAGGGAGCGACGCGCCACGAGGGACCTCAGGTGAGTCTGCCAGGCGTCCCAACATGGCGGCCGCGGTCCGACCGCGGCGCGGGGCATCACAGGACCCCCCACCAAGGCGCGACCCCCGGGTGCGCTTGATCGACGGCTTGGAAGGATAACGGAGATGAAAGGCACGAACCTTTGCAGGAGCATGGACGCTGGCACTGGGTTCCAGGATCGTTCTTCAGGACCGTATCCCTTCCAGTGAACCAGGTATTCTAACCTGCCGTAACGGAGTCTCGAATCCAGAATGCGTGAAATCTCGAATTCCTCTTCTCCAGATACAGGCACAGGAACAGGTGGTTTAGCATTCCGATCGGGAAACGGATTCTCATGCCAGGGTTTCAAGAGAGATACATGGAAGACAGGATGGATCCTGTAGGAAGGAGGAAGAGTTAAGCGGGCCGCAACGGAGTTAACCATTCTGAGGACCGGGAACGGGCCAATGTAGCGAGGACCCAGCTTCTTTGAAGGGCAATCCAAACGGAGATGAGCCGTGGATAGCAACACCTTATCTCCAGGTGCATACACAGGAGCTTCTTTGCGACCACGATCAGCATATTTCTTTTGGTTCTGCTGGGCTAGTCGTAGCTGATGGCGTAGCGTTCGTAGTTGGCCGCGTAGGGTTCTCAAGCGGGTTGACACTTCTGGAACTGGAGTGTTGAGCGGCATTTCCGGAAGAGTGCTAGGATGATAACCGTAGTTGGCAAAGAAAGGTGAAAACGAGTTGATGAATGTACCTGATTATTGTACGCAAATTCAGCAGTTGGTATGACGTCCAGCCAGTCGTCTTGGAGATGCGTGGTGAAGCAACGAAGATATTGTTCTAGTGTCTGATTTGTCCGCTCCGTCTGGCCATTACTCTGTGGATGAAAGGCTGAAGAGAGACACCTCGCAATTTTTAAGCTACGACACATTTGGGACCAGAAACGGGAAGTAAACTGAGATCCTCTATCAGTAACAATGGAACGAGGAGTACCATGGAGTCGGAACACCTCCTTGATGAACAAGGTGGCTGTTTCAGCCGCTGTGGGTAGACCTACCGCTGGTATGAAATGGGCCATCTTGGTACAGCGGTCTCTACCACCACCAGGATGGTGGTGTATCGATGTGAAGGGGGAAGATCTACTATAAAGTCCATCGAAATGTCTTTCCACGGATGCAGCGGTGGAGCCAGGGGTTGTAGAAGACCAGCAGGATGGGTGCGGGGTTGTTTGTTGCGTGCACAGACAGAACAAGAGGATACAAAGGCGACGATGTCTTTCTTCACGGATGGCCACCAGAAGTACCGATATACGGCATCTATGGTTTTCTTGATGCCACCATGTCCCGGCCGGGATGTCGTGGGAGTGTTGCAATACCTGTAGACGAATCTCAGGAGGGACGTATATTTGTTCGCCATGATAGAAGAGACCATCGTTGGATAGGAGTCCTTGGATGTCGGTCGGTGGTTGAAGACTATATTTCTTTATATTGTCTATTAAGGACCCTTGAGAAGCGCAGAAGAAGTCGTTAGGTAGGATGGAGTCGGTTTGTGTGGTGGAAGGAAAGGCGTCTGAGTCGTACCGACGGGAAAGGGCATCTGCCTTACCATTTCTTACTCCAGGTCTGTAGGTGATGTGCAACAGAAAGCGGGCGAAGAATAACGCCCATCTGGCTTGTCGAGGTCGCAATCTTTTGGCGGTGCGAAGATATTCCAAATTACGGTGGTCCGTGTAGACGACCACAGGATGTTTTGCCCCTTCGAGGAGGTGTCTCCATTCCTCAAGGGCACTCTTGATTGCCAGGAGTTCTTTCTCACCTACACTGTAATTCTTTTCGGCTGGGGTAAGACGTCTGGAATAAAAGGCCACGGGATGCAGAAGGTTCTTGATTCGGATTTTTGGGAGAGTATCGCTCCTAGGGCAATATCAGAGGCGTCGGTTTCTAGGGAATATGGCAGGTTGATGTCTGGCTGTTTCAGGATTGGGGCTTGGGTGAAGCTTTCTTTCAGTTTATTGAATGCCCGCTGAGCTTCTTCAGTCCAACAGAATCTCACATCTTTCTTGGTCAGGGAGGTGATGGGTGCGGTGAGATGAGAGAAGGACCGAATGAAGCGACGATAAAAATTGGCGAATCCCATAAATTGCTGAACCATCTTTTTGTCTCTGGGTGTCGGCCAGTCCAGGATTGCTTTGATTTTTGCTTTATCCATTTCGACATGTCCTGGTGATAAGACATATCCCAGAAATTCTATAGAGGACTTTTCAAAGGTACTCTTTTCAATTTTACCGTATAACTTATGTTGACGGAGACGAGATAGCCACAAGACGGACGTGTTGCGTATGTTCTTGGATGGTTCGAGAGTACACCAGGAGATCGTCGAGGTAGACCACAAGGAAGGTATCCAGAACGTCGCGGAAGATATCGTTGAGAAAATGCTGGAAGGCGGCTGGAGCATTACATAACCCAAACGGCATGACGAGATATTCGAAGTGCCCATATCGGGATCGGAAGGCGGTCTTCCACTCGTCTCCTTCTCTCATGCGGACCAAGTTGTACGCTCCGCGAAGATCAATCTTCGTAAAAATACACGCATCCTTCACCCTATCGAGTAGTTCAGGAATCAATGGGAGCGGGTATCGGTTCCGTACTGTGATTGCGTTTAGTGCCCGATAGTCAACGCAAGGGCGGAGACCGCCATCTCTTTTCCCAACGAAGAAGATACCTGCTCCAGCAGGAGAGGTGGAGTGCCGGATGAATCCTTTTGCGAGACTGTCTTCGATATAGTCCTTTAGAGACTGTGATTCGGGAACAGACAGGTTGAAGATACGTCCGTGGGGTATGGGTGCTCCTGGAAGGAGGTCAATAGGACAGTCGTACTCTCTGTGTGGAGGAAGTGTATCGACCCCTTTTTTCTCAAATACGTCTTGAAAGTCTGAATATTTAGGTGGCAGTGTGGAAGATGGATAGGTGGAAAAGGCGACTTTCTCGGAGTTGGAGCCATTCATGCAGTGGACTCGGCAGTGACAAGATGGAAAGGAAACGGTATTGGAAGACCAATCAATATACGGGTTGTGGGTACGAAGCCAAGGAAGTCCCAGTACTATAGGAAATAGGGGGGAAGGAACGATATCCCACTGAAGACTTTCTTGGTGCTTGGTTCCGATTAGGAGCTTCAAGAGGATGGTTTCATGGGTAACTGGACCGGTGCGTAGGGTGCTTCCATCTACCATATGCAGAGGTACGGGTTTCTTTTTTAGTTGGGTAGGAACAGCCAAGGAGGTGGCAAGGGATAGATCAAAGAAGCTGTTACTGGCTCCGGAGTCGATGATGGCGTTCAATTCAACGCTTCTATCTCCCCACTGTAAGGTGACAGGAATAGTTAGGTGAGTAGAAGCGGAGCCGACCACACTTTGCAGAGAGGCAATAGTAAGATGGCTCTTACCTCTTTCAGAAGGACGTGGTGGTCGTGTAGGGCAGCCACGTAACAGGTGACCTGGTTGGCCGCAGTATAGGCAGAGATACTGGGTGCGACGTCTATCACGCTCAGAGGACGACAGCGGACCTTTAATAGTGCCAATCTCCATGGGTTCGGGACTTGAAGAGGAGGAGGTCGGTCGTGGAGAAGTCACAGGGGAAGGTTCGTGTCTTCGAGGAGGCGTGAAAGGAGTATTAGAGAGTCTCTCTTGACGTCGTTCTCTGAAGCGCTGGTCCAAGACCAGAGACTGGGTAATCAAGGCCTCCAAGGAAGTAGGTACTCCTATACGAGCCAATTCGTCTTTCAGTTGTTCGGAAAGACCATGACGAAAGTGATCTTTAAGGCCCACATCATTCAGGCCTGTATCGGCTGCCACCGCCGGAACTCAGAGACGTAGTCCTCCACCGGTCGTCTTCCTTGTTTTAGATGTCGGATGGTGTTTAAGCAGCAGAAGACCTTAGGGGGTCATCATAGATAGGATTCATAGCCCAGACGAAGGAACCCCAGGAAGTCAATAGGGGGCTTCCTTCACGTAGTAACTGGAAGGCCCATTCCTGTGGAGGTCCAGACAGTAAGGAGATGGCTGACCTCACCTTCACAGAGTCTGATCCATAGGTACGTGGGCAAAGTGAAAACATGAGCTCACATGCGGTGATGAACGTACGATACCTTGTGCGATCACCGGCAAATCGTTCAGGCATGTTGACTCTGGGTTCGGGGAGCGGGCAGATCCACCTGCTGTATCACAGAGCCAGATGGTGATGGAGGTAATGCAGCATTCTCAGCACGGCTTCTTTCCTTATGCAATAAGGATTCTTGGCCGGTTTGTAGTTTCTGTACCACCTTGGTTAGTGCTGATACCTGTTCTGTAAGTACAGCAAGGATTTGGTTCGAGCTTGCGGGTTCCATGTTTTTTGAACCAGGTGATTCTGTAAGGACAGAGGCTTGAACCCCTGTGTGGTGTTGGGTGTATGGACCCCAATAGCAAGCCGAAAGAGGAGACCAGAAGGAATATAACTAATAGAGCTTTACTGAAGGCAACAAAATATAAGTCCAGAACAAACGTAATGCAAGGTTTCTTTGGCAGAAATGAAAGTCCAGAATAAACGTAATGCAGGTTTCTTTGGCAGAAATGAAAGTCCAGAATAAACGTAATGCAGGGTTTCTTTGGCAGAAATAAAAGTCCAGAACGGAAAGTCGTAGGGATTTGAGGACGGGGTCCGGTACTGATGTCGTGGAGACAAGCCTGGGAATGGTACGGGCACTTGTGATGGCAAGTGTGGAATGGAAGTAAAGCTGGTACCGTGGCAACCGGAACAGAAGCAGGACTTGCACTTTGGAAGCAGGAACAGAAGCAGGACTGGCACCTTGGAAGCAGGGCGAAAACAGGACTGGCACCTTGGAAGCAGGGCGAAAGCAGGACAGGCACCTTGGAAGCAGGGCGAAAGCAGGACTGGCACCTTGGAAGCAGGGCGAAAGCAGGACTGGCACCTTGGAAGCAGGGCGAAAGCAGGACTGGCACCTTGGAAGCAGGGCGAAAGCAGGACTGGCACCTTGGAAGCAGGGCGAAAGCAGGACTGGCACCTTGGAAGCAGGGCGAAAGCAGGACTGGCACCTTGGAAGCAGGGCGAAAGCAGGACTGGCACCTTGGAAGCAGGGCGAAAGCAGGACTGGCACCTTGGAAGCAGGGCGAAAGCAGGACTGGCACCTTGGAAGCAGGAACGGAAGTCCGGATGTCCTTAGCGTAGCACGAAGGGAACCACTGGGTAACGTGGTGGAACCACAGTATCACCTGGTTAGTGAGCTGGAGAAAGCGGCAGGTTTAAATAGGGCTCAGGGAATCATACGGACACCGTTCACCTGGGACTCGCAGGTGGAATTGAGATACCTGAGTGCTTGGCAGATTAATTGGTGGTATGCGAGGATCTTCAGTGCAGGTGGAATGCAGTACCTTAACTTGACCAGCAGAGGGCGCCAGAGTACCTGAGTTTTCATGTTCCAGGATGGACGATCGCGCGCATGCGCGCCCGACCTCCGCTCAGATGGATCGCGGAGACGGCGTGGGACGCATCTTGGATCTCCTCCCTCGAGTTGCAGGCCGGAACCAGGGAGCGACGCGCCACGAGGGACCTCAGGTGAGTCTGCCAGGCGTCCCAACATGGCGGCCGCGGTCCGACCGCGGCGCGGGGCATCACAGAATGTGAGGCGAATCTCGCAGCGTATCTGCAGTGATGTCAGGACGGGGCAACAACGGGGTAGGGCTGACTATTGGCAGACAACGCAATGGAAGAGCCTGCCTGCTGGAGCCAGAGGGCAGAAAACTATTACACTCCCGTCGTGCTTTGTGGAGCGAGTGTGCATGCTCGGTTTTAAGCCATGATTGGCTTAAACTGAGCGTGCCCTCTGGCCGTGATGGATCCCAACTCTCCCGGGAGTTCCTGAAGTGTTTGCGGGCATCCGGGAGCCTGTATTCATTTCAGGGAGACTAACGGAACTTCTGGGAGACTTGGGATCCAGAGCAAGTCAAGTTGTTTTTCACACGCGATGCAGATGTCTCGAATATAACGCGACCCCATCAATTTTAAGGTACATTTTTGTCACCAAAATCTAGTGGTATACTCGAGTGCCTACTATTCTTTTCATCCGCAGCAAACAGCCTTCTTATTTATTGAATTATTTAATTTTTGGAATTTTTCCGGCAGAATTTTTGATTCCCAATCTTTTTAAGAAGAGATTTTTTTCCTGGCCCCACATGATCACAGGCTCCCACTGCTAGCTAATTTTCTTCTGGACTTCTCACATCAAGGTCCATCACTTTCAGCAAGTGACCTTAATCAACAAGGCGATTCTCAGTCTGTACTCTCTATCGCTTAATGCTTTGCCTCCTCTGCTATTGGTTAGGTTTAATAAGACTGCACTATATTTTGTCAGTGTGTGTGTGTATATATATATATACAGTCATGGCCGAAATTGTTGGCACCCCAGAAATGTTTCCAGAAAATCAAGTATTTCTCACAGAAAAGTATTGCAGTAACACATGTTTTGCTATACACATGTTTATTCCCTTTGTGTGTATTGAACAAAACAAAAAAAGGGAGGAAAAAAAGCAAATTGGACATAAAGTCACACAAAACTCCAAAAATGGGCTGGACAAAATTCTTGGCACCCTTAACTTAATATTTGGTTGCACACCCTTTGGAAAAAGTAACTGAAATCAGTCGCTTCCTATAACCATCAATAAGCTACTTCAACCTCTCACCCGGAATTTTGGACCACTCTTCCTTTGCAAACTGCTCCAGGTCTCTCTTATTGGAAGAGCGCCTTTTCCCAACAGCAATTTTAAGATCTCTCCACAGGTGTTCAATGGGATTTAGATCTGGACTCATTGCTGGCCACTTCAGAACTCTCCAGCGCTTTGTTGCCATCCATTTCTGGGTGCTTTTTGACGTATGTTTGGGGTCATTGTCCTGCTGGAAAACCCAAGATCTCGGATGCAAACCCAACTTTCTGACACTGGGCTCTACAGCGCGACCCCCAAAATCCTTTGGTAATCCTCAGATTTCATGATGCCTTGCAGACATTCAAGGTACCCAGTGCCAGAGGCAGCAAAACAACCCCAAAACATCATTGAACCTCCACCATATTTCACTGTAGGTACTGTGTTCTTTTCTTTGTAGGCCTCATTCCGTTTTCGGTAAACAATAGAATGATGTGCTTTACCAAAAAGCTCTATCTTGGTCTCATCTGTCCACAAGACGTTTTCCCAGAAGGATTTTGGCTTACTCCAGTACATTTTGGCAAACTGTAATCTTGCTTTTTTATGTCTCTGTGTCAGCAGTGGGGTCCTCCTGGGTCTCCTGCCATAGCGTTTCATTTAAATGTCGACAGATAGTTTGCGCTGACACTGATGCTCCCTGAGCCTGCAGGATAGCTTGAATTTCTTTGGAACTTGTTTGGGGCTGCTTATCCACCATCCTGACTATCCTACATTGCAACCTTTCATCAATTTTTCTCTTCCATCCACGCCCAGAGAGATTAGCTACAGTGCCATGGATTGCAAACTTCTTGATAATGTTGCGCACTGTGGACAAAGGCAAATCTAGATCTCTGGAGATGGACTTGTAACCTTGAGATTGTTGATATTTTTCCACAATTTTGGTTCCCAAGTCCTCAGACAGTTCTCTTCTCCTCTTTCTGTTGTCCATGCTTAGTGTGGCACACACAGACACATAATTCAAAGACTAAGTGAACTTCTCTCCTTTTTATCTGCTTTCAGGTGTGATTTTTATATTGCCCACACCTGTTACTTGCCCCAGGTGAGTTTACAGGAGCATCACATGCTTGAAACAATCTTATTTATCCACAATTTTGAAAGGGTGCCAAGAATTTTGTCCAGCCCATTTTTGGAGTTTTGTGTGACATTATGTCCAATTTGCTTTTTTTACTCCTCTTTTTTGTTTTGTTCCAATACACACAAAGGGAATAAACATGTGTATAGCAAAACACGTGTTACTGCAATACTTTTCTGTGAGAAATACTTGATTTTCAGGAAGAATTTTTGGGGTGCCAACAATTTCAGCCATGACTGTATATATATATATATTGTATATGTGTGTAGATTTGGGGTATGTATATATAATATTTCTCTCCATCTTTATTCAGTTTCTGTGCTACTAGATATATTTGCTAACTTGTATACCTACCATTTGCTCCCAATCTAATTTTCTCCCTTTTTCATGCTCTTTTTTACAAACCATATATTCTTATCTGCCCTTATCTGCCCCTCTGCCCCCTTCACCTCTTATCACATGAACATTTGCGGTTATATTTTCTATGGGGTGCGCTTGTACAAAAATTTGAAATGGGGGCTTATTACATTTTTGGGGGGGGAATTGTGTGATTTTTAGCAAAAAAATCATTAGTGCAGCATCATTGTTTACATTATAATTTAAATGTGAACAATATTGCTGCATTAATAAAAATAACACACCAAAAAAAATACATGTTTTTTTTTCTACTTTATTATACCTGGTCATGTTGGATATCATTCGAAAGGCCATGCTCAGGTCTTTCGATTGACACCCTCCGTGACCCCCTAGCTGCCACGGTTCTGGAGATATCGGGGTTCAAATGAACCCCCTATCTCCACCAGGGGATTCCGGGCAGCTAGGGGTTCCCCGGCTATCTGGCGTCATCACGCTATGCGTGAGGACGTCAGGCAGTGAGGGGGGACCCGGGAGTGGAGCCGCCATCCAAGATGGCGGCCCCCACCGGAGCTAGGCTGCACTTCGGCTGCACTTCCAGGCCATCTCCCGGCATTGCCGGGGGCAGGGCCGGCGCTAGCGTAAGGTGGCACAGGCGGCCGCCTTACTATCTGGCTTCCTGCCAGTTTGTGGGGGTGGAATTACCCGGCCCCGAGCGCCGCCATCTTGGTCAGCCGGGGAGACCCGGAGCAGCGCTATGGGCCGAACCACCTGACCAGCGCCGCGTGCGATCTCGCGAGAACGTGGCTGCGCTAGTCATGTGGTGCCCGGCGAGCGGCAAAGCTGCATCATGTCAGCGGCCGCTCGCCACCATGAGGAACGCCGGCGGAGCCTTGGGGGCCTGGCAGCAGGTGAGAGCTGGGGCAGATATATCCATATGTGAGCTGGGGCAAATATCTCCATATCAGCTGGGGCAATATATACCCATGTAATCTGGGGGCAAATATATCCATGAGTTGGGGGCAAATATATCCACATGTGATCTGGGGGCAAATATATCCATGAGTTGGGGACAAATATATCCATGAGTTGGGGCAAATATATATATATCCATGAACTGGGGGCAAATATATCCATGAGCTGGGGGCAAATATATCCTCATGTGATCTGAGGGCAAATATATCCACATGTGATCTGGGGGCAAATATATCCATGAGTTGGGGGCAAATATATCCATGAGTTGGGGGCAAATATATATATATATATATATCCATGAGCTGGGGGCAAATATAACCATGAGCTGGGGGCAAATATATCCATGAGTTGGGGCAAATATATCCACATGTGATCTGGGGCAAATATATCCATGAGTTGGGGGCAAATATATCCATGAGTTGGGGGCAAATATATATATATATATATATATATATATCCATGAGCTGGGGGCAAATATAACCATGAGCTGGGGGCAAATATATCCATGAGTTGGGGGCAAATATATCCACATGTGATCTGGGGCAAATATATCCATGAGTTGGGGGCAAATATATCCATGAGTTGGGGGCAACTATATATATATCCATGAGCTGGGGGCAAATCTATATATATCCATGAGCTGGGGCAAATATATCCATGAGCTGGGGGAAAATATATCCATGAGCTGGGGGCAAATATATCCATGAGTTGGGGCAAATATATCCACATGTGATCTGGGGCAAATATATCCATGAGTTGAGGGCAGATATATCCATGAGTTGGGGGCAAATATATATATATCCATGAGCTGGGGCACATATATCCAGGAGCTGGGGGCAAATATATATATATCCATGAGCTGGGGGCAAATATATCCATGAGTTGGGGGCAAATATATCCACATGTGATCTGGGGGCAAATATATCCATGAGTTGGGGCAAATTATATCCATGAGCTGGGGGCAAATATATCCATAAGCTGAGGGCAAATATATCCATGAGTTGGGGGCAAATATATCAATGAGTTGGGGCAAATATATATATATCCATGAGCTGGGGGCAAATATACTCATATGAGCTGGGGCAAATATTTCCATATGAGCTGAGGCAAATATCTCTATATGAGCTGGGGTAATATATACCCATGTAATCTGGGGGCAAATATATCTACATGTGATCTGGGGGCAAATATACCCATATGAGCTGGGGGCAAATATACTTATATGAGCAACCCTAGTGTGTGTGTATATATATGTGTATATATAGAGATTATCATGGCACCTCTATTCTGATTGACTTGACATGACACGGATGGGGGGGCACCAAAATGCACCTTCGCCTGACTAGATAAAAATGCTTGCACCGGCCCTGGCCGGGGGTCGCCTGGAAATGACGTCATCATTCATGGCGCGATGACGTAATTTACGTCGGGAGGAGCTTGACTTCAGCGTCTGAGGATGCTGAAGTCAGAACACCACGGGACCCTGGACAGAGAGGTGAGTATCTCCGCCGGGGGTCCCGCAAAACTGATGACGTGTGGGACACGTCCTCCTCAGCATACAGCGGGAGTAACTGAGGATGTGTCCCACACGTCGTCAGCAGTGAAGGGGTTAAAAACGTCTTTTTTTAACTTTTTGTCCTTGTTTCCAGTCCCCCAGGGCACTACCCGGACCCGGACATTGTTTTTAAATGTTTCTATACATCCTAGAAATCCGCCACTTCACGGGCAGGTTATGGGGACCTCCTAGGCATGATATTTGAAGGAATTTTTCGTTTTTATCTTTAACCCTTATTTCATGGAAAACTCACTGTCCTTTTAAAAACTTTTTTTTTAACTTTTTGTCCTTGTTTCCTGTCCCCCAGGGCACTACCCGGACCCCCATACACCTTTTATGGCAAATATCTAGCATATATGCCCTCTTGGAGGGCACTCTAAAAATCTAATTTTGAGTCCCATTGATTTGTATTGAGTTCGTGTTCGAGTTCGAATTCGAACTTTTGAAAAGTTCGAGTTCAAATGAGAACCGAACTCGGGGGTGTTCGGCTCATCCCTAGTGGTGACACCAAAGACTGTATTCCAAGTAAGCCATTAGGTTTAATGGCCCAACTCCTATTATATTAGCCCATCCTTCTGCTCCAGCCAAGCCGCCAACTTCCTTTAAGGCTTGACTGTTGAGCCAGTTAACTGTAAAGTACTGCTTCCTATACTTTGCATGGAACCCTGTAATTGCAATTTGTGGTCCGCTCAAGAATAACGAGTGATTCCAAGGTCACTCATTATTTTCGCTTGCACCCAGGAATGAAAAAATTTACTGGGTACAAAAAACTAGTGTGAAATGATTTTGCTTCAGTAAAAATCACCACGTTTTACTAGATTTCTTGTTTACTATTAGTATTACGGAAGTATCATGTATCAACTTACATAGTTCATAAATTATAACACATGCTATAACACTATCCTTTTATCCTTCTAAATAGCAAACTGGAATCAAACTATTGTAACACCCACATAAATTGGATATGAACATGATATTAATTATAAGAGAAATATTATTCCAAAACCAGACAGTAAGTCAAAAGAAAGATGTATATCAGTGTTGAATTACAACAAGTAAAGTTACAAGATATTTCGACAAAGTGCAAATATCACATGGCTTAAAGGGACACTCCCCACATCCTGATCACTTTATAAATGTAAAGTGGTCAGGAAGAGCTTTCTCATCCTTCCTCCCTCCTGCCCCGATCTGATGTTATGGCTGGATGAAGTGGAGTAGTTTCTTTCACCCCACCCAGCTTCACTAGCAGCTGGGATTTTTGAATTTTCTGTCTGATGGACCCCAGGGGCTCTATTATAGCTGGTGTGATATAAAACGACAATGCTACATGAAAAATCTAACGCGAGTCACTAAAAGGTAGCACCTGTCAACCCACCAACAGATCCCCTTATCCGCAGTAGTCTGTGTACAAGATTCATTAGCGCATGCTAGGAAAACGTTAAGACCTGGGCTGAGAACCAGCGCTAGTGCAGTGTATGGTTAAAAATAAAAAGTGTTCCAGTGCAATAAAGCCTCAAGAAAAAAAATAATCGGAAGCCCAAATTTTGCCTGAAAAATCCAGAAAAGTACCTAATAAATTCTAAACATTCAATAAATAAGAAGACTTTTTGCTGCGGATTAAAAAAATAAACGGTTGAATAAATAATCAATAAAAATGATAATATTTTTTACATTGAATCCTATGGGCTTCGCACACGGCAGGTTCTCCTATACAATGCATCTTCTAACGTTTCCCCGAAGCACGTCGCTTTAACCATACAATGCATCTTTTACACGTAAACTACATCCAGCGAGCCAAGAGAACACCTCTGAGGCATTCCTTTCAACTGTCTGTTAATTTTGGGCAAGGACATTTGACATGTTTTTTGCCCTTTTTTCTTCCTTTTACATCCGTTAACACCAGGGTTGATCAGTAGGTAATATTTTGCGATTAACGCGCTAAGTGGTTTTCGTCATTTGTAGCAAGAGGCAAAAAATCTGTTGGTCCGGCGCTAGACTGAATTTACCTGGCGCTAACGCGAAACAGGCTGATGCTAGGGTTTGCTCACACCAGGTGATAGGGCCCCAGATCGGATATTATTGATGTCAGCACACAGAGAGGGTGCTGATGTCACCCTTTCTGAGACCAGACCACCCACTGTGTGTGCAGGTGCTACGGAACTTGCGTAGGTCAAGTGCACAAGTTCTGAAGGGGTGTGCAAATTTTGTCCATGTGCTACGCAAGTTACATAGGAGTGTAAATTGCACAGAAAAGCTTCAGGGACTTCTGGGTTCGGGAGTCTCTGAGCCTACGAGGAGGAACTGCGTGCGGTGAGGGAGAAAATTGAGTAAAAACACCTGGAAAAAAATCATTAAAAATAATCCTATTATTTAAGGGCAAGAAAAGGACACTTTATTTTCAACTCCTAAAGCCGAAAGTCTCTTAAGCTTTTTTATGCAATTTGTGGCCCTACACAACTTGTGTAGCATAGTGTAAGGTCCTGGAGGCCCTCACCCCCTGGCGCCCCCTTTTGGTTTCACATCCTGCATGTCCCCTGCAGATTTCAAGGCTCTGGTATGAACAATGCACCTTCCTCATTTTGACGTCCTGGCCCTGGATCCAAACCTGCCCTTTATCCTCCTTGATTAGCCCTTCATATAAGGGAGTCCCCACCCTCCACCCTTCACTTCCACATTCAATGAAGTTCTGTCTGCTAGACCAATCTGCCAAGCTCTCCTGAGCCGCCTGAAACTCTCTACCAAAGACTCCAAGGATCCTCTGCTTTTATTCTGGACATTCATTACTTCATACACCGGTACCCTTCCATCCTGCTCCTCCTCTGCCTCCCCCCATCTAAGACTCCCCGTGTACCAGACCCCTTGCTGAACCCTGACGTCTCTATTTCTGTTACCTTGTCTGATCCCATGCCACGGTGTTTATTTATAATAAACACTCTTTGTTTATCCTTAAACCTGCCTCATCACTGCATCCTGGGCTCACAACCTCAACCTGCTACACAACCCGTAGTACGGTCCTTACACATAGGAACCGCAAACTGCAAACCTCTGCTGAATTTGTGCACTTTACATATACAAGTTCCATAGCACCTGAGCAGAATGACGGATCATCGATTCGCGCATGCACAGATCCGATCCATTGGCTGCCTCTCTGAAATCGCTTGCTACAGCGATTGATCTCAGAGAGAACGAGATTGACAAAGAGCGTGATGGTAACCGATCTGGTGCTCAGCAGCCAGGAAATTCAAAATATTGCTGCTGGTAATGCTGGGTGAAATAGAGGAAACCCCCACTCCTCACAACCTGGCCACGTTATAAATGCAAAGTGGTCTGGATGAGTAGAGTGTCCCTCTAACTTATTATTTCTTTGAAATATTCTTTTAACACAAATTTGTTTCATATCGTAATAATCTAATTATGTGCAAAAGAGACGGCTTTGTTGAAGCACATAAACATGGCTTAAGAATCTTTATGCTAGTTAACTTAATTTCTGGGCTGCCGAGTTGGGATACTTGCTTGCAACTCAGTCATGTTGGTTGTGTAGGGAGAGGTATTAGCAGTGGTGTATTTAGGTTTTGTGCTGCCCTAGGCCTGACTAAACTCGTGCACCCCCTAATTTAAATTTGACGCACCCCTTCCTGTCAAGGGCACACCTCTTCCTGGTTAATCCCCACCCTTCCTCTTTAAGCTCCACCTTTTCCTCTTTAGAACTCCGCCTTTTCCTCTCTTTATATTAAAAGTGGATACCAAGTGCCTACTTGTATATTTTGTATACCATTTCAAATGTATCTATTGAGATAAAGAAAATTATGAAATGTTTAAATTCAAGCATTTTTACAAAGAACAGCCACGCATGTCAAGTAAACGGGATCACAGCCGCTCTAATTGGTTGAACAATAAAATCCACAGAAACTTGCACTGCATATGAGCGTATCACAGAGCTGCACAGCAATAAAACCCACAGAAATGTGCACTGTGTATGAGCATATCACAGAACTCCAGGGCAATAAAACTCACAGTAATATGCAGTGTGTATCACAGAATCCACAGCAATAAAACTCCCAGCAATGCAATGTGCGGTGTGTATGAGTGTATCAGAATTCACAGCAATAAAACTCACAGCAATGCAATGTGCGGTGTGTATGAGTGCATCAGAATCCACTGCAGTAAAAATCCCAGCAAACCGAGTGTATATGAGCACACAGTAATTATGCTGTGGAGCATCTTGTCAGCAGTGGGGTGCCACTGTCAGAGGGTGCACTGTAGCTTTGATTCCCTTCCTGGTGGGTGTTCAGTCCAGAATATAGTCTGTGTTAACGAAAGGGCGGGCAGCTGCGCGCGTGCGTTTCACGTGGTTCAGCCAGTCATGTGGTACTGAGACTCAGAGAAATGGCAGTGAGATGCCCTGGTGTTTGGTGGTTTCAATCAGCAGGTTTATTCAGGCGAACCCCATAGGTTTCAATGTTAAAAATATTCCCGTTTTTATGCAATATCTAATAAATCATTTATTATTTTAATCTGCAGTAAAAAGTCTTTACTTATTGATTTTTTTTTAGTACCTTTTAGTCATTTTTCAGATTTTTTGGGCAAAATTTCCCCCCCCCCCTTTTTTAATAGCAGTTTTTCTTTTTTCTGTAACAGAACTTTTTATTATCAATCATATGATCTTATATGTAAATTACAGACATTTTCGTTCAGTAGTTCTTTTGAAAACAGCAGGCCACGGGTTTGCGGTGGCAGCATTCAGCGGCCGACTCCATGCACTTTGGGGACCCTGCGATGAATGGTGAATTCACTGCAGGGTGGGGAAATTTTATTCTCCTAAGTGCAGGGAACTACAGAACACCAAAAAGTTGGCGTCATTTCGGTGCTCTGTGAGTAACCCATTTAGTGGTGAGGTTTTTTGCTGCCCCCTGGAAAGTGAAATTGAAAGTGTAAATTAGTGAAATCTCAATGTATCCTTCCTGGCAAAATACTTTGCAAAAGTAAAAAAAAAAAAATTTTTTTTTTTAGGGGTGGGGCCACCCAGTGCGGGCCGCTGCCCCCTGGAAAGTGCCGCCCTAGGCCTGGGCCTAGTCGGCCTAGGCCAAAATACACCAGTGGGTATTAGCAGTAGGAAAAGGGAAGTGCTCATGCCACTGTACAGAGAACTGGTGAGACCTCACTTGGAGTACTGTGTGCAGTACTGGAGACCGTATCTCCAGAAGGATATAGACATCTTAGAGTTCAGAGAAGGGCTACTAAAATGGTGTACGGCTTGAATGAGAAAAGTTACCAGGAAAGGCTTAATGATCTTAACATGTACAGCTTGGAAAAAAGACGAGACAGAGGAGATATGATAGAAACATTTAAATACGTAAAGGGAATCCACAAGGTAGAGGAAGGGAGTATATTTAAAAGGAAACAAAATAGCAAAACAAGAGGACATAGTCTTAGATTAGAGGGGCAAAGGTTCAAAAGCAACATCAGAAAGCATTATTTTACTGAGAGGGTGGTGCATACATGGAACAGTCTTCCAGTAGAAGTGGTAGAGGCCAAAACAGTAATTGAATTTAAGCAAGCATGGGATAGGCATAAGGCTATCCTAAACAAAAGATAAATCCAGGTAAAGTACCCATGTAATTGGGCAGACTAGATGGGCCGAAAGGTTCTTATCTGCCGACATTTTTCTATGTTTCTATGTTTCATGATATGAGAAACTTAAAACGTGGACAGCAAATGAGCTGCAGTGAAACATATTACAAATGTTTTCGTCATTTTATACATATCATTGGCTCTAAGCTGCTTTCAACAGTTATAATATTGATTCTTTTGACGTGGAACTTCGTTGTCATTCTCCTCTTTTTGAAAAGCTAACTTGTCCTTTTTCCATGCCAGTTTTGCAGTCACACCAATGGAAACTATCTTCCAACCAAAGCAGGATGAGTCAAGTGTCTCTTTAATAAAGATGTGCATTTTATTTTGTTCCGAATCCTAATTCGGATGAAAATCACCAATTTTCATATTTATGGAGCCTTTCCGAAAACGAAATATTGGCCATCCGAAAATTTCGGATCAATCCGAAATTTCGGCGCAATTTGGATCAGTGATACAGATCGATTCGGTGATTTGGATCAGTTAGTTTTTCGCATTTTTTATTTGTTATTTAAGAATGGGAAGTAGATTACTACCAATAGAATTAAAGTTTCTTTACTTATTTATTTTATTAGGATTTTTAGCCATTTTTAGGGGTTAATGGGAAGGCTCCATGCCTCAGTGTTTATTTTTATTGTATTTCCCAGGGTTTATGGCCTTTTAGTGGTTAATGGGTAGGCTCCATGCCACACTGTTTATTCATTTTATTGTATTTCCCTGGGTTTATGGCATTCTTGGGGTTATTATGGCACTTAGAATCTGAAGAGTCTATTCATCTTTAGATCCTTTGATTTTCATCACATTTCGGGGAATCCATTTCACTGAAAATATTGTGTATTCCCTACTTAGCGTACGGTCACCATAATTTGCGAAAACTGAAGTCGCTAACGCAGTAATCGGACGTCGGCAAAAAACGCCAAATAAAATATTGAATTTAAGAATCAGGTTAGGTCAACAGAAAGGTATCATTGCACCACATTACTCTGGGATTTAGGTTTTTCAGTGGTATGATCTAGTAGCCAAAATTATTAGGGCCCCCCAATATTGACTGTGGTATCTTATGTACCCCCCCCCCCTATATATTGTTCCTAGAGTCACCACTGGGTAAAAGTGTTTCAACTTGGACAGGGGTCAGCAACCTTGGCTCCCTGATGTTTTGGGAACTACATCTCCCACGATGCTCAGTCATCCATTAGGCTGACTGACCCACATGGGAAATGTAGTTCCCAAAACATCAGGGAGCCAAGTTTGCTGACCCCTGAACTAGTGTATATTACAATGATCATAAAGAAAATATTATATCTAATCATTTGAGGAGTTATTTCAAACCACAACTTTCTTTTGTCAAGTTCCTAGCACTGTCAAACACTGGTCCCTGGTCAGTTTACAGTGGCAGTTTCATGAGAGTTGTGGCACCACAGTGCTGTGTTATCATAGTCAGTGTGTCAGCAGGAAATCAGACGTTTGCAAATCAGATCTCCTGTTGTCATCTATCACAAGTCTGTTGGCAGAGGCCTATGTGCCAATGGAAGTGACAAATTGGAGGCAGCTAATTTAATATGGAAATAGATAAAAAATAAATACTTAATCTTTATATTATACTAAATAATTGGCTAAATTGTAATCCCTCTCAAATGACCCAAATAGAACCTGAATATCACAAGTTTACATTTGCTGGTATTTCTTCAACACCGATATAACTGTCTTATGCACAATATCCACTTAACTAGTCAGCATCCTATTAAAAGGTCACCATCTATTGGCCAACCTGGTTAATGAAAACTTTAAAAAGTAGTAGGAATAAAAATGTAGTCTAGTTTATGTCGAGCACCAATGCTATTGTTTATTCAAGCGACACTACTACAGTTGTTTGCATAAAGGTTTATGCTTCAAACAGCAATAGTAGCATTGTTTGAATTTATGGTCAACACAGTTTATTCACACTACCATTGTTTGAATAGCAGTATGCCAATATTTCAGTATATAATGAACCAACAGTCAACAATGGTATCTCTGTAGTTTATTAATAAGTGTAAATCGAGTTAGGTTAGGATTGGTGTTAGGGTTAGAGTTAGATTTGGGTAAGGATTGGAGGAAGGGTTTTGCTTGGACTGGACCTAGAATTAGGTTAAGGGTCAGAGTTAGGGCTAAGGTTAAAGTTTGGGCTAGTGGTAGATTTAGAGTTACTTTAGGGTTAGTATGGTTAGTATTAGTGTTAGAGTTAAACCTAACACTAACCCTAAATACTAACACAAACCGTAACCCAGTTTACACTTTCGCTTTATTAAACTATGGCAATAAAGTTGTTCATTGTACTTTCAATATACTGAAAGTATGGCAAACATCTAACAAAAGTAGTACCATTGTTCGAATATACTATGGTGCACTTTGCTTCAAACAACGGCACTACCATAGTTTCATTGAAGTATGAACTCCTATTTAAACAATGGTAGCGCTTTTGTCTGAATAAACTACAGTGAATGTAGCTTCAAACAATGGTACTAACAATGTTTTGAAGCTATTCTCAACGATTTCCGTACTCCATTTAAAATACAGGTCTATTCAAAGAAAGGTGAAACTCAGGAGGTGACTGGAGAAGTGAAAATTCTAGGTCAAAATAGCCAAACCAGAAAAATTCTCCCATTTATCTCACTTTCCAAATCGGCTATTTGGTCTAGATTGTTCTCTTCTCCTGTCAGTTCTCCTGGTTTTCACTTTTCTTTGAATAACCCTGTTAGTGTATATATTTATTGCAGTGACTTTTTTAATTTGCCATTATCAGTGTTGACTCTTAAAATGGTAAACTTTCAATGGTAAACCAAATAAGTCTAAGCTTTTTGCTGCTATAGATATTTTCACAAAACACACCTAATTATTACCACATTAAGCTTCATTCCTCAAGAAAACAATCACAATTCACTTGTTATTTGTTTAGAATCCAAGGGAATGTGAGTGACACAACTTACCACAGTGCTAGGTGGACAGTAACTATAGAGGTTTTCAATCTAACCTATGTGTATGATTGACATTTGTGAATTAATCTTGAATTCAGAGATACCGAATATGATTTCTTAGCGAGAAAGGGCATTCATGGTTTTTGACATTTCTTGAGGGGGCAGTTCAAGTGATGCTTTAGGTGGGCATACCAGACACAGCGAGATAAGTAACATTCACAACTAAATTAAGATTAGTTTACAAATTAAAATAGTGCACATTCTCAGTTAATCTTAATTGCTGTATGATATAATTGATGGAACAGTGGGTCTGCTTATTTGTATAATATCTTTAAAGTTATGTATTGCTTGGAGCTGGAATCATAAAATTAACAAAAAAAGAAAAATGAAAAATATATATATGAAATACACTGCATTTTTAAGTAACCAGATAGCTTGTATAAGAGACTATATTTATCAATATTGTGTTTATCTGTAACTCAATGTAGTGTTCATGTAAGATAACGAATAATTAGATCTGAAGATCAGTGGGAACACGCCGGCCACTGGCGTTACTTGCCAGCGACATCCGCCGAGATGGAGAGAAGGTTGCTGGACATTCAGATCCCTTATTCTGCTTGTACTCTGAACCTGGTTCTTCTACAGCATCAGGCGTAACTGGGCTGCCAGCTCGCTGAAGTTCAGACTTGGAGAGCGCCCATGATCTACTGGCACTGAAGCTGCAGCGTCCTCTGTTGGTGCTTGGAGAATCCTGAACATATCCAGCTTTTTCCACAACTTTTGAGCAATTCCATGGCGCACCCACTCTCCTGTTTTTACGGACTGTACTTGCAGTTTTTGTGAAAGAAATATTTTGAAAGGAACAATCCACATTGTCCTCATATGGCATTTCATTCATTGTCCTCATATATAGACCAGGTGTACTTTCTACACTTGAGTAAGTACTTCTTATGCAACCACTTTTCCTTTGCAAATGATTCTGCAAAGACTTACAATCAGAAGCATATGGTCTGATCATCTTCTCATTGCTTAAGCTAGTGTTCTGGAAGTGGCTCTCTACTGTATTAGCAGAGTTAACGTCATTGACAGATTTTGTTTCTTGTTCATCAACACAATTATTACAGTTCTCTGTGAGTGCATCTTCTATTGGGTGCAAACCACATGGAGGATTCAAAATTGGGTACACAGCTGGATCACTTTGTTTTTCCATCATTAGGGTATAATTACTGGGTGCCGAAGGTAGAGTCTTTTGTGGGCTTGAAGATGTGCCAATGCATGTATGAGTGATTATGGAATTTTGCTTTGGTTTCATGACATATAAATCATCAAATTCATCCTTCACTTTGTATCGCAAGAAAAGTACTTTTTTTACTTTTTTCATCCCCAGGTGTCCAATTTCCAGAATGTTGAGAAAAAGAGAAACAGCTGCTATGCATTGCATAAATACCATGAATACAGTCTTTTCTGTAGGTCTAGATACAAAGCAGTCAACCACATTAGGGCAAGGATCTCTTTGGCACTTATAAACAGAATTTAGTTGAATTCCGTATAGTATATGTTGTCCAACCATGAAGCCAACCTCAACTGCAGATCTAGTAAATATATGTATTACATATGTGCATAGAAGCGATCCACGTAGAGGAGCTTTCTTAAGTTTTTTTTGCTCTAGTTGTTTGAGTTCACGCTCCAATCGCCTACGTTCTTCGTTCAATTCATATTCTACTCCTTCCAGCTCCCCTCTCAGTTGAGCTCTTTTTTTGTGCCTTTCTTTTTCAAGAGCTCTTAACCTGTAGATGGCATGGCCCATGTAAACAAGAGATGGAGAAGACACAAAGATCACCTGAAGGACCCAATATCTAATTAGGGATATAGGAAATGCCTGGTCATAGCAGACATTTTTGCAGCCAGGCTGTTCTGTATTGCATACAAACTGAGATTGCTCATCATTCCAAACCTCTTCAGCTGCCACTCCCAAGACAAGCATGCGGAATATAAACAGAATGGTAAGCCAGATCTTTCCAACAATGGTGGAGTGAATATGGACTTCCTCCAGGATGACCCCAAGAAAATTCCAGTCTCCCATCTTTAGTCCACCATCTCAACACTAGAAAGTACAGAAATAAATTCATGATTAGTTATTATTGGGAATTATCGACCAAAGATGACATACTGTATAAAAAAACAATTAAAAAATATTTTTGATATTTTACAGATCAAGCAATCTTATTATATACGCCCCCCCCAAAAAAAGGACAAGTATTTTCATGTCTTTGTCGAGATTGCAATAACCTTTTGAAAATATACAAAATAACTGTATGAGAATTATAAATTTAAGGTAGTATAATATTGATTAGGGCAAAACCAGAATAAATATTATATATTATCATCATTATTGGACTAGCTTAATTTTCTGTAAGACTAAAATCAAACTTAGTCCTCAAAGCAGAAAGTCTGCCAAAGTCTGACCAATGTCCACTTAACCCCTTTCACTTTCAGGTGCTGTTCTATAAAATCACTGTCTAGAACCAGGGGTTTTATGGAAAACCCTTTTTGCAGTAGCCAACAGGACAGGCTGCTGGCCAAAATGTGCTACTGCTGAAACAGTGAATTCCAAACACTATTACAGCAATGGAAGCTCACCCGTTAGATTTGCAGGGTGGATATAACCCTTACTCCGAAACTTAAAACACTGCAGAAAAAAATATATAATCATAGCCACTCAAAATTTTATATGCCGCTTTATCAAGCCCGACTTGACAGAGACCTATGTAGGTCGAACCATTTTCAGTTCTTACACTGAAGAATAATGCAGAATATCAAATTTTGACCGTTTGAATTATTTTATTTTTCTGTTGACACAGAACCCCTGGGACTGCTTTGTCTCATAAAAGAAAAAGATAAGTCCAGCAATTCGTCCTGTTGTAGCATGTCAGCTGTAATGTCCAATATGCTAGAACTTTTGGGGAACAATCTGGACTAATATTCAAATTATTTTTTATTTTTTTTGCACTAAACAATATTTATTTGCATTGCTCCAGAATAAGACCGATATTTCTTCAACCATTAAAGACCATATCGACTTACCTTGATCTGGGGCCCTGCAGGTGCTTTTTCAGATTAGATTAAGTCGATCTTGGTAGAGAAAGGTCATCAATTTGGGTTACAGTGAAGATAGTGGATGGTGATACTATCAGGGTTATTCAGAGAGCGTGAAAAGCAGGAGAATGACTGGAGAATGAAAAATTCTAGGTCAAAATAGCCAAACCAGAAAAATTCTCCCTTTCATCTCACTTTCCAAATCGGCTATTTTGACCTAGAATTTTTCATTCTCCAGTCATTCTCCAGTCATTCTCCTGCTTTTCACGCTCTCTGAATAACCCTGTATGTTTATTTGGATATTGTTCATCTTTTAGTAATTGTTGTCTACACTAAACATACTTCTATGAGTTAATCCCTGTAATATGAAATAAAATTGAATTCTTTCATACTTAGAATATTACTTCTTTAACAGTTCCTTGGAACATAACTACTGTAATAAATAATAAACTCAGTATAAGAAACCCTACCTTAAAAGTTACTAATGTCATATGGATTCTTTGTTCTATACTTCATTTTAATTACTTCACTACCATACAAATTTCATGACCTCCCAACTAATGTAGAAGAGGCATGACATAAAGCATTAGAATAAACTTTTCAGGGCATAGTCTAATCTAGTGTTCAACAAAAATGGTTATTGTGATTGTTTGGAAATAAAACTTAACTTTTAATATCATAGCATATTAAAAAAAGGCTCAAAAAACCTTCAACATGTTAAAAACACCCATGTGGTACATACACACAATGTTATGGCTAGGTATAGCTGCTGATCGACATAAGCTCCTACCACTGTGGGTCAATGCCCCAGCACTTCTCTAGACTAAAGTTATTCTTATAAAGTAAGGAACCAGCCTTCCTGGGTCGGTGGGTATAGGATAGTCAGAAGGGTATAAGCAAATTCTAGATTTCAGAGGAGCACTCAAATCAGTTACCCATATGGAGTGGGTCAACCAAATTGTAACCAGCTACCAGCAGCATATAGCCAAAACATGCCAAAATAGATTATAATTCACTCAATGCACTTAGCTGCCTCATAAACCGCTTCATCAGGAGTTGTATGTCATTCAGTGTGTAGAAAGAAATGACCCCCTTGAGAAGTTTGTATTGCGATCACTAACAATAATTTGGCAATAATAAGACAAACTATATTGACCTTATAGCAGTCTTTGACTAATCTAGTGTTGACTAGTATTTTAAACATATCTTAGTCTGTGATTTTTTTGGAATCAGTGTTTAACAGCATAAGAAATATATAAAATAATATAATAACGTTTTCTTATGTAGCAATTACTTATTCCTTTTCTATCAATAAGATGAAAACAAGAGGAATACTAAATATTACTATAGAGTATTCTGACAGCTATCAAAGTGAACTACAACATTCATATCTACCATAGGTTAGACTTACAAAGAGAATCAGTTTGAAACCATAATGATACACGAATGGAAATATCCGTATGATTCAATTAAATGCCCTTTAAAACTAATAATTGCCTAATTTTGTTAAATCTCTCTCATCATTTCCAGAAAGAGCTCTATCAAAGATTCTTCGTCAATCGTCCGTCTAACATTTGGAAACCAATTGATGTGACCTCAATACAGAATGCAAATGTAAACATGTAACATAGTGAGTATATTTGTTACATATTTATAATCTGTATATTTGTGTTTTGTTTATAATATCTTGCATTTATTACTTTGTATTTATGTAACGACTGTAAAATTTCAATGTTCTTGAACCCAGGACGTACTTGAAAACGAGAGAAATCTCAATGTATCCTTCCTGGTAAAATCCTTTATAAATAAATTAAATTTATTGCAGGTGATAGTTTCTTGTTTGTCATCACCGGTTTCCTTCCTGTCACTTATATGTTTCAGTCAGTTTCTACCTGGTGCTTTGAATTTAGCAATTACTCCGTCACTGTTCACGTCATATAACTTGTCAGATTTCCGCCGTTCTTTTCATCGCCCTCTGTTTAGTGGTTTTCCGGCTTCCATGAATTTTTTGATGGAGCTAGTATTCGAAATATTGTCCAAAAGTAATTGTTGCATGGAAAATTCAACTGCTTAATATTCGTCAATAAAATTTGCCCATGAGCATGACAAAATATCCAGCAAGATTTACAAAGGGGAGATCCATCACCTTTCCATTAGTTTTCAGAGCACCACAGTACATAACGGCAGAAAAGTGACAGTTTATTCCAGTCAATTAAAAGTCGGTTTTGATTAATCTCCCCTCATATGTTTTATTTAGTGTGGGTAATACAAAATTAGTACCTTACAAAGATAATATTCTTTCTGTGCATATCTTACCTTATTATTATGTCACCATCTCGAGTGCAGAGTTTGTATGTCCTAAACATCCCTGACAAAAAAAATACAAGCAATTGTTTTATATCGGAAAGGTATGCTTCTAAAATCACATTAAAATACGTCATTTATGTTCACCTGAACAACTAACATAAATAACTTGTGCACAATAGGTCCTTTAACATTTACATAAAAATACTTTCAACTGAAAAGATAATGAACATAATAATGTCATATATTTAAATAATAAAGATTTGTATTTTTACAGTAAAACAACAATATTGCAATAAACACATACTTAAACATATACAGTATTCACCAACGTGTGGATACAAAGTACAGTATGTATATATAAACACTCTAATAAACCTAAAGCATAGAAGGTTGTTAGGGTTTTTTGCATTTCAGTGCAAATAGAGAGCAAGAGATTATGGACGGTTAATTTAAATGAAATGCTGTAATATAAATTACCTTTGTGTGCTGCTGTGCTTCAGGTGGGTACCCATTAGATTATTTCCTAATTATCCTGCAAAGCTTTGGTTGTGATTAGGTCAGAACAGAAAGATAGTACCATGCATTCAACTTATAGTCAGCATGTAAAAATCGATGTGCGTACAGCCTGACATCGCTCCAAGCAAAATATAAATGGTTTAACTAACCCATTATTTTCCAGAGGCCTGTTAGGACTGATTGCCTTACAAACACTGGCACGCAGAAGATAGAAAGTTTAGAATAATTTTTAGGGTTGAAACGTTGGCAAGATTTGTCATGTGGAGCAGGTAGTGTAAAGAGGCTCATATTGCAACTGGATCTAGCCATTAAACACTCTTGTTTACCTTTTTTTCTTTCTAACCAATATCGAAAATGAGTCGGCTAAAGGGCTATAATATTTTAATGCATTATAATAGTTGCAACGTGGGGTCCCATATCCACGTGCAGAAAGCTCCCCTTGCCGTCATTATCCCAACAGAGTAATGATTCTGGCCCAACCAACCCAGTCAATAGCCGGAGCTCCTTGAAGAGTGAAACCAAAACTGGGAATGACTTTATTCAGGGTTTACAGTTGGAAAAACCCACACAGAGGTATGTACAGAATACAATGGAAAACACACCCCAGTGTTTCCATACTGAAGACCCTCCCAATAGTCTCCTTCTCCCATACACACGCCCTAACGAAACAAAGGCTGGGGAAGGGGCAGAGAGATCTAGTTTAAGCCAGACCCTGGTGGGTTTGATGGAATCATGGGGAAATAAATAAAGTAATCAATTACTTACAGATACACATAATGGAAACAGCACAGTGCATGTAACATGACACTCTACACTAAATACATATAAAAATGGAATAATAATACAATGCAGACATCAGGTAATTAGGGCACAGAAAACACAAAAACCCTATACCTAGAATTGTAGGTACAAGATGACTTAAACATAGATGAGAGCTGGAAAACAATATAACACATTAGTTCTGCACTTCTCAAACACATCTGTAAGTACCCCAAGTCTGAAGTGACTACTGTAGCAATGTATATTTCTATAAAGTTGATATTTTGATTTATTGAAACGGCACTTCTTTCAGGCATGTTATTTGAACTATAGAAATTCAGTTACTGGTTATTATTACTGCTCATTCATAATAATCATGCTATCATCACATTACCCACCATTCACCCTTGGCACACGCACCACAAAAACCTTGACCTTCCCATACTCCCTATACCCTATATTTCCTCAGGGATGGCAAGAGGACTGGGTCAAAGCATCACCAAAACGGTAAGTTGCAGGGAATTCCCGGCTTGCAGTGGTTAGTAGCTACCAAAAGTACTGCAAGGAAGAACAATTGATAAACCAGCGTCAGGGTCATGGGCGCCCAAGGCTTATTGATGCACATGGGAAGCAAAGGCTACCTTGCCTGGTCCAGGCACACAGAAAAGCTAGTGTAGTTCATAGTGCTGAAAAATATAATGCTGGCCATGACAGAAAGGTGTCAGAACATTCTTGACACATACCATGTACCTGGAGATTGTTGTAGACCAGGGCTTGACAAATTTGCTTTGAATCTAGGAGCCAGCTGCAAAAGTTAGGAGCCAGGTTTTTTTTCAGACTAAGGCCGGTGTCAGATGTGCGCACAAGATGCGCCCGTACTGATGTGCCTACCGGCATTCGTTGCGACGCACGATCCTCTCTAGGAGGATCGTGCTTTGCAATGCTGAGTGCACTAACTGCGTTAGTGAGGTGGCCAGATGGGCATCAGAGTGGAAGGAACATCCATTCTCATGGACATTCCTTCTGCTCTGCAAAACGCTCGTATGACCCTGGTATAACAACTAAAGATTCATGGTATCATTTCCTTAAAGGAACACTCTAAAAAACGGGAGGGTGATTTTTGATTAATCTTAATCTATCCCTATTCCCTTAATAAACCGTTAGGTTTTTTTGTTTTTTTTTGTAACTGTAATACTTACCCTAAAATCCACTTGTTTCCAGCGGCGTCTTTCTTTTTCATACTCACCTCCCTCCTCTTCCACTCCCGTCCTTCTTGCGTCTTCTTGCCTTCGCTGCGCGCCTCTCACATAAGCCAGCCAATCGGCAGGCTTCCTCCCGGCTCCTTCTGAGGATTAGTGTTGCGCGCAAGAGGATGCGCGCAACACTAACCCTCAGAGGGAGCCGCGAGCTACTGCGGCGAGTTGGAGACGTCATCGCGCTGAAAGCGCGATGACGTCTCCTACTCGGCAAAAGTCGGCAGAAGCGGGAAATATGATTCCCACTCTGCTGACTGACAGCTGGGAGGGCGGAGTAAAGTTCTCCGCCTCTCTCAGCTGTTTTCAGCATTTTCAGCTGATCGGCTGAGCGGAGGGAGGGGGGACAGAGGGCGGATACTCCGGGCATCATGACCACCTAAAATAGCTTAGGTGGTCATGTTGCCTAGAGTGTCCCTTTAAGACCGAGTACTGATACGTTTATTTAATGTCATGTGACGCTTTCCAATAAATATTTTAGGATTTTGCTGAGAGCCTGTACAATTTATAATATTCAAATGTATGGTCAGATAAAACACACACACACCTATCTCTCTGTCTTGTCCTCAATCTCTCACAACCCATGTGTAGAATGTAGAATAAAAAAAATAAAAATCTAGTTGTCCATCAGACTAAGCCGTGCCTGGATCAGGGATTTTGTGTTACATACGGTGTGCTTACACAGTATGCCAATATAACACAGTCCCTGATCTGGCCATTATATACTGTGAATACCACACAGCCGATCCAGGCACAGTATATACACTGTATACTGTATAACACACAGTGAACTCTATAGGCAGTGTACATACAGCTGGGTGAGCTGTGTTCCCCCCACCCTCTCCCTCTGATCTGGGGACTTTTTACAGGACTTTTTTTATTATTTTTTTATTAGCTGGCCGGGCTGCTAATATCCAAACCAAATCAAGAAACAAACTAACCTGTGAAAGGGGAGAAACACTTGTTTCAATTCGTGCAAACATTACGTTTTTATAAGTCAATGAGAAAAATGTCAATTATGGAGGAGAGGAAAAAAAAAAAGGAAAATGATAGATCAGAAAATGAGATTAAATTGCATGTATTGTTATTATATGTTGTGTCTTTTGTTTCCTTTTCTCTCTTTTTTTTTTAAAGCACCGCTCAAAACTTAAACCTCAACATGGAGCTTAAATATCGATGTATCCATATCCTGCAGGCACAAATAATGCAGTTACTTCCTTTTGCTATTGGTGCTAAGGGGCTAATTTGATATAGAAATATATATATTTCTATGTTTTTATGTTGATGGTTTCTTGCTTTTATTGTTGCTCTTTAGGAAACGGAGGCCTGGTTACTTGTTCTCATGGTTGTTACTTCTTCTCATACTATCATATACAGTCCTTGCTTGTTATTCCATTTGAAACCAAAGATAAAATTATAAAAAGCAAATTCAAGTTACTAAATAAACTGCACTTTTATTTAAAGTGAAACCAACTAAATTTTTAATTTGTAAACCTATTCCATGGTGTATATTTTAAATGTTTATGAAAATTTCCAAATTTTCCGGAAAAAAAAGTTTTTTCCATGGCTTCAAAATTTCCCGGACATTTTACATCTCTAGCCCCAATACGAGTCCTGGCTGAAGAAGTGCCTCTACCGGAGGATGAGGGTAGTGAGACCGTCGGCAGCAATGGGAGGGAGCCCAGCTGGTACCAGCGGGAACTCGAGCTGAGTGTACGGATGTTGGGGCCAGGGGCATTGGCTACCATGATTGCCCGGGTGATGGACAGTTTAAATGCCATCCGCCTCGCAGAGACACGGAGGACGGCAGAATAGCGAATCCCGTGGACTAGAAATTACTGTTTGCCACCATCAAGTACCTGGCAGAGAACGAGGAAGACATAGACAGCTACCTCCAGGACTTCCAACGGCAGCAGTAACCACTGATATTATCATTTGTGGCCATGAATGATTACTTACTTCTAATGAGTGCGGTCCAAAATGAGGGTCAATGTTTCGGTTTCTGTAATCAGTGGCGTCACTAGGGTTGGTGTCACCCGGTGCGGTAACTTATGGTGTCACCCTCCCCCCCCCCCGAGTTTTACGGATTTTTTTTAACTACTCTTACTCCTAAATCAGTACTCCCATATAACACTGAATGCTCCTACACACAGCGCACATTAGTGTGAAGTTTATTGCTGCAGAGCTCTCTCATATGCTCACACAACTTTTTGCCAACTGCCAGCAAGTACGATGCCTGTTCGAAGGCAGTGAAAGCACACATGGATATATATTGCCCCCAGCAGCTCTGGATATATTGCCCCCAGCAGCTCATCCATGGATATATATTGCCCCAGCTCACATATGGATATATTGCCCCAGTTCACAATTATATATTGCCCCCAGCAGCTCACCCATGGATATATATTGCCCCAGCTCACATATGGATATATTGCGCCTCAGCTCACATATGGATATATTGCGCCTCAGCTCACATATGGATATATTGCGCCTCAGCTCACATATGGATATATTGCGCCTCAGCTCACACATGGATATATTGCCCCAGACCAGCTCACACATGGATATTGCCCCAGCTCTCATGGATATGCCCCCAACACACATGGATACTGCCCCAAGCACACATGGATACTGCCCCCAGCATACATGGATAATGCCCCAGCTCACATGGATATGCCCCAGCAGCTCTCATGGATATTGCCCCAGCTCCTCTCATGGATTTTGCCCCAGCTCCTCTCATGGATTTTGCCCCAGCTCCTCTCATGGATATACTGCCCCAGCTGCTTTCATGGATAATGCCCCAGCTCCTCTCATGGATTTTGCCCCAGCTCCTCTCATGGATATACTGCCCCAGCTCCTCTCATGGATATTGCCCCAGCTCATGGATAATGCCCCAGCACATGGATAATGCCCCAGCTCATGGATACTGCCCCAGCTTATGGATATGCCCCAGCAGCTCATGGATATACCCCAGCAGCTCATGGATATACCCCAGCTCATGGATAATGCCCCAGCACATGGATAATGCCCCAGCTCATGGATATGCCCCATCAGCTTATGGATATACCCCAGCAGCTCATGGATATGTCCCAGCTCATGGATTTGCCCCCCAGCTCATGGATATGCCCCAGCTCATGGATACTGTCCCAGCTCATGGATATGCCCCAGCTCATGGATACTGCCCCAGCTCATGGATACTGCACCAGCACATGGATTTGACCCAGCTCATGGATATGCCCCAGCTCATGGATATGCCCCAGCTCAAACATGAATTTGCCCCAGCTCATGGATTTGCCCCAGCTCATGGATACTGCCCCAGCTCATGGATACTGCCCCCAGCTCATGGATACTGCCCCAGCTCATGGATACTGCCCCCAGCTCATGGATACTGCCCCAGCTCATGGATTTGCCCCAGCTCATGGATACTGCCCCAGCTCATGGATATGCCCCAGCTCATGGATACTGCCCCAGCTCATGGATTTGCCCCAGCTCATGGATACTGCCCCAGCTCATGGATTTGACCCAGCTCATGGATATGCCCAAGCTCATGGATATGCCCCAGCTCATGGATACTGCCCCAGCACATGGATTTGACCCAGCTCATGGATTTGACCCAGCTCATGGATATGCCCCAGCTCATGGATATGCCCCAGCACATGGATTTGACCCAGCTCATGGATTTGCCCCAGCTCATGGATATGCCCCAGCCAGGCCCGTCTTTAATACTGATTGGACCCTGGGCAAACATTTTCTTGGCCCCCCCCTAAAGCCTGCCCACTGCATAATTTTGCTCCCCACCCCCAACATCCCAAAAAAAAACATCATGGATTTGTCTCAAAAAGCTTTAATAATGTAAACACAAAGAACTGGCTCACAAACAAAAGTCCATAGGTTGATCTGTAACAGTACACACATGCCAATTCTAGCTTCATCTTTCCTCGTCATATATTTCTATTAACAGTTCTATCTTAATAACTTTCAGTAATAAAGTGCAAATGAACAGTTTCACACTAATGAAACTCACAGTAATGTGCGGTGTGTATGAGTGCATCACAGAGCTCTGCGGCAATAAAACTCACAGTACCGTGCAGTGTGGTTGTGTGTGTGTGAGTGTATCACAGAGCTCCACAGCGATAACTCACAGTAATGTGCGGTATGTGAGTGTCTCACAGAGCTTGTCTAAGTTAAAGGAACACTATTGAAAAGTAGTGTCCCTTCTGCCCTTAAATAATTGGGCAGAGGTTGCTGACAGCCTCTGCCCAATTATTTTTTTTATTTTGCCCAGGTTTACTCACCTTTTGTCCTACGGTGGGCGCAGCACCGGCTCTTTGGCTCAGGGACTCCTGCACGTTCCAGAAGCTTTTCCATGCAGTTTGCGCTTCCTCCGCTACTTTTGTAGTGTAGGAAGCACAAATTGCGCAAAACTACAGGACTTGCGAACTTTATGTACACAAGTCCCGTACCAACAGTGCAGAATGATGGATCAGAGCTGTGCGCAGGCGCAGTTGTGATCCATCGCAGCCTGTCTGAGACTGGTCGCTAATGAGACTGGTCCCAGAGAAAGTGACGTCAACATGCTCCCTGTGTGCCAACGTCACTAGTAACTGAGTAGTAACTGGCAGCCAGGAAATTCTAATTCCCTGGCTGCTGGTGACTCTGGGTGGGGGTGGAGAAAACTCATCCACTTCACCCAGCTTTATAGCAAAAATGGGGGGGGGCGCACTCCTCATATCCCGACCATTTAAAAAATATAAAGTGGTCAGGATGTGTAGAGCGTCCCTTTACCAAATGATATTGTCTCTGCAGGCAGATACCATACATACTGATAAGACAAACTGATTAAAAGCAATTCAAGCTGCCTCAACTAAAATACATAAACAGCCACAAAACAAACAGACAAGCATTATTTTTTCTTTTTTAGAAGAGTCTCTTACTGTGCTGCTGCTGCTGCTATAAATCAGCTTTGATCCTCTTCGTTTATGGGTGTGCTCAGGTCCCACAGGCTGTGTAGGTGAACCACCAGGAATGCAGGGAGAGGGCTCTGCTCGTAGCACTATGCAGAGCATGGACGTTCCGTGTCCAGCAAACAAGATTAGCCCCCATTACGCTTGATGGCTGAAGAGGGAAGCAGCTGTACCCGTGTCTTTTTATCTCCCTTACATTCTCTCTGCCTGGTGTGAGGATCTTGGCAGCTGCGGGTCTCGCCAGGCTGAGGTAAGGCTGTGAGCTGTGGGGGGGGCAGCACGTGACCTGCACGCGGTGCCCATCAAACACAACTCTTGAAATCTCGCGAGATGCTTGCACGGCGCTGGCAGCTGGAGGAGGGAGGAGAAACACGGTCCATTTCCTCCTCTCAATCATTCAGCTGCTGGCTCGTGACGTGCTGGTCGCCAGGAAAAAAAAAAGCCCTGGATATCCTTATGATCAGCGGCGGTCATCCACAGTTTGTGGGCCCCAAGGGGCAGCTGCTTTGGGCCCCTCAACAATGACTGGGCCCGGGGCAGCTGCCCCTTTTGCCCTGCCTTAAAGACGGCCCTGGCCCCAGCACATGGATAATGCCCCAGCTCATGGATACTGCGCCCCCCAGCTCATGGATTTGTCCCAGCTCATGGATATGCCCCAGCTCAAACATGGATTTGCCCCAGCTCATGGATATGCCCCAGCTCATGGATATACTGCCCCAGCACATGGATTTGCCCCAGCTCATGGATATACTGCCCCAGCTCATGGATATGCCCCAGCTCATGGATATACTGCCCCAGCACATGGATATGCCCCAGCTCATGGATATACTGCCCCAGCACATGGATATACTGCCCCAGCACATGGATTTGCCCCAGCTCATGGATAATATGCCCCAGCTCATGGATTTGCCCCAGCAGCTCATGGATAATGGCCCAGCACAGGGATATGTCTCACCTCCTCCTGCGCCGCCTGTTCGCTCCCTCTGAGCATCCGGCGGCGCACAGCTTGGGTGCTCGCCTGGGGGAGCCACGTGACCAGCCGCGATTGGCTGGTGACGTGTTTCCTCCAGGCGAGCGCCAAAGCTGCATGCTTCGGACGCTCGCAGGGAGCGAATACGCGGCGGAGGGTGAGACACCCGCCCTTAGGGTGACGGTGTCACCCTAAAAGGTGGGTGTCACCTGGTGCGGGCCCGCACCCCCCGCCCCCACATTACAACGCCACTGTCTGTAATCCAACTGTATTACGCTATGTTGGTTTTATTTGTTTATATTTAGAGACACTATAAATGTATTCTTTTCATAACTTCCAATGGCAGCACCGGCTACACAGGGATAGAGCCGATTAGGTGCAGCTGCTAGTCAGCAAGCTAAGTGGTAAGACGGCCACCGTACCTGAAGGACACATTAGAGACTACGGGCAAATTAAAAACACTCTATTGCACCGGTATGCAGTGACCTCGGAGTCATACCGGTTAAAATTCTGACAGCTAAGGAGAGCAGAGAGTGATTCCTTCACCGACTGGGGACATTGGGCAGGGCAGGCTGTACGCCGGTGGGTCGAGAACAGTGGCGCCCTGTCCATGGTAGACGTGCTGCAACTCATTCTATAAGAGCAGTTCTATAATCAGGCTCCAACAGATCTACGGGACTGAGTGCAGAACCGGCAAACGCAGACCTTGGAAGAAGCTACCAGACTGGCAGAGGAGTACTGGAATGCTCGGCGGGGCGGAGCAGCAACACAAGACCGCCACTTCCCCGGTTACTAACCTCCGGTCTCCCATCTGCTCATTCCCCAGCTGGGAGAGGCAACCGCGGGAGGCAATTTGCCTCCGGAACGTGCCCGAATGAAGGTGCTATAATTGCCAACAACTGGAACACATACGAGATAGCGGTCCCCAGTGGAGGGGACCCGGGAATAGGCAGCGAGGACCCCCTTATTGCCCCGACCCGCGGTGCATTGTTACAATCAGGAACCCCCCATGGATTACCAGCCTGAGGAGCCGGAGGAATGGAGAGAGCTGCATGAGGTGAACTTGGTAGGCACCACAGCCAGAGACAACATGAATCCTCACCAGCAAACTGTCTGGGTGGATGGATGGCCGGCCCAGACGCTGCGAGACTCTGGGGCTACCCTCACGCTGCTGCAACCACACGTAGCACCACAGCCTCAGGAGAGGGGACAGACCGTGGCAGTCCGCGAGTATCTGCAAACTACCAACGGCCCGAGTCCAACTAGATTGGGGCTACGGGCCTCGCTCCATGACCGTGGGCATCCTGCAGGATTTACCAGCGGAGATGCTCATTGGGAATGATACCGGGATTCTACATTCGTCCCTTCGGACGGAGAGTGCTGCTACAGCAGAAGCTAACATCACAGAGGGGACCCAGGTAAAACCCGGTGCTTACTGACAATGACCAGACCGTGTGCGGCACCCTGTGGGAGTTTGGGAGGGAGTCCCTGGAGGATCCCACATTAGAGAAGTACCATAGACAGGTAGGGTTGGTGCTGGAGGGGGGCGGAACGGGTGACCTTCCATTCCACGACCGACTATACCGACAGACTGAGTACACAGACCGCAGACCATGTACTAGGCAGCTGGTAGTTCTGCAGAAATACCGGGCTGAGCTCCTGCAGCTCATCCACGATATCTCCCTAGCCGGACACTTAGGGCTCCAGAAAACCCAAGACCGGATAACGCAGAATTTCTTCTTGCCCAGGGTTTCGGCGAGCGTTAATTCGAGTAGTAAATTGTGAGTAGTGTGACAGCACACAGGGAAGCTGGGGGATCACCCCTGAGCCCCCTGCATCCTCTATCCATTATAGGAGAACCCTTTTGGCGAGTGACTGTGGACATCATAGGCCCGCTACCCAAGGTGAGCCGCACGTGGAGGAAATATATCCTCACCCTGGTTGACTTTGCCACCCAACACCCCGAGGCTGTGGCCCTGACAAATATACAGGCAGAGACCGTAGCCCAAGCTCTGCTCACTATATTTACCCAGGTCGGATTTCCAGAGGAAATTCTCTCGTATCAGGGGACCCAGTTCACAGTTGACATGACCCGGGCGTCGTGGAGGATGTGTGGCATTAAGCCTAATTTTGCTGCCTCTTATCATCCACAGATGAATGGCCTTTCTGAGCAGTTCAATAAGACTCTGAAACAAATGCTTCGGGCGTTCGCATTGAACCATCGTGATTCGGATACATTCATGCCGCACCTCCTGTACGCCTACCGGGAGGTGTCGCAGGAGTCCACCGGTTTTTCCCCCTTTAAATTGCTATTCAGGAGGAGGGCCAGGGGGCCCCTAGACTTGGTCAGACATCACTGGGAGGGGGAGCTAGCAGAGGAGGATACTAGCATCATTTCTTACGTGTTAAGGTTGCAGGAGAATCTAGTGGAACTGACTGGGATTAAGGAGAACCTGCAGGCAGTGCAACAGCGACAGAAACTATGATACGATCGGAAGGTGCGGACCCACATCTTCCAAGTTGGGTAGAAGGTGTTGGTCCTCACCCCTCAAGGAAAAGCAAATTGCAGGTGGCTTGGCAGGGACCCTACAAGGTTGTGGAGCAGCTCTGCGACACAACCTACGTAGTTGCCCGCGTTTCTGTTGAGCGTTCTGTTGAGGTTAGCATATAGCATATATTATATTTTACTCTAATATGAGGAAATTGTTTTTATGTTCTTGTAGCCAACTACAGTTGTGATAGCAGAAACTTTTTGAGGAGTAGAGGTCATATACTTAAGGTATTTTACCGGTTATTATGTGGGTGTAACAGTGCATATCAAAGACCCTTTGATTCTGTTACTGCCTGTGAATCTCTATACTACTTGAGGATTAGAACAGGCAAAGTGTAACGGGTACGGTGGCTTTTCATGTGGAATTTACTAAGAGTTACCTATATATGTATACTTTGAATGGAATTTGTCGATCCTAGGACAACATAAAGGAGTGTTTTTTTGAACTGGGCTAATTAATAATATATCAAAGGCACTTGCCCATCTTGTGACATCCTTTTTATTCGTGTAGCCATCTGATATATGGCCACAATTTTTCTGTTTTATTGTATTTCATAAACAGAGATAAATTGAATCACTAAAGGAATGTGGACTGTGGATTGCTTGATTTAACTGTTTAATCGGCAATAGGGTGTGTTTATAATCAATCAGCAGCATACCAAGGACACCTACTATATTTTCCATAAATATTTCTATTCAGTATAGGATCACCAATTGGTCTGGTTCATCATATTTTCTGAGCAGGGATAATTTTGTTATGCAATTATTGTAAGACTGCGGTTTACTTGATCGAATGAGCTTATCGATAACATCGAATCGCGATATAGTATCCACATATGGCTAACAACCAATTTCACCAGACTATCAGTTTTTGAGCACGATGTCAAAATACAGCAAAGTATAGTTACACATTCTACACATACCCAAACAATAAAATTGAGAAGTTGTGCGTGTTTTTATTATTGCTGCAGCATATATACTCAGATTGATTTTCACAGGCGCAAAAACCTAATGGGAGACAATTGTGATTCTTAATTCTGATTGGCTGAATAGCGTGAATAAACAGTCCGCACACCGATTTCTGCGCACAGCGTTAATGCGCGAACGTTTTTGCGTGTCTTTTTTATGGGCGTTATTTTTTGACGGATGAAAAAATGCGCTTGGATTGTAATACCAGTGTTAATTTACGCCTGTTAACGTTTAACGCTTCGCGCACAAATTAACGCGCTGCGCGAGCGTTTTTGCGCAAAGAATGTAACAGAGCCCTCGATGTTTTTATTGGTGCTACTGATGCTACTTAAAATCCTTGTGGATATTAATTGAGATACTCCTTTTGTGCTAGTGTAATATATGTCATGATCGATGTCAATCACAATTATTGTATACTTTTGAGGTACAATTGTCAGGGAAAATATGTAATGTTCGTAGTTCAAGAATTATTTAGGGATTAAAGTGACTAGTGCATCATAGTAGTTCTGTTCTGAAAAGTGGCTGGTGCATCATACTAATTTGGAAATGGAGTTAGACAGATGACACATCAGTCTAATTGATGAATATAGTCGTTAATAGCCCTTTACTTGAGGGAGTAATTTAATTTGGTAATTTAGTAATGTTATTCTAGGTGAATATAATAAATGGTTATGGCGTATAATTAAATAATTTTCAGTAGATATACTAGGAATTTAAAGTGACTAAAGCAACATAATCCGATGAGGGGATATGTATCAAAGTGTTGTTTTGAAGGGGAGTAGTGCATTGTATTAATCTGGAGATACAAATATCAGTCCGCATCTGAAAAAGATAAATAGGGCGGAATATATAGAATATTTTAATACCATAGAAGAATTTTAAAAGCAAAAACCAAACTCACAATATAAAAAGCACATAACAAAATGTGCATATGCGCTTTTGCCTCAATGGCTTGCAACCCCCCCCCCCCGATAACTTGCTGCACTTTTTTTCCCCCAGATGGTGGACTGTGAATCATGTTCAGTATTGCAGTCCGGTTTGAGGTTCCCTAGTCCATGGGCACAACACACCAAGCTCAAAACGTTTCGTGGGTTAGATCCCACTTCATCAGGTGCATATGCACATTTTGTTATGTGCTTTTTATATTGTGAGTTTGGTTTTTGCTTTTAAATTTCTTCTATGGTATTAAAATATACTACACTATGTTCCGCCCTATTTATCTTTTCCAGATACATAGTGAATTTCAGACTGGTACAGGGGTGATCTCAAGGGCAACCAAACTGTTTCTGGGGATAAAACTCAAAACACAAAAAGTGAGTGGTTAAAAGTACCTGACCTCACCCCGGTGTCTCCTCCTATAGACGTCTATGAAATACTGGTAAATAAAGAATGGGGTGGATCTGGAAAACAAATTAGCCCATAATTGTGCAATATTTTATACAATAGTGTAAAATCTCTGGCCCCCTAGGACCTGACTCACAAGATATACAGTTGTGTTCAAAATTATTCAACCCCCACTGAAATTGAGTGTTTTGGCCAGTTTGACATTGATTTTGATCATTCAGTCATCTTGCTTACAATTAAATCAAAGAGGCACGTGTAGGTCAGACAAATATAACATAACATTTATAATGAAATAACCACAAATGTCTTTTCTGTGCTCACATCATTATCAGTTTTATTCAACCCCCAAGTGACATTCAATCTTAGTACTTAGTACAACATCCTTTTACAGTTATAACAGCTTTTAAACGTGAAGCATAGCTTGACACAAGTGTCTTGCAGCGATCTACGGGTATCTTCGCCCATTCGTCATGGGCAAAAGCCTCCAGTTCAGTCACATTCTTAGGCTTGCGCACTGCAACTGCTTTCTTTAAGACCCACCAGAGGTTCTCAATCGGATTTAAGTCAGGTGACTGCGATGGCCACTCCAAAATGTTCCAGCCTTAAATCTGCAACCATGCTCTAGTGGACTTGGAGGTATGCTTGGGATCATTGTCCTGTTGAAAGGTCCAACGTCTCCCAAGCCTCAGGTTTGTGACGGACTGCATCACATTGTCATCCAATATCTCCTGGTACTGAAGAGAATTCATGGTACCTTGCACACGCTGAAGCTTCCCTGTACCTGCAGAAGCAAAACAGCCCCAAAGCATGATTGACCCCCCGCCATGCTTCACAGTAGGCAAGGTGTTCTTTTCTTCATAGGCCTTGTTCTTCCTCCTCCAAACATAGCGTTGATCCATGGGCCCAAACAGTTCTAATTTTGTTTCATCAGTGCACAGAACACTATCCCAAAACTTCTGTGGTTTGTCCACATGACTTTTGGCATACTGCAGTCGACTCTTCTTATTCTTTGGAGACAGCAAGGGGGTGCGCCTGGGAGTTCTGGCATGGAGGCCTTCATTACGCAGTGTGCGCCTTATTGTCTGAGCTGAAACTTCAGTACCCACATCTGACAAATCTTTTCTCAGTTCCTCAGCAGTCACACGGGGACTTTTCTCCACTCTACGCATCAGGTAGCGCACAGCAGTCGAAAGTTAGCATCTTCTTTCTGCCACGACCAGGTAGCGTTTCAACAGTGCTCTTTGCCTTGAATTTGCGAATGATGCTTCCTATGGTCTCTCTTGGTATGTTTAACATCTTTGCAATCTTCTTATAGCCATTGCCCTTCCTGTGAAGAGTAATCACCTCTTCTCTGGTCTTCCTGGACCATTCTCTTGACTTCACCATGTTTGTAACCACACCAGTAAATGTCTAGAAGGAGCTGAGTATCACAGTCATTTTAAAGCTGCCTAATTGGTGCTTATTATGCTTTATTGCTGCTCCGTGACATCCACAGGTGTTTTCAATACCTGATTGAAAACACTTGAATGAACCTCTGTTCTTCAGAGTGGTAGTCTTTAAGGGGTTGAATAATTGTGTCAATGAAGAATTCACAAAAGAAACATTTACTACTGTATTACAAAACCAATTGATGTCATTTTAGTTGCATATGGTTCTTTAAAAAGTCCTTGTAGGATTTCATTCTGAATACAATTACAAATGTACACTAAATTCCCTAAAACCCTTTACAGCATTGGGGGTTGAATAATTTTGAACACAACTGTAGATGAATGTTAGGCACATCAAAAAAATCGCTCCAAATGACCACCGGTCTCCCAGGATACAATCAGCAGACTCCAGACAGAAAGATTCCGGTAATGGATAAGTGATTTATTCAGTAAAATAAAATGAAATATTCCAACGTGTTTCGTCCTTCATATAATCTGGACTTCATCAGGGAATATCAAATACAATTAAACATAAAACATTTATAGAGCTCGATTTTGCGGGCTTTTGACACATGACTTACGTCGTCCCGGCAAGGTCCTTCCGGATACTCCTCGCACCACGGACGGCCGAATCACCTCCACCGCCAGCCATAGAATCCATGAATCGACGGCTATACAGTTTTCGCTTCCTTTCAATGTATGACTGACATCATCTGTGGGCGTCTCTTCTTTCATTACTTCCAGACATCCAGAAGGAATGAAAGAAGAGACGCCCACAGATGATGTCAGTCATATGTCGAAAGGAAGCGAAAACTGTATAGTCGTCAATTCATGGACATTCCTATGGCTGGCAGTGGAAGTGATTGGGCTGTCTGTAGTACTGTAGTGCGGGGAGTATCCGGAAGGACCTTGCCGGGACGACGTTAGTCACGTGTTAAAAGCCTGCAAAATCGAGCTCTATAAATGTTTTATGTTTAATTGTATTTGATATTCCCTGATGAAGTCCAGATTATATGAAGGATGAAACACGTTGGAATAGTTCATTTTATTTTACTGAATAAATTACTTATCCATTACCGGAATCTTTCTGTCTGGAGTCTGCTGATTGTATCCTGGGAGATCGGTGGTCATGTGGAGCGATTTTTTGATGTGCCTAACATTCATCTATAGATCTTGTGAGTCAGGTCCTAGGGGGCCAGAGATTTTACACTATTGTATAAAATATTGCACAATTATGTTTCTGGGGATACCCTGCATCATTAATTGTTGGAAGACGTCCCGCACCATTGTTATATATTTTTATTTTGTATTGTATTTGAGGGTTACAAGGTTTCCCTTACTTTTTGCTGCTATAGGTAATAACTAGTCCAATATATTGCTTTATCACTGAAATCCTAAACCAGCGCACTGCAGCGAGGGGTCCAGAGGGCTCTTTGGAACCCTTCGTCTCAGATTTTTACACCACAAAAGGTCATGTGAGGTGCCATTTGAAAAGTCTGGCCTTTCCAACGATATCAAATATGACTAGGTAAATTGTAAAAATAGAAGAAAGAAAAAATGATGAAAATTTTATTTTCTCTGTTCTAAGGTGGTGGCATTATGTGCTTTTACTTTTAAGGCAAACAATGTCACTGCACTAACTCACCTTCTCATTTCCCACGCTGGGACCAAATGTGGAGGTGATGGTTCAAATTGTAATTTACAGAAAAAACACACAAACAAACATAAAATATATATATTTTTTTAAATTTATTTATTTTGTGCCTAAGCAATGGCACTGTCCATTTGTCACATATAAAATGATCAATACCAGTGCCGTTACTCATCTTCTCATTTCCTACGCCGTGATCAAGTTCGTTGTTTTATTATTCATAAAACACAATGTGGCAAAATACAAGCGGAAAATTTCGTTTTTCAGTTTTAGTTAAAATTGTGTATTTCTCAGAAAAATTCTGTAACAGATTCACATTTCTGACTTTTTGTAACAAGAGTACCCCATAGACCAGGCCTCAAAATTTCAAGTCCCAAGCTACTAGCCAGGTCTTAAGAGTTACTAGCCACTAGTTGCTCCACCTAACCCCTATCCAGCCATGCCTCTGCATTCCCACTCGCCCTCATGTAATTTCCACTCGCCAAATGCGAGCAGGCGAGTGGGAATTTTGAGGCCTGCCATAGACTATATAACCACAAAAGGTTTGGATGATAAAATGTGAAAAAAATCTTATTACAAGATGTAAATGATTGAAATCTGAATGGAAATTTACATATTTTTCTTATTTAAGGTTTTTATTCTGAAATAAAGTCAGCAAAACAAGCAAATAAAATGGCCTCGCAGGGCCATAATGTCATAGGAAGGATAACGTTCAAAACAGTCAGCATAGACACAGCAAACAATAGTATATCAGCAAAATCATCCCCAATAGGGGGGTCTCATCTAGAACATGCATATATAAAGTCATCTGACTACAGCAAAATCATCCCCAATAGGGGGGTCTCATCCAAATGTAGGAGGATAGAAAGAAAAACCCAAATAATATTCCAGGGAATACGCAGCCGGGGGCGTCAGATTGGGGGGGGGAAGGGGTGGAGAGGAAATGGGAAAAAATGGCAAAGGCCAGTATTGTGCCTGCTCTGGCGAGTTTCCGCACGGATACAACACCGTGGGTGGGGGCCAGAGGGAGTAATGGCACCAGGCCCGGGCACTCGGGGGACCCAACTGGGCACCAGGCCACTGTAGCACCCCCCGAGACATCCCGGATATGCCAAAAATAAATAAAAATAAATAAATAAAGAGGGTGGAGAGGACAACGTCGGCTTGAGATTTGGGGGCCACACTAGACCACCCAAGGCAGTTAACTGAAACACAGCCACAGAAAAATAATAAAAGCAGAGAGAGAGAAAAAAAAAAAAAGAGTCCGCTGTAAGAAAAATATTTACTATGTGGCTAGATAAGTCTCATTTTTTACTATTCGGAAAAAAAAAAAATTGTTATTCAAAGCAGAGAGGCACATCAACGGAGAAGGAAGAGGGGGAATCGCCACGAGGTAGGTCGCCGCATCAGGAAAGTCAAGACAGTAAATCTAAGCATTCCTCTTCATCCCATGTCAAGGAAAAGAGCCGGGAGAACACCTCCATCCAGCCAGGGTACCTTCCATAGGTTGCGACGAGCACTGAATCTCCAGGCCACTCCACGCACAGCGGTGATCGCAGCACAGGGCCAGGAAGGTGACACCAACTTGCCCATAAACGGCCTTTCGATGTGCTGTGTCTTCCGCAGCTCAGCTTTCTCGGGGGGGTACGCAATGGGCTTGATCTCTTCTAGGACGGGAAAGTCGTCGCCGCAGCCAGGGAAGGAGGAGTCCCCAGACGGCGGCTCCCCTGGACCTTCTGCTTCCTCAGGTGGCCCGGAGGGATGTGCGGCTGGTAGCTCGGGATCCTCTACCGAACCGCCGGGCACAGCATGCTGTGTCGCTAACTCACTGCGCCGCTCCAGGGTCTCCCCCGGCGCCTCAGGGCTGACCAGTGGCGCAGCGCTTCCAGCATCAATTCCAGCAGGTTCCTCGCTAAGCTCAGCCTCCGGTTCCGTTCCAGTGTCACCGAGTAAGGGCCCCTCCCTCCCAGCAGCACTCAAGGGTGGGGTTCTGCTGCAGCCCTGCAGAATGGCCATTAATTGGCGCTAAATCCCCTTCGTGAGGGTGCTCAGGTCACCCCCCTCTAATAGTGCCAAGCAGGCATCAAGGCCCGCAATGGTGGCCATCTTCTTGTCTTCGGAGGGGGGAGGACCTGATTCCCGGACTCACCAGTCTTGGACGCCACACTAGATTCCGCAGCAATTGGGAGATGAGGGCCCTCCATTTCCGTAGCGTGTTCCCAGCCAGGAACAAATCCACAAGGGGGTCAAAGTAGTGAGACAGCCGGAACCGCGAGGTAGGCCCAAGATGGCCGACCACAGCACCCTCGTGCAGCTAAACGGCCTGCTAATGTCCACTCTCCGTCCGGGGAGAGGGCTAAAAACGGGCCCCGGAGAGCACACCTCCGGTGGCCAGCCACACCGGGTCCCCAGAGAGGTAAATAAATCTTCTAGAAACAGTCAAAGTCCCATTAGAAGGCAATGTGTGCCAGAGCTCCCGAGGCACACGTCCACCCTCCTCTGCAGCCAGCCACGCCCCCCAGAAATTTACATATTTTAAAAAGTTTTTGTTATAGCATTCTGATGGGACATGGCGTATACCTATAATATGATGATGTATTATGAATCTGCCGAATCTACTGAAAATAAGGATATATAATATGTCTGGGTCTTATAATAAAACATGACTTCAAATGGTGTTTGAAACATGATAAGCACAAAAAGGTCAAAATGAGTTCAGCACACAGGGGTGAAATGGCTCAACAGTGAAAGGGTTCAATTAAAATATTTTTATACGTTTTACTTCTGGATTCCTGTGCTTGAATTTTTCCAGTTCGGTGGTTACCATCAGCACGATAGAAGGACCATAGAGAGTAACCAAGGGTAGTGCCTATTAGTACTGATGAGCTGGATTGACTTCACATCATCTACCTTTCTGACAAGACACCACTGCCCATATGTCATGCTAGTGACACTGTGTCAGTGGTGCATTATTTCTAGAATTCTAAGAAGAGACCTTGGACATTCTGCCCATTTCTCTTCAACAACACAGTTTCTATCCAGGATATTTAATGGGATCCCATCTTGTACTTTACCCTGTCGTGGCTTAATTTTCCTTCAGCATATCTCTCTGTTCCTTTGCTTGTGTATCATACCTCGGCCTAGAAACAAACCGATCGGGAAATTTCAAACCAGCCATAGAGGCCCTAAGAGACAAGGCGTGTAGAACCTTCTATGCCATCAGGAGAAACCTCTACAAACTAAAACCGCCTGTAAGAGTCTGGCTTAAAATCTTTGATAGCGTCATCACTCCAATCCTCCTTTATGGCAGTGAAGTTTGGGGCCCCATCACCTACCCTGACCAACCCAAATGGGACACCAGCCCAACAGAAATATTCCATCTGGAATTCTGCAAGCACCTCCTCCAAGTCCATCGGAGCACCTCTAACAATGCTTGCCGGGCCGAGCTGGGCAGACTCCCCTTACTTCTTGCAGTACAGAAGAGGGCGCTATCATACTGGGACCACCTAAACATCAACAGCCTCAACTCATACCACCATAAAGCCCTACTGGCCAACAAGGACCACCCCAAACCATGTGGGCTGCAACAACTCATATCCACCCTGATCATCCAAAGCCCCCATGAATGCAACCTGACAAAATATCAAATAAAGGCCCTAAGTAACGATTCCAGGGAAAACTATATCAGAGAATGGAGACATGATATAGCAAACTCCCAGAAACTCACCATTTACCAATCCTTACAGAGGGAATACAAACTGGCCCCATACCTGGAGCTACTGCAAGACCCCAATGACAGACAGATCCTGAGCCGGTACAGACTGAGCACCCACAGCCTGGAAATCGAATCAGGGCGGCATAGACAGACCTACAAGCAGGGCCGGACTGGGGATAAAAACCAGCCCTGGAAATAATTTCACACCAGCCCCAGTAATGTGCTTTGACGATATTGCAGAGCTATACAGTAATGTGCGGTGTGTTTGAGGGTATTGCAGAGCTATACAGTAATGTGCGGTGTGTTTGAGGGTATCACAGAGCTATACAGTAATGTGCGGTGTGTTTGAGGGTATCACAGAGCTATACAGTAATGCGCAGTGTGTTTGAAGGCATCGCAGATCTATATAGTTACGCTGGGTAAGGCCAGGTGCACACGGGACATTTTCTTTAACGCACAGTATGTGTGTTAAAAAAAAGGCGTCCCACTCGACGCCTGCCCGCCCCCTCAATGCTGCAAAGCGCGATCCTCCATAGGAGGATCGTGCAGCCCCGTCGGCGCTCATCCTAGCGCATCATCACTGTCGTTTTTTTAAACGCATGTACTGTGCTTTAAAGAAAATGTCCCGTGTGCACCTGGCCTTCATGCTACAGGAATAAGTTTAGATTTAGTAGAGAAGGACTAGCCAGAAGTCTACATGGCGCAGACAGGACCCCAGCAAGCACTCACCCTGTGTACTCCAGCGGGGGATTAGTTGGCACTTCGCCCAGCTTATACTAATACACAGGCTACTTGAGGAACAGACCCCCTGACCCTACCAGAGAGGGAGACCTGCCTGCAGGGTGCTCGTGCTGCGCTCTCCACCTCCCCTCGCTGCACATTGCACGCTCCCTTGGGGCCACGCAGACTGAGCCCTGTATACAGGGGGTGCTGACACAGAGGGGCATATATAAACACTAAGGGGGGGAGCGGCTGCAAACCTGTCCTAGAGCTTAGGGTATGCTGTGCATAACTGCCAAGTTTCCCTACCCAGGAACACCAGTCCCTATTTTGTGACCAAGTCCACTTTATGAGCCTAACTCCCCTCCCTTTTTAAGATCTCCTCCATATATTTTGGGGGGTATATAACAGAGCTGCAAAACAGCACAGCTCCTAGCAATGAGTCTGTGACCTGAGGTCTTGACCCCGTTCCTGCCCCATTCCACCACACTCACCATGGCCTTGGTGATGGTCCATTGCTGGGCACTCATGGTGTCAGTCTTCCCACGGTGCTCTAGCGAAGCTGACATGTGACCTCAGTGTGAGGAGGGCCAGCGCTGCCAGCCCAGGAGCCTGCAGCGAGAGTTGCCTGGCTGGCCTCCTGTTATGTGTGGCCAAGCCACTAGTGCTGCGTGAGACGCGTGGGGATGTTCTGCACCTGCGCGTCTCTGTGCATCACGTGGTGGTGGTGGGTGGAGGGGGCAGCCAATAGTGTGCGTGCCGTGCTGTGCCTTCCCAGCCTTGTGTTCAGTGTCTGGTAAGGCACGCACACTGCAGCGGCTGTCAGCCTGGCTCCTCAAAGAGGCGGCAGCGGGCAGCCTGCAGTGGCAGAGGGCAAATCAGCTCCACCTCCCTCTGAGAGAAACACACTGTACAGCAACACACAAGATGGCCGCGGCGACCAGACAGTGTGTAACCCACGGGCTGGCCCGGCCCCTGCTGGCCGCTACCAGCCCGTACTTTCTCAAATAGATGATGCTGCATATGTAAAATTTAAAAACGGCCCCAATATTGCAGCAGCCTACCGGGATTCCTCCCGGTATCCCGGTAGGCCAGTCCGGCCCTGCCTACAAGCCCAGGGAGAATAGACTGTGCCAGCATTGTGACCAGGGGGCCCTGGCGGATGAGGTCCACTTCCTCCTACAGTGCCCCAAGTACTCAGCACTGAGGGAAACTCACTTCCAGAGACTCTCCGCTCTCATCCCGGACTTCACCTCTATAGAAGAGACGAGGAAACTCCACATCATACTGGGAGAAGAGGAGCCGGCGGTGAAAATATCTGCCCAATACGTCACAGAATGTCACAGACGGAGAGGAACATGAGAGATCCTGGACTTATAAGTCCCCAACACGGACTCGCCCCCATCCCCCTTCATATTATCCCTTACCCCTGATAATGTCCATGGACTTGCCCATTCCCCCCATATATGTCCCACTACCCCCCCCTCCACCCCATATGACCTCCCCTTATGCTTTGGCAATGCTAAAATGTATTTGGTCCTGCCAATAAAGCTTATTTTGATTTGATTTGATTTGTATCTCAACCTGACTTTGCTATTGATTGTCCTTATTTCTCCCACCTCTCGACCTCAGCTTGACTTCTCAATGCACAAGTCCTACCATTGACTCACTTGAATAGGAAAAAATTCTTACAATTCACAGTGAGTCTTGTTTATACAGCCATTATTAAGTACCAGTATTTACTTTTTTGCTAGCTTATTTGTGGGATTCAGATCTCCATGTAGGACCATATACCATTGTTGTGGAAGTATTAAGGTCAAATCCTGTAAAGGACATCTGTATCTTTCCCAAAATCCTGTTAGAGAAAACGGTACGCTCATTTTTTTTTTATTCAGTTTGCTGCTTTAAGGCAGTGTCATGTTAGTTACAAAGCACGTGTATTTTCAATCTATATGTATTGATCTTTATATATAGACATCCTGCCACTCATCAGTTACTGTGCCTGCTCTTTATCTGCATTCCATATGTCTGAGTCTAAATATAGATCTAAATCATTGCCTGTACTTCTCTGTAACCCAGGAATCCTTGAATACTGAGGAGGATTGCAACATAAACAAAATGTCAAATTGGTTAATTATATAACTACATTTGATGGCTCTTTCAGTTAGTGACAGAACTATTTTATACAAGAAGAAAAAACGTCTCTTACTATTTAATTTCTGCTATTTAACCTTAGGATATATGCAAAGTAATTTTAGAGCAAGTCTGTATAAACTTAATAACATATCGGTTACATGACATTTAGGTAAATGGGTATGCAGCAACCTTTTTTTTATTTGTTAAGATTTGTTTGATTATTCCTGTTCAGAATTGTCCACAGGAGTACTTGATTGATTCCCTGTCCCAGTGTTCACATGTAGAGGGAGGAAGCATGCTCCTCAGACAATACACAGACTCTGGCAGTGAAGCAGTGTCTTTTGATTTATTTAACATTAATATCTCCCTTCATCAGTTATGAAACACACATAAGTGAAGAATGAACGCATTGTGAATAGGGGGGCATGAATAGGGGGAAGGCACCCCATATTGACTCTTAAAAATAATGAATCCTACCCATGGACATCTTAGAGATGACTTTTCACATGATGTAAGCATGTCTTAAAATGTTTCGGTAAAGAAAGCTAAAATAGAGGAAAACTGGAAAGGGACAACATATTCTCACTGCATTGTAGGAGCAAAGAGGTTTCAATGAACACATCGAAACGAGATATCATATGCAATTTCAAAAGGAAACACCGTGACACTTGAATATATGTAATATTTTATTTTCAATAAAAGAAAACCCTTTTTAAAATAAGATTTTAGTTTAAGATAACGTCCAATCATGTATTTGTTCCTTAGATTTATAAATAAATACATAAAAGCATTTCAGACTATAACTGACTATTAGATCCATTTAAATAGCAATCAACAACCAACAAGCGATACATCATAAAGTGCATGGCCAACAGCACAAAATGCTCATATTTATACTTGGCAGCGATGAAGCTTGACGCCATAAGGATTCACAATGCAATGAAACTTCCAGCATCAACTCTGCAGCAGACCAAGAACAATCAATAGCCTCACAGTCTGGCACTGAGCAAAAGAAAAGCAATCAATCGGTCATGTCCGATTTCATAGTTAAATGAAAACCCTGCCCCAGTTTAATCAAGCAGCAAGAGGCGTTGAACCCTACAAAGTGAACACAAAAAAACATTTTAGTATCATTTTAATATTAAGAACTAATTGTAAGATGGAGGTAGATAAGGGTTATTACTAAACAGTGACTGTGTTGGGAATTATAGCATATGAAAACTTCAAAAATGCTTACATTTATGCTATTTTGGCTTTAAATATAGAAGAATGACCTTTTTTACTGAGGGGAAAAAAACAGGACCCTCACAAACCTCTCTTTTTTCTCACTACAAGTATACAGGGTAATCCAGACGTGGACCCCTTGCTCGAGGTGCCTAGAGGGGTGTCAGCTATACCCTCCTGACGAGGCCTAACAAGGCCGAAATGATTGTCGGGGGTTGCTGCACCTCTCGTGCAGGGATGACGTCCTTGACATCTCAGTACTGGCCACCCTTTCTGGATGAGAGCAAACTGATTTGCATATGGAGCATTCGTCTCTGTAATGGCACAATCGAGCAAAAACTCTGAGACCTGAGCGGGTACCCACCGTAGAGCAGGCCACTAATGCTGTTGCTCGTCCTCAGGATCCTCACAAATCTCTCTTTTTACTCAGGGAGAAAAACCGTCATAACAGCTGAGGCCTTGCTCACCCACAAGGAGGGTACCAAGGAATCTATCCTCCCACACCGGAATCATGGTATAATCCTAGGTATCATTTTGCCTCCTGCATTTGCCATTAATGCACAAAGATGCAATCTCAGATGGTAACAGTTGACAGGTTTGGCTTATGCACAACGACAAGCCTTAGCATTATAGGTAAAGTGTCTGGGCAAATGCGTCAGTCGGTTTTATTCAACAGTTCTCTTCAAGGACATTTCGTAGTCATTTGCTTTCATACCTAATCCACAGACACTGTTTTCCAAAACTACATTTTATGACCCCTTTAGGCTAGCATGTCAAAGACAAACCTCAGCTATCAGCTCATTACTGGTAACTGTCATGCCCCATGGCTGCCACCATCCTGAACCTCCCCCCTCCCCAGTGGTACACTTCAGGTTCTCCTCCTGCCCTGTAACCTGAATCCAGCGACCAGCATCCAGCAATACACCTGTTAAGCACCAATACACCTGTGAATCACAAAATAAAGGGCTCAGCCCCTCACTCACACATTGCTGGTTCATTACAGCTCATGGTTCCAAAGAGACCACTACTGCTTTGTGTTGCTGCTCTGAAACCTGTTCCTGATTCCCCATTTCTGGTTCCTGCAACTACAACCATCATTCCCATCATCCTTCTGCAATCAACCTGGTTAGTCACCATCTCCATCCACCCTCCTCTACCCTTATCCTCTGTTTATCTGTGCAGACCACTGCACGCTGGGCTCATACTCCCCTCTCCCCCGGTGCCACCCTGGTACCATCCCCAGCCATGACAGTATCTGACCTTGTATTTCCCCATTGTATCACGTAATTGAAGCCAGAGTGTTGTTTTACACAGACCTTGGGCCCTTTTCCAACCGAGCTGAAAGCCTAATGGCTTGAAATGTTAATGTGTAATGTCTATGTGTGTCATGCCCCGCTCCGCGGCCCACTCCCGGTCCAGACCGCCATGCTGGGAGAGGTGCCCTACTCACCCAAGATCCCTCGTGGCGCGTCGCTCCAAGTTCCTGGTCCGCAGGATGGAGAGGGAGAACCAGGAGACGCCCCACGCCGCCGACTGAATCTGAGTCCTGAAGAGGAAAGTGCGCACGCGCGAGAACAAACTCTCCTAAGTAGTCTAAAACCGGGTACTCTGGCGCCCTCGGCTGGACGATTAGGGGTACTGCATGACACCTGCTCTGGAGATCCTCGAATGCTTCCCATTAAGCTACCAAAATTCCAGGTACCTCAACTCCACCTACAATACCCAGGTGAAAGGTATTTCCATGATCCCATGAACCCTATTTAATGCCGCCTTCCTTCCCAGCACATTAACCAGGTTCTACTGTGCCTTCCGCCTCAGTTTCCTAGTGCTCCTTGTATCCTTGACCACGTTATCTTCAACTCTTCGACCCGGATTGTGCCACCGACTACGCTGCCTTCTTCAACCCTTCGACCCAGATTGTGCCACCGACTACGCTGCCTCCTTCGACCCGGATTGTGCCACCGACTACGCTGCCTTCTTCAACCCTTCGACCCGGATATTGCCACCGACTACGCTGCCTTCCTCAACCCTTCGACCCGGATTGTGCCACCGACTACGCCACCATCTTCGTTACTTCCCGTTATTCTTTCTGGGACTTGCCTACGAATTTCATTCCAACCTTTTGACTGTATTGTTTTCTGGACTTCAGTTACTATTTATGATTCACTAAAGATTGCTTACTCTCCATCGTCTCCTGATTTCCTTACCCACCGCTTGCCATTGGGTTCCATACTCACACTTCACAGGGGACTCAAACCCTGCATTACAATGTGTGTATACGTGACATAAACTGCTTGAGCCACTATCATAACCAAGCCGCACACTTGCATAAATTTCTGGATGTTACAGTTTCCTTTGATAAACTAACAGCTCCTGACCTGAGAGGACCCCTGAATTTGTGGCTATCCATAGAAAACCAAACTTCTCCACTGTAGCTCACTATTCTCAGCTCAAGCTAGTATTCTTCAACGCCACCCATGTACATCTTAAGAATAGGCGACTGAGAAGCACTGGTGTGAATTGATTTTGAAAGTCAAAAGTGTTCCCTGTTACCAACTACATCAGAAAGCTGCATACAGGAATCTGATCACTGAACTGCATCCCCATTACTGAGTAACTATCAATACAATGGAAATCTATGTATTTCATTAGGAGTAGGGCTGGGGAAATTAACGATTACATTTATTTTGAATCGGGGACCCATCAGCTACGGTATCGGACTCTAGGAGTCCGAATCTGGAGCTGTACTGGCTTCCTGGGGCCCTGGGCGGCCCTACAGCAGCGTGCCCTCCAGTCACGTGTGTGACACATGCATCACTCACAGCGACTGGCGCAGACAAGAAGGCAGCGGAGGAGCGGTGACTATGGTGCTGCCAGCCTCAGACCCAGCCAAACCCCAGCAGGGCCCAGACCCCAGGCACACACCAGGCCCCAGACCCCAAGGGCAAGGGCCCAGACCCAAGACACAGGGCCCAGACCCAAGACCCAGGTACCAAGACCCAGGGCCCAGACTCAAGACCCAGGTACCAAGTGCCAGGCCCCAAGAAACAGACCCAGGGCCAAGACATGAAGAAGTTAAGTCATGGATTGTTGAAACTAACTAGTGACAGGGGATTGTATATAGTGTATACCACATTTACCACTGACTAATGCAGAGTTGCAATGCATGCAGATCAGCTAAAAGTAGTTGGATCTGTATGTGCGTTATAATTAAATTGATAAAAAAAATTAAATCGAACACAAAACTTTTAATCAGTACCAGCCCTAATTATGAGCATTTCCTGTATTGGTAGAGCTACTTCCTGTTTTAGGTGGCAGTTCCATAACTATAAATGGAGTAGTTGTTAGCATAGTAGGCCTGTTTCTTTTTTATTATTATTATCCATATCCTTTCTATAGCATCAACAGTTTCCACAGCACTTTGCACTACAGACTAGGGAAATTATTACACTGAGGAAAAGACATAAATAACTTTAGAAAACAGAAGCGAGAGGTGTCGAGGGCGCTACACAGATGGATTTAGAGCCTACAGGACTATTGCATTTTTTTAGTCTTTTGAACTACATAATACATTAAAATGGTTGCCATTTGCATCACGTTATACCACTTTCAAGTGCTAGTCAAAAAGATGTCTTATTTAGTATTGTAAGGCCATAAAACCCATTACCCACAGTTTGAAATGATAAGATGAGGTGCTGTACAGTCACAGCCCGGTTGCAAACACTTCTGAATAACCTGCATGAGACCCAGAGCTTTCAAAAAAGGCAATAGGAAGAGCAGCTGGAAACCATGTGTATCATAAGATCAAATGCATTTTAATTCTGCTCGCTCGATAGCATTGTCGTTTATAGCATTGATTTATATTTCCCACATTGGGCTGACCTAAAAGGACCGTTCCAAAACACAGCAGGAGAAACACAACTCCGCATGAGACTGAATGTACTATGGCTGCCCAGTTATTGTGACCTACTCTGGTAAAGCACAATTACTGTTTGCTAGTGCTCACTATTGATGAATAAAAACCAGGAGACCCTATCCTAAGCAAGTCCCTATGATTAACAATTGATCAGTTATGCTTAACGAGTAGGGCTGTTATTCTTAAAGGGACACTAACACTTACATAAGCTGTAAGTAATTTACTTGTGCATTACCAATAAAATCAAGTTATAAAACACATGCAATTACTTCAAAACAAAGACAAAAAACGCAGCATGTAAAAAGGAAATGTAAATTTAGGGGGTTTTATCTCCTGTTTCCATTTTGTGGATATGTCCCATGATGCAACATTTACCAAATGTGCAAACATTTTACTTTGTAATATATAAAATAAGACAGGGAGCTTAAAATACTTCTAATCTACCCCCCCCCCCCCGGTGAAGTCCTTTTAATACATCCAACATAACAGAATGATTTGAGTCTGTGATCGACCAATAGACTCCACTCTATGGCCAAAGCTACGCAGTGAGGAGCAAGTGATGTAAAGATACTGGGGGGGGGGCAGATTGCAACCCAAAAGATCACACCACAATGGATGCACCCAGTGACACAGAGTAAAATATTTTATTAACTATACATACAAGAGAAAAAAGAAAGATTAAAGATATCAGCAACATAAAACGAACAAAATAAGGACATTTTTTTTATTATTTGTAGTGGCTCTTTAACATTTCCTGCCTTATTCCAGCCAAGCCGCAAACTTCTCTTGTGGCTCAGCTGTTGTGCCAGGTAACTGTAAATTAACGATTCCTATACTTTTGATGAGCTAATTTTTGGGCAAGCTAAGATCACACATTGCTCTTGTCTCAAGCCTGTAAAAAAAAATAATATACAGGCTCTCAGAACTTGGTGTCAAGTGACTTTGCACAGCTTGTAGCTGTGGTTAACTTTTTTGTTACTAAATCGTTGCAGTAATTAGCGCTAGGATTTTGTAATCCTAACGCTAAGGGAAATCAAAATACCGAAAGCTCGCTCAAGCTAGCGCAGTCACCGATGCGGTAACGGATTTTGTAGCCCGTTAGCATTAGGGATGTAATATGGAGGGCATGCTCTAAAGTTACTTAACGCTAGCGTTAAGATTGTAATAGGGCCCATTTTATTTCAGAAATAAACCTCCTGTTTTACACAATCCCAATCACACTTCCCTGCTCCTTTTGGTGGCTTTACGCGCTTTGCTGAACAATTACATTTGGTGGGGTCAAAACCCAAACTTCTTAAGCATCACGAGTGCCTTTAAAATGTTGCTGGTGGTATGTTTTCTCATTGTCATATAAACCAAAAAAAATCAGATGACAGCCTAGGATGGTCAGGTCATCAGGAGGACTAAAGAAAAATGATGAACCTGAGGAAATCGTGTGACTTGAAAGGTCGTCAGTTATATTGGTACTAAAACGTTGTGCTACTTCTATTTAGGACAGAGGCAGGCAACCTTGGTTCTCCAGATGTTTTGGAAATACAATGCCCACAAAGCTCAGCCAACCTGTTGAGTGGATAAGCATCATCAGGATGTATTTGCTAAACCTTGCTGCCTACTCCTTTTTAGGCTTTAGGACTGCTCCTGTAGCCATTTGTTAACCCGTTGATATGAAAGACAAAGAAAAAGTAGAAGGATGTTCCACGGCACCCATTATTTTCAAATTAAATAGTTTAGTAAACAAAAGGCATTTGTTCGGTCCCAACCCTTTTTTTATTCTTTTTTTTAAAGAAAGACACACCAAGCACCATACCTACTTTTGTCTTCTATGCTGGTCAAGGTCCTTTGTCTCAATCATGCTGCAGCAGAACCCTATACCCCTCCCCTGATTACTCAGTAATCTAATTCCTACTTACTTTTTATAAAAGAGCAGGTTTTGAGTTAAATGTATCTACCTGTACTAATGTGCTGGCTAGAGTTGAGTTCTGCAGTTTCAGGGCCTTTGCCTAGTTCTCCAGCAGATGGCAACAGGAGATTCAGAACCACCTGAGAAATCGCAATCGCTTGCTCTAAGAGAAGCGTCAGTTTTATATCAATCAATGGATATTCAGACGGGGCTATCAATTTTGTGTGTGCGAGAGAGGAATATTTTTTTATTTTACTATATGATCTCCTCAATTACCAAAGACATCAATGCCATTTGATTTCTGTTTTGGACATTGGGCTTAAGTCTTCCCAAACAGACAGGGATCAAAAGGGACACTACCACTTACATAAGCTGTAACAAGTTGACTTGTGCATTACAAATAAAACCACCTTATAAAACACATGCTGCTGTTTTTTTTCTTTGAAGTAATAGCATGTAAAAAGGACAAATAAAGTTGTTTTTTTTATCTCTGGTTACCATTTCATGGATTTTCATGCAGCATTTACCTAAATCTTATTTTGAGTTTTACTTTACCAGTCAATGGGGTGGAGGTAGGAATGTTTAGATAAGGCTGCTGAGGACTATTGTGTTCTCTATGCCATCTTAGATGAGAAGAGAATAAATGACAGCGAATAGTTACGACGAGGATCTTAAAAGACTTCTAATTTAACCTCCCGGTGATGTCCTTTGCATACATCCCAAATACAGTGGCATGAAAAAGTATGTGAACCCTTTGGGATTACGTGGAGTTTTGCATGAATTGGTCATAAAATGTGCTCTGATCTTCATCTAAGTCACAACAATTTGAAAAACAGTCTGCTTAAAATAATACAACACAAACATTATATGTTTTCATGTTTTTATTGAACAGGACATGTAAACATTCACAGTGCAGGGTGGAAAAAGTATGTGAACCTTTAATAACTGGTTGACCCTCCTTTGGCAGCAATAACCTCAACCAAACGTTTCCTGTAGTTGCAGATCAGATCATTGTGCAGGTCTGGAGTAATTTTGGACCACTCCTCTTTACAAAACTGTTTCAGTGTAGCAATATTCTTGGGATGTCTGGTGTGAATCGCTCTCTTAAGGTCATGCCACAGCATTTCAATCGGGTTGAGGTCAGGACTCTGACTGGGCCACTCCAGAAGGCGTATTTTGTTTTGTTGAAGCCATTCTTTTGTTAAATTACTTGTATGCTTTGGGTCATTGTCCTGTTGCATCACCCATCCTCTGCGGAGCTTCAGTTGGCGGACAGATGGTCTTACGTTTTCCTGCAAAATGTCTTAATAAACTCTGGAATTAATTTTTCCATCAATGACAACAATCTGTCCAGGCCCTGAGGCAGCAAAGCAGCCCCAAACCATGATGCTCCCTCTGCCATGTTTTACAGTGGGGATGAGGTTTTGATGTTGGTGTGCTGTGCCTTTTTTTCTCCACACATAGTGTTGTGTGTTTTTTCAAAAACCACTAAATTTTGGTTTCATCTGTCCACAGAATATTTTTCCAGTAGTGCTGTGGAACATCCAGGTGCTCTTTTGCAAACTTCAAACGTGCTGCAATATTCTTTTTGGACAGCAATGGCTTCCTCCGTGGTGTCCTCCCATGTACTCCATTCTTGTTTAATGTTTTCCTTATTGTAGATGTGTCAACAAAAATGTTAGCACGTGCCAGAGATTTCTGTAAGTCTTTAGCTGACACACATAGGATTCTTCTTTACCTCATTAAGCTTTCTGCACTGTGCTCTTGCAGTCATCTTTACAGGACAACCACGCCTAGGGAGAGTAGCAACAGTGCTGAACTTTCTCCATTTGTAGACAGTCTGTCTTACCATGGACACATGAACATCAAGGCTTTTGGAGATACTTTTGTAACCCTTTCCAGCTTCATGCAAGTCACCAATTCTTGATCGTAGGTCTTCTGAGAGCTCTTTTCTGCGAGGCAAAATTCACATCAGGCAGTGCTTCTTGAAATCTGTAAACCCAAAACTGGTGTGTGTTTTTAAAGGGCAGGACAGCTTTCAGCAACACATCCAATAATATCACACTGATTGGACTCTAGGCTAGGGGTTCACTTACTTTTTCCACCCTGCACTGTGAATATTTACATGTTCTGTTCAATAAACACATGAAAACATATGTTTGGGTTGCATTATTTTAAGCAGACTGTTTTTCAAATTGTTGTGACTTAGATGAAGATCAGAGCACATTTTATGACCAATTCATGCAAAACTCCACGTAATCCCAAAGGGTTCACATACTTTTTCTTGCCATTGTAATACAATTATGGGAGTCAGTTTCGATGACTACAGACCCGTTCACTCAATTCTATGGCCATTGCCACAGAGTAAGGAGCAAATGATGTAAAGATACTGTGTGAGGGCAGTTTACAACTCAAGAAAATGTTACTCTAACTAAAACATACATGTACTTTGATTTTTCTTATTTTACATTGCTGATATCTTACATAAGAACATTTCATTTGTTTTAGATAGTGTCTCTGTAACCCTTTCCCGCCACAGGACTTTCTATGCTGTTCTCGCGGCAGGTGGTCCTTGAAGACGCAGGGCGTACAGGTATGCCCACCTAGGCTCCTCTCTGCAGCTGGCACGCACGCGCCGTTCACTGCAGAGAGCCGGCATGAACTCAGGGTGTCCCCCTGCAGCCAATGACTCTCATCGGGTGTGGGGCATGCCAAAACCAGCGGCTCCTGTACAGCTACGCTGCGCCGGCGTTAACCCACCCCTGACGGGCAACACCCGCCCGTCCTTAAAGGGGGTTAAACAAAACCATATTCTGCAAGGGATATTTGCAGAAGCTCCAGATTACATGGAGGCGATTAGGACTTGGTAACGGGGAGTCGTTATGGAGGAAAATCATCGTGACCCAATAACCCTTTGTGGCTCCCTGCCACCGTCTAATCTCGAATAAGATTGAACCATTGTATCAGTGGCTCGAGCCATAACAAGAAAAAGATGCTAATTCATACCAGCAGCAAGGAGCCACCACTTTTATCAGTTCCTGAAGTCCATAGCAACTTCACACATTAAAACTGGAAAATTATTTGTTACGAAAGATATTGGACTTTGAGTATGCGCAGGTTTTGATAATGACGTGGACGTCAGAGATGATAGATGTGTACGACCTTGTTAGAAGGAGCACGAATGAACGTCAGGCTGTCGTCCCCCCCCCCAAATACGTGCCTTATAGGTTAGTGTATATAGAGGAATTTTTAGAAACTATTTTAATCCCTGTAGAAGTTTGTTTGCATAGTGTTAAATTCTTCTATAGTCAAGCAAATCTTGGTACTTGGATTCCTTCTGTTTTCTGGTGACAGAGATCGTGATGGGGGCGAGGATTCATCATCAGAAGCCTTAGAGAAATTACTATGAATCACTCTGCATTTCAGATCAGCCTATATTCCACTCTTTTCATGTTACCCCAAGAGCACTGCCTATCCCGGTATTCCACGCTTTAAACATTTGCTGTCCTCTTAGGCTAGGGTCAGACGAACGCAGTTTTAATGTGCGTTTAGCCGCACTTAATCACGGCTGTGCTAGCAGCAAATGACGTCCAATGTAGGAACCTGCGAATCATAAATTTTCGCTCGAATCGAATCTCGAATCAAATCGGCTGTTAGTTTCGAATTCGAATCGAATATCGAATCGAATCGAAAAATTACGAAAAAATGCCGCTTTCGAGCATTTTGTGTACGATACAGCCTGGATAGGTATGCTTTGTTTGTGCATGCAGGTTCAGCTGACGTTACAGCTGCAATCTAACAGATTTGTTTCATTAGTAGGTTATAGCAAAGTATTTCACATCATAAAAATCAAACGTAAAATAAAAACTTCAAATGCAAGCTTAAATTATTGCAACTTTGCAAACTTTATTGAAATGATTTAAATAACCATACTAAATTACAAAGTTACATTAGGCCTAGGTAGGGCTGTAACCGCTGTATAGCCTTTATTTAACCTTCCACTATAAGTTTTTTAACTTTACTTTACTTGAGGGACGTGCGGTGAGGTCAATGGGGTGAGGCTGGTCAGAGCTAGATATACACAGATATATTAACTAACTTTCTGCGGTTTGTGTTTAGTAAGATGTAAAATAAAATGATAGAGAAAAAAAGTTTTTCTGTGCCCCTGTCATACTCTGTAAGTCTGTATCTGCCACTAGAGGAAGCAGGGGGAGCTGCCTGGGCCCCTTCCTGTCAATCAGATGCCAGCCTTCAATGCAGGTGTTTTTTTTTAATGGCTTGGACCAATGGTGCTTTCCCATTGGTCCAAGCTATTCCATTGGTCTGTCAGGGCCTCTGAGGCTCTGACGACCTTTCCAGCAGCGCTCAGGAAGTTGCAGCGCGCGTGTGTTCCTATTCGAACAGACGCGTGGCTGCAGACCTCCTGAGCAGCAGGCAGCAGCAGCCTACGCGATTTGCATAGCGGGGAAGCATACAACCGCTACGCAAATTGCGTAGGCTGTAAAAGAATGTGCACAGAGGAAAAGGCAGACTGACAGAGGACAAAGCCGACATTGGGGGAGCGTGGAGCAGGAGCTGAGTTTCTTTTATTATTTTAACGCTGGCTTAATGGCAGGTGACCATGAGTGAGGCTCTGCCTCACCTGCCTACCCTGAAGGCATGTCCCTGCTTTACTAACATTTGAGCAGTGCTCAGGAAGTTGGCAGCGCGCGTGTGTTCCTATTCGAACAGACGCGTGGCTGCAGACCTCCTGAGCAGCAGGCAGCAGCAGCCTACGCGATTTGCATAGCGGGGAAGCATACAACCGCTACGCAAATTGCGTAGGCTGTAAAAGAATGTGCACAGAGGAAAAGGCAGACTGACAGAGGACAAAGCCGACATTGGGGGAGCGTGGAGCAGGAGCTGAGTTTCTTTTATTATTTTAACGCTGGCTTAATGGCAGGTGACCATGAGTGAGGCTCTGCCTCACCTGCCTACCCTGAAGGCATGTCCCTGCTTTACTAACATTTGAGCAGTGCTCAGGAAGTTGGCAGCGCGCGTGTGTTCCTATTCGAACAGACGCGTGGCTGCAGACCTCCTGAGCAGCAGGCAGCAGCAGCCTACGCGATTTGCATAGCGGGGAAGCATACAACCGCTACGCAAATTGCGTAGGCTGTAAAACAATGCGCACAGAGGAAAAGGCAGACTGACAGAGGACAAAGCCGACATTGGGGGAGCGTGGAGCAGGAGCTGAGTTTCTTTTATTATTTTAACGCTGGCTTAATGGCAGGTGACCGTGTGAGAGGCTCTGCCTCACCTGCCTACCCTGACGGCACGTGCCTGCTTTACTAACATGTCAATATTTGTCAAAATAGTAGTAAATCTTTGTTATTCCGAGCCCAAATCAGAGTTTCTGCATTAGTTCTCGAGAGGTTGTAGCGAAGATCTGTTATTATTTGTCCGCCAACTGAATTAACCCTTTCTGATGAACAGTTCGTTGCTTGTATAGCAAGTAAGTTGCGCGCCACACTAGACAACAGTGGTAGGATACTTTTATTTTCCTTCCAATACTGCAACGGATCACTATCACGTTCACTTATGGGCTGCTTCAAATATGCACTGACTTCACTTTCAAGTTGTTGAGCCGTTGACCAGGTGCTGGTGGCTTCTTCTTTCTTTGCATCGTCTACTTTTTTAAACACGGAATCAAGCAGGCTTCCTTTATGACTGGACTTGTTGACAACAGTTGACTCAAACTGTACGGCGCTATCGGTGGCACTCGTCTGGGCATTAAATTCAGGTGCACTGGAGGAGCTATTGCTCGTAGTAGGCCAAGGTGGTGAAGACGTCGACAGTGCAATATTCTCTATGTAAACTTTTGCTTGTGTCACTTGATGTTCAGGGAATAACACAGTTTTGAATCTGGGGTCAATGAAAGTGGCTGCTAATAGGTAGTCTTTGGACAAATCAAATCGCGTATTCAGTTGACGTAAAAGCTCATTACGAAAGCATTGAATGCCAGGCGTAGCAAGAGTGGCACTGGCAAGCTCTTCTTTTAGAACCGAAATACATGGTATAATTAAACTAACGCTTACATGCGTGTCAGCACTCAAAATTGTTGTAGCCTCTGCTGTTGGTTTGAGTAATGGGAGAACATTCTTCAGCGTATCTTGCAACTGCGTTGAAAGTGGTTGTGGAGGGCTTCGTGCGCACTTTTTGTTCATTGCACAATCGACGAGGGCCAAAGAAATTGACTCGTAATTTCTAGAAACCCAGTCCATCAGCAGATATGTACTATTGAAACGTGTTGTAACATCAAGTGGTGGTTTGGATTCGGGTAAGCCCTTATCGACTTGATATTTTGTCAATACAGCTTGTCCCACAGTTGAAGAGTGAAAAAACCCAGCAATGTAATGCAAACAGCCTATAAGATTTTTTACTGTTCTTTGAACGTCCAATGCTGCATTTATAGTGAGCTGCAAAATGTGAGCAGCACAGCCATGCCACTGTATGTCCAGGATTTTAGCAGTACAAGGCATTGTGTTTGTTGTGTCTGTTGTGGCAAATAGGATTTTCTCTTCACCAAATCCATGCTTAGCAAACTCGTTGGAAATTATTTCAGAAGTTTTCCTCGCTGTATGGTCAGCTTCCAAATTCTCTAGGTTGACCACAGATAAGCAACGGGATTGCATTACCCACGATGACTCGGATATGTAATGTATTGTAAGCACCAAATAATTTGACTTATTGTCAGCCTTCCAGTGATCAAACGTGATGGATGGTCGGCAGTCATTAATTTCAGACCTGAGGAACTGCACTAACTTCTGGTGCAAGTTATTTGCCATGTCATCAAGCTTACGCGACAGTGTGGTTGGGTGGGGCGGTTGATAGCGGCCACTAGTTAACACTGAACACAAATTCTTAAATCCACTTCCTGCTGCACTCTCAAATGGCCGGCCATCTGCTACAATAAACTTCAAAACTGCTGCATCATACTTTTTTTTAGTAGACGCGTCAAGTGTCAAACTGTAAGCTGAAATGCAAGTCTGCTTTTTCATAGCATGTCCTTCTGTCATTGGCAGTGAATGACGTCGTGCCACTGCCGACACCAATGTTTTCTTCTTTGTATCATCGGTCTTGGCCTGTTGATACACGGACGGATGCTTTCTTTCTAGGTGAGACCAAAGATGGGATGTTGTGCCAGTAGCTTGCAATGAGAATGCTTTTTTGCATACTTTGCAAGTTAAGGAATCTTCCTTCACTTCAAAATGATTTTTCACAGATGACATTTTGAATTTGATCATTGATTTGTCTACAAAAATAAATAAAAAATTTGTATTTTAAAAAAAAGTTGGCTTAATTAATGGGAAAATAAAGGGGTATATTCTAAGTTGGAGCTTGTATATCTGTGCATGTTCCTTTCAACATTCTTCACATTCATTTCACATATAATTTATCTCCCAAGTCTCACAGAGCAGCCAGCAGGCCCCCATATAATTTATTATTTCCCACACAGAGCAGGCCCCCATATAATTTATTATTTCCCACACAGAGCAGGCCCCCATATAATTTATTATTTCCCACACAGAGCAGCCAGCAGGCCCCCATATAATTTATTATTTCCCACACAGAGCAGGCCCCCATATAATTAATTTCTCTTGTTGCAGTATAATAATAACATATAAATTAATCATACTAGTAGTAAGTTCATCATAGTCATACTAGTTACATATTTCAGAATTACTTTTAAGCCCCTGGCCCACCCCCACCCTCCAGTCCGCACAGCCATTCTCATCTTCTGGTGACTATGAATGAATCAATGACTAGATCCATTGATTCCATCACCTGGCTTCCTGCAAAAGACGCACAATATAAACGTGGCGGTGACAGGGATACTGATAATTAAATATATATATACTCACCAATCACCATCCCAACTTGGCTCAGGCGTCAGCCTGCCAATTGCTCCTCTGTCCTACGAACACGTCACCGTCGTCCTCTTCGCACGGACCGACTGCGCCTGTCGTCTAGTCGACTCCCGAGTCCCGACCTCACCTCAGCCTCCTCTGTGAACCGTGTGTGACAGTGTGAGAGAGACGTCACTCTCACAGGTCAGTCTTGCTGAAGATGAATGACTTTGGTTTTTTTTTTATCAGATTGGTCTACAAAAAAAATAATTAAATTGATTACAAAAAAATGTGGTTTTATTAATGGGAAATAAGGAGGTGTTATATTTTTGGAGCTTGTATATCTGTGTGATTCAAGACAGTGTTCCTTTCACTATGTTTCACTTCAAATTAATTATCTCCCCACACAGAGCAGCGGCAGCCCCCCTATAATTAATTATCTCCCATAGAGCAGCCCCCTATAATTAATTATCTCCCATAGAGCAGCCCCCTATAATTAATTATCTCCCATAGAGCAGCCCCCTATAATTAATTATCTCCAATAGAGCAGCCCCCTATAATTAATTATCTCCCACACAGAGCAGCAGACAGCAGTGATTGACCCCCATACTTATCTCCCACACAGAGCAGCAGACAGCAGTGATTGACCCCCATAATTATCTCCCAAACAGAGCAGCAGACAGCAGTGAGTGACCCCCATAATTATCTCACAGAGCAGCAGACAGCAATGAGTGACCCCCATAATTATCTCCCACACAGAGCAGCAGACAGCAGTGATTGACCCCCATAATTATCTCCCAAACAGAGCAGCAGACAGCAGTGAGTGACCCCCAAAATTATCTCACAGAGCAGCAGACAGCAATGAGTGACCCCCATAATTATCTCACAGAGCAGCAGACAGCAATGAGTGACCCCCATATTTATCTCCCACACAGAGCAGCAGACAGCAATGAGTGACCCCATAATTATCTCCCAAACAGCATCAGACAGCAGTGAGTGACCCCCATAATTATCTCACAGAGCAGCAGACAGCAATGAGTGACCCCATAATTATCTCCCACACAGAGCAGCAGACAGCAATGAGTGACCCCATAATTATCTCCCAAACAGCATCAGACAGCAGTGAGTGACCCCCATAATTATCTCACAGAGCAGCAGACAGCAATGAGTGACCCCCATAATTATCTCCCACAGAGCAGCAGATAGCAGTGAATGACCCCCTGGAATGGATGCCCCCCCCCCGACGGCCATCTTCTGGCTACGTGTGACACCATTTTCACATTCACAGGCCAGGGAAATTTATACTTATTTTTACCACTACTCACCACCAACAGAGAACAGACTCAGCCTGCTTGCCTTGCAGCTCTCTCTCTCCTTCTCCGATCACGGATCACGTCCAGAGACTGTAGTTTGTTCACTGCAGGAGCTCCCTCCAACCGCAGCTGCCTTCCAGTCCACCGCAGCCTCCACTGTGAAGGGAACTTGAGGTGGGCGGCGCCTAAGAGCGTGCCGTTCCTTCCCAGCCACGTGCAGCCATGTGCTGCACGTCTGGAAGGCGCGCTCTGCGTGCGATCGGAGAGATTCGATAAATTTTCGAATCATGCCTCAAAATCGAATCCGAATCGAATAAGACCAGCGATTCGATTTCGAATCGAATTTCGAATATTCGCAGGTCCCTAGTCCAATGCCGGGCATCATACGAAGAACGGCCGCACGAACGTCCGTCCGTGCAACGCAAGTGGCAAATGAACGCATTTTTTCGAGAACGTCAAACCACTAGTACTGACGTACAGAGTACGCTGCGTCCGCTAGCGGCATGTGTGCGTGATTAGGACACGTCAGACGCTGCTAATGTCCGGCCAACAAACGTCCAGACGCAAAAAGGGTTTTATTGATCATCTGTAAAAAAAATCACGCACGAAAATGCGCATCGTATGACCGCTATCGCGTTTGCCGTAAAAAAAATACGTCCATTCGTTCGAATGCACTTTTTCACGGACGACGTGAAAAAATTTATTTGTCTGACCCTAGCCTTAGACTTGGTTGTGGTCTATTTTCAGGTTGTTGGATTCCACCCCTTTGTAAATGTTACAGGTTTTATTCTAAAATTATTCCTATTTAGAATCCACAATGGGTCTAGTGCTTGATCTTAATTTTGTAAATACTTTTTAGGTCTTAATTCTTTTATCAAATGCAATGTGTGAAAGTGTTTGATATTCCTTCTTATTTTGTTATCAGACCAAAGACAATAGACACCAGTCTAACACATAGAAAGATTGTGTAATAAACAGAATAGTCTGTCAAGGCATAGTGGATTGTCTTACCACAGGGACCGCAGCATAATTTGGCATAACTTTATCGCTGGTTTTTACATGCCTGTGCTTCTGTTTGTTTTTGTAATGATAGGCATATTAGAAACCAGAAAAAGTAAAAAAAAGGCACACAACTCAAATTTATATAAAAAGCTTTACAACATGACAATTATGGTGTACATTTAAAATTAACATACAAAACATTATAAGTACAGATGTAACAAAACTGTTCATGCACAACGTATTAAAATGTAATATACAGTCAAGTACCATACCATTTTAAAAGCAACACATTCCATAAGAATAAATTATAGTGACTGAACTACACTAAACCGTTATGTATGCATAGATTTATCAAAAAAGTACACAACCTGGGCTCCGTTTAATTCCACAACACAAGTTGACTTGTCAAGTTATTTCAGCTATGTTACTTTTTCAAAAATGTAGAATTAAACATATACCAGTTCATCTTCTATATTATTTTTTTATTATTGTACGGTGAGAAGGCTTATTTTATTTCACTTTGGCTTGTTAAGTTTTTGTTCTCAGTGGTAGGATTCGCAGACCATTACAAACTCACCGACAATGGGAAAAGAAAAGAAAGTGGCCAAAAACATGGAATGCGAGGATCTACTCAGAGCAGAATCCTTCCTAACCAAAATCAGAAGGAAGACAGTATGTCAAGAAGCAGAATTCGATGCTTTCTACATAAAACAGATCCCTGAGAAACGGTGCCATGTGCTTGTCATTTTTTGCCACATGTAGTTTAAAACATTATGACAATTCTATGTAAACAAGACTTCCAATCTGACATTAAGATCAAATTGTAAAAGGTTACCGTAAACCTGAAATATCTATCCCATCACAAATCTGCATCTAAAATGTATGCAGTATTATATACATTATGAAATGATTATTAGTGAGAGTTTACAATGGTTAATGTTTGCTGCAGTGTGAGAAAAAATAAAAAACACAAACTACCGTAGTTAAATCAATATACATTTAGACATGAAAGTCCAAGATTGTGTTTCAATGTGGCCGGTTACTCAAAACAGGAACAGTAAATCAGAAAGCCAAATTTGCGACTTTAATTGACCTTAAAGTTAAAACCAAGGAGAATATTGAAAGAATATTTTGCCAGTTAATCTTTGGACACATGCAGAGAAAAATGATGATGCCCCACCGTTGTCATGCAGAATTATTATTTTTTTTCACATGCGCACATGGGAAAAAAAAATAAAATTCTGCATGACCCTGGCGGGGCTCCGTAAAAAATATATAGATTTAAAAAATAAAAATCACGTGTAAGATTTATATTTATGATCAATCATATATTCTTGGCTTATTGAGCTGTTACATCAAAAAGCTATTTTTTTTTTAAACTGCTTAATGAGCAGTTTAAAAAAAATTTAAACAATTGCTTTTTGATGTAACAGCTCAATAAGCCAAGAATATATTATTAATCAAATATAAATCTTACTCGCAATTATTTTTATTTTTTAAATCTATATATTTTTTACAGAGCCCCGCTGGGGTCATGCAGAATAATTTTTCTCCATTTCGTGCATCAAGGTGCTGGACGTTGCAAATGCGCTGCGTCTGACATCTCATAACTCAGAGAACGCTACACAGACATGGCACACTCTGCGCGTCCGTCTAGCGGTTTTACGTTCTTGCGTCCGTTTGCCACGTGCGATGTGCGTGCGCAGTTCGGTGCGCACGTACTTCATGTGTGGGTCTCTATTGCTCATGATTCTATGCTACAACAGACGTTAAACTGTGCGGCAACACGGACGTGATCACTGCGTTCGTCTGACGCCAGCAAAACTATCTAACATATCTTTGCTTCAGGCTCCCTTTACATCAACAAATGGCCGTTAATAGAGCTATGCTTTAACTCAGTGGTTCCCAACCGCGGTCCTCAAGTACCCATAAAAGGACAGGTTTTCCAGATTCTGAAGCACAGCACAGGTAATATGATTTGCTGCTCAGTGATTGCAGGATTCAGTCTGCATTCAGCCAAGGTAATTGTCATGCCCCATGATTTAGGATTTATTGTATATTTTTCTGTTTTGTGTTGAATCTGCCTTTGCTGCTTACATGCTATTGATTTCATAGCTATTTTGTCTCTGCTGGGCATCCTTAGCTTTCTGCATCCAGTTAGTTCCACTCCTCTGCTCTGTGTCTTTTTGTTCGTTACTTACTGGTCACGTAGCAGCCGTTCTGTGCTCACTGCTAGACAAATCTAATGTCTTTTTACCTGTATTGCTGTACACCATTCAAGATTGTCAGTCTGATCATTAAACTCTTCAACTGGATCAATCTTTCTACGTGTCAGTTTTGCTGAGTTGAAGCTATCTGCTGAACTTCATCGTGTGAGTACTGGTCAAATACAGACAGCTAGTCTAAAGCACCCATGCCTCACAGCTTTGCTTAGGGAAGCAGAATAGTAATCCTTAAAATCTGACCTGTCGGGGTACTTGAATGCAGTTGGGAACCACTGCTTTAACCCCTTCACTACCAAGTGATTTTTAAATGAAAAAAATTATAACATTTATTTGAAACATGGGATGTGAAGTTAACAATTAAATATAGGGTAAAATTTGACTTTTTGCCCAGAAACCGTTATTCTGAGCTAGAGAAAAAAAAGTCAGTTTGCTCATTTTTAATGTAATAGTTTATCCTTTACAGAAATATTGTTGAAATGTAATATTCTGAGCTCTAGATGGTATCCTTTATCTTACACAATTTAAAAACAGAGTCTGCATTATCATCATACAGGCAGAAATGGTACAGTATCTGTGATTAAAAAAAAGAATACAAATGGCCAGATATCCTACTTATGGGGATTTGTAGGGATCAGGAGATTAGTAGCAATGCAATTTCCAAAAAAATACCAATAGAATATAAAAAGAATATTTGTGTGTGACATAATGCCTGTGTATGGAAATTACAGAAACCCCTTAAACCCCCCCCCCCCGAGTCTTATACCTGTACAGCAGGGAGTGACCCCAGAGCATTCCCTGTATTCTGCCAAATCTCTGGCAGCTGTAACGCAGTAGTAATCTATTTGAACGTTTTGTTACAGTGAGGTTTAGAGCTTTGCTATTTGCAGCAGCTGGTTTTAGGTCTCTCTACAGTGTTGGAGAGACATAAACCAAAGGATTTTGTTTCTCCACGGGGGATGCACTAATCTTACTTTAAAAGGGTGTGAAAATAAGTCTTTTGATATGCCAAGGCATACTTTTCAAGTATTACAATGTAAAATAGAGAACTCTAATTTGGGTGTGAAGGGGTTAACGGATTATTATATAACTGGAGTTAAGAAGCCTTGTTTATTTGGGAGTTATACAATTTAACTAGCAACATGGCATAAAAGAAAAATCTATATACAGACTGAAAATGTGAGCTTGGTAAGGTACATACACACCAAGAAGTTAATTCAGAGCAGTCCTTGGTCTACAATGTAAGAACTAAGTTTTATTATTAACAAGAAAGTTAGGAGCATAGTCATAATACTGATACTCGGACACAGAACAGGTTTGGTGCTGCTGAAAATTCAGAAGGTGCCCTCTTTACACTTTTAGTGAATTGTTAAATACAAAAAAAAAAAAAGACCCAATTCTCTTGGTGTTAAGTCATAGACCAAAAAAAATCCGTATGCTACTATAGAGTTCATTATACTTTGCAAGATTCTTTTATTTCTGTTGTTTCTATATAGCTTTCAGGTTTTCAGCAGTGTTGCTCATATGGTGAGAAAACATTTTTTTGGCATCTATGGTGGTAGAAAAAGCCCAGCACAACGAGATAGAGTTGAATAAATGAGTAACTTACCAGATAACACCTTTATAATTTAAGTAAACCATTGATTCTTTTTTTTAAAACAATGTTATTTTGTAGTCCGAGTTCACAAGTCAATAAAAAGACTGAACCTTGTTAAACTGTTCATAGGGCTGTGACTTTTTCAAGGAAACCCCCACAATTCAATACGTTGAAAAGAAGAAGATATTGAACAAAGCAGCAAAAATAAGAAAGGCTACGTAGGCTGCAATACAAATCCAGAATCTGGGATCTTTGATTAGATTTTTGTCAAAGCAGCTGAAAACCGTGTAACCAATTGACATCCCAGCCAGTCCACCTGCAAAGTGCGCAACAAAAGACACCTAGAAATGAAAGCGAAGACCAAATTAGGAGTAATATAGATTTCAAACCTGGCAACCCTACATAGATTATATTCTTTTCCTCTGACTAAGGCCAAAATAAAGTAGAGTTCCAAATTCACCGGTATTTCTGGCCAACCCCCTATCATGTGAGAGCCCTCCCTCCATTTTTTTTTATCTCGACTTCACTCATTTTCAATTTCTTGCCCATGTTGGTCAGACTATAGCATATTCTTCCTATAGTTTTTATTTTGTGCAACGATGAGGAAAGTGCTTGATATCTTGTTTTTTTTGTACGTTAGTTGCTTTTTAGTTATCTTGCCTTTACTTTCTTAAAATGACATTTTAGGGAATCATCCCTGTCATACTAACAATTCATGCAAAATAGATTTTCCATGCTATATTTAAGTGTTAACCAAACATCCCTAGTTTCAAATAAATGCTATCCTAATAGTTTTTTAACACAAAAGGGCACTATTGCAATCTTAACGCTAACGCTTGGTTAAGTGGCCCTAGCGCGGGACCCCCATGTTACAATCGGAACACAAACGGGTTAGAAAACCTGTTAGCACATCAGAGATTGCAATTTCTAGTTTGAGCTTACTGTACTTTGCACTCCCTATACTTACCATGGGGAGTGCAAAGAGTTAACCCTTAGTGACTGGGCGGTTTTATGCAAACCGTCCTTTAGTGCCCGCTGCTGTTTTTCATTTCTGCGCTGTTCGTGTTTAGGTCTAATTTTCCTCTTATTTATGCAACCCACACAATTATACACCATTTTTCCCGCCATTAAATGGACTCTCTAAAAATACCATTATTTCCATCATATCCTATAATTTACAATAAAAAAATATGAAATATATGATGAAAAAAAATGGTAAAAACGCTTTTTCCCCAAAAAAAGAATAGAAATACCCAATTTTTACATGTTTTTGCTTTTTAACCCCTTCACTGCTGAGCCAGTTCACCTATGTGCGCTCATTATGACCGTTTTATGCTCATTTTTAGATGACAGCCTAGGTCAGGGGTCAGCAAATTTGTTTTGGGATTACATTTCCCATGAGGCAACCTAATGCATAACAGAGCATCATGGGAAATGTAGTTCCAAAACATCTGGAGAGCCAAGTTTGCTGACCCCTGGCCTAGGTCCTATTTACTTAAACCCCCCTAATGCATAACAGAGCATCAATGGAAATGTAGTTCCAAAACATCTGGAGAGCCAAGTTTGCTGACCCCTGGCCTAGGTCCTATTTACTTAAACCCCCCCCCCAGACAAAATTTTTAAAATAAATTGGGTTAATTTTTTTTATTTTTATACACCTGGTCATGTTTGGCATGATTGGAAAGGCCATGATCAGGCCTTTCCAATGATGTCAAACCTGACCCTCTAGCTGCCACAGATCGGGAGGAGATAAGGGGATCCAAAAGATCCTCCTACCTTCACTTGGCAGCAAGGGGTTAACTGGCCCACTGACATCCTCACCCATATGGTGAGGCTGTCAGTGGATGGAGGTGACCCGGAGGCTTGGCTGACATCCAAGATGTCAGCCACCTCCAGGTTTGAATCACGATTCGGCAACGAATTGGTTAATGTTATACACCGCTGAATAGGGGTGACTCTCCCCTTTAGACATCATCACACCTGCCGGCCTCCCGGAAACGGTGGGTCAGGCTTCCAGCCTGCCACAGGAGCCGGCGAGGGAGGTAAGTATTGGCGGGAGAGAGGCTAGGAGACAGCTGATGTACCATGTACGTCCGCGGGTCTAAGGGAGACCCGTGGCCATGATGTACATGGTAAATCAGCAGTCGGATTTAAGATTAAAGTCCTAACACTAATTACGCTCTGCTGCAGTTAAATGAAAAGTTAACCACAGCTTGAACTTTGTGTCAACTCATTCCGCTTCTGCAGAATCATTTAGCACCAGCTGTAAACCCCCCCCCCCAAAACCAGATACTCACCTCTCATCCCACGCGAGGATGGCAGCCCAATCTGCTGCTTCTGGCCATCAGCAGCAGAATGAGACCAGGGGAAAAAGTCCCCAGTCTCCCTCTGCCGATCTGCAGGCTCTCGCAAGAGGTGAGATCCTGCAGGTCAGCTGACCTGGCAGCACAAGCCTCCATGGAGTCCTATAGACTCCAGGAGGGGATACTCACAGTGGCACGCTAGAGCTGTATTATGAGGTAGGTTGCTGAATCAGTGCCTGCCCCATAATATGGTGCTAAAACAGGGATGCCAATGGGAAATCTGCAGTTGGAGGTTTTCCACCTTAGCGTCCCGGTTTTAGCGGACACAATAATAGCGCCCAAAGCATTTGGTAATGAAAGGATTAATTAGCATAACACGTTGCTATTGTAACATACATTTACCATGTCCTCCATTCATAAAATAAATAGGACTTACCTGTAATTGAGTATCATGGACGATGTATCTTCTGTAAAGGGCAAACCCCACATCTGTCCCAACTGCTCAAAAAGAAAAACACTGTAATTAGTGACTAATACAATGACCACATGACAAAAATGGCTTAGAGGCAGGGACAGAGACTGGAGGGCCACTTGAGACAAGACTACCCCTGTCATGGGGGCACTTTTGTTGGGTCCTGTGAGGGGCATGATGCCTCTATCAGTAGGGGCTCAGCTCTGGCAGCCCTTCTCATTTGTGCACACCTCTGTTTAAGGCACCACATCAGGCTCTGGGTGAAGGAGGCATATTAGTCACATTTACCAGCCGGGGGAGGTGCACAAGGACATTGGTTAAAGTAGCAGCATGCTGTTGCTAACATGCCAGTATTCTTTTTAACAGACTATATATCCTATCAAGCTCAGCCAGCCAGTAGGCATAATTGACAGTTAATCTTGCCTGTGGGTTAGCTGAGCATAGTAGGACATGTATTACTTTAAAAATTGGTATAAAATAAATATACAGGGGCAGGAATTATTCATGGACTGGAGCCTGTCAAACACTTTCCCGACCCCCAGTTAATAACATCACCAAGCTCACTGGAATTAAGCAAACAAGGATTTTATTAAAAACATTTTTACTAATGTTGTTCATTTGGTGGCTCGATTTTCCCAAAAGAAGTCCCACAAACCTTTTTTGCAACGACTGCCAGTGAGCAGGAGTGAGCCACTTCCAATCCCAAAAGAGAGAAGATATCAAGAGATCAGGCAAGGATAGAGATGGAGATACTGTTTCCATGATCCTCAGTGTTTTTTTTTTTACTTTTGTTTGTCATCAATAGGTCCAAGGTGACGTCTAGAACCTCACCTTGCGTGAGCCAAACCAGGCATATAAAGTACAGTTTCAATAGTACTCCTCCCCACAGCTGCTGTGCCGGATGGGCAAAACCACCTCTGATCTTTGTTGGCGAAATTGTGCACATAAAGGTACTTTGCGCTTTTGGACTCTGAATTTCCCTTAACCTAACCAACTCCTATTTAACAGATTATGCCTGGCAGCCCGGACTGCAATTTCTGCAAGGTGGGGAGAGAAGATTCTCCCCTCCATGAAGAAGGTTCTTGGGAAGGTGTCAGATACCCTCCTGATTGACAAATTAGCAGCCAAGGTTCGCAACACCCAATGTGCATATGAGAAGGTGCGAGTCAAATGGGATGACTATTTATCGACATTGTGACTTCTGGAGAGTGATCTTTTCCTTCTGGGGTTATCTCAGTATGGATTTTGAAGGCTAGTCGCACCTGATGCCCCCCTCTTGACGGCTACCCGAATTCCCTGTTACTTTTTCGTGGTTCTTGTGAAACTGAACTTTGCCTTCTTATAAAATTCGTTGGTGATGAATGGATGTCTATGCCCTGTCAAGTATTACTGTGCTCTATGGTATTGAATTTGATATATTTATTTTCAGGCTGATTGGCATGAAAGTATATATAAAAAAAAAAAAATGTCCAAAATGGGTCTATGACCTCTTGCCATGTAAATAAATGAACTACAAGTCACTGATATTGACTTTACATAATTACATATGGATAGCTGATCGATTTTTAATATTTTTAAAAAGACAAAATTTAATAACGTGAACAAATGATCCAGGTCTCAATAACATACCTATTAGTACAATCACTAAAATCCGAAATATTCCGAATAGAGGCACCATGCTCTTGAAATTCTAGAAAGAAAATTGTGATGGTTTAATCTGCATGGAATTTTGCTGAAAGAGTTCAAGTATTCAACGGCATGTTGCATGGTTAAATTAATAGTAGCAAACAAATGGCTAGTACAATATATTACAAAACAGATAACATTTGCTGGTTTCAGATACGTGTAATTAGGAATTGATAAAAACAGCATTAGAATGAGGTCAAGCCAAATAATTGTTGCAGTTGGCAGATCACGTTCTTTGTTGTTAGTTTCTTACCTATTGATCTCAATTTGAAAATGACAGTATGCTGTATGTTAGTTCCTCCTGTGTTTTACCGATTCAGCTTAACGTGAATATTTATGCATTATCCAGCCTTTTGCTTCTTTCAGCTTATCACCGACCTCTTCAACATAAACACATAGCCTTGGCCCCTTCATCAGAAATGCGGAGCCTATAAAGGGCACTGGAGGGGATATTCTTATTATTGCACCAAACGGTGAAATTCACAGCTCGGGGCAATTTGAATTTGCCAAATACTGGCAAAATGACAGCAATATATGGTGCAATTTGGCAGCACTGAGATTGCCCCATAGAAGACTATCATATCTTCTATTCACAGAATTTGCGAATTCACCAAAATTGCGGCGAAATGCACAGATCTTTGTGGTTTCAATGCGACCGGTTTAAACAGGCGCATACCATAGGAATCAATGTAATAAATAGAATGTTTTTGGTTTTTTTTTTTGAAAACCCCTTTATTTTGTAAAAGACATTTAAGGGAAACTCTAAGACCCGGGCTGAGACCCAGCGCTAATGCCATTCAGTACATGACAGAACGATTTTTTCCAGTGCAGAGTGCCGGGCCACACCTATCCTCTGCCATCACAAGCTTGTATAGGTATGAACACATCCAGTGAAGAGCCCTCACCCCCTCGCATTATTAAAATCCTTCAAGGTGGCCGTATTATCCATGTTTATATGTACACACATATTAAGGCTGATGGGCATTGCATGATAAATGCCACCCGACGGCATGTAGAATCATTACACTGCATTTAATAGATCCAAAAGGAAGGCCGGGTGAGTGACAATAATTCCCTGCTGCAGCATATAAATAATACATGTTTCAGGGCAAGACTTAACATTTTCCCAGTGCTCCTTTCTGCAAGAACTAGCATAATGTGTCCCTTTAAACATGGTCGAAACGGTCACCCTAATAATCAACTTAGCGACACGTCAAGTGATTGTTCCTGTTTCTAGCGAGAGGCAAACGATCTGTTGGTCAAGCGCTAGACTTAATTAACTCGGCGCTAATGCAAAAATGTGCCAACAGTAATGTTAGCTCACACCAGGTGATAGTGCCCCAAATATTTTATTGCTGCTTTCTTGCACTTATTTTTTTTACACCGCTTTCTCTTCTCATCTTTGCAGTCATTGCTCACGGCCTCCAACCAAACCATATTTTTGCCACTACAGTTTCATGAATTCAAATTGTAGTGCTAATTGACTAACACTGGGAAACAACATGGAAGACGCAAACATGCGTCATGCTAAGGTTGTTTGCATTATATATCTTAAGTTTATATATACCCAAAATGACTAACCGCTATATATAACTGAAAGGTGTGTTTATTTATATATAAAAACATTATATATCTGAAAAGTAGAATTTAATTGAAATCTAACTCAAATGCCTTTTCATTCAGAATTGCTTTGCCATTAGTACGCGTGAGATAGGATGTAGAGTTGAATATTGTGTAGCGCTGTTTAAAACGGTGTTGCTGCAATTACTCAGTTTTAGCCACCAGAGGGAGACAAAAGCCATATGGACTATGCGGGACCTAAACAAACTACAATATCAATCAGGCTTTGCGGCGGATACAGGAAGTGGGTGGGACAGAGAAGGACGTAAGCAGCCGCGTGCGGAGGAGCGCCAGAGTGAGCAGAGCGGCGAAAGACCGAGGACGCAAGGGAGACTGCCAGGGATCGAGACCAGGCCGGAGCGCAGACGCTACCTCGAGGGCGCTGGAGATCGGGACAGTAACTTGGGGAAGCATACCCATTATCACTGAGAGGTTTGCACAGAACTTCAGTTCCAGTTGGACCCCCTGTAAGGAGACCGCGATGATCCATAGGGAGTGCAGGCGGTAGGCCGTAGTTCTCGAGTTGGAGATCAGACGAGCGAGAGAGCGGATTCGGTGGCACAGAGTTCCAGAGGACAAGCGGAGAGACATCTTTGATCGGGCAGTGGGACAGACTGTCTTACGGATGGGTGAGAGGCCTTACAGGCCGCAAGTCCGAGTATAACCCAGCACGCTGCATTATTGTTCAATTCTACAGGGAATATGCTGGCGCTTTATAAATAAAGAATAATAATAATAATACAGGGCCCCAACGTGACTAGTCGAAGATTTGCTTATTACACATTCACTGGCCAGTTAAATACGGTACCCGGGTACACGAATCAATACACGTACACCTTTTTGAGACATTACACTCACGGGACTTACACTCCAGAACTGAGGGGGTTAATCCTTTTCTTTTGCCGCTGTGTGTTTTTCCCGCATTATGAAATCCTGTCGTTCATATACTGTATTTACATTATATGTGTCACTTTATTGGGATCAGTAAAGTATATAATCTATAAAATCCACAACAGTGCTGGTGTATATTTATTCCCTAGTGCGGTGAGACTAACCCGAGGTTAATTCAGCGGCTCCTCCTCTAAACTCCTTTAAACTAAAAAAATGGTCGGAACTGTGGCAATTGAGTTTTAACGTGGATAAGTGCAAGATAATGCACCTGGGACGTAAAAACCCAAAGGCTGAATATAGAATATTTGATACAGTCCTAACCTCAACATCTGAGGAAAGGGATTTAGGGGTTATTATTGCAGAGGATCTAAAGGTAAGTAGTCAATGTAATAGAGCAGCAGGAAATTGCGTAGGGAGAGGTATTAGCAGTAGGAAAAGGGAAGTGCTCATGCCACTGTACAGAGCACTGGTGAGACCTCACTTGGAGTACTGTGTGCAGTACTGGAGACCGTATCTCCAGAAGGATATAGACATCTTAGAGAGAGTTCAGAGAAGGGCTACTAAAATGGTGTACGGCTTGAAGGAGAAAAGTTACCAGGAAAGGCTTAATGATCTTAACATGTACAGCTTGGAAAAAAGACGAGACAGAGGAGATATGATAGAAACATTTAAATACGTAAAGGGAATCCACAAGGTAGAGGAAGGGAGTATATTTAAAAGGAAACAAAGTAGCAAAACAAGAGGACATAGTCTTAGATTAGAGGGGCAAAGGTTTAAAAGTAACATCAGAAAGCATTATTTTACTGAGAGGGTGGTGGATACATGGAACAGTCTTCCAGTTGAAGTGGTAGAGGCCAAAACAGTAATTGAATTTAAGCAGGCATGGGATAGGCATACGGCTATCCTAAACAAAAGATAAATCCAGGTAAAGTATCCATGTAATTGGGCAGACTAGATGGGCTGAAAGGTTCTTATCTGCCGACATTTTTCTATGTTTCTACGTTTCCTCCTTGCTATACCCAAGGCCCTGACAAAGGATGTTTTAATGCAACATTGTAGCTACACGATCGGTTTTGAGAAAAACAGTTGTTCAAGAAGGACATATTTGTGATAAGCGGGATTTGAAGTTTTGTGAAACAAGCTCCAATGTGCTTAAATAAATCATTTATTTTGCAAATTTTTGTGATAGCGCAAAAGCGCCACCTTGCGACTAAAGTTATCGGTAGAAAGATGATTCAGGAGTTAATTTGGTAGGCGTGGAATTGGGCCAAGCAAAGGTTTAAAAGCTGAACCCCAAAGACAGAGAAGGAGGACTGGATGGTTCTGCTGGAGATTCGATGGATTATGATGGGATGGTTCTTCTGGGAATTCGATATTCTAATCCTGGGGGAATGCCGACCCAATGATACCCCGGCCAGAGTGTCATGCTGAGAAGATACAATTCTCTCCTGAGATTTGTGTGGGAAATTTCTATCAAGGAGGGGGCATACACAAAGACACGCGGACACCTAAGCAGGAACCTGTTGTCACTGTCCAGTGCCACTCTCCCTCGTTTTACATCTTGACACTAAGGCAACTGTCAGTTCATCAGAGGATATAGACTGCTAATCCAAGATCTCTACTGCATTCACTTCAATGGTAAATATGAGAAGGGAAAAGAGATTGATTTTAATATGAGTAATCAATTACAGCATGTTATATACCTCTAAATCATCTTGGCAGACAAGACGGTGTTCAATTTTTAGTTTTGGGAAGCAATCATATAGGTCAAGACTGCGGATTGACAAATATATTGTATTCTCCAACAACAGATAATCCAGATATATTTCTGTAGATATATCCAAATTGTGAAGAACATAAAAAAGAAAAAAATGTTATCTGCGCTTACTCCAATTGTACCGTGTGAAACTAAACACAATTAGGAGGTTTGGTTTCTTATCAATGGCCATTATAAGACTAGCTCGCCCGCCAACGTCACGGCACCTCTATAAGGTGACGTTGGCGGGCGAGCTAATCTTATAATGCCCATTGATAAGAAACCAAACCTCTAATTGTGTTTAGTTTCACACGGTATAATTGGAGTAAGCGCAGATAACATTTTTTTCTTTGTTATGTTCTACACATGTGTCACGGAATGGCCCAGCACCCTCAGCCAGGGGCGGTGCACAAGGACATTGATATGGCCATGAACACTTAGGTGCGGTGGCACGCACAAAGTTTTGAAGTTCTTTTATTTAGATGTGGTTATGTGTGGTGTAATAAAGTGTCCCCGTTGGTTATTGTGAAATGTGTTCCCTTTGTCTGCCTTGCCCGCTGCCATTTTCCGATCGCCTCGTGGTTGCAATCAGATTATTCGAATCGGAAAATGGCCGATTCGGACCATCCGGTCGAATCGCAAAATGGTCGATTCGGACCATCCGGTCCGAATCGGCGACTCCCCGAACTGTAACGGCCAATGGGTCTTGTAAGGGCGGGCAGGGATTCCCATTGTATTCATAATTTGTGTGAAGTTGATAAATGGAGGTGCTGTGAATAATAAACTCAGATTTACCAGTGCATCCAGCCTCGTCTGATGTCTTTATTTCTCCGCCGCATACATTCTCTGAGTATCCCCCGCGGTCTCAGGGTGCGGTGTCCAGCAACGATCCGAACCGAATCGAGCGCCTGTGCCTGCATCGAGCATCAGGACAGAGGCGCAGCGTGAGGGCATCGAGTCCGAGTACATTCGCCCGGGATCCGATCCGAAAGGCGCGGCCGCGTACCGCGCTTCGGTATATCCAGGGATCGAGATAAGATCCGAACATTCAGCCGCTTCCGTAAGATCCGTAGCGATCTCCGCAATCCGATCCGAAGATTCATCCGCACCCAGATCCGAAACGTTTCCCACTTAAGATCCGAATATTCCTCCACGGCAGATCCGATCTCCGTATTCGGCCGGCCGCTCCACAGACGTCCCACACCCACAAGGTCAGTGAACCAGCTGCTCGAGACGCTGAGTACCGTGTTGCTCAGTGGTCGGGCTGGTCCACGCAGGGGTCCCCTCCACCGCCCGCTAACCCTTCCCCAGGGTCACTCCAGGCCGCACGAGACGCCGAGTGCCGCGTCACTCGGTAGTCGGGCCAGCGGTAAGCGCCGGGGGCACGCAGATAGAGCACACCCGCAGGCGGACAACATCCCATTCCGTCATACTGGTGGCAGCGGTGGGATAAGCTCTCTGCAGACCCCTAGGAGACCCTCACCATGACCGGGTACGGTGCCTACAAGCGGGACGTCCTGCGTGGCATGCTGGAGAACCGGGGCGGCGCCCCGGGCTCCAAGAGCCGGGAGGCCATGATGGAGGAACTAAGGAGGATGGATCAAGAGGCGGCATTCGCAGCGTTACCTGCGGACATCGCGCCGGGCCCCGTCCCCACCGAGCCCGATGACAGCGATTTCCACCGGAAGGTGCGGCAGCGGGTCGCTATGATGGGACCGGCCCCAACGGAGGCTGCTATGCAAAATCTGATTCGCGAAATCAGTCAGGAAGAGGAGCGAGAGAAAGATCGGGCGCACGAGCTGCGGCTGGCGGAAGTGCGAAGCCGACGGAGCAGCCGTTCCCCTTCGGACCGTTCCACCGGGCGCAAAGTGCCTTTTCAGGCGTTCAAGGAGTTCCGGGAAGCAGAGGAGGAGATAGAGAGCTACCTCCAGGACTTTGAGCGCCTGTGCCAAGTGCACAAAGTGCACCGTGCCGACTGGGTGAGGATTTTGGCGTGTAGGCTGACCGGTCGGGCCGCAGAGGCCTACCGCACGGTGCCAGATGAAGAGGCCACCAGTTACCTGCACGTCAAGCAGGCTCTGCTGAGCAGGTTCGCCGTGACCCCGGAAGCCAGCCGGGTGAAGTTCCGGAACTCTCGCCGGCCCAGTGGCGCTACTCATGTTGAGTGGGCCCATCGTTTGCAGCGGGACTTACGCACCTGGTTCTCGGGTAGCAGAGCGGAGTCCGTGGCCGAAATTACCCAGCTGCTGCTCGAGCAGTTTTTCGAGCACACCCCCTCCGCTATCAGGGAGTGGGTGCGTGACAAGAAGCCCCAGACCGTGCAGCAAGCGGCTACCTGGGCCGACGAATATACGGACACTCGGAAGATGCCTGGGGGGGAGCGATCCCTGCCCGTCCGACCAGCCCTACCTGCTCCACCACCCCCACCACCGGCTGTCCGGACGCCGGCAGCACGGCCCACCAGCCGGCCCAACAACTTGGCCAATGTTCGGTGCTACGGGTGCAATCAAGATGGGCATTACAAGCAGTATTGCCCCAACCGATCGGAGTCGACTCGACCGCCCGCCAGACCGTCGTCGACCGTCCATTGCTGCGACGCCGAAACCTCGTGGCCGGAGGCCCCGGAGGAATGGGAGCAGCTGCACGAGGCCGACCCCGTGCAAGCCGCCGCGGACGACAACCGTCGTCATCACCGTCAGGCGGTGTGGATAAACGGGCGGCCCGCTGAGGGGCTGCGGGACTCCGGGGCTACCATTACCCTGGTCCGGCCTCACTTGGTTCAGTCGAACGACCGTCTGCAAGGCACCATTGCAGTACGGGTGGCCGGGGGGAAGGTGCTCCGGCTCGAGACGGCTCGGGTTCACCTGGACTGGGGGAACGGGGAGAGAGTGGTGAGGGTGGGGTTGTTGAAGCAACTGCCGGCCGAGGTGCTCCTTGGCAACGACCTGGGGCGGCTAGTTTCGTCTTACTCCACAGATGCAGCTACCCCGGTAACCACTAGGCAACAGAGCCAACGCCACGGCAGGGGCACTCCGAACGGGACCCAGGTGAGATCCCAACCAAAACCTTCCCGACCTCCCAAACCTCCCCGACCCCCAGACCTCCCCAACCCCCCAGACCGCCACAACCTCCCATACCCCGACGGGTCCCGACCCCTCCCCTCCCACCTGACCTCCCTTCCCCGTGGAGTTCCCCGGAGACGCTTCGCCACCAGACCCAGACCGACCCCACGCTACAGGGCTACCGGGATCGGGCCGGTCAGGGCCTGGACGACCAAAGGAAGGACAAGATAGAGTGGGAGGATGGGCTGCTTTACCGGTACACCGCGAGGGAGGGGTCCAAGAAGAAGCAGGTGCCGCAGAAGCAGATGGTGGTGCCCCAGGGCCCTAGGCAGGAGCTTCTGCGCTTGGCTCATGACATTCCCCTTGCAGGTCACTTAGGACAGACGAAAACCCGGCACAGGTTGGCGCGCGCGTTTTTCTGGCCCCGCCTTAGCGAAGATACCCGCGACTATTGCCGCACCTGCCCAGTTTGCCAGAAAACTGGGAAAGCCGGGGATCACCCGAAAGCGCCCCTGCGCCCCATGCCCATCATTCAGGAGCCCTTTAGCCGGGTGGCGGTCGACATCATTGGGCCGTTGCCGCGGCCCAGTGCCACCGGTAAGAGGTATATACTTACCGTGGTGGATTATGCCACCCGGTACCCCGAGGCTGTGGCCTTGGCCAACATCCAGGCGGACACCGTAGCGGATGCGCTCCTCCGGGTGTTCACGAGGGTAGGGTTCCCCGAGAAATCCTGTCCGATCAGGGTACCCAGTTCACCGCTGAGCTCACCCAGCAGCTCTGGCGTCTCTGTGGTGTTAGGGCGCTGCACAGCGCCCCGTATCACCCCCAGACAAATGGGCTGTGCGAGCGGTTTAATGGGACCCTGAAGCAGTTCATTCGGGCCTTTGTGCACGAAAGCAGGGATTGGGAGAAGTATCTTCCCCACCTGCTGTTTGCCTACCGGGAGGTTCCTCAGGAATCCACCGGATACTCCCCCTTTGAGCTGCTGTATGGGCGCCAGGTGAGAGGACCCCTGGATCTGGTTAGGGCTCAGTGGGAGGGGGTGCAGGAGGAAGATGGGGTTCCTGTGTTGGATTACGTGTTGAAGCTCCGGGAGCGCTTGGCAGAACTCGCGGGGTTCGTACAGGAGAACATGGAAACGGCCCAGGCTCAGCAGAAGGCGTGGTACGACCGCGCTGCTTGCAGTCGCTCGTTCCTCGTGGGGCAGAAGGTTCTGGTGCTGAAGCCACAGCGGCAGAACAAGCTGCAGGCGGCCTGGCAAGGTCCCTACAAGGTGGTAACCCAGCTGGGGGATACCACCTATGTGGTTGTTAGCTGCGCAGACACCAGAATCCAGCGGACGTTCCACGTCAATATGCTGAAGGCCTACCATGAGCGACCGGAGACGGTGGACGCCATATGCGCGCCGGCTGCCGAGGAGACGGAACCATTTCCGTTGGTAGAACTCCCGGGGGTAGCCAAGCAGCCTTCCGGGGTGGATCAAGTGCAGCTGGGGGAGGAGTTAGGGCCTGAAAAGCAGGCGCAGGCGCGGCAGCTGCTTCATGACTACCCGGGGGTTTTCTCGGCCCTGCCGGGATACACTGACCAGGCCATCCATCAAGTGGACACGCCCGGTCAGAGGCCCCTTCGGCAACCCGCATACCGGCTTCCGGAAGCGGTCCGCGAGTCCATGCGGGCCGAGATCCGGGAGATGCTGGAGCTGGGGGTCATTGAACCGTCAGCCAGCCCATGGGCGTCGCCCGTGGTCCTGGTGCCCAAGAAAGACGGTACCACCAGGTTCTGCGTCGACTATCGGCGGATAAACGACTGTACCATTACAGACGCTTATCCCATGCCCCGAGTCGACGAGTTGCTAGACCAGATCTCCCGGGGTCATTTTCTGACCACGGTCGATCTGTGCAAGGGGTATTGGCAGATTCCCCTTGCCGAGGAGGCGACCCCGAAGTCGGCCTTCATCACCCCGTTCGGCTTGTACCAGTTTCGAGTCATGCCGTTCGGGATGAAGAACGCCACTGCTACCTTCCAGCGGTTAATCGATCGCCTCCTCGATGGCCTCCAGGGATTCGCTTGCGCGTACCTGGATGACATAGCCATCTATAGCCAGACCTGGGAGGAACACCTGGACCATGTAGGGACTGTCCTGGGCCGGATTAGAGACGCCAACCTGACTCTTAAGCCGGAGAAATGCAAAGTGGGGATGGCCGAAGTGCAGTATCTGGGCCACCGGGTGGGGTGCGGGATACAATGGCCCGAGCCCGCCAAGATTGAAGCTATCTTAGATTGGCCCACCCCTGTGACCAAGACCCAGGTCCTCGCCTTCCTGGGCACCGCGGGGTACTACAGGAAATTTGTGCCCCATTACAGTGACCTGGCCAAACCCCTGACTGACTTGACGAAGAAATCCCTGCCCCGCCAAGTCCTGTGGTCCCCGGAGTGCGAACAGGCCTCTGAAGGCCGCCCTGACCCAAGCTCCCCTGCTAGCAGCTCCCAACTATAACAAACGTTTTGTTGTTCACACAGACGCGTCCATGTTCGGACTGGGAGCTGTCCTAAGTCAAGTGGGGGACGACGGGGGGGGATCATCCGGTGGCGTTCATCAGCCGGAAGCTGTTGCCACGAGAGGTGGGGTATGCCGCGGTGGAGAAGGAGTGCCTGGCCTTGGTCTGGGCCCTACGGAAGCTCCAACCCTATGTCTACGGTCGGTCTTTCACCGTGATGACCGACCATAACCCCTTGGTGTGGCTCAACCGGGTGGCCGGGGAAAATGGCCGCCTGTTGCGGTGGAGCCTGGCTCTCCAACCTTTCAATTTTACCATCCAATATCGGCCCGGGTCGCAAAACGGTAACGCAGACGGGTTATCGCGGCAGTCGGCCCGGGAACCAGGGGATTGGGGAGCCCCGACTACCCCAGTACGACCCGTTGGGGTCCAACCGGGTGCGTCGGACCTTGGGGAGGGGAGGAGTGTCACGGAATGGCCCAGCACCCTCAGCCAGGGGCGGTGCACAAGGACATTGATATGGCCATGAACACTTAGGTGCGGTGGCACGCACAGAGTTTTGAAGTTCTTTTATTTAGATGTGGTTATGTGTGGTGTAATAAAGTGTCCCCGTTGGTTATTGTGAAATGTGTTCCCTTTGTCTGCCTTGCCCGCCGCCATTTTCCGATCGCCTCGTGGTTGCAATCAGATTATTCGAATCGGAAAATGGCCGATTCGGACCATCCGGTCGAATCGCAAAATGGTCGATTCGGACCATCCGGTCCGAATCGGCGACTCCCCGAACTGTAACGGCCAATGGGTCTTGTAAGGGCGGGCAGGGATTCCCATTGTATTCATAATTTGTGTGAAGTTGATAAATGGAGGTGCTGTGAATAATAAACTCAGATTTACCAGTGCATCCAGCCTCGTCTGATGTCTTTATTTCTCCGCCGCATACATTCTCTGAGTATCCCCCGCGGTCTCAGGGTGCGGTGTCCAGCAACGATCCGAACCGAATCGAGCGCCCTGTGCCTGCATCGAGCATCAGGACAGAGGCGCAGCGTGAGGGCATCGAGTCCGAGTACATTCGCCCGGGATCCGATCCGAAAGGCGCGGCCGCGTACCGCGCTTCGGTATATCCAGGGATCGAGATAAGATCCGAACATTCAGCCGCTTCCGTAAGATCCGTAGCGATCTCCGCAATCCGATCCGAAGATTCATCCGCACCCAGATCCGAAACGTTTCCCATTTAAGATCCGAATATTCCTCCACGGCAGATCCGATCTCCGTATTCGGCCGGCCGCTCCACAGACGTCCCACACCCACAAGGTCAGTGAACCAGCTGCTCGAGACGCTGAGTACCGTGTTGCTCAGTGGTCGGGCTGGTTCCACGCAGGGGTCCCCTCCACCGCCCGCTAACCCTTCCCCAGGGTCACTCCAGGCCGCACGAGACGCCGAGTGCCGCGTCACTCGGTAGTCGGGCCAGCGGTAAGCGCCGGGGGCACGCAGATAGAGCATACCCGCAGGCGGACAACATCCCATTCCGTCATAACATGTTGTTGGGCTGGATGCATTTGGTGGTTGCAGCCAACCCTTCGGGGAATAGGCGCGACCCCACCCCTCCTGCACTATATATCCAAATTGGTCTGTAAAATATTGGTCGCAAAGAGATAATATGAAATGCTATAATACACTGATATATAGATGAATCTGTAGGTTGAAGTCTCTAAGGAGTATCCCAAGCAGAGATCGGTATCAGGGTCGATGCATTATAGCAAAACTTATTATTCCGGTGAAATTCTTGATAACTGAACTGCAGATAATGAACTGTATGCTATATGTATTTGTATAATACGACTCGACTATTGCAATAATCTCTTATCTGGCCTCCCTCTGTCCCGCCTCTCCCCCCTACAATCCATCCTGAACGCCTCCGCCAGGCTAATTCACCTCACCCGCCGCTCTGTCTCTGCCGCTCCCCTCTGCGAGTCCCTTCACTGGCTCCCCATCCACTGCAGAATTAAGTTCAAAATCCTTATCCTTACCTACAAAACCCTCACTAACTCAGCGCCCCACTACCTGTCCTCACTAATCACCAAATACACCCCAGCCCGCTCCCTAAGGTCAAACAGTGACCTGCGCCTAGCTTCTCCCCGCATCACCTCTTCCCATGATAGACTGCAGGATTTCTCACGCGCAGCCCCCACTCTCTGGAACGCTCTCCCTCGTGCTGTCAGACTTTCCCCTAACTTCTCTTCCTTCAAACGCTCCCTGAAAACATTCCTATTTAGGGAAGCCTACCACCCAACTCACTGACGCAACCATCAATCACTCTCACCTTACAGTCCTCTCCTCCTGTTTCCAACCCCAACCCTCCTAGATTGTGAGTTCCTACGGGAATAGGGCCCTCATCTCCTCCTGTACTGTTTGTCAAATGTTGTTCAATGTATTGTAACCCTGTCTGTACTGTGCTTATTGTACAGCGCTGCGGAATATGCTGGCGCTTTATAAAATAATAATAATAAATAATTGAACGTTGAACCATTTTTGTTGGTTCAATAAAAATGTTTTCCTTTTGCACATTTCAATGAGTGATCTATGTTGATATATATTCAATTGATGTGATAGCAATCTGTCAATCTCAGAATGTACGAACTGAATGAGCGTTCAGATAGGTCCGCTCAAAGGATTTTCTGTAGGTTTGTTTTACGACGAGTAATCTAACTTGGTTATCTGGTGGATAGATAAATCTTGTGATCCATTCTTTCTATGATTGTTGTTGACACATATTATAGGAGGCATTGCATGACATATTATGGAGGGATGTGCCGAGGTTATCGCCATTTCGGACTATTTTAAATCTTAATACTATGACAAAATGTAAAATTGGGATTTGGTTTATCTTTCTCCACAATGGAGTACAGCATTTACTTTAAACACAGGAGTCAGCAACCTTTGCCCCCCAAATGTTCTGGAACCACATTTCCCATAAGCCTCTGCCAAACTAACAAGTAGCTGAGGCATCTCGTGAGATGTAGTTCAAAAATTATCTGAGAAGTCAAGGTTCCTGATCCTTCCATTAAAAACAACAGACACAGACAAAATAGGCAAAAGGAAGAGAAGAGGGTTGGGGGTGGGAAAAAAAAAAAAACTCCAGCATTCTTCACAGTTGCCAATCAGAAATTAGGAGATAAAGTTTGAGCTTTACTACCCATCACCTAACAAACATGGATGCCAAATACAGTGTCAGTTGCCACATTCAAGGCAGTCAGAGTTATCATTTGCGACACTGGCTAAAGTCTCTTTTAAAAAAAGAAATCCTCTTCAGTAGCCAACATAAGGAAATCCTTGAATAACTGTTGACATCACAGATTTGAGGAGACACTGGACAGTTATGCTAAATACATAGCTATATTCTGAACTGTAATAATAGGGTGTCTAAAAAAAACCATATATAATTTTTATACCGGCTTTTTAACAAAATTATAAGTTAGGGGAAAACCATTCACTTTCGAGGTCAGTTGAAAAACGATACAGTACTCCATTACTTCAGAAAAAAATGCCTGAGAACTTACAAGTCTGTGCAACTCATTTAAACAAACAGTAAAAAATTTTTTATAGTGGAATGTAAAATTTAGATATTTTTCTTAACATGGTTACAAGCTATTTCAAATAGCACTTAAGTTTTTAAAAGAGTCAATAATACCAAAAGCATACTCACCACTATAACATTCATAAAATACCCGCCTAACAAGGCATAGACTCCTCCAGAAGCACCAACCAGATTTTTACGTGGATCAAATATGGAACTAGCTAGTGAACCTTTTGATAAGAAGAAAAAAAAAACATTCTCCACATTAAAATTTGTATACACAAACATTTTTATATAGATGTAAAAATATCGCTGCAAGCAACAATAGAGGAAGCCAAGCACTAAAGACCAGCTTTAGCACAAGAGAAGATATTGTAGTTCGAAATAAAGAGCAAGTTATGGCTTTTAAATGCCTAGAAAAAAAATTGCACATTATTGTTTTTTGAATAATTAAAAATGTCTGACATAGTACATGACTTGTTGACTACTCATGAACCAATCTGAATATAGGTCATAAAGATACCTGAAAACACATAGGGTTCTATTCAGGGGACACACACTTTACAATGCCGTGTAGATTCCCCATATGTTTGAGTGGGAATTGGGTCGTTGGAGCCCAGGAGGGAATTGCGTTTTAAATGGTTCCCTTTCTGCAAGGTTTTCTCCCACCTAATTAAAAGCCCTGAAATGTTTCCTGGGTGGAAGGAAGAGGAAGTAAGAGAGACGCAGAACGGTGGAGCTCTGAGGTGGTGAGTGTGAAGAGAAGGTTGGCAAAGTTTGTCATTTTGTTAGTTCTGCAGAGATAGTTAGGGATGCGTTATTGTTGTGCTCAGACGAGTTTGGATTGCAGAAATAAACTTTAAACTGCGTCAGAGACGGTGTGTGTGCCATAATTGCCCTAGAGGACCGTGCTACAGCTCCCCGTGACATGCTGAGTCTCTATATATAAAATTTAACAAACCAAGAGGAGAGCACTCCAGCTAATACAAAGGATTTCAAACATAAGATTTTACCAAATGTTAACCCATTCAAGACTTTTTACAATATCTTTAACCCTAACCGCTTTTAGAAAATGATAGGTATCTAGTTCACAATATATGGCCGTAAATTGCTTAAGCCTGTCATAGCGTCAATGGATCCCACTTTTTCACAGGTCCTATTCTTGTCATCTAATGATTGCCCTTATGGGATAAACGCACGGAGGGCTCAATCCTTTCTGGAGCTCCCTGCAATTCAAGGTAAAATTGATCCTGTGGGTGAAACATCTGTGACAGGTAGGAGTGCTTACCTAGAGCTGTCAGCCCTTTTCATACAGAATATACAAGGAAGGCAGCACTCAAACTCTACTAAGCGCATAACAAGCCCAGACATGCAGTATCTGTGGCTGCTCGCACCCACAAACCCTTAATGTTACACAGTTCTATCCTCACCAGTTTACTCTATATCATTGATTGTATCCAAATGGTCTGCAGAACCATGTGGTAAAGTGACTAGTAATAAAAACACATCTAGATCATAGTGTAGTCTTACACAACAGTTTGTTTATCTATAGCTTTTGCAGTTTTGGAGAAGGTGGTTTGAGCAAAATTTGTTAACAAGACGTTTACTAGAGTATGTGACCTATGGCATTTATGTTGCAAAAGATTATGCACAGCATAGCTCACTACCAGTGGGCCATGTTTCATGAATTTTCAGCAACGGCATATTGTAGGCATCTGAAAAAAGAAAAAAAAATAGCAAAACAAAAATTTAAATTGCCCACTGTTTTTACATTTCTGCACAGTTTGTGTTTAGGTCTAAATTTTCCTATTACTCGTTTATGGAACCCAAACATATTATATACGGTTGTTCTCGCCATTAAAATTGACTTTCTAAAGATTAAATTTTTTTTATGAAAGGTGATTAAAAAAAACACCACTTTTTTTGAACTTTAATCACCAGAATCTACAACCGCCAAAAATATACCCTGGCTAAATAGTTTAAAAATTTTGTCCTGAAATAAGAAATACCCAATTTTACATGTTTTTCCTTAACCTCTTCACTGCTGAGCCATTTCAATCTAGGCCACTCAGTGAGCAACAAGAGATGTAAAGATGGTGGGAGGGGCAGTTTACAACACAATAGATCACACAATGGATGCACCCAGTGACAGAGTAAAATAGTTTCTTAAAACATGCAAGAGAAAATTCAAAGCACATGTAAAGATATCAGCAACAAAACAAGGGCATTTCATTATTTGGTGGTGGTGTTCCTTTAAGCATTCTCACAACATGGAAATACATTTTCTGACCTCCAATGACTCCAGCCAGGTAAACCAGACCTACGCGATGTCCCTTGTGTACCATCTCTAATGGGATTCCAATAAGAAGCTGGAGGAAAAGGTTCCCGATAATGTGTTGAACCCTGTGGGATGTTAGAAAAAAAACAAAACTTTTTTTCCCAGTACATGTGCTTGAAGAACACCAACACGGCGCTATAGTTGAACATCGCATAAGTGTCCATTCTCAATATAGCTTTAGTAATCCCTCGATATTCTGTTGTGCGATAAGCAGAAAACTATTGTTGTAATACACAAAACCCAAACCAAATCAGAAATAAAGTTTCCAAGTCGATCCAGATACAGCCTGAATAGAAATTTGGAGGACTGAAAAACATCGCACTTGTGCAACACAAATTATCTAATCCTGACCATAAAACAAGTGGAAATGGTGTATTTAACCCTCAAAATACCCCCCCCCCCCATAGGAATGGCCAGATTTTCCTAATCAATCTGACATGGAATCAGTTTGACTTTTTTTTTGGACTGATCGAAAATGGAAGTTCTGAATCAGAAAGATTTCAGAATCTCAAATATTTGGATTCCAAAATTTCCGAATCCAATCTGTATAGAAATTTTGGAACATGCATACATCTCATATACAACCTTTTTAGCCAGTATTGTATCCCACATTTTGGCCTCCAGCTGTTGTGTACAGTCTATTCTTTTAACAACGGATTTGCTTCGTAGGAGTTCACACCAAAACACAGATATGTCTCAAGTACAAAGATTTAGGGCACTATTACATTCTTTCTGCACTTTTTTGCGCGTGCGCAAAACCGGCGTTAATTTACACGTGTTAACGTTTAACGCTGCGCGGAAAAAAATTGCGCTGCGCGTACGAATTTGCACGGAGAATGTAATAGAGCAGTGTTTCTCAAAGTGGGCCGTAGGAAGGCCCGGGGGGGGTGTTCAGAGGATAGAAGTGGCAGGGGGGGCTCCGGAGACTCACAGGCCCCTGACTTACTGGCTCCCGACACCTGGCGGCTGGCAGAGAAGTGAGGGAACAAGTTTGGTTACAGAAAAACTTCTAAATCACTATCCTGCATTATGGGGAGTGGTTAAGAAGCTCCTGGTTGCATTTCCAACATCATATTTGGTGAAACGTGTGGTCATCAACCTATGTCTCTCCAAGCAAAGAAAGCGACTATAGATTAATAAACATGGCGATTTAAGTGACATTAAACCAGACATTGGGAAACTGGTATCACCTCATCATGGCCATCCATCACATTAAGAATTTACATAATAGTGATGTGCTCTACCTGGTTACCAGTGGAGACTCTAGGAACAATATTTCAATATTATGGGGGGGGCACATAGGATACCGCAGTCAAAACTGGGGGGGGGGCACTAATAATTTTCACCACTAAATCACACCACTGAATAAAACTAAGGGCCCTATCACCTGGTGTGAGCTAAAACACCATCACTAAAGGAAAAATTTAGCGCGAGTCGCTAAAACGTAGTGCCTGACGACCTAACAGATCACCTTGTCCGCGGTAGTCCATGAACAAGGTTGTTTAGCGCACGCTAGAGAAACTAATGCGGTTGTGTACAGGATAGAACGGTTTTATCCCCCGCCCTCACAAGCTTGAATATGAAGACATCCAGTGAATAACCTCTCACCCTGCATTATTAAAATCCTCCACGGTGGTCGTATCATCCATGTTTTGATGCACACATATATTAAGGCTGATGGGCATTGCATGATAAATGTCACCCGACAGCATATAGAATCCTTACACTGCATTTAATAGATCCAAAAGGAAGGCCAGGTGAGCGACACAAATTTCCCTGCTGCAGCATATATATAATACATGTTTCAGGGCAAGACTTATTCATGTGTCACTTTAAACATGGTCCACACAGTCACCCTAATAATCAACCGCTTACATACAATGAATATCCCCCAGCATAAAATGTTTAGAATTAGGCAATATATTAGAATTAAGATATAAATGTATCCTTTATCCACATATAATAGAGCCGACTGCAACAGCAGCGACATTGCTGACTAGATCCATTACTATGGTGTCAAGAGAACACTTGTGCTGCATTCCTTTCAATTGCCTGTTAATTTTGGGTGAGGATCTTGTTTTTCTGTTTTTTTGGAGTTAGCACCAGGGTTGAGCAGTACATAAAATGTTGCAATTAGCGCCCCTCAAAAAATTTGCGGTGGCACCAAGTGATCTGTTAGCTGCAAAAGCGCTAGAGATCTCTTGCTCTCTCCATGTTAAGTAAAGGACGCAGAAAGTACAGTAAGCTCGCGGTTCAAATCGCTAATAGCGACGCGCTAAGTGATTTTCCTCGTTTGTAGCGGGAGGCAAACGATCTGTTGGTCAGGCGCTAGACTCAATTAACCTGGCGCTAACGCAAAACCATGCCGACGCAAGGGTTAGCTCAGACCAGGTAATAGTGCCCTAAATAAGTATATAAATAAGGTTCCAAAACCCCAGAGTAATGTGATGCAATGATGCCTTTTTGTTGTACTAACCTGATACTTAAAGTCAAAATATTTGCCGCTATTCAGCAGTTTTCACTGAATGTCTGATAGCTGCTTCAGCAACTCCACTTTTAGCAAATTACAGTGACCATTCGCTAAATAGGGAATTCACCTTATTTTCAGCAAAATGAATTCCCCGAAATTTGACGAAAAGCAGAGGATCTAAAGAGGATTAGACCCTTTAGATTCCAACTTCCATAATAACCCCTAAAATGCCATAACCCAGGGAAATACAATAAAATTAATAAACAATGTGGCATTTAGCTACCCCTTAACCCCTAAAATGCCATTAATCAAGGAAAAACATGAAATGAATACACTGAGGCATGTAGCCTACCCATTAATCAAGGAAAAAATTAAATGTATACTGTGAGGGATGAAGCCTACCCATTAACCCTTAATATACAACTAAAACCAAGGCAAAAACTAACATAATACACAATGTAATGTATAGTCTGAACATTAACCACTTCACTGCTGAGCCATTTCAACCCTGTGAAAATGTTTACGTTTAAGTGCCCGTTTTTATTTATTGTTTTATGACTTTTACTTTACACTGAATATGGTCATATTGGATATCATTGGAAAGGCCGGAATCTGCCCTTTCAAATGGCCCCTAGAACTTTGCAAAGGGACAGAGATAACGCGGTCCGAAAAGTGTGGGAAGCTGGATGCTGATTTTTGGTGGGAGGGGGCAAGGAATAACCTAGGGGGGCAATTGCCCCCCCTGTAGAGACGCCTATGCTGGTTACTATATGTGGTATCTAATATTCTTGCTAAATGACCATCAGACTTTAGGTAAATCCAGAGGTTTTTTTGAGCCGCTACGCGCCGGTATGGTGTACCTCTCGGCACGTACCAGCACCTCTCGGCAGGGCCAAATTTTTACCGGCGCCGCCGCACCAGCACTTGCAGGAGGCAGGGGCGTTCTCCCGCTGCACGCGCCGGCGCATATTCGCAGCTGCAGCGTGTCTCGCACAATACAAGCATGCTACATTAGGCACACCCCCACATGCGATGCGCAGCTCAGAGTGCTCATTGCAAGAGGAGAAGGTGGAGTACTCTTGAACTGTGCCGGTGAGAGCTCCACTGCGCTGTGTTGGCGCCGACCCCTCACCTGAGGCTGCCTAAAGATAAGCGGTGAGCGACCGGGGGGGGGGGTTAATAAAACGCTCTACCATGAGCCCATTGCTGCTGGGAGGAGTGGGGGTTAATAAACGCTCTGTATCCATGTGTGAGCTGGGGGCAATATACCCATGTGTGAGCTGGGGGCAATAAATCCATGTGTGAGCTGGGGGCAATAAATCCATGTGTGAGCTGGGGGAAATAAATCCATGTGTGAGCTGGGGGAAATAAATCCATGTGTGAGCTGGGGGAAATAAATCCATGTGTGAGCTGGGGGCAATATATCCAGTGTGAATAAAGGAGTATTTATTAGGACACGAAAAATTGTCATAATCAGTTTTTCCCAGGGTGTGAGAGTACCCCCACCTATTTTTCCAGAAAAAAAAAAGCACTGGGTAAATCCATTTAAAATAAATGTAGGGGGGAGCGTGACCGGAAATCTGGTGAGTGGCTTCAAATTTCAGGAGTTTCTCAGTTCCTGTTGAAAAACCTAGACGATTTTCAAGTATTTTCCACTCTCCTCTACCCGATAGCTGACGTTACCTGTGGTCCAGCAGTGGGGATCTCTGCGGTGTGTTTCTCCACTGAGACTGCTTGATTTTCTGCTCCTCAGTGCGGCCTAGCTCCGACAACCATTTTCTCTCCCTGCAAGCACCTGCTATTACTCCTTAGGGCCTCCTGGGACACATCAGAGCGCCGAGTTCAGGGGCAATGTTGGACCCACAACCCCCCCCCCCTTTGGCTAGGTGGAGGCTCCGAATGATGCACACGGCTGTTCCCTCCTGGGTCTGAAGGTTCTCCGGAGCTGGTTGGTGTGCCGCCGGGGGATGCTACCTTGTTGGGGGACCCTATGACCTGTCCTTTACGAAGAGTGATGTGGCCTGGGTAATTGCGGCTCTTTGTGCCCGCTTATTTCCAGGAGGTGCCTGACTGTGTCGTCCGGATGAGAGCAGTTGGATGTGCCGCAAGGTGGATGCACTGCTGGTACGGAGTGGAGGATGGCCATCTCTGCGCTGGAGTGTGCAACGCCCCTGCAGGATGACGAGCCTGGACCAGCTACAGTGATCTTGCTGGCGGTGGACGAAGAGGAACATTCCATTGCAGCGGCCTTTTGGGATAGACACTGGGTGGCCCTCTTCTCCAGACGACCCAAATAACTTCATGTTTGCTGAGCGTTGTCCTGGCGAAGCCAGCGCCTTCCACCACAATGCCGCCCATCTGTAATGGATGAAAAGTTCTCTGGTTCTGCCGTTTCCTTGCTGTGGATGTCTGCCAGTGGGGCTCGCATGCCTTGCTCGCCGGTTGTGCTTTTGCTGCCGTTTCTGGACACAGGTTGATGAGACGTCATTTTTTTTCCCTCAGCCCCTTCGCATGAACGCTGAGATCTTATTTGCCCTCCCATCCACTTTTATTTTATCCTCCATATGACATGTATTCTTGTTCTTATTCGTTCTGATCCCGCCTCCCCTTCTCGCTCTGCACCTTCATGCAGTGTGGTGACGAGTTCGACCGAGGTTTCGGGCTGGCAGATACCATGGCTTTGATTGCCACGCTTGACCTAGGGGCCCACCATCCTGAGTTTTCTGTTCCATTTCTGGCTGCGGGGGAGTTGAAGGGAATTGCTGCACCTTATATGACGTCTTTACTCCCCCCCCCATCCCTTTTTTCTTTTTAGTTTTATAACTTGCTGTCTTTTGCTGACCAGTTCTGCCTGTTTTTTTCCTGTTTATTTACGCATCTCTGGAGACTTAGTATGCTGGCCCTGCATGGCTGCTTATTACTCAAATTCGTTTTGGACTTTACAGCTTAAAGATTTAAAAAAAAATAATTCATTGGATTCTGAATAAATATGCAATCGTTACAGATTTTTATTTATTTATAAAGGATTTTACCAGGAAGGATACATTGAGGTTTCTCTCGTTTTCAAGTATGTCCTGGGTTCAGCAACATTAAATTGTTACAGAAATACAAAGTAATAAGATGCAAATATTAAAAAAATGCACAAATATACAGATTAACAGAAAATAAATAGTCACTATGTTACATGTTTACAGGTGCATTCCTTATTAAAGGTATGTTAATAGGGAGCTCTTAAGTGACTTTAGACTGGGGGAAGATTTGATGGCGTCTGGGAGGTTATTCCATGATTGTGGTGCTCGGTAGGAAAAACTTTATTGCGATTATCTTCCTTAGGAAGTCATTGAAAACCATTATTCTGAATAAAGATTTTTATAGCGTAATGTAGTGGGCACTGAGTATGAATTTGTGGAGCAAGTGGGCGGTACCCCAAAAATTTTTGGGAACCACTGATTTAGAAGGAATGCGTCTACCTTAAGGCTAGGGTCAGACGAAAGCATTTTTCCCCGCGAACGTCAAAAAGTGCATCCGAACGCATTGATGTATTTTTTCACGGAATGCGCAAAAACGGTCAGACGACGCACATTTTTGTGCGTGATTTTTTACGGATCGTCAATAAAACACTTTTTTGCGTCTGGACGTTATGTAGGCTGGACATAAGCAGTGTCTGACATCTCCTCATCACGCACACATGCCGCTATGCCGCCGCAGCGCACTCTGTACGTCAGTACTAGCGATTCTGCGTACTCGAAAAAATGCTTTCAAATTCCACTTGCGTTGCACGGCCGGACATTTGTGCGGCCGTACATCGTATATTGGCCGTCATTTGCTGCTAGTGCGGCCGTAATTAAGTGCGCCAGAACGCACGTTAAAAGTGCGCTGGTCTGACCCCAGCCTAAATGGAAACCTACAGAGTCAGATACATCTAGAGGATTTTCTTGTGCTATTGAAGTTGTATGAACGATTTGTTTTGTGTAATACAGTAGAGTCTAGACATTTCGAAGTCAGACCTCAAAACTGTAGCCTTTCTTTATCAGACCACAAATGACTCAACTGGAACAAAATAAGCAGTAAGCAGTACTGCCACATGGATCTACAACTTATGTATTCAAATACACAGCACTTTGGTAGATTTTGGCTTGGTGCTGTCCTCTCGCTGTTTATCAAATAAGATTCCTGAAAAAAAAAATCTTAAAATACGCTAACTGATTTCTAGCAACGCTACTACCGTATAATTTAGTGACCAATTGCTGGGACGTTTATTGCTTTACAGCTCTGTTATACAACAACACTCCAAATATATACCCAGGACATACTTGAAAACGAGAGAAATCTGTCTCCTTCCTGGTAAAATACTTTATAACTAAATATAGGACCCCTAAGAGAAAAGATAATAAATGCTGCACCATTTGTGGCAGAAGGCATTGTCTAACAGTACAGATTATTTTCCTTTTTCTCGTGTACCAGTATGTTTTGTTTATATTTGACCAACTACATTTTTATTTTTTACATTTTATAATAGTTGAAAAATTTCATATTTGGCTTTTTCCCCCCCAGAACCTGTACAATAGCCAACACTACCTGAAGAATAGGATCTATTTTGAGCTCCAGTCTCCTGGTATTGATATCACAATGCCTTTAACATATGATCAGACGACTAATCCCATTTGCATAATACGTTCTCCATGCCATTTCTATACATCAACAGCAAGGATTCTTCATCAATGCTTCTTGATAAAGGTTCTAGATCGCTATGTGGTCTACTCCTTTCTGTCCCATGATGTCCCACACTCGTAAAAAAATAAATAAAAAAAAATAATTGTATTTTTCACAGTACGTTCAACCCTAAGTATTACGGTTCCATGCTTACCCTGCATGCACGAACATATAAGACACAAATCGCCATGCTTCTTCTCTTTTATCGTAGCGATAAATTAAGGGGCTGTTCATGATCCCTGTTCCCAAAGTAATCCATTGCTTCTGTGGTTTCCATACAGCATAGTAAACGAACACAGCAAGCTAGAACACAAAAGTGCAGAAACAGGTTAAGGAGTCGCCATCAACTAAAAAGCGACAGCAATACATGAATAGTTGATTTTATAGAAGGTATCTTTACACAATTGGTGTTTAACGTAAAAATGCCTATATTTACTTCAAAACAGGGGGCGACTGAAAAATGTCAAGTTCCTGAACATGGGCTATCAGAAACAACTTGGCATTTTATATAGCAAACAACGTCACTGTAAAATGAACCTGTCCCAGACTATACTTTTCTCAATTTAACATAATCTACAAGCAGTTAGTGAAGTGATGGCCGTCTTAACTAAAGTGGGCTAATCATGAAAACAACCTGTTGATGAGTGCACTTTAACATAGCGTCCCAAGCCAATCAATATTTTTAAAGTCTTACCCACTGGCGTACGCAACTCGTTACATTAGGGCGTGCACACACAGAATATTTTATAATTGAAAATTTATGTTTAGAAGATTTTCATAAAATAGCAATAACACGCCTGTAATCAGAGGTACGATCAGTTTTTATGGTATTCGTCATGAACCAGATAAAGGGACATCTAGAATGTCAAGGAGGGGGAAAAGTCAAGGAGTAGGAGGTGAAAGAGCACCTTGTCACCCAATATTAGGGTGTGCCTGGGCACACCAGGCACACACCTATGGTTTTGCCTTTACATTTAAACCATGGAGAGGAGTGGGCCCTAGTCTGAGCCATTATACTTAACAGATCACTTGTTAATTACAACGGCCCCACTCAATCATAACGGCTCCTGTACTATTCCCGATGGCGCACAAACTTCCCTTTACAATTAGTAGTATAAACCTTGTCTTAAATAATGCTCCTGGAAAGACCTCTGCCCAAGTGCCCAATCTTGATTAAGCTTTTTGCTTCAGATTACCTAGCAGCTAAGTCTGCGCATTTTTGGTGAATACATTATTTTTTCAATTCAAGCTTTGGTTGTGACTCAGTTGTTGCGCTACCTACAGTAAAAAGGAGTGTTCTTAGACTTTGTATAGAATATGGAAATTTGCAGGCAGCCAGAGAATAATAAGCAAGGCCAAGGTTGATCGTCCCAAGATGGCATTTAATAAAAAAAAATTAACAGTATCAGAATTTGGGGTTAAGTGATTGTGTTATTACAGAGAGGCATCCAATCGGCTTAGCACTCAAGGAAGAGGACATCTGGCCATTTGAAAGAGCTCTCATGTAGACCATCTCCACCCTGCCCATCTCTCTCTCTCTCTCTCTCTCTCTCCCCCCCCCTTACTCCTCTCGTTCTTTACATCCAGAGGTAAGGCTAGAATTCGGCAAAAATAGGTGACCGCCTAAGGCCTCCTTTCCAGCATGGTCTGAAATAATGGAATTTTTTGAAGAATGCCACTATACCGACATACCCAAAAGGCGAATTATCCAATTCATCCTCCAAGTCAAATTTATAGGGTTAATTTAAAAAAATTGTGCAGAGCAAAAAAAGGGCTTGCATTTGAGCCTAATCCAAAGCCTGTCTAACCTTAGATCCGCCACTGTCTATATCCAATTTCTTCTACTACCCGTTTCCCTGCTCTTACAATGACAGTTACATAAATTCATACTCCTTGTTTACACAGTTATATTTGAACACAGACACAATTTAAAATTTATACAGACAGCAACTCATGAATACCTATGTAGACACTGATGTATACATACTCAGACATGGGTAGATACAGACAAGATTGACAGATTCATGCAGCCACACTGACACAATGACAAATTCAAACAGACACTGAGAAACACTGATGAATACAGAAGCAGATACTGATGAGTTGACAGAAACACACACTGAAAGAAATAGAGAGGAAAAAAACCAACCCACAAACTTGCATAAGTCTGTAGATTTACACTTTAGTTAAGTGCCTTCAGCCCCTTTGTGCCATCTCCTCCCATGCCCTTTACCTTCTGTAGCCTAGTACCTTTCTACCAGGTGACATTGAGACAGGATGTTGTGACAGCAGGTGTGGGGTCAGGTAACAGGAACTTTGAGGAGGAAGGGGGAGGCACAGCCTCCATGTGCTGCTTTCTTATACAGTGCAGCTACAGCTTCTTCCAATGGTGCTGCTGGTTTACTTTGCCTATGATCTACAAGTCAAGCTGCAGGCAACATGGGCCTCCAACAACCTCATTTGTTTGTTATTTTATTGAAAGACTGGCCCAAAACACCTCTACGTAGACAGCGGCTACAGAACACCTTACCCTGTATAATGTAACTGGACCTCATAGCCTCCATGGAGAGGCATATCACATACAGAGAGAGAGCTTTAATGATTGTGCCTGTAGGAATCAGTTCAGGTGTAATTACAGGGAATCAACTTTAGCATGACACCAGCACAAAAGTGCACGATATTTGCCCATAATATTATATTTCCATTTAATTACCCAGCTTCTGATTCATATATGGTTACATGAACCCCACTCTACTGAAATTCTCTGGCAATTTATACAAAATAATATAATAAAAACCACATAATTTTAGTAAATTATTATCGGAGGTTTTACATTTTCAGACCTACTTCACCAATGCTGATTAAAATGATGAAAATAGGAGGTGGCAGACAGTTTATCCTTTCCAAATACTTGTCTCGAAGGTCTGAAGGTAGCATCCAGTTAGAAATGGTTCGGTGGAATCTATCACAGTAGGACATTGCTGAGGCTTCCTCTGGTTCTTCGGCCTTTTCCTTGGTCTCATCAGGCCATTCTACATGTGTATTCATCCTCTCCAACTCCATGTTTTCTGAAATTACATCAACGAATATATAAATACTATATGATAGACAATCTGTATTTGGTCATGGACTAATGCAGGGGTCAGCAACCTTTTACACACCAAGTGCCATTTTTTTAAACCATCAGACAACCGGGTGCCAGTGAACAACAGCGCTCCGTAGTGTTAGTTAGATTTTAAATGTTTATACTCCTAGTTGTACTGCTAATAGTAAGTTAAATGCACAGAATTTTATATACCCAGCAGAGCCCAGAATTTCACCTACCGGGCAGAAGAATCCTCTATGGACGCAGGCTGGCTCCACTGGGCTTGTTTGCTCTCTCCTGTCGCCTCGTGTTCTGCGGGATATCACGTGAGGGGGGGCGCCAATTACTGCAGCGTTCCTGTTTAGGACGTGGGACAGGCAGGTATGCTGCAGCGCCGCCGCGCTGACTGAGAGATCAGAAGCATCTCAGTCCGCCCCTGCGGCGTGCCAGCAGAGACAGTTTCGTGTGCCACGCCTGCCGACCCCTAGACTAATGCATCATGCACAAATATATGGTTAGGTTTAGTCTGCTGGCCCAACTATGGTTGCTTAAGGGCCATTAACCACCATGACTACTAAAAAGTAGAGTGTCCTTTTTTTGCCTTTAAATAATTGGGCAAAGGCTGCTGACCGTCTCTGCCAATTTTTTTTAAAATTTTTCCTATTTTTGGTGATATTACTCATCCTTAAAGCTAGGGTCAGACGAACGCAGTACGAACTCGCGTTCAGCCGCACTTTATCACGGCCGTAGTAGCAGCAAATAACGGCCAATGACGGGTAATATACGAAGTACGGCCGCACGAAAGTGCGGCTGCGCAACGCAAGCGGCAAACAAACGCATTTTTTCGAGAACGTGAAACCGCTAGTACTGACGTACAGAGTGCGCTGCGTCCGCTAGCGGTGTGTGTGCGTGATTAGGAGACGTCAGACGCTGCTAATGTCCGGCCAACATCAAGTCCAGACGCAAAAAGTGTTTTATTGATGATCCGCACAAAATCATGGACGAAAATGCGCATTGTATGACCGCTATTGCGTATTCCGTGAAAAAATACGTCCATTCGTTCGAACGCACATTTTCACGGACGACGTGAAACATGCGTTCGTCTGACCCTAGCCTTACTCTCTCGCTGCCCGTTGCTCCTCTTCAGCTCAGGGACACTCGAACCCGGAAGTTCCTGTGTCACGGCCCTCGCCGTTGTAAGAAAGCCAAATAAGGAGCTGTTCCCCTTTCATAGACATTCCAGACCGGATTTTCCCTTGTTCTCACATCCAGGTGCCCACGTCAGCCCTCCCCCCCCCCCCCATTCCAGACCCCAAGGGGGAGTGCTTCTGTATTGAAGCTCCACCTTTAATCAGCTACCTGTTCTGAACATCCTGCCAAACCTCTACTATTGATTTCCCTGTGTATGACCTGTGCATGGACTATTCACCTGCCACGACCCATGCAAAGAACAAAACTCTCCTTGAATGCCCCTTATTGATACCATGCCTCGAGACCCTCATCTATTTTGTCAAGACCCTCTTTTGTTACCATGATGCTTGCCTTGCTGCCTGATCTCCTCTTTCCCTGGACTCCCACTCTCACCACCCCTAGATTATTGCCTTCTCTACCTTAGCATACCTGGACTTTTAATGGGGCGTAAAAGGTAGCCTTTTTTGCTAATATTTCTTAAATCAGGGGTGTATTTAAGCTTAGTGCTGCCCCAGCACTTCAAATACTTCCATCAACATGAAATTTGGGGGCGGGGCTCCGTGAGCGCTGGTGTTTGCTGTAGTTGCATACAACGTTGAAAATTGGTTTTGCAAACGTCAGCATTTCACAAAAGGTAAATTTAAACAATGGCAGGAGAAGGTTCATTGGTGAAACATCGTATCTATTGTCCCATCAGTCTTTGGACTGAACATTGTATTGAAGTTGTAATCCTGGCAGAAGCACAAACAGTCTTCCATTTTTGCTGCTGTCCTTGCCAACTTCAATAAAATGCAAAGTTTCGATATTTGAGGTTTTATGCATTTTTAGATCAGTTTGGTGATTTCAAAGTGTAATTTCTATTTGTGTATTACCTCCCTTAACAAAAATGAAAGGCTTCATTCTGCAACATAAGTGAAACTAGTGGTTCTGCCTGTCACAGAGCTCAGTTTAAAAAATAAAAAAGGTTACTGTTCATTAGGTCACTGTCAGAGAGCAGATTTGCTTGAGCTGCTCAGCGCACTAAAAACCCTTACTCATATATAAATAAAACATAGCCGTTTAGAGCAAGCCTTGTAGGACACTGCATGCTCTGTTCGGGGCGGATGCTGTCATTTTGTTTGGGTGGATTTGAAAACATCTAAGTTAAGAAAACCTCCTTCCTTAAATATTTATGCAGTGCGGCTAGGAAAGCGTTGCCAGATGTAACCTAGAATTTCCATGAAGAAAGGAAGCATTTTTCTGAAATTCTCCTTTACAAGGAAAATTTGAGCAAACCTATAAACCTCAAAAAAAAAATAATATATGGTCTAATCCCTCTGGGTGGTATTTTTGGGTGTTCCTCATTCTCACATCCGCTACCTGGATATCTGAGTATAAACGGAATCTCGCGGAGATTGACAGTAAGTGAATAATGGTAAATCTGTTACCACAACAACATTGAGACCTAAAGTATCAATATGCAGCAGGGCAGAATTTTTTTTTTATCTTTATTTAATTAGAATCTTTTATAAACAAAAATCCTTCACTAATCCCTTTCTCTACAACTTGGTTGGCATTACATCATGGAGGGGGTCACACAAGTACAATTCCACCCTAAAAAACATTTGCTTTCCACTCATTAAATATATTGCCCTAAAAAATTACGTAACCCAGAAGTTAATGTACTCTGAATTCCCAGTTCACTTAAAGCTGTACTAAAATTAATGTGTAGAAAACGCCTTAAAGAGTAAATTTAGAAATAAGTAGAAAATATATGGTATGTGCCAATTAAGCAAGTCGATAGAGCACGGATGATAACCCCTCGCCAGTAGCATTGCAGACAGTATCAAGTGTTAAAAATAAGGGGGTAACCCTGGAACATGAATAAATGTAGAATGATACTGTGCTGCTGAGAGAACTTTTATACATTATGAAGCAAGAGACAACCAGGATGACAATACTAAGTCTCCGTAACCTTTGACAACAAATTGGGTACCACAGTGAACACAAGGGGCTAACTCAATGTGTCTGGCATGAAAAGGAATATGGCCTACTAAGGTCCATATTTGCAAGCAGGTGACACTGCAGAAAGCTCCTGGGTGTGTGTGTTCCCCATGAGCTTTCTGCAGTGTTACCTGCTTGCATATAGGGACCTTAGTAGGCCATATTAATTTTCATGCCAGACACACTGAGTTAGCCCCTTGTGTTCACTGTGGTACCCGATTTGTTGTCATCCTGGTTGTCTTTTGCTTTACGCATGAATAAAAGTTAAAGTTTCTCTCAGCAGCACAGTATCCCTCTACAAATTTAGAAATAAACACAGTAGGATGGGAGTACAGCATGGGCATTAGGGTGAGGGGAAGGGCAAACCCACCACAGTTAACATGTGTAGGCAAGTACTGGCCATCGGAGATTCCCGGTGGGACAATGGTTCCATGTGAATGCTGGTTCACAGCGTGGCTCGCTCTGCCCTTAACGGCAGAAGACCAGTGGGGGACGTCACGGGGATTCCCCGCAGCATATGGAGACCATCCTCCACATAGCATGGGTTCCCCGCAGCCTTGGGGTGATACCTCCACGGGTCTGAGGGGAATTCTGTGGTGTCAGACCACACCTTGGGACCTCCCCCTGCCCACTGACATAAATCCCACATGCACGCGATGATGTCAGAAAGGGACAAACCACCAGGCTGGTAGGGAATTCCCTATGCAAGAGATACAAGGGACTTTGGACCCCTGCATCTCTGCAACCATAGAAGCTAGAAGGCCATGACAGAGCATGGCCTTGTCAATGATACCAAACCTGACTAGATTATGTTTAAAATGTAAAAAGAAATGAAAAGAAAAATATATAAATATTTTTTAATGCAGCACTATTCTACACGTTTCAATTTTAAAAGTGAACAATGATGCAGCACTAACTCAACTTCTCAATTCCCTCGATACCAGCAAACGTGGAGGCAATGGCACAATGCGTTATTACTCATTGAAATCCTAAACTGGCACACAGCAGCGAGGGGCACAAGAGGTGCTTTGCAACCCTGCGTCTGAGGTCATTGGTCACTGGCGTTTCCAACGATACCAAATAGGACCATGTAATGTGTAAAAAAATAAAAATAAATAAAAAATGCAAAGTTTACTTTTTTTTTTAAATCTGTCCTAAAGGCATTGGCATTGTGTGCCTTTACTTATAAACTCACCTACTTATTTCCCACACCAGGACCAAATGTGGAGTTTTACATAATGAAAGTGGGCTGGTTGGTCTGAATGAAGTTTTTTGTCCGGACCAGCCCTGGCAGAAGGCATGCCTTGTATTGAAGATTTATTATATGGAGTTCATACTTTTTTTTTTTTTTTTGAGAAAGGATTTTACCAGGAAGGATACATTGAGATTTCGCTCGTTTTCAAGTATGTCCTGGGTGGCGAGTATGTCGTGCCCAAGGACACTTACTGGAGAGGAGCTCTTGCCGGGATCGAACCCATGTCTCCACAGGCTCTCTCCATGTTACCTCTACTCCACCCAGTACATTACTTTTACATTACTCCTTAACCCCATAAAACACACTGTAAATATTATTACAGTGCATATCTAGAGGCTGTAATACATATTTGGCAGGTCTGTAAGTCTCCAATAGTTTATGTAGTGCCTGGAGCCTTTGGAAACCTGTATTATTTGTCCATACACCCTACAAGGCCAATTGAATTGGAAACGCAAGCGTGTGACTTTTCCTATCATGCCAAACATGACCATGTAAAAAGTAATAAATAAAAAAATAAAACAAAAATTCCTTATTTTTCCTAAACAGCAGCATTGTCCGCTTTTCAACATTAACAATTCAGTTCACACTCGAGAACATTGCTGCGTGGAGTCTATTAGGCGAGCAGAAGGAGGAGGCCTCCATACAGCAATGTCCTGGGGAGAGTGAGTGTAGTAGTATTGCACAGTCTGCAATCCAGCGCCTGTTCTTTTCACTGTAACTACAAACTGAACACCAGCTCATAGCCAAACTGGTAGCGTCCCACTCACAAATCTTGTGTCTGGTTTTGCTCCAGCTGGAATAGCAGGGAAGCTGTTTTGGTCAAAGAGTAAGAGGTTTAGAAAATGGTCCCACTCGTCACAGACAGCTGATTCATTATAGGAGGGTACCCACAACATCTCCTGCCCTTAGACTCACATAAACGTCCTACCACATTTATCATCTCGAAGATGTCAATAATGTTACTCCATTAGAGTAAAATGACCCAAAGGCTGGGGGTCAGACGAACGCAGTGCGAACGTGCGTTTAGCCTCAACTTTTTTATGGCCGTGTTAGCAGCAAATGACGTCCAACGCAGGCCCACACAGGAAGTACGGCCACGCAACGCAAGCGAACGCATTTTTGCAAGAACATCGAACCGCTAGTACTGACGTACAGAGTGCACTGCGTCCACATAGCAGCGTGTGTGCGTGATTAGGAGATGTCAGATGCTGCTCACGTCCAGCCAACATAACATCCAGACACCCAAAGTTTTCTGGTTTGGATCCGTAAAAAAAAAAAAAAAAAAAAAAAAAACGCCCGAAATTGCGCATCGTATAAACGCTATCGCGTCTTCTGTGACAAAATGCATTCGGACGCAGCAACACACTTTTTGACGGTAGATGTGAAAAATGCGTTGGTCTGACCCTAGCCTTAATCGTAAGCAAGTTAGAATTCACGCATAATACTTAAGCCTGGTGCATAGACACGTGAGGGGTTATTTGCTAAGCAGGGGACTGGTTATATAAATCAGTGATAACACAGACATGCTACCCCAATACCCAGCATAGCCAGAACTGTATGGTGGGAGTGGGTGGTCTGCAGCGCATGGAGGATAGTCTCCATACACCGCTTCTGGCAGCTCTGCTGCTTGTTCAGAATACTGAACATTTTCACCTTCTGGAGGCTAGCCCGAAAGGAGTCTCACCTCCTTACATATCAATATAGTGGATGGTAGATATGCTCATTTCGAATACAAATTCAGACGAAAAATCACCCGATTCGAACGCATTTCTAAAATACGAATTAAAACCTTTTTTTTTTATATATTACACACACGTCGAATGAATCACCCAAAAATTAGGGTTAGAAAATTAACCCTAATTTTGGGTAGTTAAAAATCAGGCGAATCCTATAGGTTTCAGTGAGAAATATATATATATATATATATATATATATAATATATATATATATAGATTAGGTCGGCCGTGTTAGTCCAGATGCCAAAATCACGAGTATAGCAGTCTGTAGTGATACCTTTTTTATTGGAACGTTAGTCCAATAAAAAAGGTATCACTACAGACTGCTATACTCGTGATTTTTATATATATATATATATATATATATATATATATATATATATATAAAAATCACGAGTATAGCAGTCTGTAGTGATGACTAACGTTCCAATAAAAAAGGTATCACTACAGACTGCTATACTCGTGATTTATATATATATATATATATATATATATATATATACATACATACATATATATATATATTTATTCTTTTCATTTGCAGCAAAAAGTCTATTAGGCATTTTTCAGGATATAAAAAAATAAAAAACACCATCAAAAAAGAGACTTTTCTGCAAGTGAAAAGAATAAATGGCTGAATAAGTAATAATAATAATAATAATAATAATAAAAAAAAGAATATTTTTTACATTGAAACCTATGGGGTTATTTTGGTACCAGCTGTATTTTATTTCATCACTGGCTGTTTATTTTCAATGTAGTACCAACTGCACTTTATCTGATCACTGGCTGGTATTTTTATTGTAGTAGGGGGATTTGTTCTCATATTGGTAATAGGTATTTCCAATGATACCTAACATGACTAGGTTTGGTGTAAAAATAAAATTAAAATTTAAAAAAAATAAAAAAAATTGTCGGGGGTTAATAAAATAGGAATTATGTTGTCGTTTAAACATGATGATCATAAAACAGTCAAAATGAGCTCAGCGCACAGAGTTGAAATGGCTCAGAAGTGAAGGGGGTTAAAAAGCATAACATGTAAAAATTGTGTATTTCTAATCTCAGGACAAAATTTCTAAACTATTTCGGCCGGCGCCAGACGAACGCAGTGATCACGTCCGTGTTGCCACACAGTTTAACGTCCGTCATAGCATAGAATCATGATCAATAGAGACACACACAAAGTACGTGTGCACCGAATTGCGCACACACAACGCAGGTGGAAAACGGACGCAAGAACGTAAAACCGCTTGACGGAAGTGCAGAGTGCGCCACGTCCACCACGTCCTTGTAGCGTTCTGTGTGAGGGATGAAGAGATGTCAGACGCAGCGCATTTGCGACGTCCAGCACCTTGACGCACAAAATGGCTTTTCATATCCTTTTAAAAAATTTATTTTTCATATTAATTTTCTTTCCCATAGTTCTTTTTTTTCTACGTCCCTCAAGAAAAATGGACCATGTGGTGTCTGCACATACGGTGCGCTCAGACTGCGATCGTCTGACATTAGCCGTAGTCGAGGTCTCTTTTGGCGGTTGTAGATTTTGGGGATTAAATTTCCAAAAAGTATTTGTTTCCCATTTTTTTTTAATATTAAATTATACGATATGATGGAAATAATGGTATCGTTAGAAAGTCCATTTAATAGCGAGAAAACCAGTATATAATAATATGTGTGGGTTGCATAAACGAGTAAGAGGAAAATTAGACCTAAACACAAACAGCGCAGAAACGTAAAAACAGCAGCGGCACTTTTGGACAGACTTTCTTAAAACCACCCCGTCACTAAGGGGTTAAAGGAATTCCTTTTCCCACTCACATGTCAGGCTGAGGGTTGTGGGTAATATGCTATACTGTGTCTACACCTCATGGTAATTTCACTGTGGATTAGGGCTACGAGTTGGGTTGTTTGGAAGATGACTGTAAATCCCTGGATCCTTAAAAGGGACAGACAACGGATGGACTAAGTAAAGGGTAAGGCAGCAGTTCCCACCCTGTCCTCAGGCAGTACTTACAGATTTCCTTGGAGAACAGCAGACTGAATACGGCAATCACTGAGAAGCAAATCATATCGCATGTGCTGCAGATATCTGGCAAACCTGACCGGTTAGTGGGCCCGGAGAACAGGTTTGCTCCTTATTGTGGATCCTATCATGCCTTACTGAAAATTGAGAAGATCAGGATTCAGTTCCAAAAACAACTGCATAGATCTAAATTTTATACCCCCACCTCACTTTCTTCCTTGCGTGTTTCTAAGTGTTGATTAAAGCCGGGGTCAGACGAGCGTCATTGGGGAGCGGAAGAAACGTCCCTGAGAGTGGAAGTTCCTTCCACTCGACGCCCGTCTGAGACTTTGATAACGGACACTTGTTGCACGTGCATTTCGTGTGCGTGCACAATCATGTGACCGGCCCCGTTGCAGTGTCATAAATGCTGCACCGGTAAGCACGTCAGTACGGGCGCACTTAGGCTGGGTCAGACTAGCGCACTTTTATCGTGCGTTTAGGCGCAGTTAATCACGGCCGCAGTAGCAGCAAATGCCGGGCAATAATGGCCAATATACGAAGTACGCCGTGCAACGCAAGCGGCAAACAAATGCATTTTTTCGAGAACGCAGAACCGCTAGTACTGACGTACAGAGTGCGCTGCGTCCGCTAGCGGCATGTGTGCGTGATTAGGAGACGTCAGATGCTGCTTATGTCCGGCCAACATAACGTCCAGACACCCAAAGTTTCCTGGTTTGGATCCGTAAAAAAAAAATTACGCACGAAAATGTGCGTTGTCTGACCGTTTTAACGCATTCCGTGAAAAAATACATCAATGCGTTCGGACACACTTTCACGGACAAGGCGAAAAATGCGTTGGTCTGACCCTAGCCTAAGTGCGCTCGTCTGACACGGCCCTAAAAGTTAACACAAAAAAAAATAAAAAAAATAATAATAATTGAGGAGTCAGCAATGGTGACCATTAAAAAAAAAAAGGTAAAAAAATAGAAAAGGAAGTGAACACCATAATAATGAGTGGATGATGACATGATGTACATGCGTCACAATCCAAATGTAACAATCAGGTACACAATTCAGTGCTCCAGCACTTGGAGTCACTATGTGATAAATAGAACTACTTGATTTGCCAAATCACCTCGATTTAGATTTGCCACAGGATCAGCTACATAGATGATCAAAGATCAGCTCAGAACATCTTGTTACACCTATCTGTTCATTACCCAATTTAAAGTCTTACTGCTCCCTTAGCCTTAGGACATTTTCTAAACTTCAAAGATTTCCTTTATCAGTCTGACCTCAGCCACTACCTATCCATATATTATAATCCAATGGGGGGAATTTATTGGAGCCGGGCCCTCCATATCGCCGAATTTTATTTACAAGGTTTATCATCTTGTTTGCCCACCTCAGAGCCATCCTGCCCATTTTTAAGTTTAAGGCTAGGGTCAGAAAAACGCATGGACGTACTTTTTCACAGAAGACGCGATAGCGGTCATACGATGCGCAATTTCATACGGATCCAAACCAGGAAACTTTGGGTGTCTGGACATTATGTAGGCCGGACATGAGCAGCGTCTGACGTCTCCTAATCACGCACACATGCCGCTATGCGGACGCAGCGCACTCTGTATGTCAGTACCAGCGGTTCGACGTTCTTACGAAAATGCGTTCGTTTGCCGCTTGCGTTGCGCAGCCATACTTTCGTGCGGCCGTACTTCGTGTGTGGGCCTGCGTTGGATGTCATTTGCTGCTACCACGGCCGTGAAAGTGCGGGTAAACGCACGTTTCGCACTGCGTTAGACTGACCCCAGCCTAACTTTTTCATTGTTGCAAACAATGGGGAAAGATACTATTGATGCAACCACCACAAATGTCATTGATCCAGAAATTTTCTTGAATGAAACTTCATCGGAGATCTAGAAAGGGAAGATCAATGTTTACGGTGGTTGCAACAAAAGGTAAACAACAATTACTGGAGATACAGTGGTGTTCAAAATTATTCAACCCCCAATGCTGTAAAGGGTTTTAGGGAATTTAGTGTACATTTGTAATTGTATTCAGAATGAAATCCTACAAGGACTTTTTAAAGAACCATATGCAACTAAAATGACATCAATTGGTTTTGTAATACAGTAGTAAATGTTTCTTTTGTGAATTCTTCATTGACACAATTATTCAACCCCTTAAAGACTACCACTCTGAAGAACAGAGGTTCATTCAAGTGTTTTCAATCAGGTATTGAAAACACCTGTGGATGTCACGGAGCAGCAATAAAGCATAATAAGCACCAATTAGGCAGCTTTAAAATGACTGTGATACTCAGCTCCTTCTAGACATTTACTGGTGTGGTTACAAACATGGTGAAGTCAAGAGAATGGTCCAGGAAGACAAGAGAAGAGGTGATTACTCTTCACAGGAAGGGCAATGGCTATAAGAAGATTGCAAAAATGTTAAACATACCAAGAGAGACCATAGGAAGCATCATTCGCAAATTCAAGGCAAAGGGCACTGTTGAAACGCTACCTGGTCGTGGCAGAAAGAAGATGCTGACTTCGACTGCTGTGCGCTACCTGAAGCGTAGAGTGGAGAAAAGTCTCCGTGTGACTGCTGAGGAACTGAGAAAAGATTTGTCAGATGTGGGTACTGAAGTTTCAGCTCAGACAATACGGCGCACACTGCGTAATGAAGGCCTCCATGCCAGAACTCCCAGGCGCACCCCCTTGCTGTCTCCAAAGAATAAGAAGAGTCGACTGCAGTATGCCAAAAGTCATGTGGACAAACCACAGACGTTTTGGGATAGTGTTCTGTGGACTGATGAAACAAAATTAGAACTGTTTGGGCCCATGGATCAACGCTATGTTTGGAGGAGGAAGAACAAGGCCTATGAAGAAAAGAACACCTTGCCTACTGTGAAGCATGGCGGGGGGTCAATTATGCTTTGGGGCTGTTTTGCTTCTGCAGGTACAGGGAAGCTTCAGCGTGTGCAAGGTACCATGAATTCTCTTCAGTACCAGGAGATATTGGATGACAATGTGATGCAGTCCATCACAAACCTGAGGCTTGGGAGACGTTGGACCTTTCAACAGGACAATGATCCCAAGCATACCTCCAAGTCCACTAGAGCATGGTTGCAGATTAAAGGCTGGAACATTTTGGAGTGGCCATTGCAGTCACCTGACTTAAATCCTATTGAGAACCTCTGGTGGGACATAAAGAAAGCAGTTGCAGTGCGCAAGCCAAAGAATGTGACTGAACTGGAGGCTTTTGCCCATGATGAATGGGCGAAGATACCCGTAGATCGCTGCAAGACACTTGTGTCAAGCTATGCTTCACGTTTAAAAGCTGTTATAACTGTAAAAGGATGTTGTACTAAGTACTAAGATTGAATGTCACTTGGGGGTTGAATAAAACTGATAATGATGTGAGCACAGAAAAGACATTTGTGGTTATTTCATTATAAATGTTGTTATATTTGTCTGACCTACACGTGTCTCTTTGATTTAATTGTAAGCAAGATGACTGAATGATCAAAATCAATGTCAAACTGGCCAAAATACTCAATTTCAGGTGTGTGTGTGTGTGTGTGTGTAAAATTATATATAATTTATTTATTTGGCCATTTGGGTCTTTAACACAAATACAAAACTGTTTATAAAAAAAATAGACACACTTTTTAAGAAGGTGTGCCCGTGAGCATCCCTTTGGACATTCCTGAACATAGGATAATCCCAGGTTATGCACATTCATTATACATGCTAATGAGAGGCAGATCAAAGTGCTCCCTAGCAATATATAGAATTCAAAAGCTGCAGGAGGGAAATCAGGTCGTTTTAGTCTATTGATGTCCTACAAAAGTTGAGGGGAGCACTTTCATGTGCTTCCCATCGGCATGTATAATCTGTACAGCTGATCTGACAACCAGGATACACGCTAAACAGAATAAAGAATACAACCTAAATGCCTTATCTCACAATAAATAAATATGCTGTTATAATACAATGTTAATATTTTTAGTTTGGAAATGGTTCAAGACATTGAAGAAAAAAAAATAATTGTTGTACATGTATACATAAATTACAAATTTATTTTGGGTGTGAAAGCTGCTGCTCATTATGATATTATGTCAGTGTCTGCCCTTTGTAGCACTCTATTAGCCAGCAGAAGCAGCTCATGTTCAGTGCTCTCAGGGAGGTGCAGTCCCCTCTGGCTGTGAATCATGTTAGATCAAAAGGGAAACGTGGGAATTATTACCAAACAGCATAACAGGCACTTATGTCTGATCCCTGCTCCCTGTATAAAGTTGGTGTAATACAGGAGAACATGTCAGGAAGCAATGGATCAAACTGAAACATCCCATTGGGTTAGCACAATGAGAGATTCCACCAAAACTCCTCAGCAAGTTATATCCAGATCTGACCTGTTATATAGAAATGTCTCAACTGAGCAAATATTAACAGTACCAGGAATATTTTGTATTGGATCTTTTCTATATAAATTTACCAAAATAACAATAATATACAAAGTACAAACAGACCAGTAAACGATTACAATCCCACCCATGTAAGGGAGAAAACAGTAGATCTCGACCCTAAAGCCCCAGTGGTAGCAAGCAGAGGGTTAAACACAGGGTGCAAGTCCTAAAGAAGAAGTGTGGGAACTCACCAAGATTTCTGTCCCCCCAATTAGCAATTATCACTTTCCCCTGGTTAAACATAGACCTTAGAAGACTGATCAGCCAGCAGTGGGGACACAAGATGATAGAATTAAGGAAAGTATAGTTACCTAGTTCGATTCAAACTCCTGATCTTCCTGTGTAGACGGTTTGCAGCTCAGAGAAGGTGTTACCCGAAACGTCATCCCTCCCACTCAATGATCACTTCAGTTTGTTTGTTTTTTAGGAAGTCAATACAGCAAGATGTCTCTGGTGATTGGCTGGATTAGGTTCTGGTGGTCTGCACTGCACGTGAACAATGTCATTCCCCTCTTGCAGGATTTATGTGCAGGATTCCTCTGCTACTTCTTGTCCTTTCTGCAGCCTTTAAATGCTGCAAACTGCACAGCAACTCTCTATATGTGTTTGTGAAAGCAGGAAACTCGGTGTTTGTATATTTTATAGGATACATTATGGCTACATGTTAGTTCTTCTACAGATCTCTGGCATGAGTAGGATTTGTGATGCTCTGAAACCCAACAGTGTGAGAAAATAACATTTTAAATTGTTTACATTTATTAGCAGGAAAAATCGTGTGTAAGATAGGCTATACAATATTTAGATATATATCTGGATGTGTTATAGATTGCAGCCAGAAGTGAAATATCATAAAAAGTGTTTAATTTTTATCAATTGTGGAAAAAAAAATACACAAATCATCACAAAGCACAATAAAACATGAGTATAGCTATTAAAGCCAGTGCTAAATGTATAACATATGCACATGCAGTGTCTGATCTGACACAGTCCGTATACTTTTCATATTAAAAGCAATAGTGCCTCAAATACATATTGGGCTCTATTACATTCTTCACGCAAAAACGCACGGTAAATGCGTGAATTTTTGCGCCAAGCATCAAACGTTAACACGTGGAAATCAAGGCTGGAATTACAATCCTCGTGCATTTTTCCATCCGTCGAGCAATAATGCGCGTTAAACGGACGCACACAAATGCACGCGCAGAAATCAGTGTGCGGACTGTTTTTTCACGCGATTCAGCCAATCAGAATTAAGAACCTTAATTGTCTCACATTAAGTTTTTGCGCCTGTCAAAGTAAATCTGCGCATATATGCTGCAGCAAAAATAAATGCATACACAACTTCTCAAATTTATTGGTTTGGTATGTGTAGAATCTGTAACTATACTTTGCTGTATTTTTTTTTTTTTTTGGGCTGGTGTGTTTGGGTTTGGCCAGGTCTGTCAGATTTGACTTTAACACCAGCTTTTAGGCTAGGGTCAAACGAACGAATTATTCGCAGCGACCGTCAAAACGTGCGTCCGAACGCATTAACGTATTTTTTCACAGAATGCGCGAAACTGGTCATACAATGCGCATTTTCGTGCGTGATTTTTTACGGATCGTCAATAAAACACTTTTTGCGTCTGGACATTATGTAGGCTGGACATTAGCAGTGTCTGACATCTCCTAATCACGCACACACGCCGCTATGCCGCCGCAGCGCACTCTGTACGTCAGTACTAGCGGTTCTGCGTTCTCGAAAAAATGCGTTAATTTTCCACTTGCGCAGCGCGGCCGGACTTTTGTGCTGCCGTACTTCGTATATTGGCCGTCATTGCCCGTCATTTGCTGCTACTGCGGCCGTGATTAAGTGCGCCTAAACGCACGTTAAAAACACGTTAGTCTGACCTCAGCCTTAGGAGTTGCTAAAACTATGCGCGCAAAGGCTGTGCATTAATTCCTGCGCATAGATTGTAATACCATCCGCGTACCAGTGTACAAATGCATTTGCGCTCACAATGTTAAGTATAGGACGCGCGACGTACAGTAAGCACGTGCAGCTTTCGCTCAGGTTCACCCGCGATAGACGTATACGCGCGTTTGTTGCGCTGACATTGTAATATGACGTTCAGCGCAAAGGGGTTTTTCCCCTCGCGTTAATGCGTTTTTGCGCCGGCGCAAACGTATGAATGCGAAGAATATAATAGGGCCCATAGAAGGTTATCCATTAAATGCCAAGAAACACACAGCGCTTCTCAAAACTCTAATCCAATCAGTAAAGTGAGAAGCTTTACTGTGCAGCTTCTTTTTTTGCTGTTTGAATTATAGTATAGAGAAAGGTCGGCATTTCTCAGCACTGCAATACCAGGGATGTTCGCCAGTTTTTGCAACACCGGCACTTGCCAGATAACCGCCTAAGGCTAGGGTCAGACTGAGGCAGTGCGAACGCGCGTTCTGGCGCACATAATCACGGCCGCACTAGCAGCAGATGACGGGCAATGACAGCCAATATACGAAGTACGGTCGCACAAAAGTCCGGCCGCGCAACGCAAGTGGAAAATGAACGCATTTTTTCGAGAACGTTAAACCGCTGGTACTGACGTACAGAGTGCGCTGCGGCCGCATAGCAGCGTGTGTGCGTGATTAGGAGATGTCAGACGCTGCTAGTGTGCGGCCAACATAACGTTCAAACAGCCGGATTTCCCTAGACTTCTTTTCACCCCATCGTCATGAAATACGTCCAGAATTGCGCATCGTCTGACCACTTAAGCGTATTCCGTGAAAAAATGCGTGCGCACGCATCGACGTACATTTTGACGGTGGCCGCAGAAAATGCGCTCATCTGTCCCTAGCCTAAGGCTTGGATCAGACGAACGCGCGTGCAACCGCACTTTATCACGGCCGTAGTAGCAGCAAATGACGGGCAATGTACGAAGTACGGCCGCACAAAAGTGCGGCGAGCAACGCAAGCGGCAAACAAATGCATTTTTTTCGAGAACGTGATACCGCTAGTACTGACGTACAGAGTGCGCTGCGTCTGCTCGCAGCGTGTGTGCGTGATTAGGAGACGTCAGACGCTACTAATGTCCGGCCAACATAACATCCAGACGCTAGAAGGGTTTTATTGATGATCCGTACAAAATCACGGACGAAAATGCGCATCGTATGACCGCTATCGCGTATTCCGTGAAAAAATACGTCCATTCGTTCAAACGCCCTTTTTTTGGACGACGCGAAAAATGCGGTAGTCTGACCCTAGCCTTAGGGTGGTGTCAGATGAGCATTTTTACGAGTGGAAGGAACGTCTGTGAGAGTGGACGTTCCTTCCACTCTGACGCCCGTCTGGCCACCTCGCTGAGCGCAGTTAGTGCGCACAGCGCTGCAAGGCTCGATCCTTCTATGGAGGATCGCGCTTTCCAGCCCCGTTGAACGCGCGTTGCAGCTCTTTGATGGGGAGGCTTTCTGAACAGACGCAACACGCCTTCTGTAGCTCGCACAATTCGTGCACTCACTGCAGCGTGTGGCCGGCCCTGTCGCGGTTTCACAACGCTGTGAAGGATGCCGGGAGACACGTCAGTACAGGTGCACTTGGTGCGCTCGACTGACACCAGCCCAGGGGCATACCTAGGGGGGCGGAGGGGGGGTGGCCTGCACCGGGTGGCACCTTGCAATGTATTTTACCAGGAAGGATACATTGAGATTTCACAAATTTTCAAGTATGTCCTGGGTAGGCAAGGCCTAGGCTGGTGGTGCCACTGTCACTATGTGCCAGCTTTGAGCTGTGTTCTCAAACAATGAGCAGCGGAGCAGGGCGTTTGCATTAGGAATAAAATAGAATAGAATAAAAATCCCCCACTCCTCCCTCCATAGCTCCTCCCCTGCCACACAGAAGCTCTAGGAGAGGGGAGGAGGATGTGATTTGTGTGCAGAGAGAGAAGATGACAGTAAACGGCAGGTAATGGGGGGGTATCAGCAGAATATGAAGCCCTGTCTGCTTACTGCTGTTTAAGGCTGGGGTCAGACTAACACATTTTTAACGTGCGTTTATTCGCATTTATCACGGCCACAGTAGCAGCAAATGATGGGCAATGACAGCCAATATACGAAGTACGGCTGCACGAAAGTCCGGCCGCGCAACGCAAGTGGAAAATGAATGCATTTTTTCGAGAACGCAGAACCGCTAGTACTGACGTACAGAGTGCGCTGCGTCCGCTAGCGGCGTGTTTGCGTGATTAGGAGACGTCAGACGCTGCTAATGTCCAGCCTACATAACGTCCAGATGCAAAAAGTGTTTTATTGACGATCCGTAAAAAATCACGCACGAAAATGCACGTCGTCTGACCGTTTTCACGCATTCCGTGAAAAAATATGTCAATGCGTTCGGACGCACTTTTTGACGGTCGCTGCGAATAATGCGTTTGTTTGACCCTAGCCTCAATTGGACCTTTCCTTAACCAGCACTGCAGTGATCAGAAATTTGTCATTGAGATGCCTGGCTCCTGGTGAGGTCCTGCATAGAGGGGGCCAGGCTGCATTCACTGCATCACCAGTGAATAGGCAGCCCAGGGTAAACAGGAACAGGGAAGAGGGAGTCTTAAAAAACTGGAAAAGTAAAGAAAAAATAACATAGCAGCATCTTATACCTGCAAAACACACACTCATTCTCTGCTCAGCAACTCCAATCCACGAAACCAGCCACCCAGCACACACACACAACTCCCATCACACAAAACCAGCCACCCATATAACTCCATCACACAAAACCAACCAACCCACAACCCCATCACACACCAGCCACCAACACACAACCCAGCCACCAATACAAAACTCCTATCACACAAAACAACACACACACAACCCCATCAACAAAACAAGCCACAGGTGTACTTTTGTTCATAGCATAAGGATTGATATGTTGTGAGTTTGCAAAATCACTTAAAAATAACAATTATTAAAAAAATATCTACACTTGCCTCTTATTGCACATGATCCACCATCGGCATATTCATAATATATCATTATTATATGTATACATCATGTTCTGCCAGAATGCTATAACTAAAAATATTTTTGAAAACATTTAAAAAGTGCGTCAGATTTTTTATTTTTTTTACATTTTAAAGTTGGGGGTGCCAAATATAGGACCCGCCCCGGGTGCCAAATGTTCTAGGTACGCCCCTGCACCAGCCTAAATGTATTTAAGGCACTATAGTTCTGCACTTGTCATATGAGACACTGCATGTGCCTAAGTTGTATACTTTGCAACGGCTTTAATTACTACACTTCTATTTTAGAGCATCTTATGAGGATGTGTAGATTTTTTATTAGAACCGTAACATTGCAGATCGATACAGAGTGTTAGTAAGATGCAGAAAAAAGTCACATCCTTACAAAAGATGTTCAAATTGAGCGCGACTCTTGTGCTACTGATGACACCCTATGATAGTAATTTGACATTTAAAGAAGCTATTCACTAACCACCATTCTTTAATTGACGGTTTAACCCCTTCACTTCCGATAGAGATATCTCGGGCCTCAAAACACATTTGGTGCCCCGATATCGAGATATCTCAATATGCTGATCTGCAGCCCAAAAGCAAATGAAATTCGTTTGGTGCAAAAAAAAAATCTTAGTTTTTGGGCTGCAGAAGGTGCCTCCAAAGCTTTAGCCCTCTGGGCATAATGCCCAAAGAGCTAAAACTGTTAAATCAGCTGCTCAAAGCTCTGAAATATCAGGCTTTCAGCAGCCGATGCAGGGAAAATAAAGGAAAATAGACCAGCCGCCCAAACCTCTAACTCAATTTAGCAGTAGATGGCACCATCTACTGGCCAAAAATAAGTTATTTACACTAACACATAAAGTAGGTATAAGCTCAAATATTACTTTCAAATTTATTTTAAATGATTTTTCAAAAAACCACCGGTTTCTGACAATGTATTTTTGGAAAATCACTTGGTAGTGAAGGGGTTAACTTCAGCGAACTACAAGGGGTCAAGTAGAGTCAAACTATGGTAAATTCAATATTTAGGGAAATGCTGCCCCTGTTCTTTTTATAGTTCTTTCCACAGTGCTTTCTGCTCAACTTTATCATCGTAGTTCTCAGTAAGTTTCCTCCCTAGTAGTTTAGTGTATGTTTCGTTGAAGTTTTCAACAGTGTATTCACCGGTGTTTCAGTTGAAGTTGTCCAGTGTTGTTTTCATCACAGTTTGTATGGGAGACTTCTGGAGCTCTCCACTTTAGAATAACAATATATACAAGAATTTACAATTTTGTCAACAATATTTTGATTGTTTTGTCATTATGGGGCACTGAGTGTAGAATTAATAAATATAAATTGTAGCATAAGGAAATATGTAAAAAATAAGGGGACTGAATGCTTAAAGAGCCTTATTTACAGACTCAGTTACTTTTCTTTCCATCTTCAAAAAGGTATTTAGTGTACATAAATGTATATATTAGAAGGTGTGTGTGCCACAATTTTGTTGTCTTCCTGTGTTGTGTAGTTGTTGCTGCATCCTGGGTTGTTGCCTTGGAGGTAAAACCCTTAAGAATGGGAGGGAGGTTTGGCACCATGACATCTTCTGGTTGACTGATTGTTTTTAAAAATGCAAATATGGTCAAGGTAACATAAGGAAAAGGGAAGAAGTGGTGCTGGACCAAGGAAACAGGTTGATCTTCAGAACATACAGTATATACCCCAGTCAGACAATCAGCACCATGGAGTCTCCCTTGATCCTTCCTTGGATCATATCCTACAATGACATGTGAAATAGAAGTGGCTATATGTCTGCCTGTTAAATAATTCACTTGTGTTTTTGTAAATATCGGTGTTGTAACTGTTGTAAAGACATGACAAGATTTGTTAGTTCTTTGGCTTTATTCTTACAATAGTAAAACATGTACAAATTGCTGCCGAAGAAGCCTCACACTGAAGATTCCCCTGCTACTGTTTGGACTTTCCTTTAGTGAAATGCCAGTGTTTGGTGCACTTGCAACAACAGTGAATTTCACTGGCGTTTGCAACTTTTGCAAACAACAGCGCTCTTTGAATAACTCCTTCGATGACAGCATAGTGACCATGTCACTGCCAGAAGAAGTAGGTGTCATTATTGTGTAAGAGCATCTAGGGGGACTTAACAATAGTTTAAGTTAAAATTAGCAGGGAAACCGTGGTGGGGTCAGGTGGGGTTAATATTTCTAGATTGTAAAGTTCCCATGGGAAAATGGAAATAGGGCCTTCCATTCCCCCGTAACCATTTGTCATATGTTATCCTGTCTCAAAGTATTGTAATATTCAAATTGTCCTCAAAAACAAAAAGGTAAAGAACATTAAACTCATTTGCGTCACCAAATATTGCACTATGAGTTTTTTGTTCTGTACCTTTTTGTTTTTGAGGACAATTTGAATATTACAGCAATACGAATGAATCTATTGGAAAAGCACCTACAGTACTTGTAAGCATATGTAGGCATATTTTTGTATATGTTCACAGTCTAAGGTGGTGAAAAGAGAGCGCTGTCCTTCTGTGTATTCACAAATTATATTTTTAAGGTGTTGGGGATCACCTATTAGGACGGTATAGCGACCTCATATGACTTTGTGCTACTGCCTATATTGTACCCATTGTGTAGGGCTGCAGAAAGTGATGGCGCTATATAAAGTCTACTAATAATAAGATTTAGTGTATCTCTCATATTCCATACATCTTACAGTATTTAATCACTCAAATTTGGAATCTATTTTTACATATACATCCTTGATTTTAGGCAGGGCCGGCTCGACAAGTGAGTGGTTTGGAGCAATTTTTTATTTAATCGGCACCGCCGCGCCTGCATCTCTTGGAGGCTGGAGCAGTGACCTCTGACCTCGCCGACCACTCCCACCACATGCGGCCATCCAGAAGGGGATGAGCGTGAGCGGCGAGAGACAGATTAAGGCGCATGTGGGCGGTCTGGATCTCAATCTGCAGCAGCGCAACTCTCCCACTCTTGACCACATGAGTGTGGGCACGGTCGGTGGTCACTGCGCTGGCGCTCCAAGCGATGAGCAGACTCAAAGTACCAGCTCATGCTCGTCCATCCTGGCTCCTTCCGACCGACCGCGGCACCAGGGCAGCCATCAGAAATGATGGGGCACCCAGCGGCACAATCGACAAGCTGGGTGCCAGGAGTTGTGACGGCTTTCCGAGCTCGCAGAGCTGGCCAGGAGGCAGGGCGCAGCGTTATGACGCGCGCCCACCGGGTTTAAATACAGACAGCGTGATCCGGCTCATTGCGCTGTCGTGGAGTTTGCTTCCCTCAGTGCTGAGTGTCTCCTGGCGATTCGCTACTTGGTTGTTTTTTCAGTCTCCATATTATTACTTCGCTTGTATGAGAACCACCCCCATGTACCAGTCCTTGGCTATTCCTTGACCACTCTAACTCTGATTTTGGCTTATATGATAGATACCCCTTGTGTACCATTTTGGCTAACCCTGACCACTCTAACACTGATTGATTTGGGCTTGTGTTAGAATACATCCTTGTATACCGTCTGGCCTAATTCAGGTATACCCAGTCCCGTGTGTTGGTAAAACATTTTCCACTCATTGTTGGTAAAACATTTCCCACTTGCTGTTGGCAAACCATTTCCCACTCGCTGTTGGTAAAACATTTCCCTGGGGTCTGGCTGGGCCCTGGGGTCTGGCCGGGCTCTGGCTGGGCCTGGCTGGGCTCTGGCTGAGCCGTGGCTGGGACCTGGGCCCTGGCTGGGCCTTTGGGGTCTGGCTGGGCCTGGCTCACCGCTCTGCCGTCTTCTGTCCTGGTCCTCTGCTCCTCCTTCTATCTTCTCTTCCTCTTCTATCTTCTTCCCTTCTATCTTCTTCTCTTCTTTCTTCTTTTCCTCTTCTATCTTCTCCTGCTTCTTCTCCTCCCAGCCGTCGCAGCCTTTGTGTGTGAGTCACACACACACGTGACTGGAGGGCGGCGTCAAGCACGTTACTTGGCCCGTCCACTCAGGAAGCTGCCGGCCAGTACAGCTCTGGATTCGGACTCCTTGAGTCCGAAACCGGAGCTGAAAAACTGTTATGGTGCCGCCGCCGACGGGGCCCCGGCCACCGGGCCCCTTACTGCAACATTGGGCATAATGCCCTGATGGCGGTCCTGCGCGGCACCACCCTCCCCCAGGACCCGTCTAGCCGACTGGACCAAGTACCGGATCTGGTAAATAAATGTAAAGCACATACATGTATCTGGGGGCTCTCTGGATATACATGTATCTGGGGTCTGATATCAGGGTATACATGTATCTGAGGATCTGTATTTATATAGAGAATGAGGCTGTATATACAGTTGTGTTCAAAATTATTCAACCCCCAATGCTGTAAAGGGTTTTAGGGAATTTAGTGTACATTTGTAATTGTATTCAGAATTAAATCCTACAAGGACTTTTTAAAGAACCATATGCAACTAAAATGACAACAATTGGTTTTGTAATACAGTAGTAAATGTTTCGTTTGTGAATTCTTCATTGACACAATTATTCAACCCCTTAAAGACTACCACTCTGAAGAACAGAGGTTCATTCAAGTGTTTTCAATCAGGTATTGAAAACACCTGTGGATGTCACGGAGCAGCAATAAAGCATAATAAGCACCAATTAGGCAGCTTTAAAATGACTGTGATACTCAGCTCCTTCTAGACATTTACTGGTGTGGTTACAAACATGGTGAAGTCAAGAGAATGGTCCAGGAAGACAAGAGAAGAGGTGATTACTCTTCACAGGAAGGGCAATGGCTATAAGAAGATTGCAAAGATGTTAAACATACCAAGAGAGACCATAGGAAGCATCATTCGCAAATTCAAGGCAAAGGGCACTGTTGAAACGCTACCTGGTCGTGGCAGAAAGAAGATGCTGACTTCGACTGCTGTGCGCTACCTGAAGCGTAGAGTGGAGAAAAGTCCCCGTGTGACTGCTGAGGAACTGAGAAAAGATTTGTCAGATGTGGGTACTGAAGTTTCAGCTCAGACAATACGGCGCACACTGCGTAATGAAGGCCTCCATGCCAGAACTCCCAGGCGCACCCCCTTGCTGTCTCCAAAGAATAAGAAGAGTCGACTGCAGTATGCCAAAAGTCATGTGGACAAACCACAGAAGTTTTGGGATAGTGTTCTGTGGACTGATGAAACAAAATTAGAACTGTTTGGGGCCATGGATCAACGCTATGTTTGGAGGAGGAAGAAAAAGGCCTATGAAGAAAAGAACACCTTGCCTACTGTGAAGCATGGCGGGGGGTCAATCATGCTTTGGGGCTGCTTTGCTTCTGCAGGTACAGGGAAGCTTCAGCGTGTGCAAGGTACCATGAATTCTCTTCAGTACCAGGAGATATTGGATGACAATGTGATGCAGTCCGTCACAAACCTGAGACGTTGGACCTTTCAACAGGACAATGATCCCAAGCATACCTCCAAGTCCACTAGAGCATGGTTGCAGATTAAAGGCTGGAACATTTTGGAGTGGCCATCGCAGTCACCTGACTTAAATCCGATTGAGAACCTCTGGTGGGACTTAAAGAAAGCAGTTGCAGTGCGCAAGCCTAAGAATGTGACTGAACTGGAGGCTTTTGCCCATGACGAATGGGCGAAGATACCCGTAGATCGCTGCAAGACACTTGTGTCAAGCTATGCTTCACGTTTAAAAGCTGTTATAACTGTAAAAGGATGTTGTACTAAGATTGAATGTCACTTGGGGGTTGAATAAAACTGATAATGATGTGAGCACAAAAAAGACATTTGTGGTTATTTCATTATAAATGTTATGTTATATTTGTCTGACCTACACGTGCCTCTTTGATTTAATTGTAAGCAAGATGACTGAATGATCAAAATCAATGTCAAACTGGCCAAAACACTCAATTTCAGTGGGGGATGAATAATTTTGAACAATACACAGGATACATATATACAGCCTCATTCTCTATATAAATACACAGGGTACATGGCGAATGAGGCTTTTGATATGTAGAATATGTGGTGCTCTGTGAGACGTTCATACACACCGCACATTACTGTGAGTTTTATTGCTGTGGAGCTCTGGGGGTTTTTGGGGGGGGGGCAGCATTTCATCCATCACTCCAGGCAGTGCTTTGGGCCAGCCCTGATTTTAAGGATTATAATACTCTTACAAGATGTTTACTGTAACCCAAGAAGAAAAGAAAGTATTAAACAGCTAAATAAAAACTTTACTGTGAGCGAACTCATTGGGATTTCTGGTCCTACAGCAAATATAGTGTTGGGACTATGCCAAGTTTTCACTCTCAACTTGAACTTTGTTCCTTTAAAACATGTTTACCTACTATCCAAACCTGATTTTGTTTCACTTTAAGCCTATTTTCCATATATTTTTGGTTTACTTAAAGTCAATGCTTTTTCATCCATTCTTTTTTTCTTACTGAAAACATTTTTACATGGTAAACACATGTATCCTATGACTCTGGTTATTACATCAGGCCTCAAAATTTCCACTCGCCTGCTTGCATTTGGCGAGTGGAAATTACATGAGGGCGAGTCGGAATGCAGAGGCAGGGCAGGATAAGGGGTTAAGTGGGGCAACTAGTGGTGAGTAACTCGTAAGGTCTGGCTAGTAGCTTGGGACTTGAAAATCTGAGCCCTGATTACATAATACATTTTAACTCCCTCATCTCTCCAGGGAGAACAACAATGTTATGTTAAGCAAGTAGAAACCAGATTCAGTTTACACAGTAAAGTCAGCATCAACAAGGAAATATGACTCAAAGAAACAAGCCTCATAGCAAACAAAATGGCATTGTTTATGCACCTTTGTTGGTTTATTCGTGACATCAGTTTCCAATAACATTGTTTGTATTGCAGTTAATAGCATAGTTGTAGAGGTTAGATATCCAGCTCAATGACCAATACCTATACTGAAAATAAAGGATTAGTGGATTCTTGCTATACCAGAACTAAACAACCGCACGTGAAAGTATGGTATTTTTCAAACGCTAATCTCACTTACACATAACCTAATTTAATTATATCTGCAGGAGAGAAATGTGTACACTTCAATAATCTCCTGGAATTCTGCTGTTTTATTCAAATCCTTATGATAAAAAAGAATTTAAGAGGGAAGAAAAAATAGAATATTAATCAAACAAAGGGAGTAGAACAAATGCCCAGTAACATATACAATCCAAACTAATTCGAAATTGTCCAGTCCGCATCCATCAGTCCTCCTGTTATTCCTCCAATTGAAGTCCATCATACCATCCTAAAAAGATAAAATCAACAATAAAAAATTATAAAAGAAAACAAGCCAAAGTGAAAGCCATCATGTGTACAAATGGGAGTCAGATTCCTATCTTCATTGATTCCCAGAGGAGCCAATGTTTGCAATTCGTAAAATCCAATGAAGTTCCTGTTGCTTCAGAAGAGTTATTCTATCACCCCCCTCTTAGGGGTGTAAACCCGTTCAATCACAGTGTGCCATAATTGTGCAACAGTATGACCCATTTCTACAAAATGTCTTGCAACAGGGGATTGCATATTCTTGGTGTGTATGTTACTTTTATGTTCCCTGATCCTTACCATAAAAGCCCTATTGGTCTGGCCCACATAATCCAGACCACATGGGCATTTGAGTAAGCATACTGCAAAATCAGATTGACAATCCACCCGGGTCTTGATCCAATACGCTTTACCCGATCGGGGATGTGTGAAATTCTGTCCCATCAGGACACCATTATAATGTGTACATCGTCCACATTTGTACTGTACATACCAGGTCTAGGTGTCCAAGTCGTAGTAACTTTTTCCTTAGTAGCTTCAATAAATAGTTCTTGATGAGATGATCCCTTAGGTTATTCGAACGTTTATACGCCATCAATGGTCTCTCCTGAAATAACATAGAAATAGAAGAACGCACCCTTTCTTATCCAGTGTGCAGGACGACTATACAAATTTTTGAGAAAAAAACAAACCAAAAAACATGTCCACCACATTTGTAAACACACACGAAATTGCAGAAGTGCAGAAAAACATTCAAGTCCAAAAAACTGGCCACATTGCCATATCAAAATGCAATGCATGACTGGCCCCATATCAAGGTAATTACACACTTTAGAGAAGGATCCCATAATTTTCTGGACATCTATTGCATTCAAAGCATTATGGAAATTGTAGGCAAAAAATCTTAAGCGGTTTGATACCGCTGCAAGAATGTTGAAGCCTGTCCCACTACAACTGTGTAAAAACTGAGAAGCACCCATGTTTATCATTGATTGTAGACAGTGTTTCTATATCCACAATCCATAACAAGAAACCCAGAGCAAAAAGAATAGATGTCATCTATACTGACATGTCCTGTACAAGCTACAGTCACTTCACATATCATTTTTCAACACGTCGCAAAACTCTCAAAATGATATGTCTATAACAGCATACAAGTGGATTTAACATAAAGCTGAGTAAGAATGCTTTCCCGGCTGTGAGATTGTGTATGCAGCCGTAACGACTTTATTGTCATTTATCGGGGTATAGTGTTCACAACAACCACTACGCCTGCTTTTTTTGTTTATTTTTGCATTTCTACACATTAGCGACCTGCTTGAAGTTTACTGAATTTGATGTTTTGTGAATTCAACTTTCTCCTTTCCCTGGGGCAGACTCCCATCACATCCATAGTGAATCCAGGCCAATGTTCCTTTTAAAATTTCAAAATTTGCAATAAAATTGCCATTTTGAGGTTTGATATAAACTCGAGTTTAAATTAAATTTGTCCTAAAATTAATCAAAGATGTTAGATTTACAGCATTATATGTGTATAACATTGCTGGTTAGTTAAGTGAGGGAGGGTGATTGACTATTAAGAGATAGGACGGTTGTATGGATGTAACATTAAGGGTGCTTTAGGATTAGGAGACATTATAATGAGCTAGCTCTTACTCTAATTCATAAGTGTGTAAGGAACCAGATAGACAAGTAGAAACGAGGAGAGGAAGAAGATTTATAAGCATAAAATAACTACCAGTCATTCTTCTACTTGACACGTCTAATTTTACGACCTATAAACAGTGCTTAAGCATGGCCTTACATACAGTATTAAATCTTTTGAATTCTTACCTCCTTAATCCTAAACTTCAAGACTAGGATAAAGAGGATATTTACTGTACACGGTTCTCCTGTGTGTTGTCCACGTGACCAGCAGTATTCAAAATTTGTGGTTGATACTTTATGAGAGGAATATGACAAGGAGCCATCACTTACTTCCCTAACCTATCATTTAAGGGACTCTCTAGGTGCCAAACACAATTTAACCATTAGCGTGCAGTAATATTACATTGCAGAGAACCTCCAGTAAAATGCTATTATCTATACTATAAAACAGTAAGGGCTGGCGTGTCCGTCGCCAAAAACCCTTCTGCGCATGCGCGCGCAACCTGCGGCGGTTGGCTGCGCGCGCATCCAACGGCCGCGGCACGTGCACAGCCGGCGTGCGCGAGGGACAAAACAAATCCGATCCATTGGAGAGGCGCACAGCACAGCGCCTCTCCAATGGATCGGATTTGTTTTGTTGCATCTCCTCCGCACCCGGCCTCCATCTCCTCCGCGCCCGGCCTACATCTCCTCCGCGTTCTCCTCCGTGCCCGGCCTGCATCTCCTCCGTGCCCGGCCTGCATCTCCTCCATGTTCTCCTCCGTGCCTGGCCTGCCAGCCATATTACCAGTCTGCCATGCACAATACCAGTCTGCCTGCCTTAATACCAGTCTGCCATGCACCACAATACCAGTCTGCCATGCACAATACCAGTCTGCCTGCCTTAATACCAGTCTGCCATGCATAATACCAGTCTGCCAGGCATATTACCAGTCTGCTATGCACAATACCAGTCTGCCATGCACAATACCAGTCTGCCATGCACAATACCAGTCTGCCAGGCATAATACCAGTCTGCCAGGCATATTACCAGTCTTGCATACACAAAACCAGTCTGCCAGGCATATTACCAGTCTGCCATGCACAATACCAGTCTGCCAGACATATTACCAGTCTACCATGCAGAAAACCAGTCTGCCAGTCATATTACCAGTCTCCCATACACAAAACCAGTCTGCCAGCCATATTACCAGTCTGCCATGTGTTGCAGACCCCGTTCAGAGGGCCAGCAGACAGATGTAAATACCTGTAAAAACAGGAAAGAATGAGGAGACCGACAGATTGGCTGCTTGTTTCCACAGTATCCTCGTGGTTATCTTTATTAAATGCATATTTTCCAAATGCTTTTAAAACAATAACATTTTCATTCTAAATGACCTATTAACATGTCATCTTCATTTTCGCAAAATATCTAACTTTTCCTGTGGAAAGTTGTGAATCCGTCTCACAGACTATACATCCTATTATATACAGTGTGCAGCGTGCTACAGCTATTCCTTTTCCTTCTGCACATAAGGGGATGTCATATCTGCCAAGACATAGAACAATTCCTTTCTAATAACAAATAATAATGCATCTAAGATTTCTGCATATTGAGTACATTTAAATGTACATAACTGACTCTGCATCAGGACATACTGCTTTTACCATTATTATTGCAGAGTAACTGGAGCCTTCACCCTCCTAGTGTTTACATTAAGGATATCTCTCTTATTTTCTCCCATCTGACTCTCTGCACAGTTAATACAGCTGTATATAACATGGATTCTTTATTTTAAGTGTTTGGGAGTTACTTCCTGCTTTAGGCTTACCTGTAAAAACAGGAAAGAATGAGGAGACAGACAGATTGGCTGCTTGTTTCCACAGTATCCTCGTGGTTATGAGGGTAAGCAGGAACACATCACCAGTGCCACACCTATAATCTTCCCCCAATCCTTCTGGAACATAAGACCCTGTGCGTCATAATAACAGTCCCCTGCTGCTGCAGCAGAGAGCTGCATTCTCATAGTGACTTGTTATAGGCACCATATACCACATAGAAAACATAAACACATACCTTTCAATGTCACCACTATACATGACAATTACTTACTTTATATAATTGTGCACATACCTCGTATGTGTCACACATGCACAATACCAGTCTGCCAGTCATATTACCAGTTTGCCAGTCATATTACCAGTCTGCCATGCACAATACCAGTCTGCCAGACATATTACCAGTTCGCCAGACATATTACCAGTTCGTCAGCCATATTACCAGTCTGCCATGCACAATACCAGTCTGCCAGACATATTACCAGTTCGCCAGCCATATTACCAGTCCGCCAGTCATATTACCAGTCTACCATGCACAATACCAGTCTGCTATGCATAATACCAGTCTGCCATGCACATTACCAGTCTGCCATGCACAATACCAGTCTGCCATGCACAATACCAGTCTGCCAGGCATATTACCAGTCTGCCATGCGCAATACCAGTCTGCCATGCACAATACCAGTCTGCCAGGCATAATACCAGTCTGCCAGGCATATTACCAGTCTCGCATACACAAAACCAGTCTGCCAGGCATATTACCAGTCTGCCATGCACAATACCAGTCTGCCAGACATATTACCAGTCTGCCAGCCATATTACCAGAATACCATGCAGAAAACCAGTCTGCCAGTCATATTACCAGTCCCTATACACAAAACCAGTCTGCCAGCCATATTACCAGTCTGCCATACACAATACCAGTCTGCCATGCACAATACCAGTCTGCCAGACATATTACCAGTTCGTCAGCCATATTACCAGTCTGCCATGCACAATACCAGTCTGCCACACATATTACCAGTTCGCCAGTCATATTACCAGTCTGCCATGCACAATACAGTCTGCCATGCACAATACCAGTCTGCCAGCCATATTACCAGTCTGCCATGCACAATACCAGTCTGCCAGCCATATTACCAGTCTGCCATGCATAATACCAGTGTCTCATAATACCAGTGTGCCTAAATACCAGCCTGACATGCCATGCATACCACGTCCCATTAAATATACGCATAATGTATACGCTACAAAAAAAATGCCCGCCCAAGCCCAACACAATCTAAGGGCCCCGTGAGCTTACAATCTATCCCATGAGTTTACAATCTAAGGGGTCCCATGAGTTTACAATCTATCCCATGAGTTTACAATCTATCCCATAAGTTTACAATCTAAGGGGCCCCATGAGCTTACAATCTAAGGGGCCCCATGAGCTTACAATCTAAGGGGCCCCACGAGTTTACAATCTAAGGGGTCCCACGAGTTTACAATCTAAGGGGTCCCACAACTTTACAATCTAAGGGGTCCCACGAGTTTACAATCTGAGGGTCCGGTTCCCGTGAGCTTACAATCTAAGAGGGAAGAGGAACCTGCTCTAATATATAAATGCCTTTGTAATGCGCTGTCAGCTGTGCGCGCACCCATCACAGCTGCTCAGTGGGCCTTCCTGTTGCGGATGGGATGGCGATGGACGCGTTACAAACGTATTTATATAGAGAGATACTCTTGGATAGGACATTGAAAAAAAACTATGTGGACGTGAATTCTGAGCTGGCGACAACAATAGACTGCCCTCTGGCCAGGCTTTCCACCTAGTTACTTATATAGTATTAGTACTATATAAGCAGTATTATGTAATCTAGTACAAAGTTTCATCGCTCAACTTTCCATGTTATTTGAATGTTTTCGCCTTAATATGCTAGTTTTCACCAGCTCTATGCATATATGTTTTACTTCCAAGCTTTGACGCCACAGACAGCAGGGTCCATATTACATTCTTCACGCTAACGTTAGAGCTCACCTGTGTGAGCGTTAACGTTAATTTTGGTGGCCCTAGCGCAGGCGGACCATATTACAATCCGAACGCTAACGGGTTAAAAAACGTCTCCGTTTTAGCGAGATCAGTGTAATATGGCCCTAGGTATCTCTGCTGGTGCTTCATGATGTCACTACAAAAATACTTTGGTGTTAAAAAGAGTGACTGATGAAGTTTTGGATGAATCTAGTGATGAGGAACGTGATATTATCCCTCGGCTCTCATGTGTTTTTATATATTTAAGTGTTATTAGCGTTTCTAATGGTCCAAAATAATTTTTATGTGTTCCAGTCATAGTTATACAAAAGTAAAGCAAGTTTTTCAATTTTTTTGCAATTTTCTTTTTCCAGAAAATTATTATTTTTATTTTATTTTATTTGAAAGTTATATACCTTTCGCCACAAAAACCTTTTAAAAATTAAGGTAAAACTTTTACACATCCATAAGATTATTTTTTCACTTGCTTCAGTGATATTTTATGGCCTACCAAAAACATAGAAAAACTGTATAAATCGGCCAGTAGTTTTCTGGTCCTGTAGATGTTACTTACAAACAGGTCTATTCACTAGAGTGTGAAGTCAGGAGAATTGGCAGGAGAAGTAAAAAAAATTTAGGTCAAAATAGCCGATTTTTAAAGTGAGATAAACGGTAGAATTTTTCTGGTTTGGCTATATTGACCTAGAATTTTCACTTCTCCTGCCAATTCTACTGACTTCACCTTTTAGTGAATAAACCTGTGTTAAAAATTTCTGAAAACATATCAGTTCAGAGGGCAGCAGTCCCTGTTTACCACAAAAAAACCTACCACCTCTGGGCACCAGTGCAAGCATACACAACCCACCGGACAATGCACACCAGCCTACCCCTGAACAGCTTTCGACCTGTCTGATCTCATTGTAGCAGTCAGTCTTAGACTTCTTAAGTCAGAAATCACCAGCGCCGGAAAGGACAGAGTCAGACATATCACGAGCAGCAGAGCAAAATATCTACCCAGGTTTGCAGCCACTAATCCCTTCGCCTTTAGCACTCCAATGAAAGCCACTGGAAATGCAGCCTCTAAGGCCTGTGTCACACCAGTGTTTTTAAGAACGGAAGGAACGTCCGTGAGAGTGGACGTTCCTTCCACTCGGACGCCCATCTGGCCACCTCGCTGAGCTCAGTTAATGGACATAGGCGTCTCTACAGGGGGGCCCCCAGGTTATGCCTTTACCCCATCAGAAACCAGCATCCAGCTTCCCACACTATTTTGGACCACTATATCTCCGTGCTGTGCATCGTATATGGACGACCTAGGTGTCATCGGAAGGTGCAGATTCTGACCTTTCCAATGATATCCAACATGATCATATTCAGTGTAAAGTAATAGTCATAAAACATTAAGGCTAGGGTCAGACGAACGCATTTTTACGTTGTCTGTGAAAAAGTGCGTTCGAACGAATAGACGCATTTTTTCACGGAGTACGCGATAGCGGTCATACGATGCGCATTTTCGTCCGTGATTTTGTACGGATCATCAATAAAACACTTTTTGTGTCTGGACGTTATGTTGGCCGGACATTAGCAGCGTCTGACGTCTCCCAATCACGCACACACGCCGCTAGCGGACGCAGCGCACTCTGTACGTCAGTACTAGTGGTTTCACGTTCTCGAAAAAATGCGTTTGTTTGCCGCTTGCGTTGCGCGGCCGCACTTTTGTGCGACCGTACTTCGTATATTGGCCGTCATTGCCCGGCATCTGCTGCTACTACGGCCGTGATTAAGTGCGGCTGCACGCGCGTTCGCACTGCCTCAGTCTGACCCTAGCCTAAATAAAAACCGTGCACGTAAACATTTCACAGGGTTAAGGCTAATGTCAGACGAACGCAGTCTGAGCGTACTCTGCGTGCGTGCATAATGGACAGACATACTGATGGAAGATACTGTAGACACCACATGTTTTTTTGACAGACATAGAAAAAAAAGGGAACTATGGGAAATAAAATTAATATGAAAAATTATAAAAATTTGAAAAGGATATGAAAAGCCATTGTGCGCGTCAAGCTGCTGGACGTCGCAAATGCGCTGCGTCTGACATCTCATCACTCACACAGAACGCTACGTGGACGTGGCGCACTCTGCGCGTCCGTCTAGCGGTTTTACGTTCCTGCCTAACTTGCATCCGTTTGAAACGTGAGTTGCGCAGTTCGGTGCGCACGTACTTCGCGTGTGGGTCTCTATTGCTCATGATTCTATGCTACGATGGACGTTAAACTGTGCAGCAACACGGACGTGATAACTGCGTTCGTCTGACATTAGCCTTAAATGGCTCAGCAGTTTAGTGGTTAATGTTCAGACTATACATTACATTGTGTATTATCTTCGTTTTGCCTTGGTTTAGTTGTATATTAAGGGTTAATGGGTAGGCTTCATCCCTCACAGTATACATTTTATTTTTCCTTGATTTATGGCATTTTAGGGGTTAATGGGTAGGCTACATGCCTCACAGTGTATTTATTTCATGTTTTCCCTTGATTAATGGCATTTTAGGGGTTAAGGGGTAGGCTAAATGCCATATTGTTTATTATTTTTATTGTATTTCCCTGGGTTTATGGCATTTTAGGGGTTATTATGGAAGTTAGAAACTACAGGGTCTAATCATCTTCAGATCCTCTGCTTTTCGTCACATTTCGGGGAATTCATTTTGCAGAAAATCTGGTGAATTCCCTATTTAGCGAACGGTCACTGTAATTTGCTAAAATTGGAGTCACTGAAGCAGCAATCAGACATTCAGCGAAAACTGCCGAATTGCAGGAGATATGATAGTGAATTTAAGTATCAGGTTAGTACAACAAAAAGGCATCATTGCATCACATTACTCTGGGGTTTTGGAATCTTATTTATATATACTGCACCTATTCAGGGCACTATTACCTGGTGTGAGCTAACCCTAGCGTCGTCACAGTTTTGCGTTAGCGCCAGGTTAATTCAATTTAGCACTGGACCAACAAATCGTTTGCCTCCCGCTACAAACGGGCCAAATCACTTAGCGTGTCACTATTAGCGATTTGTAGTGCAAGCTTACTGTACTTTCCGCGTCCTTTACTTAACACGGGAGCGCTTTCTTTGCTCAACTGCTGCTTGAAGTTATTTGCAAAGATTTTGGCAACGAGGCTGCAGCCTTATCTACCCTCTCTCATATGCAACGATCATGTGCGTTTTATACCGGGACGCAAAGCCAGAGATGGAACTATACAGGCATTGCAACTTGTACATCATGCTACCCATACAGAACAGGAACTCCTACTGCTCTCTACAGATGCAGGAAAAGCATTTGACCGAGTGGATTGGGAATTCTTATTTTTGACCTTGCGCCATGTGGGTTTGGGTCCGAAACTATGTAAATGGATTGAAGCCCTTTATCTCAACCCAACGGCACGAATCTGTGTTAATGGCATTTTCACAGATAACTTTCCGATCAGGAACGGTACTCGCCAAGGATGCCCGTTATCACCTCTTCTTTTTGTTCTGGCCTTGGAGCCCTTTTTGACAGCTGTGAGACAGAACCCAGATATTGCAGGGGTTAAAGTTGGCTCTGGTGGACATAAGATCGCTGCATATGGGGTGTGGCTTGCATGTTGGCAGGCATAATTGGGGGGCACAATATTTACCAGTTCGCTCCTGCTACAAGCACTTTCAACCTTAACCCATTCACTGCCATAAATGTGTAAACTCAATATTACAATGTTATCCAAAAAATACCAAAAATTTGCAAATAAGATCCCTTTTGTATAATTCTTAATGCAGAGGCAGACTGCTCCCAGTGGAGAAATTACATTCCCAGTGAGGTCCCACACTTGTCTCCATATATTACTGTAAAAAAGGAACGAGGAGCAGCCCCCTCCATCACTGTAACACAAATCTCTAAATTTCTACTGCAGTACAACAGCCAGGGAGAAGGCATAATACAGGGATACAGGGAGTTATTGTTCAAAAACAGGGCTGTTCAGATCAGTTGACTAGTACCTCACATAAAGTCAAAGGGAACTGGGCTGCAGAATAGTCTTGTAGATCATTACTCCTTAGTTAATATATGACAAAGGGGCTAAAATACTTGGTTGCCCTGGGGGCAGAACTGAGGCTCCATTGAGAAACTGGTCAGTCTGGTTATGGTCAAGCCCACCTAGGAACATCCAGCCCCCCCCTTTAACCCCTGAACAGGGTGTGTCTTTTCTGCTGGAGGAAGGCAAATGTTCTAAAGAAAACGATGCGTTGGGATGGACTGAGTATCAAAGGAGGACATGTAAGGGGATATTCACTAACCTCTGAATTGGCCCCAATTTGCACCACTCAGTGCAATTTTGGGTCAATTCACCAAATACAGGTGAATTGACAGTGAAATACGATGCAATTTACTGCAATTCAGCGACACAGAAATTGCCCCATAGAAGACTATTGCGTCTTCTATTTAGAGAATGCCGAATTTCACCGGAATTCCAGCAAAATGCACTGATTTTCGGTGTTTCAATACGACAGGTTTAAGCAGGCGAATCCCATAGGTTTCAATGTAAAAAAGTAATATCTTTTAAAAAAATTTTTAAAAGACCTTTCTTTTTGTTTTTTAAAAACCTGTATTTTTTAAAATTATTTTTAACCCCTTCCTGCTGAGTGGGTGGTGCCTGGCGAGAGGATCTGAACACCGGCGGGGCTTCATAGCATGCCCAGCAGCACTCCGACCCCTCCTGATGCCTGCCACATGCGTCTTTGGCCGCAGAGGGACAACCTGAGTTCAGCTGGCCTGCAGGCGCCAGTGACGTGGGGAGTGGGCCGTGAGGTTGGTCTTAGTAGTCAGCGGGGCAGGCTATGCCTTTCCGAGGCGATAAGTCCATCCTGCCGCGGTGTAGCACGCCTGCGGTGGCAAAGGGTTAAGAGGGCTTTCTGCATTTTTAAGATGGCATAGTTGTTTTGTTTCTCCAGTTCGGTGGAATTCGCTGGTGCCAAATTGGCGCAATTAGGTGGTTATCTGTGCGATTCAGAGATTTACCAACTTCTGATAACTGCTTTAGCGACTCCAATTTCGTAAAAATACGGTAACCGTTCGCTAAATGATGAATTCACCGTATTTTAAGCGAAATTGAATCACTGAAGTGCAAAGCACCGAAATTGCACATAATTTTGGTGCTTTGTGAATAGACCCTTAAGGGTCCATTTAACTACATATCATTTTTCTTTCTGTCTGCAAGGAACCAAGGGTTGATAACATCAAAAGAACTGGTTGTAGATATAGCATGTGCTTTGTCCATTACAATAGATGGGGGTTAGGTATCCATGGTAATTACTAGGGATGCATCGATACCACTTTTTTAAGACCGCGTACGAGTACCGATACTTTTTTCAAGTACTCACCGATACCGAGTACCGATATTTTTATTTTATGTCATGTGAACGCTTTCCAATAAGAATAGACCTCATATAAAAATGCCCCCAGCTCTCATGGATTATGCCCCCAACTCTCATGGATATGTCCCCCAGCTCTCATGGATATGCCCTCCAGCTCTCATGGATATTGCCCCCAGCTCATGGATATACCCCCAGCTCTCATGGATATTGTCCCCAGCTCATGGATATACCCCCAGCTCTCATGGATATGTTCCCCAGCTCTCATGGATATGCCCCCCAGCTCTCATGGATATTGCCCCCCAGCTCATGGATATACCCCCAGCTCTCATGGATATGTCCCCCAGCTCTCATGGATATTGCCCCCCAGCTCATGGATATACCCCCAGCTCTCATGGATATGTCCCCCAGCTCTCATGGATATTGCCCCCAGCTCTCATGGATATGCCCCCAGCTCTCATGGATATGCCCCCAGCTCATGGATATGCCCCCCAGCTCATGGATATGCCCCCAGCTCATGGATATGCCCCCAGCTCATGGATATGCCCCCAGCTCTCATGGATATGCCCCCCACTCTGTGTGTGTGTATATGTATATTACACATATACACACACACACAGACCCCAGACCAGACAGAGCATTCGGACAGCTGCCCTATCGGCATTCGGACAGGCACCTGGAGCTCTCCGCGTTCATACTTACCTTCCTGAGCACGTGATCACGGCTGGGGGCCTTCCAACGAGCGCACGTGCAAAGACTTTGCCGGCGTCGTTCAGGAAGGTAAGTATGAATGTGGAGAGCTCCAGGTGCTGTCCGAATGCTCCATCGGCATTCGGACAGCTGCCCCAGCACCTCGGATGCCGGCTCAATGCCGGCTTCCGGTATCGGGGGAAATATCGGGGTACTGCACGAGTACCAAGTACTCCAGCAGTACCCGGTATCAGCACCAATACTAGTATCGGTGCAACCCTAGTAATTACTGTAAATATTTTGTACTGGTTTGTTTAGCCTCTGAAAATAAACATTTTTGGATTGTAGAAAGCCTGATTTGATACTCTAATAACTTTAAATACGGAGAGCTGAGTGACAGGCAACAGAGGGTTGTGGTAAATGGAGTTTATTCGGCGCAAGGTCTTGTTACCAGTGGGGTACCTCAGGGGTCAGTACTTGGACCCATTCTCTTTAATATTTTTATTAGTGATATTGCAGAAGGTATTAATGGAAAAGTATGTCTTTTTGCTGATGACACAAAGATTTGCAACAGGGTTGACGTTCCTGGAGGAATCAGCCAAATAACAAATGATTTAGGTAAACTAAAGAAATGGTCGGAGCTGTGGCAATTGAGTTTTAATGTGGATAAGTGCAAGATAATGCACCTGGGACGTAAAAACCCAAGGGCTGAATATAGAATATTTGATACAGTCCTAACCTCAACATCTGAGGAAAGGGATTTAGGGGTTATTATTTCAGGGGATCTAAGGGTAAGTAGTCAATGTAATAGAGCAGCAGGAAATGCTAGCAGAATGCTTGGTTGTGTAGGGAGAGGTATTAGCAGTAGGAAAAGGGAAGTGCTCATGCCACTGTACAGAGCACTGGTGAGACCTCACTTGGAGTACTGTGTGCAGTACTGGAGACCGTATCTACAGAAGGATATAGACATCTTAGAGAGAGTTCAGAGAAGGGCTACTAAAATGGTGTATGGCTTGAAGGAGAAAAGTTACCAGGAAAGGCTTAATGATCTTAGCATGTACAGCTTGGAAAAAAGACGAGACAGAGGAGATATGATAGAAACATTTAAATACGTAAAGGGAATCCACAAGGTAGAGGAAGGGAGTATATTTAAAAGGAAACAAAGTAGCAAAACAAGAGGACATAGATTAGAGGGGCAAAGGTTTAAAAGTAACATCAGAAAGCATTATTTTACTGAGAGGGTGGTGGATACATGGAACAGTCTTCCAGTTGAAGTGGTAGTGGCTAAAACAGTAATTGAATTTAAGCAGGCATGGGATAGGCATAAGGCTATCCTAAACAAAAGATAAATCCAGGTAAAGTATCCATGTAATTGGGCAGACTAGATGGGCCGAAAGGTTCTTATCTGCCGACATTTTTCTATGTTTCTATGTTTCTAAGATGACTTGCTGAAGTTCAAACTGAGCATCAGAATGGGGAAGAAAGGGGAAAGCAGTTCAAAAACTGCTGATCTACTGGTATTTTCACGCACAACCATCTCTAGGGTTTACAGAGAATGGTCTGAAAAAGAGAAAATATCCAGCGAGCAGCAGCTGTGGGGACGAAAATGCCTTGTTGATGGCCGAGGTAGGAGGAGAATGAGCAGACTGGTTCAAGATGTTAGAAAGCAACAGTATCTCAAATAACAACAGTATCTCAGTTACAACCAAGGTATGCAGAATACCATCTCTGAATGCACAACACGTCAAAACTTGAAGCAGATGTGTTACAGCAGCAGCAGACCATACCGGTTGTCACTCCTGTCAGCTAAGAACAGGAAACCAAAGCTACAATTCATGCAGGCTCACCAAAATTGGAAATAGAAGATTGGAAAAACATTGCCTGGTCTGATGAGACTCGATTTCAGATGGTAGGCAGGGCCGGCGCTGCAGCTAGGCGGCCGCCTAGAGCGCAGCGCTGCCTAGGGCGCCGTGCTGCCGAGCTCCACAGGCAGGGCCGGCCGTCCATGCAGCAGGTGGCATGAAGCGCCCCTGCCGCAAAACATCGGAACGTCCCGCCTCATTCAGCAGGCCAGCGCCCGCCCCTACACCTCAGCGGCCCGCCCCTACTCCCCCCGCCACGCTAGCAGCGGGGTTGCAGCTGCCCCGGAGGCGCCTGCACAGCGCTGGGCCTAGGCGAGCACGTTTGCTGAGGGGCCTGGGACGGCGCTGAGCGCGGTAGATCCCACGCGGCTCTCCCCCTTGGCGCACGTTTGTTGCGGGGCCTGGGACGGCACTGAGCGCGGTAGCTCCCACGCCGCTCCCCCCCTTGGCACCGCCAGGACGGCTCATTAAGGCCTGCAGGCCATCCCCGAAGCCCGGGGAGACCGCACCAGGCCCGAGGCCTGGGGAGACCACCATGCCCGAGGCCTTCGGAGACCACCAGGCCCAAGGCCTGGGGAGACCACCAGGCCTGGGGAGATTCTGTGATACACTCATACACACCACCTGTTACTGTGAGTTTTATTGCTGTGGATTCTGTGATACACTCATACACACTGCCTGTTACTGTGAGTTTTATTGCTGTGGATTCTGTGATACGTTCACACATGTCACGTTTTTTTTTTGAGGGGGGGGGGCGCAGGTAGCTGGTCTGGCCTAGGGCGCAAAATAGCCTAGCACCGGCCCTGATGGTAGGATCAGAATTTTTGCGTAAACGACATGAAATCATGTATCTATACTGCCTGTTGCAATGGTTGAGGCTGGTGGTGATGGTGTAATGGTGTGGGAGATATTTTCTTGGCACACTTTGAGACCCTAATTACCAATTGAGCATCGTTTAAACACCATCACCTACCTGAGTATTGTGGCTAACCATGTCCATCCCTTTATGCTCACAGTGCACCCATTTTCTGATTGCTGGTTCCAGCAGGATAAACACCATGTCACAAAGCTCAAATCATCTCAAACTGGTTCCTTGAACATGACAACAATGAGTTCACTGTACTCCAATGGACTTCACAGTCACCAGATCGCAATCCAATGGAGAACCTTTGGGATGTGGTGGAACAGGAGATTCACATCATGGATGTGCAGCCGACAAATCCACAGCAACTGTGTGATACTATCATGTCAATATGGACTAAAATCTCTGAGGAATGTTTCCAACACCTTGTTGAATCTGTGCCATGAATATCACGTTTCTCCGGTTTTCAGCCATGCCCCCTAGTGGTGAGAGACATTCATGTCAAGTCTTCTCTTTCTGTAGTTGGCTATGCTGCCTTAAACTGCTCCAGGGTTCTGCTGCAGTGATCTGGAGTCACAAGGTCCAATCACACAGACCTGCTCCCTATCTAACTGCCAGCAGCACAGAGGTTCAGTGACCCGATGAGTTCTCATGGTGGCTATTGTCCTGTGTGTTCTTTTCCTGGTCCTGATTCCGGTTTCCCGCGTTGCTGCTTTACATTCATGTATAGTTTATCTGTTTGATCTTGGCTTGTTTTCCTGACTATCCATTTCTGCCTGATCCTTGTATATTGATCTGTTGCCAACCTCTGCCTAACTATTCTCTGACTCTATATCGCTGGATCTAGTCCTGACTAACACAACAAAGAAATGTGGAGAACGAACACTTAGAGCAAAAATGAAAAATACGAAATATAACCCCGTCGCCCAAAGCACCACAAGTGCGGTCCCAATCCGCACCAAATAAACAAAAAAAGAGAAAAAGTCGGTGTTCGGCGTGTCCGCGGTAGGGGGAAATATCTAATACTAAAACAAAATGAACATACAATAATTGTAAGAGGAGATAACATACAATATAGATAGCTGGGTTAGATGACTCGAAGTTCGTCAAAATGTTCCTAAAAAGGAAAAAAGAGTATAATAGTGAAGTCCAGTCATTAAAAAATGAGAAAATGAAGGGGGGAGATGGATCCACTCACACTTTCCAGAGCCTCGTTAGGCTTGATCACCTCGCCTGTGGGTGTTTACGTGGCTCACCCAGTAGCTCTCAGGGGTAGACCCGTCTCACAGCCTTGGTGTCCTTCCAGGATCTTGGGTCATCCACAGGTTCTCCAATATTTAGGTGCCAATGGTTCTCAACAACGCACTTATCTCAGGCCTTGGCATTCCTTTGGGGTCCTGGGTGTTCACAGGTCGTAACTTGTCGTAACTTGTAGAAATCTACAAAACTCAATGAGTTAAGGCAGAGTTCTGTCCTATTATTTAAACGTTTATTGGAACATAAAATAAAGGACAGAAACAATAAAATAACAGGTAACAAAACGCGTTTCACCCTTTAGGGCTTCATCAGTTGTTTTAAAAAAATAAAAATAAAGTAAATAACACAATAAAAGGAAAATACAATAATATAGGTGCGCTCCCCCTTAGGGTTAGTATTTATAGCCCAGTGTAGAAGGCATCTGGTCTTTTCAGATAGCTAATTATCACCACTCATTTCAGGTGGGTGGGAGCAGGTGCGGCTATGTCACGGCTTGCGGCAGGGGATCTGGAGCCCAGGTGCAGAGGCGGGAGAACAGTCTCAGGATCGCGGTACAAAAGGGTTTTCCAAATATCGTAGTCGTGGTCAGAAGGGTGGTCAGGGACAGGCGGCGAAACAGGAAAGGTCGAAGGGTAAGCCAAGAACTGGTACACAGGTAGCACATGAATAAGCTTCTCAATTAGTAACCACTGGAAGTGATACAACGCTGAAGCGAGGACTGAGTGTGACAGAAGGGTTTATATACGTGGTGGGGTTTGTCTGTTCACCAATTGGCTCCTCTAGAGAGGAGAGCCAATCAGGGCCTGAGTGGGTTTTGGTGCTGTTCCCCATCAGGTCCACCCAGGGGCTGAGGTTCCTCCCCTTGGGCCTGTTCCACCAATCCTGACCTCTGTACCCACCCCTGTGACGTCAGACGCCGGGAGCCGCCATGTCCCACGTGGAGACAGCGGGGCTGCGGCGCTGACTCTGTCAGTGCGGGCGTGGAGAGGGCCGCAATGGACCGGGCAGGGCCCTGGAGTATCCCCAGCCCTCGAGCCACGCGCCGGGGACGCCGGCGCGTCGGACCGCCACAGCCAGCCCTCGTGATGGGCAAGCCTCCCGGCTGTTGCCGCATCGCCGGGCGGCGTAACAGCCGGCGGGGTGGCCCGTCTGAGCCTGCGAGAGGTGAGCCCCCTGTTCGGCGTGACAGGCTATCAGTGATCATCACCACTCATTTCAGGTGGGTGGGAGCAGGTGCGGCTGTCAGTGAATCAGCCTGTGTGTGTGGGAACCCATTTCCGTAATCTACAGTGGAGCGCATTAATTCTACCGACATCCGCGTCCATTTCCGCGTTCCACCCTGGAACGCATGCGTTTCCGCCCACTCTTCCAGTCATATGGTGTCGTCATCACTTTCCTTCGGGGCGCCACATCCACACTACGCCGCACGCTCTGCCCCCCCATAACGGAGCAGGGAAAAAGACCCCGACCGTGGGGATGCTTGTATGGGAAAAAAAAGAAGAATAAGAGCGCAACCAATACCAAGGGGTCGCGCCAACAAACGCCTGCACACACATAAAAAAATAAAAAAATAATAAAAAAACAAGTTACGACCTGTGAACACCCAGGACCCCAAAGGAATGCCAAGGCCTGAGATAAGTGAGTTGTTGAGAACCATTGGCACCTAAATATTGGAGAACCTGTGGATGACCCAGGATCCTGAAAGGACACCAAGGCTGTGAGACGGGTCTACCCCTGAGAGCTACTGGGTGAGCCACGTAAACACCCACAGGCGAGGTGATCGAGCCTAACGAGGCTCTGGAAAGTGTGAGTGGATCCATCTCCCCCTTCATTTTCTCATTTTTTATTGACTGGACTTCACTATTATACTCTTTTTCCTTTTTAGGAACATTGACGAACTTCGAGTCATCTAACCCAGCTATCTATATTGTATGTTATCTCCTCTTACAATTATTGTATGTTCATTTTGTTTTAGTATTAGATATTTCCCCCTACCGCGTACGCGGACACGCCGAACACCGACTTTTTCTCTAGTCCTGACTAATCCTATGTGTTTTAATGTTGTATGGTTTTGGTTTATTTCAGTCAGTTTTGATTAGAGGCCATTAGAAGGACCTCTCCAGTTTAGGATTCCTGTTCAGTCTTGTTAACCTTCGCCCTTCCTCCTCCTCTGGATCTGTCATCCTTTCTGAGGCTTCCATAGATAGAAAGACCATTAAAGGATCTTTTCCCCAGTGATAGGGATTCCTTTAGTTTTCTTCTTTGCCATCCTGTCCCTTGTGTTTCAGTCTGGTTAATTTCTTGTCCCGGAATCTGTATTTCTTATCTGTCTTGTATTAAACCATCAGCTAACCTGCCTCAAGGGCTAAACTCCTCCTTGTTTCTACGATGTTTCAAGTTGGTGCCCACCGTGACAATGAAGAATTAAGGCAGCTTTAAAGGCAAAAGGGGGTCCAACCCAGCACTCGCAAGGTGTACTCAAAACAGTTCAATTTGGGCACAAGAGAGTTCAGGTGCGGCTCTAGGGCTAACAATTATAATGACTGAAAGTCCCTGTACAGTACAGATACAAGATGTTTCTGTGACTTCCTTACAGAAGCATTATGCCACAGATATTTTTATATTTTATTGGTATTTTTTGGAAGTCGCATTGCTAATAATCTTATGATCCCTACAAATCCCCATAATTTTATTATCACACTCACTGTATTTGACACAAAGGCTATTTCTGCATGTATGCTGATAATGCAGACCCCATGTTAAATTGCACAAAATAGGGGACACCATCTAATCTTTAGAATCTTTCATCCCAGTAAAGGAAAAATACATCAATTGTAAATTATTTAAGTGCACGTTATTTTAAAATTTAAACTATTTTGTAATAATCTGTAAGAAGATATTTTACGATATTTTTAATTGTTAGTTTTCCATACCATATTCCAAAAGGGTGTCCAACCCCCCCAATATATATAATATATATATTTAACAAAAGCACATGGTATTGAAGGGGTTAAAGGGATAAGCTAACCACCCCTGATTCCCTTCCCATTTTGACTCTTTAAAGAGCTTGGTGCTCGTTCGGATGTAATATGTTGCTAATTTCCTGTAAATCGCAGCTGGCATATGTCCATAGGGGATACTCAATGCCAGAGCACATTGAGAGCCATTGGCGGGAGCCAGCCCTCAACATCGCAGAACCTACTATCTGCACTTTTGAGCAGGTCTAATCTCCTCCACTTATTTCAACCCTATTAGAGAATTTATTATTTTAATCACTGTAGCAATACTTTGATCATCAATGGCTCAAGCTACTCCTACTGGCTGATTTAGTATCTTTGTGTTTATAGTGAATACACCTATATTTGTCATTATAATAAAACTGTAATAGAAAACTGTCACACAAACTCAGGTCCATCACTTCCTGTAGATGGCTAGACTCTGTCACTATTCCAAAAGTTCAGAAAGGATCACACGACAAAACATTATCTGCCTGAGTATGCCACAGTCCACGGCTGCCAGCAAAGCTTGAGAAAGGTCCTGTGACAAGAATGAAGCATCACACGGTTCCAAATAAAATTGCTCCTTTTCATACCTGACCTTGTGTGACCAGTTTCTCTGATTTCTCTGGCAAGTACCGGCTGGATAAAGTAAGTAGAGGTAACATCACTGCTCTATAACCGTGGAGACCCAGGTTCGAACCCAGAGCACCTCTCCAGTAAGTGTCCTTGGGCAAGACACCTAACAGTCCACACAATATTGGCTGTGGAGTCCAGAGGTAACGTCTCTACTCTTTGACCGTGGACAGACAAGTTAAAATACCATTCCGCACATCCCTCCAATACGACTTTCCAAGGAGTGTGTTCATCCTAACCACCAGGCCACTGCTCTACAATAATAGAAAGACGACCCGATCCCATTCAGAAGATGCCACCAGTGAGTGTTCTTGGGCAAGACACCTAACGATGTACATCTCACCGAGTGTAAGTTCCTTGGGAATCTGAATCAGGTCATAATCATGTGTCGTATTCCAATGTATCAACTCCTTGTACACTGATCTTGCAAAGTGCTGCAGAATATGTGGCGCTATATAAAGGATAGTAATAATAATCTCTATCTCCTTCAGTGTGTCTCTGAATGCTCTACAGCAAAGTACCTGGAGATTTTTTCCCCTAGATGTTGACAACTATGGGTGACTCTTGCTGGGGTATTACGGCAATGGCATTGCGTTAATGTCTTTGAATGCTGGGAGGTATAACTTGATTGAGGGATAGGTGGGATATTTTGCCAATGTTGGGAAATTACAGACAAAATTTGAATAAAAAGAAATTGATGTGGTACTTTGAGAATATGACTGGGCGACAAATTATTAACCCAAATCAGAATTCTAAGATTCTAACATGACGAATAGGTTTTTGGGTGTAACATGGACTGTACAGAAAGTGTGTTTTCAATGAAATTAACAAAATTTGGAATAACAAGCAGGCAATACTCGTGATTTGAATACGAAATATGGTTAGGTGTTCACAACCTATATGATATGTATATACAGTTGTGTTCAAAATTATTCAACCCCCACTGAAATTGAGTGTTTTGGCCAGTTTGACATTGTAAGCAAGATGACTGATCAAAATCAATTAAATCAAAGAGGCACGTGTAGGTCAGACAAACATAACATAACATTTATAATGAAATAACCACATTTTTCTTTTCTGTGCTCACATCATTATCAGTTTTATTCAACCCCCAAGTGACATTCAATCTTAGTACTTCGTACAACATCCTTTTACAGTTATAACAGCTTTTAAACGTGAAGCATAGCTTGACACAAGTGTCTTACAGCGATCTACGGGTATCTTCGCCCATTCGTCATGGGCAAAAGCCTCCAGTTCAGTCACATTCTTAAGCTTGCGCACTGCAACTGCTTTCTTTAAGTCCCACCAGAGGTTCTCAATCGGATTTAAGTCAGGTGACTGCGATGGCCACTCCAAAATGTTCCAACCTTTAATCTGCAACCATGCTCTAGTGGACTTGGAGGTATGCTTGGGAACATTGTCCTGTTGAAAGGTTCAATGTCTCCCAAGCCTCAGGTTTGTGACGGACTGCATCACATTGTCATCCAATATCTTCTGGTACTGAAGAGAATTCATGGTACCTTGCACACGCTGAAGCTTCCCTGTACCTGCAGAAGCAAAACAGCCCCAAAGCATGATTGACCCCCCGCCATGCTTCACAGTAGGCAAGGTGTTCTTTTCTTCATAGGCCTTGTTCTTCCTCCTCCAAACATAGCGTTGATCCATGGGCCCAAACAGTTCTAATTTTGTTTCATCAGTCCACAGAACACTATCCCAAAACTTCTGTGGTTTGTCCACATGACTTTTGGCATACTGCAGTCCACTCTTCTTATTCTTTGGAGACAGCAAGGGGGTGCGCCTGGGAGTTCTGGCATGGAGGCCTTCATTACGCAGTGTGCGCCGTATTGTCTGAGCTGAAACTTCAGTACCCACATCTGACAAATCTTTTCTCAGTTCCTCAGCAGTCACACAGGGACTTTTCTCCACTCTACGCTTCAGGTAGCGCACAGCAGTCGAAGTTAGCATCTTCTTTCTGCCACGACCAGGTAGCGTTTCAACAGTGCCCTTTGTCTTGAATTTGCGAATGATGCTTCCTATGGTCTCTCTTGGTATGTTTAACATCTTTGCAATCTTCTTATAGCCATTGCCCTTCCTGTGAAGAGTAATCACCTCTTCTCTGGTCTTCCTGGACCATTCTCTTGCCTTCACCATGTTTGTAACCACACCAGTAAATGTCTAGAAGGAGCTGAGTATCACAGTCATTTTAAAGCTGCCTAATTGGTGCGTATTATGCTTTATTGCTGCTCAGTGACATCCACCTGATTGAAAACACTTGAATGAACCTCTGTTCTTCAGAGTGGTAGTCTTTAAGGGGTTGAATAATTGTGTCAATGAAGAATTCACAAAAGAAACATTTACTACTGTATTACAAAACCAATTGATGTCATTTTAGTTGCATATGGTTCTTTAAAAAGTCCTTGTAGGATTTCATTCTGAATACAATTACAAATGTACACTAAATTCCCTAAAACCCTTTACAGCATTGGGGGTTGAATAATTTTGAACACAACTGTATTGTGTATATGGCTAAATATGACCTAGGTCAATGGTGGATACAATGTTATGCAACAGATGGTCGATAGATGTGCAATGTAAACCGGTAGTACACACTACGGAATTCAAATGCACTCTTACTGCATTCACCACAAAATTCTAAAATCCATTCAGCCCACTAACCACTAGCATTTCTTATTGGCTTTCATTTATAAATATCATGGAGCATAACTCAACTGAAAATATATGTGGCACAGGTTCCATAATTGTATGAACAAAGTATTTAATGGTTATTGATGCTTTTTCCATTACTGAAAACTGCAAAAGAAAAAAAAAAAAATTCAAGTTGTTAACCCCTTCACTACTAATCAAGTATACCTTCAAAAGCACATGCAGATGCCCAGACATCAAGTATACTCAATCTCGTCAGATTCTGGAACAATGCAAAATAATTTATGTAAAACTAAATTTGCAAATGGGCATGGACACACGAAGACCAAGCTATGATTGAAATGTAGTAGTGCTCGAGTTCTTTATCAAATAGGGCCTTACCTACAGTAAACAGAGGGACGTCACTCTATTTACTGTATGGGTAACGGCAAGTAATTTCTCTAACACCACTGGGTCCTGCCAGTGGTTTTATGGAAAAATCACTTGGTATGGAAGAGGTTGTTTATTCATAAGGCAGCGAGACAATATATCAAGCTTATACCCAGCATATTTTCTCTTCTCATTCTGTGTTACAAGACTACAGTAGCATATCGTTAACGCAAAGACGGGAAACAGTACTGGATGCTTTCACTTTGTAGGCCATGGGTGGGGAACCTTTTTTTGGCCCATGGCCATTTGGGGATTTATATCATCATTCAAGGGCCGTACAATATTTTTTTTCTATCATTATCATGCATGCATGCATCAGGGCACTTCTTTGGCAGGGGTAGCCTGGGGACCAGAGCAATGCAGCAGTACCCGGGTTGTGCTGCCGCTCCACAAGTATCATCCCCAAATAACTCTGAGAACAAAAGTCAGGCGATCAGGCTGCCTGAGGGACTGAGAGGTGGAGCATCCGACGAGCCATCCTGAAAAACTGGGATCAGCCGAAGAGTGGCACCAAAAACAGGGCTATGTCTAGGGGCAGTGGCAAAGCCATTATACAGATAGAAATTGGGCTATGGCTCAGGGCAGTGGCAACTCGGCACTGGGATGCAATGGGGTCAGTCTGTATAAAATTACACTGATTTTCCTTCAACCTACTCTCTGCCTCAGCAAGTAATGGGGGGGGGGGTAAAGGGCTATTTTCACTGAGCCTCGGTATAGCAGCTTTACTGGCTGCAGACAGCAGGTCGGCGTATTCTGAGTAGCCGTCTTCGCTGGTCCACAGCTCTCCAAGGCAAGGAAGGAGTTAAAGGCAAATCTGCTCATCCTGAGTAGCGGCATCCATCACAAGTATGTTTCTTACATATTTATTTTCTGTGTAAATCCGCATGTGTTTTTTTAATATCTTACATATTACTCTATTTCTGTACCTACTGTAAAAATTCAACATTCTTGCACCCAGGACATACTGGTAAAATACTTTATAAAGATAGATTTTCCTATGACAGGTGGAGGTTGACAGCTCTCTGAGCCAGCACGAATATACTATGCAATACGCTTCCTTGCCGCATGTAGAAATGTGGGTTTCTTGCGAGGGGCAGAAACATGAGCAGCCACAAGATCACTCTGAAATCATACTCGCCACCCTGGACATACTTGAAAACGAGAGAAATCTCAATGTATCCTTCCTGGTAAAATCCTTTCTAAAAAAAAAATAAAAAAAAAAAATCCTGTCTGTACGATTCCAAAGAAATTGAAAAGCCACATAATTGGGCATCCCCAATAAATACAACAAGATAACAAAATACTTTACTGTGGGACATTTGTGCATTTAGTCTTACTGCGCAGACATTGAGCATTTACTGTAAGTTTGCAGACTTTACCGTACAGAGGCTGCAGATTCTGTGTTTTATCGTAAAATAGGGTATTTTACAAACAGGGTGAGAGGTCTCTAGAGACTGTTGTAGCCACTGTGTAGAGAGTTGCTGTAGGACCACAATTGATGGTAGTTTAAGAGCAGTCCGATCGTGTGAGATATGACAGTGGAGTACATAGGACAGGTATTGGCGGCCCTGTATCTTGCAAAGGCTTGGCTGCCCTGTTAAGCTCACCATTAGGAGGAGCAGACACCACTCCGCAGACCAGGAATGTGTATAAGTGGCAATAGGGAGGAGATTAGTGTAGAAAGTGGTAATTTGTGTGCTAGAGTTTTAGTGTGGCATAAACTGGATTCAATTCTGTTCTCACCATGAGTGACGCCAGGGCAGGGTGATGTGTGTTTTTAATCTGATTGGCCAGAGGGAGTGTATGCTTTCACCCTCCTCGCCAAAAAAATGCTTTATGTATAGGCTTCTTTATAGAAAACCTAGATAAAGAAAAACAACATAGGTGATTGAATTACATAATTAATTAGATCTAAAGAGGTACTCCACATACATTTATGTCCAGGCATACTGCCAGTAACAGCTTGGAGCTATCAAGTGCTAAATAAACTTATTCAGGACATACATATACTGTAGAATCTGAAAATCATACAGGGTTATTCAGAGAAAGGTGAAAACCAGGAGAATTGGCAGGAGAAGAGAACAATCTAGACCAAATAGCTAATTTGGAAAGTGAGATAAATGGGAGAAATTTTCTGGTTTGCCTATTTTGACATTTTCACTTCTCCAGTCATTCTCCAGAGTTTCACCTTTCTCTGAATAGACCATATAGTATACTTAAAGATGCTCATGTTGGATCGGAAAAACTTCCATAAAGCGTTACAATATCTCTATTGTGCAGACTATGTCCAGGAAATCCCTGACTGATACAGTAAGCATAGCAGCCAGGAAGTGGTTGAAGAATTTTAACGAACTCCTTGTCTATTAATAAAGCTGTAAACGCTTCATATGAATTTTTGTCATTTCTCTTCTGGCAGATCTCAAAAATTGGGTTTATTAAAACAAAGTACTAAGGAAATCTTCAATTCTGGTTTGCAATTCCATTTAGCACAATATAAAATGTTATCCCAAAATAGGTTTCTCTGATACTGTCAAAGATACTTTAGAATTATCTTGAATTTTGCATCCTTTGACATAGGACTTAGGCTAGGGTCAGACTGAGGCAGTGCGAACGCGCGTTCTGGCGCACATAATCACGGCCGCACTAGCAGCAGATGCCGGGCAATGACGGCCAATATACGAAGTACGGTCGCACAAAAGTCCGGCCGCGCAACGCAAGTGGAAAATGAACGCATTTTTTCGAGAACGTTAAACCGCTGGTACTGACGTACAGAGTGCGCTGCGGCCGCATAGCAGCGTGTGTGCGTGATTAGGAGATGTCAGACGCTGCTAGTGTGCGGCCAACATAACGTTCAAACAGCCGGATTTCCCTAGACTTCTTTTCACCCCATCGTCATGAAATACGTCCAGAATTGCGCATCGTCTGACCACTTAAGCGTATTCCGTGAAAAAATGCGTGCGCACGCATCGACGTACATTTTGACGGTGGCCGCAGAAAATGCGCTCATCTGTCCCTAGCCTAATGGTTCTGTGATACAGTATGTGCTTTATTTGGAGTCTAATCTTTCATCAACTGATTTATGGCTAAGTGGATGTAGTTCATGTGCACCATTCTTTCCCCAGCTTCTGGATAAGCGTCAAAACAGTAAATTAATTTGCATTCTTGCATCCCAATAGATTTAGCAAGACAGTAAGAAACTGGTTAACAGCATTCATTGCTTTCAGCTTGCAAAAACTGCCACCTGCTGGTAATTTAAGGAATGGTTTTCTCAAGATGCAACAGCTACGACTCTGGCAAAGGTAGAAATGTGAACACAAATTCCAGATTTTCCAACTACAAAGTGTATACTGCACATCCTAAGGGAGGTCACATTAAATGGTGATCAGACATTTGGAGAATAAACTTTCAGGGTTATTCAGAGAAAGGGGAAAACCAGGAGAATGGCAGTAGAAGAGAACAATGTAAACCAAATAGTCAATTTGGAAAGTGAGATAAATGGGAGAATTTCGCTGGTTCGGGTATTTTGACCAAGAATTTTCACCTCTCCAGTCATTCTCCTGGTTTTTGCCTTTCTCCGAATAACCCTGACAGTTAAAGTTTTTTTGCAACTTCCAACCTCTCATTGAGCCATCATGTTCTTTTACTACAATTTAGGAAAGTTCATAACAAAACTATCCCAATAATAAATAAGCACGATTCTACAACCGGACTTTTTAGGCTTCCTATTTTCGCATATAAAGATCATTGTTAAATGTCCCCACTTTCTTGTTTATGAATGTTTGCCAAAAGGCATTCAAGTAACATGTAATAGGATTACATGACATAATGCACATTTCTATGTATGACCCATAGAATAAACCGTACAGGACCACACCTATACATCATGGGCTGGGCAGTAATTATTATGTCAATTACTTTTGGGCTCAGCTTTTTTGTAGGAATCCCATGTCTTTGCGCATCCTGTACTCCGTATAGGACTCGTAAAAGCAGTACTAGTGTTAGAATAATGAGCGATCCCAAGTCATTTGTTACACAAAATTAAAGGCCCAAAGCCTGTCTTGAAGGGATTTCATTGATGTACAATACCTTTACATAAGGATATGGCAGTCATGCAATTTATATTAGTGTAGAATACAGATTTTAGTATTAAAAGGTGCCTCCTTGCCCTGTGCATGTATGTATAATAGTTTTATTCCATGAACAATTATAACCTAGGAAACACACAAATACTTAAACCTTGTAGGCAGCACTCCGCGATCTTGTTGTGTGCAGTGTTTAAGGCGAATTACTATATACGTATCTCTATATACAAATACATTTGTAATACGTCTGCGCGTGCACCCATCACAGCTGCTCACTCAGCCCTCCCGCTCAGTAGTTAGAAGAACTCCTCTCCCCAACGAGTGGAAACCGTGGGTGCACGCACACACACATCAACAATAGACTGCCCACCGGGCAGGCTTAACAACTAGTATACAATAAAAGTAAAAAGAGAAATAATGACTGCAAGATCTAGATAATATAACATCTGCATCCACAGTTTTTAATTTGTTGGAATAATAGTTACAGATAAACAGTGTCACTCCGTATACAATTACCAATACTTTTATACATCTCATATTTCAGTAACATCAACACTATTTACATAGCACAAATGTACATAAAAATCTTTCTAAAGTCAGTGCATTGCCGTTATATTTTATACAAGAATTTACAAAGTGAACATTGTTAACTGTTAATTTAATAAATTCCTAATTTATAAGTTTGTATAATTTAAAAAAAATAATTACAAAATAAAATAAAAAAGTCAAACTTATTCATCAACATAAATAAAATGATTTAGTGATTATTTTAACAATAGCCTTTTTTGCTTTCCAGTATAGATTGTTCAAAAGGAATTTATGCACTGTTGAATAAACAATCAAGATATAAGCTTTATAGTTAAAGGATTGGGGCAAATTAAAGGCAAGAGAGAAAATACAATACTTTCCTATTTTTTCATTTTGATACAATCTCAGACGTGTCCTAATAGTTACCAATAACATTCGAAAGATTTTGAAAATCTCACCAAAATTGAGTTGGATTTTTGTATTTTTTTATTTTTTCTATTTGCAAAAATAAATTATGAGCGAGGCGGGAAGATTGATATGTAAAATATTTACAAGACTGTCGGCATTACAAGAAATGCTACTCAAACCTGGTACCTTGGTACTAAACATTGCAAAAATGTAGTAGTAAATCCTATTGTGCTAGCCTGGTAACCATGAACTGTGATCAACTAGAACAGGGGTCAGCAACCTTGGCTCCCTGATGTTTTGGGAACTACATTTCCCATGTGGCTCAGTCAGCCTAATGAGTGACTGAGCATCATGGGAGATATAGTTCCCTAAACATCAGGGAGCCAAGGTTGCTGACCCCTGAACTAGAAGATAAAGGAAATAAGAACATAGATGTTAATGGGCCGTCCCAAGATGTGTAGTAACAGTCTCAAACCGTGTGTTTCTGAAGGAAAGTGGCAAATTCGACAGTCACAAATATGAAAATAATGGAATAACTAATCTTTCAGTGCAAAGGTAGGGACTTCCTGCATCTCAATTTTTTATATCTGAACGTTTAGCAAACAATGAAAACAGTGCAAAGTTAACAAAATGTTATAACGGAGCCTAAGTGAAAATGAACGGATCCAGTATGATTGATTGTAATAAGGTGCTTCATCAATCCAACCAGCATGGACCAGCAGAGCTTTATGCAATACTGAAAAAGCAACCAATAAGGTAACCTGTGACTCTGAAACCAGTGTAAGTAATGAGGACAAGTTTGGGAAGTGTCGGTCTGCATGGTGATAAAATGGTTGCAGAGATATGCCAATTATGGGTTAGAAGACAGAAGATCAGTGGGGAACCGAGTGTTTGAAGTAACCGTGTGGAAACCAAAAGCATCACAAGCATGGGCAGACTGTGCAAAACTGCAAATGGGCTGTTCTTGTACCTCTAAACTATTTATGTTGTGCTTATTGCCTTAATTAAAGAAGGAAAATAAAATACTACATTTTGTAAAATCAACATGGGGACTTCAAAGTAGGTGAAGATCGAAGGTCATGATACAGCAGCGAAAGAAGTCATTAAATCCTAATGAAGGACTAAAACGCTCATTGGAGCGAGGGAAAAGGTTTACTTTTGGAGTAAAATTAAATCCTCCACCTGGTGTGCTGTTCTGCAGCAGTATTGTACAAGACAACGATTGACTAAGGGTGTTTTTAAAGTGTAAAAACAGAGTTAACTTGAGGGATTGCAAGGATAAGATCTTCTGGATATACCAGAAGTCATCACTGAATCTCCCTAGAAAACGTTATGACACTCAATTACTCCTACAATGCCATAAAACAATCTTTAACCATTTCAGGCACAGTGGTTTCAGATTGAAGCCACTGTAAATTACATTGTGTTTCAGGTTAATAAAAATTTTATTTTATTTTCAGGTCATGGGCCTGAACGAATAGAGGAGGATAGCTTTATTTCGGCGTTGGAACCATATCACTTGCACTCAAACATGTGCAAAATGCAATAAAAACGGGGATCTAGGGTTTACCCTGCAAATCTTTAGAGCAGTCCACAGAAATGCTTGAAAATACATTGAAAGATACCCCATGTCATCGAAAGGACAACGCAAAAAACAGGTTTTGTGTTGCCTTTGACATCCCATCAAATAAAACGTATGTAATGCATATTTTTAATAGTATTCTGGATGCAATATTCCTAAAATTTGCAGTATTTTTGGAAAATCTTTCTGCAAGTGGCAGTTCTAAAAATATCTTGTCTGCTTGCCATCAACCGTTCACCCTCTGAAGAGCTCTGGAGAAGGACGTTTAAGGTTATAATACAGTCTATGAAAGTCCCTACCATGATGACTGTGGTTTCGATGGTCAAAGTAACTCAAGGGCGTTACTGCATGCAGCTTTCCAGACACAATAAAATGAGTTATTGTAACCGAAAGATTGGAGAAGTAAAGGGTTGCCCCTTACTCTTGTACTAGATTTGCCAAACGACCCTGAAAACTTGACAACTATATAAATGTGCAACATGGTTACATAAGGGAGGACCATAGGCGCCATCACGACATTGAAATGTTTTTTCACAGTCCCACCCACACCTTAAGTAAATACATTAGCAAAAGACTAGATTCTGAGTAAGGTGTAAATGTAACCAATGCTCTGGTAAACTTTCAAAAGCAGTTAAAGTGTAGAAATTAAAGATTTACCAAAGTATTCGTTACATTTACATCTGGTTCTTCACTTCCAATGCCATTGTATAAATAGTACGGGTTCGCACACACTGTTAGTGTCTGAGTGTATAGTCTCTTGGATCCCCCAATTCTGCAAAACAGAGGAGACAAATGTGTAGACCTGCAACATTAGGATAGCAAGAGAAAGACTCTTTATTCCACCATAATGGACCTGGGCAGCACTGCCCGTGATCACGGTGGTGAAATAAAGATTATTTTTTTGTTGTTGGTTTTCTTGTGTTGCGTGTCTACACGTTTGTCACGTCCTATGACAATGGGGCACAGCTGGTCGTTTTGTAACGGATATATCTGGTTCTGTATAAACATTTACCAGTAATGGCAAAACTTGCTTATAAAATGGTCACAATTCCATTTTAAATGTTTTTTTACAAGGAGAAAACATTAGGCTTAGTAACTATGAAAGTATTAACATTTTTGCAAAGCTTAGGTCAAATTACAAATGCACATTTTCTCAATAGTAAGCCTGTATATTATTTCTATCTACATACATACGTCTAGATCATCCAGCTTTGGTGTACCGTGCTATACAAAGAAAATACTGGCAATTCTCACTTTACCATATGGTGCCTTCTACAGCAAAGCACAGCAGTTCTAAACCATTAGACAAGGAACCAACCTCAGTTTTAACCTATGTGTAGACGATGCCTGATCTACCTTGCAATCAAGTACTGGCAATTTCACATTATAAATTAAAGAAGCCTTCTCCAGTATGAGTGGTTATTCCCAAGGATAAGAGTTTAATGCAGGAGCTTTACAGAAACATTTTATATTAAGTTCTTTTTACAGATGTTGTGGGTCTGTTACGGTTTAAGAGTCAATTATTTAAAATATTTATGTCCGCACTGTACGCCAAAAAAGCATCCACTGTCAATTATTTTTAATTTAAAATAATTGTAATTTTGACTTAAATGTATTTATATATAAATTAAAGTAGTGGAAATATATAAGACTCACAACCACTATTAGAACAGCTTATCGCACCTAATAAAATGCAAGGAGATGAGGACAGTCTTTCGAATTTTTCATACTGCATTATAAACTGTATATTTGATGGTTATCAGAATTTGTGAATATTTAGATTTCTGTAAACCTTATGTCCATATCACCATGACACTAAAACCCTTGTGTATAGGGCACCGGACCCAAATTATCAGTGTCTGGCAGGCTAACATCGCATTAGCCCATCTAACATCCTCATTACATCTGGTGCCATGGGTGAGAGTCATGCTTGCTAAGGTATTCTATAGGTTTTGCTACACAACTTGGAGAGGACACACTCATCATTCTTGCACTATAACTGCAATAATCTGTAGAGTTTATGAGGAGTCTTAAATGATTATTATGTTATATTTAACCCCTTCACTGCTGAGCCATTTCACGTCTTAAAAAAACAAAATTTTTCTTTTCTGTATTATTATTGTTATTTTTTTTTTTCTTTACTTTAAACATGGTCATGTTTGGTATCATTGGAAAGGCCATGCTCTGGCCATTCTAATGATAATGATAGCAAATATGACCCTGCTAGCTGAAAACAATCGTGAGATATCTGGGTTCAAAAGGAACCCTTATCTCCACCCCTATCTTTCCTTAGGAGTCAATGAGGACGTTCCCCACACGTCCTCAGCAGTGAAAGGGTTAATCTTGGTTCTTCTGTGCTGTGAAATTGGTGTTTAAAGCTGTAAACAGATACCAATAAAAACTGAAGAGTTACGGTTACTCCATGCATCTGCTGGCTTTATCAGAACTCAGTAAATGGATATTAAAAAAATCAATTATTTTGAAGAAAAATATTTTACTCTTGAATATTTTGTTTAAAAAAAAAGGAAGAGGTATTTTGAAGGAGGTATGGTTGAGGGAAAACCACATTCCTAACAGTATTCAAACTCTGCAGTATAACATAATAGGATTTGTTCACCTATATTTTTTTTATCTAGAATTCACTCTAAGGTTACAGCTCATATTCTCTGAGTAATGTTATACAAACATTATGCAAATAGTTGATTGCACAGAAGCAGATGCTTGTGGGCAACTTGTAAAATAAATAAAATGAATAAAAGTTGACAATTTGGAGGCAGAAAAAAAAAAATTCCAACAAAAAAAAAAAAAAACAGACCTTTAAAATAATTCTATTGTCATATCACCCTCTTCTTGTGTTACCCAAAAAAGTCTACATGCATCGGGGACCTGTTCACAAATGTAGCGTTAGATAAATTTATAGAGGCTTAGGAAGTTCCATTCTTTCCTACTTGCTTTACTCCCAATTTTTCCTGTACATGACAAACAATCCCACTGTGCACTGGTGGCTTAACCATTTCATTGCAGCACGCAATATTTCTTATAGTCTGATTCAAAGTCTTCATCCATGCTGCTAGTGTCCGCCATCTTCTTTCCATCTATCTTTGGCAGAAATTGTGCATAGTCTACTCCTTGTTGCTCATAGAAGAGAATGTAGGCAGAATCTGTATCTATTTCATCAGGATGCAGCTCCTAGAAAAGAAAAACATTTATAAAATTCGAAATTTAAAAGCCGTAAGAAATCATGGATGAGAGATAATGGTGTATATAAAAACCCCATCACAAAAAACTGAAAAATGGCCCCTCGTTTTGCCATTTACAAACATAATTGTACATTCTGAAAAGTCTGCAAGTACATTCATAGAATTCCCAAAGCTTTAGCATTAAAACTTTAAGGATAGGAAAGTATCCATAAAAAATGCGCTAAGTGACTAGAAGAGTAATCTTTGGATCTCTTTTCCATGGCTAAAAGGGTAAATAAATCAGAAGCCAATCATTTTGGGGGCGACGCAGTATCAATAATGTGCTACGACAGTGTTCCCAACCACGGTCCTCAAGTACCCCCAACAGGCCAGGTTTGCAGGATATCTGAAGCACAGCACAGGTATGATTCGCTGCTCAGTGATTGCAGAATTCAGTCGGCTTTTTTCACAAGGTAATCCATAAAATCTGGCCTGTTAGGGGAACTTGAGGACTGCGGTTGGGAACCACTGTGCTATGAAATCCTAAGTGAGCCACAATAATGAACTACAACAAAGCACAAAATTTAAAACTACAAAAAGTAAATTCTCTTTCGCCATCAGCTTGTTAGTTGTCAGAATCGGAACAATTTTTTTAATCCCCCTAGTGGTTTTCAGTGTATGGCTCAGGGTTAAATTTCATTGCTGAAAGCGGTAACCAAGCCACACTCGGACTGGATACATACCTTTTACCTGCGCTCCCTCGCTGTCCCCTGCAATCACCTCTGAGATCGCGGCGTCCTGCTTCCTGTTCCCTTCTTGCAAGAAGGGAACTAGGAAGCCGCAATTGCACAGAGAACGCGATTGCGGAGGACAGCGAATGAGCGCAGGTAAAGGTATGTATCCAGCCCGAGTGTGGCTCAGGGTTACCGCTTTCAGCAATGAAATTTAACTCCAAGCCACACTCCGGAAAACAGCCAGGGAGGTTAATTGCTTGCATAAAATCCCTGTTATAATTTAGTGTATGTGCGCTGCCTTTTCAGGAGTAATTTTCAGTTTTATTGCAGTAATGAATGGGGCTATTGTATCAGATCTATACATTTTTTTCCTAGGCAAAGCTTGATTATACATCACTACCTAAGATACAATAGTGTTTTCTTTCAATGTACACACAGCTGGGAGTTCTCTGTTGGCTGTGTTCTCTATCAAAATGGACATCCGGTTACCATGAGTAAAACAAGGAAGCCTAGCCTTTTTGATTTGCCCAAACATTTCTAAAAATGAAACTTGGGATGTGGGTGCATATACAGGTGTATCTCAAATTAAAATGTCGTGGAAAAGTTAGGCATCTTTATTGTGCAAGAGCATCTAGGGAGACTTAACAATAGTTTAAGTTAAAATTAGCAGGGAATCCGTGGTGGGGTCAGGTGGGGTTAATATTTCTAGATTGTAAAGTTCCCATGGAAAAACGGAAATAAGGCTTCCATTCCCCCGTAACCATTTGTCATATGTTATCCTGTCTCAAAGTATTGTAATATTCAAATGGTCTTAAAAACCAAAAAGCTACAGAACACAAAACCATAGTGCAATATTTGGTGACACAAATAGGTATATACAGGTGTATCACAATAAATTAAAATGTCGTGGAAAAGTTCATTTATTTCATTAATTCAACTCAAATTGTGAAAATTATGTATTAAATAAATTCAATGCACACAGACCGAAGTAGTTTAAGTCTTTGGTTCTTTTAATTGTGAGGATTTGGCTCACATTTAACAAAAACCCACCAATTCACGATCTCAAAAAAGTAGATTGGCAAGGTCAGCATAATCAACTCAAAACACCTGCAAAGGTTTCCTGAGCCTTCAAAATGGTCTCTCCGTTTGGTTCACTAGTCTACTCAATCATGGGGAAGACGGTCTTCTGGACAACTGTCAGATCAGCAATCATTGACACCCTTCACAAGGAGGGTAAGCCACAAACATTCATTGCCAAAGATGCTGGCTGTTCACAAACTGCTGTATCCAAGCATTTTAACAGAAAGTTGAGTGGAAGGAAAAAGTGTGGAAGACAAAGATGCACAACCGAGAGAACCGCAGCCTTGAGAGACTTGTCAAGCAAAATCAATTCAAGAATTTGGGTGAACTTCACAAGGAATGGACTGAGGGTGGGGTCAAGGCATCAAGAGCCACCACACACAGACGTGTCAAAGAATTTGCCTACAGTTGTCGTATTCCTCTTGTTAAGCCACTCCTGAACCACAGACCACGTCAGAAGCGTCTTACCTGGGCTAAGGAGAAGAACTGGACTGTTGCCCAGTGGTAGAAAGTCCTCTTTTCAGATGAGAGCAAGTTTTGTATTTCATTTGGAAACCAAGGTTCTAGAGTTTGGAGAAAGGGTGGAGAAGCTCATAGCCCAAGTTGCTTGAAGTCCAGTGTTAAGTTTCCACAGTCTGTGATGATTTGGGGTGCAATGTCATCTGCTGGTGTTGGTCCACTGTGTTTTTTGAAAACCAAAGTCACTTCACCTTTTTACCAAGAAATTTTAGAGCACTTCATGCTTACTTCTGCTGACCAGCTTTTTAAAGATGCAGATTTTGTTTTCCAGCAGGATTTGGCACCTGCCCACACTGACAAAAGCACCAAAGGTTGGTTAAATGACCATGGTGTTGGTGTGCATGACTGGCCAGCAAACTCAACAGACCTGAACCACCTAGAGAATCTATGGAGTATTGTCACGAGGAAAATGAGAAACAAGAGACCAAAAAAAATCAGATGCGCTGAAGGCCACTGTCAAAGAAACCTGTGCTTCCATTCCACCTCAGCAGTGCCACAGACCGATCATCTCCATGCCACGCCGAATTGAGGCAGTAATTAAAGCAAAAGGAGACCCTACCAAGTATTGAGTACATTTACAGTAAATGAACATACTTTCCAGAAGGCCAACAATTCACCAATAATGTTTTTTTATTTATTGGTCTTATGAAGTATTGTAATTTGTTGAGACAGTGAATTGGTGGGTTTTTGTTAAATGTGAGCCAAATCATCACAATTAAAAGAATCAAAGACTTAAACTAGTTCAGTCTGTGTGCATTGAATTTATTTAATACACAAGTTTCACAATTTGAATTAATGAAATAAATGAACTTTTACACCACATTCTATTTTATTGAGATGCACCTGTATGCAACATACGACTTTCTAGCTTGCATATTTAACACACTTACATATTACTAAGAAAGTCAAGGAATATTACACTGCTGTGTATTTTACATAATACCAGGAATTTACTTTGGTATGTATAATGGGGCCAAAGTAATCAAAAGAGCAAAGAGAAAGATCCGTAGAAACATTCTGTCGCAATACAGCAAGACACTGCTTACCTTACAACTGCTGTCATTGTAGCAGTACCATTTTTCATTTGGATTTTTGGCATAAGTGACATAATGACCTCCACCCAGTATCCCCGAATGGCACTAAAAATAAAATAAAAAACTGCTAAATATTAAACAGCACAGCCACTTGCATATAACCTTTGTTATGATGAACTGGATTTCAACATAAAACCACAAAAATAGTATTTATCCATTTTATGTTCACGCTAAAATCCATTTACACTACACATATTTTATGTAATAAAGATTTCAAGTCATTGCCCTGAATCAATTTTTTTATACACATTTATAACACCCATGAAAATCAGACAATATTTCATGACTTGTGTCTACAAGGCAGTGCACATCAGCCTGTGCATAGAAATTAAGGTGCGATTGCACTATATTTGTCATGATATGGCATGCCTTTCTGCGATCAAATATCAATTTCGATTTTGTGATGTATCCACAAAGAACAATGTGTTTATCAGATTACACGGCTTTCATTACATTTCTGCTTGGAATCAGAATTATAGATGTGACTTCACTTAAAGACTGGCTCTCTCCTCCCATTACGGTGCATGATTAGCCATCTGTAACTACAGTTGTGTTCAAAATAATTCAACCCCCAATGCTGTAAAGGGTTTTAGGGAATTTAGTGTACATTTGTAATTGTATTCAGAATGAAATCCTACAAGGACTTTTTAAAGAACCATATGCAACTAAAATGACATCAATTGGTTTTGTAATACAGTAGTAAATGTTTCTTTTGTGAATTCTTCATTGACACAATTATTCAACCCCTTAAAGACTACCACTCTGAAGAACAGAGGTTCATTCAAGTGTTTTTAATCAGGTATTGAAAACACTTGTGGATGTCACGGAGCAGCAATAAAGCATAATAAGCACCAATTAGGCTGCTTTATAATGACTGTGATACTCAGCTCCTTCTAGACATTTACTGGTGTGGTTACAAACATGGTGAAGGCAAGAGAATGGTCCAGGAAGACAAGAGAAGAGGGGATTACTCTTCACAGGAAGGGCAATGGCTATAAGAAGATTGCAAAGATGTTAAACATACCAAGAGAGACCATAGGAAGCATCATTCGCAAATTCAAGGCAAAGGGCACTGTTGAAACGCTACCTGGTCGTGGCAGAAAGAAGATGCTGACTTCGACTGCTGTGCGCTACCTGAAGCGTAGAGTGGAGAAAAGTTCCCGTGTGACTGAGGAACTGAGAAAAGATTTGTCAAATGTGGGTACTGAAGTTTCAGCTCAGACAATACGGAGCACACTGCGTAATGAAGGCCTCCATGCCAGAACTCCCAGGCGCACCCCCTTGCTGTCTCCAAAGAATAAGAAGAGTCGACTGCAGTATGCCAAAAGTCATGTGGACAAACCACAGAAGTTTTGGGATAGTGTTCTGTGGACTGATGAAACAAAATTAGAACTGTTTGGGCCCATGGATCAACGCTATGTTTGGAGGAGGAGGAAGAACAAGGCCTATGAAGAAAAGAACACCTTGCCTACTGTGAAAGCATGGCGGGGGGTCAATCATGCTTTGGGGCGGTTTTGCTTCTGCAGGTACAGGGAAGCTTCAGCGTGTGCAAGGTACCATGAATTCTCTTCAGTACCAGGAGATATTGGATGACAATGTGATGCAGTCCGTCACAAACCTGAGGCTTGGGAGACGTTGGACCTTTCAACAGGACAATGATCCCAAGCATACCTCCAAGCCCACTAGAGCATGGTTGCAGATTAAAGGCTGGAACATTTTGGAGTGGCCATCGCAGTCACCCGACTTAAATCCGATTGAGAACCTCTGGTGGGACTTATAGAAAGCAGTTGCAGTGCGCAAGCCTAAGAATGTGACTGAACTGGAGGCTTTTGCCCATGACGAATGGGCGAAGATACCCGTAGATCGCTGCAAGACACTTGTGTCAAGCTATGCTTCACGTTTAAAAGCTGTTATAACTGTAAAAGGATGTTGTACTAAGTACTAAGATTGAATGTCACTTGGGGGTTGAAAAAAACTGATAATAATGTGAGCACAGAAAAGACATTTGTGGTTATTTCATTATAAATGTTATGTTATATTTGTCTGACCTACACGTGCCTCTTTGATTTAATTGTAAGCAAGATGACTGATCAAAATCAATGTCAAACTGGCCAAAACACTCAATTTCAGTGGGGGTTGAATAATTTTGAACACAACTGTATGACAACTAATAGTTAAATTGCAAAGCTGTGCACAAAAGGCTTTTAATTATACTGTAGATGAGGATTTGACAACTGTTGCAAAGTGCACATCTCTATAAAAGCAAAGATTCCTATAAAGATTTGTGCGTAATAATCTAAGGACATAGGAGTTGTAGGTACAATCCTAGAAGCCAGTGACCAGCTAATCTTACAATTAATCAAGACATTATGTAGACACCCCTATGGAATCACAAAAAACATGTTTTAAGGGTTGTTCAGCAGCCAAGGATGTTCCTGGTCTACATTAGCTAGGGATGCCAAATCACCCATGGTTTCCTGGCCACATAAGTCATGTCGATGTGCAGGGAGAGGGAAAAAAGTGAATTCTGCTATACATAAACTTTGTAGGCTGCAGGTGATAAATCAAAGTGTAATTTTATTAATTGGCATTGATTTCCTCCTACAGTATATTCATTTTACAAACTGTAGGGCAGATCCTTCATTGCAAGAAATGGTATGTGCTCAGGAAAATATGACCGATCTGCAAGTGAGTTTGACAGCCCTGGTCTAGAGTGTGTTTTTATTCTCTTTTGGTTTTTAAAGGATGTTTATTTCCTGACCTTGGGGAACAGGACGTTGATACGGAGGCACAGCAAGAAATGTCCAAGAGGCGAGTGAGCCGAGGAGAGGTCTGTAAATAACCCTGGGAACGAAGGTCACCCACCCCAACCACAGTAAAATGGATTATGCCTTTCCCCCAGCATCAGAGGTAAGGGGCAACAGAAAGTTATGGATAGGACTTTCTTTTTTGGGAGGAAAATTGACTCTTAGGCCATGCATTCCCTGATCAACTCAAAAGTGTTAAGAAGCAGAAGGGGGGGGGGGGGCTTAAATAGAGTCCTAATACCGCAAATGTCCAATCTAAGCTTCTCCATAGCCAGAACTTAATAGCAGTCATGAATATAAAAGATGGAAGGCAGGTGTAGTTGCCATATTTGTGCACATACCTCCCCAAAAATGGCTTCTTGGCAGTGGAGAGGTTATAGGGAACTGCACAATACATTTGGGTCTGCAGAAGGACAGAGTGTTTAAAAGACCCCAGGATGTTTCAAGAGATGTGGGTAGCCCTGAAACAACATGCAGTTAATGCATAAAAACACTGACTATAGCTACACACCTCCAAGTGGCAGAGGTCTTCCTACTTTAAAAAGGGAAGATACCCAGAACAACTCCTTTATCAGATTGAGGCGCTGTAAGCCAAAAGGATGATCGGAGTCCCAAGCGTAGATTGGAAACAAGTCAAACCACTGACCAGGCATCACTGCAGCTCAACATGGCAGAACCTACAGTGGGTTGTAGAAGGCAGTAGGTCCACTTTACTAGGACCATCTTTAGATGGAGGTGTGGAGATACATATACTTCATAGCACTATACGACACAAGGGTACTGTCGTACACTTTCTAGACTGAAAAACGAAATGCAGACTTAATCCTTTGGTGAGCACCCAGATACAAAAGTGCCAGATAAATCCCTGCAGCTCGTAACTGCAGAAGTGACTGATTAAAAGGGAGAGGGAGACAAGGAGATGACTGGGGGCAAATGAAACAGCAAGAAGAGAGTTAATAGGAAGCAGACATGTCAGCGGACAGTAGGCCTTTTCCACCGCCGTGCCTCTTGGGGCCCCAAGGAGAGATCTTGAGAGTCACTGGCACCCCGAAGCTGTAGAGTGTGCTTTTATTGTATTTTTTTTAATTTCTGTAACATTTGGAAGAACATATATTTTGATGAAAAAAAAAAATCCCCATGCGAATAATGAAGTTTGAAGCTAAAAAAGGTATAAGGGAATAAAGATAGATCCAGAAATTGTTCAGACACAGACCCCAGCCTCTGTGTCCCCACTGCCAGAAGGAAGCACAAAAAGGATTAAACGGTCATCCTGCATAAAAGATTAATTTATATCATGCTATGCATGGAATAGCCATAAAATGACAGGGCTGTTGATAGCCATTCTTATATGAAAACATATATGCACTTTTCAGCAACAAACCAGAACAGTCAGAGCTCAGATCTGAAATGGTATAAACCTTGGGAAAAATGAGAACGTTGCACCTGCTGTTTTAAGCAGATTTTCACGTGCTCCTCACAATCTGCTGTGTAATAAAGGAGCATCCTGCCAAGACAGTACTAAAGCTAGGAGGTGCTAAAAGATTAGAAATGTTAAAATTCTACATCATTGGCATTTTACTGGAGAAAGCTTTAAATTTTATTTTTTATAAAGTGGCAAAAAACTAATTTGTATGAAAACTATGTAAACGGCAAAAAGGTCTTGCTTTAAAAATATTAAAATATCAAAGAGTGGGTACCACACCAACATTGAGCCAGAGATAAGTTAACTGTCAGTTTCCAACACAATGGGATTGGGCAGTGGCACAATAAAGAGGATGAAGTATGATCAGGAACTACCTGTAGACAGAAGAATAGGGAAGAGGTACAATGGGAGGTGGTGAGAGAGATGGGTCAAAGGAACATCATAAACTTCAGCTGTAGCTCAATTAAACCCTTAATCTAGCACAACGTCCATCTGTATGCAGGAGTTCTCCAGCTTTTACCTGGACTATTGGTATAAAATATCCGGTTAAAAAGTACCAAGGGAAAAGGGAATATGGTAGCACATTTGTTCCACACTAATTTTTTTGTTGACCTGCAGAAAAGAAAAACCTGGAGACATTGACTTTCTTTAAACTCTTTAGAATATTTGAAGATTGCTGTGGTGCACACCATGGGGGACCATTGAATGATGCTCTGAAATGCATTGTGTTAATATGGAATAAAAACATGAAATGAGATCTAATGGGTAAGGGCGGATACAGTGACCTACTGACCATTATTGGGACCGATGTAAAGGTCCTAACCACAAATCCATTCTCCAAAGTTACATCCATATTAAATCAATAGGCAGTAGCTTCTACTGAGCAAACTAGATTTTCATAAACAGAAGTTAACATAGCAATTATGTAATATACTGCATGATATACTTGCTAGTATTTACTTAATCCGTTCCCCCCCCCCCAGCAAATAAAACAATCTAACATTTTAAACATGGGATGTGTAGTTTGCAATAAAATATAGGATAAACTGTCAAATTTGCATAAGATGGTTATTCCAAAATAGTTAAAATTTAAATTTGCCAATTTTCAATGTTTTATGTATTTGTTTATCCTTTTAAAAGAGAATATCAACAATGCGGCTTCCAAAAATATCTGTATGTGTAATGCCTGCATATGGAATTAAAGTAAGACCTTGTATTGTACAAATACAACCCCCTAAATCTTATCCCTGTATACTAATGAGTAAGGGGGGGGGGGGGTCGTCGACCGATTCGGTACTAATGATAATTGGAGGTCAGATTTGGGATTTTCCCTATTATGGGTAGCGGCTGCTACATTGCAGATAACGGCTTTTTTTCTGCTAGTACATGCCGGTACTCCGTAGCTGCACATACTGCCAGGGCAGACGCACCTCTGTTGAATTGCAGAGGTCGACTCCAGTCCATGGGCAAAGTTCTGCTGCTCGTCACCTGGCTGCTGCCGATGGCGGACCTCTCCCACATGGGACTGATACCTGCAGGACCTAGCCCTGCCCACTTATGTCATTGCGCATTGGACGTCCCCCCCCCCCCGAGAAAATGGGACTCCCACCCAAGTACTTATAATGGAGAGCAGATTGCCACTTCACAGGACTGATGCAGTTCATAGTGGTTTTTGTACTGGAAGCTAGTACTTCCAAAGCTTAAGCATATCTGAAGTTAGAGCACAGGACTAAGCAAAGTGTTTATGGTTTGTATGTGCGTTTTATCTTCGAAGAAACAAGAAAATTAAAAGATAAATTCAAATTAAATAAGGATTTTCAAAATTAAACTGCCCACCCCCTCAGGGCTTTCATGAGTCAATTTCATTAACATGAATTAATGACACTACAACAGATGAGTGACAGCCTGAAAGCTTCTGGGTGTATTGGGGCAGGAAGTACAAGTTTGGAATATCATTGCTTTAGAACATTCAAACGATAAATGTTAGTTTCATTGAGAAATGAAAATTAGCATGTAAAACCCATTTACATATTTTTTAAAGTAAAAATTGTTGTTCCCCACAGGGTAGAATGAAATTTTCTGAGATCACAGTCCTATCAGCCCGCATTACTGTAGAAAAGCTACAAGAAGAGTCAGGGCTCCTCCTTAGACAAAAAAATTTAATGGAACAGACGACTGCATTCAGTAGTGAACAGGGATAGGATTCAGGAATAGGAATTGCTGAAATTCCCTGTACAGTACAGATACAGTAAATCCCACAATTAGGTATTATATATACACACAGATCTTTTTATATTCTATTGGTATTTTTGGAAGTTGCATTGCTAGTTACCTCATTATGACCACCACAAATCCCCTTAAACAGGAGATCTGACTATTACCTATATCACTTTTACTGTATTTGGTACAAAGGCTATTTCTGCCTGATGCCAATAATGTGGACCCTGTTTACATGGTGTCCCTTTCTTTCACAATCCAGAGTTTAAAATATTTCGCCTTAGCAATATTTCTGTAAAAGATTAAATATAAGAATAAATTTCCATTATTTTAATCTTTGGAATGGTCTCTGAAGAACGATCGATATGCCGAATTGCGGTTTCACTGTTTTAACTACTATTTTCATATTGGTATTAACTATTTAAACTAACTCCAGTTTCAAATAAATGTTATATATATATATATATATATACTCTCCCCCCCCCACCAAAAGTGCTTGGTAGTGAAAGGAAGATTCACATGTTGCAAATTTGAACTGTTTGAAAAAATATGCAGCTCACCGAAATTGCATAAAGATTATAGATAGGCGGACAGCAGATTTCATCTCTTTGGTCATGGGTGCTGTCTTCCTCTTCACCAGTGTGATTCTCAAGCTGACCATTGCTGCATGTGTTTTGTTCATAGTTCAGTCCATTTGTTAAGATCACCTCAGCATCCTGAATGTTTGCCAACTCTACTTGACTTCCACCGAAAGGATGACCTTTGTTTGACTCCATCAGGTCAGAAATGTCTCTTGGTTCATCTACGCCATTTTCTTTGCTTTGATCTAAATTTTCTTTACTGTTTGAAAGTTTTTTGCCTCCAAGCTGAGGTAAACGTAATCTGCCTTTACCTCTTCCTAATGTTCTAGGACTATGGTTAGGACTGTTATTCTTGCTTGAACAGTTAATAGCTGCTTTCCTACCTTGTGATGGGGAAGCTGCAAAGAAGAAAACACCGTATTAGTAACAAAAACAAGAAATGCAACAGATCTGGTCAAGCAAAATTGTTCCAAATATATGTTAACATTTGACTTTAATTAAAATCTGTAATTCATGACACTTTACTATCGACACAATGGACCAACAACTCACTTTGAACTACAAGTGAAATTTACAGTAACATTTAAATCTCTGCTGGGCCTCCAAATTTAATATGAAACCATGTCAGATATATCTAACCGTAACAACAAATATTGCAGTGGCAGGCCTACAAACCACAAAACGTACAACATTAGAGCTCTCCTTTCAGTTTCACATGGGTGTGTCTTTTGAACTACCAATATATCCCTGGTACAGAATATTCAAGGAAGTGTGAAAGTCATGAACATTGCTCTCCTGTAGCGTACATTCATTTGATGCATGTAACTTAATTTTACTGTGGAAAAATATTTATTTATAAAGTATTTTACCAGGAAGGATACATTGAGCTTTCTCTCGTTTTCAAGTATGTCCTGGGTATATATGACTAATGGCATACATATAAATCAGTTACACCGTCACATTGAAACAGGTAAACTACACTACTTTAGTCAGGCCATATTAAAGGTAGCCATAGTAATCTGGATATAAAGCATTGGGGCAAATGATATGTTTTTCTATGTATTAAACCATGATTTGACCTGCAATAATTTAATATTACAGTCTAAGTTGCATACCATCAAAAGAAGGAACCAGTTCAATTCTTAAAGGCATTATAGTCATGTAACTCCTTAACATCAATTACGTACCTTTGTTACTATTTCCCGTGGAAGAACTGGAGATTGGCTGAGGTTTTGCAAGTGCATCAATCTCTCCGGAAGAACAGGAGTTTGTAAACCCTACTTTTTTCTGCTCCCCTTGTGCTAGTCGCATTTCTGTCTGATCATCAGTGTGGAACTTCAATTGCTTTATCGTGTTCTTTATTGCCCCTCGAGGTACCAAAAACGCACTGGGGTCAAACTTCTCCCTTGGAAACTTTACTATCTTCTGAGACTTTATCCAACGACCATTTACAAACTGAAAACGCTTCAAGTGTATAATCTGAAAGAAAAAAAAAGAAAAACAAATTTTAAGTCATATAGAAGTGAGCCAAGAAAAAAAATGAACTGATATTTTATACAGCCAAAACATTCAATTTGAATTATTAAAAAAGATAGTGTTTTCTGTTTGTTACTATAAAAGTATGAATTAAACAAAACTGAATGTTTGCACCTTCTGTTAAAGGTGGCGTTCCAGGCTCACTTCTGGTTCCCTGCAGGGAACAAGGAGGCTGGGGAAGGGGCCATGTGGCAGGGTTGCCCCATGGCTAAGCAAGGCAGGCAGAGCCATGGTGTTTGCTAGTATGGCAAGCCCAAGACCGGTTCCTGCCTCCAAAACCTTTGTGGAACCATACTAGTATTTTAAACTCCACACGCTAAAACATACAAGTGCCATTGTGGGCCTATATTTAAACAGAATACATATTTTATTTTACAGTAACAATCAAATAAGAAACCAATACCAGAATTGGTGGAAGTCTCCAAAGATCAAGCTTTTTAGTTGCTAAACAGTGTGTTTTACATTTGGAACAATAATACATTTCGTCTTCTCCCAATTCTTCCTCACTGGTGAAAGCTCGAAGACAGCTATCAAGGTTAATGGGCTCTGCTTGTGCTCGACGACTCTGTTCAACACTTTCATGTTCTTCAACAATCTGTGCAAACAAACAAATCTCAGACAAGCACCACTTCATTTTTATTTAGGTTGTATATGTTTAAGATTGTTTGTATAAAATGTGCTTAAGGCAGAACAAATCCTTTATACATTGATAATGTAATTTGAATGTGTTCTTAAAACAGACTTATTTTCTATTGCTAATGGAAACAAAAAGAATTGTGCATTGATTTGTAATTCATACATATCATTAAACCTCTGTATTATGTGCATCTCCAGGATTACCCATGCTCTGCTATTGTTCAAATTTGATATTAATACACCAACTCTAAATTTCTGAAAAATTATGCACGGAAAATCCCATAATCTACATTAGATTTTCAAAGCAATGGAATCCAAGAGGGTATGGACTATTAAAATTCTTTATATCTGCATTTTTTCAACAAATGAAAACATTTATGGTTTTAGTTTTGATGGATTTATATTCTGCCAATGAATTCTCACATGCTTTAGAGTCCAAGCTTTAACAAGAAGGTCATTATTCAAAGGAGCTCAATACTAAAAGTTTCTTAAATAAATCAGATTGTATGGCAGATGAGCAAAGCAGTTTTTTTCCATTATTATGCTAAGCTACAGTTCCTTACCCTTTCCTGTGATGTCTGGTAACGAAGATGTAGGGCTGTGGGGTCCCAGTCCACAGCAATGTATGCATTACCGATGTATGCACGGTCGTCTGCACAATCAATTTTACATCCCCTGCAGAATCTAAATTAAAATCAATGGAGAGAGCAAAGTCTGAGGACAGATAACATTTGGACTGGGATATACTCAATCTTGGATGTCAAAACAGGTAGTAGAACTGGCCCGTAGCGTTGCAAAATCAATTCACATAAATAAGATATCTACAACCTTTGAGGTCTTTGGAAAGGTCTGCTCTGATGAACAAGGAGAGCATAATCGCCTTCTTTGGCAATCAATTGTGGGGTGAATACCTCAAATGTGTATTTCAGAAACCAATATCCGGAATTGCATATAATCAAGGAGAATGGCCACCACTGAGGCAACAGCAGAATTGCTTTACGGCATTGATAAGCAATGTTTGGTGAATTCAGTAGATAAAAACGAATATCGTTATCACTTATTCAGGATGAAACTAAAATATTCAAAACATCTGCACACTGCCATCTTTATCTGCATACACAATTCATAACAGCATGTAAATATATCAAGGATGCTTAAATATTCTTTAGTACTATAACGAGATTGAAAACTAACATTTAGATTAATAGCAACTGTTTACTTGCCTGTACCAAGGACAGGATGCACAAGAGTTACCATCTTTCTGAACCACTCTCAAGGTGAATGGATATTGATATCCCATACTGTCATCACTGGTACAAAAAAATAAATAAATAAATTCAACAATAAAGGCAAAACCTATAAGTCAGAAATAAATTTGAGTTTGCAAACAAATTTCAAATAATACGTATTTTACAGGGGTAAAGTGGAGTAGAAATGCACAGAAACCGTCCCCCTACTATTTTTACAAGGCAAACTGAACTCCCATTCAGTCTACACAATGTAACGCTAATTATGTGCAGCCATTGTTCCACAATACAATAAAAATATTTTCAAAACACTGTTATTCTATTCGAGTACTTTGAAAAAATTTACTGAATTTATGTGCGAATTTCAGGACAAGAGTAAAGTGCAGAGCATGAAAATGACAAACAGAAGAATCAAGGGACCACATCAAAATGTAAATCTATTTGATAATGATACATCAATACATCAAATATGAGTGTGAGGTGGTGGCATAACTATGAGATAAAGTGTTACTTGGGCAGTTGGCTAAAAAAAAAAAAAACCATCTTTGAATGTTCATACACTTGTATTCTACTTTACTCCTACATTTGACCCAGTAATTCCCAGTGATGGCACGCATCTCTAACCTGAGGAGCCATGCCTTGTTTAGTTACAGGATTGCCATATATGTTGAAAGTCAATGTAGAATTTCCACAAAGATATTTGTTTCGGAATGTCAGCTCTGTTGGGATGCAAGCCTTACCATATTTTCCAAGATACAAAACTTCTAGCTGCTAATTGGAGGCACATTAAAATGTTCATCTACAGTATGCAGAACTCATAACGAGAGAAATTTAACTGCGATGTCCTTCATGCAAAAAATTAATTCTACATATTGAAAGGGAATACTTTAATGTGTCGCCTATTAGTATGTTTAGTAGAACGTAGCAGAATCATGGATATTGTGACAAAAAACAGTCATTCATGTACAGATGAGTTCGCGGTAGCTAGTTTGTATTTGTAATTTTAGTTACTGACTCTAATGAAGTGTGAGGACAAGTATTAAAAACCTCAACTGAAAACTTCTAAAAAGCAAAATCAGGTTTTATCAGTATTAAATAATGTGCTGCACCAGAGCACTAAATAACCTGTGACAATACAGAACTGCAAGGGAAACACTTTGCTAACATACCAGTCTTGTGCATGGTTGCTGGCTTCCTGTGGTGGAAGTGGACTTGCTAGCCTAGACACTTGGATCCAAACGGCATCATACAAGTCTTTTTTCCGAGTGTGTACAGTGCAGGGAACTATCAAAGGCATTCCAAAAAGGCTCGGCCTGTTCTTTTGCGAGGATAAGAAATAAAGTTCCGTTCTCATCTAGCAAGTAAAATGAAGAGCAAGACAATTTATTGGGTTACAATACATTCAACCAAAAGAGGTGATACAGATATTGACTACTACTCTAAACAGGTAATCAGAACCGTGAAAAAATGTACATTAGGGCTGAAACAACTAATCTATTAATCGGCAACTAATCGATGATTAAAATAGTTGTCAACCATTTCCATTATCGATTAAACAGTGTTGATTAATCGTCCTTTGTACAGCACACACGGATTAGTCAGACCGAGTTAAATGTAAATAACCTCAGCTTCGGAGGTGATTGGAGAAGACACGCCGCTGCTTTACTAGGTATGATTTAGTTTTAGGGTTATGTCAGACACAACCAGTTTGTTTTTATTCTGTTTACAACAGTAGCAAAACTATAACACAAAACATAAGATACTGCCACTGGGGTGAAGGAGCTGTATGCCTGTGTTTTATCCTTGCGTGAAGCTGGAGTCCTGTGCCACCACCCCACCCTCCCTGCCACCCCCTCTTTGCTCAGGAACTGCCATTCCCTCCCTTTGGTCTGGTCCTTCCCCAAACTCACTCCCACACTCAGATCCAGTCTTTTGTCCATACCCACTCCCTCTCAAACTCCGGTCAAGTCACTTGAGCAAAGTCACTCCCTTCCACCTTCAGTCCCTCCTCCCACTCAGTTTGTTCAGAAAATTATTTAAAAAGGGACACTCTATGCACCCTGACCACTTTAGTTTATTAACCCCGATTTTATGCTGACATCATCATCTATGACCAAGTGTTTGTAGCCGTGTTCCATTGAGAAAGCAAACATGGGCTTAAGCTGTGCATGCAGCATCAACATATTCCCCTGACCAAGCACCTTGTGCGAAAAGTAAGCAAGATACGCAATTTGCATATGTACGTACGAAAGTTACGTACACTACGCAAATGGTTTACAAAAAAAGGGGGAGGGGTTGTGGTTATTTTTTTTTTACATAAAATTCCTTTTAAGTAAACAAATTTTTTCGACAAGGATTAATCGAAATAATAAAATCGGCCAACTAATCGATGAGAACAATCGTTCGTTGCAGCCCTAATGTAAATTATGTGAAAATTTATAATCCCCACTGAATGCTGCAGGGAAAACATGTCGAATAGCAGTACAGAGCTCACAAGACATATCCTAAGGATTCCCTTCAAAAATGTACTTGAGATTTTCCGAATTGTAATAAAAGACTGAACTAGAAACAGCTTTCTAATCAGCACCACTCTCTGAATCTGAGAATATCGAAGTGAACAAATGACACTAGGCCAGTGGTACCATGCGATCTGCTGTAGGTAGTTGTGTGGGCTCACCTTTTCAACATCTAATGTTATAGATTGTTGTATCTCGAGATACGTTAAATCAGATCTTGTTTTCTAAAGCAATAGCAAAGTCAAGGTTACTGTAACTTAACGTCTTCTCTCCACGTATTGAGGTTATCAATAATAAGAACTGCTGTCAAACCCCATGGGACACAGGATCCATAGGCCACTAGGAAGAAGCAGAATTGACTTTTCCCGATATGTATCTACACTATAATTGATTTTCCTTTTCAATTTTGCTTAAATGCACTTTTCAAGCTTCAATTATTACGATATATTTATTTCCAGTGCATATTATAAACAGCTTTTAAAAACATTAAAATCAATGATCGATGATTAATAGCACCAATATCAACAGCCATGCCTGAATCAGCAACAGGAAGACAGATTGCATCTGATCTCATGGTGGTGGGCCTCCTCATCCCTAAACTACCATGGGCACTATTCCCAAGTTATCGTTCGAGTCTGGACGTGTAAGCATTAGTGCCAAGATAAGCATGTTTAATACATGCCACCCATATTACATTCCTGATGCTACCCCCATTACCGCATCATTTTTTGCATGTGCTTACTGTACTCAGTGCATCCTTTACTTAACATCGGGAGCGCAAACTTACATTAGGGTTTCGACAAAGGTGCTACAAAGTGCTAGTGTTAATTAGTGTCTAATTACACATAAAGGCAAAATTTTAGCACCTTTTAAAAGATGGTGCTAAAGGATTCCGCAAATGCAAAATCATTTAACACCCTCTAAATCACCCCCACCCCCCAGTAAATCCATACTCGCCACTCATCCCACAGCAAGAAGGGCACTTCGAACTACCACTTCTGGCCGCTAGGAGAGCGAGACTGGGACCAAATAATTCTAAACTGAGTATAGTGCACTCATTACTTACATACTGTGTGGTTCACATTGGGCAGTGAAATATATGTACAATGAGCAGGATAATTTGATGTGTTTGAGCAGAGACCACATGAACGGCATGGGCAACATCTCAAGGTACCCTTCTTACCATTTTCCTATGGATTGCAATGATATAGCCTATAAATGGACCATCTGGATAAACAGAGACATGACCATTGAGCACTCCATTTGCTGGACTCTTCTCTGTTCCACATGGCACTACAGTATTTGGCATCCCATTGGGAATTATTGGTGGTCGGCTGAGTCCTCCGTTTGAGATGAGACTGTGCGGTCCATTTGATGATGGCACAGTGCTGGGATCTGTAAATTGAACAACATGATCAAGGTAATCTATTTAGGACTGCTTCGCCAGTAATATGGATTATGGTTTAAACCTCTTTGGCTGTGTATTTCATGGGCTCAGCAGAGCTAATTAAGATACGCAGCAGATGGAGCAATAATAACTAATATTCAGCAAATACATGAGAAGAGACACAAAATGACTGATAGCGGTGTACCGCTTTGGACAAGCAATACTTCTAGTATGGAATACAGTGACGTGCGGTGAGGTCCGGGTCTGGTGAGGCACTGGCTAGTATCAGAGCCAGATATACACGGGTTATGCAGTCACAATTTACGCATTTGATCATCAGTCGATGAAACTGCTGCAGTTCAGCAATAATGTGCATTGAACATTAAAAAAGCTCATGTACTGAGTATTATTGCAAATATAAACACTATGTTTTTTTTCAATTTTTATTAATGTTTCAATACCATTATTTATACAGAAGCAGCAGCTTACAGGGTAAAAAAAAAACCTGATGAAAAACAAATTGTTTGGAAAGTTCTAGAACTTTTTATGCCCTATCCATCTCAAATCTTTGTCCGTCTTTCATTTTGTCTGTCTTTCTTAAATCTCTCTCTCCTTTTCTATCTCAATCTTTTTGTCTGTCAGTCTCTTAGCTCTCCCTCACTTTCTGCCCGTTTATCTGAACTCTCTGGTTTTGTCTGTCAGTCTCAAATCCTTATCTCAAACAGCTCTCCTTTTGCCCTTCTCCTTGGTTATCTTCTCTGGCCCTGGCCAGGTCTCTGATGTCTTGTCTTGGGTTAGGTTGGGCTGGCTTTTTCACTGTCCAGGAGGACAAGGCTGGCTCCTTCCACAGGCTCCAACGGCTGGGCTGCTCCCTCCTCTTCTGCGTGCTGTGATCTGCCTGCCCGCCCCCCGATTGACGAGGACAGTCACATGACTGTCCTGCGTCAATCAAACCATGGGGAGCACTGCCTCCCATGGTGGGCTTTTTTTTTTTTTTTTAAATAGCTTGAGACAATGGAGCTCAAGTTTCATTTGCTGTCATTACCTGGAGGCAATGACGAGCGTGCCTGCCACCAGCTTGAGCTCCGCAATTAGCGTAGCATTGAGCTGCGTAAATTGCGTAGCCTAGGCTGCCTCAGTGCTGCCCCTGCAGTCTGTGTAGTAACACACACACACACACACACACACTGAAGTGAAAGCGCAGGAGAAAAAAAAGCGGACAGAGAGAAGAAGCCTGCACAGCGAGGGAGCGAGGAGAGGTAAGTATGAGAACTTTTTTCAATAAATAACCATTTATTTACAGTTTAAATACACACACATCACATCTCATTACAACACAATGAGGACATTCATTTACTGGAATGGCAGGGGCGGCTCTGCCTCCCCTGCCACCCCTGACTGCACGTCCCTGATGGAATAGCTATGGTAGTGCACGTTTTACAATAGCTTATGCTCCAAGACATTTGGTAAATAATTTAGGATACAGGGTCTTGGGTCCAAAGACTAATAGGCAGAGGGAAAAAAAAAAATACCCAGAGAAATTAATAAATCATCATCAAAAAGATGATTAAATCATAAGTATTATTGACACAATAGGATTAAAAACTTCAAAACACACAAAAGAAAAAAAAAAAGAGAGCTATATGCATGCTATAAAAATGACAGACTCTATAGTACACTGTGGGTACAATTATTAGTTGAGCATCAAACCTAGCCAGAAACGAAGAAATTTAACCCCTTCACTGCTGGACCATTTCACCTCTGCATGCTGAGTTAATTGAAACGTTTTTTGCTCATGTTTAAACACAATTTGAAGCCACGTTTTATTATACGACCCAAATTATATATCTTTTTTTCAGCAGATTCATAATACATCATTACTATATGTATACGTCATGCCCTGTCACAATGCTATAACACAAAAATGTAAATTTCCATTAAAATTTCAATCTACAGCGTGTAAAATTTTTTTTTTCACATTTTATCATCCAAGCCTTTGCAGTTTCTATGGTGTACTCGTTAAAAAGAATTAGAACTAGGAACCTGTTACTTTATTTTTCTGAGAAATTACGTGATTTTAGCTAAAACAAAAAAAATTGTGAACAATGATACAGCACACCATGACCTTTCCAGCGCTGCCTCTCTTTTACCAATATCTCCTCCCGATTGTGAGGGGTCCAAAGGACCCCCCCTCCTTTCAGGCGCTCTTCCGGCTGTGCCAGGGGGGCGCCTGAAACTGACATCAACGTGCCCGTTGCAAAGACGTCAGTGCGCCAGGAGGGGGTATAAAAGCGGGTCAAGGAAGTCAGACCACTGCGGGACCCCGGAGAGGTATTAGATGGGAGAGCCCAGCCCCCTTAGCAGATGTGTGGGGAACGTCCTCAGCATATAGCGGGGGAATCCTCATGCGTTCCCCACGTCTGACGCATCCAAGGGGGTTAAAGTGTTGTAAATTGTGCTCAAGCCAATTTCTCTTATTGTCTCCCTGTTACTAGTCTTATTCTGAGCCCAGCCGCAAATACCGTGGCTGGGTTTGAATAATTGTGAATGGCAGGCACATACCAGCAGAAACCTTGTGTGCTAATGCGGGTTTCGGTTACTAGAGTCCATAGCACGCTGGAGCCCTGCGAGAGCACGAATGTGCAGGAACTGCAGAAGTAGATGCAGAGGGACATGGGAACTATTTCTTCGGAGTCTAACTCTACTCACGACCAGAGCTAGTGGTGGGTCATGCTGCCCTCTGCACTACAGGATCTCCGGTTTATTGGAGGATTTAAAGGGGAGGTATTAAATCACTTAACATCAGGGTTTCAGCTCGTTTAAAGAAGGCACTAGGTTGGAAAAGCTCATTCTTTTGGGAGGTGCAAATTAATGCTGCCTATATAAAGTATAGGAGATGTTAACTTGCAGTATGTAGCAGAGCAACATCCGAACTGCAAGCAAGGCTTGCGGCTCAGATGTGATAGCAGAAGAGAATTTTAAGCTAACGCCTGTAGCTGTTTTCACCAATGGCTCCAAAGGTTAGTTAGCATAACATCCAGTATGGAATCTGGCCCTTAATGTAGTAAATACAGAGAAAGCCATTTTAAATGCATTATATCGACAATCAATAGCTTACCTGATTGTGTAGGGGTTGTAGCTGATGTGGGTGATCCAGGAATGGGTATCTCGAAAGCACAAAGAAAGCCACTTACAGACAGTCTGACTTTTTGGTTGTCTTGTGGGAAGTTCTTTTATTAAAGAAAGAAAGAAGACATTAATCCGTACATAGTCTCAGAGAGGAGAAATGGGGAACATAACCAGAGTACTTTAAGTTAAACAGTTGAAAATCTCTCTAATGAACATTGTTTACCATCGTAGGTTATGCTTAGAATACTGTACGGAACGCCAGCGATGAACGGTTGTAGGATAGGTCAAATTATTGCATGCCTTTCAACATGAGCAAATAGTGAAGTTCTTGAAATGCCAAAATCCCTTAAGTAACACCGTATAGAAGTAGAGGTTGGAAAAAATGTGTAAGATTTGATCTAATAGTAGTTACAGCATCTTCTGTAGCTACAGTTTATTTTACAGTTTATTACAGTTTATTTTACATTAACCTCTGATTTGGATGATACTATGTATGCAGTCCTTAATTTTTCCCTAAGCGCTTTTTTACATTGAACAACCTTTGAAACATGGAATACCGAATATGTAAATGTAGGGTAGAATAGCAATTTTGATTAAAGATGGTTATTCTTTGATAATTAAAATGTAAATTTGCTGTTTTTTCCATGTATTCGGTTTATCCTTTACAGAACAATTGCTGAGATGAAAGGTTCTAAACTCTAGATGGTGCCCCTCTTACACAATTTCACATGGGGTCTGCATTATCAGCATACAGGCAGAAATTGCCGTTGTTCCAAATAAATTAAATGTAACAAAGATAACAAAAGTGATCAGATACTCTGCTTATGGGGATTTGTAGTGACCATAATTATTAGTAATGCAGCTTCCAAAAAATACTAATAAAGGAATCTAATATCTGTATGTGGGTATAATACCTGCATATTCTAAGTATAGTAACTTTGTATCTGTACGGTCCAGGCATTTTCAGCAAACTGTACAGTAGTGAGTGACCCCACTGCTCTCCCTGTATTCTGCCCTGTGAGTGGATGTTGGAAAGCAGATGTTAGAACATTTTGTGACAGTGCGCATGGGGAGTGCCTCTTGTGGCTTCTTTTTGTTTTCTATTGTATTTCAAAGCAAAATTGTAAACACACATTTTGGGTAGCGAGAGGGATAATGGTATGCCAACTGTAGAGTGGAGTGTAATAAAACTATTTCTGAGGAGCTGACAGCCTCTAATTCTTCCCCAAACGTTTGTTATACTATGAGATTCCGATTTAAACTGCAATGTTAGCAATTGTCCGGACTGGTTTTAAATACATGTGGCAGGGACTACAACCATTCCCTTTTTTGTTCCACCACTCATACTGTCGTTATTGAGTGACACTTGCCAACAGTATAAGGTGTTATTGAACTGCTCTGAGTTGATGAGGTTGACAATTGTGTACTTGATTTGGAAATTAATACAGTTTGCTCATTAAAAATTATTTTTTTCTTTTACGTATTATAAAAACGTTTTTAGTTCTCCATAAAAGGCATTTTATCTTGTCCCCCCCCCCCAAATTAATACACATTTTTTTTATTTTTCACTGTTTATCTCACTTCACTTAAAAGATTAGCCTGGAGGTGGACTCAATACTTTTTAATGGTGATTTTAGGTAAACCAAATTAAATTTCTATTTTAATTTGTAGATCAATGGGATTCAGAGCACATATGAAAAACATTTTGTGCGTTTAAAGCTCATCTCATCTAAAATCCTTCCCCTTTACTTTCTTTGCAAGGTTTGACAATCTTATCACAGGAGACAATTTGATTAACACAATGGGAGAAGGAACAGAACCTAATTTGCAACTTTAGTCACACTTTCAGAACCCAATGGCATATTGAAGTTTTAGCTGTATAGGTGTTATATATATATAAAAGCTAAACCCTAAAATGTAAATGCACAAAAGAAAATTAAACCAAGAGGTTATTCATTAAACACCAAACTTGCCACTGAATTTAACCATTCGTTGCAATTTCGGGGTAGTTTGTCTATTCACTGAGCTGTCAATTCACCAAATACAGGCGAATTGACAGTGACATACGGTGCAGTTCGGCAGCAGCAAACTTGTCCCAAAGAAGTAATGGTTCATCTATCCACAGAACGCCGAACTGCACGGTAGTGTCGGCAAAATGCCCCAATTTTCGGTGTTTCAGTTTGACAGGCGAATCACATAGGATTTAATGTAAAAACGTAACATAAAAAGTAAATTTTTTTTCATTTTCAGCAAAATGCATTTTTATTCAGAACACCTTTTTGTATTTAAACAAATTTTTTGTTGGTTTAAATGACCATTAGGAAAATACAGGCGTTCCTTTTATTTTCTCATGCAGTTTGGTGGCATTTGCCAAAGCCACTTCAGTGACGTTAGCTGATTTTTTTTGTGGGGCTTCGATGACTCCATCTTTGACACACTACGGTGACCATTTGCTTAATAGTCAATTCACCAAATTTCAGTGAAATAGAATCGCCAAATGTGGGTGAAATGTGCCGAATGCAAAGACCCTTCATTGTGTGAATACATGTCAAGGATCAAACAGTCCAGATTTAACATACGGGTCTCAGAATCCACATCCAGTTTACCTTTATGTTTGATCCGTGCACCTCTGCCAGGAGAATCTGTTCAGGTTTCAACCCACACAGGTCACTCAGGTGTTTCTTAAGCCCAGTGTATTTTTCATCCATGTTAAGCCTCAGCCCATACCGTACAGGTGTCGTACCATCTAGCTTAATCACTGAAAGAAACGGATAGTGTCCTTTCAAAGAAAGTGTATTGCATTGAATTGAATTCAGAGGCTGTAATGTCAATTTTTAATTTATTTTTCACAAGGGTAACCTTATGTGATCCCTCTACCCAAACAATCAGAATTTTTGAAAAGGAAACAAAATACCCACAGTTCGAGCAAATCGTTGTACCAAAATTGCATTAAAATACCTGTATTTGTTTCAATAAACTAATAACTACATAAAAATAAAAAATAAATGGATTTTAATTGGAGTAAAAAAAAAACAAAGACAGAGGGAAAAAAAGCAAATATGAGAGTGAGAAGTTAGAAAAGTGGACATGATCATTCATTATATGATCCCAACCAGAAAGCCTTTTTTTTTTTTAATTGCATAAAATAAAGAATTTTTTTATTTTTTACGTTCCTTTTCTGCTTTTCTCTCTTTTTTGCACCTTTAAGGAAAGTTAAGTCAACAGACGACCTTCATAAAAATGTAAATAAAATTAAAAAGGGAGTGCAAGTAAATACACTGGCTTGCAGGAAAATCTATACTGTAAGAAAAAAAATTAAATAGATTTCCTTCTGAACACTGTACTGGCAAACACTTCCACATTTGGCCATGGCTGTGACACTGACAAATAGTTTTTGTATGTTGCTTGGAAAGAATGTTGTTCTCATTCACAAGGATCCATTAAAAAGTGGTAGCATGTTACCAATCAGCTAACCAGAAATAAATACACTACTCACAAAAATTAAAGGAACGCTTTGAAAACACATCAGATCAATGGATTTGGATGCTGGATATCTATACCGATATGGACTGGGTGGAAACGATGCCACATTGTATAATGGAAATTAAAATTATGAACCTATAGAGGGCTGATTTCAAAGACACCCCAAAAATCAAAGTGAAAAATGATGCAGCAGACTAGTCCATTTTGCTGAAATTTCATTGCAGCAACTCAAAATGGTACTCCGTTTGTATGGCACCCACATGCTTGTATGCAAGCCTGACGACGTCGGGTCATGCTCCAAATGAGACGATGGATGGTGTCCTGGTGTATTTCCTCCTAAATCTGGACCGGGGCATCATGGAGCTCCTGAACAGACTGACCGAAACAATGTCCCACCAGAGGTGTCCTATTGGATTTAGGTCAGGTGAGCGTGGTGGCCAATGGCATCAATTCCTTCATCCTCCAGGAACTGGCTACATACGCTCACCACATGAGGCTGGGCATTGCCGTGCACCAGGAGGAACCCAAGACTCACTGCACCAGCGTAGGGTCTGACAATGGGTCCAATGATTACATCACGTTACCTAATGGCAGTCAGGGTGCCATTGTCTAGGGCAGGGGTCAGTAACCTTGGCTCCCTGATGTTTTGGGAACTACATTTCCCATGTGGGAGATGTAGTTCCCAAAACATCAGGGAGCCAAGGTTGCTGACCCCTGGTCTAGGGCTAGGCTGTAGAGGTCTGTGCGTCCTTGATGGATAGGCCTCCCCAGACCATCACTGACCCACCACCAAACCAGTCATGCTGAATGAGGTTACAGGCAGCATAACATTTTCCACAGTTTCTCCAAACCCGTTCATGTCGGTCACATGTGCTCAGGATGATGCTGCTCTCATCTGTGAAAAGCAAAGGGCACCAGTGGCGGATCTGCCAATTCAGGTGTTCAATGGCAAACGCCAATTGAGCTCCACAATGCCAGGCAGTGAGCACAGCGCCCACTAGAGGACGTTGTGTCCTCAGGCCACCCTAATGAAGTCTGTTTCTGATAGTTTAGTCAGAGACATTCACACCAGTGACCTGCTGGAGGTCATTTTGCAGTGTTCATCCTGTTCCTCCTTGCACAAAGGCGCAGATAACGGTTTGGATGATTGGTTAAGGACCTTCTACAACACTCTCCAGCTCTCCTAGAGTAACTGCTTGTGTCAGGAATTTTCTCCATGCTCTTGAGACTGCGGGGAGACATAGCAAACCTTCTGGCAATGGTACGTATTGATGTGCAATCCTGGAGGAGTTGGACTGCCTTTGCAACCTCTGTAGGGTCCAGGTATTGCCCCATGCTACCAGTAGTGACACGGACCCTAAACAAAAACGCAAAACTAGGGGAAAAAAAGTCAGAAAAGTTGAGTAGGGAAAGAAATGGCAGTCGCCTCCACCTGTAAAACCATTCCTGTTTTGGAGGTCGTCTCATTGTTGCCCATCTAGTGTACCTGTTAATTTCATTAACACCAAAGCAGCTGAAACTGATTAACAACCCCCTCTGCTACTGTACTGACCAGATCAGTATCCAAGGAGTTTAATTGACTTGATGCTATACTCTGATTAAAAAAGTCTTCCTTTAATTTTTTTGAGCAGTGTATATACTGCATGTATAGAGACAGATGTAAAGGGAAGCTCTGACTACACTTAAAACAGGAAAGGAGAAATCCAGAGGGTTAATTATTAACTTCACCTGAATCCCTAAATTATTCCCCACTTTATTTTTTGTTTCATTCTAACCAAAATAAATAAATTCCTACACCATGCTGTCCTTCTGTGCGCTGCCAGCACATATATCTTTCTTAGGATATAGGAGAATAATTTAATGCACTGCCTATTGATCCAAGGAGAAATCGGATTTTCATTGCACATTAATCATGAAGGAATTTTGTCCCTTTTGGTTTACAACTGGAAAATGCTCTAATAGATGACTTTTACTTGCTTTTGAACCAAGAGCAGCAAGGACGTTGAAGGTTGGACTTGGGCACTGGTCTTCTTTCAGCCCACTTTATTTACTATCAGGGTTATTCAAAGAGAATCGAAAAGCCACTGCACGTTTGGTGATTTTTTTGTTCTCTTCAATTCCGTTCGATTGGGCGATTCCATTTCGGCGACCCTGCGGTGTATTCAGCGAGCACCACAGGGTCTCTGAATTGCAGGGAAAGGTCGCCGCTAACCCGCCGAAAACTCACCGCAAAACGAGGGCGAACGCACACCGAAACCTGCAAAAACATCTGGATTAACCCGCCAAAAACACCCAAGCAGGAGCCGATCACACGTAGCGCAGCTGCCGGAAAAAGCCAACACCGCAGACGAATGCAGTGAATAAAAAAACAGTTTGCTTTAATGTTTGAAGAGTGAAACGCTGTTTGCAAACAAACTGAGCGAAAATGTCTGAAATTTGCATATGAGGTCCAATGAATAATAAAAAGGGCTGTTACAGAAAAAAGAAGTAAAAAAAGGATTTTTTAAAAAAAACAAAATCCCGAAAAATGCTTAAAATATCCGAATAAAATCTATAAATAAAGACGGTTTACTGCAGAATATTCTAAGCAATGGTTTATTAGATATTGAATTAAAACGGGAATATTTTTAACATTGAAGCCAATGGAATTTGTCTGAATAAACCTGCCCAACTAAACCACCGAATGACAGGGCATTTCAGGAACCTTTCACTGCTGGTTTTTGTTCTCTGAATAGCCAAAGCATTGCTTCTCTATGGGGATTCACCACCCTCGAACAGGCACCGTATGTGCAGGCAATTCACCAAGATTTGGTGAATTGCCTGCTCTCTGGATAGCCGAATGGCCAAGAAAGGTAACCGAATGCTGATTTTCAGCGTTCGGTTCCCTTTCAGCAGCCATTTGGATCGCTTTGAATAACCCTGTATGTGTGTAAGTGCCCCTGGTGGCTGGAGTGTTCCTTTAAGACTACAGGTATGGAAAAATCTGCATAAAAATTAAAATCAGCAGCCATATTGAATAGCGGAAAGATGAAATGCTTGTTCTAGATATGGGAACTCATTCGTTTTTCTACATTTTTGGGGCTTTCAGTGAATTAACTTCTAATGCGACTGTAATAGTCACAATATGTTGTTATTCTCTGGCTCCAGCTGCTATAGAGCATTTTGTAAAAAAAAAAAAAAAAAATCTCTTACACGTATAAATACCCAGTAAGAATTTATGGGTAACTGAAGTTACCACTGTGCTTTGAATGGAAAGGGATGTGTAAGTATCAGCAAGTGGAGTGGCAAACGTTAAAAGCTCACCAAGAGACCCTAATAGAATAAGGCATGTAGAGCAGGGATGATAAACTCTGCCTGCCTAAAGGTTACTAGCCTACAGTTCCCAGAATTCTTTGAATGCGATAGATCACCAGAGAATCATGGGAGCTGTAGTTCAGCAACATCTGGGGGCTGGAGTGTGATATCCCTGCTGTAGAATATATGGAAAAAAGAAGATTAAATGTTTTTATGTTAACAAATAGTTAAAGAATTGTCCTGTATTTTATTGCATTAACATCAAATATGAAGAAATACATTTATGTCCACAAGAAAACCGTATAAAGAATTAAACCATTCCTCACAGATCTCCAGAGTGCAGGAAATGTCCTTTCGAGGGTTACTCCATATACTCTCCCGATAATTATAAAATATAATTATAAAATATAAAGTGTTATGACGATGCAACGCATGCAATTAGAAAAAAGTCTTTGCCACAACTGTCACTATGAGACCTATATACGTATGGATAAATTATGCTTTTTAAAGTGGAGCAAATGGCAGGAATATTGTAATGGTTTCCAGAGAGATTTCTCTCCTTTTAGAAAGCTGAGTCAGAGCTACTTTTTCATAAATTACCCTTATGACTTTTGCTTTGACGTGTACTGCACAAATTGTAACAGCTGAAAGATGCAGTAAATTGTTTTGCAATGACATTTGTAGCAGAATTCATATATACACACCCTATGTACAATAAGAATCCCATATAAGTGGGCTACTAGTATATTAAGCAACCTGACAACCCACACTAGTTTTGCACCCCTTCCTGTCATAGGTGTCTCCTTACTAGACTTATTTAAACCTTGCACTGCAGAGAGCTCCAAGAGGATTCATGTCCCAAGTCAGGGCCGGCCCAAGCCACTGTGCTGCCTGGAGCGACGGATGAAATGCTGCCGCCCCCCCAAAATAAAAAAAACCCACATGGCATATAAAAGCGTATCCAGAGCTCCACAGCATTACAACTCACAGTAATCTGTGAGGTGTATCGGCGTGAGTATTATTGCTGTGGAGCTCAGTGATACACTCATACACACCACACATTACTGTATCACTGAGCTCCACAGCAGTAAAACTCAATGTACAGTGTGTATCAGCGTGAGTATTATTGCTGTGGAGCTCTGTGATACAGTAATGCATGGTGTGTATGAGCGTATCACAGAGCTCCACAGCAATAATACTCACGCTGATACACACTGTACATTATTGAGTTTTACTGCTGTGGAGCGCAGTGATACAATAATGTGTGGAGTGTATGAGTGTATCACTGAGCTCCATAGCATTAAGGCTAGGATCAAACGAAAGCATTTTTCCCCGCGAACGTCAAAAATTGCGTCCGAACGCATTGACGTATTGTTTCACGGAATGCGCAAAAACGGTCAGACGACGCACATTTTCGTGCGTGATTTTTTATGGATCGTCAATAAAAACTTTTTTGCGTCTGGACGTTATGTAGGCTGGACATAAGCAGTGTCTGACATCTCATCACGCACACATGCCGCTATTACTGCCGCAGCGCACTCTGTACGTCAGTACTAGCGGTTCTGCGTACTCGAAAAAATGCGTTCAAATTCCACTTGCGTTGCACGGCCGTACTTTTGTGCGGCCGTACTTCGTATATTGGCCGTCATTGCCCGTCATTTGCTGCTAGTGCGGCCGTAATTAAGTGCGCCAGAACGCACGTTAAAAATGCGCTGGTCTGACTCCAGCCTAAAACTCACAGTAATGCATGGTGTGTATGAGCGTGAGTTTTAATGCTATGGAGCTCAGTGGTACAGTAATGTGCGGTGTGTATGAGCGTATCACAGGGCTCCACAGCAATAATACACACCGCACATTACTGTGCGTTTTATTGCTGTGGAGCTCTGTGATACAATAATGTGCGGTGTGTATGAGCGTATCAGAGCTCCACGGGAAGGGAGAAGGAGGGAGAGAGAAAGGAGAGAGAGAGAAAGAAGAAAAAGACTGCTGCTGCCCAGCGTCTGCTTCTCTCCCTTCACAGTGCTGTCCCCCCCCCCCCATCTGTGAAATTCGGCGCAGGGTTAACTCCCTGTCTGGGCGCCACCTAGTGGCATCACTGGAGCATTGCATGCCGGGACATGTAGTTCTAAACTGGTTCTCTGCAATATGCAGTAAACCAGGCTAGAACTACATTTTCCAGCATGCAATAGTCTGGTGATGCCAGCAGGTAGTGCCCAGACAGGGAGTTAGTCCGGTAGCTCGGCGTGGAACGGCCACTGCGCCGGCCTCTATAAGATGCCGGCGTAGTGGCGCTGTTTAAAGACCAGTGCAGGGGCTCGGCGGCAAAATCTGCCACTCACCCAAAATCTGCCGCCTGAAGCGGTTGCTCCGAACCGCTCCATGGTCGGGCCTGCCCTGACCCAAGTAAGTGGGTTAATCTCATAAGAGACGTCAGAAGGGTAGGACAGAATAGAATGTGCAGAGGAGATCGGGTACATTGGACATTACATAAGCTCCTGTAAGCAGCGCCCTCTACACCTCTGGTTTCCATCATATGTCTGTTTATCTCGTTCCCTTTGGTTATTGTAAAGTGCAGCGGAAACTGTTGGCGCTATATAAATGAGGTTAATAATAATAATAAGCCTGCCAGAATGTTAATCATATTTTGTAACCAAATACCCATTATTTTAGCAAAGTGTGTGGTGTGCTAAAAAGATAAAACGTTATTTTGTTACCAAGCTTATGAGCAGCATAAGCTAACATTTTTTTATAACTTGTATTTTTTTTTTATCCTACCTGGACCTAAGGGCTATCGATATATATCCAAGTGAAAAGCAGGGAATAAACTGAGCTGTATGAAACAAGACCACATGAATTGTAATGTAGAAATGTAATCATGGCAAAAACATCACCACACAGAAACAGAAGCTTGCTTAATTCCCGGTAATCAGCCAAAACGGAATATAAATATATATATATATATATTTATATTTATATGTGTTACAGTTACAAGTACTCCTACAGCGCCAACAGATTCCGTAGCACTTTACAATGGGAAGCACAAACCGGAGATGTACATGATACAAGAGGAAAGACAACCCTGCCCATAAGATAACTGTCCAGGTAATACAGCACTTTAAACCAAGTGCTCAGCCAGACATCCCATGAGTTTACAATCTAAGGGACGGGGTAAGTGAAACAAATGGGAGCAGAGGGTAGGTGAAAATGGTGGCCAGAAGTTACAACCTACCAGCCGTCTAGATGTAAGGATTTTAAATAATGATTACCTAGGTGTCGGTATCTGCACATTTATCACCGTGTTTGAAAGGTTTTTCGTTTCTGTAGATCCTTCCCTTTTTGAATATGGTGGACAGGGAGCCAACTATGGTTTCGGTGCCTGCAGGACGACTGGATGAATGTACGAACATGCAGTAGATTAGAAGTTACCATGCATGAATAAAACATATGAAGGGCCAAGTGTCAACGAAGCTGGAAGGAAGGGGTGTGTAATTTTCGCCAGTGATTGAGGAGGTCTGAGATGTGCATGCATAGAAGTTTCCAGGAAGCATGTGCAAGATCCGGGAGAGTGTCCAATGTCAATAGTGGGCAAGTGTTATGTGGAGATAAGAGGATGGGAACACCATTATGGAAGTGGCAAGTTAATGAGTGGAAGCACCGAGAGACATATAGATACGAGCTGAAATGCAGGATTAGATTAATTGACCAATTGAAGCATTGAAGGGTCTCAAGAGGAGGCTCAGTATGCATCCATGTTTTTTTTATGTATGAATTAGTTCACGATATTTAATAAATGCTCCTGAAGAGGTTTGTACAGCACATGAAACCGCATTCTTTTAACTACATTTTAATAAATATATATATAATAAATTTCATTTTAACTACATAGAATTACAGGTTTTCCTGTTTGGATGGCCAACGTTGGTGCTGGTCTGTGGAAAACGAGGTGGTAGTCGCGGCATTTCCCAGCAGTGCTGACATTGTCTATCTTTAACCACGCTTTTATTTATTATCTTTAGTTACTTTTTTGAATACTGATATTATAATATACTATATAGGACATTTTCATTGTTTGAATTCATTTGGTATGTGGGATTATGCAAGACTCCCACTGGGAGGTAGATACCGTTATGAATTAACAGGACTATTTACAAATTTGTGATTTTGTGTCCGTGACTGAGCCAGACAGCCCACCTTACACAACTCTTTCTTTGACAAACAAGGCAGGTGTGTAGCCGATACCAACATTTTTCTCAGTATTAGCGGGAAAATTACTTCAGACTGGTGGATGATGAACACTGGTCATGGTCTCAAAATAGATTTCACATCTCCGCCTTATCATATTTGCCTTCTCTTTGCATTATAGGTGTCAATATTTTTGATGGTGATGGGGGGGGGGGGTGTTATCAGGAGCTCTTTGTCTCATAAGCAGAGACATCTGCATTCCCTCAATTTGTACAGGCATTTCAAAATGTAAGGCATTCACACTCTCAAATGATGAATGAATCAAGATTCTTATGCATCAAGGCCTCCTTTAAATCCTATGGCAACATCTGAGAAGGCATTTCACTTGCCTCCCTTTTGGCTTGATATCAGCTCCATGGTGTTTTACAAACCTATTGAAACCAGTAGTCCTGCCTGAGAATTTCTGTGTTTCAAGTGTTCTCTACATAGGGCATGGAGCTTTCCAAAGAACAAGATTTGATCTCTTAACAGCTAGACTGGAAAATTTGTAGCACTTCAATGAGATTATGTATACAACCAATACAGGTAATCGTGGTCATAATCTTTAGAAACACCATTATCGATTCCCACTAGAAATTGAGCCAGCAACTCAAGCTGCTCTTGTGCTCCATTATAAAGTATAGGGGGTTTGTACAAAAATATACAATTGCATCAATAATAAAAGATTTCAATGAAAAAAGCTAATTAGATATTTATATGCAATGATGCTATAATAGTACAGCTCATTAAACCTAACCCTAATGTAACGACGACACAAAAAGGTAGACATTTTGAACTTCATTTACAATTCATAATTGTCGCATCTCAATTTACAAAATTCAATCTTTATCTAACAAAAGCAAAAGATTTTTTTTTTATTTATACAAGCCACCAAAAATCACACCAACCTGTTATCTCTAAATGCATGTAGCTGTCCATGGGGAGAGGCAGCGACAGGAAGTTGAAAGGATCGAAGCGAACGCTTACATGACCACATGTTTTACATTTCACCTGGGACCTTAGCTGTCCATGAAATAAGTCTACAACTATTGACTTGTTTCTTCGGAGATGATTATCCCATGCCTGGCAGAACAGGGGAAAAAAAAAAAAGAATGTTTAACAAAACATCCCACTTGCAAATGTATGAATAGCATAGAGGACATGTGATTACAATAAGTTACTAATGTCAGATCATTCGAAACCATAATAAATTGGCTCTACCAAACAATGGAAAGCACGTACGAGTCTGTACTTATCAACTGTGTAATTTCTGGACTGCTCCGCTTTCTGATGCTTACTGTACACTCCCTGCTACAGGCCATTTCAATATTCCAAGAACTGCATGCAAACTATCTCTAGGGGGTGCTTAAGCAAAAAACCTGAAAATGGGTTAATTACTGCTTAGCCTCTTTATTCACTTTGAATGGTCCCGTCGTGTTGGTAACAGAAATCATGAACATAAAATCTGAGGATTGTTTCTGCATATCTAGAATTGACAAAATGGTACTGCGGAAAAGAGAAATAAATTGCAAAGTAATAAAAAAGCATTTCCAGCAACATTTTAAAATAACCCTTTTTTTTTAAAGTATAAATTTTATTAAATTTTTCAGGGAGGGGTACAGAAAAAAAAGGGGACATTAAGGGATTAGGGAAGGGAAAAAAATACAAACATCAACCAAACAAACAAAGCTGCACGCTTACACAGTTCTCCACCAATTGTTTAGGTGCAAGACACAATCCAAGGTCTACTACAGACTTCCAGAAATGGTCAAGCGACAGACATTGAAACCAAACATGTAAGTATGTCCCAGTCTGTGTGCCACATCTCCAGCAAGATGACGACGACGCCTGTTGAACCTGAAACGATTGTCAGGGGTTACTGCATCTCTCGTGCAGGGATGACATCCTTGGCATTCAGCACTTGTCACCCTTTCTGGGTGATGGCAGTCTGATTTGCATATGGAGCTGTTGTCCCTGTCATGGCACAATCGAGCTAAAGCCTTGAGAGACCTGAGTGGGTCCCACCGTAGAGCAGGCCACTAGTGCAGTTGTTCTTTCTCAGGACCCTGACAAACCCCCCTTTTTGCTCACTATAAGCATTCATTGCACTTCAGTGGTTATTTGTATTTTAGCAGCAGGTAGTTTTACAGTTATTAATTTTTATTCATTCTTGGTATGCATTAACAAGATCTACTAGATCATCCCAATTCTCCCGTAGGCTGGGGTGTAACTACCAGGGGTGCGGTGCAGAGGGTGCCACTGCACCCGTGCCCGTGAGTCCATGGGGGGCCCACACTCGCCTGCCTGGGCGCTTGCCTATATTTTATAGGTAAAGTTATTTTTTTAATTTATTTTATACTTATGAGTTTTATTTCTGTGGAGCTCTGTGATACACTCATACCCACCACACATTACTGAAGTTTATTGCTGTGGAGCTCTGTGAGATACAAATATTGCACATTACATTAAAAATGGGATGAACTGAAGAGGTCATAGTGGCCCTGGAAAAAATTGAACACTGGAGTCAACATTGTGGACCTGGAAGGGACCAATGCATGTTGACGGGAGTGGGGACAAAATATGTTTTTGCCTATGGTGGTGGGGGGCCGTCATGGTTCCTGCAACAGGGGCCTGAGGTTTCTAGTTACGCCTCTGCCCGTAGGAATAGCAGATCTAAGATGTAATTGCACCACATGAACATCCACCTTAGGTAAAACATCAAAGTCCTGATCCCTGGACTTGAGTTTACGCTTCCTAGAGCCAGCAAAAAAATCCACTGAAGGACTCTGGGTAAGCCAGGGAGTGGAAAGGCAAAGGTCTGTTGCAAATTGTCCTGGCGTCAAGACACAAAGGCAGATAACACAGATTTTTTTTTAGCCCCTCAGCTGCCTCCATAGAACACAAGGAGCAGGTTTACTTCTAACCGTCCGGCATGGGTTGTGCACAGGTGTTGCAAACAAGGTATTTAGCTTTTGATGAAACCTAACCTTTTTCTTGATCAAACTGAGCCTCAATAGGGGCAGACAACCTGTATGCAAAAGAAACACGTAAAATTCACCATGCAAGGGGCAGACACAGCATAGTGCTGAGCTACCAAAGAAACACCAACCTAAAGCAGTACATGGCAGGTCTGGCGCAAAAGATGGAGATTCAGCCCTAGGAGAACAGCAAAAGCTGACCTGTGGCCTTCCAGGAAGTTGTCTGTAGAGACTGGCGTCTTAAGGGTATTCCGTGTCAAAGCAACAAATGAAAAAATTCATTTTGTAACTTGAGGTCATGGATTTGGTTCATTTTTGGTACATTTGTACCTTACCATGAGAGGTTTAAAAATTATATTTTTCAAATTTTCTGTTTGAGATGACTTGAGAACTTTCAACATTGCCTAAAAACACAAAAATTCACTAGCCGCTATAACTTTAAAAATGCCATTTATGAGATATCTATGACACAATTGTAAAATTTCAAAAATTCACAAAATTTTGAAAAATATTTATTTTGGGTCTTTGGATTTTTTTTTTTTAAATTTTCAAAAATGCACACTTAAAAGGTATATGTCTTGTAGCCAGTCCGTCCAAATTTCAAAGAGGTAGCATACAAAAAATAAATAATCTTTTTGGCAGTGACAAGGAATTACATTGACAATTTTAAAAAATACCGGTAGACAAAAATTTCTATACCCAAATATAAAGAACCTCTTTTTTCTTGGCAGGTATGTAGGATGCTTTTGTTGTCTCCTGTACGGTTAGCGGGTATGATAACTCATGGTGGATGGGATGTGTTCTCCCATTGGATGTGGTAGAACTTGAAGTCAAGCCATCATTCTTACATCTAGCTGGACCAGCAACATCATGCTATTTTCTAAGGAAACCGGATTTTCTCACCATGTTATTTTTTGCAAACTGGATCCAATTACAGCCTCAGGGAGATCATACCAGCCAACTTCACAGGAGATGACAGAAGCATCCAACATGCAATTTGTGTACACAGACATTGGTACAAGAACAGGTCTCAAACAAAATCGAGTGCACGAAGTTGCTTCAGATTTTGAACGTAATAAAGATGACCATATCCCGCTGCAATGGAAACAGATTTAAAAGAACCAGAATGCAACTAATGGCAAGTAAAATCAATTCTAAAGCTGCAGTTTGAAATAATTTTTGACTGTTCTGAAGACCATAAAAGGAAAGTGCAATCTATAAAGCAGGGCTATAGTGGCAATTTATTTCAGAGGATGTAAACAAAAATAAAGAACTGAATAAAGTGCCGACTGATTCCGTCTTAGAGCCAATATCAATTAGTAGCTGGAAAATGCCAATGGCTTCTTGTAGCCACCACCAGCTTTAATACCAAAAACGATCAAACATTACTATTTGTGGAATGCAAATTGTTTACTTGGTCTTCTACTTTGGAGTTATGGTGGCCTCTGCACATTGAAACACAAACCTACTGTCAATTCACATATCATGAAATGTATGTTAATACGTTTACGGTTTAAATATCAGCCCATTTGATAAATAAGTGATCTAAACAATCGTGAACTCACCTCTGCAGCCACTTCCCAATCTGGTCGCCCATCACTGTCTTTGAGCTCAACATATGGTTTGTCATGGACTCTGTTCAAGTCTTCATGAAGGCCATCTAGAAGAAATGCTAGCAACTCTTGAGAATCCTGTTGCTGAAAGCCATTGAACCTGGGTGCATATTTTGCTATTGTCCACTGCAGAGAGAATATAGAAGTGGGAAATTGTACCAAAAATCTCAGTTTATGAATGTAAGGGACGCAAAACATTTCTACCAATGATTGAACACAAATAGCTCACCTATACATTTTAGTTTAGGTGGTAAAAGCTTTCTCTATCATAAAAAGTGTAATTTTCTGTATTCACCCACCCCATTAACTTTGCTAGAATGGATTCACAATGTTCCAATCTTAAGTGTCACTTGCCCCATTGTTCTATCATTGTTGAAAGCCAGCAATTTAATAATGATTTAGTTCATTTAATATGAAACCTGGAAAAGATTTGTCATACCCGTAATTTAAGTGGAGCCACATTCTTCTGCGTTCCACTCCACAATTCTTGGACCAAGTCACCGTAGCACTTTGCCATATGTCCTTTCATTCCTATAGGATTTTGTCTAAATGTGCACAAAAGGGAAAAGCGAGAAAACCTACATATTAAAAGGCTAGGAATATCATTTTACTAATACAGAGTCTTTGACAGTGTGTGTTGGTGGTTTGCTTCTGTGTAACGGATAGTTATAATGCAAGCGTCAAGAAAATGCACTTCTTAAAGATAGCCAGAAATGTGCATATTTTATTTTCATATTCTTGCATTTCCAGGTGTTTTTCCCCAAACATACCCAGTGTGTCATGTTTCCCAGGATGCCCTATTCACCCTCTGGGTGGTGTCCAACAATATCCCATATTACCCACTGGGTACTACCCAGAATGAGCACAATGAGATTTGTTAGACCTCAGACATACCCCTCAGTTTGCATGCAGTGGTATATTCAACAGACCCCAGTCTCTAGAATTGCCAACTGATCAGTGACTCATTGATCCGTGTCCATATTCCATAGTGTACTGGCTGCATGTAATGGGAATTGTAGTCATGTTGCCTTGTGACTAATCCCTGCGATTTCAACACACAGTAAGAGAGGCAGATTATTTAATGAGGGGTTCAGAAAATCAGGCTATGACTCATACTAGTGAATGGAAACTCAATACATTTATTTAATTCCTGTGAACAGCAAGTAGCCAACTGGTAGTTTATGTGTTTCTGTATGTATATAAATGGTTGCAGTATATACATTGATCTATTTGTATGTGCACAGACACAGTACACACACTATGGTGGAGGGCAAAAAGTGAGATTATTATTTGCTATATGGAGGCTTTTAAAGTTTATAACTGTAGAAGACCCTTACACATCCCAGCAATTCAGGGAACTGTTTCAGAGCTCATGTGCTACATTCCCCATATGCAGCAAGGAACTCTGGGTAGGACATGCAAATGAAGTCCACAATTTCTCACTTTTTTGCACCCTGGGTCTGTTTTGACTCAGAATTCTCCTTGCCAGCGCTATGCCATACTAGATGGCATTTTAGCAAAGGTCAGGTTATGTAACGAGTCACAGCCACTCATGGACAGCTCCAAACAGTGGCTGTGACTTGTTGCATAACCTGACCTTTGCTAAAAAGCCATCTAGTATGGCATGTCAATGGCAAGGAGGGTTCTGTGTCAAAACAGACCCAGGATGCAAAAGTGAGTAATTGTGGACTTTATTTGCATGTCCTTCCCAGAGTTCTTGTGGCGAATATAGCACATGAGCTCTGTGAAGCAGTTCTCGGAATTGCTGGGATGTGTAAATGTCTTCTACAATTCTAAAACCACACATACATATATAACCGTTTACAAGGGATATGTAGGATTTATATATATGTTAGGACACTAGACTATCCCTTTAATAAATGTCATACTGTTCATGCATTTGAATGACAAAATGTAAATGAGCTACCTGTTAAGCTCGTACAAGTGTCTCCCTGAGATGAAATACTTTGTTAATGGCTGCGTATTACTAACACACTGGATGCTAGAATTCATGAAACAAGTGTTTCCCAAATTGCTGAGTCCAGTGGCTCCTTTTTCAGTAGGAACTGGAAAAAAATAAAACACAGTATCAAAAGGTATACGGTTTCACAGAGAGACAATTTCCATTTTTCCCCCCACACGTGTGCGAGAATTATGACAAAAAGCACATGGTCTCCTCGATATAAATTGAAAGGAAGGACTACTTAACAAAAATATGGAAGACAACAAAGATGAGCAGTGGGGGGGGGGAAATCAACAGTTAAAAGGCACCAAGTAAAATGGTTATATAAAAAGTTTTAAATAAGCCCTCGAGTGCTTTTTGGTGGGGTATAGTAGCAACAGGGTGGAATAAGGAAGCAGATACAACTCCGATGAAAGGATCATAATAAGACACAAAGGGGTAACAAAATCTAGCAAAATTAAGGAGGAAGAGCATTTTATTCAGGGGTTGTGCATTCACCTTTCAGGTCTGCTGAGATTTAAAAGGGACACTCACCACTATGACATCTTAAAGGGACACTCTAGGCAACATGACCACCTAAGCTATTTTAGGTGGTCATGATGCCCGGAGTATGCCGCCCTCTGTCCCCCCTCCCTCCGCTCAGCGGTTCAGCAGAAAATGCTGAAAACAGCTGAGAGAGGCGGAGGAGTTTACTCCGCCCTCCCAGCTGTCAGTCAGCAAAGCGGGAATCATATTTCCCGTTCTGCCGACTTTTGCCGAGTAGGAGACGTCATCGCGCTTTCAGCACGATGACGTCTCCAACTCACCGCAGAAGCTGGCGGCTCCCTCTGAGGGTTAGTGTTGCGCGCATCCTCTTGCGCGCAACACTTAATCCTCAGAGGGAGCCGGGAGGAAGCCTGCCGATTGGCTGGCTTACGTGAGAGGCGCGCATGCGCGCTTCTCACGTAAACCAGAAGGCAAGTCGGATGGAAGGAGGACGGGAGCGGAAGAGGAGGGAGGGGAGTATGAAAAAAAAAAACACACCGCTGGAAACAAGAGGATTTTAGGGTAAGTATTACAGTTACAAAAACATAAACAAAAAAAACCTATTTATTAAGGGAATAGGGATAGGTTAGGATTAAAAAAAGGGGGGTGATTTTTTTAGTAGAGTGTCCCTTTAAGTGAATTTAAATGGTCATGGTGGCTGGAGTGATTATTTTTTGTTCCCCTTTACCACCAAATTAGGTTTGGTCCTTTTTCCATGTCTGTACTTCTACAAACACTCCACTTCTTTAAAACCTTATGGTTTTACTTGTTATTGATACATGGTTTAAATGGCTCCATTTAAACTTTGCTTTATTTTATGTAACATGATTGTCAAGACTTCTGTTTTTTGTATTACATTTGTATTTGTTTTTAGAAAGCAATTAACCTGCCTGGCGGTATTCCCGAGTGTGACTCGGGGTTAAATTTCGCTACCGCGATCGGTAACCCCGAGCCACACTCGGGCTGGAGGCATACTCACCGCATCCTTCGCTCCCTCGCCATCTCCGCAGTCACTGCAGTATGATCGCGGCAGCCGGCGACTTTGCTTCCTGGTTCTGCTCCCTGCGAGTCACACGGCGCAGGACCAGGTAAACAAAAAAAAAGCAATTACAGTAAAAAATACTGTAGAATAAACTTTGTGCTGTGCAGTGGGTGCTGGGATTCTTGTTCAGATGTACACTCCTTTGCCAATGTAATACAGGACACGGGGTGCCAAAAAAAACAAAAAAAAAAAAAACAGCTTTACAGAAATAAAAAGGCAAATAATTTCTAAAATGTAATAAGGCTTTGCAATACAAGTTTCGCTGGTGCTTGCCCAGATCCAACTGTACCCCCGTATCCTGTATATTTCACTGGCAAAGGAGTGTACATCTGGACAGGAATCCCAGCACCCAGAGGAAAGAGGCATGTTTTTGGTTTGATTATATTATTGAATATATTTATTTCCATTATTTTGGATAATTATTTTTGGGATAATAAATTATTTTGTGTTTCAAACCTTTTCTGACTGTGTTTACTTGACAATTGCTTGCACGGATTTCGGTCAGTTATTGCAACAGAATACAGGCTTACTATATAAACCAACACATTAATTTCCAAAAAAAATTGAACCGCTTTTGGACACGAAATTTTGCAAAAATTAGACCGCCAGGGAGGTTAAGAAAATTTAAAATTTCATGTCATAATAATGTTTGTTTATTGTAGCTTATTTAATGAATGACAACCTTTTTCACGTGTTCTATCAATGTTCAATTTGATTCCAACTATATCCAGGCTAGTATTGTGTCTCTTTGGAAAGGTGGCATCTATTTATCATGTAGGCATGTTAATAGGTATTGATTCAACTCTCCTTGCTGAGTGACACACCAGCTTTAAGAGTATTTTCAAATTTTTTAAACATTTGTATTTAAACACATGGGGATTGAAGAACTGATAACTGAATTCCCTATAAACTTACCTTTATGCCTATCTATTTTACTGCTGTTGGCAATAAATGACATCTCTTCTGGCCAGCTCATGTCTTTGTTGCGAACTGTAAAATAATCATATGATCAATATTTAAATCATCGGATTTTCACATATCCATTATCCAAAAACATAACAGTGGGAAATAACTTTATACTACGGTCCTGTGGAATCACAAATTTGTAGCATTCATAAAATAGACTTTAGAAATGTGGAATAGTAGTTTACCTATTCAGGCAATGTGTCTGACCTGTACATTATATGCTGTGACTGCAATGGATGGAAGAAGGAAAAAAAAAAAAAAAAAAGGTGCACTCTCCAAAGACAAATTTATGATCTACATTTATCAACTATTTGTCTCTTTATTCCAGAGCACATGCATTATATCAAAGAACCAGAAAAAGCCCTGAATAGGGGAATGTAAATCCCACTGAAAAGGATATTCCAGCATCTGTTAGAATAAAACCTCAAAATAAATGATTTTCAAGTAATTTACCTTCAATAACAAGATGCTGCTCATCCAGTATTTTGAGATACTCTAAGCGATGATCTTCATCGTCCAGAAGTGTGAGATAATTCTGTTAAAAGATTACAAAGTTCGTTTTTTTCTCCTAAGTATGGATTTCAGCCACTCATAATGCCATTTTTCAAGAAACGTTTGTATGAATTTTCCCATTAAAGATTCCTACAATAATTCAGCTTAATATAAACATTTGGTAACGCTTGCATAAAAACCTATTACCAATCAACCAGAAGACAAAGGATCGCAGTGATCGCACAACACATGTACATGCACATATTGGGGTAAAACCTCATTTACCTCACTGATATACAACCACAAACGCATATCTTCCTCCTTTATTCGCAGCCGCTGTGAGAGATACTCGTGGATTTCCTTGATCGTTTGCATGCGGCTGAAGCATCCAGTATACGCCAGCACCCGTTTCAGGGGAGCATTGGGGGAGGGAACATTTCCTGTTAATTGAATGATTACAAAATAAAAACACAGTTTTCTTGTACACAATTTTAGATTAAATAGGTAGTGGAGCGTCCTAGGCTTAGTGGTAACACGAAGACACTTCCTTTCTTGGTGTCCTTCACCGGAATATGTGTTTAAGAATCTATATCATTTTTTCACTACATTTCTTATGCTGAACTTGATGCCAAACGGTTTACATGTATTTTTTATGCACTCGATACCCCATAAGACCAGGTTTTTGAGAACATTGCAAGCTTATCCTATGACTAACTCAGACTCACAAATCCCATTTCTGTGGATCATCTTTGAGACATTTCTACACTTACATGGGTCAACCTGTGGCAATTTAAATGGATTTGACAGGATTTGGAAAGGCACACACCAGTTTATAGAAGACCTGGGAGCCATAAATGTAGATCAGAGAAAAAAAAACAAGTCATGAGGGCAAAGGAACTTCCTGCAGAGCTGAGACGGGATTATGTTGATGCACAGATCTCAGGAAGAGGGGGGGGGGGTAAATTTGACAGCACTGACACTGAACATTCCCATGGCTCATTCACCTCCATTACTAAAATTTAGAAATTTGGAACAACCAGGACTGTGCACGGTTTGGTAAGGGGGCCCAGCTTTGGGAGGGAAAATGGAAAAAACCAAAACCCAAGAGCCCCCCATGTCATTCAGAGCTTCAGCAATCATATGTGGAGAAGGCACAGAAGGCAACAGTCACTGGAACACTCCAACAATCTGAGGCCTATTCAAGCTGAGCCAGTAATTAGAAGACATTAAAAGGGACACTTCTCTTTTTAACCACTTTATTGATTTAAAGTGGTCAGGACGTAAGGAGTGCCCCCCTTCTCTCCCCGCCCCCCCAGCTGCCCCAACCCGGCAGACAACACTGGGTGAAGTGGAGGAGTTTCCTTCACTCCACCCAGTGTCACCAGTAGCCAGGATTTTGGAATTTCCCAACTGCCGGTCACCAGCGATGTGAGCACGGAAAGAGTGTGCCAATGTCATCTGAGACCAATTACAGTGGCGAGTGGTCTCCGAGAGGCAGACTATGGATGGTGCACATGCCTGTACAGCTCCGATCCATTGTTCTTCGTAGGTGCTACGGAACTTGTGTACATAAAGTGCTCAAGTCTCGTAGCACTATGCAATTTACAGTTCCTATACTAGGCAATTTGCTTAGGAGCGCAAATTGCACAGAAAAGATCCAAGGACTTCAGGGTTTGGGAGTCTCTGAGCCAAAGGAGGAGCAGCAAGCGGCAAGGGTGAATAAAATAACTGAAAATAAAAACATCTTGACAGAAGCCGTCAGCATCTCCAATTATTTAAGAGCAAAACATGGACGTTTACTTTTGAATAGAGCATCCCTTTTTTTTTGGTGTGAGCCATTATCCATTACTGGCTCCCCATTCACAGCTCTATATTAGTGGGTAAGACCAGTGCTGATTAAAAGGTTTTTTTTTTAAATCCTTTTAATTTTTTGTGTTAAGTGACTTTGCAAATGCAATTTATATTTTTGAATATAGGCTTCGCACCTGTGATCTGGAATGCTTGGGACTCCAGGCATTTAAGAATTTAGAAAAATCAGAAGCCGGTGGAGGGACACAGAAGGGAAGCTCCTGCAGCACCAGTGAAATACACTCAGGGAGAAGCTGCACATGCTGTACATAGCCACCATCTTTCTCGCAGGACAGTGCAGCGTGTCATATGGTGGAGCTCTGCAAAGTCTGGCTTAAAAATTTTAAGGCTCCAAAAATTCAGATTTTCGGATTTCTGAATTCCAGATAACATGTGCCTAAACTGTATTTTTATTCCTTCATAGTCTATTGACGCCTGGAGGATGGTCTTGTCTAAAAAGAACCATGGCAAATATTGCAGATAAACAAAGGTTTGTTAGACACCAGGTTTTGGAAAACCATTGACGTCGCTAACTTGGGAGGTTATTTAATTGAAAATGCTGCAACAGACTAGTCACTTAAGCCCATTCATAAAAAAAGTTAAATATATATATACACACACATACACACAGTATAAATAAAAGTCAAATTTAGATGGCCTGGGGAGAGGAGTCTTTTTTGATCTTTATTTAAAAATGTGACTTGAGTTGCCCACATGATCGTCTGACATGTACCCTGAGGCTTTTTCTCCCCATCATGGAGTTGGCATTCTTATGCTGTACTATTCATGGGAGTTGTGCATCTGCAAAAAGCAATGCTTTAACACACTTCACTTATGCAGAGACTGCAAAACATTAGTGGGATGCATACATTGCGTTTTAATATAAAAAGTATTGCAGCTGCTCAAAAGAAACCCCCCCCCCCTACATTTTTAGTAAAAATCCTTTTTTTTCCTGCTACAGAAATACACGTGATAGTTGTATGTTTTGTTATCTGGTTTTTGTATGGATCACTTATTGAGCAGGCCTGTGAGAAATAAGCTTATGTGGGCTAGTTAGATGGCAGGTTTACGGTGATTGGAGACATTGCCACTTAACTAAAGTATTAAACATAAGGGGCAAATAAGAACTGAATGTATCCTGTGCAATGCAGGCCATTCAGGTCCACCACGCTTGTAGCGCAGAAGGATAAATAGGAAAGCACAATGGTTTTTAAATACTATACACAAATAACCATTGTTGTATCACTGGCTCTTGTAGATCAGACGCCCAGTTTTGGCTCTTGATCCAGAGATTAACAGGTCTTCACTGGTCTCCTATAACAAAACAAATTAGTCTAAAAGCTCTCTCAACCTGTCAAGTGGTTGGGAGACCTATGGCGGACGGATCCTGGCGGACATATCAACTGGTACCAAGAAGATTTAATTTAACACATGCAGTCCACAACAGCACATCTAGAGTTTTCTATATTTGATGCTAAAAATATATGGAAATCATGGAATATCTGGATGTTCACTGAAGTCCTATAAATGGGACTTCTGTTCTGATGATTAATCAAAATCAATTACACCTTATTAAATTGTGACTCTAAATTGAACAATAAGACGACTGAGAACGCCATGAGTAAAACCATTTTTTAAGGAGATCCAGAAGATAACCGTTCCTTTTCATTTATGCTGTTCCAGATACAGTAAGCATTCCTGCACAATATTTTGACAAGTCCTGGCGACACATAAGGAGTTAAGGATTTCACAGGCTTTGCCATCTAGAGCTAAGCCTGATTAATCACTGGTAGCAGGTCCCCCACCCCCTAGTCTGCCAGCAGCTGTCTCCCCTTATTGACAGAAAAGGAAATTAAGGACAATGTAACTACTAAAAAAAGGATGGAATAGCTAGCTCTAAAAATGACAGCTCATTGTGGCTTTTATATTTTCTCTATAGATAATCAGGCGTGTTATCAAGAACATAATTTCAAAAAAAGGTAAAATTAAGATAAACAAAGCTGATTAATAAGGCTGCTTCTGCATATCAAAAACTACTGATTATTTGCTTCTAAATGGATGTGCGTTTCCAAAACATTTTGAAAGGAAAACTTTCCTCTGTGATTTGTAATCTACAGTTAAGAGATGTACTTTGAAGATTTGGGAAGAGTACAGAGAAGAGATAGATCTCTTTAAAAAATCTGTAGCATCTTTCAACTACTGATAATATGACCCCCCCCCCCAAATTATGGGCTAGATTCCGAGCCAGTTGTAAACATAAGCAGAGCCGGTGTAAACTTTCCAGAGCCATTAAAGTCTATGGAGTTGGGATGTTTACCAATGCTTTGGTTAAAGGGACACTTCCACTTACATAAGCTGTAGCTAGATGACTTGTGCATTACCAACAAAACCACATTATAAAACACATGCTGCTGTTTCTTTGTTTCAAGTAATTGCATGTAAAAAGGAAAAACCAAAGTTAGGTATTTTATCTTCAGGTTCACAGGTTAAAGTTTCTGAATGTTTCCCATTATGCATCACTTACCAAAAACTTTGCTTTGTAGCTCTTCTTTATTTAATCTACAATATCTACCAGTTAATGAGGTGGAGGAAGGAATGTTTGGGGTAAAGTGGCAGGGGGTGTATTGTGTGCTGTAGGCTACCTGAGATAGGAGCCGGCAGTTGAATGAGAAGTCAGTGGAGCTTAAACATAGAAAATGTCGGCAGATAAAAACCTTTCGGCCCATCTAGTCTGTCCAATTACAAGGATACTTTACCTGGAGTTATCTTTTGTTTAGGATAGCCTTATCCCAGACTTCTAAAATCGACCCCCTGGTGATGTCCTTTGAATACATCCGACAATACAATAATGCGAGTCCACTGCCTGACCCCATTATATGGCCAAAGCCAGTAAGGTTAAGAGTGTGTGTGTCCCTTTAAGTTTACACATGACAAGGAATTGAGCCCAATCTCTTTACATTTAAGGACCACTTTAAATATGTAGACTGTATATCCTTGGGTCAACACTGAGTAGTTTTCCTGCCCCCCCCCCAAGTGCTAAGTAGTGTTTTTTTATTTTCATGGCAGAATCATTCTATAAGCGGTAACCTAGACTTTATTTGTATAGAAGTCTTATTTATTTCATGAAGCTAGCAATTGGGCTACATATTACTACAGATCATGCATTAGCATTTCTCTAACAGAATCACAGCACTTCACATCACATTAAAAAACAGAAGCAAAGCAATAAGGTTACCTTAATTGTATCACACAAACTGTACCACAATATCCCTTTAAACAGGTAAAGAGCAAATTTTCAGCAATTACAAGTAGGAGGATTAGTTGTAAGATTACAGCAAGAAAGCATAATCCATCAAATTAGATTAATTTTTGATTTAACGTCAATTAGTGCGCAGCAAAACAAAAAAAGGCACAAACTCTGAAAAAACAGCAGCGTTTCAAGCTCCCAAATGTCATGGTTACATATATGTAATAAAAAAAAAATAGTAAAAACCCAGAAGGTATGTTATGGATTTACCACCAGTAGAAATATACTGTGGATGGACAAAATAAAAACCAGGCAATGGAATTTGGATGATAAAAGACAAAAAATTTCAGTGTTTGAAGTGGCAAAAACCTATGATCTGCACAAGAATTACATTTTGGATGATCATAAAATGATTTACTTCAACAATGGGATAACTCAGCCTAACCATTTAAATGTGGGACTTCTTTAAAATCTTCCAAAATTGTATTTGGCAGCAGAGACAATGACCAAATGCAGGGAGGTCCTTAAACCTTACATTACTTAAAGGTGGCATTATAGTAATTTGATTAAATAGTTATTCTTATAAAAAATAAAATATATATAGTTTTGTAATCTATGGATGGATTAACAGGAAGCACCAGTGTTTCAACAAAGTTGCAAACAATGCAAAATGAAGATTAAAAAAAATTATATATATTATATAAATTCGATAAGCTGTGTTAGTCCAGTAGTGACAGACACTGGTGCGACAAAAAAACACCCCAAAAAACTAACAGCCGCAGGAGAAGCTTCAAAACCTGTTATTGGAACTCTTTAAAATAATTTATAGAAAAATTATGTTCATTATAATCTTTTTTCCAGCAGGAAACATGTATAGATATTCCTATTTACATTCCTAAAGTGGCAAAAGTGAAAGAGGAATTTTTAAATAAAAGATTGCAGTTATAGGATTATGAATTATCATTCATTTAAACTCAATGGTTTATTATTCTCATTCTCCTAAATTTCTTGTGCATGACCTTAGATAAAAGCCCCCATTGTTTTAGAATTAAAACGTAATTGTAGAGCTGCAGATTTTTCCGTGTGTATTCTTGCTGCATTCTTACGTTACCTCTGGGTAAATGCTGAGGAAACATTCTGAGGCTCATCATACCCATATTCACCCAGATGTTGGACTGCTGCTGCCGAGTCACAGGCTGTTGCCGCAAGAAAAGCAAATAGCGGGGGAAGAGTTCCAGTTCTGGGAGACCCGTTTTGCTATTTTTGATTACCTAAAATATAAAAATAGAACCAAGCAAAACATTGATAAGGCATTTAAGCCCATGTCAGAGGAACGCAGTGATCACGTCCGTGTTGCCGCACATTTTAACGTCCGTCGTAGCATAAAAGTATGATCAATAGAGACCCACACATGAAGTATGTCCGCACAGTGTACCGGCTGGGTGGAGTAGAGGTAACATCACTGCTCTGTGTGGAGAGAGCCTGTGGAGTCATGGGTTCAATCCCAGCAAGAGCACCTCTCCAGTAAGTGTTCTTGGGCAAGACACCTAACTGTACATACTCGCCACTCGCCTCTCAATGTATCCTTCCTGGTAAAATCCTTTCTCAAAAAAAAAAAAAAAGTGCGGACGCACAACGCACGTGGCACTGGAAGCAATTTAGGCAAGAACGTCAAACTGCTAGGACGGACGCACGCACAGAATGCGCCACGTCCGCGTAGCAACACTGCATTTTTGACGGACAAAATGGTTTTTCATATTATGTATCAATTTTTTTCATTTTACATATTAAATTTTATTTTCCATCTACATCCGTCAAAAAAAACAGACCATGTGGTGTCTACAGTATCATCAGTCAGAAAGTACGTCAGTTGTGCACGGACGCAGAGTGTGCTCAGAATGCTTTCATCTGACATTAGCCTTAGAATGATTTATTGCATCTGACTTTAGGATAAAATGAATATATAAATATGTATATAAAAAAAAATATATAAAAATATATATAAATATAAATATATTTGTTGATTGTTATAAGGGGGTGCAGAGGGGACACACGTAGCGATCGCATGGATTATTCTGGCCTTAAACCCGGACTGAAACCGTAATATTCATTTATGTCCTGCCATGAATGTCATTTCAGGTTTCAGTGGCAGAAGGCTCATGTCCATGGGCATTCCTTTGTGAAAAGTATTTACCTGCCAAGGTAAATCTTTTACAAGTAATGACTGAGTAGGAGACTGAAGCTAAAGGACCTGGTAGATTAAGCAATATAGAGCTAAAGAAGTCAGAATTAACACATTAAAGCAAAGGCCAGCAACTGTCAGGTCTCGCCTTCCCTGCCAAGCTGGGCTGGTATGGTATGGTACTGTGGCCATAGGCGTCTCCTTGGGCAAGGACTGAGCACCGAGTGTTCGACGCTCCCACAGCGCAACAATCATGAGACAGATCAAAGTTTGAAGTGTTAAATAAAGGATGCGCACTCTAATGTTCAGCCAGTGGCGTGCCTCTCAATAGGTATTGGCTTTTTCACCGGAGCACTAGGTATACATCACTGTCTGGAACATTGAAAAGCTGTTCACTTTGGATGGCAGTCACACCCGCCTGGGACACCAGAGGTGGGGGGGGGTACCACACTACACTCACTAGGATCATGAAAATGTCTGCTTAAGTTTTTTAAATGGCAGTTACTTTTAATATGATATTCAGTACATTTAATTTATTTAAAATTTGCTTCCCACAACTTTCCTACTGCGTAATAAACCTGAACCAGGAACCATTTTATAATCTGCTTTAATGTTAAAATAAACATTTGTTTTTTAAATTTGTTTAAAACCCCTTCGTGTACATTTCCATAAAGCTAAAATACAACCAATGTGAACACCTTGCATAGAGATATCACGCAATTTGCATAGTGCGACCACACCATGAGATTCATTAATAGCACTAATCCAGACCTAACCGTATTTATGTATTTAGGTTCCTTTGCATTGGGAACCTTCTGATTCAGACAGAATGAATATTGTAAACGGGAGGATTTCAAGGCAGGTGTGATTGATCGAGCAAACTACGCAAGAATCTTAGAGAGGCAGAGGTAGGTGAATTATCAGATTCTAAAACATCCATATAAAAACGTTCAGATCTTGCTACTTACTGGTCGAGGTAATGATAGATTAGCCCCATACCAGTGGTAAAGAGCTCTCCATACTGGCTCTGGCACAATTTCATAATCTTTTCCACGAATAAGAGATGGGCTCTGCTTCAGGCGTCCACCTTCCAGTGTTAAGGAAGGAACCTAGAAACATGAAAAAGAAAGGAGACAATCATGGATAATGAAAGGAAGAACAAGCCGAGCTGGGCTTAACCTATATAACTCATTTTGGTTGGTCAGCATTCTATACTATTTTCCATCATTTCCTTCACACTGAAAGTGTATTCCATTTGTAGGAGAGCCCCAAATGTTGATTTGGCTGTGCCAAGCCTGATAAAATCCAAATGCAGCTATTGAAACTCAAGCATCAGAGCCTATGTCCATAATAAAGAGTTCCACTTCATAAATTCAAGTATTGCTATAGTCCAGGAAGTGGATCTGATATTTGAAGTTTCTATAGTTCTTGCTGGCATCATTGCTACCATACAAATAACTTCAATGATCGAGCCTATAAAAACTGCTACCTTAATTTTTTAACCAGGAACATGTCCCAACCACTTTACAGTGGCAGCAAAAAATGTGTCAAATTCCTAAACTCTGAACAACCTATAGCAGGGATCTCAAACACGCCCCCCATGTTTATTGCCTACATTTCCCAGAATGCTTCGAATGCAATAAACGGCCAGACAATCATAAGAGATGTAGTTTAGAAAAAAAACTGAGGGCCAGAGTATTGAGATCCCTAATCTATAGTCAGTAACCCTACAACTCCAGCACCAGACCATCCATGATCAGTTACCTTTACAGATTCCTGTGTTACTAGTGGCTGGTTGTCAATGGCGCCTGGTTTCTGTGGATTAAGCTGCAACAAAGCACTCCCATTGGCACCAAGCATACATTGGTTATTGTTATCAGAAGAGTTATGTTGACGGGCAAAACACATGTCTGCAGCGGTTGTGCCTGAATAAAGAAAACCTATAAAAAAAGAAAATCAATGTCAAGAATTTATTACCGGTAAGTGTTTTCGCTTAGGAATGGCTATAAACTTGCATGCCATACAGACAAATACCTTCAAACAGGTGGACAAAGGAAGGGTTGAGATAAATGCATTTAATAGATTACAAACCATTAGAGATTTTGGGGTAATCGACTCCTCTACTAAACACCTCAAAAGTTTCAAAACTACTAAAAGCTTAAAAGACCTGTAATGGTTAAAATTGACTAATGTGAACAAATACATTTAGTATCAGAAAAGGTCTGCGAGGAGACTGCAAGGTTGTCAAATGTCTATTCTGCAGAAACAGAAGATTACAGAGCAATTGATTAGGGTGAGGGCGAAGCGAGATAAAGTTTATATAAAGGATACAAAATCTTCTAGCCAATGGCAAAACAAATTTGGTCCTTAGGGAAGAGATTTTTACAACGTTCTGAAAATATATGCTGGTACGCATGTTACCAAGTGCAGCATATCTGTAAAGATGGAATAACTTAAAAATATAAGGAATTTGGTCTCACCGCAAACTAAGATGACTGCTTGAGTCCTCTATTCTCTGGTCCCCCCCGCACAAATGTTTTCAGCAGCGCCCTGGTGATTATGCGGGGGTGTAACTTCAGGAAGACGTCGGGACACCCCAGATGAAGCAGCCCGTGGGGCCTCTAAATGGGTACATTTAATCGCCCCAGACTGCTATGAGTTCTTTGAGTCGGACGGCCTGCTCACCCAATATGGTGGATGCATATCCGTCGCCTGAGCACGCATTGGACCCACTACAAACGATATGGCGCCTTGAAAAGCTGGTCGATGCACTGCCCACCAAAACAGACCTCAACCTGATGAGGACTTTAAGATGACCTTCCAAGCAAGACGTCAGGGAGGTAAAAGCGGAGGAGACAAGTCTGGTGGACAACACCTGGAACAAACAGCAAATAGACCCCAGACCTTGCCCCCTACACTTCAGGCAGACATACCTGATATGAAACATCAGTTAGATGAGCTTGACAACAGGAATCATCAATACAATATATGGGTCAGGGGGTCTGCAATACAATATATGGGTCAGGGGGTCTGACGGAGAAGATGGCAAGTGAGAACCCCATGGGCTATCTGAGCATTATATTTCTAACCCTTCTGAACGATGCAGAGCTCGCCGCGATCCTAATTGAAAGGGCACATAGGGCCTTACAGCCTAGACCACAGAAGGGAACGCCTCCCCGGGATGTTAATTGTAGGATAACCAACTTCCCCCTGAAAACGCATTATGCATAGGGTTAGCGACCAGAGGCAGTAAGAGCTGGGAGAACACAGATTGGAATTTTACCTGAATCTCACCTTGTTAACACACTCTGCGAGGACAGCTCTATGACCGGTCACACTTGCCCTGCACCAGCAGAACGTTCTGTACCGATGGGGTTACCCAGTGTCTCTACAGGTCCATAGAAGTGACACCATTTTTATTATCATCAGGAGACCTTCAAATGTACCCCATTTTTTTTAGAGGTCCTAGCCCTACCGAGAGTTAAAGGTCACGGACTGGGAAGAAGGGTCACAAGTGTGATCAGATCGCGGGAATGCACCGAGGCCACACGTTGACAGCACATCAAGGAGCAGCTAGACCCTGCAAATCAGCTAACAGAATAATTTGGACATCTGACCCACTGATTGAGATGTGGTGTTCACAATCCTGGCTCATTTTTCGCTTTGTCACACAGTGTACATAGATCGTTTCTAGTCGCCCCATCCGTGTGTTTTACCTTATCTCATCACATGTCAGCACTCTTTGTTGCACCATTCTTCTCCTGACCTCATGTCACACTGAGTCGAATATATGTGCACCCATGGCTGAGGTACAGTGGACTCCTCCAGCTTACTCTACGGACTGCCAGCCCACGAACCATGCTCAATATAATGATACAAGCTCCACTTTTGTGCAGCACGTTTCCCTGCATGACCACTGATATCCTTTGCGGAGGGGTGGGGGATCCCCACTGCCCTTATGGGATTGTGATGTTTTTGATGCAACCCGCTTTGAGGCGCCCACTATACTATTGCCGAATGGGGAATTGGTTATGAGATAACACCGGAGTAAGGTCCAGGGACGGATCTATTCTGGGTTACTGAGGCAACAACTCCCGTGGTTGATATTCAACAATGCCCATGAGACCTGCCCTGCTACTGAGACAGGGTTGAGAGCATTAGAGCCCAGCATCTGCATAGCCAATCAAGGGATAGAGACACAAGCACACCAGAGACGATGGGACAAGATGGGGCTGCCTTGCCCTTGGGAAGCTCCACTCTGACCCTGAAGTCCAGCACAGAAAGACAGTGGATGGTGGTGCTTTGTTTTGGGTTCCTGAAGCCCAGATTGGGGGGGGGGGGGGACAGGAGAGGGGGAACTTGGGAATTAGGGGAGCCCAGGTGACGGCTGCCCAACTTGTTTACCCTGACGTTAGCCTGAATACTTAGATGTTTGTGCCACAGAAGGGTAGGGGGAGTGAGGATTTTCTTTTTCCGCTCTTTCAGAAGGTTCTGGGAGATGTGAGGGGGAGAAACGATATGGGCAAACCAAACAGTAATGGGTCGGGTCACAAGATTTACATTGGTTTTATTTGTAATATTGATTAATGTTTCAATATGATCATCAATTCACTTTTCTGCTCATTGTTCTCAACCTGCAATGTTCAATACATTGTGATGCTCTTGTAACGATGTACTTCTCTATTAGAAGAGCAAGACCAACTTGTTAAAATAATGGTTGTACCAGATGTTTAAGATCTGTGGGTAGCTCGCATCAACCCCCCTCCTTTTGTTTTCTACTTTCCTCTCCAAGCATTGCAGTGGTGTTGTACACTGCTAGGGTGCCGGAGTGTTTTGTCAGAGGGGACCACGGAGGTATAAAGCTACCAATTCTATTCTGTTGCTTTTGGTTTCTGTTCTTCTTCTTACACATTCACAATATTACCAATCAACAGTGTGTGTATCTTTTGATGCCTTTGATTTGTTTCTTATTCTTTTCTGTTGGTAGTTTCGGGTGACAGTTTAGACTCGCCAAGGGATTTAGCACTTTACCCTCGGAGAACCTCAGTCTCTCACACCGCATAGGTGTAGCATGCAGCCTTCTCTTGGGTGACGCTATTCACCCTCCTCGGTGGTGCTTTCGGATTAGGATATTCATGCCACACTCCAATCACAATAGCTCTTATATCCGCCTACTCTCAACCACAAGAATGGTCCTGGTGCCTCAACACCGCTCTGCTACAGGAGTTGCTACTCCAATCTTACATAGTAGTAACCCTCTCTGGGAAACGACCAACTAGAGACTATTGAGACAACATTACAACATTATGGGAGGCCCATAAAGCAGTGATCTGTGGAAAAATAAAAATAATAAGTTTCGGTGAAGAAGAAGGAGAGATGGCGTGAGCAGAGGGAACTACTCATGGACCTTAGAGCTCTGGAATTACAACACATGCAGAGTGGTGACTTGCAAGTGTACAGTCACTTCATTCAGAATCGATCTCACCTTAAAACCCATTCTGAACTTCCAAATCCACCGTATTCAACAAACCTTTTTCTTGCATATATAGCGAAAACAGAGACGCCTCCTGGCCCGAATGCTTTTAAAACGGAGATCATTGGCATAGATCCCGAAAATCTGAACCATGACGGGTACACAAAGCCATGACCCAGATACTACGCAGCTCTCTATATGTCCGCCTCTGAGACACCAGAAATACGGCTTGAGATTACGGATTATCTCTCCACTAGGATACACCGATACCAAACGCGAACCAAATGGATCTCACTGAATGACCCCATTAATGTCGAGGAACTCAGGGTAGTACTTAGACAATAAAGGGGAAGACTCTACGCCCTGATGGCTTCCCTCTGGATTATAGACATTTTGGCACCATCTTGCTACCCTGCCTAGCGAATGCACTTAACGCCTTTAGAGATGAGACGGAGTTCCCCACTAGAGTAACCGCCGTGGGAGTAAATGCCAGACAAAGCCCCCTCTCTTCTTGAACTGTTCAACTTTGCCCAGATATGCCACTACCTCCGATTCCTACTGGGCTCCCAACGCTTGATACGGAACTTAACCACATTTGAAAAGTTAAGAGTCTCCATGTCCTGACTACAACATGGGCTTTCCCTCCTATACTCTGTTTTAGGAGTGTCCGTCCAGACTCAACCGCCAGTTTTTGAGGCCAAGTGTGAGGATTTACCGCATACCTCCTGGATGACAACATATGATTTTATACATCGGTGATCTAAACGGACATGCTTCCAGGAGCAATCTTATAAGATTGTAACATTTTGGCAGTAGCAACCTTCCTCTTTTTCCACTCTCCAATTTCCAACTCAAGATTCCAGAAGTCAGTGGTGGCTCCCATGATATTAGCGGCGAGATCACTGATGGCAGAAAACTGGAACAATACAACAAGGCCTGCTTTCAAAGACTGGATCAGTAGGGTGGAGATGAGAATCCACGAGTAACTGGTAGCAGCTTTCGAAAGAAAGACACCCGTGTGTATCCGCAAGTGGTTCCACTGGAATGCTTATATTTGATCAGCAGCCTGCCGAGAGCGGATGTCTGTAACAGGTAGTGAGGATGACAGGACGTCAACTTGTGGAGCGATTGACGACGTGGGTCTGAGTACTGCCGCCTGCCTCTCCTTGGTTGTATTTTTGTACATCTTTTCCCATTTCCAAGCCTCCTTCCCATTCTTTCGGGATGCACCAACATTTTTTTTAATTAGGATTAAGTATACACTCAATCCTCTGTTTCATTTCCTTATTTTTCCTTTTTCTTATCCGAATAGGAGCGCACATGCTCCAGGATTTACACAATATTTTTCTGTAACTGTTGACTTCATTATAGGTCATTACAATACAATCTTTGTCAAGTCATTTTTTTTAAAGATGATCCATGTATATACTCTGGTACACCTACTTGCTTCACCCAGACGATAGGTTGCATATGCTGTAACTGAAACTCCTTTATGCCAATTATTTTATTATATGCATTATTAATCGCAGTAATGGACTCACATACTGTACTATGCTTTGTTGTACAAAGTTTTTCTTTGAGTTGAATAAAAAAATATAAAACATGGGTCTTAAAGCAATAAGCTTGTAACTAAATAAATTATTATAATAAAAGTTAACCGTATTGTGTGTTACTGAAGCTATAATTATGACAGAGCGTGGGGGGGGGATTATTTGGTAATGCATTGCTTGTTTCCCTGTGAGTAAATGGATTAAGGCTTTAGGGACCAAGAGTTCTTACTCAGGCAACAAAAATCTATAAACTTCTTATTTGATTTTCTACCACCTTTTCTACTCTGTGCTGTAATGGAAAATATATTCATTTCCCTACAGAATTCACCTAAAACGAAACTAAGCTTAAAAGCTCTGCTTGGAAAGAGTCTGTATCCTTACTGCTGGTAGTTGACTCCGAAGCCTCAGAAGCAGAGGATATATTATCAGAAGATCTGTCTTCTATGGTACTATGTATGCCAGTCTTGTCGTCTTCCCTTTGATCTGGAGAAGACGCTCCCAGTGAGTGTCGGCCGCCATTTAATAATGGACATGGTTCGATGACAACTGGTTTGGATTCCTATAAAAAGATAGAAGATGCAAATTTAAAATGATAAAACAAAAGCAACTTTCTACATCACTCATTAATGTAAGGATTTTAAACTTAACTTCATATCCAAGCATTTTTTACTACCCCAGCAGTTTGAATGCTATTTTGCACACATTTGCATTTTCTCCAACTCAAAATTGCACTAATGATCAGAACCGTTACGGATGCATCAACATCTCACATGTTTAAAGGAGCTGCCAATTAATCAGAATTACTAGAATTCAGCAATTTTCAAATTGCAGTGTCAAACAACCTGCCAATGACCTCTAGTCTTCCAAAATGCTCATTTGACAGCACTTCTGATTCTTCTGCGGCTTGCAAAAATGGTTAACACCTATTAGCCTGTAAGTGCCAAAGGCTCAGGGCACTAATCAATCTTTTACAGTGTTCTCTGCATATCATTTTCTCTTAATTAGTACAGTGCTACTTTGCTTAATATATTGTTTTCCTTCTTTAGTAAACATAACTGGAATACTATCCTAACAGACCATATATTAAAAGCAGCTCCACAAAATATAGGACACTACAGAATCAAATTTATTTTCAATATTTATGTTTCTTCAAGTTTTCCTTTAGACACTTTGGAAAGCATTTGAAGCGTGTCCATCACTCACTGTCAAAAAAGCAGCGGGAGATGCACACGTGTATAAAGAAACGTTAAACAACGCAGCTCCATGGGTCGCCAAACCACCAAACAAACAAAATCGAAGAAGCGAGTCACTTCATTAGGATATTTCAAGCATGAAAAAGGCTCATGCGAGGAGCCGAAACCTTGCATTCCAAATACATCAGTTTTATCACAATGGAATGAATATATTTGCTGGCTGGGTGGAGTAGAGGTAACATCACTGCTCTAGAACCGTGGAGTGAGACTGTGTAGACACAGGTTCGATCCCAGCAAGAGCACCTCTCCAGTAAGTGTCCTTGGGCAAGACATTTAAATGGTACACTCGCCACCCAGGACTTACTTGGAAACAAGAGAGATCTCAATGTATCCTTCCTGGTAAAAATACTTTCCCAAAAATTTTTTTTTTAAAAAATAATGAGCAACAGGAGCGTTTGAACATTTTCCAGCTACGATGAAAAAATATCACTTAAAAACCACATTCAAAGATTTAGGGGAATTGTACAAGGGGCGGGGGTGAACTTTGAAATGCACGATATTTTAACTTTTTAAATCAAAGAATGAATCATCAGGTGAATTCTTATGGCTTGCTAGAAAGCACAAGGAAAGTAGTGGGAAGCGGTAAAATGTTTAATAGAAAAAAAGGCCTGTGACATCATTGCTATCTTAAAAGTACACAACACTTAGAAATTCTATTTGGCCTGTGATGTTTCTTAAATAAAAACATTTCCCATGATGCTCAGCTACACATTAGATTGTTAGAACCTCACGATAAATGTAGTTTCAAATCATCTGGAAGTGCAAGGTTAATGACCCCCTGCTTTAGGACATATGGTACTGGAGATAGGAGATAGGAGGAAAGCCCCATTTCTGACTTCATCCCACCTATGCACAATACAGTCAGTGAGCAGGAGATGTCCTGCAGCAGGGGCTGACATCCATGATCCCAGCCAGCCTGGTGTGGGAGAAGCCCCAGATCAGCAACAGATCAGAGTCGAACATCAGGAATTCACGTCAGCTAGTGACCACCCTTGGCCAATTATTGGAAATATCGACAAAAACACACAAAAAAACCTATACTGATTATTGGTAATTTGCCAAAATGATATGCAAAACCATAAATCAGTCTATACCTAATTTGGATCATCTAGCTTTAGCCTGCTTCCTTACCATCTGATGCCACTGTCGCAAGAAATTGGCCCCTGGCCCGTGGACCACTAACTCCCTTTCGAAATGAATGTTAATGGTTAGAAGTAGAACCAAAATTAAAGAAGAAGCGGACAACCAAACCTTCCTCTATTAGAGAATATAATATAGAAAATTGGAGAACAAAATCCATATAAACGAACTCCAGTTATGCCATTTCTTCCAATACAGCAGTGTTTCCCAAACCAAGATATATGAAGCACAGGTGATATAATTTGCAGCTCAGGGATTGCAGGATTCAGTCTGCATTTACCTAAGGTGATCTGTTAAATCTGGCCTGTTCAAGGGTCCTGAGGACAGGTTTGGGAAAAACTGCTATACAGCCATCACTTGGTGTTCAGTCCACAAATCAAAAATCTGTAATGCCTCTCCATGCTCTTTATCCCAACAAATAACTTAATTTACATTATTTCTATGCAAGTGCTGTGGATATATCACATCTTATTTATGAATAGGACTAGGAATTTCTTTTTCAACATTATGAATCGTGCCATCATTAAGCCGTGGCATTATCCCTTAACCAAGCTGAATCTTAAAAACTCCCTTGACTAAACCGAAATTCTAAGTGTCCACTGATATAGAAGATATAGAACATAAAGGTTCAGAGATCTCAAACTCTGGCCCCCAGAGGTTTATTGCCTACAATTCCCATAATTCTTTGAATGCAATAGATGGCCAGAGAATTATGGGAGGTGTAATTCAGAAACATCTGGGGGGCCGAGAGATTGAGATCCTTGGGGGTGTATTTAAAGAGGGATTTGAATGAAAAAATGTCAATGCTATGATCTTATAAAAAGTGATTAATAAAAGACGTCTATCTCACTTTGGAGACGGACACAGGCAAAATGAAACTGATGTGCCATTATTGTCACTGAGGTTTCATGTGGCAATGAAAGGAAGAAATATAATTACACCCATTTATCACAATGCAATTTGACTCTTCAAACTGACAAGCCATTCAATTTTCTTAATTAAGTCAGGATTACAGGTTTTAATTTGAGTTTGCTAAATGTTGTTCAGTTTGTCAACACTGTAAGCTGTGTTGACATCTGTGAATGAATGAGAATCAACCTACATGGTCATATTTACTACACAATTTCAGCTGAAGGTTGTCAGATATCACCCTGAAGAATTAAACAGTTCTTTACAATGTATTTCAGCAGAATGGGGTCCAAAAAGACAAACTGGCATCTGACAAATTTATGTTGAGAACTTCTGCCTACACGCTCATCAATAAAGGATGTAAAAAAAAGATTCATGTTAATATATTGCCACAAACCAATGATCTTGACTTACATATCGAACATATTCCTTCCACTGCTGCCACCACTGCATCGATATTAGGAACCAGTTATGTCCAAGCTGTAGTCCGTATCTACTCTCTCGCTCTAGCCAACCTCTGTGGGCAAAAATACCAACGATAACAAATATGTACATTCGAACACAGTGGTACAAACCGAATGCCAAATAGAGACTGAATATACCTGATTATCTGTCCTTCCTCTTCAGGAGTAGCTGGTCTTAAACCCAGGACTATGTGGCATACCTAAAAATAAAACAAAACAGGTTCTGTGTAAAATGTGCCTACTTTTTTTTGCCATTTGACTTACCAAAAACACCATCTTTGTGCTAGAACAGAATGTGGTCTTCTCTGGTCACTAATTTGACTCAATATCTTTACACCAGCCTTGAGTGAGAGCACGATGCAGCCTTCATTTCTAAATGTTATATTAGCAGCCTTATTTTCTTTAGAAACATTGAATTTGAGTAAATTCCATGAAATATATGTAAATTTAAAATGTCTGATTGGTTTGCTGCTATTTACGCCCTATAACTTACCTGTGTATAATCAAATTGACAGCTCTTTGAAGCGGTTTGCGTACCGACACGTATACTATGTATTGTGTGTTGACTTGCACTTCCCAGGTCCTGAGGGCATAACCGAAATCAGAAAGAGAAGGAGTCCAAGTCTGCATGCAGTTACACCCGGGTGGAGAAAGGTTACCAAACAATCCGTTTTGCCAATTCTTAGTGAGTGCATTTCCATTATTTTTCTCCATGAAGTAGGAGTGGCATTGTTCTGGTCGTTCACTTTCAATGCAATTGCAATAATGCTTCCAGTATTTATCGTTCCATTTCTGGGGAACAAGATCTATGTCCTCACTGTCTTCCCTTAATATAGGTTTACGTTCTATTTGTAAATTTGAAGGAACCCCGCTTGTGAAGCCAAATAATTTCACTACTTGTATTTATATTTGTTTATCAAAATTCATGGTTACTACTTACACTACAACCAAAAGACTAGTCTTTGCCACCGAGAGGTGTCCTACTAGTGATTGTGAACATGCTAGTACTGAAAAACCTGAGCAACCACTAACCGGGTTATTCAGAGAGCGGTGAAATTTTCTGGTTTGGCTAGTTTGACCTAGAATTTTCACTTCTCTAGTCATTCTCCTGGTTTTCTTTTCGCCTCTCTCTGAATAGCCCTGTAAGTATGGAAAGGCCCAAGACAGGTTACTGTCTGTTCACCAAGACTATTGTTTGTGTGCCAAATCCTAAATGCCAAATATGAAAGAAAACACCAGCTGTTGTCAGTATTAAAGTAGTTCTGAAAGCTCCATATGGTTCCTGACCATGTGGTGGAAACACTACCAACTCTTTATCTGCAGATTGGGCTGCAAATCAAAAACTAGAATCCCGGACCAGCGTAGTTGATCAAAAATATCTCTAATACTTGGAAACCATCAGTCATTAGCTTGGACACCTTGGCAGATCAATGGTTTTTGACATACAACAGAAGTTAACGCCCAGGTAAATGCAACTTTGTAAATTAAGATTAAGGATTCACTTTTGATTGCATCTTATCATTTAATGAGAATGTACAATTGGCCAGTATATCTGTTCTGAAATTGGCAGGGTTAAATATAGGGAATTTGATATAACTAGAATAGGATTCAACACAACTTTGAGAAGCAGAAAATCTAATTTTTCATTACATGCATGCACAAGGTTTGATCCAACATGACTGTGGATAATGGTGTGTGGCTGATTGATTTGGGTTTCTTTTGCAGAGACATCAGGGCAACAGAACATGTGCAACAAATATAACGAGGCGACCGATTAGCCACTGATCAAAGCACAGCTGTCGTTTCAGGGGATGGCTTTTTCCACATACAAAATCACAGTATAACAAGAGGCAAAGTGAACATTGGCAATAAATGCTATTAAAGATCTGTCTAGTCGTAGTAGCAACTTATGTGCCCTTTAATGTCGTTTTACTATTGTTTGCTTTAATATATCCAAAGTGGGTTTTAAAATAATGCAGTAAAGCAACGTAAAATGTTTTTTACTTAAACTAGATATCTATATTCTCCACATACTAATATTCAGCTCCATTTTAGTTATAATAAATACATTTGAACAGGTTTAGTAATAATTAAAACAGCCCTATTGAAAATACAGTTTTTTAAAATGTCTTTATTTGTTAATAGGCTCCAGGCTATACCCCAAATGTTTTAGTACCTTGGGTATGGACACTTGCAGGGCTTAAACAGACTCAATACCTGGGAATACGTTTCTAAGACACAGATCCACAGAGGATTCAGCACAAAGCCTCAGCTGCAGTAGCCACTTCTGACAAGCAGATCGCGATGCCTGCCTGTCAAATAGGGCTACTACAGTAAATAAAAATATTTCCAAAATATATATTGGAAATCTATATAAAATCCATCTAAAATGCTTGTTTCCAGTTAAGGTACTTCACAAAGCTGGAAAGAATCCATATGGAAACCTTCTCAAATTGTTTTGTAAAGTGTAGGAAATAAGAATTTTGTTGTACAGGACTTACACATGGTTGCATGATACAATTTGCATCCACAAGTGGCATGGAATGTGGTAGACCAAGAATGGGCTGTATGTCACAAGTGCTTGTTATTAGCTATCTTTGCTGAACATTATTGAGTGTTTGTGCTGTAGATCTGCATACACAAAACCATACTTAACCTTAAACGGGGGGAGAGGGATGGAGATCTTAAGGTTACCTGAAAAAGGAGGTTTAAAAACTCGTTGGCAAGAGCACTTTTGACACTCCATATCTGGTAATCCTCCAGTGTAAGCTGTCCAGCCTGTGACATAGGAAATTGAACAATCCAATGTTAGTCATAATACAGAAGCGGCACACTGCCAGGTTGGAATTTCTATTGCATTACAGATAAACACATCAAAATTGATAGTCTAGATTTTTAAGTCTAAAAAAATTATATATGGAACACAGTACTGAAAAATAGAATGTCCTTTTTTTGCCATTAAAAAATTGGGCAGATGCTACGGACAGCTCTTCCCAATTAGTTTTGTGATATTACGCACCTTTTTTCCCATTGGCGAGTGCAGCTCCTCCCCTTCTGCTCAGGGACAGGGTGTGGATGAATGTCTCCACCCACATTTTCAACAGTTTGGGGGACCTGAGAGGGGGGGGGGATACATTACACACCCTGGCCACTTTAAAAACTAAAGTGGTCAGGTGTGTAGAATATCCTTTTAACCCCTTACCGCCCTGCTGGTATCTATGGGCCGCAACAGGCCCACCACCAGTTGGTGCGAGGCATGAATCATTTGCTTCCGCCTTGACGGCCTGAACTCAGGCTGCCCCCCTGCAGCCAATGACATGCGTCAGCGGGTCGGAAGAGGGGTTTGCCGCAGCAGCCAGCAAGCAGGCGTACTAGCACTCCCCACCGGCATTAATGCCCTCACGCTGAGCACAACCTGCCCTGTGGTAATGGGTTAAGTATTGTCGGGTATATTAGAATGGTAAAAATTAAAATGGATGCCTGTAGCCATCTTGTTTAATGTAAAGTCTTTCTTTTTCAATTTTCCCTAGTTTAAGAAATGGACAGAGATTTTTTTCTAAATAGTTCATGGCTAGGTGAAACCTTCAGAGTTATTTTTAAATGCCAGACATGATGGAACCTTAAAATGTCTTTATTTGATATAATGCCGAGCTAAGTGCCAGAGAAAGGAATTCAGTTGATAAAGAGACTCAGTAAAAAAACTTTGAGAGGAGTGGAGATTATTAATTTAATTTTGACAGGAGAGACTCAAATTCTAGCATTGAAAATAGGGTCTTTGTTAAGACAGATTGACCTTTGATCTGAGAAAAGAGATATTAAAATTAAAATGTGGAAATAATTGGAAGTGCAACACTGCCCTCGAGGTATAAATATTATATTTAACATAGAGAATAATATTTAAATGAAAAGAGGTAGATTGCCAGTGACGCCAAATTGACTATAATTGGAGTTGTACTGTTCGTTGCAGATTCAGACTTACACGACAATGCATTCAGATCATCCCAAGACACAACGCACTTGAGACCATCCCAAGACACGATAATGCATTCAAGATAAAATATATCACTTAATTAGGTCCACATCTCTAACTCACATGCATTGAAAAGCTACATTGATAATTTTCACATTATTCCAAAAACAATATATTACTTAAAGAATATTCAAAGGCTGTAACTCATTGAATTCCGATTGGAGAGGTAATGTATGAAAGCTATTAAATTTAGAATTAATGTAATTATATATATCTGGAGTATTTCTTGCAACAGATAGTAATCGGAGATATCTCAGTCTATTAGATCCAGAGTCTTCAACATATTTCTATATCTGCAGATAGAGATATGAAGAAGAATCGGATATAAGGATTTATCCTAAAGTAATTGTTGCCAAGTGAAATAATATATATATATATATATATATATATATATATATATATTGGACATTACTGTGATTGAAATTAATAAGCAAGGAATTATATAACTACAATATAAAAAGCAGAAGATTAGAAGTTTAATTCTCGATATTAGGGGAGGATTCACTAAATAAGTTTTTATTACTTAACATTCTAGAAATAGAATAAGCGATAGCTCATCTTTTGTTGATCCACGTAGCATAGAGAGATACATATATCTCTACAAGATCTAGCTTGTTAAACATTGGTTTGCTGGGAAATATATGTTAATTGTTTTCGTTAAGCAGAAATGTTATTAACCATTTGTGTATAGTTACTGATAAAGTAAAGGATATTAATTATATATGCAGTTACTAACAGGAGATACATATATTGGGAAGCTAGTGTCTATGTGCTGATGGATGCTGTGGTTGATTATAAATCTTTGATTATGATATGAGATTTGAAACTTTTTTGTATACGTAATAAATATATATATTTTTATCCGATTATTGATTAGTGTATTCTTCAAAGCAAAACACAGACAATTAAAAGAATTTGGGAGAATTTCTAGGAAATATAAACAATATGTGTCTCGTATAAGTTTCTTATTGAATATAAATCTCGACATGTTGTAGGCACGTGCATAGATAAATCCCTACAGTATATTAAATAAATATTAGTTAAACCCTCATAGCAACTCCTCAACTTCTTGTTCTCTGCTGTTCAAGGACGTTATGGGAAATTTGCCATAAATCCCTCCCTATAAAAAAGGAGTTTATGCGATATGTAGTATGAGTATCAACTCAGAGACACTAGGAGGGTTATTCAAGTTTCATATTTGCCACAGATTGCACTGAATGGTGAATTTCACGTAGATGCAATTTCGGGGCAATTAGTCTATTCAGGACACTGTCAATTTGCCATATACAGGTGAATTGACAGAAAAATGGTGCATTTTACCGGCACCGAAACGGTGAGCGCGAACTAATGATTCGTCTATTCACAGAATGCTGAATTGCATCGCAGAAAAATTACCTGCTTTCGAGGATTTCAATTCAGCAAGTTTAAACCGGCAAATCTAATAGGTTTTATTTAGGCCCCGTCGCAGCAAAATCTGCGAGAAGTCGCACTATGTAGCTTCTCCAATGCATTTCAATGGAGCGGTTCACATCTTGCCACGCGTCGCGGTAGCATGTCGCTGGTACATGACCCTTGATTTGCATTGGTGGTGCTTTGCAAAATCGGGCAAAACTGCGACATTATCGCTCTATGTCGCAAATATGAAAATCGCACAGTGTGAACGGGGCCTTAATGTAATAAATGTAACTTCTTTAATTTTTTTATAAATCATTTATATTTTATAAAAACATTTTTTTTTTAAACAGAACTTTTTTGTATTTTTTTTTTAAAGACATTTGTTAAAACTAAAAGACTTCTTTTTAACAGACCTTTGTGTTAATTTTCAGAAGGACTTTATTATTTATTTAGCTACATTTTTTTATTGATTCAACCTATTGGGAGAATAGAAGACATCCCATTCTCAATCCCTAGTATGGTGGAATTCGCAGAGGACAATTCGGCGCTTTTCGCCAATGTCTACAAACTGCTTTGGCTACTGATTAATGCACAATATTTAAAATGTCTCCATTATGAACTATTACTTGCTCAATTGGAATAGAGCCCTCTATTCGTTGTCTTCTTCACACTACCTCTTAGTGTTCAGTAAATACAACTACAGAGCAATGCTGTGAATAATGACGAGCCCTTTCACACCACCTCTAGAACAAGATTTTCACAAAACATAACATTGAACCATGGCAATAAAGCATTGCAGATAAATTTACGGCCTTACCTTTGTTGTATCGTGGGACTTCAAAATGTTATCTACGATATCACATAGATTCATCTGCAATTCCTGTTAACAGAAAGTGATACAATAAGAACACATGCAAAATTCTTATCACACTCTGACGAGGCAGTAAACAAAGAAAAACGAACACCAAATAAAATATATATATATACCTGAAGGAGAGTCACTTGAGGACTTTTAAACAATAAAAGTTTCTTATTTTCTACAATTACATATTTTCCAATTTTTGGGGAAATATGTACTTTTAAAACAAATTTTTTAAACATTAAATTTTTTTTTAATTTTTACACGTCCTCGAGTGCTTCTCCTTCAGGTACCTATATATTTTTCTATGCGAGATTAGAGCACCAGGCAATTGGAGTTTATTTTTTTGGTGAGTGCTGTACCCAGTGTTATGATATATATATTTATATATTTCTTTTATATAAACTCTAGTGTAAAGGATTAAAAAGGTGTATACAAGTGCCTGAAATAATATTTTGCTTTGGAGGAAGCAGAATGGTTCTAGTGTCCGTAGCGTGAACATGGAAAAATTAGGAAGTTCCGCACTAGGAAAGAAGTTACACAATTCTATTCCATGAGACACTAATTAAGCATCTATTAATAAACCAAACAAAAAATAAAAATTGTCTGAGGAACCCCATGCATGACCATGGGTCATTTAATAAGTAAATTGTGTAACAGTACAGTAGGTGACATAGAGACACAACAGCATACAGAGCCCTACCCAACATCTCTAAATACCACCGTTAGACCGCAAAAATAATGGCCATAAATAATAATCATGTACTGGGCAGATGTTGTCAGATGAAGATAGTCAGTGGTGGAATGGAACCCTGGTTCCCTCTTTATAGTGCACAGCATTGATCCCTTGTACCCGGAGGCTCCACTTTCCACTGCACTGCATTTGGAGATCTAGTGTTGATGCTACTGGATTGGAGGAATCCACACCTGGGTATTCCACAGCCCAACCAGCTGGTGTGAACTCTACATATATTGCATCCCCAAGGCCTGCGCATTGGTTGGCAACCATACATACACATCACCTCATTCCTGTATGTTGGATTACCTGAAGCAAGACCTCTGTCTGTTGACCATCTATTGATCATTTGCCAACTGTCTTTGGCCTCCTTGCATTTTGGATTTCCTCTTGGACTTTCACCCCACCCCCATCTCTGCCACCCATAATGTTCAAACAATTCATATAGTCCTTCCTTGATAAAGATTTTCTTGCCTGGACTTTGCCTCCTTCTCCATCTTGAACATACCAATAACTGTCACTATAATAAAACCATATACCGATAAGTGGACACACTTACAATGTGACTTCCTGTACATAGGTTCTACTTGCATTCCTTGCAATGCTCATGACATGTACATATTCTTTTAAACACTGGAGACATTGTTGCTGGTTGTTATGCTCTTCATACAAGCACAAAGATATTTTTTGTTTTAAAACTAACCAATCAAATAATGGCAAAACTAATGAGACCCCAAAAATATTGTTTACCCTTGGCACTTAGAATTTTCACTACATGGTACCAGTATGGACAAGACTTACTGGTATGGAATCAGTGCGGTTATCTTTCCAGACTTCCAGAAGTGCAAGAACCATATCTTCTAACTCTGCACGAGACAAAACGCCATCGCGGTCTACATCAAAAACCTTGAAACAAACTGAACACATAGGAAAGAGGTTTAGTTACAGGAATATCTTCCAGTGAATACTAGCAATTTTGGGCATGTTCTTTTTATCTCTTGTGCTCAACATTTAATAATGAGTTATGAAACAATCCAAGAATTTTCAGTTAGAGTCAGATCCTCTGCTTGTGGAACAGATTTGCATGTGCAAAATACCATACCTAATACACATGTACAAATACATTTTCATTTGAGAAATCAATAGAAAAGAGCAGTTTCATGTACAGTGGCAAGAAACCGTATGAATGAACTTTAAATTACTGCATTTATGTGTACATTTGTATTAAAATTCGGTTTGCTGGTCATCGGAATTATGGTAATCGAAGCCATGGATTTTCAAGTTGATCTTTTACGTATATATTGTGAATATTTGATATATTCAATAAGTTGGCGAAAAAGTATGTGAAACACTAGGCCAGTGGGGTCAGCAACCTTTGTCATCCAGGAGCGATATTACAAAGTTGGTGCTAACTTAACCAGAGCTGTTGTAAACTTAACTCCATCGACTATAATGGCTCTGGTAAGTTTACATCAGGTTAAGTTAGCACCTACTTTGTAATATAGTCCCAGGTGTTTTGGAACTACATGACGCTCAGCCACTCACTAGGTTTGCCCAGCATCATTGAAAATGTAGTTCTGAATAATCTGGTGGGTCAAGGTTGCTGAAACCCCTGCACCAACCCAATCACAACTTCACAAAAGGTAGAGTTAGAATAGAAATTGTCAAACCTAGTGTCAGATTAATGAAACCAGATTGGAGGTGGGTGTTAGAGCTACTTTGGCTTATAAGAAGCACTCCCGCATTAACAAAAAAGACCTGTTGATCTGAACCAGGTATCGCAAAAAAGCTCTAAGAAACCTGCAATCAAGAAGTGTTGCATTGCATAAAGCTAGAAAGGGTTACTAAAGCGTGTCCACCGATAAACTCTTGGAGTTTTAGTTCTGTGGCTACCCTCCCTAGAAGTGGTCATCCAGCCAAGATGACTCAAAGGGTCCACTGAATAACTCTCAATGAGGTCAAATAGAACCCTAGAGTGACAGCTAAAGATGTGAAGAAATCATTGGAATGAGCAAACATTTTTTCTTATCATAAAGCGGCAGTACCAGATGGGTCCGGCCTTCCCGAAGACAGGCAGGCACCTATAAAAGAGAACACTGACACTCCCCTTCCTCTCCCATAAGCAGCCCACCCCTCAGGGTACCTTCCCCATATAAAACCGGGCCCTACCAAAATGCTGCAGGGTAAACCGGAAACCACACCATATTAATGAAACAACACAATTTAATGGGAGGGCTATGGATATTCCACTTATATTGAGTAAAAAAGATTTACGGTAAGAAAATTACTGTTTTGATAATAAGTCTACCATACAGAAAACATTGAACATGCCAGGGCAATACAAAGACAACTACTATATTCCAAGAAACATTGTTCAGTTAAAATTCTATCAGGTCTATTCAGTAAAAGGTGAAGTCTGGAGAATTCACAGGAGAAGAGAACACTCTAGACCGATTAGCCAGACCAGAAAAATTCTCCCATTTACCCAACTTTCCAAATCGGTCATGTGGTCTAGATTGTGCTCTTCTGCCAATTCTCCAGACGTAAACCTTTAGTGAATAAACCTGTATGTTTTAGGCTGGGGTCAGACGAGCGTTATTGGAGAGTGAAAGGAACGTCCGTGAGAGTGCACGTTCCTTCCACTCTACGCCCGTATGGCCACCTCGTTGAGCGCACTCAATGCGCTCCGAGTGATCCTCCTATGGAGAATCGCGCTTTGCAGCTCCATCAACACGTGTCCTAGTGCATCGACGGCGTGGCTTTGTGGACAGACACTTGTTGCACGCGCATTTCGTGTGCGCGCACAAGCGTATGACTGGCCCCGTTGCAGCATAACAACGCTGCGACGGTAAGCACGTCAGTACGGGCGCACCTAGTGCGCTTGTCTGATGCTGGCCTTCACCGTTAATTTGAAAATAAGCATACCTGCTGTAACAGGTTTAATACAACTAGTATTAAAAGTTATACCTAGATCCAAAAACCGGTGTTTTCCACTAAGTTTCTTTATTTTACTTATTTTTAGACTTAAGGAAACTGCAGCTCAAAATGAGCAATACGGAAAAGTAGTTGCGTTAAAGCATTATGCAAAAAAAACCAAAGGAATTGCATATTTACATTTTTGTCTTTCTGCCAAAGGTCCACGGCAGCATGCAGATAGCCCACACGAAATTTCTTTGAAGTCTATGTGATTGTCCCGGTTTTCATCAAAAGAATTGAATAAACCTAGAATAAAGAAGGAAAAACCCCCCACACACATTAAAAACAGAATTACTAGCATACATAGTATTAATACTTCTGAACGGAAAGCTATTGTTCCTTTGATAAGCAAATGGATAAAGGAATGTCAGAAAATCCAATGTACAGATTTCACTAGAAAACCGTTAAAATTTCTCAACTCACTAGAATTTCATAGTTTCGTATACAATTTTTTTAAATGGACAATAAGTAGGAGCAAGGAGATAATATTCCCCAAGACTATGTAGACAGAGAACATCTCCCTTAGGCCCGTGTCAGACGTACGCAGTGATCACGTCAGTGTTGCCGCACATTTTAACGTTCATCGTAGCATAAAATTATGATCAATAGAGAGCCACACACGAAGTACGTGCACACAGAAGTACGGATGCACAGCGCACGTGACACCAGATGCAATTTAGGCAAGAACGTCAAACCGCTAGGACGGACGCACAGAGTGTGCCACGTCCGCGTAGCTTTGTGTGTGAGTGATGGAACGTAGTCAGACGGCCTGCATTTTTGATGTCCAGCATTTTGACGGACAACATGGTTTTTCATAACATGTATAAATTTTTTGCATTTTACGTATTAATTTTATTTCCCATCTACATCAGTCAAAAAAACGGACCGTGTGGTGTCTACAGTATCAGTCAGAAAGGATGTCTGTTGTGCACGGTCGCACAGTGTGCTCAGAATGCGTTCGTCTGACATTAGCCTTACTCCGCATCAAATTTCCAGTTCAAACAGCCGATGGAAGTAGCAGATTTCCAGAACAACGATGTAAGGGTCACCGGAACTTAAAGACAGGGGTTATTGATTCATAACATCTATTTTTATTGACAATATTTGTTATTATTAGAAGGGCTGCAACTAACAATTATTTTCATAATTAGTTGGCCGATTATTTTTTGATTAATCAATTCAGGTAAAAAAATAAAAATTTGTTAAAATACAGTTTGTTTACTTAAGGTATAAAAATATATGTAATAGTATACCTGAATAAACAGACAATGCAATAGTGCAGACCATACAAAAATTAAATACGGTAGAATCCAGTGTGAGACACAGAGAGAGCTGGATGTGTGAGTGCTGAGCTCCCAGGCCCGAGTGCACAGATTGTCATTTCGGGGCAGAAATAACAGCAATGGCACAGCGGAAAAAGACACTTACTACCCCAGGACTCTCGGGGACTGCGGGGACCCAACACCGATCCTCTATTTTACCGTTCTTGGGAGATACATCTCAGCCGCGGACCTCCGGTAAGGGATCCAAAATGGCACCCGGCGACTCAGATCAGGAGGCCTCCCCACCACGATTAGATTCAGCAACAAAAGGGAGCGATATGGAACACGAACTGCGGGCCTTATTACAGAGTTTGCCGACCAAAACGGATTTGGCTGCTCAGTTTACTCAAATGGAGCGCAATTTTAATACTAAATTTGATGAACTGGGGTCTGATTTGAAGCAGTTGGGAGGCTGTGTGGTGGACTTGGAAGAGGACAGAGATGCGTTATTTTCTCATGTGGAACGTTTAAATGGTCAAATGCTAACGCAAGCTAAACAGCTGGCCACGCTGCATAGACACCTGGATGATGTTGATAATAGAGGCAGACGAAACAATCTTCGCATAAAGGGTTACCCGGAAGCAGACTCTGGCAAGGAAGATGTTAAAGAGCTACTCCGTGGTCTGTTTAATGATATACTGGGTTGATCTGGAGAGGAATTATTAGTTCTGGATAGAGCTCACCGTGCACTGCGGCCGAGGGGATCACAAAGTGACGCACCTCGTGATATTATCTTTCGCTTGCAAGATTTTACACTGAAAGAGGAAATTCTCAGAGCAGCACGCAAAACTTCGGAAATTAAAGTGGACGGTCAAGTGATACTTTTCTTCCAAGATGTTTCCTGGACCACTTAACAGGCACGGAGGGCTCTGAAACCGTTAACTGAAGCTCTCCAGGAACGTGATATTCGTTACCGATGGGGATTCCCACTATCTTTACAGGTGACGCATAACAACCAAGTTCATTCTGTTGCATGTCCTGAGGACATTCCGGGCTTTGTGCGTGTTTTTGGACTCCCAGAAGTTGACATCCCAGACTGGTATGGCTCGCCGTCGCCATCTGACACTCTACCCTTCCCAAAGCAACCCCGCTGGACTCAACAGGCGAAAAAAAAACGTAAAGGCAAGACCTCTACGGTGGCCCCTTCTGAGCCTGATCCAGAACCGTGAGGGAAGCCCTTGCTTTTGCTGCCATTGTCATTTGAAAGTTTATACGCTTTGATATTTTCTGCCCCCTTGCAAATTTTTTTGATTGAATGCGCTCGGGTCCGGCAAACGAGACAGTCGGATGAGACTCTTGCTCGGCACCCAGAATTTTTGGAAAATTCTGAGACTTTCTCGGCCGCCTCCTGAGTGGTGTTTTTTTTTATGTCCTCTGATGGGTTTTCCCACTATCAGAGGTCTACACTACCTCAATTTTTTTTCAAGTTTTGTGCTGTTATTGTTGTTTGTTTTTAGATTTTTCTTTTTGGTGATCACTCGTACTATTTGCTATGCTACTAGGGGGTATGGGCAGGTCCCGGGCTCTGACGCCCTCCTCTCTCACTAGTTTAAATGGCTAATTTAAATTTGATTTCTATGAATGTCCGAGGTCTTAATATGCCTGCCAAACGCTCGAAGGCTCTTGCAGAATTCCAGAGGTTGAAAGGTGATGCAAAAAAGGAATTGAGATCTACAAGAAGCGTAAACAATAAAAATAATAGTGTAATACTGCAGAACAGTGTTAAAATCACGCAGCCCCCGCTAGAATCGCACTCACAGGATTTAAGATTTAATCGTGCACATAACGTTACCCCTCCTTCGGGTGCTTTGTTGTTTCAAAAGCCCAGGATGTTGTCCTGTGGGAAAATGCCTCCACCAGACCTCAGGTAAACGCCACTGCTTCAGCAGAGCACACAACGTGCGGGAACGAAGTCACGTGATTTTTGTTCAGGAAACACATTTTAGAGAGGGTTCTGCACCAAGGTTTCGCAATGCTCGCTATCCGACGGGCTATTTTAGCAATTTTGGGGAGACAAAATCTAGGGGGGTTGCCATTCTTTTTCCGCGACATGTGCCTTTTACTCTGCAAGATGTGGTAACAGACCCGCAAGGTCGATTTTTGATGGTTAAAGGGATGTTGGGCAATACTAAGTTAACTTTTGTAAATGTTTACCTGCCGAACCGCTTGCAAACCAAATGTCTTCGAAAAGTGTTACGACGTTTGTCTGAGTTTCAGGAAGGTTTTGTGGTCTTAGGGGGTGATTGCAATGTTTCGTTAGATATGCCGGCAGATTGTGTCCAGGGTGGGGGGGGGGGGATCGTCTGTTCCCTCTCTACGGGTCCGATTTCGTAAACTCTTGTCAGCGGACCGTTTGATGGATTGTTGGCGTCTCAGTAATCCAGCAGTAAAGGACTACACGTTTTATTCACATGCCTTTAAGAAGTATTCTAGAATAGACTATTTTTTTGTGGAACATAGGGCTTTGGAAATGGTACGCAGTTGCAAAATAGGACCCATCACATGGTCGGACCATGCTCCCCTTCTGTTATCTTTAGCCCTACCTAATTTAGTGAGAACGGAGAATGCCTGGCGTTTGAATGAGTCATTGCTATCTGATCCCATGACGCGAGCGGAGGTGACTGCCTCCTTAGAGAATTACTTCCTTGAAAATGACACGGATGATGTAACACCCGCGACGGTTTGGGAGGCTCACAAGTGTGTGTTAAGTGGTGCTTTTATCCAGTTGGGCTCCAGGTGCAAGAAGGAAAGGATTGCCAGAACGGAGGAATTGCTGAGGGAGATCACGGCCTTAGAACTGATGCATAAATCTGACCTAGATCCTGAATCATTCCGACGATTAGTTCTCCTAAGAGCTGACTTAGCTAAATTAACGAATGCGCAGGTGGCGCGGGCCCTTACACTGACGAAATATGCTTACTACACCCAAGGGAAAAAATGTGGAAGGCTACTTGCACGTGCTTTGAAGAAACTATATCAAGCTACTTTTATCCCAAAACTGCGTACTAGCACGGGATCCGAGGTCAATACGACCCGAGACATTGCGGAAGCCTTCCATGCTTATTACCAAACTTTATATAATATCGATAAGAGTAGGGTCCCTGAGCATATAGTGGACTCGTTTTTGGCTAAGACGATTAAAACTACTTTACCGCGCAATGTTAGCTGACAATTAGATAACCCGCTTACATTAGAGGAATTTACGGAGGCTTTAAAATTAACGCCCTTGGGTAAGAGCCCGGGCCCTGACGGGTTTACAGTGCTATATTATAGGACTTTCAGGTCTATTCTGGGCCCTAGATTTGTTAAAGCTTTTAACTCTATTTTGGATACCTTTCCTATTCCACCTGCGACGCTCCTCGCCTCTATCTCTGATACCGAAACCGGATACAGACCCGTTAGATTGCGCTAATTATAGACCCATATCTTTAATAAACGTTGACTTAAAATTGTTTACGAAAATACTGGCTTTACGACTTAAGCCTCTCCTGACTTCTTTGATTCACCGAGACCAGACGGGCTTTGTACCGGGCAGGGAAGCCCGTGATAATACTATTCGTACCGTCTCCCTCATCCATCATGCTTCCAGGATGGATCAGCCTTTGTTAGTCCTCTCGGTTGACGCTGAAAAAGCGTTTGACCGAGTGGACTGGTCTTATCTTTTTCGGATGTTGGAGAGGATGGGTTTTGGTGATCGATGGTGTTCGTGGTTGCGGGCGCTGTATGACTGCCCTCAGGCACGAGTGCGGGTTAATGGCAGACAATCGACTCCGTTGACCATACATAATGGGACTCGACAGGGGTGCCCTCTGTCCCCTCTCCTGTTCCTGCTGTATCTGGAACCCCTATTGCAGGCGATTAGAGGAGTAACTGTTCCGGGACAGGAGCTCAAGGTGGCCGCATTTGCGGATGACCTGTTGTTCACCTTGACGGATCCCCTTTCATCGGTGTCGGCTTTGATGACGGAATTAGATGCGTTCGCAGCTTTCTCGGGATATAAAATTAACGTGCTGAAGAGTGAGTTTCTAGGGGTAAACCTTTCACGAGTCGTGACTGAGAGTATTCGTCATACCTATGGAATGCGGTGGGTTCCGGAGGGACTTAAATATTTAGGAATATGCTTATCGTCGGAACTAGACAAATTATTTCAGTTGAATTACGTTTCTCTGTTGCAACAGATCAAGGGGGACTTACGTAACTGGAACTTACCCCATATTTCATGGTTGGGAAGGATCAATGTCTTATGGATGAATGTATTACCTCGACTGTTGTATTTGTTCCAAACCCTTCCTATTACTGTACCTCAGACATTTTTCTCTGATTTGCGACAGACATTTACAGGCTATGTTTGGAGGGGGAAGAGGGCGAGGATATCTTACAGTGAATTGACAAGACCGGTGGGAAGGGGTTGTCTGGGCTTGCCCCATGCTTATTTTTACTATCTAGCAGCGGTTTTTTCTATACTATATGGCTTGGCAAAAGGAACGATGGGTAAGCTTTGGGAAAATGTGTTACAGGCAGGAATTACTTGCCCATTGTCCTCCTTGCCCTGGCAGTCGGCACCGCTGGCAAACGTGGGACTTCGGTCACACCCGCTGCTGGGCACACTGCTAAGGCTGTGGAGGAAACATGGAGTGGCGTTAGGAGTGACTACACTGACTTCCCGCCTGACACCCTTGACTCACAATCCCCTGTTCCCACCGGGACTGACCCCGACGTTTTTGGATGGGTTATTACCAAAACCGTATATACCGCTAGAAGCAGTAGTGGAAGACGACAGATTGCTCCCCCTGGACCGATTGGTGGCCCCAGAAATAGCGAACAAGTCTATGGTGAAGTTCCAATATGCCCAACTAAGTCACTTTATTCGCTCTACTACGTGGTTGACAGAGGGGTTGCCTCCATTGGCCCCCTTTGAGACCTTCTGTACCGATAAGAATAGATATGGACATATTGTCTCAAATCTTTATTCATACATAATGAGAGGGGCCTATAAAATAGATTCTTCGTTGCTACTTAAGTGGGAAACAGATTTAGGAGTAGATATTTCGGCTGAGGAATGGTCCAGGGCTTTCGAACTTACATACTTTGCGTCCAGGAGTCAGGCGCTTCGTGAATCGAATTGTAAATGGTTTATGAGATGGTATCTTACCCTGTCTGTTTTACATGCTATGGATCCATTGTTGACTGATATCTGTTGGAGGTGTAAAGTGGCCAGAGGTAACTATGCCCACATATGGTGGACTTGCCCGAAAATTCAAAACTTCTGGTCAGACGTTGCACACGAGATATCGCGTTTAGGGGGCCTGGAAGCGGAATTTACTCCCTCTGCCTATTTGCTTAATGTACTGCCCTTTTCGATGCCCTCCTTTAAAAATTCGCTTCTGGCAATTCTGTTAACCGCAGCGAGGGCACTGATTCCGTTATATTGGAGGAGGGAATGTGCACCCACCGTCAGAGATTGGGTTCTGAGGGTGGAGGGGGTCAGAGCTCTAGAAGAAGCGCACTACAATAGTTTGGGTAAATATGAGGAATTCTATGCGATCTGGCGTCCATGGTCCTCGAACCTTCGCTCAATAACGGTATCAGACAGGTCACCGGTGGAGGAACAAGAGGTCTCGTAAGATAATCGACCGGTTATGGTGGGTCAGAGGTGAATTCAGATCCGAGCCTGGGCTGTGTTGTCTTGACATACCATTCTGGTACTAGCTTTACTGCTGTTTATTTAAGGATACGATGATCACCTTTTTAGTTAGAGTTAATTTAGAATTTGTTATTTGTTATATTATAAAATTCCGGCACTGTCTATGACCAAGAGGCACTTTGATTCTATTCTACATTATTGTGACAATATTGTCTCTTATGCGACTTGTATTTTATACTTTGCCAATAAAAATATTTTACACACAAAAATTAAATACCTGTAATAGGTAAAATGCACTCACAAAATACATATAGAAATACGCATATCAGGGTCTAGCGACACCTGGTCATAGTGATGCAGTATTGGCGGCTCAAACCCATGCCCGCTTTCTCCCTGAATGAATACAGCTACGAGCACTCCGATAGACATGATGTCAGCACGTAAAACAGGGTGAGTAGGGGAGCACTCCATGCAGCCTGATCACTTCAACATGCTAAAGTGGTCGGGGTGTGCAGAGTGCCATTTTAAAATATTTTTATGAACAGAGGGGTAGGGACCAGAGGTGGGAGGGAATGAGTGTGGGTAAGAGACTGGATCTGTGTTGTAAGCGGGAGTTTGGGAGAAGGGACCGGGCCAAAGGGAGGGATGATGGCTCCAGACCTAAAGGAAGCAGGGAGGGTGTGGTCGTGGTGCAGGACTCCATCTCCGAGTAAGAATAAAACACCAGCGTACAGCTCCTCCACCCAGCCACAAGTACTCCAAGGCCTGTGCTGTAATTCTGCTACTGTTGTAAACTAAATAAAAATAAAGTCGTTGCGTCTGACATAACCCTAGAACTAAATCAGAGTAAAGCAGCGGCACATCTTCTCCAATGAGCTCCAAAGTAACATCTGAGATTATTAACCTTTAAGTCTGATTGCAGTCTGCTGTACAAAGTGAGATTGATCGACTAGCCGATTAATCCATACTGAAAATAGATGTCAACTATTTTCATTATCGATTAGTTGTTACAGCCCGAATTAGTCTTAAAGTATATTACTTTTAGCTTATCCATACATTTACAGACAACACTTAAAACATTTTCCATATGGCGGACCTGTGCATTTATTTCTGGTAAAGATGCACTGACATGTATTTAGAGATATATTCTAGTATAAATAATAGGCATGCCTTATTTAAAGGGACACTACCACGTATATAAGCTGTAACTAGATTACTGCATTACAAGAAAAAAAGAACCGCAGAATGTGTTTTTAAGTGATTGCATGCAAATGTAAAAAGGAAAAAAAAAAGTTAATTTTTCTAGTTCCAGTTTCCATTTTATGTATTTTTCGCATGATCCAACATTTACCAAAATCTGTGCAAACGTTTTACTTTGTGGCCGTTTATTTCACCTACTGTATTTAACAGTTCATGAGGTGGAGGAAGGAATGTTTTAAGGTAGGAGGAGGTTCCTGTTCTCCAGGCTACCCGAGATAAGAGATGGCAGCTGAATGAGATATGACAGGGATCTTAGACTTCTAATCTACCCCCTGGTGATTAGGGTTGCACCGATACCGATACTAGTATCGATATCGGTGCCGATACCGGGTACTGCAGGAGTACTTGGTACTCGTGCAGTACCCCCGATATTTTTTTCCGATACCGGAAGCCGGCATTGAGCCGGCTTGCCGGTATCCGAGGGGCTGCGGCGACTGTCCGAATGCTCTATCGGCATTCGGACAGCCGCCCCTGGAGCTCTGCGATACTTACCTTTCTTCAGCGCCGCCGAGAATGTCTTCGCGCGCGTGCGCTGGTTGGAAGGACCCCAGCCGCGACCACGTGGGACCATGTGATCGCGGCTGGGGTCCTTCCAACGAGCGCGCGGGAACTTTCCCGGCGTCGCTGAAGGAAGGTAAGTATTAAACAAAGTGAGCAGCTGCAGGGCCTGTCCGAATGCAGATAGAGCATTCAGACAGGCCCTGCAGCTGCTCTCCGCTCATACTTACCTTCCTTCAGCGACGCCGGGAAAGTTTCCGCGCGTGCGCTGGTTGGAAGGACCCCAGCCGCGATCACATGGTCCCACGTGGTCGCGGCTGGGGTCCTTCCAACCAGCGCGCGCGCGCGAAGACTTTCCCGGCGTCGCTGAAGGAAGGTAAGTATGAGCGGAGCGGAGGGGGGGGGGGCATATCCATGAGCAATGGGGCAATATCCATGAGCAATGGGGCAATATCCATGAGCAATGGGGCAATATCCATGAGCAGGGGGGCATATCCATGAGCAGGGGGGCATATCCATGAGCAGGGGGGCATATCCATGAGCAAGGGGGCATATCCATGAGCAAGGGGGCAATATCCATGAGCAAGGGGGCAATATCCATGAGCAATGGGGCAATATCCATGAGCAATGGGGCAATATCCATGAGCAATGGGGCATATCCATGAGCAAGGGGGCATATCCATGAGCAGGGGGGCATATCCATGAGCAAGGGGGCAATATCCATGAGCAGGGGGGCATATCCATGAGCAAGGGGGCAATATCCATGAGCAATGGGGCATATCCATGAGCAAGGGGGCATATCCATGAGCAGGGGGGCATATCCATGAGCAAGGGGGCAATATCCATGAGCAATGGGGCATATCCATGAGCAAGGGGGCATATCCATGAGCAAGGGGGCAATATCCATGAGCAAGGGGGCAATATCCATGAGCAATGGGGCATATCCATGAGCAATGGGGCATATCCATGAGCTGGGGGGCATATCCATGAGCTGGGGGGGCAATTATCCATGAGCTGGGGGGGCAATTATCCATGAGCTGGGGGGGGCATATCCATGAGCTGGGGGGGCATATCCATGAGCTGGGGGGGTCAGGATATCCATGAGCAGGGGGCATATCCATGAGACCTGGGGGCTTTATAGGAGGTCTGTTCTTATTGGAAAGCGTCACATGACATAAAATAAAAGTATCGGTAATTGGTATCGGTGAGTACTTGAACAAAAGTATCGGTACTCGTACTCGGTCTTAAAAAAGTGGTATCGGTGCATCCCTACTGGTGATACCCTTTGAATACATCCAAAACAATATAATGGTTTGAGTCTGTGATTGACATTTAATCCACTCTATGACCACTGCCACACTGTGAGGAGCAAGTGATGGTTAGATATGAGGGGGCAGTTTACAACACAATGGATGCACACAGTGAAACGTGCAGAGTGAAATATTTTAACTAAACCCAAGAAAAAAACAAAGCATATGTAAGATATCAGCAACATAAACGAAGAACACGTCATTTCATTTGCGGTGGCAGTGGCCCTTTAAAAACAGCATGTCATTTTGACTCAAATGGTCTGCAGATTTGCTTCCTTTAAAAGAGCTTAAGAAAAACTTAAATTCTCTCTTTGGTTACACACAATCGTTCACATACCACTGCCAGCATACCATCCGTCTCTCACATCAACTGGTTGTGTGCCAATCAGAGCATGAATTAAGTTTATTTAACAGCTTCGGTTGAGGATAAAAAACAGAAATTTCTACATGTAGTTTATGTAAAAATGACAGACTCTAGCAAAACAGGACATGTCATTTCCGCACTTTATGGTCCTTTAATAGTCTATCCAAGTCCAATTGAAAGCCCAGCATTAACACAAAATGGAACAATGATTGCATTAATAAGTATTTTTCCACAACACAACCTTATATACCTTCACTCAAAGCTTGGTGGATAGGAGGTGAAATCAAAGGAACAAAGGTTTCCAAATCGAAACGTCCAGTTCTTGACTGAGCCTTTAAGAGCCAATATCGTTTTTCGAGATCAATGATGTCAGATTCTTCCACTACGTAGGAAAGAAATTAGAAGGATTTAAAATGTGGAAAAAATTAGGATATATACTAAATCAAACCATGAGTTGTTACTACTCATTTACTTCAAGAACTAGTATGTAGCAATGGCTTAATGACCCATTATGTTAGCTTGACAAAGCCAACAAACGGATCTACTATTTAAGCTTATTATTCAATTACAAAATTAGGTCATTGACACTTTTCTTCAAGAAAATCCAGCAACACATCTTAGTCCTTTTAGAGATTTATAACTTGTGTATTCTTTATACAATGAATGATTAACCCGCACAGAGAAGGACTTCTTGCTACCAAGGATAGTACTGTGTGTACTATGGAGGACAAAACCAGACAAAATGCTATTAGAACTGACAACTGAAATGGCTAATGAGTGACTAAACTTGCCATACATCCCAAACCCCAATTACATAATTTAATAGACACGCTGACGGAGAATAACAAAGCAGAATGACACAAAATGAGAAATTGAGCTTTATGGCACAAAATGACATTAACCCAGATTCTGGATCATCACTGCATCATTAGAATGCGTTGAAACACTTACCACATAAAGAAAGCCTTGTAACGCCTCCCCTAATCATTCTACTTTCATCTACCATCAAGGACGACTTTAAAATATATAAACGTGTGTGTGAATTTTCTTTGAAGAACAGGAATGACTTTTGGTCCAGTAACAACGATAAGAATGGATGACACCACCAGTTGTAATAAACGAGAATTGAATCACTCTAATTTAGAGATCAGTATACCTCTCCCAAATTATTGAAAGAAAAAAAAAAAACACCTTAAACTATTCGATTCTCATTTCACTTTGAAGTGGGGAAAAAAAAAAAAAAAAAAGGCTCTTGGCATCCATACAGCTTTTATGTGCATTAATATCAACACTACTTGAGCTGCATCAAGCAGTGAAATGAAATACATAATAACTTTTCCATGCGTGAATGAGAACATATTTAATAACAAGCTATTCTTATTTTAACTTTGGGAGAAATCTAACACTTGGGTTAATTATATACAACAACAGCAAAAAGTGCCTTTTGGAGAACTTCCAACATGTTGCCTAGTGCCAGCTCATCGAGGAGAAAAACAAATCTGGTTGGCGGGTGCGAGACAGAATCGCTGGCAGCACCCCCGGCAAGGGGGTGGATCAGAGGATTATGTTTGAGTATATAAATTACACATTTCCTTCCTGTCAAATTAATTATTGGGGGGGGGGCTCTATATAACCAACAATCCTCGGTCCTGGAGCCCATGCGACTCCATAGAGACTTGCTCGAGCTCTGCACATGGTTATATAAACATTGTACAGGGTAAGCGGAAAGTTATTTTTTTCTAGTACCATACGAAAGTGAGAATAACTAGTGACTAGTGGAAATGGTATTCTCAGCATAGGTTTCTTTACAACATACAGGAAGCTTTAAATTTTAACCACTTAAGGATGTGTGGGTGGCACCCTTAAGGGGTTGATTTTGCCGGCACACGTGCAGCGCGCGTCATTGGTTGCAGGGGACGGCTTGATTTCAGGCAGTTCCCATGCAGCCAATGATGCGCACCGCAAGTCGGCACGCGCAGGCTGCGGGGAGGGGGACGAGGCAGCCCCATTGATGACAGTGGGGGCGTACATGTACGTCCTGCGTCTTCAAAGTCTACCCGTCGCCAGGACGTCATAGAATGTCCTGCGGCGTTAAAGGGTTAATAGGCAGTTGCCACAGGGAAGTCAAAATTTGGCAGCTCAACTGAAAAAATTATTTAATTATAAAGGATTTTTACCAGGAAGGAAACATTGAGATTTCTCTTGGTTTTCAAGTATGTCCTGGGTTCAACAACATTAAATTGTTATAGATGTTACAGAAATACAATGTAGTAAAATGTAAGATATTAAAAACACAGCACAAATATACAGATTAACAGAAAATAAATATATTCACTATGTTACATGTTTACAGGTGCATTCTGTATATAGTCACTATGTTACATGTTTACAGGTGCATTCTGTAGTCACTGTTAAATGTTTACATGTGCATTCTGTATCGAGGTATGTTAATAGGGAGCTCTTAAGTGACTTTAAACTGGGGGAAGATTTGACGGCGTCTGGGAGGTTATTCCAGAATTGTGGTGCTCGGTAGGAAAATGAGGATCGAGCCACTGCCTTTTTGTATTGTGGTATTGCAAGTAAGTTGCAGGTCCTGGATCTGAGATTATAGGATGAGGGAACTGCTGGGGGAAGCAGCCTATTCAGGTAGGGTGGTAGCTTCCCAGAAAAGCTCTTAAACACCAGGTTGGAAAGGTGAAGAGTGAGTCTAGATTCCAGCGACGGACAGTTTAGCTCTTAACATGTCACAATGGTGGGTCATGTAGTTACATTGTAGCATAAAGCGGCAGAATGAGTTATACAGTGTAGTAAGTTTCTGGAGGTGTGTTGCGGGGCGGCTGCATACATTACACCTCCATATTCAAAAGCTGGCATAAGCATTTGTTGTACAATCTGCTTTCTTACCGTGGGGTTCAGGCAGGATTTGTTTCTGTACAGGGCACCTAGTTTGGGGTAAAGTTTAGAGGAGAGTTTTTCGATGTGGGACCTAAGGAGAGATTTGGGTCTAAGCACATACCTAGATAGTGGAGAGTAGTGACTGTGGTCAAAATGTCATTTGATCTTGTCCTGACACCTAGATGGGGTGATTGCAATTTTTATAGTTTAGGTGCTGTACCAAAGAGCATTGTAACAGTTTTGTCAGTATTTAGAAAAGGTTTGTTATCTGCAATCCACTTTTCTACCTCTGAATTGTTCTTGCAGCACGGCCTTCAGCTGCGGGAGATTTGGTTTGCTGGTATAGATTACAGTGTCTGCGTTCATGTGTACAGTTGAGGCTTTGCAGATGTTGGGCAGATCATTTCTGCTATTCACAATATTCATAGGGCCAAGTATCGAGCCTTGGGGTACATGATTGAAACCAGGTTAGCGTGCAATCACCAATACCAGAGTTTTTAAGTTTTTGTAATAGGATGCCATGGTCTACTGTGTCAAAGGCCTTGGCAAAATCAAGGAAGATGGCTCCAGTTAGGATGCCATGTTCCATGTAATAAGCGCGGTCGTTCTACTTAAATTAAATAGGGGCCCCTGATGGGGGATGGAACAACAAAGCTGATTAATATATTCAGCAAACATTATTGGTTGCCCACAAATTAAAGCTGGGTGTTTTCTGTTTTTAACATTTGAAAAAGATGAATCAGTGGTGTCCGGTTCAGGCCAATTAATAGATATATATATATATATATCTATATCATATGCAACAGGGTTATTGCTTCCTCTTCTCTCAACATTCAAATAAGATCAACAAATGAACAGTGTCAATGAAGCATGTGTGATGTATTGACATGTCACAAAAGTGTCAAACAGGGAAAATTGATGGTTTTATGGAGAGAGGTAGCTTCAAATAAGACTGCACATAGCTTTGTGATTTCCGTTTAAAAGCAGCTAGAACAAGGGCATGCACTTGCCTTAAGATTGTTGCTGACTTTTGGGATTCTTTGAAAGCAAAACTGCAAGGGCTGAGCCTGGAAATTCCAACGCATAAATGACCATAAAATATGAACCTCATGACCCCCAACCAAGTACCTGCAGTTTAAGAATGGTTTCTACAGGCTGGGTGGAGTAGAGGTAACATCAAAGCTCTATAACCGTGGAGCGAGACTGTGGAGACACAGGTTCGATCCCGGCAAGAGCACCTCTCCAGTAAATGTCCTTGGGCAAGACACCTAACGGTACCATACTTGCCACCCAGGACATACTTGAAAATGACAAATCTCAATGTATCCTTCCTGGTAAAATCTTTTCTCAAAATAAATGGGCCATTACAATATATAGTATAAAAAGGTAATATAAGTGATGGATACCCCACATTTGCCATATGACTGATATTAGTATTGGTATTCCAGGAAAACAACCATTAAGAGACAGAAATGTAAGTGTCCTCCACAATAGTTGCAATTGACTGTGCTTGAATTTGTTGTGTTCGTTGTTTAATGGCCCATGAAATGAAAGGGCATAGAATAAAGATTTAGCGTCGGTAGACAGATTACATTCTCTATTAACAAAACGCAGATCAAGACATGCTCTATCCCCCAATGATTTTCAATGTTAATTTACTGGAAGAAGCAGATTATAAAAGTCATTGTGGTTTTTCTGTTGCATTCTGATGGTACAAGCGAGCAGTGATTCATTTATGAAAAATTACATTATACATTAAACAAAGATTGACTTGCTGAATATGCACACCAACAAAATGCAGGGGGGAATAAAACACACAAATTTTTTTTATTTAAAAATCTGATTTAAATAAAATTCTTTATAGAAGAATTTAAAAGATCATTTTCTATATAAGATACATTATAGTCCAAAGCTTATTCAGCATCAAAAAGAGATTTGTTCTTTACCATGACCATGCATTTGCCTGTGATATTTACATTTTTGGTTAAAGAATTCAATTAGTCCAAGCTAATTTAATCTGTGTCTGCAGAGATACCAGTCCAAAATAAAATGGTAGCTCTAATACTGCACGAACATTTAAGAAGATATACAACCTAACAAGTTACATGAAAAATGCTGTTTAATCCTATAACAATGTCCCAAGTGTGGATGTACAAAGTATCTCCACGTATAATTGAGTTACAAGAACATTTCAGGTAGGGAAATGTGCCATTTCTTGGTCTACCAAACAATTCCTTAGTATTCTGTCTTATAGGACATTAATGGGGGTGTCTGGGACTCTGGTATCGTAGGATACAAGTCCCTCAAAGTCTGCCAATTTCTATACAAAATCCTCTTTGTGTCCATATTTGGACACAAAGGCACATTAGTTCAGTTTCTTACCTCTATGTATAGAGATAGAGTATAGAAATTGGCATATTTTACAGTTCCAGACACCCCCATTAATGTCCTATAAGAGAGGTCGATTCCTCAGACTCTTGTATGAGAATTTAAGAACAGAAAACTAAAGAATTTTGCGGTAGGGGAAGAAATGGCATAGTTCCGTGCCTGAATAGTTCTTGTAACTCAATTACACGTGGAGATACCTTTGTACATCCACACTTGGGACATAGTTATAGGATTAAACAGCATTTTTCATGTAACTAGTTAGGTCGTAGATCTTAAATGTCCATGTGGATGGATTTACATAGGTGAGCCAAAACCGAAAATAAAATAATAGAATTGCTTGTGCCATTTCATTTTTTGGAGACTGGTCATGAGGTTTCACAACTTTGACACAATACCAAACTTGCCCATAGGTGGAAATGGGGGGAGGATCCTTACAAGAAGGGAGCTTTATTGTATCCATCGTTTAACTACTATCAGGGACGGACTGACCCATTGGGCACTCTGGCGCAGCCCGAGGGTCAGTGGGGCCCAGTTTTGTAAGGGACGTTCCGACCACGGCGACGCACTAACAAACCGCCTCGTCGGCGGCGCTGCGGCGTGCCTTCCTGGGTCCCACGTGCACCCTGCATTGATGCCGCCCCCTCAAATGATGTGTGCGCATCACGTGGGGGGGGCGGCGTCAATGCAGGGTGCATGTAGGGCCCAGGAAGGCACGCTGGAGCGCCGCCGACGAGGCGGTTTGGTAGTGCGCTGCCATGGTCGGAACTTCCCTTACAAAACTGGGCCCCTTAGCTGCTGGGGTCAGTATATATCCATGCGTGAGCTACTGGGGTCAGTATATATCCATGCGTGAGCTACTGGGGTCAGTATATATCCATGCGTGAGCTACTGGGGTCAGTATATATCCATGCGTGAGCTACTGGGGTCAGTATATATCCATGCGTGAGCTACTGGGGTCAGTATATATCCATGCGTGAGCTACTGGGGTCAGTATATATCCATGCGTGAGCTACTGGGGTCAGTATATATCCATGCGTGAGCTACTGGGGTCAGTATATATCCATGCGTGAGCTACTGGGGTCAGTATATATCCATGCGTGAGCTACTGGGGTCAGTATATATCCATGCGTGAGCTACTGGGGTCAGTATATATCCATGCGTGAGCTACTGGGGTCAGTATATATCCATGCGTGAGCTACTGGGGTCAGTATATATCCATGCGTGAGCTACTGGGGTCAGTATATATCCATGCGTGAGCTACTGGGGTCAGTATATATCCATGCGTGAGCTACTGGGGTCAGTATATATCCATGCGTGAGCTACTGGGGTCAGTATATATCCATGCGTGAGCTACTGGGGTCAGTATATATCCATGCGTGAGCTACTGGGGTCAGTATATATCCATGCGTGAGCTACTGGGGCAGTATATATCCATGCGTGAGCTACTGGGGGCAGTATATATCCATGCGTGAGCTACTGGGGTCAGTATATATCCATGCGTGAGCTACTGGGGTCAGTATATATCCATGCGTGAGCTACTGGGGTCAGTATATATCCATGCGTGAGCTACTGGGGTCAGTATATATCCATGCGTGAGCTACTGGGGTCAGTATATATCCATGCGTGAGCTACTGGGGGCAGTATATATCCATGCGTGAGCTACTGGGGGCAGTATATATCCATGCGTGAGCTACTGGGGGCAGTATATATCCATGCGTGAGCTACTGGGGGCAGTATATATCCATGCGTGAGCTACTGGGGGCAGTATATATCCATGCGTGAGCTGCTGGGGCAATATATATCCATGCGTGAGCTGCTGGGGCAATATATATCCATGCGTGAGCTGCTGGGGGCAATATATATCCATGCGTGAGCTACTGGGGGCAATATATATCCATGCGTGAGCTACTGGGGCAATATATATCCATGCGTGAGCTACTGGGGGCAATATATATCCATGCGTGAGCTACTGGGAGCAATATATATCCATGCGTGAGCTGCTGGGGGCAATATATATCCATGCGTGAGCTGCTGGGGGCAATATATATCCATGCGTGAGCTGCTGGGGGCAATATATATCCATGCGTGAGCTGCTGGGGGCAATATATATCCATGCGTGAGCTGCTTGGGGCAATATATAACAATGCGTGAGCTGCTGGGGGCAGTATATATCCATGTGGGAGCTACTGGGGCAGTATATATCCATGTGGGAGCTACTGGGGCAGTATATATCCATGTGTGAGCTACTGGGGCAGTATATATCCATGTGTGAGCTACTGGGGCAGTATATATCCATGTGTGAGCTACTGGGGCAGTATATATCCATGTGTGAGCTACTGGGGCAGTATATATCCATGTGTGAGCTACTGGGGCAGTATATATCCATGTGTGCGCTACTGGGGCAGTATATATCAATGTGTGTGCTACTGGGGCAGTATATATCCATTTGTGAGCTACTGGGGCAGTATATATCCATGTGTGAGCTGCTGGGGGCAATATATATGCATGCGTGAGCTGCTGGGGGCAATATATATCAATGCGTGAGCTGTTGGGGCAATATATCAATGCGTGAGCTACTGGGGTCAACATATCAATGCGCGAGCTACTGGGGCAATATATATCAATGCGCGAGCTACTGGGGCAATATATATATATCAATGCGCGAGCTACTGGGGCAATATATATATCAATGCGCGAGCTACTGGGGCAATATATATCAATGCGCGAGCTACTGGGGGCAATATATATCAATGCGTGAGCTACTAGGGGCAATATATATCAATGCGTGAGCTACTTGGGGCAATATATATCAATGCGTGAGCTACTGGGGGCAATATATAACAATGTGTGAGCTGCTTGGGGCAATATATAACAATGTGTGAGCTGCTGGGGGCAGTATATATATCCATGTGGGAGCTACTGGGGCAGTATATATCCATGTGTGAGCTACTGGGGCAGTATATATCCATGTGTGAGCTACTGGGGCAGTATATATCCATGTGTGAGCTACTGGGGCAGTATATATCCATGTGTGCGCTACTGGGGCAGTATATATCAATGTGTGTGCTACTGGGGCAGTATATATCCATTTGTGAGCTACTGGGGCAGTATATATCCATGTGTGAGCTACTGGGGCAATATATATCCATGCGTGAGCTGCTGGGGGCAATATATATCCATGCGTGAGCTGCTGGGGGCAATATATATCCATGCGTGAGCTGCTGGGGGCAATATATATCCATGCGTGAGCTGCTGGGGGCAATATATATCCATGCGTGAGCTGCTTGGGGCAATATATAACAATGTGTGAGCTGCTGGGGGCAGTATATATCCATGTGGGAGCTACTGGGGTAGTATATATCCATGTGGGAGCTACTGGGGCAGTATATATCCATGTGTGAGCTACTGGGGCAGTATATATCCATGTGTGAGCTACTGGGGCAGTATATATCCATGTGTGAGCTACTGGGGCAGTATATATCCATGTGTGCGCTACTGGGGCAGTATATATCAATGTGTGTGCTACTGGGGCAGTATATATCCATTTGTGAGCTACTGGGGCAGTATATATCCATGCGTGAGCTACTGGGGCAATATATATCCATGCGTGAGCTGCTGGGGGCAATATATATCCATGCGTGAGCTGCTGGGGGCAATATATATCCATGCGTGAGCTGCTGGGGGCAATATATATCCATGCGTGAGCTGCTGGGGGCAATATATATCCATGCGTGAGCTGCTTGGGGCAATATATAACAATGCGTGAGCTGCTGGGGGCAGTATATATCCATGTGGGAGCTACTGGGGCAGTATATATCCATGTGGGAGCTACTGGGGCAGTATATATCCATGTGTGAGCTACTGGGGCAGTATATATCCATGTGTGAGCTACTGGGGCAGTATATATCCATGTGTGAGCTACTGGGGCAGTATATATCCATGTGTGAGCTACTGGGGCAGTATATATATCCATGTGTGAGCTACTGGGGCAGTATATATCCATGTGTGCGCTACTGGGGCAGTATATATCCATGTGTGAGCTACTGGGGCAGTATATATCCATGTGTGAGCTACTGGGGCAGTATATATCCATGTGTGAGCTACTGGGGCAGTATATATCCATGTGTGAGCTACTGGGGCAGTATATATCCATGTGTGAGCTACTGGGGCAGTATATATCCATGTGTGCGCTACTGGGGCAGTATATATCAATGTGTGTGCTACTGGGGCAGTATATATCCATTTGTGAGCTACTGGGGCAGTATATATCCATGTGTGAGCTGCTGGGGGCAATATATATGCATGCGTGAGCTGCTGGGGGCAATATATATCAATGCGTGAGCTGTTGGGGCAATATATCAATGCGTGAGCTACTGGGGTCAACATATCAATGCGCGAGCTACTGGGGCAATATATATCAATGCGCGAGCTACTGGGGCAATATATATATCAATGCGCGAGCTACTGGGGCAATATATATATCAATGCGCGAGCTACTGGGGCAATATATATCAATGCGTGAGCTACTGGGGGCAATATATATCAATGCGTGAGCTACTAGGGGCAATATATATCAATGCGTGAGCTACTAGGGGCAATATATATCAATGCGTGAGCTACTGGGGGCAATATATATCAATGTGTGAGCTGCTTGGGGCAATATATAACAATGTGTGAGCTGCTGGGGGCAGTATATATCCATGTGGGAGCTACTGGGGTAGTATATATCCATGTGGGAGCTACTGGGGCAGTATATATCCATGTGTGAGCTACTGGGGCAGTATATATCCATGTGTGAGCTACTGGGGCAGTATATATCCATGTGTGAGCTACTGGGGCAGTATATATCCATGTGTGCGCTACTGGGGCAGTATATATCAATGTGTGTGCTACTGGGGCAGTATATATCCATTTGTGAGCTACTGGGGCAGTATATATCCATGTGTGAGCTACTGGGGCAATATATATCAATGTGTGAGCTACTGCTGCAATATATATACCCATGTGTGAGCTGCTGGGGGCATGTGGGTTGTGCATTGTATGGGAGGGGTTTATGGGCGTGGCACAAGGGGCCCCACTAACTCCTATTGCCCGTGGGCCCCATTACTTGTCAGTCCGTCCCTGACTACTATCACACCCTCTGGATTAAACCGGAAATTTGACATATCCCCATTTTAGGCTGGGGTCAGACGAGCGTCATTGGAGAGCGGAAGGAACGTCCGTGAGAGTGGACGTTCCTTCCACTCGACGCCCATCTGCCCACCTCGCTGAGCACACTTCGTGCACTCACCGCTGCAAGGCTCGATCCTCCTATGGAGAATCACGCTTTGCAGCTCCGTCAACACGCGTCCTAGCGCTTTGACGGAAGGGGCTGCTGCACGGACGCAGCACGGCCGCTGTTGCGCTCGCAATTTGTGCACGCCGCAACAGCATGTGGTTGGCCCCCTCACAGCCACTCAATGCTGCGACGAACACCAGAAGGCACTTCAGTACGGGGGCACATGCTGTGCTCATCTGACGCCAGCCTTACTGATTGGGGAACTGCTTGATTTGGGTTAGTTTTTCTAAGTGGAATGTTTTTGTATATATTTGAGATATTATTCAATATTTTTGCAGCTTTACAACCATTAGTGATATATTTTATCATAGGCTAACATGATTTCCATAAACGAGTGTACATATAAATAAATTAATGTTTTTGTAATATATAATTGAAGTTAATTCAAAGATTTGTGGTTAATGAGGTTATGGTAAAACTACTGCACAATGTATTATGGATATCACATTGATTTTATATTTGCGATCACTAGTGGTGGTATAGGGTTAAATAATTTGGCGTGTATAATTAACCAATTTATGATATATAAATATATATAATGATTGTGATTTCAGACTTGCCAAAGACCTGGCAGGGTCAAGACATTCCCTTCTGCGGATGGAATAAACCCACATGGTGACTCTTAATTGAGTGCTGGATTATTGTGTTCCTGCATAGATAACATTCACTTTTTCCATAGAACAAAATTAGATTTTAAAAAAATAAATAAAATAAAAAAGACCATTGGTATGCTGCAAATCTATGTACAATGAACAACTCTTAAATGCCAAGTTACAAGAATCTCAGTAAAAGATTGTAGAGAAATAGATTTGCAGAAGGAGTTTAGTGCGGGGGGGGGGGAGGTGCAAGCAACAAAAATGATAGTGAAACTTTCTGAGGCGCTTACAAACCTTGGGATGTTTGTGTAAATAGCTTGAAGTTCATTATACCCTCCCACTAAATGTAAAATCAAGAAAAAATTTATCAGAATAGGCAACTATTGTGGTTGAGTGAAATCTGAGAACGACTTAGGCTGGCCGTCCACTGGATCCGTAGTCGGACGACCGACTTTTTCGTCAGACCATGGATGACGGTCGTCCGACCAGGTCCGACTAGGGTCGTCCACTGCGTGCGATCTGTCATGCGACCACAGATAATCCAAATCAAAATCAGACAGAAGTGGAGTGCAGAGACTGCCAAAAAACAGAATGAACTGGTTTTGTATACAAAACCAGCACATCCTGCTTTTAGAAACAGTAATAACACTCAAAATAAATTATAAAAATTGTTAAGAAAAAAATATGGTTTTAAAAAATAAATAAATTACATTATACCTATGGGATATGCAGTTTCATAGCAGTGATTGGTCACCTGGTATTCCTTTTTTATTTACCTGCCGGGTATGGATTCTACATGTTGCAGGGTGGCACTTTTCACGCAATGCCCTTCAGCTTGAATGTAAGTGAAACATTGCCAACTTGGTAACTTGGTAAACCTAGTATCTGCATATTTATATATTTTGTTAAGTCAGTAAGCAGGTGGGAAGGCAGAACATGTTAAAAGAACCTGCAGCCTCCATCTGCCACTTCTTTTGACCTTTCCAGATCAAAATCAACCCCAATCACTCCCCTGATCAGCTTGTCCACATCCATCTTCTCTCCAGGGATCTGTCCGATGTCTGCGATTTCCCCCTCAAATGGAAGGCATCGCACATCTGATGGCATCTTTCTCCCTCGCTGGAAGTCTGACGTCGGGCGCAATGGACGATGGTCCATTCACCTGCATGTTGTAGGATTGGTCGGACGACGAGACGCGATAGAGGATCGCACAAATACGGATGCAGTGGGCGGCCAGCCTTAAGCAACCGAAAGAAAACAAAACCGTCCCCTAATTCACAGACCTCCACTAAACACATTCAAGAGCTAAAAGATTAGTGGTCTGACAAATTAAGCAAGCTAAAGCTACATTCGGTCATTTCCTAAATGGCGTGTAGAGCACCAAGGAAGCATTGGAAATGCTGTGTACATCCGGACAATTTTATTCAAATAAATCCAGTAAGTGGTTTAAAACACTTAAATGCAGTAAGACGTCTCTTAAAAAGCAGTATCTGGGGGACGCGACGGTCAAGATTTTTAGCCATGCCTGGGAAATAAAGCCATACAAAACAATTGGTAGCTTGCCATATGAAAAGCAAGAAATTCTAAAAAACAGAAGGTGTGAGGGGGAAACAATGAAAGGAGAAAGATAAATGCTGTTATACAATATATAGTTTCGATACAGAAGCACATTCTTTTCTAACTATGCTTACCTCGACTTTAGAACAAGTCACTTATTTTTTTAACAAACAAAATAGTGAAGGGAAAGGGGGGGGTGGTTTGAAATAATTACCCCTATTAATTAACCTAAAGAAATATACTTGAACAGTGTACACATAATAAACGAGAGTACTAAATACATACTTGATCCAACGCGTAGATTAAAATGTGCATATTTTAAGAATACAGATTTTGGTAAAACACACATACCTACAGGAAAGATTCTCGATTGCACGCAACAGTAGAGGTATACCATAATCCAGACATTTTATCATGCTTTTTGCATTTGAGGTATTCCATGACATACACTGCACATCGAATAATCTTCAAGCATATCATGCTGGCATATTCAAGAATCTAGAGACCAAAAGGATCCTTTTGTGCTCATCGGTGTTACGACGGAGAGTCAGGCGCCGGCAATGCAAAGTATAAGAACATGAGGGATCTGCTTATAGCAATGCAGAGGAGATCAGAAGATAATCCACAGAGTTGATGCCGCCCAAGCTGAATTCTAAAGGTTTTCCAATTAGTCGAGTGATTTCTAAACTTTATTTATGGCCTACCTATTAAAATATAGGTGGCACACACATGGCCATATGACTCACTGACAGCTGCCACTGATGACAATAATCCAAAAAAAATCAATACTTTAAAAATGTAGGAGCCGCTGAGCTGTACAAAAAGGGATTCATTACGTATGCTTAATATGATTTAACAGGTGCACAAAGAATAGATTGTAGCATTTAACTTAAGGGCAAGATTGATTCCAGTTATAATATTCCAGGTGTATTCAAAGATTATATGAGCAAATTAATAATTTAAAAGGAGGGAGATGGAGCTTGCTGGAACACAACGAGTCAAGTTTTGGATAAACTAGTTATTTTCTTTAAATATTTTGTGTTTGTATTCCGACAAGTTAAACTGCATTATTTTGCCATGTTGAATTTTTTTCCGCCAAAGAATGTCATATGCTTGACATTATTCACTTTATCCAGTTTTTTACTGGGTAATGGTGAAGTACGCATAATTAAAAATCCAGACTTTTTATCAACACTCATAATCTATTTCTCTGGAGTTTTATCTAAACAAAAAACCTGTTATGCCGTAGACTCAAGTAAGCCTATAGTCAGATTTTTGAAGACAAACTGAACGAACCAGTAGAGCTGGTCTCCATAACCGCCCCCCTGCCTACATCTACTCCCTTATTAATAGGTACATCCCATCCCGTCCGCTTCGCTCTGTCAATGATCTGATACTCTCAGCTTCACGTACCCGCACCCCCAACTCCCAACCTTCAAGACTTCTGAGCTGCCCCCTTTCTGTGGAACTCCCTTCCCCGCAACATCATACTCTCCCCATCTCTCCAGTCCTTCAAGAAGTCTCTGAAAACATTAGAGAAACCTATCATCTCACGCCTTAATCCCACTCTGTTCATTTCTTAATCCATCCCCTCAGCCGGCCCACATGCACACCATTTCATAATCTCCATTAGACCTCACCTATGTCACCCCTATCTTCTTAGAGTGTAAGCTCTTGTGCAGGATCCGCTCTCCTACTGTTCTGTGTGTTGAACCCATATGTATATTTGTTATTCTGCCTCCCATTGTACAGCGCTACGGAACTAGTTAGCACTTTATGAAAACTTTTAACTGCAATATCCTTGTTCAAGAGCGCATCATTACTGGCTTTGGTATACCCATATTAAACGCATAAGCTAGAAGGAAAAACCAAGAGCCAGCTACACAACTTTGAAGAAACAAAGTTTGGTATATGAATTCTTATATACTTCAACATTTAGGAGCCAGAGGAAAAACTGTCTGTACGTGGCTACCTGGCTCTTGAATTTGTCAAGCCCTGCTCTAACAAGCCTAAAAGAAGAATTCTCAAAATCTGTAGTACAGTTAGACAATATTCACAATTTCCATAATGGAGATATAGATATACATACACCACAGCTATCATAAAAATATAAGTTAAAATGGCTGCAATGAAGATGTGCTCCATCACTAGTACTATTGTTATGGTTCTTGTTTATACATGTATTCGTTTAAGCTTTTTTATCCCCCTCTTTCCTGTTTTCTAGCTACAATTCACCATTAGAACCATCACCCCCACTTCCAACTTATGTCAGATCGCTCTCACACTATTAACCCCTTCACTACCGAGTGATTACACACAAAAAAAAAAAAAAAAGGATCAAATGCTTTTTTGGAAAATAATTTTTAATTCTACAGTCAAAAGTTTAGGAATATTTTAGGAATATCCCTAATGGATTTCTTACTGTAATAACCTATTTGGCAGGCAGAAGTCCTCTAATGTCCAAAAGGATTTACTGCAGTTCTGAGCTCTGCAGGAGAGATGTCATTGAATCAAATTCTCAGATGTTTTTTAAAACAATGTAGCACATCAGGCATCATGCCCACCGAGCTAAACCTTTGGGGGGGGCATGTTCTGGAGATATATGCAACTGAATTTCATTTGGCTGTGGTGTCTGCTGCCAATAGTGTACACATGATCTTGGCAGTGTAGGTGTTAATGCATGGCTGGGCTTTTTAAATTTCAAGTTTTATTCGGACTCCGAGCCCTGAAGTAACTTATTCCAGCTGCGTTAATAGTGAAGGAGCAAGATAATGGCAGATGTAGCTTACATCATGGGCGGAACTACCGGGGGTGCAGAGGGTGCCATAGCACCCAGGCCCTTGAGTACGGGGGCCCACAAACTGTTAGGCCAGGTGACCACCTGTTGCATTGAGGCCTGTTCATCAGGTCTCACACACTCCAGGCCAGTCTGACTAGGAGAGGGAGTGACTGTGGACATATGGGTATGTTTGTTTGTCTATGTGTATCTTTGGGTGGTTTTGTGTGCATGGATGTTTGAGTAGGTGTTACCATGTGTGGGTATGTGTGACAGTGTGTGAAGATGTTAGGATTAGGGCTGCACCTATACTAGTACCGGTGCCGATACTGCCGTTTGCACGAGTACTTGATACACCCCCTGATACCGGAAGCCAGCGCTGGGCCGGCTTGTCGGTATCCGCGGGGCTGGGGAAGCTGGCCGTGTGCATGAAAATTACGCGGCCAGTGTTCCCCTCTGGCGGCCGCAATACTCGCCCTCCGAAGGTCCGGTCACACGGCTGTGACGCGTTCATGCGGCCGCCAGGCGCTTCTGTGACGCTGATCTGTAAAAGCATTACTCTGCAAAGGAAACATGCACCAATTGGAAACAGATTTGTAAACGTAAACTTGTTCACCTGTTCGTTCTGTAACAGAGCTTAAAATTCTTAATCTGGGTAGAATATTAAAAAAGCAAAATTAGCTATATAGACCATTTATAGTTTAAACATAAAAAACCAAGACAAACAAAAACTAGAGACAGGTCATGTAGGGTAGAGATCTCCCCGGGACAATTAAGTCCTGCTGAAATAAGGACAGCCATGGTTAATTACAACATTTACAGTTGTCGAAAAAAAAAAAATATAAAAATAAAAAAAATAAAATAGATTCAACAGGGATACAAATCCTGAAATACGTATTTAAAAACCATTGCATAAAAATGCCTGTTGTGTAAAACAAGTAAATAAATATTTGAAGCATAGTGAAAGGAATGTAATAACTTACAATGAGTAACCCCGGCCAACGTCTGATAGAAAGTGGGAGTGTCGCTGTCATCTGTAAGTGTGACAAACACTCCTCCCGAGAGTAACCAGCGAGAAAACGTGAAAGCATCCTTATTTTGCAGCAGCCAGTTTCTAAATTTTTCATAGTTCACTTTTTCACCCTGGAATAAAGTAATGAAATGTACATACAATATATTATCAAGTATCAAATATTTCTTTAAAGAAACACTAACAAAAGCTGTGAGAAGGTCTGATAACTATATAAAATATACACGGGGCCAATTATATATTGTTTATTGTAAAATAATTTTATTTAGCATTTCAAGATAATTACATGGAACAAAAAAAACTGAGGCAAGTCACAGCTCACTAGTAGTGCATTCTCAAATTCGGGACGAAGAATCATAACATGAGGTACTCCATTAGACTGAGCGACAATGAACATCGGGGCCAATTATAAACCATTGTCTGGAAACCTATTCATTAACAGGACTCTACACAGGACACGAGGTCACCCATTTAGGCTGGAGGCACACTGGGCGTTTTCTTTAACGCACTAGCGTGCGTTAAAGAAAACGTTAATGCACCGGACCCCCTGTCTCCCTCCACAAGGGTGCAAAGTGCGATCCTCCTATGGAGGATTGCGCTTTGCAGCCCCGTCAACGCGCATCCTAGCGCATCGACAGTGATGATCTCTAGGTGCGCGCGTGCAAGCATGTGACCGGCTCCGTCCGCAGCATCACAACGCTGCGACGGGCACCGGTAACGCGCGCTAGTGCGCACAAGAAGACGCCTAGTGTGCCCCCAGACGAAAGGAAATTCAACCTAAAGCATAGGAAGGGTTATTTTACGGTGAGATCAATAAAGCTGTGGAATTCTCTGCCTGTTGAGGTGGTTGAGTGGGAGTCTGTACAGACTTTTAAGTAACGGCTGGATGACTTTCCTTCAAAAAAAATAAAATATTAAGGGTTATAATATTTGATATGTGATAATGGCTGCTTGACCAAACGAGAATTTGGACTGCCATTCTGGGGTCAAGGAGGAATTTTATCCCAGTATGTCGGATTTTGGCTTGTGTTTCGGACTGGGTTTTTTGCCTTCTTTTGTATCAACAGACGTACGTGATGTGTGAAAGGAAACACTCGAGGGACACCTTTTTTTTGGCCTATATAACCATGTAGATGTATCTAGACTACTTGTGCATTACAAACAAAAACATGCGGTTTTTTTTCTATGAAGTAACTGCATGTAAAAAAGGAAAAATAATTCCGTCTCTATCTCCTCTTTCCATTTTGTGGCCATTTCCCCTGATACGACAGTTCCCGAATCATATGGGGAGTTTTACTTTGCAGCTGTGGTGTAGCTTCTGCAGTAGTGAAAAGGCATGGGTTGAAGTGAATGTTTAGAGAAGGTTGCAGGGGGTCTATTCTGCGGTCTATGCTACTCAAGAGATAGCACCTGACTGAGATATTAATAGAGGGCTTAAAAAGACCTTGAACGAGATATTAATCGAGATCGGAATGTATCCCATGCTGATGTTCTTTGAAAACATTCCACACCATGCAATCCTTATTGAGGCTGCAACCAACGATTGTTTCCATAATTAGTTAGCCGAATATTTTTTCGATTAAATCGATTCATGGGATTATAAAAAAGTAAAAAAAAATGTGTTTCACAATGTTAAAAAAAAATAAGAATCAAACCCGCTTTCCTTTCTTACGCAATTTACGTATTGTATGTAACTTTAATACATACATATGCAAATTACATATCTTACATACTTTTTGCACCCAAGTGTGTGGTCAGAGTAAAGTAGTGAGTGGACGGAGGAACCACAGGTGGGAGGGAATGAGTTTGGGCAAGGGACCAGACCTGTGTGTGAGAGAAAGTTTGGGGGAAGGGACCAGACCAAAAGGGAAGGATGGCAGCTCTAGACCAGAGAGATGGAGGTAGGGAGGGTGGTGGCACAAGACTCCAAGGATAAAACAATGGCGGGACAGCTCCTCCACCCAAAGTTCTGCTACTACTGTAAACTAAAAAACCAAACTGGTCATGTCTGACATAACCCTAAAACTAAAATCACACCAAAGTAAAGCAGCGGCACATCTCCAAACATCAGCTCCAATGTAGCGTCTGAGGTTACTAACGTTTAACTCAGTCGGACTCTAAACAGTGTGTGCTGTACACAAGACGATCGTCCAACCGATTAATCGATAATGGAAACAGTTTTCACCTATTCTCACTATCAGTTGTTTCAGCCCTCGTTTGGGGAGAAAGCAGACATGGCCTTTAGCTCCGCATGCAGCATCAATCCACTGACCAGGTGACTGTGTACATTGTGTGCGAAAAGTATGCAATTTGCTTATGTATGTACATTAAGCAAATTGCTTACGAAAAAAGGGTGTGCAGGGGTTGATTTTTTTAAAAAATTTTGGATTTAGTTTTTTTTACACAAGGTTCCTTTTAAGGAAAAAAAAAAATTGCATTTTTTTATCCGATGAATCGAAAAATAATTGGCCAACTAATCTATTATGAAAATAATCGTTAGTTACAGCCCGCAATATATAATCATTTATCAGCTTACATAAAAATGGGAAAAGGAAACAATTTTTTGTTTTAGATAGAATTTATTTTGAACACATTGAACATGATAAAAGCATAAAAAAAATCTGGGTATATTCACAAATTTGTACTAAATGCAGGAATATTACATAAAGCATATATAATTTTTACTTTTATATTCCATATTTCACAAGAGTAGTAACAATCAACGCTAAACATCCTTAATGTTTAATCCAGTCACCTTATCTAGATATTAAACACATTTTTAAAATGTGGACAAAAAAGTGGGATTAAAACTATATGAACCTCTAACAATTCATACAAATTTGTAATTCCCTTACAACATCATAAGAGGACACTAACATTTTCCAGAGCCTATAAATACTGTCTCATTGAGTCATCCAAAGCCTATAGTGTGACATTGGGGATATGACAATTTCTGGAATGGCACTGTCCACTCTTATAATTACAGAATTCCTCAAAAGATTGAAAGAATACAGGAGGGAAAATATCGTAGGGCATGATATCACACTTCCCAATACTGGTCAGAACAATCAAATGCTCATTCACCTTGACTAGAACACTTGTACTCTGCTCTAGGTACTTTGCCTCTGACACCTTTACCTGCGTGGTGTGCGGCGACCTCCCAGAGTATATGAACTTCTCATGTGATGTGACCATAGCTGCTTCAACAAAATTCTCTTAATTTTTTGTTAAATTCATATACAAATTAAATGTTTCCAAACTATAAATATACCTGCAGTCCTAGTTTTTTTTAAATTGTATTTTATTATTTTGAATATTTATGACACTTCTACCACCTTGAAACCTTGGGAATCCGTGAGCCAATACTTCCTCAGACTAAACAAACCAATGTCATGTGACCATTCGCCAGAGACACAAATTCTCACATAGCGCTTTTTCTTTGCATATATTTGTAATTCGCTGGGTGGAGTAGAGGTAACATCCCTGCTCTGCGTGGAGAGAGACTGTGGAGACACAGGTTTGATCCCAGCAAGAGCACCTCTCCAGTAAGTGTCCTTGGGCAAGACACCTAACGGTACATACTCGCCACCCAGGACATACTTGAAAACGAGAGAAATCTCAATGTATCCTTCCTGGTAAAATCCTTTCTCCAAAATTCACTTGTGGTATAGGTCACTTGAACTAATGGGATAATCCCCAAGTCTCATTTAAGGCCTGATGGCACTCGTGTCATGTGATAGATGCACATAGTAATGTGGATAAGTGCAAGATAATGCACCTGGGACGTAAAAACCCAAGGACTGAATATAGAATATTTGATACAGTCCTAACCTCAACATCTGAGGAAAGGGATTTAGGGGTTATTATTTCAGAGGATCTAAGGGTAAGTAGTCAATGTAATAGAGCAGCAGGAAATGCTAGCAGAATGCTTGGTTGTGTAGGGAGAGGTATTAGCAGTAGGAAAAGGGAAGTGCTCATGCCACTGTACAGAGCACTGGTGAGACCTCACTTGGAGTACTGTGTGCAGTACTGGAGACCGTATCTCCAGAAGGATATAGACATCTTAGAGAGAGTTCAGAGAAGGGCTACTAAAATGGTGTACGGCTTGAAGGAGAAAAGTTACCAGGAAAGGCTTAATGATCTTAACATGTACAGCTTGGAAAAAAGACGAGACAGAGGAGATATGATAGAAACATTTAAATACGTAAAGGGAATCCACAAGGTAGAGGAAGGGAGTATATTTAAAAGGAAACAAAGTAGCAAAACAAGAGGACATAGTCTTAGATTAGAGGGGCAAAGGTTTAAAAGTAACATCAGGAAGCATTATTTTACTGAGAGGGTGGTGGATACATGGAACAGTCTTCCAGTAGAAGTGGTAGAGGCCAAAACAGTAATTGAATTTAAGCAAGCATGGGATAGGCATAAGGCTATCCTAAACAAAAGATAAATCCAGGTAAAGTATCCATGTAATTGGGCAGACTAGATGGGCCGAAAGGTTCTTATCTGCCGACATTTTTCTATGTTTCTATGCGACGCAATACACGTTTCTGTGTAATTGTGTTACTTTGCATTTATTTCCTTAATGCGGCCTTTTGTACTTTTCCATGAAACTCTTTAATTGGCCATTAATCACCAGGCTTCAAGAAGCAGGTCAATCTGATGGAACAGACCAGCTTCCAATGGAATAAAAGAGGTGAAATGTGAGCTCATTTGAGCAGGGCCGATCATGATAGCAGTTCAGTAGGTTTAAATTTCTTATACAAAAACAAAGTAAGGAAACCTATAACAGCCATTTAAAATTTGTGTATAAAGTCACTAGTCCTTTTGTTCATGATCAAATTTTGTTTACCCTGAACAGGCTCCAATAAATAAGATGAAAATTACCCATTGCAGTTTGTCTAAGGCTAATGTCAGACGAAAGCAGCCAGAGCGCACTCTGCGTGCGTGCATAACGGACAGACGGAAGATACTGTAGACACCACACAGTCAGTTTTTCTTGTTGGACGTAGAAAAAAAAAAGGGAACTATGGGAAATAAAATTAATATGAAAAACGATAAAAATTTGAAAAGGATATGAAAAGCCATTTTGAGAATCAAGGTGCTGGACGTTGCAATGCGCTGCATCTGACATCTCATCACTCACAGAACGATACGCGGACGTGGCGCACTCTGGTCGTCCGTCTAGCGGTTTTACATTCTTGCCTAACTTGCGTCCGTTTGCCACGTGCGTTGTGCGTGCGCAGTTCGGTGCACATGTACTTCATGTGTGGGTCTCTATTGATCATGATTCTATGCTACGACGGACGTTAAACTGTGCGGCAACGCGGACGTGATCACTGCATTCGTCTGGCCTTAAATCAAGGAAATACAAATTATAATTTGAGCACTACATTGTTCCAAGTTTAAGAAAAAATTATGTACAGAAAACGTATGAAAAGTCAATTTATAAACCAAGGCATAACATTGATGTAATGAAAATACATACAAGGGTAAAGAAAATTAATTGCAAGTATGAAATAATTTTGTATGACCACATGAAAGAAGAAAAGAAAAAAAACTGATAAAAAAATAAAAAGGGGAGGGGGACTTTGGGGCATTAGAAGCCCAAGAACGGGCCGATATTCAATTTATAAATCAAGAGAGCCTCACCTCGTCCCTTCAGTAGAATGAATAGAGTAGCAGAAATAGTAGGAAAAAATGATTGGGTGGAAATGGGAGGAAGGGGGAATGGAAAAGAAAGAAAAAGGGGGGGGGCAACAACATACACTCATACAGCACTATCATACCAAGACAGAGGGGCTAGGGGAGGGAAGGGTGAGCTAAGGGATGAGATGGGGTTGGTTGCCCCATCTGAAGGCAAACATGGCCTCCCAGTGGTATGTGGGGGGGGGGGAGACGACTGATGTACATGCTTAGCACTTGACAGTCACGAAGCAGGTACACATTTTAATGGAGAAGTCATCCTAAAAGTGAAATTGTTGCAAAGAAACCGTTTTGAATAAAGGCAACAAAAACTAAAAAACATAAGTTCGTGCATACATAGAGCTGCAATAATGTGAACTTGTGTGTTAACAGAAGTGTCAGGACTGTATTATAACCCTGCAGAGCTCTAAGAAACGTTGCAACTTCATAGACTGTAATGGCTCTCGTATGTGTACAACAGCTCTGGTTAAGTTTAAACCAGACTGAATCTAGCCTTCTAGATTTAAAAGTTCAAAGAACATAAACGCCTTTGCTTCTGAACTGACCGAACAACATTTAACAAATTCACAATACCATGACATTCTTAGTTCATTTTTCTGTTACATCATTTGTGGAAAAACTGCTGAGCAGCATAGCCTTTTTTCTCTCCTCTCAACCATAAAAAAAACATTTAAAAAAAAATAAATCTATAATTTTATACTATAGGAGGTAAAATATTGGTGGAAAGTTCCATGTGATCTAGCTTTTGAAATTTAAAAATGATTCCATCACTCAAGCCATGTGATATCTTCAGATGAAACAATTATGTGTAGAATACTTTTCATATCATTATAGAGGGCTTTCAATTGTGTCTGAAGTCACCACTGAAAGTTTTCTTCAAGGCTGTTACCAATGGAAGAAATCATTAAAATATAGACGTTTATGATAAACATTACATTTCTCAGGAGAATATAGGTTTTGCTCTATCATTTTTGGTAGATGTGTGTATTTCGTTTCATAAAGGATAGCAATTCGTCCAAAATTCTGTCAATTCCTATTTCGGAAAGTACTTCCGAAATTACAAAATCGATATCATCCGAAACAGATTGCATCCGTAAGGAAATGGTATATTACGAATCAATTTGTTCTAATGAATTTGTTTCGTAATGACATTTCACACAGGTGAAAACATAAAATTTGCCTTATTTTACGCCTATCTCGGGTCCTGGATGCTTATATTCGCCGAGGAGGTGGCTGAGGCTGATCCGGTGCACCTTCTGAAGTCACTGGCTGCCTACAAATCTGGTGTCTGATCGATAAGAAACCAGCAAATGTGAGTACGACATTCTTTGTTTGCACTCCATTTTATACAATATTGCTCTATGTGAGTCATTTTATATTCTGAGGGACACTGAGGATGGTAACCCTGTAAGGAAACCACACTTCTGAGCCACGGGGTGCAGCAGGAGGAACCACTAACCGGACAAGAAGCGCCAACTCCAGCGTATCTTTATTTTATACTGACTTAAAAGGTGGAAAAGAGATATTATTATTATTATTCTTTATTTATAAAGCGCCAGCATATTCCGCAGCGCTGTACAATAAGCACAGTATAGACAGGGTTACAATACATTGAACAACATTTGACAAACAGTACAGGAGGAGATGAGGGCCCTATTCCCGTAGGAACTCACAATCTGGGATATACCACCAAGTGGTCTGGAGAGGCAGCTGATTCCACAAATAAGAGATACTGTTTGACTTTTATTTTTATTCTTCCCTGCACTGATTATTAAGACTTTCACAATCATTAAGACTTTTACAACCTGGAGTATACAGGATAAGTCTGTAAATGTCACATTAATTTGTTTTATCCTAGATGGTTTTATCCTATTTGCACCATTTTACTTGCATTGTAATTTATTTGATTGTATTGAGGTTGTTTATTTACCATCACCACAGATTATCACCATTTTTTACATATACTGTAGTTGTTTATGCTTCTTTGTAGATTTAAAAAGAACAGTACCACTAACAGAAGCTGTAACTTGTGTCACAGGGGGCGCTATATCGCGGTCCTCTAGGGAAAATTATGGCACACAAAGTCCTTTCCACAGTTTAACGTTTATTTTAGCAGCATTCAAAGAATAACAAAATAAAAACAGAAAACAAAGCCTAACTCATCTGAGTTCTTACTAACAAATATGTGTCCCTTACTATCGTGGGGAAATAACAAAAGAATGCAAACCTTTGCGAACCTTTTTCTTTTTGGGAAGCTGCCAACCTCAGCATTTCACCTTGTCTGCTGCTCTATCAGTCTCAGAACAGTCTCACTCACTTCCTTCTCTCTGCTTCCCCACACCCAGGAAACCTTTAACAACTTGACAATTAACAGATGGGGGAAACCTTGTGGCCAGCAATTAAAAATACAAGTTTCCCTCCTGAGCTTAAACAACCAAGTCCACTCCTAAAAACATAGGGGGAATGTATACCCCATTATAAACCATTCCCCTCACCTTGCGGGGCGAATGGCCTTAGACCAGAGGCAATGAACTCTGGAGAGGCCATCAACATTACCTTGGGCTGTACCAGCCCGGTGCTCCATCGAGAACCGGAAGGGTGGGAGGCTAAGAAACCATCTGGTCACTCTGGCATTCATTTCTTTGTTTTGTCTTATCCATGTCAACGGCGCATGGTCAATGATCAACAAAAACTACCTCCCTAGCAGGTAATATTTCAAAGTCTCTAGAGACCACTTAATTGCCAGGCACTCCTTTCACCTACGGAGTATCTCAGCTCGTGAGAATCCAACCTCCGGCTCAGGTACATGACTGGATGTTCCTCTCCTCCAGGCACCTGAGAGAGAACAGCACCCAAACCCACATCTGACGCATCTGCTTGTACGACAAATTGCTTTGAGAAATCCAGAGCTACCAAAATAGGGCCAGCACACAAAGCTTCTTTCAGAATCTGAAAAACCTGTTCTGTCTCTAGGGTCCACTTGACATGATGGGGCTTTTAGCTCTAGTGAGCTCTGTCAAAGGGCTGGCAAGGATAGCAGGCAAAATTGGGAATGAACCGATGAGAATATCCTGTTAAACCCAGGAATGCTCTCACTTGCTTCTTGGTGACAGACGTGGCCAATTGGCAAAGGCATCCACCTTACTTTGCTGGGGTTTGAGGAGCCGGCGACCAATTGTATATCCTAGATATTTGGCCTCTTCCAAACCCAAATAGCACTTAGAAGCGTTTTCAGTTAGACCGGCAGTACGGATACTATCCACTACTGCCTGAACCCTAGACAGATGTGTTTCCCAGTCCTCACTGTGAATCACTACATCGTCTTGGTATGCAGCTGCATACTCTCGATGGGGCTTCCATATCCTAGAAACATAGAAAAATGTCGGCAGATAAGAACCTTTCGGCCCATCTAGTCTGCCCAATTACATGGATACTTTACCTGGATTTATCTTTTGTTTAGGATAGCCTTATGCCTATCCCATGCCTGCTTAAATTCAATTACTGTTTTGGCCTCTACCACTTCAACTGGAAGACTGTTCCATGTATCCACCACCCTCTCAGTAAAATAATGCTTTCTGATGTTACTTTTAAACCTTTGCCCCTCTAATCTAAGACTATGTCCTCTTGTTTTGCTACTTTGTTTCCTTTTAAATATACTCCCTTCCTCTACCTTGTGGATTCCCTTTACGTATTTAAATGTTTCTATCATATCTCCTCTGTCTCGTCTTTTTTCCATTATCTCGTCTTTTTTCCTTCCATCATACGCTGGAAAGTGACTGGAGCACCATACAACCCAAATGGCAATACTTTGTACTGAAATAACCCACTCTGGGGTAGTAAAGGCTGTCTTTTCCTTTTCTCTCGCTGCCAAGGGAACCTGCCAGTAGCACTTCGTCAAATCCAGTGTGCTTAGATATTTGGCTCTACCCAACCTCTCAATAAGCTCATCAACCCGAGGCATAGAGTAGACATCAAACTTTGATAGATCATTCAACATTATTTGTAACGGAAGTCATTACAAAACTGTATTTCCCCATTCGGCTTAGGCACCAACACAATTTGGTTGTTCCATTCAATTTGCGACACTTCTATAACTCCCGACTCGAGCACCTTTTTCACCTCTGTGCTAACTGCCTCCCTTCTAGCCTCTGGGATCCTGTAAGGTTTTTGGTTGATCTTTCCAAGCTCTGTAATGATATGAGTGATAACATGCATTTTTCCTGGTACGGGTGAAAACATCCCTGTTTTTAGATACAAACTCCTTCACTTCCCATTTCTGATGAGGGGTAAGAGTCTCAGCAATATACACATTGGGTTCCTTCCAACTGGTAGCGTTAGCTGGTGTACCTTTAAACATTAAGAGAGCCTCCCGCTCTACCCAGGGCTTCAATAAATTAATGTGGTAGGTTCTGTTCTGCCTTCCGTCTACCTGGCTGGCTTATAGTTCACTTTGCTTATTTGTTCAACCATCTCATAAGGCCCTCGCCAGCTGGCTAGGAAGTAAATATCTATCCAGCTGGCAAGGCCTTTATGAGATGGTTGAACAAATAAGCAAAGCGGTAGGGATCAGGACCAGAACTCTGTCCCTTGGTTCGAATTTCCGTAACCGCTCATTTCTATTGTAACTGGCTTGCTGAACCCTTTGCGATCTCTCCATGTTTTCCCTGACTATAGGCAGGACTGCTTCTATGCAGTCTTGCATTTGGGCAACATGTTCTATCACGCTACGGTGAAGGATATGCTCTTGTTCCCATGTCTCTTTAGCAATATCCAGGATGCCCCTGGGATGTCTGCCATACAATAGTTCAAACGGCGAAAACCCGGTGGAAGCTTGTGGAACTTCCCGAATAGAAAACATTAGGCAGAAGAGAGGGTCCCAGTTCTTTCCATCTTTATCTACTACTTTACGCAGCATGGCTTTTAGAGTTTTATTAAATCTATCCACCAGGCCATCGGTTTGTGGGTGATAAGCAGTCTAAATAGTTCTTTCATAATTCTAGAGATGAAAGGAGTTCCCTGGTCCGCAAGAACTTCCTTTGGGATGCCCACCCTGCTGAACATCAGCATTAACTCCTTAGCAATATTTTTAGAGAACGTGTTTTGTAAAGGCACCGCCTCAGGATACCGTGTGGCATAGTCTGCAATGACTAAGATATATTGGTGCCCCCTAGCGGACTTAAGCAACGGTCCTATTAAGTCTATACCAATTCGCTCAAAGAGTACCTCTATGACAGGTAGGGGTACCAGAGGGTTGTGGAAACCCTTACTCTGTGCCTTGAGTTGACACTCTGGCAGCAAAAAATACCTGGTCAATAGAAATGTTTAAGAACCCTTTCCCTAGATGTTTCCACTCCAAGGTGACCTCCTAACACATGGTTGTGGGCCACCTTCAAAACCGTATTCCTGTGGGTCTCTGGAACCAACAACTGTTCCAGCTCCTCAGCCCCTTTTTGCTCCACCCTGAGGCGTGAAATGCATGCCAGAAGCAGCGGAGCGGGACATACAGGTGCATTTAGTAATTGTTAAGGACCATATAACTTTATTTCGAGGGTAGATTTTCAATGGCTAAGGAAGTTCTGGTACAGGACGAAATGCGTTTCGGTGGAGCAATTATTGTTTTTACTGAGCTACAGCTTTTTTACTTACATTCTGGATTAAAAAGTTTGTTGCCGTTTTTTTTCCTTTGTAAAATAAATAATTTTGAGAAGAGTTTCTCTGGTGCCTTGCTGCATTTCTGGATGGTGGTTTTGAAGGATTTGCCCCAGAAATTCCTTGTGCACATTATACGATATATATAGGCTCGTAAAAGTGTGAGTTCCTTACTTGTTATTGTATTTAAAGATAAGTGAAACGGTATTACAGTAGAGGAGCATTTTCTGGTTTTAGGTCTTGGAGGTGCTGTTATGGTGGAGCCAGGAGGAGACGATCCGTGATTAAGAGGGAAAGTGGGACCCTGCTACACAAAATACCCACTAGCGCAAGTAACCGAGCCAGATTTGAGCTCAAGAACACGTGAATGAGACATCTATTAAAGAATTTCTCTTAATGTTTTTAAGCAGGTTATATTTTCTCTTGTAAATGAATACATTATTAGGAATCATTGTTATTTATTTTGTTATGTATTATGAATTTTTCTATTCACAACAATATGGGTTCTGCATGCTATACATTCTTCGTGCCAAGCCATTTTTTATATTGTCTATTTTCTATGCGGTGGTAGAGAGAACACCTGTGTAGTGAGTGGCGATGGGAATTGCACAAAATCTTAAGATCTTTGGCGCCACACTTTGTTTTGGGGAAATTGAGGAACTGAATATTAGTTACGGTATGTCTGCAACTGTAAAAGCAAGACTCCTTCACCCGCTGATCTGCTCACTTGCGCCGTTTTTTGTTTTTTTTTGGAGAAAGTGTTTTACCAGGAAGGATACATTGAGATTTCTCTCGTTTTCCAGTATGTCCTGGGTGGCAAGTATGTACCGTTAGGTGTCTTGCTCAAGAAAACTTACTGGAGAGGTGCTCTTAGTGAGGTTACCTCTACTCCATCCACTTTGTGTGGTCTGTTGCGCACGAGATGTCTCGCCGTTTCTCTTGAGCTCTCTCTGAACCATTTCTTACGTGTTCTCTAAACCTTTTCTTGCTGACCCTCTGCTTTATTTTGCTGTATCTGTACCTTTTCTTGCAGTCTGTGGTTTTCTTTGTTGTCCCTCTCTCTGCTGTCTCCTTTTCTCCCTGTATTGATTCCCGTCTTTGTCTCTGCAGTAGCTGAGGGTTAAAGAGATTGGAATAGCACTCAGCCCCGTCCTCCCATCAACTCAGACGGGAAAGGAAGGAGGTGGAGCACCTCAGTCGCACATGCTCAGTGCGTTTTTTATGCATTCCACAGAATACACATTGATTTGTTAGTGCAGTGTGCTTCCTGGGGTGGGCGTGGAAAACACGAAGAAAGAAAAGCAGGTAAATATGAAAATATCACATTTACTTGCTTTTTATGCCTGCTGAATTAGACTACTGACTCATTCAAAAGGCATAGCATGTTTTTAAATTGACACTGACAAAGCATCCATGTCCCTTTAACAAGGGATTTGCCTTCCTGTCATTTCAAGGATTAAACCGCTCTTACACATGGATTCTAGATATTTCACACAAAATATTGTATAATATTTGTTCAGGTCAGTAAAATTCAAAAGGGGAGGGGGGTCTGACTTCATTATGCTTTATCACCTTCTAAACTGCTACCAAAATTAACATTAATTATTAAAAAGGATGTGGAGCTTGCAGATTTTATTTTATAGGAGCGATTAGTGCGATTCTCCTGGAAGCTTATTATTTTACCTGTCATATTAGCTTATAATTAGTGGAGACCATTCTAAAAATAAAACTATACATAAACAAATGGAAATAAAACATGCTTTAAGGAAACCTACCTCAGCAAAACATTTTTTAAGCGAAAGCGGAACTTCTCCATCTACAACGCTAAGCATGCTTTCCATCTCTTCACGAACAACACAACTTCCAGATTCATTTGAAAAGAGGCTAAAAATATCTGAAAGAAGAAGAAATGTGTTATGCTTAAATCAATAGGAGTGGGGGGTTAAGTGCACAACAAAATATCTGACTAACATCAATAGTTTCTCCATTGCTTTTAAATAAAGAATGAGGAATTAAACTAGACTTGGGAAGCAGAGACACTATGGGCTCTATTAAATTCATTGCGCAAAAGCGCACACGCAGTGCTATTTCTTGGCGCGAAGCGTTACAGGTTAACGCACGAAAATCATCGCTGGAATTACATTCCTCGCACATTTTTTCGTCCGTCGGGAAATTGCGCTCGTAAAACCGACGTGCAAAAATGCAGAAATCAGTGAGTGCAATGTAATTTTTAACGCGAGTCCGTCAGATGAACGCATTTTTGTGCGGACTGCGCACAACAGACGTACGTTCTGACAAGGTAGTGGCAGTCATTTTTGACGGGTCTAGTAAAAATAACGTACGTGCTGACGGAAGACAAGGTAGTGGCAGTTATTTTTGACGGATCTAGTAACAAAGAGCGCGCATCGACGTTCTCCGTTGTGAATCCGCAGTTTGGTATGGTCAGCTTGTTACAATTTGCCATTACCACCAGCTTTACAAAGACGTTAAAATTATGTGCGCAAACGTCTGTTAAATTTTGTGCTAAGATTGTAATACCATGCGTGCACCAGCGCACAAACACATTTGCGCTCACAATGTTAAGTATAGGATGTGCGCACTAAATCGCGCTCGCAAAGGGTCACTCGCGTTAGACGTTAATGCGTATTTTGTGCGCGAACATCGTAATACGACATTCAGCGCAAAAGGGTTTTTCCCCTCGCGTTAATGCGTTTTTGCGCACGCGTTAACATTTGCGCAAAGAATTTAATAGAGCCCTATGGGTATTCGGCCCTGCTCAGAACAGCTTACATGCTGAAGTAATTGGGGAGGAGCACAAGAGGAGCTGCCATCCTATTAGCGATCCCAATCATTGGTGTCATGAACACTGGTCCAGACATGACACGGAAACATAGAAACATAGAAAATGTTTGATAAGAACCTTTCGCCCATCTAGTCTGCCCAATTACATGGATACTTTACCTGGATTTATCTTTTGTTTAGGATAGCCTTATGCCTATCCCATGCCTGCTTAAATTCAATTACTGTTTTGGCCTCTACCACTTCAACTGGAAGGCTGTTCCATGTATCCACCACCCTCTCAGTAAAATAATGCTTCCTGATGTTACTTTTAAACCTTTGCCCCTCTAATCTAAGACTATGTCCTCTTGTTTTGCTACTTTGTTTCCTTTTAAATATACTCCCTTCCTCTACCTTGTGGATTACCTTTACGTATTTAAATGTTTCTATCATATCTCCTCTGTCTCGTCTTAACGGAGTGGTTAATGGATCCAAAAATCTGTCCTGAAATATTAATTTTACCAACTACCTGGGACCTAAATTATGCCAACCTAAATAACGTTTGCCTAAACTAATCCACAAAACCACTACCTGCTGCCACGTTGAAGACTGAATCAACAAGCTTTTTCAAAACCCTTAACTATATACTAACCCAACCTGGGTCCCATAATTTACCGTTAAAATACCCAGAGAAAATTTGACAAACAGTTGTAGGATAAATTTAGAAAATACAATTTTCACAGTGTATGGAAATATGGCAGTAACAGTACGATTTTGCAAGACATTACAACATATGCTATATGGACAAAGGTATTGGGACGATTATACCACCAGGGATTTACCGTATTTTTCGCTCCATAAGACGCACTTTTCTCCCCCCAAAAAGTGGGGGGAAAAGTGGGTGCGTCTTATGGAGCGAATGCCCCATGATATGCCCCAGCTCACCTGCCGCCGCCACGTTCGGCTCCCTCTGAGCGTGCGTCCGGCGGCAAGGAGCTTGGGCACTCGCCTGGTGGAGCCACGTGACCGCGATCTCGAGATCGCGGTCACGTGGCTCCCCCAGGCGAGTGCCCAAGCTTCCTGCCGCCGGACACACGCTCAGAGGGAGACGAACGCAGCGGCGGCAGGTGAGCTGGGGCATATCAATGAGCTGCTGGGGCATATCCATGTGTGAGCTGGGGCATATCCATGTGTGAGCCGGGCAGTATATCCATGAGCTGGGGCATACCCATGAGCTGGGGCATACCCATGAGCTGGGGCATACCCATGAGCTGGGGCATACCCATGAGCTGGGGCATACCCATGAGCTGGGGCATACCCATGAGCTGGGGCATACCCATGAGCTGGGGCATACCCATGAGCTGGGGCATACCCATGAGCTGGGGCATACCCATGAGCTGGGGCATACCCATGAGTGAGCTGGGGGACAGTATCCATGAGCTGGGGGACAGTATCCATGAGCTGGGGGACAGTATCCATGAGCTGGGGGACAGTATCCATGAGCTGGGGGACAGTATCCATGAGCTGGGGGACAGTATCCATGAAAAAATACAAATGAATGTATTTAAAGGGAGCGCAGTACATATATTAGTAAATAGATATACACAAAGGTAAACTTAGCTTCGAAATTATCAGCACAAGATTGGGCCTTCCCATTCAGAAAAAACGGTGATGTAATGTCATTGTCCTATGTAGAAAGAAAAATTTATCGCGTAGTACAATTTGGTAAGTATCACAAGCAGGATAGTGAAAATGATCGCACTCACAAAGGTGGAGCCCCCAATGGCTCGTGTGACTAGGCCTTTAGGTCTCTTATTGGAGGGGGACCTCGCCCACGTATGGATGTCCTTTAAATTTTCTTAAGATGGCGGGATGCACCTCAAATAAAAAGCATATCGCTATGGTGCATTATCACAGGCATATAGATGTATATTCACAACAGTAATCGACTCACGTGATTCAGAGCCTTCTGGAATGATGGCTCTGTAAATAAAGCATACGGACCTCTAGTTGGTCAGAGGGGGTCCTTCCTCCAATTGGAAAAATAAATTGAATAAACCTCCAAAAAATATTAAAAAGAAAAAGAAAAAGCGTAAAATAAAGAGAAAATATTTTAATAAATCAGATAATGCACATAAATAATTTATTTATTTACAGAGCCATCATTCCAGAAGGCTCTGAATCACGTGAGTTGATTACTGTTGTGAATATACATCTATATGCCTGTGATAATGCACCATAGCGATATGCTTTTTATTTGAGGTGCATCCCGCCATCTTAAGAAAATTAAAGAACATCCATACGTGGGCGAGGTCCCCCTCCAATAAGAGACCTAAAGGCCTATTTATTCACACGAGCCATTGGGGGCTCCACCTTTGTGAGTGCGATCATTTTCACTATCCTGCTTGTGATACTTACCAAATTGTACTACGCGATAAATTTTTCTTTCTACATAGGACAATGACATTACATCACTGTTTTTTCTGAATGGGAAGGCCCAATCTTGTGCTGATAATTTCGAAGCTAAGTTTACCTTTGTGTATATCTATTTACTAATATATGTACTGCGCTCCCTTTAAATACATTCATTTGTATTTTTTCTTTGAGAATCTTGGAAGGTGATAGGTACGCCTAAATAGGCGAGCAGCAAAATAGATCACCATTCCTCTATATAAAATAGATAGCGCCGAGCACTCTGAACGTTTCGTTCAATTTTGACAGTATCCATGAGCTGGGAGACAGTATATCCATGAGCTGGGGGACAGTATATCCATGAGCTGGGGGACAGTATATCCATGAGAGGAGCTGGGGCAGTATATCCATTATTACACTATTTGATTCAGAATATTTATTTTCCTGTTTTCCTCCTCTAAAAACTAGGTGCGTCTCATGGTCAGGTGCGTCTTATGGAGCGGAAAAATACGGTATATTGCATTTGAAATACATATACATTGATTTGGAGCTGGTCCCCCCGCAGCAGCTGTAACAGCTTTCACTCTTCAGGGAAGACGCCTCACAAGATTTGAGTGTTTCTATTAAAATAACCCTGTGAGTAAAAGACGTAAAATCGAAGTTATCACAGCTTCACAGAAATAAGCCTCACAGTAACATGGCGGAGGCATTGCCAAGTGTCTGTGGTTCACTGAGACTCAAGTTAACACTAAGTTCTATTGTGCTCTGGAAGGGGAGGGCTTAAATTTTCACATTTACATGTATTTAAGTATAAATTAATGAAACGCAAGAGCAGCTCAATGATATAAGTAGCATTTGTAGCCTGATCAGCCAGGATCTGGTTTTAAATTATTTAACTGTGTATGATTTTCGTTCTTCGACACTAGTTTTAAACACAGATTTTTATAGGTTTTTTGCAGGTACGGATACACTGCAGATTTCAATGCTCACCTTAACGTTACAGTTTAAGTACCAAGCGCAGAACAATTACTGACATAAAACGCTGCGTTAACCTAATGGAGGATTTAAAGATGAACTTACATTTAGCCTTTTCTTCATCTCGACCTCTTGTCAAGAGAACGAGTCCCACTATCAAATTGTTAAAATGCAGCCCTTTTGACGTTCCACCGAATGAGCAGTAAATGACCTAGAAGTAGAGAAAAAGGTAGGAGTTGTCAGACAAATGGTGCTCGAGAACTGAAACGTAAGGAGTTGAAATAGTGATTATTAGAAACACAGGACTTGCTGTAACCATATTATTATGGTTACTAAAATACACGCATTTGAGCAAAAATCATCTTGAAGATTCATTATGCCAATATGAAACAGGACAACTGACACATACTAGAATATTGCATATAGTAAGTTCAATGGTTTCATAACTTCAAACTTGCCATTTTCTATTAAAGATAAAAAAAATAAAATCATGAAATAGTAAAAAAGGTAGAGCCCCCCCCCTCAAAAGATCTTAACCTCCCTGGCGGTCTAATTTTTTCAAAATTTCGTGTCTAAAAGGGTCTCAATTTTTTTTAAAGGAAACGTGTTTTTGTACATAGTTAGCCTGTAATAATTAGGAATCACGCACTGAAATCCGTGAAATCAAGAGTTCTTACTGGTAAAATCCTTTATAAATAAATAAATTTTAAAAAAAATAGTAAATACACCGAGTCCGACAAAGTTTGAAACACGACATAATTTATTATCCCAAAAATAATTATCCAAAATAATGCAAATAAATGAGGTACAATAAAATACAACAAAAAAAACACTGAAATCTGTCTGAGAACAAGGGTGAGACGATGTATGGTCTATTTCTTATCCTGTACTGCCACCTAGTGGCCGTTCATAAACTTTGCCATTTGTATTCAGTGAGTATAATGAATGAAATTTGCTGCGATCCAGCCCCCCTGCATCATGTGACTCGCAGGGAGCCATCCAGGAAGCAGCTCGCTGTGATCACACTGCTGGGGACAGCAAGGGAGCCAGGAGGAGGTGAGTAAACATCCAGCCCGAGTGTGGCTCGGGGTTACCGTTCATGGTAGTGAAATTTAACCCCGAGTCACACTCGGGAATACCGCCAGGGAGGTTAATGGATATGCCGGATATTAACTTCCTTTTATACTGAAGTTAAATGTAAGGCTGGGGGGGCTAACCCATACCAATGTCTTATATTCAAGGTAACTAATGAGTGATCCTTTTCCTAACCAAAAATGCCAAAGTGCCAACCGGTCCTGCCTACAGGCGAATCAGGATAGGGCTACTGCAGGAGTCTACTCCTGACAGCCTCTGTGGCACTTTTCCCATCTTCACAGGTAGTCAAGACATTTCAGGAGTCAGAAAGTGTTGTAGTGCAACTGGATGAGCCTGGTCTCTGCATAGCGCCATCACCCTCATAAAGGGATCCAAAGTGCCGACAGCAGAAATTGGAGGCAGCGTGGGCCCAAAATATATATATATTTTAAAAAAATAAAAAAATTAAATTGCTGGGTTAATTTAAATGCAACCCGATTAATGTAGTCACGACGTCACACAAAGGAAAAAAAAACCAAAAACAGACACACCATACAGCCTAGAATGAAAGGCCAGGGAGTCGCTGTCAAAACATGAGCTGCTCTCCACAGTGGACGTAGCCTCATCGCTGAAACTTAGGTGGCAATGAGTGACAACTCTGTTGTAAAGCATGAAACAAGCAGGAATCAAAACTCTGGACAGTGTCTTCACAAACCTGGGACAGATTGCTTGCTAGGAGGGTCAGTGGAACAAAGCCCCAAAATCAGGCCTGTTCCACTTAAAATGAAACAGTTGGGAGACACTCTAACCTGCTGAATCTAGAAGGAGGTGTGTGAGGTTAGGCCAAAATCACATGCCAAATGAAAAGCCCTGGCAAGCACCCCTAAAACATGAAATGGATAAGTACATTCAGTGAAAAGGTAGGAGTGAACATAAAAAGACAAAAGAAAAACCCACATTCTTTGCCAGCAATAGGAAACAGTCACAGGTTTAGTTCCTTGTAAACATGCACTTTATAAAAGTTTTCTGCGAATTCTAAAGGCTTTAAATTGGCCATAATAGTTTAAATTGCCGTACATAGCGCATGTGGAGTTTTCATTTTTTCTTACTTTCAGGTACTGACCAAATTGGCACAAGAGAAAAAAAAAAAACTGTCTTTAATGCTAGAGAAAGAAATCTATTCAGTACTTTCATAACAGAAATTACCTTATGGAGCCTTTGGGTAAAATCTCCAAATGGTAGTGTTCACAAACAAAAGCAGTTACCTTAGCACACACACACATAAAAACATTTATACAGACTGTTGCTTGTCTGGCTTGTAAGATATTGTGCTTAAGCAGTAGAACAGAAAATTAAGATAGGAAGTATACAAAAGGCAAAAATATAATTATATATATATATATATATATAAAAAGTAAACTGCAGCAAAAATGTCAACATATATATTTTTGCCAAATAATCCTCTGCTGAAACACATACTATGCTTTAAGACTGGGCTTGACAAATATGCAATAAACCTAGGTGTCCCCTATTCCAGCTCAGCCATTAAGAACCTGCAAAGCGACACAGTCAGCATGAGGTGTTTTAATAGTGGGTAGACTCAGTCTTACCATGCCAAAAATAAATATCAATAACCAAACTAACCATTACGACTGAGGACTGCACGAGACCATGATACTGCTACATCGAGTACACATGTTTTCCTATGGAATGACACTGGAGATCTATTAGTTCTCACTGTTCTCCAGTTAATAATAACAGGAGATGGTGGATAACACATTTCTTTCACTGCATGACTAATCTAGTTTTAAAAAGGGACTCTAAGGCCGGGTGCACACTAGACTAGAGTAGACGTTTTTTTAACGCACTAACGCGCGTTAAAAAAAAACAAAAACATCGTACCCGACGCTCGTCCACGCCCCCTTGCGTTATCTTCCATAGGAGGATAGCGGAGCACCCGTCGACGTGAATCCTAGCGTTCTAGAATGGCGATGCGCTAGGATTCGCGTCAACGGATGCTCCGCTATCCTCCTATGGAAGATAACGCAAGGGGGGTAGACGAGTGTCGAGTACGATGATTTTTTTTTTAACGCGCGTTAGTGCGTTACAAAAAACGTCTAGTGTGCAGCCGGCCTAAGTGTGGTCACACTGCTATGAGCTCCCTCTCTCCCTTCTGAGGTTGGCGTGAAGGACTAATTCAGCCATCCAATTGCAGGGACTTAGTCCCACCCAGATCTCAGCTCATGTTTCCTTGGCTTGGAGTACTTCAGATACCAGCCCTGTCCAATGTTATCAAAGCCTTCCTGCATTGAGACCCACTGGATTGGCTAGAGTGCTCAGCCCCCTCCCCTCAGGCCGCATGGCATGCTGACCGGAAGCATGTCAGATTCTGCAGAGATCAATGGAAAGCTAGTGCTAGATTTAGGGGAGGTTTAATGAAAGTTAAACCTTCATGGGTCCGTATGTATAGAGAGAAAAGGCTGAAAATTAGCATATAATCATTCTACGTGCAACATACATAGAAGACTTAATTTAAGGGGGTCTAAACACCGAGTGTTAGCTCTTCCTGCTTCCTTCCTATATAGTTTACTAAGGAGGTTCAGTTTTCTCCCTGGAAATTACGTCTTGTATGTAGGTTGCACGTAGAATGACTATATGCCAATTTTCAGCCATTTCTCTCTATACATAGACCCATGAAGGTTTGTTTCGATCTTTACAACAATCTAGGAGGTATCTAGCAGTGGTCAGTATAGATGCATTGGTCCATTTGTCCGTAGCCACCAAAGTGTAACAAGGTTCCTAATGGGGTGCTCTTTTCACATAAGTAGATTCCTAGCTGGTTTGTCATAGTAATCCCTTTGGATACAGTGCGCTATTGACACTAGTCACCAATAAGACAGATACTGTGACTCCCATCTTGTTTTCACTGTGTTCCGGTGTGGTACATCACATTTGTCTTCATGTCATTTCTCTTGTTCTTTTTTGTGTTTGGTTCATGTTTTGCTCCAAGCGTTAGTGACCATTGTTAGGCACTGACACTTTTTGTATAATCGTCCTTATGTGGTTTGTCATGATGTTGTTCTGGTTCTTAGCTTCCAATAAAAGTTACATTTTATTTACTATCTCAGTCAATCAATATCCTTTGTTCTCTTCTTTATATGGATACTGTGACTGTAAGGCAGCACTGGCAGCTCTGTATTTTGCAAGCCTATAATGAGCACAGATCATAGACATTGTGTCACTTTGGTACATGGTTAAACCATAAACATGCCTGTAGATGAAAGACATGTTCTCTGGAATTTCAGATGGTTTCTTTTTCTTTCCTTTGTTTAATCTTTACAAAAAGCACACATTTTTAAAGGGCTTCTACGATGAGGAAAGATCTTGTGCCCAGATATCCCATGATTAAAAGACACGGCGATGTAATCAGGACAAGTAACACTATTTCTGCTAGGTACAATACTTGTGAATACATCGTTCTGTCGTGAAAAGTCACATACTCACGCAAGACGTAATTGCCATTCGGAAGTAATAATGCGAAGTTTCTTCAAAATATGTTGGTTTTCTTGTCTTACACGTTCGCATATTTTTTGATTCAGTTGTTCACGAATATCTAACTTTAGATCCAGTGGAAAAGCATTAGGTCTTCCTTGTTTACAGATTATTTGGCAAATCTGTCTTTAAATTTCTATAAGCACACATTTGTAGTTGCTCACACTGGGTTTTATTCGCTAATTTCCGTTGTTTACTGCTGTGGCATCCACAAAAAAACCTTTCAATCCAGTGAAGGAAATTCAGTGACGGGTGAAGGTTCATCAATGAATGTTCACCTGTCATTGTAATTTCATTCTCTGGATTGACAAAGTTTATTGTTGCAACAGCAGTAAACAACGGCAATTGGTGAATAACTTCAATGGGGTTTAAGATCGAAAAGAAATGTGACACGTCTTTTGTTTTCTTGTAAAATACACATTACCGAGTGGTAGCATAAACTGATTGGACATTGCAATGCGTTTCTACATGGTATCTGCCAATGGCATATTCTTCATAGGCTTAAAAATAAACTATTGCCGTACAATAACTATGGGAAAATATACTTCGGCTGGTTTCTGAACTCCTACATGGGTTAAGGTGGAGTTTGATCAGCCTCTCCTGAGGCTTATTGACAATAGCTTGAAATGTAGCACAGTTTGTAAAAATCATCAATAACTTTCTTGTAATGGTTCAGCTCAGTGTCAATTTTGACAGCAAATTTTGATTTAGTCTTAGTCTTTTGACTAAAATTTTAGTCATCTGAATTGTAGTTTTAGTCGTCTAAAAATCGATTGTAAATTTAGTCGACTGAAATCTAATGCGTTTAGTTAAAGTGTAAATAATGCATTATTTCAGTATTTCCCATTCCATACTTCTGGAGTAAACCGCCAACAGAATCTTACATTCTGATTATTTTTGCAACCTTCTTGTACACCAACAGGAAAAGAAAAACTCTCAAAACAGCTCAGTCTTATTTGAGAAGGACTTGATAGCAAACTTTGGAGCCATACTCCTTTTCTGTACAGAAAAACAAGAAATTTGTTTGCCAGAGATAAAGTTATAGGAAGTTCAGTCAAGCCCTGAAGTGAGTTTCTAAGCTTTATTGGGCAAAGGGCACCTCTTATGGGATTGTACTTTCTGATCCAAGTTACTCGACTCACCTTGAGTGTTGTTTACTATGGTGAAAAGAAAACAATATGTTCAAGATGAATTGGCTTAGAGATAAATGATATATCACTTTTAGATAATATCTTGAATCGGACAAAGTATCGATTAGTTAAGGACAAATTCCTAGCGCCAACTTCCATAGAAAACCATGTGACAGATGGTCAAGTCCAGAAGGACATAACTGGTGAGGATATATTCTTTACATTTAACATTTGTGAAAAAGCAAACAAATCTATAATTATGACATTAACTGAATGAGTTAAGTTTTAAACATTGCAGTATGTCCATTTTATTTATTCAATAAAAATATTTATTTTACAAAACATAGCCAGGGCTAGACTCTGACCTTTGTAATGAAACCTTATATGACCCTTTACTTGAGTCAGCAAACATGGTCCTCCAGCTGTTTTGGAACTACATCTATGATGCTCAGTCACTCAATAGGTTGGTAGAGCCTCATGGGAAATGTAGTTCTAAAACAACTGGAGGGCCAAGGCTGCTGACCCCTATTGTAGGACTTTTGGACCACAGGATCTCTGGTACCATAAGACCTTTGAATTTCTGTATATATGAAGATGTGAGGGAAGCACCAGTTGTTGTCATCATGTTCAATATAGTCAGTGAGCAGGGTTAATCCTAGAACCAGGGGCAAGATCCAAGATGTCAACTTGCTGTGGGAGAAGGCCCAAATCAGCGCTGAGCTGTGGGATTTCGTGTGCCGCTGCTGCGGTGAGCATCCTTGGCCAATTATCTGCAAAAAAGGCTGATACAGATTACTCAGCAAATTTGCCGAGTATCGGCTACCGATGACTGGCAAAGCTGATAATCCGTCTATCCCTAATCCTTACAAACTACTTACATAAATAGGATATATCTATCTATTTATTTCAATCAAAGGGATTCACTAGCACTCCAGGATTTTCAAAAATTCCAACCTTTATTCGATCATGCTTTTAAAATGGTCAACGTTTTAGATCCGGTCCGGAACTTTCATCAGGACAAAAACATACAACCTAATATAAACTCAAGGTTTAAATAGGAGACAAATTACAAAATTAAAAGCACATTGGGAACTCACCCACCCAGTGTGCGGCACGCTCGTGCGCCGAACATACGGCGCACCTCTAAGAGGTCATAGTGGTCGTCCTGGTAACCTGGAAGAGCAAAATCCTACCTCCTCCCCAACCACAGCAATCCGTCCCCGCTACGCATACCAGAGGGTAGTTACCAATGAGACAATAACCTAAAAACAATATTACTATCTGCAAAAGAACAATAACACGTTATGGTTACATACAGAGCTGGTACCATGCGATGGAACCATTAAAGATAGATGTACAACACATTGCTTAATTTCGCTACTCATCTAGCTGCCATTAGACGAATACTGAGTACATATTTCTTTCATTGAGGCCCCTTGGAAACACAGTGTCAAGTCTGTATCCACTGGCCCTCTTTTTTAAGCAGCATAAGCGCTCTATCCCCACCCCTCCTAGGTGGAGGGACGTGGTCAATGGCCATAAATTTAAGGGAGGAGACAGAGTGGCTCAACTCTAAAAAAAAAAAAAATGCCTAGCCACCGGTTTGTCTGAATGGCCATCCCTATAGGCTATCCTAATATTGGATCTATGGTTCCGAATTCTATCACACAACTGGGTAGTGGTTTTACCCACATACGCTAAACCACACGGACACACAATTCTGTAAATCATCTGTTTTACATGTAATAGTGTGGCGAATAAAATAGCGTTTCCCTGTGTGGGGATGATTGAATGCTTTTCCCAGAATCATGTGACTGCAAGTTACGCATCCAAGGCACCTTTTGCATCCCCAGTTACAAAAGCGTTCTGTTCCCTGCGTATATCCCCGTACAGGTTCAGTATGGACCAGAAGGTCTTTCAAACTGCTATTGCGCTTGTAGCAAAACATTGGGGGGGGGGGTGCCTGAACTTATTGGGTAAGGAATGGTCATTCCCCAAGACATGCCAGTTTCTCTTGACGGCAGAGGTCAATTTTTCAGTGGCCATACTATAAGTAATAGGAAACATAAGCCGATGTTGTGATGCCCTCTTAGCCTGAGGAAATTTAGCCTTCTCCAAGGCCTTATCCAAACCCTGTCGAGAGTAACCCCGCTGTCTAAATTTTTCCTGCATCTGATTCAATTGATCTTCCCTCAAGGATGCGTCACTATTGTTTCTAATAACTCTCAGAAACTAGGCATGTGGCAAGGCCTGCTTGCAGTGCTCTGGATGTGCACTAGAGCTGAGCAACAAAGGGTTGCGGTCAGTGGGTTTAGAAAAAAAGGAATATTGAAGGCGGTGATCACACACACACACACACACACACACACAACACACACACACACACACACACACACCTCAATATCCAAAAAAATGAATGGATTCCTTACTTGCTTCACTGGTGACTTTGATAGGACTATCAAGACTGTTAATGTGCCCCTCTACAGATTTAGCATCTTCTAACGAGCCTCTCCAGAAAATGAAAACATCGTCGATAAATCTGACATACAACACAATGTTGTCAGAAAAACGATTCAATATGTGTTCCCGCTCGAACTTATACATGAACGCATTGGCATACATGGGGGCCATAGAGGCCCCCATGGATTTTCCCGTGCGCTGCATAAACCATTTGTCCTTGAATCTGAAGTAGTTGTTTTGTAATGCCAATGCGAGGAGTTCAAGCACAAATTCAATCCTGGGACCTTCATAATATTGGTAGACTGAGACAAAAGTTCCCGCATGGCTTCTAGGCCCCCCTCATGGGGAACGACTGTGTAAAGGCTCTTGACATCCATTGTCAGGAGCACCAAATCAGCATATGTGATCCCCCTTAAACGTTGTAGAACTCAGCAGTGTCCTTGATACACGTCGGGATCGCCAGTACTGGGAGCTTGAACAACTAATCTAACCATCGTGACACAGGGTCTATGACCCCCCCCCCATATAGCTGACACTAGCCCTAGCGTGCTGGTGGAGCAGTTGAGCTTTTATTTATTTTAGGAATCCCATAGACCACTGGTATTCTCAGATGTTTCTGTACCAAATATTCAAACAATTCGTCGTTGAGGTCTCCCGGAACCCATCCCCTTCAAGGTTTCCTCAAATCTCTGTGAGACCTCTGTGGTTGGATCTTTCTCTAAACGTTGATACGTTGCTTCATCCTGAAGTTGGGAGTATAGTTCCTGAGCGTACTGGGAATACTCCATGATCACAATGGAGCCCCCCTTGTCAGCTTTGCGTATAACTATTGAAGGGTCTCGAGACAAGCTCCTAATCGCCTCCCTTTCCAGTTTCGTGACATTGCAACGTTTCAAACGATGGTTCTTTATTATCTCCTTTGATTCAGTTCTCATATTTCTCAAAAAGGTCTTAATGGATGGTTGACTTTGGGGTGGATCAAACCGAGTCTTGTTACGGAATCTAGTGGGTACATATACAAGGAGGTCTCGTCCTTAAAAATATCGTTCAACCGCAGAGACTGACCAAACCGATGCAGTTCTACATTCCACTGAAAATCATCCTGATCAGGAGAAGGGGCAAAAGACAAGCCCTTGCTTAAAAGTCCACTTTCAACATCGGTCAACACCCTATTAGAGAGATTGAAAATAGGAATCATTTCCTGAGATGGGGTCTGCCCCTGGGTGCCCCCTGGTTTCCCCTTGTGCCCCTTCTGATGACTCTCCGTCGTCCGCATTTCTTGCCCGACTGCGTGTTAATGTACCCGATTGCTTCAGGGTATTGGTGACCCTAAAAAAAAAAAAAAATCACCTGTGGCCCCTTGTGCTTTAGAGCTCGCATCAGTCTCGGAAGCTGACTCGCCCGATGCAACATCAATGGTCTGCACCCTCGGTTTCTGGATTCTCCTTCTGGGCTTCCTCATAGGTCTACGGCTCGGTTCCCCACTGAGCCATTTGTATACTCTGTTGTACGTAGTCCAATCGGACCCTATCAAATTTTTCTTTTTTGAAACGCACCAATTCATTCTTGTATCTTGTATTGTTCCATCTTAGCATGTGCAGCCACCCCCTCTGTCGATAAACTCCGAAATGGCTTTTCGTACATCCACCAACTCATCTCTGACCTCTTGGATGGTAATTAACATTAAATCCATGGTGCATTTATTCAGGACACTAGTCCAATCTTTACACATCTGGGGCTTAAGCCTACCCAGTGTGGGTACATTGTGCATCCTGAACCCCATCGGGATCTGTTTGGCCCGGTGATGATCTGATAGAAAAAGGCCATGTAGGTCCAGATCTACTTTTTTCTTTAATTTAACCATTTCGAAATATAAGTCTTTAGAGGACTTGATGCACTGCAGTTGCATGCTGGTCGTAGACCACAGTATAGCGTCAGCCTCCTCTTGGGAGAACTGCTTGGTACATGCTTGCTCTGCATAGGCCCCCGCCTGTTGTAAAAAAATCCTCCATATCTTTATTCTCACAAAAAGACAAAAAAAGATTTTTTTTCAGTTTATAAAAACTTTTTCTCATACGGTGCTGAAATGACTGACCTGAAATGACAATAAATTACATATCTGATTGATACATGTAACATGCGTTAAGGGTAGATTAAAGTGCTCAAGATGAATTGTAAGCTACGTACCAAAATGGTTTTCCTAACGTGCAAGGCTAGAATCGCTACATACTGTAATTCCAGTATACCAATTCACCACAATGTGATAATTGATCATTGAACACACCTGCCTTGCGAACCTTTACAAGGTTCTGGAAATATTTTTTTATTTACATTTTAATTTTATGACACTGAATAGGAATGGACTCTAGATAAGTATAGAAAAATATTGGTGCACCGAAATAATGTTTTTGTATTATTGTAGGGATGCACCCATACCATTTTTTAAAGACTGAGTACAAGTACCGATGCTTTTTAAAAGTACTCACCGACACCGAGTACCGATACGTTAAAGTCATGTGACCGCTTTACAATCGGTACAGACCTCATATATATTGCCCTCCAGCTCACCCTCCCGCGCTGCCAGGCTTCTCCGGCATCTTCTTCCTTCGAGCGGCTGCCGGCAGAAGTTGCAGCCCGGTCGCTCATTGGGAACCACGTACAGCCGCAGTCTCGAGACCCCAGAGTTCCACGAGATCATGAACTCTGCGATCTCATGCGATCGCAGCTGGTGGATCCCAACGAGCAGCCGGGCTACAACTCTATGCCGGAGGATCCTGGCAACGCGCCGAACACTGCCCCACAAAAAGCAGCCGGCAAGTCAGCCCAGTGCTGGCTTCCGGTATCGGTTTAGGTATCGGGGCCTCTGCACGAGTATCAAGTACTCGTGCAGGTCCCAGTATCAGCACCGATACTAGTATCGGTGCATCCCTATATTATTGTATTAATAATACACTTAATTTGAAATGAAAAGCAAGCCAATAATAACCACACATTTATTCAAAGTAATATACCAGAATTGGACAGAAAATATCTTCTAAGATGTCCAAATCAGCAAATTCTTCTGAACTGAACAAAAACAACAAAGTCTCATTCTCCTAATGGAAGCTTAAAATCAATAAAAAGCTGTCTAAATAATAAAAAAAGGTCCTCCAAAAAAAAAAAAAAATTACAAAATTATACGTCCCTGCAGGTTCGATTCGGACATATTTTATATGTCAGAATCGGTACCATTTATTCGGCCCCCTGGTGGTATTAAGAGTTTGGCTTGTGGTTAAATTTCACTGCTGAAAGCGGTAACCCCGAGCCACACTTTGACTGGATACATACCTGTCCCTGCGCTCCCTCGCTGTCCCCCGCAGTCACCTCCGGCCGATCCTGGCGTCCTGGTTTCCTTCCCGCGAGAAGGGAACCAGGTAACAGGATGCCGCGATCACAGAGGAGAATGTGATTGCAGGGGTCAGCGAGGGAGCACAGGTAAAAAGGTATGTATCCAGTCTGAGTGTGGCTTAGGGTTATCGCTTTCAGCAGTGAAATTTAACGGAGCCACAGTCTAGAAAACAGCCAGGGAGGTTAAGAATGGCCGGGTCCAGAGGCTGCAATCGATCCCCAGGTTTCTACCGAAAAACAGCATTTCCGGACAATAATGTAAGTGGCCGAAATTTTGGTGCATCCCTAAAAAATATCTAGCAATTATTTACATTATCAGCAAGAACACTGAATATTAGAGATGCACTGATACCAGCATTTTCACGAGTACATGGTACTCGTGCAGATGCCGACGATACCAGAAGCCAGCTTGCCGGCATCCGACTACTGGGGGGGGGGCTGTTAGAATGCTCTAACGGCATTCTACCAAGCTCCTATGCAGCTGGCTGTGTTCCAACGAGCAACCGCTGGCAAAGGTTTAGAGCGGTGCTCGGTAGGAACCTCCAGCAACAATCTCGGGGTTTGTGAGATCTCAATCTGTGCGAGATCTCACGAGATCGCGGCTTGAGGTTCTCACCGAGCAGCTGCGCTCAGTAGAACGTGATCTGGTAGAATCTGGTTAGAGCAGTGTGACAGCCACCCCAGTGTCAGCATTTGAGTTCTGGAATTTGTTGGGTATACATGTATCAGAGTGTGAGTGTGTGTAGTATCTATAGCTATATATCTGAGTTCTGTGTGTGATCAGGGAGTGTGCAGGCCTGTGCAGTAGGTAAATGGGAAGTCACCCCATACATTTCAATATTAACAAATTGGACAGGCTTTCTGCAAAATCCTAAATTATTGGAAAGCGGTCACGTGACTTTAAAAGTATTGGTACTCTGTATGGGTGAGCACCTGAAAAAAGATATTGTACGGTCTTTAAAAAAATGTTATTGGTGCATCCCTAGTGAATATCAACTGGGTTTACGTTTCTATAGCTGGAAATAAAATTTTAAAAATAATTACTGTGTAGATTAAAATGTCCTCCGCGCCATAAAGGAATAAAGAAACATTAGATGCCGTTAAAGCTTGGGGTAGTGTTCTTGTAACAGTCACTGTATGGTGTAGGCATATTTACCAAAGATTATTTCCTTGAACGTTTCTAGAAATTCCATTGAAACCATTTAGTAGTTGCCAACTCATTAGGGCACAACTGGGTTTGATAGAGCAGTTTCAAATAACTTTGTTCAAATAGCCATTAAAGTATTTAACGTCTTGAAAATATTTTGCAGGACAGCAGCGCTGACAAAACACATATTTGTTTCTCTTCCTAAAAGATACCCCAATGTGTGATATATGGTGGCACCTGTTTGAATAACCGCTTATATACATTATAATTTAGGAGACATGCCAGGGGCTGAATATGCAAAAGTAACCTATCCATGTCACCTAAGTGAAAATTTAACTTCAAACACGTCATCTTTGGGCTACTTTGACAAAGTGGTGGTGTTCACACTATGACCATATACTGCAATTAACAGCCCCCCCCTCCCCATGTACTTTTTCAAAAGGTATATCTAAAAAAAGAGACAACAAATTTCATGTGTCCACTGATTTACTTTGATGTATTTTGTAGAAGATGTCACAATAAATGTGTTCTGGATTGTGCTTCTCAATATTTGTGGTTTTGTACCTACATCCTGTGCAGGCGTGCACAATATTTTGTCTTTAAGCAAATGTAACAAGGGTGAAACAGACGGGCACTAGAGTTGAAATTTCCAAAATGCCAAAAGATTCTAAACCGGTTATAAAACCAACAGTGGGCAACCCCTTTTCTAGCATCATGGAAGGGAACACACCTTAGTGCATTTGATGTTGGTCTGAAGCGTCCTCCTGAGCAGCAAAGGATTATACAGGAACTGGACACAACGGAACAATTATTTTTTGGCATTTAAGTTTTATTTTGTATAAGTAACTTAACCAGCAAATATGATATGGTCAACCGGCATCACGTTCGTTGGCAGAAATTCTTTTTAGCAGGAATGTGACACAGTGAAACCGCAAGGCATTAGCACACCAGCAACATTAAAATCAGGCGGGGAGAAGCGGGATACATGGGGGGGAGGGAGGAAGAGGAAGAGAGGAGAGACAGACACTCCAGTAAAGGAAAGGTGGTGCTCGGCGGCTCACCCCTAGCCCTCCGAAGAGTGGCAGGAGGCCACAGAGGGAACCACAGGCACGTGTCGCCACAGGCCGAGCGGCAGGGAGAGTCTAGGTGACTGCCTCATGGCTCACCTGCGGTCGAACCCTCTCTCCGCACCCATCCAGTGGTAAGAAAATTAAAATAAAAGGAAAAATAAAAAAGGGGGGAAAAAATCAAAGCAAGATCAAGTCAGCAACAAAAAAGAAGAGGCAAATGAGGGGTAAAAAAAAAAAAAAAATGATTCGGCAAGTTAGTCCGGTGTATCGCCTGCTGTGATGGCGATACGTCCTCAAGAACATCAGCCGGGGGCCGCCGCCAGACCCAAACTCAGGTGTACCCGCGCCTCCATCGTAGAAGCCGTTAAAGTCTCCGATCCGTTGTGAATAAGCAGTGATCCTGACACTCCCCAGCGATAACGGATAGCCCGATCCCGGAGAAATCGCTGTAATGTCTCCAAACCGGTGTCGGGCCGCCAAGGCTAGAAACGGTAAGTCCTGGAAAATGGTGATCTCCAGGTCCTCAAATCGAGTTGGGGGGGCCTGGATCGTCATGTCCAGCAGCCGGTCTCTGACACTGATGTCCCCCACAACCAAATCTCTGGAAGCGGTCAGAGGAGCCATCGCCGCCTTCCTGACTCGGATCGCCGACAGTGCCAGATTCGGAGCGTCCCCTGGCAAGGCCACTACCTTGCACACCAGGCTGTTAACGAGGGGTAGGAGCTCAGAGTCGGGGACAGATTCCGGGATACCCCGCAACGTGAGGTTCCATCGTCTATGGTGGGTCTCTAGTACCAGTACCGCTGACTGCAGCCCGGCCACCTGAGCCTGTAGCGCCACAACACTGGAGGAGGTAGCAGCCTGCGTGTCCGCCAAGGCCTGGGCATGTGTATCCATCTCCCCCATCTCGGAACGAAGGGATGTGAGGTCAGTACGCACCTCTGCAAGCTCCGTGGGCCCATGAGGATCGGCGTCCGCCAAGAGGCCACGGATGTCCTTTTTGGTTGCTGGTAGGTCCTCTGGGTCCGACGGGGCAGGAAGTTGCATGGCCAGAGAAAGTTCAGCTGGGCCCGGGTCACCACCATCACCCGATGCCGCTGGGGTCAGAGTCTGGGCCAGTTTTCCCCCGCAATCCAGACAGAGAAAGACATGTCAGGGAGAGGGGGATCGTCCGCTACTCCTGTCTTCCGATCCTTCTTACCCATGGCCGGGAGAAAAGTACCACGAGGCGGCAAGATGGTGTACCGCCAGCAATTCCACCAGGCTGGAGACTCTGCCAGTAACAGGCTAGCGTAAGTTGCCGGGGCTCCGGCGGTCCACTAACTCCAGCACCCGCTCCTGAGTCTAGGCGCAAACCAGGGGAGGCAGGGGCAGCAGAAAAATCAAGAAAATTCCCCAATAAAGCAGGGAAATCTGCAGGAGTTGCTCAAGCGTGCGACCATTCACCTCCAGAGCTTAGCCACGCCCACTTATTTTAAATTTAATGTTTGTTTTGTGTTTTTGTTTATGATGCAACCGAGAAAATGAACATTGCATTCAAGGGACATATGACCTGTGGAATAATGTCTTACATGATAGTGGTATGTATCATAAAGTGAGCATTAAGTTGCTGGGGTAGAAAGATGAATTTGCATAACACACAAGCCATCTCCCAGACATCATTACCACATTGACACTTCTAAATATGAAAACGGTCATTCTGTAAACTTGGGGATAGAAAATTATATGTTGCAACTTTCCACTTTTATGTAATAAAAAAAAACATGAAATTCAACACGTACATAGCAGCAGATAATCAGGGGATTCTACATTCAGTATTTGCCTGACAGATCGATTTATGTCATGTTGTGGTAATGCAAAACTTTACAGAACCTGGAGTTGCGACTTAGGGAAGGAAATAGAAAATGCTTATATACGAGTGCACATTCTGAGCAGGGGAAGCTGAAAGATTAGATATGAGCAAATAGCAAGCGGAGATTGTGAGTTGACTGGCCATTTGACACCACAGGAAGAATGATATCTGGCCATCTCATTGGAAACCTCAAAAACCACACATCTAGTGCTCATATTACAGATTACTCTTTTTAGATTTTCAATATTTTTTTTAACAGGATGCTATTAAAAAAGATGTGTTGCTTCAATACAACCCTATTTGCCCAGGAAAAAAATGTAAACTGAAGAATTGTATCTATTAATATCTAAATTAGGGCTAAAACAACTAATCGATTAATCGACAACTAAATCGATGAGAATAATTGACAACTATTTTGATTATCGATTAATCGGCAGCCGATTAAACAGTGTGTGCTGTACACAAATCGATTAGAGTCAGACTGAGTTAAGCATTATAACCTCAGATTCGGCTTCATCCTGTGTCACCACCTCAACCTGCCTGTCATCCCCTTTTTGGTCTGGAGCTGCAATTTCCTCCCTTTGGTTCGGTCCCTTCCCACAAACTCCCTCCCACTCAGGTCAAGTCCTTTGCCCAAACTCACTCCCTTCCCCCTCCGGACTCTCATCACGCACAATTTGTTCATGAAATTATTGTAAAGGGACACTAATAAGCTAAAGTGGTCAGGCTGCCTGGAGTGCTTCCCCCCGTCTCACCCTGATTTCGTGCTGACATGTCTGAGCGCTTGTAGCAGCGTTTGTTTGGGGAGAAAGCAGACATGGGCTTAAACTGCATACGCAACATCAATCCATCACTGTGACCAGGTGCTCATGTACCTTTATATGCAAAAAATGCTCAAATTGCATATGTTTTTCTTTTATATGATAAATCGATAATTCGAAAAAATAAATGGATTATGAAAATAATAGTTCATTGCAGCACTATTCGAAATATTTATATTAGATAATACCAGAATAGATGGGTATTTGAGAAAGATTCCCAAATGACATCAACATGTACTTAAAGGGACACCCAAATAATCATGTAGGATTAAGGCCACCAGGCCAAAACGTCACTGATTTAGTGGGGTTGCTTTCCCCCTTGAATAAACTTTTTCCAGCACTACTCCCCACTTGAGGAATGGCTCCTGCTTTTTGAGGATTTATGGCTGTGGGATAACGACGCCACTGACCGGTGACTTTGCGGTGTGATATGGACACAGGCTCCCATTTGATGTAGGCCAAGGCACTTCTGGTTTACTCTACACAATGAGCAACTTTAACTTAATGTGGTCAGGATGCGTGGCGTGTGCCCACCTTCTCAACCCGCTTTGCGGGTGGACATAATGTCTGAGCACTAGTAGCAGCGCTCGTTCAGGGAAAAAAAGACATGGGCTTGAGTGGCGCATTCATTATCAATCCATCACTCTGACCAGGCACTCACATAGTGTGTGAGAAGTATGCAAGATACGCAAATTGCGCAAGTACAAAAAAGTTAAATACACTACGCAAACTGCATAACAAAAAGGGGGGGCAATGGATTTTCTTTTACATAGCGTTCCTTAACCTTCGTGGCAGTCTAATTTTTTCTAAATTTTGTGTCTAAGGCTAGGGTCAGACTAACAGTATCAACGTGCGTTTAGCAGCACTAAATCACGGCCGTGCTAGCAGCAAATGACGTCCAATGCCAGGCAGCATACGAAGAACGGCCGCACAAACGGCTGCGCAACGCAAGTGGCAAACGAACGGATTTTTTCAAGAATGTGAAACCGCTAGTACTGACGTACAGAGTGCGCTGCGTCCACTAGCGGCGTGTGTGTGTGATTAGGAGACGTCAGACGCTGCTAATGTCCGGCCAACATAACGTCCAGACACAAAAAGGGTTTTATTGATGATCCGTACAAAATCACGGACGAAAATGCGCATGGTATGACCGCTATTGCGTATTCCGTGAAAAAATGCGTCCATTCGTTCGAACGCACTTTTTCACGGACAACGTGAAAAATGCGTTAGTCTGACCCTAGCCTAAAAGCATTTCAAATTTTTTGGAAAGGAAATGTGTTGTTTTATATAGTAAGCCTGTATTCTGTAGGAATAACTCACTGAAATCCGTGCAAGCAAGAGTCTAGTAAACACACGGAGTCAGAGAAGGTTTGAAACATAAAATAATTTATTATCCCAAAAATAATTATCCAAAATAATGGAAATTAATTCTATTCAATAATATAATCAAACCAAAAACATGCCTCTTTTCTCTGGGTGCTGGGATTCCTGTGCAGATGTACACTCCTTTGCCAATGAAATCTACAGGACACGGGGGTTCCCTAAAAACTAGTATTTATTCTCAAAGCAGCTTTACAGCAATAAAAAGGCAAATAAAAATCATTTGTAAAATGTAATAAGGCTTTGCAAAACAAGTTTCGCTGGTGCTTGCCCAGATCCACCAGCGAAACTTGTATTGCAAAGCCTTATTACATTTTACAAATGATTTTTATTTGCCTTTTATTGCCGTAAAGTTGCTTTGAGAATAAATACTTTTTTTGGTACCCCCGTGTCCTGTATATTTCATTGGCAGAGGAGTGTACATCTGGACAAGAATCCCAGCACCCACTGCACAAAGTTTATTTTACAGCAATTTTTTTTTATTTACAGTTTTGAATTTGCCGCCTGGTCCTGCCCCCTTGCGTCGTGCGACTCGCAGGGAGCAGAACCAGGAAGCAAAGTCACTAGCTGCCGCAATCACACTGCGGTGACGGCGAGGGAGCGAAGGATGCGGTGAGTATAAATAACACGGGTGTGGATCGGAGTTACCGATCGCAGAATTTAACCCCGAGTCAACCTCCCTGGAGGTATTCCCGAGTGTAGGTAAACAAAAGAATTTACGCTTTCATTATCTGACGAATCAATAGAGAAAATAACCTGCCAACTAATAGAGGAGAATAAGAATTACAACCCTAAAAATATATATATATATATATATATATGCAGTAACCTGTTCCTATATTTTTTTTATTATTATTATTATTTTTTTTTTTTTTTAACAAGAGCACCCCATGGAATATATTATCACAAAGGTTTGGATGATATGAGGAGAAAAACATTTTTTACAAGCTGTAAAGGATTGAAAGCTGAATGGAAATTTCCATTATTTTTTTTTAACATTTTTGTTATAGCATTTTGACGCAATATTATGTATACACACAAGGATATATTTTGAATCTGCTGAGCCTTCTAAAATTAAGGATATATAATATGTCTGGGTCTTAAAAAAAAAAAAAATCCAAATAGTGTTAATACATGATCACAAAACTATCAAAATTAACTCCGAACACAGGGGTGCAATGGCTCCGCAATGAAGGGGTTAAAATATTTGCCAGCTTCTAAAATAAAGCATGATGGTTATTTTTCAATCCGTTGACACAGACACCCTGTGACCTGCCGCTCAGCAACACAACTGCTGTCTGGGAAAAAAGGAGCAGCGTCTGACATTCACAAATATATGTGAAAAGCACTAATAAACTGGAAGAACTCTACGTGAAACTGGCTATATGGCCTTTAAAGCTGCCAGTGGGAAGTGTTTTTCTTTACACGTTCAATTTCTGCATTCTACAACATCTCCGCGCTCACAAACTGCTCCAGAAAATTGCTTTTGGAAGACTGTATAAAAGTTTAAAAAAAAAAAAGAAAAAAATTCAATTTTGACTCGGTACAAAATAACAGTCCACTATACCAAAATGCTCTCTATAAAAATTTCCCTTTACAAAATCAGGTTTGCTTTAGACGAGTGGGAATGGAGTGGAGACTGTTGTACAGGGACCTGGGGAGCAATGAGAACAAAAAGGCTTACAAGAAATACAGCATAAAGAAGAGGAGCGCACGTCGCCACTGTATTGATCACCTATAATTTAAAAGTTAATGTGCACTGGCTTCAGCTGCATTACACAGGATCAATAGTGCACATACATGAAACTATTAAAAGGATAATGGAGAGTTTACGTTCTAAAAATTAAAGAATTAAAAAGAACAATTTTTTTTTAAGGCAGGGGAAAAGACTGTAGTTGCAGCTAAAGGTCTCCATTTGTGTTTTAGAGCGTTGTAGAAATCGCTGGCACTAAATTATTGTTACAATAAATGGCAGAGATCACCGAATACTACTTTATTTTTGCACAAGACAAAGACTATCTGTATATCTCATTTTCAAGATTAGTTTATGGGTGAAATTGATTGGGCCATTTCGGCTGCACATTGCTCCCTGTGCATATACCACAATAATAAACACATAAAATCGAAAAACAAGCTGTGCTTCCAGTACATCACTGTAGGAGGTATTTTGCTTGATGCTGGAAGACCTTTCTGCCTCCCATGAGGTGAAAATATTTTTCCAGTTAACTGGCATAACTTGAAAACCGCCATTGATGTTTCTGAGCTATGTAATGGCCCTCAGTATGTCAATTCATCTCCTTAGCATTTATAGTATATTTAGCAAGAATAAAACAATTCCTACAATTAAGTGGCATGCAATGGAATTTCACATGAGAATTCTAATTTAATCTATGAAATTTAAATATGTGGCAGATGTGTTGAGATATATACAGGTATTAACAGCAGTGGTGGCCTAAAGGTAGTTTTGCTTTAACTGCAAAACTACTGTTTCTGAAATTTACATATGAGGTCCAGGGAATGATAATAAAAATGGCTGTTGCAGAAAAAATAACTTAAAAAAAAAAAAAAAAAAAAAAAGACTTTTTTTAAAAAAAAGAAAAATGCTTAAAATATCCTAAAAATTCTATAAATAAAAGACTCTTTATTGCAGAATTTTACAATGAACGTTTTATTAGATATTGAATTAAAACGGGAATATTTTTAACATTGAAGCCTATGGGATTCTCCTGAATAAACTTGTCGAATGAAACCACCGAACGCAGGGCATTTCGGGAACCGTTCACTGCTGGTTTGTGTTCTCTGAATAGCCGAAGCAGTGCTTTTTTATGGGGATTTCACTGCCCTCGGACAGACACCGTATGTGCAGGCAATTCGCCAAGATTTGGAAAATTGCCTGCTCTCTGGATAGCCGAATGGCCAAGAAAGGTAACCGAACGATGATTTCCAGCCATTCGGATCTCTGAATAACCCTGTGTATCTTGCAGGATCTAGACCAGGGGACAGCAGCCTTGCTCACAGTGAGACAGCGAAGTGAGATTGCAAACAGAGGGCTCTCTCGCAGCTATCAGCTGTCCTGGGCTAATGGCTGGAGAGGGCTGCTGCAAGCTCTGCGTCAGCGCAAAACAGACATAACGACTGCGGTTATATTAGCTCATAACGGCACTCACCCACCTAGTGGCACCCTAGACAACTGCTTAGTTGGCCTAATGGATGCTCCGGCCCTGCTTTAACCCCTTCACTGCCAAGGGACTTTTCAGTATACCACTGTACAGTACTGGTGTTTTTTGGCGAATCATTCTTAATTGTACAGGAAGAAATATTTGTGAATATTCCTGATGTATTCCTTACTGTAATAGTATATCTAGCAGGCAAATACCACCACCTGCTGGACAAAAGGAGACGGTGCAGCTCTGGTCTCTGTGCAGCATTAGCTGGGGAGGTGTCATTTAGATATGTTACCAGCTGGTTTTATAAAGTGCTAGCATCTCAGACATCATGTCCACAGAGCAAAAATATTAGGGGCAAGTTCTGAAGTCCAAATGCAAACTGAATTTCCATTCCAATACACAAAATTCCTTTGCATTGCTCACGTGAAACACCATATTGACTATACTCCATCAGGTCACAAGAAGGAGCCTTGCAGATAGCATGTAGCTGATCTTGGTAGTGAAGGGGTTAAGGTCTAATTTTGAGTAGTTATTTATGACACCAATATTCTACTAGGGTTCACATTTACCTTCAATATATTCTAACCACTACCAACTGCATCATGATTGTCTTATATCGGAAAAGGTTGCAATATCACTTTTCACCTAAAAAAAAATAAAGAGTGTTGTTTCACAGCTGAGCATTGTTCCCTTCCCTCTGCAAATCAATATCTATCCCTCCCATCTGCACAAAACAGAGGATTAGGAAAAGAAATCAGCGTCTGGAGTATGCTGAATAAATAGTTGCCGAAAAGCTCATTTTACCAGAAAAATTTATTAACGCTTACTTTAAAGGGGACACTACCAATAACTTAAGCTATAACTAGATTACTTACGCATTATAAACAAAACCACCTTATGCTGCCGTTTCTGTTTGTGTGAAGTAATTACCTTAAAAAGGAAAAATATTTCAAATTTTTTTTTATATCCCGTTCTCCTTTTGTGGATTGTTCCCCATAATGCAACATTTATCAAAATCTATGCAAAAGTTTTACTTAAAGGCTGCATAAGCTAAACCACAGTAGTAAACAGTCAATGAGGTGGAGGAATGAATGTTAGGATAAGGCTGCACGCAGCTATTGTGTTCTCCAGGCTGAGATAAGAGTGATATGGCAGCTGAATGAAATAAGACATGGCGCTTAAATGCCTTCTAATCTGCTGCCGGGTGCTGTACTTTGAATGCATCCCATGTAATACAATAATTTGAGTCAGTGATCAATCCATTCACTCAATTCTATGGCCTAAGCCACCCAGTGAGGAACAAGTGATGTATAGATACTGTTTGGGGGGGGGGGGCACTTTACTACACAAAATATCTACAATGATGCAACCAGTGATACAATAAAATATTTTCATCATTTGATTGAGTTTTACATCAAACATTCGTTACAGATGTCAGTCAGACCAGCCTTGTGATGCTCCATTAAAGCCCAAAGAAATCAAATCACGAATGGAGTGCCTGGACTTCTATTTATGATCGATTGCCATTATAAGTAACATCACAATATCACTGTTTGATCCAAAACGTTCTTAACCAACACATACAGAGGAGATCTAGCAAGTTTTGATTGTCTTACAAATTAATGAAATCTTTGAGATCAAATCAAGGGTCGTTCCCACATGGAGGGATGATTTGTGAGCTTGCACTGGTGAATTTGCAGATACTGGAAACATGCTACTACTAGTCGTTACTGACCCTGTTACAGGTGAAGCTGGTTAGCATTTATTGTCGATACCGGAGGCAGTAGCCAGCAACTTCAAATGCCTTTAGTATTTTGTTCGTCCAATATGAAGTTTAAGATGCAAAAAGTACAGCAATGGCCTAACACCCTAACAATGAATACTCAATGTATAAATTATTAATAACAGAGGCCCTCCCATTCCGGACTATCCCTTGTACAGAGCAGCTTCTAAATGTATGTGCACGTTGCAGCACGAATCAACATCCAGTGCTGTCACCCAGAGAATTCACTTCATGGGCACAAATGCAACCACTGAAAAGTCCAGGAAATTAAAACCAAGCCAATTGCAATTGAGGTGTCATTGATAGTCCAGCTATAACGCTTTGATGCCAACATAATACTGACAATGTCACCACTCATCTCAGCCCCTCATTAAAAGTAGGCCAATCTCTGAAAGCCTAAATCTGTTAACAGCTATAATCCTCATTTCTCCATGATGCAATCTAAACCGGGCTCATGAATCAACTACGCAGGAGGAGAGCTATTAGGGGCACAAGGCTGGAGAGCAAGAATGGGCCAGTTGGCTACATGTCATTTTATCTCCCCACGAACCCATACAATGACAGAACTTGACAGGTTGGTTGTCCGAGTATGTAGTCTTACTTCAGACCTTTTGTCAGACTATGGACGACCTACGTCGCCTGACTATTGTCGTCCACTGCGAGTGACTATGGATGACCCATGTCAGACATTTCTGATTGATTTGACATATTTGTAGGAAAAATGCAGTAACAGGTTGTCCATATTAACCCTTTCGCTGCTGAGGCTTTTCCCGCCCCTGTGCTGAGGTCATTTTTTACCTGTTTTGCGCATCATGTTTAAACGTGTTTTGAAGGCTTATTTTAGTATATGACATCGACATATTATATATCGTTCTTTCCGTCAGACTCGGTAGATTCATAATATGTCATTATTATATGTATACGTTATGTCATGTTTGTATATTATAACAAAAAATGCAATAAAATATGTATTTTCAATAATTTACAGCGTGTAAAGTGTTTTTTTCCACATTTTAACATGCGAGCAATTGCGGTTATATTTTGTATGGGGTGCGCTTGTTAAAAAAATTAGAGATGGGGTCTCGTTACATTTTTTTTTGGGGAAAATGACACCATTTTTAACAAACGCACCGCATACAAAAATCGTTAATGCAGCATCATTGTTCACATTATAATTGAAATGGGAACAATATTGCTGCATTAACAAAACAAAAAAAAAAAAAAGTGTTTATTTTTTTTTTTTTTTTTTTTTTTAATTTTTTTTTATTTTTATTTTTATTTTTTTTTTTTTTTTTACAATTTTTTTTACTTTCATGTTTGGTATCGTTGGAACGGCCATGCTCTGGCCGATCCAACGATATCAAAATTTAACCCCTAACTGCCACGGATCGGGAGATAGGGAGTTCCAATGAACTCCCTATCTCCACACTTCGTGGCAGTTAGGGGTTAATGCTAGGACTGGCGTCATCGTGCTGCGCACGATGACGCCAGTCCTCTGGGGGAGTTCCCGGAAGCTTGGCCGACATCCAAGATGTCGGCCAGCTCCCGGGAAGGATCGCAAATCGGCGCTTTTCAGCGCCGATTTGCGATCCAGCTCCCCAGGGGTTAATGCCAGGCATCATTTGGAAGGGCAGGCTGTGCCCTTCCAAATGATGCCTGGGTTAAGCCCCTGTGAGCCGCCGATCGGGAGGGAGAGAGGTCCGAAGGACCTCCCCCCCCTCCCTTTCAGGCGCCTCCTCCGCACATGCGGGGGGGGCGCCTGAATTATGTGTCATCGCGGGGGCGCGATGACACATAATAATGGCGGCCACTGCTCCGGATGCCGGGCTGACATCCAGGATGTCAGCCCGCACCGGAGGGGCCAGCGATCGGCCGGAACCCGGCCGAACGCTGACCCCAATGCGAGGACGCGCTCAGCGCGTCCTCCGCATACCAGGGGGAATGCTGAGGACGCGCTGAGCGCGTCCTTAGCATTCAAGTGGTTAAAAGAGTACCCCATAGTATATCAAACTACAAATTTTTTTTTTATATTTTTTTTTTTAGAAAGGATTTTACTAGGAAGGATACATTGAGATTTCTCTCCTTTTCAAGTATGTCCTGGGTGGTGAGTATGTACCGTTGGGTGTTTTGCCCAAGGACACTTACTGGAGAGGTGCTCAAGGGATTTGAACCGGTGTCTCCACAGGCTCTCCCCATGCAGTGAGGTTACCTCTGCATCCGACCAACCCAAAAACAGTCCTCACCTCTCCCTGCATTAACTCATCACTGCAGCCCCCCCTCCTGTTTCTAATCCCCTCACCCATCTAGATTGTAAATTGCCACAGTAATAGGGTCCTCATATCCTCCTGTATCTGCTGGGAGGTATATCGACCTGTCTCCTGTATGTATTGTCCTGTCTTTACCCATTACATCTTGTACAGTGCTGCGGAATGTGTTGGCGCTTAATAAATAATGGTAATAAATTAATAATAAATACTCCACCCAGCCGGTTTGAATGTTAAGGGGTTATGGCCAGCTGCACAATGGCCCAAGTATGTTTCCCCAACCCTCAAAATTACGCTAATAAACAGGGCTAGTCCCATAGCATCCATCTTCTGAGGTATGTTGTACGAGGTCGTCCGACTTTGTACGACAAATCCCATTCGAAAGGGGTCACCAGCCTGATGTAGCCATGCAAAGTCTTCTGAAGAAAACAATGGACAATTGTCCATTGGACAAACGGGTGACATCACAATGAGCAGCTTACATCACAAACTGAAGCATCTACCATTACAAAGCAAAAAGCCAAAATCGGTGATAAACCAGATCAGAAGAACGTATCATTTAGACCAGGGGTCAGCAACTTCGGCCCTTCAGGTTTTTACACTACATTTTTCAAGTGTGCACCTCATAAAGGGTTAATTTGTTTGGCGTGACTGCGTTTTTACTGTTTTGCCATGAACCCTGGAAATTGAATACATATTTATTTGACTGAGGTTTTCCTATCCTCTACAGTCCGTGACGTTGCTCTGCCTACTCCGTGTACTACTTAATTTTTTCTATACCAAGTCATCTCAGGTCCTGTCCCCACATTTTTTGTGTTCCCCCACAGGTCCAACGTATTATTCTTCCACAGTTTATATTCCATCTCTTATTTCTCGTATTCTCCTAATCAGCTTTCCTCTTTCAATCCATGTCTCCTTTACTACGGAGTGCCCACAAACAAGCCATCCGGATAGATTATAATCTATTCATCTATGGTGTAACACTTCATGTACTACTAGCAGTACACCATACTATTAAAAAGGATGACAGCTGGTAACACTAGGTACAGCTAATCTGGGGGTCTAATCCTAAAAAAAATGAGAACTCTTAACATTCCAGGATTTCTGCTTCCCAGTTAACTATTGGCAGCAAATAACCAATCACTACACATGTAAATTTTATATCATTGTTTAAACAAAGATTTTAGAGGTTTTAGGGACTCCTTATGTTAGTTGTTATAACGGTTTCCTTCGGTCACCTGAAATATATCAATGGAGAGTGACAAAAGCCACTCAACAAGCAAAGAGGGAACTTCGTTTCCTCTGAGAAAACGGAGGAAAGGCGTTCCTCCTCGACTTGACCCCTGTAGCCAATACACTTTTCCTGGTTTGGTTTATCTGAGGCGCGTTCAATACCTCAGCCGCTGCAAGTGCTAAATTAGCAACTTGCCATTGAACGCCGTTCTGCCGCTCAGTGCTGCTAACTTAACACTTGCAGCGACCCGAGGAGATGCTGCAAGTAGCTGAGTGACGTATTAAAAGATGGCCGCCGCCATGAAGCAAGTAACAGTTCTGTACAGCAATGTTAATTTTGAGGTTTTTGTTCAAAGCACAAAATATGTATTTATTAATTACCCTTGCACAGACATATATTACAGTTCAATTTATATTTGGTTTCAGGAGTAAACATAACGCTTATTTCAATAAAATCATTTGAGGTGTGTGCATACAAAATGGAATTGTGCCGACTGCTTTTATCATATTTTGTCCGAGTGATACGAAAAACAATCTGAATCTTTCATTAATAAATCGTCGGCCATTTTGGATTCGAAATTCACATCCAAAGCGTTCAATGACACTGCTGCAGCAAACTGAATTGCTGCACTGCAGCAATTCAGCAGCTGCTGAGGTATTGAACGGGGCTCTGCATACAGCTTTACCTTCCAGCTATACGTGCTGATTGAGGAGCTAGGCAGTTGTGACACCATCAGTTGCTGGGTGATAAACAGGTGCATTTCAATAAATTAGAATGTCGTGGAAAAGGTCATTTATTTCATTAATTCAACTCAAATTGTGAAACTTATGTACCAAACTACTTCAGTCTGTGTGCATTGAATTTATTTAAGTCTTAGGTTCTTTTGTGATGATTTGGCTCACATTTAACAAAAACCCACCAATTCACTACCTCAACAAATTAAAGTATGTTGACAGGCCAATCAGCTAATCAACTCAAAACACCTGCAAAGGTTTCCTGAGGCTTCAAAATGGTCTCAGTTGCTACACAATCATGGGGGAAGACGGATGATCTGACAGTTGTCCAGAAGACAATCATTGCCACCCTTCACAAGGAGGGTAAGCCACAAACATTCATTGCAAAGAATCTGGCTGCTGACAGAGTGCTGTATCCAAGCATGTTAACAGAAAGTTGAGTGGAAGGAAAAAGTGTGGAAGAAAAAGATGCACAACCAACCGAGAGAACCACAGCCTTGATAGAATTGTCAAGCAAAAAAGAAAAAAAAAAAATCAATGCAAGGATTTGGGTGAACTTCACAAGGCATGGACTGAGGCTGGGGTCAAGGCATCAAGAGCCACCACACACCGACGTGTCAAAGAATTTGGATACAGTTGTCATATTCCTCTTGTTAAACCACTCCTGAACCACAGACAACGTCAGAGGCGTCTTACCTGGGCTAAGGAGAAGAAGAACTGGACTGTTGCCCAGTGGTCCAAAGTCCACATTTCATAGGAGACCAAGGTTTGTATTTCATTTGGAACCCAAGGGCCTGGAGAAAGGGTGGAGAAGCTCATAGCCCAAGTTGCTTGAAGTCCAGTGTTAAGTTTGCACAGTCTATGTTGATTTGGGTTGCAATGTCATCTGCTGGTGTTGATCCACTGTGGTTTTTGTCACTTCACCCGTTTACCAAGAAATTTTAGAGCACCTCATGCTTCCTTCTGCTGACCAGCTTTTTAAAGATGCCGATTTCATTTTCCAGCAGCATTTGGCACCTGCCCACACTACCAAAAGTTGGTTAAATGCCCATGGTGTATGTGTGCTTGACTGGCCAGCAAACTCAGACCTGAACCCCATAGAGCATCTGGGGGGGGGGGTGGAAGGAAAATGAAAAAAGTTCCACTGTTTGCCACTGAGGAAGCGCCAGAGTGTCGTGAAACGTGTCTGGCTGGATCTTTGTTTTGTATGCCATCTTATATCTTGGCAATTCTATCAAATGCTTTTTTTTTTTTTTTTTTTTTTAAAGCTACCTACTGTGCGGGGCATTTATCCTGGAACATCTCTAAGGTTTTCTGACACGTTGTACCTGGGAACACAACTTGGGGGCACAAGATCCTTGAGCCGGGTTAGTGTACAAGTGTGCAATTGCCACATTTAATGACATACCACTTGATAACATGTGGTTCTGCACCATGAAACGGTCTCATTGTATTTTCGAGGTCTTGATAAACTTACCGGGAGTGCTGTGGCAGGGGACCTGACTAGAAATAGCCGAAAGGCACTTCAACACGAGCCATGAAGCTCCTAAAAGTGTGCGTGTGTATAACCCCCTTAGAATGTACAATATTATGCTGTGTGCTGCAGTTTATAGGTTATAGATACATTGGATGCATTACAAGACGAGTTCTGTATATGAACAACCTCATATGGAAGAGGATAAGTGCCTATTTTTTGTATATTCATATGCACACGTTTGGTGTTAAGGGGACGCAACGCGATTTCTCTATACAACTACATATAACAAGGACTCGCAGTTTGCACATGTCAAGCCTTCATCCCATCTAAGATTATAAACCTGCGCCTGTTACCCCTTTCTCCATAACATAATTTGCTGTTTAGGAAGAGCCATTTCCCCATTCCACTGTTGCTTATAAAAGTGAAGGGAAACTTCAACTATTTGGGGACACGAGCGAATCCAACTTGTCACATTGTGTGCGCCATAGAATTTTTCTTTCACCTTTCGACAATGGTCTTAAAATATACCCATATTTCAATCTATGTATAAACCGCCGATTTAAAAAAAAAAAAAAAAAATGACATTTGTTGGAGTGAGGTCTGAAAAAGAAAAAAAACATTCAAAACTCAAGGGCTCCTGACTTGATGCTCGAGTAAAGCCAAACCGTCAGCAGAAGCAGTTTAATGGCAGTGCTGCCTTGGACGGTCAAATCTGAATCAGCCACTGGGTTGAGAAGAACAACATCCTTACTGGTACAACTGGAGCTATATAGGTCACTCCCAGGTGACTGGGATCATCAGCCAAAACATTATGAGCACAACACCTGGAGTTTCACCTGCCCCAGAGAATAGTCCCATACATACAGTTAAGAGGGCTGGTATTTTTCAGGAAAGCCAGCAACAATACAGGATAGTCCAATTGATTACTGGACATCATGTGATCCATTGTGAAAGTGGACTGCTCTTTGAAGCAGAGGAATAATGTAACTTTATTCTAACCACAATCCCATATTTTCTTTTGTTTATTTTACTGCAGTTCCCTTGTCTGAGATATCCATCTAAATTAACAACAAATCACATTTTTGAAATTTGAGAACTATAACGAGTTGGACAGGAGGCAAAGTTGCATTAACTGCATATTTACGGCTAGTCGCAGGTACAGCCTGATGCTTCCAGTAATGCAATACATATGGCCAGATAAGTTTCATGCTGTTGATACAATAATTTCCTAGATGGCATTGGCGGCGTAAATGCAGACGTCGGCTTGAGATTGAGTTACAGGCCTCTGACATGACTGGTTGAGAGTTTACGATGTAATTTATTGTGATAGTCAATTTTTATTATTGCATCCACTGGCGTAAGCAGATGAAATCAGAAGCGTGTTCCAGTACAGATTACCGCAGCACATAAATGACAGAATATTCTCAGCATGTTGTTGAAAACTAGGAGAGAATCAAACTTACATTTAAGCCAATTTAATTAATGAAAATAAGTTACACCCAACAAGATCAATGCACGACAGGCAGAATTACTTTCAGAAAAATTGAAATAAATCTTTGAAAGGGAGGAGTCTCCTATGCGATCGTTCCCATGACTGAAATTTCACCTCATAGCACCAAACATCCTTTCCAAAACCAAAGTAGGACATTAGCAGTTTAGAAAGACTCGAGATTTTTATTTTAGATGACGTTATGGCCATCAGGGCCATGTATTTATTTAGAAAGTATTTTACCAGGAAGGATACATTGAGATTTCTCTCGTTTTCAAGTATGTCCTGGGTTCAAGAACATTGTATTTCTGGAACAACTGTAACAATTCAAATAAAATGCAAGATATATAAAAAAAAAAATAACACAAAATGTACAGATTAACCTCCCTAGCGTTCCGATTCTGACATTTTATCATATATAAATCGGAACAATTTATTTCGCCCCTAGCGGTATTCGAGTGTGGCTCGGGTTTAAATGCATTGCAGAAAGCGTTAAACCCAGAAAGCGTTAAACCCGAGCCACACTATGGCTGCCACTGGATACATACCTGTTCCTGCGCTCCCTCACTGTCCCCTGTATTCTCCGATGATCGCGTCGTCCTACTTGCTGGTTCCCTTCTCGCGAGAAGGGAACCAGGAAGCAGAACGCTGCGATCGCCGAAGGAGAATGCGATCGTGGAGGTCAGCGAGGGAGCGCAGGGACAGGTATGAATACAGCCCGAGTGTGGCTCTGGGTTACTGCTTTCGGCATAGAAAGTTAACCCCGAGCCACACTCTGGAATAACGCCAAGTAGGTTAACACTGAAAATAAACCTTTGGGAAATATAGTCACTATGTTACATGTTTACAGGTGCATTGTGTATCGAGGTATGTTAATAGAGATCTCTTAAGTGACTTGAGACTGGGGGAAGATTTGATGGCGTCTGGGAGGTTATTCCATAATTGTGGTGCTCTGTAGGAAAATGAGGATCGAGCCACTTTCTTTTTGTATTGTTGCTATTTGGTACTGCAAGTAAGGCGCTGGTCCTGGATCGGAGGTTATAGGATGAGGGAACTGCTAGGGGAAGCAGCCTATTCAGGTAGGGTCGTAGCTTCCCAGAACAGCTCTTAAACACCAGGTTGGAAAGTTGTAAGGTGCGTCTATATTCCAGCGATGGCCAGCTTAGCTCTTTTAACATGTCACAATGGTGGGTCATGTAGGAACAATGTAGCACAAAGCGGCAGAATGAGTTATACAATGTAGTAAGTTTATGAAGGTGCATTTGGGGGGCAGTTGCATACACTACATCTCCATATTCAATAGCCAACATAAGCATTTGTTGTACAATCTGCTTTCTTACCGTGGGGCTCAGGCAGAATTTGTTTCTGTACAGGGCACCTAGTTTGGAGTAAAGTTTAGATGAGAGTTTTTCAATGTGGGGGCCAAAGGATAGATTTGCTAACACATTAACAGGTCCTCTACAACCGTGTTTCTCAACTACGGTCCTCAAGTACCTCTAACAGGCCAGGTTTTAAGGATTACCTTCGGGAAATACAGACCAAAATGAATCCTGCAATCACTGAGCAGCAAATCATATCAACTGTGCTGTGCTTCAGAAATCTGACAAACCTGACCTGTTAGGGCAGGTGTGGGCAACTACGACCATCCAGATGTTTTGAAACTACATTTCCCTTGATGGTCAGCTGCTCATTAGGTTTGCAGAGCCTCAAGGAAACTATAGTTCCAAAACATATGAAGGGCCAAGATTGCTGACCTCCGATTTCTAGGAATATTACAATATGTAATTTTGCTGCCCTGTCCTGGGATACTTTTAATTAATAGAAATACTGATTTGTTTCTGATTAATAGATATTTATAAAATGTTTATCAGAAACAAAATGACACCAGAATTTCTATTAATTACAAGTATCCCAGGACAGGGCAGCAAAATTACATTGTAATATTAAATATTCCTAGAAATCAGGGGTCAGTAACCCTGGCCCTCCAGATGTTTTGGAACTAGATTTCCTTTGAGGCTCTGCAAACCTAATGAGCAGCCGAGCATCACAGGAAATGTAGTTTCAAAACATCTGGAGGGCAGTAGTTGCCCACATCTGTGTTAAGGGTACTTGAGGACCAGAGTTGAGAAACACTGCTCTACAACACACTCTGCAGACTACCTCTATGATATAGGACCAAATGTTGGATCCTTGATCTTTGATGCAAACATGTCATTTGTGCAATCAAACCTGGAGAGTTTCCTCTTTCTATTGATATACAATATACAGCCATGATTGATGTTAGGGGCAGCCAGATGTTACTGCTACACTGCCTTAACCTATCAAATAAATTTGTCTGTGGATTTAAAATGATACATGAAAAATAAAAAGGTTTTTGAATTTTGGACTTCAACCAACCAAGCCAGGTCTTTTTATGAATGATTGCGCAAGGCATGGTATATTTTCAATACATGCTTTGTTTAAAATAAAAAAGGCAAATAAAAAGTAAACTGGAAAAAACAACTACTATACCAACAAGTTTTAATTTGAGGAAAACCAATTTCTTGATTAACCAAATGGAATTGTAAGAGCAAAACTGCAGAGAATTTGAGCTGCACTTGACATGAACTGAGAGCAAAATACAATTAATCTTCCAAACAATGTAGTTATATAAATAGATTAAAAACATTGTAAAATATAAATAAAACAAAAAAGCCAAGGCAATTAGAGAGTCATTCTAATCACTGGCATTTAAACCAAATGTGAATCTGTTTTCTGTCTATTTAGAAACCCCTAAAATCAGTTTGATATATCTGAACACCCAAGGCACAGAAGAATTTTTTTAATTTTTTACGCCAAATATAACTTGACTCAAACCATTTGAGTCACTCGGACCTTCAGGAAACTGCTTGCAGATGAATTGAACAGCAATCACAGTAAACTGCTTTGGTCTTAAATTATTTAGGAAAAAAAACAAGAAATGTATTCCCAACAGAGGACCAATTCTGAAAGGCGATGCAGACACCCACTATATTCATAAAGCTTACTTAGCAAGAGAACGCAAGAGCCGGGTCAATGTGACCACTGAGGCACAGAGCCAGTAAGGGGACCATGCCAAGAGGTCACTTACTGACAAAATGTCTGTTCTTTATTGCCAACAGTACACCTACCAATACAAGTCCAACTTAAAACACAAATCTTTACTAATTTTACAATAAAAATACACAGAAGAACCCATAGACAAACCGTCACACATACAATAACATTATGTATCATGAATTCAGGTCGTAACAAGTAATCCTAGCCAGATCATAAAATTCCACTGGTATCACCTTAGCCAACAATTTGAATATCGGTTGATAGGCACTTCACCATCCAATCACTATAGTCATCTCACCATAGTGGCTACCTTCGTCATTTATTGCCTTCCATTGCACAGTCCAATGTAACAACACACCAGTATAAAAGACCTCAGACCGATAACTCACTAGTCCATAAGTGATCTTGATAAAGCCAGAGATGGAATAGGATCACTCAACATTTTTTGCCCTTGTTTTTAACAGTTTATGGACTAGTGGGTTATCGGTCTGAGGTCTTGTATATTGGTGTGTTGGCACATTGGTCTGTGCAATGGAAGGCAATAAATTACGAAGGCAGCCACTAGGGTGAGATGGTGATGTGCCTATGTTGATCGGCGATTGCCAAAGATGATATATCAACTGATATTCAAATTGCTGCCTAAGGTGATACCAGTGAAATTGATGATGTGGCTAGGATTTCGTTTTACACCCGAATTCATGATACATAGTGTTGTTATAGGTATGTAGTTCTGTGTATTGTATATCAAAGATTTGAATTTGTATTTAAGTTGGGCTTGCATAGGTAGGTGTACTTTTGTGAGTTTTACAGTTTTATAACTTTAATTTTACTTTCAAACTGTAATACATATGCATACACTTTACATGGGACTTCTACTAGATGGTATTCTTTCAGCAGTTCAATCGTCCACACTTTATTTCGCCTGATTGATAGTAAGTGCTAGCAGAGCCAAATGTGTTGCCAGGAGGGCTAATAATTTACTATCTTAGTGTGGATGTGGCATTTGTTGCTCCCAGTTTACCCATTTCTAGATCTGAACTTTGGCATTTCATTAAAGAACAAACAGATAAAGGCCAGAAATGGCGTCCATACAGCAGGATTGTTTTCTGCCTCGGTAACTCACAAATATAATCTGTCCCAAGATGTAAAAATCGGTAATATCAGGCGCTGGACACCCAAATAAAATGCACTGTTACAAAGGAAAATGCATACATTGTGAATATATAATTCACAATCTACTGAGCACTCAGCATTCTAAAAAAACCCGTATTATCAATTAAAGTCCATCAACTCTTCAGTCTCAAGAGCTTTCATGAGGACAGTTACACATACAGACCAGACTGGTATAGTATAATTATATATATATACACATACACACAGGCATGTGTATGCATGTATACTTGTGACTGTTTGGTATAAAAGCAGTTCTGTGGCTTCTATAAAGTCCAATCTGGTTGAATGGTTAAAGGACTATGCAAAATATAAAACCCAACACGAAAACAACAATTCTACCATCACAGCTGCATAGTCTGCATTTTAGCAAGTACCAAGAGCCTTTACTCAAGATCACAAAAAAATAATATCTGACCGTTTTTTGCAGAAACACTAGTTTCTGTTGATTATCCTTCGATGGAGCATGGCACCAGTCAGTCACTTTTAAAAAAAAAAAAAAAAAAAAAAAAGAGTAAACCAAGAATAAAGAAGCTGCAGTCAACAATTTAAACTATATTTACACTTACACTTCCAAGAACATAATCCTATAAATCTCTATGATCCTCTTATTCACTGGGGGGGGGGGGTAGTTTTCTGAGGAAATGCAACAGGATTCAGATCAGGATACAGAAACATAGAAAAATGTCGGCAGATAAGAACCTTTCGGCCCATCTAGTCTGCCCAATTACATGGATACTTTACCTGGATTTATCTTTTGTTTAGGATAGCCTTATGCCTATCCCATGCTTGCTTAAATTCAATCACTGTTTTGGCCTCTACCACTTCAACTGGAAGACTGTTCCATGTATCCACCACCCTCTCAGTAAAATAATGCTTTCTGATGTTACTTTTAAACCTTTGCCCCTCTAAGACTATGTCCTCTTGTTTTGCTACTTTGTTTCCTTTTAAATATACTCCCTTCCTCTACCTTGTGGATTCCCTTTACGTATTTAAATGTTTCTATCATATCTCCTCTGTCTCGTCTTTTTTCCAAGCTATACATGTTAAGATCATTAAGCCTTTCCTGGTAACTTTTCTCGTTCAAGCCGTACACCATTTTAGTAGCCCTTCTCTGAACTCGCTCCAAGAGGTCTATATCCTTCTGGAGATACGGTCTCCAGTACTGCACACAGTACTCCAAGTGAGGTCTCACCAGTGCTCTGTACAGTGGCATGAGCACTTCCCTTTTCCTACTGCTAATACCTCTCCCTACACAACCAAGCATTCTGCTAGCATTTCCTGCTGCTCTATTACATTGACTACTTACCCTTAGATCCTCTGAAATAATAACCCCTAAATCCCAACCCTCAGATGTTGGTTAGGACTGTATCAAATATTCTATATTCAGCCCTTGGGTTTTTACGCCCCAGGTGCATTATCTTGCACTTATCCACATTTAAAACTCAATTGCCACAGCTCCGACCATTTTTTTAGTTTACCTAAATCATTTGTCATTTGGCGGATTCCTCCAGGAACATCAACCCTGTTGCAAATCTTTGTGTCATCAGCAAAAAGACACACTTTTCCATTAATACCTTCTGCAATATCACTAATAAAAATATTAAATAGAATGGGTCCAAGTACTGACCCCTGAGGTACCCCACTGGTAACAAGACCTTGCGCCGAATAAACTCCATTTACCACAACCCTCTGTTGCCGGTCACTCAGCCACTGCCTAATCCATTCAACAATATTGGAATCCAAGCTCAAAGATTGCAATTTATTGACAAGCCTTCTATGCGGAACAGTATCAAAAGCCTTACTGAAATCTAAATAAGCAATGTCTACTGCACCACCTGTGTATTATTTTTGTTACCCAATCAAAAAAAATCAATAAAATTAGTTTGGCATGATCTCCCTGAGGTAAACCCATGTTGTTTCTGATCCTGTAATCTATGTGTTTTTAGATGTTCAACAATCCTTTCCTTTAACATGGTTTCCATTAATTTCCCCACTACTGACGTAAGACTAACTGGCCTATAGTTCCGATTCCTCCCTACTACCCTTCTTGTAAATGGGCACAACATTTGCTAATTTCCAGTCTTCTGTGACGACTCCCGTTAACAGATTTAACCAATCCTTGTTAACGGTTTTGCTATTACATCACTGAGCTCTTTTAATAATTTAGGGTGGATCCCATTGACTTATTTGTCTTTACTTTAGACAGCTGCTGTAGAACCTTCTCTGTAAACTCATATGTAAATGTCTCGTTAGGGTTTCCTCCTGAGGTCCCTTTCCTTCTGCAAATACTGAACAAAAACATTCATTGAGGCAGTCAGCGAGACTTTTATCCTCTTCTACATACCTTCCTTCCTTTGTTTTTAATCTAACTAATCCTTGTTTTACTTTTCTCGTTTATGTATCTAAAAAATGTTTTGTCCCCCTTTTTTACTGACTGAGCTATTTTCTCTTCTGCGTGTGCTTTGGAAGCCCTTATAAATTGCTTTGCCTCTTTCTGCCTAATCTTATAGGTTTGTCTATCTTCTTCACTGAGGTTTTTTATAATTATTGAATGCTATCTTTTTGTTCTTCACTATTTTGGCCACTTCTGCAGAGTACCACAGTGGTTTCTTCCCTTTTTTGTTTTTGCTAACAAGCCGAATGCAATGGCCTGTGGCCTTCAATAATGCTTCCTTTAAATAATTCCATTTCTCCTGGACTCCGTTTAAACTCCTCCAGTCTGATAATGACTCCTACACACAAAATCTCATTTTAGAGAAATCTGTTTTTTTAAAGTCTAAAACTTTTGTTTTTGTGTGGTGCGGCTCCCTCCCTGTTCTTTTATTAAACCACACTGACTGGTGATCACTAGATCTCAAATTTTCACCTACAACAACGTCTGATACCAAACCTCCATTTGTGAGTATTAAATCCAATATGGCCTCTTAACGGGTCGGCTCCTCAAATACTTGTGTTAGAGATAATCCCAGTAGGGAGTTTAGAATATTTGTACTCCTGGTGCACCCAGCTATTTTGGTTTTCCAGTTCACATCAGGAAGATTAAAGTCCCCCATGATAATAACTTCCCCCTTCATTGCCATTTCCTCAAACAGCAGATTATCTACCTCTTCTACTTGTCCAGGGGGTCTATAGATCACACCTACACGAGCTACTGTATGATTGCCAAATGTTAGCATAACCCAAACTGACTCTATGTTCACCTCGCTCACTTTTATTTGGTTCGTTTTTATGTTGTTTTTCACATACAGGGCCACTCCTCCTCCTTTCCTACCTTCTCTGTCTTTTCTATATAAAAAGAGTACCCCGGTATTGTTATGTCCCAGTTATTTTTCTCACTGAACCATGTCTCAGTAACCGCCACTAAATCTACTTTTTCAGCTGCCATCATTGCCTCCAGTTCATTGATTTTATTGACTAAACTGCGAGCATTTATAGACACGACTCTGAGCTTGTCATTTTTTTACCCCGCATGTTGCTTGCACCCTCCGATTTAGTTTTGGGGGACAATCGGGCAGATTGTTTTTTACCCTTTTGTCCCCCCCTCCTAGTTTAAATATTCCTTTGTGAAACCTTTGAACTTCTCACTGAGAACATATGTTCCCCTATGAGTAAGATGCAATCCATCTTTTTTATATACAGTTCCTTTCTGCTCCAATTAGAGCTATCATGGGACACAAAGCCAAATCCTTGCTCCCGACACCAGTCACGAAGCCACAAATTAAATTCCCTATTGCGCATCTGCCTATCCTGAATGTTATGCACAGGCAAAACTTCAGAGAATGACACAGTGGACGCAATCTGCTGTATTTCACCTCCAAGAACACAAAAATCTTCCTTAATCTCAGAAACCTCATTGCTACAGAAGGAAAAAGGCAAATTTTTATATTTATATAATTTATATAATTTTATACAAAAATTTAAAAAAAAAATCCAGACACAATTTGGCAAATGTTAGAATATTATTATTATTATTATTATTTATTTATAAAGCGCCAGCATATTCCGCAGCGCTGTACAATAAGCACAGTACAGACAGGGTTACAATACATTGAACAACATTTGACAAACAGTACAGGAGGAGATGAGGGCCCTATTCCCGTAGGAACTCACAATCTAGGAGGGTTGGGGTTGGAAACAGGAGGAGAGGACTGTAAGGTGAGAGTGATTGATGGTTGCGTCAGTGAGTTGGGTGGTAGGCTTCCCTAAATAGGAATGTTTTCAGGAGCGTTTGAAGGAAGAGAAGTTAGGGGAAAGTCTGACAGCGCGAGGGAGAGCGTTCCAGAGAGTGGGGGCTGCGCGTGAGAAATCCTGCAGTCTATCATGGGAAGAGGTGATGCGGGGAGAAGCTAGGCGCAGGTCACTGTTTGACCTTAGGGAGCGGGCTGGGGTGTATTTGGTGATTAGTGAGGACAGGTAGTGGGGCGCTGAGTTAGTGAGGGTTTTGTAGGTAAGGATAAGGATTTTGAACTTAATTCTGCAGTGGATGGGGAGCCAGTGAAGGGACTCGCAGAGGGGAGCGGCAGAGACAGAGCGGCGGGTGAGGTGAATTAGCCTGGCGGAGGCGTTCAGGATGGATTGTAGGGGGAGAGGCGGGACAGAGGGAGGCCAGATAAGAGATTATTGCAATAGTCGAGTCGGGAGATTACCAGGGCGTGTATGAGTTGTTTTGTGGTGACAGCGGTAAGAAATGGCCGAATTCTGGAAATATTACGCAGTTGGTATCGGCAGGAGGAGGAAAGAGACTTGATGTGGGGGATGAAGGAAAGAGCAGAGTCCAGTGTAACTCCAAGACAGCGAACTTGGTTTGATGGGGAGATGGTGATACCCTCCACCGTGATAGAGAAGTCAGGAGGTGGGGAGGCATTAGAGGGAGGAATAAGTAGGAGCTCAGTCTTTGACATGTTGATCTTTAGGTGGTGGGAGGCCATCCAGGAGGAGATGCCAGATAAACAGTCACTGACTTTTGAAAGGACAGGGGGAGAGAGATCAGGGGTAGGGAGGTAGATCTGAGTGTCATCAGCGTAGAGGTGGTAATTAAAGCCAAAGCTGTTGATGATTTTGCCCAGGGAGGAGGTGTAGATGGAAAAGAACAGAGGACCAAGGACAGAGCCTTGAGGTACACCAACAGATAGAGGCAATGAAGAGGAGGAGTTACCAGCAAAGGACACACAGAAGGACCTGTTGGATAAATAGGAGTCAACCCAAGCAAGTGCAGTGTCACCGAGACCCAGAGAGTTGAGGGTCTGTAGAAGGAGGGGGTGGTCAACAGTGTCAAAAGCAGCCGAGAGGTCAAGCAGGATGAGAATAGAATAGTGGCCGTGTTTTTTAGCAGTTAGGAGGTCGTTGGTGACTTTGGGGAGGGCAGTTTCAGTTGAGTGTAGCGGACGGAAGCCAGATTGCAGGGGGTCAAGTAGGGAATTGGAGGACAGGAAGAGGGAGAGGCGGTTGAAGACTAGTTTTTCTAAGAGCTTTGATGTGAAGGGAAGCAGGGATACAGGGCGGTAGTTGGATGGAGAGTTGGTGTCTAGGGATGGTTTCTTTAGTAAAGGGGTAACTAGCGCGTGTTTGAAGGCGGATGGAAAGGAGCCAGTGGAGAGAGATAGGTTGAAGATGTGTGTGAGAGCAGGGGTGAGGGAGGAGGAGAGGGGAGGAATTAGATGTGAGGGTATGGGGTCGAGCGGGCACGTGGTGAGATGTGAGGAGGACAATAAGGAATTGACTTCCTCCTCAGTGGTTGGGAGGAAGCGGCAGAGGGTGGCAGAGGGGACCTGTGGGAGTGGAGGTGGCAGATAACTATCTTGTGTTGGGATGTTGCTTCTGATAGTTAGAGTTTTACTGAGGAAGTAGTCTGCCAGGTCTTGAGCGCTGAAGGCAGCTGAGGGGGGAGGTGCAGGTGGGTGGAGGAGGGTGTTGAAGGTGGACCAGAGCCGTTTAGGGTTGGAGGACAGCGTAGATATAAGAGATGAGAAGAAGGATTGTTTGGCCAAGTGGAGGGCAGAGGTGTATGACCGGAGAATAAACTTGAAGTGAACAAAATCAGCTTCAGAGTGGGATTTCCTCCAGGCACGCTCTGCAGTGCGGGAGCATCTTTGCAGGTAGCGAGTTTGGAGGGTGTGCCAGGGCTGAAGCTGGCGGCGTGGGGCCTTGCAGAGTCGAAGAGGAGCAAGAGTGTCCAGAGCAGAGATAAGCGTAGTGTTGTAGTGATTAGTGGCAGCATCAGGGCAGGTGAAGGATGAGGTATGAGGGAGGTGGTGAAGTAGGTTGGAGAATTGATGGGGGTCCACAGCATGTAGATTTCTGCGAGTGTGTGTGCGGGTGGGGGAGCAGGGTGTTTAGGAAGTCCAGATAGGTTGAAAGAGAGAAGGTGGTGGTCAGAGATGGGGAAAGGGCGACATTTGAACTCAGAAATGGAGCAGAGGTTGGAAAAGACCAGGTCAATAACGTGACCATCGCGGTGGGTAGGGAGGAGGGAGGATTGTGTGAGTCCAAGGGAGGACGTGAGTGAAAGAAGTTTGGAGGCAGCAGGAGCGGAAGGATCGTCAATGGGAATGTTGAAGTCCCCGAGAATTAGGCATGGAAGATTAGAAGACAGGAAGTGAGAAAGCCAGGTAGCAAAGTGGTCAAAGAACTGGGAGGTTGGTCCCGGTGGGCGGTAGATGACTGCCACCTGAGAGCCAGAGTAGAGAACAGGCGGATGCAGGGTGTCTCGAAGGAGGAGAAGGAGAGGGATGGGGGTGGAGGGAGATGCTGGTAGGTGCAGGTGGGAGAGAGCAGGAGCCCGACCCCGCCACCATTTCTCTCACCCGGTCTGGGGGTATGGCTCAAGTGTAGACCGCCATGTGAGAGAGCAGCAACGGAGGCCGTGTCAGAGGGAGTTAGCCAGGTTTCAGTTAAAGCTAGGAGGTTGAAGGAGTTTGAAAGGAAGAGGTCATGGACGGCTGTGAGTTTGTTGCACACAGAGCGAGCGTTCCAGAGGGCGCAGGAGAAAGAGGACAGGCGCTGAGGGATTATGGGAATGAGGTTGCTGGGCTTGCAGGGAGGTGATTTATGTGCGATGGAGATAGGATGAGAGGGAAGTATTGGATGTGTTGTGGGGCCAGGGTTAGGGGATATGTCACCTGAATAGAGTAACAGCAGGAGGGTGAGAAGGAGAAGGTGGGAATGGGATTTGTGGGAGTGATTGGCAGCACGAGAGTTCGAGGGAGACCATGTTCTGAGGAAACAAAGGAGCTCATGCGAGGCCATCATGTGGGACGAGAGGAGGGAGGGAGAGATGCAGATAGTGTAGGGGTCGGTGGTAGAGGGGCAGGAGTTCCATTTAAGGAGAAAGGTAGAAGTAAAGAGGAGAAGCGTGAGAGAAAGCATGATATAGACTTGCGTTTACCCAGAGTAAAATTGGGCCTTGCAGTTCCTTCCTCCAGTCCCGCAACTCCAGGAATCAACTCTAAGCGTCCACTTAAGACTGTCACTTGTGAATGTCACAAGAGCCTGGCTCAAATGGAGCCTGGTATAGTTGTTATATAGGGCAGGCTGATTGCAATCAGGCAGTTAAAAAGTCAACACCTGAAGCTGGATGGACTGTGTCAATAGGGCAGGAGATTCACATGCTAATTAGCAAAGCAAATGGTAGAGAAAACAAAAATAAATAAAAAAAACAGAAAAAAAAACAAGGAAACGTTATAATGTGGGTGCCTGCGAATACTGGGTGATAATGCCTACCAGCAAAAGTATGCAGGGGTTCAGTTGAGCTGTGGGTGTCTGTGGATGATGGGTGATAATGCCTACCAGCAAAAGTATGCAGGGGTTCAGTTGAGCTGTGGGTGTCTGTGGATGATGGGTGATAATGCCTACCAGCAAAAGTATGCAGGGGTTCAGTTGAGCTGTGGGTGTCTGGATGATGGGTGATAATGCCTACCAGAATAGATTTAGGGTAAAACGCCACATAAAGTGAAAAAGAAAAAAAAAAAGTATTCAACATTCACTGAATAATAACCCCTCCACATATAGCTGTGCATTATTGTCCGTATGCCTGTCCAATATGAGCTGAATGACATCCTTATAGAGTGGTGAGAAGGACTCTGCTTTGGAAGGCTGTCACAGCCTATCAGGACTGCTTAAACTTGCCTTGACCATTAAAGTTAAATGACCAGGGTGGATGGATTATCCCTTTAAATTAGAGAAGACGTCTAAAACCATAAATAAAAAACCTTGCGTATAAAAAGAAATGGTAAAGGTTTTATTAGATCTGCAGCGAGGTTTTATCACTATATGTGCCATTCTTACAAAGAAAAAGATAGGATTATCTATACATCTTTTTCTGACTAACAGTTCAGCCCTTTTTTTTTATGAGAAAGGATTTTACCAGGAAGGATACATTGAGATTTCTCTCGTTTTAAAGGAAGTCCTGGGTGGCGAGTATGTACCGTTAGGTATCTTGCCCAAGGACACTTACTGGAGAGGTGCTCTTGCTGGAATCGAACCCATGTCTCCACAGGCTCTCTCCATGCAGAGCATTGATGTTACCTCTACTCCACCCAGCCGGTACTAAATGATGGAATAAAAAACAAGGGGCTAGTCAAAGCATTGGCATATCCAAAGAGGTTTCAAACACTGATCTATTGCTGTTGCAATGACAAATCCTGGCACATCACAAAAGTATTGTCCAAAAAACAGATGGAGAAGTTTCAAGTTTGCAATATCAGAAAATATCCAATAATTAATGAATATCATGTATGACCTTATCAAAATGCCTCATCTATCTAAAGCACAAAGGTGAAAGCAAAATTGCTGTAATTTCACATGTTATATTACACACTGAACGGGTTAGTGATAAATCACTGATGGTATCCACAGATGGTCTTAACCCCTTCATTGCTGGACCATTTCACCACTGTGTGCTGAGCTAATTTTTACCGTTTTTGCGTAACATATTTAAATGCGATTTGAAGTCACGTTTTATTAGAAGACCCAGACAAATTAGAAAGCCTTTTTTCGGCAGATTCGTAACATAGCATTATTATATGTACATGTCATGACCTGTCAGAATGCTCTAACAATTTTTTTTTATTTTTTAAAAAAGTAAGTTTCCACTCATCTACAGCATGTAAAATTCTTATATTCATATTTTATCATCCGAGTCGTTGCGGTTATATATTCTATGGGGTAGGCTTGTAGAGAAAAAAAAAAAAGTTAAAACCCAGTATTTTATTTTTCTGAACAATTACGTGATTTTAGTTAAAACAAACCAAAAAAAATCATCATTAGTGCAGCATCACTGTTCATATTATAATTGAAATGTGAATAGTGCTGTATTAATACAAATAATTTTTACATTTAACCCCTTCACTGCTGAGCTCAGTTTTACCGTTTGTGCTCATCATGTTTAAACACGATTTGAAGTCATGTTTTATTGTATGACCCAGACAAATTATATCTTGGTTTTTACGGCAGACTAATAGATCATTATTACACATACGTCATATCCTGCCAGAATTCTATAAGAAAAAAATTGTAAACAAAATGTGAATTTTCATAAAAATTTCAATCATCTACAGCTGTAAAGTAAGGTTTTCACATTTTATGAACCGTGCCTTTGCGGTTATATAGTCTATGGGGTACGCTTCTTTAAAAAAATTTAAAAAAAAAAAATAGAAATGGGAAGTTACTGTATTTTTCTTAGTGATTTTAGACAAAAATGAAAAAACTGAATTTGTTAGTACAGCAGCATCATTGTTCACATAATTAAAAAGTGAATAATGCTGCATTATTAAATATATACATTTTATTTTTAACTTATTTTTTATTTTCTTTCTTTACATGGAACCTAGTCATGCTCTGGCCTTTCCAATGATACCAACTATGACCCTCTAGCTGCCACCGATTGGGAGATCAAGACATCCAAGATGTCAGCCAACTCCAGGAGAGGTCCACTTTCCAGCGCCAATGGTGCCGTATCGCGGACTAGCACCTCAGGGGTTAAAGAGAGGCATCACTGGAAATGGCAGAGTCTAGATCCAAAGGAAGATGGATCCAAATGAGACCCTCCATCCTTTCAGTGCTCTTCCAGGCTTTGCTGGGTGGGGGCATCTGAAACTGACATCATCGCGCCAGTCACTATTACGTAAGTGCGTCGGGAGGGGGTATAAATGTGGGGTCTGACTTAAAAGAAGACCATCACTGGACCCCGGAGGGAGAGGAGAGTGTAACGAGGGAGAGATCCGTTAGTAGATGACATGTGGGGAACATCCTCCGTATATAGCAGGGAATCCCCATTACGTTCACCACACATCATCCACAGTGAAAGGGTTAAAGGGATATGCATGTTTAGAAGAAACAAAATTGACAAACAATTTTACACCTATAGACAATCTAGAATAGAACAAAAGTTTTAAAAAAAATTGTAAAAAAGGTTTCTTGCTTTAAACGCTCATTTCATCTTCTCTGGCATCACCTCTCAGCTAGGGGTGTTTCTTCAGCTCCACATGAACTAGCACAAGCTGTGTTCGTGAAACCCAGTGCACCTCAGGACCTCAGACTGGGGAGACTGAAGAACCGAATATTAGCTATCTTTGAAACTGAAAGCAAGACACACCAACGCTCATTGACACACTCAACCGCTGACTCGCTCACACACGCACCAAATGACTCGATCACAGACTTATTGACACGATCACTTGCGCCCTTTCATGGTTTACATACGGTCTCAAACCCAGTTACTTTCTTGTGATGTCTCTTTTGTGCCTTCTCTGCTTTATCTTGCCGTCTTTCTCTACCATTTCTTGCTGTGTCTCTACATTTTTTTGCTGTCCCTCGCTCTCTGTCTCTTTCTCCCTGTGTGTATTGATTTTTCTTCCCCGTCTCTGCAGTAGCTGGGAGTGAAATCGTTAGAGATTGGAATGGCACTCAGCCCCGCCTTCCACTCAGCCCACAGTGCGGGAGGGAGGTGGAGCAACTCCGTTGCACATGCTCAGTGAATTTATTTATTCTTCGGAATACTGATTGCAGGAGGCACTTCGACCTAACCAATGGGCGTGGAAAACTCAAAGAAAGAAAAGCAGGTAAATAAATAAGTATATTTTTACGTGCTTTTTATGGCTGCTGAATGAGACTATGGACTCATTTCAAAAGGCATTACACATTTTAAATGCAAGCAAAGCATGCATGTACCTTTAAAGGTGAAACCAAACAGCAAATTAAATGTTGAGACATCCCAAATGTAGTAATACTGTCAAAATAGGAGGGCACTAGGCTTTCTTCTCGACAATCCTATTATTTTTACACACATTAAAACATTCAGTGTCACATTGATGCTTTTAGAGAGGTTAGGAAGCAATAATTTAGTTTTATCAATGCAATAATATTTGTGTGGCATGTGTGCTGAATACCAGAAACGTCGTATATGGGTGAGTATTATGAAGAAATACTGTGTGGAGGGAGACATGTACTGGACAATTAGTAGGATTTAAACTTTAAAGAGCTGTGGCAGAGTTAAATCATAAAGCATTAGCCAATCTTTCCCTATGCCATTAACCAATGCTGACAAGTCGAATGTGGAGATTTCAGCCACGTACAATATTGCACTTGTCAGCACGTAACAATAAAAAGCCAAATACGCTTAACACTTCCAATGCCAAACGATACAATAAAACACAGGCAGGACTCAGTGACTATGGAAAAATCACATTCCAGTACACAAACTGACATCTATACATACACTATAACAACACCAGGACGAGTGCTACCTGCTGGCCAAATATTGCTACTGCAGCATATGTCTGTGCCAGATAGACCATTTTTATGAGCTAGCTCAACTTGAGTACACCCCACCCCCCAAAGGGGATACTGGGTTAATTCAATTGGTAGTAAAAAAATCAATCTTCATTATAGTTTGTAATTGTAGACTGTTGTAATGTTAGATCGCTGATTTAATATTGCTGTTTAGGAATGCTTGTGCGCTTTTTAACAGTCACATGTATTTTTTATTTTTTTTTCGGTAAGGCTTCTTTATTCTCGGGGCAAATAAAATTACATACGAGTTTTTTAATGGCTACCCAAGTAGTGAATTAAGAAATTCAAATCAGCAGCCTCAAGTAATGTCATTTGGCATAATGAGCGATACTTACAATGGTAATATATATTTAGGTTATATAGATCTATGTATTAGGGATGCACCGATACCACTTTTTTAAGACCGAGTACGAGTACCGATACTTTTTAAAAGTACTCACCGATACCAAGTACCGATACTTTTATTTAATGTCATGTGACCGCTTTCCAATAAGAACAGACCATATAAAAATGCCCCCCCGCTCACATGTATATCCCCCCGATATATATATATATATTCATACTGCCCCAGCTCATGGATTTGCCCCAGCTCACTCATGGATTTGCCCCAGCTCACTCATGGATTTGCCCCAGCACATGGATAATGCCCCAGCACACACATGGGTTATTATGCCCCACAGCTCACACATGAGTATGCCCCCCCAGCTCATGGATATGCCCCTCATGGATATTGCCTCCAGCTCATGGATATGCCCCATCATGGATATTGCCTCCAGGTCATGGATATGCCCCTCATGGATATTGCCTCCAGCTCATGGATATGCCCCCTCATGGATATTGCCTCCAGCTCATGGATATGCCCCCTCATGGATATGCCCCCTCATGGATATTGCCTCCAGCTCATGGATATGCCCCCTCATGGATATGCCCCCTCATGGATATTGCCTCCAGCTCATGGATATGCCCCCTCATGGATATGCCCCCTCATGGATATTGCCTCCAGCTCATGGATATGCCCCCTCATGGATATTGCCTCCAGCTCATGGATATGCCCCCTCATGGATATGCCCCCTCATGGATATGCCCCCTCATGGATATTGCCTCCAGCTCATGGATATGCCCCCTCATGGATATGCCCCCTCATGGATATTGCCTCCAGGTCATGGATATTGCCTCCAGCTCATGGACCGCCCCCCCCCCCGACGATACTTACCTTCCTGGGCCGCCGAGAATGTCTCCGCGCGCGCGCTCGTTGGAAGGACCCCAGCCGCGACCACGTGATCCCGGCTGGGGTCCTTCCAACGAGCGCGCGCGGGGAAACTTTCCCGGCGGCGCCCAGGAAGGTAAGTATCGTCGCGGAGAGCAGCTGCAGGGCCTGTCTGAATGCTCTATCAGCATTCAGACAGGCCCTGCAGCTGCTCAGTGTGTTTAATACTTACCTTCCTGGGCGCCGCCGGGGAATGTCTCCGCGCGCGCGCTCGTTGGAAGGACCCCAGCCGGGATCACGTGGTCGCGGCTGGGGTCCTTCCAACGAGCGCGCGCGTGGAGACATTCCCCGGCGGCGCCCAGGAAGGTAAGTATTGCGGAGAGTGCGGGCCGGCTGTCCGAATGCCGATAGAGCATTCGGACAGCCGCCGCAGCCCCTCGGATGCCGGAAGCCGGCTCAATGCCGGCTTCCGGTATCGGAAAAAATATCGGGGGTACTGCACGAGTACCAAGTACTCCTGCAGTACCCAGTATCGGCCCCGATACCGATACTAGTATCGGTATCGGTGCAACCCTACTATGTATCCAACAGGAGCCTGGTGTTCAACCTTAATTTGAGTATACTTTCCTTGCTCCAGTGTCGCTATACCGAAAAACACATTGGAGACTTGTGCCAATAAAATAGTAATTTAAGGCTAGGGTCAGATGAGCGCATTTTGTTCGGACTGTGCGTCCGTGCAGTTTGGACATACTGACTGACAGCAAGGTAGTGGCCACACAGTCCGTTTTTTTCACTGATTTATTTTATGACTGCTGTAGCAGGGAAAATAAATTACAATGAAAAAACATTCTGTCCGTCAAAAATGCTGGACGTATAAATGCAGTCCATCTGAACGGTTTCATCACTCACATACAAAGCTACACGGACGTTGCAGACGTGGCGCACTCCGATTCTAGCAGTATTACGTTCTTGTCTAACCTGCGTCAGTTTGCTGCGCCCGCCATGCATCTGCACTTCCGTGCGGACGTACTTCGTGTGTGGGGCTCCATTGGTCAGAATGTTATGCTGCCGTGGACGTACAAATGTGCGACAACACGGACATGATAACTGCGCTCATCTGACCCCAGCCTTATTCTTCAACTCAAGTCGACGTTTCAGTCCATGCTGGACTTTTATCAAGACAAAGTGAATGGACAATGAACAAACGGTTTAAAATGTCAGGGTGGCGATGCATTCACTCTGTAACATGGTTGCAATTTGTTTTCAGGGACTAAAGCAACTTCGTCCTAGGACCAACGTGAAGTGTGTATTTAGCCGCCGTGACTACAAGTCTGTTTTGAGTAATGTTTGAATTGCATGCACTATTTATGTATGTTCACTTTATGTCTTGATAAAAGTCCAGCATGGATTGAAACGTCAACTCGAATTGAAGAATAAAATCATTATATTGGCACAAGCAGGGCCGGCGCTAGACTATTTTGCGCCCTAGGCAAACCAGCTACTTGCCCCCCCCCCAAAAAAAGAAAGCTCACATGGATATATCGCCCCCAGGCTCACACATGGCATGGGTATCGCCCCCCAGGCTCACACATGGCATGGGTATCTGCCCCCAGGTTCACACATGGCATGGGTATTTGCCCCCAGGCTCACACATGGGTATTTGCCCCCAGGCTCACACATGCTCATATCTGCTGCTCCAGCGCTGTCTCCACCTCCGTAGCCAGTCCCAATACTTGGAGGCGTGGACTTTGTGCAGGAAGCTGGAAGCACCAAGTCCACGCCTCTGTCTCCTTGACGCCGGCGGCACGTATTGGGGCTGGCTGCAGCACGTGGCCGCCCCGCGGGCAATTTCTTTTTTTTAAAATTAGGTCAGCCCAGCTGCGCTCTAGGCGCCCGCCTAGTGGCAGCGCCGGCCCTGGGCACAAGTCTCCAGAGTGCGCTTGCTACTTCCCACCGCTCTCTAGAGAGATAGAGCTATATCTCTATTAGTCCTGACTGACTAGCTCAAACGATTTAACCTAGGAACGTGAACTTTTGGTGGTGCATTGTTTTTATGATGTTGGCACCCACTAAAGGAAGGATTGTTGGAAATTTCGCCCCTAAGGGGGTGAAAAAGGAGAGTGAATATTTTAAACAAGATACCGATCTCTCAAAAGCAAAGATTTTACAGGTGAGAAAATTGGTATTTTCCCAACTGTAACATCTTCGGTTTTTGAGATATAGATATCCTGTTTAAAATTCACCCCCTTTTGACTCCCCCACTTGAATATTTGCAAAATAGAAAAATAAGCGATTTATTTTTCAAGAAAATTGTAAACACTTGTTTTACCATTTTCCAAAAATCCAAGTGGGGGGGGGGGGGGAATATTTTAAAACAGAATACATACCCCTCAAAAACAGAAGATGTTACAGATGTGAAAATTCTTATTATTTTTCAAGAAAATTGTAAATACCATCTGTTTTCCAAAAATCCAGTTAAGGGGGGGGGGTTAAATATTTTAAACCGGATATGTATATAAATTTTTTTTTAAAAAAAAAAGACGTTACAGATGTGAAAATTGGTATTTAGATTATGCTTTTAAAATAAGCAGGTATTTTATCATTTTCAGAGAATACAGTTGATACAATGGATCAGCAGATCAGAGGGATGCTGTCAATTCACACAGAATGGAGTCTAAGCCGCTCCTCTCACAGCCAGGGCTCACACTCCGGCAATGCTCCAGCAGGTCTGCTTTCCTCTCACAGCCAGGACCCACATACTCCCTCACTGCTCCGGCATGTCTGCTTCCTTTTCACAGCCAGGCCTCGCACACACCCTCAATGCTCCAGCATGAGAGAACATGTGATATTATTGCAGAACCTCAAACCACCCAAGCTCTGTAATGGCACCAGATTGCAAGTAAAAGCACTCCGCAGAAATGTGATTGAGGCTATGGTGCTAGCCGGCACTCGCCAGGGGAGTCGGTGTTCATACCACGAATACCTCTTATACCTTCAGAATATCCGTTTCAATTCAAAAGACTTCAGTTCACCCTAAAGATTTGTTTTGCGATAACCATCAATAAGTCTCAGGGACACACTTTGAAGGTAGCAGGGATGGATCTAAAACGGCTTCTCAAATGGGCAGTTTTACATTGTCTGTTCCAGAGTGAGATTACAAAACCTAGCTGATCCGAGCACCTGAAAGAAGAACCACTAATGTAGTTTACAAAGTACTCAAATAGAAAAAAAATGTTCCAGATGCCAAACGAAATTATTATTATATGTCTCTCATTGACTGTATTTACAACATTAAAAAAAAATTAATGGACGCATATGAAAAATTTTGTTTTGTAACCGAGTAAAATCTGCAATAAACATTACTTATTACTTTAAGACATCAAGCGGTAAATTATAATTTCATACAGTTTATAAAAGAAACATGAGTTTTGTCCAAACAATTGTAACAAATCCAAAAATCCACAGGAGCGAAACTGCAGGAAAAACTAATGTTGACTAGAAAGGTTTTTGGATTAGTTGGATGGGAAGACATTGCATTTTCGTTTATTAAAAGGTAGCACTGCATGTCACGTCTAAGTCAGACATTTGAAAAAGTGCCCAGGTATAGGGCTCCATGTATAGAAACCTACAGGTACCCAGAAGAAACAAAAAGGTTAATTTATATTGGAGTAAGCCGTGGTTAAGCTGCAGCTTCCTTCCTTTTAAATCAGCCTACTTGCTGTAACCAAGACACACCATTTCTTTCCAGCTGGGCTAGAATACAGCAGATTGTGTGATCTTTCTTGCTTTGCACTGCAGATACCGGGAAGGATTTATTTTAAGCATCCGTGAAAGGAATTTCACAGGAGGAAATCATCCTGTGCGTCGAATGCCTTTTAAGAAGAATAATCGTTTGTATTACTTAATAGTGTTTTAATCATTGCATATTGAAAGCAATAACTCAAGACTACTTAGTCACATATGAAAATTACGATACTTGCGTAATAATGGATACACATGAATATGCAAAGCATAAAATGGCTTGTAAACAGATTATCTTCACAGCCAGTTCTTTTGATAGGATTTAATTGGCAAAATATAGCATTTTCTAGAATGCGGTAAATGTTCATAGTGCACTTCGAATATACATACACAAACCGAAAGATGGACAAACAGATTTTGATGTTGTAGCTAGGGAAACAACGCAAAGTCTTACATAAATGCTGGAAAGACGTCATAATCACGACAAACGTCTACATTTGCAGCAATAGTCCAAGGCTGGGTTCACCTGTGCGTTTGACGCGTGTAATACGTGCGTTTTTGATGCTGCGGTCTGTGGCTGCGAACACGCTGCAATATGCCCCAAAGAAGCTCCTGTACTTCTTTGGGCGTAGGTAGTTTTACAGGGCGTTCCTACGCGCTGTAAAACGCCCAGGTGTGAACAGGCCCCATAGAAATCAAGGGATTTCCGTGTTTAGGCGTTTTACAGTGCACAGGAACGCCCTGTAAAACGCCCAGGTGTGAACGAGGCCTAATGGTTTCTATAGTAACTGCACCACTTACAAGCACTGAGCTCCAGAACAGCCTCCATATAAATCATACACATATCGTATCCAATGCAAGGATTTACTACCACAGCCTTCAAGTGGACCTTTCATCCATAGGCTCCATAGCCCTGTGACAGTCCAATCAATGGATATTGTTGCATTAGTCAAAAAGATCAATGTGATCTCACCCATGAGTTTCTACAGACGCTTACCTGATTCCAGTTATCAGTCCTCTGCTCGAGTCTAACAGTACGGGTCATAATGTACCGCTCCACTATCGACCCACTCTTATCAACTGCCTGACAAGAGTGAGCAGACTAGACTTAGGCTCATCTGCCATCACTCAATTTGCAAGCTATAAGTGAAGCAAATCTTTGATGGGAAATTAAAAATATAAACAATTAAGAGTGTTATTCAGAAAGAACCAAACTTTCAGTGCTTTCTCGTTTGGCACACTTCGGCAACTCCAGGACGCCGACTCTGCAGTGAATTCAGTCTTCACCACAGGGTCCCTGAAGATCACTGAACGGGAGACACTGCCGATCAGTCTGCCGGAAAAATATACAGAACTCTGCTATTCTTTAACAAGCGTTTAAAACAATGAAAATGCACGAACATGCGTGGAAATAAAGGTTCTATGAAATATAAAATTGACACTGAATTTTTAAAAAAAAAAAAAAAAAATTTACCTAGAAAAATACGCAATACCCCAAATTTTTTTTTTTTTTTTAAATAAAGAGGCTTTTTGCTGCAAATTAAAAGCATAAACAGGCGAGTAACAAAAATTAATAGATTGATATATATCAATCAACATTGAATCTTATGGAATTCACGTGTTTAAACATGTCAAACTGAAGACACCGAAAATCAAATAATGTCGCTAACTTTGTTTGGGACAATTTCACTGCCGCTGAAGGTCGGTGAATGGCACCGTATTTTGCGTTTACTTCGCTGGTATTTGACGAATTGACAGCTTTCTGAATGGTCATGAAATTCACCGGCAACTTATTGAATAATCCCTTAGGATGGGTTCACACCTGCGTGTTTTTTGGTTTTTTTTTACGCGCGTATCGTGAAAATGTAAAAACGCGCATTGCAGCGCATTCACGGCCATAGAAGGCAGAGTGAACTTGCTGCAAATACGCCACAAAGAAGCTTCCGTACTTCTTTGGGCATAGGACGTATGGGATTTCTGTGTCTCTGCGTTTTACGGCGCGGAGGAACGCGCTGTAAAAGGCTGAGGTGTGAACCCAGCCTTAAATTTAGGAAACCTCCTGCACACGGACAGGATGTAATTTCCCATCAAACGACTCCAAATTATATATTGAACATTGAGGCTAGGGTCAGACGAACGCATTTTCGCGTTGTCTGTGAAAAAGTGCGTTCGAACGAATGGACGCATTTTTTCACGGAGTACGCGATAGCGGTCATACGATGCGCATTTGCGTTCGTGATTTTGTACGGATCATCAATAAAACCCTTTTTGTGTCTGGACGTTATGTTGGCGGACATTAGCATTGTCTGACGTCTCCAAATCACGCACACACGCCGCTAGCGGACGCAGTGCACTCTGTACAACCGTACTAGCGGTTTGACGTTCGACAAAATGCGTTCGTTTGCCACTTGCGTTGCGCAGCCGGACTTTCGTGCGACCGTACTTCGTATATTGGCCGTCATTTGCTGCTAGTGCGGCCGTGATTAAGTGCGCCAGAACGTACGTTTAAAGTGCGCTAGTCTGACCCTAGCCTAATTTGTAAACACTACAAATTACAAAGCAGATTAGTTTTTTATTTCCCTTTTCAAAAAATGGGACGCTATACAAAAATTCTAAGAAAAAAAACTTTTACATGAATCCTCGCACTTAAGTATTCCCAAAAACATTATTCAAGGAGTTCAGAATAGTCAACTTAAAAAAACTAAAAAAAAGTGCACAAGGTGAGTGGGAGAGCAAATTACACTCTCGAAATTCTGAATAGGAGAAAAAAAAAAAAAAAAAGTAAAAAACAAGGCACCTCAATACTTAACGATTAACATTCCATTTTTATATTTCCTACGCAAACAGTACAGAAGCTGTGCAAAACGAAAAAACAAAACAAAAACACAAACATGCACTGCAGAGCTATAGATCAAGGTGACCATCTCCTCTGTGTTGCAACATTCACTTCCACTCTATGTGGCAGATTTCATCCTTCAGTTGTTGGGATGAAGAGTAAAGACATACTAGCTTGCCGTTTTGAAGAGATCATACTGCTCTTTCACAGGTACAATAAGTCTACTTGCAGATAGTTCTCGTGATCACCATGGGCTTCTTTGGAGCTGTGCTCATTTCTATAAAACCATGGTTTTATAGAAATCTAGTTGCATTGGGTGAACACAAGAGTATGTATAAATCAGGCAGCACTCACTACTGTAACAAAACAAATATTAGCACTGGATAAAGTAGAGAATGCATAAAGTGTAACCATTCCGTATAAACAAGAAATTAAGTAAGCGTATCTCCAAATAGGGGACACTCTGCAATGATCTATATTCTCCATTTCTCTCTGGTACTTTGAGTTAGTTGGGAGGGGTGGGCATCCCCCCCCCCCTTAGGTCAGTGTCAGACAAGCGCACTAGGTGACTGTTACATAGTATGTCCACGGTCGTTAAGGGATTTCCCCACTGGACGTACTATGTACGTCCGCGGTCAGAGAACTCTTTTTTCTTTTAACACATTTTTAAAATTTTTGCTTTATTCTACGTTGTCCATAGGTGTGAAAGGGTTTGCCAGTTTATAAATAAATTTAAACACAATTTTTTTTTAAAAAAAAAGTATTTTACCAGGAAGGATACAATCAGGGTTATTCAAAGATAATCGAAAAGTCACCGCACTTTCGGTGACTGTTCTCTTCAAATTGGTGCGATTTGGCAATCCCATGTCGGCGACCCTGCGGTGTATTCAGCAAGCAGCACAGAGCCGTCGTAGTGCAGGGAAAAGCCACCGCAAACCTGCTGAACACTTACCGCAAAACCCAGGCGAATGCACACCGAAACCGGCAAAAACTTCTGGATTAACCCCACCGAACACGCCAGAGAAACCCGAGCAGGAGCCGATCAGAGCGCAGAGCAGCTGCTGGGAAAACCCGATACCGCAGACGAATGGAGTGAAGAAGAAAAAAACGTATGAATGTTTGAAAAGTGAAACGCAGTTTGCAAAGAAACTACAGAACGAAAATGTCTGAAATTTACATATAAGATCCAATGAATGATCATAAAAAGGGCGGTTACAGAAAAAAGAAAAAAAAGAAAGAAAAAAATTCGAAAAATGCCTAATAGATCCAAAAAAAAAGCTAACAATAAAAGAAATTTTACTGCAGAATATTCTAATAAACGCTTTATTAGATATTGAATTAAAACAGGAATATTTTTAACATTGAAGCCTATGGGATTCGCCTGAATAAACTTGTTGAATGAAACCACCGAATGGCAGGGCATTTCGGCAACTTTTCCCTGCTGGTTTTTGTTCTCCGAATAGATGAAGCATTGCTTCTCTATGGGGATTTCACTGCCCTCAAACAGGCAACGAACAGGCACCGTATGTGCAGGCAATTCGCCAGGATTTGGTGAACTGCCTGCTCTCTGAATAGTCGAATGGCCAGGAAAGGTAACCGAACGCTGAATTTCGGCCCCAATTCGGAGCTCTTAGAAATCTCATTCAGGGTTATGCACTCATTTTCAATTATGTCCTGGGTTCAAGAACATTGCATTTATTCACTTACTGTAACAATTCAAAATAATAAAATGCAAGATATTAGAAAAACAACACAAATATACATATTAACAGAACATAAATATGTAGGAAATATATTCACAGGCGCATTCTGTATCGAGGTAGGTTAATAGAGCTCTCTTAAGTGACTTTAGACTGGGGGAAGATTTGATGGCGTCTGGGAGGTTAGTCCATAACTGCGGTGCTCTGTGGGAAAATGAGGATCGAGCGACTTTCTTTTTGTATTGTGGTATTGCAAGTAAAGTGCTGGTCCTGGATCGGAGGTTATAGGATGAGGGAAATGCTGGGGGAAGCAGTCTATTCAGGTAGGGTGGCAGCTTCCCAGATTAGCTCTTAAACACCAGGTTGGAAAGGTGAAGGGTGCATCTAGATTGCAGCGACGGCCAGTTTAGCGCTTTTAACATGTCACAATGTTGGGGGTCATGTAGTTACATTGTATAACTCATTCTGCCGTTTTGTGCTACAGTGTAGTAAGTTTCTGAAGGTGAGTTTGCGGGGCAGCTGCATACACTACATCTCCGTATTCAATAGCCGGCATAAGCATTTGTTGTACAATCTGCTTTCTTACCGTGGGGCTCAGGCAGGATTTGTTTCTGTACAGGGCACCTAGTTTCGGGTAAGGTTTAGAGGAGTTTTTCGATGTGGGGGCCAAAGGATAGATTTGGGTCTATCCACATGCCTAGATATTTGAGAGAAGTGACTGGTCAGCGTGTCATTTGATCTTGTTCTGACACATAGATAGGGTGTTTGCAATTTATGTAGTTTAGGTGCTGGTCCAAAGATCATGGTGACAGTTGTCAGTATTTAAAAAAAAGTTGTGTTTGATCCACTTTTCTACCTCTGAATTGTTCTTGCAGCACGGCCTCCAGCTGCGGGAGATTTGGTGTGCTGGTATAGATTACAGTGTCGTCTGCGTACATGTGTACAATTGAGGCTTTACAGATGTTGGGCAGATCATTTATGAATATCGTAAATCGCAGGGGGCCAAGTATCCCTTGGCCAAGAGCCTTGGGGTACACCGCATGTGACTGGGAGAGGGAGGGAAGCACTGTCAGAAATGGACACATATTGCGATCAATGTCACTATAAATAAAAAAAATCAAGACATGCATATCCCTTTAAAAGTATAAGAAAAAACACAAAATAAAACTTTTATATTGTTGGGGGTTGTTCACGCGTACTAGCAAAACAGGTTCCTTATAATGCACTTGTTCTTTACACACTTCATTTTGTCCTCACAAAGTAACAAAACTACTTTTAATGTATAAAGAGTACCCCAACACAAAGTTTACAAGACATGAAAATTTGAAATTTTACATCTGCAGTTGTCCCTGGGGAGTCTCAGTAACAGGTTACTAGAATAGAATGTCCCAAAGCGGTACAAAAATCAAGTGTAAAGATCATGTGCTACATCAGCAACATACATTACAAGACAAAACAAAGACCTGCAATTCAGGAGTCTCCTACACTTGCAGAGTTGCCCTTAATGATAAATAATCTGGAAGCTCTAACGGTTTCGTGCTCAGCTAAGCATTTCTTTAAAGTGCCTTTGATGAAGCGCTCAGCTGAGCAAGAAAGCTGTAGAAAAGGAAGAAATCCTGTGTGAACATACTGCTCCAGAAATACCACATTTTAATGCCAAAAGAGGAGCTGTCATTCATGTATCCTAAACTAGATCCAACACAAGTGTTTCAGAACTGCGTGTCCTGTGATGCTCAACCAGCTTTCAGGTTGTCCTTTCTGAAAGATCAGGGAAGAAAGGTTAACCCTTTCTTTCACTGCTGAGCCATTTCACCTCTGCATGCTGAGCTCATTTTGCGCTCACGTTTAAACGCAATCATTTTTATTTGAAGAGATATATACATACATACATACATACATACACATACATACACACACATTTTTCATCATGGGAAATGAGAAGGGGAGTTCGTGCAGCATCATTGTTCACATAATTGAAAAAATGAACAATATTGCTGCATTATCAGACAAGGAAAAAAAAGGAATTAGAATAAAATTTTTACTCCTAACCTGGTCTTGCTTGGCATCATTGGAAAGGCCATGCTCTACTCTTTCAAAAAGATAATTTACTGCTTGGGAGATTACTCATAGGGGATCCCTGCCAGGGCAGGGGTGGGGATTCCGTTTCTGACATCAATCCGCCCATCTGCGACGACACTTGACGAGGGGAGGCCCAGTAGGCAGGGTTGACATCCAAGATGTCAGCCCCCCACCCGTAGAAGAGTAACGCACCAGATCGCGATACAGGCACTTAAGGGGTTAAGAAGGGCATCGCTGGAAAGGTCAAACTGTGAAACAGTTGGTCATCGCCAAGGCGTGATGACGTCAGTGCGTCGGGAGGTATTTAAAAGCAGGCTCTGACTTCAAGGAAGTCAGACCACCACGGGGACCCCGGACAGGGAGGCGAGTATCAGGTGGGATACTGTGGAGACTACACAACGTGTGGGGAACATCCAACGCACACAGCGGTGACACCAGGACATTGCCCACACATGCCTAGAGTGGTGTCAGTTATACCCTCCAGACGAGGCATAACAAGGCCGAAACGATAGTCGGGGGTTGCTGCACCTCTCATGCAGGGATGACGACCTTGGCAATCAGTACTGGCCAACCTTTTTGGGAGAGAGCAGGCCGATTTGCATATGGAGCATTTGTCCCTGTAATGGCACAAGCAAGCTAAAAACTTGTGAGACCTGAGCGGGCACCTACCGTACAGCAGGCCACTAGTGCTGTTGCTAGTCCTCAGGACCCTCACAAACCCCCCTTTCCCTCACTATATTTTTATATAGGTTTGCTATTGCTTTCATTTGTTCTCAGGTAGAAAAAGTGGCCCATCTGCTTAGGTGGCCCAGCATATCTACATATATATATGTGTATATATATATATGTATATCTCCAGAGTTATGGCCGCACTCTAGTAAATATAAAAACCAAAGAATACATTTTTAAAAACGCACTGTTCAAATTATATGACTGGTTTAAAGAAGATATTAAACAAGCTCACCTATTTGATCGTCCATTTCTGCTGAACCCGCCACATGGACATGACGAGACTCTGGGGCGGTGTCAGCATCGGTACGTGCAACATCACTCCACGTCTGGCACATTCAGATTGCTATAGAAAAAAAAATCTACAAATTCTTGCTAGGATGCTTAAATTTTAACTGATTAAGAAAATGTAAAATTGCGCCAGATGTGTAGTGATGTCACATGTACCAATGATGACACTACCTGCCCTCAGAGACCAGGCGCATCCACATGGAGCGTTCGACGGATTTGCGATCCGATAGGTGAGCTGGTTTAACATATTATTTAACCCTTTACCGACGGACATTGTGCTCAGTGGGAGGGTGATGACGCTGGCAGGGAGTACTAGTACACCCCACTTGCCGGCTGCTACAATAGGCCCCTCCTGCGGCTCCCCTATGCAGCTCTTAATTGGCTGCAGGTGGACAGCCTGAGTTCAGACCGTCCCACGGCAGCCAATGACATGCGCCAACTACTGGTCGGGCCTGTCGTGGTCCATAGGGGACAGCAGTGCGTGCTGTCCCAACGCTGGGACAGGCGTTCAATCCCATCTGCCTCAGGAACAGCATAGCACGCCCCGCAGCAGTAAGAGGTTACACCGGTCATAGAATTAGAACTGTAGGTCTTGAGACTAGCTTTGCGAGAGCCGAACGTTTGTTTGTTTTTTAAGGCTTTAAAAACAAAAAGAATTTGTTTAGTTACTCGAGTGCGGCCATAACGCTGGATTTATAAACATTTTGGCCGGGCAACAAGGCTTTGTTATCTAGGATTTTTGCTATATTGGAGATACATATATCCTCAATTCATACATATTTTCAAACTCAGACATGTATTGCAAATGCCTGTGAGTGATACAGACAGGTACACTAGTGTATTTTGTGCAGAAGGGACAAAGAAAAATATGCAAAAAAAAAAAAAACACGTATATGCAGATTTTATTTTGCAACATATGTAGCTAAATGAACAAAATGAGCAAACCGTTTTCTTCAATTTCCAACAAATACTGCACAGAAAACGTGATCAGCATCCATTCGATGCGGTAATGAGAAATGCACTTAATTAAAATAGAACATCAATGAGAAGAGAAGACTTCCATTGCTCCACATGGATGTACCCTGGGTATTCTCAAAGCAATAACCTGGATAATACACAGAATAAACATTCCAGAAGTCAAGCAAATCTAAAAGGTTAGAAAAATTAAACAAGAAGCTGAAATGCTAAGAACCGAACACATGTGGTGTATATATGCTAGTCAAATGGTAAACTGGAAGGAATAGTTGATTATACATACTGTGACAAAAAAAAGCAGCTTTAAATTCATTAAAAATGGAACATGCTATGTTTTTTTGTTTTTTTAAAAGGCAAAATAAATATTACAGCCCACAACTTCAATCAGGAATCCACAAATTTATATCAACGTTTTGTATAAAATAAAGTAGAAATATAGGCTACCTGGTCTCCATTTGTCAAATATGTAAATTGTTGAAAAATTATATAGCTAGAAAGCAAGTATTACACAAGAGTCAGGATAAGGCAGATGGGTTGAAGCTTTGGGAATAAATGAATGGGCAAATGTTGGTTGCCAGGCAGTCACAGTTTCATCCCAAGAACAAATTCACCTACATTATCGGGAAAGAAGCATGCAAGTTTTGTTTTGGCGAAGCTCTCCCTTCTGCTACAGTCCTCTTCCAACAAAGTTCACATTTGACTCCTGGCATTGAAATTGTGAGGAGCAGAGCTACTTTGGTATGCTTGTATGTGCCGCAATGATATTAGGACATACAGGAATGTCGCTCACACCTTGAACGTTGCCCTTATCACCGACAACAAACATGGAGACCAACAAAACATGTAGAGGGTGTAGCGCCTTCAGTGTTCCATCTGTAACATGAAAACTTTCAAAACAATTCTCCAAATCAAGGATTATCATCAATAGTCCCTGATATGGGGTTCCTCTTCCTCTAGATGTCCTCAAAAATAAAAAAGGGACACAAAATAGCATAACGAACAGTTATTGAAGTGGATCAAAATTATACTTGGTCTCACATCTTACAGAAACATCCCCAGCTCTAGGATACACATTTCTGGGCTACTTGTCGGCTGCCGAAATGCCTCACCGATAAGGGTTGGAGAAGACGCGCTCTATCGGTGAGGCATTTGGGTAGCCGACAAGCAGCCCGTAAGTGTGTATCCTAGAGCCAGGGATGGTTCTGTAAGATGTGAGACCAAGTATAATTTTGATCCACTTCAATAATTGTTTAGGTCATCAGGGTAATTCAAAGAGATTCGAAAAGTCACCGCACATTCGGTAACTTTTCGTTCAATTCGGTTCCTTTTGCCGATCCCATTTCGGTGACCCTGCGGTGTATTCAGCAAGCACCACAGGGTCCCCGAATCGCAGGGAAAAGCTGCCGTAAACCTGACAAAACTAACCACAAAACCCAGCGAATGCACGCCGAAAACCCGCAAAAACATCTGGATTAACCTGCCGAAAACCACAGAAAAACCCGAGCAGGAGCCGATCGCAGCCTCCGGAAAAAGCCGAGACCGCAGAAGAGGCAGTGAATAAATTAGGAAAACAGTTTGCATGAATGTTTGAAAAGTGAAACGCTGTTTGCAAAGAAACTACTGAGCGAAAATGTCTGAAATTTACATACGCGGTCCAATGAATGATAATAAAAAGGGCTGTTACAGAAAAAATAAGTAAACTTAAAAAGAAAAAAAAAGGACTTTTTTAAAAAAAAAAATTATAAAGAGACTCTTTACTGCAGAATTTTATAATGAACGGTTTATTAGATACTGAATTAAAACGGGAATATTTTTAACATTGAAGCCTATGGGATTCTCCTGAATAAACTTGCCGAATTAAACCACTGAATGGCAGGGCATTGCAGGAACCTTTCACTGCTTGTTTTTGCTCTCTGAATAGCCGAAGCGGTGCTTTTTCATGGGGATTTCACTGCCCTCGAACATGCACCAAACAGGCACCGTATGTGCAGGCAATTCGCCAGGATTTGGCGAATTGCCTGCTCTCTGGATAGCCGAATGGCCAAGAAAGGTAACCGAACGCTGATTTTCAGCATTCGGTTACCTTTCTCAAGCAAATCGGATCTCTTTGAATTACCCTGTATGCGTCCCTTTTATTCTTTTTGAAGACATTTCGAGTAGGAAGAGTAACCCATATAAAAGACTACTGATAATCCTTGATTTGGTGAACGGTTTTTAAAGTTTTCATGTTACAGATGGAACATTGATGGCGCTACACACTCTACATGTAATGCTTGTATGTGTGGTTTATAAAGAAAGGTCTGTGGAACATTATGCGAGAACATGTGAGCCCACAATAAATTTGAGACCATGCCAACCCTAGGGCTCGCACACAGATATTGACCCTAAAGCCAGTGTCATCTACTAGATATCACAAAACAATTGACAACTACGGGGAAGAGAAGTGAAAGCTCATCTCTGCCAAAAGTGTTAGATTCTTTTCATAAAAACTAATTTTGTTAATTCTATGAATGAAAATCCAAGACTATTAAAGGTTTGTAGTTTTGAGGATTTTTTAAAATTTTTATGTTGATCTTTAAAGACCTGCGTTTCTTGGCCAGTACATCATGGAACGCATACAGTTACATAAGCATGGAAGAAAAAGACCAGCTGAATGTAGGCAGAAAGCACAGTGTTGAGAAGCTGCTTGAAGTGGATATGACAGGGCCTACAGCATTTTTTCTTTTTCATTATACCGTTTGATCACCTAAAAAGTGCCAAGCACGCAACTGGCAACCAGAAGCAAGCGATTTCAAAACGTACTTCTAACCAACACCGCCAGGAAAGCAAAGTAATGTCAAATATGGGATTCTAATTTAAACTTCATGTCAAGGCTGACATCTTGAGCCGGCATTGCTGACAAGGATTCCCGTCTGGTCTTGTAACATACTCTAGTAACAGTGATACACATTTTATAGCAAAGTTTGTTTGTGCTTACTGGTAGTCTTTAAATCATCTCTATTCCAACTCAAGTTAGACCAGTGACATCATAAATGAATAGTTCTATGGTTGTTAGAAACTGGGATGATGAAAACCACATCAGGCTTTGTGTGTCACTGAAGAATTAGAATTTGAAGGATGACAAGTTATTATCTAATTTCATGCTCTTCCAAGTAAACGGATACAATTATCTGATGATGTGCATGAATAAGACTGAAAAAAGATTTACAGCCAAACATTACTCCTCCTTTCACATGTTGTAGCTTTCTACCACTGACAAGTGTCCAAACAATTTACTCTTTCTTAAACAGAGAAAATCTGGGTGGTACACCACAAATGTCATCTAATGCTGTATGCAGCACAGTATCACAGGTTGAATGGTGTGATACAATTCCAGTGTAGCCATTACCATGTGAAAAACTAGCATGTCAAGTGAAGAAGCTTCAGCGCCTAAAGTGACATTAAACCCTCAGATTTTTTAACATAAACTAATACTGTAATGTGTATGTGTGCTTTACTGTAATCCATGGTTGTTTTCCTTCTCTTTGCTGCTCTTCCTTTTAAATCCGTATCTCTTCTCATACTGGGGGAGAACTTCCTTTTGCAGCTGGCTGCCACTTCCTGTAATACTGGCTCAGGTTGCAAACGTATACACAGACACCATGTATCCATTCCAGAGACAAGGCAGTCTGCTGAAACAGGAAGTTCACCCCTAGCATGAGAAGAGATAAGGATTTAAAAGGAAGAACAGCAAAGAGAAGGAAAACTACCATGGATTACAGTAAGTCACACATTACAGTATTGTTTTGTGTTAAAAAAATCGGAGGGTTTAATGTCACTTTAACCTACCAAACGCCCTTGTTCTCTAAGTGGAAGTCAATGTATCCTTCCTGGTGAAATCCTTTATAAAGAAATAAAATGCCACGTACACAAGAAGCCAAAATCTATTTTACTTCAGCGAAAAGGACTGCACCGAACCTTTGCGATTTAATTGTGTCAAACAGTTTATCCAATTGAAATCACTTCTGGAATGACATCTGTATGATTTCCAGCAAATTTAGAGGTTTAATTCTTCTCATTGATTGCAAGTCGGGTAGACAGCCAAAGGGCTGAATGTTTAGATCCTGGAGCAGGTATTTCTCAAAGGAATTTTTGCAAAGGCAGAATCCCTTAACACAGTAAAACAAACCCTTACTACCCTCTGATCCCACAATGGAGAGGGAATCGCGATTTGCTGCTTCCGCTCACGGCAAGCAACAAGAGAATAGGAACAAATCGTTCCTCGTCAACTTCCTCGCTTCAGTCGTAACTCCCATGAGATCCTGTGAGTGCGAGCTCTCGCGGAGTTCATAATTGGGATGCACTGGGCTCCATGGCATCTTCAGACTGCGCTTCCATTTCATTGAGAGGCCAGCTGCTAATAAATCAGCAAAATCGGAAAAGGTGCCCTAAGGCTGGCGGCACACTAGCAAACATTTTGCGTCCGTCTGACCGTACTGTTTGACGTCCGTCGTAGCTTTATAAAGGAGTCAATTAAATACCCTACACAAAGCCCCTGCGCACTTGTTCACGGACGGGCAAAGAATAAAGCCACGGACGCAAAAATAACATTGACGTGAAAAAAAGCTAAACGGACGCAGAAACAACGCTGCCATGTATTTTCCTAGGGTGTGGAGACATCAGACATTACGGACACACTTTATGCAGTACTCACAATATATCCCGTGAAAAGTGCGTCCGTAATGGACGCAGTATAGTATGCTCGTGTGCCGGCTGCCTAAAAGGGAAACCGTAAGTGAAGAGACAGATGCAGATTTTCCTTGCCATCTTATCCTTCTACCATCAAAAGAAGAATAGGGCCAAAATTTTCTTTAACCACTTTAGTTACCAAATCCTAACGAGTATAATTTATCCAAGGATCGGTATCTTAATCTAAGCAACATGTCAATTTGGAATTTAAAAAAACCTTGGCATTTTCAACATAACAAGTGGGAAAATGTCAAATAAAAGAACAGATTTTTTACACTGAAGTATGATCCAAAAACAGAAATGGCGAAGGGGGCGTGGCCGGCTGTTCACAGGAGCTGACGTGTTTTACTGGAGCTCCGCACGTCTGCTCCTTTTGGGGACCTACAACTGATTTAAGGGGTACCTTTTTCTGCCGAACCTGGGTCTGAGTGGCTGGCCACCGGTTTCGATTTGTCCGGGGGCCGTTTAGTCCCCCCCTCCGGACGTGAGACGACCCTGGCTGTTGCGATCGGGTGACTGGACCGAGGAGACGGCGGCCATCTTGAGGCCTACCACTGGTGAGAAGCCTTGAGACCTCGTGGCGCTGAACGCATACCCCGGACCGAATCTGCACGGCGGACTGTGGAGATGGAGGGCCCCCATCTCCCTACTGCCCTGGGTGACGGGCTCGCGGAGGCAGTGGACGGACCTGCGGGTCACAGACAGGATGGGCCTTCACCCTCCCCCACCGGAGCTGTGGACGCCGCTATTAGTGGCATGGATGCGTGTTTACTTCTGCTGGAGGGGGAAGACGCAGATGGCCCGCTCACTAAGGGGCTATGGCGTAAGATGCTGGCCACACTGAGAGGCTGCTGGGATGCGGGGACTCAGCGGTGTACAGAGAACTGGGCCGGCACCCCGCCATATCCTGCGGTGCTCTGCCCTCCTGTCGCTGTGGGAGGAGGCGCAGGGGAAGGTGTGGAAGTGGTTACGGCTATAGGATCTCGTCCTCCAGGAATGCCCCTGACTTTTACTGGAGACGCTGAGGCTGCCAGTCGCCCCCCCCCCCAGATGGGAATTACGATGGCAGGGTGGGGGCCGGAGGTGCTCCCCCGGAAGAAGGGGACTGGCAGCTTCGATCGATTGGCAGCCAGGAAGGCGCGGAGGCGCAGGCGGCAACGAGTGGATTTTCGGAAGAGATCTGGAGATCGCAGATCGGCCCGGCCCTTCCGAAGACATAAAAACCAGCTAGTGGTCAAGACGACATGGATGTGCGCACGGAGTTTACAAGCGGTTCTACCCCGCAAGGTTTTTCTCGGCCGAGCCTACACGCCTGAGGGGACGGAGACATCTGGACGACCCTGCATGTACCTGCCTGTGGTGGCCCAGCCTCCTTTGCTGGACACCGGCTGACTGTGTTAATTTGCTTGCTTCAAGACCACATTGAACTCTGACGACCATCCCCTCCATGAGGCTTTTTTCATTTTCTCTTTCCCTGCCTTTCTTCCACTGCACCCAATGACTCTACCACTCTGAGCTTACCCGATGTCTTGGTCTTTACGCCGAATATTTTCTACCCCCGATGTCTCAACTTATACGTTTCTAAGTATTTGATCTATGACCCTCCCCCTACCCTTATATATGTGTACTATTATCCGATGAGACCCCCCTATCTGGGGATGTTTATTTAATTTTTTTTTTCTTCTTTTTTCTTCTTTCTTTTTCTTCTTTCTCGCTCTCACGTTATTCCTCAAAGGCTTGCACTGCAGAAGATGGTGTATCCATTCCCCCCACCCCCCTTTTTTTTTTTCTTCTTCTTTCTCTGGCATTACTGGGATGCCTGAGGCGCGCCACCATGACTTTGCGTTATGATTGGCCCTTAGGGTCCTGGGCCCCGTGACATTGTCCCTCCATGGCCTCCTTCAGGAGCGTGCCAGGAGCGTCACGGCAATGGCCTTTGCCATTTTTCACACCCCCCACCCCCCTTTTTTTTTTCTTTCTCTGTTATTTGGATTACCATCTTTTTGATAGCGTTGTGAACATAATTCCTTGTGATGATGCAATGTTTCCTGCTGACAAACTAATTTTTGATTTCTATTTCGATGAGACCCCCCTATTTGGGAATGTTTATCTGCGTTGATTTCCTGCTGACTAGCCTGCTGTGGCCCTGCGCGGCCGTTTACTGTTAGTTGTATTGATGACAATGTTACAAAATAAAAATTTTGAAACACAAAAACAGAAATGGCACTACTCTCTGTTTAACAGTTTTAAACAACTGAACTAGAATAATCGGGATGTTATTGATTAGCCTTGTCGCAAGTTTACTATTCGAGCACAGTGATCGAAGATCATGTGCATATTTTGGTTTTCATATAAAAATCATAGGATACACGATGCATCATCCAGTCTAAAGCTTATTTCATTTGTACAGTTACAAGGCGATGCTCCACTTTCAGAACTTTACAGCACGGCAGCTCTTTATACATAATCCCCATTGTAATAAATATTAAATGCTCAGAAGAAAATCCTTTAATCCTTACATACAAATAACTGAACTTTACACATAATCCAGAATTGTTTCATTATCTGTGCCACTTCTCTATGGATTTTCTATTTTAAGATTTCACAATTCAGTTGTGAAACAAGTGTACAGCATGTTACCAATAAGAAGTCCACGTTATGCCATTATACAGCACAGGGCACACAAAAAATTCCAGTAAATCATCCTTTAATTACATGTGAGCAGAAGACACATGGGGAGGTCCAACCTAAAATGTTCATATAAAACAAAGCTTGACAAATGCAGTTGGTGGGTCAGACAACCCAACTACATTTTATCATTGGGTTCTAATTTCATTAACCTTAACTTAAATTCTTTTTCACAACTTTTCCTTACTCCCAGATATGTATAGATGGCTCCTCCTATGGACAGATGTATTTAAAATTCCTAGTTGAAAATATTCTGAGAACTACTGCCCCTAAAAGAAGAGCATCTGGATTTTGTGGGTATCTTACCTCAGCCACTTTTGGAGGGACTCCATCCCCAAGAACTTCTCTGATGAAGCATTGCTGATTCATGTAATAGGAAGGTCCACCGCACGTTCTCTTGAAGGCATCTTTCAGACGTTTTAGCTCCACATCCGTAACTGAACATAAAAAAGAAAAAGGATTATGAAGCTTTACTAAAATATGCAGAAGAATACTATTTGCAGAGCCCAGCGATCCAAAATCACAAGCGGGATTTGTTAAATCTACGACATGTTTATGAGTGGGAGGAATGGTAGGAACCATGCAGTAAGAGTAGAACGCATCCAACAAGAATGAATTGCATCTTTACTGTGATCCAAACAGGATCCATACCGCCACAATTTAAAAAAAAAAAAAAAATCCATAATATTTGCATTTGTTTCGAATAATTAAATATTTAGGAGCGAGCTAAGCATGCTATATTGCCACCAGTAGAAATATTTGGTCTACGAATATACCGTCTGTGAAAGCAACACTTTGAAGAATAGCGTTGACATACCGTAATTCACATTTTGTGCAGTGTATTTTTACATCAGGTCCCTAGCGAAAACAGCCAGGACTATGTATTTACATTTAGACTAAATTGCCAGCTTCAGCAACAAGGTGCGACCAATCCATTAATACAGCCGCATGGGCAGAAAATCTACTTAAATGTCTAAAAACCAAATGGCAAGATATTCTAGATCTTCTTTGAAATCACAGGTTTTTATTATAAATAAGTGCTTCTTGTGGCAGTCAAATCAGTAGCTATTCCTGGAGAGAAGGAATGGCGTAGGTAAATATAAAATACAATAAAGTTTAATAAATTTAAAACATTGCTTTAAAGGCCTATTATTGAACCAGGTGAGTGGAAAGCAGTTACCATAGAATGAAATAAAACGGTTTTTCATTTACTTACGGGCTTATCAATTAATGTCCACAGGTCTTTACACAATATCCCACTTAAACACATAAGCTGCCAGTCTCCATTTACAACAACACTAGACCAATTTGCTTTGTGCCTTCAGCGTTTCTAGATCTCTCCCACCTTTTTCTGCCATGCCTCTTTAGATGGTCTTTCAGCTTTCCAGTATGTGTTCAAGTAATTAAAGCACCTACAGGGTTATTCAGAGAGCGTGAAAAGCAGGAGAATGACTGGAGAATGACTGGAGAATGAAAAATTCTAGGTCAAAATAGCCAAACCAGAAAAATTCTCCCTTTCATCTCACTTTCCAAATCGGCTATTTTGACCTAGAATTTTTCATTCTCCAGTTATTCTCCAGCTTTTCACGCTCTCTGAATAACCATGCTAGTGTCATCCTGCCTTCATCTGTCCTTTGGGGCTGTGACCCCCTTCTAAAGACAAGAGGTTTCCTCCATGTGGAATAATGCGAGTCTGTGACTCTGGGATTCTGATAAGCTTTGAACAGACTTTACATAGCTGATCTAACTCCTCAATGCATAAGCATTCAATTGGCATTCATCTCACTTGTCAGTTGTCAGAGACAGCTTTCGGGGCTTCATGCAGCAGAAAAGAGCACCTAAAGCTCAATAGAGCACCTAAAGAAGCGATGGCGGACCTTGGCTCCCCAGATGTTTTTAAACTACATGCTCCGCGCGATCCTTAGACAATTTTCAGTGACTACTCATCAATGGATATTTAGCTCTGAAATATATTATCCTTTATATAGCTCCACAAATTCCGCAGCGCTTAGCAAGATCAGTGTACCAGGAGTTGATACATTAGAACACCGGATGATGACCTGATTCAGGGGGACCCTGTTCCCAAGGGAACTTACACTCTAAGAGATGTACAAGTATTTAGTGAAGTAGGTGCATCCATATTGTTAAGCATCTTGACCAAGGACACTCGCTGGTGGCATCTTCTGAGTGGGATCGAGTCTACTTTACATGATTGTAGAGAAGTGACCTGGTGGTTAGGTTGATCCCACTTCTCGTAAAGTCAAGACTTGTATTGGAGGGATGTGCAAAAAGGTATTTTGACTTGCTTCTCCACGGTCAAAAGGGTAGAGACGTTCCCGCTGGACTCTACAGCAGATATTGTGTGGTAGGAAAGTATGTACCGTTAGGTGTCTTCCAAAGGACACTTACTGGAGAGGTGCTCGATCCTGGGTCTCCACGGTTAAAGAGCAGTGATGTTACCTCTACTCCATCCAGCTGATACATATGGGGTGTAAGGCTAATGTCACACGAGCGCATTCTGAGCGCACTGTGCATAACGGATGGATGTACTGACGGAAGATACTGCAGACACCACACGATCCGTTTTCTTGACGGACGTTGTGAAAAAAAGGGAACTATGGGAAATAAAATATGAAAAATGATAAAAATTGATACGTGATATGAAAAGCCATTTTGTGCATCAAGGTGCTGGACGTTGCAAATGCGATCTGTCTGACTTCATTCCGCCACACAAACGCTACGCGGACGTGGCGCACTCGCGCGTCAGTTCTAGCGGTTTTAAATTCTTGCCTAACTTGCGTCAGTTTGCCACATGCGTTGTGCGTACGCAGTTCGGTGCAGACGCACTTAGCGTGTGGGACGTTAAACTGTGCGGCAACACGGACGTGATCACTGTGTTCGTCTGACACGGGCCTAAGGGCTCACCATTGCGAGCCTAGAAGAACCGCAGCATTAAAAAAAAGGAAAGTTTAAAACCGTTTATTAAAAAGGCATCCCTCAAACCAATATAGCTTAAAAAAAAATCTAAAAAGAAATTATTAATAGTACTAATACTATTAAAATTAGTATAATTAAGTCAGAGCTCCAAACTATTGCTCTATTAAAAATACTTTGCAAATAAAATAATTAAAAAGCACAGCTCCTGTTCACACAAAGCGGCTTCTATTTAGATAAATATTCCTCAATCCTTCCCATAAAACGTTAAATTAAAAAAAAAGAGCAATATCCCAATAATAAATAAACGTTGCCGAGTGTCAGATCACAGCTAAAAAAATTATCGTATTCCATTTCTTTTGCATAAGAAACCGTATTCAAGCCCATAGAACACAAGAACACACTGGAAAGACCAAGAAAACATTTAAGGGCATATAGCCTTTCATTACACAGCAAGATAACAATCTGACAAAGCACAGAGTGCGGAACAAGGTAACTGTGACCAACCAATTTACTCATCATAAAAGGTCTGCACTTGAGAGAACACAGGACAGCATTTATAGCGATTAGGCAATGTGACAAACAGAAGTAACTTTGTTAAAATTGACAATATGTACTGTGCATACTTTTTTTTCCCTAACCATATCTATATCCGTTATTTTAAAAAGATATCAAAAATGTATAGGCACACGTAAAAAAAATAAAACTGGTCTTCCTACATTTCCATTTGTTGTAAAAATCTTCGGTCATGAAGAACAAAAAGAGGTTAAGACTTCTCAGCCAGTGTTGGTCCTCAATTTATTCAATGACAGAACGCATATTTCTGTAACATTCTGCTCAGTAGGCACTACAGATATGTAGTATAGCAGTGTGTCCAGGGCATGGTGAGCACTATTCTTCATTTAAAGAAATTCCAGAAATACAATACATGAAACGGTACATGAGGGAAACCTGGGAGAGAATCTAAACAAGTCACATAGAGCAGTGGGTCTTCAACACTGTCCTCAAGTACCCGTAACAGGTCAGGTTTGCCAGATATCTTAAGCACAGCACAGGTGATTATTATTATTTATTATGTGCAAGTGCCAACACATTCCGCAGCGCTGTACAAAAGGTGCAATGGGTAAAGACCGGACAATTCAGCCCTGTTCTTTTCAATACGCTGCTGTATGAGAATTCCACATTCCAGTCAGAGTGGCGACTGGTTCCTGGCACCCACCTCTGGGCGAACGCTCTTCACTTTATAGTGGATATCTAGATTTATTAGAACATTATTCGCAGACTAAAATGCAGTCTTTTATAAAAACTACCAATTTCTATGTAGGAAACATTCTTACATTCAATAAAACTTAAAACTTCACCCTTCAGCCATTTAAAAAATGCAGGGCAAATAATGGGTAACTTTAATCATCATATTAACTAAAGTTAAAATTTATACATCATTTATAAAAACCTAGGCAAAATAGGGCCAAATTTATGACCCATGTATGTAAAAGAAAAGTCAACCACTACAACGTAAAGCAAAATGAACTATCAAGTTACAAATTAGGAACATACATCAGTGGATAGAGTCCGAAGTTAGGTAGAACGGCTAATTTTCAGAAATACACTCATTCACTATCAGGTCTATTCAAAGAAAGGTGAAACTCAGGAGAATTGGCAGAAGAGAATAATCTAGACCAAATAACTGATTTGGAAAGTGAGCTAAACGGGAAAAATTTTCTGGTTTGGCTATTTTGACCTAGAATTTTCACTTCTCCAGTCATTCTCTTGAGTTTCCCCTTTCTTTGACTAGACCTGTATGTCTAGGCTTTTATCTCCGGATAATTTTATGAAATCTTATGGACAAAAAAAAAATTCAGCCTTCATATTTAATAGGTGTAGTTTGCATGTGAATTATATCTCTGACTCCCAAACCTGATAGAAATTTGTCGATATCTGTGCTAGGTATTCACTGCAGTTCCTATCGCTGGACGTATTCCAATAAAAACATTAGCTGCTTCAAGAAACACTTTACCATTTTAATTATCATCCTGTCATCTTGGCGGCAGCATATAATCTGCATAAAAATCAGTTTATTGTCTACTCTGTATAAAAAAAGGATTTTGAAGTTGTAAAAAGTAGCTTGCTTGTATTGTAAAGTATAGCCTTTACCTTTTGTTAATGTCAGTCCATAGCCAGCTCCGATTATAAAGTGGATGACAAAACACTAGAAGTGACAAACCAAGCTACTTTGAGGTCAGTAAAGCAATGTTGCTATCATATACACAAATCACAAAATAGGATTAAAAAAAGTTTTAAAGTACAGATTAAGGGAAACAAGATATCAGGAACAAAATTGCAAATGGTTTAAATTTAATACAAAGAATTAAGGCTGAAACAACTAAGCAATTATTTATTTATTTTATTTATAAAGGATTTTACCAGGAAGGATACATTGAGAGTTCTCTCGTTTTCAATTATCCCCTTAACGCCACAGGACGTACAATTACGTCCTGCATTAGGCGGGCTTTGACGCCGCAGGACGTAATTGTACGTCCTCAGCATTTTCAGCCCCACCCCCCAGCAGATACTCACCTCCTCCGGCGGCTCCCTTGCTGATCTGAGTCCCACGGAGTCAGATCGGCAGGGTTTCCCCCTCCGGCGCACTGACGTCATCTTTTGGATCCCTCTATCTCACCATCGTCGGGGACCAGGACGCTGTGGCCAGCATCGCTGGAAGGGTCACAGCCTGACCTTTCCAGCGATGTATGTGGATAACCCCTTATTTGCCAGGTCGCGACCGGTCACTAATTTGTGCCCGATCGCAGCCTATTTACGGTGGGGGCCGCCATCTTGGATGGCAGCCCCCACCTCTGGTCCCCCCCCCGCGTCAACTGACTCATCGCGCCATGTTAACCGGGGAACCCCCTAGCTGCAAAGGGATTTCCTATGGAAATCCCATAGAGGAGATAAAGGGGATCAAAGAGCCCCCCTATCTCCTGATCGGTGGCAGCTAGAGCATGGCCTTTCCAATGATATCAAAACATGACCATGGTAAAAGTTAAAGAAGGGTTTAAAAAATTAAAAAAATTATAAAAAACGAAATACGTGGTTTTTTTTTAACGCAGCACTATCGTTCACATTTCAATTATAATGTGAACAATGATGCTTCACTAATGATTTTTTTTTTTAGCTAAAATCACGCAATTTCTCCCCAAAAAAAAAATGGGTTCCACATTCTAATTTTTTTAACAAGTCTACCCCATAGCATATGACCGCAAAGGCTCGGATAATAAAATTATAAAATAAAAAAACACTTTACACACTGTGGAAGATTGAAATTTTATTGAAAATTCTAATTTTTTTACTTTTTTTTTATAGCATTTTGGCAGAGCATGACCTATACATATAATAATGATATATTATTAATCTGCCGAGTCTGCCGGAAAGAACGATATATAATTTTTCTGGGTGGTATAATAATACGGGACTTAAAAACGGTCAAAATGAGCTCAGCAAACTTCTACTTCCGAAACAGCGCCGAAGTTGTAAAATTACTCCCGTCCTTAAGGGGTTAACAGACAACCAATCAATAATAAAAATAGTTGAAGGACCACTGACTTAGTATGTCCTGGGGAAAATTCCCCTTACCGACCAAGGACGTACTATGTACACCAGGGTCCTTTATCGCTCTTTCCCCCCTCCCCCGACCCACCTCCCTATACTCCTCTCTCTGGCCAGGGACCCACGCCGAAATGACTTCTCTGAAGCCTGCATGATGTTTTTATGGGCCCCAGCCTTCGCACTGACGTTTTCAGGCGTCCCCGGTGCCTGCAGGGAGAACCTGAAAGGGAAGGGCGAGGTCTTTTGGACCACTCTCCCTCCCCAACAGCTGGAGCTTGAAAGAAAAGAAAGGTACCGCTGGAGAGTGCAGAGTCTGCCCTTCTAAGGGGTTAAAAAGAGGTACCGCATTGTTGTCAGATCGCGATTCACACCCAGAAGTGGCTGGCATCTTGGGATGTCAGCCAAGCCTCCGGGTCACCACCTTTTGGGTGTTGTAGGGGGGCTACGTGACCTTTATTCAGTCACATTGTCTGGGAAAAATGATTGCCAATATCTCAAAAATAAAAAGGCAGCACAAACATTAATTTTTATGGCACAAACGTAGCACTAACCAGTGTTTTTTTTATTTGTGCCGACTGTAGGGGGACCAGCTTCACACAGCTGGGTATGTACCAAACGGTCGGGGAGGGGGGTGGAGATAGAGTCAGTTTTAGGGTTACCACCTCTGGACAGTCCAGTTTTCAGATCCCCTGCCACATGACTGTGCTCGGACGAGCACGCCCCCCGCATCCCACACATGCCGCGCCTTTGCCACTGTCCCCCAGACAGCTATTAAATAAGCAGCTGCACAGCAGCAGTGAATAATTTGAATAATAACTTGAGAGCTGGAAGCTCCGCCCCAGTCACTAGCACAGCTGCTGCTGCTGCTCTGCTGGCCCTGGCTGAGTAGAGATGTGGGCCAGCTCCCCCCTCCCCTTCTACCTGGCCATGCACAGAGGGGACACAATGCAGCTGCAGCGTCTGCCTGTGTCTCCCCCTGCGTGCAGGCCCTGCCCCCTCCATCCAGGCAGCAAGTACTCTCATGCAGGTCTCTTGCCCATCCCATCTGTTCCAACACATTCCCACTCTTCCTCCACCCGCGCTACCATGCCCCCTTCATCTCTCTGTGTCACATTGCGTATACCTGTGAGTGAATATTTTGCCACAGTGTAAGAGTGTTCGGGTTTGGCTTCGAGAAAAGGTGGAAAACCTAGTCAGCCTGCCTCACACACTGCCAGCTAATCTGCATTCCTGCCTCTGACAAGAACTAGTATGGGACACAGCAGAAAAAACCCTGAGCAGAGTGGCATGCGCCAATGATTATATTGCAAAACAGGAGGGGGGGGTGAGTGACTGGGTAAGTGCGGTTTTCCCACAAGACCCATCAAAGCCTAGCTTTTTATAGTTTTAATCCTGTAAAATGTCATTGCTGCCACTGACCTGCAGAAACATACTGTAAGGCTGGCCGTCCACTGGCACTGTAGTTGGGTGACTTAGTCACCTGACTATGGACAACACCATCGGCCAATCAGGGTCGTCCACTGGAAGCATCTTGACGACCCAGATCGGTCGATGGACAGGATGCTGGGTGAGAAAAAGAAAAAAAAAAAAAAAAACAGTCAAGGATTGCCCCCTTCCAGCGCAGCCGGCTCGTAGTGAAAATTAGAAAAAAAGATTAAGCACTCTCCCTGGTGCTGAAAAGGTTTCAGCATCAGGGAGAGCAATGCTGAAGCTGGCTTGCAATTGGGGGGGGGTTTGACTATGTGCGCTCGTGTACACCCGGCCTAAATCGTCTGAAACCGTCCCTCAGCGGTCGAATGCAATGGAAGAGGGCTTCACCTGCATGTTTTAGGATCGGTCGGACAACGTCAGACGATATCGGATGATCACGCCATTGCAGGAATACAGACCCAATGGATGGCCAGCCTAAGGGTTACAGTACAACTGAGAAGCAGATTGTCGATGGGGGAGAAATAGCAATTCGATTAAGGGTTTATTAACCAAGCCCTGTTTTTGATGTTGTTACTTTGAAAAACAGCCATACAGACAGGAAAAACCTGCACCCGCAAGCAAAGTTCAACATACAGCCAAGAAGTCTATCAGCACGGTCCTTGCATAAAAAGCGTAAACTGAGGCTATTCTCACATCGCACATTAGAGTTTTATTGCTGTGGAGCTTTGTGATACGCTCATACAGGTCTCGTTTCTTTTGTTTTTTCTGGGGGGGGGGCGCAACAATTAATCCATCGCTCTAGGCAGCAGTGGCTTGGGCTGGCCCTGACTGCAACAACAAGGCACCCGTTGATAGATTCTTATTCTCTCGGTTCAGACTATTAACGCTTTAATGCGCCGTGCATGATATGCAGGCAGAATCATTAATAATGCAACAAATACTAAATGCTCAGTGAGGATTATGAATTCACATAAAACCTGTGAATAGTAGCAAAAATTTAAAAAAAAGCCACAGCAAGAGAAATATTTCCGATATGGATAGCGGATCCACTGAAAACCAATCGGCCAAGACCACAATTTCACTGTAACAACTGTGATTTAAAATATAACTTTTATTAGAACTCAATGGTATATAAACAATTAAAACCTGATCCAGATCATGATAAACAAAAACAATACAACAGATAACATTTAAAACAACTCTACTACCCAATTAGGGTGTGCAACGGCTGGGTGGAGTAGCGGTAACATCACTGCTCTGCGTGGAGAGAACCTGTGGAGACATGGGTTTGATCCCAGCAAGAGCACCTCTCCAGTAAGTGTCCTTGGCCAAGACACCTAAAACGGTACATACTCGCCACCCAGGACATACTTGAAAACAAGAGAAATCTCAATGCATCCTTCCTGGTAAAATCCTTTCTCTCAAAAAAATTAAATTTATTCTGTAGGCTACGTGCTTCAATTGATATATCTTGTCAAGTTTTAAGTATTATAATTTATGCACCTAATGCTGGTGACTGTATGCAAACAAAAAAGGTAGTATAGAGTAGGAAAAGGAGCCAACCCAGCTCACGTTTGAGAAATATATTCAGAACAAGATTCCTTACTTGCAACATCAATGCCTTCACTAGGCCAAAATCATATTAAAAGAACCAAAAAGCCACATAAGGCCGTATAAATCGTTATTCTGTAGGAGTGATTTTACAAAATACGTTCCCTGCTCTACAATGCACCCAACGTGCGTTTCGCCTAAAGATGCTCGTCGGGAGTGGAGAGAGGAAATGGAAGGTCAGAAGAGAAAACTCCCAGAGGGGGGAGCCCACACTTTAAGAATATTTAAAATAAAATTAAACGGCATATTTAAAAATCAATAAAATCCAAGTCAACGGGTCTGAGTATTTGGATTGTTTAAAGTAACCCATTACAGAACAGCCTGTCCATACACCATCTAATGTTTAATAATTTCTCGTTTATAATGCTTCATAGCTTCCACTATACTTGTATACAGCATGTGTTACCTTGGATCATGGCATTTGGGGGTTATATGAAATCTGTTTGTGGCTAGTGTGTATCAGAAGGATGTTTTAGTCTGATGAAGCAGAAGCAGTTTATAAGGCACGTCTACGCTTTATCCAAAACTGTCATTCTCAATGTCCATTCTGTTTGCGGAGCATATCAAAATCTAATTTAGGCCAAGCAACAATCCCATAGCACACAATACATAAGTCTGCTTAAATCTTAATGGAGTTCAAAAGCCCCATTATTTACGGATGCCACAGCTGAAATAATGTACAATAGCCGATTGTCGCTTTTTAATGACACAAGACATTTATGACACCATTATGTGCCAATGATCTCATTCGAAATGACATCACTGCAGTAATTTAGTTTTTCTATTTCAAATCTCTGGCCACACGGACTAAGGGAAATTATTACAATGTATGTTAGAATCTAAACCAATTTGCGGTGGGGGGGGGGGATAACAGACTCCACTATTTCTCATTATAAAATATTGCAATAAAAGTATAAAAACATTTGAAAATATTTTTTGTGGCCCAGTAATTAAAGCAATCCTGTTCATATTAAATTTACTGAAATTACAGAAAGCCAAGTACAGCAAAGTGTAAACAAAATTAAATCTATTAAAAAATTTTTAAAAAAAAAACAGGATACAAAATCGCACAAATAGATATATCGATACATTAAAAAAAGGGGAGACAAATAGAACAAAAACATTATGAAAAACAGCTATTCGTGCTGAAAACAAAAGTGCGACGTAATTACCCAGAGGTTTACTGAGGAGTGAAGTTCTTGAAGCTGCAAATGTATTATGAATGCGAAGTCAGATTAGATATGCACACACTGTCTAACAAGACGCATCAGTGATTACCACTAGGCCAGCCGAGGTATTGATCTCCACGCTGCTTCAATTTGCCTCTCTACGGGACAGAGAGAATTAGGCTAACATGCCAACACCTTCTCCATATTTCACAACTACTCAAAAAGACAATTACAATCACAAAACCATAGGGATCCTGTAAAAATAAACATGAAGCTACAGAAAATAAAAGGAGACCATCACATATTCCCTCAAATTAAATCATAGGTTAAGAAAAATTAAAGATTTTATGCTTCTAGACAGCCATGCTGTATCCATGAAAATGGACGTTATCCCTATTCAGGATGTACAGTAAAGCTTTAACCCCTTCCCTGCTGAGCCATTTCACGCCTGTGTGCTGAGCTCATTTTTACCGCTTTTGCTCATCATGTTTAAATGCGTTTAGAAGCCACGTTATATTATATGACCAAGAAATAATATATTTATTTCGGCAGATTCATAATATATAATTTTTACATGCCTACGTCATGTCCTGCCTGTATATATTATAACAAAAAAATGCAATAAAATTTGAATTATCTACAGCGTGTAAAGTGTTTTTTTTTTTCACATTTTAATCACATGAGCGTTTGCGGTTAGATTTTCTATGGGGTGCGCTTGTACAGAAATTAGAAATAGGGACTCATTACATTTTGTGGGGGTGAATTGTGATTTTTAGCAAACGCACCCTATAGGAAAAAATCATTATTGCAGCTGCAGCATCATTGTTCACATAATTGAAATGTAAACAATATTGCTGCATTAACCCCTTAAGGACGGGAGTAATTTTACAACTTCGGCGCTGTTTCGGAAGTAGAAGTTTGCTGAGCGCATTTTGACCATTTTTAAGTCACGTATTCTTATACCACCCAGACAAATTATATATCGTTCTTTCCGTCAGACTCGGCAGATTAATAATATATCATTATTAAATGTATATGTCATGCCCTGCCAAAATGCTATAACAAAAAATGTAAAAAAATGTGAATTGTCAATAAAATTTCAATCTTCCACAGTGTGTAAAGTGTTTTTTTTTTTTTAATTTTATTATCCGAGGCTCTGCGGTCATATTCTATTGGGTAGATTTGTTAAAAAAATTAGAACGGGGAACCCATTTTTTTTTTTGGGGAGAAATTGCGTGATTTTAGCTAAACCCCCCAAAAAAAATCATTAGTGAAGCATCATTGTTCACATTATAATTGAAATGTGAACAATAGTGCTGCATTAAAAAGAAAAAAAAAAAATTTATTATTATATTTATTATTTTTTTATTATTTAATTTATTATTTTTATTTTTACTTTTTTTACACTTTTATTTTACTTTTACTATGGTCATGTTTGATATCATTGGAAAGGCCATGCTCTGGCCTTTCCAGCAATATCAGCCATGACCCCCTAGCTGCCACCGATCAGGAGATAAAGGGGTTCAAAGAACCCCCCTATCTCCTGCAAGGGATTTCCATAGGAAATCCCTTTGCAGCTAGGGGGTTCCCGGTTAACTGACATCATCGCGCATGGCGCGATGAGTCAGTTGACCGGGGGTGACCCAGAGGTGGGGGCTGCCATCCAAGATGGCGGCCCCCACCGGAAATAGGCCGCGATCGGGCACAAATTAGTGCCCGGTCGCGACCTGGCAACTAAGGGGTTAACCCCCCATACATCGCTGGAAAGGTCAGGCTGTGACCCTTCCAGCGATGCTGGCCACAGCCGCCGGGGACCAGGCGATCGGGAGATAGAGGGATCCAAAGGATCCCTGCCCTCCCCTCCAGGCGCTTCCCCTGCTCCGGCGGGGGGGGGGGGGGGGGGACGCCTGAAACTGACATCATCGCGCCACCGGCGCGATGACGTCACAGCGCCGGAGGAGGGATCACACTGACTCCGTCAGAGCAGCGTGGGAGCGACCGGAGGAGGTAAGAATTCAGCGAGGGGGGCTGTAAACGCCGAGGACGTACATTTACGTCCTGCGGCGTCAAAGCCCGCCTAATGCAGGACGTAAATGTACGTCCTGCGGCGTTAAGGGGTTAATAAAAACACAAAAAATGTTTTTACAATTTTATTCGTTTATTTACTTTGAACATGGTCATGTTGGATAGCATTCAAAATATCATGCTCGGACCTTTCAAATGACACCCTCCATGACCCCCTAGCTGCCACAGTTGTGGAGATATCATGGTTCAAAGGAACCCCCCATCTCCACCAGGGGATTTCCTTAGAAAAACCCTGGGCAGCTAGGAGTTCCAACGCAAATGTAATAATTCGTGGTGCTCGATATTCCACAGGATTTGCTTATACCTCAACTAGGTGCTTCCCGTCACCCAAAACCATAAAAAAAATCCACAGCCAAAAAAGAGAGGGGTGGCGCTTCACAAAAGAAACCCATGAGAAACACCGAAGGCAAATGGTCTTACATACGAAGAAAAGCGATCAGGATATACAGCACTCTTGACTAATGTAGCTGGTTGAGACGGACACCATGGATAGAATTTCAGTAAGGTTCTCCTTTAGCGCAAAAAAACTCAAAAAAATAAAAAAGCACAAACATGGCAAATAGTGCAGTATAGTAAACATTATTAGATGAGTGGAAAGGAAAAGTCCTACTCACACTATGAGAGCTGCCAGCGCTCAACTGAAGGCACTTCAGGTGTTAGGGGGTCACCTGTTTACCCCAAAACGATTCTCAGCCGGTTATACCAGGATGTGCAAAATCCGCTGGATAGTAGGTATCCTCAAATGATCGGAGGCAGGCCGTAAATAAAAAGTATTTATTGGCAAGAGTTCTATAAACAAGAGTACAGGCCAGACGTGTTTCGCCTGTATGTCAGGCTTCATCAGTGGCAAAATCAAATTACACATGTTAACCATCTTTACATTTAAATAGGTTAAATGATTCAATTAAACCAATCGCCGGCAGCTGGTCGATAGACCCGGCGATGTGGTTACTTCCGTTGTGCATCACTAGCGTCAGCTCTCAGCCGTCAGATGGAAATGGAAAGTCTTCATTCAAGTGCCAGAACATAGCTTGCGCTCCACCCTGGAATGCACACGGCCATTGGGGTAATCCCGATTGAAACTAGCATTCCATATGTCAATGCTTGACAAAGCCAGGAGTCTGGTAGCCACTAGTTCCTAGAATTTTACTCCTGGCTCCTAAATTTCCAGTTTATTTTATACCAATCTAAAACCATCTAGTTGGCTTCAATGTTTTCTTCCTGTCGCCTACATTTAATGCAAATATATCCAGCGTGCGTGCGTAAATAGGGTGTCCAATGACAACAGAACAAAGAAAATAAGTAAACAAAACAATCTCAAAGTCACAATGTACGGATGTCAAACACACACACAAACGGATATTAGAAGCAACGGTGTACACTTCTAGGCTCAAAAAAGTAGCCAAAAGACCACATGCACAAAAAATACCCAACAGCAAAATGCACCAGGTAACAAAGTGATAAATAACTAGAAGCCACAAAAATCATAATTTGGGTCAGCACAAACCAGCTCCCAGATGCAGAGGCAAGGTTCCCGACGTTGGGGCGAGGATTTGCCTTTATCAAAGTATACCTTGCCGAAACATTTGCTCCTAACTTTTGTAGCTGGCTCCTAGATTCAAAGCAAATTTGTCGAGCCCTGCTAAATTACTCCAAAATTCGCCCAAAACATTTGGCTGTCCTTCCGAAACCTGTCCCAATGTACCTTAGAGATCTCATAAGTTTATGGAACTGTGTATGTAGTCCGTTTGGACAGGAAAGAATTCCATAGGAGGGGAAGTGAACCATAGAAACATATCTGACCATTGCATAATAAAAATAGGGGAAATTGCACCTGCAATATCCTTTTAAAACCAGCAATTAAAAACACATAAAATTACATATATTAAAAATGTCCCCCTCCCTATATACAGTGACACAATAGAACTAGGGCTGCAACTAACGATTATTCTCATAATCGATTAATCAATTCATCGGATTAAAAAAAAAAAAAGTTTACTCAAAAAGGAATTTTATGTAAATAACCACAACCACTCCCCCTTTTTTCATAAGCAATTTGTGTAGTGTACGTAACGTTCATATGTACATATGCAAATTGCGTATCTTTCGTATTTTCACACAAGGTATAGGTATGCGAGTGCTTGGTCGGAGGGATGGGTTGATGCGCAGCTTAAGCCCAGGTTTGCTTTCTCAAATGAACGCGGCTACAAGCACTTGGTCGTAGATGAGGTCGGCATGAAATCAGGGTTAATAAGCTAAAATGGTCAGGGTGCGTAGAGTGTTCCTTTTAAATAATTTTGTGAACAAACTGAGTGGGAGGAGGGACTGGAGGTGGAAGGGAGCGACTTTGCTCAAGTGACTTGACCCGAGTGTGAGAGGGAGTGGGTATGGACAAAAGACCGGATCTGAGTGTGGGAGTGAGTTTGGGGAAAGGGACCAGACCAAAGGGAGGGGAATGGCCGTTCCCAACCAAAGAGGGTGTGGCAGGGAGGGTGGAGTGGTGGCACAGGACTCCAGCTTCAAGTAAGGATAATACACAGGCATACAACTCCTTCACCCAGTGGCAGTATCCTATTGTTGGTGTTATAGTTCTGCTACTGTTGTAAACAGAATAAAAACAAACTGGTTGTGTCTCACATAACCCTAGAACTAAATCATACCTAGTAAAGCAGCGGCGCGTCTTCTCCAATCAGCTCTGAAGCGGAGGTCATTTACGTTTAACTTAGTCTGACTCTAAACAGTGTGTGCTGTACACAGGACGATTAATCTATAATGGAAATTGTTGTCAACTAATTCAATCATCTATTAGTTGTCGATTAATCGATTAGTTGTTTCAGCCCTGAATAGAACGGTCATAAAAACCTTCTTAATGTCACAAGAAATGGCATAATTTAAAATCTTTATTAAGCCCTTTTGGAATCAAAGTATCAAAATGAAAATAAGATGCATATCCTCTCGATTGAATTTCCTAAAGAAATCCTCCTCTAAAGTCTCAACTTTTTTAAGTGGTAAAAAAGTTAACTCGAGAACGGTTATGTTTGTCTAGAAAATGAGCCAAAACAGAAGGATTAGGGAAACCTCGTTGAATATTTCTAACATGATCCATAATACGAACATATAAGGGTCTAGTAGTTCTTCCTATATACACACCAGTTGACAAGGACATATGAGAGCACAAATTACATTTTCAGAATGGCAGGCTACAATTTGTTTAAATTTAAAATCCCGTTTATAATTAAAATTCAATTTCTTTTTTAGACGCAAACTCTTACATGCCAAACAATATCCACATCGGTAAAAGCCCTCCTTCAAATCAGAAACATTAGATGCTCCATTTTTACCTCCAAGATGACTTAACTAAACGTTGTTTATTAGTGGGAGCTCCCCTATTCACAATCTTAGGTTTCTCCTTTATGATACCCCTCAACAGATTATCTTTCATGAGAATTGGTAATGTCCTAATTATCTGGTTAATCTCTTTAGTTTGACCATTAAAATCATAAATTAGCAGAACAGAATCCATAGTATCTTTATTCCGTTCTTTATATTGAATCATTTCTTTTCGATCTTTATTTCCTACTTCAATAAGATAGTGTAAAAATGCTTCATCGTGCTCCTCACAGAAGCTGGTGGCCAGATATTCCGCTTGAGCAGTATAAGAACCGAAGTCAGTACAGTTTATTCTAAAACGGGTAAATTGGCTCTTTGGGCCACCACGGATCCAAGCGGGAGCATGACAGCTGGTGGTGTCGATATAATTATTAACATCAACCGGTTTAAAATAGGATAGATATAGATTATATATATATATATATACAGTGGTCCGGGTGGTGGGCACAACACCTGGTTCTTTTTAAGAGTTTTATTATTTGGAGGGGAGATGAGTCTTTGAAGTCCTATTTTTGTCACCCTAAATGAAAAGGATTGGGGGATACAACTGGATGTTTCGGTTTTGTTAATGGGTTACATAAAGAAATCCCTAACTACCAATGCATACATAATTTTCCATTGTAATGCTGTGAAAAATGAAAATTGGCATACCAAACCCAATTTGTATCTTCAAGGATAGTCTTTTCTGGGGAGACAAAGTCCTCTGAGATATCACTCCTGTTACCTCTAATTATAGTACAGAAGACACAAGGAATACCCCCCCACTCTTCTGTAATATAAAGTTAAACTTTATTGATGCATTATAACAGCCAGGGAGAGCTCTAGGGCCACTCAAGAATGTACAGTACAGATACAAAGCGGTACTGTCATTTTCATATGCAAGCATCGAGTCCACAAAGATATTAGCCACGTAACAAAAAAAGGAAAGTAATGAATTTTAGCTACAAATACTAAAAAGCAGGATAGTTGACAATTTTAATTATGCCTTTTTCACATTTACTGCATTTGACAAAGGCGTTTTCTGTCTGGGTCTGCATTATTAGCATACAATCTAGAGTTTAGAATCTTTCATCCCAGCAATATTTCTGCTAAGGATAAAGAAATGAAAATTTACATTTTGATCTTTTCACCAATTCAGAATATCGCTCTGTATGCTAAATTCAAATATCCTGTACATTTAATAGTATGCTTCCCATCTTTCAAATGTTAAGTGTTTTTTTTTTCTTCTCAGTGAAGGGTTTCATAGTGAAAGGGTGAACCGGTCACTGACGAGATGGCCAATTAAGCATTGCATCAGGCCATCTATTGCTGTCCTTGGCCAGGTGCCACTAACACTTTTGTGGTGGGTGTTGGTTTCATGAAAGCTATTATAAAAACTGTTGCACAATTGACTCTGTGGGGTGATATTGATGCACAGGATCCCTCGTGAGTTGGCAGTCAATCACTGAGCTGCTAGTACTGCTCAGCAGTTTCTGAGACTAATGCTGCCACACAGTCGCCGATTACTCATCGCGGATGTCATATTTCATAGGGAATTATTAAACATCGAAACCTCTATAAACAGATGTTAGTAAATTGAACTAGCCAAAAAGCTTTCTTAGGAATCCTGGTTGTGTGAATAGTGACAGAATCAAGTTAACAATATGGAGCAGTTTTTGATTGATCAGTCCTACTCTTTTTCTGAGACCCTACTCCTCTCTACCTGCTCAGAGTCTTGTTGAAAGACCCTTAGTGCGCTCCTCTGACCCCCGCCTAATATGTACATCCTATCTTACCTGATTTTCTTTGCAGAAAAGGAAGTCACGCCCTTGGGTAGTGGCTCCTGCATCTCGCCCACTCTTCAACTCCAGCATCCAGCCCCCTCTGCTTTCCAACTTAAGTCTCCTGCGGTTCACCAAGCCTCCAGCTTGCAACAAACCGTGGACCATACTCTATTACAAACAGTGCTTTCTGCATCTACACCCATCCTCGACTCTACAACAACCCTGTCTTCCATAAGTCTCCTTCTGCCCTTTGTAACGGTCAGCTCTATTCCTATCTTGCCCCTTTAGGCCAGCGTCAGACGAACGCAGTGATCACGCCTGTGTTGCCGCACAGTTTAGCATAAAATCATGAGCAATAGAGACCCACACACGAAGTATGTGCGCACGAACTGCGCATGCACAACGCTCGTGACAAACTGATGCAAGTTAGGCAAGAACATAAAAAACGCTAGATGGACAAGCAGAGTGCGCCTCATCCGCATAGTGTTCTGTGTGAGTGATGATATGTCAGACGCAGCGCATTTGCGACGTCCAGCACCTTGATGCACAAAATGCCTTTGCATATCCTTTTCAAATATTTTTCATATTAATTTTATTTCCACGTCCGTCAAGAAAAACGGATCGTGAGGTGTCTACAGTATCTTCCGTCAGTACGTCCATCCGTTGTACACACACGCAGAGTGTGCTCAGACCGCGTTCCTCTGACATTAGCCTTAGAAGTCCAGCCTCTGCCTCCCTGTGCCAAGTGCAGCCATCTTTAGTATCTGGCCCTATCCCTTTTATCAGATTAGAAAACATTTGGGCTCTGTGTTGCTGTGCATTGGACTCAAAACCTCATGCACCCTGACAAAATAAAAGGGTTTTTCTTTTCTTTTGCACCAGTAAGAAAATTACCTACCTCCTGGATGTTAAATATGCCATGCAATATTTTCAGGAAAAGGTTCCATAAGAAAAATATGGGATAGAAGCGGTTTCAACGCCTCCTTGATATACATGCTATTTGCAAGTACCATATAGATGTTCTGTTTCAATCATAAAAGGAATGTACTCATGTTTTTTTAACATGAGGAAAAACGAGTGCAAAAAAAAAAGTTCTGACACTGAAAAAAGGTAGTGAGAACACACAAGACACCAAAATGGTATAGATCCTTAAGAGCAATGTAACATTTTATCATTAGATGAGATTTCTAACTGTATTTTTCCTTGTATTCAGAGCTAGTCAGCACAAACATATTAGTCTAAATTGAGATCTGAAAAGAACAGGAATGGCCTGATTACTTTGCATCAGCACCAGTTACCGCTCAGGCCATGGCGCCAATTTGATATACGGAAAAGGAATTTACATGTATAGATGGAATGACAGGTTCATTTCATAATGAAGGCAATGCAATATGAATGACGACTTCTCAGTCAAAACATGTCACAAAGAAGAGATCGCGTGTGGTCAGCCTGATGGTTCATAGACTTCCATCATCAAAGGAGAAGGACATAAAAAACGGCTAGTTCTCAATGAGCAAAGGGGAGATGTTCTAATATGGAGCAGGAGCGCTATCCAAGACATATGGAAAGATAAAAGTTCAACGTAAACGGAATTATGCTGAGCTGTCGAAGTTGAACATCAATCTGAAATCAATTAGTTCGAATTTCTTTTAATAAAATATTTTTAAAGTATTAAACCATCTGTGGTTAAAGATTCATTACAGTCCAAAGGTTGTTCACCTTGTAATTTTGAAAACTTACTTATGTAGCTTGAGGATGTATAATCATGCACGAAGATTTGGTTTAATTAAAAAAAATCCCTTATACTAACCTTAAATATCTGTCTACAGGGATAACATTCACTTATTTTACAGCAATCACTTTTTGTAACATTTTCAATGTCCAGTAGCAGAGTCCAACCTTAAAAAGGACCACTTTACGTTTACCCTCTTTTGATACCTCTATTAATAACTGTACAGATGCTGCCAGAAGCATGGACACAAATCGCTTGATTTTTATTTTTTTTAAACTTTAGTAAAAGAACAAAAATTCTTTCAGGGGTGCTGTTCTTTTGCTCTCTACGGCATCCACAATGCACATGTCCTTGGAGATTCCGGCAGAAATTACATAACTTTCACAAGTTACGGATCAGTGCTGGGTGCACCCCAATTCCTGCAAGCGGCAGCAACTTATTTTGGCCTCTTCACTTGCTCATATTGAGAGACACTAGAATGGATGCTTGAGGGAGCGTCCAACCATTCTATTTGTCGTATGACAGCTCAGTTCTGGACCAGTGTCAATGGAGTCTGGTCCTGGAATAAAATGATTCAATGTTTAACCATTCACCTATACCAGTGGTTCCCAACCACGGTCCTCAAGTACCCCCAACAGGCCAGGTTTTAAGGTTTACCTTAGGGAAATGCAGGCTGAATCCTGCAATCACTGAGCAGCAAATCATATCACCTGTGCTGTGCTTCAGATATCTGGAAAACCTGGCCTGTCAGGGGTATCTGAAGAGCAAGGGTTGAGAACCACTGACCTATACTATACAACATTTAAATAAAAAAGATTAAATTGTTCACCAAATACTCGTGATTAACAAAAAGGTGTCCATTAATATATGTATAATAGAATATATGACAATGTGGTGTGGTCTAGTTGCAGCAACTACAGGTCAAAGACCCTGAAGGAAATTAAGCCTGTTCATGTTCTATTCATTGCAAGGATTTTGTTGGCAATTGTGTTAACTTGTTATACGACACCCACATGTTAATGGACATTCAAGACCCCGTTACATTCTTTGCGCAATTTCGTTCGCGCAGCGCGAAATTTGTTTGCGCGCATCGTCCAGCGTTATCGCGCCAAAATTAACGGTGGTATTACGATCCGAACACATTTTCTCATCCGTCCGAAAATAACGTTCGTAAAAACAACACGCAAAACTCAGAGTAATACGCGCACAGTAACATAGCGCACGTAAAATCAGTGTTCGGACTGTTTTTTTCGCGGGATTCAGCCAATCAGAATTAATAACATTAATTGATATCAATTTACCTTAATTGACTCACTTAAGTTTTTGCGCCTGTCAAAGTAAATCTGAGTATACATGCTGCAGCAATAAAAAAAACACGCACAAATTCACAATCTTATTGTTTGGGTATGTGTAGAATGAAACTATACTGTGCTGTATTTTGTGTCGGCCAGAACGTTCAGTTTTGCATTTACCACCAGCTTTTCAAAGACGTTAAAATTATGCGGGCAAACATTGTTCGTAAAAAGTTGCGCATCGATTGTAATACCATCCGCATACCAGAGCACGAACGAATTTGCGCTCACAGTGGCGTAGCGTGAGTTGTCAGCGCCCGGGGCCAGCCAAGAATTGTGCGCGCCCCCCAACCTGTGGACACGTTATCGATATTGCCCCAGCTCATGGGATTTGCCCCAGCTCTCACATGGATACTGCCCCAGCTCACACATGGATTTTGCCCCAGCTCACACATGGATTTGCCCCAGCTCACACATGGATTTGCCCCCAGCTCATGGATATGCCCCCAGCTCATGGATATGCCCCCAGCTCATGGATATGCCCCCAGCTCATGGATATGCCCCCAGCTCATGGATATGCCCCCAGCTCATGGATTTGCCCCAGCTCATGGATTTGCCCCAGCTCATGGATTTGCCCCAGCCAGCTCTCACATGGATTTGCCTCAGCCAGCTCTCACATGGATTTGCCCCCAGCTCACACATGGATTTGCCCCCAGCTCACACATGGATTTGCCCCCAGCTCACACATGGATTTGCCCCAGCTTACACATGGATTTGCCCCCAGCTCACACATGGATTTGCCCCAGCTCTCACATGGATTTGCCCCCAGCTCACACATGGATTTGCCCCCAGCTCACACCTGGATACTTGCCCCAGCTCACACCTGGATACTTGCCCCAGCTCCGGCAGGGGTTGAGGGGGCCCAGATGCCGGGCAGCGCGGGAGTGCCTGCCCGGTCCTGAACAGTCCGTCCTGTTGAAGTGGAGGCGGCTGCGTGCGTGCGCAGGTCACGTGGTCCGGCCAGTCAGGTGGTACAGAGACTCCGTACCACCTGATTAGCCGGACCACGTGACCGGCTGCGCCTGCACACAGCCGCATCCCCTTTAACAGGACGGACTGTTTAGGACCGGGCAGGCACTCTCGCGCTGCCCGGCATCTGGGTCTCCTCAACCCCCGGGCCAGTTTTAGGGGCGCAAATGCGCCCCTAACAAAACTGCGCCCGGGGCCACGGCCCCCCCAGCCCCCGCCACGCTACGCCACTGTGCGCTCACAATGTTAAGTATAGGACGGGCACAGTTCAACACGCTCACGCGGGTCCAACCACGTTAAACTATAACGTGCATCGTTTGCGCAAACGTTGTAATACGACGTTCAGCGCAAAGGGTTTTGCCCCTCGCTCATATGCGCGCACAAACGAAAATGCGTGAGGAATGGAATAGGGGGCCTTAGTGTGTAGGAGGTTATCTGCGCAGGCAAGTGCACAGCAAGTTAATTGATAAGGGAAGCGCACCCAAAAGAAAAGGGTATGAAGCAGCATGTTAGAAAAGAGTGTAGCTGCATCCATCTTACACATTTTTGAATTCTGATGTCAAATCTGTATTAGGAATGTATATAGGAAAGGAACACACGATCTGTGTGTAAAATATAAAGTCATCGCCAAAAATATTGGCATCCCTGCATTAAGTCAGATAACACACCGCTTCACACGGAAAATTGTTGCAATTACAAATGTTTAGGTATGCTCAGGTTTATTTCCTTTGTATTGGTATGAAACAAAAAGTTGTGGAAGAATGCCAAATCTGACACATTCCACACAAAACTCCAAAAATGGACTGGACAAAATTATTGGCACCCTAAATTTAATATTTGGTAGCACACCTCTTAGTAAAAATAACAAACCAATCGCTTCCTGTAACCATCAATGAGTTTCTTACACCTCTCTACTGGAATTTTGGACCACGCTGTCGCCAACTGCTCCAGGTCTCTCAGGTTGGAAGGGTTTCTCTTTCCAACGGCTGTTTTGAGAGCTCTCAACGGGTGCTCTATGGCAGTGTTTCTCAAGTAGTGGGTCGCGACCAGGGGCAGACTGGGTCGCGGGGCTAGTGCCCCCAGAAAGAAGGGGGAGAGAAAAGGAGCATGGAAGAGGAGAGACAGTGGAGAGTGGTGCAAGGCTGGCTGGCTGCCTCAGCATGATAGGAACAGATTGGACATTAAAGCAACTCTTAGGTCATGTTCAATCTACCATCACCTCAAACTTTGAGACATTATTAAGAGCAAGAAGCATCCCCAGTTTTCCCATAAGTTCTAGTTAATATCATGTGATTCAATTAGTTTATTGTATTGGGTTTTTCCCTCAGCAGCACTTTTCGGTTTCACTAGTGCTGTATAACTGCACCATTTTGGAAAGAATCCCTGTTTACAAAATTGTTTTAAAAGTGTGTACATTGTAGAATATTCAGGGGCAGACTGACCCATCGGGCACTCGGGTGCCACCCGGGGCCCGCAGGTCAGTAGGGGCCCAGTCTTGGATGTGCTGGCTGGCTTTGCGGGCCCTGCTGCCGCCGGGTTTCTTGCACCCCTCAGCTCTGGTGAGAGCTGTTTGCAGCCGGACGGCAGGGCCAGGCTGAGCCAGCGCACTGCATGAACGGCACGCAGTAGCTCTCCGCCTGCCTCCAGCTCCCACCCACGACGATTGGCACCGCCCCTCCGCGTCAAGTGATGCGTAGTTCACGTTGATGCAGGAGAGGAGAGCAAAGGGCGCGAATCTGCGATCGGAGCCTGCAGAGGTCCAGCCGCGCCAGCCAACCTGCATCTGGAGTCGGAGACAGAGGCAGTGAGATTTTTGGGTGTGGAATAGTGAGTGGGGGGTGGTGGAATAAAGTGAGTGGGGGGTGTAATAAAGTGAGTGTGAGGGGGTGTAATAAAGTGAGTGTGGGGGTGGACTAAAGTGAGTGTGGGGGTGGACTAAAGTGAGTGAGTGTGGGGGTGGACTAAGTGAGTGAGTGTGGGGGTGGACTAAAGTGAGTGAGTGTGGGGGTGGACTAAAGTGAGTGAGTGTGGGGGTGGAATAAAGTGAGTGAGTGTGGGGGTGGAATAAAGTGAGTGTGGGGGTGGAATAAAGTGAGTGTGGGGGTGGAATAAAGTGAGTGTGGGGGTGGAATAAAGTGAGTGTGGAATAAAGTGAGTGTGGGGGTGGAATAAAGTGAGTGTGGGGGTGGAATAAAGTGAGGGGTGGTGTGGGGTGGAATAAAGTGAGTGTGGGGGTGGAATAAAGTGAGTGTGGGGGTGGAATAAAGTGAGGGGTGGTGTGGGGTGGAATAAAGTGAGTGTGGGGGTGTGGAATAAAGAGAGCTTGGGGTGCATAAAGTGAGTGGGGTGTGTGGAATAAAGTGAGTGGGGAGCTGTGGAGATCTGGGATACGCTCATGCACACTGCACATTACTGTGAGTTTCATTACTGTGGAGCTCTGATACATATACACACTGTACATTACTGTGAGTTTTATTGCTGTTGAGCTCTGTGATGTGTATTGTATCATAAATGTACAGTATCTTTTAAAGTGATAGGCAGTTTCCCACAGGGACTGTCTGTGCCGCGGCGCAGCCTTAGCTGCAATGAGTGGGTGGTGGCTGCTGCTGCAGCAGAGCGTTGGTTATCTCTAAGTCTGAAGGAGGCACAATGGATTCCCCTATTCGCTGCTGGGCCCCAGGTGGATTTTCTTCTCACAATTTTCAAAACGAATATTTTAATGAGTTAAATAAATTCTTTAGCACAACAATGTACATGGGGGTGTTGCATTGTAGGGGGTGGGGTTTTGTATGGCTTTGGCCTCTTGTGGGTGCGGCACAAGGGGGCCCCATGGTCATCTATTGCCCAGGGGCCCCACTGGTTGTCAGTCTGCCCCTCAGAATGTTGCACACGTTGTTTTGTGGAATTAGAATGTTTCAGAAATTCTATTATTTTTGGGTCACAACTTAATGAACAAGGGCAATTGCAGGTCCTGAGGGTCCACAGGTTGAGAACCATGGCTCTATGGGATTTAGATCTGGACTCACTTTGCTGGCTAGTTCAGTACTCTATACAGCAGGGCTCACAATTTTAAGTCTCAAGCTGCTAGCCAAGCCTCAAGAGTTACTCGCCACTAGTTGCCCCATCTAACACTTATCCTGTCCTGCCTGCATCTGCATTTCCACTCGCCCTCATGTAATTTCCACTCGCCAAATGCGAGTGGAAATTTTGAGGCCTGCTATACAGCAGGTCATAAATATAACATGGGTTATTATACATTGCCATTTTGTTTTACTTCTATCAAGGAAACTAATTGAAAGGATATAGAGGTGATCCTCGGCCACTCTGGGCTTTGACGAAGGTGTACTTAGACTTTGGAGAAGTTATGCCTAACAAGTCGAACAACATCAGAGCTATATGAATAGAGTGCTACAGCTCCTCAAATGATTAGATTATTTTATAGGTTTAGTTCTTTACCTTTTGTTGCACAATCTACACCATTCGGTGGTTGCCCTTTATTACTTGGGAGGTATGACACACACTCCAATAACTGGGGACTTCAGCTCAATATCCCATGGTTATCATCCGTATCCATTACTGGCCGGGGAGAACGTTTCTGATGAAAGCAGATGGATGTGCTATTAAAGACCCTTTAATAATATTTCCGAGAGCCCAGGAAGGCTCTTCATAATTTGAGTGAATCTCACAAATATTATTGTTACATTATATTGTCATTTTGTCTCTATTCCTTTTGAGATTACCAAAAATAGCAATATTGGTATATATTGATATATAGTTTGATAATCGAGTATTAATAATAGAGATGATCTGGCAATGAGCTTGCACAGACACCATGAATCACCGTAAAGTAAACTGCAACCTTCATTATTCCAGATGCTTGTTGATAAAGTATACACATTCCAGGAGCATTTTGCAGATTCGTTACCCACTTTTTTTCTGATTGGACATATTTCGCTGTGCTCATCCAAGAGGAATCACAACGTATAGGTTTTAATTGTTCCTTTCTGTGTAAACCTCCCAAATCTGTAGCATGGCTGCATAGTAACAAGGCCTGGCTTTCAGCCAAGGAGTAAATACATCTCATAACTTCTCACATGTTTTGAATACAGATTGATGGAGGCTGAAGTTATTACCAATGGGTCTTTTCAGTGAGCATTTTGCAATAAGCAGTAAGAGTGATTTATAAATCAATGTTCTCTAACCACAGCAGAACACAATATTCTCCCCGAGACCATAGAAATATTGCAAAATTTGGAATCTTTTTCTGCCAACATTGACCGTTAAACAGGGTATAGAAAAGGAATCTTGACAAAAAAAAAATTATGATCCTGCCTCCCGACAGCACATGTATAATGACGACTTGGGCTGCAACTATCAATTATTTTCAAATATCGATTAGTTGGCGATCGACGGAGCTGGACGTGTAAGTGCTGAGCCCCGTCTCCCGAGCGCCGTTTTAACACTTCAAGGGGCCTGCAAGCTGTAATGGGACAGCGTAAACGGACCTCCCAAGCCTCCCAACCTGCTGGCAATCGACCCGCCGCGAAAACCGCCACTTTATTGCCGTTTTTAAGCGGTTCCCCGCACTCGCGGCCTCCACCGCCGGAATCCAAGATGGCGGCGACAGAAATACACGAGGTGGACGATCTGCTTCCAGACAGCTCTCCCAAAGGCAACTCAGTGACCACAGCGGACCTTGAGGTGAGAGACATTCTCAGGAATCTTCCAACAAAACGAGATTTGACCACCCAGCTTTCAGCTATGGAGAGGAATGTCAATGGCAGGATTGAGGCCCTGGGCTCCGATTTAAAACATTTAGGGGGACGCATTCTTGATTTAGAAGAAGATAGAGACTCTTTATTTACACATGTGGAGCACCTAAATGTACAAGTAGCAGAACAGGCTAAACACCTTACGATCCTACACCGCCACCTGGACGACATTGACAATAGGGGCAGGCGTAACAACATTCGAATTAAAGGATACCCAGAATCAGACGAAAGTTCCGAAAATTTACCTGATCTCCTGCGGCACCTCTTTAATGATTTATTGCATAGGCCAGAAGATGCCAAAATCTAATTTGACAGGGCCCACAGGGCGTTAAAACCTTGCGGTGCGCTGACAGACCAACCACGTGATATTATATGCAGATTGCATGACTTTGTTGTGAAAGAGGAGATTTTGCGGGCCGCCCGTAAAACTGCAACCATAAAGGTGGATGGATGCTCTGTGGCCCTATATCAAGATGTGTCATGGATTACATTACAGGCCAGGCGTATTTTAAAATCGATCACGGTTGCTCTTCGTGAACGTGCTATCAGGTATAGATGGGGTTTTCCCCTAGCACTGCATGCTCAGAAAGGCAACACTACCCACTCCATAATCGCCCCTGCAGATGTACTGGGCTTGTCTGCTTTTTGGCCTACCTGAGATGGATGTAGCGGACTGGTTTGGATCAGCGGCGACATTGGCACCACCATCCCAGCCACAACCGCAACGCTGGAACCAAGTTGCTAAAAAACAAAGCGAAACCCCCTTCAACACCCATGTCGAGCTCCCTGGGCCACGGCTCTGGCCTCCTAGCAGTTAGCCCACAACAGTCAACACAAGAGCCGACTTAGGACCCGAAGGTCTTCGGAGTATTCTCCCTCTTTATCTCTTTCATATTACTGCCCCATTGATCCAAAGTTCTCAGTCCATTCCCTGACTCTCCTTACGAAGCTTGCCCCCCCTTGTGACCCTTTAGCTTCAGAGGTGCATGGGATGTACGCTGGGATTGTGGGTCCCCCAAATTGCAATCTTTGATTCTACCACGTACTATGGTGGTGTGGAGTAGGTGGGCCCCATGGACTTGGCTCCTTTTCCTAGGTGTCATGGCCATGTCTCCTGAACGGTGTATATCGTTTTTGTTTTCACCCTCTGTTGACGTCCAAGCACAGAGGTTTACACGGTTTTATTATGTACATACGAGTTTTGATTTCTTGTCTTTTATATTATTGTTATTGTTATTTTGTGTGTCGTGGTCGTGGAGGGGATTGACTCATCCGGGGACATAAGCATACAACAGGTCTTTTCCATCAGAGTATTTGAGTGGTGCCCAATTTTTAATGGCTGATCTCCGTCTGATTACATATAATGTTCGGGTCTTAACTCTCCCCATAAACATCGCCGTGCCTTACATGAATTCCAGCGTCTAGGGGGCGATGTGATATTTATCCAGGAGACACATTTTCAGGAGGGGCGTGCCCCGGCTTTTCATAATCGCAAATATCCTCAGGGCTACTTTAGCAACTTTGGGGAAACTAAAGCTAGAGGGGTGGGCATTTTGATTGGGAGCCATGTCCCCTTTCAAGAACTAGGGGTGTTGACGGACCCACAGGGGCATTATATCATGGTGAAAAAACGATTGGGAATACAAGGGTCACCTTGGTTAATATATATTTACCCAACAGGCTGCAGACTAGGGCCCTTCGGAAGATCTTGGGTAAATTGCCCTCTTTTGTAGACGGAATGTTGATTATGGGTGTGGACTGTAATGTAGCTCTGGATTTGCCGGCCGAGGGTTTGGCGGGGGCCACGGCGGGATCCTTGAGGCAGCCGTTCCAGAAGCTGTTGGGAGATGAACGCCTTTATGATTGCTGGCGGACTCTTAACCCGTCTGAGAAAAACTACACCTATTATTCACATACTTTTTCGAGATATTCCCGACTAGACTATTTTTTTTTACCCCACCGCTATGTACTTCAGTTACTCCGATGTGACCATCAGGGTACTAGTGTCTCCCAGAGACCAAATTAATATATAACTTTATTTGAACAATATTAAAAAAATCAAACATAAACATACATAAATTAACAGAATTCACAGGACAATGGTAACCAAATCTGCTGAAAGAAGTGGTGTATATATATCAGCAGGAGCAGTGATTGACAAGCTGTGCAGCAGGGACCCAAACAAGCTCACAAAAGTGGTTTGACAGTGAAAAAAGTAAGCTGCTCGCTTGTTGTCAATCAAGAATTCACGACTACACTGCGGATC